>BSWB01000007.1:73312351-75812351 GCA_033239125.1 Fagopyrum homotropicum
CATGACCTTGTCATGCCCGACGATGGCCTTGTAATGCCCGACGCTGGCCTTGTCATGCCCGAGGATGGCCTTGTCATGCCCGACGCTGGCCTTGTCATGTCCGACGATGGCCTTGTCATGACCTTGCCATGCGAGACGCTGGCCTTACCATGCCCGACGATGGCCTTGTCATGTACGAGAGTTGCCTTGTCATGCCCGACGATGGCCTTGTCATGCCCGGCAATGACCTTGTCATG
Organism: Fagopyrum homotropicum; assembly: GCA_033239125.1. Taxonomy (NCBI): domain Eukaryota; kingdom Viridiplantae; phylum Streptophyta; class Magnoliopsida; order Caryophyllales; family Polygonaceae; genus Fagopyrum; species Fagopyrum homotropicum. The sequence goes on from BSWB01000007.1 coordinate 73,312,588, forward strand.
CCCGGCAATGACCTTGTCATGCCCGACGATGGCCTCGCCAAGCACGAGAGTGGCATTGTCATGCCCGACGTTGGCCTTGTCATGCCCGAGGATGGCCTTGTCTTGTCCGACGATGGCCTTGTCATGCCCGACGATGGCCTTGTCATGCCGGACGATGGCCTTGTCATGCCCGACGCTGGCCTTGTCATGTCCGACGATGGCCTTGTCATAACCTTGCCATGCGAGACGCTGGCCTTACCATGCCCGACGATGGCCTTGTCATGTACGAGAGTTGCCTTGTCATGCCCGACGATGGCCTTGTCATGCCCGGCAATGACCTTGTCATGCCCGACGCTGGCCTTGCCATGTCCGAGAGTTGCCTTGTCATGACCTTGTCATGCCCGACGCTGGCCTTGTCATGCACCATGATGGCCTTGCGATGCCCGACGATGGCCTTTCCATGCCTGACGATGGGCTTGCCTTGTCCGAGAGTTGCCTTTTCATGACCTTGTCATGCCCGACGATGGCCTCGCCAAGCCCGAGAGTGGCATTGTCTTTTTCGACGCTGGCCTTGTCACGCCCGACGAAGGCATCGCCATGTCCGAGAGTGGCATTGTCATGGCCTTGTCAAGAGCGACGATGGCCTTGCCATGCCCAACGATGGCATTGTCATGCTCGACGCTGGCCTTCTCATGCCCGACGATGGCCTTGTCATGCTTGACGCTGGCATTGACATGCCCTTTTTGATGCCCGACGATGGCCTTGCCATGCCCGACGCTGGCATTGTCATATCCGACGATGGCCTTGACATGCCCGACAATGGCCTTATCATGCCCAAAGATGGCCTTGTCATGCCCGACGAGGGCCTTATCTTTCCCGACGATGGCCTTGTCATGCCCGACGCTGACCTTGCCATGTTCGAGAGTTGCCTTGTCATGCCCGACGATGGCCTTGTCATGCCCGCCGCTGGCCTTATCATTCCCGACGATGGTCTTGCCATGCCCGACGCTAGCCTTGCCATGCTCGACGATGGCCTTGTCATGTCCGAGAGTTGCCTTGTCATGACCTTGTCATGCCCGACGATGGCCTCGCCAAGCACGAGAGTGGCATTGTCATGCCCGACGTTGGCCTTGTCATGCCCGACGCTGGCCTTATCATGCCCGACGATGGCCTTGTAATGCTCGACGCTGGCATTGACATGCCCTTTTTGATGCCTGACGATGGCATTGTCATATCCGACGATGGCCTTGTCATGCCCGACAATGGCCTTGTCATGCCCGAAGATGGCCTTGTCATGCCCGACGAGGGCCTTGTCTTGCCCGACGATGGCCTTGTCATGCGTGACGCTGGCCTTGCCATGTCCGAGAGTTGCCTTGTCATGACCTTGTCATGCCCGACGATGGCCTTGTAATGCCCGACGCTGGCCTTGTCATTCCCGACGATGGTCTTGCCATGCCCGACGCTAGCCTTGCCATGCTCGACGATGGCCTTGTCATGTCCGAGAGTTGCCTTGTCATGACCTTGTCATGCCCGACGATGGCCTCGCCAAGCACGAGAGTGGCATTGTCATGCCCGACGTTGGCCTTGTCATGCCCGACGCTGGCCTTATCATGCCCGACGAAGGCCTTGTCATGCTCGACGCTGGCATTGACATGCCCGACGCTGGCCTTGCCATGTCCGAGAGTTGCTTTCTCATGACCTTGTCATGCCCGACGATGGCCTTGTAATGCCCGACGCTGGCCTTGTCATTTCCGACGATGGACTTGTCATGGCCGACGATGGCCTTGTCCTGTTCGACGCTGGCCTTGTCATGCCCGAAGATGGCCTTGTCATGCCCGACGAGGGCCTTGTCTTGCCCGACGATGGCCTTGTCATGCCCGACACTGGCCTTGCCATGTCCGAGAGTTGCCTTGTCATGACCTTGTCATGCCCGACGATGGCCTTGTAATGCCCGACGGTGGCCTTGTCATTCCCGACGATGGACTTGACATGGCCGACGATGGCCTTGTCCTGTTCGACGCTGGCCTTGCCATGTCCGAAAGTTGCCTTGTCATGACCTTGTCATGCCCGACGATGGCCTTGCAATGCCCGACGCTGGTCTTGTCATGCCCGACGATGGCCTTGCCATGCCCGACGATGGCCTTGCCATGTCCGAGAGTTGCCTTGTCATGACCTTGTCATACCCGATGATGGCCTCGCCAAGCCCGAGAGTGGCATTATCATGCTCGACGCTTGCCTTGTCATGATCGACGACGGCCTCGCCATGTCCGAGAGTGGCATTGTCATGGCCTTGTCATGCCCGACGATGGCCTTGTCATGCCCGACGATGGCCTTGCCATGCCCGACGCTAGTCTTGTTATGCCCGACGCTGGCATGGCCATGCCCGACAATGGCCTTGCTATGGCTGACGATGGGCTTGCCATGTCCGAGAGTTGACTTGTCATGACCTTGTCATGCCCGACGATGGCCTCGCCAAGCCCGAGAGTGGCCTTGTCACGCCTGACGCAGGCCTTATCATGCCCGACGATGACCTTATCATGCTCGACGCTGGCATTGACATGCCCTTTTTTATGCCCGACGATGGCCTCGCCATGCCCGACGCTGGCATGGTCATGTCCGATGATTGCCTTGTCATGCCCGATGATGGCCTTGTCATGCACGAAGATGGTATTGTCATGCCCGATGATGGCCTTGTCATTCCCGACGCTGGCCTTGCCATGTCCGACGATGGCCTTGTCATGACCTTGCCATGCCCGACGCTGGCCTAGCTATGGTCGACGATGACCTTGTCATGTCCTGGAGTTGCCTTGTCATGACCTTGTCATGCCCGACGCTGGCCTTGCCATGTCCGAGAGTTGCCTTGTCATGACCTTGTCATGCCCGACGATGGCCTTGTAATGCCCGACGCTGGCCTTGTCATTCCCGACGATGGCCTTGCCATGCCCGACGCTAGCCTTGCCATGCTCGACGATGGCCTTGTCATGTCCGAGAGTTGCCTTGTCATGACCTTGTCATGCCCGACGATGGCCTCGCCAAGCACGAGAGTGGCATTGTCATGCCCGACGTTGGCCTTGTCATGCCCGACGCTGGCCTTATCATGCCCGACGAAGGCCTTGTCATGCTCGACGCTGGCATTGACATGCCCGACGCTGGCCTTGCCATGTCCGAGAGTTGCCTTCTCATGACCGTGTCATGCCCGACGATGGCCTTGTAATGCCCGACGCTGGCCTTGTCATGCCCGAGGATGGCCTTTTTCATGTCCGACGATGGCCTTGTCATGCCCGATGATGGCATTGTCATATCCGACGATGGCCTTGTCATGCCCGACAATGGCCTTGTCATGCCCGAAGATGGCCTTGTCATGCCCGACGAGGGCCTTGTCTTGCCCGACGATGGCCTTGTCATGCCCGACGCTGGCCTTGCCATGTCCGAGAGTTGCCTTGTCATGACCTTGTCATGCCCGACGATGGCCTTGTAATGCCCGACGCTGGCCTTGTCATTCCCGACGATGGCCTTGCCATGCCCGACGCTAGCCTTGCCATGCTCAACGATGGCCTTCTCATGTCCGAGCGTTGCCTTGTCATGACCTTGTCATGCCCGACGATGGCCTCGCCAAGCACGAGAGTGGCATTGTCATGCCCGACGTTGGCCTTGTCATGCCCGACGCTGGCCTTATCATGCCCGACGAAGGCCTTGTCATGCTCGACGCTGGCATTGACATGCCCGACGCTGGCCTTGCCATGTCCGAGAGTTGCCATCTCATGACCTTGTCATGCCCGACGATGGCCTTGTAATGCCCGACGCTGGCCTTGTCATGCCCGAGGATGGCCTTGTCATGCCCGACGCTGGCCTTGTCATGTCCGACGATGGCCTTGTCATGACCTTGCCATGCGAGACGCTGGCCTTACCATGCCCGACGATGGCCTTGTCATGTACGAGAGTTGCCTTGTCATGCCCGACGATGGCCTTGTCATGCCCGGCAATGACCTTGTCATGCCCGGCAATGACCTTGTCATGCCCGACGATGGCCTCGCCAAGCACGAGAGTGGCATTGTCATGCCCGACGTTGGCCTTGTCATGCCCGAGGATGGCCTTGTCTTGTCCGACGATGGCCTTGTCATGCCCGACGATGGCCTTGTCATGCCGGACGATGGCCTTGTCATGCCCGACGCTGGCCTTGTCATGTCCGACGATGGCCTTGTCATAACCTTGCCATGCGAGACGCTGGCCTTACCATGCCCGACGATGGCCTTGTCATGTACGAGAGTTGCCTTGTCATGCCCGACGATGGCCTTGTCATGCCCGGCAATGACCTTGTCATGCCCGACGCTGGCCTTGCCATGTCCGAGAGTTGCCTTGTCATGACCTTGTCATGCCCGACGCTGGCCTTGTCATGCCCCATGATGGCCTTGCGATGCCCGACGATGGCCTTTCCATGCCTGACGATGGGCTTGCCTTGTCCGAGAGTTGCCTTTTCATGACCTTGTCATGCCCGACGATGGCCTCGCCAAGCCCGAGAGTGGCATTGTCTTTTTCGACGCTGGCCTTGTCACGCCCGACGAAGGCATCGCCATGTCCGAGAGTGGCATTGTCATGGCCTTGTCAAGAGCGACGATGGCCTTGCCATGCCCAACGATGGCATTGTCATGCTCGACGCTGGCCTTCTCATGCCCGACGATGGCCTTGTCATGCTTGACGCTGGCATTGACATGCCCTTTTTGATGCCCGACGATGGCCTTGCCATGCCCGACGCTGGCATTGTCATATCCGACGATGGCCTTGACATGCCCGACAATGGCCTTATCATGCCCAAAGATGGCCTTGTCATGCCCGACGAGGGCCTTATCTTTCCCGACGATGGCCTTGTCATGCCCGACGCTGACCTTGCCATGTTCGAGAGTTGCCTTGTCATGCCCGACGATGGCCTTGTCATGCCCGCCGCTGGCCTTATCATTCCCGACGATGGTCTTGCCATGCCCGACGCTAGCCTTGCCATGCTCGACGATGGCCTTGTCATGTCCGAGAGTTGCCTTGTCATGACCTTGTCATGCCCGACGATGGCCTCGCCAAGCACGAGAGTGGCATTGTCATGCCCGACGTTGGCCTTGTCATGCCCGACGCTGGCCTTATCATGCCCGACGATGGCCTTGTAATGCTCGACGCTGGCATTGACATGCCCTTTTTGATGCCTGACGATGGCATTGTCATATCCGACGATGGCCTTGTCATGCCCGACAATGGCCTTGTCATGCCCGAAGATGGCCTTGTCATGCCCGACGAGGGCCTTGTCTTGCCCGACGATGGCCTTGTCATGCCTGACGCTGGCCTTGCCATGTCCGAGAGTTGCCTTGTCATGACCTTGTCATGCCCGACGATGGCTTTGTAATGCCCGACGCTGGCCTTGTCATTCCCGACGATGGTCTTGCCATGCCCGACGCTAGCCTTGCCATGCTCGACGATGGCCTTGTCATGTCCGAGAGTTGCCTTGTCATGACCTTGTCATGCCCGACGATGGCCTCGCCAAGCACGAGAGTGGCATTGTCATGCCCGACGTTGGCCTTGTCATGCCCGACGCTGGCCTTATCATGCCCGACGAAGGCCTTGTCATGCTCGACGCTGGCATTGACATGCCCGACGCTGGCCTTGCCATGTCCGAGAGTTGCTTTCTCATGACCTTGTCATGCCCGACGATGGCCTTGTAATGCCCGACGCTGGCCTTGTCATTTCCGACGATGGACTTGTCATGGCCGACGATGGCCTTGTCCTGTTCGACGCTGGCCTTGTCATGCCCGAAGATGGCCTTGTCATGCCCGACGAGGGCCTTGTCTTGCCCGACGATGGCCTTGTCATGCCCGACACTGGCCTTGCCATGTCCGAGAGTTGCCTTGTCATGACCTTGTCATGCCCGACGATGGCCTTGTAATGCCCGACGGTGGCCTTGTCATTCCCGATGATGGACTTGACATGGCCGACGATGGCCTTGTCCTGTTCGACGCTGGCCTTGCCATGTCCGAAAGTTGCCTTGTCATGACCTTGTCATGCCCGACGATGGCCTTGCAATGCCCGACGCTGGTCTTGTCATGCCCGACGATGGCCTTGCCATGCCCGACGATGGCCTTGCCATGTCCGAGAGTTGCCTTGTCATGACCTTGTCATACCCGATGATGGCCTCGCCAAGCCCGAGAGTGGCATTATCATGCTCGACGCTTGCCTTGTCATGACCGACGACGGCCTCGCCATGTCCGAGAGTGGCATTGTCATGGCCTTGTCATGCCCGACGATGGCCTTGTCATGCCCGACGATGGCCTTGCCATGCCCGACGCTAGTCTTGTTATGCCCGACGCTGGCATGGCCATGCCCGACAATGGCCTTGCTATGGCTGACGATGGGCTTGCCATGTCCGAGAGTTGACTTGTCATGACCTTGTCATGCCCGACGATGGCCTCGCCAAGCCCGAGAGTGGCCTTGTCACGCCTGACGCAGGCCTTATCATGCCCGACGATGACCTTATCATGCTCGACGCTGGCATTGACATGCCCTTTTTTATGCCCGACGATGGCCTCGCCATGCCCGACGCTGGCCTGGTCATGTCCGATGATTGCCTTGTCATGCCCGATGATGGCCTTGTCATGCACGAAGATGGTATTGTCATGCCCGATGATGGCCTTGTCATTCCCGACGCTGGCCTTGCCATGTCCGACGATGGCCTTGTCATGACCTTGCCATGCCCGACGCTGGCCTAGCTATGGTCGACGATGACCTTGTCATGTCCTGGAGTTGCCTTGTCATGACCTTGTCATGCCCGACGCTGGCCTTGCCATGTCCGAGAGTTGCCTTGTCATGACCTTGTCATGCCCGACGATGGCCTAGTAATGCCCGACGCTGGCCTTGTCATTCCCGACGATGGCCTTGCCATGCCCGACGCTAGCCTTGCCATGCTCGACGATGGCCTTGTCATGTCCGAGAGTTGCCTTGTCATGACCTTGTCATGCCCGACGATGGCCTCGCCAAGCACGAGAGTGGCATTGTCATGCCCGACGTTGGCCTTGTCATGCCCGACGCTGGCCTTATCATGCCCGACGAAGGCCTTGTCATGCTCGACGCTGGCATTGACATGCCCGACGCTGGCCTTGCCATGTCCGAGAGTTGCCTTCTCATGACCGTGTCATGCCCGACGATGGCCTTGTAATGCCCGACGCTGGCCTTGTCATGCCCGAGGATGGCCTTTTTCATGTCCGACGATGGCCTTGTCATGCCCGACGATGGCATTGTCATATCCGACGATGGCCTTGTCATGCCCGACAATGGCCTTGTCATGCCCGAAGATGGCCTTGTCATGCCCGACGAGGGCCTTGTCTTGCCCGACGATGGCCTTGTCATGCCCGACGCTGGCCTTGCCATGTCCGAGAGTTGCCTTGTCATGACCTTGTCATGCCCGACGATGGCCTTGTAATGCCCGACGCTGGCCTTGTCATTCCCGACGATGGCCTTGCCATGCCCGACGCTAGCCTTGCCATGCTCGACGATGGCCTTGTCATGTCCGAGAGTTGCCTTGTCATGACCTTGTCATGCCCGACGATGGCCTCGCCAAGCACGAGAGTGGCATTGTCATGCCCGACGTTGGCCTTGTCATGCCCGACGCTGGCCTTATCATGCCCGACGAAGGCCTTGTCATGCTCGACGCTGGCATTGACATGCCCGACGCTGGCCTTGCCATGTCCGAGAGTTGCCTTCTCATGACCTTGTCATGCCCGACGATGGCCTTGTAATGCCCGACGCTGGCCTTGTCATGCCCGAGGATGGCCTTGTCATGCCCGACGCTGGCCTTGTCATGTCCGACGATGGCCTTGTCATGACCTTGCCATGCGAGACGCTGGCCTTACCATGCCCGACGATGGCCTTGTCATGTACGAGAGTTGCCTTGTCATGCCCGACGATGGCCTTGTCATGCCCGGCAATGACCTTGTCATGCCCGGCAATGACCTTGTCATGCCCGACGCTGCCCTTGCCATGTCCGAGAGTTGCCTTCTCATGACCTTGTCATGCCCGACGATGGCATTGTCATGCCCGACGTTGGCCTTGTCATGCCCGAGGATGGCCTTGTCATGTCCGACGATGGCCTTGTCATGCCCGACGATGGCCTTGTCATGCCGGACGATGGCCTTGTCATGCCCGACGCTGGCCTTTTCATGTCCGACGATGGCCTTGTCATGACCTTGCCATGCGAGACGCTGGCCTTACCATGCCCGACGATGGCCTTGTCCTGTACGAGAGTTGCCTTGTCATGCCCGACGATGGACTTGTCATGCCCGGCAATGGCCTTGTCATGCCCGACGCTGGCCTTGCCATGTCCGAGAGTTGCCTTCTCATGACCTTGTCATGCCCGACGCTGGCCTTGTCATGCCCCATGATGGCCTTGCGATGCCCGACGATGGCCTTTCCATGCCTGACGATGGGCTTGCCTTGTCCGAGAGTTGCCTTTTCATGACCTTGTCATGCCCGACGATGGCCTCGCCAAGCCCGAGAGTGGCATTGTCTTTTTCGACGCTGGCCTTGTCACGCCCGACGAAGGCATCGCCATGTCCGAGAGTGGCATTGTCATGGCCTTGTCAAGAGCGACGATGGCCTTGCCATGCCCAACGATGGCATTGTCATGCTCGATGCTGGCCTTCTCATGCCCGACGATGGCCTTGTCATGCTTGACGCTGGCATTGACATGCCCTTTTTGATGCCCAACGATGGCCTTGCCATGCCCGACGCTGGCATTGTCATATCCGACGATGGCCTTGACATGCCCGACAATGGCCTTATCATGCCCAAAGATGGCCTTGTCATGCCCGACGAGGGCCTTATCTTTCCCGACGATGGCCTTGTCATGCCCGACGCTGACCTTGCCATGTTCGAGAGTTGCCTTGTCATGCCCGACGATGGCCTTGTCATGCCCGCCGCTGGCCTTATCATTCCCGACGATGGTCTTGCCATGCCCGACGCTAGCCTTGCCATGCTCGACGATGGCCTTGTCATGTCCGAGAGTTGCCTTGTCATGACCTTGTCATGCCCGACGATGGCCTCGCCAAGCACGAGAGTGGCATTGTCATGCCCGACGTTGGCCTTGTCATGCCCGACGCTGGCCTTATCATGCCCGACGATGGCCTTGTAATGCTCGACGCTGGCATTGACATGCCCTTTTTGATGCCTGACGATGGCATTGTCATATCCGACGATGGCCTTGTCATGCCCGACAATGGCCTTGTCATGCCCGAAGATGGCCTTGTCATGCCCGACGAGGGCCTTGTCTTGCCCGACGATGGCCTTGTCATGCCTGACGCTGGCCTTGCCATGTCCGAGAGTTGCCTTGTCATGACCTTGTCATGCCCGACGATGGCCTTGTAATGCCCGACGCTGGCCTTGTCATTCCCGACGATGGTCTTGCCATGCCCGACGCTAGCCTTGCCATGCTCGACGATGGCCTTGTCATGTCCGAGAGTTGCCTTGTCATGACCTTGTCATGCCCGACGATGACCTCGCCAAGCACGAGAGTGGCATTGTCATGCCCGACGTTGGCCTTGTCATGCCCGACGCTGGCCTTATCATGCCCGACGAAGGCCTTGTCATGCTCGACGCTAGCATTGACATGCCCGACGCTGGCCTTGCCATGTCCGATAGTTGCTTTCTCATGACCTTGTCATGCCCGACGATGGCCTTGTAATGCCCGACGCTGGCCTTGTCATTTCCGACGATGGACTTGTCATGGCCGACGATGGCCTTGTCCTGTTCGACGCTGGCCTTGTCATGCCCGAAGATGGCCTTGTCATGCCCGACGAGGGCCTTGTCTTGCCCGACGATGGCCTTGTCATGCCCGACACTGGCCTTGCCATGTCCGAGAGTTGCCTTGTCATGACCTTGTCATGCCCGACGATGGCCTTGTAATGCCCGACGGTGGCATTGTCATTCCCGACGATGGACTTGACATGGCCGACGATGGCCTTGTCCTGTTCGACGCTGGCCTTGCCATGTCCGAAAGTTGCCTTGTCATGACCTTGTCATGCCCGACGATGGCCTTGCAATGCCCGACGCTGGTCTTGTCATGCCCGACGATGGCCTTGCCATGCCCGACGATGGCCTTGCCATGTCCGAGAGTTGCCTTGTCATGACCTTGTCATACCCGATGATGGCCTCGCCAAGCCCGAGAGTGGCATTATCATGCTCGACGCTTGCCTTGTCATGACCGACGACGGCCTCGCCATGTCCGAGAGTGGCATTGTCATGGCCTTGTCATGCCCGACGATGGCATTGTCATGCCCGACGATGGCCTTGCCATGCCCGACGCTGGTCTTGTTATGCCCGACGCTGGCATGGCCATGCCCGACAATGGCCTTGCTATGGCTGACGATGGGCTTGCCATGTCCGAGAGTTGACTTGTCATGACCTTGTCATGCCCGACGATGGCCTCGCCAAGCCCGACGATGGCCTTGTCACGCCTGACGCAGGCCTTATCATGCCCGACGATGACCTTATCATGCTCGACGCTGGCATTGACATGCCCTTTTTTATGCCCGACGATGGCCTCGCCATGCCCGACGCTGGCCTTGTCATGTCCGATGATTGCCTTGTCATGCCCGATGATGGCCTTGTCATGCACGAAGATGGTATTGTCATGCCCGATGATGGCCTTGTCATTCCCGACGCTGGCCTTGCCATGTCCGACGATGTCCTTGTCATGACCTTGCCATGCCCGACGCTGGCCTAGCTATGGTCGACGATGACCTTGTCATATCCTGGAGTTGCCTTGTCATGACCTTGTCATGCCCGATGATGGCCTCGCCAAGCCCGAGAGTGGCATTGTCATGCCTGACGATGGCCTTGGCATGCCCGACGATGGCCTTGTCATGCTCGTTGCTGGCATTGACATGCCCTTTTCATGCCCGACGATGGCCTCGCCATGCCCGACGCTGGCCTTGTCATGTCCGACGATGGCCTTGTCTTGCCCGACGATGGCCTTGTCTTGCCCGAAGATGGCCTTGTCAAGCCCGACGATGGCCTTGTCATGCCCGACGATGGCCTTGTCCTGTTCGACGCTTACCTTGCCATGTCCGAGAGTTGCCTTGTCATGACCTTGTCATGCCCGACGATGGCCTTGCCATGCACGACGCTGGCCTTGCCATGCCCGACGATCGCCTTGCCATGCCCGACGATGACCTTGCCATGTCCTAGAGTTGCCTTGTCATGACCTTGTCATGCCCGATGATGGCCTCGCCAAACCCGAGAGTGGCAATTACATGCCCGACGATGGTCTTGTCATGCCCAACGAAGGCCTCACCATGTCCGAGAGTGGCATTGTCATGGCCTTGTTATGCCCGATGATGGCCTTGTTATTCCCGACGATGGCCTTGTCATGCCCGACGCTGGCCTTGCCATGTCCGAGAGTTGCCTTATCATGGCCTTGTCATGCCCGATGATGGCCTTTCCATGCCCGACGCTGGCCTTGTCATGCCCGACGATGGCCTCGCCATGTTCGAAAGTGGCATTGTCATGGCCTTGTCATGCCCGACGATGGCCTTGTCATGCCCGACGATGGCCTTGTCATGCCCGACGACGGCCTTGTCATGCCCAACGATTGTCTTGTCATGCTTGACGCTAGCCTTGCCATGCCCGACGATGGCCTAGTCATGCCCGACGATGGCCTTGTCATGCCCGACGATGGACTTTTCATGGCCGACAATGGCCTTGTCATGCCCGACGATGGCCTTGCTATGCCAGACACTGACCTTTTCATGTCCGACGATGGCCTTGCCATGCCCGAAGATGGCCTTGTCATGCCCGACGATGGCCTTGTCATGCCCGACGATGCCTTGTCATGCCCGATGCTGGCCTTGGCATGTACGAGAGTTGCCTTGTCATAACCTTGTCATGCCCCACGATGGCCTTGCCATGCCCGACGATGGCCTTTCCATGCCTGACGATGGGCTTGCCTTGTCCGACAGTTGCCTTTTCATGACCTTGTCATGCCCGACGATGGCCTCTCCAAGCCCGGGAGTGGCATTGTCATTCCCGACGCTGGCCTTGTCATGCCCGACGAAGGCGTCACCATGTCCGAGAGTGGCATTGTCATAGCTTTGTCAATAGCGACGATGGCCTTGCCATGCCCAACAATGGCCTTGTCATGCCTGAAGATGGCCTTGTCATGCCTGACGAGGGCCTTGTCTTGCCCGGCGATGGCTTTGTCATGCCCGACACTGGCCTTGCCATGTCCGAGAGTTGCCTTGTCATGACCTTGTCATGCCCGACGATGGCCTTGTCATGCCCGACGCTGGCCTTGTCATTCCCGACGATGGCCTTGCCATGCCCGACGCTGGGCTTGCCTTGCTCGACAATGGCCTTGTCATGTCCGAGAGTTGCCTTGTCATGACCTTGTCATGCCCGACGATGGCCTCGCCAAGCACGAGAGTGGCATTGTCATGCCCGACGTTGGCCTTGTCATGCCCGACGCTGGCCTTATCATGCCCGACGATGGCCATTTCATGCTCGACGCTGGCATTGACATGCCCTTTTTGATGCCCGACGATGGCGTCGCCATGCCCGACGCTGGCCTTGTCATGTCCGATGATGGCCTTGTCATGTCCGATGATGGCCTTGGCATGCCCGACGATGGCCTTGTCATGCCCGACGCTGGCCTTTCCATGTCCGACGATGGCCTTGCCATGACCTTGCCATGCGAGACGCTGGCCTTGCCATGCCCGACGATGGCCTTGTCATGTCCGAGAGTTGCCTTGTCATGACCTTGTCATCCCCGATGATGGCCTCGCCAAGCCCCAGAGTGGCATTGTCATGCCCGACGATGGCCTTAGCATGCCCGACGATGGCCTTGTCATGCTCGACGCTGGCCTTGTCATGTCCGACGATGGCCTTGTCATGCCCTATGATGGCCTTGTCATGCCCGACGATGGCCTTGTCATGCCCGACGATGGCCTTGTCATGCCCGACAATGGCCTTGTCATGCCCGAAGATGGCCTTGTCATGCCCGACGAGGGCCTTGTCTTGCCCGACGATGGCCTTGTCATGCCCGACGCTGGCCTTGCCATGTCCGAGAGTTGCCTTGTCATGACCTTGTCCTGCCCGACGATGGCCTTGTAATGCCCGACGCTGGCCTTGTCATTCCCGACGATGGCCTTGCCATGCCCGACGCTAGCCTTGCCATGCTCGACGATGGCCTTGTCATGTCCGAGAGTTGCCTTGTCATGACCTTGTCATGCCCGACGATGGCCTCGCCAAGCACGAGAGTGGCATTGTCATGCCCGACGTTGGCCTTGTCATGCCCGACGCTGGCCTTATCATGCCCGACGAAGGCCTTGTCATGCTCGACGCTGGCATTGACATGCCCGACGCTGGCCTTGCCATGTCCGAGAGTTGCCTTCTCATGACCTTGTCATGCCCGACGATGGCCTTGTAATGCCCGACGCTGGCCTTGTCATGCCCGAGGATGGCCTTGTCATGCCCGACGCTGGCCTTGTCATGCCCGACGATGGCCTTGTCATGACCTTGCCATGCGAGACGCTGGCCTTACCATGCCCGACGATGGCCTTGTCATGTACGAGAGTTGCCTTGTCATGCCCGACGATGGCCTTGTCATGCCCGGCAATGACCTTGTCATGCCCGGCAATGACCTTGTCATGCCCGACGCTGCCCTTGCCATGTCCGAGAGTTGCCTTCTCATGACCTTGTCATGCCCGACGATGGCATTGTCATGCCCGACGTTGGCCTTGTCATGCCCGAGGATGGCCTTGTCATGTCCGACGATGGCCTTGTCATGCCCGACGATGGCCTTGTCATGCCGGACGATGGCCTTGTCATGCCCGACGCTGGCCTTTTCATGTCCGACGATGGCCTTGTCATGACCTTGCCATGCGAGACGCTGGCCTTACCATGCCCGACGATGGCCTTGTCCTGTACGAGAGTTGCCTTGTCATGCCCGACGATGGACTTGTCATGCCCGGCAATGGCCTTGTCATGCCCGACGCTGGCCTTGCCATGTCCGAGAGTTGCCTTGTCATGACCTTGTCATGCCCGACGCTGGCCTTGTCATGCCCCATGATGGCCTTGCGATGCCCGACGATGGCCTTTCCATGCCTGACGATGGGCTTGCCTTGTCCGAGAGTTGCCTTTTCATGACCTTGTCATGCCCGACGATGGCCTCGCCAAGCCCGAGAGTGGCATTGTCTTTTTCGACGCTGGCCTTGTCACGCCCGACGAAGGCATCGCCATGTCCGAGAGTGGCATTGTCATGGCCTTGTCAAGAGCGACGATGGCCTTGCCATGCCCAACGATGGCATTGTCATGCTCGACGCTGGCCTTCTCATGCCCGACGATGGCCTTGTCATGCTTGACGCTGGCATTGACATGCCCTTTTTGATGCCCGACGATGGCCTTGCCATGCCCGACGCTGGCATTGTCATATCCGACGATGGCCTTGACATGCCCGACAATGGCCTTATCATGCCCAAAGATGGCCTTGTCATGCCCGACGAGGGCCTTATCTTTCCCGACGATGGCCTTGTCATGCCCGACGCTGACCTTGCCATGTTCGAGAGTTGCCTTGTCATGCCCGACGATGGCCTTGTCATGCCCGCCGCTGGCCTTATCATTCCCGACGATGGTCTTGCCATGCCCGACGCTAGCCTTGCCATGCTCGACGATGGCCTTGTCATGTCCGAGAGTTGCCTTGTCATGACCTTGTCATGCCCGACGATGGCCTCGCCAAGCACGAGAGTGGCATTGTCATGCCCGACGTTGGCCTTGTCATGCCCGACGCTGGCCTTATCATGCCCGACGATGGCCTTGTAATGCTCGACGCTGGCATTGACATGCCCTTTTTGATGCCTGACGATGGCATTGTCATATCCGACGATGGCCTTGTCATGCCCGACAATGGCCTTGTCATGCCCGAAGATGGCCTTGTCATGCCCGACGAGGGCCTTGTCTTGCCCGACGATGGCCTTGTCATGCCTGACGCTGGCCTTGCCATGTCCGAGAGTTGCCTTGTCATGACCTTGTCATGCCCGACGATGGCCTTGTAATGCCCGACGCTGGCCTTGTCATTCCCGACGATGGTCTTGCCATGCCCGACGCTAGCCTTGCCATGCTCGACGATGGCCTTGTCATGTCCGAGAGTTGCCTTGTCATGACCTTGTCATGCCCGACGATGGCCTCGCCAAGCACGAGAGTGGCATTGTCATGCCCGACGTTGGCCTTGTCATGCCCGACGCTGGCCTTATCATGCCCGACGAAGGCCTTGTCATGCTCGACGCTGGCATTGACATGCCCGACGCTGGCCTTGCCATGTCCGAGAGTTGCTTTCTCATGACCTTGTCATGCCCGACGATGGCCTTGTAATGCCCGACGCTGGCCTTGTCATTTCCGACGATGGACTTGTCATGGCCGACGATGGCCTTGTCCTGTTCGACGCTGGCCTTGTCATGCCCGAAGATGGCCTTGTCATGCCCGACGAGGGCCTTGTCTTGCCCGACGATGGCCTTGTCATGCCCGACACTGGCCTTGCCATGTCCGAGAGTTGCCTTGTCATGACCTTGTCATGCCCGACGATGGCCTTGTAATGCCTGACGGTGGCCTTGTCATTCCCGACGATGGACTTGACATGGCCGACGATGGCCTTGCAATGCCCGACGCTGGTCTTGTCATGCCCGACGATGGCCTTGCCATGCCCGACGATGGCCTTGCCATGTCCGAGAGTTGCCTTGTCATGACCTTGTCATACCCGATGATGGCCTCGCCAAGCCCGAGAGTGGCATTATCATGCTCGACGCTTGCCTTGTCATGACCGACGACGGCCTCGCCATGTCCGAGAGTGGCATTGTCATGGCCTTGTCATGCCCGACGATGGCCTTGTCATGCCCGACGATGGCCTTGCCATGCCCGACGCTGGTCTTGTTATGCCCGACGCTGGCATGGCCATGCCCGACAATGGCCTTGCTATGGCTGACGATGGGCTTGCCATGTCCGAGAGTTGACTTGTCATGACCTTGTCATGCCCGACGATGGCCTCGCCAAGCCCGAGAGTGGCCTTGTCACGCCTGACGCAGGCCTTATCATGCCCGACGATGACCTTATCATGCTCGACGCTGGCATTGACATGCCCTTTTTTATGCCCGACGATGGCCTTGCCATGCCCGACGCTGGCCTTGTCATGTCCGATGATTGCCTTGTCATGCCCGATGATGGCCTTGTCATGCACGAAGATGGTATTGTCATGCCCGATGATGGCCTTGTCATTCCCGACGCTGGCCTTGCCATGTCCGACGATGGCCTTGTCATGACCTTGCCATGCCCGACGCTGGCCTAGCTATGGTCGACGATGACCTTGTCATGTCCTGGAGTTGCCTTGTCATGACCTTGTCATGCCCGATGATGGCCTCGCCAAGCCCGAGAGTGGCATTGTCATGCCTGACGATGGCCTTGGCATGCCCGACGATGGCCTTGTCATGCTCGTTGCTGGCATTGACATGCCCTTTTCATGCCCGACGATGGCCTCGCCATGCCCGACGCTGGCCTTGTCATGTCCGACGATGGCCTTGTCTTGCCCGACGATGGCCTTGTCTTGCCCGAAGATGGCCTTGTCAAGCCCGACGATGGCCTTGTCATGCCCGACGATGGCCTTGTCCTGTTCGACGCTTACCTTGCCATGTCCGAGAGTTGCCTTGTCATGACCTTGTCATGCCCGACGATGGCCTTGCCATGCACGACGCTGGCCTTGCCATGCCCGACGATGGCCTTGCCATGCCCGACGATGACCTGGCCATGTCCTAGAGTTGCCTTGTCATGACCTTGTCATGCCCGATGATGGCCTCGCCAAACCCGAGAGTGGCAATTACATGCCCGACGATGGTCTTGTCATGCCCAACGAAGGCCTCACCATGTCCGAGAGTGGCATTGTCATGGCCTTGTTATGCCCGATGATGGCCTTGTTATTCCCGACGATGGCCTTGTCATGCCCGACGCTGGCCTTGCCATGTCCGAGAGTTGCCTTATCATGACCTTGTCATGCCCGATGATGGCCTTTCCATGCCCGACGCTGGCCTTGTCATGCCCGACGATGGCCTCGCCATGTTCGAAAGTGGCATTGTCATGGCCTTGTCATGCCCGACGATGGCCTTGTCATGCCCGACGATGGCCTTGTCATGCCCAACGATTGTCTTGTCATGCTTGACGCTAGCCTTGCCATGCCCGACGATGGCCTAGTCATGCCCGACGATGGCCTTGTCATGCCCGACGATGGACTTTTCATGGCCGACAATGGCCTTGTCATGCCCGACGATGGCCTTGCTATGCCAGACACTGACCTTTTCATGTCCGACGATGGCCTTGCCATGCCCGAAGATGGCCTTGTCATGCCCGACGATGGCCTTGTCATGCCCGACGATGCCTTGTCATGCCCGATGCTGGCCTTGGCATGTCCGAGAGTTGCCTTGTCATAACCTTGTCATGCCCGACGATGGCCTTGCCATGCCCGACGCTGACCTTGTCATGCCCCACGATGGCCTTGCCATGCCCGACGATGGCCTTTCCATGCCTGACGATGGGCTTGCCTTGTCCGACAGTTGCCTTTTCATGACCTTGTCATGCCCGATGATGGCCTCGCCAAGCCCGGGAGTGGCATTGTCATTCCCGACGCTGGCCTTGTCATGCCCGACGAAGGCGTCACCATGTCCGAGAGTGGCATTGTCATAGCTTTGTCAATAGCGACGATGGCCTTGCCATGCCCAACAATGGCCTTGTCATGCCTGAAGATGGCCTTGTCATGCCTGACGAGGGCCTTGTCTTGCCCGGCGATGGCTTTGTCATGCCCGACACTGGCCTTGCCATGTCCGAGAGTTGCCTTGTTATGAACTTGTCATGCCCGACGCTGGCCTTGTCATGCCCCATGATGGCCTTGCGATGCCCGACGATGTCCTTGTCATGTACGAGAGTTGCCTTGTCATGCCCGACGATGGCCTTGTCATGCCCGGCGATGACCTTGTCATGCCCGACGCTGGCCTTGCCATGTCCGAGAGTTGCCTTTTCATGACCTTGTCATGCCCGACGATGGCCTCGCCAAGCCCGAGAGTGGCATTGTCTTTTTCGACGCTGGCCTTGTCACGCCCGACGAAGGCGTCGCAATGTCCGAGAGTGGCATTGTCATGGCCTTGTCAAGAGCGACGATGGCCTTGCCATGCCCAACGATGGCCTTGTCATGCCCGAGGTTGGCCTTGTCATGCCCGACGATGGCCTTGTCATGCTTGACGTTGGCATTGACATGCCCTTTTTGATGCCCGACGATGGCCTTGCCATGCCCGACGCTGGCATTGTCATATCCGACGATGGCCTTGTCATGCCCGATAATGGCCTTGTCATGCCCGAGGATGGCCTTGTCATGCCCGACGAGGGCGTTGTCTTGCCCGACGATGGCCTTGTCATGCCCGACGCTGGCCTTTCCATGTCAGAGAGTTGCCTTGTCATGACCTTGTCATGCCCGACGATGGCCTTGTAATGCCCGACGCTGGCCTTGTCATTCCCGACGATGGCCTTGCCATGCCCGACGCTAGCCTTGCCATGCTCGACGATGGCCTTGTCATGTCCGAGAGTTGCCTTGTCATGACCTTGTCATGCCCGACGATGGCCTCGCCAAGCACGAGAGTGGCATTGTCATGCCCGACGTTGGCCTTGTCATGCCCGACGCTGGCCTTATCATGCCCGACGAAGGCCTTGTCATGCTCGACGCTGGCATTGACATGCCCGACGCTGGCCTTGCCATGTCCGAGAGTTGCCTTCTCATGACCTTGTCATGCCCGACGATGGCCATGTCATGCCCGACGATGGCCTTGTCATGCCCGACGCTGGCCTTGTCATGTCCGACGATGGCCTTGTCATGCCCGGCGATGACCCTGTCATGCCCGACGCTGGCCTTGCCATGTCCGAGAGTTGCCTTGTCATGAACTTGTCATGCCCGACGCTGGCCTTGTCATGCCCCATGATGGCCTTGCGATGCCCGACGATGTCCTTGTCATGTACGAGAGTTGCCTTGTCATGTCCGACGATGGCCTTGTCTTGCCCGACGATGGCCTTGTCTTGCCCGAAGATGGGCTTGTCAAGCCTGACGATGGCTTTGTCATGCCCGACGCTGGCTTTGACTTGTCCGAGAGTTGCCTTGTCATGACCTTGTCATGCCCGACGATGGCCTTGTCATGGCCGACGTTGGTCTTGTCATTACCGACGTTGGCCTTGTCCTGTTCGATGCTGGCCTTTCCATGCTCGACGATGGCCTTGTCATGTCCGAGAGCTGCCTTGTCATAACCTTGTCATGCCCGATGATGGCCTCGCCAAGCCCGAGAGTGGCATTGTCATGCCCGACAATGGCATTGGCATGCCTGACGATGGCCTTGTCACGCTCGACGCTGGCATTGACATGCCCTTTTCATGCCCGACGATGGCCTCGCCATGCCCGACGCTGGCCTTGTCATGTCCGACGATGGCCTTGTCTTGCCCGATGATGGTCTTGTCTTGCCCGAAGATGGCCTTGTCTTGCCCGAAGATGGCCTTGTCAAGCCCGACGATGGCCTTGTCATGCCCGACGATGGCCTTGTCCTGTTCGACGCTTACCTTGCCATGTCCGAGAGTTGCCTTGTCATGACCTTGTCATGCCCGACGATGGCCTTGCCATGCACGACGCTGGCCTTGCCATGCCCGACGATGGCCTTGCCATGCCCGACGATGACCTGGCCATGTCCTAGAGTTGCCTTGTCATGACCTTGTCATGCCCGATGATGGCCTCGCCAAACCCGAGAGTGGCAATTACATGCCCGACGATGGTCTTGTCATGCCCAACGAAGGCCTCACCATGTCCGAGAGTGGCATTGTCATGGCCTTGTTATGCCCGATGATGGCCTTGTTATTCCCGACGATGGCCTTGTCATGCCCGACGCTGGCCTTGCCATGTCCGAGAGTTGCCTTATCATGACCTTGTCATGCCCGATGATGGCCTTTCCATGCCCGACGCTGGCCTTGTCATGCCCGACGATGGCCTCGCCATGTTCGAAAGTGGCATTGTCATGGCCTTGTCATGCCCGACGATGGCCTTGTCATGCCCGACGATGGCCTTGTCATGCCCAACGATTGTCTTGTCATGCTTGACGCTAGCCTTGCCATGCCCGACGATGGCCTAGTCATGCCCGACGATGGCCTTGTCATGCCCGACGATGGACTTTTCATGGCCGACAATGGCCTTGTCATGCCCGACGATGGCCTTGCTATGCCAGACACTGACCTTTTCATGTCCGACGATGGCCTTGCCATGCCCGAAGATGGCCTTGTCATGCCCGACGATGGCCTTGTCATGCCCGACGATGCCTTGTCATGCCCGATGCTGGCCTTGGCATGTCCGAGAGTTGCCTTGTCATAACCTTGTCATGCCCGACGATGGCCTTGCCATGCCCGACGCTGACCTTGTCATGCCCCACGATGGCCTTGCCATGCCCGACGATGGCCTTTCCATGCCTGACGATGGGCTTGCCTTGTCCGACAGTTGCCTTTTCATGACCTTGTCATGCCCGATGATGGCCTCGCCAAGCCCGGGAGTGGCATTGTCATTCCCGACGCTGGCCTTGTCATGCCCGACGAAGGCGTCACCATGTCCGAGAGTGGCATTGTCATAGCTTTGTCAATAGCGACGATGGCCTTGCCATGCCCAACAATGGCCTTGTCATGCCTGAAGATGGCCTTGTCATGCCTGACGAGGGCCTTGTCTTGCCCGGCGATGGCTTTGTCATGCCCGACACTGGCCTTGCCATGTCCGAGAGTTGCCTTGTTATGAACTTGTCATGCCCGACGCTGGCCTTGTCATGCCCCATGATGGCCTTGCGATGCCCGACGATGTCCTTGTCATGTACGAGAGTTGCCTTGTCATGCCCGACGATGGCCTTGTCATGCCCGGCGATGACCTTGTCATGCCCGACGCTGGCCTTGCCATGTCCGAGAGTTGCCTTTTCATGACCTTGTCATGCCCGACGATGGCCTCGCCAAGCCCGAGAGTGGCATTGTCTTTTTCGACGCTGGCCTTGTCACGCCCGACGAAGGCGTCGCAATGTCCGAGAGTGGCATTGTCATGGCCTCGTCAAGAGCGACGATGGCCTTGCCATGCCCAACGATGGCCTTGTCATGCCCGAGGTTGGCCTTGTCATGCCCGACGATGGCCTTGTCATGCTTGACGTTGGCATTGACATGCCCTTTTTGATGCCCGACGATGGCCTTGCCATGCCCGACGCTGGCATTGTCATATCCGACGATGGCCTTGTCATGCCCGACAATGGCCTTGTCATGCCCGAGGATGGCCTTGTCATGCCCGACGAGGGCGTTGTCTTGCCCGACGATGGCCTTGTCATGCCCGACGCTGGCCTTTCCATGTCAGAGAGTTGCCTTGTCATGACCTTGTCATGCCCGACGATGGCCTTGTAATGCCCGACGCTGGCCTTGTCATTCCCGACGATGGCCTTGCCATGCCCGACGCTAGCCTTGCCATGCTCGACGATGGCCTTGTCATGTCCGAGAGTTGCCTTGTCATGACCTTGTCATGCCCGACGATGGCCTCGCCAAGCACGAGAGTGGCATTGTCATGCCCGACGTTGGCCTTGTCATGCCCGACGCTGGCCTTATCATGCCCGACGAAGGCCTTGTCATGCTCGACGCTGGCATTGACATGCCCGACGCTGGCCTTGCCATGTCCGAGAGTTGCCTTCTCATGACCTTGTCATGCCCGACGATGGCCATGTCATGCCCGACGATGGCCTTGTCATGCCCGACGCTGGCCTTGTCATGTCCGACGATGGCCTTGTCATGCCCGGCGATGACCCTGTCATGCCCGACGCTGGCCTTGCCATGTCCGAGAGTTGCCTTGTCATGAACTTGTCATGCCCGACGCTGGCCTTGTCATGCCCCATGATGGCCTTGCGATGCCCGACGATGTCCTTGTCATGTACGAGAGTTGCCTTGTCATGTCCGACGATGGCCTTGTCTTGCCCGACGATGGCCTTGTCTTGCCCGAAGATGGGCTTGTCAAGCCTGACGATGGCTTTGTCATGCCCGACGCTGGCTTTGACTTGTCCGAGAGTTGCCTTGTCATGACCTTGTCATGCCCGACGATGGCCTTGTCATGGCCGACGTTGGTCTTGTCATTACCGACGTTGGCCTTGTCCTGTTCGATGCTGGCCTTTCCATGCTCGACGATGGCCTTGTCATGTCCGAGAGCTGCCTTGTCATAACCTTGTCATGCCCGATGATGGCCTCGCCAAGCCCGAGAGTGGCATTGTCATGCCCGACAATGGCATTGGCATGCCTGACGATGGCCTTGTCACGCTCGACGCTGGCATTGACATGCCCTTTTCATGCCCGACGATGGCCTCGCCATGCCCGACGCTGGCCTTGTCATGTCCGACGATGGCCTTGTCTTGCCCGATGATGGTCTTGTCTTGCCCGAAGATGGCCTTGTCAAGCCCGACGATGGCCTTGTCATGCCCGACGATGGCCTTGTCCTGTTCGACGCTTACCTTGCCATGTCCGAGAGTTGGCTTGTCATGACCTTGTCATGCCCGACGATTGCCTTGCCTTGCCCGACGCTGGCCTTGCCATGCCCGGCGATGGCCTTGCCATGCCCGACGATGGCCTTGCCATGTCCTAGAGTTGCCTTGTCATGACCATTTCATGCCCGATGATGGCCTCGCCAAACCCGAGAGTGGCAATTACATGCCCAACGATGGTCTTGTCATGCCCAACGAAGGCCTCACCATGTCAAAGAGTGGCATTGTCATGGCCTTGTTATGCCCGATGATGGCCTTGTCATTCCCGACGATGGCCTTGTCATGCCCGACGCTGGCCTTGCCATGTCCGAGAGTTGCCTTATCATGACCTTGTCATGCCCGATGATGGGCTTTCCATGCCCGACGCTGGCCTTGTCATGCCCGACGATGGCCTTGTCATGCCCGACGACAGCCTTGTCATGCCCAACGATTGTCTTGTCATGCTTGACGCTAGCCTTGCCATGCCCGACGATGGCCTAGTCATGCCCGACGATGGCCTTGTCATGCCCGACGATGGACTTTTCATGGCCGACAATGGCCTTTTCATGCCCGACGATGGCCTTGCTATGCCGGACACTGACCTTTTCATGTCCGACGATGGCCTTGCCATGCCCGAAGATGGCCTTGTCATGCCCGACGATGGCCTTGTCATGCCCGACGATGCCTTGTCATGCCCGACGCTGGCCTTGGCATGTCCGAGATTTGCCTTGTCATAACCTTGTCATGCCCGACGATGGCCTTGCCATGGCCGACGCTGACCTTGTCATGCCCCACGATGGCCTTGCCATGCCCGACGATGGCCTTTCCATGCGTGACGATGGGCTTGCCTTGTCCGAGAGTTGCCTTTTCATGACCTTGTCATGCCCGACGATGGCCTCGCCAAGCCCGGGAGTGGCATTGTCATTCCCGACGCTGGCCTTGTCATGCCCGACGAAGGCGTCACCATGTCCGAGAGTGGCATTGTCATAGCCTTGTCAATAGCGACGATGGCCTTGCCATGCCCAACAATGGCCTTGTCATGCCTGAAGATGGCCTTGTCATGCCTGACGAGGGCCTTGTCTTGCCCGGCGATGGCTTTGTCATGCCCGACACTGGCCTTGCCATGTCCGAGAGTTGCCTTGTTATGAACTTGTCATGCCCGACGCTGGCCTTGTCATGCCCCATGATGGCCTTGCGATGCCCGACGATGTCCTTGTCATGTACGAGAGTTGCCTTGTCATGCCCGACGATGGCCTTGTCATGCCCGGCGATGACCTTGTCATGCCCGACGCTGGCCTTGCCATGTCCGAGAGTTGCCTTTTCATGACCTTGTCATGCCCGACGATGGCCTCGCCAAGCCCGAGAGTGGCATTGTCTTTTTCGACGCTGGCCTTGTCACGCCCGACGAAGGCGTCGCAATGTCCGAGAGTGGCATTGTCATGGCCTCGTCAAGAGCGACGATGGCCTTGCCATGCCCAACGATGGCCTTGTCATGCCCGAGGTTGGCCTTGTCATGCCCGACGATGGCCTTGTCATGCTTGACGTTGGCATTGACATGCCCTTTTTGATGCCCGACGATGGCCTTGCCATGCCCGACGCTGGCATTGTCATATCCGACGATGGCCTTGTCATGCCCGACAATGGCCTTGTCATGCCCGAGGATGGCCTTGTCATGCCCGACGAGGGCGTTGTCTTGCCCGACGATGGCCTTGTCATGCCCGACGCTGGCCTTTCCATGTCAGAGAGTTGCCTTGTCATGACCTTGTCATGCCCGACGATGGCCTTGTAATGCCCGACGCTGGCCTTGTCATTCCCGACGATGGCCTTGCCATGCCCGACGCTAGCCTTGCCATGCTCGACGATGGCCTTGTCATGTCCGAGAGTTGCCTTGTCATGACCTTGTCATGCCCGACGATGGCCTCGCCAAGCACGAGAGTGGCATTGTCATGCCCGACGTTGGCCTTGTCATGCCCGACGCTGGCCTTATCATGCCCGACGAAGGCCTTGTCATGCTCGACGCTGGCATTGACATGCCCGACGCTGGCCTTGCCATGTCCGAGAGTTGCCTTCTCATGACCTTGTCATGCCCGACGATGGCCATGTCATGCCCGACGATGGCCTTGTCATGCCCGACGCTGGCCTTGTCATGTCCGACGATGGCCTTGTCATGCCCGGCGATGACCCTGTCATGCCCGACGCTGGCCTTGCCATGTCCGAGAGTTGCCTTGTCATGAACTTGTCATGCCCGACGCTGGCCTTGTCATGCCCCATGATGGCCTTGCGATGCCCGACGATGTCCTTGTCATGTACGAGAGTTGCCTTGTCATGTCCGACGATGGCCTTGTCTTGCCCGACGATGGCCTTGTCTTGCCCGAAGATGGGCTTGTCAAGCCTGACGATGGCTTTGTCATGCCCGACGCTGGCTTTGACTTGTCCGAGAGTTGCCTTGTCATGACCTTGTCATGCCCGACGATGGCCTTGTCATGGCCGACGTTGGTCTTGTCATTACCGACGTTGGCCTTGTCCTGTTCGATGCTGGCCTTTCCATGCTCGACGATGGCCTTGTCATGTCCGAGAGCTGCCTTGTCATAACCTTGTCATGCCCGATGATGGCCTCGCCAAGCCCGAGAGTGGCATTGTCATGCCCGACAATGGCATTGGCATGCCTGACGATGGCCTTGTCACGCTCGACGCTGGCATTGACATGCCCTTTTCATGCCCGACGATGGCCTCGCCATGCCCGACGCTGGCCTTGTCATGTCCGACGATGGCCTTGTCTTGCCCGATGATGGTCTTGTCTTGCCCGAAGATGGCCTTGTCAAGCCCGACGATGGCCTTGTCATGCCCGACGATGGCCTTGTCCTGTTCGACGCTTACCTTGCCATGTCCGAGAGTTGGCTTGTCATGACCTTGTCATGCCCGACGATTGCCTTGCCTTGCCCGACGCTGGCCTTGCCATGCCCGGCGATGGCCTTGCCATGCCCGACGATGGCCTTGCCATGTCCTAGAGTTGCCTTGTCATGACCATTTCATGCCCGATGATGGCCTCGCCAAACCCGAGAGTGGCAATTACATGCCCAACGATGGTCTTGTCATGCCCAACGAAGGCCTCACCATGTCAAAGAGTGGCATTGTCATGGCCTTGTTATGCCCGATGATGGCCTTGTCATTCCCGACGATGGCCTTGTCATGCCCGACGCTGGCCTTGCCATGTCCGAGAGTTGCCTTATCATGACCTTGTCATGCCCGATGATGGGCTTTCCATGCCCGACGCTGGCCTTGTCATGCCCGACGATGGCCTTGTCATGCCCGACGACAGCCTTGTCATGCCCAACGATTGTCTTGTCATGCTTGACGCTAGCCTTGCCATGCCCGACGATGGCCTAGTCATGCCCGACGATGGCCTTGTCATGCCCGACGATGGACTTTTCATGGCCGACAATGGCCTTTTCATGCCCGACGATGGCCTTGCTATGCCGGACACTGACCTTTTCATGTCCGACGATGGCCTTGCCATGCCCGAAGATGGCCTTGTCATGCCCGACGATGGCCTTGTCATGCCCGACGATGCCTTGTCATGCCCGACGCTGGCCTTGGCATGTCCGAGATTTGCCTTGTCATAACCTTGTCATGCCCGACGATGGCCTTGCCATGGCCGACGCTGACCTTGTCATGCCCCACGATGGCCTTGCCATGCCCGACGATGGCCTTTCCATGCGTGACGATGGGCTTGCCTTGTCCGAGAGTTGCCTTTTCATGACCTTGTCATGCCCGACGATGGCCTCGCCAAGCCCGGGAGTGGCATTGTCATTCCCGACGCTGGCCTTGTCATGCCCGACGAAGGCGTCACCATGTCCGAGAGTGGCATTGTCATAGCCTTGTCAATAGCGACGATGGCCTTGCCATGCCCAACGCTGGCCTTGTCATGCCCGGCGCTGGCCTTGTCATGCCCGACGATGGCCTTGTCATGCTTGACATTGGCATTGACATGCCCTTTTTGATGCCCGACGATGGCCTTGCCATGCCCGACGCTGGCATTGTCATATCCAACGATGGCCTTGTCATGCCCGACAATGGCCTTGTCATGTCCGAAGATGGACTTGTCATGCCCGACGAGGGCCTTGTCTTGCCCGACGATGGCCTTGTCATGCCCGACGCTGGCCTTGCCATGTCCGAGAGTTGCCTTGTCATGACCTTATCATGCCCGACGATGGCCTTGTCATGCCCGACGCTGGCCTTGTCATTCCCGACGATGGCCTTGCCATGCCCGACGCTGGGCTTGCCTTGCTCGACGATGGCCTTGTCATGTCCGAGAGTTGCCTTGTCATGACCTTGTCATGCCCGACGATGGCCTCGCCAAGCACGAGAGTGGCATTCTCATGCCCGACGTTGGCCTTGTCATGCCCGACGCTGGCCTTATCATGCCCGACGATGGCCATGTCATGCTCGACGCTGGCATTGACATGCCCTTTTTGATGCCCGACGATGGCGTCGCCATGCCCGACGCTGGCCTTGTCATGTCCGACGATGGCCTTGTCTTGCCCGATGTTGGTCTTGTCTTGCCCGAAGATGGCCTTGTCAAGCCCGACGATGGCCTTGTCATGCCCGACGATGGCCTTGTCCTGTTCGACGCTTACCTTGCCATGTCCGAGAGTTGGCTTGTCATGACCTTGTCATGCCCGACGATTGCCTTGCCATGCCCGACGCTGGCGTTGCCATGCCCGGCGATGGCCTTGCCATGCCCGACGATGGCCTTGCCATGTCCTAGAGTTGCCTTGTCATGACCTTGTCATGCCCGATGATGGCCTCGCCAAACCCGAGAGTGGCAATTACATGCCCAACGATGGTCTTGTCATGCCCAACGAAGGCCTCACCATGTCCGAGAGTGGCATTGTCATGGCCTTGTTATGCCCAATGATGGCCTTGTCATTCCCGACGATGGCCTTGTCATGCCCGACGCTGGCCTTGCCATGTCCGAGAGTTGCCTTATCATGACCTTGTCATGCCCGATGATGGCCTTTCCATGCCCGACGCTGGCCTTGTCATGCCCGACGATGGCCTTGTCATGCCCGACGACGGCCTTGTCATGCCCAACGATTGTCTTGTCATGCTTGACGCTAGCCTTGCCATGCCCGACGATGGCCTAGTCATGCCCGACGATGGCCTTGTCATGCCCGACGATTGACTTTTCATGGCCGACAATGGCCTTTTCATGCCCGACGATGGCCTTGCTATGCCGGACACTGACCTTTTCATGTCCGACGATGGCCTTGCCATGCCCGAAGATGGCCTTGTCATGCCCGACGAGAGCCTTGTCATGCCCGAGGATGCCTTGTCCTGCCCGACGCTGGCCTTGGCATGTCCGAGATTTGCCTTGTCATAACCTTGTCATGCCCGACGATGGCCTTGCCATGCCCGACGCTGACCTTGTCATGCCCCACGATGGCCTTGCCATGCCCGACGATGGCCTTTCCATGCGTGACGATGGGCTTGCCTTGTCCGAGAGTTGCCTTTTCATGACCTTGTCATGCCCGACGATGGCCTCGCCAAGCCCGGGAGTGGCATTGTCATTCCCGACGCTGGCCTTGTCATGCCCGACGAAGGCGTCACCATGTCCGAGAGTGGCATTGTCATAGCCTTGTCAATAGCGACGATGGCCTTGCCATGCCCAACGCTGGCCTTGTCATGCCCGGCGCTGGCCTTGTCATGCCCCGCGATGGCCTTGTCATGCTTGACATTGGCATTGACATGCCCTTTTTGATGCCCGACGATGGCCTTGCCATGCCCGACGCTGGCATTGTCATATCCAACGATGGCCTTGTCATGCCCGACAATGGCCTTGTCATGTCCGACGATGGACTTGTCATGCCCGACGAGGGCCTTGTCTTGCCCGACGATGGCCTTGTCATGCCCGACGCTGGCCTTGCCATGTCCGAGAGTTGCCTTGTCATGACCTTATCATGCCCGACGATGGCCTTGTCATGCCCGACGCTGGCCTTGTCATTCCCGACGATGGCCTTGCCATGCCCGACGCTGGGCTTGCCTTGCTCGACGATGGCCTTGTCATGTCCGAGAGTTGCCTTGTCATGACCTTGTCATGCCCGACGATGGCCTCGCCAAGCACGAGAGTGGCATTCTCATGCCCGACGTTGGCCTTGTCATGCCCGACGCTGGCCTTATCATGCCCGACGATGGCCATGTCATGCTCGACGCTGGCATTGACATGCCCTTTTTGATGCCCGACGATGGCGTCGCCATGCCCGACGCTGGCCTTGTCATGTCCGATGATGGCCTTGTCATGTCCGATGATGGCATTGTCATGCCCGACGATGGCCTTGTCATGCCCGACGCTGGCCTTTCCATGTCCGACGATGGCCTTGCCATGACCTTGCCATGTGAGACGCTGGCCTTGCCATGCCCGACGATGGCCTTGTCATGTCCGAGAGTTGCCTTGTCATGACCTTCTCATCCCCGATGATGGCCTCGCCAAGCCCCAGAGTGGCATTGTCATGCCCGACGATGGCCTTGGCATGCCCGACGATGGCCTTGTCATGCTCGACGCTGGCATTGACATGCCCTTTTCATGCCCGACGCTGGCCTTGTCATGTCCGACGATGGCCTTGTCTTGCCCGACGATGGCCTTGTCTTGCCCGAAGATGGCCTTGTCAAGCCTGACGATGGTTTGTCATGCCCGACGCTGGCTTTGACTTGTCCGAGAGTTGCCTTGTCATGACCTTGTCATGCCCGACGATGGCCTTGTCATGGCCGACGTTGGTCTTGTCATTACCGACGTTGGCCTTGTCCTGTTCGATGCTAGCCTTTCCATGCTCGACGATGGCCTTGTCATGTCCGAGAGTTGCCTTGTCATAACCTTGTCATGCCCGATGATGGCCTCGCCAAGCCCGAGAGTGGCATTGTCATGCCCGACAATGGCCTTGGCATGCCTGGCGATGGCCTTGTCACGCTCGACGCTGGCATTGACATGCCCTTTTCATGCCCGACGATGGCCTCGCCATGCCCGACGATGGCCTTGTCATGTCCGACGATGGCCTTGTCTTGCCCGACGATGGCAATGTCTTGCCCGAAGATGGCCTTGTCAGGAACGACGATGGACTTGTTATGGCCGACGATGGCCTTGTCCAGTTTGACGCTGGCCTTGCCATGTCCGAGAGTTGCCTTGTCATGACCTTGTCATGCCCGACGATGGCCTTGCAATGCCCGACACTAGTCTTGTCATGCCCGACGATGGCCTTGCCATGCCCGACGATGGCCTTGCCATGTCCGACAGTTGCCTTGTCATGACCTTGTCATGCCCGATGATGGCCTCGCCAAGCCCGAGAGTGGCATTGTCATGCTCGACGCTTGCCTTGTCATGACCGACGACGGCCTCGCTATGTCCGAGAGTGGCATTGTCATGGCCTTGTCATGCCCGACGATGGCCTTGTCTTGCCCGACGATGGCCTTGCCATGCCCGACGTTGGCCTTGCCAAGTCGGACGATGGCCTTGTCAGGCCCGACGCTGGCCTTGTCTTGCCCGACGATGGCCTTGTCTTGCCCGACGATGGCCTTGTCATGCCCGACAATGGCCTTGTCATGCCCGACGATTGCCTTGTCATGCCCATTGCCCGACGATAGCCTTGTCATCCCAAACGATGGCCTTGAGATGCCCGACAATGGCCTTGTCATGCCAAACGATGGCCTTGTCATGCCCGACGATGGCCTTGTCATGCCCGATGAAGGGCTTGTCATGCCCGATGATGGCTTTGTCATGCCCGACGATGGCCTTATCATGCCCGACGATTGCCTTTCCATGCCCGACGCTGGCCTTGCCATGTCCGACAGTTGTCTTGTCATGCCCTTGTCATGCCCGACGATGGCCTTGTCATTCCCGGCGTTGGCCTTGTCTATCCGAGAGTGGCTTTCTCATGCCCGACGTTGGCCTTACCAAGCCCGACGATGGCCTTGCCATGTCCGAGAGTTTCCTTGTCATGATCTTGTCATGCCCGATGATGGCCTTGCCATGCCCGACGCTGGCCTTGTCATGCCCGACGATGGCCGTGTCATGCCCGACGTTGGCCTTGTCTTGCCCGACGATGGCCTTGCTATGCCCGACGCTGGCCTTTTCATGCCCGACGATGGCCTTGTCATGCCCGACGCGGGCCTTGCCATGTCCGAGAGTTGCCTTGTCATGATCTTGTCATGCCCGACGATGTTCTTGTCATGCCCGACGCCGGCCTTGTCATTCCCGACAATGGCCTTGCCATGCCCGACGATGGCCTGGCTATGCCTGACGATGGGCTTGCCATGTCCGAGAGTTGCCTTGTCATGACCTTGTCATGCCCGACGTTGGCCTCGCCATGCCCGATGATGGCCTCGCCAAGGCCGAGAGTGGCATTATCATGCCCGAAGATGGCCTTGGCATGCCCGACGATGGCCTTGTCATGCTCGACGCTGGCATTGACATGCCCTTTTTATGCCCGACAATGGCCTCGCCATGCCTGACGCTGGCCTTGTCATGTCCGACGATGGACTTGTCTTGCCCGACGATGGCATTATCTTGCCCGAAGATGGCCTTGTCAAGCCCGACGATGGCCTTGTCATGCCCGACGATGGCCTTGTCCTGTTCGATGCTTACCTTGCCATGTCCGAGAGTTGCCTTGTCATGGCCTTGCCATGCCCGACGATGGCCTTGCCATGCCCGACGATGGCCTTGCCATGTCATAGAGTTGCCTTGTCATGAACTTGTCATGCCCGATGATGGCCTCGCCAAACCCGAGAGTGGCAATTTCATGCCCGACGATGGTCTTGTCATGCCCGACGAAGGCCTCACCATGTCCGAGAGTGGCATTGTCATGGCCTTGTTATGCCCGACGATGGCCTTGTCATGCCCGACGATGGCCTTGTCATGCCCGACGCTGGCCTTGCCATGTCCGAGAGTTGCCTTGTCATGACCTTGTCATGCCCGACGATGGTCTTTCCATTCCCGACGCTGGCCTTGACATGCCCGACGATGGCCTCGCCATGTTCGAAAGTGGCATTGTCATGGCCTTGTCATGCCCGACAATGGCCTTGTCATGACCAACGCTGGCCTTGCCATGTCCGAGAATTGCCTTGTCATGACCTTGTCATGCCCGACGATGGTCTTTCTATTCCCGACGCTGGCCTTGTCATGCCCGACGATGGCCTTGCCATGTTCGAAAGTGGCATTGTCATGGCCTTGTCATGCCCGACGATTGCCTTGTCATGCCCGACGATGGCCTTGTCATGCCCACCGATTGCCTTGTCATGCTTGATGCTAGCCTTGCTATGCCGGGCACTGGCCTTTTCATGTCCGACGATGGCCTTGCCATGCCCGAAGATGGCCTTGTCATGCCCGACGATGGCCTTGTCATGGCCGACGATGACCTTGTCATGCCCGACGCAGGCCTTGGCATGTCCGAGAGTTGCCTTGTCATAACCTTGTCATGCCCGACGATGGCCTTGCCTTGCCCGGCGCTGGCCTTTTCATGCCCCAAGATGGCCTTGCCATGCCCGACGATGGCCTTTCCATGCCTGATGATGGGCTTGCCTTGTTCGAGAGTTGCCTTTTCATGACCTTGTCATGCCCGACGATGGCCTCGCCAAGCCCGAGAGTGGCATTGTCATTCCCGACGCTGGCCTTGTCATGCCCGACGAAGGCGTCGCTATGTCCGAGAGTGGCATTGTCATGGCCTTGTCAAGAGCGACGATGGCCTTGCCATGCCCAACGCTCGCCTTGTCATGCCCGACGCTGGCATTATCATGCCTGACGATGGCCTTGTCATGCTTAACGCTGGCATTGACATGCCCTTTTTGATGCCCGATGATGGCCTTGCCATGCCCGACGCTGGCATTGTCATATCCGACGATGGCCTTGTCATGCCCGACAATGGCCTTGTCATGCCCGTAGATGGCCTTGTCATGCCCGACGAGGGCCTTGTCTTGCCCAACAATGGCCTTGTCATGCCCGACCCTGGCCTTGCCATGTCCGAGAGTTGCCTTGTCATGACCTTTTCATGCCCGACGATGGCCTTGTCATGCCCGACGCTGGCCTTGTCATTCCCGACGATGGCTTTGCCATGCCCGACGATGGCCTTGCTATGCCTGACGATGGGCTTGCCATGTCCGAGAGTTGCCTTGTCATGACCTTGTCATGCCCGACGATGGCCTCGCCAAGCCTGAGAGTGGCATTGTCATGCCCGACGATGGCCTTGGCATGCCCGACGATGGCCTTGTCATGCTCGACGCTGGCATTGACATGCCCTTTTCATGCCCGATGATGGCCTCGCCATGCCCGACGCTGGCCTTGTCATGTCCGACGATGGCCTTGTCTTGCCCGACGATGGCCTTGTCTTGCCCGAAGATGGCCATGTCAAGCCCGACGATGGACTTGTCATGGCCGACGATGGCCTTGTCCTGTTCGACGCTGGCCTTGTCATGTCCGAGAGTTGCCTTTTCATGACCTTGTCATGCCCGACGATGGCCTTGCCATGCCCGACGCTGGTCTTGTCATGCCCGACGATGGCCTTGCCATGCCCGACGATGGCCTTACCATTTTCGAGAGTTGCCTTGTCATGACCTTGTCATGCCCGATGATGGCCTCGCAATGCCCGAGAGTGGCATTGTCATGCTCGACGCTTGCCTTGTCATGACCGACGACGGCCTCACCGTGTCCGAGAGTGGCATTGTCATGGCCTTGTCATGCCCGACGATGGCCTTGCCATGCCCGACGATGGCCTTGCCATGTCGGACGATGGCCTTGTCAGGCCCGATGCTGGCCTTGTCATGCCCAACGATTGCCTTGTCTTGCCCGACGATGGCCTTGTCATGACCGACGATGGCCTTGTCATGCCCGACAATGGCCCTGTCATGCCCGACGATTGCCTTGTCATGCCCATTGCCCGACGATGGCCTTGTCATCCCAAACGATGGCCTTGTGATGCCCAACAATGGCCTTGTCATGCCAAACGATGGCCTTGTCATGCCCGACGATGGCCTTGTCATGCCCGATGAAGGGCTTGTCATGCCCGATGATGGCCTTGTCATGCCCGACGATGGCCTTGGCATGCCCGACGATGGCCTTGCCATGCCCGACGCTGGCCTTGCCATGTCCGAGAGTTGCCTTGTCATGACCTTGTCATGCCCGACGATGGCCTCGCCAAGCCCGATAGTGGCATTGTCATTCCCGACGCTGGCCTTACCAAGCCCGACGATGGCCTTGCCATGTCCGAGAGTTGTCTTGTCCTGCCCTTGTCATGCCCGACGATGGCCTTGTCATTCCCGGTGTTGGCCTTTTCTATCCGAGAGTGGCTTTCTCATGCCCGACGCTGGCCTTACCAAGCCCGACGATGGCCTTGCCATGTCCGAGAGTTTCCTTGTCATGATCTTGTCATGCCCGATGAGGGCCTTGCCATGCCCGAAGCTAGCCTTGCCATGCCAGACGATGGCCTTGTCATGCCCGACGTTGGCCTTGTCATGCCCGACGATGGCCTTGCCATGCCCGACGCTGGCCTTGTCATGCCCGACGATGGCCTTGTCATGTCCGATGCGGGCCTTGCCATGTCCGAGAGTTGCCTTGTCATGATCTTGTCATGCCCGATGATGGTCTTGTCATGTCCGACGCCGGCCTTGTCATTCCCAACAATGGCCTTGCCATGCCCGACGATGGCCTTGCTATGCCTGACGATGGGCTTGCCATGTCCGAGAGTTGCCTTGTCATGACCTTGTCATGCCCGACGTTGGCCTCGCCATGCCCAAGAGTGGCATTGTCATGGCCGACGCTGGCCTTGTCATGCCTGACGCAGGCCTTATCATGCCCGACGATGGCCTTGTCATGCTCGACGCTGGCATTGACATGCCCTTTTTAATTCCCGACGATGGCCTCGCCATGCCCGACGCTGGCCTTGTCATGTCCGACGATGGCCTTGTCATGCCCGATGATGGCCTTGTCATGCACGAAGATGGTCTCGTCATGCCCGACGATGGCCTTGTCATGCCCGACGCTGGCCTCGCCATGTCCGACGATGGCCTTGTCATGACCTCTCCATGCCCGACGCTGGCATTGCCATGCTCGATGATGGCCTTGTCATGTCCGAGAGTTGCCTTGTCATGACCTTGTCATGCCCGATGATGGCCTCGCCAAAGCCGAGAGTGGCATTATCATGCCCGAATATGGCCTTGGCATGCCCGACGATGGCCTTGTCATGCTCGACGCTGGCATTGACATGCCCTTTTCATGCCCGACGATGGCCTCGCCATGCCTGACGCTGGCCTTGTCATGTCCGACGATGGACTTGTCTTGCCCGACGATGGCATTATCTTGCCCGAAGATGGCCTTGTCAAGCCCGACGATGGCCTTGTCATGCCCGACGATGGCCTTGTCTTGTTCGACGCTTACCTTGCCATGTCCGAGAGTTGCCTTGTCATGGCCTTGCCATGCCCGACGATGGCCTTGCCATGCTCGACGATGGTCTTGTCATGCCCGACGATGGTCTTGTCATGTCCGAGAGTTGCCTTGTCATGACCTTGTCATGCCCGACGATGGTCTTTCCATTCCCGACGCTGGCCTTGTCATGCCCGACGATGGCCTCGCCATGTTCGAAAGTGGCATTGTCATGGCCTTGTCATGCCCGACGATTGCCTTGTCATGCCCGACAATGGCCTTGTCATGACCAACGCTGGCCTTGCCATGTCCGAGAATTGCCTTGTCATAACCTTGTCATGCCCGACGATGGTCTTTCTATTCCCGACGCTGGCCTTGTCATGCCCGACGAAGGCCTCACCATGTCCGAGAGTGGCATTGTCATGGCCTTGTTATGCCCGACGATGGCCTTGTCATGCCCGACGATGGCCTTGTCATGCCCGACGCTGGCCTTGCCATGTCCGAGAGTTGCCTTGTCATGACCTTGTCATGCCCAACGATGGTCTTTCCATTCCCGACGCTGGCCTTGTCATGCCCGACGATGGCCTCGCCATGTTCGAAAGTGGCATTGTCATGGCCATGTCATGCTCGACGATTGCCTTGTCATGCCCGACAATGGCCTTGTCATGACCAACGCTGGCCTTGCCATGTCCGAGAATTGCCTTGTCATAACCTTGTCATGCCCGACGATGGTCTTTCTATTCCCGACGCTGGCCTTGTCATGCCCGACGATGGCCTCGCCATGTTCGAAAGTGGCATTGTCATGGCCTTGTCATGCCCGACGATTGCCTTGTCATGCCCGACGATGGCCTTGTCATGCCCGCCGATTGCCTTGTCATGCTTGACGCTAGCCTTGCTATGCCGGGCACTGGCCTTTTCATGTCCGACGATGGCCTTGCCATGCCCGAAGATGGCCTTGTCATGCCCGACGATGGCCTTGTCATGCCCGACGATGACCTTGTCATGCCCGACGCTGGCCTTGGCATGGCCGAGAGTTGCCTTGTCATAACCTTGTCATGCCCGACGATGGCCTTGCCTTGCCCGACGTTGGCCTTTTCATGCCCCAGGATGGCCTTGCCATGCCCGACGATGGCCTTTCCATGCCTGATGATGGGCTTGCCTTGTTCGAGAGTTGCCTTTTCATGACCTTGTCATGCCCGACGATGGCCTCGCCAAGCCCGAGAGTGGCATTGTCATTCCCGACGCTGGCCTTGTCATGCCCGACGAAGGCGTCGCTATGTCCGAGAGTGGCATTGTCATGGCCTTGTCATGCCCGACGATTGCCTTGTCATGCCCGACAATGGCCTTGTCATGACCAACGCTGGCCTTGCCATGTCCGAGAATTGCCTTGTCATAAACTTGTCATGCCCGACGATGGTCTTTCTATTCCCGACGCTGGCCTTGTCATGCCCGACGAAGGCCTCACCATGTCCGAGAGTGGCATTGTCATGGCCTTGTTATGCCCGACGATGGCCTTGTCATGCCCGACGATGGCCTTGTCATGCCCGACGCTGGCCTTGCCATGTCCGAGAGTTGCCTTGTCATGACCTTGTCATGCCCGACGATGGTCTTTCCATTCCCGACGCTGGCCTTGTCATGCCCGACGATGGCCTCGCCATGTTCGAAAGTGGCATTGTCATGGCCATGTCATGCCCGACGATTGCCTTGTCATGCCCGACAATGGCCTTGTCATGACCAACGCTGGCCTTGCCATGTCCGAGAATTGCCTTGTCATAACCTTGTCATGCCCGACGATGGTCTTTCTATTCCCGACGCTGGCCTTGTCATGCCCGACGATGGCCTCGCCATGTTCGAAAGTGGCATTGTCATGGCCTTGTCATGCCCGACGATTGCCTTGTCATGCCCGACGATGGCCTTGTCATGCCCGCCGATTGCCTTGTCATGCTTGACGCTAGCCTTGCTATGCCGGGCACTGGCCTTTTCATGTCCGACGATGGCCTTGCCATGCCCGAAGATGGCCTTGTCATGCCCGACGATGACCTTGTCATGCCCGACGCTGGCCTTGGCATGTCCGAGAGTTGCCTTGTCATAACCTTGTCATGCCCGACGATGGCCTCGCCATGTTCGAAAGTGGCATTGTCATGGCCTTGTCATGCCCGACGATTGCCTTGTCATGCCCGACGATGGCCTTGTCATGCCCGCCGATTGCCTTGTCATGCTTGACGCTAGCCTTGCTATGCCGGGCACTGGCCTTTTCATGTCCGACGATGGCCTTGCCATGCCCGAAGATGGCCTTGTCATGCCCGACGATGGCCTTGTCATGCCCGACGATGACCTTGTCATGCCCGACGCTGGCCTTGGCATGTCCGAGAGTTGCCTTGTCGTAACCTTGTCATGCCCGACGATGGCCTTGCCTTGCCCGACGTTGGCCTTTTCATGCCCCAGGATGGCCTTGCCATGCCCGACGATGGCCTTTCCATGCCTGATGATGGGCTTGCCTTGTTCGAGAGTTGCCTTTTCATGACCTTGTCATGCCCGACGATGGCCTCGCCAAGCCCGAGAGTGGCATTGTCATTCCCGACGCTGGCCATGTCATGCCCGACGAAGGCGTCGCTATGTCCGAGAGTGGCATTGTCATGGCCTTGTCATGCCCGACGATTGCCTTGTCATGCCCGACAATGGCCTTGTCATGACCAACGCTGGCCTTGCCATGTCCGAGAATTGCCTTGTCATAACCTTGTCATGCCCGACGATAGTCTTTCTATTCCCGACGCTGGCCTTGTCATGCCCGACGAAGGCCTCACCATGTCCGAGAGTGGCATTGTCATGGCCTTGTTATGCCCGACGATGGCCTTGTCATGCCCGACGATGGCCTTGTCATGCCCGACGCTGGCCTTGCCATGTCCGAGAGTTGCCTTGTCATGACCTTGTCATGCCCGACGATGGTCTTTCCATTCCCGACGCTGGCCTTGTCATGCCCGACGATGGCCTCGCCATGTTCGAAAGTGGCATTGTCATGGCCATGTCATGCCCGACGATTGCCTTGTCATGCCCGACAATGGCCTTGTCATGACCAACGCTGGCCTTGCCATGTCCGAGAATTGCCTTGTCATAACCTTGTCATGCCCGACGATGGTCTTTCTATTCCCGACGCTGGCCTTGTCATGCCCGACGATGGCCTCGCCATGTTCGAAAGTGGCATTGTCATGGTCTTGTCATGCCCGACGATTGCCTTGTCATGCCCGACGATGGCCTTGTCATGCCCGCCGATTGCCTTGTCATGCTTGACGCTAGCCTTGCTATGCCGGGTACTGGCCTTTTCATGTCCGACGATGGCCTTGCCATGCCCGAAGATGGCCTTGTCATGCCCGACGATGGCCTTGTCATGCCCGACGATGACCTTGTCATGCCCGACGCTGGCCTTGGCATGTCCGAGAGTTGCCTTGTCATAACCTTGTCATGCCCGACGATGGCCTTGCCTTGCCCGACGTTGGCCTTTTCATGCCCCAGGATGGCCTTGCCATGCCCGACGATGGCCTTTCCATGCCTGATGATGGGCTTGCCTTGTTCGAGAGTTGCCTTTTCATGACCTTGTCATGCCCGACGATGGCCTCGCCAAGCCCGAGAGTGGCATTGTCATTCCCGACGCTGGCCTTGTCATGCCCGACGAAGGCGTCGCTATGTCCGAGAGTGGCATTGTCATGGCCTTGTCAAGAGCGACGATGGCCTTGCCATGCCCAACGCTCGCCTTGTCATGCCCGACGCTGGCGTTATCTTGCCCGATGATGGCCTTGTCATGCTTAACGCTGGCATTGACATGCCCTTTTGATGCCCGATGATGGCCTTGCCAAGCCCGACGCTTGCATTGTCATATCCGACGATGGCCTTGTCATGCCCGACAATGGCCTTGTCATGCCCGAAGATGGCCTTGTCATGCCCTACCAGGGCCTTGTCTTGCCCAACAATGGCCTTGTCATGCCCGACCCTGGCCTTGCCATGTCCGAGAGTTGCCTTATCATGACCTTCTCATGCCCGACGATGGCCTTGTCATGCCCGACGCTGGCCTTGTCATTCCCGACGATGGCTTTGCCATGCCCGACGATGGCCTTGCTATGCTTGACGATGGGCTTGCCATGTCCGAGAGTTGCCTTGTCATGACCTTGTCATGCCCGACGATGGCCTCGCCAAGCCCGAGAGTGGCATTGTCATGCCCGACGATGGCCTTGGCATGCCCGACGATGGCCTTGTCATGCTCGATGCTGGCCTTGTCTTGCCCGACGATGGCCTTGTCTTGCCCGAAGATGGCCTTGTCAAGCCCGACGATGGACTTGTCATGGCCGACGATGGCCTTGTCCTGTTCGACGCTGGCCTTGTCATGTCCGAGAGTTGCCTTTTCATGACCTTGTCATGCTCGACGATGGCCTTGCCTTGCCCGACGCTGGTCTTGTCATGCCCGACGATGGCCTTGCCATGCCTGACGATGGCCTTGCCATGTTCGAGAGTTGTCTTGTCATGACCTTGTCATGCCCGATGATGGCCTCGCCATGCCCGAGAGTGGCATTGTCATGCTCGACGCTTGCCTTGTCATGACCGACGACGGCCTCGCCGTGTCCGAGAGTGGCATTGTCATGCCCGACGATGGCCTTGTCATGCCCGACGATGGCCTTGCCATGCCCGACGATGGCCTTGCCATGTCGGACGATGGCCTTGTAAGGCCCGACGCTGGCCTTGTCATGCCCAACGATTTCCTTGTCTTGCCCGACGATGGCCTTGTCATGCCCGACGATGGCCGTGTCATGCCCGACAATGGCCCTGTCATGCCCGACGATTGCCTTGTCAAGCCCATTGCCCGACGATGGCCTTGTCATCCCAAACGATGGCCTTGTGATGCCCG
The DNA here is from genome assembly GCA_033239125.1 of Fagopyrum homotropicum. Classification (NCBI taxonomy): domain Eukaryota; kingdom Viridiplantae; phylum Streptophyta; class Magnoliopsida; order Caryophyllales; family Polygonaceae; genus Fagopyrum; species Fagopyrum homotropicum. Next base: position 73,352,459 of record BSWB01000007.1, read on the forward strand.
ACAATGGCCTTGTCATGACAAACGATGGCCTTGTCATGCCCGACGATGGCCTTGTCATGTCCGATGAAGGGCTTGTCATGCCCGATGATGGCCTTGTCATGCCCGACGATGGCCTTGTCATGCCCGACGATTGCCTTGCCATGCCCGACGCTGGCCTTGCCATGTCCGAGAGTTGTCTTGTCCTGCCCTTGTCATGCCCGACGATGGCCTTGTCATTCCCGGCGTTGGCCTTTTCTATCTGAGAGTGGCTTTCTCATGCCTGACGCTGGCCTTACCAAGCCCGACGATGGCCTTGCTATGTCCGAGAGTTTCCTTGTCATGATCTTGTCATGCCCGATGAGGGCCTTGCCATGCCCGACGCTAGCCTTGCCATGCCAGACGATGGCCTTGTCATGCCCGACGTTGGCCTTGTCATGCCCGACGATGGCCTTGCCATGCCCGACGCTGGCCTTGTCATGCCCGACGATGGCCTTGTCATGTCCGATGCGGGCCTTACCATGTCCGAGAGTTGCCTTGTCATGATCTTGTCGTGCCCGATGATGGTCTTGTCATGCCCGACGCTGGCCTTGTCATTCCCAACGATGGCCTTGCCATGCCCGACGATGGCCTTGCTATGCTTGACGATGGGCTTTCCATGTCCGAGAGTTGCCTTGTCATGACCTTGTCATGCCCGACGATGGCCTCGCCATGCCCGACGCTGGCCTTGCCATGCTCGACGATGGCCATGTCATGTCCGAGAGTTGCCTTGTCATGACCTTCTCATGCCCGACGATGGACTCGCCAAGCACGAGAGTGGCATGGTCATGCCCGACGTTGGCCTTGTCATGCCCGACGCTAGACTTATCATTCCCGACGATGGCCTTGTCATGCTCGACGCTGGCATTGACATGCCCTTTTTGATGCCCGACGATGGCGTCGCCATGCCTCATGCTGGCCTTGTCATGTCCGACGATGGCCTTGTCATAACCTTGTCATGCCCGACGATGGCCTTGCCTTGCCCGACGCTGGCCTTTTCATGCCCCACGATGGCCTTGCCATGCCCGACGATGGCCTTTCCACGCCTGACGATGGGCTTGCCTTGTCCGAGAGTTGCCTTTTCATGACCTTGTCATGCCCGACGATGGCCTCGCCAAGCCCGAGAGTGGCATTGTCATTCCCGACGCTGGCCTTGTCATGCCCGACGAAGGCGTCGCTATGTCCGAGAGTGGCATTGTAATGGCCTTGTCAAGAGCGACGATGGCCTTGCCATTCCCAACGCTCGCCTTGTCATGCCCGATGCTGGCCTTATCATGCCCGACGATGGCCTTGTCATGCTTAACGCTGGCATTGACATGCCCTTTTTGATGCCCGACGATGGCCTTGCCATGCCCGACGCTGGCATTGTCATATCCGACGATGGCCTTGTCATGCCCGACAATGGCCTTGTCATGCCCGAAGATGGCCTTGTCATGCCCGACGAGGGCCTTGTCTTGCCCAACAATGGCCTTGTCATGCCCGACCCTGGCCTTGCCATGTCCGAGAGTTGCCTTGTCATGACCTTGTCATGCCCGACGATGGCCTTGTCATGCCCGACGCTGGCCTTGTCATTCCTGACGATGGCCTTGCCATGCCCGACGATGGCCTTGCTATGCCTGACGATGGGTTTGCCATGTCCGAGAGTTGCCTTGTCATGACCTTGTCATGCCCGACGATGGCCTCACCAAGCCCGAGAGTGGCATTGTCATGCCCGACGATGGCCTTGGCATGCCCGATGATGGCCTTGTCATGCTCGACGCTGGCATTGACATGCCCTTTTCATGCCCGATGATGGCCTCGCCATGCCCGACGATGGCCTTGTCATGTCCAACGTTGGCCTTGTCTTGCCCGACGATGGCCTTGTCTTGCCCGAAGATGGCATTGTCAAGCCCGATGATGGACTTGTCATGGCCGACGATGGCCTTGTCCTGTTTGACGCTGGCCTTGTCATGTCCGAGAGTTGCCTTTTCATGACCTTGTCATGCCCGACGATGGCCTTGCCATGCCCGACGCTAGTCTTGTAATGCTCGAAGATGGCCTTGCCATGCCCGACGATGGTCTTTCCATTCCCGACGCTGGCCTTGTCATGCCCGACGATGGCCTCGCCATGTTCGAAAGTGGCATTGTCATGGCCTTGTCATGCCCGACGATTGCATTGTCATGCCCGACAATGGCCTTGTCATGACCAACGCTGGCCTTGCCATGTCCGAGAATTGCCTTGTCATGACCTTGTCATGCCCGACGATGGTCTTTCTATTCCCGACGCTGGCCTTGTCATGCCCGACGATGGCCTCGCCATGTTCGAAAGTGGCTTTGTCATGGCCTTGTCATGCCCGACGATTGCCTTGTCATGCCCGACGATGGCCTCGCCAAGCACGAGAGTGGCATTGTCATGCCCGACGTTGGCCTTGTCATGCCCGACGTTGGACTTATCATGCCCGACGATGGCCTTGTCATGCTCGACGCTGGCCTTGTCATGCCCGACGATGGCCTTGTCATGCCCGACGATGACCTTGTCATGCCCGACGCTGGCCTTGGCATGTCCGAGAGTTGCCTTGTCATAACCTTGTCATGCTCGACGATGGCCTTGCCTTGCCCGACGCTGGCCTTTTCATGCCCCACGATGGCCTTGCCATACCCGACGATGGCCTTTCCATGCCTGATGATGGGCTTGCCTTGTTCGAGAGTTGCCTTTTCATGACCTTGTCATGCCCGACGATGGCCTCGCCAAGCCCGAGAGTGGCATTGTCATTCTTGACGCTGGCCTTGTCATGCCCGACGAAGGCGTCGCTATGTCCGAGAGTGGCATTGTCATGGCCTTGTCAAGAGCGACGATGGCCTTGCCATGCCCAACGCTCGCCTTGTCATGCCCGACGCTGGCGTTATCATGCCCGACGATGGCCTTGTCATGCTTAACATTGGCATTGACATGCCCTTTTTGATGCCCGATGATGGCCTTGCCATGCCCGACGCTGGCATTGTCATATCCGACGATGGCCTTTGTCATGCCCGACAATGGCCTTGTCATGCCCGAAGATGGCCTTGTCATGCCCGACGATTGCCTTGCCATGCCCGACGCTGGCCTTGCCATGTCCGAGAGTTGTCTTGTCCTGCCCTTGTCATGCCCGACGATGGGCTTGTCATTCCCGGCGTTGGCCTTTTCTATCCGAGAGTGGCTTTCTCATGCCCGACGCTGGCCTTACCAAGCCCGACGATGGCCTTGCCATGTCCGAGAGTTTCCTTGTCATGAACTTGTCATGCCCGATGAGGGCCTTGCCATGCCCGACGCTAGCCTTGCCATGCCCGACGATGGCCTTATCATGCCCGACGTTGGCCTTGTCATGCCCGACGATGGCCTTGCCATGCCCGACGCTGGCCTTGTCATGCCCGACGATGGCCTTGTCATGTCCGATGCGGGCCTTGCCATGTCCGAGAGTTGCCTTGTCATGATCTTGTCATGCCCGATGATGGTCTTGTCATGCCCGACGCTGGCCTTGTCATTCCCGACGATGGCCTTGCCATGCCCGACGATGGCCTTGCTATGCTTGACGATGGGCTTGCCATGTCCGAGAGTTGCCTTGTCATGACCTTGTCATGCCCGACGATGGCCTCGCCATGCCTGACGCTGGCCTTGCCATGCTCGACGATGGCCATGTCATGTCTTAGAGTTGCCTTGTCATGACCTTCTCATGCCAGATGATGGCCTCGCCAAGCACGAGAGTGGCATTGTCATGCCCGACGTTGGCCTTGTCATGCCCGACGCTGGACTTATCATGCCCGACGATGGCCTTGTCATGCTCGACGCTGGCATTGACATGCCCTTTTTGATGCCCGACGATGGCGTCGCCATGCCTCACGCTGGCCTTGTCATGTCCGACGATGGCCTTGTCATAACCTTGTCATGCCCGACGATGGCCTTGCCTTGCCCGACCCTGGCATTTTTATGCCCCACGATGGCCTTGCCATGCCCGACGATGGCCTTTCCACGCCTGACGATGGGCTTGCCTTGTCCGAGAGTTGCCTTTTCATGACCTTGTCATGCCCGACGATGGCCTCGCCAAGCCCGAGAGTGGCATTGTCATTCCCGACGCTGGCCTTGTCATGCCCGACGAAGGCGTCGCTATGTCCGAGAGTGGCATTGTAATGGCCTTGTCAAGAGCGACGATGGCCTTGCCATGCCCAACGCTCGCCTTGTCATGCCCGATGCTGGCCTTATCATGCCCGACGATGGCCTTGTCATGCTTAACGCTGGCATTGACATGCCCTTTTTGATGCCCGACGATGGCCTTGCCATGCCCGACGCTGGCATTGTCATATCCGACGATGGCCTTGTCATGCCCGACAATGGGCTTGTCATGCCCGAAGATGGCCTTGTCATGCCCGACGAGGGCCTTGTCTTGCCCAACAATGGCCTTGTCATGCCCGACCCTGGCCTTGCCATGTCCGAGAGTTGCCTTGTCATGACCTTGTCATGCCCGACGATGGCCTTGTCATGCCCGACGCTGGCCTTGTCATTCCTGACGATGGCCTTGCCATGCCCGACGATGGCCTTGCTATGCCTGACGATGGGCTTGCCATGTCCGAGAGTTGCCTTGTCATGACCTTGTCATGGCCGACGATGGCCTCGCCAAGCCCGAGAGTGGCATTGTCATGCCCGACGATGGCCTTGGCATGCCCGATGATGGCCTTGTCATGCTCGACGCTGGCATTGACATGCCCTTTTCATGCCCGATGATGGCCTCGCCATGCCCGACGATGGCCTTGTCATGTCCAACGTTGGCCTTGTCTTGCCCGACGATGGCCTTGTCTTGCCCGAAGATGGCATTGTCAAGCCCGACGATGGACTTGTCATGGCCGATGATGGCCTTGTCCTGTTTGACGCTGGCCTTGTCATGTCCGAGAGTTGCCTTTTCATGACCTTGTCATGCCCGACGATGGCCTTGCCATGCCCGACGCTAGTCTTGTAATGCTCGAAGATGGCCTTGCCATGCCCGACGATGGTCTTTCCATTCCCGACGCTGGCCTTGTCATGCCCGACGATGGCCTCGCCATGTTCGAAAGTGGCATTGTCATGGCCTTGTCATGCCCGACGATTGCATTGCCATGCCCGACAATGGCCTTGTCATGACCAACGCTGGCCTTGCCATGTCCGAGAATTGCCTTGTCATGATCTTGTCATGCCCGACGATGGTCTTTCTATTCTTGACGCTGGCCTTGTCATGCCCGACGATGGCCTCGCCATGTTCGAAAGTGGCATTGTCATGGCCTTGTCATGCCCGACGATTGCCTTGTCATGCCCGACGATGGCCTTGCCATGCCCGAGAGTGGCATTGTCATGCCCGACGTTGGCCTTGTCATGCCCGACGCTGGACTTGTCATGCCCGACGATGGCCTTGTCATGCTCGACGCTGGCCTTGTCATGCCCGACGATGGCCTTGTCATGCCCGACGATGACCTTGTCATGCCCGACGATTGCCTTGTCATGCCCGACGATGGCCTTGTCATGCCCGCCGATTGCCTTGTCATGCTTGATGCTAGCCTTGCTATGCCGGGCACTGGCCTTTTCATGTCCGACGATGGCCTTGCCATGCCCGAAGATGGCCTTGTCATGCCCGACGATGGCCTGGTCATGCCCGACAATGACCTTGTCATGCCCGACGCTGGCCTTGGCATGTCCGAGAGTTGCCTTGTCATAACCTTGTCATGTCCGACGATGGCCTTGCCTTGCCCGACGTTGGCCTTTTCATGCCCCAGGATGGCCTTGCCATGCCCGACGATGGCCTTTCCATGCCTGATGATGGGCTTGCCTTGTTCGAGAGTTGCCTTTTCATGACCTTGTCATGCCCGACGATGGCCTCGCCAAGCCCGAGAGTGGCATTGTCATTCCCGACGCTGGCCTTGTCATGCCCGACGAAGGCGTCGCTATGTCCGAGAGTGGCATTGTCATGGCCTTGTCAAGAGCGACGATGGCCTTGCCATGCCCAACGCTCGCCTTGTCATGCCCGACGCTGGCGTTATCATGCCCGACGATGGCCTTGTCATGCTTAACGCTGGCATTGACATGCCCTTTTTGATGCCCGATGATGGCCTTGCCATGCCCGACGCTTGCATTGTCATATCCGACGATGGCCTTGTCATGCCCGACAATGGCCTTGTCATGCCCGAAGATGGCCTTGTCATGCCCTACCAGGGCCTTGTCTTGCCCAACAATGGCCTTGTCATGCCCGACCCTGGCCTTGCCATGTCCGAGAGTTGCCTTGTCATGACCTTGTCTTGCCCGACGATGGCCTTGTCATGCCCGACGCTGGCCTTGTCATTCCCGACGATGGCTTTGCCATGCCCGACGATGGCTTTGCTATGCCTGACGATGGGCTTGCCATGTCCGAGAGTTGCCTTGTCATGACCTTGTCATGCCTGACGATGGCCTCGCCAAGCCCGAGAGTGGCATTGTCATGCCCGACGATGGCCTTGGCATGCCCGACGATGGCCTTGTCATGCTCGACGCTGGCATTGACATGCCCTTTTCATGCCCGATGATGGCCTCGCCATGCCCGACGATGGCCTTGTCATGTCCAACGATGGCCTTGTCTTGCCCGTCGATGGCCTTGTCTTGCCCGAAGATGGCCTTGTCAAGCCCGACGATGGACTTGTCATGGCCGACGATGGCCTTGTCCTGTTCGACGCTGGCATTGTCATGTCCGAGAGTTGCCTTTTCATGACCTTGTCATGCCCGACGATGGCCTTGCCATGCCCGACGCTGGTCTTGTCATGCCCGACGATGGCCTTGCCATGCCCGACGATGGCCTTGCCATGTTCGAGAGTTGTCTTGTCATGACCTTGTCACGCCCGATGATGGCCTCGCCATGCCCGAGAGTGGCATTGTTATGCTCGACGCTTGCCTTGTCATGACCGACGACGGCCTCGCCGTGTCCGATAGTGGCACTGTCATGGCCTTGTCATGCCCGACGATGGCCTTGTCATGCCCGACGATGGCCTTGCCATGCCCGACGATGGCCTTGCCATGTCGGACGATGGCCTTGTAAGGCCCGACGCTGGCCTTTTCATCCCCAACGATTGCCTTGTCTTGCCCGACGATGGCCTTGTCATGCCCGACGATGTCTTTGTCATGCCCGACAATGGCCTTGTCATGCCCGACGATTGCCTTGTCATGCCCATTGCCCGACGATGGCCTTGTCATCCCAAACGATGGCCTTGTGATGCCCAACGATGGCCTTGTCATGACAAACGATGGCCTTGTCATGCCCGACGATGGCCTTGTCATGCCCGATGAAGGGCTTGTCATGCCCGATGATGGCCTTGTCATGCCCGACGATGGCCTTGTCATGCCCGACGATTGCCTTGCCATGCCCGACGCTGGCCTTGCCATGTCCGAGAGTTGTCTTGTCCTGCCCTTGTCATGCCCGACGATGGCCTTGTCATTCCCGGCGTTGGCCTTTTCTATCCGAGAGTGGCTTTCTCATGCCCGACGCTGGCCTTACCAAGCCCGACGATGGCCTTGCCATGTCCGAGAGTTTCCTTGTCATGATCTTGTCATGCCCGATGAGGGCCTTGCCATGCCCGACGCTAGCCTTGTCATGCCCGACGATGGCCTTATCATGCCCGACGTTGGCCTTGTCATGCCCGACGATGGCCTTGCCATGCCCGACGCTGGCCTTGTCATGCCCGACGATGGCCTTGTCATGTCCGATGCGGGCCTTGCCATGTCCGAGAGTTGCCTTGTCATGATCTTGTCATGCCCGATGATGGTCTTGTCATGCCCGACGCTGGCCTTGTCATTCCCGACGATGGCCTTGCCATGCCCGACGATGGCCTTGCTATGCTTGACGATGGGCTTGCCATGTCCGAGAGTTGCCTTGTCATGACCGACGACGGCCTTGTCTTGCCCAACAATGGCCTTGTCATGCCCGACCCTGGCCTTGCCATGTCCGAGAGTTGCCTTGTCATGACCTTGTCATGCCCGACGATGGCCTTGTCATGCCCGACGCTGGCCTTGTCATTCCCGACGATGGCTTTGCCATGCCCGACGATGGCCTTGCTATGCCTGACGATGGGCTTGCCATGTCTGAGAGTTGCCTTGTCTTGACCTTGTCATGCCCGACGATGGCCTCGCCAAGCCCGAGAGTGGCATTGTCATGCCCGACGATGGCCTTGGCATGCCCGACGATGGCCTTGTCATGCTCGACGCTGGCATTGACATGCCCTTTTCATGCCCGATGATGGCCTCGCCATGCCCGACGATGGCCTTGTCATGTCCAACGATGGCCTTGTCTTGCCCGACGATGGCCTTGTCTTGACCGAAGATGGCCTTGTCAAGCCCGACGATGGACTTGTCATGGCCGACGATGGCCTTGTCATGCTCGACGCTGGCATTGACATGCCCTTTTCATGCCCGATGATGGCCTCGCCATGCCCGACGATGGCCTTGTCATGCCCGACAATGACCTTGTCATGCCCGACGCTGGCCTTGGCATGTCCGAGAGTTGCCTTGTCATAACCTTGTCATGTCCGACGATGGCCTTGCCTTGCCCGACGTTGGCCTTTTCATGCCCCAGGATGGCCTTGCCATGCCCGACGATGGCCTTTCCATGCCTGATGATGGGCTTGCCTTGTTCGAGAGTTGCCTTTTCATGACCTTGTCATGCCCGACGATGGCCTCGCCAAGCCCGAGAGTGGCATTGTCATTCCCGACGCTGACCTTGTCATGCCCGACGAAGGCGTCGCTATGTCCGAGAGTGGCATTGTCATGGCCTTGTCAAGAGCGACGATGGCCTTGCCATGCCCAACGCTCGCCTTGTCATGCCCGACGCTGGCGTTATCATGCCCGACGATGGCCTTGTCATGCTTAACGCTGGCATTGACATGCCCTTTTTGATGCCCGATGATGGCCTTGCCATGCCCGACGCTTGCATTGTCATATCCGACGATGGCCTTGTCATGCCCGACAATGGCCTTGTCATGCCCGAAGATGGCCTTGTCATGCCCTACCAGGGCCTTGTCTTGCCCAACAATGGCCTTGTCATGCCCGACCCTGGCCTTGCCATGTCCGAGAGTTGCCTTGTCATGACCTTGTCTTGCCCGACGATGGCCTTGTCATGCCCGACGTTGGCCTTGTCATTCCCGACGATGGCTTTGCCATGCCCGACGATGGCTTTGCTATGCCTGACGATGGGCTTGCCATGTCCGAGAGTTGCCTTGTCATGACCTTGTCATGCCCGACGATGGCCTCGCCAAGCCCGAGAGTGGCATTGTCATGCCCGACGATGGCCTTGGCATGCCCGACGATGGCCTTGTCATGCTCGACGCTGGCATTGACATGCCCTTTTCATGCCCGATGATGGCCTCGCCATGCCCGACGATGGCCTTGTCATGTCCAACGATGGCCTTGTCTTGCCCGTCGATGGCCTTGTCTTGCCCGAAGATGGCCTTGTCAAGCCCGACGATGGACTTGTCATGGCCGACGATGGCCTTGTCCTGTTCGACGCTGGCATTGTCATGTCCGAGAGTTGCCTTTTCATGACCTTGTCATGCCCGACGATGGCCTTGCCATGCCCGACGCTGGTCTTGTCATGCCCGACGATGGCCTTGCCATGCCCGACGATGGCCTTGCCATGTTCGAGAGTTGTCTTGTCATGACCTTGTCATGCCCGATGATGGCCTCGCCATGCCCGAGAGTGGCATTGTTATGCTCGACGCTTGCCTTGTCATGACCGACGACGGCCTCGCCGTGTCCGATAGTGGCACTGTCATGGCCTTGTCATGCCCGACGATGGCCTTGTCATGCCCGACGATGGCCTTGCCATGCCCGACGATGGCCTTGCCATGTCGGACGATGGCCTTGTAAGGCCCGACGCTGGCCTTTTCATCCCCAACGATTGCCTTGTCTTGCCCGACGATGGCCTTGTCATGCCCGACGATGTCTTTGTCATGCCCGACAATGGCCTTGTCATGCCCGACGATTGCCTTGTCATGCCCATTGCCCGACGATGGCCTTGTCATCCCAAACGATGGCCTTGTGATGCCCGACGATGGCCTTGTCATGACAAACGATGGCCTTGTCATGCCCGACGATGGCCTTGTCATGCCCGATGAAGGGCTTGTCATGCCCGATGATGGCCTTGTCATGCCCGACGATGGCCTTGTCATGCCCGACGATTGCCTTGCCATGCCCGACGCTGGCCTTGCCATGTCCGAGAGTTGTCTTGTCCTGCCCTTGTCATGCCCGACGATGGCCTTGTCATTCCCGGCGTTGGCCTTTTCTATCCGAGAGTGGCTTTCTCATGCCCGACGCTGGCCTTACCAAGCCCGACGATGGCCTTGCCATATCCGAGAGTTTCCTTGTCATGATCTTGTCATGCCCGATGAGGGCCTTGCCATGCCCGACGCTAGCCTTGTCATGCCCGACGATGGCCTTATCATGCCCGACGTTGGCCTTGTCATGCCCGACGATGGCCTTGCCATGCCCGACGCTGGCCTTGTCATGCCCGACGATGGCCTTGTCATGTCCGATGCGGGCCTTGCCATGTCCGAGAGTTGCCTTGTCATGATCTTGTCATGCCCGATGATGGTCTTGTCATGCCCGACGCTGGCCTTGTCATTCCCGACGATGGCCTTGCCATGCCCGACGATGGCCTTGCTATGCTTGACGATGGGCTTGCCATGTCCGAGAGTTGCCTTGTCATGACCGACGACGGCCTTGTCTTGCCCAACAATGGCCTTGTCATGCCCGACCCTGGCCTTGCCATGTCCGAGAGTTGCCTTGTCATGACCTTGTCATGCCCGACGATGGCCTTGTCATGCCCGACGCTGGCCTTGTCATTCCCGACGATGGCTTTGCCATGCCCGACGATGGCCTTGCTATGCCTGACGATGGGCTTGCCATGTCTGAGAGTTGCCTTGTCTTGACCTTGTCATGCCCGACGATGGCCTCGCCAAGCCCGAGAGTGGCATTGTCATGCCCGACGATGGCCTTGGCATGCCCGACGATGGCCTTGTCATGCTCGACGCTGGCATTGACATGCCCTTTTCATGCCCGATGATGGCCTCGCCATGCCCGACGATGGCCTTGTCATGTCCAACGATGGCCTTGTCTTGCCCGACGATGGCCTTGTCTTGCCCGAAGATGGCCTTGTCAAGCCCGACGATGGACTTGTCATGGCCGACGATGGCCTTGTCATGCTCGACGCTGGCATTGACATGCCCTTTTCATGCCCGATGATGGCCTCGCCATGCCCGACGATGGCCTTGTCATGCCCGACAATGACCTTGTCATGCCCGACGCTGGCCTTGGCATGTCCGAGAGTTGCCTTGTCATAACCTTGTCATGTCCGACGATGGCCTTGCCTTGCCCGACGTTGGCCTTTTCATGCCCCAGGATGGCCTTGCCATGCCCGACGATGGCCTTTCCATGCCTGATGATGGGCTTGCCTTGTTCGAGAGTTGCCTTTTCATGACCTTGTCATGCCCGACGATGGCCTCGCCAAGCCCGAGAGTGGCATTGTCATTCCCGACGCTGGCCTTGTCATGCCCGACGAAGGCGTCGCTATGTCCGAGAGTGGCATTGTCATGGCCTTGTCAAGAGCGACGATGGCCTTGCCATGCCCAACGCTCGCCTTGTCATGCCCGACGCTGGCGTTATCATGCCCGACGATGGCCTTGTCATGCTTAACGCTGGCATTGACATGCCCTTTTTGATGCCCGATGATGGCCTTGCCATGCCCGACGCTTGCATTGTCATATCCGACGATGGCCTTGTCATGCCCGACAATGGCCTTGTCATGCCCGAAGATGGCCTTGTCATGCCCTACCAGGGCCTTGTCTTGCCCAACAATGGCCTTGTCATGCCCGACCCTGGCCTTGCCATGTCCGAGAGTTGCCTTGTCATGACCTTGTCTTGCCCGACGATGGCCTTGTCATGCCCGACGTTGGCCTTGTCATTCCCGACGATGGCTTTGCCATGCCCGACGATGGCTTTGCTATGCCTGACGATGGGCTTGCCATGTCCGAGAGTTGCCTTGTCATGACCTTGTCATGCCCGACGATGGCCTCGCCAAGCCCGAGAGTGGCATTGTCATGCCCGACGATGGCCTTGGCATGCCCGACGATGGCCTTGTCATGCTCGACGCTGGCATTGACATGCCCTTTTCATGCCCGATGATGGCCTCGCCATGCCCGACGATGGCCTTGTCATGTCCAACGATGGCCTTGTCTTGCCCGTCGATGGCCTTGTCTTGCCCGAAGATGGCCTTGTCAAGCCCGACGATGGACTTGTCATGGCCGACGATGGCCTTGTCCTGTTCGACGCTGGCATTGTCATGTCCGAGAGTTGCCTTTTCATGACCTTGTCATGCCCGACGATGGCCTTGCCATGCCCGACGCTGGTCTTGTCATGCCCGACGATGGCCTTGCCATGCCCGACGATGGCCTTGCCATGTTCGAGAGTTGTCTTGTCATGACCTTGTCATGCCCGATGATGGCCTCGCCATGCCCGAGAGTGGCATTGTTATGCTCGACGCTTGCCTTGTCATGACCGACGACGGCCTCGCCGTGTCCGATAGTGGCACTGTCATGGCCTTGTCATGCCCGACGATGGCCTTGTCATGCCCGACGATGGCCTTGCCATGCCCGACGATGGCCTTGCCATGTCGGACGATGGCCTTGTAAGGCCCGACGCTGGCCTTTTCATCCCCAACGATTGCCTTGTCTTGCCCGACGATGGCCTTGTCATGCCCGACGATGTCTTTGTCATGCCCGACAATGGCCTTGTCATGCCCGACGATTGCCTTGTCATGCCCATTGCCCGACGATGGCCTTGTCATCCCAAACGATGGCCTTGTGATGCCCGACGATGGCCTTGTCATGACAAACGATGGCCTTGTCATGCCCGACGATGGCCTTGTCATGCCCGATGAAGGGCTTGTCATGCCCGATGATGGCCTTGTCATGCCCGACGATGGCCTTGTCATGCCCGACGATTGCCTTGCCATGCCCGACGCTGGCCTTGCCATGTCCGAGAGTTGTCTTGTCCTGCCCTTGTCATGCCCGACGATGGCCTTGTCATTCCCGGCGTTGGCCTTTTCTATCCGAGAGTGGCTTTCTCATGCCCGACGCTGGCCTTACCAAGCCCGACGATGGCCTTGCCATGTCCGAGAGTTTCCTTGTCATGATCTTGTCATGCCCGATGAGGGCCTTGCCATGCCCGACGCTAGCCTTGTCATGCCCGACGATGGCCTTATCATGCCCGACGTTGGCCTTGTCATGCCCGACGATGGCCTTGCCATGCCCGACGCTGGCCTTGTCATGCCCGACGATGGCCTTGTCATGTCCGATGCGGGCCTTGCCATGTCCGAGAGTTGCCTTGTCATGATCTTGTCATGCCCGATGATGGTCTTGTCATGCCCGACGCTGGCCTTGTCATTCCCGACGATGGCCTTGCCATGCCCGACGATGGCCTTGCTATGCTTGACGATGGGCTTGCCATGTCCGAGAGTTGCCTTGTCATGACCGACGACGGCCTTGTCTTGCCCAACAATGGCCTTGTCATGCCCGACCCTGGCCTTGCCATGTCCGAGAGTTGCCTTGTCATGACCTTGTCATGCCCGACGATGGCCTTGTCATGCCCGACGCTGGCCTTGTCATTCCCGACGATGGCTTTGCCATGCCCGACGATGGCCTTGCTATGCCTGACGATGGGCTTGCCATGTCTGAGAGTTGCCTTGTCTTGACCTTGTCATGCCCGACGATGGCCTCGCCAAGCCCGAGAGTGGCATTGTCATGCCCGACGATGGCCTTGGCATGCCCGACGATGGCCTTGTCATGCTCGACGCTGGCATTGACATGCCCTTTTCATGCCCGATGATGGCCTCGCCATGCCCGACGATGGCCTTGTCATGTCCAACGATGGCCTTGTCTTGCCCGACGATGGCCTTGTCTTGCCCGAAGATGGCCTTGTCAAGCCCGACGATGGACTTGTCATGGCCGACGATGGCCTTGTCATGCTCGACGCTGGCATTGACATGCCCTTTTCATGCCCGATGATGGCCTCGCCATGCCCGACGATGGCCTTGTCATGTCCAACGATGGCCTTGTCTTGCCCGACGATGGCCTTGTCTTGCCCGAAGATGGCCTTGTCAAGCCCGACGATGGACTTGTCATGGCCGACGATGGCCTTGTCCTGTTCGACGCTGGCCTTGTCTTGTCCGAGAGTTGCCTTTTCATGACCTTGTCATGCCCGACGATGGCCTTGCCATGCCCGACGCTGGTCTTGTCATGCCCGACGATGGCCTTGCCATGCCCGACGATGGCCTTGCCATGTTCGAGAGTTGTCTTGTCATGACCTTGTCATGCCCGATGATGGCCTCGCCATGCCCGAGAGTGGCATTGTCATGCTCGACGCTTGCCTTGTCATGACCGACGACGGCCTCGCCGTGTCCGATAGTGGCATTGTCATGGCCTTGTCATGCCCGACGATGGCCTTGTCATGCCCGACGATGGCCTTGCCATGCCCGACGATGGCCTTGTAAGGCCCGACGCTGGCCTTGTCATCCCCAACGATTGTCTTGTCTTGCCCGACGATGGCCTTGTCATGCCCGACGATGTCTTTGTCATGCCCGACAATGGCCTTGTCATGCCCGACGATTGCCTTGTCATGCCCATTGCCCGACGATGGCCTTGTCATCCCAAACGATGGCCTTGTGATGCCCGACAATGGCCTTGTCATGACAAACGATGGCCTTGTCATGCCCGACAATGGCCTTGTCATGCCCGATGATGGCCTTGTCATGCCCGACGATGGCCTTGTCATGCCCGACGATTGCCTTGCCATGCCCGACGCTGGCCTTGCCATGTCCGAGAGTTGTCTTGTCCTGCCCTTGTCATGCCCGACGATGGCCTTGTCATTCCCGGCGTTGGCCTTTTCTATCCGAGAGTGGCTTTCTCATGCCCGACGCTAGCCTTACCAAGCCCGACGATGGCCTTTGTCATGCCCGACAATGGCCTTGTCATGCCCGAAGATGGCCTTGTCATGCCCGACGAGGGCCTTGTCTTGCCCAACAATGGCCTTGTCATGCCCGACCCTGGCCTTGCCATGTCCGAGAGTTGCCTTGTCATGCCCGACGATGGCCTTGTCATGCCCGACGCTGGCCTTGTCATTCCCGACGATGGCTTTGCCATGCCCGACGATGGCTTTGCTATGCCTGACGATGGGCTTGCCATGTCCGAGAGTTGCCTTGTCATGACCTTGTCATTCCCGACGATGGCCTCGCCAAGCCCAAGAGTGGCATTGTCATGCCCGACGATGGCCTTGGCATGCCCGACGATGGCCTTGTCATGCTCGACGTTGGCATTGACATGCCCTTTTCATGCCCGATGATGGCCTCGCCATGCCCGACGATGGCCTTGTCATGTCCAACGATGGCCTTGTCTTGCCCGACGATGGCCTTGTCTTGCCCGAAGATGGCCTTGTCAAGCCCGACGATGGACTTGTCATGGCCGACGATGGCCTTGTCCTGTTCGACGCTGGCATTGTCATGTCCGAGAGTTGCCTTTTCATGACCTTGTCATGCCCGACGATGGCCTTGCCATGCCCGACGCTGGTCTTGTCATGCCCGACGATGGCCTTGCCATGCCCGACGATGGCCTTGCCATGTTCGAGAGTTGTCTTGTCATGACCTTGTCATGCCCGATGATGGCCTCGCCATGCCCGAGAGTGGCATTGTTATGCTCGACGCTTGCCTTGTCATGACCGACGACGGCCTCGCCGTGTCCGATAGTGGCACTGTCATGGCCTTGTCATGCCCGACGATGGCCTTGTCATGCCCGACGATGGCCTTGCCATGCCCGACGATGGCCTTGCCATGTCGGACGATGGCCTTGTAAGGCCCGACGCTGGCCTTTTCATCCCCAACGATTGCCTTGTCTTGCCCGACGATGGCCTTGTCATGCCCGACGATGTCTTTGTCATGCCCGACAATGGCCTTGTCATGCCCGACGATTGCCTTGTCATGCCCATTGCCCGACGATGGCCTTGTCATCCCAAACGATGGCCTTGTGATGCCCGACAATGGCCTTGTCATGACAAAAGATGGCCTTGTCATGCCCGACGATGGCCTTGTCATGCCCGATGAAGGGCTTGTCATGCCCGATGATGCCCTTGTCATGCCCGACGATGGCCTTGTCATGCCCGACGATTGCCTTGCCATGCCCGACGCTGGCCTTGCCATGTCCGAGAGTTGTCTTGTCCTGCCCTTGTCATGCCCGACGATGGCCTTGTCATTCCCGGCGTTGGCCTTTTCTATCCGAGAGTGGCTTTCTCATGCCCGACGCTGGCCTTACCAAGCCCGACGATGGCCTTGCCATGTCCGAGAGTTTCCTTGTCATGATCTTGTCATGCCCGATGAGGGCCTTGCCATGCCCGACGCTAGCCTTGTCATGCCCGACGATGGCCTTATCATGCCCGACGTTGGCCTTGTCATGCCCGACGATGGCCTTGCCATGCCCGACGCTGGCCTTGTCATGCCCGACGATGGCCTTGTCATGTCCGATGCGGGCCTTGCCATGTCCGAGAGTTGCCTTGTCATGATCTTGTCATGCCCGATGATGGTCTTGTCATGCCCGACGCTGGCCTTGTCATTCCCGACGATGGCCTTGCCATGCCCGACGATGGCCTTGCTATGCTTGACGATGGGCTTGCCATGTCCGAGAGTTGCCTTGTCATGACCTTGTCATGACCGACGACGGCCTTGTCTTGCCCAACAATGGCCTTGTCATGCCCGACCCTGGCCTTGCCATGTCCGAGAGTTGCCTTGTCATGACCTTGTCATGCCCGACGATGGCCTTGTCATGCCCGACGCTGGCCTTGTCATTCCCGACGATGGCTTTGCCATGCCCGACGATGGCCTTGCTATGCCTGACGATGGGCTTGCCATGTCTGAGAGTTGCCTTGTCTTGACCTTGTCATGCCCGACGATGGCCTCGCCAAGCCCGAGAGTGGCATTGTCATGCCCGACGATGGCCTTGGCATGGCCGACGATGGCCTTGTCATGCTCGACGCTGGCATTGACATGCCCTTTTCATGCCCGATGATGGCCTCGCCATGCCCGACGATGGCCTTGTCATGTCCAACGATGGCCTTGTCTTGCCCGACGATGGCCTTGTCTTGCCCGAAGATGGCCTTGTCAAGCCCGACGATGGACTTGTCATGGCCGACGATGGCCTTGTCATGCTCGACGCTGGCATTGACATGCCCTTTTCATGCCCGATGATGGCCTCGCCATGCCCGACGATGGCCTTGTCATGTCCAACGATGGCCTTGTCTTGCCCGACGATGGCCTTGTCTTGCCCGAAGATGGCCTTGTCAAGCCCGACGATGGACTTGTCATGGCCGACGATGGCCTTGTCATGCTCGACGCTGGCATTGACATGCCCTTTTCATGCCCGATGATGGCCTCGCCATGCCCGACGATGGCCTTGTCATGTCCAACGATGGCCTTGTCTTGCCCGACGATGGCCTTGTCTTGCCCGAAGATGGCCTTGTCAAGCCCGACGATGGACTTGTCATGGCCGACGATGGCCTTGTCCTGTTCGACGCTGGCCTTGTCTTGTCCGAGAGTTGCCTTTTCATGACCTTGTCATGCCCGACGATGGCCTTGCCATGCCCGACGCTGGTCTTGTCATGCCCGACGATGGCCTTGCCATGCCCGACGATGGCCTTGCCATGTTCGAGAGTTGTCTTGTCATGACCTTGTCATGCCCGATGATGGCCTCGCCATGCCCGAGAGTGGCATTGTCATGCTCGACGCTTGCCTTGTCATGACCGACGACGGCCTCGCCGTGTCCGATAGTGGCATTGTCATGGCCTTGTCATGCCCGACGATGGCCTTGTCATGCCCGACGATGGCCTTGCCATGCCCGACGATGGCCTTGTAAGGCCCGACGCTGGCCTTGTCATCCCCAACGATTGTCTTGTCTTGCCCGACGATGGCCTTGTCATGCCCGACGATGTCTTTGTCATGCCCGACAATGGCCTTGTCATGCCCGACGATTGCCTTGTCATGCCCATTGCCCGACGATGGCCTTGTCATCCCAAACGATGGCCTTGTGATGCCCGACAATGGCCTTGTCATGACAAACGATGGCCTTGTCATGCCCGACAATGGCCTTGTCATGCCCGATGATGGCCTTGTCATGCCCGACGATGGCCTTGTCATGCCCGACGATTGCCTTGCCATGCCCGACGCTGGCCTTGCCATGTCCGAGAGTTGTCTTGTCCTGCCCTTGTCATGCCCGACGATGGCCTTGTCATTCCCGGCGTTGGCCTTTTCTATCCGAGAGTGGCTTTCTCATGCCCGACGCTAGCCTTACCAAGCCCGACGATGGCCTTTGTCATGCCCGACAATGGCCTTGTCATGCCCGAAGATGGCCTTGTCATGCCCGACGAGGGCCTTGTCTTGCCCAACAATGGCCTTGTCATGCCCGACCCTGGCCTTGCCATGTCCGAGAGTTGCCTTGTCATGCCCGACGATGGCCTTGTCATGCCCGACGCTGGCCTTGTCATTCCCGACGATGGCTTTGCCATGCCCGACGATGGCTTTGCTATGCCTGACGATGGGCTTGCCATGTCCGAGAGTTGCCTTGTCATGACCTTGTCATTCCCGACGATGGCCTCGCCAAGCCCAAGAGTGGCATTGTCATGCCCGACGATGGCCTTGGCATGCCCGACGATGGCCTTGTCATGCTCGACGCTGGCATTGACATGCCCTTTTCATGCCCGATGATGGCCTCGCCATGCCCGACGATGGCCTTGTCATGTCCAACGATGGCCTTGTCTTGCCCGACGATGGCCTTGTCTTGCCCGAAGATGGCCTTGTCAAGCCCGACGATGGACTTGTCATGGCCGACGATGGCCTTGTCCTGTTCGACGCTGGCATTGTCATGTCCGAGAGTTGCCTTTTCATGACCTTGTCATGCCCGACGATGGCCTTGCCATGCCCGACGCTGGTCTTGTCATGCCCGACGATGGCCTTGCCATGCCCGACGATGGCCTTGCCATGTTCGAGAGTTGTCTTGTCATGACCTTGTCATGCCCGATGATGGCCTCGCCATGCCCGAGAGTGGCATTGTTATGCTCGACGCTTGCCTTGTCATGACCGACGACGGCCTCGCCGTGTCCGATAGTGGCACTGTCATGGCCTTGTCATGCCCGACGATGGCCTTGTCATGCCCGACGATGGCCTTGCCATGCCCGACGATGGCCTTGCCATGTCGGACGATGGCCTTGTAAGGCCCGACGCTGGCCTTTTCATCCCCAACGATTGCCTTGTCTTGCCCGACGATGGCCTTGTCATGCCCGACGATGTCTTTGTCATGCCCGACAATGGCCTTGTCATGCCCGACGATTGCCTTGTCATGCCCATTGCCCGACGATGGCCTTGTCATCCCAAACGATGGCCTTGTGATGCCCGACAATGGCCTTGTCATGACAAAAGATGGCCTTGTCATGCCCGACGATGGCCTTGTCATGCCCGATGAAGGGCTTGTCATGCCCGATGATGCCCTTGTCATGCCCGACGATGGCCTTGTCATGCCCGACGATTGCCTTGCCATGCCCGACGCTGGCCTTGCCATGTCCGAGAGTTGTCTTGTCCTGCCCTTGTCATGCCCGACGATGGCCTTGTCATTCCCGGCGTTGGCCTTTTCTATCCGAGAGTGGCTTTCTCATGCCCGACGCTGGCCTTACCAAGCCCGACGATGGCCTTGCCATGTCCGAGAGTTTCCTTGTCATGATCTTGTCATGCCCGATGAGGGCCTTGCCATGCCCGACGCTAGCCTTGTCATGCCCGACGATGGCCTTATCATGCCCGACGTTGGCCTTGTCATGCCCGACGATGGCCTTGCCATGCCCGACGCTGGCCTTGTCATGCCCGACGATGGCCTTGTCATGTCCGATGCGGGCCTTGCCATGTCCGAGAGTTGCCTTGTCATGATCTTGTCATGCCCGATGATGGTCTTGTCATGCCCGACGCTGGCCTTGTCATTCCCGACGATGGCCTTGCCATGCCCGACGATGGCCTTGCTATGCTTGACGATGGGCTTGCCATGTCCGAGAGTTGCCTTGTCATGACCTTGTCATGACCGACGACGGCCTTGTCTTGCCCAACAATGGCCTTGTCATGCCCGACCCTGGCCTTGCCATGTCCGAGAGTTGCCTTGTCATGACCTTGTCATGCCCGACGATGGCCTTGTCATGCCCGACGCTGGCCTTGTCATTCCCGACGATGGCTTTGCCATGCCCGACGATGGCCTTGCTATGCCTGACGATGGGCTTGCCATGTCTGAGAGTTGCCTTGTCTTGACCTTGTCATGCCCGACGATGGCCTCGCCAAGCCCGAGAGTGGCATTGTCATGCCCGACGATGGCCTTGGCATGGCCGACGATGGCCTTGTCATGCTCGACGCTGGCATTGACATGCCCTTTTCATGCCCGATGATGGCCTCGCCATGCCCGACGATGGCCTTGTCATGTCCAACGATGGCCTTGTCTTGCCCGACGATGGCCTTGTCTTGCCCGAAGATGGCCTTGTCAAGCCCGACGATGGACTTGTCATGGCCGACGATGGCCTTGTCATGCTCGACGCTGGCATTGACATGCCCTTTTCATGCCCGATGATGGCCTCGCCATGCCCGACGATGGCCTTGTCATGTCCAACGATGGCCTTGTCTTGCCCGACGATGGCCTTGTCTTGCCCGAAGATGGCCTTGTCAAGCCCGACGATGGACTTGTCATGGCCGACGATGGCCTTGTCCTGTTCGACGCTGGCCTTGTCATGTCCGAGAGTTGCCTTTTCTTGACCTTGTCATGCCCGACGATGGCCTTGCCATGCCCGACGCTGGTCTTGTCATGCCCGACGATGGCCTTGCCATGCCCGACGATTGCCTTGCCATGTTCGAGAGTTGTCTTGTCATGACCTTGTCATGCCCGATGATGGCCTCGCCATGCCCGAGAGTGGCATTGTCATGCTCGACGCTTGCCTTGTCATGACCGACGACGGCCTCGCCGTGTCCGATAGTGGCATTGTCATGGCCTTGTCATGCCCGACGATGGCCTTGTCATGCCCGACGATGGCCTTGCCATGCCCGACGATGGCCTTGTAAGGCCCGACGCTGGCCTTGTCATCCCCAACGATTGTCTTGTCTTGCCCGACGATGGCCTTGTCATGACCGACGATGTCTTTGTCATGCCCGACAATGGCCTTGTCATGCCCGACGATTGCCTTGTCATGCCCATTGCCCGACGATGGCCTTGTCATCCCAAACGATGGCCTTGTGATGCCCGACAATGGCCTTGTCATGACAAACGATGGCCTTGTCATGCCCGACAATGGCCTTGTCATGCCCGATGATGGCCTTGTCATGCCCGACGATGGCCTTGTCATGCCCGACGATTGCCTTGCCATGCCCGACGCTGGCCTTGCCATGTCCGAGAGTTGTCTTGTCCTGCCCTTGTCATGCCCGACGATGGCCTTGTCATTCCCGGCGTTGGCCTTTTCTATCCGAGAGTGGCTTTCTCATGCCCGACGCTGGCCTTACCAAGCCCGACGATGGCCTTGCCATGTCCGAGAGTTTCCTTGTCATGATCTTGTCATGCCCGATGAGGGCCTTGCCATGCCCGACGCTAGCCTTGCCATGCCCGACGATGGCCTTATCATGCCCGACGTTGGCCTTGTCATGCCCGACGATGGCCTTGCCATGCCCGACGCTGGTCTTGTCATGCCCGACGATGGCCTTGTCATGTCCGATGCGGGCCTTGCCATGTCCGAGAGTTGCCTTGTCATGATCTTGTCATGCCAGATGATGGTCTTGTCATGCCCGACGCTGGCCTTGTCATTCCCGACGATGGCCTTGCCATGCCCGACGATGGCCTTGCTATGCTTGACGATGGGCTTGCCTTGTCCGAGAGTTGCCTTTTCATGACCTTGTCATGCCCGACGATGGCCTCGCCAAGCCCGAGAGTGGCATTGTCATTCCCGACGCTGGCCTTGTCATGCCCGACGAAGGCCTCGCTATGTCCGAGAGTGGCATTGTAATGGCCTTGTCAAGAGCGACGATGGCCTTGCCATGCCCAACGCTCGCCTTGTCATGCCCGATGTTGGCCTTATCATGCCCGACGATGGCCTTGTCATGCTTAACGCTGGCATTGACATGCCCTTTTTGATGCCCGACGATGGCCTTGTCATGCCCGACGCTGGCATTGTCATATCCGACGATGGCCTTGTCCTGTTCGGCGCTGGCCTTGTCATGTCCGAGAGTTGCCTTTTCCTGACCTTGTCATGCCCGACGATGGCCTTGCCATGCCCGACGTTAGTCTTGTAATGCTCGAAGATGGCCTTGCCATGCCCGACGATGGTCTTTCCATTCCCGACGCTGGCCTTGTCATGCCCGACGATGGCCTCGCCATGTTCGAAAGTGGCATTGTCATGGCCTTGTCATGCCCGACGATTGCCTTGTCATGCCCGACAATGGCCTTGTCATGACCAACGCTGGCCTTGCCATGTCCGAAAATTGCCTTGTCATGACCTTGTCATGCCCGACGATGGTCTTCCTATTCCCGACGCTGGCCTTGTCATGCCCGACGATGGCCTCGCCATGTTCGAAAGTGGCATTGCCGTGGCCTTGTCATGCCCGACGATTGCCTTGTCATGCCCGACGATGGCCTTGTCATGCCCGCCGATTGCCTTGTCATGCTTGACGCTAGCCTTGCTATGCCGGGCACTGGCCTTTTCATGTCCGACGATGGCCTTGCCATGCCCGAAGATGGCCTTGTCATGCCCGACGATGGCCTTGTCATGCCCGACGATGGCCTTGTCATGCCCGACGCTGGCCTTGGCATGTCCGAGAGTTGCCTTGTCATAACCTTGTCAGGCCCGACGATGGCCTTGCCTTGCCCGACGCTGGCCTTTTCATGCCCCACGATGGCCTTGCCATG
Organism: Fagopyrum homotropicum; assembly: GCA_033239125.1. NCBI lineage: Eukaryota > Viridiplantae > Streptophyta > Magnoliopsida > Caryophyllales > Polygonaceae > Fagopyrum > Fagopyrum homotropicum. The sequence continues at coordinate 73,375,472 of BSWB01000007.1, forward strand.
CCCGACGATGGCCTTTCCATGCCTGATGATGGGCTTGCCTTGTTCGAGAGTTGCCTTTTCATGACCTTGTCATGCCCGACGATGGCCTCGCCAAGCCCGAGAGTGGCATTGTCATTCCCGATGCTGGCCTTGTCATGCCCGACGAAGGCGTCGCTATGTCCGAGAGTGGCATTGTCATGGCCTTGTCAAGAGCGACGATGGCCTTGCCATGCCCAACGCTCGCCTTGTCATGCCCGACGCTGGCGTTATCATGCCCGACGATGGCCTTGTCATGCTTAACGTTGGCATTGACATGCCCTTTTTGATGCCCGATGATGGCCTTGCCATGCCCGACGCTGGCATTGTCATATCCGACGATGGCCTTGTCATGCCCGACAATGGCCTTGTCATGCCCGAAGATGGCCTTGTCATGCCCGACGAGGGCCTTGTCTTGCCCAACAATGGCCTTGTCATGCCCGACCCTGGCCTTGCCATGTCCGAGAGTTGCCTTGTCATGACCTTGTCTTGCCCGACGATGGCCTTGTCATGCCCGACGCTGGCCTTGTCATTCCCGACGATGGCTTTGCCATGCCCGACGATGGCCTTGCTATGCCTGACGATGGGCTTGCCATGTCCGAGAGTTGCCTTGTCATGACCTTGTCATGCCCGATGATGGCCTCGCCAAGCCCGAGAGTGGCATTATCATGCCCGACGATGGCCTTGGCATGCCCGACGATGGCCTTGTCATGCTCGACGCTGGCATTGACATGCCCTTTTCATGCCCGATGATGGCCTCGCCATGCCCGACGATGGCCTTGTCATGTCCAACGATGGCCTTGTCTTGCCCGACGATGGCCTTGTCTTGCCCGAAGATGGCCTTGTCAAGCCCGACGATGGACTTGTCATGGCCGACGATGGCCTTGTCCTGTTCGACGTTGGCCTTGTCATGTCCGAGAGTTGCCTTTTCATGACCTTGTCATGCCCGACGATGGCCTTGCCATGCCCGACGCAGGTCTAGTCATGCCCGACGATGGCCTTGCCATGCCCGACGATGGCCTTGCCATGTTCGAGAGTTGTCTTGTCATGACCTTGTCATGCCCGATGATGGCCTCGCCATGCCCGAGAGTGGCATTGTCATGCTCGACGCTTGCCTTGTCATGACCGACGACGGCCTCGCCGTGTCCGAGAGTGGCATTGTCATGGCCTTGTCATGCCCGACGATGGACTTGTCATGCCTGACGATGGCCTTGACATGCCCGACGATGGCCTTGCCATGTCGGACGATGGCCTTGTAAGGCCCGACGCTGGCCTTGTCATGCCCAACGATTGCCTTGTCTTGCCCGACGATGGCCTTGTCATGCCCGACGATGTCTTTGTCATGCCCGACAATGGCCTTGTCATGCCCGACGATTGCCTTGTCATGCTCATTGCCCGACGATGGCCTTGTCATCCCAAACGAGGGCCTTGTGATGCCCGACAATGGCCTTGTCATGACAAACGATGGCCTTGTCATGCCCGACGATGGCCTTGTCATGCCCGATGAAGGGCTTGTCATGCCCGATGATGGCCTTGTCATGCCCGACGATGGCCTTGTCATGCCCGACGATTGCCTTGCCATGCCCGACGCTGGCCTTGCCATGTCCGAGAGTTGTCTTGTCCTGCCCTTGTCATGCGCGACGATGGCCTTGTCATTCCCGGCGTTGGCCTTGTCTATCCGAGAGTGGATTTCTCATGCCCGACGCTGGCCTTACCAAGCCCGACGATGGCCTTGCCATGTCCGAGAGTTTCCTTGTCATGATCTTGTCATGCCCGATGAGGGCCTTGCCATGCCCGACGATAGCCTTGCCATGCCTGACGATGGCCTTGTCATGCCCGACGTCGGCCTTGTCATGCCCGACGATGGCCTTGCCATGCCCGACGCTGGCCTTGTCATGCCCGACGATGGCCTTGTCATGTCCGATGCGTGGCCTTGCCATGTCCGAGAGTTGCCTTGTCACGATCTTGTCATGCCCGATGATGGTCTTGTCATGCCCGACGCTGGCCTTGTCATTCCCGACGATGGCCTTGCCATGCCCGACGATGGCCTTGCTATGCTTGACGATGGGCTTGCCATGTTCAAGAGTTGCCTTGTCATGACCTTGTCATGCCCGATGATGGCCTCGCCATGCCCGACGCTGGCCTTGCCATGCTCGACGATGGCCATGTCATGTCCGTGAGTTGCCTTGTCATGACCTTGTCATGCCCGACGATGGCCTTGTAATGCCCGACGCTGGCCTTGTCATTCCCGACGATGGACTTGTCATGGCCGACGATGGCCTTGTCCTGTTCGACGCTGGCCTTGCCATGTCCGAAAGTTGCCTTGTCATGACCTTGTCATGCCCGACGATGGCCTTGCAATGCCCGACGCTGGTCTTGTCATGCCCGACGATGGCCTTGCCATGCCCGACGATGGCCTTGCCATGTCCGAGAGTTGCCTTGTCATGACCTTGTCATACCCGATGATGGCCTCGCCAAGCCCGAGAGTGGCATTATCATGCTCGATGCTTGCCTTGTCATGACCGACGACGGCCTCGCCATGTCCGAGAATGGCATTGTCATGGCCTTGTCATGCCCGACGATGGCCTTGTCATGCCCGACGATGGCCTTGCCATGCCCGACGCTGGTCTTGTCATGCCCGACGCTGGCCTTGCCATGCCCGACAATGGCTTTGCTATGCCTGACGATGGGCTTGCCATGTCCGAGAGTTGACTTGTTATGACGTTGTCATGCCCGACGATGGCCTCGCCAAGCCCGAGAGTGGCCTTGTCACGCCTGACGCAGGCCTTATCATGCCCGACGATGACCTTATCATGCTCGACGCTGGCATTGTCATGCCCTTTTTTATGCCCGACGATGGCCTCGCCATGCCCGACACTGGCCTTGTCATGTCCGACGATTGCATTGTCATGCCCGATGATGGCCTTGTCATGCACGAAGATGGTATTGTCATGCCCGATGATGGCCTTGTCATGCCCGACGCTGGCCTTGCCATGTCCGACGATGGCCTTGTCATGACCTTGCCATGCCCGACGCTGGCCTTGCCATGGTCGACGATGACCTTGTCATGTCCTGGAGTTGCCTTGTCATGACCTTGTCATGCCCGATGATGGCCTCGCCAAGCCCGAGAGTGGCATTGTCATGCCCGACGATGGCCTTGGCATACCCGACGATGGCCTTGTCATGCTCGTTGCTGGCATTGACATGCCTATTTCATGCCCGACGATGGCCTCGCCATGCCCGACGCTGGCCTTGTCATGTCCGACGATGGCCTTGTCTTGCCCGACGATGGCCTTGTCTTGCCCGAAGATGGCCTTGTCAAGCCCGACGATGGCCTTGTCATGCCCGACGATGGCCTTGTCCTGTTCGACGCTTACCTTGCCATGTCCGAGAGTTGCCTTGTCATGACCTTGTCATGCCCGACGATGGCCTTGCCATGCACGACGCTTGCCTTGCCATGCCCGACGATAGCCTTGCCATGCCCGACGATGGCCTTGCCATGTCCTAGAGTTGCCTTGTCATGACCTTGTCATGCCCGATGATGGCCTCGCCAAACCTGAGAGTGGAAATTACATGCCCGCCGATGGTCTTGTCATGCCCAACGAAGGCCTCAGCATGTCCGAGAGTGGCATTGTCAAGGCCTTGTTATGCCCGATGATGGCCTTGTTATTCCCGACGATGGCCTTGTCATGCCCGACGCTGGCCTTGCCATGTCCGAGAGTTGCCTTATCATGACCTTGTCATGCCCGATGATGGCCTTTCCATGCCCGACGCTGGCCTTGTCATTCCCGACGATGGCCTCGCCATGTTCGAAAGTGGCATTGTCATGGCCTTGTCATGCCCGACGATGGCCTTGTCATGCCCGACGACGGCCTTGTCATGCCCAACGATTGTCTTGTCATGCTTGACGCTAGCCTTGCCATGCCCGACGATGGCCTAGTCATGCCCGACGATGGCCTTGTCATGCCCGACGATGGACTTTTCATGGCCGACAATGGCCTTGTCATGCCCGACGATGGCCTTGCTATGCCGGACACTGACCTTTTCATGTCCGACGATGGCCTTGCCATGCCCGAAGATGGCCTTGTCATGCCCGACGATGGCCTTGTCATGCCCGACGATGCCTTGTCATGCTTGACGCTAGCCTTGCCATGCCCGAGAGTTGCCTTGTCATAACCTTGTCATGCCCGACGATGGCCTTGCCATGCCCGACGCTGACCTTGTCATGCCCCACGATGGCCTTGCGATGCCCGACGATGGCCTTTCCATGCGTGACGATGGCCTTGCCTTGTCCGAGAGTTGCCTTTTCATGACCTTGTCATGCCCGACGATGGCCTCGCCAAGCCCGAGAGTGGCATTGTCATTCCCGACGCTGGCCTTGTCATGCCCGACGAAGGCGTCACCATGTCCGAGAGTGGCATTGTCATGGCCTTGTCAAGAGCGAAGATGGCCTTGCCATGCCCAACGCTGGCCTTTTCATGCCCGGCGCTGGCCTTGTCATGCCCGACAATGGCCTTGTCATGCTTGACGCTGGCATTGACATGCCCTTTTTGATGCCCGACGATGGCCTTGCCATGCCCAACGCTGGCATTGTCATATCCAACGATGGCCTTGTCATGCCCGACAATGGCCTTGTCATGTCCGAAGATGGCCTTGTCATGCCCGATGAGGGCCTTGTCTTGCCCAACGATGGCCTTGTCATGCCCGACGCTGGCCTTGCCATGTCCGAGAGTTGCCTTGTCATGACCTTATCATGCCCGACGATGGCCTTGTCATGCCCGACGCTGGCCTTGTCATTCCCGACGATGGCCTTGCCATGACCGACGCTGGGCTTGCCTTGCTCGACAATGGCCTTGTCATGTCCGAGAGTTGCCTTGTCATGACCTTGTCATGCCCGACGATGGCCTCGCCAAGCACGAGAGTGGCATTGTCATGCCCGACGTTGGCCTTGTCATGCCCGACGCTGGCCTTATCATGCCGGACGATGGCCATGTCATGCTCGACGCTGGCATTGACATGCCCTTTTTGATGCCCGACGATGGCGTCGCCATGCCCGACGCTGGCCTTGTCATGTCCGATGATGGCCTTATCATGTCCGATGATGGCCTTGGCATGCCCGACGATGGCCTTTTCATGCCCGACGCTGGCCTTTCCATGTCCGACGATGGCCTTGCCATGACCTTGCCATGCGAGACGCTGGCCTTGCCATGCCCGACGATGGCTTGTCATGTCCGAGAGTTGCCTTGTCATGACCTTGTCATCCCCGATGATGGCCTCGCCAAGCCCCAGAGTGGCATTGTCATGCCCGACGATGGCCTTGGCATGCCCGACGATGGCCTTGTCATGCTCGACGCTGGCCTTGTAATGTCCGACGATGGCCTTGTCATGCCCGATGATGGCCTTGTCATGTCTGACGATGGCCTTGTCATGCCCGACGATGGCCTTGTCATGCCCGACGATGGCCTTGTCATGCCCGACGCTGGCCTTGTCATGTCCGATGATGGCCTTGTCATGACCTTGCCATGCGAGACGCTGGCCTTACAATGCCCGACGATGGCCTTGTCATGTACGAGAGTTGCCTTGTCATGCCCGACGATGGCCTTGTCATGCCCGGCGATGACCTTGTCATGCCCGACGCTGGCCTTGCCATGTCCGAGAGTTGCCTTGTCATGACCTTGTCATGCCCGACGCTGGCCTTGTCATGCCCCATGATGGCCTTGCGATGCCCGACGATGGCCTTGTCATGTATGAGAGTTGCCTTGTCATGCCCGACGATGGCCTTGTCATGCCCGGCGATGAACTTGTCATGCCCGACGCTGGCCTTGCCATGTCCGAGAGTTGCCTTTTCATGACCTTGTCATGCCCGATGATGGCCTCGCCAAGCCCGAGAGTGGCATTGTCTTTTTCAACGCTGGCCTTGTCACGCCCGACGAAGGCGTCGCAATGTCCGAGAGTGGCATTGTCATGGCCTTGTCAAGAGCGACGATGGCCTTGCCATGCCCAACGATGGCCTTGTCATGCACGACGCTGGCCTTGTCATGCCCGACGATGGCCTTGTCATGCTTGACGCTGGCATTGACATGCCCTTTTTGATGCCCGACGATGGCCTTGCCATGCCCGACGCTGGCATTGTCATATCCGACGATGGCCTTGTCATGCCCAACAATGGCCTTGTCATGCCCGAAGATGGCCTTGTCATGCCCGACGAGGGCCTTGTCTTGCCCGACGATGGCCTTGTCATGCCCGACGCTGGCCTTTCCATGTCCGAGAGTTGCCTTGTCATGACCTTGTCATGCCCGACGATGGCCTTGTAATGCCCGACGCTGGCCTTGTCATTCCTGACGATGGCCTTGCCATGCCCGACGCTAGCCTTGCCATGCTCGACGATGGCCTTGTCATGTCCGAGAGTTGCCTTGTCATGACCTTGTCATGCCCGACGATGGCCTCGCCAAGCACGAGAGTGGCATTGTCATGCCCGACGTTGGCCTTGTCATGCCCGACGCTGGCCTTATCATGCCCGACGAAGGCCTTGTCAAGCTCGACGCTGGCATTGACATGCCCGACGCTGGCCTTGCCATGTCCGAGAGTTGCCTTGTCATGACCTTGTCATGCCCGACGATGGCCTTGTAATGCCCGACGCTGGCCTTGTCATTCCCGACGATGGACTTGTCATGGCCGACGATGGCCTTGTCATGTTCGACGCTGGCCTTGTCATGTCCGAGAGTTGCCTTGTCATGACCTTGTCATGCCCGACGATGGCCTTGTAATGCCCGACGCTGGCCTTGTCATTCCCGATGATGGACTTGTCATGGCCGACGATGGCCTTGTCCTGTTCGACGCAGGCCTTGCCATGTCCGAAAGTTGCCTTGTCATGACCTTGTCATGCCCGACGATGGCCTTGCAATGCCCGACGCTGGTCTTGTCATGCCCGACGATGGCCTTGCCATGCCCGACGATGGCCTTGCCATGTCCGAGAGTTGCCTTGTCATGACCTTGTCATACCCGATGATGGCCTCGCCAAGCCCGAGAGTGGCATTATCATGCTCGACGCTTGCCTTGTCATGACCGACGACGGCCTCGCCATGTCCGAGAGTGGCATTGTCATGGCCTTGTCATGCCAGACGATGGCCTTGTCATGCCCGACGATGGCCTTGCCATGCCCGACGCTGGTCTTGTCATGCCCGGCGCTGGCCTTGCCATGCCCGACAATGGCCTTGCTATGCCTGACGATGGGCTTGCCATGTCCGAGAGTTGACTTGTCATGACCTTGTCATGCCCGACGATGGCCTCGCCAAGCCCGAGAGTGGCATTGTCATGCCCGACGTTGGCCTTGTCATGCCTGACGCAGGCCTTATCATGCCCGACGATGACCTTATCATGCTCGACGCTGGCATTGACATGCCCTTTTTTATGCCCGACGATGGCCTCGCCATGCCCGACGCTGGCCTTGTCATGTCCGACGATTGCCTTGTCATGCCCGATGATGGCCTTGTCATGCAGGAAGATGGTATTGTCATGCCCGATGATGGCCTTGTCATGCCCGACGCTGGCCTTGCCATGTCCAACGATGGCCTTGTCATGACCTTGCCATGCCTGACGTTGGCCTTGCCATGGTCGACGATGACCTTGTCATGTCCGGGAGTTGCCTTGTCATGACCTTGTCATGCCCGATGATGGCCTCGCCAAGCCCGAGAGTGGCATTGTCATGCCCGACGATAGCCTTGGCATGCCCGACGATGGCCTTGTCATGCTCGTTGCTGGCATTGACATGCCCTTTTCATGCCCGACGATGGCCTCGCCATGCCCGACGCTGGCCTTGTTATGTCCGACGATGGCCTTGTCTTGCCCGACGATGGTCTTGTCTTGCCCGAAGATGGCCTTGTCAAGATCGACGATGGCCTTGTCATGGCCGACGATGGCCTTGTCCTGTTCGACGCTTATCTTGCCATGTCCGAGAGTTGGCTTGTCATGACCTTGTCATGCCCGACGATGGCCTTGCCATGCCCGACGCTGGCCTTGCAATGCCCGGCGATGGCCTTGCCATGCCCGACGATGGCCTTGCCATGTCCTAGAGTTGCCTTGTCATGACCTTGTCATGCCCGATGATGGCCTCGCCAAACCCGAGAGTGGCAATTACATGCCCGACGATGGTCTTGTCATGCCCAACGAAGGCCTCACCATGTCCGAGAGTGGCATTGTCATGGCCTTGTTATGCCCGATGATGGCCTTGTCATTCCCGACGCTGGCCTTGCCATGTCCGAGAGTTGCCTTATCATGACCTTGCCATGCCCGATGATGGCCTTTCCATGCCCGACGCTGGCCTTGTCATGCCCGACGATGGCCTCGCCATGTTCGAAAGTGGCATTGTCATGGCCTTGTCATGCCCGACGATGGCCTTGTCATGCCCGACGATGGCCTTGTCATGCCCGACGACGGCCTTGTCATGCCCAATGATTGTCTTGTCATGCTTGACGCTAGCCTTGCCATGCCCGATGGTGGCCTAGTCATGCCCGACGATGGCCTTGTCATGCCCGACGATGGACTTTTCATGGCCGACAATGGCCTTTTCATGCCCGACGATGGCCTTGCTATGCCGGACACTGACCTTTTCATGTCCGACGATGGCCTTGCCATGCCCGAAGATGGCCTTGTCATGCCCGACGATGGCCTTGTCATGCCCGACGATGCCTTGACATGCCCGACGCTGGCCTTACCATGTCCGAGAGTTGCCTTGTCATGACCTTGTCATGCCCGACGATGGCCTTGTAATGCCCGACACTGGCCTTGTCATTCCCGACGATGGACTTGTCATGGCCGACGATGGCCTTGTCATGTTCGACGCTGGCCTTGTCATGTCCGAGAGTTGCCTTGTCATGACCTTGTCATGCCCGACGATGGCCTTGTAATGCCCGACGCTGGCCTTGTCATTCCCGATGATGGACTTGTCATGGCCGACGATGGCCTTGTCCTGTTCGACGCAGGCCTTGCCATGTCCGAAAGTTGCCTTGTCATGACCTTGTCATGCCCGACGATGGCCTTGCAATGCCCGACGCTGGTCTTGTCATGCCCGACGATGGCCTTGCCATGCCCGACGATGGCCTTGGCATGTCCGAGAGTTGCCTTGTCATGACCTTGTCATACCCGATGATGGCCTCGCCAAGCCCGAGAGTGGCATTATCATGCTCGACGCTTGCCTTGTCATGACCGACGACGGCCTCGCCATGTCCGAGAGTGGCATTGTCATGGCCTTGTCATGCCAGACGATGGCCTTGTCATGCCCGACGATGGCCTTGCCATGCCCGACGCTGGTCTTGTCATGCCCGGCGCTGGCCTTGCCATGCCCGACAATGGCCTTGCTATGCCTGACGATGGGCTTGCCATGTCCGAGAGTTGACTTGTCATGACCTTGTAATGCCCGACGATGGCCTCGCCAAGCCCGAGAGTGGCATTGTCATGCCCGACGTTGGCCTTGTCATGCCTGACGCAGGCCTTATGATGCCCGACGATGACCTTATCATGCTCGACGCTGGCATTGACATGCCCTTTTTTATGCCCGACGATGGCCTCGCCATGCCCGACGCTGGCCTTGTCATGTCCGACGATTGCCTTGTCATGCCCGATGATGGCCTTGTCATGCAGGAAGATGGTATTGTCATGCCCGATGATGGCCTTGTCATGCCCGACGCTGGCCTTGCCATGTCCAACGATGGCCTTGTCATGACCTTGCCATGCCCGACGTTGGCCTTGCCATGGTCGACGATGACCTTGTCATGTCCGGGAGTTGCCTTGTCATGACCTTGTCATGCCCGAAGATGGCCTCGCCAAGCCCGAGAGTGGCATTGTCATGCCCGACGATAGCCTTGGCATGCCCGACGATGGCCTTGTCATGCTCGTTGTTGGCATTGACATGCCCTTTTCATGCCCGACGATGGCCTCGCCATGCCCGACGCTGGCCTTGTTATGTCCGACGATGGCCTTGTCTTGCCCGACGATGGTCTTGTCTTGCCCGAAGATGGCCTTGTCAAGCCCGACGATGGCCTTGTCATGGCCGACGATGGCCTTGTCCTGTTCGACGCTTACCTTGCCATGTCCGAGAGTTGGCTTGTCATGACCTTGTCATGCCCGACGATGGCCTTGCCATGCCCGACGCTGGCCTTGCAATGCCCGGCGATGGCCTTGCCATGCCCGACGATGGCCTTGCCATGTCCTAGAGTTGCCTTGTCATGACCTTGTCATGCCCGATGATGGCCTCGCCAAACCCGAGAGTGGCAATTACATGCCCGACGATGGTCTTGTCATGCCCAACGAAGGCCTCACCATGTCCGAGAGTGGCATTGTCATGGCCTTGTTATGCCCGATGATGGCCTTGTCATTCCCGACGCTGGCCTTGCCATGTCCGAGAGTTGCCTTATCATGACCTTGCCATGCTCGATGATGGCCTTTCCATGCCCGACGCTGGCCTTGTCATGCCCGACGATGGCCTCGCCATGTTCGAAAGTGGCATTGTCATGGCCTTGTCATGCCCGACGATGGCCTTGTCATGCCCGACGAAGGCCTTGTCATGCCCGACGACGGCCTTGTCATGCCCAATGATTGTCTTGTCATGCTTGACGCTAGCCTTGCCATGCCCGATGGTGGCCTAGTCATGCCCGACGATGGCCTTGTCATGCCCGACGATGGACTTTTCATGGCCGACAATGGCCTTTTCATGCCCGACGATGGCCTTGCTATGCCGGACACTGACCTTTTCATGTCCGACGATGGCCTTGCCACGCCCGAAGATGGCCTTGTCATGCCCGACGATGGCCTTGTCATGCGCGACGATGCCTTGTCATGCCCGACGCTGGCCTTGGCATGTCCGAGAGTTGCCTTGTCATAACCTTGTCATGCCCGACGATGGCCTTGTCATGCCCGACGCTGACCTTGTCATGCCCCACGATGGCTTTGCCATGCCCGACGATGGCCTTTCCATGCCTGACGATGGGCTTGCCTTGTCCGAGAGTTGCCTTTTCATGACCTTCTCATGCCCGACGAAGGCCTCGCCAAGCCCGAGAGTGGCATTGTCATTCCCGACGCTGGCCTTGCCATGCTCGACGATGGCCTTGTCATGTCCGAGAGTTGCCTTGTCATGACCTTTTCATGCCCGACGATGGCCTCGCCAAGCACGAGAGTGGCATTGTCATGCCCGACGTTGGCCTTGTCATGCCCGACGCTGGCCTTATCATGCCCGACGAAGGCCTTGTCAAGCTCGACGCTGGCATTGACATGCCCGACGCTGGCCTTGCCATATCCGAGAGTTGCCTTGTCATGACCTTGTCATGCCCGACGATGGCCTTGTAATGCCCGACGCTGGCCTTGTCATTCCCGACGATGGACTTGTCATGGCCGACGATGGCCTTGTCATGTTCGACGCTGGCCTTGTCATGTCCGAGAGTTGCGTTGTCATGACCTTGTCATGCCCGACGATGGCCTTGTAATGCCCGACGCTGGCCTTGTCATTCCCGACGATGGACTTGTCATGGCCGACGATGGCCTTGTCCTGTTCGACGCTGGCCTTGCCATGTCCGAAAGTTGCCTTGTCATGACCTTGTCATGCCCGACGATGGCCTTGCAATGCCCGACGCTGGTCTTGTCATGCCCGACGATGGCCTTGCCATGCCCGACGATGGCCTTGCCATGTCCGAGAGTTGCCTTGTCATGACCTTGTCATACCCGATGATGGCCTCGCCAAGCCCGAGAGTGGCATTATCGTGCTCGACGCTTGCCTTGCCATGACCGACGACGGCCTCGCCATGTCCGAGAGTGGCATTGTCATGGCCTTGTCATGCCCGACGATGGCCTTGTCATGCCCGACGATGGCCTTGCCATGCCCGACGCTGGTCTTGTCATGCCCGACGCTGGCCTTGCCATGCCCGACAATGGCCTTGCTATGCCTGACGATGGGCTTGCCATGTCCGAGAGTTGACTTGTCATGACCTTGTCATGCCCGACGATGGCCTCGCCAAGCCCGAGAGTGGCATTGTCATGCCCGACGTTGGCCTTGTCATGCCTGACGCAGGCCTTATCATGCCCGACGATGACCTTATCATGCTCGACGCTGGCATTGACATGCCCTTTTTTATGCCCGACGATGGCCTCGCCATGCCCGACGCTGGCCTTGTCATGTCCGACGATTGCCTTGTGATGCCCGATGATGGCCTTGTCATGCAGGAAGATGGTATTGTCATGCCCGATGATGGCCTTGTCATGCCCGACGCTGGCCTTGCCATGTCCGACGATGGCCTTGTCATGACCTTGCCATGCCCGACGTTGGCCTTGCCATGGTCGACGATGACCTTGTCATGTCCGGGAGTTGCCTTGTCATGACCTTGTCATGCCCGATGATGGCCTCGCCAAGCCCGAGAGTGGCATTGTCATGCCCGACGATAGCCTTGGCATGCCCGACGATGGCCTTGTCATGCTCGTTGCTGGCATTGACATGCCCTTTTCATGCCCGACGATGGCCTCGCCATGCCCGACGCTGGCCTTGTTATGTCCGACGATGGCCTTGTCTTGCCCGACGATGGTCTTGTCTTGCCCAAAGATGGCCTTGTCAAGCCCGACGATGGCCTTGTCATGGCCGACGATGGCCTTGTCCTGTTCGACGCTTACCTTGCCATGTCCGAGAGTTGGCTTGTCATGACCTTGTCATGCCCGAGGATGGCCTTGCCATGCCCGACGCTGGCCTTGCCATGCCCGGCGATGGCCTTGCCATGCCCGACGATGGCCTTGCCATGTCCTAGAACTGCCTTGTCATGACCTTGTCATGCCCGATGATGGCCTCGCCAAACGCGAGAGTGGCAATTACATGCCCGACGATGGTCTTGTCATGCCCAACGAAGGCCTCACCATGTCCGAGAGTGGCATTGTCATGGCCTTGTTATGCCTGATGATGGCCTTGTCATTCCCGACGATGGCCTTGTCATGCCCGACGCTGGCCTTGCCATGTCCGAGAGTTGCCTTATCATGACCTTGTCATGCCCGATGATGGCCTTTCCATGCCCGACGCTGGCCTTGTCATGCCCGACGATGGCCTCGCCATGTTCGAAAGTGGCATTGTCATGGCCTTGTCATGCCCGACGATGGCCTTGTCATGTCCGACGATGGCCTTGTCATGCCCGACGACGGCCTTGTCATGCCCAACGATTGTCTTGTCATGCTTGACGCTAGCCTTGCCATGCCCGATGGTGGCCTAGTCATGCCCGACGATGGCCTTGTCATGCCCGACGATGGACTTTTCATGGCCGACAATGGCCTTTTCATGCCCGACGATGGCCTTGCTATGCTGGACACTGACCTTTTCATGTCCAACGATGGCCTTGCCATGCCCGAAGATGGCCTTGTCATGCCCGACGATGGCCTTGTCATGCCCGACGATGCCTTGTCATGCCCGACGCTGGCCTTGGCATGTCCGAGAGTTGCCTTGTCATAACCTTGTCATGCCCGACGATGGCCTTGCCATGCCCGACGCTGACCTTGTCATGCCCCACGATGGCTTTGCCATGCCCGACGATTGCCTTTCCATGCTTGACGATGGGCTTGCCTTGTCCGAGAGTTGCCTTTTCATGACCTTCTCATGCCCGACGATGGCCTCGCCAAGCCAGAGAGTGGCATTGTCATTCCCGACGCTGGCCTTGTCATGCCCGACGAAGGCGTCACCATGTCCGAGAGTGGCATTGTCATGGCCTTGTCAAGAGCGACGATGGCCTTGCCATGCCCAACGCTGGCCTTGTCATGCCCGGCGCTGGCCTTGTCATGCCCGACGATGGCCTTGTCATGCTTGACGTTGGCATTGACATGCCCTTTTTGATGCCCGACGATGGCCTTGCCATGCCCGACGCTGGCATTGTCATATCCAACGATGGCCTTGTCATGCCCGACAATGGCCTTGTCATGTCCGAAGATGGCCTTGTCATGTCCGACGAGGGCCTTGTCTTGCCCGACGATGGCCTTGTCATGCCCGACGCTGACCTTGCCATGTCCGCGAGTTGCCTTGTCATGACCTTATCATGCCCGACGATGGCCTTGTCATGCCCGACGCTGGCCTTGTCATTCCCGACGATGGCCTTGCCATGCCCGACGCTGGGCTTGCCTTGCTCGACGATGGCCTTGTCATGTCCGAGAGTTGCCTTGTCATGACCTTGTCATGCCCGACGATGGCCTCGCCAAGCACGAGAGTGGAATTCTCATGCCCGACGTTGGCCTTGTCATGCCCGACGCTGGCCTTATCATGCCCGACGATGGCCATGTCATGCTCGACGCTGGCATTGACATGCCCTTTTTGATGCCCGACGATGGCGTCGCCATGCCCGACGTTGGCCTTGTCATGTCCGATGATGGCCTTGTCATGTCCGATGATGGCCTTGTCATGCCCGTCGATGGCCTTGTCATGCCCGACGCTGGCTTTTCCATGTCCGACGATGGCCTTGCCATGACCTTGCCATGCGAGACGCTGGCCTTGCCATGCCCGACGATGGCCTTGTCATGTCCGAGAGTTGTCTTGTCATGACCTTGTCATCCCCGATGATGGCCTCGCCAAGCCCCAGAGTGGCATTGTCATGCCCGACGATGGCCTTGGCATGCCCGACGATGGCCTTGTCATGCTCGACGCTGGCATTGGCATGCCCTTTTCATGCCCGACGCTGGCCTTGTCATGTCCGACGATGGCCTTGTCTTGCCTGAAGATGGCCTTGTCTTGCCCGAAGATGGCCTTGTCAAGCCTGACGATGGCTTTGTCATGCCCGACGCTGGCTTTGACTTGTCCGAGAGTTGCCTTGTCATGACCTTGTCATACCCGACGATGGCCTTGTCATGGCCGACGTTCGGCTTGTCATTACCGACGTTGGCCTTGTCCTGTTCGATGCTGGCCTTTCCATGCTCGATGATGGCCTTGTCATGTCCGAGAGTTGCCTTGTCATGACCTTGTCATGCCCGATGATGGCCTCGCCAAGCCCGAGAGTGGCATTGTCATGCCCGACAATGGCCTTGGAATGCCTGACGATGGCCTTGTCACGCTCGACGCTGGCATTGACATGCCCTTTTCATGCCCGACGATGGCCTCGCCATGCCCGACGATGGCCTTGTCATGTCCGACGATGGCCTTGTCTTGCCCGACGATGGCAATGTCTTGCCCGAAGATGGCCTTGTTAGGAACGACGATGGACTTGTTATGGCCGACGATGGCCTTGTCCTGTTTGACGCTGGCCTTGCCATGTCCGAGAGTTGCCTTGTCATGACCTTGTCATGCCCGACGATGGCCTTGCAATGCCCGACACTGGTCTTGACATGCCCGACGATGGCCTTGCCATGCCCGACGATGGCCTTGCCATGTCCGAGAGTTGTCTTGTCATGACCTTGTCATCCCCGATGATGGCCTCGCCAAGCCCCAGAGTGGCATTGTCATGCCCGATGATGGCCTTGGCATGCCCGACGATGGCCTTGTCATGCTCGACGCTGGCATTGGCATGCCCTTTTCATGCCCGACGCTGGCCTTGTCATGTCCGACGATGGCCTTGTCTTGCCTGAAGATGGCCTTGTCTTGCCCGAAGATGGCCTTGTCAAGCCTGACGATGGCTTTGTCATGCCCGACGCTGGCTTTGACTTGTCCGAGAGTTGCCTTGTCATGACCTTGTCATACCCGACGATGGCCTTGTCATGGCCGACGTTCGGCTTGTCATTACCGACGTTGGCCTTGTCCTGTTCGATGCTGGCCTTTCCATGCTCGATGATGGCCTTGTCATGTCCGAGAGTTGCCTTGTCATGACCTTGTCATGCCCGATGATGGCCTCGCCAAGCCCGAGAGTGGCATTGTCATGCCCGACAATGGCCTTGGAATGCCTGACGATGGCCTTGTCACGCTCGACGCTGGCATTGACATGCCCTTTTCATGCCCGACGATGGCCTCGCCATGCCCGACGATGGCCTTGTCATGTCCGACGATGGCCTTGTCTTGCCCGACGATGGCAATGTCTTGCCCGAAGATGGCCTTGTTAGGAACGACGATGGACTTGTTATGGCCGACGATGGCCTTGTCCTGTTTGACGCTGGCCTTGCCATGTCCGAGAGTTGCCTTGTCATGACCTTGTCATGCCCGACGATGGCCTTGCAATGCCCGACACTGGTCTTGACATGCCCGACGATGGCCTTGCCATGCCCGACGATGGCCTTGCCATGCCCGACGATGGCCTTGCCATGTCCGAGAGTTGCCTTGTCATGACCTTGTCATGCCCGATGATGGCCTCGCCAAGCCCGAGAGTGGCATTGTCATGCTCGACGCTTGCCTTGTCATGACCGACGACGGCCTCGCCATGTCCGAGAGTGGCATTGTCATGGCCTTGTCATGCCCGACGATGGCCTTGTCATGCCCGACGATGGCCTTGCCATGCCCGACGTTGGCCTTGCCATGTCGGACGATGGCCTTGTCAGGCCCGACGCTGGCCTTGTCATGCCCAACGATTGCCATGTCTTGCCCGACGATGGCCTTGTCTTGCCCGACGATGGCCTTGTCATGCTAGACAATGGCCTTGTCATGCCCGACGATTGCCTTGTCATGCCCATTGCCCGACGATAGCTCTGTCATCCAAAACGATGGTGATGCGTCCTTGGAGGTAACCAAGGATAACTCCGGATCTAGATCAAGCAAAACTCCAACTACTCCTTGATTCTTTGTGCAACGTTGTATCGTTTCGGATCCAAAGGGGCGGAAGCGATGAAGAAACAAGGGTTACTTCGATCTAGAGAGATCGAAGGAACCTTTTTGTGTGGAGAGATGGTTGATTCTTAAAAAGAATCCTCGAATATGGATTTCTTGAATCAAAGACGAGATCCAAGGAAGAAGTTTGAGGGTTAGAAGAGAGGTTTTGATGCCCAAGCTAAGTGGAGGAAATTCTTCTCAAAACATAGTAATATTGAACATGGAAAATAAGTGAGGCAAAATATCTCTTATATAGAGAAACTTGCCTACCTGTGGGCCAACGGGCCAAACAAGAATACATGAAGAAAAAGCCCAAAAGGGGAAAACCTAAAAGCATCCAAGCAAACCCTAAACGGATAAGGTCAAAAAGGGAATATTCCTATATGGAATATCCCTTTATTACATAAAAAGGAAAACATGAAAATATAGTCCGAAGATAAGCTAGCTTCATGCCATGGAGTCGGAAAGACGGGACATGCCGCTAACGGAACCGGTAGCCTATGCCATGGTGGTGTAGAGACAAGGCATGCCGGTAATAGGACCAAGTGAAGAAGTAATGCGGGTGATGATGGAGCCGGTGGCTCGAGCAATGGCCTTAGCTCGGGATCGGGTGATCGGTCCATCTGAGCGAACTCTAAGAGCCTCGTCCTCTTCGTCTATGGTCAACGTAAAAGGGGTATCCAAGGGCGCATCAGTCCCCCCATCTTGGCTGTGAAACGTCCCCGTTTCACCATCGTCAAAGAGGGGCTCAACATAAGGGGCAAGGTCCTTGACGTTGAACGTTGGGTGTACTCCGTAGGAATCCGGAAGCTCTCACTTGTATGCATTTGGACCATGACGGGCTAAGATGCGGAAGGGGCCATCACCACGGTCCGAGAGCTTGCTCATGCGGCGAGTAGGAAAACGCTCCTTCCGTAGGTGGAGCCAAACAAGATCACCGGGCTCAAAAGAGACGTCGCGGCGGCCCTTGTTGTGTTGTCCGGCAAGCTGGGCGGCACGACGTTCGAGTTGTGTCCTAGTCCGCTCATGAAGCTCAATGATTTGGGCGGCTCGGTTTCCGGCGATGATGTGTTCTCCATCCTTGAGCGGGCGGGGAGTGAAATCCAATGGTGTGTGTGGATTGAGGCCGTAGACAACTTCAAATGGGGACAATTTAGTTGCCGTGTGCCTAGACCTGTTATACGAAAACTCGACAACAGAAAGTAAGTCCTCCCACCTACGTGGGTTGGTCCTAGTGGTGGCTCTAAGTAGAGCACCAAGAGTCCGATTGGTCACCTCCGTTTGACCATCGGTTTGGGGGTGATAACTACTTGAAAACAACAAGTTGGTTCCAAGTTTTCCCCACAACGTTCTCCAAAAATGACTTACGAATTTCACGTCCCGATCACTAACGATGGAACGGGGTATCCCATGTAAACGCACCACATTGTCAAAGAACAAGGTGGCAACTTCACTAGCATTTAGGGTGCTTTTACATGCGATGAAATGAGCCATTTTGGAGAAACGATCGACTACCACGAAAATGGAGTCTTTGCCTCATTTTGACATAGGCAACCCGACCACAAAGTTCATGGATAGATCCTCCCAAGGTCCCATTGGTATAGGCAAAGGAGAATACATCCCATCCGGACCTTGGCGCGACTTGGCATGATGACATGTGATGCAACCCTTGCAAAACCGTGTCACATGCATACGCATCCGGGGCCAAAAGAAATGCTCTTGGAGAGCGGAAAGGGTCTTGGTAGCACAAAAATGACCACGGCCCTCATGAGCTTCCTTGACCAACAAATGGCGTATAGATGAGCGCGGAATACAAAGTTTTCCCGCTCGAAAAAGATAGTCATCGTTAATAAAGAAAGACTCGTGCTCTCGGAGGTCGAGGCATTGTGCCCATATGTCCTTAAAGTCAAGATCCGTGGCATATAACTCTTTGATAAGAGCAAAGCCATGTATCTTGGCATCCATATACACAAGGAGGGCATAGCGGCGAGAAAGGGCATCGGCTACCACATTCTCTTTGCCTTTCTTATGCCGAATGACATAAGGAAAGGTCTCTAAAAACTCTACCCAACTAGCATGGCGCCGACTGAGATTTGTTTGACTCTTGAGATACGAAAGAGCCGCATGATCCGAATGAATCACGAACTCCTTCGGCCACAAGTAATGTTGCCATGTCTTAAGACAACGAACTAGAGCATATAGTTCCTTGTCATATGTAGGGTAGTTGAGCAAAGGACCGGACAGTTTTTCACTGAAGTAGGCAATTGGACGATTCTCTTGTAAGAGAACGCCTCCAATGCCCACATTTGATGCATCACACTCCACCTCGAAGGTTTTCGAAAAGTTTGGGAGTTAGAGTAATGGTGCATTACAAAGACGGTCTTTGAGCGCATCAAACGCTCGAGCATGGATATCACGCCACTCAAACGTGACACCCTTGGTAGTGAGCTCATGGAGCGGTGCTGCTACCGTGCTAAAGTCCTTGACAAAGCGTCGGTAGAAACCCGCTAAGCCGAGAAAGGCTCGGACCATGGTGACCGTAGTAGGAGTAGGCCACTCCCGAATAGCACGAACTTTAGATTCGTCTACTCGGAGTCCGTCCTTAGACACGACATAGCCAAGAAAGATAGTGGTGTCCGAGCAAAAGACGCATTTGTCAAAGTTGACATACAATTGCTCTTGTCTAAGGCACTCGAGCACTTGGCGAAGGTGCCCGATGTGATCCTCCAAAGACGTACTAAACACCAAAATATCATCAAAATAAACAACAACGAATGTACCCAAGAATCGGCGCAAGACGTGGTTCATGAGGCGCATGAAGGTGGACGGGGCGTTGGAGAGGCCAAAAGGCATGACAAGCCATTAATAGAGTCCATACTTCGTTTTGAACGCCGTCTTCCATTCGTCACATTCGGCCATCCGGATTTGGTGGTAACCGCTCCGGAGATCAATTTTGGAGAAGATAGTGGCGCCATGAAGCTCATCCAACATGTCATCAAGGCGCGGGATCGGGTGGCGATATTTGACGGTGATTTGGTTGATGGCACGACAATCAACACACATCCGCCATGATCCATCTTTCTTTGGTACTAAGATTACCGGGACGGCACATGGTGATAAGGATTCACGCACATGTCCCCGGTCTAGGAGCTCTTGCACTTGACGTTGTAGCTCCTTTGTCTCTTCCGAACTGGCTCGGTAGGCGGCACGGTTTGGCAAAGAGGCACCGGGCACAAAGTTAATTTGATGTTCAATCCCTCGGATAGGTGGCAAGCCGGGTGGGAGGTCTTTGGGCATAATATCCTGAAATTCGGACAACAACAAAGACATCTCGTGTGGCACATTACTTGGGTCATGAGAAGTAGATAAACAAAACGGAACAAGTAAAAAGCATGGGAACTTGCCTTCCATGACCGGTTGCAAATCATGCCGGAGAGCTAAGAGTATCCGTGGCTCACACCGTCCTTGAATTACGGGATCCGAAGATGATAAAGGTGCGCCCGAAGAAACGATGCGACCTTTACTACCTTTGGATTCGGTAGCATGGACAAGAGGGGCGGTGTTGCGGGATTTGGAAGTACTAGCACCTACAACATCGGGACTCCGGGGGTCCGATTTTGCCGGTGCTTTAGCGGACTCATCAATAGTTTGTTGCCTCTTCCGTTCCGCATAGTCAACCAAAATTTCGTGCGGAGTCATAGGCAAAAGTGTGACCCGTTTTCCATTATATTGGAACATGTACCGATTAAGATAACCATCATGATATGTGCGGCGATCGAATTGCCATGGTCGTCCTAATAGGACATGTGTGGCGTCCATCATGATAACATCACAAAGGACCTTATCAACATAGGCGCCAATAGAAAACGGTACCCAAGCTTGTTGTGTGACGGTGTCACATGCCGTATCGGAAATCCATTGGAGTCCGTAAGGCGTTGGGTGGGAGGTCGTAGGCAACTTGAAGTGTTTTACCACCCGTTCGTTGACAATATTGCAACAGGAACCCCCGTCAACGATGAGAGAAAGACTCGTATTATTAACCAAGCAACGAGAGTGGAAGAGATTCTTGCGTTGATCAATAGGAATATGCTCTTTAACAGCCAAAATACGACGAGAAACAAGAGCGAATTTACCGGGTTGTGCTGGGCCGCAAGCAATCTCGTCATCACAGGGTTCCATGCCAACAAGTGGGTCGGTGTCATGGTCATCCTCAATAATGATATCACCTTCATATTAACCATCGTCGTCCTCGAAATATGTTGGGTCGGCAAACAAGACCCGTTTGGTGTTCGGGCAATCACGTTGTACGTGGCCAAAACCGCTACACTTGTAACACACGGGCTCCCTTGGGCGAGCCGCCGGTGAGGGTCCTTGTTGACCTCGAGAGGGAGGCGCCGGTGCCGGGCCACGGTTTGGTGCCTTCTCGGTACCCGTTTGCCGATTGGAAGGACCCGTCCGTTGGGTCCCTTTGGAGGCGTCGGTATCTGTAGGACTAGGCGCATCTCGAGAACGTGTGTTAGATGGATAAAGATATGGACTCGAGGAAGAGGGATACCTAGAATACCGCGGTGTTTCGAGTTGTTGCTTATATAACTTCATGGCGGCATGACATAATGCTTCCAAATCCTTGAATGGGACAATCTCGAGCGTCCGCCGGATGGAAGCATTAAGCCCACTCATGAACTTGGTGCGGAGGGCGGAGGGGGAGGCCGAGACGCCGGCCTTAATGTGCATGTCCTCAAGTTTAGCCAAGTAAGCCACCGGAGTGAGGTTGCCTTGCTTGAACTCGGCAATTTGCAACCGCATATCATTCTTAAAGTCCTCGGGTACGTACTTCTTGGTCATGCAATAGAGCAATTGCTCAAACGTCTCAATTGGTGCCCATCCTCGCCTCTCTCGGGTGAACTCATACCGGTTCCACCAAGACTTCGCATCTCCTTCAAAGTATAGAGTTGCCGCCTCGATTTTCTCGGATTCCTCCTCATAATGACAATGTTTTAATGCTCGTTTCATATCCTGCGCCCAATCAAGAAAAACACACGGATAATATTCACCATGAAAGGTAGGGAACCTAAACCTTACCTTCCCTACGAGCTCGGTAGGGGTCCGGGCGGGGCGGTGGAATGTAAGCATCATCGGCACGGGCTCGCCGGTGGCCGCCATGATGACGTTGGCGCCCATGAACGGGTGGGGCCGGCCTAGGTGGATTTGGGGGAGGCAACCATTCTTCACCCCGGTCTTGGTTCTCATAGGGGTCTATGACGGGTGGGTGCCACGGACGGTTATGTGCTACCCGTTCTAAATCGGATTCATCACCGGAGAACTCATTGAAGTTGTGTTGCTCATCGTATTCATCAAAGTCAAGGGTCCTCGGTTGCCGGATTGACCGTTGGTGACGGTGTTCGGACCGATCATGCTCACGACCATGATTGGTGGTTGAGTTGGGACGGTACCGGGGCTCTTCCCGGGTTTGTCGGTCGGTGCGGGGCACACTAGGTGGAGGTGGAGAAGGAACATACCGTTGATGTTGATGCTCATAATATTGGTGCCGATGTTCCGTATCGACTATGGGCAAGTTATCTTGACGCGGGTCGGGGAATTCCTCCTCTTCTTCATGGGACTCATTTCCGTCAAGAGGTAAAGGATGTGTGCGTTCAATGACAGACGCAAGCCGGGTAACGTTTGATGGGCCGGCTCCCAAAAGTCCCTTGCCTTTCCGTTGTGCATCGGAAGTGGAAGCATTGACCACGTTCTCATTCGGATAAGTTGGGGTGGGACGGCAACATTCTGAAGGGACTTAAGAGCTTCTAGCTCTTTTTTCAAGGCAATGTTTTCTCGGGTCAAGGCATCAAACTTTTGTTGTGCCTTCAAGGCTTCCAATTCTCGCCTTATGGAGTCATTTTCGAGGGACAACGAAGCGGTTTCTTGAGCCAAGGGTTCACTAAACTCTTGCGGACCAGAATCCTGAGAAGTTTCCATTTCAACGTTAGTCATTGCTCCAAATCAGCACACAAGTTCAAGCAATCAAGTGAGCAAGGTGACAAGTTAGGTCAACTTTACCCAAGTTCAAGTGCGTTATCGGGTTCTACTTTGGGGAAGGCCGTTTGGCGGTTAGGCAAGGAAGGCAAATCCAACAAAATTGAACCAATTACACACAAAAAACAAGTGATATTTTGCAAACGTATGTGAGAAAATGGAGAGATAGAAGATGGACGGATTGTTCACTCGGCAAGCTTTGCTTGCTTTCGGTCTTTGACCGTTTTGTAAAATCCGATTTTTCGGATGGACCGGTTTGCCGGACGTCTTTTCACTTTGTGTGTTTCGTTTCTTTGAAACGTTTTGAGCAACACTTTCTTTTGTTTTGTTTTTTTTTTTTGAACACAAATCCGTATTGATGAAGAGTTTTTTTTGCTTTTCTTGGAATATCAAATGCGAGATATCCGAACTTTTCGTTAACAAAAATATCCCAAGAGATTTGGTGAAATTAATTAACAAAATTGTCGGATTAGGTCGGTTTAAGAAAAAGACGGGTTTGATAAATGGTTTGAAGGCAAACCAAATATCTCCTATTTTTGTGTTTTTTTGTTTTGAGTTAAACACGGAAAAGAAAAAAAATTCAGGAAAAATGGATGAACATGATGAAGAACATGATGAACAACATGAAGATCATCATGAACAAAAAAGGCTAAATAGGTTTAAGATAATAACGCACAAAAACAAGAGTAAAGAGAACTTAGCTTTGATCCCTTGCTCTGATACCAATTTGATGCGTCCTTGGAGGTAACCAAGGATAACTCCGGATCTAGATCAAGCAAAACTCCAACTACTTCTTGATTCTTTGTGCAACGTTGTATCGTTTCGGATCCAAAGGGGCGGAAGCGATGAAGAAACAAGGGTTACTTCGATCTAGAGAGATCGAAGGAACCTTTTTGTGTGGAGCGAAGGTTGATTCTTAAAAAGAATCCTCGAATATGGATTTCTTGAATCAAAGACGAGATCCAAGGAAGAAGTTTGAGGGTTAGAAGAGAGGTTTTGATGCCCAAGCTAAGTGGAGGAAATTCTTCTCAAAACTTAGTAATATTGAACATGGAAAATAAGTGAGGCAAGATATCTCTTATATAGAGAAACTTGCCTACCTATGGGCCAACGGGCCAAACAAGAATACATGAAGAAAAAGCCCAAATGGGGAAAACCTAAAAGCATCCAAGCAAACCCTAAACGGATAAGGTCAAAAAGGGAATATTCCTATATGGAATATCCCTTTATTACATAAAAAGGAAAACATGAAAATATAGTCCGAAGATAAGCTAGCTTCATGCCATGGAGTCGGAAAGACGGGACATGCCGCTAACGGAACCGGTAGCCTATGCCATGGTGGTGTAGAGACAAGGCATGCCGGTAATGGGACCAAGTGAAGAAGTAATGCGGGTGATGATGGAGCCGGTGGCTCGAGCAATGGCCTTAGCTCGGGATCGGGTGATCGGTCCATCTGAGCGAACTCTAAGAGCCTCGTCCTCTTCGTCTATGGTCAACGTAAAAGGGGCATCCAAGGGCGCATCAGATGGCCTTGTGATGCCCGACAATGGCCTTGTCATGCCAAACGATGGCCTTGTCATGCCCGACGATGGCCTTGTCATGCCCGATGAAGGGCTTGTCATGCCCGATGATGGCTTTGTCATGCCCGACGATGGCCTTATCATGCCCGACGATTGCCTTTCCATGCCCGACGCTGGCCTTGCCATGTCCGACAGTTGTCTTGTCATGCCCTTGTCATGCCCGACGATGGCCTTGTCATTCCCGGCGTTGGCCTTGTCTATCCGAGAGTGGCTTTCTCATGCCCGACGTTGGCCTTACCAAGCCCGACGATGGCCTTGCCATGTCCGAGAGTTTCCTTGTCATGATCTTGTCATGCCCGATGATGGCCTTGCCATGCCCGACGCTGGCCTTGTCATGCCCAACGATGGCCGTGTCATGCCCGACGTTGGCCTTGTCTTGCCCGACGATGGCCTTGCCATGCCCGACGCTGGCCTTTTCATGCCCGACGATGGCCTTGTCATGCCCGACGCGGGCCTTGCCATGTCCGAGAGTTGCCTTGTCATGATCTTGTCATGCCCGATGATGGCCATGTCATGCCCGATGATGGCCATGTCATGCCCGATGCTGGCCTTGTCATTCCCGACGATGGCCTTGCCATGCCCGACGATGGCCTTGCTATGCCTGACAATGGGCTTGCCATGTCCGAGAGTGGCATTGTCATGCCCGACGATGGCCTTGTCATGCCTGACGCAGGCGTTATCATGCCCGACGATGGCCTTGTCATGACCTTGTCATGACCGACGACGGCCTCGCCGTGTCTGAGAGTGGCATTGTCATGGCCTTGTCATGCCCGACGATGGCCTTGCCATGCCCGACGATGGCCTTGCCATGTCGGACGATGGCCTTGTAAGGCCCGACGCTGGCCTTGTCATGCCCAAAGATTGCCTTGTCTTGCCCGACGATGGCCTTGTCATGCCCGACGATGGCCTTGTCATGCCCGACAATGGCCCTGTCATGCCCGACGATTGCCTTGTCATGCCCATTGCCCGACGATGGCCTTGTCATCCCAAACGATGGCCTTGTGATGCCCAACAATGGCCTTGTCATGCCAAACGATGGCCTTGTCATGCCCGACGATTGCCTTGCCATGCCCGACGCTGGCCTTGCCATGTCCGAGAGTTGCCTTGTCATGACCTTGTCATGCCCGACGATGGCCTCGCCTAGCCCGAGAGTGGCATTGTCATTCCCGACGCTGGCCTTACCAAGCCCGACGATGGCCTTGCCATGTCCGAGAGTTTCCTTGTCATGATCTTGTCATGCCCTATGAGGGCCTTGCCATGCCCGACGCTAGCCTTGCCATGCCCGACGATGGCCTTGTCATGCCCGACGTTGGCCTTGTCATGCCCGACGATGGCTTTGCCATGCCCGACGATGGCCTTGTCATGCCCGACGTTGGCCTTGTCATGCCCGACGATGGCTTTGCCATGCCCGACGTTGGCCTTGTCATGCCCGACGATGGCCTTGTCATGTCCGATGCGGGCCTTGCCATGTCCGAGAGTTGCCTTGTCATGATCTTGTCATGCCCGACGCCGGCCTTGTCATTCCCGACAATGGCCTTGCCATGCCCGACGATGGCCTTGCTATGCCTGACGATGGGCTTGCCATGTCCGAGAGTTGCCTTGTCATGACCTTGTCATGCCCGACGTTGGCCTCGCCATGCCCGAGAGTGGCATTGTCATGCCCGACGCTGGCCTTGTCATGCCTGACGCAGGCCTTATCATGCCCGACGATGGCCTTGTCATGCTCGACGCTGGCATTGACATGCCCTTTTTGATTCCCGACGATGGCCTCGCCATGCCCGACGCTGGCCTTGTCATGTCCGACGATGGCCTTGTCATGCCCGATGATGGCCTTGTCATGCACGATGATGGTCTTGTCATGCCCGACGATGGCCTTGTCATGCCCGACGCTGGCCTTGCCATGTCCGACGATGGCCTTGTCATGACCTTGCCATGCCCGACGCTGGCATTGCCATGCTCGATGATGGCCTTGTCATGTCCGAGAGTTGCCTTGTCATGACCTTGTCATGCCCGATGATGGCCTCGCCAAGGCCAAGAGTGGCATTATCATGCCCGAAGATGGCCTTGGCATGCCCGACGATGGCCTTGTCATGCTCGACGCTGGCATTGACATGCCCTTTTTATGCCCGACGATGGCCTCGCCATGCCTGACGCTGGCCTTGCCATGTCCGAGAATTGCCTTGTCATGACCTTGTCATGCCCGACGATGGTCTTTCTATTCCCGACGCTGGCCTTGTCATGCCCGACGATGGCCTCGCCATGTTCGAAAGTGGCATTGTCATGGCGTTGTCATGCCCGACGATTGCCTTGTCATGCCCGACGATGGCCTTGTCATGCCCGCCGATTGCCTTGTCATGCTTGATGCTAGCCTTGCTATGCCGGGCACTGGCCTTTTCATGTCCGACGATGGCCTTGCCATGCCCGAAGATGGCCTTGTCATGCCCGACGATGTCCTTGTCATGCCAGACGATGACCTTGTCATGCCCGACCCTGGCCTTGCCATGTCCGAGAGTTGCCTTGTCATGACCTTGTCATGCCCGACGATGGCCTTGTCATGCCCGACGCTGGCCTTGTCATTCCCGACGATGGCTTTGCCATGCCCGACGATGGCCTTGCTATGCCTGACGATGGGCTTGCCATGTCCGAGAGTTGCCTTGTCATGACCTTGTCATGCCCGACGATGGCCTCGCCAAGCCTGAGAGTGGCATTGTCATGCCCGACGATGGCCTTGGCATGCCCGACGATGGCCTCGTCATGCTCGACGCTGTCATTGACATGCCCTTTTCATGCCCGATGATGGCCTCGCCATGCCCGACGATGGCCTTGTCATGTCCAACGATGGCCTTGCCTTGCCCGACGATGGCCTTGTCTTGCCCGAAGATGGCCTTGTCATGCTCGACGCTGGCATTGACATGCCCTTTTTATGCCCGACGATGGCCTCGCCATGCCTGACGCTGGCCTTGTCATGTCCGACGATGGACTTGTCTTGCCCGACGATGGCATTATCTTGCCCGAAGATGGCCTTGTCATGCCCGACGATGGCCTTGTCATGCCCGACGATGGCCTTGTCCTGTTCGACGCTTACCTTGCCATGTCCGAGAGTTGCCTTCTCATGGCCTTGCCATGCCCGACGATGGCCTTGCCATGCCCGACGATGGCCTTGCCATGCCCGACGATGGCCTTGCCATGTCATAGAGTTGCCTTGTCATGAACTTGTCCTGCCCGATGATGGCCTCGCCAAACCCGAGAGTGGAAATTTCATGCCCGACGATGGTCTTGTCATGCCCGACGAAGGCCTCACCATGTCCGAGAGTGGCATTGTCATGGCCTTGTTATGCCCGACGATGGCCTTGTCATGCCCGACGATGGCCTTGTCATGCCCGACGCTGGCCTTGCCATGTCCGAGAGTTGCCTTGTCATGACCTTGTCATGCCCGACGATGGTCTTTCCATTCCCGACGCTGGCCTTGTCATGCCCGACGATTGCCTCGCCATGTTCCAAAGTGGCATTGTCATGGCCTTGTCATGCCCGACGATTGCCTTGTCATGCCCGACAATGGCCTTGTCATGACCAACACTGGCCTTGCCATGTCCGAGAATTGCCTTGTCATGACCTTGTCATGCCCGACCATGGTCTTTCTATTCCCGACGCTGGCCTTGTCATGCCCGACGATGGCCTCGCCATGTTCGAAAGTGGCATTGTCATGGCGTTGTCATGCCCGACGATTGCCTTGTCATGCCCGACGATGGCCTTGTCATGCCCGCCGATTGCCTTGTCATGCTTGACGCTAGCCTTGCTATGCCGGGCACTGGCCTTTTCATGTCCGATGATGGCCTTGCCATGCCCGAAGATGGCCTTGTCATGCCCGACGATGTCCTTGTCATGCCCGACGATGACCTTGTCATGCCCGACGCTGGCCTTGGCATGTCCGAGAGTTGCCTTGTCATAACCTTGTCATGCCCGACGATGGCCTTGCCTTGCCCGACGCTGGCCTTTTCATGCCCCACGATGGCCTTGCAATGCCCGACGATGGCCTTTCCATGCCTGATGATGGGCTTGCCTTGTTTGAGAGTTGCCTTTTCATGACCTTGTCATGCCCGACGATGGCCTCGCCAAGCCCGAGAGTGGCATTGTCATTCCCGACGCTGGCCTTGTCATGCCCGACGAAGGCGTCGCTATGTCCGAGAGTGGCATTGTCATGGCCTTGTCAAGAGCGACGATGGCCTTGCCATGCCCAACGCTCGCCTTGTCATGCCCGACGCTGGCGTTATCATGCCTGACGATGGCCTTGTCATGCTTAACGCTGGCATTGACATGCCCTTTTTGATGCCCGATGATGGCCTTGCCATGCCCGACGCTGGCATTGTCATATCCGACGATGGCCTTGTCATGCCCGACAATGGCCTTGTCATGCCCGAAGATGGCCTTGTCATGCCCGACGAGGGCCTTGTCTTGCCCAACAATGGCCTTGTCATGCCCGACCATGGCCTTGCCATGTCCGAGAGTTGCCTTGTCATGACCATGTCATGCCCGACGATGGCCTTGTCATGCCCGACGCTGGCCTTGTCATTCCCGACGATGGCTTTGCCATGCCCAACGATGGCCTTGCTATGCCTGACGATGGGCTTGCCATGTCCGAGAGTTGCCTTGTCATGACCTTGTCATGCCCGACGATGGCCTCGCCAAGCCTGAGAGTGGCATTGTCATGCCCGATGATGGCCTTGGCATGCCCGACGATGGCCTTGTCATGCTCGACGCTGGCATTGACATGCCCTTTTCATGCCCGATGATGGCCTCGCCATGCCCGACGATGGCCTTGTCATGTCCAACGATGGCCTTGTCTTGCCCGACGATGGCCTTGTCTTGCCCGAAGATGGCCTTGTCATGCTCGACGCTGGCATTGACATGCCCTTTTTATGCCCGACGATGGCCTCGCCATGCCTGACGCTGGCCTTGTCATGTCCGACGATGGACTTGTCTTGCCCGACGATGGCATTATCTTGCCCGAAGATGGCCTTGTCATGCCCGACGATGGCCTTGTCATGCCCGACGATGGCCTTGTCCTGTTCGACGCTTACCTTGCCATGTCCGAGAGTTGCCTTCTCATGGCCTTGCCATGCCCGACGATGGCATTGCCATGCCCGACGATTGCCTTGCCATGCCCGACGATGTCCTTGCCATGTCATAGAGTTGCCTTGTCATGAACTTGTCCCGCCCGATGATGGCCTCGCCAAACCCGAGAGTGGAAATTTCATGCCCGACGATGGTCTTGTCATGCCCGACAAAGGCCTCACCATGTCCGAGAGTGGCATTGTCATGGGCTTGTTATGCCCGACGATGGCCTTGTCATGCCCGACGATGGCCTTGTCATGCCCGACGCTGGCCTTGCCATGTCCGAGAGTTGCCTTGTCATGACCTTGTCATGCCCGACGATGGTCTTTCCATTCCCGACGCTGGCCTTGTCATGCCCGACGATGGCCTCGCCATGTTCCAAAGTGGCATTGTCATGGCCTTGTCACGCCCGACGATTGCCTTGTCATGCCCGACAATGGCCTTGTCATGACCAACACTGGCCTTGCCATGTCCGAGAATTGCCTTGTCATGACCTTGTCATGCCCGACGATGGTCTTTCTATTCCCGACGCTGGCCTTGTCATGCCCGACGATGGCCTCGCCATGTTCGAAAGTGGCATTGTCATGGCGTTGTCATGCCCGACGATTGCCTTGTCATGCCCGACCATGGCCTTGTCATGCCCGCCGATTGCCTTGTCATGCTTGATGCTAGCCTTGCTATGCCGGGCACTGGCCTTTTCATGTCCGACGATGGCCTTGCCATGCCCGAAGATGGCCTTGTCATGCCCGACGATGTCCTTGTCATGCCCGACGATGACCTTGTCATGCCCGACGCTGGCCTTGGCATGTCCGAGAGTTGCCTTGTCATAACCTTGTCATGCCCGACGATGGCCTTGCCTTGCCCGACGCTGGCCTTTTCATGCCCCACGATGGCCTTGCCATGCCCGACGATGGCCTTTCCATGCTTGATGATGGGCTTGCCTTGTTCGAGAGTTGCCTTTTCATGACCTTGTCATGCCCGACGATGGCCTCGCCAAGCCCGAGAGTGGCATTGTCATTCCCGACGCTGAGCTTGTCATGCCCGACGAAGGCGTCGCTATGTCCGAGAGTGGCATTGTCATGGCCTTGTCAAGAGCGACGATGGCCTTGCCATGCCCAACGCTCGCCTTGTCATGCCCGACGCTGGCGTTATCATGCCTGACGATGGCCTTGTCATGCTTAACGTTGGCATTGACATGCCCTTTTTGATGCCCGATGATGGCCTTGCCATGCCCGACGCTGGCATTGTCATATCCGACGATGGCCTTGTCATGCCCGACAATGGCCTTGTCATGCCCGAAGATGGCCTTGTCATGCCCGACGAGGGCCTTGTCTTGCCCAACAATGGCCTTGTCATGCCCGACCCTGGCCTTGCCATGTCCGAGAGTTGCCTTGTCATGACCTTGTCATGCCCGACGATGGCCTTGTCATGCCCGACGCTGGCCTTGTCATTCCCGACGATGGCTTTGCCATGCCCGACGATGGCCTTGCTATGCCTGACGATGGGCTTGCCATGTCCGAGAGTTGCCTTGTCATGACCTTGTCATGCCCGACGATGGCCTCGCCAAGCCTGAGAGTGGCATTGTCATGCCCGAAGATGGTCTTGGCATGCCCGACGATGGCCTTGTCATGCTCTACGCTGGCATTGACATGCCCTTTTCATGCCCGATGATGGCCTCGCCATGCCCGACGATGGCCTTGTCATGTCCAACGATGGCCTTGTCTTGCCCGACGATGGCCTTGTCTTGCCCGAAGATGGCCTTGTCAAGCTCGACGATGGACTTGTCATGGCCGACGATGGCCTTGTCCTGTTCGACGCTGGCCTTGTCATGTCCGAGAGTTGCCTTTTCATGACCTTGTCATGCCCGACGATGGCCTTGCCATGCCCGACGCTGGTCTTGTCATGCCCGACGATGGCCTTGCCATGCCCGACGATGGCCTTGCCATTTTCGAGAGTTGCCTTGTCATGACCTTGTCATGCTCGACGCTTGCCTTGTCATGACCGACGACGGCCTCACCGTGTCCGAGAGTGGCATTGTCATGGCCTTGTCATGCCCGACGATGGCCTTGCCATGCCCGACGATGGCCTTGCCATGTCGGACGATGGCCTTGTCAGGCCCGATGCTGGCCTTGTCATGCCCAAAGATTGCCTTGTCTTGCCCGACGATGGCCTTGTCATGCCCGACGATGGCCTTGTCATGCCCGACAATGGCCCTGTCATGCCCGACGATTGCCTTGTCATGCCCATTGCCCGACGATGGCCTTGTCATCCCAAACGATGGCCTTGTGATGCCCAACAATGGCCTTGTCATGCCAAACGATGGCCTTGTCATGCCCGACGATGGCCTTGTCATGCCCGATGAAGGGCTTCTCATGCCCGATGATGGCCTTGTCATGCCCGACGATGGCCTTGTCATGCCCGACGATGGCCTTGCCATGCCCGACGCTGGCCTTGCCATGTCCGAGAGTTGCCTTGTCATGACCTTGTCATGCCCGACGATGGTCTCGCCAAGCCCGAGAGTGGCATTGTCATTCCCGACGCTGGCCTTACCAAGCCCGACGATGGCCTTGCCATGTCCGAGAGTTTCCTTGTCATGATCTTGTCATGCCCGATGAGGGCCTTGCCATGCCCGATGATGGCCTTGTCATGCCCGACGTTGGCCTTGTCATGCCCGACGATGGCCTTTCCATGCCCGACGCTGGCCTTGTCATGCCCGACGATGGCCTTGTCATGTCCGATGCGGGCCTTGTCATGTCCGAGAGTTGCCTTGTCATGATCTTGTCATGCCCGATGATGGTCTTGTCATGCCCGACGCCGGCCTTGTCATTCCCAACAATGGCCTTGCCATGCCCGACGATGGCCTTGCTATGCCTGACGATGGGCTTGCCATGTCCGAGAGTTGCCTTGTCATGACCTTGTCATGCCCGACGTTGGCCTCGCCATGCCCGAGAGTGGCATTGTCATGGCCGACGCTGGCCTTGTCATGCCTGACACAAACCTTATCATGCCCGACGATGGCCTTGTCATGCTCGACGCTGGCATTGACATGGCCTTTTTAATTCCCGACGATGGCCTCGCCATGTTCGAAAGTGGCATTGTCATGGCGTTGTCATGCCCGACGATTGCCTTGTCATGCCCGACGATGGCCTTGTCATGCCCGCCGATTGCCTTGTCATGCTTGATGCTAGCCTTGCTATGCCGGGCACTGGCCTTTTCATGTCCGACGATGGCCTTGCCATGCCCGAAGATGGCCTTGTCATGCCCGACGATGTCCTTGTCATGCCCGACGATGACCTTGTCATGCCCGACGCTGGCCTTGGCATGTCCGAGAGTTGCCTTGTCATAACCTTGTCATGCCCGACGATGGCCTTGCCTTGCCCGACGCTGGCCTTTTCATGCCCCACGATGGCCTTGCCATGCCCGACGATGGCCTTTCCATGCTTGATGATGGGCTTGCCTTGTTCGAGAGTTGCCTTTTCATGACCTTGTCATGCCCGACGATGGCCTCGCCAAGCCCGAGAGTGGCATTCTCATTCCCGACGCTGAGCTTGTCATGCCCGACGAAGGCGTCGCTATGTCCGAGAGTGGCATTGTCATGGCCTTGTCAAGAGCGACGATGGCCTTGCCATGCCCAACGCTCGCCTTGTCATGCCCGACGCTGGCGTTATCATGCCTGACGATGGCCTTGTCATGCTTAACGTTGGCATTGACATGCCCTTTTTGATGCCCGATGATGGCCTTGCCATGCCCGACGCTGGCATTGTCATATCCGACGATGGCCTTGTCATGCCCGACAATGGCCTTGTCATGCCCGAAGATGGCCTTGTCATGCCCGACGAGGGCCTTGTCTTGCCCAACAATGGCCTTGTCATGCCCGACCCTGGCCTTGCCATGTCCGAGAGTTGCCTTGTCATGACCTTGTCATGCCCGACGATGGCCTTGTCATGCCCGACGCTGGCCTTGTCATTCCCGACGATGGCTTTGCCATGCCCGACGATGGCCTTGCTATGCCTGACGATGGGCTTGCCATGTCCGAGAGTTTCCTTGTCATGACCTTGTCATGCCCGACGATGGCCTCGCCAAGCCTGAGAGTGGCATTGTCATGCCCGAAGATGGTCTTGGCATGCCCGACGATGGCCTTGTCATGCTCTACGCTGGCATTGACATGCCCTTTTCATGCCCGATGATGGCCTCGCCATGCCCGACGATGGCCTTGTCATGTCCAACGATGGCCTTGTCTTGCCCGACGATGGCCTTGTCTTGCCCGAAGATGGCCTTGTCAAGCTCGACGATGGACTTGTCATGGCCGACGATGGCCTTGTCCTGTTCGACGCTGGCCTTGTCATGTCCGAGAGTTGCCTTTTCATGACCTTGTCATGCCCGACAATGGCCTTGCCATGCCCGACGCTGGTCTTGTCATGCCCGACGATGGCCTTGCCATGCCCGACGATGGCCTTGCCATTTTCGAGAGTTGCCTTGTCATGACCTTGTCATGCTCGACGCTTGCCTTGTCATGACCGACGACGGCCTCACCGTGTCCGAGAGTGGCATTGTCATGGCCTTGTCATGCCCGACGATGGCCTTGCCATGCCCGACGATGGCCTTGCCATGTCGGACGATGGCCTTGTCAGGCCCGATGCTGGCCTTGTCATGCCCAACGATTGCCTTGTCTTGCCCGACGATGGCCTTGTCATGCCCGACGATGGCCTTGTCATGCCCGACAATGGCCCTGTCATGCCCGACGATTGCCTTGTCATGCCCATTGCCCGACGATGGCCTTGTCATCCCAAACGATGGCCTTGTGATGCCCAACAATGGCCTTGTCATGCCAAACGATGGCCTTGTCATGCCCGACGATGGCCTTGTCATGCCCGATGAAGGGCTTGTCATGCCCGATGATGGCCTTGTCATGCCCGACGATGGCCTTGTCATGCCCGACGATGGCCTTGCCATGCCCGACGCTGGCCTTGCCATGTCCGAGAGTTGCCTTGTCATGACCTTGTCATGCCCGACGATGGTCTCGCCAAGCCCGAGAGTGGCATTGTCATTCCCGACGCTGGCCTTACCAAGCCCGACGATGGCCTTGCCATGTCCGAGAGTTTCCTTGTCATGATCTTGTCATGCCCGATGAGGGCCTTGCCATGCCCGATGATGGCCTTGTCATGCCCGACGTTGGCCTTGTCATGCCCTACGATGGCCTTTCCATGCCCGACGCTGGCCTTGTCATGCCCGACGATGGCCTTGTCATGTCCGATGCGGGCCTTGTCATGTCCGAGAGTTGCCTTGTCATGATCTTGTCATGCCCGATGATGGTCTTGTCATGCCCGACGCCGGCCTTGTCATTCCCAACAATGGCCTTGCCATGCCCGACGATGGCCTTGCTATGCCTGACGATGGGCTTGCCATGTCCGAGAGTTGCCTTGTCATGACCTTGTCATGCCCGACGTTGGCCTCGCCATGCCCGAGAGTGGCATTGTCATGGCCGACGCTGGCCTTGTCATGCCTGACACAAACCTTATCATGCCCGACGATGGCCTTGTCATGCTCGACGCTGGCATTGACATGCCCTTTTTAATTCCCGACGATGGCCTTGTCATGCCCGACGATGGCCTTGTCCTGTTCGACGCTTACCTTGCCATGTCCGAGAGTTGCCTTGTCATGGCCTTGCCATGCCCGACGATGGCCTTGCCATGCCCGACGATGGCCTTGCCATGTCATAGAGTTGCCTTGTCATGAACTTGTCATGCCCGATGATGGCCTCGCCAAACCCGAGAGTGGCAATTTCATGCCCGACGATGGTCTTGTCATGCCCGACGAAGGCCTTACCATGTCTGAGAGTGGCATTGTCATGGCCTTGTTATGCCCGACGATGGCCTTGTCATGCCCGACGATGGCCTTGTCATGCCCGACGCTGGCCTTGCTATGTCCGAGAGTTGCCTTGTCATGACCTTGTCATGCCCGACGATGGTCTTTCCATTCCCGACGCTGGCCTTGTCATGCCCGACGATGGCCTCGCCATGTTCGAAAGTGGCATTGTCATGGCCTTGTCATGCCCGACGATTGCCTTGTCATGCCCGACAATGGCCTTGTCATGACCAACGCTGGCCTTGCCATGTCCGAGAATTGCCTTGTCATAACCTTGTCATGCCCGACGATGGTCTTTCTATTCCCGACGCTGGCCTTGTCATGCCCGACGATGGCCTCGCCATGTTCGAAAGTGGCATTGTCATGGCCTTGTCATGCCCGACGATTGCCTTGTCATGCCCGACGATGGCCTTGTCATGCCCGCCGATTGCCTTGTCATGCTTGACGCTAGCCTTGCTATGCCGGGCACTGGCCTTTTCATGTCCGACGATGGCCTTGCCATGCCCGAAAATGGCCTTGTCATGCCCGACGATGGCCTTGTCATGCCCGACGATGACCTTGTCATGCCCGACGCTGGCCTTGGCATGTCCGAGAGTTGCCTTGTCATAACCTTGTCATGCCCGACGATGGCCTTGCCTTGCCCGACGCTGGCCTTTTCATGCCCCAGGATGGCCTTGCCATGCCCGACGATGGCCTTTCTACGCTTGATGATGGGCTTGCCTTGTTCGAGAGTTGCCTTTTCATGACCTTGTCATGCCCGACGATGGCCTCGCCAAGCCCGAGAGTGGCATTGTCATTCCCGACGCTGGCCTTGTCATGCCCGACGAAGGCGTCGCTATGTCCGAGAGTGGCATTGTCATGGCCTTGTCAAGAGCGACGATGGCCTTGCCATGCCCAACGCTCGCCTTGTCATGCCCGACGCTGACGTTATCATGCCCGACGATGGCCTTGTCATGCTTAACGCTGGCATTGACATGCCCTTTTTGATGCCCGATGATGGCCTTGCCATTCCCGACGCTTGCATTGTCATATCCGACGATGGCCTTGTCATGCCCGACAATGGCCTTGTCATGCCCGAAGATGGCCTTGTCATGCCCTACGAGGGCCTTGTCTTGCCCAACAATGGCCTTGTCATGCCCGACCCTGGCCTTGCCATGTCCGAGAGTTGCCTTGTCATGACCTTGTCATGCCCGACGATGGCCTTGTCATGCCCGACGCTGGCCTTGTCATTCCCGACGATGGCTTTGCCATGCCCGACGATGGCCTTGCTATGCCTGACGATGGGCTTGCCATGTCCGAGAGTTGCCTTGTCATGACCTTGTCATGCCCGACGATGGCCTCGCCAAGCCCGAGAGTGGCATTGTCATGCCCGACGATGGCCTTGGCATGCCCGACGATGGCCTTGTCATGCTCGACGCTGGCATTGACATGCCCTTTTCATGCCCGATGATGGCCTCGCCATGCCCGACGATGGCCTTGTCATGTCCAACGATGGCCTTGTCTTGCCCGACGATGGCCTTGTCTTGCTCGAAGATGGCCTTGTCAAGCCCGACGATGGACTTGTCATGGCCGACGATGGCCTTGTCCTGTTCGACGCTGGCCTTGTCATGTCCGAGAGTTGCCTTTTCATGACCTTGTCATGCTCGACGATGGCCTTGCCATGCCCGACGCTGGTCTTGTCATGCCCGACGATGGCCTTGCCATGCCTGACGATGGCCTTGCCATGTTCGAGAGTTGTCTTGTCATGACCTTGTCATGCCCGATGATGGCCTCGCCATGCCCGAGAGTGGCATTGTCATGCTCGACGCTTGCCTTGTCATGACCGACGACGGCCTCGCCGTGTCCGAGAGTGGCATTTTCATGGCCTTGTCATGCCCGACGATGGCCTTGTCATGCCCGACGATGGCCTTGTCATGCCCGACGATGGCCTTGCCATGTCGGACGATGGCCTTGTAAGGCCCGACGCTGGCCTTGTCATGCCCAACGATTGCCTTGTCTTGCCCGACGATGGCCTTGTCATGCCCGACGATGGCCTTGTCATGCCCGACGATGGCCTTGTCATGCCCGACCATGGCCTTGTCATGCCCGACGATTGCCTTTTCATGCCCATTGCCCGACGATGGCCTTGTCATCCCAAACGATGGCCTTGTGATGCCCGACAATGGCCTTGTCATGACAAACGATGGCCTTGTCATGCCCGACGATGGCCTTTTCATGCCCGATGAAGGGCTTGTCATGCCCGATGATGGCCTTGTCATGCCCGACGATGGCCTTGTCATGCCCGACGATTGCCTTGCCATGCCCGACGCTGGCCTTGCCATGTCCGAGAGTTGTCTTGTCCTGCCCTTGTCATGCCCGACGATGGCCTTGTCATTCCCGGCGTTGGCCTTTTCTATCCGAGAGTGGCTTTCTCATGCCCGACGCTAGCCTTACCAAGCCCGACGATGGCCTTGCCATGTCCGACAGTTTCCTTGTCATGATCTTGTCATGCCCGATGAGGGCCTTGCCATGCCCGACGCTAGCCTTGCCATGCCCGACGATGGCCTTGTCATGCCCGACGTTGGCCTTGTCATGCCCGACGATGGCCTTGCCATGCCCGACGCTGGCCTTGTCATGCCCGACGATGGCCTTGTCATGTCCGATGCGGGCCTTGCCATGTCCGAGAGTTGCCTTGTCATGATCTTGTCATGCCCGATGATGGTCTTGTCATGCCCGACGCTGGCCTTGTCATTCCCGACGATGGCCTTGCCATGCCCGACGATGGCCTTGCTATGCTTGACGATGGGCTTGCCATGTCCGAGAGTTGCCTTGTCATGACCTTGTCATGCCCGACGATGGCCTCGCCATGCCCGACGCTGGCCTTGCCATGCTCGACGATGGCCATGTCATGTCCGAGAGTTACCTTGTCATGACCTTCTCATGCCCGACGATGGCCTCGCCAAGCACGAGAGTGGCATTGTCATGCCCGACGTTGGCCTTGTCATGCCCGACGCTGGACTTATCATGCCCGACGATGGCCTTGTCATGCTCGAAGCTGACATTGACATGCCCTTTTTGATGCCCGACGATGGCGTCGCCATGCCTGACACTGGCCTTGTCATGTCCGATGATGGCCTTGTCATAACCTTGTCATGCCCGACGATGGCCTTGCCTTGCCCGACGCTGGCCTTTTCATGCCCCACGATGGCCTTGCCATGCCCGACGATGGCTTTTCCACGCCTGACGATGGGCTTGCCTTGTCCGAGAGTTGCCTTTTCATGACCTTGTCATGCCCGACGATGGCCTCGCCAAGCCCGAGAGTGGCATTGTCATTCCCGACGCTGGCCTTGTCATGCCCGACGATGGCGTCGCTATGTCTGAGAGTGGCATTGTAATGGCCTTGTCAAGAGCGACGATGGCCTTGCCGTGCCCAACGCTCGCCTTGTCATGCCCGATGCTGGCCTTATCATGCCCGACGATGGCCTTGTCATGCTTAACGCTGGCATTGACATGCCCTTTTTGATGCCCGACGATGGCCTTGCCATGCCCGACGCTGGCATTGTCATATCCAACGATGGCCTTGTCATGCCCGACAATGGCCTTGTCATGCCCGAAGATGGCCTTGTCATGCCCAACGAGGGCCTTGTCTTGCCCAATAATGGCCTTGTCATGCCCGACCCTGGCCTTGCCATGTCCGAGAGTTGCCTTGTCATGACCTTGTCATGCCCGACGATGGCCTCGCCAAGCCCGAGAGTGGCATTGTCATGCCCGACGATGGCCTTGGCATGCCCGACGATGGCCTTGTCATGCTCGACGCTGGCATTGACATGCCCTTTTCATGCCCGATGATGGCCTCGACATGCCCGACGATGGCCTTGTCATGTCCAACGATGGCCTTGTCTTGCCCGACGATGGCCTTGTCTTGCCCGAAGATGGCATTGTCAAGCCCGACGATGGACTTGTCATGGCCGACGATGGCCTTGTCCTGTTCGACGCTGTCCTTGTCATGTCCGAGAGTTGCCTTTTCATGACCTTGTCATGCCCGACGATGGCCTTGCCATGCCCGACGCTAGTCTTGTAATGCTCGAAGATGGCCTTGCCATGCCCGACGATGGTCTTTCCATTCCCGACGCTGGCCTTGTCATGCTCGACGATGGCCTCGCCATGTTCGAAAGTGGCATTGTCATGGCCTTGTCATGCCCGACGATTGCATTGTCATGCCCGACAATGGCCTTGTCATGACCAACGCTGGCCTTGCCATGTCCGAGAATTGCCTTGTCATGACCTTGTCATGCCCGACGATGGTCTTTTTATTCCCGACGCTGGCCTTGTCATGCCCGACGATGGCCTCGCATTGTTCGAAAGTGGCATTGTCATGGCCTTGTCATGCCCGACGATTGCCTTGTCATGCCCGACGATGGCCTTGTCATGCCCGCCGATTGCCTTGTCATGCTTGACGCTAGCGTTGCTATGCCGGGCACTGGCCTTTTCATGTCCGACGATGGCCTTGCCATGCCCGAAGATGGCCTTGTCATGCCCGACGATGGCCTTGTCATGCCCGACGATGACCTTGTCATGCCCGACGCTGGCCTTGGCATGTCCGAGAGTTGCCTTGTCATAACCTTGTCATGCCCGACGATGGCCTTGCCTTGCCCGACGCTGGCCTTTTCATGCCCCACGATGGCCTTGCCATGCCCGGCGATGGCCTTTCCATGCCTGATGATGGGCTTGCCTTGTTCGAAAGTTGCCTTTTCATGACCTTGTCATGCCCGACGATGGCCTCGCCAAGCCCGAGAGTGGCATTGTCATTCCCGACCCTGGCCTTGTCATGCCCGACGAAGGCGTCGCTATGTCCGAGAGTGGCATTGTCATGGCCTTGTCAAGAGCGATGATGGCCTTGCCATGCCCAACACTCGCCTTGTCATGCCCGACGCTGGCGTTATCATGCCCGACGATGGCCTTGTCATGCTTAACATTGGCATTGACATGCCCTTTTATATGCCCGATGATGGCCTTGCCATGCCCGACGCTGGCATTGTCATATCCGACGATGGCCTTTGTCATGCCCGACAATGGCCTTGTCATGCCCGAAGATGGCCTTGTCATGCCCAACGAGGGCCTTGTCTTGCCCAACAATGGCCTTGTCATGCCCGACCCTGGCCTTGCCATGTCCGAGAGTTGCCTTGTCATGACCTTGTCATGCCCGACGATGGCCTTGTCGTGCCCGACGCTGGCCTTGTCATTCCCGACGATGGGTTTGCCATGCCCGACGATGGCCTTTCTATGCTTGACGATGGGCTTGCCATGTCCGAGAGTTGCCTTGTCATGACCTTGTCATGCCCGACGATGGCCTCGCCTAGCCCGAGAGTGGCATTGTCATGCCCGACGATGGCCTTGGCATGCCCGACGATGGCCTTGTCATGCTCGACGCTGGCATTGACATGCCCTTTTCATGCCCGATGATGGCCTCGCCATGCCCGACGATGGCCTTGTCATGTCCAACGATGGCCTTGTCTTGCCCGACGATGGCCTTGTAATGCTCGAAGATGGCCTTGCCATGCCCGACGATGGTCTTTCCATTCCCGACGCTGGCCTTGTCATGCCCGACGATGGCCTCGCCATGTTCGAAAGTGGCATTGTCATGGCCTTGTCATGCCCGACGATTGCATTGTCATGCCCGACAATGGCCTTGTCATGACCAACGCTGGCCTTGCCATGTCCGAGAATTGCCTTGTCATGACCTTGTCATGCCCGACGATGGTCTTTCTATTCCCGACGCTGGCCTTGTCATGCCCGACGATGGCCTCGCATTGTTCGAAAGTGGCATTGTCATGGCCTTGTCATGCCCGACGATTGCCTTGTCATGCCCGACGATGGCCTTGTCATGCCCGCCGATTGCCTTGTCATGCTTGACGCTAGCGTTGCTATGCCGGGCACTGGCCTTTTCATGTCCGACGATGGCCTTGCCATGCCCGAAGATGGCCTTGTCATGCCCGACGATGGCCTTGTCATGCCCGACGATGACCTTGTCATGCCCGACGCTGGCCTTGGCATGTCCGAGAGTTGCCTTGTCATAACCTTGTCATGCACGACGATGGCCTTGCCTTGCCCGACGCTGGCCTTTTCATGCCCCACGATGGCCTTGCCATGCCCGGCGATGGCCTTTCCATGCCTGATGATGGGCTTGCCTTGTTCGAAAGTTGCCTTTTCATGACCTTGTCATGCCCGACGATGGCCTCGCCAAGCCCGAGAGTGGCATTGTCATTCCCGACGCTGGCCTTGTCATGCCCGACGAAGGCGTCGCTATGTCCGAGAGTGGCATTGTCATGGCCTTGTCAAGAGCGATGATGGCCTTGCCATGCCCAACACTCGCCTTGTCATGCCCGACGCTGGCGTTATCATGCCCGACGATGGCCTTGTCATGCTTAACATTGGCATTGACATGCCCTTTTATATGCCCGATGATGGCCTTGCCATGCCCGACGCTGGCATTGTCATATCCGACGATGGCCTTTGTCATGCCCGACAATGGCCTTGTCATGCCCGAAGATGGCCTTGTCATGCCCAACGAGGGCCTTGTCTTGCCCAACAATGGCCTTGTCATGCCCGACCCTGGCCTTGCCATGTCCGAGTGTTGCCTTGTCATGACCTTGTCATGCCCGACGATGGCCTTGTCGTGCCCGACGCTGGCCTTGTCATTCCCGACGATGGCTTTGCCATGCCCGACGATGGCCTTGCTATGCTTGACGATGGGCTTGCCATGTCCGAGAGTTGCCTTGTCATGACCTTGTCATGCCCGACGATGGCCTCGCCTAGCCCGAGAGTGGCATTGTCATGCCCGACGATGGCCTTGGCATGCCCGACGATGGCCTTGTCATGCTCGACGCTGGCATTGACATGCCCTTTTCATGCCCGATGATGGCCTCGCCATGCCCGACGATGGCCTTGTCATGTCCAACGATGGCCTTGTCTTGCCCGACGATGGCCTTGTAATGCTCGAAGATGGCCTTGCCATGCCCGACGATGGTCTTTCCATTCCCGACGCTGGCCTTGTCATGCCCGACGATGGCCTCGCCATGTTCGAAAGTGGCATTGTCATGGCCTTGTCATGCCCGACGATTGCATTGTCATGCCCGACAATGGCCTTGTCATGACCAACGCTGGCCTTGCCATGTCCGAGAATTGCCTTGTCATGACCTTGTCATGCCCGACGATGGTCTTTCTATTCCCGACGCTGGCCTTGTCATGCCCGACGATGGCCTCGCATTGTTCGAAAGTGGCATTGTCATGGCCTTGTCATGCCCGACGATTGCCTTGTCATGCCCGACGATGGCCTTGTCATGCCCGCCGATTGCCTTGTCATGCTTGACGCTAGCGTTGCTATGCCGGGCACTGGCCTTTTCATGTCCGACGATGGCCTTGCCATGCCCGAAGATGGCCTTGTCATGCCCGACGATGGCCTTGTCATGCCCGACGATGACCTTGTCATGCCCGACGCTGGCCTTGGCATGTCCGAGAGTTGCCTTGTCATAACCTTGTCATGCCCGACGATGGCCTTGCCTTGCCCGACGCTGGCCTTTTCATGCCCCACGATGGCCTTGCCATGCCCGGCGATGGCCTTTCCATGCCTGATGATGGGCTTGCCTTGTTCGAAAGTTGCCTTTTCATGACCTTTTCATGCCCGACGATGGCCTCGCCAAGCCCGAGAGTGGCATTGTCATTCCCGACGCTGGCCTTGTCATGCCCGACGAAGGCGTCGCTATGTCCGAGAGTGGCATTGTCATGGCCTTGTCAAGAGCGATGATGGCCTTGCCATGCCCAACACTCGCCTTGTCATGCCCGACGCTGGAGTTATCATGCCCGACGATGGCCTTGTCATGCTTAACATTGGCATTGACATGCCCTTTTATATGCCCGATGATGGCCTTGCCATGCCCGACGCTGGCATTGTCATATCCGACGATGGCCTTTGTCATGCCCGACAATGGCCTTGTCATGCCCGAAGATGGCCTTGTCATGCCCAACGAGGGCCTTGTCTTGCCCAACAATGGCCTTGTCATGCCCGACCCTGGCCTTGCCATGTCCGAGAGTTGCCTTGTCATGACCTTGTCATGCCCGACGATGGCCTTGTCGTGCCCGACGCTGGCCTTGTCATTCCCGACGATGGCTTTGCCATGCCCGACGATGGCCTTGCTATGCTTGACGATGGGCTTGCCATGTCCGAGAGTTGCCTTGTCATGACCTTTTCATGCCCGACGATGGCCTCGCCTAGCCCGAGAGTGGCATTGTCATGCCCGACGATGGCCTTGGCATGCCCGACGATGGCCTTGTCATGCTCGACGCTGGCATTGACATGCCCTTTTCATGCCCGATGATGGCCTCGCCATGCCCGACGATGGCCTTGTCATGTCCAACGATGGCCTTGTCTTGCCCGACGATGGCCTTGTCTTGCCCGAAGATGGCCTTGTCAAGCCCGACGATGGACTTGTCATGGCCGACGATGGCCTTGTCCTGTTCGACGCTGGCCTTGTCATGTCCGAGAATTGCCTTTTCATGACCTTGTCATGCCCGACGATGGCCTTGCCATGCCCGACGCTGGTCTTGTCATGCCCGACGATGGCCTTGCCATGCCCGACGATGGCCTTGCCATGTTCGAGAGTAGTCTTGTCATGACCTTGTCATGCCCGATGATGGCCTCGCCATGCCCGAGAGTGGCATTGTCATGCTCGACGCTTGCCATGTCATGACCGACGACGGCCTCGCCGTGTCCGAGAGTGGCATTGTCATGGCCTTGTCATGCCCGACGATGGCCTTGTCATGCCCGACGATGGCCTTGACATGCCCGACGATGGCCTTGCCATGTCGGACGATGGCCTTGTAAGGCCCGACGCTGGCCTTGTCATGCCCAACGATTGCCTTGTCTTGCCCGACGATGGCCTTGTCATGCCCGACGATGTCTTTGTCATGCCCGACAATGGCCTTGTCATGCCCGACGATTGCCTTGTCATGCTCATTGCCTGACGATGGCCTTGTCATCCCAAACGATGGCCTTGTGATGCCCGACAATGGCCTTGTCATGACAAACGATGGCCTTGTCATGACAAACGATGGCCT
The DNA here is from genome assembly GCA_033239125.1 of Fagopyrum homotropicum. NCBI lineage: Eukaryota > Viridiplantae > Streptophyta > Magnoliopsida > Caryophyllales > Polygonaceae > Fagopyrum > Fagopyrum homotropicum. Next base: position 73,419,905 of record BSWB01000007.1, read on the forward strand.
TGTCATGCCCGACGATGGCCTTGTCATGCCCGATGAAGGGCTTGTCATGCCCGATGATGGCCTTGTCATCCCCGACGATGGCCTTGTCATGCCCGACGATTGCCTTGCTATGCCCGACGCTGGCATTGCCATGTCCGAGAGTTGTCTTGTCCTGCCCTTGTCATGCCCGACGATGGCCTTGTCATTCCCGGCGTTGGCCTTGTCTATCCGAGAGTGGATTTCTCATGCCCGACGCTGGCCTTACCAAGCCCGACGATGGCCTTGCCATGTCCGAGAGTTTCCTTGTCATGATTTTGTCATGCCCGATGAGGGCCTTGCCATGCCCGACGCTAGACTTGCCATGCCCGACGATGGCCTTGTCATGCCCGACGTTGGCCTTGTCATGCCCGACGATGGCCTTGCCATGCCCGACGCTGGCCTTGTCATGCTCGACGATGGCCTTGTCATGTCCGATGCGGGCCTTTCCATGTCCGAGAGTTGCCTTGTCATGATCTTGTCATGCCCGATGATGGTCTTGTCATGCCCGACGCTGGCCTTGTCATTCCCGACGATGGCCTTGCCATGCCCGACGATGGCCTTGCTATGCTTGACGATGGGCTTGCCATGTTCGAGAGTTGCCTTGTCATGACCTTGTCATGCCCGACGATGGCCTCGCCATGCCCGACGCTGGCCTTGCCATGCTCGACGATGGCCATGTCATGTCCGTGAGTTGCCTTGTCATGACCTTCTCATGCCCGACGATGGCCTCGCCAAGGACGAGAGTGGCATTGTCATGCCCGACGTTGGCCTTGTCATGCCCGACGCTGGACTTATCATGCCCGACGATGGCCTTGTCATGCTCGACGCTGGCATTGACATGCCCTTTTTGATGCTTGACGATGGCGTCGCCATGCCTGACGCTGGCCTTGTCATGTCCGACGATGGCCTTGTCATAACCTTGTCATACCCGACGATGGCCTTGCCTTGCCCGACGCTGGCCTTTTCATGCCCCACGATGGCCTTGCCATGCCCGACGATGGCCTTTCCACGCCTGACGATGGGCTTGCCTTGTCCGAGAGTTGCCTTTTCATGACCTTGTCATGCCCGACGATGGCCTCTCCCAAGCCCGAGAGTGGCATTGTCATTCCCGACGCTGGCCTTGTCATGCCCGACGAAGGCGTCGCTATGTCCGAGAGTTGCATTGTAATGGCCTTCTCAAGAGCGACGATGGCCTTGCCATGCCCAAAGCTCGCCTTGTCATGCCCGACGCTGGCCTTATCATGCCCGACGATGGCCTTGTCATGCTTAACGCTGGCATTGACATGCCCTTTTTGATGCCCGACGATGGCCTTGCCATGCTCGAGGCTGGCATTGTCATATCCGACGATGGCCTTGTCATGCCCGACAATGGCCTTGTCATGCCCGAAGATGGCCTTGTCATGCCCGACGAGGGCCTTGTCTTGCCCAACAATGGCCTTGTCATGCCCGACCCTGGCCTTGCCATGTCCGAGAGTTGCCTTGTCATGACCTTGTCATGCCCGACGATGGCCTTGTCATGCCCGACGCTGGCCTTGTCATTCCCGACGATGGCCTTGCCATGCCCGACGATGGCCTTGCTATGCCTGACGATGGGCTTGCCATGTCCGAGAGTTGCCTTGTCATGACCTTGTCATGCCCGACGATGGCCTCGCCAAGCCCGAGAGTGGCATTGTCATTCCCGACGCTGGCCTTGTCATGCCCGACGAAGGCGTCGCTATGTCCGAGAGTGGCATTGTCATGGCCTTGTCAAGAGCGACGATGGACTTGCCATGCCCAACGCTCGCCTTGTCATGCCCGACGCTGGCGTTATCATGCCCGACGATGGCCTTGTCATGCTTAACGTTGGCATTGACATGCCCTTTTTGATGCCCGATGATGGCCTTGCCATGCCCGACGCTGACATTGTCATATCCGACGATGGCCTTGTCATGCCCGACAATGGCCTTGTCATGCCCGAAGATGGCCTTGTCATGCCCGACGAGGGCCTTGTCTTGCCCAACAATGGCCTTGTCATGCCCGACCCTGGCCTTGCCATGTCCGAGAGTTGCCTTGTCATGACCTTGTCATGCCCGACGATGGCCTTGTCATGCCCGACGCTGGCCTTGTCATTCCCGACAATGGCTTTGCCATGCCCGACGATGGCCTTGCTATGCCTGACGATGGGCTTGCCTTGTCATGACCTTGTCATGCCCGACGATGGCCTCGCCAAGCCCGAGAGTGGCATTGTCATGCCCGACGATTGCCTTGGCATGCCCGACGATGGCCTTGTCATGCTCGACGCTGGCATTGACATGCCCTTTTCATGCCCGATGATGGCCTCGCCATGCCCGACGATGGCCTTGTCATGTCCAACGATGGCCTTGTCTTGCCCGACGATGGCATTGCCTTGCCCGAAGATGGCCTTGTCAAGCCCGACGATGGACTTGTCATGGCCGACGATGGCCTTGTCCTGTTCGACGCTGGCATTGTCATGTCCGAGAGTTGCCTTTTCATGACCTTGTCATGCCCGACGATGGCCTTGCCATACCCGACGCTGGTCTTGTCATGCCCGACGATGGCCTTGCCATGCCCGACGATGGCCTTGCCATGTTCGAGAGTTGTCTTGTCATGACCTTGTCATGCTCGATGATGGCCTCGCCATGCCCGAGAGTGGCATTGTCATGCTCGACGCTTGCCTTGTCATGACCGACGACGGCCTCGCCGTGTCCGAGAGTGGCATTGTCATGGCCTTGTCATGCCCGACGATGGCCTTGTCATGCCCGACGATGGCCTCGACATGCCCGACGATGGCCTTTCCATGTCGGACGATGGCCTTGTAAGGCCCGACGCTGGCCTTGTCATGCCCAACGATTGCCTTTTCTTGCCCGACGATGGCCTTGTCATGCCCGACGATGTCTTTGTCATGCCCGACAATGGCCTTGTCATGCCCGACGATTGCCTTGTCATGCTCATTGCCCGACGATGGCCTTGTCATCCCAAACGATGGCCTTGTGATGCCCGACAATGGCCTTGTCATGACAAACGATGGCCTTGTCATGCCCGACGATGGCCTTGTCATGCCAGATGAAGGGCTTGTCATGCCCGATGATGGCCTTGTCATGCCCGACGATGGCCTTGTCATGCCCGACGATTGCCTTGCCATGCCCGACGCTGGCCTTGCCATGTCCGAGAGTTGTCTTGTCCTGCCCTTGTCATGCCCGACGATGGCCTTGTCGTTCCCGGCATTGGCCTTGTCTATCCAAGAGTGGATTTCTCATGCCCGACGCTGGCCTTACCAAGCCCGACGATGGCCTTGCCATGTCCGAGAGTTTCCTTGTCATGATCTTGTCATGCCCGATGAGGGCCTTGCCATGCCCGACGCTAGCCTTGCCATGCCCGACGATGGCCTTGTCATGCCCGACGTTGGCCTTGTCATGCCCGACGATGGCCTTGCCATGCCCGACGATGGCCTAGTCATGCCCGACGATGGCCTTGTCATGTCCGATGCGGGCCTTGCCATGTCCGAGAGTTGCCTTGTCATGATCTTGTCATGCCCGATGATGGTCTTGTCTTGCCCGACGCTGGCCTTGTCATTCCCGACGATGGCCTTGCCATGCCCGACGATGGCCTTGCTATGCTTGACGATGGGCTTGCCATGTTCGAGAGTTGCCTTGTCATGACCTTGTCATGCCCGACGATGGCCTCGCCATGCCCGACGCTGGCCTTGCCATGCTCGACGATGGCCATGTCATGTCCGTGTGTTGCCTTGTCATGACCTTCTCATGCCCGACGATGGCCTCGCCAAGCACGAGAGTGGCATTGTCATGCCCGACGTTGGCCTTGTCATGCCCGACGCTGGGCTTATCATGCCCGACGATGGCCTTGTCATGCTCGACGCTGGCATTGACATGCCCTTTTTGATGCCTGACGATGGCGTCGCCATGCCTGACGATGGCCTTGTCATGTCCGACGATGGCCTTGTCATAACCTTGTCATGCCCGACGATGGCCTTGCCTTTCCCGACGCTGGCCTTTTCATGCCCCACGATGGCCTTGCCATGCCCGACGATGGCCTTTCCACGCCTGACGATGGGCTTGCCTTGTCCGAGAGTTGCCTTTTCATGACCTTGTCATGCCCGACGATGGCCTCGCCAAGCCCGAGAGTGGCATTGTCATTCCCGACGCTGGCCTTGTCATGCCCGACGAAGGCGTCGCTATGTCCGAGAGTGACATTGTAATGGCCTTGTCAAGAGCGACGATGGCCTTGCCATGCCCAACGCTCGCCTTGTCATGCCCGACGCTGGCCTTATCATCCCCGACGATGGCCTTGTCATGCTTAACGCTGGCATTGACATGCCCTTTTTGATGCCCGACGATGGCCTTGCCATGCCCGACGCTGGCATTGTCATATCCGACGATGGCCTTGTCATGCCCGACAATGGCCTTGTCATGCCCGAAGATGGCCTTGTCATGCCCGACGAGGGCCTTGTCTTGCCCAACAATGGCCTTGTCATGCCCGACCCTGGCCTTGCCATGTCCGAGAGTTGCCTTGTCATGACCTTGTCATGCCCGACGATGGCCTTGTCATGCCCGACGCTGGCCTTGTCATTCCCGACAATGGCCTTGCCATGGCCGACGATGGCCTTGCTATGCCTGACGATGGGCTTGCCATGTCCGAGAGTTGCCTTGTCATGACCTTGTCATGCCCGACGATGGTCTCGCCAAGCCCGAGAATGGCATTGTCATGCCCGAAGATGGCCTTGGCATGCCCGACGATGGCCTTGTCATGCTCGACGCTGGCATTGACATGCCCTTCTCATGCCCGATGATGGCCTCGCCATGCCCGACGATGGCCTTGTCTTGTCCAACGATGGCCTTGTCTTGCCCGACGATGGCCTTGTCTTGCCCGAAGATGGCATTGTCAAGCACGACGATGGACTTGTCATGGCCGACGATGGCCTTGTCCTGTTCGACGCTGGCCTTGTCATCTCCAAGAGTTGCCTTTTCATGACCTTGTCATGCCCGACGATGGCCTTGCCATGCCAGACGCTAGTCTTGTAATGCTCGAAGATGGCCTTGCCATGTCCGAGGATGGCCTTGCCATGTTCGAGAGTTGCCTTGTCATGACCTTGTCATGCCCGATGATTGCCTTGCCATGCCCGAGAGTGGCATTGTCATGCTAGACGCTTGCCTTGTCATGACCGACGACGGCCTCGCCGTGTCCGAGAGAGGCATTGTCATGGCCTTGTCATGCCCGACGATGGCCCTGCCATGTCGGAAGATATCCTTGTCAGGCCCGACGCTGGCCTTGTCATGCCCAACGATTGCCTTGTCTTGCCTGACGATGGCCTTGTCATGCCCGACGATGGCCTTGTCATGCCCGACAATGGCCCTGTCATGCCCATTGCCCGACGATGGCCTTGTCATCCCAAACAATGGCCTTGTGATGCCCAACAATGGCCTTGTCATGCCAAACGATGGCCTTGTCATGCCCGACGATGGCCTTGTCATGCCCGATGAAGGGCTTGTCATGCCCGATGATGGCCTTGTCATGCCCGTCGATGGCCTTGTCATGCCCGACGATTGCCTTGCCATGCCCGACGCTGGCCTTGCCATGTCCGAGAGTTGTCTTGTCATGCCCTTGTCATGCCCGACGATGGCCTTGTCATTCCCGGCGTTGGCCTTGTCATGTCCGATGCGGGCCTTGCCATGTTCGAGAGTTGCCTTGTCATGATCTTGTCATCCCGATGATGGTCTTGTCATGCCCGACGCTGGCCTTGTCATTCCCGACGATGGCCTTGCCATGCCCGACGATGGCCTTGCTATGCCTGACGATGGGCTTGCCATGTCCGAGAGTTGCCTTGTCATGACCTTGTCATGCCCGACGATGGCCTCGCCATGCCCGAGAGTGGCATTGTCATGCCCGACGCTGGCCTTGTCATGCCTGACGCAGGCCTTATCATGCCCGACGATGGCCTTGTCATGCTCGACGCTGGCATTGACATGCCCTTTTTGATTCCCGACGATGGCCTTGCCAAGCCCGAGAGTGGCATTGTCATGCCCGACGCTGGCCTTGTCATGCCTGACGCAGGCCTTGTCATGCCCGACGATGGCCTTGTCCTGCTCGAAGCTGGCATTGACATGCCCTTTTTGATGCCCGACGATGGCCTCGCCATGCCCGATGATGGCATTGTCATGCACGAAGATGGTCTTGTCATGCCTGGCGATGGCCTTGTCATGCCCGACGCTAGCCTTGCCATGTCCGACGATGGCCTTGTCATGACCTTGCCATGCCCGACGCTGACCTTGCCATGCTCGACGATGGCCTTGTCATGTCCGAGACTTGCCTTGTCATGCCCAACGATGGCCTCGCCATGCCCGACGCTGGTCTTGTCATGCCCGACGATGGCCTTGCCATGCCCGGCGATGGCCTTGCAATGTCCAAGAGTTTCTTTGTCATGACCTTGTTATGCCCGACGCTGGCCTCGCCACACCCGAGAGTGGATTGTCATGCTCGACGCTTGCCTTGTCATGACCGACGACGGCCTCGCCATGTCCGAGAGTTCATTGTCATGGCCTTGTCATGCCCGACGATGCCCTTGTCATGCCCGACGATGGCCGTGCCATGCCCGACGCTGGCCTTGCCATGTCGGACGATGGCCTTGTGAGGCCCGACGCTAGCCTTGTCATGCCCAACGATTGCCTTGTCTTGCCCGACGATTGCCTTGTCATGCCCGAGATGGCCTTGTCATGCCCGACCATGGCCTTGTCATGCCCGACGATTGCCTTGTCATGCCCATTGCCCGATGATGGCCTTGTCATCCCAAACGATAGCCTTGTGATGCCCGACGATGGTCTTGTCATGCCAAACGATGGCCTTGTCATGCCCGACGATGGCCTTGCCATGCTTGACGCTGGCCTTGTCATGCCTAACGATGGCCTTGCCATGCCCGACGATGGCCTTGACTTGCCCGAGGATGGCCTTGCCCTGTCCGAGAGTTGCCTTGTCATGACCTTGTCATGCCCGACGATGGCCTCGCCATGCCCGACGATTGCATTGTCATGCCCGACGATAGCCTTGTGATGCCCGACGATGGCCCTGTCACGCCCGACAATGGCCTTGTCATGCCCGACGAAGGTCTTATTATGCCGGACGATGGCCTTGTCATGCCCGACGATGGCCTTGTCATGCCCGACGATGGCCTTGTCATCCCGACGATTGCCTTACCATGCCCGACGATGGCCTTGCCATGCCCGACGATGGCCTTGTCATGCCCGAGGATGGCCTTGTCATGCCCGACGATGGACTTTTCATGCCCGACAATGGGCTTGTCATGCCCGACGATGGCCTTGCTATTCCCGACCCTGGCCTTTTCATGTCAAACGATGGCCATGCCATGCCCGATGCTGGCCTTGGCATGTGCGAGAGTTGCCTTGTCATGCCCTTGTGATGCCCGACGATGGCCTCGTCATGCCCGACGATGGCCTTGTCATGTCCGAGAGTTGCCTTGGCATGCCCTTGTGATGCCCGATGATGGCCTTGTCATGCCCGACGCTGGCCTTGCCATGTACGAGAGTTGCCTTGTCATGCCTTTGTCATGTCCGACGATGGTCTTGCCATGCCCGAAGATGGCCTTGTCAAGCTTGACGATGGCCTTGTCATGCCCGACGAAGGCCTTGTCATACCCTACGCTGGCCATGCCATGTCCGAGAGTTTCCTTGTCATGACCTTGTCATGCCCGACGCTAGCCTTGTCATGCCCGACGAAGGTGTCGCCATGTCCGAGAGTGGCATTGTCATGGCCTTGTCTAGCGTGACGATGGCCTTGCCATGCACGACGCTGGCCTTGTCATGGCCGACGCTGGCCTTGTCATGCTCGACGCTGGCATTGACATGCCCTTTTTGATGCTCCAAGATGCCCTCACCATGCCCGACGCTGGCCTTGTCATGTCCGACGATGGCCTTGTCATGCCCGACGATGGCCTTGTCATGCCGAAGATGGCCTTGTCATGCCCGACGATGGTCTTGTCATGGCCGACGATGGCCTTGTCATGCCCGACGCGGGCCTTGCCATGTCCGAGAGTTGCCTTGTCATGACCTTGTCATGCCCGACGATGGCCTTGCCATGTCCTAGAGTTGCCTTGTCATGACCTTGTCATGCCCGATGAAGGCCTCGACAAACCCGAGAGTGGCAATTTCATGCCCGACGAAGGTCTGGTCATGCCCGATGAAGGCCTCACCATGTCCGAGAGTGGCATTGTCTTGGCCTTGCCATGCCCGACGATGGCCTTGTCATGCCCGACGATGGCGTTGTCATGCCCGACGCTGGCCTTGCCATGTCCGAGAGTTGCCTTGTCATGACCTTGTCATGCCCGACGATGGTCTTGTCATGCCCGACGCTGGCCTTGTCATTCCCGACGATGGCCTGGCCATGCCCGATGATGGCCTTCCTATGCCCGACGATGGGCTTGCCATGTCGAAGAGTTGTCTTGTCATGACGTTGTCATGCCCGACGATGGCCTCGCCAAGCCCGAGAGTGGCATTGTCATGCCCGACGCTGGCCTTGTCAAGCCCGACGATGGCCTTGTCATGCCCGACGCTCGCCTTGCCATGTCCGAAAGTGGCATTGTCATGGCCTTGTCATGCCCGACGATGGCCTTGTCATGCCCGATGATGGCCTTGTTATACCCGACGATGGCCTTGTCATGCCCGACGATTGCCTTGCCATGCTTGACGCTGGCCTTGCCATGCCCGACGATGGCCTTGTCATGCCCGACGATGGCCTTGTCATGCCCGACGATGGTCTTGCCATGCCCGACGCTGGCCTTGTGATGCCCGACGATGGCCTCGCCATGTTCGAAAGTGGCATTGTCATGGCCTTGTCATGCCCGACGATGGCCTTGTCATGCCCGACGATAGCCTTGTCATGTCCGACGATTGCCTTGCCATGCTTGACGCTGGCCTTGCCATGCCCGACGATGGCCTTGGCATTCCCGATGATGGACTTTTCATGCCCGACGATGGCCTTGTCATGCCCGACGATGGCATTGCTATGCCCGACAATTGTCTTTTCTTGTCCGACAATGGCCTTGCCATGCCCGAAGATGGCCTTGTCATGCCCGACGATGGCCTTGTCATGCCCGACGATGACCTTGTCATGCCCGAAGCTGGCCTTGCCATGTCCTAGAGTTGCCTTGTCATGACCTTGTCATGCCCGACGATGGCCTTGCCATGCCTGATGCTGGTCTTGTCATGCCCGACGCTGGCCTTGTCATGCCCGACGATGGCCTTGCCACGTCCAAGAGTTGCCTTGTCATGACCTTGTTATGCCCGATGATGGCCTCGCCATGCCGAGAGTGGCATTGTCATGCTCGACGCTTGCCTTGTCATGACCGACGACGGCCTCGCCATGTCCGAGAGTGGCATTGTCATGGCCTTGTCATGCCCGATGATGGTCTTGTGATGCCTGACGCTGGCCTTGCCATGTCGGACGATGGCCTTGTCAGGCCCGACGCTAGCCTTGTCATGCCCAGCGATTGCCTTGTCTTGCCCGACAATGGCTTTGTCATGCGTGACGATGGCCTTGTAATGCCCGACCATGGCCTTGTCATGCCCGACGATTGCCTTGTCATGCCCATTGCCCAACGATGGCCTTGTCATCCCAAACGATAGCCTTGTGATGCCCGACGATGGCCTTGTCATGCCAAATGATGGCCTTGTGATGCCCGACGATGGCCTTCTCATGCCCGACGATAGCATTGCTATGCCCGACAATGGCCTTTTCATGTCCGACAATGGCCTTGCCATGCCCGATGATGGCCTAGTCATGCCAGACGATGGCCTTGTCATGCCCGACGATGACCTTGTCATGCCCGACGTTGGCCTTGCCATGTCCGAGAGTTGCCTTGTCATGACCTTGTCATGCCCGACGATGGCCTTGCCATGCCCGACGCTGGTCTTGTCATGCCCGACGCTGGCCTTGCCATGCCCGACGATGGCCTTGCCACGTCCAAGAGTTGCCTTGTCATGACCTTGTTATGCCCGATGATGTCCTCGCCATGCCCGAGAGTGGCATTGTCATGCTCGACGCTTGCCTTGTCATGACCGACGACGGCCTCGTTATGTCCGAGAGTGGCATTTTCATGGCCTTGTCATGCCCAACGATGGTCTTGTGATGCCCGATGATGGCCTTGCCATGCCCGACGCTGGCCTTGCCATGTCGGACGATGGCCTTGTCAGGCCCGACGCTAGCCTTGTCATGCCCGACGATTGCCTTGTCTTGCCCGACAATGGCCTTGTCATGCCTGACGATGGCCTTGTCATGCCCGACCATGGCCTTGTCATGCCCGACGATTGCCTTGTCATGCCCATTGCCCGACGATGGCCTTGTCATCCCAAACGATAGCCTTGTGATGCCCGACGATGGGCTTGTCATGCCAAACGATGGCCTTGTCACGCCGGACGATGGTCTTGTCATGCCCGACGAAGGGCTTGTTATGCCCGATGATGGCCTTTTCATGCCCAACGATGGCCTTGTGATGCCCAACGATTGCCTTGTCATGCCCGACGCTGGTCTTGCCATGTACGAGAGTTGTCTTGTCATGCCCTTGTCATGCCCGACGATGGCCTTGCCATGCCTGACGCTGGCCTTGTGATGTCTAACGATGGCCTTGCCATGCCCGACGATGGCCTTGATTTGCCCGAAGATGGCCTTGCCATGTCCAAGAGTGTCCTTGCCATGACCTTGTCATGCCCGACGATAGCCTCGCCACGCCCGACGATGGCATTGTCATGTCGGACGATGGCCTTGTCATGCCCGACGATGGCCTTGTCATGCCCGACCATCGCCTTCTCATGCCCGACGATTGCCTTCTGATGCCTGACGCTGGCCTTGCCATGTCGGACGATGGCCTTGTCAGGCCCGACGCTAGCCTTGTCATGCCCAACGATTGCCTTGTCTTGCCCGACAATGGCTTTGTCATGCGTGACGATGGCCTTGTCATGCCCGACCATCGCCTTCTCATGCCCGACGATTGCCTTGTGATGCCTGACGCTGGCCTTGCCATGTCGGACGATGGCCTTGTCAGGCCCGACGCTAGCCTTGTCATGCCCAACGATTGCCTTGTCTTGCCCGACAATGGCTTTGTCATGCGTGACGATGGCCTTGTCATGCCCGACCATGGCCTTGTCATGCCCGACGACTGCCTTGTCATGCCCATTGCCCAACGATGGCCTTGTCATCCCAAACGATAGCCTTGTGATGCCCGACGATGGCCTTGTCATGCCCGACGATGGCCTTGTGATGCCCGACGATGGGCTTCTCATGCCCGACGATAGCATTGCTATGCCCGACAATGGCCTTTTCATGTCCGACAATGGCCTTGCCATGCCCGATGATTGCCTTGTCATGCCAGACGATGGCCTTGTCATGCCCGACGATGACCTTGTCATGCCCGACGTTGGCCTTGCCATGTCCGAGAGTTGCCTTGTCATGACCTTGTCATGCCCGACGATGGCCTTGCCATGCCCGACGCTAGTCTTTTCATGCCCGACGCTGGCCTTGACATGCCCGACGATGGCCTTGCCACGTCCAAGAGTTGCCTTGTCATGACCTTGTTATGCCCGATGATGGCCTCGCCATGCCCGAGAGTGACATTGTCATGCTCGACGCTTGCCTTGTCATGACCGACGACGGCCTCGTTATGTCCGAGAGTGGCATTTTCATGGCCTTGTCATGCCCGACAATGGTCTTGTGATGCCCGACGATGGCCTTGCCATGCCCGACGCTGGCCTTGCCATGTCGGACGATGGCCTTGTCAGGCCCGACGCTAGCCTTGTCATGCCCAACGATTGCCTTGTCTTGCCCGACAATGGCCTTGTCATGCCTGACGATGGCCTTGTCATGCCCGACCATGGCCTTGTCATGCCCGACGATTGCCTTGTCATGCCCATTGCCCGACGATGGCCTTGTCATCCCAAACGATAGCCTTGTGATGCCCGACGATGGGCTTGTCATGCCAAACGATGGCCTTGTCACGCCGGACGATGGTCTTGTCATGCCCGACGAAGGGCTTGTTATGCCCGATGATGGCCTTTTCATGCCCGACAATGGCCCTGTCATGCCCATTGCCCGACGATGGCCTTGTCATCCCAAACAATGGCCTTGTGATGCCCAACAATGGCCTTGTCATGCCAAACGATGGCCTTGTCATGCCCGACGATGGCCTTGTCATGCCCGATGAAGGGCTTGTCATGCCCGATGATGGCCTTGTCATGCCCGTCGATGGCCTTGTCATGCCCGACGATTGCCTTGCCATGCCCGACGCTGGCCTTGCCATGTCCGAGAGTTGTCTTGTCATGCCCTTGTCATGCCCGACGATGGCCTTGTCATTCCCGGCGTTGGCCTTGTCATGTCCGATGCGGGCCTTGCCATGTTCGAGAGTTGCCTTGTCATGATCTTGTCATCCCGATGATGGTCTTGTCATGCCCGACGCTGGCCTTGTCATTCCCGACGATGGCCTTGCCATGCCCGACGATGGCCTTGCTATGCCTGACGATGGGCTTGCCATGTCCGAGAGTTGCCTTGTCATGACCTTGTCATGCCCGACGATGGCCTCGCCATGCCCGAGAGTGGCATTGTCATGCCCGACGCTGGCCTTGTCATGCCTGACGCAGGCCTTATCATGCCCGACGATGGCCTTGTCATGCTCGACGCTGGCATTGACATGCCCTTTTTGATTCCCGACGATGGCCTTGCCAAGCCCGAGAGTGGCATTGTCATGCCCGACGCTGGCCTTGTCATGCCTGACGCAGGCCTTGTCATGCCCGACGATGGCCTTGTCCTGCTCGAAGCTGGCATTGACATGCCCTTTTTGATGCCCGACGATGGCCTCGCCATGCCCGATGATGGCATTGTCATGCACGAAGATGGTCTTGTCATGCCTGGCGATGGCCTTGTCATGCCCGACGCTAGCCTTGCCATGTCCGACGATGGCCTTGTCATGACCTTGCCATGCCCGACGCTGACCTTGCCATGCTCGACGATGGCCTTGTCATGTCCGAGACTTGCCTTGTCATGCCCAACGATGGCCTCGCCATGCCCGACGCTGGTCTTGTCATGCCCGACGATGGCCTTGCCATGCCCGGCGATGGCCTTGCAATGTCCAAGAGTTTCTTTGTCATGACCTTGTTATGCCCGACGCTGGCCTCGCCACACCCGAGAGTGGATTGTCATGCTCGACGCTTGCCTTGTCATGACCGACGACGGCCTCGCCATGTCCGAGAGTTCATTGTCATGGCCTTGTCATGCCCGACGATGCCCTTGTCATGCCCGACGATGGCCGTGCCATGCCCGACGCTGGCCTTGCCATGTCGGACGATGGCCTTGTGAGGCCCGACGCTAGCCTTGTCATGCCCAACGATTGCCTTGTCTTGCCCGACGATTGCCTTGTCATGCCCGAGATGGCCTTGTCATGCCCGACCATGGCCTTGTCATGCCCGACGATTGCCTTGTCATGCCCATTGCCCGATGATGGCCTTGTCATCCCAAACGATAGCCTTGTGATGCCCGACGATGGTCTTGTCATGCCAAACGATGGCCTTGTCATGCCCGACGATGGCCTTGCCATGCTTGACGCTGGCCTTGTCATGCCTAACGATGGCCTTGCCATGCCCGACGATGGCCTTGACTTGCCCGAGGATGGCCTTGCCCTGTCCGAGAGTTGCCTTGTCATGACCTTGTCATGCCCGACGATGGCCTCGCCATGCCCGACGATTGCATTGTCATGCCCGACGATAGCCTTGTGATGCCCGACGATGGCCCTGTCACGCCCGACAATGGCCTTGTCATGCCCGACGAAGGTCTTATTATGCCGGACGATGGCCTTGTCATGCCCGACGATGGCCTTGTCATGCCCGACGATGGCCTTGTCATCCCGACGATTGCCTTACCATGCCCGACGATGGCCTTGCCATGCCCGACGATGGCCTTGTCATGCCCGAGGATGGCCTTGTCATGCCCGACGATGGACTTTTCATGCCCGACAATGGGCTTGTCATGCCCGACGATGGCCTTGCTATTCCCGACCCTGGCCTTTTCATGTCAAACGATGGCCATGCCATGCCCGATGCTGGCCTTGGCATGTGCGAGAGTTGCCTTGTCATGCCCTTGTGATGCCCGACGATGGCCTCGTCATGCCCGACGATGGCCTTGTCATGTCCGAGAGTTGCCTTGGCATGCCCTTGTGATGCCCGATGATGGCCTTGTCATGCCCGACGCTGGCCTTGCCATGTACGAGAGTTGCCTTGTCATGCCTTTGTCATGTCCGACGATGGTCTTGCCATGCCCGAAGATGGCCTTGTCAAGCTTGACGATGGCCTTGTCATGCCCGACGAAGGCCTTGTCATACCCTACGCTGGCCATGCCATGTCCGAGAGTTTCCTTGTCATGACCTTGTCATGCCCGACGCTAGCCTTGTCATGCCCGACGAAGGTGTCGCCATGTCCGAGAGTGGCATTGTCATGGCCTTGTCTAGCGTGACGATGGCCTTGCCATGCACGACGCTGGCCTTGTCATGGCCGACGCTGGCCTTGTCATGCTCGACGCTGGCATTGACATGCCCTTTTTGATGCTCCAAGATGCCCTCACCATGCCCGACGCTGGCCTTGTCATGTCCGACGATGGCCTTGTCATGCCCGACGATGGCCTTGTCATGCCGAAGATGGCCTTGTCATGCCCGACGATGGTCTTGTCATGGCCGACGATGGCCTTGTCATGCCCGACGCGGGCCTTGCCATGTCCGAGAGTTGCCTTGTCATGACCTTGTCATGCCCGACGATGGCCTTGCCATGTCCTAGAGTTGCCTTGTCATGACCTTGTCATGCCCGATGAAGGCCTCGACAAACCCGAGAGTGGCAATTTCATGCCCGACGAAGGTCTGGTCATGCCCGATGAAGGCCTCACCATGTCCGAGAGTGGCATTGTCTTGGCCTTGCCATGCCCGACGATGGCCTTGTCATGCCCGACGATGGCGTTGTCATGCCCGACGCTGGCCTTGCCATGTCCGAGAGTTGCCTTGTCATGACCTTGTCATGCCCGACGATGGTCTTGTCATGCCCGACGCTGGCCTTGTCATTCCCGACGATGGCCTGGCCATGCCCGATGATGGCCTTCCTATGCCCGACGATGGGCTTGCCATGTCGAAGAGTTGTCTTGTCATGACGTTGTCATGCCCGACGATGGCCTCGCCAAGCCCGAGAGTGGCATTGTCATGCCCGACGCTGGCCTTGTCAAGCCCGACGATGGCCTTGTCATGCCCGACGCTCGCCTTGCCATGTCCGAAAGTGGCATTGTCATGGCCTTGTCATGCCCGACGATGGCCTTGTCATGCCCGATGATGGCCTTGTTATACCCGACGATGGCCTTGTCATGCCCGACGATTGCCTTGCCATGCTTGACGCTGGCCTTGCCATGCCCGACGATGGCCTTGTCATGCCCGACGATGGCCTTGTCATGCCCGACGATGGTCTTGCCATGCCCGACGCTGGCCTTGTGATGCCCGACGATGGCCTCGCCATGTTCGAAAGTGGCATTGTCATGGCCTTGTCATGCCCGACGATGGCCTTGTCATGCCCGACGATAGCCTTGTCATGTCCGACGATTGCCTTGCCATGCTTGACGCTGGCCTTGCCATGCCCGACGATGGCCTTGGCATTCCCGATGATGGACTTTTCATGCCCGACGATGGCCTTGTCATGCCCGACGATGGCATTGCTATGCCCGACAATTGTCTTTTCTTGTCCGACAATGGCCTTGCCATGCCCGAAGATGGCCTTGTCATGCCCGACGATGGCCTTGTCATGCCCGACGATGACCTTGTCATGCCCGAAGCTGGCCTTGCCATGTCCTAGAGTTGCCTTGTCATGACCTTGTCATGCCCGACGATGGCCTTGCCATGCCTGATGCTGGTCTTGTCATGCCCGACGCTGGCCTTGTCATGCCCGACGATGGCCTTGCCACGTCCAAGAGTTGCCTTGTCATGACCTTGTTATGCCCGATGATGGCCTCGCCATGCCGAGAGTGGCATTGTCATGCTCGACGCTTGCCTTGTCATGACCGACGACGGCCTCGCCATGTCCGAGAGTGGCATTGTCATGGCCTTGTCATGCCCGATGATGGTCTTGTGATGCCTGACGCTGGCCTTGCCATGTCGGACGATGGCCTTGTCAGGCCCGACGCTAGCCTTGTCATGCCCAGCGATTGCCTTGTCTTGCCCGACAATGGCTTTGTCATGCGTGACGATGGCCTTGTAATGCCCGACCATGGCCTTGTCATGCCCGACGATTGCCTTGTCATGCCCATTGCCCAACGATGGCCTTGTCATCCCAAACGATAGCCTTGTGATGCCCGACGATGGCCTTGTCATGCCAAATGATGGCCTTGTGATGCCCGACGATGGCCTTCTCATGCCCGACGATAGCATTGCTATGCCCGACAATGGCCTTTTCATGTCCGACAATGGCCTTGCCATGCCCGATGATGGCCTAGTCATGCCAGACGATGGCCTTGTCATGCCCGACGATGACCTTGTCATGCCCGACGTTGGCCTTGCCATGTCCGAGAGTTGCCTTGTCATGACCTTGTCATGCCCGACGATGGCCTTGCCATGCCCGACGCTGGTCTTGTCATGCCCGACGCTGGCCTTGCCATGCCCGACGATGGCCTTGCCACGTCCAAGAGTTGCCTTGTCATGACCTTGTTATGCCCGATGATGTCCTCGCCATGCCCGAGAGTGGCATTGTCATGCTCGACGCTTGCCTTGTCATGACCGACGACGGCCTCGTTATGTCCGAGAGTGGCATTTTCATGGCCTTGTCATGCCCAACGATGGTCTTGTGATGCCCGATGATGGCCTTGCCATGCCCGACGCTGGCCTTGCCATGTCGGACGATGGCCTTGTCAGGCCCGACGCTAGCCTTGTCATGCCCGACGATTGCCTTGTCTTGCCCGACAATGGCCTTGTCATGCCTGACGATGGCCTTGTCATGCCCGACCATGGCCTTGTCATGCCCGACGATTGCCTTGTCATGCCCATTGCCCGACGATGGCCTTGTCATCCCAAACGATAGCCTTGTGATGCCCGACGATGGGCTTGTCATGCCAAACGATGGCCTTGTCACGCCGGACGATGGTCTTGTCATGCCCGACGAAGGGCTTGTTATGCCCGATGATGGCCTTTTCATGCCCAACGATGGCCTTGTGATGCCCAACGATTGCCTTGTCATGCCCGACGCTGGTCTTTCCATGTACGAGAGTTGTCTTGTCATGCCCTTGTCATGCCCGACGATGGCCTTGCCATGCCTGACGCTGGCCTTGTGATGTCTAACGATGGCCTTGCCATGCCCGACGATGGCCTTGATTTGCCCGAAGATGGCCTTGCCATGTCCAAGAGTGTCCTTGCCATGACCTTGTCATGCCCGACGATAGCCTCGCCACGCCCGACGATGGCATTGTCATGTCGGACGATGGCCTTGTCATGCCCGACGATGGCCTTGTCATGCCCGACCATCGCCTTCTCATGCCCGACGATTGCCTTCTGATGCCTGACGCTGGCCTTGCCATGTCGGACGATGGCCTTGTCAGGCCCGACGCTAGCCTTGTCATGCCCAACGATTGCCTTGTCTTGCCCGACAATGGCTTTGTCATGCGTGACGATGGCCTTGTCATGCCCGACCATCGCCTTCTCATGCCCGACGATTGCCTTGTGATGCCTGACGCTGGCCTTGCCATGTCGGACGATGGCCTTGTCAGGCCCGACGCTAGCCTTGTCATGCCCAACGATTGCCTTGTCTTGCCCGACAATGGCTTTGTCATGCGTGACGATGGCCTTGTCATGCCCGACCATGGCCTTGTCATGCCCGACGACTGCCTTGTCATGCCCATTGCCCAACGATGGCCTTGTCATCCCAAACGATAGCCTTGTGATGCCCGACGATGGCCTTGTCATGCCCGACGATGGCCTTGTGATGCCCGACGATGGGCTTCTCATGCCCGACGATAGCATTGCTATGCCCGACAATGGCCTTTTCATGTCCGACAATGGCCTTGCCATGCCCGATGATTGCCTTGTCATGCCAGACGATGGCCTTGTCATGCCCGACGATGACCTTGTCATGCCCGACGTTGGCCTTGCCATGTCCGAGAGTTGCCTTGTCATGACCTTGTCATGCCCGACGATGGCCTTGCCATGCCCGACGCTAGTCTTTTCATGCCCGACGCTGGCCTTGACATGCCCGACGATGGCCTTGCCACGTCCAAGAGTTGCCTTGTCATGACCTTGTTATGCCCGATGATGGCCTCGCCATGCCCGAGAGTGACATTGTCATGCTCGACGCTTGCCTTGTCATGACCGACGACGGCCTCGTTATGTCCGAGAGTGGCATTTTCATGGCCTTGTCATGCCCGACAATGGTCTTGTGATGCCCGACGATGGCCTTGCCATGCCCGACGCTGGCCTTGCCATGTCGGACGATGGCCTTGTCAGGCCCGACGCTAGCCTTGTCATGCCCAACGATTGCCTTGTCTTGCCCGACAATGGCCTTGTCATGCCTGACGATGGCCTTGTCATGCCCGACCATGGCCTTGTCATGCCCGACGATTGCCTTGTCATGCCCATTGCCCGACGATGGCCTTGTCATCCCAAACGATAGCCTTGTGATGCCCGACGATGGGCTTGTCATGCCAAACGATGGCCTTGTCACGCCCGACGATGGTCTTGTCATGCCCGACGAAGGGCTTGTTATGCCCGATGATGGCCTTATCATGCCCAACGATGGCCTTGTGATGCCCAACAATTGCCTTGTCATGCCCGACGCTAGTCTTGCCATGTACGAGAGTTGTCTTGTCATGCCCTTGTCAAGCCTGACGATGGCCTTGCCATGCCTGACGCTGGCCTTGTGATGCCTAACGATGGCCTTGCCATGCCCGACGATGGCCTTGCCATGTCCAAGAGTGTCCTTGCCATGACCTTGTCATGCCCGACGATGGCCTCGCCATGCCCGACGATGGCATTGTCATGTCGGACGATGGCCTTGTCATGCTCGACGATGGACTTGTCATGCCCGACGATGGCCTTGTCATGCCCGACGATGCCCTTGTCATCCCGACGATTGCCTTACCATGCCCAACGATTGCCTTTCCATGCCCGACGTTGGACTTGCCATGCCCGATGATGGCCTTGTCATGCCCGACGATGGCCTTTTCATGCCCGACGATGGCCTTTTCATGCCCAACGATGGCCTTGTCTTGCCCGAAGATGGCCTTGTCAAGCCCGATGATGGCCTTGTCATGCCCGACGATGGCCTTGTCCTGCCCGACGCTGGCTTTGCCATGTCCGAGAGTTGCCTTGTCATGACCTTGTCATGCCCAACGATGGCCTTGCCATGCCCGACGTTGGTCTTGTCATGCCCGACGATGGCCTTGCCATGCCCGGCGATGGCCTTGCCATGTCCAAGAGTTGCCTTGTCATGACCTTGTTATGCCCGACGCTGGCCTCGCCATGCCCGAGAGTGGCATTGTCATGCTCGACGCTTGCCTTGTCTTGACCTACGACGGCCTCGCAATGTCCGAGAGTTCATTGTCATGGCCTTGTCATGCCCGACGATGGCCTTGTCATGCCCGACGATGGCCGTCCCATGCCCGACGCTGGCCTTGCCAAGTCGGACGATGGCCTTGTGAGGCCCGACGCTAGCCTTGTCATGCCCAACGATTGCCTTGTCTTGCCCGACGATTGCCTTGTCATGCCCGAGATGGCCTTGTCATACCCGACCATGGCCTTCTCATGCCCGACGATTGTCTTGTCATGCCCATTGCCCGATGATGGCCTTGTCATCCCAAACGATAGCCTTGTGATGCCCGACGATGGTCTTGTCATGCCAAACGATGGCCTTGCCATGCCCGACGATGGCGTTGTCATGCCCGACGAAGGGCTTGTCATGCCCGATGATGGCCTTGTCATGCCCGACGATGGCCTTAATATGCCCGACGATTGCCTTGCTATGCCCGACGCTGGCCTTGCCATGCCCTTGTCATGCCCGACGATTGCCTTGCCATGCTTGACGCTGGCCTTGCCATGCCCGACGATGGCCTTGTCATGCCCGACGATGGCCTTGTCATGCCCGACGATGGCCTTGTCATGCCCGACGATGGCCTTGTCATGCCCGACGATGCCCTTGTCATCCCGACGATTGCCTTACCATGCCCAACGATTGCCTTTCCATGCCCGACGTTGGACTTGCCATGCCCGATGATGGCCTTGTCATGCCCGACGATGGCCTTGTCATGCCCGACGATGGCCTTTTCATGCCCAACGATGGCCTTGTCTTGCCCGAAGATGGCCTTGTCAAGCCCGATGATGGCCTTGTCATGCCCGACGATGGCCTTGTGTTGCCCGACGCTGGCTTTGCCATGTCCGAGAGTTGCCTTGTCATGACCTTGTCATGCCCAACGATGGCCTTGCCATGCCCGACGCTGGTCTTGTCATGCCCGACGATGGCCTTTCCATGCCCGGCGATGGCCTTGCCATGTCCAAGAGTTGCCTTGTCATGACCTTGTTATGCCCGACGCTGGCCTCGCCATGCCCGAGAGTGGCATTGTCATGCTCGACGCTTGCCTTGTCTTGACCTACGACGGCCTCGCCATGTCCGAGAGTTCATTGTCATGGCCTTGTCATGCCCGACGATGGCCGTCCCATGCCCGACGATGGCCGTCCCATGCCCGACGCTGGCCTTGCCAAGTCGGACGATGGCCTTGTGATGCCCGACGCTAGCCTTGTCATGCCCAACGATTGCCTTGTCTTGCCCGACGATTGCCTTGTCATGCCCGAGATGGCCTTGTCATACCCGACCATGGCCTTCTCATGCCCGACGATTGTCTTGTCATGCCCATTGCCCGATGATGGCCTTGTCATCCCAAACGATAGCCTTGTGATGCCCGACGATGGTCTTGTCATGCCAAACGATGGCCTTGCCATGCCCGACGATGGCGTTGTCATGCCCGACGAAGGGCTTGTCATGCCCGATGATGGCCTTACCATGCCCAACGATTGCCTTTCCATGCCCGACGTTGGACTTGCCATGCCCGACGCTGGTCTTGTCATGCCCGACGCTGGCCTTGCCATGCCCGACGATGGCCTTGCCACGTCCAAGAGTTGCCTTGTCATGACCTTGTTATGCCCGATGATGTCCTCGCCATGCCCGAGAGTGGCATTGTCATGCTCGACGCTTGCCTTGTCATGACCGACGACGGCCTCGTTATGTCCGAGAGTGGCATTTTCA
The DNA here is from genome assembly GCA_033239125.1 of Fagopyrum homotropicum. Classification (NCBI taxonomy): domain Eukaryota; kingdom Viridiplantae; phylum Streptophyta; class Magnoliopsida; order Caryophyllales; family Polygonaceae; genus Fagopyrum; species Fagopyrum homotropicum. Next base: position 73,441,234 of record BSWB01000007.1, read on the forward strand.
TGGCCTTGTCATGCCCAACGATGGTCTTGTGATGCCCGATGATGGCCTTGCCATGCCCGACGCTGGCCTTGCCATGTCGGACGATGGCCTTGTCAGGCCCGACGCTAGCCTTGTCATGCCCAACGATTGCCTTGTCTTGCCCGACAATGGCCTTGTCATGCCTGACGATGGCCTTGTCATGCCCGACCATGGCCTTGTCATGCCCGACGATTGCCTTGTCATGCCCATTGCCCGACGATGGCCTTGTCATCCCAAACGATAGCCTTGTGATGCCCGACGATGGGCTTGTCATGCCAAACGATGGCCTTGTCACGCCGGACGATGGTCTTGTCATGCCCGACGAAGGGCTTGTTATACCCGATGATGGCCTTTTCATGCCCAACGATGGCCTTGTGATGCCCAACGATTGCCTTGTCATGCCCGACGCTGGTCTTGCCATGTACGAGAGTTGTCTTGTCATGCCCTTGTCATGCCCGACGATGGCCTTGCCATGCCTGACGCTGGCCTTGTGATGCCTAACGATGGCCTTGCCATGCCCGACGATGGCCTTGATTTGCCCGAAGATGGCCTTGCCATGTCCAAGAGTGTCCTTGCCATGACCTTGTCATGCCCGACGATAGCCTCGCCATGCCCGACGATGGCATTGTCATGTCGGACGATGGCCTTGTCATGCCCGACGATGGCCTTGTCATGCCCGACGATGGCCTTGTCATGCCCGACCATCGCCTTCTCATGCCCGACGATTGCCTTGTGATGCCTGACGCTGGCCTTGCCATGTCGGACGATGGCCTTGTCAGGCCCGACGCTAGCCTTGTCATGCCCAACGATTGCCTTGTCTTGCCCGACAATGGCTTTGTCATGCGTGACGATGGCCTTGTCATGCCCGACCATGGCCTTGTCATGCCCGACGACTGCCTTGTCATGCCCATTGCCCAACGATGGCCTTGTCATCCCAAACGATAGCCTTGTGATGCCCGACGATGGCCTTGTCATGCCCGACGATGGCCTTGTGATGCCCGACGATGGGCTTCTCATGCCCGACGATAGCATTGCTATGCCCGACAATGGCCTTTTCATGTCCGACAATGGCCTTGCCATGCCCGATGATTGCCTTGTCATGCCAGACGATGGCCTTGTCATGCCCGACGATGACCTTGTCATGCCCGACGTTGGCCTTGCCATGTCCGAGAGTTGCCTTGTCATGACCTTGTCATGCCCGACGATGGCCTTGCCATGCCCGACGCTAGTCTTTTCATGCCCGACGCTGGCCTTGACATGCCCGACGATGGCCTTGCCACGTCCAAGAGTTGCCTTGTCATGACCTTGTTATGCCCGATGATGGCCTCGCCATGCCCGAGAGTGACATTGTCATGCTCGACGCTTGCCTTGTCATGACCGACGACGGCCTCGTTATGTCCGAGAGTGGCATTTTCATGGCCTTGTCATGCCCGACAATGGTCTTGTGATGCCCGACGATGGCCTTGCCATGCCCGACGCTGGCCTTGCCATGTCGGACGATGGCCTTGTCAGGCCCGACGCTAGCCTTGTCATGCCCAACGATTGCCTTGTCTTGCCCGACAATGGCCTTGTCATGCCTGACGATGGCCTTGTCATGCCCGACCATGGCCTTGTCATGCCCGACGATTGCCTTGTCATGCCCATTGCCCGACGATGGCCTTGTCATCCCAAACGATAGCCTTGTGATGCCCGACGATGGGCTTGTCATGCCAAACGATGGCCTTGTCACGCCCGACGATGGTCTTGTCATGCCCGACGAAGGGCTTGTTATGCCCGATGATGGCCTTATCATGCCCAACGATGGCCTTGTGATGCCCAACAATTGCCTTGTCATGCCCGACGCTAGTCTTGCCATGTACGAGAGTTGTCTTGTCATGCCCTTGTCAAGCCTGACGATGGCCTTGCCATGCCTGACGCTGGCCTTGTGATGCCTAACGATGGCCTTGCCATGCCCGACGATGGCCTTGCCATGTCCAAGAGTGTCCTTGCCATGACCTTGTCATGCCCGACGATGGCCTCGCCATGCCCGACGATGGCATTGTCATGTCGGACGATGGCCTTGTCATGCTCGACGATGGACTTGTCATGCCCGACGATGGCCTTGTCATGCCCGACGATGCCCTTGTCATCCCGACGATTGCCTTACCATGCCCAACGATTGCCTTTCCATGCCCGACGTTGGACTTGCCATGCCCGATGATGGCCTTGTCATGCCCGACGATGGCCTTTTCATGCCCGACGATGGCCTTTTCATGCCCAACGATGGCCTTGTCTTGCCCGAAGATGGCCTTGTCAAGCCCGATGATGGCCTTGTCATGCCCGACGATGGCCTTGTCCTGCCCGACGCTGGCTTTGCCATGTCCGAGAGTTGCCTTGTCATGACCTTGTCATGCCCAACGATGGCCTTGCCATGCCCGACGTTGGTCTTGTCATGCCCGACGATGGCCTTGCCATGCCCGGCGATGGCCTTGCCATGTCCAAGAGTTGCCTTGTCATGACCTTGTTATGCCCGACGCTGGCCTCGCCATGCCCGAGAGTGGCATTGTCATGCTCGACGCTTGCCTTGTCTTGACCTACGACGGCCTCGCCATGTCCGAGAGTTCATTGTCATGGCCTTGTCATGCCCGACGATGGCCTTGTCATGCCCGACGATGGCCGTCCCATGCCCGACGCTGGCCTTGCCAAGTCGGACGATGGCCTTGTGAGGCCCGACGCTAGCCTTGTCATGCCCAACGATTGCCTTGTCTTGCCCGACGATTGCCTTGTCATGCCCGAGATGGCCTTGTCATACCCGACCATGGCCTTCTCATGCCCGACGATTGTCTTGTCATGCCCATTGCCCGATGATGGCCTTGTCATCCCAAACGATAGCCTTGTGATGCCCGACGATGGTCTTGTCATGCCAAACGATGGCCTTGCCATGCCCGACGATGGCGTTGTCATGCCCGACGAAGGGCTTGTCATGCCCGATGATGGCCTTGTCATGCCCGACGATGGCCTTGCTATGCCCGACGATTGCCTTGCTATGCCCGACGCTGGCCTTGCCATGCCCTTGTCATGCCCGACGATTGCCTTGCCATGCTTGACGCTGGCCTTGCCATGCCCGACGATGGCCTTGTCATGCCCGACGATGGCCTTGTCATGCCCGACGATGGCCTTGTCATGCCCGACGATGGCCTTGTCATGCCCGACGATGCCCTTGTCATCCCGACGATTGCCTTACCATGCCCAACGATTGCCTTTCCATGCCCGACGTTGGACTTGCCATGCCCGATGATGGCCTTGTCATGCCCGACGATGGCCTTGTCATGCCCGACGATGGCCTTTTCATGCCCAACGATGGCCTTGTCTTGCCCGAAGATGGCCTTGTCAAGCCCGATGATCGCCTTGTCATGCCCGACGATGGCCTTGTGTTGCCCGACGCTGGCTTTGCCATGTCCGAGAGTTGCCTTGTCATGACCTTGTCATGCCCAACGATGGCCTTGCCATGCCCGACGCTGGTCTTGTCATGCCCGACGATGGCCTTTCCATGCCCGGCGATGGCCTTGCCATGTCCAAGAGTTGCCTTGTCATGACCTTGTTATGCCCGACGCTGGCCTCGCCATGCCCGAGAGTGGCATTGTCATGCTCGACGCTTGCCTTGTCTTGACCTACGACGGCCTCGCCATGTCCGAGAGTTCATTGTCATGGCCTTGTCATGCCCGACGATGGCCGTCCCATGCCCGACGATGGCCGTCCCATGCCCGACGCTGGCCTTGCCAAGTCGGACGATGGCCTTGTGAGGCCCGACGCTAGCCTTGTCATGCCCAACGATTGCCTTGTCTTGCCCGACGATTGCCTTGTCATGCCCGAGATGGCCTTGTCATACCCGACCATGGCCTTCTCATGCCCGACGATTGTCTTGTCATGCCCATTGCCCGATGATGGCCTTGTCATCCCAAACGATAGCCTTGTGATGCCCGACGATGGTCTTGTCATGCCAAACGATGGCCTTGCCATGCCCGACGATGGCGTTGTCATGCCCGACGAAGGGCTTGTCATGCCCGATGATGGCCTTACCATGCCCAACGATTGCCTTTCCATGCCCGACGTTGGACTTGCCATGCCCGATGATGGCCTTGTCATGCCCGACGATGGCCTTGTCATGCCCGACGATGGCCTTTTCATGCCCAACGATGGCCTTGTCTTGCCCGAAGATGGCCTTGTCAAGCCCGATGATGGTCTTGTCATGCCCGACGATGGCCTTGTCCTGCCCGACGCTGGCTTTGCCATGTCCGAGAGTTGCCTTGTCATGACCTTGTCATGCCCAACGATGGCCTTGCCATGCCCGACGCTGGTCTTGTCATGCCCGACGATGGCCTTGCCATGCCCGGCGATGGCCTTGCCATGTCCAAGAGTTGCCTTGTCATGACCTTGTTATGCCCGACGCTGGCCTCGCCATGCCCGAGAGTGGCATTGTCATGCTCGACGCTTGCCTTGTCTTGACCTACGACGGGCTCGCCATGTCCGAGAGTTCATTGTCATGGCCTTGTCATGCCCGACGATGGCCTTGTCATGCCCGACGATGGCCGTCCCATGCCCGACGCTGACCTTGCCAAGTCGGACGATGGCCTTGTGAGGCCCGACGCTAGCCTTGTCATGCCAAACGATTGCCTTGTCTTGCCCGACGATTGCCTTGTCATGCCTGAGATGGCCTTGTCATGCCCGACCATGGCCTTCTCATGCCCGACGATTGTCTTGTCATGCCCATTGCCCGATGATGGCCTTGTCATCCCAAACGATAGCCTTGTGATGCCCGACGATGGTCTTGTCATGCCAAACGATGGCCTTGTGATGCCCGACGATGGTCTTGTCATGCCAAACGATGGCCTTGCCATGCCCGACGATGGCCTTGTCATGCCCGACGAAGGGCTTGTCATGCCCGATGATGGCCTTGTCATGCCCGATGATTGCCTTGTCATGCCAGACGATGGCCTTGTCATGCCCGACGATGACCTTGTCATGCCCGACGTTGGCCTTGCATGTCCGAGAGTTGCCTAGTCATGACCTTGTCATGCCCGACGATGGCCTTGCCATGCCCGACGCTAGTCTTTTCATGCCCGACGCTGGCCTTGACATGGCCGACGATGGCCTTGCCTCGTCCAAGAGTTGCCTTGTCATGACCTTGTTATGCCCGATGATGGCCTCGCCATGCCCGAGAGTGGCATTGTCATGCTCGACGCTTGCCTTGTCATGACCGACGACGGCCTCGTTATGTCCGAGAGTGGCATTTTCATGGCCTTGTCATGCCCGACAATGGTCTTATGATGCCCGACGATGGCCTTGCCATGCCCGACGCTGGCCTTGCCATGTCGGACGATGGCCTTGTCAGGCCCGACGCTAGCCTTGTCATGCCCAACGATTGCCTTGTCTTGCCCGACAATGGCCTTGTCATGCCTGACGATGGCCTTGTCATGCCCGACCATGGCCTTGTCATGCCCGACGATTGCCTTGTCATGCCCAATGCCCGACGATGGCCTTGTCATCCCAAACGATAGCCTTGTGATGCCCGACGATGGGCTTGTCCTACCAAACGATGGCCTTGTCACGCCCGACGATGGTCTTGTCATGCCCAACGAAGGGCTTGTTATACCCGATGATGGCCTTGTCATGCCCAACGATGGCCTTGTGATGCCCAACAATTGCCTTGTCATGCCCGACGCTAGTCTTGCCATGTACGAGAGTTGTCTTGTCATGCCCTTGTCAAGGCTGACGATGGCCTTGCCATGCCTGACGCTGGCCTTGTGATGCCTAACGATGGCCTTGCCATGCCCGACGATGGCCTTGCCATGTCCAAGAGTATCCTTGCCATGACCTTGTCATGCCCGACGATGGCCTCGCCATGCCCGACGATGGCATTGTCATGTCGGACGATGGCCTTGTCATGCTCGACGATGGCCTTGTCATGCCCGACGATGGCCTTGTCATGCCCGACGATGCCCTTGTCATCCCGACGATTGCCTTACCATGCCCAACGATTGCCTTTCCATGCCCGACGTTGGACTTGCCATGCCCGATGATGGCCTTGTCATGCCCGACGATGGCCTTTTCATGCCCGACGATGGCCTTTTCATGCCCAACGATGGCCTTGTCTTGCCCGAAGATGGCCTTGTCAAGCCCGATGATGGCCTTGTCATGCCCGACGATGGCCTTGTCCTGCCCGACGCTGGCTTTTCCATGTCCGAGAGTTGCCTTGTCATGACCTTGTCATGCCCAACGATGGCCTTGCCATGCCCGACGCTGGTCTTGTCATGCCCGACGATGGCCTTGCCATGCCCGGCGATGGCCTTGCCATGTCCAAGAGTTGCCTTGTCATGACCTTGTTATGCCCGACGCTGGCCTCGCCATGCCCGAGAGTGGCATTGTCATGCTCGACGCTTGCCTTGTCTTGACCTACGACGGCCTCGCCATGTCCGAGAGTTCATTGTCATGGCCTTGTCATGCCCGACGATGGCCTTGTCATGCCCGACGATGGCCGTCCCATGCCCGACGCTGGCCTTGCCAAGTCGGACGATGGCCTTGTGAGGCCCGACGCTAGCCTTGTCATGCCCAACGATTGCCTTGTCTTGCCCGACGATTGCCTTGTCATGCCCGAGATGGCCTTGTCATGCCCGACCATGGCCTTCTCATGCCCGACGATTGTCTTGTCATGCCCATTGCCCGATGATGGCCTTGTCATCCCAAACGATAGCCTTGTGATGCCCGACGATGGTCTTGTCATGCCAAACGATGGCCTTGCCATGCCCGACGATGGCCATGTCATGCCCGACGAAGGGCTTGTCATGCCCGATGATGGCCTTGTCATGCCCGACGATGGCCTTGCTATGCCCGACGATTGCCTTGCTATGCCCGACGCTGGCCTTGCCATGCCCTTGTCATGCCCGACGATTGCCTTGCCATGCTTGACGCTGGCCTTGCCATGCCCGACGATGGCCTTGTCATGCCCGACGATGGCCTAGTCATGCCCGACGATGGCCTTGTCATGCCCGACGATGGCCTTGTCATGCCCGACGATGCCCTTGTCATCCCGACGATTGCCTTACCATGCCCAACGATTGCCTTTCCATGACCGACGTTGGACTTGCCATGCCCGATGATGGCCTTGTCATGCCCGACGATGGCCTTGTCATGCCCGACGATGGCCTTTTCATGCCCAACGATGGCCTTGTCTTGCCCGAAGATGGCCTTGTCAAGCCCGATGATGGCCTTGTCATGCCCGACGATGGCCTTGTCCTGCCCGACGCTGGCTTTGCCATGTCCGAGAGTTGCCTTGTCATGACCTTGTCATGCCCAACGATGGCCTTGCCATGCCCGACGCTGGTCTTGTCATGCCCGACGATGGCCTTGCCATGCCCGGCGATGGCCTTGCCATGTCCAAGAGTTGCCTTGTCATGACCTTGTTATGCCCGACGCTGGCCTCGCCATGCCCGAGAGTGGCATTGTCATGCTCGACGCTTGCCTTGTCTTGACCTACGACGGTCTCGCCATGTCCGAGAGTTCATTGTCATGGCCTTGTCATGCCCGACGATGGCCTTGTCATGCCCGACGATGGCCGTCCCATGCCCGACGCTGGCCTTGCCAAGTCGGACGATGGCCTTGTGAGGCCCGACTCTAGCCTTGTCATGCCCAACGATTGCCTTGTCTTGCCCGACGATTGCCTTGTCATGCCCGAGATGGCCTTGTCATGCCCGACCATGGCCTTCTCATGCCCGACGATTGTCTTGTCATGCCCATTGCCCGATGATGGCCTTGTCATCCCAAACGATAGCCTTGTGATGCCCGACGATGGTCTTGTCATGCCAAACGATGGCCTTGCCATGCCCGACGATGGCCTTGTCATGCCCGACGAAGGGCTTGTCATGCCCGATGATGGCCTTGTCATGCCCGATGATTGCCTTGTCATGCCAGACGATGGCCTTGTCATGCCCGACGATGACCTTGTCATGCCCGACGTTGGCCTTGCCATGTCCGAGAGTTGCCTTGTCATGACCTTGTCATGCCCGACGATGGCCTTGTTATGCCCGACGCTAGTCTTTTCATGCCCGACGCTGGCCTTGACATGCCCGACGATGGCCTTGCCACGTCCAAGAGTTGCCTTGTCATGACCTTGTTATGCCCGATGATGGCCTCGCCATGCCCGAGAGTGGCATTGTCATGCTCGACGCTTGCCTTGTCATGACCGACGACGGCCTCGTTATGTCCGAGAGTGGCATTTTCATGGCCTTGTCATGCCCGACAATGGTCTTGTGATGCCCGACGATGGCCTTGCCATGCCCGACGCTGGCCTTGCCATGTCGGACGATGGCCTTGTCAGGCCCGACGCTAGCCTTGTCATGCCAAACGATTGCCTTGTCTTGCCCGACAATGGCCTTTTTATGCCTGACGATGGCCTTGTCATGCCCGACCATGGTCTGTCATGCCCGACGATTGCCTTGTCATGCCCATTGCCCGACGATGGCCTTGTCATCCCAAACGATAGCCTTGTGATGCCCGACGATGGGCTTGTCATGCCAAACGATGGCCTTGTCACGCCCGACGATGGTCTTGTCATGCCCGACGAAGGGCTTGTTATGCCCGATGATGGCCTTGTCATGCCCCACGATGGCCTTGTGATGCCCAACAATTGCCTTGTCATGCCCGACGCTAGTCTTGCCATGTACGAGAGTTGTCTTGTCATGCCCTTGTCAAGCCTGACGATGGCCTTGCCATGCCTGGCGCTGGCCTTGTGATGCCTAACGATGGCCTTGCCATGCCCGACGATGGCCTTGACATGCCCGACGATGGCCTTGCCATGTCCAAGAGTGTCCTTGCCATGACCTTGTCATGCCCGACGATGGCCTCGCCATACCCGACGATGGCATTGTCATGTCGGACGATGGCCTTGTCATGCTCGACGATGGCCTTGTCATGCCCGACGATGGCCTTGTCATGCCCGACGATGCCCTTGTCATCCCGACGATTGGCTTACCATGCCCAACGATTGCCTTTCCATGCCCGACGTTGGACTTGCCATGCCCGATGATGGCCTTGTCATGCCCGACGATGGCCTTTTCATGCCCAACGATGGCCTTGTCTTGCCCGAAGATGGCCTTGTCAAGCCCGATGATGGCCTTGTCATGCCCGACGATGGCCTTGTCCTGCCCGACGCTGGCTTTGCCATGTCCGAGAGTTGCCTTGTCATGACCTTGTCATGCCCAACGATGGCCTTGCCATGCCCGACGCTGGTCTTGTCATGCCCGACGATGGCCTTTCCATGCCCGGCGATGGCCTTGCCATGTCCAAGAGTAGCCTTGTCATGACCTTGTTATGCCCGACGCTGGCCTCGCCATGCCCGAGAGTGGCATTGTCATGCTCGACGCTTGCCTTGTCTTGACCTACGACGGCCTCGCCATGTCCGAGAGTTCATTGTCATGGCCTTATCATGCCCGACGATGGCCGTCCCATGCCCGACGCTGGCCTTGCCAAGTCGGACGATGGCCTTGTGAGGCCCGACGCTAGCCTTGTCATGCCCAACGATTGCTTTGTCTTGCCCGACGATTGCCTTGTCATGCCCGAGATGGCCTTGTCATGCCCGACGATGGCCTTCTCATGCCCGACGATTGTCTTGTCATGCCCATTGCCCGATGATGGCCTTGTCATCCCAAACGATACTCTTGTGATGCCCGACGATGGTCTTGTCATGCCAAACGATGGCCTTGCCATGCCCGACGATGGCCTTGTCATGCCCGACGAAGGGCTTGTCATGCCCGATGATGGCCTTGTCATGCCCGACGATGGCCTTGCTATGCCCGACGATTGCCTTGCTATGCCCGACGCTGGCCTTGCCATGCCCTTGTCATGCCCGACGATTGCCTTGCCATACTTGACGCTGGCCTTGCCATGCCCGACGATGGCCTTGTCATGCCCGACGATGGCCTTGTCATGCCCGACGATGGTCTTGCCATGCCCGACGCTGGCCTTGTGATGCCCGACGATGGCCTCGCCATGTTCGAAAGTGGCATTGTCATGGCCTTGTCATGCCCGACGATGGCCTTGTCATGCCCGACGATGGTCTTGTCATGCCCGATGATTGCCTTGCCAAGCTTGACGCTGGCCTTGCCATGCCCGACGATGGCCTTGGCATTCCCGATGATGGACTTTTCATGCCCGACGATGGCCTTGTCATGCTCGACGATGGCATTGCTATGCCCGACAATGGCCTTTTCTTGTCCGACAATGGCCTTGCCATGCCCGAAGATGGCCTTGTCATGCCCGACGATTGCCTTGGCATGCCCGACGATGACCTTGCCATGCCCGACGCTGGCCTTGCCATCCCCGACGATGGCCTTGCCATGTCCAAGAGTTGCCTTGTCATGACCTTGTTATGCCCGATGATGGCCTCGCCATGCCCGAGAGTGGCATTGTCATGCTCGACGCTTGCCTTGTCATGACCGACGACGGCCTCGCCATGTCCGAGAGTGGCATTGTCATTGCCTTGTCATGCCCGACGATGGTCTTGTGATGCCCGACGCTGGCCTTGCCAAGTCGGACGATGGCCTTGTCAGGCCCGACGCTAGCCTTGTCATGCCCAACGATTGCCTTGTCTTGCCCGACAATGGCTTTGTCATGCGTGACGATGGCCTTGTCATGCCCGACCATGGCCTTGTCATGCCCGACGATTGCCTTGTCATGCCCATTGCCCAACGATGGCCTTGTCATCCCAAACGATAGCCTTGTGATGCCCGACGATGGCATTGTCACGCCAAACGATGGCATTGTCACGCCCGACGATGGTCTTGTCATGCCCGACGAAGGGCTTGTTATGCCCGATGATGGCCTTGTCATGCACGACGATGGCCTTGTGATGCCCAAAGATTGCCTTGTCATGCCCGACGCTGGTCTCGCCATGTACGAGAGTTGTCTTATCATGCCCTTGTCATGCCGGACGATGGCCTTGCCATGCCTGACGCTGACCTTGTGATGCCTAACGATGACCTTGCCATTCCCGACGCTGGCCTTGACATGCCAGACGATGGCCTTGCCATGTCCAAGAGTGTCCTTGCCATGACCTTGTCATGCCCGAGGATGGCCTCGCCATGCCCGACGATGGCATTGTCATGTCGGACGATGGCCTTGTCATGCCCGACGATGGCCTTGTCATGCCCGACTATGGCCTTGTTATGCCCGAGGAAGGGCTTGTAATGCCCGACGATGGCCTTGTCATGCCCGACGATGGCCTTGTCATGCCCGACGATGGCCTTGTCATGCCTGACGATGGCCTTGTCATCCCGACGATTGCCTTACCATGCCCAATGATTGCCTTACCATGCCCGACGTTGGACTTGCCATGCCCGATGATGGCCTTGTCATGCCCGACGATGGCCTTGTCATGCCCGACGATGGCCTTTTCATGCCCAACGATGGCCTTGTCTTGCCCGAAGATGGCCTTATCAAGCCCGATGATGGCCTTGTCATGCCCGACGATGGCCTTGTCCAGCCCGACGCTGGCTTTGCCATGTCCGAGAGTTGCCTTGTCATGACCTTGTCATGCCCGACGATGGCCTTACCATGCCCGACGCTGGTCTTGTCATGCCCGACGATGGCCTTGCCATGCCCGGCGATGGCCTTGCCATGTCCAAGAGTTGCCTTCTCATGACCTTGTCATGCCCGACGATGGCCTTGCCATGCCCGACGCTGGTCTTGTGAGGCCCGACGCTAGCCTTGTCATGCCCAACGATTGCCTTGTCTTGCCCGACGATTGCCTTGTCATGCCCGAGATGGCCTTGTCATGCCCGACCATGGCCTTCTCATGCCCGACGATTGTGTTGTCATGCCCATTGCCCGATGATGGCCTTGTCATCCCAAACGATAGCCTTGTGATGCCCGACGATGGTCTTGTCATGCCAAACGATGGCCTTGCCATGCCCGACGATGGCCTTGTCATGCCCGACGAAGGGCTTGTCATGCCCGATGATGGCCTTGTCATGCCCGACGATGGCGTTGCTATGTCCGACGATTGCCTTGCTATGCCCGACGCTGGCCTTGCCATGCCCTTGTCATGCCCGACGATTGCCTTGCCATGCTTGACGCTGGCCTTGCCATGCCCGACGATGGCCTTGTCATGCCCGACGATGGCCTTGTCATGCCCGACGATGGTCTTGCCATGCCCGACGCTGGCGTTGTGATGCCCGACGATGGCCTCGCCATGTTCGAAAGTGGCATTGTCATGGCCTTGTCATGCCCGACGATGGCCTTGTCATGCCCGACGATAATCTTGTCATGCCCGACGATTGCCTTGCCATGCTTGACGCTGGCCTTGCCATGCCCGACGATGGCCTTGGCATTCCCGATGATGGACTTTTCATGCCCGACGATGGCCTTGTCATGCTCGACGATGGCATTGCTATGCCCGACAATGGCCTTTTCTTGTCCGACAATGGCCTTGCCATGCCCAAAGATGGCCTTGTCATGCCCGACGATGGCCTTGGCATGCCCGACGATGACCTTGTCATGCCCGACGCTGGCCTTGCCATCCCCGACGATGGCCTTGCCACGTCCAAGAGTTGCCTTGTCATGACCTTGTTATGCCCGATGATGGCCTCGCCATGCCCGAGAGTGGCATTGTCATGCTCGACGCTTGCCTTGTCATGACCGACGACGGCCTCGCCATGTCCGAGAGTGGCATTGTCATTGCCTTGTCATGCCCGACGATGGTCTTGTGATGCCCGACGCTGGCCTTGCCATGTCGGACGATGGCCTTGTCAAGCCCGACGCTAGCCTTGTCATGCCCAACGATTGCCTTGTCTTGTCCGACAATGGCTTTGTCATGCGTGAGGATGGCCTTGTCATGCCCGACGATTGCCTTGTCATGCCCATTGCCCAACGATGGCCTTGTCATCCCAAACGATAGCCTTGTGATGCCCGACGATGGCATTGTCACGCCAAACGATGGCATTGTCACGCCCGACGATGGTCTTGTCATGCCTGACGAAGGGCTTGTTATGCCCGATGATGGCCTTGTCATGCACGACGATGGCCTTGTGATGCCCAACGATTGCCTTGTCATGCCCGACGCTGGTCTCGCCATGTACGAGAGTTGTCTTGTCATGCCCTTGTCATGCCCGACGATGGCCTTGCCATGCCTGACGCTGACCTTGTGATGCCTAACGATGACCTTGCCATTCCCGACGCTGGCCTTGACATGCCAGACGATGGCCTTGCCATGTCCAAGAGTGTCCTTGCCATGACCTTGTCATGCCCGAGGATGGCCTCGCCATGCCCGACGATGGCATTGTCATGTCGGACGATGGCCTTGTCATGCCCGACGATGGCCTTGTCATGCCCGACTATGGCCTTGTTATGCCCGACGAAGGGCTTGTAATGCCCGACGATGGCCTTGTCATGCCCGACCATGGCCTTGTCATGCCCGACGATGGCCTTGTCATGCCTGACGATGGCCTTGTCATCCCGACGATTGCCTTACCATGCCCAATGATTGCCTTTCCATGCCCGACGTTGGACTTGCCATGCCCGATGATGGCCTTGTCATGCCCGACGATGGCCTTGTCATGCCCGACGATGGCCTTTTCATGCCCAACGATGGCCTTGTCTTGCCCGAAGATGGCCTTATCAAGCCCGATGATGGCCTTGTCATGCCCGACGATGGCCTTGTCCAGCCCGACGCTGGCTTTGCCATGTCCGAGAGTTGCTTTGTCATGACCTTGTCATGCCCGACGATGGCCTTACCATGCCCGACGCTGGTCTTGTCATGCCCGACGATGGCCTTGCCATGCCCGGCGATGGCCTTGCCATGTCCAGGAGTTGCCTTGTCATGACCTTGTTATTCCCGACGCTGGCCTCGCCATGCCCGAGAGTGGCATTGTCATGCTCGACGCTTGCCTTGTCATGACCAACGACGGCCTCGCCATGTCCGAGAGTTCATTGTCATGGCCTTGTCATGCCCGACGATGGCCTTGTCATGCCCGACGATGGCCGTGCCATGCCCGACGCTGGCCTTGCCATGTCGGACGATGGCCTTGTGAGGCCCGACGCTAGCCTTGTCATGCCCAACGATTGCCTTGTCTTGCCCGACGATTGCCTTGTCATGCCCGAGATGGCCTTGTCATGCCCGACCATGGCCTTCTCATGCCCGACGATTGCCTTGTCATGCCCATTGCCCGATGATGGCCTTGTCATCCCAAACGATAGCCTTGTGATGCCCGACGATGGTCTTGTCATGCCAAACGATGGCCTTGTCATGCCCGACGTTGGCCTTATCATGCCCGACGAAGGGCTTGTCATGCCCGATGATGGCCTTGTCATGCCCGACGATGGCCTTGTCATTCCCGACGATTGCCTTGCCATGCCCGACGCTGGCCTTGCCATGTCCGAGAGTTGTCTCTTCATGCCCTTGTCATGCCCGACGATTGCCTTGTCATGCTTGACGCTGGCCTTGCCATGCCCGACGATGGCGTTGTCATGCCCGACGATGGTCTTGCCATGCCCGACGCTGGCCTTGTGATGCCCGACGATGGCCTCGCCATGTTCGAAAATGGCATTGTCATGGCCTTGCAATGCCCGACGATGGCCTTGTCATGCCCGACGATGGCCTTGTCATGCCCGACGACGGCCTTGTCATGCCCGACGATGGCCTTGTCATGCTTGACGATGGCCTTGTCATCCCGACGATTGCCTTACCATGCCCAATGATTGCCTTTCCATGCCCGACGTTGGACTTGCCATGCCCGATGATGGCCTTGTCATGCCCGACGATGGCCTTGTCATGCCCGACGATGGCCTTTTCATGCCCAACGATGGCCTTGTCTTGCCCGAAGATGGCCTTATCAATCCCGATGATGGCCTTGTCATGCCCGACGATGGCGTTGTCCAGCCCGACGCTGGCTTTGCCATGTCCGAGAGTTGCCTTGTCATGACCTTGTCATGCCCGACGATGGCCTTGCCATGCCCGACGCTGGTCTTGTCATGCCCGACGTTGGCCTTGCCATGCCCGGCGATGGCCTTGCCATGTCCAAGAGTTGCCTTGTCATGACCTTGTTATGGCCGACGCTGGCCTCGCCATGCCCGAGAGTGGCATTGTCATGCTCGACACTTGCCTTGTCATGACCGACGACGGCCTCGCCATGTCCGAGAGTTCATTGTCATGGCCTTGTCATGCCCGACGATGGCCTTGTCATGCCCGACGATGGTCGTGCCATGCCCGACGCTGGCCTTGCCATGTCGGACGATGGCCTTGTGAGGCCCGACGCTAGCCTTGTCATGCCCAACGATTGCCTTGTCTTGCCCGACGATTGCCTTGTCATGCCCGATATGGCCTTGTCATGCCCGACCATGGCCTTCTCATGCCCGACGATTGCCTTGTCATGCCCATTGCCCGATGATGGCCTTGTCATCCCAAACGATAGCCTTGTGATGCCCGACGATGGTCTTGTCATGCCAAACGATGGCCTTGTCATGCCCGACGATGGCCTTATCATGCCCGACGAAGGGCTTGTCATGCCCGATGATGGCCTTGTCATGCCCGACGATGGCCTTGTCATTCCCGACGATTGCCTTGCCATGCCCGACGCTGGCCTTGCCATGTCCGAGAGTTGTCTCTTCATGCCCTTGTCATGCCCGACGATTGCCTTGCCATGCTTGATGCTTGCCTTGTCATGCCCGACGATGGCGTTGTCATGCCCGACGATGGTCTTGCCATGCCCGACGCTGGCCTTGTGATGCCCGACGATGGCCTCGCCATGTTCGAAAGTGGCATTGTCATGGCCTTGCAATGCCCGACGATGGCCTTGTCATGCCCGACGATGGCCTTGTCATGCCCGACGATTGCCTTGTCATGCTTGACGCTGGCCTTGCCATGCCCGACGATGGCCTTGGTATTCCCGATGATGGACTTTTCATGCCCGACGATGGCCTTGTCATGCCTGACAATGGCATAGCTATGCCCGACAATGGCCTTTTCTTGTCCGACAATGGCCTTGCCATGCCCGAAGATGGCCTTGTCATGCCCGACGATGGCCTTGTCATGCCCGACGATGACCTTGTCATGACCGACGCTGGCCTTGCCATGTCCTAGAGTTGCCTTGTCATGACGTTGTCATGCCCGACGATGGCCTTGCCATGCCCGACGCTGGTCTTGTCATGCCCGACGCTGGCCTTAACATGCCCGACGATGGCCTTGCCACGTCCAAGAGTTGCCTTGTCAAGACCTTGTTATGCCCGACGCTGGCCTCGCCATGCCCGAGAGTGGCATTGTTATGCTCGACGCTTGCCTTGTCTTGACTGACGACGGCCTCGCCATGTCCGAGAGTTCATTGTCATGGCCTTGTCATGCCCGACGATGGCCTTGTCATGCCCGACGATGGCCATGCCATGCCCGACGCTGGCCTTGCCAAGTCGGACGATGGCCTTGTGAGGCCCGACGCTAGCCTTGTAATGCCCAACGATTGCCTTGTATTGCCCGACGATTGCCTTGTCATGCCCGAGATGGCCTTGTCATGCCCGACCATGGCCTTCTCATGCCCGACGATTGTCTTGTCATGCCCATTGCCCGATGATGGCCTTGTCATCCCAAACGATAGCCTTGTGATGCCCGACGATGGTCTTGTCATGCCAAACGATGGCCTTGCCATGCCCGACGATGGCCTTGTCATGCCCGACGAAGGGCTTGTCATGCCCGATGATGGCCTTGTCATGCCCAACGATGGCCTTGTCATGCCCGACGATAGCCTTGCTATGCCCGACGCTGGCCTTGCCATGTCCGAGAGTTGTCTTGTAATGCCCTTGCCATGCCCGACGATGGCCTTGTCATGCCCGACGATGGCCTTGTCATGCCCGACGATGGTCTTGCTATGCCCGACGCTGGCCTTGTGATGCCCGACGATGGCCTTGTCATGCCCGACGATGGCCTTGTCATGGCCTTGTCATGCCCGACGATGGCCTTGTCATGCCCGACGATGGTCTTGTCATGCCCGACGATTGCCTTGCCATGCTTGACGCTGGCCTTGCCATGCCCGACGATGGCCTTGGCATTCCCGATGATGGACTTTTCATGCCCGACGATGGCCTTGTCATGCTCGACGATGGCATTGCTATGCCCGACAATGGCCTTTTCTTGTCCGACAATGGCCTTGACATGCCCGAAGATGGCCTTGTCATGCCCGACGATGGCCTTGGCATGCCCGACGATGACCTTGTCATGCCCGACGCTGGCCTTGCCATCCCTGACGATGGCCTTGCCACGTCCAAGAGTTGCCTTGTCATGACCTTGTTATGCCCGATGATGGCCTCGCCATGCCCGAGAGTGGCATTTTCATGCTCGACGCTTGCCTTGTCATGACCGACGACGGCCTCGCCATGTCCGAGAGTGGCATTGTCATGGCCTTGTCATGCCCGACGATGGTCTTGTGATGCCCGAAGCTGGCCTTGCCATGTCGGACGATGGCCTTGTCAGGCCCGACGCTAGCCTTGTCATGCCCAACGATTGCCTTGTCTTGCCCGACAATGGCTTTGTCATGCGTGACGATGGCCTTGTCATGCCCGACCATGGCCTTGTCATGCCCGACGATTGCCTTGTCATGCCCATTGCCCAACGATGGCCCTGTCATCCCAAACGATAGCCTTGTGATGCCCGACGATGGGCTTGTCATGCCAAACGATGGCATTGTCACGCCCGACGATGGTCTTGTCATGCCCGACGAAGGGCTTGTTACGCCCAATGATGGCCTTGTCATGCCCGACGATGGCCTTGTGATGCCCAACGATTGCCTTGTCATGCCCGACGCTGGTCTCGCCATGTACGAGAGTTGTCTTGTCATGCCCTTGTCATGCCCGACGATGGCCTTGCCATGCCTGTCGCTGACCTTGTGATGCCTAACGATGGCCTTGCCATGCCCGACGATGGCCTTGACATGCCAGACGATGGCCTTGCCATGTCCAAGAGTGTCCTTGCCATGACCTTGTAATGCCCGAGGATGGCCTCGCCATGCCCGACGATGGCATTGTCATGTCGGACGATGGCCTTGTCATGCCCGACGATGGCCTTGTCATGCCCGACTATGGCCTTGTTATGCCCGACGAAGGGCTTTTCATGCCCGACGATGGCGCCTTGTCATGCCCGACGATGGCCTTTTCAAGCCCGACGATGGCCTTGTCATGCCCGACGATGGCCTTGTCATCCCAACGATTGCCTTACCATGCCCAACGATTGCCTTTCCATGCCCGACGTTGGACTTGCCATGCCCGATGATGGCCTTGTCATGCTCGACGATGGCCTTGTCATGCCCGACGATGGCCTTTTCATGCCCAACGATGGCCTTGTCATGCCCGACGATGGCCTTGTCATGCCCGACGATGGCCTTGTCATGCCCAACGAAGGCCTTGTCATGCCCGACGCTGGCCTTGCCATGTCCGAGAGTTGCCTTGTCATGACCTTGTCATGCCCGATGATGGCCTCGCCATGCCCGAGAGTGGCATTGTCATGCTCGACGCTTGCCTTGTCATGACCGACGACGGCCTCGCCATGTCCGAGAGTGGCATTGTCATGGCCTTGTCATGCCCGACGATGGTCTTGTGATGCCCGACGCTGGCCTTGCCATGTCGGACGATGGCCTTGTCAGGCCCGACGCTAGCCTTGTCATGCCCAACGATTGCCTTGTCTTGCCCGACAATGGCTTTGTCATGCGTGACGATGGCCTTGTCATGCCCGACCATGGCCTTGTCATGCCCGACGATTGCCTTGTCATGCCCATTGCCCAACGATGGCCTTGTCATCCCAAACGATAGCCTTGTGATGCCCGACGATGGGCTTGTCATGCCAAACGATGGCATTGTCACGCCCGATAATTACACGATTTATAGCATAGTTTTAGGTGCACATTTAGGTAGAATTCTCGCTCAATCATGCATTATCTAGCACTAGTCCAATACGTTTTGCACTCAAAACATGTATTTTGTCGAGATAGACGTCTACACGGACTTTTGTGCGTTTTGTAGGTATTTCGGGAAGTTTCGAGCCAAAACGACGCGTTTGAGGGTCGCTCATTTAGATGACACGTTTCCAACTCATTAGAGCGCAAGGCAAGGGCTGAGAAGGACTCAAGGAACCTTACCAACACAGACCACGCACCAAACCACAGCCTATTGATCCAAAACAAAGTTTCTGTTAGAAATCACGGGTTCCTGAAGAACCACGGCCGTGGAAATGACCGTGGATTTTGCTAGATTCTCGTGACAGCTGTGCCACGACTCTCATGGCCAGCTCATGAAGAAATTGGTTATAAAAGTGGTCCTTGATAGTTGTTAGAGGCAGCTGGGGATTTTGGGGTAGTTTGGGAGCAGCTCACACATTCTCTATTGCTTTCAACAAAATATATTCCAAGAGGAAGGAGGATTTTTCTAGGAAGGGAAGTGCAAGAAGAAGAAGAAGAAAGGAGCCATTGCCATTGAAGAAGAGAGGAGAAGACACACTTAGCTCTTGTATTTTCGGATTTGTTTCTAGGAGTTTTTGAACTCTTGAACCTTCCTTTGGAAGGATTGTAAGTCGTTCTAATTTCATCTTCAGATTTTGATTGTGTTTGGAATTCATTTGTTCATCTTCTTTCTCTCATTTTCTTGCTATGGAGGTTATGAATCTATGCTTGTTTGTTTTGATTTCCAATATGAATGTTGTAGGCTAGATTGATGTGATTCTAGGGTAAGGAAGGGATGGTTATGGCTAGATCTATGATAGGGTGAACTTAGATTTACCTTTGGATGATTTTTATTTATGGACGTAGCTACTGTTAGAAATCACGGGTAGTTCTTGAAGAACCACGGCCGTGGTTTCTGTAGAACGAACCGTGGTTTTTCCTGGTTCGAAGGATCTTACCTTAGGTTCATAAAATTGTTGAAACCCTAAGTTTTTGCTGAGTTTAACCTACCATAGGGTGTCCTAGTGTAGCGACTAAGTGTTAGGAGAGACTTACCCGGTAATCCTTGCCCTTAGAATCTAAAATAGCAAAAACTTAGGTAATGGTGAGCCTAATAAGCCGCCATTGGATTAATTGTGCTAGGATAGTTGATTAGGACTTCCCTTTCCGAGACTTACCCGGTGAGGATAGGTTAGATTCCTAATTAAACAATCCGGTTTGTGTTAAATTCCTATCCTTAGGTTCTTAGAGACTTAACCGGTAATGAGACCCTAGGTACGGATTAGTTGGATCATGAGACTTACCCGGTAATTGATCCCATTTTAGGAACACTTAATCCCAACACATCATAATCAATCCAAAGTATGAATAGATGACTTGAGTTCTATGCCATAACCGGAATTTCCAATCCCTAGAATCCGTCTTCCCTTTCTCTTGATCAACATCTTGTTCGATTTGTTTATTTGTGCCAATTTTCCGATTTAGTTTGATTGATTGTTTGCATGCATTTGATCTTTGAAGTGATCACCTAAAAACAACCAAAACAATTGAGATTTTCTTCCTTTATTTGTTTTTTTTTCTTAGACTTAGATCTTGCTAGTGTTCGACCTTGGAATACTTATCTTGCTGCATACGTCCCGTACACTGCGGGTGCGCTAGAAGTAGGATAATTATAACGAGTATAAATTTAAGGCTTATTGCGTACACACTTTTTAGCGTAACAAGTTTTTGGCGCCGTTGCCGGGGACTAGGTCTAGATTGAGTCTATTTTGTGGTTAATTCTAGTGTAGATCTTTCTTGTTTCTTTTGATCTCTTTTTGGTTTGTGTCTTTGCTTTTCAGGACATCTATTTCTCTTTAGGTGTATGCGAAGATCTCGTGGCAAGGATCTAGCTCCATTCGATCCCGAACCGGAGAAAACCCTTCGATCTAGATCTAAGAATATCCGAAAAGAGAGAGAGATGGCCGGTAGAAATCTTCAAGCTGAAATGGATGAAGCCTTAGAGCAAATAAGGCTAAGAGATGAACTCTTGGAGGAAGAAAGGAGACTTGCCAATGAGAGGCAAGAAGAAACTAGAAGGGAGATTGAAGAGATTAGGCAAGCTCTTGTTCAAGGAGAGCTTAATCGCCGACAACCTCCACCACCTCCACCACAACCGCAGCCGGCGGCCAATGTTAGGGTTGTACCTATTGTTATTGAGGAGCCACAAACCCTAGTGAGACGCATGGATCCGGCACAAAGAGCACACCGACCGGGTGTGAATCTAGGAGATCCCGCAACCCACAACTATGAGCTCCGCCCTCAAGTTCTTCAAATGATCCGGCATAATCAATTTGGAGGGATGGAAGGAGAGTCTTCTCATCAACATTTGATGAACTATGAGATTTTGATGGAGACTCTTAGACCACCAAGATTGGAGAGCAACAACCATAAGCTAAGGGCCTTTTCCTTCTCTCTTAAAGACAAAGCCTTGGCTTGGTATCAATCTATTCCACAAGGGAGAGTTGGTACTTGGGAGGAGATGACAACCGAGTTCTTGACCAAGTTCTTCCCACCTTCCAAGACCACCGAGTTAAGGGGAAAGATCAATGCCTTCGTGATGAGGGATAGAGAAAGTTTGTTCAAGTCTTGGGAGAGATTGAAGGACCTTCTCCTAGATTGTCCGCACCATGTCATACCAAAGATTGAGCTATTAGAGATCTATTTCAAGGGGCTTGATGAAGATAGCCAATTCAAGCTTCAATCACTTTCCGGTGGGACCTTTATGGAGAAGCATGTGGATGATGCTTGGGAGTTTGTGGAGAAGCAAGCTCTAGTGATTGAGAAGTACTCTCATAGGAAGAGTGAGGGAAGAAAGGCGGGAGCATATGAGGTGAGTGAAGTCACCATGAGCAATTTCAAGCTTGACGCCATCAACAACGAGTTGAAATCCTTAAGAGAGTTGTGCACTACCACCATGAAGAGCCAAGCAACTGCTCAAGCACCTCCACGAGCCAACTTGTCTTCCAAAGAGGAAGATGTGAATTACATGGGAAGGGGCAAGTTCAACAACTACCAAGGCCCAAGGAACTTCAACAACCGGCAATTCAACAATTATCGGCCAAACCACAACCATCCCGGATTTTCTTACTCTAATCCGGATGGAGCCTTGAACCCTCCCGCCTCCACAAGCACAACTCCACCACAAAGAGCTTCACAAGAACCTCCACCCGGTTTTACTCAACCTTCAAAGGATAGAACCGAAGTCATGTTTGAACAATTGCTAGGAAGATTGAGTGGACTTGAGAGCACCGTTACTTCAATTTCTAAGGCTCAAAAGGTCTTGGAAGCACAAGTCTTTCAAAAGGCGGGTGAGGCACATAGAGATCCGGGAAAGCTTCCCGGAAGAACCGAAGACAACCCAAGAGGTCAAGTTTTGGCTATCACAACGAGGAGTGGGTTGAGTATGAAGGATCCTTTGCCCAAGGACCAAGCTAAGGGGAGTCAAGTAGTGGTAGAAGAGGGAAGAAAGCAAGATGATGGAGGCAAGAGCAGGGATGTAGAACCAACCTATGTGGCACCGCCTCCATACAAGCCACCACTACCGTTCCCACAATCAAGAGCAAGAGCTCGTTTGGACAATCACTTTGGTAAGTTCCTTGAACTAATGTCCAAGTTACATATTAACATTCCGTTCATGGATGCTATCTTAGGAATGCCGGCATACGGGAAGTTCTTGAAGGAAATACTCTCCAACAAAAGGAAGTTGGAGGAGTATGGGGAGATTAGGATGACCAAGAGATCCTCGGAGTTAATCCAAACAATGAAGGAGGCAATGCCTCCCAAGCTAAGGGACCCGGGCTCTTTTTGTGTTCCGATTGGAGTAGGAGACGTGAAGTACGAAGCCCTTTGTGATCTTGGGGCGAGTGTGAGCATCATACCGCTTGCACTTAGCAACAAGGTCGGGTTAGGAGAGCCAAAGCCGGTCAAGATGACCCTCTATATGGCGGACCGTTCTATCACTCATCCGGTTGGAATTCTAGAGGACATTCCGGTGCAATTGGGAGGCTTCTATGTGCATATTGACTTTGTAGTGTTGGACATTCCGGCGGATTACCCGGTTCCCATCATCCTAGGAAGACCTTTCCTAGCCACATCCGGATGTTTAGTGGATTGCAAGAACGGGACTCTCTCCTTCAACATTGGAGAGGAGAACATCAAGTTCAAGCTGTCCACAATGATGAAAGGGCCAACCCTTGATGAAGATATCTTCAGCATAGTCGAGCAAGAAGAATCTAGAGAAATGGTGAGCTCGATTTTGATCAAGGATCCCTTGGAAAAGGTTCTTACCTTGAGTATGATGGAGGAAGACATTGAGGAGAATTGCAATGAAGAGATCAGAGTCTTGGAGGCATTGGAAGAGGAGCCAAGAGTTGGATTTGAGAGCCATGAAGAAATTGTGAACAGCTGCAAGTTCCACGGTCGAGATTTAGGAACCACGGCCGTCAAACTCTCTGGACAACTCCGAGAAACAAGCCTGGTAGGAACCACGGTCGTGAAAGTTGAGCAACCCGTGATTCCAACCGTGGTTTCCCCTGAATTAGCTCTTAATGATGATCAAGCTTCTAGGAGCCAAGGGGAGTCTTCATTTGCTTTGGATTCATCTCATCCAATCTTATTTGGATCGTATTCAACCGAAAAAGGTCCTCCCTCACTTGAACTCAAACCCCTCCCCTCTCATTTAAAGTATGCATTCCTCGGTGATAATTCTACATATCCGGTGATTGTTAATGCATGCTTGAGTGATGATGAACTTGCTAAATTGCTGCATGAACTAAGATTGCATAGGAAGGCCATTGGTTATACTATTGATGATTTGGTTGGCATTAAGCCATCTTTGTGCATGCATAAAATAATGATGGAAGATAACCACAAACCCTCTATTGAACATCAAAGGAGATTGAATCCTATAATGAAAGAGGTGGTCAAAAAGAAAATCATTAAATTGCTAGATGCGGGAATTATCTACCCTATCTCGGATAGTAAGTGGGTTAGCCCCGTTCATGTAGTACCTAAGAAGGGTGGAATGACGGTAGTAACTAATGAGAACAATGAACTAATACCAACTAGGATGGTCACGGGATGGAGAATGTGTATAGATTATAGGAAATTGAACATGGCCTCTAGGAAAGATCACTTTCCCCTCCCCTTCATTGACCAAATGCTAGAAAGATTAGCTCAACACTCTCACTTTTGCTATCTAGATGGGTATAGTGGATTCTTCCAAATCCCTATCCACCCCGATGACCAAGAGAAAACAACTTTTACATGTCCATGGGGTACCTTTGCATATAGGAGAATGCCATTTGGGTTGTGTAATGCACCCGCCACCTTTCAAAGGTGTATGATGGCTATCTTTTCGGAATACATAGAAAATATCATGGAAGTGTTCATGGATGATTTCTCTGTTTATGGTTCTTCTTTTGATAATTGCTTGGCTAACTTGTCATTAGTATTGCAATGTTGTGAGGAGACAAATCTTGTCTTAAATTGGGAGAAATGCCACTTCATGGTAAGTGAAGGGATTGTGTTAGGACACTTGGTGTCTAACCGTGGCATTGAGGTTGATAGGGCTAAGATTGAAACGATAGAGAAGTTGCCACCACCTAACTCGGTGAAGGGGGTAAGGAGTTTCTTAGGGCATGCCGGTTTTTACCGGAGGTTCATCCAAGATTTCTCTAAAATTTCTAAGCCTCTCACTAACCTACTAATGAAAGATGTTGATTTTGTGTTTTCCAAGGATTGTCTTGAAGCGTTTTGTAGGTTGAAGAACGCCTTGATCTCCGCACCCATCATGCAACCTCCGGATTGGAGTCTACCATTTGAGATTATGTGCGATGCAAGTTATGTGGCCGTTGGGGCCGTTTTGGGGCAAAGGAAGGAAGGGCGCACTCATGCTATTTACTATGCTAGCAAGACGCTAGATGATGCCCAACTCAATTATGCCACTACCGAGAAGGAGTTGTTAGCGGTGGTGTATGCATTTGAGAAGTTCCGCTCGTACCTTGTTGGAGCAAAGGTCATAGTTTACACGGATCATGCGGCGATCCGTTATCTACTTACAAAGAAGGATGCCAAGCCAAGGTTGATTCGGTGGATCCTTCTTCTTCAAGAGTTTGATTTGGAGATAAGAGATAAGAAAGGATCCGAGAACTCGGTGGCGGATCACCTTAGTAGACTCCCACCATTGGAGCTTGGGAAAGACAACATTCCGATAGATGATTCGTTCCGGGATGAACAATTGCAAATGGTGGAAGAATGCTTATTCCAAGTGGCTAGGGGAAGTGAGCCATGGTATGCCGACATTGTGAATTACTTGGTGTGTGAGGAAGTGCCTCCCGGATTATCATATTCGCAAAGGAAAAAGTTCTTCAACGATGTAAGGCATTACTATTGGAGCGAGCCACTTCTATTCAAGAAAGGCCCGGATGGGGTGCTTAGGAGATGCATACCCGAAGACGAAATGGAAAGTGTGATCCGGCATTGTCACTCCTTACCATGTGGAGGCCATGCTAGCTCACACAAAACGTGTGCCAAGGTATTGCAATCCGGTTTTTATTGGCCTAACTTGTTTAGAGATGTGCAAGGTTTTGTAGCGGCATGTGATGCTTGCCAAAGAACGGGGAACATCTCAAGGAGGAATGAAATGCCCTTGAACAACATCCAAGAAGTTGAGATTTTTGATGTGTGGGGTGTAGACTTCATGGGACCATTCCCTTCTTCATGTGGCAATCTATTCATCCTATTGGCGGTGGACTATGTGTCAAGATGGGTAGAGGCAATCGCCTCTCCTACGAATGATGCCAAGGTGGTGGTGCGGTTCTTCAACCGAGTGATCTTCCCTAGGTTTGGAACACCAAGGGTGATCATTAGTGATGGAGGGAAGCACTTCACAAATAGGAATTTTGGAGCACTTTTGGCCAAGTATGGGGTGACTCACAAGGTGGCAACACCCTACCACCCTCAAACTAGTGGCCAAGTGGAGATCTCCAACCGAGAAATCAAGGCCATCCTCGAGAAGACGGTGTCTAGGACAAGGAAGGATTGGGCCATGAAGCTCAATGACGCACTATGGGCATATAGAACCGCCTTCAAGACACCTATTGGCACAACTCCCTACAAATTGGTCTATGGCAAGTCTTGCCATCTTCCGGTGGAAATGGAGCATAGAGCTTATTGGGCCATTAAGTGGCTAAATTTTGACCTCAAGGAGGCGGGAGAGAAGAGATTGCTTGATATCAATGCCCTTGAGGAGCTCCGGTTGGAAGCTTATGAGAATGCCCGGATTTACAAGGAGAGAACCAAAAGGTGGCATGACAAGAGGATCATTCCAAAGGAGTTGAGTGAAGGAGATCTTGTCCTTCTCTTCAATTCGAGGCTAAGGCTTTTCCCCGGAAAGCTCAAATCGAGATGGACCGGGCCATATGTGGTAAAGAAGATCTTTCCCCATGGAGCTATTGAGATAGGAGGGGAGCATTGTGGAGATTTCAAAGTGAATGGGCATCGCTTGAAGAAGTACATTCCGGGAGCCCCGGTAGACATGATTGCCCCGCTTCACCTTGCTTAAACGCTCCCGAGTTTGGTCAAGCTAATGACCTTAAAGAAGCGCTTGGTGGGAGGCAACCCATCGGTAACGTTTTTCCTTCATTTTAGCTTAGATTTTTCTGTTTTTGTGTGCTTTGTGTGTTTTGTCTATTTTATGTGTGCTAGAACATTAGTGGCATTGGAAGCCTTTCTTGGAAATGATGATGATGAAACCCTCACCAATTATGGGTGGAGCGGACGCGGAACTTGGACGGCTAGCGGTGCCTAGCGCGGGTTTCAAAGCTTGAAGGATGCTTAGAGCTCCCTACCATGGTTGAAAGGATCATCCAACATCAATCCTCTTGAGAATTCCCAAATACCGAAGGAAACCATTTTACATTGTGAGAACCTTCTTTCACTCTCTTTACTTGAATACCACATTGGGGACAATGTGTTTCTAAGTATGGGGTGGGGTTTGCATGATCCTTTGCGTGATGAGCATCTAGGATAGTTTAATATTTGCACATATCTTGCATTGTACATACTTAAAGCGAAAATTCCATAAAAATCAGGAAATTTAAAAATTTTTGTGCTTTCTAGGCTTGGATATGATCCTAATGATGAAAACTTGTCTTGTGATTGGCTATGAATGGCCTTATGTGTTGAATTGATAAATGCATATGTGGACTTGAACTACTTCTCTTGAATTCCATGAATGACTTGAGAGCATGGTGATTGCCTAGAATGGATTGAGTATTGAAAGTCGAAATTACATGATAGTTCTTGCATACCATCTAGGAATGAATAAGGCATTTCATCTTTCTCTACTTCTCATCTTGATCATGATTGCTTAAGCACCCAATTGATAGAAAATTTGACCTCCTTTTAAACCCATCCGGGAATAGGAGCATGCTAGTGTGTTTGAATGTGTAAAAAGCAAGTGCGGGGTGAAGATGTAATGAAAAGAATGTCGTGAATGGAATGCTGAAATTATTGTGGAAGTGTAGCCAAAATAGGTTTGGGGGCGTTGGTTTAAATGACAAGTAACTCGGTACACTTCACATAATCGGGTGTTGGTGCCTTGCCAAAGTCAAATGAGCCAATAGCCCTAACGAGCTTTGGTATGTGTGCCCGGTGTGGATGCACCTCGAAAAAGAGAAAAAGCCCGAGGATGGCTAATCACCGAGGTTTCGGCTATTGTACACCAATGCCATTGTCTCAAAAATGAGTTAAAGAAAAAGAAAAGAAAGCAAGATAGGGAAAAATATGCACTTGGGGAAAGTTGATCGAGGACAAGGAGTGAAGTTAGTTCCATTCCCGGATTAGCATCACATACCTAGAAAATTCCCCTCCCCAATTGAAACGTTTCTTAGCCTTTTATGTCACAAGCCCTTATGACCTACTTGCATGTTTGTAAGACTTAGTAATCTAGATTGGATAGACTCTTGATCTTCTTGACATCTCCGTCCTCCCATCTCATGCATGCTTTTGAGTTAAGTACGATTGTCTTTCCATGCCCTTATTGTTTGATACATAATTGCTTATTCAATTGCCATTGATCATGACTATGAAGGTGATCCAATAGTAGAAGCACAAAACCAAAAAGATTTTGCCATTTTTCTGCATACATAAATCAGGTCATGCCCGACGATGGTCTTGTCATGCCCGACGAAGGGCTTGTTATGCCCGATGATGGCCTTGTCATGCCCGACGATGGCCTTGTGATGCCCAACGATTGCCTTGTCATGCCCGACGCTGGTCTCGCCATGTACGAGAGTTGTCTTGTCATGCCCTTGTCATGCCCGACGATGGCCTTGCCATGCCTGTCGCTGACCTTGTGATGCCTAACGATGGCCTTGCCATGCCCGACGATGGCCTTGACATGCCAGACGATGGCCTTGCCATGTCCAAGAGTGTCCTTGCCATGACCTTGTAATGCCCGAGGATGGCCTCGCCATGCCCGACGATGGCATTGTCATGTCGGACGATGGCCTTGTCATGCCCGACGATGGCCTTGTCATGCCCGACTATGGCCTTGTTATGCCCGACGAAGGGCTTGTCATGCCCGACGATGGCGCCTTGTCATGCCCGACGATGGCCTTGTCATGCCCGACGATGGCCTTGTCATGCCCGACGATGGCCTTGTCATCCCGACGATTGCCTTACCATGCCCAACGATTGCCTTTCCATGCCCGACGTTGGACTTGCCATGCCCGATGATGGCCTTGTCATGCCCGACGATGGCCTTGTCATGCCCGACGATGGCCTTTTCATGCCCAACGATGGCCTTGTCTTGCCCGAAGATGGCCTTATCAAGCCCGATGATGGCCTTGTCATGCCCGACGATGGCCTTGTCCTGCCCGACGCTGGCTTTGCCATGTCCGAGAGTTGCCTTGTCATGACCTTGTCATGCCCGACGATGGCCTTGCCATGCCCGACGCTGGTCATGTCATGCCCGACGATGGCCTTGCCATGCCCGGCGATGGCCTTGCCATGTCCATGAGTTGCCTTGTCATGACCTTGTTATGCCCGACGCTGGCC
The DNA here is from genome assembly GCA_033239125.1 of Fagopyrum homotropicum. Classification (NCBI taxonomy): domain Eukaryota; kingdom Viridiplantae; phylum Streptophyta; class Magnoliopsida; order Caryophyllales; family Polygonaceae; genus Fagopyrum; species Fagopyrum homotropicum. The sequence goes on from BSWB01000007.1 coordinate 73,470,297, forward strand.
TCGCCATGCCCGAGAGTGGCATTGTCATGCTCGACGCTTGCCTTGTCATGACCGACGACGGCCTCGCCATGTCCGAGAGTTCATTGTCATGGCCTTGTCATGCCCGACGATGGCCTTGTCATGCCCGACGATGGCCGTGCCATGCCCGACGCTGGCCTTGCCATGTCGGACGATGGCCTTGTGAGGCCCGACGCTAGCCTTGTCATGCCCAACGATTGCCTTGCCTTGCCCGACGATTGCCTTGTCATGCCCGAGATGGCCTTGTCATGCCCGACCATGGCCTTCTCATGCCCGACAATTGCCTTGTCACGCCCATTGCCCGATGATGTCTTTGTCATCCCAAACGATAGCCTTGTGATGCCCGACGATGGTCTTGTCATGCCAAACGATGGCCTTGCCATGCCCGACGATGGCCTTGTCATGCCCGACGAAGGGCTTGTCATGCCCGATGATGGCCTTGTCATGCCCGACGATGGCCTTGTCATGCCCGACGATTGCCTTGCCATGCCCGACGCTGGCCTTGCCATGTCCGAGAGTTGTCTTGTCATGCCCTTGTCATGCCCGACGATTGCCTTGCCATGCTTGACGCTGGCCTTGCCATGCCCGACGATGGCCTTGTCATGCCCGACGATGGCGTTGTCATGCCCGACGATGGTCTGGCCATGCCCGACGCTGGCCTTGTGATGCCCGACGATGGCCTCGCCATGTTCGAAAGTGGCATTGTCATGGCCTTGCAATGCCCGACGATGTCCTTGTCATGCCCGACGATGGCCTTGTCATGCCCGACGATTGCCTTGCCATGCTTGACGCTGGCCTTGCCATGCCCGACGATGGCCTTGGCATTCCCGATGATGGACTTTTCATGCCCGACGATGGCCTTGTCATGCCCGACAATGGCATTGCTATGCCCGACAATGGCCTTTTCTTGTCCGACAATGGCCTTGCCATGCCCGAAGATGGCCTTGTCATGCCCGACGATGGCCTTGTCATGCACGACGATGACCTTGTCATGACCGACGCTGGCCTTGCCATGTCCTAGAGTTGCCTTGTCATGACGTTGTCATGCCCGACGATGGCCTTGCCATGCCCGACGCTGGTCTTGTCATGCCCGACGCTGGCCTTGCCATGCCCGACGATGGCGTTGCCACGTCCAAGAGTTGCCTTGTCATGACCTTGTTATGCCCGATGATGGCCTCGCCATGCCCGAGAGTGGCATTGTCATGCTCGACGCTTGCCTTGTCATGACCGACGACGGCCTCGCCATGTCCGAGAGTGGCATTGTCATGGCCTTGTCATGCCCGACGATGGTCTTGTGATGCCCGACGCTGGCCTTGCCATGTCGGACGATGGCCTTGTCAGGCCCGACGCTAGCCTTGTCATGCCCAACGATTGCCTTGTCTTGCCCGACAATGGCTTTGTCATGCGTGACGATGGCCTTGTCATGCCCGACCATGGCCTTGTCATGCCCGACGATTGCCTTGTCATGCCCATTGCCCAACGATGGCCTTGTCATCCCAAACGATAGCCTTGTGATGCCCGACGATGGGCTTGTCATGCCAAACGATGGCATTGTCACGCCCGACGATGGTCTTGTCATGCCCGACGAAGGGCTTGTTATGCCCGATGATGGCCTTGTCATGCCCGACGATGGCCTTGTGATGCCCAACGATTGCCTTGTCATGCCCGACGCTGGTCTTGCCATGTACGAGAGTTGTCTTGTCATGCCCTTGTCATGCCCGACGATGGCCTTGCCATGCCTGTCGCTGACCTTGTGATGCCTAACGATGGCCTTGCCATGCCCGACGATGGCCTTGACATTCCAGACGATGGCCTTGCCATGTCCAAGAGTGTCCTTGCCATGACCTTGTAATGCCCGAGGATGGCCTCGCCATGCCCGACGATGGCATTGTCATGTCGGACGATGGCCTTGTCATGCCCGACGATGGCCTTGTCATGCCCGACTATGGCCTTGTTATGCCCGACGAAGGGCTTGTCATGCCCGACGATGGCGCCTTGTCATGCCCGACGATGGCCTTGTCATGCCCGACGATGGCCTTGTCATCCCGACGATTGCCTTACCATGCCCAACGATTGCCTTTCCATGCCCGACGTTGGACTTGCCATGCCCGACGATGGCCTTGTCATGCCCGACGATGGCCTTTTCATGCCCAACGATGGCCTTGTCATGCCCGACGCTGGCCTTGCCATGTCCGAGAGTTGCCTTGTCATGACCTTTTCATGCCCGATGATGGCCTCGCCATGCCCGAGAGTGGCATTGTCATGCTCGACGCTTGCCTTGTCATGACCGACGACGGCCTCGCCATGTCCGAGAGTGGCATTGTCATGGCCTTGTCATGCCCGACGATGGTCTTGTGATGCCCGACGCTGGCCTTGCCATGTCGGACGATGGCCTTGTCAGGCCCGACGCTAGCCTTGTCATGCCCAACGATTGCCTTGTCTTGCCCGACAATGGCTTTGTCATGCGTGACGATGGCCTTGTCATGCCCGACCATGGCCTTGTCATGCCCGACGATTGCCTTGTCATGCCCATTGCCCAACGATGGCCTTGTCATCCCAAACGATAGCCTTGTGATGCCCGACGATGGGCTTGTCATGCCAAACGATGGCATTGTCACGCCCGACGATGGTCTTGTCATGCCCGACGAAGGGCTTGTTATGCCCGATGATGGCCTTGTCATGCCCAACGATGGCCTTGTGATGCCCAACGATTGCCTTGTCATGCCCGACGTTGGTCTCGCCATGTACGAGAGTTGTCTTGTCATGCCCTTGTCATGCCCGACGATGGCCTTGCCATGCCTGTCGCTGACCTTGTGATGCCTAACGATGGCCTTGCCATGCCCGACGATGGCCTTGACATGCCAGACGATGGCCTTGCCATGTCCAAGAGTGTCCTTGCCATGACCTTGTAATGCCCGAGGATGGCCTCGCCATTCCCGACGATGGCATTGTCATGTCGGACGATGGCCTTGTCATGCCCGACGATGGCCTTGTCATGCCCGACTATGGCCTTGTTATGCCCGACGAAGGGCTTGTCATGCCCGACGATGGCGCCTTGTCATGCCCGACGATGGCCTTGTCATGCCCGACGATGGCCTTGTCATGCCCGACGATGGCCTTGTCATCCCGACGATTGCCTTACCATGCCCAACGATTGCCGTTCCTTGCCCGACGTTGGACTTGCCATGCCCGATGATGGCCTTGTCATGCCCGACGAAGGGCTTGTTATGCCCGATGATGGCCTTGTCATGCCCGACGATGGCCTTGTGATGCCCAACGATTGCCTTGTCATGCCCGACGCTGGTCTTGCCATGTACGAGAGTTGTCTTGTCATGCCCTTGTCATGCCCGACGATGGCCTTGCCATGCCTGTCGCTGACCTTGTGATGCCTAACGATGGCCTTGCCATGCCCGACGATGGCCTTGACATTCCAGACGATGGCCTTGCAATGTCCAAGAGTGTCCTTGCCATGACCTTGTAATGCCCGAGGATGGCCTCGCCATGCCCGACGATGGCATTGTCATGTCGGACGATGGCCTTGTCATGCCCGACGATGGCCTTGTCATGCCCGACTATGGCCTTGTTATGCCCGACGAAGGGCTTGTCATGCCCGACGATGGCGCCTTGTCATGCCCGACGATGGCCTTGTCATGCCCGACGATGGCCTTGTCATCCCGACGATTGCCTTACCATGCCCAACGATTGCCTTTCCATGCCCGACGTTGGACTTGCCATGCCCGATGATGGCCTTGTCATGCCCGACGATGGCCTTGTCATGCCCGACGATGGCCTTTTCATGCCCAACGATGGCCTTGTCATGCCCGACGCTGGCCTTGCCATGTCCGAGAGTTGCCTTGTCATGACCTTTTCATGCCCGATGATGGCCTCGCCATGCCCGAGAGTGGCATTGTCATGCTCGACGCTTGCCTTGTCATGACCGACGACGGCCTCGCCATGTCCGAGAGTGGCATTGTCATGGCCTTGTCATGCCCGACGATGGTCTTGTGATGCCCGACGCTGGCCTTGCCATGTCGGACGATGGCCTTGTCAGGCCCGACGCTAGCCTTGTCATGCCCAACGATTGCCTTGTCTTGCCCGACAATGGCTTTGTCATGCGTGACGATGGCCTTGTCATGCCCGACCATGGCCTTGTCATGCCCGACGATTGCCTTGTCATGCCCATTGCCCAACGATGGCCTTGTCATCCCAAACGATAGCCTTGTGATGCCCGACGATGGGCTTGTCATGCCAAACGATGGCATTGTCACGCCCGACGATGGTCTTGTCATGCCCGACGAAGGGCTTGTTATGCCCGATGATGGCCTTGTGATGCCCGACGATGGCCTTGTGATGCCCAACGATTGCCTTGTCATGCCCGACGTTGGTCTCGCCATGTACGAGAGTTGTCTTGTCATGCCCTTGTCATGCCCGACGATGGTCTTGCCATGCCTGTCGCTGACCTTGTGATGCCTAACGATGGCCTTGCCATGCCCGACGATGGCCTTGACATGCCAGACGATGGCCTTGCCATGTCCAAGAGTGTCCTTGCCATGACCTTGTAATGCCCGAGGATGGCCTCGCCATGCCCGACGATGGCATTGTCATGTCGGACGATGGCCTTGTCATGCCCGACGATGGCCTTGTCATGCCCGACTATGGCCTTGTTATGCCCGACGAAGGGCTTGTCATGCCCGACGATGGCGCCTTGTCATGCCCGACGATGGCCTTGTCATGCCCGACGATGGCCTTGTCATGCCCGACGATGGCCTTGTCATCCCGACGATTGCCTTACCATGCCCAACGATTGCCGTTCCTTGCCCGACGTTGGACTTGCCATGCCCGATGATGGCCTTGTCATGCCCGACGATGGCCTTGTCATGCCCGACGATGGCCTTTTCATGCCCGACGATGGCCTTGTCATGCCCGACGATGGCCTTGTCATGCCCGACGATGGCCTTTTCATGCCCGACGATGGCCTTCCCATGTCCTAGAGTTGCCATGTCATGACCTTGTCATGCCAGATGATGGCCTCGCCATACCCGAGAGTGGCAACTTCATGCCCGACGAAGGCCTCACCATGTCTGAGAGTGGCATTGTCATGGCCTTGTCATGCCCGACGATGGCCTCGCCATGTTCGAAAGTGGCATTGTCATGGCCTTGTCATGCCCGACGATGGCCTTGTCATGCCCGACGATGGCCTTGTCATGCCCGACGATGGCCTTGTCATGCCCGACGATTGCCTTGCCATGCTTGACGCTGGCCTTGCCATGCCCGACGATGGCCTTGTCATGCCCGACGATGGCCTTGGCATGCCCGACGATAGACTTTTCATGCCCGACGATGGCCTTCTCATGCCCGACGATGGCATTGCTATGCCCAACAATGGCATTTTCATGTCCGACAATGGCCTTGCCTTGCCCGATGATGGCCTTGTCATGCCAGACGATGGCCTTGTCATGCCCGACAATGACCTTGTCATGCCCGACGCTGGCCTTGCCATGTCCGAGAGTTGCCTTGTCATGCCCGACGATGGCCTTTCCATGCCCGACGCTGGTCTTGTCATGCCCGACGCTGGCCTTGCCATGCCCGACGATGGTCTTGCCACGTCCAAGAGTTGCCTTGTCATGACCTTGTCATGACCGACGACGGCCTCGCCATGTCCGAGAGTGGCATTGTCATGGCCTTGTCATGCCCGACGATGGTCTTGTGATGCCCGACGCTGGCCTTGCCATGTCGGACGATGGCCTTGTCAGGCCCGACGCTAGCCTTGTCATGCCCAACGATTGCCTTGTCTTGCCCGACAATGGCTTTGTCATACGTGACGATGGCCTTGTCATGCCCGACCATGGCCTTGTCATGCCCGACGATTGCCTTGTCATGCCCATTGCCCAACGATGGCCTTGTCATCCCAAACGATAGCCTTGTGATGCCCGACGATGGGCTTGTCATGCCAAACGATGGCATTGTCACGCCCGACGATGGTCTTGTCATGCCCGACGAAGGGCTTGTTATGCCCGATGATGGCCTTGTCATGCCCGACGATGGCCTTGTGATGCCCAACGATTGCCTTGTCATGCCCGACGCTGGTCTTGCCATGTACGAGAGTTGTCTTGTCATGCCCTTGTCATGCCCGACGATGGCCTTGCCATGCCTGTCGCTGACCTTGTGATGCCTAACGATGGCCTTGCCATGCCCGACGATGGCCTTGACATTCCAGACGATGGCCTTGCCATGTCCAAGAGTGTCCTTGCCATGACCTTGTAATGCCCGAGGATGGCCTCGCCATGCCCGACGATGGCATTGTCATGTCGGACGATGGCCTTGTCATGCCCGACGATGGCCTTGTCATGCCCGACTATGGCCTTGTTATGCCCGACGAAGGGCTTGTCATGCCCGACGATGGCGCCTTGTCATGCCCGACGATGGCCTTGTCATGCCCGACGATGGCCTTGTCATCCCGACGATTGCCTTACCATGCCCAACGATTGCCTTTCCATGCCCGACGTTGGACTTGCCATGCCCGATGATGGCCTTGTCATGCCCGACGATGGCCTTGTCATGCCCGACGATGGCCTTTTCATGCCCAACGATGGCCTTGTCATGCCCGACGCTGGCCTTGCCATGTCCGAGAGTTGCCTTGTCATGACCTTTTCATGCCCGATGATGGCCTCGCCATGCCCGAGAGTGGCATTGTCATGCTCGACGCTTGCCTTGTCATGACCGACGACGGCCTCGCCAGGTCCGAGAGTGGCATTGTCATGGCCTTGTCATGCCCGACGATGGTCTTGTGATGCCCGACGCTGGCCTTGCCATGTCGGACGATGGCCTTGTCAGGCCCGACGCTAGCCTTGTCATGCCCAACGATTGCTTTGTCTTGCCCGACAATGGCTTTGTCATGCGTGACGATGGCCTTGTCATGCCCGACCATGGCCTTGTCATGCCCGACGATTGCCTTGTCATGCCCATTGCCCAACGATGGCCTTGTCATCCCAAACGATAGCCTTGTGATGCCCGACGATGGGCTTGTCATGCCAAACGATGGCATTGTCACGCCCGACGATGGTCTTGTCATGCCCGACGAAGGGCTTGTTATGCCCGATGATGGCCTTGTCATGCCCGACGATGGCCTTGTGATGCCCAACGATTGCCTTGTCATGCCCGACGTTGGTCTCGCCATGTACGAGAGTTGTCTTGTCATGCCCTTGTCATGCCCGACGATGGCCTTGTCATGCCTGTCGCTGACCTTGTGATGCCTAACGATGGCCTTGCCATGCCCGACGATGGCCTTGACATGCCAGACGATGGCCTTGCCATGTCCAAGAGTGTCCTTGCCATGACCTTGTAATGCCCGAGGATGGCCTCGCCATGCCCGACGATGGCATTGTCATGTCGGACGATGGCCTTGTCATGCCCGACGATGGCCTTGTCATGCCCGACTATGGCCTTGTTATGCCCGACGAAGGGCTTGTCATGCCCGACGATGGCGCCTTGTCATGCCCGACGATGGCCTTGTCCTGCCCGACGATGGCCTTGTCATGCCCGACGATGGCCTTGTCATCCCGACGATTGCCTTACCATGCCCAACGATTGCCGTTCCTTGCCCGACGTTGGACTTGCCATGCCCGATGATGGCCTTGTCATCCCCGACGATGGCCTTGTCATGCCCGACGATGGCCTTTTCATGCCCAACGATGGCCTTGTCTTGCCCGACGATGGCCTTGTCATGCCCGACGATGGCCTTTTCATGCCCGACGATGGCCTTCCCATGTCCTAGAGTTGCCATGTCATGACCTTGTCATGCCAGATGATGGCCTCGCCATACCCGAGAGTGGCAACTTCATGCCCGACGAAGGCCTCACCATGTCTGAGAGTGGCATTGTCATGCCCGACGATGGCCTCGCCATGTTCGAAAGTGGCATTGTCATGGCCTTGTCATGCCCGACGATGGCCTTGTCATGCCCGACGATGGCCTTGTCATGCCCGACGATGGCCTTGTCATGCCCGACGATTGCCTTGCCATGCTTGACGCTGGCCTTGCCATGCCCGACGATGGCCTTGTCATGCCCGACGATGGCCTTGGCATGCCCGACGATAGACTTTTCATGCCCGACGATGGCCTTCTCATGCCCGACGATGGCATTGCTATGCCCGACAATGGCATTTTCATGTCCGACAATGGCCTTGCCTTGCCCGATGATGGCCTTGTCATGCCAGACGATGGCCTTGTCATGCCCGACAATGACCTTGTCATGCCCGACGCTGGCCTTGCCATGTCCGAGAGTTGCCTTGTCATGACCTTGTCATGCCCGACGATGGCCTTTCCATGCCCGACGCTGGTCTTGTCATGCCCGACGCTGGCCTTGCCATGCCCGACGATGGTCTTGCCACGTCCAAGAGTTGCCTTGTCATGACCTTGTTATGCCCGATGATGGCCTCGCCATGCCCGAGAGTGGCATTGTCATGCTCGACGCTTGCCTTGTCATGACCGACGACGGCCTCGTTATGTCCGAGAGTGGCATTTTCAAGGCCTTGTCATGCCCGACGTGGTCTTGTGATGCGTGACGATGGCCTTGCCATGTCGGACGATGGCCTTGTCAGGCCCGACGCTAGCCTTGTCATGCCCAACGATTGCCTTGTCTTGCCCGACAATGGCCTTGTCATGCCCGACGATTGCCTTGTCATGCCCATTTGCCGACAATGGCCTTGTCATCCCAAACGATAGCCTTGTGATGCCCGACGATGGGCTTGTCATGCCAAACGATGGCCTTGTCACGCCCGACGATGGTCTTGTCATGCCCAACGAAGGGCTTGTTATGCCCGATGATGGCCTTGTCATGCCCGACGATGGCCTTGCCATGCCCGACGATTGCCTTGTCATGCCCGACGCTGGTCTTGCCAGTACGAGAGTTGTTTTGTCATGCCCTTGTCATGCCCGACGATGGCCTTGCCATGCCTGACGCTGGCCTTGTGATGCCTAACGATGGCCTTGCCATGCCCGACGATGGCCTTGACATGCCCGACGATGGCCTTGCCATGTCCAAGAGTGTCCTTGCCAAGACCTTGTCATGCCCGACGATGGCCTCGCCATGCCCGACGATGGCGTTGTCATGTCGGACGACGGCCTTGTCATGCCCGACGATGGCCTTGTTATGCCCGACGAAGGGCTTGTCATCCCGACGATGGCCTTGTCATGCCCGACGATGGCCTTGTCATGCCCGACGATGGCCTTGTCATGCCCAACGAAGGCCTTGTCATGCCCGACGCTGGCCTTGCCATGTCCGAGAGTTGCCTTGTCATGACCTTGTCATGCCAGATGATGGCCTCGCCATGCCCGAGAGTGGCATTGTCATGCTCGACGCTTGCCTTGTCATGACCGACGACGGCCTCGCCATGTCCGAGAGTGGCATTGTCATGGCCTTTCCACGCCAGAATGGTCTTGCGATGCCCGACGCTGGCCTTGCCATGTCGGACGATGGCCTTGTCAGGCCCGACGATGGCCTTTCCACGCCCGACGATGGCGTCGCCATGCCTGACGCTGACCTTGTCATGTCCGACAATGGCCTTGTCATAACCTTGTCATGCCCGACGATGGCCTTGCCTTGCCCGACGCTGGCCTTTTCATGCCCCACGATGGCCTTGCCATGCCCGACGATGGCCATTCCACGCCTGACGATGGGCTTGCCTTGTCCGAGAGTTGCCTTTTCATGACCTTGTCATGCCCGACGATGGCCTCGCCAAGCCCGAGAGTGGCATTGTCATTCCCGACGCTGGCCTTGTCATGCCCGACGAAGGCGTCGCTATGTCCGACAATGGCCTTGTCATGCCCGAAGATGGCCTTGTCATAACAGACGAGGGCCTTGTCTTGCCCAACAATGGCCTTGTCATGCCCGACCCTGGCCTTGCCATGTCCGAGAGTTGCCTTGTCATGACCTTGTCATGCCCGACGATGGCGTTGTCATGCCCGACGCTGGCCTTGTCATTCCCGACGATGGCCTTGCCATGCCCGACGATGGCCTTGCTATGCTTGACGATGGGCTTGCCATGTCCGAGAGTTTTCTTGTCATGACCTTGTCATGCCCGACGATGGCCTCGCCAAGCCCGAGAGTGGCATTGTCATGCCCGACGATGGCCTTGGCATGCCCGACGATGGCCTTGTCATGCTCGACGCTGGCATTGGCATGCCCTTTTCATGCCCGATGATGGCCTCGCCATGCCCGACGATGGCCTTGTCATGTCCAACGATGTCCTTGTCTTGCCCGACGATGGCCTTGTCTTGCCCGAAGATGGCCTTGTCAAGCCCGACGATGGACTTGTCATGGCCGACGATGGCCTTGTCCTGTTCGACGTTGGCCTTGTCATGTCCGAGAGTTGCCTTTTCATGACCTTGTCATGCCCGATGATGGCCTTGCCATGCCCGACGCTGGTCTTGTCATGCTCGACGTGGCCTTGCCATGCCCGACGATGGCCTTGCCATGTTCGAGAGTTGCCTTGTCATGACCTTGTCATGCCCGATGATGGCCTCACCATGCCCAAGAGTGGCATTGTCATGCTCGACGCTTGCCTTGTCATGACCGACGACGGCCTCGCCGTGTCCGAGAGAGGCATTGTCATGGCCTTGTCATGCCCGACGATGGCCTTGCCATGCCCGACGATGGCCTTGCCATGTCGGACGATGGCCTTGTCAGGCCCGACGCTGGCCTTGTCATGCCCAACGATTGCCTTGTCTTGCCCGACCATGGCCTTGTCATGCCCGACGATGGCCTTGTCATGCCCGACAATGGCCCTGTCATGCCCGACGATTGCCTTGTCATGCCCATTGCCCGACGATGGCCTTGTCATCCCAAACGATGGCCTTGTGATGCCCAACAATGGCCTTGTCATGCCAAACGATGGCCTTGTCATGCCCGACGATGGCCTTGTCATGCCCGATGAAGGGCTTGTCATGCCCGATGATGGCCTTGTCATGCCCGACGATGGCCTTGTCATGCCCGACGATTGCCTTGCCATGCCCGACGCTGGCCTTGCCATGTCCGAGAGTTGTCTTGTCATGCCCTTGTCATGCCCGACGATGGTCTTGTCATGCCCGACGCTGGCCTTGTCATTCCCGACGATGGCCTTGCCATGCCCGACGATGGCCTTGCTATGCCTGACGATGGCCTTGCCATGTTCGAGAGTTGCCTTGTCATGACCTTGTCATGCCCGATGATGGCCTCGCCATGCCCAAGAGTGGCATTGTCATGCTCGACGCTAGCCTTGTCATTACCGACGACGGCCTCGCCGTGTCCGAGAGAGGCATTGTCATGGCCTTGTCATGCCCGACGATGGCCTTTTCATGCCCAACGATGGCCTTGTCTTGCCCGACGATGGCCTTGTCATGCCCGACGATGGCCTTTTCATGCCCGACGATGGCCTTCCCATGTCCTAGAGTTGCCATGTCATGACCTTGTCATGCCAGATGATGGCCTCGCCATACCCGAGAGTGGCAACTTCATGCCCGACGAAGGCCTCACCATGTCTGAGAGTGGCATTGTCATGCCCGACGATGGCCTCGCCATGTTCGAAAGTGGCATTGTCATGGCCTTGTCATGCCCGACGATGGCCTTGTCATGCCCGACGATGGCCTTGTCATGCCCGACGATGGCCTTGTCATGCCCGACGATTGCCTTGCCATGCTTGACGCTGGCCTTGCCATGCCCGACGATGGCCTTGTCATGCCCGACGATGGCCTTGGCATGCCCGACGATAGACTTTTCATGCCCGACGATGGCCTTCTCATGCCCGACGATGGCATTGCTATGCCCGACAATGGCATTTTCATGTCCGACAATGGCCTTGCCTTGCCCGATGATGGCCTTGTCATGCCAGACGATGGCCTTGTCATGCCCGACAATGACCTTGTCATGCCCGACGCTGGCCTTGCCATGTCCGAGAGTTGCCTTGTCATGACCTTGTCATGCCCGACGATGGCCTTTCCATGCCCGACGCTGGTCTTGTCATGCCCGACGCTGGCCTTGCCATGCCCGACGATGGTCTTGCCACGTCCAAGAGTTGCCTTGTCATGACCTTGTTATGCCCGATGATGGCCTCGCCATGCCCGAGAGTGGCATTGTCATGCTCGACGCTTGCCTTGTCATGACCGACGACGGCCTCGTTATGTCCGAGAGTGGCATTTTCAAGGCCTTGTCATGCCCGACGTGGTCTTGTGATGCGTGACGATGGCCTTGCCATGTCGGACGATGGCCTTGTCAGGCCCGACGCTAGCCTTGTCATGCCCAACGATTGCCTTGTCTTGCCCGACAATGGCCTTGTCATGCCCGACGATTGCCTTGTCATGCCCATTTGCCGACAATGGCCTTGTCATCCCAAACGATAGCCTTGTGATGCCCGACGATGGGCTTGTCATGCCAAACGATGGCCTTGTCACGCCCGACGATGGTCTTGTCATGCCCAACGAAGGGCTTGTTATGCCCGATGATGGCCTTGTCATGCCCGACGATGGCCTTGCCATGCCCGACGATTGCCTTGTCATGCCCGACGCTGGTCTTGCCAGTACGAGAGTTGTTTTGTCATGCCCTTGTCATGCCCGACGATGGCCTTGCCATGCCTGACGCTGGCCTTGTGATGCCTAACGATGGCCTTGCCATGCCCGACGATGGCCTTGACATGCCCGACGATGGCCTTGCCATGTCCAAGAGTGTCCTTGCCATGACCTTGTCATGCCCGACGATGGCCTCGCCATGCCCGACGATGGCGTTGTCATGTCGGACGACGGCCTTGTCATGCCCGACGATGGCCTTGTTATGCCCGACGAAGGGCTTGTCATCCCGACGATGGCCTTGTCATGCCCGACGATGGCCTTGTCATGCCCGACGATGGCCTTGTCATGCCCAACGAAGGCCTTGTCATGCCCGACGCTGGCCTTGCCATGTCCGAGAGTTGCCTTGTCATGACCTTGTCATGCCAGATGATGGCCTCGCCATGCCCGAGAGTGGCATTGTCATGCTCGACGCTTGCCTTGTCATGACCGACGACGGCCTCGCCATGTCCGAGAGTGGCATTGTCATGGCCTTTCCACGCCCGACGATGGTCTTGCGATGCCCGACGCTGGCCTTGCCATGTCGGACGATGGCCTTGTCAGGCCCGACGATGGCCTTTCCACGCCCGACGATGGCGTCGCCATGCCTGACGCTGACCTTGTCATGTCCGACAATGGCCTTGTCATAACCTTGTCATGCCCGACGATGGCCTTGCCTTGCCCGACGCTGGCCTTTTCATGCCCCACGATGGCCTTGCCATGCCCGACGATGGCCTTTCCACGCCTGACGATGGGCTTGCCTTGTCCGAGAGTTGCCTTTTCATGACCTTGTCATGCCCGACGATGGCCTCGCCAAGCCCGAGAGTGGCATTGTCATTCCCGACGCTGGCCTTGTCATGCCCGACGAAGGCGTCGCTATGTCCGACAATGGCCTTGTCATGCCCGAAGATGGCCTTGTCATGCCAGACGAGGGCCTTGTCTTGCCCAACAATGGCCTTGTCATGCCCGACCCTGGCCTTGCCATGTCCGAGAGTTGCCTTGTCATGACCTTGTCATGCCCGACGATGGCGTTGTCATGCCCGACGCTGGCCTTGTCATTCCCGACGATGGCCTTGCCATGCCCGACGATGGCCTTGCTATGCTTGACGATGGGCTTGCCATGTCCGAGAGTTTTCTTGTCATGACCTTGTCATGCCCGACGATGGCCTCGCCAAGCCCGAGAGTGGCATTGTCATGCCCGACGATGGCCTTGGCATGCCCGACGATGGCCTTGTCATGCTCGACGCTGGCATTGACATGCCCTTTTCATGCCCGATGATGGCCTCGCCATGCCCGACGATGGCCTTGTCATGTCCAACGATGTCCTTGTCTTGCCCGACGATGGCCTTGTCTTGCCCGAAGATGGCCTTGTCAAGCCCGACGATGGACTTGTCATGGCCGACGATGGCCTTGTCCTGTTCGACGTTGGCCTTGTCATGTCCGAGAGTTGCCTTTTCATGACCTTGTCATGCCCGATGATGGCCTTGCCATGCCCGACGCTGGTCTTGTCATGCTCGACGTGGCCTTGCCATGCCCGACGATGGCCTTGCCATGTTCGAGAGTTGCCTTGTCATGACCTTGTCATGCCCGATGATGGCCTCGCCATGCCCAAGAGTGGCATTGTCATGCTCGACGCTTGCCTTGTCATGACCGACGACGGCCTCGCCGTGTCCGAGAGAGGCATTGTCATGGCCTTGTCATGCCCGACGATGGCCTTGCCATGCCCGACGATGGCCTTGCCATGTCGGACGATGGCCTTGTCAGGCCCGACGCTGGCCTTGTCATGCCCAACGATTGCCTTGTCTTGCCCGACCATGGCCTTGTCATGCCCGACGATGGCCTTGTCATGCCCGACAATGGCCCTGTCATGCCCGACGATTGCCTTGTCATGCCCATTGCCCGACGATGGCCTTGTCATCCCAAACGATGGCCTTGTGATGCCCAACAATGGCCTTGTCATGCCAAACGATGGCCTTGTCATGCCCGACGATGGCCTTGTCATGCCCGATGAAGGGCTTGTCATGCCCGATGATGGCCTTGTCATGCCCGACGATGGCCTTGTCATGCCCGACGATTGCCTTGCCATGCCCGACGCTGGCCTTGCCATGTCCGAGAGTTGTCTTGTCATGCCCTTGTCATGCCCGACGATGGTCTTGTCATGCCCGACGCTGGCCTTGTCATTCCCGACGATGGCCTTGCCATGCCCGACGATGGCCTTGCTATGCCTGACGATGGCCTTGCCATGTTCGAGAGTTGCCTTGTCATAACCTTGTCATGCCCGATGATGGCCTCACCATGCCCAAGAGTGGCATTGTCATGCTCGACGCTAGCCTTGTCATTACCGACGACGGCCTCGCCGTGTCCGAGAGAGGCATTGTCATGGCCTTGTCATGCCCGACGATGGCCTTGCCATGCCCGACGATGGCCTTGCCATGTCGGACGATGGCCTTGTCAGGCCCGACGCTGGCCTTGTCATGCCCAACGATTGCCTTGTCTTGCCCGACCATGGCCTTGTCATGCCCGACGATGGCCTTGTCATGCCCGACAATGGCCCTGTCATGCCCGACGATTGCCTTGTCATGCCCATTGCCCGACGATGGCCTTGTCATCCCAAACGATGGCCTTGTGATGCCCAACAATGGCCTTGTCATGCCAAACGATGGCCTTGTCATGCCCGACGATGGCCTTGTCATGCCCGATGAAGGGCTTGTCATGCCCGATGATGGCCTTGTCATGCCCGACGATGGCCTTGTCATGCCCGACGATTGCCTTGCCATGCCCGACGCTGGCCTTGCCATGTCCGAGAGTTGTCTTGTCATGCCCTTGTCATGCCCGACGATGGTCTTGTCATGCCCGACGCTGGCCTTGTCATTCCCGACGATGGCCTTGCCATGCCCGACGATGGCCTTGCTATGCCTGACGATGGGCTTGCCATGTCCGAGAGTTGCCTTGTCATGACCTTGTCATGCCCGACGATGGCCTCGCCATGCCCGAGAGTGGCATTGTCATGCCCGACGCTAGCCTTGTCATGCCTGACGCAGGCCTTATCATGCCCGACGATGGCCTTGTCATGCTCGACGCTGGCATTGACATGCCCTTTTTGATTCCCGACGATGGCCTCGCCAAGCCCGAGAGTGGCATTGTCATGCCCGACGCTGGCCTTGTCTTGCCTGACGCAGGCCTTGTCATGCCCGACGATGGCCTTGTCCTGCTCGATGCTGGCATTGACATGCCCTTTTTGATGCCCGACGATGGCCTCGCCATGCCCGACGCTGGCCTTGTCATGTCCGACGATGGCCTTGTCATGCCCGATGATGGCATTGTCATGCACGAAGATGGTCTTGTCATGCCCGACGATGGCCTTGTCATGCCCGACGCTGGCCTTGCCATGTCCGACGATGGCCTTGTCATGACCTTGCCATGCCCGACGCTGACCTTGCCATGCTCGACGATGGCCTTGTCATGTCCGAGAGTTGCCTTGTCATGACCTTGTCATGCCCGACGATGGCCTCGCCATGCCCGACGCTGGTCTTGTCATGCCCGACGATGGCCTTGCCATGCCTTGCGATGGCCTTGCAATGTCCAAGAGTTTCTTTGTCATGACCTTGTTATGCCCGACGCTGGCCTCGCCACGCCCGAGAGTGGCATTGTCATGCTCGACGCTTGCCTTGTCATGACCGACGACGGCCTCGCCATGTCCGAGAGTTCATTGTCATGCCCGACGATGGCCTTGTCATGCCCGACGATGGCCGTGCCATGCCCGACGCTGGCCTTGCCATATCGGACGATGGCCTTGTGAGGCCCGACGCTAGCCTTGTCATGCCTAACGATTGCCTTGTCTTGCCCGACGACTGCCTTGTCATGCCCGAGATGGCCTTATCATGCCCGACCATGGCCTTGTCATGCCCTACGATTGCCTTTTCATGCCCATTGCCCGATGATGGCCTTGTCATCCCAAACGATAGTCTTGTGATGCCCGACGATGGTCTTGTCATGCCAAACGATGGCCTTGCCATGCCCGACGATGGCCTTGCCATGTCGGACGATGGCCTTGTCAGGCCCGACGCTGGCCTTGTCATGCCCAACGATTGCCTTGTCTTGCCCGACCATGGCCTTGTCATGCCCGACGATGGCCTTGTCATGCCCGACAATGGCCCTGTCATGCCCGACGATTGCCTTGTCATGCCCATTGCCCGACGATGGCCTTGTCATCCCAAACGATGGCCTTGTGATGCCCAACAATGGCCTTGTCATGCCAAACGATGGCCTTGTCATGCCCGACGATGGCCTTGTCATGCCCGATGAAGGGCTTGTCATGCCCGATGATGGCCTTGTCATGCCCGACGATGGCCTTGTCATGCCCGACGATTGCCTTGCCATGCCCGACCCTGGCCTTGCCATGTCCGAGAGTTGTCTTGTCATGCCCTTGTCATGCCCGACGATGGTCTTGTCATGCCCGACGCTGGCCTTGTCATTCCCGACGATGGCCTTGCCATGCCCGACGATGGCCTTGCTATGCCTGACGATGGCCTTGCCATGTTCGAGAGTTGCCTTGTCATGACCTTGTCATGCCCGATGATGGCCTCGCCATGCCCAAGAGTGGCATTGTCATGCTCGACGCTAGCCTTGTCATGACCGACGACGGCCTCGCCGTGTCCGAGAGAGGCATTGTCATGGCCTTGTCATGCCCGACGATGGCCTTGCCATGCCCGACGATGGCCTTGCCATGTCGGACGATGGCCTTGTCAGGCCCGACGCTGGCCTTGTCATGCCCAACGATTGCCTTGTCTTGCCCGACCATGGCCTTGTCATGCCCGACGATGGCCTTGTCATGCCCGACAATGGCCCTGTCATGCCCGACGATTGCCTTGTCATGCCCATTGCCCGACGATGGCCTTGTCATCCCAAACGATGGCCTTGTGATGCCCAACAATGGCCTTGTCATGCCAAACGATGGCCTTGTCATGCCCGACGATGGCCTTGTCATGCCCGATGAAGGGCTTGTCATGCCCGATGATGGCCTTGTCATGCCCGACGATGGCCTTGTCATGCCTGACGATTGCCTTGCGATGCCCGACGCTGGCCTTGCCATGTCCGAGAGTTGTCTTGTCATGCCCTTGTCATGCCCGACGATGGTCTTGTCATGCCCGACGCTGGCCTTGTCATTCCCGACCATGGCCTTGCCATGCCCGACGATGGCCTTGCTATGCCTGACGATGGGCTTGCCATGTCCGAGAGTTGCCTTGTCATGACCTTGTCATGCCCGACGATGGCCTCGCCATGCCCGAGAGTGGCATTGTCATGCCCGACGCTAGCCTTGTCATGCCTGACGCAGGCCTTATCATGCCCGACGATGGCCTTGTCATGCTCGACGCTGGCATTGACATGCCCTTTTTGATTCCCGACGATGGCCTCGCCAAGCCCGAGAGTGGCATTGTCATGCCCGACGCTGGCCTTGTCTTGCCTGACGCAGGCCTTGTCATGCCCGACGATGGCCTTGTCCTGCTCGATGCTGGCATTGACATGCCCTTTTTGATGCCCGACGATGGCCTCGCCATGCCCGACGCTGGCCTTGTCATGTCCGACGATAGCCTTGTCATGCCCGATGATGGCATTGTCATGCACGAAGATGGTCTTGTCATGCCCGACGATGGCCTTGTCATGCCCGACGCTGGCCTTGCCATGTCCGACGATGGCCTTGTCATGACCTTGCCATGCCCGACGCTGACCTTGCCATGCTCGACGATGGCCTTGTCATGTCCGAGAGTTGCCTTGTCATGACCTTGTCATGCCCGACGATGGCCTCGCCATGCCCGACGCTGGTCTTGTCATGCCCGACGATGGCCTTGCCATGCCTTGCGATGGCCTTGCAATGTCCAAGAGTTTCTTTGTCATGACCTTGTTATGCCCGACGCTGGCCTCGCCACGCCCGAGAGTGGCATTGTCATGCTCGACGCTTGCCTTGTCATGACCGACGACGGCCTCGCCATGTCCGAGAGTTCATTGTCATGGCCTTGTCATGCCCGACGATGGCCTTGTCATGCCCAACGATGGCCGTGCCATGCCCGACGCTGGCCTTGCCATATCGGACGATGGCCTTGTGAGGCCCGACGCTAGCCTTGTCATGCCTAACGATTGCCTTGTCTTGCCCGACGACTGCCTTGTCATGCCCGAGATGGCCTTATCATGCCCGACCATGGCCTTGTCATGCCCTACGATTGCCTTTTCATGCCCATTGCCCGATGATGGCCTTGTCATCCCAAACGATAGTCTTGTGATGCCCGACGATGGTCTTGTCATGCCAAACGATGGCCTTGCCATGCCCGACGATGGCCTTGCCATGTCGGACGATGGCCTTGTCAGGCCCGACGCTGGCCTTGTCATGCCCAACGATTGCCTTGTCTTGCCCGACCATGGCCTTGTCATGCCCGACGATGGCCTTGTCATGCCCGACAATGGCCCTGTCATGCCCGACGATTGCCTTGTCATGCCCATTGCCCGACGATGGCCTTGTCATCCCAAACGATGGCCTTGTGATGCCCAACAATGGCCTTGTCATGCCAAACGATGGCCTTGTCATGCCCGACGATGGCCTTGTCATGCCCGATGAAGGGCTTGTCATGCCCGAAGATGGCCTTGTCATGCCCGACGATGGCCTTGTCATGCCCGACGATGGCCTTGTCATGTCCGACGATGGCCTTGTCATGCCCGATGATGGCATTGTCATGCACGAAGATGGTCTTGTCATGCCCGACGATGGCCTTGTCATGCCCGACGCTGGCCTTGCCATGTCCGACGATGGCCTTGTCATGACCTTGCCATGCCCGACGCTGACCTTGCCATGCTCGACGATGGCCTTGTCATGTCTGAGAGTTGCCTTGTCATGACCTTGTCATGCCCGACGATGGCCTCGCCATGCCCGACGCTGGTCTTGTCATGCCCGACGATGGCCTTGCCATGCCTTGCGATGGCCTTGCAATGTCCAAGAGTTTCTTTGTCATGACCTTGTTATGCCCGACGCTGGCCTCGCCACGCCCGAGAGTGGCATTGTCATGCTCGACGCTTGCCTTGTCATGACCGACGACGGCCTCGCCATGTCCGAGAGTTCATTGTCATGGCCTTGTCATGCCCGACGATGGCCTTGTCATGCCCGACGATGGCCGTGCCATGCCCGACGCTGGCCTTGCCATATCGGACGATGGCCTTGTGAGGCCCGACGCTAGCCTTGTCATGCCTAACGATTGCCTTGTCTTGCCCGACGATTGCCTTGTCATGCCCGAGATGGCCTTATCATGCCCGACCATGGCCTTGTCATGCCCGACGATTGCCTTGTCATGCCCATTGCCCGATGATGGCCTTGTCATCCCAAACGATAGTCTTGTGATGCCCGACGATGGTCTTGTCATGCCAAACGATGGCCTTGTCATGCCCGACGATGGCCTTGCCATGCCCGACACTGGCCTTGCCATGTCGGACGATGGCCTTGTCAGGCCCGACGCTAGCCTTGTCATGCCCAACGATTGCCTTGTCTTGCCCGACAATGGCTTTGTCATGCGTGACGATGGCCTTGTCATGCCCGACCATGGCTTGTCATGCCCGACGATTGCCTTGTCATGCCCATTGCCCAACGATGGCCTTGTCATCCCAAACGATAGCCTTGTGATGCCCGACGATGGCCTTGTCATGCCAAATGATGGCCTTGTCACGCCTGACGATGGCCTTGTCATGCCCGACGAAGGGATTGTCATGCCCGATGATGGCCTTGTCATGCACGACGATGGCCTTGTGATGCCCAACGATTTCCTTGTCATGCCCGAAGCTGGTCTTGTCATGCCCTTGTCATGCCCGACGATGGCCTTGTCATGTCCGACGCTGGCCTTGTCATTCCTGACGATGGCCTTGCCATGCCCGACGATGGCCTTTCTATGCCTGACGATGGGCTTGCCATGTCCGAGAGTTTCCTTGTCATGACCTTGTCATGCCCGACGATGGCCTCGCCAAACCCGAGAGTGGCATTGTCATGCCCGACGATGGCCTTGGCATGCCCGACGATGGCCTTGTCATGCTCGACGCTGGCATTGACATGCCCTTTTCATGCCCGATGATGGCCTCGCCATGCCCGACGATGGCCTTGTCATGTCCAACGATGGCCTTGTCTTGCCCGACGATGGCCTTGTCCTGCCCGAAGATGGCCTTGTCAAGCCCGACGATGGACTTGTCATGGCCGACGATGGCCTTGTCCTGTTCGACGCTGGCCTTGTCATGTCCGAGAGTTGCCTTTTCATGACCTTGTCATGCCCGACGATGGCCTTGCCATGCCCGACGCTGGTCTTGTCATGCTCGACGATGGCCTTGCCATGCCCGACGATGGCCTTGCCATGTTCGAGAGTTGCCTTGTCATGACCTTGTCATGCCCGATGATGGCCTCGCCATGCCCGAGAGTGGCATTGTCATGCTCGACGCTTGCCTTGTCATGACCGACGACGGCCTCGCCGTGTCCGAGAGAGGCATTGTCATGGCCTTGTCATGCCCGACGATGGCCTTTCCATGCCCGACGATGGCCTTATCAGGCCCGACGATGGCCTTGTCATGCCCAACGATTGCCTTGTCTTGCCCGACGATGGCCTTGTCATGCAGGACGATGGCCTTGTCATGCCCGACAATGGCCCTATCATGCCCGACGATTGCCTTGTCATGCCCATTGCCCGACGTTGGCCTTGTCATCCCAAACGATGGCCTTGTGATGCCCAACAATGGCCTTGTCATGCCAAACGATGGCCTTGTCATGCCCGACGATGGCCTTGTCATGCCCGATGAAGGGCTTGTCATGCCCGATGATGGCCTTGTCATGCCCGACGATGGCCTTGTCCTGCTTGACGCTGGCATTGACATGCCCTTTTTTATGCCCGACGATGGCCTCTCCATGCCCGACGCTGGCCTTGTCATGTCCGACGATGGCCTTGTCATGCCCGATGATGGCATTGTAATGCACGAAGATGGTCTTGTCATGCCCGACGTGGCCTTGTCATGCCCGACGCTGGCCTTGCCATGTCCGACGATGGCCTTGTCATGGCCTTGCCATGCCCGACGCTGACCTTGCCATGCTCGACGATGGCCTTGTCATGTCCGAGAGTTGCCTTGTCATGACCTTGTCATGCCCGACGATGGCCTCGCCTTGCCCGACCCTGGTCTTGTCATGCCCGACGATGGCCTTGCCATGCCCGGCGATGGCCTTGCAATGTCCAAGAGTTTCTTTGTCATGACCTTGTTATGCCCGACATTGGACTCGCCACGCCCGAGAGTGGCATTGTCATGCTCGACGCTTGCCTTGTCATGACCGACGACGGCCTCGCCATGTCCGAGAGTTCATTGTCATGGCCTTGTCATGCCCGACGATGGCCTTGTCATGCCCGACGATGGCCGTGCCATGCCCGACGCTGGCCTTGCCATATCGGACGATATCCTTGTGAGGCCCGACGCTAGCCTTGTCATGCCCAACGATTGCCTTGTCTTGCCCGACGATTGCCTTGTCATGCCCGAGATGGCCTTGTCATGCCCGACCATGGCCTTGTCATGCCCGACGATTGCCTTGTCATGCCCATTGCCCGATGATGGCCTTGTCATCCCAAACGATAGCCTTGTGATGCCCGACAATGGTCTTGTCATGCCAAACGATGGCCTTGTCATGCCCGACGATGGCCTTGTCATGCCCGACGAAGGGCTTGTCATGCCCGATGATGGCCTTGTCATGCCCAACGATGGCCTTGTCATGCCCGACAATTGCCTTGCCATGCCCGACGCTGGCCTTGCCACGTCCGAGAGTTGTCTGGTCATGACCTTGTCATGCCCGACGATTGCCTTGCCATGCTTGACGTTGGCATTGCAATGCCCGACGATGGCCTTGTCATGCCCGACGATGGCCTTGTCATGCCCGACGATGGTCTTGCCATGCCCGACGCTGGCCTTGTAATGCCCGACGATGGCCTCGCCATGTTCGAAAGTGGCATTGTCATGGCCTTGCCATATCGGACGATGGCCTTGTGAGGCCCGACGCTAGCCTTGTCATGCCTAACGATTGCCTTGTCTTGCCCGACGATTGCCTTGTCATGCCCGAGATGGCCTTATCATGCCCGACCATGGCCTTGTCATGCCCGACGATTGCCTTGTCATGCCCATTGCCCGATGATGGCCTTGTCATCCCAAACGATAGTCTTGTGATGCCCGACGATGGTCTTGTCATGCCAAACGATGGCCTTGTCATGCCCGACGATGGCCTTGCCATGCCCGACACTGGCCTTGCCATGTCGGACGATGGCCTTGTCAGGCCCGACGCTAGCCTTGTCATGCCCAACGATTGCCTTGTCTTGCCCGACAATGGCTTTGTCATGCGTGACGATGGCCTTGTCATGCCCGACCATGGCTTGTCATGCCCGACGATTGCCTTGTCATGCCCATTGCCCAACGATGGCCTTGTCATCCCAAACGATAGCCTTGTGATGCCCGACGATGGCCTTGTCATGCCAAATGATGGCCTTGTCACGCCTGACGATGGCCTTGTCATGCCCGACGAAGGGATTGTCATGCCCGATGATGGCCTTGTCATGCACGACGATGGCCTTGTGATGCCCAACGATTTCCTTGTCATGCCCGAAGCTGGTCTTGTCATGCCCTTGTCATGCCCGACGATGGCCTTGTCATGTCCGACGCTGGCCTTGTCATTCCCGACGATGGCCTTGCCATGCCCGACGATGGCCTTTCTATGCCTGACGATGGGCTTGCCATGTCCGAGAGTTTCCTTGTCATGACCTTGTCATGCCCGACGATGGCCTCGCCAAACCCGAGAGTGGCATTGTCATGCCCGACGATGGCCTTGGCATGCCCGACGATGGCCTTGTCATGCTCGACGCTGGCATTGACATGCCCTTTTCATGCCCGATGATGGCCTCGCCATGCCCGACGATGGCCTTGTCATGTCCAACGATGGCCTTGTCTTGCCCGACGATGGCCTTGTCCTGCCCGAAGATGGCCTTGTCAAGCCCGACGATGGACTTGTCATGGCCGACGATGGCCTTGTCCTGTTCGACGCTGGCCTTGTCATGTCCGAGAGTTGCCTTTTCATGACCTTGTCATGCCCGACGATGGCCTTGCCATGCCCGACGCTGGTCTTGTCATGCTCGACGATGGCCTTGCCATGCCCGACGATGGCCTTGCCATGTTCGAGAGTTGCCTTGTCATGACCTTGTCATGCCCGATGATGGCCTCGCCATGCCCGAGAGTGGCATTGTCATGCTCGACGCTTGCCTTGTCATGACCGACGACGGCCTCGCCGTGTCCGAGAGAGGCATTGTCATGGCCTTGTCATGCCCGACGATGGCCTTGCCATGCCCGACGATGGCCTTATCAGGCCCGACGATGGCCTTGTCATGCCCAACGATTGCCTTGTCTTGCCCGACGATGGCCTTGTCATGCAGGACGATGGCCTTGTCATGCCCGACAATGGCCCTATCATGCCCGACGATTGCCTTGTCATGCCCATTGCCCGACGTTGGCCTTGTCATCCCAAACGATGGCCTTGTGATGCCCAACAATGGCCTTGTCATGCCAAACGATGGCCTTGTCATGCCCGACGATGGCCTTGTCATGCCCGATGAAGGGCTTGTCATGCCCGATGATGGCCTTGTCATGCCCGACGATGGCCTTGTCCTGCTTGACGCTGGCATTGACATGCCCTTTTTTATGCCCGACGATGGCCTCTCCATGCCCGACGCTGGCCTTGTCATGTCCGACGATGGCCTTGTCATGCCCGATGATGGCATTGTAATGCACGAAGATGGTCTTGTCATGCCCGACGTGGCCTTGTCATGCCCGACGCTGGCCTTGCCATGTCCGACGATGGCCTTGTCATGGCCTTGCCATGCCCGACGCTGACCTTGCCATGCTCGACGATGGCCTTGTCATGTCCGAGAGTTGCCTTGTCATGACCTTGTCATGCCCGACGATGGCCTCGCCTTGCCCGACCCTGGTCTTGTCATGCCCGACGATGGCCTTGCCATGCCCGGCGATGGCCTTGCAATGTCCAAGAGTTTCTTTGTCATGACCTTGTTATGCCCGACATTGGACTCGCCACGCCCGAGAGTGGCATTGTCATGCTCGACGCTTGCCTTGTCATGACCGACGACGGCCTCGCCATGTCCGAGAGTTCATTGTCATGGCCTTGTCATGCCCGACGATGGCCTTGTCATGCCCGACGATGGCCGTGCCATGCCCGACGCTGGCCTTGCCATATCGGACGATATCCTTGTGAGGCCCGACGCTAGCCTTGTCATGCCCAACGATTGCCTTGTCTTGCCCGACGATTGCCTTGTCATGCCCGAGATGGCCTTGTCATGCCCGACCATGGCCTTGTCATGCCCGACGATTGCCTTGTCATGCCCATTGCCCGATGATGGCCTTGTCATCCCAAACGATAGCCTTGTGATGCCCGACAATGGTCTTGTCATGCCAAACGATGGCCTTGTCATGCCCGACGATGGCCTTGTCATGCCCGACGAAGGGCTTGTCATGCCCGATGATGGCCTTGTCATGCCCAACGATGGCCTTGTCATGCCCGACAATTGCCTTGCCATGCCCGACGCTGGCCTTGCCACGTCCGAGAGTTGTCTGGTCATGACCTTGTCATGCCCGACGATTGCCTTGCCATGCTTGACGTTGGCATTGCAATGCCCGACGATGGCCTTGTCATGCCCGACGATGGCCTTGTCATGCCCGACGATGGTCTTGCCATGCCCGACGCTGGCCTTGTAATGCCCGACGATGGCCTCGCCATGTTCGAAAGTGGCATTGTCATGGCCTTGTCATGTCGGACGATGGCCTTGTCAGGCCCGACGCTAGCCTTGTCATGCCCAACGATTGCCTTGTCTTGCCCGACAATGGCCTTGTCATGCGTGACGATGGCCTTGTCATGCCCGACCATGGCCTTGTCATGCCCGACGATTGCCTTGTCATGCCCATTGCCCAACGATGGCCTTGTCATCCCAAACGATAGCCTTGTGATGCCCGACGATGGCCTTGTCATGCCAAATGATGGCCTTGTCACGCCCGACGATGGCCTTGTCATGCCCGACGAAGGGCTTGTCATGCCCGATGATGGCCTTGTCATGCACGACAATGGCCTTGTGATGCCCAACGATTTACTTGTCATGCCCGAAGCTAGTCTTGCCATGTACGAGAGTTGTCTTGTCATGCCCTTGTCAGTCCCGACGATGGCCTTGCCATGCCTGACGCTGGCCTTGTGATGCGTAACGATGGCCTTGCCATGCCCGACGATGGCCTTGACATGCCCGACGATGGCCTTGCCATGTCCGAGAGTGTCCTTGCCATGACCTTGCCATGCCCGACGCTGGCCTTGTCATGCCCGACGATGGCCTTGCCATGCCCGACGATGGCCTTGCCATGCCCGACGATGGCCTTCCCACGTCCTAGAGTTGTCATGTCATGACCTTGTCATGCCCGATGATGGCCTCGCCATACCCGAGAGTGGCAATTTCATGCCCGACGAAGGCCTCACCATGTCCGAGAGTGTCATTGTCATAGCCTTGCCATGCCCGAAGATGGCCTTGCCATGTTCGAAAGTGGCATTGTCATGGCCGACGATGACCTTGTCATGCCCGATGCTGGCCTTGCCATGTCCTAGAGTTGCCTTGTCATGACCTTGTCATGCCCGACGATGGCCTTGCCATGCCCGACGCTGGTCTTGTGAGGCCCGACGCTAGTCTTGTCATGCCCAACGATTGCCTTGTCTTGCCCGACGATTGCCTTGTCATGCCCGAGATGGCCTTGTCATGCCCAACCATTGCCTTGTCATGCCCGACGATTGCCTTGTCATGCCCATTGCCCGATGATGGCCTTGTCATCCCAAACGATAGCCTTGTGATGCCCGACGATGGTCTTGTCATGCCAAACGATGGCCTTGTCATGCCCGACGATGGCCTTGTCATGCCCGACGAAGGGCTTGTCATGCCCGATGATGGCGTTGTCATGCCTGACGATGGCCTTGTCATGCCCGACGATTGCCTTGCCATGCCCGACGCTGGCCTTGCCATGTCCGAGAGTTGTCTTGTCATGCCCTTGTCATCCCCGACGATTGCCTTGCCATGCTTGACGCTGGCCTTGCCATGCCCGACGATGGCCTTGTCATGCTCGACGATGGCCTTGTCATGCCCGACGATGGTCTTGCCATGCCCGACGCTGGCCTTGTGATGCCCGACGATGGCCTCGCCATGTTCGAAAGTGGCATTGTCATGGCCTTGTCATGCCCGACGATGGCCTCGTCATGCCCGACGATGGCCTTGTCATGCCCGACGATTGCCTTGCCATGCTTGACGCTGGCCTTGCCATGCCCGACGATGGCCTTGGCATTCCCGATGACGGACTTTTCATGCCCGACGATGACCTTGTCATGCCCGACGATGGCATTGCTATGCCCGACAATGGCCTTTTCTTGTCCGACAATGGCCTTGCCATGCCCGAAGATGGCCTTGTCATGCCCGACGATGGCCTTGTCATGCCCGACGATGACCTTGTCATGCCCGACGCTGGCCTTGCCATGTCCTAGAGTTGCCTTGTCATGACCTTGTCATGCCCGACGATGACCTTGCCATGCCCGACGCTGGTCTTGTCATGCCCGACGCTGGCCTTGCCATGCCCGACGATGGCCTTGCCACATCCAAGAGTTGCCTTGTCATGACCTTGTTATGCCCGATGATGGCCTCGCCATGCCCGAGAGTGGCATTGTCATGCTCGACGCTTGCCTTGTCATGACCGACGACGGCCTCGCCATGTCCGAGAGTGGCATTGTCATGGCCTTGTCATGCCCGACGATGGTCTTGTGATGCCCGACGCTGGCCTTGCCATGTCGGACGATGGCCTTGTCAGGCCCGACGCTAGCCTTGTCATGCCCAACGATTGCCTTGTCTTGCCCGACAATGGCTTTGTCATGCGTGACGATGGCCTTGTCATGCCCGACCACGGCCTTGTCATGCCCGACGATTGCCTTGTCATGCCCATTGCCCAACGATGGCCTTGTCATCCCAAACGATAGCCTTGTGATGCCCGACGATGGCTTGTCATGCCAAATGATGGCCTTGTCACGCCCGACGATGGCCTTGTCATGCCCGACGAAGGGCTTTTCATGCCCGATGATAGCCTTGTCATGCACGACGATGGCCTTGTGATGCCCAACGATTTCCTTGTCATGCCCGAAGCTGGTCTTGCGATGTACGAGAGTTGTCTTGTCATGCCCTTGTCACTCCCGACGATGGCCTTGCCATGCCTGACGCTGGCCTTGTGATGCGTAACGATGGCCTTGCCATGCCCGACGATGGCATTGACATGCCCGACGATGGCCTTGCCATGTCCGAGAGTGTCCTTGCCATGACCTTGCCATCCCCGACGCTGGCCTTGTCATTCCCGACGATGGCCTTGCCATGCCCGACGATGGCCTTGCCATGCCCGACGATGGCCTTCCCATGTCCTAGAGTTGCCTTGTCATGACCTTGTTATGCCCGATGATGGCCTCGCCATGCCCGAGAGTGGCATTGTCATGCTCGACGCTTGCCTTGTCATGACCGACGACGGCCTCGCCATGTCCGAGAGTGGCATTGTCATGGCCTTGTCATGCCCGACGATGGTCTTGTGATGCCCGACGCTGGCCTTGCCATGTCGGACGATGGCCTTGTCATGCCCGACGCTAGCCTTGTCATGCCCAACGATTGCCTTGTCTTGCCCGACAATGGCTTTGTCATGCGTGACGATGGCCTTGTCATGCCCGACCATGGCCTTTTCATGCCCGACAATTGCCTTGTCATGCCCATTGCCCAACGATGGCCTTGTCATCCCAAACGATAGCCTTGTGATGCCCGACGATGGCCTTGTCATGCCAAATGATGGCCTTGTCACGCCCGACGATGGCCTTGTCATGCCCGACGAAGGGCTTGTCATGCGCGATGATGGCCTTGTCATGCACGATAATGGCCTTGTGATGCCCAACGATTTCCTTGTCATGCCCGAAGCTGGTCTTGCCATGTACGAGAGTTGTCTTGTCATGCCCTTGTCACTCCCGACGATGGCCTTGCCATGCCTGACGCTGGCCTTGTGATGCGTAACGATGGCCTTGCCATGCCCGACGATGGCCTTGCCATGTCCGAGTGTCCTTGCCATGACCTTGCCATGCCCGACGCTGGCCTTGTCATGCCCGACGATGGCCTTGCCATGCCCGACGATGGCCTTCCCACGTCCTAGAGTTGCCATGTCATGACCTTGTCATGCCCGATGATGGCCTCGCCATACCCGAGAGTGGCAATTTCATGCCCGACGAAGGCCTCACCATGTCCGAGAGTGGCATTGTCATGGCCTTGCCATGCCCGAAGATGGCCTTGCCATGTTTGAAAGTGGCATTGTCATGGCCGACGATGACCTTGTCATGCCCGACGCTGGCCTTGCCATGTCCTTGAGTTGCCTTGTCATGACCTTGTCATGCCCGACGATGGCCTTGCCATGCCCGACGCTGGTCTTGTGAGGCCCGACGCTAGCCTTGTCATGCCCAACGATTGCCTTGTCTTGCCCGACGATTGCCTTGTCATGCCCGAGATGGCCTTGTCATGCCCGACCATGGCCTTGTCATGCCCGACGATTGCCTTGTCATGCCCATTGCCCGATGATGGCCTTGTCATCCCAAACGATAGCCTTGTGATGCCCGACGATGGTTTGTCATGCCAAACGATGGCCTTGTCATGCCCGACGATGGCCTTGTCATGCCCGACGAAGGGCTTGTCATGCCCGATGATGGCCTTGTCATGCCCGACGATGGCCTTGTCATGCCCGACGATTGCCTTGCCATGCCCGACGCTGGCCTTGCCATGTCCGAGAGTTGTCTTGTCATGCCCTTGTCATCCCCGACGATTGCCTTGCCATGCTTGACGCTGGCCTTGCCATGCCCGACGATGGCCTTGT
Organism: Fagopyrum homotropicum; assembly: GCA_033239125.1. Lineage (NCBI taxonomy): Eukaryota > Viridiplantae > Streptophyta > Magnoliopsida > Caryophyllales > Polygonaceae > Fagopyrum > Fagopyrum homotropicum. The sequence continues at coordinate 73,499,899 of BSWB01000007.1, forward strand.
CATGCCCGACGATGGCCTTGTCATGCCCGACGATGGTCTTGCCATGCCCGACGATGGCCTTGTGATGCCCGACAATGGCCTCGCCATGTTCGAAAGTGGCATTATCATGGCCTTGTCATGCCCGACGATGGCCACGTCATGCCCGACGATGGCCTTGTCATGCCCGACGATTGCCTTGCCATGCTTGACGCTGGCCTTGCCATGCCCGACGATGGCCTTGGCATTCCCGATGATGGACTTTTCATCCCCGACGATGACCTTGTCATGCCCGACGATGGCATTGCTATGCCCGACAATGGCCTTTTCTTGTCCGACAATGGCCTTGCCATGCCCGAAGATGGCCTTGTCATGCCCGACGATGGCCTTGTCATGCCCGACGATGACGTTGTCATGCCCGACGCTGGCCTTGCCATGTCCTAGAGTTGCCTTGTCATGACCTTGTCATGCCCGACGATGACCTTGTTATGCCCGACGCTGGTCTTGTCATGCCCGACGCTGGCCTTGCCATGCCCGACGATGGCCTTGCCACGTCCAAGAGTTGCCTTGTCATGACCTTGTTATGCTCGATGATGGCCTCGCCATGCCCGAGAGTGGCATTGTCATGCTCGACGCTTGCCTTGTCATGACCGACGACGGCCTCGCCATGTCCGAGTGTGGCATTGTCATGGCCTTGTCATGCCCGACGATGGTCTTGTGATGCCCGACGCTGGCCTTGCCATGTCGGACGATGGCCTTGTCTGGCCCGACGCTAGCCTTGTCATGCCCAACGATTGCCTTGTCTTGCCCGACAATGCCTTTGTCATGCGTGACGATGGCCTTGTCATGCCCGACCATGGCCTTGTCATGCCCGACGATTGCCTTGTCATGCCCATTGCCCAACGATGGCCTTGTCATCCCAAACGATAGCCTTGTGATGCCCGACGATGGCCTTGTCATGCCAAATGATGGCCTTGTCACGCCCGACGATGGCCTTGTCATGCCCGACGAAGGGCTTGTCATGCCCGATGATGGCCTTGTCATGCCCGACGATGGCCTTGTGATGCCCCACGATTGCCTTGTCATGCCCGACGCTGGTCTTGCCATGTACGAGAGTTGTCTTGTCATGCCCTTGTCATGCCCGACGATGGCCTTGCCATGCCTGACGCTGGCCTTGTGATGCGTAACGATGGCCTTTCCATGCCCGACGATGGCCTTGACATGCCCGACGATGGCCTTGCCATGACCTTGCCATGCCCGACGCTGGCCTTGTCATGCCCGACGATGGCCTTGCCATGCCCGACGATGGCCTTCCCACGTCCTAGAGTTGCCATGTCATGACCTTGTCATGCCCGATGATGGCCTCGCCCTACCGGAGAGTGGCAATTTCATGCCCGACGAAGGCCTCACCATGTCCGAGAGTGGCATTGTCATGGCCCATCCATGCCCGAAGATGGCCTTGCCATGTTCGAAAGTGGCATTGTCATGGCCGACGATGACCTTGTCATGCCCGACGCTGGCCTTGCCATGTCCTAGAGTTGCCTTGTCATGACCTTGTCATGCCCGACGATGGCCTTGCCATGTCGGACGATGGCCTTGTGAGGCCCGACGCTAGCCTTGTCATGCCCAACGATTGCCTTGTCTTGCCCGACAATGCCTTTGTCATGCGTGACGATGGCCTTGTCATGCCCGACCATGGCCTTGTCATGCCCGACGATTGCCTTGTCATGCCCATTGCCCAACGATGGCCTTGTCATCCCAAACGATAGCCTTGTGATGCCCGACGATGGCCTTGTCATGCCAAATGATGGCCTTGTCACGCCCGACGATGGCCTTGTCATGCCCGACGAAGGGCTTGTCATGCCCGATGATGGCCTTGTCATGCCCGACGATGGCCTTGTGATGCCCCACGATTGCCTTGTCATGCCCGACGCTGGTCTTGCCATGTACGAGAGTTGTCTTGTCATGCCCTTGTCCTGCCCGACGATGGCCTTGCCATGCCTGACGCTGGCCTTGTGATGCGTAACGATGGCCTTTCCATGCCCGACGATGGCCTTGACATGCCCGACGATGGCCTTGCCATGACCTTGCCATGCCCGACGCTGGCCTTGTCATGCCCGACGATGGCCTTGCCATGCCCGACGATGGCCTTGCCATGCCCGACGATGGCCTTCCCACGTCCTAGAGTTGCCATGTCATGACCTTGTCATGCCCGATGATGGCCTCGCCCTACCGGAGAGTGGCAATTTCATGCCCGACGAAGGCCTCACCATGTCCGAGAGTGGCATTGTCATGGCCCATCCATGCCCGAAGATGGCCTTGCCATGTTCGAAAGTGGCATTGTCATGGCCGACGATGACCTTGTCATGCCCGACGCTGGCCTTGCCATGTCCTAGAGTTGCCTTGTCATGACCTTGTCATGCCCGACGATGGCCTTGCCATGCCCGACGCTGGTCTTGTGAGGCCCGACGCTAGCCTTGTCATGCCCAACGATTGCCTTGTCTTGCCCGACAATGCCTTTGTCATGCGTGACGATGGCCTTGTCATGCCCGACCATGGCCTTGTCATGCCCGACGATTGCCTTGTCATGCCCATTGCCCAACGATGGCCTTGTCATCCCAAACGATAGCCTTGTGATGCCCGACGATGGCCTTGTCATGCCAAATGATGGCCTTGTCACGCCCGACGATGGCCTTGTCATGCCCGACGAAGGGCTTGTCATGCCCGATGATGGCCTTGTCATGCCCGACGATGGCCTTGTGATGCCCCACGATTGCCTTGTCATGCCCGACGCTGGTCTTGCCATGTACGAGAGTTGTCTTGTCATGCCCTTGTCCTGCCCGACGATGGCCTTGCCATGCCTGACGCTGGCCTTGTGATGCGTAACGATGGCCTTTCCATGCCCGACGATGGCCTTGACATGCCCGACGATGGCCTTGCCATGCCCGACGCTGGCCTTGTGATGCCCGACAATGGCCTCGCCATGTTTGAAAGTGGCATTGTCATGGCCTTGTCATGCCCGACGATGGCCTCGTCATGCCCGACGATGGCCTTGTCATGCCCGACGATTGCCTTGCCATGCTTGACGCTGGCCTTGCCATGCCCGACGATGGCCTTGGCATTCCCGATGATGGACTTTTCATCCCCGACGATGACCTTGTCATGCCCGACGATGGCATTGCTATGCCCGACAATGGCCTTTTCTTGTCCGACAATGGCCTTGCCATGCCCGAAGATGGCCTTGTCATGCCCGACAATGGCCTTGTCATGCCCGACGATGACCTTGTCATGCCCGACGCTGGCCTTGCCATGTCCTAGAGTTGCCTTGTCATGACCTTGTCATGCCAGACGATGGCCTTGTCATGCCCGACGATGGCCGTGCCATGCCCGACGCTGGCCTTGCCATGTCGGACGATGGCCTTGCCACGTCCAAGAGTTGCCTTGTCATGACCTTGTTATGCCCGATGATGGCCTCGCCATGCCCGAGAGTGGCATTGTCATGCTCGACGCTTGCCTTGTCATGACCGACGACGGCCTCGCCATGTCCGAGAGTGGCATTGTCATGGCCTTGTCATGCCCGACGATGGTCTTGTGATGCCCGACGCTGGCCGTGCCATGTCGGACGATGGCCTTGTCTGGCCGACGCTAGCCTTGTCATGCCCAACGATTGCCTTGTCTTGCCCGATAATGGCTTTGTCATGCGTGACGATGGCCTTGTCATGCCCGACCATGGCCTTGTCATGCCCGACGATTGCCTTGTCATGCCCATTGCCCAACGATGGCCTTGTCATCCCAAACGATAGCCTTGTGATGCCCGACGATGGCCTTGTCATGCCAAATGATGGCCTTGTCACGCCCGACGATGGCCTTGTCATGCCCGACGAAGGGCTTGTCATGCCCGATGATGGCCTTGTCATGCCCGACGATGGCCTTGTGATGCCCAACGATTGCCTTGTCATGCCCGACGCTGGTCTTGCCATGTACGAGAGTTGTCTTGTCATGCCCTTGTCATGCCCGACGATGGCCTTGCCATGCCTGACGCTGGCCTTGTGATGCGTAACGATGGCCTTTCCATGCCCGACGATGGCCTTGACATGCCCGACGATGGCCTTGCCATGTCCGAGAGTGTCCTTGCCATGACCTTGCCATGCCCGACGTTGGCCTTGTCATTCCCGACGATGGCCTTGCCATGCCCGACGATGGCCTTGCCATGCCCGACGATGGCCTTCCCATGTCCTAGAGTTGCCATGTCATGACCTTGTCATGCCCGATGATGGCCTCGCCATACCCGAGAGTGGCAATTTCATGCCCGACGAAGGCCTCACCATGTCCGAGAGTGGCATTGTCATGGCCTTGTCATGCCCGACGATGGCCTCGCCATGTTCGAAAGTGGCATTGTCATGGCCTTGTCATGCCCGACGATGGCCTTGTCATGCCCGACGATGGCCTTGTCATGCCCGACGATTGCCTTGCCATGCTTGACGCTGGCCTTGCCATGCCCGACGATGGCCTTGGCATTCCCGATGATGGACTTTTCATGCCCGACGATGGCCTTGTCATACCCGACGATGGCATTGCTATGCCCGACAATGGCCTTTTCTTTTCCGACAATGGCCTTGCCATGCCCGAAGATGGCCTTGTCATGCCCGACGATGGCCTTGTCATGCCCGACGATGACCTTATCATGCCCGACGCTGGCCTTGCCATGTCCTAGAGTTGCCTTGTCATGACCTTTTCATGCCCGACGATGGCCTTGCCATGCCCGACGCTGGTCTTGTCATGCCCGACGCTGGCCTTGCCATGCCCGACGATGGCCTTGCCACGTCCAAGAGTTGCCTTGTCAAGACCTTGTTATGCCCGATGATGGCCTCGCCATGCCCGAGAGTGGCATTGTCATGCTCGACGCTTGCCTTGTCATGACCGACGACGGCCTCGTTATGTCCGAGAGTGGCATTTTCATGGCCTTGTCATGCGCGACGATGGTCTTGTGATGCCCGACGATGGCCTTGCCATGCCCGACGTTGGCCTTGCCATGTCGGACGATGGCCTTGTCAGGCCCGACGCTAGCCTTGTCATGCCCAACGATTGCCTTGTCTTGCCCGACAATGGCCTTGTCATGCCTGACGATGGCCTTGTCATGCCCGACCATGGCCTTGTCATGCCCGACGATTGCCTTGTCATGCCCATTGCCCGACGATGGCCTTGTCATCCCAAACGATAGCCTTGTGATGCCCGACGATGGGCTTGTCATGCCAAACGATGGCCTTGTCACGCCCGACGATGGTCTTGTCATGCCCGACGAAGGGCTTGTTATGCCCGATGATGGCCTTGTCATGCCCGACGATGGCCTTGTGATGCCCAACGATTGCCTTGTCATGCCCGACGCTGGTCTTGCCATGTACGAGAGTTGTCTTGTCATGCCCTTGTCATGCCCGACGATGGCCTTGCCATGCCTGACGCTGGCCTTGTGATGCCTAACGATGGCCTTGCCATGCTCGACGATGGCCTTCACATGCCCGACGATGGCCTTGTCATGTCCAAGAGTGTCCTTGCCATGACCTTGTCATGCCCGACGATGGCCTCGCCATGCCCGACGATGGCATTGTCATGTCGGACGATGGCCTTGTCATGCCCGACGATGGCCTTGTCATGCCCGACGATGGCCTTGTTATGCCCGACGAAGGGCTTGTCATGCCCGACGATGGCCTTGGCATGCCCGACGATGGCCTTGTCATGCCCGACGATGGCCTTGTCATCCCGACGATTGCCTTACCATGCCCAACGATTGCCTTTACATGCCCGACGTTGGACTTGCCATGCCCGAAGATGGCCTTGTCATGCCCGACGATGGCCTTGTCATGCCCGACGATGGCCTTTTCATGCCCAACGATGGCCTTGTCTTGCCCGAAGATGGCCTTGTCAAGCCCGATGATGGCCTTGTCATGCCCGACGATGGCCGTGTCCTGCCCGACGCTGGCTTTGCCATGTCCGAGAGTTGCCTTGTCATGACCTTGTCATGCCCGACGTGGCGTTGCCATGCCCGACGTTGGTCTTGTCATGCCCGACGATGGCCTTGCCATGCCCGGCGATGGCCTTGCCATGTCCAAGAGTTGCCTTGTCATGACCTTGTTATGCCCGACGCTGGCCTCGCCATGCCCGAGAGTGGCATTGTCATGCTCGACGCTTGCCTTGTCATGACCGACTACGGCCTCGCCATGTCCGAGAGTTCATTGTCATGGCCTTGTCATGCCAGACGATGGCCTTGTCATGCCCGACGATGGCCGTGCCATGCCCGACGCTGGCCTTGCCATGTCGGACGATGGCCTTGTGAGGCCCGACGCTAGCCTTGTCATGCCCAACGATTGCCTTGTCTTGCCCGACGATTGCCTTGTCATGCCCGAGATGGCCTTGTCATGCCCGACCATGGCCTTGTCATGTCCGACGATTGCCTTGTCATGCCCATTGCCCGATGATGGTCTTGTGATGCCCGACGATGGCCTTGCCATGCCCGACGTTGGCCTTGCCATGTCGGACGATGGCCTTGTCAGGCCCGACGCTAGCCTTGTCATGCCCAACGATTGCCTTGTCTTGCCCGACAATGGCCTTGTCATGCCTGACGATGGCCTTGTCATGCCCGACCATAGCCTTGTCATGCCCGACGATTGCCTTGTCATGCCCATTGCCCGACGATGGCCTTGTCATCCCAAACGATAGCCTTGTGATGCCCGACGATGGGCTTGTCATGCCAAACGATGGCCTTGTCACGCCCGACGATGGTCTTGTCATGCCCGACGAAGGGCTTGTTATGCCCGATGATGGCCTTGTCATGCCCGACGATGGCCTTGTGATGCCCAACGATAGCCTTGTCATGCCCGACGCTGGTCTTGCCATGTACGAGAGTTGTCTTGTCATGCCCTTGTCATGCCCGACGATGGCCTTGCCATGCCTGACGCTGGCCTTGTGATGCCTAACGATGGCCTTGCCATGCCCGACGATGGCCTTGACATGCCCGACGATGGCCTTGCCATGTCCAAGAGTGTCCTTGCCATGACATTGTCATCCCCGACAATGGCCTCGCCATGCCCGACGATGGCATTGTCATGTCGGACGATGGCCTTGTCATGCTCGACGATGGCCTTGTCATGCCCGACGATGGCCTTGTGCTTCCAACACCTTTTGAGCCTTTGAGATAGAAGTCACCGTGCTCTCAAGACCGCTCAACCTTCCAAGTAATTGCTCAAACATCATTTCGGTTCTATCCTTTGGAGGTTGAGTGAATCCGGGTGGAGGTTCTTGTGAAGCTCTTGGTGGTGGAGTTGTGCTTGTAGAAGCGGGAGGGTTCAAGGCTCCATCTGGGTTAGAGTAAGAAAACCCGGGATGGTTATGGTTGGGCCGGTAATTGTTGAATTGCCGGTTGTTGTTGAAGTTCTTTGGGCCTTGATAATTGTTGTAATTGGCCCCTTCCCATATAGTTTACATCCTTCTCCTTGGAAGATAAGTTAGCTTGTGGAAGCACTTGAGGAGTTGCTTGGTTCTTCAAAGTTGTAGCACACAACTCCCTCAAGGACTTTAGCTCGTTGTTGATGGCGTCAAGCTTGAAATTGCTCATGGTGACCTCACTCACCTCATATGCTCCCGCCTTTCTCCCTTCACTCTTTCTATGGGAGTATTTCTCAATTACTAGAGCTTGCTTCTCCACAAACTCCCAAGCATTATCTACATGCTTCTCCATGAAAGTCCCTCCGGAAAGGGATTGAAGCTTGAGGGCGGAGCTCGTAGTTGTGAGCTGCGGGATCTCCTAAGTTCACACCCGGACGGTGTGCTCTTTGTGCCGGATCCATACGTCTCCCTAGGGTTTGTGGCTCTTCAATGGCAATGGGCACAACCCTAACATTAGCCGCCGGCTGCGGTTGTTCCACCGGTGGTGGAGGAGGTGGTGGAGGTGGAGGTTGCGGTTGTTCCACCGCCTCTCATTGGCAAGTCTCCTTTCTTCCTCCAAGAGCTCATCTCTTAGCCTTATTTGCTCTAAGGCTTCATCCAACTCAGCTTGGAGGTTCCTTCCGGCCATCTCTTTCTCTTTTCGGATGTTCTTGGATCTAGATCGAAGGGTTTTCTCCGGTTCGGGATCGAATGGAGCTAAATCCTTGCCACGAGATCTTCGCATACACCTAAAGAGATAGATGTGATGTGCACGCAATAAGTCTTAAATTTATACTCGTTATATTTATCCTAACTCCTAGCGAACCCGCAGTGTACGGGACGTTTGTAGAAAGGTAAGTATTCCGAGGTCAAACACGAAGACTAAGGTGAAATTGAGTCAAGCAATGATCAAAGATAGTGTAAATCTAGACTAAGATAAGATGAGAAACAAAGAAAATGGAAAAACACAATGTTTTTGTTGGTTTTAGTGGTAATCAAACAAAGATCACAAGTCAAGCAAGATGATAAACAAACTAACAACTCAAGCTAGCAAACGAACAAGTAACACAAAGCACAAGAATAATGATCAAGAGAGAAAAGTAGATTTTAGAGGTCAAGATTTCCGGTTATGGCATTGGACTCAAGGTTCTAAGGATTCTAAGGACAAGCTGCGGTGTTTGGGAAAGAATGTTCTCTAATGGAAGCGATTACCGGGTAAGTCTCTCACTTCACTAATCCCGCATCAAACTCCTATTACCGGGTAGGTCTCAAGGGGTTAGAGTAAGGAATTCCACACAAACTAGATGCTACTTAAGGGTAACCCTCTCCTTACCGGGTAAGTCTCGGAATAGGGAAATCTCAAGCAATAATCCTAGCACACTCGATCCAATAGCGGCTTATGAGGCTCACTACTACCTAGCATTCATCATCTTAGGTATCTAAGGTCGGAAATCATCGGGTAGATCTCTTCCCTCACTTAGGTTGGTAGCATTAGGTGATACTAAGCTAAATTAGGCTTGACAAACAATAAGATTTAACAAACAAAGACCCTAGCATTCAGATTCATCAATTAAAGAGCAACAGAGAAAGAAAATCGGGTGGATCATACAAAAATCGGACGATCTAGATGAAGAACAGGTCGATTTTTGTCTCTGGAATGGGTTTTGTGCATACAAATCATCCTAAACTAGCATATAAGTCCATCCTATCATCACCCAAGCCATAACCATCAATCCATCACTCTAGAATCACAATAAACTAGCCAATAATATGCATATCAAGATCCGAAATCATCAAACAAGCATACATGGTGTTCATAGATGGATAATGAAAGATAAGAAAGCAAACCAATAAATCTCAACAAAATCCAAGTTGTAGCAAGACTTACAAACTCTTAAATGAAGATTCAAAACGTTCTTAACAATCCTTGCAATTAGTTCTTCAATCCAAGACTACAAAATCAACTCAAAATCACTCAAAACCTCACTATTCTCCTACAATGGTGTTCTTCTTCTTCCTTCAATCTTTGAGAGCTTTTCTTCTCCTCCAATCTTTCCCCCAAATTGATGAGCTGTGAATGAGAGTGTGGGAGAGGAGAGATGCTCAGCAACCACCTGCAGGACCACTTATATTCTCCACCAAGAGCAAGGACTGACAAGAGATCGTGGGACACGTGGCTTAAGCTGTCAAAGGCCCAAAAATCGACCCAGAGGAAAAAATCGTCCGATTTAGCTGCTAGCTGGTCCGATTTTCTTCAGCAGAAACATGCTATGCTCGTTTAGCCATGAGTTGATCCATTGCTTGCACCAATAGTGGTCTTTGTGTCCTTTGTTGCTCCAATTATGCTCCTCCAAAGCTTTGGATGTGGACCATCATGAGGCTTGGCCCTCAAATGTATCGATTAACGTCCAATAGATCCCCGAATTACCTACAAAACCGATAAAAGGTAGTGTAGACGTCTTTTCTAGAAATGTGCATGAATTGAGCGAAGACGTCATGAACCAATGCCAAAACGTGCATGAATGAGTGAGAAATCTATCTAAATGATTACCTAATCCTAAGTCATAAATCTTGTTATCAAAAATACCCCATACTTAAGGTTTGCTCGTCCCCGAGCAAATTCCCAACTATAGACTAAGAGATGACATGATTTATGTATGCAGAAAAATGGCAAAATCTTTTTGGAGTTGTGCTTCTAATATTGGATCACCTTCATAGTCATGTTTCATGGCAATGGACAAGCAACTATGTATCAAATAAATGAAGGCATGGAAAGACAATTACACTTAACTTAATAGCATGCAATGAAATGTAAAAATGAAGAAGTCAAGATGATCATGAGCATATCCAATCTAAATCACTTAGTCTTACACACATGCAAGTAGGTTATAAGGACTTGTAAAATAGAAGGCCAAGAGACGTTGTGATTAGGTGGGAATTTTCTAGGCTATGTGATGCTAATCCGGGAAAGGAACTAAACAACCACAACTTCACATTTCTTATCGACTTCCCTCAAGTGCATATTTTTCTTCATTTTCTTTTCTTTCTTTTATTTTTGAGACAATGGCATTGGTGTACAAAAGCCGAAACCTTGGTGATTAGCCATTCTCGGGCTTTTTCTATTTTTCGAGATGCATCCACACCGGGCACACATACCAAAGCTCGTTAGGACTATCGGTTTATTTGACTTTGGCAAGGCACCAACACCCGATTATGTGAAGTGTACCGAGTTACTTGTCATTTAAACCAACGTCCCCAAACCTATATTTTTGTCTACACTTTCACAACAATTTCAGCATTTCATTCTCATCATTCTTTCATCAACAACTTCACCCCACACTTGCTTTTCACACACATCAACACACTAGCATGCTCCTATTCCCGGATGGGTCAAAAGAGGTCAATTTATATCAATTTAGGTGCTCAAGCAACATGATCAAGATGAGAAGTAGAGAAAGATGAATTGCCTTATTCATTCCTAAATGATGTGCAAGAACTAGCATGCAATTTCGACTTTCAATACTCAATTCAATCAAGGCAAATATTCATGGTCACAAATCATTCATGGTTTCAAGAGAAGTACTTCAAGTCCACATATGCTATCATCAATTTAACACATAAGGTCATCCATAGCCAATCCACAAGACAAGGTTCATCATTAGGGTCATATCCAAGCCTAGAAAGCACAAAATTTTTTAAATTTTCTGATTTTTTTTTTTTTGGATTTTTCGAAATATGTATGTACAATGCAAGACATAATGAAACATGTGACAAAATTAAACTATCCTAGATGCTAATCATGCAAGTGATCATGAGAACCCCACCCCATACTTAGAAACACATTGTCCCTAATGTGGAAACTAAATAAAGAAGTGGAAGAGAGTCCTCACAATGTAAAATTGGTGATGCTTTGGTATTTCGGTTCTCATTGGATGATGATGGTGGATGATCGATCAAGGATGGTAGAGAGCTCTTGATGTTCATTATGGCGTCGGAACCCGCGCTTGGCACCGCAAGCCGTCCAAGTTCCACGTCCGCTCCACCCATGCTTGATTGGAGATCATCACTTTCCTTTACAGAGGAAAAATCGGCCCAGTTGCCCAGAAAATCGGACGATTTTATGCATGAACAGTCCGATTTTTCTGGGTGCTTTCCTCCTCGTCCATGTGCTTGGATCTTGTACCTTCAACTAGTCCATGAGGCTTTCACATGACCTCCAACATCTCATAACTCATGACAATCAACAAGATCTAGCACCCAAAAACACAAAAGAAAAACAAAGCACACCAAGAGTGAGATTAAACAAAAGCAAGAAAAAGAAAGAGAAAAATATGTACCAATGGGTTGCCTCCCATTAAGCGCTTCTTTAAGGTCATTAGCTTGACCAAATTCAAGAGCGTTTTAATCAAGGTGAAGTGGGGCAATCACTTCCACCGAGGTTTCCGGGATGTACTTCTTCAAACGATGCCCATTCACCTTGAAGTTACCACAATGATCTCCTCCTATCTCTACCGCTCCATGAGGGAAAACTTTCTTCACCACATATGGCCCGGTCCATCTTGATTTGAGCTTTCCGGGGAATAGCCGCAGCCTCGAGTTTAAGAGAAGGACAAGGTCGCCTTCACTCAACTCCTTTGGGATGATCCTCTTATCATGCAATCGCTTGGTTCTCTCCTTGTAGATCCGAGCATTCTCATATGCATCCAACCGGATCTCCTCAAGGGCGTTTATGTCTAGCAACCGCTTTTCTCCGGCCTCCTTTAGATCAAAATTTAGCCACCTTATAGCCCAATATGCTCGATGCTCCATCTCTACCGGAAGGTGGCAAGACTTTCCATAGACCAACTTGTAAGGAGTGGTGCCAATTGGTGTTTTGAAGGCGGTCCTATATGCCCACAAGGCATCGTCGAGCTTCATAGCCCAATCTTTTCTCATCCTTGATACCGTCTTCTCAAGAATGGCCTTGATCTCCCGGTTGGAGATCTCCACTTGGCCACTAGTTTGGGGATGGTAAGGTGTTGCCACCTTATGAGTCACCCCATACTTGGCCAAAAGTGCTCCAAAATTCCTATTGGTGAAGTGCTTCCCTACATCGCTTATGATCACCCTAGGTGTTCCAAACCAAGGAAAGATCACTCGGTTGAAGAACCGCACCACGACCTTGGCATCATTTGTAGGAGAGGTGATTGCCTCCACCCATCTCGAAACATAGTCAACCGCCAATAGGATGTAGAGGTTGCCACATGAAGAAGGGAATGGCCCCATGAAGTCCACACCCCACACATCAAATATTTCCACTTCTTGTATGTTGTTCAAGGGCATCTCTTTTCTCCTTGAGATGTTGCCCGTCCTTTGGCAAGCATCACAAGCTACCACAAAGCCTTGCACGTCCTTGAACAAACTTGGCCAAAAGAAGCCCGATTGTAGCACTTTCGCACATGTCTTGTGTGCACTAGCATGCCCTCCACATGGCAAGGAATGACAATGGCGGATCACACTCTCCACCTCATCCTCCGGTATGCATCTTCTAAACATCCCATCCGGCCCTCTTTTGAACAAAAATGGTTCACTCCAATAGTAGTGCCTCACATCTTTGAAGAACTTCTTCCTTTGGGCATATGTCAAACCGGGAGGCACTTCCTCACACACAAGATAGTTCACAATGTCGGCGTACCATGGCTCACTTCCCCTAGACACTTGGAACAAGCATTCCTCTACCATTTGCAATTGCTCATCCCAGAATGAGTCATCAATCGGGATTTCATCTCTCTCAAGCTCTATCGGTGGGAGTCTACTAAGGTGATCCGCCACGGAGTTCTCGGATCCCTTCTTGTCCCGGATTTCCAAGTCAAACTCTTGAAGAAGAAGGATCCACCGAATCAACCTAGGCTTGGCATCCTTCTTGGCAAGTAGATAACGGATCGCAGCATGATCCGTATAAACTATGACCTTCGCCCCAACAAGATATGAGCGGAACTTCTCAAATGCATACACAACCGCTAGCAACTCCTTTTCGGTGGTAGCATAATTGAGTTTGGCATCATCTAGCGTCTTGCTAGCATAATAAATAGCATGAGTTTTCCCATCTTTCCTTTGCCCCAAAACAGCCCCAACGGCTACATCGCTTGCATCACACATGATCTCAAACGGTAAACTCCAATCCGGAGGTTGCATTATAGGTGCGGAGATCAAAGCGTTCTTCAACCTACAAAAAGCCTCAAGACAATCTTTGGAGAAGACAAAATCAACATCCTTCATTAGTAGGTTAGTGAGAGGCTTGGAAATTTTAGAGAAATCTTGAATAAACCTCCGGTAAAAACCGGCATGCCCTAAGAAACTCCTTACCCCTTTCACCGAGGTAGGTGGTGGCAACTTCTCTATCGTTTCAATCTTGGCCCTATCAACCTCAATGCCACGGTTAGACACCAAGTGTCCTAACACAATACCTTCACTTACCATGAAGTGGCATTTTTCCCAATTTAAGACAAGATTTGTCTCCTCACATCTTTGCAATACTAAGGACAAGTTAGCCAAGCAATCATCGAAAGAAGAACCATAAACAGAGAAATCATCCATAAACACTTCCATGATATTTTCTATGTATTCCGAAAAGATAGCCATCATACACCTTTGGAAGGTGGCGGGTGCATTACACAACCCAAATGGCATTCTCCTATATGCAAAAGTACCCCATGGACATGTAAAGGTTGTTTTCTCTTGGTCATCGGGGTGGATAGGGATTTGGAAGAATCCGCTATAACCATCTAAGTAGCAAAAATGAGAGTGTTGAGCTAATCTCTCTAGCATTTGGTCAATGAAAGGGAGAGGGAAGTGATCTTTCCTAGAGGCCATGTTAAGCTTTTTATAATCAATACACATCCTCCATCCCGTAACCGTTCTAGTGGGGATTAATTCATTGTTCTCATTGGTTACTACGGTCATCCCACCCTTCTTAGGTACTACATGAACGGGACTAACCCACTTACTATCCGAGATAGGGTAGATAATTCCCGCATCTAGCAACTTTATGATCTCCTTATTAACTACCTCTTTCGTTATAGGATTTAACCTTCTTTGATGTTCAATAGAGGGTTTATGATTATCTTCCATCATTATCCTATGCATGCACAAAGAGGGCTTGATGCAAACAAGATCATCAATGGTGTATCCTATTGCCTTTCTATGCAGTTTCAATTCATTCAATAACCTATTAAGCTCATCATCACTCAAAGATGCATTCACAATCACCGGATAAGTAGAATTTGAACCAAGGAAAGCATACTTTAAATGAGAAGGAAGAGGTTTAAGATCAAGTTGAGGAGGACCTTTTTCGGTTGGAGACGATCCATACAATGTAGGTTGAGATGATTGCAAAGCCATGGAAGCCTCCTTGAAGCCCCTTGATGATTGCTCACACTCAAGTGGTTGATGCTGAAAAGACTCAGGAAAATCGACCCAGGAAGAAAAATCGGTCGATTTTTCTGAAGGGGGGTCGATCTGAGTTTCTGTTTTGGCAAAACTGGCTGAAATTTCAGCATAAGTACAAAAATCGGCCGATTTTTGCCCTTCAGTCCGATTTTTCTAGCAGTTTTCCTCTTCTTCTAGCATTTCAAACTCAACACTTGGTAGCTCATCCAATGCATTCAAGGCCTTGATTACTTCATTGCTACTCTCCTCAATTCCTTCTTCCATCAAGCTTGAGCTAAGAACTCTCTCAAGCGGATCCTTGAGCAAGATTGAGCTCACAACCTCTCTAGACTCCTCTTCTTCAACTATGTTGAATATATCCTCATCAAGGGTTGGCCCTTCCATCATTGTTGATAGCTTGAACTTGATGTTCTCTTCTCCAATGTTGAAGGAGAGAGTCCCATTCTTGCAATCCACTAGACATCCGGAAGTAGCTAGGAAAGGTCTCCCCAAGATGATAGGAATCGGATAGTCTGCCGGGATATCCAAGACAACAAAGTCTATGAGCACATAGAACTTCCCTAGTTGCACCGGAATGTCTTCCAAGATCCCAACCGGATGAGTGATTGAGCGGTCCGCCATGTAAAGGGTCATCTTGACCGGCTTTGGCTCTCCTAGCCCAACCTTGTTGCAAAGTGCAAGCGGGATGATGCTTATACTTGCCCCAAGATCACATAGGGCGTCATACTTCACTTCTCCTACTCCGATTGGCACACAAAAGGATCCCGGATCCCTTAGCTTGGGAGGCATCTCTTCCTTCATCGTTTGAATCAACTCCGATGATCTCTTAGTCATCCTTATCTCACCATACTCCTCCAACTTCCTTTTGTTGGAGAGTATTTCCTTCAAGAACTTGCCATATGCCGGCATCTCTAGAATAGCATTCATGAACAGAATGTTAATATGCAATTTAGACATTAGTTCAAGGAACTTACCAAAATGATTTTCCAAGCGAGCTCTTGCTCGTGATTGGGGGAACGGTAGTGGTGGCTTGTATGGAGGCGGTGCCACATAGGTTAGCTCTACATCTTTGCTCTTGCCTCCATCTCCTTGCAAAGTCTCTTCTTCATTCACCACTTGCTTCCCTTTAGCATTCTCCTTGGGCAAAGGATCCTTCATGCTTAACCCACTTCTTGTTGTAATAGCCAACACATGGCCTCTTGGGTTTTCTTCGATTCTTCCGGGAAGCTTTCCCGGATCTCTATGTGCTTCACCCGCCTTTTGGAATACTTGTGCTTCCAACACCTTTTGAGCCTTTGAGATAGAAGTCACCGTGCTCTCAAGACCGCTCAACCTTCCAAGCAATTGTTCAAACATCATTTCGGTTCTATCCTTTGGAGGTTGAGTGAATCCGGGTGGAGGTTCTTGTGAAGCTCTTGGTGGTGGAGTTGTGCTTGTAGAAGCGGGAGGGTTCAAGGCTCCATCCGGGTTAGAGTAAGAAAACCCGGGATGGTTATGGTTGGGCTGCTAATTGTTGAATTCCCTCACTTAGATTGGTAGCATTAGGTGATACTAAGCTAAATTAGGCTTGACAAACAATAGGATTTAACAAACAAGGACCCTAGCATGCAAATTCATCAATTAAAGAGCAACAGAGAAAGAAAATCGGGTGGATCATACAAAAATCGGACGATCTAGATGAAGAACAGGTCGATTTTTGTCTCTGGAATGGGTTTCGTGCATACAAATCATCCTAAACTAACATATAAGTCCATCCTATCATCACCCAAGCCATAACCATCAATCCATCACTCTAGAATCACAATAAACTAGCCAATAATATGCATATCAAGATCCGAAATCATCAAACAAGCATACATGGTGTTCATAGATGGATAATGAAAGATAAGCAAGCAAACCAATAAATCTCAACAAAATCCAAGTTGTAGCAAGACTTACAAACTCTTAAATGAAGATTCAAAACGTTCTTAACAATCCTTGCAATTAGTTCTTCAATCCAAGACTACAAAATCAACTCAAAATCACTCAAAACCTCACTATTCTCCTACAATGGTGTTCTTCTTTTTCCTTCAATCTGTGAGAGCTTTTCTTCTCCTCCAATCTTTCCCCCAAATTGATGAGCTGTGAATGAGAGTGTGGGAGAAGAGAGATGCTCAGCAACCACCTACAGGACCACTTATATTCTCCACCAAGAGCAAGGACGGACAAGAGATCGTGGGACACGTGGCTTAAGCTGTCAAAGGCCCAAAAATCGACCCAGAGGAAAAAATCGTCCGATTTAGCTGCTAGCTGGTCCGATTTTCTTCAGCAGAAACATGCTATGCTCGTTTAGCCATGAGTTGATCCATTGCTTGCACCAATAGTGGTCTTTGTGTCCTTTGTTGCTCCAATTATGCTCCTCCAAAGCTTTGGATGTGGACCATCATGAGGCTTGGCCCTCAAATGTATCGATTAACGTCCAATAGATCCCCGAATTACCTACAAAACCGATAAAAGGTAGTGTAGACGTCTTTTCTAGAAATGTGCATGAATTGAGCGAAGACGTCATGAACCAATGCCAAAACGTGCATGAATGAGTGAGAAATCTATCTAAATGATTACCTAATCCTAAGTCATAAATCTTGTTATCAATGGCATTGTCATGCCCGACGATGGCCTTGTCATGTCCGAGAGTTGCCTTGTCATGCCCTTGTGATGCCCGACGATGGCCTTGTCATGCCCGACGCTGGCCTTGCCATGTACGAGAGTTGCCTTGTCATGTCTTTGTCATGTCCGACGATGGTCTTGCCATGCCCGAAGATGGCCTTGTCAAGCTTGACGATGGCCTTGTCATGCCTGACGACGGCCTATTCATACCCTACGCTGGCCTTGCCATGTCCGAGAGTTGCCTTGTCATGACCTTGTCATGCCCGACGCTGGCCTTGTCATGCTCGACGAAGGCGTCGCCATGTCCGAGAGTGGCATTGTCATGGCCTTGTCTAGCGTGACGATGGCCTTGCCATGCACGACGCTGGCCTTGTCATGGCCGACGCTGGCCTTGTCATTCTGGACGCTGGCATTGACATGCCCTTTTTGATGCCCCACGGTGCCCTCACCATGCCCGACGCTGGCCTTGTCATGCCCGACGATGTCCTTGCCATGCCCGACGATGGCCTTGCCATGTCCTAGAGTTGCCTTGTCATGACCTTGTCATGCCCGATGAAGGCCTCGGCAAACCCGAGAGTGGCAATTTCATGCCCGACGATGGTCTTGTCATGCCCGCGAAGGCCTCACCATGTCCGAGAGTGGCATTGCCATGGCCTTGTCATGCCCGACGATGGCCTTCTCATGCCTGACGATGGCCTTGTCATGCCCGACGCTGGCCTTGTCATTCCCGACGATGGCCTTGCCATGCCCGATGATGGCCTTCCTATGCCTGACGATGGGCTTGCCATGTCCGAGAGTTGCCTTGTCATGACCTTGTCATGCCCGACGATGGCCTCGCCAAGCCCGAGAGTGGCATTGTCATGCCCGACGTTGGCCATGTCAAGCCCGACGATGGCCTTGTCATGCCCGACGCTGGCCTTGCCATGTCCGATAGTTGCCTTGTCATGACCATGTCATGCCCGTCGATGGCCTTGGCCCTGCCCGACGCTGGCCTTGTCATGCCCGACGATGGCCTAAGCATGTTCGAAAGTGGCATTGTCATGGCCTTGTCATGCCCGACAATGGCCTTGTCATGCCCGATGATGGCCTTGTTATGCCCGACGATGGCTTTGTCATGCCCGACGATTTCCTTGCCATGCTTGACGCTGGCCTTGCCATGCCCAACGATGGCCTTGTCATGCCCGTCGATGGCCTGGTCATGCCCGACGATGGTCTTGCCATGCCCGACGCTGGCCTTGTCATGCCCGACGATGGCCTCGCAATGTTCGAAAGTGGCATTGTCATGGCCTTGTCATGCCCAACGCTGGCCTTGCCATGCCCGACGATGGCCTTGGCATTTCCGAAGATGGACTTTTCATGCCCGACGATGGCCTTGTCATGCCCGACGATGGCATTGTTATGCCCGACAATGGCCTTTTCATGTCCGACAATGGCCTTGCCATGCCCGAAGATGGCCTTGTCATGCCCGACGATGGCCTTGTCATGCCCGACGATGACCTTGTCATGCCCGACGCTGGCCTTGCCATGTCCTAGAGTTGCCTTGTCATGACCTTGTCATGCCCGATGATGGCCTTGCCATGCCCGACGCTGGTCTTGTCATGCCCGACGCTGGCCTTGCCATGCCCGACGATGGCCTTGCCACGTCCAAGAGTTGCCTTGTCATGACCTTGTTATGCCCGATAATGACCTCGCCATGCCCGAGAGTGGCATTGTCATGCTCGACGCTTGCCTTGTCATGACCGACGACGGCCTCGCCATGTCCGAGAGTGGCATTGTCATGGCCTTGTCATGCCCGACGATGGTCTTGAGATGCCCGACGATGGCCTTACCATGCCCGACGCTGGCCTTGCCATGTCGGACGATGGCCTTGTCAGGCCCGACGCTAGCCTTGTCACGCCCAACGATTACCTTGTCTTGCCCGACAATGGCCTTGTCATGCGTGACGATGGCCTTGTCATGCCCACCATGGCCTTGTCATGCCTGACGATTGCCTTGTCATGCCCATTGCCCGACGATGGCCTTGTCATCCCAAACGATAGCGTTGTGATGCTCGACGATGGCCTTGTCATGCCAAATGATGGCCTTGTCACACCCGACGATGGCCTTGTGATGCCCAACGATTGCCTTGTCATGCCCGAAGCTGGTCTTACCATGTACGAGAGTTGTCTTGTCATGCCCTTGTCACTCCCGACGATGGCTTTGCCATGCCTGACGCTGGCCTTGTGATGCCTAACGATGGCCTTGCCATGCCCGACGATGGCCTTGACATGCCCGACGACGGCCTCGCCATGCCCAACGATGGCATTATCATGTCGGACGATGGCCTTGTCATGCCCGACGATGGCCTTGTCATGCCCGACGATGGCCTTGTCGTGCCCGACGAAGGGCTTGTCATGCCCGACGATGGCCTTGTCATGCCCGACGATGGCCTTGTCATGCCCGACGATGGCCTTGTCATGCCCGACGATTGCCTTACCATGCCCAACGATTGCCTTGCCATGCCCGACGTTGGACTTGCTATGCCCGTGGATGGCCTTGTCATGCCCGACGATGGCCTTGTCATGCCCGACGATGGCCTTTTCATGCCCAACGATGGCCTTGTCTTGCCCGACGATGGCCTTGTCAAGCCCGATGATGGCCTTGTCATGCCCGAAGATGGCCTTGTCCTGCCCGACGCTGGCTTTGTCATGTCCGAGAGTTGCCTTGTCATGACCTTGTCATGCCCGACGATGGCCTTGCCATGCCCGACGCTTGTCTTGTCATGCCCGACAATGGCCTTGCCATGCCCGGCGATGGCCTTGCCATGTCCAAGAGTTGCCTTGTCATGACCTTGTTATGCCCGATGATGGCCTCGCCATGCCCGACGATGGCCTTGCCAAGCCCGACGCTGGCCTTGTCATGACCTACGACGGCCTCGCCATGTCCGAGAGTGGCATTGTCATGGCCTTGTCATGCCCGACGTTGGTCTTGTGATGCCCGACGATGGCCTTGCCATGCCCGACGTTGGCCTTGCCATGTCGGACGATGGCCTTGTCAGGCCCGACGCTAGCCTTGTCATGCCAACGATTGCCTTGTCTTGCCCGACGATTGCCTTGTCATGCCCGACGATGGCCTTGTCATGCCCGACCATGGCCTTGTCATGCCCGACGATTGCCTTGTCATGCCCATTGCCCGATGATGGCCTTGTCATCCCAAACGATAGCCTTGTGATGCCCGACGATGGCCTTGTCATGCCAAATGATGGCCTTGTCATGCCCGACGATGGCCTTGTCATGCCCGACGAAGGGCTTGTCATGCCCGATGATGGCCTTGTCATGCCCGACGATGGCCTTGTGATGCCTAACGATTGCCTTGTCATGCCCGACGCTAATCTTGCCATGTCCGAGAGTTGTCTTGTCATGCCCTTGTCATGCCCGACGATGGCCTAGCCATGCCTGACGCTGGCCTTGTCATGCCTAACGATGGCCTTTCCATGCCCGACGATGGCCTTGACATGCCCGACGATGGCCTTGCCATGTCCGAGAGTGTCCTTGCCATGACCTTGTCATGCCCGACGATGGCCTCGCCATGCCCGACGATGGCATTGTCATGTCGGACGATGGCCTTGTCATGCCCGACGATGGCCTTGTCATGCCCGAGGATGGCCTTGTCATGCCCGACGAAGGGCTTGTCATGCCCGACGATGGCCTTGTCATGCCCGACGATGGCCTTGTCATGCCCGACGATGGCCTTGTCATGCCCGACGATGGCCTTGTCATCCCGACGATTGCCTTACCATGCCCAACGATTGCCTTTCCATGCCCGACGTTGGATTTGCCATGCCCGATGATGGCCTTGTCATGCCCGACGATGACCTTGTCATGCCCGACAATGGCCTTTTCATGCCCAACGATGGTCTTGTCTTGCCCGAAGATGGCCTTGTCAAGCCCGATGATGGCCTTGTCATGCCCGACGATGGCCTTGTCCTGCCCGACGCTGGCTTTTCCATGTCCGAGAGTTGCCTTGTCATGACCTTTTTATGCCCGACGTTGGCCTTGCCATGCCCGACGCTGGTCTTGTCATGCCCGACGATGGTCTTGCCATGCCCGGCGATGGCCTTGCCATGTCCAAGAGTTGCCTTGTCATGACCTTGTTATGCCCGACGCTGGCCTCGCCATGCCCGAGAGTGGCATTGTCATGCTCGACGCTTGCCTTGTCATGACCGACGACGGCCTCACCATGTCCGAGAGTTCATTGTCATGGCCTTGTCATGCCCAACGATGGCCTTGTCATGCCCGACGATGGCGGTGCCATGCCCGACGCTGGCCTTGCCATGTCGGACGATGGCCTTGTGAGGTCCGACGCTAGCCTTGTCATGCCCAACGATTGCCTTGTCTTGCCCGACGATTGCCTTGTCATGCCCGAGATGGCCTTGTCATGCCCGACCATGGCCTTGTCATGCCCGACGATTGCCTTGTCACGCCCATTGCCCGAGGATGGCCTTGTCATCCCAAACGATAGCCTTGTGATGCCCGACGATGGTCTTGTCATGCGAAATGATGGCCTTGTCATGCCCGACGATGGCCTCGCCATGCCCGACGATGGCATTGTCATGTCGGACGATGGCCTTGTCATGCCCGACGATGGCCTTGTCATGCCCGACGATGGCCTTGTCATGCCCGACGATGGCCTTGTCATGCCCGACGATGGCCTTGTCATCCCGACGATTGCCTTACCATGGCCAACGATTGCCTTTCCATGCCCGACGTTGGACTTGCCATGCCCGATGATGGCCTTGTCATGCCCGACGATGGCCTTGTCATGCCCGACGATGGCCTTTTCATGCCCAACGATGGCCTTGTCTTGCCCGAAGATGGCCTTGTCAAGCCCGATGATGGCCTTGTCATGCCCGACGATGGCCTTGTCCTGCCCGACGCTGGCTTTGCCATGTCCGAGAGTTGCCTTGTCATGACCTTGTCATGCCCGACGATGGCCTTGCCATGCCCGACGCTGGTCTTGTCATGCCCGACGATGGCCTTGCCATGCCCGGCGATGGCCTTGCCATGTCCAAGAGTTGCCTTGTCATGACCTTGTTATGCCCGACGCTGGCCTCGCCATGCCCAGAGTTGCATTGTCATGCTCGACGCTTGCCTTGTCATGACCGACGACGGCCTTCCCATGTCCGAGAGTTCATTGTCTTGGCCTTGTCATGCCCGACGATGGCCTTGTCATGCCCGACGATGGCCGTGCCATGCCCGACGCTGGCCTTGCCATGTCAGACGATGGCCTTGTGAGGCCCGACGCTAGCCTTTTCATGGCCAACGATTGCCTTGTCTTGCCCGACGATTGCCTTGTCATGCCCGAGATGGCCTTGTCATGCCCAACCATGGCCTTGTCATGCCCGACGATTGCCTTGTCATGCCCATTGCCCGATGATGGCCTTGTCATCCCAAACGATAGCCTTGTGATGCCCAACGATGGCCTTGTCATGCCAAACGATGGCCTTGTCATGCCCGACGATGGCCTTGTCATGCCCGACGAAGGGCTTGTCATGCCCGATGATGGCCTTGTCATGCCCGACGATGGCCTTGTCATGCCCGACGATTGCCTTGCCATGCCCGACGCTGGCCTTGCCATGTCCGAGAGTTGCCTTGTCATGCCCTTGTCATGCCCGACGATGGCCTTGCCATGCTTGACGCTGGCCTTGTCATGCCTAACGATGGCCTTGCCATGCCCGACGATGGCCTTGACATGCTCGAGGATGGCCTTGCCCTGTCCGAGAGTTGCCTTGTCATGACCTTGTCATGCCCGACGATGGCCTCGCCATGCCCGACGATTGCATTGTCATGTCCGACAATGGCCTTGTCAAGCCCGACGATGGCCCTGTCACGCCCGACGATGGCCTTGTCATGCCCGACGAAGGTCCTATCATGCCCGACGATGGCCTTGTCATGCCCGACGATGGCCTTGTCATGCCCGACGATGGCCTTGTCATCCCGACGATTGCCTTGTCATCCCGACGATTGCCTTACCATGCCCAACGATTGCTTTTCCATGCCCGACGTTGGACTTGCCATGCCCGATGATGGCCTTGTCATGTCCGACGATGGCCTTGTCATGCCCGACGATGGCCTTGTCATGCCCGACGAAGGGCTTGTCAGGCCCGACGATGGCCTTGTCATGCCCGACGATGGCCTTGTCATGCCCGACGATGGCCTTGTCATGCCCGACGATGGCCTTGTCATCCCGACGATTGCCTTACCATGCCCAACGATTGCCTTTCCATGCCCGACGTTGGATTTTCCATGCCCGATGATGGCCTTGTCATGCCCGACGATGACCTTGTCATGCCCGACAATGGCCTTTTCATGCCCAACGATGGTCTTGTCTTGCCCGAAGATGGCCTTGTCAAGCCCGATGATGGCCTTGTCATGCTAGACGATGGCCTTGTCCTGCCCGACGCTGGCTTTGCCATGTCCGAGGGTTGCCTTGTCATGACCTTGTCATGCCCGACGTTGGCCTTGCCATGCCCGACGCTGGTCTTGTCATGCCCGACGATGGCCTTGCCATGCCCGGCGATGGCCTTGTCATGCCCAACGATTGCCTTGTCTTGCCCGACGATTGCCTTGTCATGCCCGAGATGGCCTTGTCATGCCCGACCATGGCCTTGTCATGCCCGACGATTGCCTTGTCACGCCCATTGCCCGAGGATGGCCTTGTCATCCCAAACGATAGCCTTGTGATGCCCGACGATGGTCTTGTCATGCCAAACGATGGTCTTGTCATGCCCGACTATGGTCTTGTCATGCCAAACGATGGCCTTGTCATGCCCGACGATGGCCTTGTCATGCCCGACGATGGCCCTTCATGCCCGACAAAGGGCTTGTCAGGCCCGACGATGGCCTTGTCATGCCCAACAATGGCCTTATCATGCCCGACGATGGCCTTGTCATGCCCGACGATGGCCTTGTCATCCCGACAATTGCCTTACCATGCCCAACGATTGCCTTTCCATGCCCGACGTTGGACTTGCCATGCCCGATGATGGCCTTGTCATGCCCGACGATGACCTTGTCATGCCCGACAATGGCCTTTTCATGCCCAACGATGGCCTTGTCTTGCCCGAAGATGGCCTTGTCAAGCCCGATGATGGCCTTGTCACGCCCAACGATTACCTTGTCTTGCCCGACAATGGCCTTGTCATGCGTGACGATGGCCTTGTCATGCCCACCATGGCCTTGTCATGCCTGACGATTGCCTTGTCATGCCCATTGCCCGACGATGGCCTTGTCATCCCAAACGATAGCGTTGTGATGCTCGACGATGGCCTTGTCATGCCAAATGATGGCCTTGTCACACCCGACGATGGCCTTGTGATGCCCAACGATTGCCTTGTCATGCCCGAAGCTGGTCTTACCATGTACGAGAGTTGTCTTGTCATGCCCTTGTCACTCCCGACGATGGCTTTGCCATGCCTAACGCTGGCCTTGTGATGCCTAACGATGGCCTTGCCATGCCCGACGATGGCCTTGACATGCCCGACGACGGCCTCGCCATGCCCAACGATGGCATTATCATGTCGGACGATGGCCTTGTCATGCCCGACGATGGCCTTGTCATGCCCGACGATGGCCTTGTCGTGCCCGACGAAGGGCTTGTCATGCCCGACGATGGCCTTGTCATGCCCGACGATGGCCTTGTCATGCCCGACGATGGCCTTGTCATGCCCGACGATTGCCTTACCATGCCCAACGATTGCCTTGCCATGCCCGACGTTGGACTTGCTATGCCCGTGGATGGCCTTGTCATGCCCGACGATGGCCTTGTCATGCCCGACGATGGCCTTTTCATGCCCAACGATGGCCTTGTCTTGCCCGACGATGGCCTTGTCAAGCCCGATGATGGCCTTGTCATGCCCGAAGATGGCCTTGTCCTGCCCGACGCTGGCTTGTTCATGTCCGAGAGTTGCCTTGTCATGACCTTGTCATGCCCGACGATGGCCTTGCCATGCCCGACGCTTGTCTTGTCATGCCCGACAATGGCCTTGCCATGCCCGGCGATGGGCTTGCCATGTCCAAGAGTTGCCTTGTCATGCCCTTGTTATGCCCGATGATGGCCTCGCCATGCCCGACGATGGCCTTGCCAAGCCCGACGCTGGCCTTGTCATGACCTACGACGGCCTCGCCATGTCCGAGAGTGGCATTGTCATGGCCTTGTCATGCCCGACGTTGGTCTTGTGATGCCCGACGATGGCCTTGCCATGCCCGACGTTGGCCTTGCCATGTCGGACGATGGCCTTGTCAGGCCCGACGCTAGCCTTGTCATGCCAACGATTGCCTTGTCTTGCCCGACGATTGCCTTGTCATGCCCGACGATGGCCTTGTCATGCCCGACCATGGCCTTGTCATGCCCGACGATTGCCTTGTCATGCCCATTGCCCGATGATGGCCTTGTCATCCCAAACGATAGCCTTGTGATGCCCGACGATGGCCTTGTCATGCCAAATGATGGCCTTGTCATGCCCGACGATGGCCTTGTCATGCCCGACGAAGGGCTTGTCATGCCCGATGATGGCCTTGTCATGCCCGACGATGGCCTTGTGATGCCTAACGATTGCCTTGTCATGCCCGACGCTAATCTTGCCATGTCCGAGAGTTGTCTTGTCATGCCCTTGTCATGCCCGACGATGGCCTAGCCATGCCTGACGCTGGCCTTGTCATGCCTAACGATGGCCTTTCCATGCCCGACGATGGCCTTGACATGCCCGACGATGGCCTTGCCATGTCCGAGAGTGTCCTTGCCATGACCTTGTCATGCCCGACGATGGCCTCGCCATGCCCGACGATGGCATTGTCATGTCGGACGATGGCCTTGTCATGCCCGACGATGGCCTTGTCATGCCCGAGGATGGCCTTGTCATGCCCGACGAAGGGCTTGTCATGCCCGACGATGGCCTTGTCATGCCCGACGATGGCCTTGTCATGCCCGACGATGGCCTTGTCATGCCCGACGATGGCCTTGTCATCCCGACGATTGCCTTACCATGCCCAACGATTGCCTTTCCATGCCCGACGTTGGATTTGCCATGCCCGATGATGGCCTTGTCATGCCCGACGATGACCTTGTCATGCCCGACAATGGCCTTTTCATGCCCAACGATGGTCTTGTCTTGCCCGAAGATGGCCTTGTCAAGCCCGATGATGGCCTTGTCATGCCCGACGATGGCCTTGTCCTGCCCGACGCTGGCTTTGCCATGTCCGAGAGTTGCCTTGTCATGACCTTTTTATGCCCGACGTTGGCCTTGCCATGCCCGACGCTGGTCTTGTCATGCCCGACGATGGCCTTGCCATGCCCGGCGATGGCCTTGCCATGTCCAAGAGTTTCCTTGTCATGACCTTGTTATGCCCGACGCTGGCCTCGCCATGCCCGAGAGTGGCATTGTCATGCTCGACGCTTGCCTTGTCATGACCGACGACGGCCTCACCATGTCCGAGAGTTCATTGTCATGGCCTTGTCATGCCCAACGATGGCCTTGTCATGCCCGACGATGGCGGTGCCATGCCCGACGCTGGCCTTGCCATGTCGGACGATGGCCTTGTGAGGTCCGACGCTAGCCTTGTCATGCCCAACGATTGCCTTGTCTTGCCCGACGATTGCCTTGTCATGCCCGAGATGGCCTTGTCATGCCCGACCATGGCCTTGTCATGCCCGACGATTGCCTTGTCACGCCCATTGCCCGAGGATGGCCTTGTCATCCCAAACGATAGCCTTGTGATGCCCGACGATGGTCTTGTCATGCGAAATGATGGCCTTGTCATGCCCGACGATGGCCTCGCCATGCCCGACGATGGCATCGTCATGTCGGACGATGGCCTTGTCATGCCCGACGATGGCCTTGTCATGCCCGACGATGGCCTTGTCATGCCCGACGATGGCCTTGTCATCCCGACGATTGCCTTACCATGGCCAACGATTGCCTTTCCATGCCCGACGTTGGACTTGCCATGCCCGATGATGGCCTTGTCATGCCCGACGATGGCCTTGTCATGCCCGACGATGGCCTTTTCATGCCCAACGATGGCCTTGTCTTGCCCGAAGATGGCCTTGTCAAGCCCGATGATGGCCTTGTCATGCCCGACGATGGCCTTGTCCTGCCCGACGCTGGCTTTGCCATGTCCGAGAGTTGCCTTGTCATGACCTTGTCATGCCCGACGATGGCCTTGCCATGCCCGACGCTGGTCTTGTCATGCCCGACGATGGCCTTGCCATGCCCGGCGATGGCCTTGCCATGTCCAAGAGTTGCCTTGTCATGACCTTGTTATGCCCGACGCTGGCCTCGCCATGCCCAGAGTTGCATTGTCATGCTCGACGCTTGCCTTGTCATGACCGACGACGGCCTTGCCATGTCCGAGAGTTCATTGTCTTGGCCTTGTCATGCCCGACGATGGCCTTGTCATGCCCGACGATGGCCGTGCCATGCCCGACGCTGGCCTTGCCATGTCAGACGATGGCCTTGTGAGGCCCGACGCTAGCCTTTTCATGGCCAACGATTGCCTTGTCTTGCCCGACGATTGCCTTGTCATGCCCGAGATGGCCTTGTCATGCCCAACCATGGCCTTGTCATGCCCGACGATTGCCTTGTCATGCCCATTGCCCGATGATGGCCTTGTCATCCCAAACGATAGCCTTGTGATGCCCAACGATGGCCTTGTCATGCCAAACGATGGCCTTGTCATGCGCGACGATGGCCTTGTCATGCCCGACGAAGGGCTTGTCATGCCCGATGATGGCCTTGTCATGCCCGACGATGGCCTTGTCATGCCCGACGATTGCCTTGCCATGCCCGACGCTGGCCTTGCCATGTCCGAGAGTTGCCTTGTCATGCCCTTGTCATGCCCGACGATGGCCTTGCCATGCTTGACGCTGGCCTTGTCATGCCTAACGATGGCCTTGCCATGCCCGACGATGGCCTTGACATGCTCGAGGATGGCCTTGCCCTGTCCGAGAGTTGCCTTGTCATGACCTTGTCATGCCCGACGATGGCCTCGCCATGCCCGACGATTGCATTGTCATGTCCGACGATGGCCTTGTCAAGCCCGACGATGGCCCTGTCACGCCCGACGATGGCCTTGTCATGCCCGACGAAGGTCCTATCATGCCCGACGATGGCCTTGTCATGCCCGACGATGGCCTTGTCATGCCCGACGATGGCCTTGTCATCCCGACGATTGCCTTGTCATCCCGACGATTGCCTTACCATGCCCAACGATTGCTTTTCCATGCCCGACGTTGGACTTGCCATGCCCGATGATGGCCTTGTCATGTCCGACGATGGCCTTGTCATGCCCGACGATGGCCTTGTCATGCCCGACGAAGGGCTTGTCAGGCCCGACGATGGCCTTGTCATGCCCGACGATGGCCTTGTCATGCCCGACGATGGCCTTGTCATGCCCGACGATGGCCTTGTCATCCCGACGATTGCCTTACCATGCCCAACGATTGCCTTTCCATGCCCGACGTTGGATTTTCCATGCCCGATGATGGCCTTGTCATGCCCGACGATGACCTTGTCATGCCCGACAATGGCCTTTTCATGCCCAACGATGGTCTTGTCTTGCCCGAAGATGGCCTTGTCAAGCCCGATGATGGCCTTGTCATGCTAGACGATGGCCTTGTCCTGCCCGACGCTGGCTTTGCCATGTCCGAGGGTTGCCTTGTCATGACCTTGTCATGCCCGACGTTGGCCTTGCCATGCCCGACGCTGGTCTTGTCATGCCCGACGATGGCCTTGCCATGCCCGGCGATGGCCTTGTCATGCCCAACGATTGCCTTGTCTTGCCCGACGATTGCCTTGTCATGCCCGAGATGGCCTTGTCATGCCCGACCATGGCCTTGTCATGCCCGACGATTGCCTTGTCACGCCCATTGCCCGAGGATGGCCTTGTCATCCCAAACGATAGCCTTGTGATGCCCGACGATGGTCTTGTCATGCCAAACGATGGTCTTGTCATGCCCGACTATGGTCTTGTCATGCCAAACGATGGCCTTGTCATGCCCGACGATGGCCTTGTCATGCCCGACGATGGCCCTTTATGCCCGACAAAGGGCTTGTCAGGCCCGACGATGGCCTTGTCATGCCCAACAATGGCCTTATCATGCCCGACGATGGCCTTGTCATGCCCGACGATGGCCTTGTCATCCCGACAATTGCCTTACCATGCCCAACGATTGCCTTTCCATGCCCGACGTTGGACTTGCCATGCCCGATGATGGCCTTGTCATGCCCGACGATGACCTTGTCATGCCCGACAATGGCCTTTTCATGCCCAACGATGGCCTTGTCTTGCCCGAAGATGGCCTTGTCAAGCCCGATGATGGCCTTGTCACGCCCAACGATTACCTTGTCTTGCCCGACAATGGCCTTGTCATGCGTGACGATGGCCTTGTCATGCCCACCATGGCCTTGTCATGCCTGACGATTGCCTTGTCATGCCCATTGCCCGACGATGGCCTTGTCATCCCAAACGATAGCGTTGTGATGCTCGACGATGGCCTTGTCATGCCAAATGATGGCCTTGTCACACCCGACGATGGCCTTGTGATGCCCAACGATTGCCTTGTCATGCCCGAAGCTGGTCTTACCATGTACGAGAGTTGTCTTGTCATGCCCTTGTCACTCCCGACGATGGCTTTGCCATGCCTAACGCTGGCCTTGTGATGCCTAACGATGGCCTTGCCATGCCCGACGATGGCCTTGACATGCCCGACGACGGCCTCGCCATGCCCAACGATGGCATTATCATGTCGGACGATGGCCTTGTCATGCCCGACGATGGCCTTGTCATGCCCGACGATGGCCTTGTCGTGCCCGACGAAGGGCTTGTCATGCCCGACGATGGCCTTGTCATGCCCGACGATGGCCTTGTCATGCCCGACGATGGCCTTGTCATGCCCGACGATTGCCTTACCATGCCCAACGATTGCCTTGCCATGCCCGACGTTGGACTTGCTATGCCCGTGGATGGCCTTGTCATGCCCGACGATGGCCTTGTCATGCCCGACGATGGCCTTTTCATGCCCAACGATGGCCTTGTCTTGCCCGACGATGGCCTTGTCAAGCCCGATGATGGCCTTGTCATGCCCGAAGATGGCCTTGTCCTGCCCGACGCTGGCTTGTTCATGTCCGAGAGTTGCCTTGTCATGACCTTGTCATGCCCGACGATGGCCTTGCCATGCCCGACGCTTGTCTTGTCATGCCCGACAATGGCCTTGCCATGCCCGGCGATGGCCTTGCCATGTCCAAGAGTTGCCTTGTCATGCCCTTGTTATGCCCGATGATGGCCTCGCCATGCCCGACGATGGCCTTGCCAAGCCCGACGCTGGCCTTGTCATGACCTACGACGGCCTCGCCATGTCCGAGAGTGGCATTGTCATGGCCTTGTCATGCCCGACGTTGGTCTTGTGATGCCCGACGATGGCCTTGCCATGCCCGACGTTGGCCTTGCCATGTCGGACGATGGCCTTGTCAGGCCCGACGCTAGCCTTGTCATGCCAACGATTGCCTTGTCTTGCCCGACGATTGCCTTGTCATGCCCGACGATGGCCTTGTCATGCCCGACCATGGCCTTGTCATGCCCGACGATTGCCTTGTCATGCCCATTGCCCGATGATGGCCTTGTCATCCCAAACGATAGCCTTGTGATGCCCGACGATGGCCTTGTCATGCCAAATGATGGCCTTGTCATGCCCGACGATGGCCTTGTCATGCCCGACGAAGGGCTTGTCATGCCCGATGATGGCCTTGTCATGCCCGACGATGGCCTTGTGATGCGTAACGATTGCCTTGTCATGCCCGACGCTAATCTTGCCATGTCCGAGAGTTGTCTTGTCATGCCCTTGTCATGCCCGACGATGGCCTAGCCATGCATGACGCTGGCCTTGTCATGCCTAACGATGGCCTTTCCATGCCCGACGATGGCCTTGACATGCCCGACGATGGCCTTGCCATGTCCGAGAGTGTCCTTGCCATGACCTTGTCATGCCCGACGATGGCCTCGCCATGCCCGACGATGGCATTGTCATGTCGGACGATGGCCTTGTCATGCCCGACGATGGCCTTGTCATGCCCGAGGATGGCCTTGTCATGCCCGACGAAGGGCTTGTCATGCCCGACGATGGCCTTGTCATGCCCGACGATGGCCTTGTCATGCCCGACGATGGCCTTGTCATGCCCGACGATGGCCTTGTCATCCCGACGATTGCCTTACCATGCCCAACGATTGCCTTTCCATGCCCGACGTTGGATTTGCCATGCCCGATGATGGCCTTGTCATGCCCGACGATGACCTTGTCATGCCCGACAATGGCCTTTTCATGCCCAACGATGGTCTTGTCTTGCCCGAAGATGGCCTTGTCAAGCCCGATGATGGCCTTGTCATGCCCGACGATGGCCTTGTCCTGCCCGACGCTGGCTTTGCCATGTCCGAGAGTTGCCTTGTCATGACCTTTTTATGCCCGACGTTGGCCTTGCCATGCCCGACGCTGGTCTTGTCATGCCCGACGATGGCCTTGCCATGCCCGGCGATGGCCTTGCCATGTCCAAGAGTTTCCTTGTCATGACCTTGTTATGCCCGACGCTGGCCTCGCCATGCCCGAGAGTGGCATTGTCATGCTCGACGCTTGCCTTGTCATGACCGACGACGGCCTCACCATGTCCGAGAGTTCATTGTCATGGCCTTGTCATGCCCAACGATGGCCTTGTCATGCCCGACGATGGCGGTGCCATGCCCGACGCTGGCCTTGCCATGTCGGACGATGGCCTTGTGAGGTCCGACGCTAGCCTTGTCATGCCCAACGATTGCCTTGTCTTGCCCGACGATTGCCTTGTCATGCCCGAGATGGCCTTGTCATGCCCGACCATGGCCTTGTCATGCCCGACGATTGCCTTGTCACGCCCATTGCCCGAGGATGGCCTTGTCATCCCAAACGATAGCCTTGTGATGCCCGACGATGGTCTTGTCATGCGAAATGATGGCCTTGTCATGCCCGACGATGGCCTCGCCATGCCCGACGATGGCATCGTCATGTCGGACGATGGCCTTGTCATGCCCGACGATGGCCTTGTCATGCCCGACGATGGCCTTGTCATGCCCGACGATGGCCTTGTCATGCCCGACGATGGCCTTGTCATCCCGACGATTGCCTTACCATGGCCAACGATTGCCTTTCCATGCCCGACGTTGGACTTGCCATGCCCGATGATGGCCTTGTCATGCCCGACGATGGCCTTGTCATGCCCGACGATGGCCTTTTCATGCCCAACGATGGCCTTGTCTTGCCCGAAGATGGCCTTGTCAAGCCCGATGATGGCCTTGTCATGCCCGACGATGGCCTTGTCCTGCCCGACGCTGGCTTTGCCATGTCCGAGAGTTGCCTTGTCATGACCTTGTCATGCCCGACGATGGCCTTGCCATGCCCGACGCTGGTCTTGTCATGCCCGACGATGGCCTTGCCATGCCCGGCGATGGCCTTGCCATGCCCGACGATGGCCTTGACATGCCCGACGACGGCCTCGCCATGCCCAACGATGGCATTATCATGTCGGACGATGGCCTTGTCATGCCCGACGATGGCCTTGTCATGCCCGACGATGGCCTTGTCGTGCCCGACGAAGGGCTTGTCATGCCCGACGATGGCCTTGTCATGCCCGACGATGGCCTTGTCATGCCCGACGATGGCCTTGTCATGCCCGACGATTGCCTTACCATGCCCAACGATTGCCTTGCCATGCCCGACGTTGGACTTGCTATGCCCGTGGATGGCCTTGTCATGCCCGACGATGGCCTTGTCATGCCCGACGATGGCCTTT
This sequence comes from Fagopyrum homotropicum, assembly GCA_033239125.1. Lineage (NCBI taxonomy): Eukaryota > Viridiplantae > Streptophyta > Magnoliopsida > Caryophyllales > Polygonaceae > Fagopyrum > Fagopyrum homotropicum. Next base: position 73,533,215 of record BSWB01000007.1, read on the forward strand.
TCATGCCCAACGATGGCCTTGTCTTGCCCGACGATGGCCTTGTCAAGCCCGATGATGGCCTTGTCATGCCCGAAGATGGCCTTGTCCTGCCCGACGCTGGCTTGTTCATGTCCGAGAGTTGCCTTGTCATGACCTTGTCATGCCCGACGATGGCCTTGCCATGCCCGACGCTTGTCTTGTCATGCCCGACAATGGCCTTGCCATGCCCGGCGATGGCCTTGCCATGTCCAAGAGTTGCCTTGTCATGCCCTTGTTATGCCCGATGATGGCCTCGCCATGCCCGACGATGGCCTTGCCAAGCCCGACGCTGGCCTTGTCATGACCTACGACGGCCTCGCCATGTCCGAGAGTGGCATTGTCATGGCCTTGTCATGCCCGACGTTGGTCTTGTGATGCCCGACGATGGCCTTGCCATGCCCGACGTTGGCCTTGCCATGTCGGACGATGGCCTTGTCAGGCCCGACGCTAGCCTTGTCATGCCAACGATTGCCTTGTCTTGCCCGACGATTGCCTTGTCATGCCCGACGATGGCCTTGTCATGCCCGACCATGGCCTTGTCATGCCCGACGATTGCCTTGTCATGCCCATTGCCCGATGATGGCCTTGTCATCCCAAACGATAGCCTTGTGATGCCCGACGATGGCCTTGTCATGCCAAATGATGGCCTTGTCATGCCCGACGATGGCCTTGTCATGCCCGACGAAGGGCTTGTCATGCCCGATGATGGCCTTGTCATGCCCGACGATGGCCTTGTGATGCCTAACGATTGCCTTGTCATGCCCGACGCTAATCTTGCCATGTCCGAGAGTTGTCTTGTCATGCCCTTGTCATGCCCGACGATGGCCTAGCCATGCATGACGCTGGCCTTGTCATGCCTAACGATGGCCTTTCCATGCCCGACGATGGCCTTGACATGCCCGACGATGGCCTTGCCATGTCCGAGAGTGTCCTTGCCATGACCTTGTCATGCCCGACGATGGCCTCGCCATGCCCGACGATGGCATTGTCATGTCGGACGATGGCCTTGTCATGCCCGACGATGGCCTTGTCATGCCCGAGGATGGCCTTGTCATGCCCGACGAAGGGCTTGTCATGCCCGACGATGGCCTTGTCATGCCCGACGATGGCCTTGTCATGCCCGACGATGGCCTTGTCATGCCCGACGATGGCCTTGTCATCCCGACGATTGCCTTACCATGCCCAACGATTGCCTTTCCATGCCCGACGTTGGATTTGCCATGCCCGATGATGGCCTTGTCATGCCCGACGATGACCTTGTCATGCCCGACAATGGCCTTTTCATGCCCAACGATGGTCTTGTCTTGCCCGAAGATGGCCTTGTCAAGCCCGATGATGGCCTTGTCATGCCCGACGATGGCCTTGTCCTGCCCGACGCTGGCTTTGCCATGTCCGAGAGTTGCCTTGTCATGACCTTTTTATGCCCGACGTTGGCCTTGCCATGCCCGACGCTGGTCTTGTCATGCCCGACGATGGCCTTGCCATGCCCGGCGATGGCCTTGCCATGTCCAAGAGTTTCCTTGTCATGACCTTGTTATGCCCGACGCTGGCCTCGCCATGCCCGAGAGTGGCATTGTCATGCTCGACGCTTGCCTTGTCATGACCGACGACGGCCTCACCATGTCCGAGAGTTCATTGTCATGGCCTTGTCATGCCCAACGATGGCCTTGTCATGCCCGACGATGGCGGTGCCATGCCCGACGCTGGCCTTGCCATGTCGGACGATGGCCTTGTGAGGTCCGACGCTAGCCTTGTCATGCCCAACGATTGCCTTGTCTTGCCCGACGATTGCCTTGTCATGCCCGAGATGGCCTTGTCATGCCCGACCATGGCCTTGTCATGCCCGACGATTGCCTTGTCACGCCCATTGCCCGAGGATGGCCTTGTCATCCCAAACGATAGCCTTGTGATGCCCGACGATGGTCTTGTCATGCGAAATGATGGCCTTGTCATGCCCGACGATGGCCTCGCCATGCCCGACGATGGCATCGTCATGTCGGACGATGGCCTTGTCATGCCCGACGATGGCCTTGTCATGCCCGACGATGGCCTTGTCATGCCCGACGATGGCCTTGTCATGCCCGACGATGGCCTTGTCATCCCGACGATTGCCTTACCATGGCCAACGATTGCCTTTCCATGCCCGACGTTGGACTTGCCATGCCCGATGATGGCCTTGTCATGCCCGACGATGGCCTTGTCATGCCCGACGATGGCCTTTTCATGCCCAACGATGGCCTTGTCTTGCCCGAAGATGGCCTTGTCAAGCCCGATGATGGCCTTGTCATGCCCGACGATGGCCTTGTCCTGCCCGACGCTGGCTTTGCCATGTCCGAGAGTTGCCTTGTCATGACCTTGTCATGCCCGACGATGGCCTTGCCATGCCCGACGCTGGTCTTGTCATGCCCGACGATGGCCTTGCCATGCCCGGCGATGGCCTTGCCATGTCCAAGAGTTGCCTTGTCATGACCTTGTTATGCCCGACGCTGGCCTCGCCATGCCCAGAGTTGCATTGTCATGCTCGACGCTTGCCTTGTCATGACCGACGACGGCCTTGCCATGTCCGAGAGTTCATTGTCTTGGCCTTGTCATGCCCGACGATGGCCTTGTCATGCCCGACGATGGCCGTGCCATGCCCGACGCTGGCCTTGCCATGTCAGACGATGGCCTTGTGAGGCCCGACGCTAGCCTTTTCATGGCCAACGATTGCCTTGTCTTGCCCGACGATTGCCTTGTCATGCCCGAGATGGCCTTGTCATGCCCAACCATGGCCTTGTCATGCCCGACGATTGCCTTGTCATGCCCATTGCCCGATGATGGCCTTGTCATCCCAAACGATAGCCTTGTGATGCCCAACGATGGCCTTGTCATGCCAAACGATGGCCTTGTCATGCCCGACGATGGCCTTGTCATGCCCGACGAAGGGCTTGTCATGCCCGATGATGGCCTTGTCATGCCCGACGATGGCCTTGTCATGCCCGACGATTGCCTTGCCATGCCCGACGCTGGCCTTGCCATGTCCGAGAGTTGCCTTGTCATGCCCTTGTCATGCCCGACGATGGCCTTGCCATGCTTGACGCTGGCCTTGTCATGCCTAACGATGGCCTTGCCATGCCCGACGATGGCCTTGACATGCTCGAGGATGGCCTTGCCCTGTCCGAGAGTTGCCTTGTCATGACCTTGTCATGCCCGACGATGGCCTCGCCATGCCCGACGATTGCATTGTCATGTCCGACGATGGCCTTGTCAAGCCCGACGATGGCCCTGTCACGCCCGACGATGGCCTTGTCATGCCCGACGAAGGTCCTATCATGCCCGACGATGGCCTTGTCATGCCCGACGATGGCCTTGTCATGCCCGACGATGGCCTTGTCATCCCGACGATTGCCTTGTCATCCCGACGATTGCCTTACCATGCCCAACGATTGCTTTTCCATGCCCGACGTTGGACTTGCCATGCCCGATGATGGCCTTGTCATGTCCGACGATGGCCTTGTCATGCCCGACGATGGCCTTGTCATGCCCGACGAAGGGCTTGTCAGGCCCGACGATGGCCTTGTCATGCCCGACGATGGCCTTGTCATGCCCGACGATGGCCTTGTCATGCCCGACGATGGCCTTGTCATCCCGACGATTGCCTTACCATGCCCAACGATTGCCTTTCCATGCCCGACGTTGGATTTTCCATGCCCGATGATGGCCTTGTCATGCCCGACGATGACCTTGTCATGCCCGACAATGGCCTTTTCATGCCCAACGATGGTCTTGTCTTGCCCGAAGATGGCCTTGTCAAGCCCGATGATGGCCTTGTCATGCTAGACGATGGCCTTGTCCTGCCCGACGCTGGCTTTGCCATGTCCGAGGGTTGCCTTGTCATGACCTTGTCATGCCCGACGTTGGCCTTGCCATGCCCGACGCTGGTCTTGTCATGCCCGACGATGGCCTTGCCATGCCCGGCGATGGCCTTGTCATGCCCAACGATAGCCTTGTCTTGCCCGACAATTGCCTTGTCATGCCCGAGATGGCCTTGTCATGCCCGACCATGGCCTTGTCATGCCCGACGATTGCCTTGTCACGCCCATTGCCCGAGGATGGCCTTGTCATCCCAAACGATAGCCTTGTGATGCCCGACGATGGTCTTGTCATGCCAAACGATGGTCTTGTCATGCCCGACTATGGTCTTGTCATGCCAAACGATGGCCTTGTCATGCCCGACGATGGCCTTGTCATGCCCGACGATGGCCCTTCATGCCCGACAAAGGGCTTGTCAGGCCCGACGATGGCCTTGTCATGCCCAACAATGGCCTTATCATGCCCGACGATGGCCTTGTCATGCCCGACGATGGCCTTGTCATCCCGACAATTGGCTTACCATGCCCAACGATTGCCTTTCCATGCCCGACGTTGGACTTGCCATGCCCGATGATGGCCTTGTCATGCCCGACGATGACCTTGTCATGCCCGACAATGGCCTTTTCATGCCCAACGATGGCCTTGTCTTGCCCGAAGATGGCCTTGTCAAGCCCGATGATGGCCTTGTCACGCCCAACGATTACCTTGTCTTGCCCGACAATGGCCTTGTCATGCGTGACGATGGCCTTGTCATGCCCACCATGGCCTTGTCATGCCTGACGATTGCCTTGTCATGCCCATTGCCCGACGATGGCCTTGTCATCCCAACCGATAGCGTTGTGATGCTCGACGATGGCCTTGTCATGCCAAATGATGGCCTTGTCACACCCGACGATGGCCTTGTGATGCCCAACGATTGCCTTGTCATGCCCGAAGCTGGTCTTACCATGTACGAGAGTTGTCTTGTCATGCCCTTGTCACTCCTGACGATGGCTTTGCCATGCCTAACGCTGGCCTTGTGATGCCTAACGATGGCCTTGCCATGCCCGACGATGGCCTTGACATGCCCGACGACGGCCTCGCCATGCCCAACGATGGCATTATCATGTCGGACGATGGCCTTGTCATGCCCGACGATGGCCTTGTCATGCCCGACGATGGCCTTGTCGTGCCCGACGAAGGGCTTGTCATGCCCGACGATGGCCTTGTCATGCCCGACGATGGCCTTGTCATGCCCGACGATGGCCTTGTCATGCCCGACGATTGCCTTACCATGCCCAACGATTGCCTTGCCATGCCCGACGTTGGACTTGCTATGCCCGTGGATGGCCTTGTCATGCCCGACGATGGCCTTGTCATGCCCGACGATGGCCTTTTCATGCCCAACGATGGCCTTGTCTTGCCCGACGATGGCCTTGTCAAGCCCGATGATGGCCTTGTCATGCCCGAAGATGGCCTTGTCCTGCCCGACGCTGGCTTTGTCATGTCCGAGAGTTGCCTTGTCATGACCTTGTCATGCCCGACGATGGCCTTGCCATGCCCGACGCTTGTCTTGTCATGCCCGACAATGGCCTTGCCATGCCCGGCGATGGCCTTGCCATGTCCAAGAGTTGCCTTGTCATGACCTTGTTATGCCCGATGATGGCCTCGCCATGCCCGACGATGGCCTTGCCAAGCCCGACGCTGGCCTTGTCATGACCTACGACGGCCTCGCCATGTCCGAGAGTGGCATTGTCATGGCCTTGTCATGCCCGACGTTGGTCTTGTGATGCCCGACGATGGCCTTGCCATGCCCGACGTTGGCCTTGCCATGTCGGACGATGGCCTTGTCAGGCCCGACGCTAGCCTTGTCATGCCAACGATTGCCTTGTCTTGCCCGACGATTGCCTTGTCATGCCCGACGATGGCCTTGTCATGCCCGACCATGGCCTTGTCATGCCCGACGATTGCCTTGTCATGCCCATTGCCCGATGATGGCCTTGTCATCCCAAACGATAGCCTTGTGATGCCCGACGATGGCCTTGTCATGCCAAATGATGGCCTTGTCATGCCCGACGATGGCCTTGTCATGCCCGACGAAGGGCTTGTCATGCCCGATGATGGCCTTGTCATGCCCGACGATGGCCTTGTGATGCCTAACGATTGCCTTGTCATGCCCGACGCTAATCTTGCCATGTCCGAGAGTTGTCTTGTCATGCCCTTGTCATGCCCGACGATGGCCTAGCCATGCCTGACGCTGGCCTTGTCATGCCTAACGATGGCCTTTCCATGCCCGACGATGGCCTTGACATGCCCGACGATGGCCTTGCCATGTCCGAGAGTGTCCTTGCCATGACCTTGTCATGCCCGACGATGGCCTCGCCATGCCCGACGATGGCATTGTCATGTCGGACGATGGCCTTGTCATGCCCGACGATGGCCTTGTCATGCCCGACGATGGCCTTGTCATGCCCGACGAAGGGCTTGTCATGCCCGACGATGGCCTTGTCATGCCCGACGATGGCCTTGTCATGCCCGACGATGGCCTTGTCATGCCCGACGATGGCCTTGTCATCCCGACGATTGCCTTACCATGCCCAACGATTGCCTTTCCATGCCCGACGTTGGATTTGCCATGCCCGATGATGGCCTTGTCATGCCCGACGATGACCTTGTCATGCCCGACAATGGCCTTTTCATGCCCAACGATGGTCTTGTCTTGCCCGAAGATGGCCTTGTCAAGCCCGATGATGGCCTTGTCATGCCCGACGATGGCCTTGTCCTGCCCAACGCTGGCTTTGCCATGTCCGAGAGTTGCCTTGTCATGACCTTGTCATGCCCGACGTTGGCCTTGCCATGCCCGACGCTGGTCTTGTCATGCCCGACGATGGCCTTGCCATGCCCGGCGATGGCCTTGCCATGTCCAAGAGTTGCCTTGTCATGACCTTGTTATGCCCGACGCTGGCCTCGCCATGCCCGAGAGTGGCATTGTCATGCTCGACGCTTGCCTTGTCATGACCGACGACGGCCTCACCATGTCCGAGAGTTCATTGTCATGGCCTTGTCATGCCCAACGATGGCCTTGTCATGCCCGACGATGGCGGTGCCATGCCCGACGCTGGCCTTGCCATGTCGGACGATGGCCTTGTGAGGTCCGACGCTAGCCTTGTCATGCCCAACGATTGCCTTGTCTTGCCCGACGATTGCCTTGTCATGCCCGAGATGGCCTTGTCATGCCCGACCATGGCCTTGTCATGCCCGACGATTGCCTTGTCACGCCCATTGCCCGAGGATGGCCTTGTCATCCCAAACGATAGCCTTGTGATGCCCGACGATGGTCTTGTCATGCGAAATGATGGCCTTGTCATGCCCGACGATGGCCTCGCCATGCCCGACGATGGCATTGTCATGTCGGACGATGGCCTTGTCATGCCCGACGATGGCCTTGTCATGCCCGACGATGGCCTTGTCATGCCCGACGATGGCCTTGTCATGCCCGACGATGGCCTTGTCATCCCGACGATTGCCTTACCATGGCCAACGATTGCCTTTCCATGCCCGACGTTGGACTTGCCATGCCCGATGATGGCCTTGTCATGCCCGACGATGGCCTTGTCATGCCCGACGATGGCCTTTTCATGCCCAACGATGGCCTTGTCTTGCCCGAAGATGGCCTTGTCAAGCCCGATGATGGCCTTGTCATGCCCGACGATGGCCTTGTCCTGCCTGACGCTGGCTTTGCCATGTCCGAGAGTTGCCTTGTCATGACCTTGTCATGCCCGACGATGGCCTTGCCATGCCCGACGCTGGTCTTGTCATGCCCGACGATGGCCTTGCCATGCCCGGCGATGGCCTTGCCATGTCCAAGAGTTGCCTTGTCATGACCTTGTTATGCCCGACGCTGGCCTCGCCATGCCCAGAGTTGCATTGTCATGCTCAACGCTTGCCTTGTCATGACCGACGACGGCCTTGCCATGTCCGAGAGTTCATTGTCTTGGCCTTGTCATGCCCGAAGATGGCCTTGTCATGCCCGACGATGGCCGTGCCATGCCCGACGCTGGCCTTGCCATGTCAGACGATGACCTTGTGAGGCCCGACGCTAGCCTTTTCATGGCCAACGATTGCCTTGTCTTGCCCGACGATTAACTTGTCATGCCCGAGATGGCCTTGTCATGCCCAACCATGGCCTTGTCATGCCCGACGATTGCCTTGTCATGCCCATTGCCCGATGATGGCCTTGTCATCCCAAACGATAGCCTTGTGATGCCCAACGATGGCCTTGTCATGCCAAACGATGGCCTTGTCATGCCCGACGATGGCCTTGTCATGCCCGACGAAGGGCTTGTCATGCCCGATGATGGCCTTGTCATGCCCGACGATGGCCTTGTCATGCCCGACGATTGCCTTGCCATGCCCGACGCTGGCCTTGCCATGTCCGAGAGTTGCCTTGTCATGCCCTTGTCATGCCCGACGATGGCCTTGCCATGCTTGACGCTGGCCTTGTCATGCCTAACGATGGCCTTGCCATGCCCGACGATGGCCTTGACATGCTCGAGGATGGCCTTGCCCTGTCCGAGAGTTGCCTTGTCATGACCTTGTCATGCCCGACGATGGCCTCGCCATGCCCGACGATTGCATTGTCATGTCCGACGATGGCCTTGTCAAGCCCGACGATGGCCCTGTCACGCCCGACGATGGCCTTGTCATGCCCGACGAAGGTCCTATCATGCCCGACGATGGCCTTGTCATGCCCGACGATGGCCTTGTCATGCCCGACGATGGCCTTGTCATCCCGACGATTGCCTTGTCATCACGACGATTGCCTTACCATGCCCAACGATTGCTTTTCCATGCCCGACGTTGGACTTGCCATGCCCGATGATGGCCTTGTCATGTCCGACGATGGCCTTGTCATGCCCGACGATGGCCTTGTCATGCCCGACGAAGGGCTTGTGAGGCCCGACGATGGCCTTGTCATGCCCGACGATGGCCTTGTCATGCCCGACGATGGCCTTGTCATGCCCGACGATGGCCTTGTCATCCCGACGATTGCCTTACCATGCCCAACGATTGCCTTTCCATGCCCGACGTTGGATTTTCCATGCCCGATGATGGCCTTGTCATGCCCGACGATGACCTTGTCATGCCCGACAATGGCCTTTTCATGCCCAACGATGGTCTTGTCTTGCCCGAAGATGGCCTTGTCAAGCCCGATGATGGCCTTGTCATGCTAGACGATGGCCTTGTCCTGCCCGACGCTGGCTTTGCCATGTCCGAGGGTTGCCTTGTCATGACCTTGTCATGCCCGACGTTGGCCTTGCCATGCCCGACGCTGGTCTTGTCATGCCCGACGATGGCCTTGCCATGCCCGACGATGGCCTTGTCATGCCCAACGATTGCCTTGTCTTGCCCGACGATTGCCTTGTCATGCCCGAGATGGCCTTGTCATGCCCGACCATGGCCTTGTCATGCCCGACGATTGCCTTGCCACGCCCATTGCCCGAGGATGGCCTTGTCATCCCAAACGATAGCCTTGTGATGCCCGACGATGGTCTTGTCATGCCAAACGATGGTCTTGTCATGCCCGACTATGGTCTTGTCATGCCAAACGATGGCCTTGTCATGCCCGACGATGGCCTTGTCATGCCCGACGATGGCCCTTCATGCCCGACAAAGGGCTTGTCAGGCCCGACGATGGCCTTGTCATGCCCAACAATGGCCTTATCATGCCCGACGATGGCCTTGTCATGCCCGACGATGGCCTTGTCATCCCGACAATTGCCTTACCATGCCCAACGATTGCCTTTCCATGCCCGACGTTGGACTTGCCATGCCCGATGATGGCCTTGTCATGCCCGACGATGACCTTGTCATGCCCGACAATGGCCTTTTCATGCCCAACGATGGCCTTGTCTTGCCCGAAGATGGCCTTGTCAAGCCCGATGATGGCCTTGTCACGCCCAACGATTACCTTGTCTTGCCCGACAATGGCCTTGTCATGCGTGACGATGGCCTTGTCATGCCCACCATGGCCTTGTCATGCCTGACGATTGCCTTGTCATGCCCATTGCCCGACGATGGCCTTGTCATCCCAAACGATAGCGTTGTGATGCTCGACGATGGCCTTGTCATGCCAAATGATGGCCTTGTCACACCCGACGATGGCCTTGTGATGCCCAACGATTGCCTTGTCATGCCCGAAGCTGGTCTTACCATGTACGAGAGTTGTCTTGTCATGCCCTTGTCACTCCCGACGATGGCTTTGCCATGCCTGACGCTGGCCTTGTGATGCCTAACGATGGCCTTGTCATGCCCGACGATGGCCTTGTCATGCCCGACGATGGCCTTGTCGTGCCCGACGAAGGGCTTGTCATGCCCGACGATGGCCTTGTCATGCCCGACGATGGCCTTGTCATGCCCGACGATGGCCTTGTCATGCCCGACGATTGCCTTACCATGCCCAACGATTGCCTTGCCATGCCCGACGTTGGACTTGCTATGCCCGTGGATGGCCTTGTCATGCCCGACGATGGCCTTGTCATGCCCGAGATGGCCTTTTCATGCCCAACGATGGCCTTGTCTTGCCCGACGATGGCCTTGTCAAGCCCGATGATGGCCTTGTCATGCCCGAAGATGGCCTTGTCCTGCCCGACGCTGGCTTTGTCATGTCCGAGAGTTGCCTTGTCATGACCTTGTCATGCCCGACGATGGCCTTGCCATGCCCGACGCTTGTCTTGTCATGCCCGACAATGGCCTTGCCATGCCCGGCGATGGCCTTGCCATGTCCAAGAGTTGCCTTGTCATGACCTTGTTATGCCCGATGATGGCCTCGCCATGCCCGACGATGGCCTTGCCAAGCCCGACGCTGGCCTTGTCATGACCTACGACGGCCTCGCCATGTCCGAGAGTGGCATTGTCATGGCCTTGTCATGCCCGACGTTGGTCTTGTGATGCCCGACGATGGCCTTGCCATGCCCGACGTTGGCCTTGCCAAGTCGGACGATGGCCTTGTCAGGCCCGACGCTAGCCTTGTCATGCCAACGATTGCCTTGTCTTGCCCGACGATTGCCTTGTCATGCCCGACGATGGCCTTGTCATGCCCGACCATGGCCTTGTCATGCCCGACGATTGCCTTGTCATGCCCATTGCCCGATGATGGCCTTGTCATCCCAAACGATAGCCTTGTGATGCCCGACGATGGCCTTGTCATGCCAAATGATGGCCTTGTCATGCCCGACGATGGCCTTGTCATGCCCGACGAAGGGCTTGTCATGCCCGATGATGGCCTTGTCATGCCCGACGATGGCCTTGTGATGCCTAACGATTGCCTTGTCATGCCCGACGCTAATCTTGCCATGTCCGAGAGTTGTCTTGTCATGCCCTTGTCATGCCCGACGATGGCCTAGCCATGCCTGACGCTGGCCTTGTCATGCCTAACGATGGCCTTTCCATGCCCGACGATGGCCTTGACATGCCCGACGATGGCCTTGCCATGTCCGAGAGTGTCCTTGCCATGACCTCGTCATGCCCGACGATGGCCTCGCCATGCCCGACGATGGCATTGTCATGTCGGACGATGGCCTTGTCATGCCCGACGATGGCCTTGTCATGCCCGACGATGGCCTTGTCATGCCCGACGATGGCCTTGTCATGCCCGACGATGGCCTTGTCATCCCGACGATTGCCTTACCATGCCCAACGATTGCCTTTCCATGCCCGACGTTGGATTTGCCATGCCCGATGATGGCCTTGTCATGCCCGACGATGACCTTGTCATGCCCGACAATGGCCTTTTCATGCCCAACGATGGTCTTGTCTTGCCCGAAGATGGCCTTGTCAAGCCCGATGATGGCCTTGTCATGCCCGACGATGGCCTTGTCCTGCCCGACGCTGGCTTTGCCATGTCCGAGAGTTGCCTTGTCATGACCTTGTCATGCCCGACGTTGGCCTTGCCATGCCCGATGCTGGTCTTGTCATGCCCGACGATGGCCTTGCCATGCCCGGCGATGGCCTTGCCATGTCCAAGAGTTGCCTTGTCATGACCTTGTTATGCCCGACGCTGGCCTCGCCATGCCCGAGAGTGGCATTGTCATGCTCGACGCTTGCCTTGTCATGACCGACGACGGCCTCACCATGTCCGAGAGTTCATTGTCATGGCCTTGTCATGCCCAACGATGGCCTTGTCATGCCCGACGATGGCGGTGCCATGCCCGACGCTGGCCTTGCCATGTCGGACGATGGCCTTGTGAGGTCCGACGCTAGCCTTGTCATGCCCAACGATTGCCTTGTCTTGCCCGACGATTGCCTTGTCATGCCCGAGATGGCCTTGTCATGCCCGACCATGGCCTTGTCATGCCCGACGATTGCCTTGTCACGCCCATTGCCTGAGGATGGCCTTGTCATCCCAAACGATAGCCTTGTGATGCCCGACGATGGTCTTGTCATGCGAAATGATGGCCTTGTCATGCCCGACGATGGCCTCGCCATGCCCGACGATGGCATTGTCATGTCGGACGATGGCCTTGTCATGCCCGACGATGGCCTTGTCATGCCCGACGATGGCCTTGTCATGCCCGACGATGGCCTTGTCATGCCCGACGATGGCCTTGTCATCCCGACGATTGCCTTACCATGGCCAACGATTGCCTTTCCATGCCCGACGTTGGACTTGCCATGCCCGATGATGGCCTTGTCATGCCCGACGATGGCCTTGTCATGCCCGACGATGGCCTTTTCATGCCCAACGATGGCCTTGTCTTGCCCGAAGATGGCCTTGTCAAGCCCGATGATGGCCTTGTCATGCCCGACGATGGCCTTGTCCTGCCCGACGCTGGCTTTGCCATGTCCGAGAGTTGCCTTGTCATGACCTTGTCATGCCCGACGATGGCCTTGCCATGCCCGACGCTGGTCTTGTCATGCCCGACGATGGCCTTGCCATGACCGGCGATGGCCTTGCCATGTTCAAGAGTTGCCTTGTCATGACCTTGTTATGCCCGACGCTGGCCTCGCCATGCCCAGAGTTGCATTGTCATGCTCAACGCTTGCCTTGTCATGACCGACGACGGCCTTGCCATGTCCGAGAGTTCATTGTCTTGGCCTTGTCATGCCCGAAGATGGCCTTGTTATGCCCGACGATGGCCGTGCCATGCCCGACGCTAGCCTTGCCATGTCGGACGATGGCCTTGTGAGGCCCGACGCTAGCCTTTTCATGGCCAACGATTGCCTTGTCTTGCCCGACGATTGCCTTGTCATGCCCGAGATGGCCTTGTCATGCCCAACCATGGCTTTGTCATGCCCGACGATTGCCTTGTCATGCCCATTGCCCGATGATGGCCTTGTCATCCCAAACGATAGCCTTGTGATGCCCAACGATGGCCTTGTCATGCCAAACGATGGCCTTGTCATGCCTGACGATGGCCTTGTCATGCCCGACGAAGGGCTTGTCATGCCCGATGATGGCCTTGTCATGCCCGACGATGGCCTTGTCATGCCCGACGATTGCCTTGCCATGCCCGACGCTGGCCTTGCCATGTCCGAGAGTTGCCTTGTCATGCCCTTGTCATGCCCGACGATGGCCTTGCCATGCTTGACGCTGGCCTTGTCATGCCTAACGATGGCCTTGCCATGCCCGACGATGGCCTTGACATGCTCAAGGATGGCCTTGCCCTGTCCGAGAGTTGCCTTGTCATGACCTTGTCATGCCCGACGATGGCCTCGCCATGCCCGACGATTGCATTGTCATGTCCGACGATGGCCTTGTCAAGCCCGACGATGGCCCTGTCACGCCCGACGATGGCCTTGTCATGCCCGACGAAGGTCTTATCATGCCCGACGATGGCCTTGTCATGCCCGACGATGGCCTTGTCATGCCCGACGATGGCCTTGTCATCCCGACGATTGCCTTGTCATCCCGACGATTGCCTTACCATGCCCAACGATTGCTTTTCCATGCCCGACGTTGGACTTGCCATGCCCGATGATGGCCTTGTCATGTCCGACGATGGCCTTGTCATGCCCGACGATGGCCTTGTCATGCCCGACGAAGGGCTTGTCAGGCCCGACGATGGCCTTGTCATGCCCGACGATGGCCTTGTCATGCCCGACGATGGCCTTGTCATGCCCGACGATGGCCTTGTCATCCCGACGATTGCCTTACCATGCCCAACGATTGCCTTTCCATGCCCGACGTTGGATTTTCCATGCCCGATGATGGCCTTGTCATGCCCGACGATGACCTTGTCATGCCCGACAATGGCCTTTTCATGCCCAACGATGGTCTTGTCTTGCCAGAAGATGGCCTTGTCAAGCCCGATGATGGCCTTGTCATGCTAGACGATGGCCTTGTCCTGCCCGACGCTGGCTTTGCCATGTCCGAGGGTTGCCTTGTCATGACCTTGTCATGCCCGACGTTGGCCTTGCCATGCCCGACGCTGGTCTTGTCATGCCCGACGATGGCCTTGCCATGCCCGGCGATGGCCTTGTCATGCCCAACGATTGCCTTGTCTTGCCCGACGATTGCCTTGTCATGCCCGAGATGGCCTTCTCATGCCCGACCATGGCCTTGTCATGCCCGACGATTGCCTTGTCACGCCCATTGCCCGAGGATGGCCTTGTCATCCCAAACGATAGCCTTGTGATGCCCGACGATGGTCTTGTCATGCCAAACGATGGTCTTGTCATGCCCGACTATGGTCTTGTCATGCCAAACGATGGCCTTGTCATGCCCGACGATGGCCTTGTCATGCCCGACGATGGCCCTTCATGCCCGACAAAGGGCTTGTCAGGCCCGACGATGGCCTTGTCATGCCCAACAATGGCCTTATCATGCCCGACGATGGCCTTGTCATGCCCGACGATGGCCTTGTCATCCCGACAATTGCCTTACCATGCCCAACGATTGCCTTTCCATGCCCGACGTTGGACTTGCCATGCCCGATGATGGCCTTGTCATGCCCGACGATGACCTTGTCATGCCCGACAATGGCCTTTTCATGCCCAACGATGGCCTTGTCTTGCCCGAAGATGGCCTTGTCAAGCCCGATGATGGCCTTGTCATGCCCGACGATGGCCTTGTCCTGCCCGACGCTGGCTTTGCCATGTCCGAGAGTTGCCTTGTCATGACCTTGTCATGCCCGACGATGGCCTTGCCATGCCCGACGTTGGTCTTGTCATGCCCGACGAAGGCCTTGCCATGCCCGGCGATGGCCTTGCCATGTCCAAGAGTTTCCTTGTCATGACTTTGTTATGCCCGACGCTGGCCTCGCCATGCCCGAGAGTGGCATTGTCATGCTCGACGCTTGCCTTGTCATGACCGACGACGGCCTCGCCATGTCCGAGAGTTCATTGTCATGGCCTTGTCATGCCCGACGATAGCCTTGTCATGCCCGACGATGGCCGTGCCATGCCCGACGCTGGCCTTGCCATGTCGGACGATGGCCTTGTCATGCCCGACGATGGCCGTGCCATGCCCGACGCTGGCCTTGCCATGTCGGACGATGGCCTTGGGGCCGACGCTAGCCTTGTCATGCCCAACGATTGCCTTGTCTTGCCCGACGATTGCCTTGTCATGCCCGAGATGGCCTTGTCATGCCCGACCATGGCCTTGTCATGCCCGACGATTGCCTTGTCACGCCCATTGCCCGAGGATGGCCTTGTCATCCCAAACGATAGCCTTGTGATGCCCGACGATGGTCTTGTCATGCCCAACGATGGCCTTGTCATGCCCGACGAATGCCTCGCCATGCCCGACGATGGCATTGTCATGTCGGACGATGGCCTTGTCATGCCCGACGATGGCCTTGTCATGCCCGACGATGGCCTTGTCATGCCCGACGAGGGCCTTGTCATGCCCGACGATGGCCTTGTCATCCCGACGATTGCCTTACCATGGCCAACGATTGCCTTTCCATGCCCGACGTTGGACTTGTCATGCCCGATGATGGCCTTGTCATGCCCGACGATGGCCTTGTCATGCCCGACGATGGCCTTTTCATGACCAACGATGGCCTTGTCTTGCCCGAAGATGGCCTTGTCAAGCCCGATGATGGCCTTGTCATGCCTGACGATGGCCTTGTCCTGCCCGACGCTGGCTTTGCCATGTCCGAGAGTTGCCTTGTCATGACCTTGTCATGCCCGACGATGGCCTTGCCATGCCCGACGCTGGTCTTGTCATGCCCGACGATGGCCTTTCCATGCCCGGCGATGGCCTTGCCATGTCCAAGAGTTGCCTTGTCATGACCTTGTTATGCCCGACGCTGGCCTCGCCATGCCCAGAGTTGCATTGTCATGCTCGACGCTTGCCTTGTCATGACCGACGACGGCCTTGCCATGTCCGAGAGTTCATTGTCATGGCCTTGTCATGCCCGACGATGGCCTTGTCATGCCCGACGATGGCCGTGCCATGCCCGACGCTGGCCTTGCCATGTCCGACGATGGCCTTGTGAGGCCCGACGCTAGCTTTTTCATGGCCAACGATTGCCTTGTCTTGCCCGACGATTGCCTTGTCATGCCCGAGATGGCCTTGTCATGCCCAACCATGGCCTTGTCATGCCCGACGATTGCCTTGTCATGCCCATTGCCCGATGATGGCCTTGTCATCCCAAACGATACCCTTGTGATGCCCAACGATGGCCTTGTCATGCCAAACGATGGCCTTGTCATGCCCGACGATGGCCTTGTCATGCCCGACGAAGGGCTTGTCATTCCCGATGATGGCCTTGTCATGCCCGACGATGGCCTTGTCATGCCCGACGATTGCCTTGCCATGCCCGACGCTGGCCTTGCCATGTCCGAGAGTTGTCTTGTCATGCCCTTATCATGCCCGACGATGGCCTTGCCATGCTTGACGCTGGCCTTGTCATGCCTAACGATGGCCTTGCCATGCCCGACGATGGCCTTGACATGCCCGAGGATGGCCTTGCCCTGTCCGAGAGTTGCCTTGTCATGACCTTGTCATGCCCGACGATGGCCTCGCCATGCCCGACGATTGCATTGTCATGTCCGACGATGGCCTTGTCAAGCCCGACGATGGCCCTGTCACGCCCGACGATGGCCTTGTCATGCCCGACGAAGGTCTTATCATGCCCGACGATGGCCTTGTCATGCCCGACGATGGCCTTGTCATGGCCGACGATGGCCTTGTCATCCCGACGATTGCCTTGTCATCCCGACGATTGCCTTACCATGCCCAACGATTGATTTTCCATGCCCGACGTTGGACTTGCCATGCCCGATGATGGCCTTGTCATGTCCGACGATGGCCTTGTCATGCCCGACGATGGCCTTTTCATGCCCAACGATGGCCTTGTCTTGCCCGAAGATGGCCTTGTCATGCCCGACTATGGCCTTGTCATGCCCGACGATGGCTTTGCCATGTCCGAGTGTTGCCTTGTCATGACCTTGTCATAACCGACGATGGCCTTGCAATGCCCGACGCTGGTCTTGTCATGCCCGACGATGGCCTTGCCATGCCCGGCGATGGCCTTGCCATGTCCAAGAGTTGCCTTGTCATGACCTTGTTATGCCCGATGATGGCCTCGCCATGCCCGAAGATGGCCTTGCCATGCCCGACGCTGGCCTTGTCATGACCTACAACGGCCTCGCCATGTCCGAGAGTGGCATTGTCATGGCCTTGTCATGCCCGACGATGGTCTTGTGATGCCCGACGATGGCCTTGCCATGCCCGACGATGGCCTTGCCATGTCGGACGATGGCCTTGCCATGCCCGACGCTGGTCTTGTCATGCCCGACGATGGCCTTTTCATGCCCGGCGATGGACTTTTCATGCCTGACGATGGCCTTGTCATGCCCGACGATGGCCTCGCTATGCCCGACACTGGCATTTTCATGTCCGACGATGGCCTTGCCATGCCCGAAGATGGCCTTGTCATGCCCGACGCTGGCCTTGCCATGTCCGAGAGTTGCCTTGTCATGACCTTGTCATGCCCGAAGATGGCCTTGTCATGCCCGACGATGGCCTTGTCATGCCCGACGCTGGCCTTGCCATGTCCGAGAGTTGCCTTGTCATGACCTCGTCATGTCCGACGATGGGCTTGCCTTGCCCGACACTGGCCTTGTCATGCCCGACCATGGCCTTGCCATGCCCGACGCTGGCATTGCCATGCCCGACGATGGCCTCGCCATGTCCGAGAGTGGCATTGTCATGGCCTTGGCATGCCCGACAATGGCCTTTTCATGCCCGACGATGGCCTTTTCATGCCCGACGATGGCCTTTTCATGCCCGACAATAGCCTTGTCATGCCAGACGATAGCCTAGCTATGCCCGACGCTAGCCTTTTCATGTCCGATGATGGTCTTGCCATGCCCGAAGATGGCCTTATCATGCCTGACAATGGCCTTGTCATGCCCGACGATGGCCTTGCCATGCTTGACGATGGGCTTGCCATGTCCGAGAGTTGCCTCGTCATGGCCTTGTCATGCCCGACAATGGCCTTGTCATGCCCGACGATGGCCTTGTCATGCACGACGATTGCCTTGCCATCCTTGACGCTGGCCTTGCCATGCCCGACAATGGACTTGTCAAGACCTACGATGGCCTCGCCATTTCCGAGAGTGACATTGTCATGACCTTGTCATGCCCGACGATGGTCTTGTGATGCCCGACGATGGCCTTGCCATGCCCGACGCTGGCCTTGCCATGTCGGACGATGGCCTTGTCAGGGCCGACGCTAGCCTTGTCATGCCCAACGATTGCCTTGTCTTGCCCGACGATTGCCTTGTCATGCCCGACGATGGCCTTGTCATGCCCGACCATGGCCTTGTCATGCCCAACGATTGCCTTATCATGCCCATTGCCCGATGATGGCCTTGTCATCCCAAACGATAGCCTTGTGATGCTTGACGATGGCCTTGCCATGCCAAACGATGGCCTTGTCATGCGCGACGATGGTCTTGTCATGCCCGACGAAGGGCTTGTCATGCCCGATGATGGCCTTGTCATGCCCGATGATGGCCTTGTCATGCCCGACGATTGCCTTGCCATGCCCGACGTTGGCCTTGCCATGTCCGAGAGTTGTCTTGTCATGCCCTTGTCATGCCCGACGATGGCCTTGCCATGCTTGACGCTGGCCTTGTCATGCCTAATGATGGCCTTGCCATGCCCGACGATGGCCTTGCCCTGTCCGAGAGTTGCCTTGTCATGACCTTGTCATGCCCGATGATGGTCTCGCCATGTCTGACGATTGCGTTGTCATGTCCGACGAAGGCCATGTCTTGCCCGACGATGGCCTTGTCACGCCCGACGATGGCCTTGTCATGCCCGACGAAGGTCTTATCATGCCCGACGATGGCCTTGTCATGCCCGACGATTGCCTTGTCATGCCCGACGATTGCTTTGCCATGCCCGACGTTGGCCTTGCCATGTCCGAGAGTTGTCTTGTCATGCCCTTGTCATGCCCGACGATGGCCTTGCCATGCTTGACGGTGGCCTTGTCCTGCCTAACGATGGCCTTGCCATGCCCAACGATGGCCTTGACATGCCCGAGGATGACCTTGCCCTGTCCGAGAGTTGCCTTGTCATGACCTTGTCATGCCCGACGATGGTCTCGCCATGCCCGACGATTGCGTTGTCATGTCCGACGATGGCCTTGTCATGCCCGACGATGGCCTTGTCACGCCCGACGATGGCCTCTTCATGCCCGACGAAGGTCTTATCATGCCCGACGATGGCCTTTTCATGCCCGACGATGGCCTTGTCATGCCCGACGATGGCCTTGTCATCCCAACGATTGCCTTACCATGCCCGACGATGGCCTTGCCATGCCCGACGATGGCCTTGTCATGCCCGACGATGGCCTTGTCATGCCCGACGATGGACTTTCCATGCCCGACGATGGGCTTGTCATGCCCGACGATTGCCTTGCTATGCCCGACCCTGGCCTTTTCATGTCCAACGATGGCTATGCCATGCCCGACGCTGGCCTTGCCATGTGCAAGAGTTGCCTTGTCATGCCCTTGTCATGCCCGACGATGGCCTTGTCATGCCCGACGCTGGCCTTGCCATGTCCGAGAGTTGCCTTGTCATGCCCTTGCCATGTCCGAGAGTTGCCTTGTGATGCCCGACGATGGCCTTGTCAAGGCCGACGCTGGCTTTGCCATGTCCGAGAGTTGCCTTGTCATGATTTTGTCATGCCCGACGCTGGCCTTGTCATGCCCGACGATGGCCTCGCCATGTTCAAAAGTGGCATTGTCATGACCTTGTCATGCCCGACGATGGCCTTGTCATGCCCGACGATGGCCTTGTCATGCCAGACGATTGCCTTGCCATGCTTGATGCTGGCCTTGCCTTGCCCGACAATGGCCTTGGCATGCCCGACGATGGATTTTTCATGCCTGACGATGGCCTTGTCATGCCCGACGATGGCCTTGCTATGCCGGACAATGGCATTTTCATGTCCGACGATGGCCTTGCCATGCCCGAAGATGGCTTTGTCATGCCCGACGTTGGCCTTGTCATGCCCGACGATGACCTTTTCATGCCCGACGCTGGCCTTGCCATGTCCGAGAGTTGCCTTGTCATGACCTTGTCATGCCCGACGATGGCCTTGCCATGCCTGACTCTGGCCCTGTCATGCCCCACGATGGCCTTGCCATGCCCGCCGATGGCCTTGTCATGCTTGACGTTGGCATTAAAATGCCCTTTTTGATGCCCGACGATGGCCTTGCCATGCCCGACGCTGGCATTGTCATATCCGACGATGGCCTTGTCATGCCCGACGATGACCTTGTCATGCCCGAAGATGGCCTTGTCATGCCCGACGATGGCCTTGTCATGCCCGACGCTGGCCTTGCCATGTCCGAGAGTTGCCTAGTCATGACCTCGTCATGTCCGACGATGGGCTTGCCCTGCCCGACACTAGCCTTTTCATGCCCGACCATGGCCTTGCCATGCCCGACGCTGGCATTGCCATGCCCGACGATGGCCTCGCCATGTCCGAGAGTGGCATTGTCATGGCCTTGGCATGTCCGACGATGGCCTTTTCATGCCCGACGATGGCCTTTTTATGCCCGACGATGGCCTTTTCATGCCCGACGATAGCCTTGTCATGCCCGACGATAGCCTTGCTATGCCCGACGCTAGCCTTTTCATGCCAGATGATGGTCTTGCCAGGCCCGAAGATGGCCTTGTCATGCCTGACGATGGCCTTGTCATGCCCGACGATGGCCTTGTCATGCCCGACGATGGCCTTGCCATTCTTGACGATGGGCTTTCCATGTCCGAGAGTTGCCTCGTCATGGCCTTGTCATGCCCGTCGATGGCCTTGTCATGCCCGACGATTGCCTTGCCATCCTTGACACTGGCCTTGCCATGCCCGACAATGGCCTTGTCATGCCCGACGATGGCCTTGGCATGCCCGACGATGGACTTTGCATGCCTGACGATGGCCTTGTCATGCCAGACGATGGCCTTGCTATGCCCGACACTGGCATTTTCATGTCCGACGATGGCCTTGCCATGCCCGAAGATGGCCTTGTCATGCCTGACGATGGCCTTGTCATGCCCGACGATGGCCTTGCCATGCTTGACGATGGGCTTGCCATGTCCGAGAGTTGCCTCGTCATGACCTTGTCATGCCCGACGATGGCCTTGTCATGCCCGACGATGGCCTTCTCATGCCCGACGATTGCCTTGCCATGCTTGACGCTGGCCTTGCCATGCCCGACACTGGCATTTTCATGTCCGACGATGGACTTTCCATGCCCGACGATGGGCTTGTCATGCCCGACGATTGCCTTGCTATGCCCGACCCTGGCCTTTTCATGTCCAACGATGGCTATGCCATGCCCGACGCTGGCCTTGCCTTGTGCAAGAGTTGCCTTGTCATGCCCTTGTCATGCCCGACGATGGCCTTGTCATGCCCGACGCTGGCCTTGCCATGTCCGAGAGTTGCCTTGTCATGCCCTTGCCATGTCCGAGAGTTGCCTTGTGATGCCCGACGATGGCCTTGTCAAGGCCGACGCTGGCTTTGCCATGTCCGAGAGTTGCCTTGTCATGATTTTGTCATGCCCGACGTTGGCCTTGTTATGCCCGACGATGACCTTTTCATGCCCGACGCTGGACTTGCCATGTCCGAGAGTTGCCTTGTCATGACCTTGTCATGCCCGACGATGGCCTTGCCATGCCCGACGCTGGCCCTGTCATGCCCCACGATGGCCTTGCCATGCCCGACGATGGCCTTGTCATGCTTGACGCTGGCATTGACATGCCCTTTTTGATGCCTGACGATGGCCTTGCCATGCCCGACGCTGGCATTGTCATATCCGACGATGGCCTTGTCATGCCCGACGATGACCTTGTCATGCCCGAAGATGGCCTTGTCATGCCCGACGATGGCCTTGTCATGCCTGACGCTGGCCTTGCCATGTCCGAGAGTTGCCTTGTCATGACCTCGTCATGTCCGACGATGGGCTTCCCATGCCCGACACTGGCCTTGTCATGCCCGACCATGGCCTTGCCATGCCCGACGCTGGCATTGCCATGCCCGACGATGGCCTCGCCATGTCCGAGAGTGGGATTGTCATGGCCTTGGCATGTCTGACGATGGCCTTTTCATGCCCGACGATGGCCTTTTTATGCCCGACGATGGCCTTTTCATGCCCGACGATAGCCTTGTCATGCCCGACGATAGCCTTGCTATGCCCGACGCTAGCCTTTTCATGTCCGACGATGGTCTTGCCAGGCCCGAAGATGGCCTTGTCATGCCTGACGATGGCCTTGTCATGCCCGACGATGACCTTCTCATGCCCGAAGATGGCCTTGTCATGCCCGACGATGGCCTTGTCATGCCCGACGCTGGCCTTGCCATGTCTGAGAGTTGCCTTGTCATGACCTCGTCATATCCGACGATGGGCTTGCCCTGCCCGACACTGGCCTTGTCATGCCCGACCATGGCCTTGCCATGCCCGACACTAGCATTGCCATGCCCGACGATGGCCTCGCCATGTCCGAGAGTGGCATTGTCATGGCCTTGGCATGTCTGACGATGGCCTTTTCATGCCCGACGATGGCCTTTTTATGCCCGACGATGGCCTTTTTATGCCCGACGATAGCCTTGTCATGCCCGACGATTGCCTTGCTATGCCCGACGCTAGCCTTTTCATGTCCGACGATGGTCTTGGCAGGCCCGAAGATGGCCTTGTCATGCCCGACGATGGCCTTGCCATGCTTGACGATGGGCTTGCCATGTCCGAGAGTTGCCTCGTCATGGCCTTGTCATGCCCGACGATGGCCTTGTCATGCCCGACGATGGCCTTGTCATGCCCGACGATTGCCTTGCCATCCTTGACGCTGGCCTTGCCATGCCCGACAATGGCCTTGTCATGCCCGACGATGGCCTTGGCATGCCCAACGATGGACTTTTCATGTCTGACGATGGCCTTGTCATGCCCGACGATGGCCTTGTTATGCCCGACACTGGCATTTTCATGTCCGACGATGGCCTTGCCATGCCCGAAGATGGCTTTGTCATGCCCGACGTTGGCCTTGTAATGCCTGACGATGACCTTTTCATGCCCGACACTGGACTTGCCATGTCCGAGAGTTGCCTTGTCATGACCTTGTCATGCCCGACGATGGCTTTGCCATTCCCGACGCTGGCCCTGTCATGCCCCACGATGGCCTTGCCATGCCCGACGATGGCCTTGTCATGCTTGACGCTGGCATTGACATGCCCTTTTTGATGCCCGACGATGGCCTTGCCATGCCCGACGCTGGCATTGTCATATCCGACGATGGCCTTGTCATGCCCGACGATGACCTTGTCATGCCCGAAGATGGCCTTGTCATGCCCGACGATGGCCTTGTCATGCCTGACGCTGGCCTTGCCATGTCCGAGAGTTGCCTTGTCATGACCTCGTCATGTCCGACGATGGGCTTCCCATGCCCGACACTGGCCTTGTCATGCCCGACCATGGCCTTGCCATGCCCGACGCTGGCATTGCCATGCCCGACGATGGCCTCGCCATGTCCGAGAGTGGGATTGTCATGGCCTTGGCATGTCTGACGATGGCCTTTTCATGCCCGACGATGGCCTTTTTATGCCCGACGATGGCCTTTTCATGCCCCACGATAGCCTTGTCATGCCCGACGATAGCCTTGCTATGCCCGACGCTAGCCTTTTCATGTCCGACGATGGCCTTGCCATGCCCGAAGATGGCCTTGTCATGCCTGACGATGGCCTTGTCATGCCCGACGATGGCCTTGCCATGCTTGACGATGGGCTTGCCATGTCCGAGAGTTGCCTCGTCATGACCTTGTCATGCCCGACGATGGCCTTGTCATGCCCGACGATGGCCTTGCCATGCTTGACGCTGGCCTTGCCATGCCCGACACTGGCATTTTCATGTCCGACGATGGACTTTCCATGCCCGACGATGGGCTTGTCATGCCCGACGATTGCCTTGCTATGCCCGACCCTGGCCTTTTCATGTCCAACGATGGCTATGCCATGCCCGACGCTGGCCTTGCCTTGTGCAAGAGTTGCCTTGTCATGCCCTTGTCATGCCCGACGATGGCCTTGTCATGCCCGACGCTGGCCTTGCCATGTCCGAGAGTTGCCTTGTCATGCCCTTGCCATGTCCGAGAGTTGCCTTGTGATGCCCGACGATGGCCTTGTCAAGGCCGACGCTGGCTTTGCCATGTCCGAGAGTTGCCTTGTCATGATTTTGTCATGCCCGACGTTGGCCTTGTTATGCCCGACGATGACCTTTTCATGCCCGACGCTGGACTTGCCATGTCCGAGAGTTGCCTTGTCATGACCTTGTCATGCCCGACGATGGCCTTGCCATGCCCGACGCTGGCCCTGGCATGCCCCACGATGGCCTTGCCATGCCCGACGATGGCCTTGTCATGCTTGACGCTGGCATTGACATGCCCTTTTTGATGCCTGACGATGGCCTTGCCATGCCCGACGCTGGCATTGTCATATCCGACGATGGCCTTGTCATGCCCGACGATGACCTTGTCATGCCCGAAGATGGCCTTGTCATGCCCGACGATGGCCTTGTCATGCCTGACGCTGGCCTTGCCATGTCCGAGAGTTGCCTTGTCATGACCTCGTCATGTCCGACGATGGGCTTCCCATGCCCGACACTGGCCTTGTCATGCCCGACCATGGCCTTGCCATGCCCGACGCTGGCATTGCCAATCCCGACGATGGCCTCGCCATGTTCGAGAGTGGGATTGTCATGGCCTTGGCATGTCTGACGATGGCCTTTTCATGCCCGACGATGGCCTTTTTATGCCCGACGATGGCCTTTTCATGCCCGACGATAGCCTTGTCATGCCCGACGATAGCCTTGCTATGCCCGACGCTAGCCTTTTCATGTCCGACGATGGTCTTGCCAGGCCCGAAGATGGCCTTGTCATGCCTGACGATGGCCTTGTCATGCCCGACGATGACCTTGTCATGCCCGAAGATGGCCTTGTCATGCCCGACGATGGCCTTGTCATGCCCGACGCTGGCCTTGCCATGTCTGAGAGTTGCCTTGTCATGACCTCGTCATGTCCGACGATGGGCTTGCCCTGCCCGACACTGGCCTTGTCATGCCCGACCATGGCCTTGCCATGCCCGACACTAGCGTTGCCATGCCCGACGATGGCCTCGCCATGTCCGAGAGTGGCATTGTCATGGCCTTGGCATGTCTGACGATGGCCTTTTCATGCCCGACGATGGCCTTTTTATGCCCGACGATGGCCTTTTTATGCCCGACGATAGCCTTGTCATGCCCGACGATAGCCTTGCTATGCCCGACGCTAGCCTTTTCATGTCCGACGATGGTCTTGGCAGGCCCGAAGATGGCCTTGTCATGCCCGACGATGGCCTTGCCATGCTTGACGATGGGCTTGCCATGTCCGAGAGTTGCCTCGTCATGGCCTTGTCATGCCCGACGATGGCCTTGTCATGCCCGACGATGGCCTTGTCATGCCCGACGATTGCCTTGCCATCCTTGACGCTGGCCTTGCCATGCCCGACAATGGCCTTGTCATGCCCGACGATGGCCTTGGCATGCCCAACGATGGACTTTTCATGTCTGACGATGGCCTTGTCATGCCCGACGATGGCCTTGTTATGCCCGACACTAGCATTTTCATGTCCGACGATGGCCTTGCCATGCCCGAAGATGGCTTTGTCATGCCCGACGTTGGCCTTGTCATGCCTGACGATGACCTTTTCATGCCCGACACTGGACTTGCCATGTCCGAGAGTTGCCTTGTCATGACCTTGTCATGCCCGACGATGGCTTTGCCATTCCCGACGCTGGCCCTGTCATGCCCCACGATGGCCTTGCCATGCCCGACGATGGCCTTGTCATGCTTGACGCTGGCAATGACATGCCCTTTTTGATGCCCGACGATGGCCTTGCCATGCCCGACGCTGGCATTGTCATATCCGACGATGGCCTTGTCATGCACGACGATGACCTTGTCATGCCCGAAGATGGCCTTGTCATGCCCGACGATGGCCTTGTCATGCCTGACGCTGGCCTTGCCATGTCCGAGAGTTGCCTTGTCATGACCTCGTCATGTCCGACGATGGGCTTCCCATGCCCGACACTGGCCTTGTCATGCCCGACCATGGCCTTGCCATGCCCGACGCTGGCATTGCCATGCCCGACGATGGCCTCGCCATGTCCGAGAGTGGGATTGTCATGGCCTTGGCATGTCTGACGATGGCCTTTTCATGCCCGACGATGGCCTTTTTATGCCCGACGATGGCCTTTTCATGCCCGACGATAGCCTTGTCATGCCCGACGATAGCCTTGCTATGCCCGACGCTAGCCTTTTCATGTCCGATGATGGTCTTGCCAGGCCCGAAGATGGCCTTGTCATGCCTGACGATGGCCTTGTCATGCCCGACGATGGCCTTGCCATGCTTGACGATGGGCTTGCCATGTCCGAGAGTTGCCTCGTCATGGCCTTGTCATGCCCGACGATGGCCTTGTCATGCCCGACGATGGCCTTGTCATGCCTGACGATTGCCTTGCCATCCTTGACGCTGGCCTTGCCATGCCCGACAATGGCCTTGTCATGCCCGACGATGGCCTTGTCATGCCCGACGATGGACTTTTCATGCCTGACGATGGCCTTGTCATGCCCGACGATGGCCTTGCTATGCCCGACACTGGCATTTTCATGTCCGACGATGGCCTTGCCATGCCCGAAGATGGCCTTGTCATGCCTGACGATGGCCTTGACATGCCCGACGATGGCCTTGCCATGCTTGACGATGGGCTTGCCATGTCGGAGAGTTGCCTCGTCATGACCTTGTCATGCCCGACGATGGCCTTGTCATGCCCGACGATGGCCTTGCCATGCCCGACGATTGCCTTGCTATGCTTGAAGCTGGCCTTGCCATGCCCGACACTGGCATTTTCATGTCCGACGATGGCCTTGCCATGCCCGAAGATGGCTTTGTCATGCCCGACGTTGGCCTTGTCATGCCCGACGATGACCTTTTCATGCCCGACGCTGGACTTGCCATGTCCGAGAGTTGCCTTGTCATGACCTTGTCATGCCCGACGATGGCCTTGCGATGCCCGACGCTGGCCCTGTCATGCCCCACGATGGCCTTGCCATGCCCGACGATGGCCTTGTCATGCTTGACGCTGGCATTGACATGCCCTTTTTGATGCCCGACGATGGCCTTGCCATGCCCGACGCTGGCATTGTCATATCCGACGATGGCCTTGTCATGCCCGACGATGACCTTGTCATGCCCGAAGATGGCCTTGTCATGCCCGACGATGGCCTTGTCATGCCCGACGCTGGCCTTGCCATGTCCGAGAGTTGCCTTGTCATGACCTCGTCATGTCCGACGATGGGCTTGCCCTGCCCGACACTGGCCTTGTCATGCCCGACCATGGCCTTGCCATGCCCGACGCTGGCATTGCCATGCCCGACGATGGCATCGCCATGTCCGAGAGTGGCATTGTCATGGCCTTGGCATGTCTGACGATGGCCTTTTCATGCCCGACGATGGCCTTTTTATGCCCGACGATGGCCTTTTCATGCCCGACGATAGCCTTGTCATGCCCGACGATAGCCTTGCTATGCCCGACGCTAGCCTTTTCATGTCCGACGATGGTCTTGCCAGGCCCGAAGATGGCCTTGTCATGCCTGACGATGGCCTTGTCATGCCCGACGATGGCCTTGCCATGCTTGACGATGGGCTTGCCATGTCCGAGAGTTGCCTCGTCATGGCCTTGTCATGCCCGACGATGGCCTTGTCATGCCCGACGATGGCCTTGTCATGCCCGACGATGGCCTTGTTATGCCCGACGATTGCGTTGCCATCCTTGACGCTGGCCTTGCCATGCCCGACAGTGGCCTTGTCATGCCCGACGATGGCCTTGGCATGCCCGACGATGGACTTTTCATGCCTGACGATGGCCTTGTGATGCCCGACGATGGCGTTGCTATGCCCGACACTGGCATTTTCATGTCCGACGATGGCCTTGCCATGCCCGAAGATGGCCTTGTCATGCCTGACGATGGCCTTGTCATGCCCGACGATGGCCTTGCCATGCTTGACGATGGGCTTGCCATGTCTGAGAGTTGCCTCGTCATGACCTTGTCATGCCCGACGATGGCCTTGTCATGCCCGACGATGGCCTTGCCATGCCCGACGATTGCCTTGCCATGCTTGACGCTGGCCTTGCCATGCCCGACACTGGCATTTTCATGTCCGACGATGGCCTTGCCATGCCCGAAGATGGCTTTGTCATGCCCGACGTTGGCCTTGTCATGCCCGACGATGACCTTTTCATGCCCGACGCTGGACTAGCCATGTCCGAGAGTTGCCTTGTCATGACCTTGTCATGCCCGACGATGGCCTTGCCATGCCCGACGCTGGCCCTGTCATGCCCCACGATGGCCTTGCCATGCCCGACGATGGCCTTGTCATGCTTGACGCTGGCCTTGCCATGCCCGACGCTGGCCTTGCCATGGCCGACGATGGCCTTGCCATGCACGAAGATGGCTGTGTCATGCCCGACGTTGGCCTTGTCATGCCTGACGATGACCTTTTCATGCCCGACACTGGACTTGCCATGTCCGAGAGTTGCCTTGTCATGACCTTGTCATGCCCGACGATGGCTTTGCCATGCCCGACGCTGGCCCTGTCATGCCCCACGATGGCCTTGCCATGCCCGACGATGGCCTTGTCATGCTTGACGCTGGTATTGACATGCCCTTTTTGATGCCCGACGATGGCCTTGCCATGCCCGACGCTGGCATTGTCATATCCGACGATGGCCTTGTCATGCCCGACGATGACCTTGTCATGCCCGAAGATGGCCTTGTCATGCCCGACGATGGCCTTGTCATGCCCGACGCTGGCCTTGCCATGTCCGAGAGTTGCCTTGTCATGACCTCGTCATGTCCGACGATGGGCTTCTCATGCCCGACACTGGCCTTGTCATGCCCGACCATGGCCTTGCCATGCCCGACGCTGGCATTGCCATGCCCGACGATGGCCTCGCCACGTCCGAGAGTGGGATTGTCATGGCCTTGGCATGTCTGACGATGGCCTTTTCATGCCCGACGATGGCCTTTTTATGCCCGACGATGGCCTTTTCATGCCCGACGATAGCCTTGTCATGCCCGACGATAGCCTTGCTATGCCCGACGCTAGCCTTTTCATGTCCGACGATGGTCTTGCCAGGCCCGAAGATGGCCTTGTCATGCCTGACGATGGCCTTGTCATGCCCGACGATGGCCTTGCCATGCTTGACGATGGGCTTGCCATGTCCGAGAGTTGCCTCGTCATGGCCTTGTCATGCCCGACGATGGCCTTGTCATGCCCGACGATGGCCTTGTCATGCCCGACGATTGCCTTGCCATCCTTGACGCTGGCCTTGCCATGCCCGACAATGGCCTTGTCATGCCCGACGATGGCCTTGGCATGCCCGACGATGGACTTTTCATGCCTGACGATGGCCTTGTCATGCCCGACGATGGCCTTGCTATGCCCGACACTGGCATTTTCATGTCCGACGATGGCCTTGCCATGCCCGAAGATGGCCTTGTCATGCCTGACGATGGCCTTGTCATGCCCGACGATGGCTTTGCCATGCTTGACGATGGGCTTGCCATGTCCGAGAGTTGCCTCGTCATGACCTTGTCATGCCCGACGATGGCCTTGTCATGCCCGACGATGGCCTTGCCATGCCCGACGATTGCCTTGCCATGCTTGAAGCTGGCCTTGCCATGCCCGACACTGGCATTTTCATGTCCGACGATGGCCTTGCCATGCCCGAAGATGGCTTTGTCATGCCCGACGTTGGCCTTGTCATGCCCGACGATGACCTTTTCATGCCCGACGCTGGACTTGCCATGTCCGAGAGTTGCCTTGTCATGACCTTGTCATGCCCGACGATGGCCTTGCGATGCCCGACGCTGGCCCTGTCATGCCCCACGAAGGCCTTGCCATGCCCGACGATGGCCTTGTCATGCTTGACGCTGGCATTGACATGCCCTTTTTGATGCCCGACGATGGCCTTGCCATGCCCGACGCTGGCATTGTCATATCCGACGATGGCCTTGTCATGCCCGACGATGACCTTGTCATGCCCGAAGATGGCCTTGTCATGCCCGACGATGGCCTTGTCATGCCCGACGCTGGCCTTGCCATGTCCGAGAGTTGCCTTGTCATGACCTCGTCATGTCCGACGATGGGCTTGCCCTGCCCGACACTGGCCTTGTCATGCCCGACCATGGCCTTGCCATGCCCGACGCTGGCATTGCCATGCCCGACGATGGCATCGCCATGTCCGAGAGTGGCATTGTCACGGCCTTGGCATGTCTGACGATGGCCTTTTTATGCCCGACGATGGCCTTTTTATGCCCGACGATGGCCTTTTCATGCCAGACGATAGCCTTGTCATGCCCGACGATAGCCTTGCTATGCCCGACGCTAGCCTTTTCACGTCCGACGATGGTCTTGCCAGGCCCGAAGATGGCCTTGTCATGCCTGACGATGGCCTTGTCATGCCCGACGATGGCCTTGCCATGCTTGACGATGGGCTTGCCATGTCCGAGAGTTGCCTCGTCATGGCCTTGTCATGCCCGACGATGGCCTTGTCATGCCCGACGATGGCCTTGTCATGCCCGACGATGGCCTTGTCATGCCCGACGATTGCGTTGCCATCCTTGACGCTGGCCTTGCCATGCCCGACAGTGGCCTTGTCATGCCCGACGATGGCCTTGGCATGCCCGACGATGGACTTTTCATGCCTGACGATGGCCTTGTCATGCCCGACGATGGCCTTGCTATGCCCGACACTGGCATTTTCATGTCCGACGATGGCCTTGCCATGCCCGAAGATGGCCTTGTCATGCCTGACGATGGCCTTGTCATGCCCGACGATGGCCTTGCCATGCTTGACGATGGGCTTGCCATGTCTGAGAGTTGCCTCGTCATGACCTTGTCATGCCCGACGATGGCCTTGTCATGCCCGACGATGGCCTTGCCATGCCCGACGATTGCCTTGCCATGCTTGACGCTGGCCTTGCCATGCCCGACACTGGCATTTTCATGTCCGACGATGGCCTTGCCATGCCCGAAGATGGCTTTGTCATGCCCGACGTTGGCCTTGTCATGCCCGACGATGACCTTTTCATGCCCGACGCTGGACTAGCCATGTCCGAGAGTTGCCTTGTCATGACCTTGTCATGCCCGACGATGGCCTTGCCATGCCCGACGCTGGCCCTGTCATGCCCCACGATGGCCTTGCCATGCCCGACGATGGCCTTGTCATGCTTGACGCTGGCCCTGCCATGCCCGACGCTGGCCTTGCCATGCCCGACAATGGCCTTGCCATGCCCGAAGATGGCTGTGTCATGCCCGACGTTGGCCTTGTCATGCCTGACGATGACCTTTTCATGCCCGACACTGGACTTGCCATGTCCGAGAGTTGCCTTGTCATGACCTTGTCATGCCCGACGATGGCTTTGCCATGCCCGACGCTGGCCCTGTCATGCCCCACGATGGCCTTGCCATGCCCGACGATGGCCTTGTCATGCTTGACGCTGGTATTGACATGCCCTTTTTGATGCCCGACGATGGCCTTGCCATGCCCGACGCTGGCATTGTCATATCCGACGATGGCCTTGTCATGCCCGACGATGACCTTGTCATGCCCGAAGATGGCCTTGTCATGCCCGACGATGGCCTTGTCATGCCCGACGCTGGCCTTGCCATGTCCGAGAGTTTCCTTGTCATGACCTCGTCATGTCCGACGATGGGCTTCCCATGCCCGACACTGGCCTTGTCATGCCCGACCATGGCCTTGCCATGCCCGACGCTGGCATTGCCATGCCCGACGATGGCCTCGCCATGTCCGAGAGTGGGATTGTCATGGCCTTGGCATGTCTGACGATGGCCTTTTCATGCCCGACGATGGCCTTTTTATGCCCGACGATGGCCTTTTCATGCCCGACGATAGCCTTGTCATGCCCGACGATAGCCTTGCTATGCCCGACGCTAGCCTTTTCATGTCCGACGATGGTCTTGCCAGGCCCGAAGATGGCCTTGTCATGCCTGACGATGGCCTTGTCATGCCCGACGATGACCTTGTCATGCCCGAAGATGGCCTTGTCATGCCCGACGATGGCCTTGTCATGCCCGACGCTGGCCTTGCCATGTCTGAGAGTTGCCTTGTCATGACCTCGTCATGTCCGACGATGGGCTTGCCCTGCCCGACACTGGCCTTGTCATGCCCGACCATGGCCTTGCCATGCCCGACACTAGCGTTGCCATGCCCGACGATGGCCTCGCCATGTCCGAGAGTGGCATTGTCATGGCCTTGGCATGTCTGACGATGGCCTTTTCATGCCCGACGATGGCCTTTTTATGCCCGACGATGGCCTTTTTATGCCCGACGATAGCCTTGTCATGCCCGACGATAGCCTTGCTATGCCCGACGCTAGCCTTTTCATGTCCGACGATGGTCTTGGCAGGCCCGAAGATGGCCTTGTCATGCCCGACGATGGCCTTGCCATGCTTGACGATGGGCTTGCCATGTCCGAGAGTTGCCTCGTCATGGCCTTGTCATGCCCGACGATGGCCTTGTCATGCCCGACGATGGCCTTGTCATGCCCGACGATTGCCTTGCCATCCTTGACGCTGGCCTTGCCATGCCCGACAATGGCCTTGTCATGCCCGACGATGGCCTTGGCATGCCCAACGATGGACTTTTCATGTCTGACGATGGCCTTGTCATGCCCGACGATGGCCTTGTTATGCCCGACACTAGCATTTTCATGTCCGACGATGGCCTTGCCATGCCCGAAGATGGCTTTGTCATGCCCGACGTTGGCCTTGTCATGCCTGACGATGACCTTTTCATGCCCGACACTGGACTTGCCATGTCCGAGAGTTGCCTTGTCATGACCTTGTCATGCCCGACGATGGCTTTGCCATTCCCGACGCTGGCCCTGTCATGCCCCACGATGGCCTTGCCATGCCCGACGATGGCCTTGTCATGCTTGACGCTGGCATTGACATGCCCTTTTTGATGCCCGACGATGGCCTTGCCATGCCCGACGCTGGCATTGTCATATCCGACGATGGCCTTGTCATGCCCGACGATGACCTTGTCATGCCCGAAGATGGCCTTGTCATGCCCGACGATGGCCTTGTCATGCCTGACGCTGGCCTTGCCATGTCCGAGAGTTGCCTTGTCATGACCTCGTCATGTCCGACGATGGGCTTCCCATGCCCGACACTGGCCTTGTCATGCCCGACCATGGCCTTGCCATGCCCGACGCTGGCATTGCCATGCCCGACGATGGCCTCGCCATGTCCGAGAGTGGGATTGTCATGGCCTTGGCATGTCTGACGATGGCCTTTTCATGCCCGACGATGGCCTTTTTATGCCCGACGATGGCCTTTTCATGCCCGACGATAGCCTTGTCATGCCCGACGATAGCCTTGCTATGCCCGACGCTAGCCTTTTCATGTCCGATGATGGTCTTGCCAGGCCCGAAGATGGCCTTGTCATGCCTGACGATGGCCTTGTCATGCCCGACGATGGCCTTGCCATGCTTGACGATGGGCTTGCCATGTCCGAGAGTTGCCTCGTCATGGCCTTGTCATGCCCGACGATGGCCTTGTCATGCCCGACGATGGCCTTGTCATGCCTGACGATTGCCTTGCCATCCTTGACGCTGGCCTTGCCATGCCCGACAATGGCCTTGTCATGCCCGACGATGGCCTTGGCATGCCCGACGATGGACTTTTCATGCCTGACGATGGCCTTGTCATGCCCGACGATGGCCTTGCTATGCCCGACACTGGCATTTTCATGTCCGACGATGGCCTTGCCATGCCCGAAGATGGCCTTGTCATGCCTGACGATGGCCTTGACATGCCCGACGATGGCCTTGCCATGCTTGACGATGGGCTTGCCATGTCCGAGAGTTGCCTCGTCATGACCTTGTCATGCCCGACGATGGCCTTGTCATGCCCGACGATGGCCTTGCCATGCCCGACGATTGCCTTGCTATGCTTGAAGCTGGCCTTGCCATGCCCGACACTGGCATTTTCATGTCCGACGATGGCCTTGCCATGCCCGAAGATGGCTTTGTCATGCCCGACGTTGGCCTTGTCATGCCCGACGATGACCTTTTCATACCCGACGCTGGACTTGCCATGTCCGAGAGTTGCCTTGTCATGACCTTGTCATGCCCGACGATGGCCTTGCGATGCCCGACGCTGGCCCTGTCATGCCCCACGATGGCCTTGCCATGCCCGACGATGGCCTTGTCATGCTTGACGCTGGCATTGACATGCCCTTTTTGATGCCCGACGATGGCCTTGCCATGCCCGACGCTGGCATTGTCATATCCGACGATGGCCTTGCCATGTCCGAGAGTTGCCTTGTCATGACCTCGTCATGTCCGACGATGGGCTTGCCCTGCCCGACACTGGCCTTGTCATGCCCGACCATGGCCTTGCCATGCCCGACGCTGGCATTGCCATGCCCGACGATGGCATCGCCATGTCCGAGAGTGGCATTGTCATGGCCTTGGCATGTCTGACGATGGCCTTTTTATGCCCGACGATGGCCTTTTTATGCCCGACGATGGCCTTTTCATGCCAGACGATAGCCTTGTCATGCCCGACGATAGCCTTGCTATGCCCGACGCTAGCCTTTTCATGTCCGACGATGGTCTTGCCAGGCCCGAAGATGGCCTTGTCATGCCTGACGATGGCCTTGTCATGCCCGACGATGGCCTTGCCATGCTTGACGATGGGCTTGCCATGTCCGAGAGTTGCCTCGTCATGGCCTTGTCATGCCCGACGATGGCCTTGTCATGCCCGACGATGGCCTTGTCATGCCCGACGATGGCCTTGTTATGCCCGACGATTGCGTTGCCATCCTTGACGCTGGCCTTGCCATGCCCGACAGTGGCCTTGTCATGCCCGACGATGGCCTTGGCATGCCCGACGATGGACTTTTCATGGCTGACGATGGCCTTGTGATGCCCGACGATGGCCTTGCTATGCCCGACACTGGCATTTTCATGTCCGACGATGGCCTTGCCATGCCCGAAGATGGCCTTGTCATGCCTGACGATGGCCTTGTCATGCCCGACGATGGCCTTGCCATGCTTGACGATGGGCTTGCCATGTCTGAGAGTTGCCTCGTCATGACCTTGTCATGCCCGACGATGGCCTTGTCATGCCCGACGATGGCCTTGCCATGCCCGACGATTGCCTTGCCATGCTTGACGCTGGCCTTGCCATGCCCGACACTGGCATTTTCATGTCCGACGATGGCCTTGCCATGCCCGAAGATGGCTTTGTCATGCCCGACGTTGGCCTTGTCATGCCCGACGATGACCTTTTCATGCCCGACGCTGGACTAGCCATGTCCGAGAGTTGCCTTGTCATGACCTTGTCATGCCCGACGATGGCCTTGCCATGCCCGACGCTGGCCCTGTCATGCCCCACGATGGCCTTGCCATGCCCGACGATGGCCTTGTCATGCTTGACGCTGGCCTTGCCATGCCCGACGCTGGCCTTGCCATGGCCGACGATGGCCTTGCCATGCCCGAAGATGGCTGTGTCATGCCCGACGTTGGCCTTGTCATGCCTGACGATGACCTTTTCATGCCCGACACTGGACTTGCCATGTCCGAGAGTTGCCTTGTCATGACCTTGTCATGCCCGACGATGGCTTTGCCATGCCCGACGCTGGCCCTGTCATGCCCCACGATGGCCTTGCCATGCCCGACGATGGCCTTGTCATGCTTGACGCTGGTATTGACATGCCCTTTTTGATGCCCGACGATGGCCTTGCCATGCCCGACGCTGGCATTGTCATATCCGACGATGGCCTTGTCATGCCCGACGATGACCTTGTCATGCCCGAAGATGGCCTTGTCATGCCCGACGATGGCCTTGTCATGCCCGACGCTGGCCTTGCCATGTCCGAGAGTTGCCTTGTCATGACCTCGTCATGTCCGACGATGGGCTTCTCATGCCCGACACTGGCCTTGTCATGCCCGACCATGGCCTTGCCATGCCCGACGCTGGCATTGCCATGCCCGACGATGGCCTCGCCATGTCCGAGAGTGGGATTGTCATGGCCTTGGCATGTCTGACGATGGCCTTTTCATGCCCGACGATGGCCTTTTTATGCCCGACGATGGCCTTTTCATGCCCGACGATAGCCTTGTCATGCCCGACGATAGACTTGCTATGCCCGACGCTAGCCTTTTCATGTCTGACGATGGTCTTGCCAGGCCCGAAGATGGCCTTGTCATGCCTGACGATGGCCTTGTCATGCCCGACGATGGCCTTGCCATGCTTGACGATGGGCTTGCCATGTCCGAGAGTTGCCTCGTCATGGCCTTGTCATGCCCGACGATGGCCTTGTCATGCCCGACGATGGCCTTGTCATGCCCGACGATTGCCTTGCCATCCTTGACGCTGGCCTTGCCATGCCCGACAATGGCCTTGTCATGCCCGACGATGGCCTTGGCATGCCCGACGATGGACTTTTCATGCCTGACGATGGCCTTGGCATGCCCGACGATGGCCTTGCTATGCCCGACACTGGCATTTTCATGTCCGACGATGGCCTTGCCATGCCCGAAGATGGCCTTGTCATGCCTGACGATGGCCTTGTCATGCCCGACGATGGCCTTGCCATGCTTGACGATGGGCTTGCCATGTCCGAGAGTTGCCTCGTCATGACCTTGTCATGCCCGACGATGACCTTGTCATGCCCGACGATGGCCTTGCCATGCCCGACGATTGCCTTGCCATGCTTGAAGCTGGCCTTGCCATGCCCGACACTGGCATTTTCATGTCCGACGATGGCCTTGCCATGCCCGAAGATGGCTTTGTCATGCCCGACGTTGGCCTTGTCATGCCCGACGATGACCTTTTCATGCCCGACGCTGGACTTGCCATGTCCGAGAGTTGCCTTGTCATGACCTTGTCATGCCCGACGATGGCCTTGCGATGCCCGACGCTGGCCCTGTCATGCCCCACGAAGGCCTTGCCATGCCCGACGATGGCCTTGTCATGCTTGACGCTGGCATTGACATGCCCGACGCTGGCCTTGCCATGCCCGACGATGGCCTTGCCATGCCCGAAGATGGCTGTGTCATGCCCGACGTTGGCCTTGTCATGCCTGACGATGACCTTTTCATGCCCGACACTGGACTTGCCATGTCCGAGAGTTGCCTTGTCATGACCTTGTCATGCCCGACGATGGCTTTGCCATGCCCGACGCTGGCCCTGTCATGCCCCACGATGGCCTTGCCATGCCCGACGATGGCCTTGTCATGCTTGACGCTGGTATTGACATGCCCTTTTTGATGCCCGACGATGGCCTTGCCATGCCCGACGCTGGCATTGTCATATCCGACGATGGCCTTGTCATGCCCGACGATGACCTTGTCATGCCCGAAGATGGCCTTGTCATGCCCGACGATGGCCTTGTCATGCCCGACGCTGGCCTTGCCATGTCCGAGAGTTTCCTTGTCATGACCTCGTCATGTCCGACGATGGGCTTCCCATGCCCGACACTGGCCTTGTCATGCCCGACCATGGCCTTGCCATGCCCGACGCTGGCATTGCCATGCCCGACGATGGCCTCGCCTTGTCCGAGAGTGGGATTGTCATGGCCTTGGCATGTCTGACGATGGCCTTTTCATGCCCGACGATGGCCTTTTTATGCCCGACGATGGCCTTTTCATGCCCGACGATAGCCTTGTCATGCCCGACGATAGCCTTGCTATGCCCGACGCTAGCCTTTTCATGTCCGACGATGGTCTTGCCAGGCCCGAAGATGGCCTTGTCATGCCTGACGATGGCCTTGTCATGCCCGACGATGACCTTGTCATGCCCGAAGATGGCCTTGTCATGCCCGACGATGGCCTTGTCATGCCCGACGCTGGCCTTGCCATGTCTGAGAGTTGCCTTGTCATGACCTCGTCATGTCCGACGATGGGCTTGCCCTGCCCGACACTGGCCTTGTCATGCCCGACCATGGCCTTGCCATGCCCGACACTAGCGTTGCCATGCCCGACGATGGCCTCGCCATGTCCGAGAGTGGCATTGTCATGGCCTTGGCATGTCTGACGATGGCCTTTTCATGCCCGACGATGGCCTTTTTATGCCCGACGATGGCCTTTTTATGCCCGACGATAGCCTTGTCATGCCCGACGATAGCCTTGCTATGCCCGACGCTAGCCTTTTCATGTCCGACGATGGTCTTGGCAGGCCCGAAGATGGCCTTGTCATGCCCGACGATGGCCTTGCCATGCTTGACGATGGGCTTGCCATGTCCGAGAGTTGCCTCGTCATGGCCTTGTCATGCCCGACGATGGCCTTGTCATGCCCGACGATGGCCTTGTCATGCCCGACGATTGCCTTGCCATCCTTGACGCTGGCCTTGCCATGCCCGACAATGGCCTTGTCATGCCCGACGATGGCCTTGGCATGCCCAACGATGGACTTTTCATGTCTGACGATGGCCTTGTCATGCCCGACGATGGCCTTGTTATGCCCGACACTAGCATTTTCATGTCCGACGATGGCCTTGCCATGCCCGAAGATGGCTTTGTCATGCCCGACGTTGGCCTTGTCATGCCTGACGATGACCTTTTCATGCCCGACACTGGACTTGCCATGTCCGAGAGTTGCCTTGTCATGACCTTGTCATGCCCGACGATGGCTTTGCCATTCCCGACGCTGGCCCTGTCATGCCCCACGATGGCCTTGCCATGCCCGACGATGGCCTTGTCATGCTTGACGCTGGCATTGACATGCCCTTTTTGATGCCCGACGATGGCCTTGCCATGCCCGACGCTGGCATTGTCATATCCGACGATGGCCTTGTCTTGCCCGACGATGACCTTGTCATGCCCGAAGATGGCCTTGTCATGCCCGACGATGGCCTTGTCATGCCTGACGCTGGCCTTGCCATGTCCGAGAGTTGCCTTGTCATGACCTCGTCATGTCCGACGATGGGCTTCCCATGCCCGACACTGGCCTTGTCATGCCCGACCATGGCCTTGCCATGCCCGACGCTGGCATTGCCATGCCCGACGATGGCCTCGCCATGTCCGAGAGTGGGATTGTCATGGCCTTGGCATGTCTGACGATGGCCTTTTCATGCCCGACGATGGCCTTTTTATGCCCGACGATGGCCTTTTCATGCCCGACGATAGCCTTGTCATGCCCGACGATAGCCTTGCTATGCCCGACGCTAGCCTTTTCATGTCCGATGATGGTCTTGCCAGGCCCGAAGATGGCCTTGTCATGCCTGACGATGGCCTTGTCATGCCCGACGATGGCCTTGCCATGCTTGACGATGGGCTTGCCATGTCCGAGAGTTGCCTCGTCATGGCCTTGTCATGCCCGACGATGGCCTTGTCATGCCCGACGATGGCCTTGTCATGCCTGACGATTGCCTTGCCATCCTTGACGCTGGCCTTGCCATGCCCGACAATGGCCTTGTCATGCCCGACGATGGCCTTGGCATGCCCGACGATGGACTTTTCATGCCTGACGATGGCCTTGTCATGCCCGACGATGGCCTTGCTATGCCCGACACTGGCATTTTCATGTCCGACGATGGCCTTGCCATGCCCGAAGATGGCCTTGTCATGCCTGACGATGGCCTTGACATGCCCGACGATGGCCTTGCCATGCTTGACGATGGGCTTGCCATGTCCGAGAGTTGCCTCGTCATGACCTTGTCATGCCCGACGATGGCCTTGTCATGCCCGACGATGGCCTTGCCATGCCCGACGATTGCCTTGCTATGCTTGAAGCTGGCCTTGCCATGCCCGACACTGGAATTTTCATGTCCGACGATGGCCTTGCCATGCCCGAAGATGGCTTTGTCATGCCCGACGTTGGCCTTGTCATGCCCGACGATGACCTTTTCATACCCGACGCTGGACTTGCCATGTCCGAGAGTTGCCTTGTCATGACCTTGTCATGCCCGACGATGGCCTTGCGATGCCCGACGCTGGCCCTGTCATGCCCCACGATGGCCTTGCCATGCCCGACGATGGCCTTGTCATGCTTGACGCTGGCATTGACATGCCCTTTTTGATGCCCGACGATGGCCTTGCCATGCCCGACGCTGGCATTGTCATATCCGACGATGGCCTTGCCATGTCCGAGAGTTGCCTTGTCATGACCTCGTCATGTCCGACGATGGGCTTGCCCTGCCCGACACTGGCCTTGTCATGCCCGACCATGGCCTTGCCATGCCCGACGCTGGCATTGCCATGCCCGACGATGGCATCGCCATGTCCGAGAGTGGCATTGTCATGGCCTTGGCATGTCTGACGATGGCCTTTTTATGCCCGACGATGGCCTTTTTATGCCCGACGATGGCCTTTTCATGCCAGACGATAGCCTTGTCATGCCCGACGATAGCCTTGCTATGCCCGACGCTAGCCTTTTCATGTCCGACGATGGTCTTGCCAGGCCCGAAGATGGCCTTGTCATGCCTGACGATGGCCTTGTCATGCCCGACGATGGCCTTGCCATGCTTGACGATGGGCTTGCCATGTCCGAGAGTTGCCTCGTCATGGCCTTGTCATGCCCGACGATGGCCTTGTCATGCCCGACGATGGCCTTGTCATGCCCGACGATGGCCTTGTTATGCCCGACGATTGCGTTGCCATCCTTGACGCTGGCCTTGCCATGCCCGACAGTGGCCTTGTCATGCCCGACGATGGCCTTGGCATGCCCGACGATGGACTTTTCATGGCTGACGATGGCCTTGTGATGCCCGACGATGGCCTTGCTATGCCCGACACTGGCATTTTCATGTCCGACGATGGCCTTGCCATGCCCGAAGATGGCCTTGTCATGCCTGACGATGGCCTTGTCATGCCCGACGATGGCCTTGCCATGCTTGACGATAGGCTTGCCATGTCTGAGAGTTGCCTCGTCATGACCTTGTCATGCCCGACGATGGCCTTGTCATGCCCGACGATGGCCTTGCCATGCCCGACGATTGCCTTGCCATGCTTGACGCTGGCCTTGCCATGCCCGACACTGGCATTTTCATGTCCGACGATGGCCTTGCCATGCCCGAAGATGGCTTTGTCATGCCCGACGTTGGCCTTGTCATGCCCGACGATGACCTTTTCATGCCCGACGCTGGACTAGCCATGTCCGAGAGTTGCCTTGTCATGACCTTGTCATGCCCGACGATGGCCTTGCCATGCCCGACGCTGGCCCTGTCATGCCCCACGATGGCCTTGCCATGCCCGACGATGGCCTTGTCATGCTTGACGCTGGCCTTGCCATGCCCGACGCTGGCCTTGCCATGGCCGACGATGGCCTTGCCATGCCCGAAGATGGCTGTGTCATGCCCGACGTTGGCCTTGTCATGCCTGACGATGACCTTTTCATGCCCGACACTGGACTTGCCATGTCCGAGAGTTGCCTTGTCATGACCTTGTCATGCCCGACGATGGCTTTGCCATGCCCGACGCTGGCCCTGTCATGCCCCACGATGGCCTTGCCATGCCCGACGATGGCCTTGTCATGCTTGACGCTGGTATTGACATGCCCTTTTTGATGCCCGACGATGGCCTTGCCATGCCCGACGCTGGCATTGTCATATCCGACGATGGCCTTGTCATGCCCGACGATGACCTTGTCATGCCCGAAGATGGCCTTGTCATGCCCGACGATGGCCTTGTCATGCCCGACGCTGGCCTTGCCATGTCCGAGAGTTGCCTTGTCATGACCTCGTCATGTCCGACGATGGGCTTCTCATGCCCGACACTGGCCTTGTCATGCCCGACCATGGCCTTGCCATGCCCGACGCTGGCATTGCCATGCCCGACGATGGCCTCGCCATGTCCGAGAGTGGGATTGTCATGGCCTTGGCATGTCTGACGATGGCCTTTTCATGCCCGACGATGGCCTTTTTATGCCCGACGATGGCCTTTTCATGCCCGACGATAGCCTTGTCATGCCCGACGATAGACTTGCTATGCCCGACGCTAGCCTTTTCATGTCCGACGATGGTCTTGCCAGGCCCGAAGATGGCCTTGTCATGCCTGACGATGGCCTTGTCATGCCCGACGATGGCCTTGCCATGCTTGACGATGGGCTTGCCATGTCCGAGAGTTGCCTCGTCATGGCCTTGTCATGCCCGACGATGGCCTTGTCATGCCCGACGATGGCCTTGTCATGCCCGACGATTGCCTTGCCATCCTTGACGCTGGCCTTGCCATGCCCGACAATGGCCTTGTCATGCCCGACGATGGCCTTGGCATGCCCGACGATGGACTTTTCATGCCTGACGATGGCCTTGGCATGCCCGACGATGGCCTTGCTATGCCCGACACTGGCATTTTCATGTCCGACGATGGCCTTGCCATGCCCGAAGATGGCCTTGTCATGCCTGACGATGGCCTTGTCATGCCCGACGATGGCCTTGCCATGCTTGACGATGGGCTTGCCATGTCCGATAGTTGCCTCGTCATGACCTTGTCATGCCCGACGATGGCCTTGTCATGCCCGACGATGGCCTTGCCATGCCCGACGATTGCCTTGCCATGCTTGAAGCTGGCCTTGCCATGCCCGACACTGGCATTTTCATGTCCGACGATGGCCTTGCCATGCCCGAAGATGGCTTTGTCATGCCCGACGTTGGCCTTGTCATGCCCGACGATGACCTTTTCATGCCCGACGCTGGACTTGCCATGTCCGAGAGTTGCCTTGTCATGACCTTGTCATGCCCGACGATGGCCTTGCGATGCCCGACGCTGGCCCTGTCATGCCCCACGAAGGCCTTGCCATGCCCGACGATGGCCTTGTCATGCTTGACGCTGGCATTGACATGCCCGACGCTGGCCTTGCCATGCCCGACGATGGCCTTGCCATGCCCGAAGATGGCTGTGTCATGCCCGACGTTGGCCTTGTCATGCCTGACGATGACCTTTTCATGCCCGACACTGGACTTGCCATGTCCGAGAGTTGCCTTGTCATGACCTTGTCATGCCCGACGATGGCTTTGCCATGCCCGACGCTGGCCCTGTCATGCCCCACGATGGCCTTGCCATGCCCGACGATGGCCTTGTCATGCTTGACGCTGGTATTGACATGCCCTTTTTGATGCCCGACGATGGCCTTGCCATGCCCGACGCTGGCATTGTCATATCCGACGATGGCCTTGTCATGCCCGACGATGACCTTGTCATGCCCGAAGATGGCCTTGTCATGCCCGACGATGGCCTTGTCATGCCCGACGCTGGCCTTGCCATGTCCGAGAGTTTCCTTGTCATGACCTCGTCATGTCCGACGATGGGCTTCCCATGCCCGACACTGGCCTTGTCATGCCCGACCATGGCCTTGCCATGCCCGACGCTGGCATTGCCATGCCCGACGATGGCCTCGCCATGTCCGAGAGTGGGATTGTCATGGCCTTGGCATGTCTGACGATGGCCTTTTCATGCCCGACGATGGCCTTTTTATGCCCGACGATGGCCTTTTCATGCCCGACGATAGCCTTGTCATGCCCGAC
Organism: Fagopyrum homotropicum; assembly: GCA_033239125.1. Classification (NCBI taxonomy): domain Eukaryota; kingdom Viridiplantae; phylum Streptophyta; class Magnoliopsida; order Caryophyllales; family Polygonaceae; genus Fagopyrum; species Fagopyrum homotropicum. The sequence goes on from BSWB01000007.1 coordinate 73,577,108, forward strand.
GATAGCCTTGCTATGCCCGACGCTAGCCTTTTCATGTCCGACGATGGTCTTGCCAGGCCCGAAGATGGCCTTGTCATGCCTGACGATGGCCTTGTCATGCCCGACGATGGCCTTGCCATGCTTGACGATGGGCTTGCCATGTCCGAGAGTTGCCTCGTCATGGCCTTGTCATTCCCGACGATGGCCTTGTCATGCCCGACGATTGCCTTGCCATCCTTGACGCTGGCCTTGCCATGCCCGACAATGGCCTTGTCATGCCCGACGATGGCCTTGGCATGCCCGACGATGGACTTTTCATGCCTGACGATGGCCTTGTCATGCCCGACGATGGCCTTGCTATGCCCGACACTGGCATTTTCATGTCCGACGATGGCCTTGCCAGGCCCGAAGATGGCCTTGTCATGCCTGACGATGGCCTTGTCATGCCCGACGATGGCCTTGCCATGCTTGACGATGGGCTTGCCATGTCCGAGAGTTGCCTCGTCATGGCCTTGTCATGCCCGACGATGGCCTTGTCATGCCCGACGATGGCCTTGTCATGCCCGACGATGGCCTTGTCATGCCCGACGATTGCGTTGCCATCCTTGACGCTGGCCTTGCCATGCCCGACAGTGGCCTTGTCATGCCCGACGATGGCCTTGGCATGCCCGACGATGGACTTTTCATGCCTGACGATGGCCTTGTCATGCCCGACGATGGCCTTGCTATGCCCGACACTGGCATTTTCATGTCCGACGATGGCCTTGCCATGCCCGAAGATGGCCTTGTCATGCCTGACGATGGCCTTGTCATGCCCGACGATGGCCTTGCCATGCTTGACGATGGGCTTGCCATGTCTGAGAGTTGCCTCGTCATGACCTTGTCATGCCCGACGATGGCCTTGTCATGCCCGACGATGGCCTTGCCATGCCCGACGATTGCCTTGCCATGCTTGACGCTGGCCTTGCCATGCCCGACACTGGCATTTTCATGTCCGACGATGGCCTTGCCATGCCCGAAGATGGCTTTCTCATGCCCGACGTTGGCCTTGTCATGCCCGACGATGACCTTTTCATGCCCGACGCTGGACTAGCCATGTCCGAGAGTTGCCTTGTCATGACCTTGTCATGCCCGACGATGGCCTTGCCATGCCCGACGCTGGTCCTGTCATGCCCCACGATGGCCTTGCCATGCCCGACGATGGCCTTGTCATGCTTGACTCTGGCCCTGCCATGCCTGACGCTGGCCTTGCCATGCCCGACGATGGCCTTGCCATGCCCGAAGATGGCTGTGTCATGCCCGACGTTGGCCTTGTCATGCCTGACGATGACCTTTTCATGCCCGACACTGGACTTGCCATGTCCGAGAGTTGCCTTGTCATGACCTTGTCATGCCCGACGATGGCTTTGCCATGCCCGACGCTGGCCCTGTCATGCCCCACGATGGCCTTGCCATGCCCGACGATGGCCTTGTCATGCTTGACGCTGGTATTGACATGCCCTTTTTGATGCCCGACGATGGCCTTGCCATGCCCGACGCTGGCATTGTCATATCCGACGATGGCCTTGTCATGCCCGACGATGACCTTGTCATGCCCGAAGATGGCCTTGTCATGCCCGACGATGGCCTTGTCATGCCCGACGCTGGCCTTGCCATGTCCGAGAGTTGCCTTGTCATGACCTCGTCATGTCCGACGATGGGCTTCCCATGCCCGACACTGGCCTTGTCATGCCCGACCATGGCCTTGCCATGCCCGACGCTGGCATTGCCATGCCCGACGATGGCCTCGCCATGTCCGAGAGTGGGATTGTCATGGCCTTGGCATGTCTGACGATGGCCTTTTCATGCCCGACGATGGCCTTTTTATGCCCGACGATGGCCTTTTCATGCCCGACGATAGCCTTGTCATGCCCGACGATAGCCTTGCTATGCCCGACGCTAGCCTTTTCATGTCCGACGATGGTCTTGCCAGGCCCGAAGATGGCCTTGTCATGCCTGACGATGGCCTTGTCATGCCCGACGATGGCCTTGCCATGCTTGACGATGGGCTTGCCATGTCCGAGAGTTGCCTCGTCATGGCCTTGTCATGCCCGACGATGGCCTTGTCATGCTCGACGATTGCCTTGCCATCCTTGACGCTGGCCTTGCCATGCCCGACAATGGCCTTGTCATGCCCGACGATGGCCTTGGCATGCCCGACGATGGACTTTTCATGCCTGACGATGGCCTTGTCATGCCCGACGATGGCCTTGCTATGCCCGACACTGGCATTTTCATGTCCGACGATGGCCTTGCCATGCCCGAAGATGGCCTTGTCATGCCTGACGATGGCCTTGTCATGCCCGACGATGGCCTTGCCATGCTTGACGATGGGCTTGCCATGTCCGAGAGTTGCCTCGTCATGACCTTGTCATGCCCGACGATGGCCTTGTCATGCCCGACGATGGCCTTGCCATGCCCGACGATTGCCTTGCCATGCTTGAAGCTGGCCTTGCCATGCCCGACACTGGCATTTTCATGTCCGACGATGGCCTTGCCATGCCCGAAGATGGCTTTGTCATGCCCGACGTTGGCCTTGTCATGCCCGACGATGACCTTTTCATGCCCGACGCTGGACTTGCCATGTCCGAGAGTTGCCTTGTCATGACCTTGTCATGCCCGACGATGGCCTTGCGATGCCCGACGCTGGCCCTGTCATGCCCCACGAAGGCTTTGCCATGCCCGACGATGGCCTTGTCATGCTTGACGCTGGCATTGACATGCCCTTTTTGATGCCCGACGATGGCCTTGCCATGCCCGACGCTGGCATTGTCATATCCGACGATGGCCTTGTCTTGCCCGACGATGACCTTGTCATGCCCGAAGATGGCCTTGTCATGCCCGACGATGGCCTTGTCATGCCCGACGCTGGCCTTGCCATGTCCGAGAGTTGCCTTGTCATGACCTCGTCATGTCCGACGATGGGCTTGCCCTGCCCGACACTGGCCTTGTCATGCCCGACCATGGCCTTGCCATGCCCGACGATGGCATTGCCATGCTTGACGATGGCATCGCCATGTCCGAGAGTGGCATTGTCATGGCCTTGGCATGTCTGACGATGGCCTTTTCATGCCCGACGATGGCCTTTTTATGCCCGACGATGGCCTTTTCATGCCCGACGATAGCCTTGTCATGCCCGACGATAGCCTTGCTATGCCCGACGCTAGCCTTTTCACGTCCGACGATGGTCTTGCCAGGCCCGAAGATGGCCTTGTCATGCCTGACGATGGCCTTGTCATGCCCGACGATGGCCTTGCCATGCTTGACGATGGGCTTGCCATGTCCGAGAGTTGCCTCGTCATGGCCTTGTCATGCCCGACGATGGCCTTGTCATGCCCAACGATGGCCTTGTCATGCCCGACGATGGCCTTGTCATGCCCGACGATTGCGTTGCCATCCTTGACGCTGGCCTTGCCATGCCCGACAGTGGCCTTTTCATGCCCGACGATGGCCTTGGCATGCCCGACGATGGACTTTTCATGCCTGACGATGGCCTTGTCATGCCCGACGATGGCCTTGCTATGCCCGACACTGGCATTTTCATGTCCGACGATGGCCTTGCCATGCCCGAAGATGGCCTTGTCATGCCTGACGATGGCCTTGTCATGCCCGACGATGGCCTTGCCATGCTTGACGATGGGCTTGCCATGTCCGAGAGTTGCCTCGTCATGACCTTGTCATGCCCGACGATGGCCTTGTCATGCCCGACGATGGCCTTGCCATGCCCGACGATTGCCTTGCCATGCTTGACGCTGGCCTTGCCATGCCCGACACTGGCATTTTCATATCCGACGATGGCCTTGCCATGCCCGAAGATGGCTTTGTCATGCCCGACGTTGGCCTTGTCATGCCCGACGATGACCTTTTCATGCCCGACGCTGGACTAGCCATGTCCGAGAGTTGCCTTGTCATGACCTTGTCATGCCCGACGATGGCCTTGCCATGCCCGACGCTGGCCCTGTCATGCCCCACGATGGCCTTGCCATGCCCGACGATGGCCTTGTCATGCTTGACGCTGGCCTTGCCATGCCCGACGCTGGCCTTGCCATGCCCGACGATGGCCTTGCCATGCCCGAAGATGGCTGTGTCATGCCCGACGTTGGCCTTGTCATGCCTGACGATGACCTTTTCATGCCCGACACTGGACTTGCCATGTCCGAGAGTTGCCTTGTCATGACCTTGTCATGCCCGACGATGGCTTTGCCATGCCCGACGCTGGCCCTGTCATGCCCCACGATGGCCTTGCCATGCCCGACGATGGCCTTGTCATGCTTGACGCTGGTATTGACATGCCCTTTTTGATGCCCGACGATGGCCTTGCCATGCCCGACGCTGGCATTGTCATATCCGACGATGGCCTTGTCATGCCCGACGATGACCTTGTCATGCCCGAAGATGGCCTTGTCATGCCCGACGATGGCCTTGTCATGCCCGACGCTGGCCTTGCCATGTCCGAGAGTTGCCTTGTCATGACCTCGTCATGTCCGACGATGGGCTTCCCATGCCCGACACTGGCCTTGTCATGCCCGACCATGGCCTTGCCATGCCCGACGCTGGCATTGCCATGCCCGACGATGGCCTCGCCATGTCCGAGAGTGGGATTGTCATGGCCTTGGCATGTCTGACGATGGCCTTTTCATGCCCGACGATGGCCTTTTTATGCCCGACGATGGCCTTTTCATGCCCGACGATAGCCTTGTCATGCCCGACGATAGCCTTGCTATGCCCGACGCTAGCCTTTTCATGTCCGACGATGGTCTTGTCAGGCCCGAAGATGACCTTGTCATGCCTCACGATGGCCTTGTCATGCCCGACGATGGCCTTGCCATGCTTGACGATGGGCTTGCCATGTCCGAGAGTTGCCTCGTCATGGCCTTGTCATGCCCGACGATGGCCTTGTCATGCCCGACGATGGCCTTGTCATGCCCGACGATTGCCTTGCCATCCTTGACGCTGGCCTTGCCATGCCCGACAATGGCCTTGGCATGCCCGACGATGGACTTTTCCTGCCGGACGATGGCCTTGTCATGCCCGACGATGGCCTTGCTATGCCCGACACTGGCATTTTCATGTCCGACGATGGCCTTGCCATGCCCGAAGATGGCCTTGTCATGCCTGACGATGGCCTTGTCATGCCCGACAATGGCCTTGCCATGCTTGACGATGGGCTTGCCATGTCCGAGAGTTGCCTCGTCATGACCTTGTCATACCCGACGATGGCCTTGTCATGCCCGACGATGGCCTTGCCATGCCCGACGATTGCCTTGCCATGCTTGACGCTGGCCTTGCCATGCCCGACACTGGCATTTTCATATCCGACGATGGCCTTGCCATGCCCGAAGATGGCTTTGTCATGCCCGACGTTGGCCTTGTCATGCCCGACGATGACCTTTTCATGCCCGACGCTGGACTAGCCATGTCCGAGAGTTGCCTTGTCATGACCTTGTCATGCCCGACGATGGCCTTGCCATGCCCGACGCTGGCCCTGTCATGCCCCACGATGGCCTTGCCATGCCCGACGATGGCCTTGTCATGCTTGACGCTGGCCTTGCCATGCCCGACGCTGGCCTTGCCATGCCCGACGATGGCCTTGCCATGCCCGAAGATGGCTGTGTCATGCCCGACGTTGGCCTTGTCATGCCTGACGATGACCTTTTCATGCCCGACACTGGACTTGCCATGTCCGAGAGTTGCCTTGTCATGACCTTGTCATGCCCAACGATGGCTTTGCCATGCCCGACGCTGGCCCTGTCATGCCCCACGATGGCCTTGCCATGCCCGACGATGGCCTTGTCATGCTTGACGCTGGTATTGACATGCCCTTTTTGATGCCCGACGATGGCCTTGCCATGCCCGACGCTGGCATTGTCATATCCGACGATGGCCTTGTCATGCCCGACGATGACCTTGTCATGCCCGAAGATGGCCTTGTCATGCCCGACGATGGCCTTGTCATGCCCGACGCTGGCCTTGCCATGTCCGAGAGTTGCCTTGTCATGACCTCGTCATGTCCGACGATGGGCTTCCCATGCCCGACACTGGCCTTGTCATGCCCGACCATGGCCTTGCCATGCCCGACACTGGCATTGCCATGCCCGACGATGGCCTCGCCATGTCCGAGAGTGGCATTGTCATGGCCTTGGCATGTCTGACGATGGCCTTTTCATGCCCGACGATGGCCTTTTTATGCCCGACGATGGCCTTTTCATGCCCGACGATAGCCTTGTCATGCCCGACGATAGCCTTGCTATGCGCGACGCTAGCCTTTTCATGTCCGACGATGGTCTTGCCAGGCCCGAAGATGGCCTTGTCATGCCTGACGATGGCCTTGTCATGCCCGACGATGGCCTTGCCATGCTTGACGATGGGCTTGCCATGTCCGAGAGTTGCCTCGTCATGGCCTTGTCATGCCCGACGATGGCCTTGTCATGCCCGACGATGGCCTTGTCATGCCCGACGATTGCCTTGCCATCCTTGACGCTGGCCTTGCCATGCCCGACAATGGCCTTGTCATGCCCGACGATGGCCTTGGCATGCCCGACGATGGACTTTTCCTGCCTGACGATGGCCTTGTCATGCCCGACGATGGCCTTGCTATGCCCGACACTGGCATTTTCATGTCCGACGATGGCCTTGCCATGCCCGAAGATGGCCTTGTCATGCCTGACGATGGCCTTGTCATGCCCGACAATGGCCTTGCCATGCTTGACGATGGGCTTGCCATGTCCGAGAGTTGCCTCGTCATGACCTTGTCATGCCCGACGATGGCCTTGTCATGCCCGACGATGGCCTTGCCATGCCCGACGATTGCCTTGCCATGCTTGACGCTGGCCTTGCCATGCCCGACACTGGCATTTTCATGTCCGACGATGGCCTTGTTATGCCCGAAGATGGCTTTGTCATGCCCGACGTTGGCCTTGTCATGCCCGACGATGACCTTTTCATGCCCGACGCTGGACTTGCCATGTCCGAGAGTTGCCTTGTCATGACCTTGTCATGCCCGACGATGGCCTTGCCATGCCCGACGCTGGCCCTGTCATGCCCCACGATGGCCTTGCAATGCCCGACGATGGCCTTGTCATGCTGGACGCTGGCATTGACATGCCCTTTTTTATGCCCGGCGATGGCCTTGCCATGCCCGACGATGGCATTGTCATATCCGACGATGGCCTTGTCATGCCCGACGATGACCTTGTCATGCCCGAAGATGTCCTTGTCATGCCCGACGATGGCCTTGTCATGCCCGACGCTGGCCTTGCCATGTCCGAGAGTTGCCTTGTCATGACCTCGTCATGTCCGACGATGGGCTTGCCTTGCCCGACACTGGCCTTGTCATGCCCGACCATGGCCTTGCCATGCCCGACGCTGGCATTGCCATGCCCGACGATGGCCTCGCCATGTCCGAGAGTGGCATTGTCACGGCCTTGGCATGCCCGACAATGGCCTTTTCATGCCCGACGATGGCCTTTTCATGCCCGACGATGGCCTTTTCATGCCCGACGATAGCCTTGTCATGCCAGACGATAGCCTTGCTATGCCCGACGATAGCCTTGCTATGCCCGACGCTAGCCTTTTCATGTCCGACGATGGTCTTGCCATGCCCGAAGATGGCCTTGTCATGCCTGACAATGGCCTTGTCATGCCCGACGATGGCCTTGCCATGCTTGACGATGGGCTTGCCATGTCCGAGAGTTGCCTCGTCATGGCCTTGTCATGCCCGACAATGGCCTTGTTATGCCCAACGATGGCCTTGTCATGCACGACGATTGCCTTGCCATCCTTGACGCTGGCCTTGCCATGCCCGACAATGGCCTTGTCAAGACCTACGATGGCCTCGCCATGTCCGAGAGTGGCATTGTCATGACCTTGTCATGCCCGACGATGGTCTTGTGATGCCCGACGATGGCCTTGCCATGCCCGACGCTGGCCTTGCCATGTCGGACGATGGCCTTGTCAGGGCCAACGCTAGCCTTGTCATGCCCAACGATTGCCTTGTCTTGCCCGACGATTGCCTTGTCATGCCCGACGATGGCCTTGTCATGCCCGACCATGGCCTTGTCATGCCCAACGATTGCCTTATCATGCCCATTGCCCGATGATGGCCTTGTCATCCCAAACGATAGCCTTGTGATGCCCGACGATGGCCTTGTCATGCCAAACGATAGCCTTGTCATGCCCAACGATGGCCTTGTCATGCCCGACGAAGGGCTTGTCATGCCCGATGATGGCCTTGTCATGCCCGACGATGGCCTTGTCATGCCCGACGATTGCCTTGCCATGCCCGACGTTGGCCTTGTCATGCCAAACGATGGCCTTGTCATGCCCGACGATGGCCTTGTCATGCCCGACGAAGGGCTTGTCATGCCCGATGATGGCCTTGTCATGCCCGACGATGGCCTTGTCATGCCCGACGATTGCCTTGTCATGCCCGACGCTGGCCTTGCCATGTCCGAGAGTTGCCTTGTCATGACCTTGTCATGCCCGACGATGGCCTTGCCATGCCCGAAGCTGGCCCTGTCATGCCCCACGATGGCCTTGCCATGCCCGACGATGGCCTTGTCATGCTGGACGCTGGCATTGACATGCCCTTTTTGATGCCCGGCGATGGCCTTGCCATGCCCGACGCTGGCATTGTCATATCCGACGATGGCCTTGTCATGCCCGACGATGACCTTGTCATGCCCGAAGATGGCCTTGTCATGCCCGACGATGGCCTTGTCATGCCCGACGCTGGCCTTGCCATGTCCGAGAGTTGCCTTGTCATGACCTCGTCATGTCCGACGATGGGCTTGCCTTGCCCGACACTGGCCTTGTCATGCCCGACCATGGCCTTGCCATGCCCGACGCTGGCATTGCCATGCCCGACGATGGCCTCGCCATGTCCGAGAGTGGCATTGTCATGGCCTTGGCATGCCCGACAATGGCCTTTTCATTCCCGACGATGGCCTTGTCATGCCCGACGCTGGCCTTGCCATGTCCGAGAGTTGCCTTGTCATGACCTCGTCATGTCCGACGATGGGCTTGCCTTGCCCGACACTGGCCTTGTCATGCCCGACCATGGCCTTGCCATGCCCGACGCTGGCATTGCCATGCCCGACGATGGCCTCGCCATGTCCGAGAGTGGCATTGTCATGGCCTTGGCATGCCCGACAATGGCCTTTTCATTCCCGACGATGGCCTTTTCATGCCCGACGATGGCCTTTTCATGCCCGACGATAGCCTTGTCATGCCAGACGATAGCCTTGCTATGTCCGACGCTAGCCTTTTCATGTCCGACGATGGTCTTGCCATGCCCGAAGATGGCCTTGTCATGCCTGACAATGGCCTTGTCATGCCCGACGATGGCCTTGCCATGCTTGACGATGGGCTTGCCATGTCCGAGAGTTGCCTCGTCATGGCCTTGTCATGCCCGACAATGGCCTTGTCATGCCCGACGATGGCCTTGTCATGCACGACGATTGCCTTGCCATCCTTGACGTTGGCCTTGCCATGCCCGACAATGGCCTTGTCAAGACCTACGATGGCCTCGCCATGTCCGAGAGTGGCATTGTCATGACCTTGTCATGCCCGACGATGGTCTTGTGATGCCCGACGATGGCCTTGCCATGCCCGACGCTGGCCTTGCCATGTCGGACGATGGCCTTGTCAGGGCCGACGCTAGCCTTGTCATGCCCAACGATTGCCTTGTCTTGCCAGACGATTGCCTTGTCATGCCCGACGATGGCCTTGTCATGCCCGACCATGGCCTTGTCATGCCCAACGATTGCCTTATCATGCCCATTGCCCGATGATGGCCTTGTCATCCCAAACGATAGCCTTGTGATGCCCGACGATGGCCTTGTCATGCCAAACGATGGCCTTGTCATGCCCGACGATGGCCTTGTCATGCCCGACGAAGGGCTTGTCATGCCCGATGATGGCCTTGTCATGCCCGACGATGGCCTTGTCATGCCCGACGATTGCCTTGCCATGCCCGACGTTGGCCTTGCCATGTCCGAGAGTTGTCTTGTCATGCCCTTGTCATGCCCGACGATGGCCTTGCCATGCTTGACGCTGGCCTTGTCATGCCTAATGATGGCCTTGCCATGCCCGACGATGGCCTTGCCCTGTCCGAGAGTTGCCTTGTCATGACCTTGTCATGCCCGATGATGGTCTCGCCATGTCTGACGATTGCGTTGTCATGTCCGACGAAGGCCATGTCATGCCCGACGATGGTCTTGTCACGCCCGACGATGGCCTTGTCATGCCCAACGAAGGTCTTATCATGCCCGACGATGGCCTTGTCATGCCCGACGATGGCCTTGTCATGCCCGACGATTGCTTTGCCATGCCCGAAGTTGGCCTTGCCATGTCCGAGAGTTGTCTTGTCATGCCCTTGTCATGCCCGACGATGGCCTTGCCATGCTTGACGCTGGCCTTGTCATGCCTAAATATGGCCTTGCCATGCCCAACGATGGCCTTGACATGCCCGAGGATGGCCTTGACCTGTCCGAGAGTTGCCTTGTCATGACCTTGTCATGCCCGACGATGGTCTCGCCATGCCCGACGATAGCGTTGTCATGTCCGACGATGGCCTTGTCATGCCCGACGATGGCCTTGTCACGCCCGACGATGGCCTCTTCATGCCCGACGAAGGTCTTATCATGCCCGACGATGGCCTTGTCATGCCCGACGATGGCCTTGTCATGCCCGACGATGGCCTTGTCATCTCAACGATTGCCTTACCATGCCCGACGATGGCCTTGCCATGCCCGACGATGGCCTTGTCATGCCCGACGATGGACTTGTCATGCCCGATGATGGCCTTGTCATGCCCGACGATGGCCTTATCATGCCCGACGATTGCCTTGTCATGCCCAACGCTGGCCTTGCCATGTCCGAGAGTTGCCTTGTCATGACCTTGTCATGCCCGACGATGGCCTTGCCATGCCCGACGCTGGCCCTGTCATGCCCCACGATGGCCTTGCCATGCCCGACGATGGCCTTGTCATGCTGGACGCTGGCATTGACATGCCCTTTTTGATGCCCGGCGATGGCCTTGCCATGCCCGACGCTGGCATTGTCATATCCGACGATGGCCTTGTCATGCCCGACGATGACCTTGTCATGCCCGAAGATGGCCTTGTCATGCCCGACGCTGGCCTTGCCATGTCCGAGAGTTGCCTTGTCATGACCTCGTCATGTCCGACGATGGGCTTGCCTTGCCCGACACTGGCCTTGTCATGCCCGACCATGGCCTTGCCATGCCCGACGCTGGCATTGCCATGCCCGACGATGGCCTCACCATGTCCGAGAGTGGCATTGTCATGGCCTTGGCATGCCCAACAATGGCCTTTTCATGCCCGACGATGGCCTTTTCATGCCCGACGATGGCCTTTTCATGCCCGACGATAGCCTTGTCATGCCAAACGATAGCCTTGCTATGCCTGACGCTAGCCTTTTCATGTCCGACGATGGTCTTGCCATGCCCGAAGATGGCCTTGTCATGCCTAACAATGGCCTTGTCATGCCCGACGATGGCCTTGCCATGCTTGACGATGGGCTTGCCATGTCCGAGAGTTGCCTCGTCATGGCCTTGTCATGCCCGACAATGGCCTTGTTATGCCCGACGATGGCCTTGTCATGCACGACGATTGCCTTGCCATCCTTGACGCTGGCCTTGCCATGCCCGACAATGGCCTTGTCAAGACCTACGATGGCCTCGCCATGTCCGAGAGTGGCATTGTCATGACCTTGTCATGCCCGACGATGGTCTTGTGATGCCCGACGATGGCCTTGCCATGCCCGACGCTGGCCTTGCCATGTCGGACGATGGCCTTGTCAGGGCCGACGCTAGCCTTGTCATGCCCAACGATTGCCTTGTCTTGCCCGACGATTGCCTTGTCATGCCCGACGATGGCCTTGTCATGCCCGACCATGGCCTTGTCATGCCCAACGATTGCCTTATCATGCCCATTGCCCGATGATGGCCTTGTCATCCCAAACGATAGCCTTGTGATGCCCGACGATGGCCTTGTCATGCCAAACGATAGCCTTGTCATGCCCGACGATGAACTTGTCATGCCCGACGAAGGGCTTGTCATGCCCGATGATGGCCTTGTCATGCCCGACGATGGCCTTGTCATGCCCGACGATTGCCTTGCCACGCCCGACGTTGGCCTTGTCATGCCAAACGATGGCCTTGTCATGCCCGACGATGGCCTTATCATGCCCGACGAAGGGCTTGTCATGCCCGATGATGGCCTTGTCATGCCCGACGATGGCCTTGTCATGCCCGACGATTGCCTTGTCATGCCCGACGCTGGCCTTGCCATGTCCGAGAGTTGCCTTGTCATGACCTTGTCATGCCCGACGATGGCCTTGCCATGCCCGACGCTGGCCCTGTCATGCCCCACGATGGCCTTGCCATGCCCGACGATGGCCTTGTCATGCTGGACGCTGGCCTTGCCATGTCCGAGAGTGGCATTGTCATGGCCTTGGCATGCCCGACAATGGCCTTTTCATGCCCGACGATGGCCTTTTCATGCCCGACGATGGCCTTTTCATGCCCGACGATAGCCTTGTCATGCCAGACGATAGCCTTGCTATGCCCGACGCTAGCCTTTTCATGTCTGACGATGGTCTTGCCATGCCCGAAGATGGCCTTGTCATGCTTGACAATGGCCTTGTCATGCCCGACGATGGCCTTGCCATGCTTGACGATGGGCTTGCCATGTCCGAGAGTTGCCTCGTCATGGCCTTGTCATGCCCGACAATGGCCTTGTTATGCCCAACGATGGCCTTGTCATGCACGACGATTGCCTTGCCATCCTTGACGCTGGCCTTGCCATGCCCGACAATGGCCTTGTCAAGACCTACGATGGCCTCGCCATGTCCGAGAGTGGCATTGTCATGACCTTGTCATGCCCGACGATGGTCTTGTGATGCCCGACGATGGCCTTGCCATGCCCGACGCTGGCCTTGCCATGTCGGACGATGGCCTGTTCAGGGCCGACGCTAGCCTTGTCATGCCCAACGATTGCCTTGTCTTGCTCGACGATTGCCTTGTCATGCCCGACGATGGCCTTGTCATGCCCGACCATGGCCTTGTCATGCCCAACGATTGCCTTATCATGCCCATTGCCCGATGATGGCCTTGTCATCCCAAACGATAGCCTTGTGATGCCCGACGATGGCCTTGTCATGCCAAACGATAGCCTTGTCATGCCCAACGATGGCCTTGTCATGCCCGACGAAGGGCTTGTCATGCCCGATGATGGCCTTGTCATGCCCGACGATGGCCTTGTCATGCCCGACGATTGCCTTGCCATGCCCGACGTTGGCCTTGTCATGCCAAACGATGGCCTTGTCATGCCCGACGATGGCCTTGTCATGCCCGACGAAGGGCTTGTCATGCCCGATGATGGCCTTGTCATGCCCGACGATGGCCTTGTCATGCCCGACGATTGCCTTGTCATGCCCGACGCTAGCCTTGCCATGTCCGAGAGTTGCCTTGTCATGACCTTGTCATGCCCGACGATGGCCTTGCCATGCCCGACGCTGGCCCTGTCATGCCCCACGATGGCCTTGCCATGCCCGACGATGGCCTTGTCATGCTGGACGCTGGCATTGACATGCCCTTTTTGATGCCCGGCGATGGCCTTGCCATGCCCGACGCTGGCATTGTCATATCCGACGATGGCCTTGTCATGCCCGACGATGACCTTGTCATGCCCGAAGATGGCCTTGTCATGCCCGACGATGGCCTTGTCATGCCCGACGCTGGCCTTGCCATGTCCGAGAGTTGCCTTGTCATGACCTCGTCATGTCCGACGATGGGCTTGCCTTGCCCGACACTGGCCTTGTCATGCCCGACCATGGCCTTGCCATACCCGACGCTGGCATTGCCATGCCCGACGATGGCCTCGCCATGTCCGAGAGTGGCATTGTCATGGCCTTGGCATGCCCGACAATGGCCTTTTCATTCCCGACGATGGCCTTTTCATGCCCGACGATGGCCTTTTCATGCCCGACGATAGCCTTGTCATGCCAGACGATAGCCTTGCTATGTCCGACGCTAGCCTTTTCATGTCCGACGATGGTCTTGCCATGCCCGAAGATGGCCTTGTCATGCCTGACAATGGCCTTGTCATGCCCGACGATGGCCTTGCCATGCTTGACGATGGGCTTGCCATGTCCGAGAGTTGCCTCGTCATGGCCTTGTCATGCCCGACAATGGCCTTGTCATGCCCGACGATGGCCTTGTCATGCACGACGATTGCCTTGCCATCCTTGACGTTGGCCTTGCCATGCCCGACAATGGCCTTGTCAAGACCTACGATGGCCTCGCCATGTCCGAGAGTGGCATTGTCATGACCTTGTCATGCCCGACGATGGTCTTGTGATGCCCGACGATGGCCTTGCCATGCCCGACGCTGGCCTTGCCATGTCGGACGATGGCCTTGTCAGGGCCGACGCTAGCCTTGTCATGCCCAACGATTGCCTTGTCTTGCCAGACGATTGCCTTGTCATGCCCGACGATGGCCTTGTCATGCCCGACCATGGCCTTGTCATGCCCAACGATTGCCTTATCATGCCCATTGCCCGATGATGGCCTTGTCATCCCAAACGATAGCCTTGTGATGCCCGACGATGGCCTTGTCATGCCAAACGATGGCCTTGTCATGCCCGACGATGGCCTTGTCATGCCCGACGAAGGGCTTGTCATGCCCGATGATGGCCTTGTCATGCCCGACGATGGCCTTGTCATGCCCGACGATTGCCTTGCCATGCCCGACGTTGGCCTTCCATGTCCGAGAGTTGTCTTGTCATGCCCTTGTCATGCCCGACGATGGCCTTGCCATGCTTGACGCTGGCCTTGTCATGCCTAATTATGGCCTTGCCATGCCCGACGATGGCCTTGTCCTGTCCGAGAGTTGCCTTGTCATGACCTTGTCATGCCCGATGATGGTCTCGCCATGTCTGACGATTGCGTTGTCATGTCCGACGAAGGCCATGTCATGCCCGACGATGGTCTTGTCACGCCCGACGATGGCCTTGTCATGCCCGACGAAGGTCTTATCATGCCCGACGATGGCCTTGTCATGCCCGACGATGGCCTTGTCATGCCCGACGATTGCTTTGCCATGCCCGAAGTTGGCCTTGCCATGTCCGAGAGTTGTCTTGTCATGCCCTTGTCATGCCCGACGATGGCCTTGCCATGCTTGACGCTGGCCTTGTCATGCCTAAATATGGCCTTGCCATGCCCAACGATGGCCTTGACATGCCCGAGGATGGCCTTGCCCTGTCCGAGAGTTGCCTTGTCATGACCTTGTCATGCCCGACGATGGTCTCGCCATGCCCGACGATTGCGTTGTCATGTCCGACGATGGCCTTGTCATGCCCGACGATGGCCTTGTCACCCCCGACGATGGCCTCTTCATGCCCGACGAAGGTCTTATCATGCCTGACGATGGCCTTGTCATGCCCGACGATGGCCTTGTCATGCCCGACGATGGCCTTGTCATCCCAACGATTGCCTTACCATGCCCGACGATGGCCTTGCCATGCCCGACGATGGCCTTGTCATGCCCGACGATGGACTTGTCATGCCCGATGATGGCCTTGTCATGCCCGACGATGGCCTTGTCATGCCCGACGATTGCCTTGTCATGCCCAACGCTGGCCTTGCCATGTCCGAGAGTTGCCTTGTCATGACCTTGTCATGCCCGACGATGGCCTTGCCATGCCCGACGCTGGCCCTGTCATGCCCCACGATGGCCTTGCCATGCCCGACGATGGCCTTGTCATGCTGGACGCTGGCATTGACATGCCCTTTTTGATGCCCGGCGATGGCCTTGCCATGCCCGACGCTGGCATTGTCATATCCGACGATGGCCTTGTCATGCCCGACGATGACCTTGTCATGCCCGAAGATGGCCTTGTCATGCCCGACGCTGGCCTTGCCATGTCCGAGAGTTGCCTTGTCATGACCTCGTCATGTCCGACGATGGGCTTGCCTTGCCCGACACTGGCCTTGTCATGCCCGACCATGGCCTTGCCATGCCCGACGCTGGCATTGCCATGCCCGACGATGGCCTCGCCATGTCCGAGAGTGGCATTGTCATGGCCTTGGCATGCCCAACAATGGCCTTTTCATGCCCGACGATGGCCTTTTCATGCCCGACGATGGCCTTTTCATGCCCGACGATAGCCTTGTCATGCCAAACGATAGCCTTGCTATGCCCGACGCTAGCCTTTTCATGTCCGACGATGGTCTTGCCATGCCCGAAGATGGCCTTGTCATGCCTGACAATGGCCTTGTCATGCCCGACGATGGCCTTGCCATGCTTGACGATGGGCTTGCCATGTCCGAGAGTTGCCTCATCATGGCCTTGTCATGCCCGACAATGGCCTTGTTATGCCCGACGATGGCCTTGTCATGCACGACGATTGCCTTGCCATCCTTGACGCTGGCCTTGCCATGCCCGACAATGGCCTTGTCAAGACCTACGATGGCCTCGCCATGTCCGAGAGTGGCATTGTCATGACCTTGTCATGCCCGACGATGGTCTTGTGATGCCCGACGATGGCCTTGCCATGCCCGACGCTGGCCTTGCCATGTCGGACGATGGCCTTGTCAGGGCCGACGCTAGCCTTGTCATGCCCAACGATTGCCTTGTCTTGCCCGACGATTGCCTTGTCATGCCCGACGATGGCCTTGTCATGCCCGACCATGGCCTTGTCATGCCCAACGATTGCCTTATCATGCCCATTGCCCGATGATGGCCTTGTCATCCCAAATGATAGCCTTGTGATGCCCGACGATGGCCTTGTCATGCCAAACGATAGCCTTGTCATGCCCGACGATGAACTTGTCATGCCCGACGAAGGGCTTGTCATGCCCGATGATGGCCTTGTCATGCCCGACGATGGCCTTGTCATGCCCGACGATTGCCTTGCCACGCCCGACGTTGGCCTTGTCATGCCAAACGATGGCCTTGTCATGCCCAACGATGGCCTTATCATGCCCGACGAAGGGCTTGTCATGCCCGATGATGGCCTTGTCATGCCCGACGATGGCCTTGTCATGCCCGACGATTGCCTTGTCATGCCCGACGCTGGCCTTGCCATGTCCGAGAGTTGCCTTGTCATGACCTTGTCATGCCCGACGATGGCCTTGCCATGCCCGACGCTGGCCCTGTCATGCCCCACGATGGCCTTGCCATGCCCGACGATGGCCTTGTCATGGTGGACGCTGGCCTTGCCATGTCCGAGAGTGGCATTGTCATGGCCTTGGCATGCCCGACAATGGCCTTTTCATGCCCGACGATGGCCTTTTCATGCCCGACGATGGCCTTTTCATGCCCGACGATAGCCTTGTCATGCCAGACGATAGCCTTGCTATGCCCGACGCTAGCCTTTTCATGTCCGACGATGGTCTTGCCATGCCCGAAGATGGCCTTGTCATGCCTGACAATGGCCTTGTCATGCCCGACGATGGCCTTGCCATGCTTGACGATGGGCTTGCCATGTCCGAGAGTTGCCTCGTCATGGCCTTGTCATGCCCGACAATGGCCTTGTCATGCCCGACGATGGCCTTGTCATGCACGACGATTGCCTTGCCATCCTTGACGTTGGCCTTGCCATGCCCGACAATGGCCTTGTCAAGACCTACGATGGCCTCGCCATGTCCGAGAGTGGCATTGTCATGACCTTGTCATGCCCGACGATGGTCTTGTGATGCCCGACGATGGCCTTGCCATGCCCGACGCTGGCCTAGCCATGTCGGACGATGGCCTTGTCAGGGCCGACGCTAGCCTTGTCATGCCCAACGATTGCCTTGTCTTGCCCGACGATTGCCTTGTCATGCCCGACGATGGCCTTGTCATGCCCGACCATGGCCTTGTCAATGCAACGATTGCCTTATCATGCCCATTGCCCGATGATGGCCTTGTCATCCCAAACGATAGCCTTGTGATGCCCGACGATGGCCTTGTCATGCCAAACGATGGCCTTGTCATGCCCGACGATGGCCTTGTCATGCCCGACGAAGGGCTTGTCATGCCCGATGATGGCCTTGTCATGCCCGACGATGGCCTTGTCATGCCCGACGATTGCCTTGCCATGCCCGACGTTGGCCTTGCCATGTCCGAGAGTTGTCTTGTCATGCCCTTGTCATGCCCGACGATGGCCTTGCCATGCTTGACGCTGGCCTTGTCATGCCTAATGATGGCCTTGCCATGCCCGACGATGGCCTTGCCCTGTCCGAGAGTTGCCTTGTCATGACCTTGTCATGCCCGATGATGGTCTCGCCATGTCTGACGATTGCGTTGTCATGTCCGACGAAGGCCATGTCATGCCCGACGATGGCCTTGTCACGCCCGACGATGGCCTTGTCATGCCCGACGAAGGTCTTATCATGCCCGACGATGGCCTTGTCATGCCCGACGATGGCCTTGTCATGCCCGACGATTGCTTTGCCATGCCCGACGTTGGCCTTGCCATGTCCGAGAGTTGTCTTGTCATGCCCTTGTCATGCCCGACGATGGCCTTGCCATGCTTGACGCTGGCCTTGTCATGCCTAACGATGGCCTTGCCATGCCCAACGATGGCCTTGACATGCCCGAGGATGGCCTTGCCCTGTCCGAGAGTTGCCTTGTCATGACCTTGTCATGCCCGACGATGGTCTCGCCATGCCCGACGATTGCGTTGTCATGTCCGACGATGGCCTTGTCATGCCCGACGATGGCCTTGTCACGCCCGACGATGGCCTCTTCATGCCCGACGAAGGTCTTATCATGCCCGACGATGGCCTTGTCATGCCCGACGATGGCCTTGTCATGCCCGACGATGGCCTTGTCATCCCAACGATTGCCTTACCATGCCCGACGATGGCCTTGCCATGCCCGACGATGGCCTTGTCATGCCCGACGATGGACTTTTCATGCCCGACGATGGATTTTTCATGCTTGACGATGGCCTTGTCATGCCCGACGATGGATTTTTCATGCTTGACGATGGCCTTGTCATGCCCGACGATTGCCTTGTCATGCCCGACGCTGGCCTTGCCATGTCCGAGAGTTGCCTTGTCATGACCTTGTCATGCCCGACGATGGCCTTTCCATGCCCGACGCTGGCCCTGTCATGCCCCACGATGGCCTTGCCATGCCCGACGATGGCCTTGTCATGCTGGACGCTGGCATTGACATGCCCTTTTTGATGCCCGGCGATGGCCTTGCCATGCCCGACGCTGGCATTGTCATATCCGACGATGGCCTTGTCATGCCCGACGATGACCTTGTCATGCCCGAAGATGGCCTTGTCATGCCCGACGATGGCCTTGTCATGCCCGACGCTGGCCTTGCCATGTCCGAGAGTTGCCTTGTCATGACCTCGTCATGTCCGACGATGGGCTTGCCTTGCCCGACACTGGCCTTGTCATGCCCGACCATGGCCTTGCCATGCTCGACGCTGGCATTGCCATGCCCGACGATGGCCTCGCCATGTCCGAGAGTGGCATTGTCATGGCCTTGGCATGCCCAACAATGGCCTTTTCATGCCCGACGAAGGTCTTATCATGCCCGACGATGGCCTTGTCATGCCCGACGATGGCCTTGTCATGCCCGACGATTGCTTTGCCATGCCCGACGTTGGCCTTGCCATGTCCGAGAGTTGTCTTGTCATGCCCTTGTCATGCCCGACGATGGCCTTGCCATGCTTGACGCTGGCCTTGTCATGCCTAACGATGGCCTTGCCATGCCCAACGATGGCCTTGACATGCCCGAGGATGGCCTTGCCGTGTCCGAGAGTTGCCTTGTCATGACCTTGTCATGCCCGACGATGGTCTCGCCATGCCCGACGATTGCGTTGTCAAGTCCGACGATGGCCTTGTCATGCGCGACGATGGCCTTGTCACGCCCGACGATGGCCTCTTCATGCCCGACGAAGGTCTTGTCATGCCCGACGATGGCCTTGTCATGCCCGACGATGGCCTTGTCATCCCAACGATTGCCTTACCATGCCCGACGATGGCCTTGCCATGCCCGACGATGGCCTTGTCATGCCCGACGATGGCCTTGTCATGGCCGACGATGGACTTTCCATGCCCGACGATGGGCTTGTCATACCCGACGATTGCCTTGCTATGCCCGACCCTGGCCTTTTCATGTCCAACGATGGCCATGCCATGCCCGACGCTGGCCTTGCCATGTGCAAGAGTTGCCTTGTCATGCCCTTGTCATGCCCGACGATGGCCTTGTCATGCCCGACGCTGGCCTTGCCATGTCCGAGAGTTGCCTTGTCATGCCCTTGCCATGTCCGAGAGTTGCCTTGTGATGCCCGACGATGGCCTTGTCAAGGTCGACGCTGGCTTTGCCATGTCCGAGAGTTGCCTTGTCATGATTTTGTCATGCCCGACGCTGGCCTTGTCATGCCCGACGATGGCCTCGCCATGTTCAAAAGTGACATTGTCATGACCTTGTCATGCCCGACGATGACCTTGTCATGCCCGACGATGGCCTTGTCATGCCCGACGATTGCCTTGCCATGCTTGACGCTGGCCTTGCCTTGCCCGACAATGGCCTTGGCATGCCCGACGATGGATTTTTCATGCTTGACGATGGCCTTGTCATGCCCGACGATGGATTTTTCATGCTTGACGATGGCCTTGTCATGCCCGACGATTGCCTTGTCATGCCCGACGCTGGCCTTGCCATGTCCGAGAGTTGCCTTGTCATGACCTTGTCATGCCCGACGATGGCCTTTCCATGCCCGACGCTGGCCCTGTCATGCCCCACGATGGCCTTGCCATGCCCGACGATGGCCTTGTCATGCTGGACGCTGGCATTGACATGCCCTTTTTGATGCCCGGCGATGGCCTTGCCATGCCCGACGCTGGCATTGTCATATCCGACGATGGCCTTGTCATGCCCGACGATGACCTTGTCATGCCCGAAGATGGCCTTGTCATGCCCGACGATGGCCTTGTCATGCCCGACGCTGGCCTTGCCATGTCCGAGAGTTGCCTTGTCATGACCTCGTCATGTCCGACGATGGGCTTGCCTTGCCCGACACTGGCCTTGTCATGCCCGACCATGGCCTTGCCATGCTCGACGCTGGCATTGCCATGCCCGACGATGGCCTCGCCATGTCCGAGAGTGGCATTGTCATGGCCTTGGCATGCCCAACAATGGCCTTTTCATGCCCGACGAAGGTCTTATCATGCCCGACGATGGCCTTGTCATGCCCGACGATGGCCTTGTCATGCCCGACGATTGCTTTGCCATGCCCGACGTTGGCCTTGCCATGTCCGAGAGTTGTCTTGTCATGCCCTTGTCATGCCCGACGATGGCCTTGCCATGCTTGACGCTGGCCTTGTCATGCCTAACGATGGCCTTGCCATGCCCAACGATGGCCTTGACATGCCCGAGGATGGCCTTGCCGTGTCCGAGAGTTGCCTTGTCATGACCTTGTCATGCCCGACGATGGTCTCGCCATGCCCGACGATTGCATTGTCATGTCCGACGATGGCCTTGTCATGCCCGACGATGGCCTTGTCACGCCCGACGATGGCCTCTTCATGCCCGACGAAGGTCTTGTCATGCCCGACGATGGCCTTGTCATGCCCGACGATGGCCTTGTCATCCCAACGATTGCCTTACCATGCCCGACGATGGCCTTGCCATGCCCGACGATGGCCTTGTCATGCCCGACGATGGCCTTGTCATGGCCGACGATGGACTTTCCATGCCCGACGATGGGCTTGTCATACCCGACGATTGCCTTGCTATGCCCGACCCTGGCCTTTTCATGTCCAACGATGGCCATGCCATGCCCGACGCTGGCCTTGCCATGTGCAAGAGTTGCCTTGTCATGCCCTTGTCATGCCCGACGATGGCCTTGTCATGCCCGACGCTGGCCTTGCCATGTCCGAGAGTTGCCTTGTCATGCCCTTGCCATGTCCGAGAGTTGCCTTGTGATGCCCGACGATGGCCTTGTCAAGGTCGACGCTGGCTTTGCCATGTCCGAGAGTTGCCTTGTCATGATTTTGTCATGCCCGACGCTGGCCTTGTCATGCCCGACGATGGCCTCGCCATGTTCAAAAGTGACATTGTCATGACCTTGTCATGCCCGACGATGACCTTGTCATGCCCGACGATGGCCTTGTCATGCCCGACGATTGCCTTGCCATGCTTGACGCTGGCCTTGCCTTGCCCGACAATGGCCTTGGCATGCCCGACGATGGATTTTTCATGCTTGACGATGGCCTTGTCATGCCCGACGATGGATTTTTCATGCTTGACGATGGCCTTGTCATGCCCGACGATTGCCTTGTCATGCCCGACGCTGGCCTTGCCATGTCCGAGAGTTGCCTTGTCATGACCTTGTCATGCCCGACGATGGCCTTTCCATGCCCGACGCTGGCCCTGTCATGCCCCACGATGGCCTTGCCATGCCCGACGATGGCCTTGTCATGCTGGACGCTGGCATTGACATGCCCTTTTTGATGCCCGGCGATGGCCTTGCCATGCCCGACGCTGGCATTGTCATATCCGACGATGGCCTTGTCATGCCCGACGATGACCTTGTCATGCCCGAAGATGGCCTTGTCATGCCCGACGATGGCCTTGTCATGCCCGACGCTGGCCTTGCCATGTCCGAGAGTTGCCTTGTCATGACCTCGTCATGTCCGACGATGGGCTTGCCTTGCCCGACACTGGCCTTGTCATGCCCGACCATGGCCTTGCCATGCTCGACGCTGGCATTGCCATGCCCGACGATGGCCTCGCCATGTCCGAGAGTGGCATTGTCATGGCCTTGGCATGCCCAACAATGGCCTTTTCATGCCCGACGAAGGTCTTATCATGCCCGACGATGGCCTTGTCATGCCCGACGATGGCCTTGTCATGCCCGACGATTGCTTTGCCATGCCCGACGTTGGCCTTGCCATGTCCGAGAGTTGTCTTGTCATGCCCTTGTCATGCCCGACGATGGCCTTGCCATGCTTGACGCTGGCCTTGTCATGCCTAACGATGGCCTTGCCATGCCCAACGATGGCCTTGACATGCCCGAGGATGGCCTTGCCGTGTCCGAGAGTTGCCTTGTCATGACCTTGTCATGCCCGACGATGGTCTCGCCATGCCCGACGATTGCATTGTCATGTCCGACGATGGCCTTGTCATGCCCGACGATGGCCTTGTCACGCCCGACGATGGCCTCTTCATGCCCGACGAAGGTCTTGTCATGCCCGACGATGGCCTTGTCATGCCCGACGATGGCCTTGTCATCCCAACGATTGCCTTACCATGCCCGACGATGGCCTTGCCATGCCCGACGATGGCCTTGTCATGCCCGACGATGGCCTTGTCATGGCCGACGATGGACTTTCCATGCCCGACGATGGGCTTGTCATACCCGACGATTGCCTTGCTATGCCCGACCCTGGCCTTTTCATGTCCAACGATGGCCATGCCATGCCCGACGCTGGCCTTGCCATGTGCAAGAGTTGCCTTGTCATGCCCTTGTCATGCCCGACGATGGCCTTGTCATGCCCGACGCTGGCCTTGCCATGTCCGAGAGTTGCCTTGTCATGCCCTTGCCATGTCCGAGAGTTGCCTTGTGATGCCCGACGATGGCCTTGTCAAGGTCGACGCTGGCTTTGCCATGTCCGAGAGTTGCCTTGTCATGATTTTGTCATGCCCGACGCTGGCCTTGTCATGCCCGACGATGGCCTCGCCATGTTCAAAAGTGACATTGTCATGACCTTGTCATGCCCGACGATGACCTTGTCATGCCCGACGATGGCCTTGTCATGCCCGACGATTGCCTTGCCATGCTTGACGCTGGCCTTGCCTTGCCCGACAATGGCCTTGGCATGCCCGACGATGGATTTTTCATGCTTGACGATGGCCTTGTCATGCCCGACGATGGCCTTGCTATGCCGGACAATGGCATTTGTCATGCCCGACGTTGGCCTTGTCATGCCCGACGATGACCTTTTCATGCCCGACGCTGGCCTTGCCATGTCCGAGAGTTGCCTTGTCATGACCTTGTCATGCCCGACGATGGCCTTGCCATGCCTGACGCTGGCCCTGTCATGCCCCACGATGGCCTTGCCATGCCCGCCGATGGCCTTGTCATGCTTGACGTTGGCATTGACATGCCCTTTTTGATGCCCGACGATGGCCTTGCCATGCCCGACGCTGGCATTGTCATATCCGACGATGGCCTTGTCATGCCCGACGATGACCTTGTCATGCCCGAAGATGGCCTTGTCATGCCCGACGATGGCCTTGTCATGCCCGACGCTGGCCTTGCCATGTCCGAGAGTTGCCTAGTCATGACCTCGTCATGTCCGACGATGGGCTTGCCCTGCCCGACACTAGCCTTGTCATGCCCGACCATGGCCTTGCCATGCCCGACGCTGGCATTGCCATGCCCGACGATGGCCTCGCCATGTCCGAGAGTGGCATTGTCATGGCCTTGGCATGTCCGACGATGGCCTTTTCATGCCCAACGATGGCCTTTTTATGCCCGACGATGGCCTTTTCATGCCCGACGATAGCCTTGTCATGCCCGACGATAGCCTTGCTATGCCCGACGCTAGCCTTTTCATGTCAGATGATGGTCTTGCCAAGCCCGAAGATGGCCTTGTCATGCCTGACGATGGCCTTGTCATGCCCGACGATGGCCTTGCCATGCTTGACGAAGGGCTTTCCATGTCCGAGAGTTGCCTCGTCATGGCCTTGTCATGCCCGACGATGGCCTTGTCATGCCCGACGATTGCCTTGTCATGCCCGACGATTGCCTTGCCATCCTTGACGCTGGCCTTGCCATGCCAGACAATGGCCTTGTCATGCCCGACGATGGCCTTGTCATGCCCGACGATGGACTTTTCATGCCTGACGATGGCCTTGTCATGCCCGACGATGGCCTTGCTATGCCCGACACTGGCATTTTCATGTCCGACGATGGCCTTGCCATGCCCGAAGATGGCCTTATCATGCCTGACGATGGCCTTGTCATGCCCGACGATGGCCTTGCCATGCTTGACGATGGGCTTGCTATGTCCGAGAGTTGCCTCGTCATGACCTTGTCATGCCCGACGATGGCCTTGTCATGCCCGACGATGGCCTTGTCATGCCCGACAATTGCCTTGTCATGCTTGACGCTGGCCTTGCCATGCCCGACACAGGCATTTTCATGTCCGACGATGGCCTTGCCATGCCCGAAGATGGCTTTGTCATGCCCGACGTTGGCCTTGTTATGCCCGACGATGACCTTTTCATGCCCGACGCTGGACTTGCCATGTCCGAGAATTGCCTTGTCATGACCTTGTCATGCCCGACGATGGCCTTGCCATGCCCGACGCTGGCCCTGTCATGCCCACGATGGCCTTGCCATGCCCGACGATGGCCTTGTCATGCTTGACGCTGGCATTGACATGCCCTTTTTGATGCCCGTTGATGGCCTTGCCATGCCCGACGCTGGCATTGTCATATCCGACGATGGCCTTGTCATGCCCGACGATGACCTTGTCATGCCCGAAGATGGCCTTGTCATGCCCGACGATGGCCTTGTCATGCCCGACGCTGGCCTTGCCATGTCCGAGAGTTGCCTTGTCATGACCTCGTCATGTCCGACGATGGGCTTGCCCTGCCCGACACTGGCCTTGTCATGCCCGACCATGGCCTTGCCATGCCCGACGCTGGCATTGCCATGCCCGACGATGGCCTCGCCATGTCCGAGAGTGGCATTGTCATGGCCTTGGCATGTCTGACGATGGCCTTTTCATGCCCGACGATGGCCTTTTTATGCCCGACGATGGACTTTTCATGCCCGACGATAGCCTTGTCATGCCCGACGATAGCCTTGCTATGCCCGACGCTAGCCTTTTCATGTCCGACGATGGTCTTGCCAGGCCCGAAGATGGCCTTGTCATGCCTGACGATGGCCTTGTCATGCCCGACGATGGCCTTGCCATGCTTGACGATGGGCTTGCCATGTCCGAGAGTTGCCTCGTCATGGCCTTGTCATGCCCGACGATGGCCTTGTCATGCCCGACGATGGCCTTGTCATGCCCGACGATGGCCTTGCCATCCTTGACGCTGGCCTTGCCATGCCCGACAATGGCCTTGTCATGCCCGACGATGGCCTTGGCATGCCCAGCGATGGACTTTTCATGTCTGACGATGGCCTTGTCATTCCCGACGATGGCCTTGCTATGCCCGACACTGGCATTTTCATGTCCGACGATGGCCTTGCCATGCCCGAAGATGGCTTTGTCATGCCCGACGTTGGCCTTGTCATGCCTGACGATGACCTTTTCATGCCCGACACTGGACTTGCCATGTCCGAGATTTGCCTTGTCATGACCTTGTCATGCCCGACGATGGCTTTGCCATGCCCGACGCTGGCCCTGTCATGCCCCACGATGGCCTTGCCATGCCCGACGATGGCCTTGTCATGCTTGACGCTGGCATTGACATGCCCTTTTTGATGCCCGACGATGGCCTTGCCATGCCCGACGCTGGCATTGTCATATCCGACGATGGCCTTGTCATGCCCGACGATGACCTTGTCATGCCCGAAGATGGCCTTGTCATGCCCGACGATGGCCTTGTCATGCCCGACGCTGGCCTTGCCATGTCCGAGAGTTGCCTTGTCATGACCTCGTCATGTCCGACGATGGGTTTGCCATGCCCGACACTGGCCTTGTCATGCCCGACCATGGCCTTGCCATGCCCGACGCTGGCATTGCCATGCCCGACGATGGCCTCGCCATGTCCGAGAGTGGCATTGTCATGGCCTTGGCATGTCCGAGATTTGCCTTGTCATGACCTTGTCATGCCCGACGATGGCTTTGCCATGCCCGACGCTGGCCCTGTCATGCCCCACGATGGCCTTGCCATGCCCGACGATGGCCTTGTCATGCTTGACGCTGGCATTGACATGCCCTTTTTGATGCCCGACGATGGCCTTGCCATGCCCGACGCTGGCATTGTCATATCCGACGATGGCCTTGTCATGCCCGACGATGACCTTGTCATGCCCGAAGATGGCCTTGTCATGCCCGACGATGGCCTTGTCATGCCCGACGCTGGCCTTGCCATGTCCGAGAGTTGCCTTGTCATGACCTCGTCATGTCCGACGATGGGCTTGCCATGCCCGACACTGGCCTTGTCATGCCCGACGATGGCCTTGTCATGCCCGACGATGGCCTTGTCATGCCCGACGATGGCCTTGCCATCCTTGACGCTGGCCTTGCCATGCCCGACAATGGCCTTGTCATGCCCGACGATGGCCTTGGCATGCCCAACGATGGACTTTTCATGTCTGACGATGGCCTTGTCATTCCCGACGATGGCCTTGCTATGCCCGACACTGGCATTTTCATGTCCGACGATGGCCTTGCCATGCCCGAAGATGGCTTTGTCATGCCCGACGTTGGCCTTGTCATGCTTGACGATGACCTTTTCATGCCCGACACTGGACTTGCCATGTCCGAGATTTGCCTTGTCATGACCTTGTCATGCCCGACGATGGCTTTGCCATGCCCGACGCTGGCCCTGTCATGCCCCACGATGGCCTTGCCATGCCCGACGATGGCCTTGTCATGCTTGACGCTGGCATTGACATGCCCTTTTTGATGCCCGACGATGGCCTTGCCATGCCCGACGCTGGCATTGTCATATCCGACGATGGCCTTGTCATGCCCGACGATGACCTTTTCATGCCCGACGCTGGACTAGCCATGTCCGAGAGTTGCCTTGTCATGACCTTGTCATGCCCGACGATGGCCTCGCCATGTCCGAGAGTGGCATTGTCATGGCCTTGGCATGTCTGACGATGGCCTTTTCATGCCCGACGATGGCCTTTTTATGCCCGACGATGGCCTTTTCATGCCCGACGATAGCCTTGTCATGCCCGACGATAGCCTTGCTATGCCCGACGCTAGCCTTTTCATGTCCGACGATGGTCTTGCCAGGCCCGAAGATGGCCTTGTCATGCGTGACGATGGCCTTGTCATGCCCGACGATGGCCTTGCCATGCTTGACGATGGGCTTGCCATGTCCGAGAGTTGCCTCGTCATGGCCTTGTCATGCCCGACGATTGCCTTGCCATCTTTGACGCTGGCCTTGCCATGCCCGACAGTG
Organism: Fagopyrum homotropicum; assembly: GCA_033239125.1. NCBI lineage: Eukaryota > Viridiplantae > Streptophyta > Magnoliopsida > Caryophyllales > Polygonaceae > Fagopyrum > Fagopyrum homotropicum. Next base: position 73,605,262 of record BSWB01000007.1, read on the forward strand.
GCCTTGTCATGCCCGACGATGGCCTTGGCATGCCCGACGATGGACTTTTCATGCCTGACGATGGCCTTGTCATGCCCGACGATGGCCTTGCTATGCCCGACACTGGCATTTTCATGTCCGACGATGGCCTTGCCATGCCCGAAGATGGCCTTGTCATGCCTGACGATGGCCTTGTCATGCCCGACGATGGCCTTGCCATGCTTGACGATGGGCTTGCCATGTCCGAGAGTTGCCTCGTCATGGCCTTGTCATGCCCGACGATGGCCTTGTCATGCCCGACGATGGCCTTGTCATGCCCGACGATTGCCTTGTCATCCTTGACGCTGGCCTTGCCATGCCCGACAGTGGCCTTGTCATGCCCGACGATGGCCTTCGCATGCCCGACGATGGACTTTTCATGCCTGACGATGGCCTTGTCATGCCCGACGATGGCCTTTTCATGCCCGACGATAGCCTTGTCATGCCCGACGATTGCCTTGCTATGCCCGACGCTAGCCTTTTCATGTCCGACGATGGTCTTGCCAGGTCCGAAGATGGCCTTGTCATGCCTGACGATGGCCTTGTCATGCCCGACGATGGCCTTGCCATGCTTGACGATGGGCTTGCCATGTCCGAGAGTTGCCTCGTCATGGCCTTGTCATGCCCGACGATGGCCTTGTCATGCCCGATGATGGCCTTGTCATGCCCGACGATTGCCTTGCCATCCTTGACGCTGGCCTTGCCATGCCCGACAATGGCCTTGTCATGCCCGACGATGGCCTTGGCATGCCCGACGATGGACTTTTCATGCCTGACGATGGCCTTGTCATGCCCGACGATGGCCTTGCTATGCCCGACACTGGCATTTTCATGTCCAACGATGGCCTTGCCATGCCCGAAGATGGCCTTGTCATGCCTGACGATGGCCTTGTCATGTCCGACGATGGCCTTGCCATGCTTGACGATGGGCTTGCCATGTCCGAGAGTTGCCTCGTCATGACGTTGTCATGCCCGACGATGGCCTTGCCATGCCCGACGATTGCCTTCATGCTTGACGCTGGCCTTGCCATGCCCGACACTGGCATTTTCATGCCCGACGTTGGCCTTGTCATGCCCGACGATGACCTTTTCATGCCCGACGCTGGACTTGCCATGTCCGAGAGTTGCCTTGTCATGACCTTGTCATGCCCGACGATGGCCTTGCCATGCCCGACGCTGGCCCTGTCATACCCCACGATGGCCTTGCCATGCCCGACGATGGCCTTGTCATGCTTGACGCTGGCATTGACATGCCCTTTTTGATGCCCGACGATGGCCTTGCCATGCCCGACGCTGGCATTGTCATATCCGACGATGGCCTTGTCATGCCCGACGATGACCTTGTCATGCCCGAAGATGGCCTTGTCATGCCCGACGATGGCCTTGTCATGCCCGACGCTGGCCTTGCCATGTCCGAGAGTTGCCTTGTCATGACCTCGTCATGTCCGACGATGGGCTTGCCCTGCCCGACACTGGCCTTGTCATGCCCGACCAAGGCCTTGCCATGCCCGACGGTGGCATTGCCATGCCCGACGATGGCCTCGCCATGTCCGAGAGTGGCATTGTCATGGCCTTGGCATGTCTGACGATGGCCTTTTCATGCCCGACGATGGCCTTTTTATGCCCGACGATGGCCTTTTCATGCCCGACGATAGCCTTGTCATGCCCGACGATAGCCTTGCTATGCCCGACGCTAGCCTTTTCATGTCCGACGATGGTCTTGCCAGGCCCGAAGATGGCCTTGTCATGCCTGACGATGGCCTTGGCATGCCCGACGATGGCCTTGCCATGCTTGACGATGGGCTTGCCATGTCCGAGAGTTGCCTCGTCATGGCCTTGTCATGCCCGACGATTGCCTTGCCATCTTTGACGCTGGCCTTGCCATGCCCGACAGTGGCCTTGTCATGCCCGACGATGGCCTTGTCATGCCCGACGATGGCCTTGTCATGCCCGACGATTGCCTTGCCATCCTTGACGCTGGCCTTGCCATGCCCGACAGTGGCCTTGTCATGCCCGACGATGGCCTTGCCATGCCCGAAGATGGCTTTGTCATGCCCGACGTTGGCCTTGTCATGCCCGACGATGACCTTTTCATGCCCGACGCTGGACTAGCCATGTCCGAGAGTTGCCTCGTCATGGCCTTGTCATGCCCGACGATGGCCTTGTCATGCCCGACGATGGCCTTGTCATGCCCGACGATTGCCTTGTCATCCTTGACGCTGGCCTTGCCATGCCCGACAGTGGCCTTGTCATGCCCGACGATGGCCTTCGCATGCCCGACGATGGACTTTTCATGCCTGACGATGGCCTTGTCATGCCCGACGATGGCCTTTTCATGCCCGACGATAGCCTTGTCATGCCCGACGATTGCCTTGCTATGCCCGACGCTAGCCTTTTCATGTCCGACGATGGTCTTGCCAGGTCCGAAGATGGCCTTGTCATGCCTGACGATGGCCTTGTCATGCCCGACGATGGCCTTGCCATGCTTGACGATGGGCTTGCCATGTCCGAGAGTTGCCTCGTCATGGCCTTGTCATGCCCGACGATGGCCTTGTCATGCCCGATGATGGCCTTGTCATGCCCGACGATTGCCTTGCCATCCTTGACGCTGGCCTTGCCATGCCCGACAATGGCCTTGTCATGCCCGACGATGGCCTTGGCATGCCCGACGATGGACTTTTCATGCCTGACGATGGCCTTGTCATGCCCGACGATGGCCTTGCTATGCCCGACACTGGCATTTTCATGTCCGACGATGGCCTTGCCATGCCCGAAGATGGCCTTGTCATGCCTGACGATGGCCTTGTCATGTCCGACGATGGCCTTGCCATGCTTGACGATGGGCTTGCCATGTCCGAGAGTTGCCTCGTCATGACGTTGTCATGCCCGACGATGGCCTTGCCATGCCCGACGATTGCCTTCATGCTTGACGCTGGCCTTGCCATGCCCGACACTGGCATTTTCATGTCCGACGATGGCCTTGCCATGCCCGAAGATGGCTTTGTCATGCCCGACGTTGGCCTTGTCATGCCCGACGATGACCTTTTCATGCCCGACGCTGGACTTGCCATGTCCGAGAGTTGCCTTGTCATGACCTTGTCATGCCCGACGATGGCCTTGCCATGCCCGACGCTGGCCCTGTCATACCCCACGATGGCCTTGCCATGCCCGACGATGGCCTTGTCATGCTTGACGCTGGCATTGACATGCCCTTTTTGATGCCCGACGATGGCCTTGCCATGTCCGACGCTGGCATTGTCATATCCGACGATGGCCTTGTCATGCCCGACGATGACCTTGTCATGCCCGAAGATGGCCTTGTCATGCCCGACGATGGCCTTGTCATGCCCGACGCTGGCCTTGCCATGTCCGAGAGTTGCCTTGTCATGACCTCGTCATGTCCGACGATGGGCTTGCCCTGCCCGACACTGGCCTTGTCATGCCCGACCAAGGCCTTGCCATGCCCGACGGTGGCATTGCCATGCCCGACGATGGCCTCGCCATGTCCGAGAGTGGCATTGTCATGGCCTTGGCATGTCTGACGATGGCCTTTTCATGCCCGACGATGGCCTTTTTATGCCCGACGATGGCCTTTTCATGCCCGACGATAGCCTTGTCATGCCCGACGATAGCCTTGCTATGCCCGACGCTAGCCTTTTCATGTCCGACGATGGTCTTGCCAGGCCCGAAGATGGCCTTGTCATGCCTGACGATGGCCTTGTCATGCCCGACGATGGCCTTGCCATGCTTGACGATGGGCTTGCCATGTCCGAGAGTTGCCTCGTCATGGCCTTGTCATGCCCGACGATTGCCTTGCCATCTTTGACGCTGGCCTTGCCATGCCCGACAGTGGCCTTGTCATGCCCGACGATGGCCTTGGCATGCCCGACGATGGACTTTTCATGCCTGACGATGGCCTTGTCATGCCCGACGATGGCCTTGCTATGCCCGACACTGGCATTTTCATGTCCGACGATGGCCTTGCCATGCCCGAAGATGGCCTTGTCATGCCTGACGATGGCCTTGTCATGCCCAACGATGGCCTTGCCATGCTTGACGATGGGCTTGCCATGTCCGAGAGTTGCCTCGTCATGGCCTTGTCATGCCCGACGATGGCCTTGTCATGCCCGACGATGGCCTTGTCATGCCCGACGATTGCCTTGCCATCCTTGACGCTGGCCTTGCCATGCCCGACAGTGGCCTTGTCATGCCCGACGATGGCCTTGCCATGCCCGAAGATGGCTTTGTCATGCCCGACGTTGGCCTTGTCATGCCCGACGATGACCTTTTCATGCCCGACGCTAGACTAGCCATGTCCGAGAGTTGCCTTGTCATGACCTTGTCATGCCCGACGATGGCCTTGCCATGCCCGACGTTGGCCCTGTCATGCCCCACGATGGCCTTCCCATGCCCGACGATGGCCTTGTCATGCCTGACGATGGCCTTGTCATGCCCGACGATGGCCTTGCCATGCTTGACGATGGGCTTGCCATGTCCGAGAGTGGCATTGTCATGGCCTTGGCATGTCTGACGATGGCCTTTTCATGCCCGACGATGGCCTTTTTGTGCCCGACGATGGCCTTTTCATGCCCGACGATAGCCTTGTCATGCCCGACGATAGCCTTGCTATGCCCGACGCTAGCCTTTTCATGTCCGACGATGGTCTTGCCAGGCCCGAAGATGGCCTTGTCATGCCTGACGATGGCCTTGTCATGCCCGACGATGGCCTTGCCATGCTTGACGATGGGCTTGCCATGTCCGAGAGTTGCCTCGTCATGGCCTTGTCATGCCCGACGATGGCCTTGTCATGCCCGACGATGGCCTTGTCATGCCCGACGATTGCCTTGCCATCCTTGACGCTGGCCTTGCCATGCCCGACAATGGCCTTGTCATGCCCGACGATGGCCTTGGCATGCCCGACGATGGACTTTTCATGCCTGACGATGGCCTTGTCATGCCCGACGATGGCCTTGCTATGCCCGACACTGGCATTTTCATGTCCGACGATGGCCTTGTCATGCCCGAAGATGGCCTTGTCATGCCTGACGATGGCCTTGTCATGCCCGACGATGGCCTTGCCATGCTTGACGATGGGCTTGCCATGTCCGAGAGTTGCCTCGTCATGACCTTGTCATGCCCGACGATGGCCTTGTCGTGCCCAACGATGGCCTTGCCATGCCCGACGATTGCCTTGCCATGCTTGACGCTGGCCTTGCCATGCCCGACACTGGCATTTTCATGTCCGACGATGGCCTTGCCATGCCCGAAGATGGCTTTGTCATGCCCGACGTTGGCCTTGTTATGCCCGGCGATGACCTTTTCATGCCCGACGCTGGACTAGCCATGTCCGAGAGTTGCCTTGTCATGACCTTGTCATGCCCGACGATGGCCTTGCCATGCCCGACGCTGGCCCTGTCATGCCCCACGATGGCCTTGCCATGCCCGACAATGGCCTTGTCATGCTTGACGCTGGCCTTGCCATGCCCGACGATGGCCTTGTCATGCTTGACGCTGGCATTGACATGCCCTTTTTGGTGCCCGACGATGGCCTTGCCATGCCCGACGCTGGCATTGTCATATCCGACGATGGCCTTGTCATGCCCGACGATGACCTTGTCATGCCCGAAGATGGCCTTGTCATGCCCGACGATGGCCTTGTCATGCCCGACGCTGGCCTTGCGATATCCGAGAGTTGCCTTGTCATGACCTCGTCATGTCCGACGATGGGCTTGCCCTGCCCGACACTAGCCTTGTCATGCCCGACCATGGCCTTGCCATGCCCGACGCTGGCATTGCCATGCCCGACGATGGCCTCGCCATGTCCGAGAGTGGCATTGTCATGGCCTTGGCATGTCTGACGATGGCCTTTTCATGCCCTACGATGGCCTTTTTATTCCCGAGGATGGCCTTTTCATGCCCGACGATAGCCTTGTCATGCCCGACGATAGCCTTGCTATGCCCGACGCTAGCCTTTTCATGTCCGACGATGGTCTTGCCAGGCCCGAAGATGGCCTTGTCATGCCTGACGATGGCCTTGTCATGCCCGACGATGGCCTTGCCATGCTTGACGATGGGCTTGTCATGTCCGAGAGTTGCCTCGTCATGGCCTTGTCATGCCCGACGATGGCCTTGTCATGCCCGACGATGGCCTTGTCATGCCGGACGATTGCCTTGCCATCCTTGACGCTGACCTTGCCATGCCCGACAATGGCCTTGTCATGCCCGACGATGGCCTTGGCATGCCCGACGATGGACTTTTCATGCCTGACGATGGCCTTGTCATGCCCGACGATGGCCTTGCTATGCCCGACACTAGCATTTTCATGTCCGACGATGGCCTTGCCATGCCCGAAGATGGCCTTGTCATGCCCGACGATGGCCTTGCCATGCTTGACGATGGGCTTGCCATGTCCGAGAGTTGCCTCGTCATGACCTTGTCATGCCCGACGATGGCCTTGTCATGCCCGACGATGGCCTTGCCATGCCCGACAATTGCCTTGCCATGCTTGACGCTGGCCTTGCCATGCCCGACACTGGCATTTTCATGTCCGACGATGGCCTTGCCATGCCCGAAGATGGCTTTGTCATGCCCGACGTTGGCCTTGTCATGCCTGACGATGACCTTTTCATGCCCGACGCTGGACTAGCCATGTCCGAGAGTTGCCTTGTCATGACCTTGTCATGCCCGACGATGGCCTTGCCATGCCCGACGCTGGCCCTGTCATGCCCCACGATGGCCTTGCCATGCCCGACGATGGCCTTGTCATGCTTGACGCTGGCCTTGCCATGCCCGACGATGGCCTTGTCATGCTTGACGCTGGCATTGACATGCCGTTTTTGGTGCCCGAGGATGGCCTTGCCATTCCCGACGCTGGCATTGTCATATCCGACGATGGCCTTGTCATGCCCGACGATAACCTTGTCATGCCCGAAGATGGCCTTGTCATGCCCGACGATGGCCTTGTCATGCCCGACGCTGGCCTTGCCATGTCCGAGAGTTGCCTTGTCATGACCTCTTCATGTCCGACGATGGGCTTGCCCTGCCCGACACTGGCCTTGTCATGCTCGACCATGGCCTTGCCATGCCCGACGCTGGCATTGCCATGCCCGACGATGGCCTCGCCATGTCCGAGAGTAGCATTGTCATGGCCTTGGCATGTCTGACGATGGCCTTTTCATGCCCGACGATGGCCTTTTTATTCCCGACGATGGCCTTTTCATGCCCGACGATAGCCTTGTCATGCCCGACGATAGCCTTGCTATGCCCGACGCTAGCCTTTTCATGTCCGACGATGGTCTTGCCAGGCCCGAAGATGGCCTTGTCATGCCTGACGATGGCCTTGTCATGCCCGACGATGGCCTTGCCATGCTTGACGATGGGCTTGCCATGTCCGAGAGTTGCCTCGTCATGGCCTTGTCATGCCCGACGATGGCCTTGTCATGCCCGACGATGGCCTTGTCATGCCCGACGATTGCCTTGCCATCCTTGACGCTGGCCTTGCCATGCCCGACAGTGGCCTTGTCATGCCCGACCATGGCCTTGCCATGCCCGAAGATGGCTTTGTCATGCCCGACGTTGGCCTTGTCATGCCCGACGATGACCTTTTCATGCCCGACGCTGGACTAGCCATGTCCGAGAGTTGCCTTGTCATGACCTTGTCATGCCCGACGATGGCCTTGCCATGCCCGACGTTGGCCCTGTCATGCCCCACGATGGCCTTCCCATGCCCGACGATGGCCTTGTCATGCCTGACGATGGCCTTGTCATGCCCGACGATGGCCTTGCCATGCTTGACGATGGGCTTGCCATGTCCGAGAGTTGCCTCGTCATGGCCTTGTCATGCCCGACGATGGCCTTGTCATGCCCGACGATGGCCTTGTCATGCCCGACGATTGCCTTGTCATCCTTGACGCTGGCCTTGCCATGCCCGACAGTGGCCTTGTCATGCCCGACGATGGCCTTCGCATGCCCGACGATGGACTTTTCATGCCTGACGATGGCCTTGTCATGCCCGACGATGGCCTTGCTATGCCCGACACTGGCATTTTCATGTCCGACGATGGCCTTGCCATGCCCGAAGATGGCCTTGTCATGCCTGATGATGGCCTTGTCATGCCCCACGATGGCCTTGCCATGCTTGACGATGGGCTTGCCATGTCCGAGAGTTGCCTCGTCATGACCTTGTCATGCCCGACGATGGCCTTGTCATGCCCGACGATGGCATTGCCATGCCCGACGATTGCCTTGCCATGCTTGACGCTGGCATTGACATGCCCTTTTTGATGCTCGACGATGGCCTTGTCATGCCCGACGATGACCTTTTCATGCCCGACGCAGGACTTGCCATGTCCGAGAGTTGCCTTGTCATGACCTTGTCATGCCCGACGATGGCCTTGCCATGCCCGGCGCTGGCCCTGTCATGCCCCACGATGGCCTTGCCATGCCCGACGATGGCCTTGTCATGCTTGACGCTGGCATTGACATGCCGTTTTTGATGCCCGACGATGGCCTTGCCATGCCCGACGCTGGCATTGTCATATCCGACGATGGCCTTGTCATGCCCGACGATGACCTTGTTATGCCCGAAGATGGCCTTGTCATGCCCGACGATGACCTTGTCATGCCCGACGATGGCCTTGCCATGCCCGACGCTGGCCCTGTCATGCCCCACGATGGCCTTGCCATGCCCGACGATGGCCTTGTCATGCTTGACGCTGGCATTGACATGCCCTTTTTTATGCCCGACGATGGCCTTGCCATGCCCGACGCTGGCATTGTCATATCCGACGATGGCCTTGTCATGCCCGACGATGACCTTGTCATGCCCGAAGATGGCCTTGTCATGCCCGACGATGGCCTTGTCATGCCCGACGCTGGCCTTGCCATGTCCGAAAGTTGCCTTGTCATGACCTCGTCATGTCCGACGATGGGCTTGCCATGCCCGACACTGGCCTTGTCATGCCCGACCATGGCCTTGCCATGCCCGACGCTGGCATTGCCATGCCCGACGATGGCCTCGCCATGTCCGAGAGTGGCATTGTCATGGCCTTGGCATGTGTGACGATGGCCTTTTCATGCCCGACGATGGCCTTTTTATGCCCAACGATGGCCATTTCATGCCCGACGATAGCCTTGTCATGCCCGACGATAGCCTTACTATGCCCGACGCTAGCCTTTTCATGTTCGACGATGGTCTTGCCAGGCCCGAAGATGGCCTTGTCATGCCTGATGATGGCCTTGCCATGCCCGACGATGGCCTTGCCATGCTTGACGATGGGCTTGCCATGTCCGAGAGTTGCCTCGTCATGGCCTTGTCATGCCCGACGATGGCCTTGTCATGCCCGACGATGGCCTTGTCATGCCCGACGATTGCCTTGCCATCCTTGACGCTGGCCTTGCCATGCCCGACAATGGCCTTGTCACGCCCGACGATGGCCTTGGCATGCCCGACGATGGACTTTTCATGCCTGACGATGGCCTTGTCATGCCCGACGATGGCCTTGCTATGCCCGACACTGGCATTTTCATGTCCGACGATGGCCTTGCCATGCCCGAAGATGGCCTTGTCATGCCTGACGATGGCCTTGTCATGCCCGACGATGGCCTTGCCATGCTTGACGATGGGCTTGCCATGTCCGAGAGTTGCCTCGTCATGACTTTTTCATGCCCGACGATGGCCTTGTCATGGCCGACGATGGCCTTGCCATGCCCGACGATTGCCTTGCCATGCTTGACGTTGGCCTTGCCATCCCCGACACTGGCATTTTCATGTCCGACGATGGCCTTGTCATGCCCGAAGATGGCTTTGTCATGCCCGACGTTGGCCTTGTCATGCCCGACGATGACCTTTTCATGCCCGACGCTGGACTTGCCATGTCCGAGAGTTGCCATGTCATGACCTTGTCATGCCCGACGATGGCCTTGCCATGCCCGACGCTGGCCCTGTCATGCCCCACGATGGCCTTGCCATGCCCGACGATGGCCTTGTCATGCTTGACGTTGGCATTGACATGCCCTTTTTGATGCCCGACGATGGCCTTGCCATGCCCGACGCTGGCATTGTCATATCCGACGATGGCCTTGTCATGCCCGACGATGACCTTGTTATGCCCGAAGATGGCCTTGTCATGCCCGACGATGGCCTTGTCATGCCCGACGCTGGCCTTGCCATGTCCGAGAATTGCCTTGTCATGACCTCGTCATGTCCGACGATGGGCTTGCCCTGCCCGACACTGGCCTTGTCATGCCCGACCATGGCCTTGCCATGCCCGACGCTAGCATTGCCATGCCCGACGATGGCCTCGCCATGCCCGACGCTGGCATTGTCATATCCGACGATGGCCTTGTCATGCCCGACGATGACCTTGTCATGCCCGAAGATGGCCTTGTCATGCCCGACGATGGCCTTGTCATGCCCGACGCTGGCCTTGCCATGTCCGAAAGTTGCCTTGTCATGACCTCGTCATGTCCGACGATGGGCTTGCCATGCCCGACACTGGCCTTGTCATGCCCGACCATGGCCTTGCCATGCCCGACGCTGGCATTGCCATGCCCGATGATGGCCTCGCCATGTCCGAGAGTGGCATTGTCATGGCCTTGGCATGTCTGACGATGGCCTTTTCATGCCCGACGATGGCCTTTTTATGCCCAACGATGGCCATTTCATGCCCGACGATAGCCTTGTCATGCCCGACGATAGCCTTGCTATGCCCGACGCTAGCCTTTTCATGTCCGACGATGGTCTTGCCAGGCCCGAAGATGGCCTTGTCATGCCTGACGATGGCCTTGCCATGCCCGACGATGGCCTTGCCATGCTTGACGATGGGCTTGCCATGTCCGAGAGTTGCCCCGTCATGGCCTTGTCATGCCCGGCGATGGCCTTGTCATGCCCGACGATGGCCTTGTCATGCCCGACGATTGCCTTGCCATCCTTGACGCTGGCCTTGCCATGCCCGACAATGGCCTTGTCATGCCCGACGATGGCCTTGGCATGCCCGACGATGGACTTTTCATGCCTGACGATGGCCTTGTCATGCCCGACGATGGCCTTGCTATGCCCGACACTGGCATTTTCATGTCCGACGATGGCCTTGCCATGCCCGAAGATGGCCTTGTCATGCCTGACGATGGCCTTGTCATGCCCGACGATGGCCTTGCCATGCTTGACGATGGGCTTGCCATGTCCGAGAGTTGCCTCGTCATGACCTTGTCATGCCCGACGATGGCCTTGCCATGCCCGACGATTGCCTTGCCATGCTTGACGTTGGCCTTGCCATCCCCGACACTGGCATTTTCATGTCCGACGATGGCCTTGTCATGCCCGAAGATGGCTTTGTCATGCCCGACGTTGGCCTTGTCATGCCCGACGATGACCTTTTCATGCCCGACGCTGGACTTGCCATGTCCGAGAGTTGCCATGTCATGACCTTGTCATGCCCGACGATGGCCTTGCCATGCCCGACGCTGGCCCTGTCATGCCCCACGATGGCCTTGCCATGCCCGACGATGACCTTGTCATGCTTGACGCTGGCATTGACATGCCCTTTTTGATGCCCGACGATGGCCTTGCCATGCCCGACGCTGGCATTGTCATATCCGACGATGGCCTTGTCATGCCCGACGATGACCTTGTTATGCCCGAAGATGGCCTTGTCATGCCCGACGATGGCCTTGTCATGCCCGACGCTGGCCTTGCCATGTCCGAGAATTGCCTTGTCATGACCTCGTCATGTCCGACGATGGGCTTGCCCTGCCCGACATTGGCCTTGTCATGCCCGACCATGGCCTTGCCATGCCCGACGCTGGCATTGCCATGCCCGACGATGGCCTCGCCATGTCCGAGAGTGGCATTGTCATGGCCTTGGCATGTCTGACGATGGCGTTTTCATGCCCGACGATGGCCTTTTTATGCCCGACGATGGCCTTTTCATGCCCGACGATAGCCTTGTCATGCCCGGCGATAGCCTTGCTATGCCCGACGCTAGCCTTTTCATGTCCGACGATGGTCTTGCCAGGCCCGAAGATGGCATTGTCATGCCTGACGATGGCCTTGTCATGCCCGACGATGGCCTTGCCATGCTTGACGATGGGCTTGTCATGTCCGAGAGTTGCCTCGTCATGGCCTTGTCATGCCCGACGATGGCCTTGTCATGCCCGACGATGGCCTTGTCATGCCGGACGATTGCCTTGCCATCCTTGACGCTGGCCTTGCCATGCCCGACAATGGCCTTGTCATGCCCGACGATGGCCTTGGCATGCCCGACGATGGACTTTTCATGCCTGACGATGGCCTTGTCATGCCCGACGATGGCCTTGCTATGCCCGACACTGGCATTTTCATGTCCGACGATGGCCTTGCCATGCCCGAAGATGGCCTTGTCATGCCCGACGATGGCCTTGCCATGCTTGACGATGGGCTTGCCATGTCCGAGAGTTGCCTCGTCATGACCTTGTCATGCCCGACGATGGCCTTGTCATGCCCGACGATGGCCTTGCCATGCCCGACGATTGCCTTGCCATGCTTGACGCTGGCCTTGCCATGCCCGACACTGGCATTTTCATGTCCGACGATGGCCTTGCCATGCCCGAAGATGGCTTTGTCATGCCCGACGTTGGCCTTGTCATGCCCGACGATGACCTTTTCATGCCCGACGCTGGACTAGCCATGTCCGAGAGTTGCCTTGTCATGACCTTGTCATGCCCGACGATGGCCTTGCCATGCCCGACGCTGGCCTTGTCATGCTTGACGCTGGCATTGACATGCCGTTTTTGGTGCCCGAGGATGGCCTTGCCATTCCCGACGCTGGCATTGTCATATCCGACGATGGCCTTGTCATGCCCGACGATAACCTTGTCATGCCCGAAGATGGCCTTGTCATGCCCGACGATGGCCTTGTCATGCCCGACGCTGGCCTTGCCATGTCCGAGAGTTGCCTTGTCATGACCTCTTCATGTCCGACGATGGGCTTGCCCTGCCCGACACTGGCCTTGTCATGCTCGACCATGGCCTTGTCATGCCCGACGATGGCCTTGGCATGCCCGACGATGGACTTTTCATGCCTGACGATGGCCTTGTCATGCCCGACGATGGCCTTGCTATGCCCGACACTGGCATTTTCATATCCGACGATGGCCTTGCCATGCCCGAAGATGGCCTTGTCATGCCTGACGATGGCCTTGTCATGCCCGACGATGGCCTTGCCATGCTTGACGATGGGCTTGCCATGTCCGAGAGTTGCCTCGTCATGACCTTGTCATGCCCGACGATGGCCTTGTCATGCCCGACGATGGCCTTGCCATGCCCGACGATTGCCTTGCCATGCTTGACGCTGGCCTTGCCATGCCCGACACTGGCATTTTCATGTCCGACGATGGCCTTGCCATGCCCGAAGATGGCTTTGTCATGCCCGACGTTGGCCTTGTCATGCCTTACGATGACCTTTTCATGCCCGACACTAGACTAGCCATGTCCTGGAGTTGCCTTGTCATGACCTTGTCATGCCCGACGATGGCCTTGCCATGCCCGACGCTGGCCTTGTCATGCTTGACGCTGGCATTGACATGCCCTTTTTGGTGCCCGAGGATGGCCTTGCCATTCCCGACGCTGGCATTGTCATATCCGACGATGGCCTTGTCATGCCCGACGATAACCTTGTCATGCCCGAAGATGGCCTTGTCATGCCCGACGATGGCCTTGTCATGCCCGACGCTGGCCTTGCCATGTCCGAGAGTTGCCTTGTCATGACCTCTTCATGTCCGACGATGGGCTTGCCCTGCCCGACACTGGCCTTGTCATGCTCGACCATGGCCTTGCCATGCCCGACGCTGGCATTGCCATGCCCGACGATGGCCTCGCCATGTCCGAGAGTGGCATTGTCATGGCCTTGGCATGTCTGACGATGGCCTTTTCATGCCCGACGATGGCCTTTTTATTCCCGACGATGGCCTTTTCATGCCCGACGGTAGCCTTGTCATGCCCGACGATAGCCTTGCTATGCCCGACGCTAGCCTTTTCATGTCCGACGATGGTCTTGCCAGGCCCGAAGATGGCCTGGTCATGCCTGACGATGGCCTTGTCATGCCCGACGATGGCCTTGCCATGCTTGACGATGGGCTTGCCATGTCCGAGAGTTGCCTCGTCATGGACTTGTCATGCCCGACGATGGCCTTGTCATGCCCGACGATTGCCTTGCCATCCTTGACGCTGGCCTTGCCATGCCCGACAGTGGCCTTGTCATGCCCGACGATGGCCTTGCCATGCCCGAAGATGGCTTTGTCATGCCCGACGTTGGCCTTGTCATGCCCGACGATGACCTTTTCATGCCCGACGTTGGACTAGCCATGTCCAAGAGTTGCCTTGTCATGACCTTGTCATGCCCGACGATGGCCTTGCCATGCCCGACGTTGGCCCTGTCATGCCCCACGATGGCCTTCCCATGCCCGACGATGGCCTTGTCATGCCTGACGATGGCCTTGTCATGCCCGACGATGGCCTTGCCATGCTTGACGATGGGCTTGCCATGTCCGAGAGTTGCCTCGTCATGGCCTTGTCATGCCCGACGATGGCCTTGTCATGCCCGACGATGGCCTTGTCATGCCCGACGATTGCCTTGCCATCCTTGACGCTGGCCTTGCCATGCCCGACAGTGGCCTTGTCATGCCCGACGATGGCCTTCGCATGCCCGACGATGGACTTTTCATGCCTGACGATGGCCTTGTCATGCCCGACGATGGCCTTGCTATGCCCGACACTGGCATTTTCATGTCCGACGATGGCCTTGCCATGCCCGAAGATGGCCTTGTCATGCCTGACGATGGCCTTGTCATGCCCGACGATGGCCTTGCCATGCTTGACGATGGGCTTGCCATGTCCGAGAGTTGCCTCGTCATGACCTTGTCATGCCCGACGATGGCCTAGTCATGCCCGACGATGGCCTTGCCATGCCCGACGATTGCCTTGCCATGCTTGACGCTGGCATTGACATGCCCTTTTTGATGCTCGACGATGGCCTTTTCATGCCCGACGATGACCTTTTCATGCCCGACGCAGGACTTGCCATGTCCGAGAGTTGCCTTGTCATGACCTTGTCATGCCCGACGATAGCCTTGCCATGCCCGACGCTGGCCCTGTCATGCCCCACGATGGCCCTGCCATGCCCGACGATGGCCTTGTCATGCTTGACGCTGGCATTGACATGCCCTTTTTGATGCCCGACGATGGCCTTGCCATGCCCGACGCTGGCATTGTCATATCCGACGATGGCCTTGTCATGCCCGACGATGACCTTGTCATGCCCGAAGATGGCCTTGTCATGCCCGACGATGGCCTTGTCATGCCCGACGCTGGCCTTGCCATGTCCGAAAGTTGCCTTGTCATGACCTCGTCATGTCCGACGATGGGCTTGCCATGCCCGACACTGGCCTTGTCATGCCCGACCATGGCCTTGCCATGCCCGACGCTGGCATTGCCATGCCCGACGATGGCCTTGCCATGTCCGAGAGTGGCATTTTCATGGCCTTGGCATGTCTGACGATGGCCTTTTCATGCCCGACGATGGCCTTTTTATGCCCAACGATGGCCATTTCATGCCCGACGATAGCCTTGTCATGCCCGACGATAGCCTTGCTATGCCCGACGCTAGCCTTTTCATGTCCGACGATGGTCTTGCCAGGCCCGAAGATGGCCTTGTCATGCCTGACGATGGCCTTGCCATGCCCGACGATGGCCTTGCCATGCTTGACGATGGGCTTGCCATGTCCGAGAGTTGCCTCGTCATGGCCTTGTCATGCCCGACGATGGCCTTGTCATGCCCGACGATGGCCTTGTCATGCCCGACGATTGCCTTGCCATCCTTGACGGTGGCCTTGCCATGCCCGACAATGGCCTTGTCATGCCCGACGATGGCCTTGGCATGCCCGACGATGGACTTTTCATGCCTGACGATGGCCTTGTCATGCCCGACGATGGCCTTGCTATGCCCGACACTGGCATTTTCATGTCCGACGATGGCCTTGCCATGCCCGAAGATGGCCTTGTCATGCCTGACGATGGCCTTGTCATGCCCGACGATGGCCTTGCCATGCTTGACGATGGGCTTGCCATGTCCGAGAGTTGCATCGTCATGACCTTGTCATGCCCGACGATGGCCTTGTCATGTCCGACGATGGGCTTGCCCTGCCCGACACTGGCCTTGTCATGCTCGACCATGGCCTTGCCATCCGCGACACTGGCATTTTCATGTCCGACGATGGCCTTGTCATGCCCGAAGATGGCTTTGTCATGCCCGACGTTGGCCTTGTCATGCCCGACGATGACCTTTTCATGCCCGACGCTGGACTTGCCATGTCCGAGAGTTGCCATGTCATGACCTTGTCATGCCCGACGATGGCCTTGCCATGCCCGACGCTGGCCCTGTCATGCCCCACGATGGCCTTGCCATGCCCGACGATGGCCTTGTCATGCTTGACGCTGGCATTGACATGCCCTTTTTGATGCCCGACGATGGCCTTGCCATGCCCGACGCTGGCATTGTCATATCCGACGATGGCCTTGTCATGCCCGACGATGACCTTGTTATGCCCGAAGATGGCCTTGTCATGCCCGACGATGGCCTTGTCATGCCCGACGCTGGCCTTGCCATGTCGGAGAATTGCCTTGTCATGACCTCGTCATGTCCGACGATGGGCTTGCCCTGCCCGACACTGGCCTTGTCATGCCCGACCACGGCCTTGCCATGCCCGACGCTGGCATTGCCATGCCCGACGATGGCCTCGCCATGTCCGAGAGTGGCATTGTCATGGCCTTGGCATGTCTGACGATGGCGTTTTCATGCCCGACGATGGCCTTTTTATGCCCGACGATGGCCTTTTCATGCCCGACGATAGCCTTGTCATGCCCGACGATAGCCTTGCTATGCCCGACGCTAGCCTTTTCATGTCCGACGATGGTCTTGCCAGGCCCGAAGATGGCCTTGTCATGCCTGACGATGGCCTTGCCATGCCCGACGATGGCCTTGCCATGCTTGACGATGGGCTTGCCATGTCCGAGAGTTGCCTCGTCATGGCCTTGTCATGCCCGACGATGGCCTTGTCATGCCCGACGATGGCCTTGTCATGCCCGACGATTGCCTTGCCATCCTTGACGCTGGCCTTGCCATGCCCGACAGTGGCCTTGTCATGCCCGACGATGGCCTTGGCATGCCCGACGATGGACTTTTCATGCCTGACGATGGCCTTGTCATGCCCGACGATGGCCTTGCTATGCCCGACACTGGCATTTTCATGTCCGACGATGGCCTTGCCATGCCCGAAGATGGCCTTGTCATGCCTGACGATGGCCTTGTCATGCCCGACGATGGCCTTGCCATGCTTGACGATGGGCTTGCCATGTCCGAGAGTTGCCTCGTCATGACCTTGTCATGCCCGACGATGGCCTTGTCATGCCCGACGATGGCCTTGCCATGCCCGACGATTGCCTTGCCATGCTTGACGCTGGCCTTGCCATGCCCGACACTGGCATTTTCATGTCCGACGATGGCCTTGCCATGCCCGAAGATGGCTTTGTCATGCCCGACGTTGGCCTTGTCATGCCTGACGATGACCTTTTCATGCCCGACACTGGACTAGCCATGTCCTGGAGTTGCCTTGTCATGACCTTGTCATGCCCGACGATGGCCTTGCCATGCCCGACGCTGGCCCTGTCATGCCCCACGATGGCCTTGCCATGCCCGACGATGGCCTTGTCATGCTTGACGCTGGCATTGACATGCCCTTTTTGATGCTCGACGATGGCCTTGCCATGCCCGACGCTGGCATTGTCATATCCGACGATGGCCTTGTCATGCCCGACGATGACCTTGTCATGCCCGAAGATGGCCTTGTCATGCCCGACGATGGCCTTGTCATGCCCGACGCTGGCCTTGCCATGTCCGAGAGTTGCCTTGTCATGACCTCGTCATGTCCGACGATGGGCTTGCCCTGCCCGACACTGGCCTTGTCATGGCCGACCATGGCCTTGCCATGCCCGACGCTGGCATTGCCATGCCCGACGATGGCCTCGCCATGTCCGAGAGTGGCATTGTCATGGCCTTGGCATGCCCGACGATGGCCTTTTCATGCCCGACGCTAGCCTTTTCATGTCCGACGATGGTCTTGCCAGGCCCGAAGATGGCCTTGTCATGCCTGACGATGGCCTTGTCATGCCCGACGATGGCCTTGCCATGCTTGACGATGGGCTTGCCATGTCCGAGAGTTGCCTCGTCATAGCTTTGTCATGCCCGACGATGGCTTTGTCATGCCCGACGATGGCCTTGTCATGCCCGACGATTGCCTTGCCATCCTTGACGCTGCCTTGCCATGCCCGACAGTGGCCTTGTCATGCCCGACGATGACCTTGGCATGCCCGACGATGGACTTTTCATGCCTGACGATGGCCTTGTCATGCCCGACGATGGCCTTGCTATGCCCGACACTGGCATTTTCATGTCCGACGATGGCCTTGCCATGCCCGAAGATGGCCTTGTCATGCCTGACGATGGCCTTGTCATGCTCGACGATGGCCTTGCCATGCTTGACGATGGGCTTGCCATGTCCGAGAGTTGCCTCGTCATGACCTTGTCATGCCCGACGATGGCCTTGTCATGCCCGACGATGGCCTTGCCATGCCCGACGATTGCATTGCCATGCTTGACGCTGGCCTTGCCATGCCCGACACTGGCATTTTCATGTCCGACGATGGCCTTGCCATGCCCGAAGATGGCTTTGTCATGCCCGACGTTAGCCTTGTCATGCCCGACGATGACCTTTTCATGCCCGACGCTGGACTAGCCATGTCCGAGAGTTGCCTTGTCATGACCTTGTCATGCCCGACGATGGCCTTGCCATGCCCGACGCTGGCCCTGTCATGCCCCACGATGGCCTTGCCATGCCCGACGATGGCCTTGTCATGCTTGACGATGGCCTTGCCATGCCCGACGCTGGCATTGTCATATCCGACGATGGCCTTGTCATGCCCGACGATGACCTTGTCATGCCCGAAGATGGCCTTGTCATGCCCGACGATGGCCTTGTCATGCCCGACGCTGGCCTTGCCATGTCCGAGAGTTGCCTTGTCATGACCTCTTCATGTCCGACGATGGGCTTGCCCTGCCCGACACTGGCCTTGTCATGCTCGGCCATGGCCTTGCCATGCCCGACGCTGGCATTGCCATGCCCGACGATGGCCTCGCCATGCCCGAGAGTGGCATTGTCATGGCCTTGGCATGTTTGACGATGGCCTTTTCATGCCCGACGATGGCCTTTTTATTCCCGACGATGGCCTTTTCATGCCCGACGATAGCCTTGTCATGCCCGACGATAGCCTTGCTATGCCCGACGCTAGCCTTTTCATGTCCGACGATGGTCTTGCCAGGCCCGAAGATGGCCTTGTCATGCCTGACGATGGCCTTGCCATGCCCGACGATGGCCTTGCCATGCTTGACGATGGGCTTGCCATGTCCGAGAGTTGCCTCGTCATGGCCTTGTCATGCCCGACGATGGCCTTGTCATGCCCGACGATGGCCTTGTCATGCCCGACGATTGCCTTGCCATCCTTGACGCTGGCCTTGCCATGCCCGACAATGGCCTTGTCATGCCCGACGATGGCCTTGGCATGCCCGACGATGGACTTTTCATGCCTGACGATGGCCTTGTCATGCCCGACGATGGCCTTGCTATGCCCGACACTGGCATTTTCATGTCCGACGATGGCCTTGCAATGCCCGAAGATGGCCTTGTCATGCCTGACGATGGCCTTGTCATGCCCGACGATGGCCTTGCCATGCTTGACGATGGGCTTGCCATGTCCGAGAGTTGCATCGTCATGACCTTGTCATGCCCGACGATGGCCTTGTCATGTCCGACGATGGGCTTGCCCTGCCCGACACTGGCCTTGTCATGCTCGACCATGGCCTTGCCATCCGCGACACTGGCATTTTCATGTCCGACGATGGCCTTGTCATGCCCGAAGATGGCTTTGTCATGCCCGACGTTGGCCTTGTCATGCCCGACGATGACCTTTTCATGCCCGACGCTGGACTTGCCATGTCCGAGAGTTGCCATGTCATGACCTTGTCATGCCCGACGATGGCCTTGCCATGCCCGACGCTGGCCCTGTCATGCCCCACGATGGCCTTGCCATGCCCGACGATGGCCTTGTCATGCTTGACGCTGGCATTGACATGCCCTTTTTGATGCCCGACGATGGCCTTGCCATGCCCGACGCTGGCATTGTCATATCCGACGATGGCCTTGTCATGCCCGACGATGACCTTGTTATGCCCGAAGATGGCCTTGTCATGCCCGACGATGGCCTTGTCATGCCCGACGCTGGCCTTGCCATGTCGGAGAATTGCCTTGTCATGACCTCGTCATGTCCGACGATGGGCTTGCCCTGCCCGACACTGGCCTTGTCATGCCCGACCACGGCCTTGCCATGCCCGACGCTGGCATTGCCATGCCCGACGATGGCCTCGCCATGTCCGAGAGTGGCATTGTCATGGCCTTGGCATGTCTGACGATGGCGTGTTCATGCCCGACGATGGCCTTTCTATGCCCGACGATGGCCTTTTCATGCCCGACGATAGCCTTGTCATGCCCGACGATAGCCTTGCTATGCCCGACGCTAGCCTTTTCATGTCCGACGATGGTCTTGCCAGGCCCGAAGATGGCCTTGTCATGCCTGACGATGGCCTTGCCATGCCCGACGATGGCCTTGCCATGCTTGACGATGGGCTTGCCATGTCCGAGAGTTGCCTCGTCATGGCCTTGTCATGCCCGACGATGGCCTTGTCATGCCCGACGATGGCCTTGTCATGCCCGACGATTGCCTTGCCATCCTTGACGCTGGCCTTGCCATGCCCGACAGTGGCCTTGTCATGCCCGACGATGGCCTTGGCATGCCCGACGATGGACTTTTCATGCCTGACGATGGCCTTGTCATGCCCGACGATGGCCTTGCTATGCCCGACACTGGCATTTTCATGTCCGACGATGGCCTTGCCATGCCCGAAGATGGCCTTGTCATGCCTGACGATGGCCTTGTCATGCCCGACGATGGCCTTGCCATGCTTGACGATGGGCTTGCCATGTCCGAGAGTTGCCTCGTCATGACCTTGTCATGCCCGACGATGGCCTTGTCATGCCCGACGATGGCCTTGCCATGCCCGACGATTGCCTTGCCATGCTTGACGCTGGCCTTGCCATGCCCGACACTGGCATTTTCATGTCCGACGATGGCCTTGCCATGCCCGAAGATGGCTTTGTCATGCCCGACGTTGGCCTTGTCATGCCTGACGATGACCTTTTCATGCCCGACACTGGACTAGCCATGTCCTGGAGTTGCCTTGTCATGACCTTGTCATGCCCGACGATGGCCTTGCCATGCCCGACGCTGGCCCTGTCATGCCCCACGATGGCCTTGCCATGCCCGACGATGGCCTTGTCATGCTTGACGCTGGCATTGACATGCCCTTTTTGATGCTCGACGATGGCCTTGCCATGCCCGACGCAGGCATTGTCATATCCGACGATGGCCTTGTCATGCCCGACGATGACCTTGTCATGCCCGAAGATGGCCTTGTCATGCCCGACGATGGCCTTGTCATGCCCGACGCTGGCCTTGCCATGTCCGAGAGTTGCCTTGTCATGACCTCGTCATGTCCGACGATGGGCTTGCCCTGCCCGACACTGGCCTTGTCATGGCCGACCATGGCCTTGCCATGCCCGACGCTGGCATTGCCATGCCCGACGATGGCCTCGCCATGTCCGAGAGTGGCATTGTCATGGCCTTGGCATGCCCGACGATGGCCTTTTCATGCCCGACGCTAGCCTTTTCATGTCCGACGATGGTCTTGCCAGGCCCGAAGATGGCCTTGTCATGCCTGACGATGGCCTTGTCATGCCCGACGATGGCCTTGCCATGCTTGACGATGGGCTTGCCATGTCCGAGAGTTGCCTCGTCATAGCTTTGTCATGCCCGACGATGGCTTTGTCATGCGCGACGATGGCCTTGTCATGCCCGACGATTGCCTTGCCATCCTTGACGCTGCCTTGCCATGCCCGACAGTGGCCTTGTCATGCCCGACGATGACCTTGGCATGCCCGACGATGGACTTTTCATGCCTGACGATGGCCTTGTCATGCCCGACGATGGCCTTGCTATGCCCGACACTGGCATTTTCATGTCCGACGATGGCCTTGCCATGCCCGAAGATGGCCTTGTCATGCCTGACGATGGCCTTGTCATGCTCGACGATGGCCTTGCCATGCTTGACGATGGGCTTGCCATGTCCGAGAGTTGCCTCGTCATGACCTTGTCATGCCCGACGATGGCCTTGTCATGCCCGACGATGGCCTTGCCATGCCCGACGATTGCCTTGCCATGCTTGACGCTGGCCTTGCCATGCCCGACACTGGCATTTTCATGTCCGACGATGGCCTTGCCATGCCCGAAGATGGCTTTGTCATGCCCGACGTTAGCCTTGTCATGCCCGACGATGACCTTTTCATGCCCGACGCTGGACTAGCCCTGTCCGAGAGTTGCCTTGTCATGACCTTGTCATGCCCGACGATGGCCTTGCCATGCCCGACGCTGGCCCTGTCATGCCCCACGATGGCCTTGCCATGCCCGACGATGGCCTTGTCATGCTTGACGATGGCCTTGCCATGCCCGACGCTGGCATTGTCATATCCGACGATGGCCTTGTCATGCCCGACGGTGACCTTGTCATGCCCGAAGATGGCCTTGTCATGCCCGACGATGGCCTTGTCATGCCCGACGCTGGCCTTGCCATGTCCGAGAGTTGCCTTGTCATGACCTCTTCATGTCCGACGATGGGCTTGCCCTGCCCGACACTGGCCTTGTCATGCTCGACCATGGCCTTGCCATGCCCGACGCTGGCATTGCCATGCCCGAGGATGGCCTCACCATGCCCGAGAGTGGCATTGTCATGGCCTTGGCATGTTTGACGATGGCCTTTTCATGCCCGACGATGGCCTTTTTATTCCCGACGATGGCCTTTTCATGCCCGACGATAGCCTTGTCATGCCCGACGATAGCCTTGCTATGCCCGACGCTAGCCTTTTCATGTCCGACGATGGTCTTGCCAGGCCCGAAGATGGCCTTGTCATGCCTGACGATGGCCTTGTCATGCCCGACGATGGCCTTGCCATGCTTGACGATGGGCTTGCCATGTCCGAGAGTTGCCTCGTCATGGCCTTGTCATGCCCGACGATGGCCTTGTCATGCCCGACGATGGCCTTGTCATGCCCGACGATTGCCTTGCCATCCTTGACGCTGGCCTTGCCATGCCCGACAGTGGCCTTGTCATGCCCGACGATGGCCTTGGCATGCCCGACGATGGACTTTTCATGCCAGACGATGGCCTTGTCATGCCCGACGATGGCCTTGCTATGCCCGACACTGGCATTTTCATGTCCGACGATGGCCTTGCCATGCCCGAAGATGGCCTTGTCATGCCTGACGATGGCCTTGTCATGCCCGACGATGGCCTTGCCATGCTTGACGATGGGCTTGCCATGTCCGAGAGTTGCCTCGTCATGACCTTGTCATGCCCGACGATGGCCTTGTCATGCCCGACGATGGCCTTGCCATGCCCGACGATTGCCTTGCCATGCTTGACGCTGGCCTTGCCATGCCCGACACTGGCATTTTCATGTCCGACGATGGCCTTGCCATGCCCGAAGATGGCTTTGTCATGCCCGACGTTGGCCTTGTCATGCCTGACGATGACCTTTTCATGCCCGACACTGGACTAGCCATGTCCTGGAGTTGCCTTGTCATGACCTTGTCATGCCCGACGATGGCCTTGCCATGCCCGACGCTGGCCCTGTCATGCCCCACGATGGCCTTGCCATGCCCGACGATGGCCTTGTCATGCTTGACGCTGGCATTGACATGCCCTTTTTGATGCTCGACGATGGCCTTGCCATGCCCGACGCTGGCATTGTCATATCCGACGATGGCCTTGTCATGCCCGACGATGACCTTGTCATGCCCGAAGATGGCCTTGTCATGCCCGACGATGGCCTTGTCATGCCCGACGCTGGCCTTGCCATGTCCGACGATGGCCTTGTCATGCCCGACGATGACCTTGTCATGCCCGAAGATGGCCTTGTCATGCCCGACGATGGCCTTGTCATGCCCGACGCTGGCCTTGCCATGTCCGAGAGTTGCCTTGTCATGACCTCGTCATGTCCGACGATGGGCTTGCCCTGCCCGACACTGGCCTTGTCATGGCCGACCATGGCCTTGCCATGCCCGACGCTGGCATTGCCATGCCCGACGATGGCCTCGCCATGTCCGAGAGTGGCACTGTCATGGCCTTGGCATGCCCGACGATGGCCTTTTCATGCCCGACGCTAGCCTTTTCATGTCCGACGATGGTCTTGCCAGGCCCGAAGATGGCCTTGTCATGCCTGACGATGGCCTTGTCATGCCCGACGATGGCCTTGCCATGCTTGACGATGGGCTTGCCATGTCCGAGAGTTGCCTCGTCATAGCGTTGTCATGCCCGACGATGGCTTTGTCATGCGCGACGATGGCCTTGTCATGCCCGACGATTGCCTTGCCATCCTTGACGCTGCCTTGCCATGCCCGACAGTGGCCTTGTCATGCCCGACGATGACCTTGGCATGCCCGACGATGGACTTTTCATGCCTGACGATGGCCTTGTCATGCCCGACGATGGCCTTGCTATGCCCGACACTGGCATTTTCATGTCCGACGATGGCCTTGCCATGCCCGAAGATGGCCTTGTCATGCCTGACGATGGCCTTGTCATGCTCGACGATGGCCTTGCCATGCTTGACGATGGGCTGGCCATGTCCGAGAGTTGCCTCGTCATGACCTTGTCATGCCCGACGATGGCCTTGTCATGCCCGACGATGGCCTTGCCATGCCCGACGATTGCCTTGCCATGCTTGACGCTGGCCTTGCCATGCCCGACACTGGCATTTTCATGTCCGACGATGGCCTTGCCATGCCCGAAGATGGCTTTGTCATGCCCGACGTTAGCCTTGTCATGCCCGACGATGACCTTTTCATGCCCGACGCTGGACTAGCCATGTCCGAGAGTTGCCTTGTCATGACCTTGTCATGCCCGACGATGGCCTTGCCATGCCCGACGCTGGCCCTGTCATGCCCCACGATGGCCTTGCCATGCCCGACGATGGCCTTGTCATGCTTGACGATGGCCTTGCCATGCCCGACGCTGGCATTGTCATATCCGACGATGGCCTTGTCATGCCCGACGATGACCTTGTCATGCCCGAAGATGGCCTTGTCATGCCCGACGATGGCCTTGTCATGCCCGACGCTGGCCTTGCCATGTCCGAGAGTTGCCTTGTCATGACCTCTTCATGTCCGACGATGGGCTTGCCCTGCCCGACACTGGCCTTGTCATGCTCGACCATGGCCTTGCCATGCCCGACGCTGGCATTGCCATGCCCGAGGATGGCCTCACCATGCCCGAGAGTGGCATTGTCATGGCCTTGGCATGTTTGACGATGGCCTTTTCATGCCCGACGATGGCCTTTTTATTCCCGACGATGGCCTTTTCATGCCCGACGATAGCCTTGTCATGCCCGACGATAGCCTTGCTATGCCCGACGCTAGCCTTTTCATGTCCGACGATGGTCTTGCCAGGCCCGAAGATGGCCTTGTCATGCCTGACGATGGCCTTGTCATGCCCGACGATGGCCTTGCCATGCTTGACGATGGGCTTGCCATGTCCGAGAGTTGCCTCGTCATGGCCTTGTCATGCCCGACGATGGCCTTCTCATGCCCGACGATGGCCTTGTCATGCCCGACGATTGCCTTGCCATCCTTGACGCTGGCCTTGCTATGCCCGACAGTGGCCTTGTCATGCCCGACGATGGCCTTGGCATGCCCGACGATGGACTTTTCATGCCTGACGATGGCCTTGTCATGCCCGACGATGGCCTTGCTATGCCCGACACTGGCATTTTCATGTCCGACGATGGCCTTGCCATGCCCGAAGATGTCCTTGGCATGCCTGACGTTGGCCTTGTCATGCCCGACGATGGCCTTGCCATGCTTGACGATGGGCTTGCCATGTCCGAGAGTTGCCTCGTCATGACCTTGTCATGCCCGACGATGGCCTTGTCATGCCCGACGATGGCCTTGCCATGCCCGACGATTGCCTTGCCATGCTTGACGCTGGCCTTGCCATGCCCGACACTGGCATTTTCATGTCCGACGATGGCCTTGCCATGCCCGAAGATGGCTTTGTCATGCCCGACGTTGGCCTTGTCATGCCCGACGATGACCTTTTCATGCCCGACGCTGGACTAGCCATGTCCGAGAGTTGCCTTGTCATGACCTTGTCATGCCCGACGCTGGCCCTGTCATGCCCCACGATGGCCTTGCCATGCCCGACGATGGCCTTGTCATGCCTGACGATGGCCTTGTCATGCCCGACGATGGCCTTGCCATGCTTGACGATGGGCTTGCCATGTCCGAGAGTTGCCTCGTCATGGCCTTGTCATGCCCGACGATGGCCTTGTCATGCCCGACGATTGCCTTGCCATCCTTGACGCTGGCCTTGCCATGCCCGACAGTGGCCTTGTCATGCCCGACGATGGCCTTGGCATGCCCGACGATGGACTTTTCATGCCTGACGATGGCGTTGTCATGCTCGACGATGGCCTTGCTATGCCCGACACTGGCATTTTCATGTCCGACGATGGCCTTGCCATTCCCGAAGATGGCCTTGTCATGCTTGACGATGGCCTTGTCATGCCCAACGATGGCCTTGCCATACTTGACGATGGGCTTGCCATGTCCGAGAGTTGCCTCGTCATGACCTTGTCATGCCCGACGATGGCCTTGTCATGCCCGACGATGGCCTTGCCATGCCCGACGATTGCCTTGCCATGCTTGACGCTGGCCTTGCCATGCCCGACACTGGCATTTTCATGTCCGACGATGGTCTTGCCATGCCCGAAGATGGCTTTGTCATGCCCGACGTTGGCCTTGTCATGCCCGACGATGGCCTTGCCATGCTTGACGATGGGCTTGCCATGTCCGAGAGTTGCCTCGTCATGACGATGGCCTTGCCATGCCCGACGATGGCCTTGTCATGCTTGACGCTGGCCTTGCCATGCCCGACGATGGCCTTGCCATGCCCGACGCTGGCATTGTCATATCCGACGATGGCCTTGTCATGCCCGACGATGACCTTGTCATGCCCGAAGATGGCCTTGTCATGCCCGACGATGGCCTTGTCATGCCCGACGCTGGCCTTGCCATGTCCGAGAGTTGCCTTGTCATGACCTCGTCATGTCCGACGATGGGCTTGCCCTGCCCGACACTGGCCTTGTCATGCCCGACCATGGCCTTGCCATGCCCGACGCTGGCATTGCCATGCCCGACGATGGCCTCGCCATGTCCGAGAGTGGCATTGTCATGGCCTTGGCATGTCTGACGATGGCCTTTTCATGCCCGACGATGGCCTTTTTATTCCCGACGATGGCCTTTTCATGCCCGACGATAGCCTTGTCATGCCCGACGATAGCCTTGCTATGCCCGACGCTAGCCTTTTCATGTCCGACGATGGTCTTGCCAGGCCCGAAGATGGCTTTGTCATGCCTGACGATGGCCTTGTCATGCCCGACGATGGCCTTGCCATGCTTGACGATGGGCTTGCCATGTCCGAGAGTTGCCTCGTCATGGCCTTGTCATGCCCGACGATGGCCTTCTCATGCCCGACGATGGCCTTGTCATGCCCGACGATTGCCTTGCCATCCTTGACGCTGGCCTTGCCATGCCCGACAGTGGCCTTGTCATGCCCGACGATGGCCTTGGCATGCCCGACGATGGACTTTTCATGCCTGACGATGGCCTTGTCATGCCCGACGATGGCCTTGCTATGCCCGACACTGGCATTTTCATGTCCGACGATGGCCTTGCCATGCCCGAAGATGTCCTTGTCATGCTTGACGTTGGCCTTGTCATGCCCGACGATGGCCTTGCCATGCTTGACGATGGGCCTGCCATGTCCGAGAGTTGCCTCGTCATGACCTTGTCATGCCCGACGATGGCCTTGTCATGCCCGACGATGGCCTTGCCATGCCCGACGATTGCCTTGCCATGCTTGACGCTGGCCTTGCCATGCCCGACACTGGCATTTTCATGTCCGACGATGGCCTTGCCATGCCCGAAGATGGCTTTGTCATGCCCGACGTTGGCCTTGTCATGCCCGACGATGACCTTTTCATGCCCGACGCTGGACTAGCCATGTCCGAGAGTTGCCTTGTCATGACCTTGTCATGCCCGACGCTGGCCCTGTCATGCCCCACGATGCCCTTGCCATGCCCGACGATGACCTTGTCATGCCTGACGATGGCCTTGTCATGCCCGACGATGGCCTTGCCATGCTTGACGATGGGCTTGCCATGTCCGAGAGTTGCCTCATCATGGCCTTGTCATGCCCGACGATGGCCTTGTCATGCCCGACGATGGCCTTGTCATGCCGACGATTGCCTTGCCATCCTTGACGCTGGCCTTGCCATGCCCGACAGTGGCCTTGTCATGCCCGACGATGGCCTTGGCATGCCCGACGATGGACTTTTCATGCCTGACGATGGCGTTGTCATGCTCGACGATGGCCTTGCTATGCCCGACACTGGCATTTTCATGTCCGACGATGGCCTTGCCATTCCCGAAGATGGCCTTGTCATGCCTGACGATGGCCTTGTCATGCCCAACGATGGCCTTGCCATGCTTGACGATGGGCTTGCCATGTCCGAGAGTTGCCTCGTCATGACCTTGTCATGCCCGACGATGGCCTTGTCATGCCCGACGATGGCCTTGCCATGCCCGACGATTGCCTTGCCATGCTTGACGCTGGCCTTGCCATGCCCGACACTGGCATTTTCATGTCCGACGATGGCCTTGCCATGCCCGAAGATGGCTTTGTCATGCCCGACGTTGGCCTTGTCATGCCCGACGATGGCTTTGCCATGCTTGACGATGGGCTTGCCATGTCCGAGAGTTGCCTCGTCATGACGATGGCCTTGCCATGCCCGACGATGGCCTTGTCATGCTTGACGCTGGCCTTGCCATGCCCGACGATGGCCTTGCCATGCCCGACGCTGGCATTGTCATATCCGACGATGGCCTTGTCATGCCCGACGATGACCTTGTCATGCCCGAAGATGGCCTTGTCATGCCCGACGATGGCCTTGTCATGCTCGACGCTGGCCTTGCCATGTCCGGGAGTTGCCTTGTCATGACCTCGTCATGTCCGACGATGGGCTTGCCCTGCCCGACACTGGCCTTGTCATGCCCGACCATGGCCTTGCCATGCCCGACGCTGGCATTGCCATGCCCGACGATGGCCTCGCCATGTCCGAGAGTGGCATTGTCATGGCCTTGGCATGTCTAACGATGGCCTTTTCATGCCCGACGATGGCCTTTTTATGCCCGACGATGGCCTTTTCATGCCCGACGATAGCCTTGTCATGCCCGACGATAGCCTTGCTTTGCCCGACGCTAGCCTTTTCATGTCCGACGATGGTCTTGCCAGGCCCGAAGATGGCCTTGTCATGCCTGACGATGGCCTTGTCATGCCCGACGATGGCCTTGCCATGCTTGACGATGGGCTTGCCATGTCCGAGAGTTGCCTCGTCATGGCCTTGTCATGCCCGACGATGGCCTTGTCATGCCCGACGATGGCCTTGTCATGCCCGACGATTGCCTTGCCATCCTTGACGCTGGCCTTGCCATGCCCGACAGTGGCCTTGTCATGCCCGAAGATGGCCTTGGCATGCCCGACGATGGACTTTTCATGCCTGACGATGGCCTTGTCATGCCCGACGATGGCCTTGCTATGCCCGACACTGGCATTTTCATGTCCGACGATGGCCTTGCCATGCCCGAAGATGGCCTTGTCATGCCTGACGTTGGCCTTGTCATGCCCGACGATGGCCTTGCCATGCTTGACGATGGGCTTGCCATGTCCGAGAGTTGCCTCGTCATGGCCTTGTCATGCCCGACGATGGCCTTGTCATGCCCGACGATGGCCTTGTCATGCCCGACGATTGCCTTGCCATCTTTGACGCTGGCCTTGCCCTGCCCGACAGTGGCCTTGTCATGCCCGAAGATGGCCTTGGCATGCCCGACGATGGACTTTTCATGCCGGACGATGGCCTTGTCATGCCCGACGATGGCCTTGCTATGCCCGACACTGGCATTTTCATGTCCGACGATGGCCTTGCCATGCCCGAAGATGGCCTTGTCATGCCTGACGTTGGCCTTGTCATGCCCGACGATGGCCTTGCCATGCTTGACGATGGGCTTGCCATGTCCGAGAGTTGCCTCGTCATGACCTTGTCATGCCCGACGATGGCCTTGTCATGCCCGACGATGGCCTTGCCATGCCCGACGATTGCCTTGCCATGCTTGACGCTGGCCTTGCCATGCCCGACACTGGCATTTTCATGTCCGACGATGGCCTTGCCATGCCCGAAGATGGCTTTGTCATGCCCGACGTTGGCCTTGTCATGCCCGACGATGACCTTTTCATGCCCGACGCTGGACTAGCCATGTCCGAGATTTGCCTTGTCATGACCTTGTCATGCCCGACGCTGGCCCTGTCATGCCCCACGATGGCCTTGCCATGCCCGACGATGGCCTTGTCATGCCTGACGATGGCCTTGTCATGCCCGACGATGGCCTTGCCATGCTTGACGATGGGCTTGCCATGTCCGAGAGTTGCCTCATCACGGCCTTGTCATGCTCGACGATGGCCTTGTCATGCCCGACGATGGCCTTGTCATGCCCGACGATTGCCTTGCCATCCTTGACGCTGGCCTTGCCATGCCCGACAGTGGCCTTGTCATGCCCGACGATGGCCTTGGCATGCCCGACGATGGACTTTTCATGCCTGACGATGGCGTTGTCATGCCCGACGATGGCCTTGCTATGCCCGACACTGGCATTTTCATGTCCGACGATGGCCTTGCCATTTCCGAAGATGGCCTTGTCATGCCTGACGATGGCCTTGTCATGCCCAACGATGGCCTTGCCATGCTTGACGATGGGCTTGCCATGTCCAAGAGTTGCCTCGTCATGACCTTGTCATGCCCGACGATGGCCTTGTCATGCCCGACGATGGCCTTGCCATGCCCGACGATTGCCTTGCCATGCTTGACGCTGGACTTGCCATGCCCGACACTGGCATTTTCATGTCCGACGATGGCCTTGCCATGCCCGAAGATGGCTTTGTCATGCCCGACGTTGGCCTTGTCATGCCCGACGATGGCCTTGCCATGCTTGACGATGGGCTTGCCATGTCCGAGAGTTGCCTCGTCATGACCTTGTCATGCCCGACGATGGCCTTGTCATGCCCGACGATGGCCTTGCCATGCCCGACGATTGCCTTGCCATGCCCGACACTGGCATTTTCATGTCCGACGATGGCCTTGCCATGCCCGAAGATGGCTTTGGCATGCCCGACGTTGGCCTTGTCATGCCCGACGATGACCTTTTCATGCCCGACGCTGGACTTGCCATGTCCGAGAGTTGCCTTGTCATGACCGTGTCATGCCCGACGATGGCCTTGCCATGCCCGACGCTGGCCCTGTCATGCCCCACGATGGCCTTGCCATGCCCGACGATGGCCTTGTCATGCTTGACGCTGGCATTGACATGCCCTTTTTGATGCCCGACGATGGCCTTGCCATGCCCGACGCTGGCATTGTCATATCCGACGATGGCCTTGTCATGCCCGACGATGACCTTGTCATGCCCGAAGATGGCCTTGTCATGCCCGACGATGGCCTTGTCATGCCTGACGCTGGCCTTGCCATGTCCGAAAGTTGCCTTGTCATGACCTCGTCATGTCCGACGATGGGCTTGCCCTGCCCGACACTGGCCTTGTCATGCCCGACCATGGCCTTGCCATGCCCGACGCTGGCATTGCCATGCCCGACGATGGCCTCGCCATGTCCGAGAGTGGCATTGTCATGGCCTTGGCATGTCTGACGATGGCCTTTTCATGCCCGACGATGGCCTTTTTATGCCCGACGATGGCCTTTTCATGCCCGACGATAGCCTTGTCATGCCCGACGATAGCCTTGCTATGCCCGACGCTAGCCTTTTCATGTCCGACAATGGTCTTGCCAGGCCCGAAGATGGCCTTGTCATGCTTGACGATGGCCTTGTCATGCCCGACGATGGCCTTGCCATGCTTGACGATGGGCTTGCCATGTCCGAGAGTTGCCTCGTCATGGCTTTGTCATGCCCGACGATGGCCTTGTCATGCCCGACGATGGCCTTGTCATGCCCGACGATTGCCTTGCCATCCTTGACGCTCGCCTTGCCATGCCCGACAATGGCCTTGTCATGCCCGACGATGGCCTTGGCATGCCCAACGATGGACTTTTCATGTCTGATGATGGCCTTGTCATGCCCGACGATGGCCTTGCTATGCCCGACACTGGCATTTTCATGTCCGACGATGGCCTTGCCATGCCCGAAGATGGCTTTGTCATGCCCGACGTTGGCCTTGTCATGCCTGACGATGACCTTTTCATGCCCGACACTGGACTTGCCATGTCCGAGAGTTGCCTTGTCATGACCTTGTCATGCCCGACGATGGCTTTGCCATGCCCGACGCTGGCCCTGTCATGCCCCACGATGGCCTTGGCATGCCCGACGATGGCCTTGTCATGCTTGACGCTGGCATTGACATGCCCTTTTTGATGCCCGATGATGGCCTTGCCATGCCCGACGCTGGCATTGTCATATCCGACGATGGCCTTGTCATGCCCGACGATGACCTTGTCATGCCCGAAGATGGCCTTGTCATGCCCGACGATGGCCTTGCTATGCCCGACACTGGCATTTTCATGTCCGACGATGGCCTTGCCATGCCCGAAGATGGCCTTGTCATGCCTGACGTTGGCCTTGTCATGCCCGACGATGGCCTTGCCATGCTTGACGATGGGCTTGCCATGTCCGAGAGTTGCCTCGTCATGACCTTGTCATGCCCGACGATGGCCTTGTCATGCCCGACGATGGCCTTGCCATGCCCGACGATTGCCTTGCCATGCTTGACGCTGGCCTTGCCATGCCCGACACTGGCATTTTCATGTCCGACGATGGCCTTGCCATGCCCGAAGATGGCTTTGTCATGCCCGACGTTGGCCTTGTCATGCCCGACGATGACCTTTTCATGCCCGACGCTGGACTAGCCATGTCCGAGATTTGCCTTGTCATGACCTTGTCATGCCCGACGCTGGCCCTGTCATGCCCCACGATGGCCTTGCCATGCCCGACGATGGCCTTGTCATGCCTGACGATGGCCTTGTCATGCCCGACGATGGCCTTGCCATGCTTGACGATGGGCTTGCCATGTCCGAGAGTTGCCTCGTCATGGCCTTGTCATGCCCGACGATGGCCTTGTCATGCCGACGATTGCCTTGCCATCCTTGACGCTGGCCTTGCCATGCCCGACAGTGGCCTTGTCATGCCCGACGATGGCCTTGGCATGCCCGACGATGGACTTTTCATGCCTGACGATGGCGTTGTCATGCCCGACGATGGCCTTGCTATGCCCGACACTGGCATTTTCATGTCCGACGATGGCCTTGCCATTTCCGAAGATGGCCTTGTCATGCCTGACGATGGCCTTGTCATGCCCAACGATGGCCTTGCCATGCTTGACGATGGGCTTGCCATGTCCAAGAGTTGCCTCGTCATGACCTTGTCATGCCCGACGATGGCCTTGTCATGCCCGACGATGGCCTTGCCATGCCCGACGATTGCCTTGCCATGCTTGACGCTGGACTTGCCATGCCCGACACTGGCATTTTCATGTCCGACGATGGCCTTGCCATGCCCGAAGATGGCTTTGTCATGCCCGACGTTGGCCTTGTCATGCCCGACGATGGCCTTGCCATGCTTGACGATGGGCTTGCCATGTCCGAGAGTTGCCTCGTCATGACCTTGTCATGCCCGACGATGGCCTTGTCATGCCCGACGATGGCCTTGCCATGCCCGACGATTGCCTTGCCATGCCCGACACTGGCATTTTCATGTCCGACGATGGCCTTGCCATGCCCGAAGATGGCTTTGGCATGCCCGACGTTGGCCTTGTCATGCCCGACGATGACCTTTTCATGCCCGACGCTGGACTTGCCATGTCCGAGAGTTGCCTTGTCATGACCGTGTCATGCCCGACGATGGCCTTGCCATGCCCGACGCTGGCCCTGTCATGCCCCACGATGGCCTTGCCATGCCCGACGATGGCCTTGTCATGCTTGACGCTGGCATTGACATGCCCTTTTTGATGCCCGACGATGGCCTTGCCATGCCCGACGCTGACATTGTCATATCCGACGATGGCCTTGTCATGCCCGACGATGACCTTGTCATGCCCGAAGATGGCCTTGTCATGCCCGACGATGGCCTTGTCATGCCTGACGCTGGCCTTGCCATGTCCGAAAGTTGCCTTGTCATGACCTCGTCATGTCCGACGATGGGCTTGCCCTGCCCGACACTGGCCTTGTCATGCCCGACCATGGCCTTGCCATGCCCGACGCTGGCATTGCCATGCCCGACGATGGCCTCGCCATGTCCGAGAGTGGCATTGTCATGGCCTTGGCATGTCTGACGATGGCCTTTTCATGCCCGACGATGGCCTTTTTATGCCCGACGATGGCCTTTTCATGCCCGACGATAGCCTTGTCATGCCCGACGATAGCCTTGCTATGCCCGACGCTAGCCTTTTCATGTCCGACAATGGTCTTGCCAGGCCCGAAGATGGCCTTGTCATGCTTGACGATGGCCTTGTCATGCCCGACGATGGCCTTGCCATGCTTGACGATGGGCTTGCCATGTCCGAGAGTTGCCTCGTCATGGCTTTGTCATGCCCGACGATGGCCTTGTCATGCCCGACGATGGCCTTGTCATGCCCGACGATTGCCTTGCCATCCTTGACGCTCGCCTTGCCATGCCCGACAATGGCCTTGTCATGCCCGACGATGGCCTTGGCATGCCCAACGATGGACTTTTCATGTCTGACGATGGCCTTGTCATGCCCGACGATGGCCTTGCTATGCCCGACACTGGCATTTTCATGTCCGACGATGGCCTTGCCATGCCCGAAGATGGCTTTGTCATGCCCGACGTTGGCCTTGTCATGCCTGACGATGACCTTTTCATGCCCGACACTGGACTTGCCATGTCCGAGAGTTGCCTTGTCATGACCTTGTCATGCCCGACGATGGCTTTGCCATGCCCGACGCTGGCCCTGTCATGCCCCACGATGGCCTTGGCATGCCCGACGATGGCCTTGTCATGCTTGACGCTGGCATTGACATGCCCTTTTTGATGCCCGATGATGGCCTTGCCATGCCCGACGCTGGCATTGTCATATCCGACGATGGCCTTGTCATGCCCGACGATGACCTTGTCATGCCCGAAGATGGCCTTGTCATGCCCGACGATGGCCTTTTCATGCCCGACGCTGGCCTTGCCATGTCCGAGAGTTGCCTTGTCATGACCTCGTCATGTCCGACGATGGGCTTGGCATGCCCGACACTGGCCTTGTCATGCCCGACCATGGCCTTGCCATGCCCGACGCTGGCATTGCCATGCCCGACGATGGCCTCGCCATGTCCGAGAGTGGCATTGTCATAGCCTTGGCATGTCTGACGATGGCCTTTTCATGCCCGACGATGGCCTTTTTATGCCCGACGATGGCCTTTTCATGCCCGACGATAGCCTTGTCATGCCCGACGATAGCCTTGCTATGCCCGACGCTAGCCTTTTCATGTCCGACGATGGTCTTGCCAGGCCCGAAGATGGCCTTGTCATGCCTGACGATGGCCTTGTCATGCCCGACGATGGCCTTGCCATGCTTGACGATGGGCTTGCCATGTCCGAGAGTTGCCTCGTCATGGCCTTGTCATGCCCGACGATGGCCTTGTCATGCCCGACGATGGCCTTGTCATGGCCGACGATTGCCTTGCCATCCTTGACGCTGGCCTTGCCATGCCCAACAATGGCCTTGTCATGCCCGACGATGGCCTTGGCATGCCCGACGATGTACTTTTCATGCCTGACGATGGCCTTGTCATGCCCGACGATGGCCTTGCTATGCCCGACACTGGCATTTTCATTTCCGACGATGGCCTTGCCATGCCCGAAGATGGCCTTGTCATGCCTGACGATGGCCTTGTCATGCCCGACGATGGCCTTGCCATGCTTGACGATGGGCTTGCCATGTCCGAGAGTTGCCTCGTCATGACCTTGTCATGCCCGACGATGGCCTTGTCATGGCCGACGATGGCCTTGCCATGCCCGACGATTGCCTTGCCATGCTTGACGCTGGCCTTGCCATGCCCGACACTGGCATTTTCATGTCCGACGATGGCCTTGCCATGCCCGAAGATGGCTTTGTCATGCCCGACGTTGGCCTTGTCATGCCCGACGATGACCTTTTCATGCCCGACGCTGGACTTGCCATGTCCGAGAGTTGCCTTGTCATGACCTTGTCATGCCCGACGATGGCCTTGCCATGCCCGACGCTGGCCCTGTCATGCCCCACGATGGCCTTGCCATGCCCGACGATGGCCTTGTCATGCTTGATGCTGGCATTGACATGCCCTTTTTGATGCCCGACGATGGCCTTGCCATGCCAGACGCTGGCATTGTCATATTCGACGATGGCCTTGTCATGCCCGACGATGACCTTGTCATGCCCGAAGATGGCCTTGTCATGCCCGACGATGGCCTTTTCATGCCCGACGCTGGCCTTGCCATGTCCGAGAATTGCCTTGTCATGACCTTGTCATGTCCGACGATGGGCTTGCCCTGCCCGACACTGGCCTTGTCATGCCCGACCATGGCCTTGCCATGCCCGACGCTGGCATTGCCATGCCCGACGATGGCCTCGCCATGTCCGAGAGTGGCATTGTCATGGCCTTGGCATGTCTGACGATGGCGTTTTCATGCCCGACGATGGCCTTTTTATGCCCGACGATGGCCTTTTCATGCCCGACGATAGCTTTGTCATGCCCGACGATAGCCTTGCTATGCCCGACGCTAGCCTTTTCATGTCCAACGATGGTCTTGCCAAGCCCGAAGATGGCCTTGTCATGCCTGACGATGGCCTTGTCATGCCCGACGATGGCCTTGCCATGCTTGACGATGGGCTTGCCATGTCCGAGAGTTTCCTCGTCATGGCCTTGTCATGCCCGACGATGGCCTTGTCATGCCCGACGATGGCCTTGTCATGCCCGACGATTGCCTTGCCATGCTTGACGCTGGCCTTGCCATGCCCGACACTGGCATTTTCATGTCCGACGATGGCCTTGCCATGCCCGAAGATGGCTTTGTCATGCCCGACGTTGGCCTTGTCATGCCCGACGATGACCTTTTCATGCCCGACGCTGGACTTGCCATGTCCGAGAGTTGCCTTGTCATGACCTTGTCATGCCCGACGATGGCCTTGCCATGCCCGACGCTGGCCCTGTCATGCCCCACGATGGCCTTGCCATGCCCGACGATGGCCTTGTCATGCTTGACGCTGGCATTGACATGCCCTTTTTGATGCCCGACGATGGCCTTGCCATGCCAGACGCTGGCATTGTCATATCCGACGATGGCCTTGTCATGCCCGACGATGACCTTGTCATGTCTGACGATGGCCTTGTCATGCCCGACGATGGCCTTGCCATGCTTGACGATGGGCTTGCCATGTCCGAGAGTGGCCTCGTCATGACCTTGTCATGCCCGACGATGGCCTTGTCATGGCCGACGATGGCCTTGCCATGCCCGACGATTGCCTTGCCATGCTTGACGCTGGCCTTGCCATGCCCGACACTGGCATTTTCATGTCCGACGATGGCCTTGCCATGCCCGAAGATGGCTTTGTCATGCCCGACGTTGGCCTTGTCATGCCCGACGATGACCTTTTCATGCCCGACGCTGGACTTGCCATGTCCGAGAGTTGCCTTGTCATGACCTTGTCATGCCCGACGATGGCCTTGCCATGCCCGACGCTGGCCTTGTCATGCCCCACGATGGCCTTGCCATGCCCGACGATGGCCTTGTCATGCTTGACGCTGGCATTGACATGCCCTTTTTGATGCCCGACGATGGCCTTGCCATGCCAGACGCTGGCATTGTCATATCCGACGATGGCCTTGTCATGCCCGACGATGACCTTGTCATGCCCGATGATGGCCTTGTCATGCCCGACGATGGCCTTGTCATGCCCGACGCTGGCCTTGCCATGTCGGAGAATTGCCTTGTCATGACCTCGTCATGTCCGACGATGGGCTTGCCCTGCCCGACACTGGCCTTGTCATGCCCGACCACGGCCTTGCCATGCCCGACGCTGGCATTGCCATGCCCGACGATGGCCTCGCCATGTCCGAGAGTGGCATTGTCATGGCCTTGGCATGCCCGACGATGGCCTTTTCATGCCCGATGCTAGCCTTTTCATGTCCGACGATGGTCTTGCCATGCCCGAAGATGGCCTTGTCATGCCTGACGATGGCCTTGTCATGCCCGACGATGGCCTTGCCATGCTTAACGATGGGCTTGCCATGTCCGAGAGTTGCCTCGTCATGGCCTTGTCATGCGCGACGATGGCCTTGTCATGCGCGACGATGGCCTTGTCATGCCCGACGATTGCCTTGCCATCCTTGACGCTGGCCTTGCCATGCCCGACGATGGCCTTGTCATGCCCGACGATGGCCTTGGCATGCCCGACGATGGAGTTTTCATGCCTGACGATGGCCTTGTCATGCCCGACGATGGCCTTGCTATGCCCGACACTGGCATTTTCATGTCCGACGATGGCCTTGCCATGCCCGAAGATGGCCTTGTCATGCCTGACGATGGCCTTGTCATGCCCGACGATGGCCTTGCCATGCTTGACGATGGCCTTGCCATGTCCGAGAGTTGCCTCGTCATGACCTTGTCATGCCCGACGATGGCCTTGTCATGCCCGACGATGGCCTTGTCATGCCCGACGATTGCCTTGCCATGCTTGACGCTGGCCTTGCCGTGCCCGACAATGGCCTTGTCATGCCCGACGATGGCCTTGGTATGCCCGACGATGGACTGTTCATGCCTGACGATGGCCTTGTCATGCCCGACGATGGCCTTGCTATGCCCGACACTGGCATTTTCATGTCCGACGCTAGCCTTGTCATGCCCAAAGATTGACTTGTCTTGCCCGACGATTGCCTTGTCATGCCCGACGATGGCCTTGTCATGCCCGACCATGGCCTTGTCATGCCCGACGATTGCCTTGTCATGCCCATTGCTCGATGATGGCCTTGTCAGCCCAAACGATAGCCTTGTGATGCCCGACGATGGCCTTGTCAAGCCAAACGATGGCCTTGTCATGCCCGACGATGGCCTTGTCATGCCCGACGAAGGGCTTGTCATGCCCGATGATGGCCTTGTCATGCCCGACGATGGCCTTGTCATGCCCGACAATTGCCTTGCCATGCCCGACGCTGGCCTTGCCATGTCCGAGAGTTGTCTCGTCATGCCCTTGTCATGCCCGACTATGACCTTGTCATGCCTGACGATGGCCTTGTCATGCCCGACGATGGCCTTGCTATGCCCGACACTGGCATTTTCATTTCCGACGATGGCCTTGCCATGCCCGAAGATGGCCTTGTCATGCCTGACGATGGCCTTGTCATGCCCGACGATGGCCTTGTCATGCTTGACGCTGGCATTGACATGCCCTTTTTGATGCCCGACGATGGCCTTGCCATGCCAGACGCTGGCATTGTCATATCCGACGATGGCCTTGTCATGCCCGACGATGACCTTGTCATGCCCGATGATGGCCTTGTCATGCCCGACGATGGCCTTGTCATGCCCGACGCTGGCCTTGCCATGTCGGAGAATTGCCTTGTCATGACCTCGTCATGTCCGACGATGGGCTTGCCCTGCCCGACACTGGCCTTGTCATGCCCGACCACGGCCTTGCCATGCCCGACGCTGGCATTGCCATGCCCGACGATGGCCTCGCCATGTCCGAGAGTGGCATTGTCATGGCCTTGGCATGCCCGACGATGGCCTTTTCATGCCCGACGCTAGCCTTTTCATGTCCGACGATGGTCTTGCCATGCCCGAAGATGGCCTTGTCATGCCTGACGATGGCCTTGTCATGCCCGACGATGGCCTTGCCATGCTTAACGATGGGCTTGCCATGTCCGAGAGTTGCCTCGTCATGGCCTTGTCATGCGCGACGATGGCCTTGTCATGCGCGACGATGGCCTTGTCATGCCCGACGATTGCCTTGCCATCCTTGACGCTGGCCTTGCCATGCCCGACGATGGCCTTGTCATGCCCGACGATGGCCTTGGCATGCCCGACGATGGAGTTTTCATGCCTGACGATGGCCTTGTCATGCCCGACGATGGCCTTGCTATGCCCGACACTGGCATTTTCATGTCCGACGATGGCCTTGCCATGCCCGAAGATGGCCTTGTCATGCCTGACGATGGCCTTGTCATGCCCGACGATGGCCTTGCCATGCTTGACGATGGCCTTGCCATGTCCGAGAGTTGCCTCGTCATGACCTTGTCATGCCCGACGATGGCCTTGTCATGCCCGACGATGGCCTTGTCATGCCCGACGATTGCCTTGCCATGCTTGACGCTGGCCTTGCCGTGCCCGACAATGGCCTTGTCATGCCCGACGATGGCCTTGGTATGCCCGACGATGGACTGTTCA
Source organism: Fagopyrum homotropicum (assembly GCA_033239125.1). Lineage (NCBI taxonomy): Eukaryota > Viridiplantae > Streptophyta > Magnoliopsida > Caryophyllales > Polygonaceae > Fagopyrum > Fagopyrum homotropicum. Next base: position 73,646,076 of record BSWB01000007.1, read on the forward strand.
TGCCTGACGATGGCCTTGTCATGCCCGACGATGGCCTTGCTATGCCCGACACTGGCATTTTCATGTCCGACGCTAGCCTTGTCATGCCCAAAGATTGACTTGTCTTGCCCGACGATTGCCTTGTCATGCCCGACGATGGCCTTGTCATGCCCGACCATGGCCTTGTCATGCCCGACGATTGCCTTGTCATGCCCATTGCTCGATGATGGCCTTGTCAGCCCAAACGATAGCCTTGTGATGCCCGACGATGGCCTTGTCATGCCAAACGATGGCCTTGTCATGCCCGACGATGGCCTTGTCATGCCCGACGAAGGGCTTGTCATGCCCGATGATGGCCTTGTCATGCCCGACGATGGCCTTGTCATGCCCGACAATTGCCTTGCCATGCCCGACGCTGGCCTTGCCATGTCCGAGAGTTGTCTCGTCATGCCCTTGTCATGCCCGACTATGACCTTGTCATGCCTGACGATGGCCTTGTCATGCCCGACGATGGCCTTGCTATGCCCGACACTGGCATTTTCATTTCCGACGATGGCCTTGCCATGCCCGAAGATGGCCTTGTCATGCCTGACGATGGCCTTGTCATGCCCGACGATGGCCTTGCCATGCTTGACGATGGGCTTGCCATGTCCGAGAGTTGCCTCGTCATGACCTTGTCATGCCCGACGATGGCCTTGTCATGGCCGACGATGGCCTTGCCATGCCCGACGATTGCCTTGCCATGCTTGACGCTGGCCTTGCCATGCCCGACACTGGCATTTTCATGTCCGACGATGGCCTTGCCATGCCCGAAGATGGCTTTGTCATGCCCGACGTTGGCCTTGTCATGCCCGACGATGACCTTTTCATGCCCGACGCTGGACTTGCCATGTCCGAGAGTTGCCTTGTCATGACCTTGTCATGCCCGACGATGGCCTTGCCATGCCCGACGCTGGCCCTGTCATGCCCCACGATGGCCTTGCCATGCCCGACGATGGCCTTGTCATGCTTGACGCTGGCATTGACATGCCCTTTTTGATGCCCGATGATGGCCTTGCCATGCCAGACGCTGGCATTGTCATATCCGACGATGGCCTTGTCATGCCCGACGATGACCTTGTCATGCCCGAAGATGGCCTTGTCATGCCCGACGATGGCATTTTCATGCCCGACGCTGGCCTTGCCATGTCCGAGAATTGCCTTGTCATGACCTTGTCATGTCCGACGATGGGCTTGCCCTGCCCGACACTGGCCTTGTCATGCCCGACCATGGCCTTGCCATGCCCGACGCTGGCATTGCCATGCCCGACGATGGCCTCGCCATGTCCGAGAGTGGCATTGTCATGGCCTTGGCATGTCTGACGATGGCGTTTTCATGCCCGACGATGGCCTTTTTATGCCAGACGATGGCCTTTTCATGCCCGACGATAGCTTTGTCTAGCCCGACGATAGCCTTGCTATGCCCGACGCTAGCCTTTTCATGTCCAACGATGGTCTTGCCAGGCCCGAAGATGGCCTTGTCATGCCTGACGATGGCCTTGTCATGCCCGACGATGGCCTTGCCATGCTTGACGATGGGCTTGCCATGTCCGAGAGTTTCCTCGTCATGGCCTTGTCATGCCCGACGATGGCCTTGTCATGCCCGACGATGGCCTTGTCATGCCCGACGATTGCCTTGCCATGCTTGACGCTGGCCTTGCCATGCCCGACACTGGCATTTTCATGTCCGACGATGGCCTTGCCATGCCCGAAGATGGCTTTGTCATGCCCGACGTTGGCCTTGTCATGCCCGACGATGACCTTTTCATGCCCGACGCTGGACTTGCCATGTCCGAGAGTTGCCTTGTCATGACCTTGTCATGCCCGACGATGGCCTTGCCATGCCCGACGCTGGCCCTGTCATGCCCCACGATGGCCTTGCCATGCCCGACGATGGCCTTGTCATGCTTGACGCTGGCATTGACATGCCCTTTTTGATGCCCGACGATGGCCTTGCCATGCCAGACGCTGGCATTGTCATATCCGACGATGGCCTTGTCATGCCCGACGATGACCTTGTCATGCCTGACGATGGCCTTGTCATGCCCGACGATGGCCTTGCCATGCTTGACGATGGGCTTGCCATGTCCGAGAGTGGCCTCGTCATGACCTTGTCATGCCCGACGATTGCCTTGCCATGCTTGACGCTGGCCTTGCCATGCCCGACACTGGCATTTTCATGTCCGACGATGGCCTTGCCATGCCCGAAGATGGCTTTGTCATGCCCGACGTTGGCCTTGTCATGCCCGACGATGACCTTTTCATGCCCGACGCTGGACTTGCCATGTCCGAGAGTTGCCTTGTCATGACCTTGTCATGCCCGACGATGGCCTTGCCATGCCCGACGCTGGCCCTGTCATGCCCCACGATGGCCTTGCCATGCCCGACGATGGCCTTGTCATGCTTGACGCTGGCATTGACATGCCCTTTTTGATGCCCGACGATGGCCTTGCCATGCCAGACGCTGGCATTGTCATATCCGACGATGGCCTTGTCATGCCCGACGATGACCTTGTCATGCCCGAAGATGGCCTTGTCATGCCCGACGATGGCCTTGTCATGCCCGACGCTGGCCTTGCCATGTCCGAGAATTGCCTTGTCAAGACCTTGTCATGTCCGACGATGGGCTTGCCCTGCCCGACACTGGCCTTGTCATGCCCGACCATGGCCTAGCCATGCCCGACGCTGGCATTGCCATGCCCGACGATGGCCTCGCCATGTCCGAGAGTGGCATTGTCATGGCCTTGGCATGTCTGACGATGGCGTTTTCATGCCCGACGATGGCCTTTTTATGCCCGACGATGGCCTTTTCATGCCCGACGATAGCCTTGTCATGCCCGACGATAGCCTTGCTATGCCCGACGCTAGCCTTTTCATGTCCGACGATGGTCTTGCAAGGCCCGAAGATGGCCTTGTCATGCCTGACGATGGCCTTGTCATGCCCGACGATGGCCTTGCCATGCTTGACGATGGGCTTGCCATGTCCGAGAGTTTCCTCGTCATGGCCTTGTCATGCCCGACGATGGCCTTGTCATGCCCGACGATGGCCTTGTCATGCCCGACGATTGCCTTGCCATGCTTGACGCTGGCCTTGCCATGCCCGACACTGGCATTTTCATGTCCGACGATGGCCTTGCCATGCCCGAAGATGGCTTTGTCATGCCCGACGTTGGCCTTGTCATGCCCGACGATGACCTTTTCATGCCCGACACTGGACTAGCCATGTCCGAGAGTTGCCTTGTCATGACCTTGTCATGCCCGACGATGGCCTTGCCATGCCCGACGCTGGCCCTGTCATGCCCCACGATGGCCTTGCCATGCCCGACGATGGCCTTGTCATGCTTGACGCTGGCATTGACATGCCCTTTTTGATGCTCGACGATGGCCTTGCCATGCCCGACGCTGGCATTGTCATATCCGACGATGGCCTTGTCATGCCCGACGATGACCTTGTCATGCCCGAAGATGGCCTTGTCATGCCCGACGATGGCCTTGTCATGCCCGACGCTGGCCTTGCCATGTCCGAGAGTTGCCTTGTCATGACCTCGTCATGTCATACGATGGGCTTGCCCTGCCCGACACTGGCCTTGTCATGGCCGACCATGGCCTTGCCATGCCCGACGCTGGCATTGCCATGCCCGACGATGGCCTCGCCATGTCCGAGAGTGGCATTGTCATGGCCTTGGCATGCCCGACGATGGACTTTTCATGCCCGACGCTAGCCTTTTCATGTCCGACGATGGTCTTGCCATGCCCGAAGATGGCCTTGTCATGCCTGACGATGGCCTTGTCATGCCCGACGATGGCCTTGCCATGCTTAACGATGGGCTTGCCATGTCCGAGAGTTGCCTCGTCATGGCCTTGTCATGCGCGACGATGGCCTTGTCATGCGCGACGATGGCCTTGTCATGCCTGACGATTGCCTTGCCATCCTTGACGCTGGCCTTGCCATGCCCGACGATGGCCTTGTCATGCCCGACGATGGCCTTGGCATGCCCGACGATGGAGTTTTCATGCCTGACGATGGCCTTGTCATGCCCGACGATGGCCTTGCTATGCCCGACACTGGCATTTTCATGTCCGACGATGGCCTTGCCATGCCCGAAGATGGCCTTGTCATGCCTGACGATGGCCTTTTCATGCCCGACGATGGCCTTGCCATGCTTGACGATGGCCTTGCCATGTCCGAGAGTTGCCTCGTCATGACCTTGTCATGCCCGACGATGGCTTTGTCATGCCCGACGATGGCCTTGTCATGCCCGACGATTGCCTTGCCATGCTTGACGCTGGCCTTGCCGTGCCCGACAATGGCCTTGTCATGCCCGACGATGGCCTTGGTATGCCCGACGATGGACTGTTCATGCCTGACGATGGCCTTGTCATGCCCGACGATGGCCTTGCTATGCCCGACACTGGCATTTTCATGTCCGACGCTAGCCTTGTCATGCCCAACGATTGACTTGTCTTGCCCGACGATTGCCTTGTCATGCCCGACGATGGCCTTGTCATGCCCGACCATGGCCTTGTCATGCCCGACGATTGCCTTGTCATGCCCATTGCTCGATGATGGCCTTGTCAGCCCAAACGATAGCCTTGTGATGCCCGACGATGGCCTTGTCATGCCAAACGATGGCCTTGTCATGCCCGACGATGGCCTTGTCATGCCCGACGAAGGGCTTGTCATGCCCGATGATGGCCTTGTCATGCCCGACGATGGCCTTGTCATGCCCGACAATTGCCTTGCCATGCCCGACGCTGGCCTTGCCATGTCCGAGAGTTGTCTCGTCATGCCCTTGTCATGCCCGACTATGACCTTGTCATGCCCGACCATGACCTTGTCATGCCCGACAATGGCCTTTTCATGCCCAACGATGGTCTTGTCTTGCCCGAAGATGGCCTTGTCAAGCCCGATGATGGCCTTGTCATGCCCGACGATGGCCTTGTCCTGCCCGACGCTGGCTTTGCCATGTCCGAGAGTTGCCTTGTCATGACCTTGTCATGCCCGACGTTGGCCTTGCCATGTCCGACGCTGGTCTTGTCATGCCCGACGATGGCCTTGCCATGCCTGGCGATGGCCTTGCCATGTCCAAGAGTTGCCTTGTCATGACCTTGTTATGCCCGACGCTGGCCTCGCCATGCCCGAGAGTGGCAAGGTCATGCTCGACGCTTGCCTTGTCATGACCGACGACGGCCTCACCATGTCCGAGAGTTCATTGTCATGGCCTTGTCATGCCCGACGATGGCCTTGTCATGCACGACGATGGCCGTGCCATGCCCGACGCTGGCCTTGCCATGTCGGACGATGGCCTTGTGAGGTCCGACGCTAGCCTTGTCATGCCCAACGATTGCCTTGTCTTGCCCGACGATTGCCTTGTCATGCCCGAGATGGCCTTGTCATGCCCGACCATGGCCTTGTCATGCCCGACAATTGCCTTGTCACGCCCATTGCCCGAGGATGGCCTTGTCATCCCAAACGATAGCCTTGTGATGCCCGACGATGGTCTTGTCATGCCAAACGATGGTCTTGTCATGCCCGACGATGGTCTTGTCATGCCAAACGATGGCCTTGTCATGCCCGAAGATGGCCTTGTCATGCCCGACGATGGCCTTGTCATGCTCGACGAAGGGCTTGTCAAGCCCGACGATGGCCTTGTCATGCCCGACGATGGCCTTATCATGCCCGACGATGGCCTTGTCATGCCCGACGATGGCCTTGTCTTCCCGACGATTGCCTTACCATGCCCAACGATTGCCTTTCCATGCCCGACGTTGGACTTGCCATGCCCGATGATGGCCTTGTCATGCCCGACGATGACCTTGTCATGCCCGACAATGGCCTTTTCATGCCCAACGATGGCCTTGTCATGCCCGACGATGGCCTTGTCCTGCCCGACGCTGGCTTTGCCATGTCCGAGAGTTGCCTTGTCATGACATTGTCATGCCCGACGATGGCCTTACCATGCCCGACGTTGGTCTTGTCATGCCCGATGATGGCCTTGCCATGCCCGGCGATGGCCTTGCCATGTCCAAGAGTTGCCTTGTCATGACCTTGTTATGCCCGACGCTGGCCTCGCCATGCCCGAGAGTGGCATTGTCATGCTCGACGCTTGCCTTGTCATGACCAACGACGGCCTCGCCATGTCCGAGAGTTCATTGTCATGGCCTTGTCATGCCCGACGATGGCCTTGTCATGCCCGACGCTGGCCTTGCCATGTCGGACGATGGCCTTGTGAGGGCCGACGCTAGCCTTGTCATGCCCAACGATTGCCTTGTCTTGCCCGACGATTGCCTTGTCATGCCCGAGATGGCCTTGTCATGCCCGACCATGGCCTTGTCATGCCCGACGATTGCCTTGTCACGCCCATTGCCCGAGGATGGCCTTGTCATCCAAAACGATAGCCTTGTGATGCCCGACGATGGTCTTGTCATGCCAAACGATGGCCTTGTCATGCCCGACGATGGCCTCGCCATGCCCGACGATGGCATTGTCATGTCGGACGATGGCCTTGTCATGCCCGACGATGGCCTTGTCATGCCCGACTATGGCCTTGTCATGCCCGACGATGGCCTTGTCATGCCCGACGATGGCCTTGTCATGCCCGACGATGGCCTTTTCATGCCCAACGATGGCCTTGTCTTGCCCGAAGATGGCCTTGTCAAGCCCGATGATGGCCTTGTCATGCCCGACGATGGCCTTGTCCTGCCCGACGCTGGCTTTGCCATGTCCGAGCGTTGCCTTGTCATGACCTTGTCATGCCCGACGATGGCCTTGCCATGCCCGACGCTGGTCTTGTCATTCCCGACGATGGCCTTGCCATGCCCGGCGATGGCCTTGCCATGTCCAAGATTTGCCTTGTCATGACCTTGTTATGCCCGACGCTGGTCTCGCCATGCCCAGAGTTGCATTGTCATGCTCGACGCTTGCCTTGTCATGACCGACGACGGCCTTGCCATGTCCGAGAGTTCATTGTCATGGCCTTGTCATGCCCGACGATGGCCTTGTCATGCCCGACGATGGCCGTGCCATGCCCGACGCTGGCCTTGCCATGTCAGACGATGGCCTTGTGAGGCCCGACGCTAGCCTTTTCATGGCCAACGATTGCCTTGTCTTGCCCGACGATTGCCTTGTCATGCCCGAGATGGCCTTGTCATGCCCAACCATGGCCTTGTCATGCCCGACGATTGCCTTGTCATGCCCATTGCCCGATGATGGCCTTGTCATCCCAAACGATAGCCTTGTGATGCCCAACGATGGCCTTGTCATGCCAAACGATGGCCTTGTCATGCCCGACGATGGCCTTGTCATGCCCGACGATGGGCTTGTCATGCCCGATGATGGCCTTGTCATGCCCGACGATGGCCTTGTCATGCCCGACGATTGCCTTGCCATGCCCGACGCTGGCCTTGCCATGTCCGAGAGTTGTCTTGTCATGCCCTTGTCATGCCCGACGATGGCCTTGCCATGCTTGAGGCTGGCCTTGTCATGCCTAACGATGGCCTTGCCATGCCCGACGATGGCCTTGACATGCCCGAGGATGGCCTTGCCCTGTCCGAGAGTTGCCTTGTCATGACCTTGTCATGCCCGACGATGGCCTCGCCATGCCCGACGATTGCATTGTCATGTCCGACGATGGCCTTGTCAAGCCCGACGATGGCCCTATCACGCCCGACGATGGCCTTGTCATGCCCGACGAAGGTCTTATCATGCCCGACGATGGCCTTGTCATGCTCGACGATGGCCTTGTCATGCCCGACGATGGCCTTGTCATCCCGACGATTGCCTTGTCATCCCGACGATTGACTTACCATGCCCAACGATTGCTTTTCCATGCCCGACGTTGGACTTGCCATGCCCGATGATGGCCTTGTCATGTCCGACGATGGCCTTGTCATGCCCGACGATGGCCTTTTCATGCCCAACGATGGCCTTGTCTTGCCCGAAGATGGCCTTGTCATGCCCGACAATGGCCTTGTCATGCCCGACGATGGCTTTGCCATGTCCGAGTGTTGCCTTGTCATGACCTTGTCATAACCGACGATGGCCTTGCAATGCCCGACGCTGGTCTTGTCACGCCCGACGATGGCCTTGCCATGCCCGGCGATGGCCTTGCCATGTCCAAGAGTTGCCTTGTCATGACCTTGTTATGCCCGATGATGGCCTCGCCATGCCCGAAGATGGCCTTGCCATGCCCGACGCTGGCCTTGTCATGACCTACAACGGCCTCCCATGTCCCAGAGTGGCATTGTCATGGCCTTGTCATGCCCGACGATGGTCTTGTGATGCCCGACGATGGCCTTGCCATGCCCGACGCTGGCCTTGCCATGTCGGACGATGGCCTTGTCAGGCCCGACGCTAGCCTTGTCATGCCCAACGATTGCCTTGTCTTGCCCGACGATTGCCTTGTCATGCCCGACGATGGCCTTGTCATGCCTGGCCATGGCCTTGTCATGCCCGACGATTGCCTTATCATGCCCATTGCCCGATGATGGCCTTGTCATCCCAAACGATAGCCTTGTGATGCCCGACGATGGCCTTGTCATGCCAAACGATGGCCTTGTCATGCCCGACGATGGCCTTGTCATGCCTGACGAAGGGCTTGTCATGCCCGATGATGGCCTTGTCATGCCCATAGATGGCCTTGTCATGCCCGACGATTGGCTTGCCATGCCCGACGTTGGCCTTGCCATGTCCGAGAGTTGTCTTGTCATGCCCTTGTCATACCAGACGATGGCCTTGCCATGCTTGACGTTGGCCTTGTCACGCCTAACGATGGCCTTGCCATGCCCGACGATGGCCTTGACATGCCCGAGGATGGCCTTGCCCTGTCCGAGAGTTGCCTTGTCATGACCTTGTCATGCCCGACGTTGGTCTCGCCATGCCTGACGATTGCGTTGTCATGTCCGACGATGGCCTTGTCATGCCATACGATGGCCTTGTCACGCCCGACGATGGCCTTGTCATGCCCGACGAAGGTCTTATCATGCCCGACGTTGGCCTTGCCATGTCCGAGAGTTGTCTTGTCATGCCCTTGTCATGCCCGACGATGGCCTTGCCATGCTTGACGCTGGCCTTGTCATGCCTAACGATGGCCTTGCGATGCCCGGCGATGGCCTTTACATGCCCGAGGATGGCCTTGCCCTGTCCGAGAGTTGCCTTGTCATGACCTTGTCATGCCCGACGATGGCCTTGTCATGCCCGACGCTGGCCTTGCCATGTCCGAGAGTTGCCTTGTCATGCCCTTGCCATGTCCGAGAGTTGCCTTGTGATGCCCGACGATGGCCTTGTCAAGGCCGACGCTGGCCTTGCCATGTCCGAGAGTTGCCTTGTCATGATCTTGTCATGCCCGACGCTGGCCTTGTCATGCCCGACGATGGCCTTGTCATGCTCGACGATGGCCTTGTCATGCCCGACGAAGGGCTTGTCATGCCCGATGATGGCCTTGTCATGCCCGACGATGGCCTTGTCATGCCCGACGATTGGCTTGCCATGCCCGACGTTGGCCTTGTCATGCCCGACGATGGCCTTGTAATGCCCGACACTGGCATTTTCATGTCCGACGATGGCCTTGCCATGCCCGAAGATGGCTTTGTCATGCCCGACGTTGGCCTTGTCATGCCCGACGATGACCTTTTCATGCCCGACGCTGGCCTTGCCATGTCCGAGAGTTGCCTTGTCATGACCTTGTCATGCCCGACGATGGCCTTGCCATGCCCGACGCTGGCCCTGTCATGCCCCACGATGGCCTTGCCATGCCCGACGATGGCCTTGTCATGCTGGACGCTGGCATTGACATGCCCTTTTTGATGCCCGGCGATGGCCTTGCCATGCCCGTTGCTGGCATTGTCATATCCGACGATGGCCTTGTCATGCCCGACGATGACCTGTTCATGCCCGAAGATGACCTTGTCATGCCCGACGATGGCCTTGTCATGCCCGACGATGGCCTTGTCATGCCCGACGCTGGCCTTGCCATGTCCGAGAGTTGCCTTGTCATGACCTCGTCATGTCCGACGATGGGCTTGCCTTGCCCGACACTGGCCTTGTCATGCCCGACGCTGGCCTTGCCATGTCGGACGATGGCCTTGTCAGGCCCGACGCTAGCCTTGTCATGCCCAACGATTGCCTTGTCTTGCCCGACGATTGCCTTGTCATGCCCGACGATGGCCTTGTCATGCCTGGCCATGGCCTTGTCATGCCCGACGATTGCCTTATCATGCCCATTGCCCGATGACGGCCTTGTCATCCCAAACGATAGCCTTGTGATGCCCGACGATGGCCTTGTCATGCCAAACGATGGCCTTGTCATGCCCGACGATGGCCTTGTCATGCCCGACGAAGGGCTTGTCATGCCCGATGATGGCCTTGTCATGCCCGATGATGGCCTTGTCATGCCCGACGATAGGCTTGCCATGCCCGACGTTGGCCTTGCCATGTCCGAGAGTTGTCTTGTCATGCCCTTGTCATACCAGACGATGGCCTTGCCATGCTTGACGTTGGCCTTGTCATGCCTAACGATGGCCTTGCCATGCCCGACGATGGCCTTGACATGCCCAAGGATGGCCTTGCCCTGTCCGAGAGTTGCCTTGTCATGACCTTGTCATGCCCGACGATGGTCTCGCCATGCCTGACGATTGCGTTGTCATGTCCGACGATGGCCTTGTCATGCCAAACGATGGCCTTGTCACGCCCGACGATGGCCTTGTCATGCCCGACGAAGATCTTATCATGCCCGACGATGGCCTTGTCATGCCCGACGTTGGCCTTGCCATGTCCGAGAGTTGTCTTGTCATGCCCTTGTCATGCCCGACGATGGCCTTACCATGCTTGACGCTGGCCTTGTCATGCCTAACGATGGCCTTGCAATGCCCGACGATGGCCTTTACATGCCCGACGATGGCCTTGCCCTGTCCGAGAGTTGCCTTGTCATGACCTTGTCATGCCCGACGATGGCCTTGTCATGCCCGACGCTGGCCTTGCCCTGTCCGAGAGTTGCCTTGTCATGCCCTTGCCATGTCCGAGAGTTGCCTTGAGATGCCCGACGATGGCCTTGTCAAGGCCGACGCTGGCCTTGCCATGTCCGAGAGTTGCCTTGTCATGATCTTGTCATGCCCGACGTTGGCCTTGTCATGCCCGACGATGTCCTTGTCATGCTCGACGATGGCCTTGTCATGCCCGACGAAGGGCTTGTCATGCCCGATGATGGCCTTGTCATGCCCGACGATGGCCTTGTCATGCCCGACGATTGGCTTGCCATGCCCGACGTTGGCCTTGTCATGCCCGACGATGGCCTTGCTATGCCCGACACTGGCATTTTCATGTCCGACGATGGCCTTGCCATGCCCGAAGATGGCTTTGTCATGCCCGACGTTGGCCTTGTCATGCCCGACGATGACCTTTTCATGCCCGACGTTGGCCTTGCCATGTCCGAGAGTTGCCTTGTCATGACCTTGTCATGCCCGACGATGGCCTTGCCATGCCCGACGCTGGCCCTGTCATGCCCCACGATGGCCTTGCCATGCCCGACGATGGCCTTGTCATGCTGGACGTTGGCATTGACATGCCCTTTTTGATGCCCGGCGATGGCCTTGCCATGTCCGACGCTGGCATTGTCATATCCGACGATGGCCTTGTCATGCCCGACGATGACCTTGTCATGCCCGAAGATGACCTTGTCATGCCCGACGATGGCCTTGTCATGCCCGACGCTGGCCTTGCCATGTCCGAGAGTTGCCTTGTCATGACCTTGTCATGTCCGACGATGGGCTTGCCTTGCCCGACACTGGCCTTGTCATGCCCGACCATGGCCTTGCCATGCCCGACGCTGGCATTGCCATGCCCGACGATGGCCTCGCCATGTCCGAGAGTGGCATTGTCATGGCCTTGGCATGCCCGACAATGGCCTTTTCATGCCCGACGATGGCCTTTTCATGCCCGACGATGGCCTTTGCATGCCCGACGATAGCCTTGTCATGCCCGACGATAGCCTTGCTATGCCCGACGCTAGCCTTTTCATGTCCGACGATGGTCTTTCCATGCCCGAAGATGGCCTTGTCATGCCTTAAGATGGCCTTGTCATGCCCGACGATGGCCTTGCCATGCTTGACGATGGGCTTGCCATGTCCGAGAGTTGCCTCGTCATGGCCTTGTCATGCCCGACGATGGCCTTGTCATGCACGACGATTGCCTTGCCATCCTTGACGCTGGCCTTGCCATGCCCGACAATGGCCTTGTCAAGACCTACGATGGCCTCGCCATGTCCGAGAGTGACATTGTCATGGCCTTGTCATGCCCGACGATGGTCTTGTGATGCCCGACGATGGCCCTGCCATGCCCGACGCTGGCCTTGCCATGTCGGACGATGGCCTTGTCAGGGCCGACGCTAGCCTTGTCATGCCCAACGATTGCCTTGTCTTGCCCGACGATTGCCTTGTCATGCCCGACGATGGCCTTGTCATGCCCGACCATGGCCTTGTCATGCCCGACGATTGCCTTATCATGCCCATTGCCCGATGATGGCCTTGTCGTCCCAAACGATAGCCTTGATATGCCCGACGATGGCCTTGTCATGCCAAACGATGGCCTTGTCATGCCCGACGATGGCCTTGTCATGCCCGACGAAGGGCTTGTCATGCCCGAGGATGGCCTTGTCATGCCCGACGATGGCCTTGTCATGCCCGACGATTGCCTTGCCATGCCCGACGTTGGCCTTGCCATGTCCGAGAGTTGTCTTGTCATGCCCTTGTCATGCCCGACGATGGCCTTGCCATGCTTGACGCTGGCCTTGTCATGCCTAATGATGGCCTTGCCATGCCCGACGATGGCCTTGCCCTGTCCGAGAGTTGCCTTGTCATGACCTTGTCATGCCCGACGATGGTCTCGCCATGCCTGACGATTGCGTTGTCATGTCCGACGAAGGCCTTGTCACGCCCGACGATGGCCTTGTCATGCCCGACGAAGGTCTTATCATGCCCGATGATGGCCTTGTCATGCCCGACGATGGCCTTGTCATGCCCGACGATTGCTTTGCCATGCCCGACGTTGGCCTTGCCATGTCCGAGAGTTGTCTTGTTGTGCCCTTGTCATGCCCGACGATGGCCTTGCCATGCTCGACGTTGGCCTTGTCATGCCTAACGATGGCCTTGCCATGCCCAACGATGGCCTTGACATGCCCGAGGATGGCCTTGCCCTGTCCGAGAGTTGCCTTGTCATGACCTTGTCATGCCCGACGATGGTCTCGCCATGCCCGACGATTGCGTTGTCATGTCCGACGATGGCCTTGTCATGCCCGACGATGGCCTTGTCACGCCCGACGATGGCCTCTTCATGCCCGACGAAGGTCTTATCATGCCCGACGATGGCCTTGTCATGCCCGACGATGGCCTTGTCATGCCCGACGATGGCCTTGTCATCCCAACGATTGCCTTACCATGCCCGACGATGGCCTTGCCATGCCCGACGATGGCCTTGTCATGCCCGACGATGGCCTTGCCATGCCCGACGATGGCCTTGTCATGCCCGACGATGGCCTTGGCATGCCCGACGATGGACTTTCCATGCCCGACGATGGGCTTGTCATGCCCGACGATTGCCTTGCTATGCCCGACCCTGGCCTTTTCATGTCCAACGATGGCCATGCCATGCCCGACGCTGGCCTTGCCATGTGCGAGTGTTGCCTTGTCATGCCCTTGTCATGCCGGACGATGGCCTTGTCATGCCCGACGATGGCCTTGTCATGCCCGACGCTGGCCTTGCCATGTCCGAGAGTTGCCTTGTCATGCCCTCGCCATGTCCGAGAGTTGCCTTGTGATGCCCGACGATGGCCTTGTCAAGGCCGACGCTGGCTTTGCCATGTCCGAGAGTTGCCTTGTCATGATCTTGTCATGCCCGACGCTAGCCTTGTCATGCCCGACGATGGCCTCGCCATGTTCAAAAGTGGCATTGTCATGGCCTTGTCATGCCCGACGATGGCCTTGTCATGCCGGACGATGGCCTTGTCATGCCCGACGATGGCCTTGCCATGCCCGACGATGGCCTTGTCATGCCCGACGATTGCCTTGCCATGCTTGACGCTGGCCTTGCCTTGCCCGATAATGGCCTTGGCATGCCCGACGATGGATTTTTCATGCCTGACGATGGCCTTGTCATGCCCGACGATGGCCTTGCTATGCCGGACATTGGCATTTTCATGTCCGACGATGGCCTTGCCATGCCCGAAGATGGCTTTATCATGCCCGACGTTGGCCTTGTCATGCCCGACGATGACCTTTTCATGCCCGACGCTGGCCTTGCCATGTCCGAGAGTTGCCTTGTCATGACCTTGTCATGCCCGACGATGGCCATGCCATGCCTGACCCTGGCCCTGTCATGCCCCACGATGGCCTTGCCATGCCCGCCGATGGCCTTGTCATGCTTGACGTCTGCATTGACATGCCCTTTTTGATGCCCGACGATGGCCTTGCCATGCCCGACGCTGGCATTGTCATATCCGACGATGGCCTTGTCATGCCCGACGATGACCTTGTCATGCCCGAAGATGGCCTTGTCATGCCCGACGATGGCCTTGTCATACCCGACGATGGCCTTGCCATGTCCGAGAGTTGCCTAGTCATGACCTCGTCATGTCCGACGATGGGCTTGCCCTGCCCGACATTGGCCTTGTCATGCCCGACCATGGCCTTGCCATGCCCGACGCTGGCATTGCCATGCCCAACGATGGCCTCGCCATGTCCGAGAGTGGCATTGTCATAGCCTTGGCATGTCCGACGATGGCCTTTTCATGCCCGACGATGGCCTTTTTATGCCCGACGATGGCCTTTTCATGCCCGACGATAGCCTTGTCATGCCCGACGATAGCCTTGCTATGCCCGACGCTAGCCTTTTCATGTCAGATGATGGTCTTGCCAGGCCCGAAGATGGCCTTGTCATTCCTGACGATGGCCTTGTCATGCCCGACGATGGCCTTGCCATGCTTGACGATGGGCTTTCCATGTCCGAGAGTTGCCTCGTCATGGCCTTGTCATGCCCGACGATGGCCTTGTCATGCCCAACGATTGCCTTGTCATGCCCGACGATTGCCTTGCCATCCTTGACGCTGGCCTTGCCATGCCCGACAATGGCCTTGTCATGCCCGACGCTGGCCTTGCCATGTCCGAGAGTTGCCTTGTCATGACCTTGTCATGTCCGGCGATGGGCTTGCCTTGCCCCACACTGGCCTTGTCATGCCCGACCATGGCCTTGCCATGCCCGACGCTGGCATTGCCATGCCCGACGATGGCCTCGCCATGTCCGAGAGTGGCATTGTCATGGCCTTGGCATGCCCGACAATGGCCTTTTCATGCCCGACGATGGCCTTTTCATGCCCGACGATGGCCTTTTCATGCCCGACGATAGCCTTGTCATGCCCGACGATAGCCTTGCTATGCCCGACGCTAGCCTTTTCATGTCCGACGATGGTCTTGCCATGCCCGAAGATGGCCTTGTCATGCCTTAAGATGGCCTTGTCATGCCCGACGATGGCCTTGCCATGCTTGACGATGGGCTTGCCATGTCCGAGAGTTGCCTCGTCATGGCCTTGTCATGCCCGACGATGGCCTTGTCATGCCCGACGATGGCCTTGTCATGCACGACGATTGCCTTGCCATCCTTGACGCTGGCCTTGCCATGCCCGACAATGGCCTTGTCAAGACCTACGATGGCCTCGCCATGTCCGAGAGTGGCATTGTCATGGCCTTGTCATGCCCGACGATGGTCTTGTGATGCCCGACGATGGCCTTGCCATGCCCGACGCTGGCCTTGCCATGTCGGACGATGGCCTTGTCAAGGCCGACGCTAGCTTTGTCATGCCCAACGATTGCCTTGTCTTGCCCGACGATTGCCTTGTCATGCCCGACGATGGCCTTGTCATGCCCGACCATGGCTTTGTCATGCCCGACGATTGCCTTATCATGACCATTGCCCGATGATGGCCTTGTCATCCCAAACGATAGCCTTGATATGCCCGACGATGGCCTTGTCATGCCAAACGATGGCCTTGTCATGCCCGACGATGGCCTTGTCATGCCCGACGAAGGGCTTGTCATGCCCGATGATGGCCTTGTCATGCCCGACGATGGCCTTGTCATGCCCGACGATTGCCTTGCCATGCCCGACGTTGGCCTTGCCATGTCCGAGAGTTGTCTTGTCATGCCCTTGTCATGCCCGACGATGGCCTTGCCATGCTTGACGTTGGCCTTGTCATGCCTAATGATGGCCTTGCCATGCCCGACGATGGCCTTGTCATGCCAAACGATGGCCTTGTCATGCCCGACGATGGCCTTGTCATGCCCGACGAAGGGCTTGTCATGCCCGATGATGGCCTTGTCATGCCCGACGATGGCCTTGTCATGCCCGACGATTGCCTTGCCATGCCCGA
Organism: Fagopyrum homotropicum; assembly: GCA_033239125.1. NCBI lineage: Eukaryota > Viridiplantae > Streptophyta > Magnoliopsida > Caryophyllales > Polygonaceae > Fagopyrum > Fagopyrum homotropicum. The sequence continues at coordinate 73,662,506 of BSWB01000007.1, forward strand.
CGTTAGCCTTGCCATGTCCGAGAGTTGTCTTGTCATGCCCTTGTCATGCCCGACGATGGCCTTGCCATGCTTGACGTTGGCCTTGTCATGCCTAATGATGGCCTTGCCATGCCCGACGATGGCCTTGCCCTGTCCGGGAGTTGCTTTGTCATGACCTTGTCATGCCCGACGATGGTCTCGCCATGCCTGACGATTGCGTTGTCATGTCCGACGAAGGCCATGTCATGCCCGACGATGGCCTTGTCACGCCCGACGATGGCCTTGTCATGCCCGACGAAGGTCTTATCATGCCCGATGATGGCCTTGTCATGCCCGACGATGGCCTTGTCATGCCCGACGATTGCTTTGCCATGCCCGACGTTGGCCTTGCCATGTCCGAGAGTTGTCTTGTTGTGCCCTCGTCATGCCCGACGATGGCCTTGCCATGCTCGACGTTGGCCTTGTCATGCCTAACGATGGCCTTGCCATGCCCAACGATGGCCTTGACATGCCCGAGGATGGCCTTGCCCTGTCCGAGAGTTGCCTTGTCATGCCCGACGATGGTCTCGCCATGCCCGACGATTGCGTTGTCATGTCCGACGATGGCCTTGTCATGCCCGACGATGGCCTTGTCACGCCCGACGATGGCCTCTTCATGCCCGACGAAGGTCTTATCATGCCCGACGATGGCCTTGTCATGCCCGACGATGGCCTTGTCATGCCCGACGATGACCTTGTCATCCCAACGATTGCCTTACCATGCCCGACGATGGCCTTGCCATGCCCGACGATGGCCTTGTCATGCCCGACGATGGCCTTGCCATGCCCGACGATGGCCTTGTCATGCCCGACGATGGCCTTGTCATGCCCGACGATGGACTTTCCATGCCCGACGATGGGCTTGTCATCACCGACGATTGCCTTGCTATGCCCGACCCTGGCCTTTTCATGTCCAACGATGGCCATGCCATGCCCGACGCTGGCCTTGCCATGTGCTAGAGTTGCCTTGTCATGCCCTTGTCATGCCGGACGATGGCCTTGTCATGCCCGACGATGGCCTTGTCATGCCCGACGCTGGCCTTGCCATGTCCGAGAGTTGCCTTGTCATGCCCTCGCCATGTCCGAGAGTTGCCTTGTGATGCCCGACGATGGCCTTGTCAAGGCCGACGCTGGCTTTGCCATGTCCGAGAGTTGCCTTGTCATGATCTTGTCATGCCCGACGCTGGCCTTGTCATGCCCGACGATGGCCTCGCCATGTTCAAAAGTGGCATTGTCATGGCCTTGTCATGCCCGACGATGGCCTTGTCATGCCGGACGATGGCCTTGTCATGCCCGACGATGGCCTTGCCATGCCCGACGATGGCCTTGTCATGCCCGACGATTGCCTTGCCATGCTTGACGCTGGCCTTGCCTTGCCCGATAATGGCCTTGGCATGCCCGACGATGGATTTTTCATGCCTGACGATGGCCTTGTCATGCCCGACGATGGCCTTGCTATGCCGGACATTGGCATTTTCATGTCCGACGATGGCCTTGCCATGCCCGAAGATGGCTTTGTCATGCCCAACGTTGGCCTTGTCATGCCCGACGATGACCTTTTCATGCCCGACGCTGGCCTTGCCATGTCCGAGAGTTGCCTTGTCATGACCTTGTCATGCCCGACGATGGCCTTGCCATGCCTGACCCTGGCCCTGTCATGCCCCACGATGGCCTTGCCATTCCCGCCGATGGCCTTGTCATGCTTGACGTTTGCATTGACATGCCCTTTTTGATGCCCGACGATGGCCTTGCCATGCCCGACGCTGGCATTGTCATATCCGACGATGGCCTTGTCATGCCCGACGATGACCTTGTCATGCCCGAAGATGGCCTTGTCATGCCCGACGATGGCCTTGTCATATCCGACGATGGCCTTGCCATGTCCGAGAGTTGCCTAGTCATGACCTCGTCATGTCCGACGATGGGCTTGCCCTGCCCGACATTGGCCTTGTCATGCCCGACCATGGCCTTGCCATGCCCGACGCTGGCATTGCCATGCCCAACGATGGCCTCGCCATGTCCGAGAGTGGCATTGTCATGGCCTTGGCATGTCCGACGATGGCCTTTTCATGCCCGACGATGGCCTTTTTATGCCCGACGATGGCCTTTTCATGCCCGACAATAGTTTTGTCATGCCCGACGATAGCCTTGCTATGCCCGACGCTAGCCTTTTCATGTCAGATGATGGTCTTGCCAGGCCCGAAGATGGCCTTGTCATTCCTGACGATGGCCTTGTCATGCCCGACGATGGCCTTGCCATGCTTGACGATGGGCTTTCCATGTCCGAGAGTTGCCTCGTCATGGCCTTGTCATGCCCGACGATGGCCTTGTCATGCCCGACGATTGCCTTGTCATGCCCGACGATTGCCTTGCCATCCTTGACGCTGGCCTTGCCATGCCCGACAATGGCCTTGTCATGCCCGACGATGGCCTTGGCATGCCCGACGATGGACTTTTCATGCCTGACGATGGCCTTGTCATGCCCGACGATGGCCTTGCTATGCCCGACACTGGCATTTTCATGTCCGACGATGGCCTTGCCATGCCCGAAGATGGCCTTGTCATGCCTGACGATGGCCTTGTCATGCCCGACGATGGCCTTGCCATGCTTGACGATGGGCTTGCCATGTCCGAGAGTTGCCTCGTCATGACCTTGTCATGCCCGACGATGGCCTTGTCATGCCCGACGATAGCCTTGTCATGCCCGACGATTGCCTTGCCATGCTTGACGCTGGCCTTGCCATGCCCGACACTGGCATTTTCATGTCCGACGATGGCCTTGCCATGCCCGAAGATGGCTTTGTCATGCCCGACGTTGGCCTTGTTATGCCCGACGATAACCTTTTCATGCCCGACGCTGGACTTGCCATGCCCGAAGATGGCTTTGTCATGCCCGACGTTGGCCTTGTCATGCCCAACGATGGCCTCGCCATGTCCGAGAGTGGCATTGTCATGGCCTTGGCATGCCCGACAATGGCCTTTTCATGCCCGACGATGGCCTTTTCATGCCCGACGATGGCCTTTTCATGCCCGACGATAGCCTTGTCATGCCCGACGATAGCCTTGCTATGCCCGACGCTAGCCTTTTCATGTCCGACGATGGTCTTGCCATGCCCGAAGATGGCCTTGTCATGCCTGACGATGGCCTTGTCATGCCCGACGATGGCCTTGCCATGCTTGACGATGAGCTTGCCATGTCCGAGAGTTGCCTCGTCATGGCCTTGTCATGCCCGATGATGGCCTTGTCATGCCCGACGAGGGCCTTGTCATGCCCGACGATGGCCTTGTCATGCCCGACGATGGCCTTGTCATGCCCGACGATTGCCTTGCCATCCTTGACGCTGGCCTTGCCATGCCCGACAATGGCCTTGTCAAGACCTACGACGGCCTCGCCATGTCCGAGAGTGGCATTGTCATGGCCTTGTCATGCCCGACGATGGTCTTGTGATGCCCGACGATGGCCTTGCCATGCCCGACGCTGGCCTTGCCATGTCGGACGATGGCCTTGTCAGGCCCGACGCTAGCCTTGTCATGCCCAACGATTGCCTTTTCTTGCCCGACGATGACCTTTTCATGCCCGACGCTGGCCTTGCCATGTCCGAGAGTTGCCTTGTCATGACCTTGTCATGCCCGACGATGGTCTTGCCATGTCCATTGCCCGATGATGGCCTTGTCATCCCAAACGATAGCCTTGTGATGCCCGACGATGGCCTTGTCATGCCAAACGATGGCCTTGTCATGCCCCACGATGGCCTTGTCATGCCGGACGAAGGGCTTGTCATGCCCGATGATGGCCTTGTCATGCCCGACAATGGACTTGTCATGGCCGACGATTGCCTTGCCATGCCCGACGTTGGCCTTGCCATGTCCGAGAGTTGTCTTGTCATGCCCTTGTCATGCCCGACGATGGCCTTGCCATGCTTGACGCTGGCCTTGTCATGCCTAACGATGGCCTTGCCATGCCCGACGATGGCCTTGCCCTGTCCGAGAGTTGCCTTGTCATGACCTTGTCATGCCCGACGATGGTCTCGCCATGCCTGACGATTGCGTTGTCATGTCCGACGAAGGCCATGTCATGCCCGACGATGGCCTTGTAACGCCCGACGATGGCCTTGTCATGCCCGACGAAGGTCTTCTCATGCCCGACGATGGCCTTGTCATGCCCGACGATGGCCTTGTCATGCCCGACGATTGCCTTGCCATGCCCGACGTTGGCCTTGCCATGTCCGAGAGTTGTCTTGTCATGCCCTTGTCATGCCCGACGATGGCCTTGCGATGCTTGACGCTGGCCTTGTCATGCCTAACGATGGCCTTGACATGCCCGAGGATGGCCTTGCCCTGTCCGAGAGTTGCCTTGTCATGACCTTGTCATGCCCGACGATGGTCTCGCCATGCCCGACGATTGCGTTGTCATGTCCGACGATGGCCTTGTCATGCCCGACGATGGCCTTGTCACGCCCGACGATGGCCTTTTCATGCCCGACGAAGTTCTTATCATGCCCGACGATGGCCTTGTCATGCCCGACGATGGCCTTGTCATGCCCGACGATGGCCTTGTCATCCCGACGATTTCCTTACCATGCCCGACGATGGCCTTTCCATGCCCAACGATGGCCTTGTCATGCCCGACGATGGCCTTGTCATGCCCGACGATGGACTTTTCATGCCCGACGATGGGCTTGTCATGCCCGACGATGGCCTTGCTATGCCCGACCCTGGCCTTTTCATGTCCAACGATGGCCATGCCATGCCCGACGCTGGCCTTGCCATGTGCGAGAGTTGCCTTGTCATGCCCTTGTCATGCCCGACGATGGCCTTGTCATGCCAGACGCTGGCCTTGCCATGTCCGAGAGTTGCCTTGTCATGCCCTTGCCATGTCCGAGAGTTGCCTTGTGATGCCCGACGATGGCCTTGTCAAGGCCGACGCTGGCCTTGCCATGTCCGAGAGTTGCCTTGTCAAGATCTTGTCATGCCCGACGCTGGCCTTGTCATGCCCGACGATGGCCTCGCCATGTTCAAAAGTGGCTTTGTCATGGCCTTGTCATGCCCGACGATGGCCTTGTCATGCCCGACGATGGCCTTGTCATGCCCGACGATTGCATTGCCATGCTTGACGCTGGCCTAGCCATGCCCGACAATGGCCTTGGCATGCCCGACGATGGACTTTTCATGCCTGACGATGGCCTTGTCATGCCCGACGATGGCCTTGCTATGCCCGACACTGGCATTTTCATGTCCGACGATGGCCTTGCCATGCCCGAAGATGGCTTTGTCATGCCCGACGTTGGCCTTGTCATGCCCAACGATGGCCTCGCCATGTCCGAGAGTGGCATTGCCATGGCCTTGGCATGCCCGACAATGGCCTTTTCATGCCCGACGATGGCCTTTTCATGCCCGACGATGGCCTTTTCATGCCCGACGACAGCCTTGTCATGCCCCACGATAGCCTTGCTATGCCCGAAGATGGCCTTGTCATGCCTGACGATGGCCTTGTCATGCCCGACGATGCCCTTGCCATGTTTGACGATGAGCTTGCCATGTCCGAGAGTTGCCTCGTCATGGCCTTGTCATGCCCGACGATGGCCTTGTCATGCCCGAAGATAGCTTTGTCATGCCCGACGTTGGCCTTGTCATGCCCGACGATGACCTTTTCATGCCCGACGCTGGCCTTGCCATGTCCGAGAGTTGCCTTGTCATGACCTTGTCATGCCAGATGATGGCCTTGCCATGCCCGACGCTTGCCCTGTCATGCCCCACGATGGCCTTGCCATGCCCGACGACGGCCTTGTCATGCTTGACGCTGGCATTGACATGCCCTTTTTGATGCCCGACGATGGCCTTGCCATGCCCGACGCTGGCATTGTCATATCCGACGATGGCCTTGTCATGCCCGACGATGACCTTGTCATGCCCGAAGATGGCCTTGTCATGCCCGACGATGGCCTTGTCATGCCCGACGCTGGCCTTGCCATGTCCGAGAGTTGTCTTGTCATGACCTCGTCATGTCCGACGATGGGCTTGCCCTGCCCGACACTGGCCTTGTCATGCCCGACCATGGCCTTGCCATGCCCGACGCTGGCATTGCCATGCCCGACGATGGCCTCGCCATGTCCGAGAGTGGCATTGTCATGGCCTTGGCATGCCCGACAATGGCCTTTTCATGCCCGACGATGGCCTTTTCATGCCCGACGATGGCCTTTTCATGCCCGACGATAGCCTTGTCATGCCCGACGATAGCCTTGCTATGCCCGACGCTAGCCTTTTCATGTCCGACGATGGTCTTGCCATGCCCGAAGATGGCCTTGTCATGCCTGACGATGGCCTTGTCATGCCCGACGATGGCCTTGCCATGCTTGACGATGAGCTTGCCATGTCCGAGAGTTGCCTCGTCATGGCCTTGTAATGCCCGATGATGGCCTTGTCATGCCCGACGAGGGCCTTGTCATGCCCGACGATGGCCTTGTCATGCCCGACGATGGCCTTGTCATGCCCGACGATTGCCTTGCCATCCTTGACGCTGGCCTTGCCATGCCCGACAATGGCCTTGTCAAGACCTACGACGGCCTCGCCATGTCCGAGAGTGGTATTGTCATGGCCTTGTCATGCCCGACGATGGTCTTGTGATGCCCGACGATGGCCTTGCCATGCCCGACGCTGGCCTTGCCATGTCGGACGATGGCCTTGTCAGGCCCGACGCTAGCCTTGTCATGCCCAACGATTGCCTTGTCTTGCCCGACGATGACCTTTTCATGCCCGACGCTGGCCTTGCCATGTCCGAGAGTTGCCTTGTCATGACCTTGTCATGCCCGACGATGGCCTTGCCATGTCCATTGCCCGATGATGGCCTTGTCATCCCAAACGATAGCCTTGTGATGCCCGACGATGGCCTTGTCATGCCAAACGATGGCCTTGTCATGCCCCACGATGGCCTTGTCATGCCGGACGAAGGGCTTGTCATGCCCGATGATGGCCTTGTCATGCCCGACAATGGCCTTGTCATGGCCGACGATTGCCTTGCCATGCCCGACGTTGGCCTTGCCATGTCCGAGAGTTGTCTTGTCATGCCCTTGTCATGCCCGACGATGGCCTTGCCATGCTTGACGCTGGCCTTGTCATGCCTAACGATGGCCTTGCCATGCCCGACGATGGCCTTGCCCTGTCCGAGAGTTGCCTTGTCATGACCTTGTCATGCCCGACGATGGTCTCGCCATGCCTGACGATTGCGTTGTCATGTCCGACGAAGGCCATGTCATGCCCGACGATGGCCTTGTAACGCCCGACGATGGCCTTGTCATGCCCGACGAAGGTCTTCTCATGCCCGACGATGGCCTTGTCATGCCCGACGATGGCCTTGTCATGCCCGACGATTGCCTTGCCATGCCCGACGTTGGCCTTGCCATGTCCGAGAGTTGTCTTGTCATGCCCTTGTCATGCCCGACGATGGCCTTGCGATGCTTGACGCTGGCCTTGTCATGCCTAACGATGGCCTTGACATGCCCGAGGATGGCCTTGCCCTGTCCGAGAGTTGCCTTGTCATGACCTTGTCATGCCCGACGATGGTCTCGCCATGCCCGACGATTGCGTTGTCATGTCCGACGATGGCCTTGTCATGCCCGACGATGGCCTTGTCACGCCCGACGATGGCCTTTTCATGCCCGACGAAGTTCTTATCATGCCCGACGATGGCCTTGTCATGCCCGACGATGGCCTTGTCATGCCCGACGATGGCCTTGTCATCCCGACGATTTCCTTACCATGCCCGACGATGGCCTTTCCATGCCCAACGATGGCCTTGTCATGCCCGACGATGGCCTTGTCATGCCCGACGATGGACTTTTCATGCCCGACGATGGGCTTGTCATGCCCGACGATGGCCTTGCTATGCCCGACCCTGGCCTTTTCATGTCCAACGATGGCCATGCCATGCCCGACGCTGGCCTTGCCATGTGCGAGAGTTGCCTTGTCATGCCCTTGTCATGCCCGACGATGGCCTTGTCATGCCAGACGCTGGCCTTGCCATGTCCGAGAGTTGCCTTGTCATGCCCTTGCCATGTCCGAGAGTTGCCTTGTGATGCCCGACGATGGCCTTGTCAAGGCCGACGCTGGCCTTGCCATGTCCGAGAGTTGCCTTGTCAAGATCTTGTCATGCCCGACGCTGGCCTTGTCATGCCCGACGATGGCCTCGCCATGTTCAAAAGTGGCTTTGTCATGGCCTTGTCATGCCCGACGATGGCCTTGTCATGCCCGACGATGGCCTTGTCATGCCCGACGATTGCATTGCCATGCTTGACGCTGGCCTAGCCATGCCCGACAATGGCCTTGGCATGCCCGACGATGGACTTTTCATGCCTGACGATGGCCTTGTCATGCCCGACGATGGCCTTGCTATGCCCGACACTGGCATTTTCATGTCCGACGATGGCCTTGCCATGCCCGAAGATGGCTTTGTCATGCCCGACGTTGGCCTTGTCATGCCCAACGATGGCCTCGCCATGTCCGAGAGTGGCATTGTCATGGCCTTGGCATGCCCGACAATGGCCTTTTCATGCCCGACGATGGCCTTTTCATGCCCGACGATGGCCTTTTCATGCCCGACGACAGCCTTGTCATGCCCCACGATAGCCTTGCTATGCCCGAAGATGGCCTTGTCATGCCCGACGATGGCCTTGTCATGCCCGAAGATAGCTTTGTCATGCCCGACGTTGGCCTTGTCATGCCCGACGATGACCTTTTCATGCCCGACGCTGGCCTTGCCATGTCCGAGAGTTGCCTTGTCATGACCTTGTCATGCCAGATGATGGCCTTGCCATGCCCGACGCTTGCCCTGTCATGCCCCACGATGGCCTTGCCATGCCCGACGACGGCCTTGTCATGCTTAACGCTGGCATTGACATGCCCTTTTTGATGCCCGACGATGGCCTTGCCATGCCCGACGCTGGCATTGTCATATCCGACGATGGCCTTGTCATGCCCGACGATGACCTTGTCATGCCCGAAGATGGCCTTGTCATGCCCGACGATGGCCTTGTCATGCCCGACGCTGGCCTTGCCATATCCGAGAGTTGTCTTGTCATGACCTCGTCATGTCCGACGATGGGCTTGCCCTGCCCGACACTGGCCTTGTCATGCCCGACCATGGCCTTGCCATGCCCGACGCTGGCATTGCCATGCCCGACGATGGCCTCGCCATGTCCGAGAGTGGCATTGTCATGGCCTTGGCATGCCCGACAATGGCCTTTTCATGCCCGACGATGGCCTTTTCATGCCCGACGATGGCCTTTTCATGCCCGACGATAGCCTTGTCATGCCCGACGATAGCCTTGCTATGCCCGACGCTAGCCTTTTCATGTCCGACGATGGTCTTGCCATGCCCGAAGATGGCCTTGTCATGCCTGACGATGGCCTTGTCATGCCCGACGATGGCCTTGCCATGCTTGACGATGAGCTTGCCATGTCCGAGAGTTGCCTCGTCATGGCCTTGTCATGCCCGATGATGGCCTTGTCATGCCCGACGAGGGCCTTGTCATGCCCGACGATGGCCTTGTCATGCCCGACGATGGCCTTGTCATGCCCGACGATTGCCTTGCCATCCTTGACGCTGGCCTTGCCATGCCCGACAATGGCCTTGTCAAGACCTACGACGGCCTCGCCATGTCCGAGAGTGGCATTGTCATGGCCTTGTCATGCCCGACGATGGTCTTGTGATGCCCGACGATGGCCTTGCCATGCCCGACGCTGGCCTTGCCATGTCGGACGATGGCCTTGTCAGGCCCGACGCTAGCCTTGTCATGCCCAACGATTGCCTTGTCTTGCCCGACGATGACCTTTTCATGCCCGACGCTGGCCTTGCCATGTCCGAGAGTTGCCTTGTCATGACCTTGTCATGCCCGACGATGGCCTTGCCATGTCCATTGCCCGATGATGGCCTTGTCATCCCAAACGATAGCCTTGTGATGCCCGACGATGGCCTTGTCATGCCAAACGATGGCCTTGTCATGCCCCACGATGGCCTTGTCATGCCGGACGAAGGGCTTGTCATGCCCGATGATGGCCTTGTCATGCCCGACAATGGCCTTGTCATGGCCGACGATTGCCTTGCCATGCCCGACGTTGGCCTTGCCATGTCCGAGAGTTGTCTTGTCATGCCCTTGTCATGCCCGACGATGGCCTTGCCATGCTTGACGCTGGCCTTGTCATGCCTAACGATGGCCTTGCCATGCCCGACGATGGCCTTGCCCTGTCCGAGAGTTGCCTTGTCATGACCTTGTCATGCCCGACGATGGTCTCGCCATGCCTGACGATTGCGTTGTCATGTCCGACGAAGGCCATGTCATGCCCGACGATGGCCTTGTAACGCCCGACGATGGCCTTGTCATGCCCGACGAAGGTCTTCTCATGCCCGACGATGGCCTTGTCATGCCCGACGATGGCCTTGTCATGCCCGACGATTGCCTTGCCATGCCCGACGTTGGCCTTGCCATGTCCGAGAGTTGTCTTGTCATGCCCGACGATGGCCTTGCGATGCTTGACGCTGGCCTTGTCATGCCTAACGATGGCCTTGACATGCCCGAGGATGGCCTTGCCCTGTCCGAGAGTTGCCTTGTCATGACCTTGTCATGCCCGACGATGGTCTCGCCATGCCCGACGATTGCGTTGTCATGTCCGACGATGGCCTTGTCATGCCCGACGATGGCCTTGTCACGCCCGACGATGGCCTTTTCATGCCCGACGAAGTTCTTATCATGCCCGACGATGGCCTTGTCATGCCCGACGATGGCCTTGTCATGCCCGACGATGGCCTTGTCATCCCGACGATTTCCTTACCATGCCCGACGATGGCCTTTCCATGCCCAACGATGGCCTTGTCATGCCCGACGATGGCCTTGTCATGCCCGACGATGGACTTTTCATGCCCGACGATGGGCTTGTCATGCCCGACGATGGCCTTGCTATGCCCGACCCTGGCCTTTTCATGTCCAACGATGGCCATGCCATGCCCGACGCTGGCCTTGCCATGTGCGAGAGTTGCCTTGTCATGCCCTTGTCATGCCCGACGATGGCCTTGTCATGCTAGACGCTGGCCTTGCCATGTCCGAGAGTTGCCTTGTCATGCCCTTGCCATGTCCGAGAGTTGCCTTGTGATGCCCGACGATGGCCTTGTCAAGGCCGACGCTGGCCTTGCCATGTCCGAGAGTTGCCTTGTCAAGATCTTGTCATGCCCGACGCTGGCCTTGTCATGCCCGACGATGGCCTCGCCATGTTCAAAAGTGGCTTTGTCATGGCCTTGTCATGCCCGACGATGGCCTTGTCATGCCCGACGATGGCCTTGTCATGCCCGACGATTGCATTGCCATGCTTGACGCTGGCCTAGCCATGCCCGACAATGGCCTTGGCATGCCCGACGATGGACTTTTCATGCCTGACGATGGCCTTGTCATGCCCGACGATGGCCTTGCTATGCCCGACACTGGCATTTTCATGTCCGACGATGGCCTTGCCATGCCCGAAGATGGCTTTGTCATGCCCGACGTTGGCCTTGTCATGCCCAACGATGGCCTCGCCATGTCCGAGAGTGGCATTGTCATGGCCTTGGCATGCCCGACAATGGCCTTTTCATGCCCGACGATGGCCTTTTCATGCCCGACGATGGCCTTTTCATGCCCGACGATAGCCTTGTCATGCCCGACGATAGCCTTGCTATGCCCGACGGTAGCCTTTTCTTGTCCGACGATGGTCTTGCCATGCCCGAAGATGGCCTTGTCATGCTTGACGATGGCCTTGTCATGCCCGACGATGGCCTTGCCATGTTTGACGATGAGCTTGCCATGTCCGAGAGTTGCCTCGTCATGGCCTTGTCATGCCCGACGATGGCCTTGTCATGCCCGACGATGGCCTTGTCATGCCCGACGATTGCCTTGCCATCCTTGACGTTGGCCTTGCCATGCCCGACAATGGCCTTGTCAAGACCTACGACGGCCTCGCCATGTCCGAGAGTGGCATTGTCATGGCCTTGTCACGCCCGACGATGGTCTTGTGATGCCCGACGATGGCCTTGCCATGCCCGACGCTGGCCTTGCCATGTCGGACGATGGCCTTGTCAGGCCCGACGCTAGCCTTGTCACGCCCAACGATTGCCTTGTCTTGCCCGACGATGACCTTTTCATGCCCGACGCTGGCCTTGCCATGTCCGAGAGTTGCCTTGTCATGACCTTGTCATGCCCGACGATGGCCTTGCCATGTCCATTGCCCGATGATGGCCTTGTCATCCCAAACGATAGCCTTGTGATGCCCGACGATGGCCTTGTCATGCCAAACGATGGCCTTGTCATGCCCCACGATGGCCTTGTCATGCCCGACGAAGGGCTTGTCATGCCCGACGATGGCCTTGTCATGCCCGACGATTGCCTTGCCATGCCCGACGTTGGCCTTGCCATGTCCGAGAGTTGTCTTGTCATGCCCTTGTCATGCCCGACGATGGCCTTGCCATGCTTGACGCTGGCCTTGTCATGCCTAACGATGGCCTTGCCATGGCCGACGATGGCCTTGCCCTGTCCGAGAGTTGCCTTGTCATGACCTTGTCATGCCCGACGATGGTCTCGCCATGCGTGACGATTGCGTTGTCATGTCCGACGAAGGCCATGTCATGCCCGACGATGGCCTTGTAACGCCCGACGATGGCCTTGTCATGCCCGACGAAGGTCTTCTCATGCCCGACGATGGCCTTGTCATGCCCGACGATGGCCTTGTCATGCCCGACGATTGCCTTGCCATGACCGACGTTGGCCTTGCCATGTCCGAGAGTTGTCTTGTCATGCCCTTGTCATGCCCGACGATGGCCTTGCGATGCTTGACGCTGGCCTTGTCTTGCCTAACGATGGCCTTGACATGCCCGAGGATGGCCTTGCCCTGTCCGAGAGTTGCCTTGTCATGACCTTGTCATGCCCGACGATGGTCTCGCCATGCCCGACGATTGCGTTGTCATGTCCGACGATGGCCTTGTCATACCCGACGATGGCCTTGTCACGCCCGACGATGGCCTTTTCATGCCCGACGAAGTTCTTATCATGCCCGACGATGGCCTTGTCATGCCCGACGATGGCCTTGTCATGCCCGACGATGGCCTTGTCATCCCGACGAATGCCTTACCATGCCCGACGATGGCCTTTCCATGCCCAACGATGGCCTTGTCATGCCCGACGATGGCCTTGTCATGCCCGACGATGGACTTTTCATGCCCGACGATGGGCTTGTCATGCCCGACGATGGCCTTGCTATGCCCGACCCTGGCCTTTTCATGTCCAACGATGGCCATGCCATGCCCGACGCTGGCCTTGCCATGTGCGAGAGTTGCCTTGTCATGCCCTTGTCATGCCCGACGATGGCCTTGTCATGCCAGACGCTGGCCTTGCCATGTCCGAGAGTTGCCTTGTCATGCCCTTGCCATGTCCGAGAGTTGCCTTGTGATGCCCGACGATGGCCTTATCAAGGCCGACGCTGGCCTTGCCATGTCCGAGAGTTGCCTTGTCAAGATCTTGTCATGCCCGACGCTGGCCTTGTCATGCCCGACGATGGCCTCGCCATGTTCAAAAGTGGCTTTGTCATGGCCTTGTCATGCCCGACGATGGCCTTGTCATGCCCGACGATGGCCTTGTCATGCCCGACGATTGCATTGCCATGCTTGACGCTGGCCTTGCCATGCCCGACAATGGCCTTGGCATGCCCGACGATGGACTTTTCATGCCTGACGATGGCCTTGTCATGCCCGACGATGGCCTTGCTATGCCCGACACTGGCATTTTCATGTCCGACGATGGCCTTGCCATGCCCGAAGATGGCTTTGTCATGCCCGACGTTGGCCTTGTCATGCCCAACGATGGCCTCGCCATGTCCGAGAGTGGCATTGTCAAGGCCTTGGCATGCCCGACAATGGCCTTTTCATGCCCGACGATGGCCTTTTCATGCCCGACGATAGCCTTGTCATGCCCGACGATAGCCTTGCTATGCCCGACGGTAGCTTTTTCTTGTCCGACGATGGTCTTGCCATGCCCGAAGATGGCCTTGTCATGCTTGACGATGGCCTTGTCATGCCCGACGATGGCCTTGCCATGTTTGACGATGAGCTTGCCATGTCCGAGAGTTGCCTCGTCATGGCCTTGTCATGCCCGACGATGCCTTGTCATGCCCGACGATGGCCTTGTCATGCCCGACGATTGCCTTGCCATCCTTGACGTTGGCCTTGCCATGCCCGATAATGGCCTTGTCAAGACCTACGACGGCCTCGCCATGTCCGAGAGTGGCATTGTCATGGCCTTGTCACGCCCGACGATGGTCTTGTGATGCCCGACGATGGCCTTGCCATGCCCGACGCTGGCCTTGCCATGTCGGACGATGGCCTTGTCAGGCCCGACGCTAGCCTTGTCACGCCCAACGATTGCCTTGTCTTGCCCGACGATGACCTTTTCATGCCCGACACTGGCCTTGCCATGTCCGAGAGTTGCCTTGTCATGACCTTGTCATGCCCGACGATGGCCTTGCCATGTCCATTGCCCGATGATGGCCTTGTCATCCCAAACGATAGCCTTGTGATGCCCGACGATGGCCTTGTCATGCCAAACGATGGCCTTGTCATGCCCCACGATGGCCTTGTCATGCCCGACGAAGGGCTTGTCATGCCCGATGATGGCCTTGTCATGCCCGACAATGGCCTTGTCATGGCCGACGATTGCCTTGCCATGCCCGACGTTGGCCTTGCCATGTCCGAGAGTTGTCTTGTCATGCCCTTGTCATGCCCGACGATGGCCTTGCCATGCTTGACGCTGGCCTTGTCATGCCTAACGATGGCCTTGCCATGCCCGACGATGGCCTTGCCCTGTCCGAGAGTTGCCTTGTCATGACCTTGTCATGCCCGACGATGGTCTCGCCATGCCTGACGATTGCGTTGTCATGTCCGACGAAGGCCATGTCATGCCCGACGATGGCCTTGTAACGCCCGACGATGGCCTTGTCATGCCCGACGAAGGTCTTCTCATGCCCGACGATGGCCTTGTCATGCCCGACGATGGCCTTGTCATGCCCGACGATTGCCTTGCCATGCCCGACGTTGGCCTTGCCATGTCCGAGAGTTGACTTGTCATGCCCTTGTCATGCCCGACGATGGCCTTGCCATGCTTGACGCTGGCCTTGTCATGCCTAACGATGGCCTTGACATGCCCGAGGATGGCCTTGCCCTGTCCGAGAGTTGCCTTGTCATGACCTTGTCATGCCCGACGATGGTCTCGCCATGCCCGACGATTGCGTTGTCATGTCCGAAGATGGCCTTGTCATGCGCGACGATGGCCTTGTCACGCCCGACGATGGCCTTTTCATGCCCGACGAAGTTCTTATCATGCCCGACGATGGCCTTGTCATGCCCGACGATGGCCTTGTCATGCCCGACGATGGCCTTGTCATCCCGACGATTGCCTTACCATGCCCGACGATGGACTTTCCATGCCCAACGATGGCCTTGTCATGCCCGACGATGGCATTGTCATGCCCGACGATGGACTTTTCATGCCCGACGATGGGCTTGTCATGCCCAACGATGGCCTTGCTATGCCCGACCCTGGCCTTTTCATGTCCAACGATGGCCATGCCATGCCCGACGCTGGCCTTGCCATGTGCGAGAGTTGCCTTGTCATGCCCTTGTCATGCCCGACGATGGCCTTGTCATGCCAGACGCTGGCCTTGCCATGTCCGAGAGTTGCCTTGTCATGCCCTTGCCATGTCCGAGAGTTGCCTTGTGATGCCCGACGATGGCCTTGTCAAGGCCGACGCTGGCCTTGCCATGTCCGAGAGTTGCCTTGTCATGATCTTGTCATGCCCGACGCTGGCCTTGTCATGCCCGACGATGGCCTCGCCATGTTCAAAAGTGGCTTTGTCATGGCCTTGTCATGCCCGACGATGGCCTTGTCATGCCCGACGATGGCCTTGTCATGCCCGACGATTGTATTGCCATGCTTGACGCTGGCCTTGCCATGCCCGACAATGGCCTTGGGATGCCCGACGATGGACTTTTCATGCCTGACGATGGCCTTGTCATGCCCGACGATGGCCTTGCTATGCCCGACACTGGCATTTTCATGTCCGACGATGGCCTTGCCATGCCCGAAGATGGCTTTGTCATGCCCGACGTTGGCCTTGTCATGCCCAACGATGACCTCGCCATGTCCGAGAGTGGCATTGTCATGGCCTTGGCATGCCCGACAATGGCCTTTTCATGCCCGACGATGGCCTTTTCATGCCCGACGATGGCCTTTTCATGCCCGACGATAGCCTTGTCATGCCCGACGATAGCCTTGCTATGCCCGACGGTAGCCTTTTCTTGTCCGACGATGGTCTTGCCATGCCCGAAGATGGCCTTGTCATGCCTGACAATGGCCTTGTCATGCCCGACGATGGCCTTGCCATGTTTGACGATGAGCTTGCCATGTCCGAGAGTTGCCTCGTCATGGCCTTGTCATGCCCGACGATGGCCTTGTCATGCCCGACGATTGCCTTGCCATCCTTGACGCTGGCCTTGCCATGCCCGACAATGGCCTTGTCAAGACCTACGACGGCCTCGCCATGTCCGAGAGTGGCATTGTCATGGCCTTGTCACGCCCGACGATGGTCTTGTGATGCCCGACGATGGCCTTGCCATGCCCGACGCTGGCCTTGCCATGTCGGACGATGGCCTTGTCAGGCCCGACGCTGGCCTTTCCATGTCCGACGATGGCCTTGCCATGCCCAAAGATGGCCTTGTCATGCCCGACGATGGCCTTGTCATGCCCGACCATGGCCTTGTCAGGCCCGACGATTGCGTTATCATGCCCATTGCCCGATGATGGTGTTGTCATCCCAAACGATAGCCTTGTGATGCCCGACGATGGCCTTGTCATGCCAAACGATGACCTTGTCATGCCCCACGATGGCCTTGTCATGCCCGACGAAGGGCTTATCATGCCCGATGATGGCCTTGTCATGCCCGACGATGGCCTTGTCATGGCCGACGATTGCCTTGCCATGCCCGACGTTGGCGTTGCCATGTCCGAGAGTTGTCTTGTCATGCCCTTGTCATGCCCGACGATGGCCTTGCCATGCTTGACGCTGGTCTTGTCATGCCTAACGATGGCCTTGCCATGCCCGACGATGGCCTTGCCCTGTCCGAGAGTTGCCTTGTCATGACCTTGTCATGCCCGACGATGGTCTCGCCATGCCTGACGATTGCATTGTCATGTCCGACGAAGGCCATGTCATGCCCGACGATGGCCTTGTCACGCCCGACGATGGCCTTGTCATGCCCGACGAAGGTCTTATCATGCCCGACGATGGCCTTGTCATGCCCGACGATGGCCTTGTCATGCCCGACGATTGCCTTGCCATGCCCGACGTTGTCCTTGCCATGTCCGAGATTTGTCTTGTCATGCCCTTGTCATGCCCGACGATGGCCTTGTCATGCTTGACGCTGGCCTTGTCATGCCTAACGATGGTCTTGCCATGCCCGACGATCGTCTCGCCATGCCCGACGATTGCGTTGTCATGTCCGACGATGGCCTTGTCATGCCCGACGATGGCCTTGTCACGCCCGACGATGGCCTTTTCATGCCCGACGAAGTTCTTATCATGCCCGACGATGGCCTTGTCATGCCCGACGATGGCCTTGTCACCCCGACGATTACCTTACCATGCCCGACGATGGCCTTGCCATGTCCGAGAGTTGCCTTGTGATGCCCGACGATGGCCTTGTCAAGGCCGACGCTGGCCTTGTCATGCCCGAGAGTTGCCTTGTCATGATCTTGTCATGCCCGACGCTGGCCTTGTCATGCCCGACGATGGCCTTGTCATGCCCGACGATTGCCTTGCCATGCTTGACGCTGGCCTTGCCATGCCCGACAATGGCCTTTTCATGCCTGACGATGGCCTTGTCATGCCCGACAATGGCCTTGCTATGCCCGACACTGGCATTTTCATGTCCGACGATGGCCTTGCCATGCCCGAAGATGGCTTTGTCATGCCCGACGTTGGCCTTGTCATGCCCGACGATGGCCTCGCCATGTCCGAGAGTGGCATTGTCATGGCCTTGGCATGCCCGACAATGGCCTTTTCATGCCCGACGATGGCCTTTTCATGCCCGACGATGGCCTTTTCATGCCCGACGATCGCCTTGTCATGCCCGACGATAGCCTTGCTATGCCCGACGCTAGCCTTTTCATGTCCGACGATGGTCTTGCCATGCCCGAAGATGGCCTTGTCATGCCTGACGATGGCCTTGTCATGCCCGACGATGGCCTTGCCATGTTTGACGATGAGCTTGCCATGTCCGAGAGTTGCCTCGTCATGGCCTTGTCATGCCCGACGATGGCCTTGTCATGCCCGACGATGGCCTTGTCATGCCCGACGATTGCCTTGCCATCCTTGACGCTGGCCTTGCCATGCCCGACAATAGCCTTGTCAAGACCTACGACGGCCTCGCCATGTCCGAGAGTGGCATTGTCATGGCCTTGTCACGCCCGACGATGGTCTTGTGATGCTCGACAATGGCCTTGCCATGCCCAACGCTGGCCTTGCCATGTTGGACGATGGCCTTGTCAGGCCCGACGCTAGCCTTGTCAGGCCCAACGATTGCCTTGTCTTGCCCGACGATGGCCTTGCCATGTTTGACGATGAGCTTGCCATGTCCGAGAGTTGCCTCGTCATGGCCTTGTCATGCCCGACGATGGCCTTGTCATGCCCGACGATTGTCTTGCCATCCTTGACGCTGGCCTTGCCATGCCCGACAATGGCCTTGTCAAGACCTACGACGGCCTTGTCAAGACCTACGACGGCCTCGCCATGTCCGAGAGTGGCATTGTCATGGCCTTGTCACGCCCGACGATGGTCTTGTGATGCCCGACGATGGCCTTGCCATGCCCGACGCTAGCCTTGCCATGTCGGACGATGGCCTTGTCAGGCCCGACGCTAGCCTTGTCATGCCCAACGATTGCCTTGTCTTGCCCGACAATTGCCTTTTCATGCCCGACGATGGCCTTGTCATGCCCGACCATGGCCTTGTCAGGCCCGACGATTGCCTTATCATGCCCATTGCCCGATGATGGCCTTGTCATCCCAAACGATAGCCTTGTGATGCCCGACGATGGCCTTGTCATGCCAAACAATGGCCTTGTCATGCCCCACGATGGCCTTGTCATGCCCGACGATGGTCTCGCCATGCCCGACGATTTCGTTGTCATGTCCGACGATGGCCTTGTCACGCGCGACGATGGCCTTTTCATGCCCGACGAAGGTCTTATCATGCACGACGATGGCCTTGTCATGCCCGACAATGGCCTTGTCATGCCCGACGATGGCCTTGTCATCCCGACGATTGCCTTACCATGCCAGACGATGGCCTTGCCATGCCCGACGATGGCCTTGCCATGTCCGAGAGTTGCCTTGTCATGCCCTTGCCATGTCCGAGAGTTGCCTTGTGAAGCCCGACGATGGCCTTGTCAAGGCCGACGCTGGCCTTGCCATGTCCGAGAGTTGCCTTGTCATGATCTTGTCATGCCCGACGCTGGCCTTGTCATGCCCGACGATGGCCTCGCCATGTTCAAAAGTGGCTTTGTCATGGCCTTGTCATGCCCGACGATGGCCTTGTCATGCCCGACGATGGCCTTGTCATGCCCGACGATGGCCTTGTCATGCCCGACGATGGCCTTGTCATGCCCGACGATGGCCTTGTCATGCCCGACGATGGCTTTGTCATGCCCGACGATTGCCTTGCCATCCTTGACGCTGGCCTTGCCATGCCCGACAATGGCCTTGTCAAGACCTACGACGGCCTCGCCATGTCCGAGAGTGGCATTGTCATGGCCTTGTCACGCCCGACGATGGTCTTGTGATGCCCGACGATGGCCTTGCCATGCCCGACGCTGGCCTTGCCATGTCGGACGATGGCCTTGTCAGGCCCGACGCTGGCCTTTCCATGTCCGACGATGGCCTTGCCATGCCCAAAGATGGCCTTGTCATGCCCGACGATGGCCTTGTCATGCCCGACCATGGCCTTGTCAGGCCCGACGATTGCGTTATCATGCCCATTGCCCGATGATGGTGTTGTCATCCCAAACGATAGCCTTGTGATGCCCGACGATGGCCTTGTCATGCCAAACGATGACCTTGTCATGCCCCACGATGGCCTTGTCATGCCCGACGAAGGGCTTATCATGCCCGATGATGGCCTTGTCATGCCCGACGATGGCCTTGTCATGGCCGACGATTGCCTTGCCATGCCCGACGTTGGCCTTGCCATGTCCGAGAGTTGTCTTGTCATGCCCTTGTCATGCCCGACGATGGCCTTGCCATGCTTGACGCTGGTCTTGTCATGCCTAACGATGGCCTTGCCATGCCCGACGATGGCCTTGCCCTGTCCGAGAGTTGCCTTGTCATGACCTTGTCATGCCCGACGATGGTCTCGCCATGCCTGACGATTGCGTTGTCATGTCCGACGAAGGCCATGTCATGCCCGACGATGGCCTTGTCACGCCCGACGATGGCCTTGTCATGCCCGACGAAGGTCTTATCATGCCCGACGATGGCCTTGTCATGCCCGACGATGGCCTTGTCATGCCCGACGATTGCCTTGCCATGCCCGACGTTGTCCTTGCCATGTCCGAGATTTGTCTTGTCATGCCCTTGTCATGCCCGACGATGGCCTTGCCATGCTTGACGCTGGCCTTGTCATGCCTAACGATGGTCTTGCCATGCCCGACGATGGCCTTGACATGCCCGAGGATGGCCTTGCCCTGTCCGAGAGTTGCCTTGTCATGACCTTGTCATGCCCAACGATCGTCTCGCCATGCCCGACGATTGCGTTGTCATGTCCGACGATGGCCTTGTCATGCCCGACGATGGCCTTGTCACGCCCGACGATGGCCTTTTCATGCCCGACGAAGTTCTTATCATGCCCGACGATGGCCTTGTCATGCCCGACGATGGCCTTGTCACCCCGACGATTACCTTACCATGCCTGACGATGGCCTTGCCATGTCCGAGAGTTGCCTTGTGATGCCCGACGATGGCCTTGTCAAGGCCGACGCTGGCCTTGCCATGTCCGAGAGTTGCCTTGTCATGATCTTGTCATGCCCGACGCTGGCCTTGTCATGCCCGACGATGGCCTCGCCATGTTCAAAAGTGGCTTTGTCATGGCCTTGTCATGCCCGACGATGGCCTTGTCATGCCCGACGATGGTCTTGTCATGCCCGACGATTGCCTTGCCATGCTTGACGCTGGCCTTGCCATGCCCGACAATGGCCTTGGAATGCCCGACGATGGACTTTTCATGCCTGACGATGGCCTTGTCATGCCCGACGATGGCCTTCCTATGCCCGACATTGGCATTTTCATGTCCGACGATGGCCATGCCATGCCCGACGCTGGCCTTGCCATGTGCGAGAGTTGCCTTGTCATGCCCTTGTCATGCCCGACGATGGCCTTGTCATGCCCGACGCAGGCCTTGCCATGTCCGAGAGTTGCCTTGTCATGCCCTTGCCATGTCCGAGAGTTGCCTTGTGATGCCCGACGATGGCCTTGTCAAGGCCGACGATGGCCTTGTCATGCCCGAGAGTTGCCTTGTCATGATCTTGTCATGCCCGACGCTGGCCTTGTCATGCCCGACGATGGCCTCGCCATGTTCAAAAGTGGCTTTGTCATGGCCTTGTCATGCCCGACGATGGCCTTGTCATGCCCGACGATGGCCTTGTCATGCCCGACGATTGCCTTGCCATGCTTGACGCTGGCCTTGCCATGTCCGACAATGGCCTTTTCATGCCTGACGATGGCCTTGTCATGCCCGACAATGGCCTTGCTATGCCCGACACTGGCATTTTCATGTCCGACGATGGCCTTGCCATGCCCGAAGATGGCTTTGTCATGCCCGACGTTGGCCTTGTCATGCCCGACGATGGCCTCGCCATGTCCGAGAGTGGCATTGTCATGGCCTTGGCATGCCCGACAATGGCCTTTTCATGCCCGACGATGGCCTTTTCATGCCCGACGATGGCCTTTTCATGCCCGACGATCGCCTTGTCATGCCCGACGATAGCCTTGCTATGCCCGACGCTAGCCTTTTCATGTCCGACGATGGTCTTGCCATGCCCGAAGATGGCCTTGTCATGCCTGACGATGGCCTTGTCATGCCCGACGATGGCCTTGCCATGTTTGACGATGAGCTTGCCATGTCCGAGAGTTGCCTCGTCATGGCCTTGTCATGCCCGACGATGGCCTTGTCATGCCCGACGATGGCCTTGTCATGCCCGACGATTGCCTTGCCATCCTTGACGCTGGCCTTGCCATGCCCGACAATAGCCTTGTCAAGACCTACGACGGCCTCGCCATGTCCGAGAGTGGCATTGTCATGGCCTTGTCACGCCCGACGATGGTCTTGTGATGCTCGACAATGGCCTTGCCATGCCCGACGCTGGCCTTGCCATGTTGGACGATGGCCTTGTCAGGCCCGACGCTAGCCTTGTCAGGCCCAACGATTGCCTTGTCTTGCCCGACGATGGCCTTGCCATGTTTGACGATGAGCTTGCCATGTCCGAGAGTTGCCTCGTCATGGCCTTGTCATGCCCGACGATGGCCTTGTCATGCCCGACGATTGCCTTGCCATCCTTGACGCTGGCCTTGCCATGCCCGACAATGGCCTTGTCAAGACCTACGACGGCCTTGTCAAGACCTACGACGGCCTCGCCATGTCCGAGAGTGGCATTGTCATGGCCTTGTCACGCCCGACGATGGTCTTGTGATGCCCGACGATGGCCTTGCCATGCCCGACGCTAGCCTTGCCATGTCGGACGATGGCCTTGTCAAGCCCGACGCTAGCCTTGTCATGCCCAACGATTGCCTTGTCTTGCCCGACAATTGCCTTTTCATGCCCGATGATGGCCTTGTCATGCCCGACCATGGCCTTGTCAGGCCCGACGATTGCCTTATCATGCCCATTGCCCGATGATGGCCTTGTCATCCCAAACGATAGCCTTGTGATGCCCGACGATGGCCTTGTCATGCCAAACAATGGCCTTGTCATGCCCCACGATGGCCTTGTCATGCCCGACGATGGTCTCGCCATGCCCGACGATTTCGTTGTCATGTCCGACGATGGCCCTGTCACGCGCGACGATGGCCTTTTCATGCCCGACGAAGGTCTTATCATGCACGACGATGGCCTTGTCATGCCCGACAATGGCCTTGTCATGCCCGACGATGGCCTTGTCATCCCGACGATTGCCTTACCATGCCAGACGATGGCCTTGCCATGCCCGACGATGGCCTTGCCATGTCCGAGAGTTGCCTTGTCATGCCCTTGCCATGTTCGAGAGTTGCCTTGTGAAGCCCGACGATGGCCTTGTCAAGGCCGACGCTGGCCTTGCCATGTCCGAGAGTTGCCTTGTCATGATCTTGTCATGCCCGACGCTGGCCTTGTCATGCCCGACGATGGCCTCGCCATGTTCAAAAGTGGCTTTGTCATGGCCTTGTCATGCCCGACGATGGCCTTGTCATGCCCGACGATGGCCTTGTCATGCCCGACGATTGCCTTGCCATGCTTGACGTTGGCCTTGCCATGCCCGACAATGGCCTTGGCATGCCCGACGATGGACTTTTCATGCCTGACGATGGCCTTGTCATGCCCGACAATGGCCTTGCTATGCCCGACACTGGCATTTTCATGTCCGACAATGGCCTTGCCATGCCCGAAGATGGCTTTGTCATGCCCGACGTTGGCCTTGTCATGCCCGACGATGGCCTCGCCATGTCCGAGAGTGGCATTGTCATGGCCTTGGCATGCCCGACAATGGCCTTTTCATGCCCGACGATGGCCTTTTCATGCCCGACGATGGCCTTTTCATACCCGACGATAGTCTTGTCATGCTCGACGATAGCCTTGCTATGCCCGACGCTATCCTTTTCATGTCCGACGATGGTCTTGCCATGCCCGAAGATGGCCTTGTCATGCCTGACGATGGCCTTGTCATGCCCGACGATGGCCTTGCCATGTTTGACGATGAGCTTGCCATGTCCGAGAGTTGCCTCGTCATGGCCTTGTCATGCCCGACGATGGCTTTGTCATGCCCGACGTTGGCCTTGTCATGCCCGACGATGGCCTCGCCATGTCCGAGAGTGGCATTGCCATGGCCTTGGCATGCCCGACAATGGCCTTTTGATGCCCGACGATGGCCTTTTCATGCCCGACGATGGCCTTTTCATGCCCGACGATAGTCTTGTCATGCCCGACGATAGCCTTGCTATGCCCGACGCTAGCCTTTTCATGTCCGACGATGGTCTTGCCATGCCCGAAGATGGCCTTGTCATGCCTGACGATGGCCTTGTCATGCCCGACGATGGCCTTGCCATGTTTGACGATGAGCTTGCCATGTCCGAGAGTTGCCTCGTCATGGCCTTGTCATGCCCGACGATGGCCTTGTCATGCCCGACGATGGCCTTGTCATGCCCGACGATTGCCTTGCCATCCTTGACGCTGGCCTTGCCATGCCCGACAATGGCCTTGTCAAGACCTACGACGGCCTCGCCATGTCCGAGAGTGGCATTGTCATGGCCTTGTCACGCCCGACGATGGTCTTGTGATGCCCGACGATGGCCTTGCCATGCCCGACGCTGGCCTTGCCATGTCGGACGATGGCCTTGTCAGGCCCGACGCTAGCCTTGTCATGCCCAACAATTGCCTTGTCTTGCCCGACGATGGCCTTGCCATGTTTGACGATGAGCTTGCCATGTCCGAGAGTTGCCTCGTCATGGCCTTGTCATGCCCGACGATGGCCCTTGTCATGCCCGACGATTGCCTTGCCATCCTTGACGTTGGCCTTGCCATGCCCGACAATGGCCTTGTCAAGACCTACGACGGCCTCGCCATGTCCGAGAGTGGCATTGTCATGGTCTTGTCACGCCCGACGATGGTCTTGTGATGCCCGACGATGGCCTTGCCATGCCCGACGCTGGCCTTGCCATGTCGGACTATGGCCTTGTCAGGCCCGACGCTAGCCTTGTCATGCCCAACGATTGCCTTGTCTTGCCCGACGATGGCCTTGCCATGTTTGACGATGAGCTTGCCATGTCCGAGAGTTGCCTCGTCATGGCCTTGTCATGCCCGACGATGGCCTTGTCATGCCCGACGATGGCCTTGTCATGCCCGACGATTGCCTTGCCATCCTTGACGCTGGCCTTGCCATGCCCGACAATGGCTTTGTCAAGACCTACGACGGCCTCGCCATGTCCAAGAGTGGCATTGTCATGGCCTTGTCACGCCCGACGATGGTCTTGTGATGCTCGACGATGGCCTTGCCATGCCCGACGCTGGCCTTGCCATGTTGGACGATGGCCTTGTCAGGCCCGACGCTAGCCTTGTCAGGCCCAACGATTGCCTTGTCTTGCCCGACGATGGCCTTGCCATGTTTGACGATGAGCTTGCCATGTCCGAGAGTTGCCTCGTCATGGCCTTGTCATGCCCGACGATGTCCTTGTCATGCCCGACGATGGCCTTGTCATGCCCGACGATTGCCTTGCCATCCTTGACGCTGGCCTTGCCATGCCCGACAATGGCCTTGTCAAGACCTACGACGGCCTCACCATGTCCGAGAGTGGCATTGTCATGGCCTTGTCATGCCCGACGATGGTCTTGTGATGCCCGACGATGGCCTTGCCATGCCCGACGATGGCCTTGCCATGTCGGACGATGGCCTTGTCAGGCCCGACGCTAGCCTTGTCATGCCCAACGATTGCCTTGTCTTGCCCGACGATTGCCTTTTCATGCCCGACGATGGCCTTGTCATGCCCGACCATGGCCTTGTCAGGCCCGACGATTGCCTTATCATGCCCATTGCCCGATGATGGCCTTGTCATCCCAAACGATAGCCTTGTGATGCCCGACGATGGCCTTTTCATGCCAAACGATGGCCTTGTCATGCCCCACGATGGCCTTGTCATGCCCGACGAAGGGCTTGTCATGCCCGATGATGGCCTTGTCATGCCCGACGATGGCCTTGTCATGGCCGACGATTGCCTTGCCATGCCCGACGTTGGCCTTGCCATGTCCGAGAGTTGTCTTGTCATGCCCTTGTCATGCCCGACGATGGCCTTGCCATGCTTGACGCTGGCCTTGTCATGCCTAACGATGGCCTTGCCATGCCCGACGATGGCCTTGCCCTGTCCGAGAGTTGCCTTGTCATGACCTTGTCATGCCCGACGATGGTCTCGCCATGCCTGACGATTGCGTTATCATGTCCGACGAAGTCAATGTCATGCCCGACGATGGCCTTGTCACGCCCGACGATGGCCTTGTCATGCCCGACGAAGGTCTTATCATGCACGACGATGGCCTTGTCATGCCCGACGATGGCCTTGTCATGCCCGACGATTGCCTTGCCATGCCCGACGTTGGCCTTGCCATGTCCGAGAGTTGTCTTGTCATGCCCTTGCCATGCCCAACGATGGCCTTGCCATGCTTGACGCTGGCCTTGTCATGCCTAACGATGACCTTGCCATGCCCGACGATGTCCTTGGCATGCCCGAGGATGGCCTTGCCTTGTCCGAGAGTTGCCTTGTCATGACCTTGTCATGCCCGACGATGGTCTCGCCATGCCCGACGATTGCGTTGTCATGTCCGACGATGGCCTTGTCACGCCCGACGATGGCCTTTTCATGCCTGACGAAGGTCTTATCATGCCCGACGATCGCCTTGTCATGCCCGACGATGGCCTTGTCATGCCCGACGATTGCCTTACCATGCCAGACGATGGCCTTGCCATGCCCGACGATGGCCTTGCCATGTCCGAGAGTTGCCTTGTCATGCCCTTGCCATGTCCGAGAGTTGCCTTGTGAAGCCCGACGATGGCCTTGTCAAGGCCGACGCTGGCCTTGCCATGTCCGAGAGTTGCCTTGTCATGATCTTGTCATGCCCGACGCTGGCCTTGTCATGCCCGACGATGGCCTCCCCATGTTCAAAAGTGGCTTTGTCATGGCCTTGTCATGCCCGACGATGGCCTTGTCATGCCCGACGATGGCCTTGTCATGCCCGACGATTGCCTTGCCATGCTTGACGTTGGCCTTGCCATGCCCGACAATGGCCTTGGCATGCCCGACGATGGACTTTTCATGCCTGACGATGGCCTTGTCTTGCCCGACGATGGCCTTGCCATGTTTGACGATGAGCTTGCCATGTCCGAGAGTTGCCTCGTCATGGCCTTGTCATGCCCGACGATGTCCTTGTCATGCCCGACGATGGCCTTGTCATGCCCGACGATTGCCTTGCCATCCTTGACGCTGGCCTTGCCATGCCCGACAATGGCCTTGTCAAGACCTACGACGGCCTCACCATGTCCGAGAGTGGCATTGTCATGGCCTTGTCACGCCCGACGATGGTCTTGTGATGCCCGACGATGGCCTTGCCATGCCCGACGATGGCCTTGCCATGTCGGACGATGGCCTTGTCAGGCCCGACGCTAGCCTTGTCATGCCCAACGATTGCCTTGTCTTGCCCGACGATTGCCTTTTCATGCCCGACGATGGCCTTGTCATGCCCGACCATGGCCTTGTCAGGCCCGACGATTGCCTTATCATGCCCATTGCCCGATGATGGCCTTGTCATCCCAAACGATAGCCTTGTGATGCCCGACGATGGCCTTGTCATGCCAAACGATGGCCTTGTCATGCCCCACGATGGCCTTGTCATGCCCGACGAAGGGCTTGTCATGCCCGATGATGGCCTTGTCATGCCCGACGATGGCCTTGTCATGGCCGACGATTGCCTTGCCATGCCCGACGTTGGCCTTGCCATGTCCGAGAGTTGTCTTGTCATGCCCTTGTCATGCCCGACGATGGCCTTGCCATGCTTGACGCTGGCCTTGTCATGCCTAACGATGGCCTTGCCATGCCCGACGATGGCCTTGCCCTGTCCGAGAGTTGCCTTGTCATGACCTTGTCATGCCCGACGATGGTCTCGCCATGCCTGACGATTGCGTTATCATGTCCGACGAAGTCAATGTCATGCCCGACGATGGCCTTGTCACGCCCGACGATGGCCTTGTCATGCCCGACGAAGGTCTTATCATGCACGACGATGGCCTTGTCATGCCCGACGATGGCCTTGTCATGCCCGACGATTGCCTTGCCATGCCCGACGTTGGCCTTGCCATGTCCGAGAGTTGTCTTGTCATGCCCTTGTCATGCCCAACGATGGCCTTGCCATGCTTGACGCTGGCCTTGTCATGCCTAACGATGACCTTGCCATGCCCGACGATGTCCTTGGCATGCCCGAGGATGGCCTTGCCTTGTCCGAGAGTTGCCTTGTCATGACCTTGTCATGCCCGACGATGGTCTCGCCATGCCCGACGATTGCGTTGTCATGTCCGACGATGGCCTTGTCACGCCCGACGATGGCCTTTTCATGCCTGACGAAGGTCTTATCATGCCCGACGATCGCCTTGTCATGCCCGACGATGGCCTTGTCATGCCCGACGATTGCCTTACCATGCCAGACGATGGCCTTGCCATGCCCGACGATGGCCTTGCCATGTCCGAGAGTTGCCTTGTCATGCCCTTGCCATGTCCGAGAGTTGCCTTGTGAAGCCCGACGATGGCCTTGTCAAGGCCGACGCTGGCCTTGCCATGTCCGAGAGTTGCCTTGTCATGATCTTGTCATGCCCGACGCTGGCCTTGTCATGCCCGACGATGGCCTCCCCATGTTCAAAAGTGGCTTTGTCATGGCCTTGTCATGCCCGACGATGGCCTTGTCATGCCCGACGATGGCCTTGTCATGCCCGACGATTGCCTTGCCATGCTTGACGTTGGCCTTGCCATGCCCGACAATGGCCTTGGCATGCCCGACGATGGACTTTTCATGCCTGACGATGGCCTTGTCATGCCCGACAATGGCCTTGCTATGCCCGACACTGGCATTTTCATGTCCGACAATGGCCTTGCCATGCCCGAAGATGGCTTTGTCATGCCCGACGTTGGCCTTGTCATGCCCGACGATGGCCTCGCCATGTCCGAGAGTGGCATTGTCATGGCCTTGGCATGCCCGACAATGGCCTTTTCATGCCCGACGATGGCCTTTTCATGCCCGACGATGGCCTTTTCATGCCCGACGATAGTCTTGTCATGCTCGACGATAGCCTTGCTATGCCCGACGCTATCCTTTTCATGTCCGACGATGGTCTTGCCATGCCCGAAGATGGCCTTGTCATGCCTGACGATGGCCTTGTCATGCCCGACGATGGCCTTGCCATGTTTGACGATGAGCTTGCCATGTCCGAGAGTTGCCTCGTCATGGCCTTGTCATGCCCGACGATGGCTTTGTCATGCCCGACGTTGGCCTTGTCATGCCCGACGATGGCCTCGCCATGTCCGAGAGTGGCATTGTCATGGCCTTGGCATGCCCGACAATGGCCTTTTGATGCCCGACGATGGCCTTTTCATGCCCGACGATGGCCTTTTCATGCCCGACGATAGTCTTGTCATGCCCGACGATAGCCTTGCTATGCCCGACGCTAGCCTTTTCATGTCCGACGATGGTCTTGCCATGCCCGAAGATGGCCTTGTCATGCCTGACGATGGCCTTGTCATGCCCGACGATGGCCTTGCCATGTTTGACGATGAGCTTGCCATGTCCGAGAGTTGCCTCGTCATGGCCTTGTCATGCCCGACGATGGCCTTGTCATGCCCGACGATGGCCTTGTCATGCCCGACGATTGCCTTGCCATCCTTGACGCTGGCCTTGCCATGCCCGACAATGGCCTTGTCAAGACCTACGACGGCCTCGCCATGTCCGAGAGTGGCATTGTCATGGCCTTGTCACGCCCGACGATGGTCTTGTGATGCCCGACGATGGCCTTGCCATGCCCGACGCTGGCCTTGCCATGTCGGACGATGGCCTTGTCAGGCCCGACGCTAGCCTTGTCATGCCCAACAATTGCCTTGTCTTGCCCGACGATGGCCTTGCCATGTTTGACGATGAGCTTGCCATGTCCGAGAGTTGCCTCGTCATGCCCGACGATGGCCCTTGTCATGCCCGACGATTGCCTTGCCATCCTTGACGCTGGCCTTGCCATGCCCGACAATGGCCTTGTCAAGACCTACGACGGCCTCGCAATGTCCGAGAGTGGCATTGTCATGGTCTTGTCACGCCCGACGATGGTCTTGTGATGCCCGACGATGGCCTTGCCATGCCCGACGCTGGCCTTGCCATGTCGGACTATGGCCTTGTCAGGCCCGACGCTAGCCTTGTCATGCCCAACGATTGCCTTGTCTTGCCCGACGATGGCCTTGCCATGTTTGACGATGAGCTTGCCATGTCCGAGAGTTGCCTCGTCATGGCCTTGTCATGCCCGACGATGGCCTTGTCATGCCCGACGATGGCCTTGTCATGCCCGACGATTGCCTTGCCATCCTTGACGCTGGCCTTGCCATGCCCGACAATGGCCTTGTCAAGACCTACGACGGCCTCGCCATGTCCGAGAGTGGCATTGTCATGGCCTTGTCACGCCCGACGATGGTCTTGTGATGCTCGACGATGGCCTTGCCATGCCCGACGCTGGCCTTGCCATGTTGGACGATGGCCTTGTCAGGCCCGACGCTAGCCTTGTCAGGCCCAACGATTGCCTTGTCTTGCCCGACGATGGCCTTGCCATGTTTGACGATGAGCTTGCCATGTCCGAGAGTTGCCTCGTCATGGCCTTGTCATGCCCGACGATGTCCTTGTCATGCCCGACGATGGCCTTGTCATGCCCGACGATGGCCTTGTCATGCCCGACGATTGCCTTGCCATCCTTGACGCTGGCCTTGCCATGCCCGACAATGGCCTTGTCAAGACCTACGACGGCCTCACCATGTCCGAGAGTGGCATTGTCATGGCCTTGTCACGCCCGACGATGGTCTTGTGATGCCCGACGATGGCCTTGCCATGCCCGACGATGGCCTTGCCATGTCGGACGATGGCCTTGTCAGGCCCGACGCTAGCCTTGTCATGCCCAACGATTGCCTTGTCTTGCCCGACGATTGCCTTTTCATGCCCGACGATGGCCTTGTCATGCCCGACCATGGCCTTGTCAGGCCCGACGATTGCCTTATCATGCCCATTGCCCGATGAGGGCCTTGTCATCCCAAACGATAGCCTTGTGATGCCCGACGATGGCCTTGTCATGCCAAACGATGGCCTTGTCATGCCCCACGATGGCCTTGTCATGCCCGACGAAGGGCTTGTCATGCCCGATGATGGCCTTGTCATGCCCGACGATGGCCTTGTCATGGCCGACGATTGCCTTGCCATGCCCGACGTTGGCCTTGCCATGTCCGAGAGTTGTCTTGTCATGCCCTTGTCATGCCCGACGATGGCCTTGCCATGCTTGACGCTGGCCTTGTCATGCCTAACGATGGCCTTGCCATGCCCGACGATGGCCTTGCCCTGTCCGAGAGTTGCCTTGTCATGACCTTGTCATGCCCGACGATGGTCTCGCCATGCCTGACGATTGCGTTGTCATGTCCGACGAAGTCAATGTCATGCCCGACGATGGCCTTGTCACGCCCGACGATGGCCTTGTCATGCCCGACGAAGGTCTTATCATGCACGACGATGGCCTTGTCATGCCCGACGATGGCCTTGTCATGCCCGACGATTGCCTTGCCATGCCCGACGTTGGCCTTGCCATGTCCGAGAGTTGTCTTGTCATGCCCTTGTCATGCCCAACGATGGCCTTGCCATGCTTGACGCTGGCCTTGTCATGCCTAACGATGACCTTGCCATGCCCGACGATGTCCTTGACATGCCCGAGGATGGCCTTGCCTTGTCCGAGAGTTGCCTTGTCATGACCTTGTCATGCCCGACGATGGTCTCGCCATGCCCGACGATTGCGTTGTCATGTCCGACGATGGCCTTGTCACGCCCGACGATGGCCTTTTCATGCCTGACGAAGGTCTTATCATGCCCGACGATGGCCTTGTCATGCCCGACGATGGCCTTGTCATGCCCGACGATGGCCTT
This sequence comes from Fagopyrum homotropicum, assembly GCA_033239125.1. Taxonomy (NCBI): domain Eukaryota; kingdom Viridiplantae; phylum Streptophyta; class Magnoliopsida; order Caryophyllales; family Polygonaceae; genus Fagopyrum; species Fagopyrum homotropicum. The sequence continues at coordinate 73,694,571 of BSWB01000007.1, forward strand.
GTCATCCCGACGATTGCCTTACCATGCCCGACGATGGCCTTGCCATGCCCGACGATGGCCTTGTCATGCCCGACGATGGCCTTGTCATGCCCGACAATGGACTTTTCATGCCCGACGATGGGCTTGTCATGCCCGACGATGGCCTTGCTATGCCCGACCCTGGCCTTTTCATGTCCAACGATGGCCATGCCATGCCCGACGCTGGCCTTGCCATGTGCGAGAGTTGCCTTGTCATGCCCTTGACATGCCCGACGATGGCCTTGTCATGCCCGACGCTGGCCTTGCCATGTCCGAGAGTTGCCTTGTCATGCCCTTGCCATGTCCGAGAGTTGCCTTGTGATGCCCGACGATGGCCTTGTCAAGGCCGACGTTGGCCTTGCCATGTCCGAGAGTTGCCTTGTCATGATCTTGTCATGCCCGACGCTGGCCTTGTCATGCCCGACGATGGCCTCGCCATGTTCAAAAGTGGCTTTGTCATGGCCTTGTCATGCGCGACGATGGCCTTGTCATGCCCGACGATGGCCTTTTCATGCCCGACGATTGCCTTGCCATGCTTGATGCTGGCCTTGCCATGCCCGACAATGGCCTTGGCATGCCCGACGATGGACTTTTCAAGCCTGACGATGGCCTTGTCATGCCCGACGATGGCCTTGCTATGCCCGACACTGGCATTTTCATGTCCGACAATGGCCTTGCCATGCCCGAAGATGGCTTTGTCATGCCCGACGTTGGCCTTGTCATGCCCGACGATGGCCTCGCCATGTCCGAGAGTGGCAATGTCATGGCCTTGGCATGCCCGACGATGGCCTTTTCATGCCCGACGATGGCCTTTTCATGCCCGACGATAGCCTTGTCATGCCCGACGATAGCCTTGCTATGCCCGACGCTAGCCTTTTCATGTCCGACGATGGTCTTGCCATGCCCGAAGATGGCCTTGTCATGCCTAACAATGGCCTTGTCATGCTCGATGATGGCCTTGCAATGCTTGACGATGGCATTGTCATGTCCGAGAGTTGCCTCGTCATGGCCTTGTCATGCCCGACGAAGGCCTTGTCATGCCCGACGATGGCCTTGTCATGCCCGACGATTGCCTTGCCATCCTGGACGCTGGCCTTGCCATGCCCGACAATGGCCTTGTCAGGACCTACGACGGCCTCGCCATGTCCGAGAGTGGAATTGTCATGGCCTTGTCACGCCCGACGATGGTCTTGTGATGCCCGACGATGGCCTTGCCATGCCCGACGCTGGCCTTGCCATGTCGGACGATGGCCTTGTCAGGCCCGACGCTAGCCTTGTCATGCCCAACGATTGCCTTGTCTTGCCCGACGATGGCCTTGCCATGTTTGACGATGAGCTTGCCATGTCCGAGAGTTGCCTCGTCATGGCCTTGTCATGCCCGACGATGGCCTTGTCATGCCCGACGATTGCCTTGCCATCCTTTACGCTGGTCTGGCCATGCCCGACAATGGCCTTGTCAAGACCTACGACGGCCTCGCCATGTCCGAGAGTGGCATTGTCATGGCCTTGTCACGCCCGACGATGGTCTTGTGATGCCCGACGATGGCCTTGCCATGCCCGACGCTGGCCTTGCCATGTCGGACGATGGCCTTGTCAGGCCCGACGCTAGCCTTGTCATGCCCAACGATTGCCTTGTCTTGCCCGACGATGGCCTTGCCATGTTTGACGATGAGCTTGCCATGTCCGAGAGTTGCCTCGTCATGGCCTTGTCATGCCCAACGATGGCCTTGTCATGCCCGACGATGGCCTTGTCATGCCTGACGATTGCCTTGCCATCTTTGACGATGGCCTTGCCATGCCCGACAATGGCCTTGTCAAGACCTACGACGGCCTCGCCATGTCCGAGAGTGGCATTGTCATGGCCTTGTAACGCCCGACGATGGTCTTGTGATGCCCGACGATGGCCTTGCCATGCCCGACGCTAGCCTTGCCATGTCGGACGATGGCCTTGTCAGGCCCGACGCTAGCCTTGTCATGCCCGACGATTGCCTTGTCTTGCCCGACGATTGCCTTGTCATGCCCGACGATGGCCTTGTCATGCCCTACCACGGCCTTGTCAGGCCCGACGATTGCCTTATCATGCCCATTGCCCGATGATGGCCTTGTCATCCCAAACGATAGCCTTGTGATGCCCGACGATGGCCTTGTCATGCCAAACGATGGCCTTGTCATGCCCCACGATGGCCTTGTCATGCCCGACGAAGGGCTTGTCATGCCCGACGATGGCCTTGTCATGGTCGATGATTGCCTTGCCATGCCCGACTTTGGCCTTGCCATGTCCGAGAGTTGTCTTGTCATGCCCTTGTCATGACCAACGATGGCCTTGCCATGCTTGACGCTGGCCTTGTCATGCCTAACGATGGCCTTGCCATGCCCGACGATGGCCTTGCCCTGTCCGAGAGTTGCCTTGTCATGACCTTGTCATGCCCGATGATGGTCTCGCCATGCCTGACGATTGCGTTGTCATGTCCGACGAAGTCAATGTCATGCCCGACGATGGCCTTGTCACGCCCGACGATGGCCTTGTCATGCCCGACGAAGGTCTTATCATGCACGACGATGGCCTTGTCATGCCCGACGATGGCCTTGTCATGCCCGACGATTGCCTTGCCATGCCCAACGTTGGCCTTGCCATGTCCGAGAGTTGTCTTGTCATGCCCTTATCATGCCCGACGATGGCCTTGCCATTCTTGACGCTGGCCTTGTCATGCCTAACGATGACCTTGCCATGCCCGACGATGTCCCTGACATGCCCGAGGATGGCCTTGCCCTGTCCGAGAGTTGCCTTGTCATGACCTTGTCATGCCCGACGATTGCCTTAACATGCCCGACGATGGCCTTGCCATGCCCGACGATGGCCTTGTCATGCCCGACGATGGCCTTGTCATGCCCGACAATGGACTTTTCATGCCCGAAGATGGGCTTGTCATGCCCGACGATGGCCTTGCTATGCCCGACCCTAGACTTTTCATGTCCAACGATGGCCATGCCATGCCCGACGCTGGCCTTGCCATGTGCGAGAGTTGCCTTGTCATGCCCTTGTCATGCCCAACGATGGCCTTGTCATGTCCGACGCTGGCGTTGCCATGTCCGAGAGTTGCCTTGTCATGCCCTTGCCATGTCCGAGAGTTGCCTTGTGATGCCCGACGATGGCCTTGTCAAGGCCGACGCTGGCCTTGCCATGTCCGAGAGTTGCCTTGTCATGATCTTGTCATGCCCGACGATGGCCTTGTCATGCCCGACGATGGCCTCGCCATGTTCAAAAGTGGCATTGTCATGGCCTTGTCATTCCCGACGATGGCCTTGTCATGCCCGACGGTGGCCTTGTCATGCCCGACGATTGCCTTGCCATGCTTGACGCTGGCCTTGCGATGCCCGACAATGGCCTTGGCATGCCCGACGATGGACTTTTCATGCGTGACGATGGCCTTGTCATGCCCGACGATGGCCTTGCTATGCCCGACACTGGCATTTTCATGTCCGACGATGGCCTTGCAATGCCCGAAGATGGCTTTGTCATGCCCGACAGTGGCCTTGTCATACCCGACGAGGACCTTTTCTCCCCGACGCTGGCCTTGCCATGTCCGAGAGTTGCCTTGTCATGACCTTGTCATGCCCGACGACGGCCTTGCCATGCCTGACGCTGGCCCTATTATTCCCCACGATGGCCTTGCCATGCCCGACGATGGCCTTGTCATGCTTGACGCTGGCATTGACATGCCCTTTTTGATGCCCCACGATGGCCTTGCCATGCCCGACGCTGGCATTGTCATATCCGACGATGGCCTTGTCATGCACGACGATGACCTTGTCATGCCCGAAGATGGCCTTGTCATGCCCGACGATGGCCTTGTCATGCCCGACGTTGGCCTTGCCATGTCCGAGAGTTGCCTTGTCATGACCTCGTCATGTCCGACGATGGGCTTGCCCTGCCCGACACTGGCCTTGTCATGCCCGACCATGGCCTTGCCATGCCCGACGCTGGCATTGCCATACCCGACGATGGCCTCGCCATGTCCGAGAGTGGCATTGTCATGGCCTTGGCATGTCCGACGATGGCCTTTTCATGCCCGACGATGGCCTTTTTATGCCCGACGATGGCCTTTTCATGCCCGACGATATCCTTGTCATGCCCGACGATAGCCTTGCTATGCCCGAAGCTAGCCTTTTCATGTCCGACGATGGTCTTGCCATGCCCGAAGATGGCCTTGTCATGCCTGACGATGGCTTGTCATGCCCGACGATGGCCTTGCCATGATTGACGATGGGCTTGCCATGTCCGAGAGTTGCCTCGTCATGGCCTTGTCATGCCCGACGATGGCCTTGTCATGCCCGACGATTGCCTTGCCATCCTTGACGCTGGCCTTGCCATGCCCGACAATGGCCTTGTCATGCCCGACGATGGCCTTGGCATGCCCGAAGATGGACTTTTCATGCCTGACGATGGCCTTGTCATGCCCGACGATGGCCTTGCTATGCCCGACACTGGCATTTTCATATCCGACAATGGCCTTGCCATGCCCGAAGATGGCCTTGTCATGCCTGACGATGGCCTTGTCATGCCCGACGATGGCCTTGCCATGCTTGACGATGGGCTTGTCATGTCCGAGAGTTGCCTCGTCATGACCTTGTCATGCCCGACGATGGCCTTGCCATGCTTGACGCTGGCCTTGCCATGCCCGACACTGGCATTTTCATGTCCGACGATGGCCTTGCCATGCCCGAAGATGGCTTTGTCATGCCCGACGTTGGCCTTGTCATTCCCGACGATGACCTTTTCATGCCCGACGCTGGCCTTGCCATGTCCGAGAGTTGCCTTGTCATGACCTTGTCATGCCCGACGATGACCTTGCCATGCCCGACGCTGGCCCTTTCATGCCCCACGATGGCCTTGCCATGCCCGACGATGGCCTTGTCATGCTTGACGCTGGCATTGACATGCCCTTTTTGATGCCCGACGATGGTCTTGCCATGCCCGACGCTGGCATTGTCATATCCGATGATGGCCTTGTCATGCCCGACGATGAGCTTGTCATGCCCGAAGATGGCCTTGTCATGCCCGACGATGGCCTTGTCATGCCCGACGCTGGCCTTGCCATGTCCGAGAGTTGCCTTGTCATGACCTCGTCATGTCCGACGATGGGCTTGCCCTGCCCGACACTGGCCTTGTCATGCCCGACCATGGCCTTGCCATGCCCGACGCTGGCATTGCCATGCCCGACGATGGCCTCGCCATGTCCGAGAGTGACATTGTCATGGCCTTTGCATGCCCGACGATGGTCTTTTCATGCCCGACGATGGCCTTTTCATGCCCGACGATGGCCTTTTCATGCCCGACGATAGGCTTGTCATGCCCGACGATAGCCTTGCTATGCCCGACGCTAGCCTTTTCATGTCCGACGATGGTCTTTCCATGCCCGAAGATGGCCTTGTCATGCCTGACGATGGCCTTGTCATGCCCGACGATGGCCTTGCCATGCATGACGATGGGATTGCCATGTCCGAGAGTTGCCTCGTCATGGCCTTGGCATGCCCGACGATGGCCTTGTCATGCCCGACAATGGCCTTGTCATGCCCGACGATGGCCTTGCCATCCTTGACGCTGGCCTTGCCATGCCCGACGATGGCCTTGTCATGCCCGACGATGGCCTTGGCATGCCTGACGATGGCCTTGTCATGCCCGACGATGGCCTTGCTATGCCCGACACTGGCATTTTCATGTCCGACGATGGCCTTGCCATGCCCGAAGATAGCCTTGTCATGCCTGACGATGGCCTTGCCATGCCCGACGATGGCCTTGCCCTGTCCGAGAGTTGCCTTGTCATGACCTTGTCATGCCCGATGATGGTCTCGCTATGCCTGACGATTGCGTTGTCATGTCCGATGAAGTCAATGTCATGCCCGACGATGGCCTTGTCACGCCCGACGATGGCCTTGTCATGCCCGACGAAGGTCTTATCATGCACGACGATGGCCTTGTCATGCCCGACGAAGACCTTGTCATGCCCGACGATTGCCTTGCCATGCCCAACGTTGGCCTTGCCATGTCCGAGAGTTGTCTTGTCACGCCCTTATCATGCCCGACGATGGCCTTGTCATGCCTAACGATGACCTTGCCATGCCCGACGATGTCCTTGACATGCCCGAGGATGGCCTTGCCTTGTCCGAGAGTTGCCTTGTCATGACCTTGTCATGCCCGACGATTGCCTTACGATGCCCGACGATGGCCTTGCCATGCCCGACGATGGCCTTGTCATGCCCGACGATGGCCTTGTCATGCCCGACAATGGACTTTTCATGCCCGAAGATGGGCTTGTCATGCCCGACGATGGCCTTGCTATGCCCGACCCTGGCCTTTTCATGTCCAACGATGGCCATGCCATGCCCGACGCTGGCCTTGCCATGTCCGAGAGTTGCCTTGTCATGCCCTTGTCATGCCCAACGATGGCCTTGTCATGCCCGACGCTGGCGTTGCCATGTCCGAGAGTTGCCTTGTCATGCCCTTGCCATGTCCGAGAGTTGCCTTGTGATGCCCGACGATGGCCTTGTCAAGGCCGACGCTGGCCTTGCCATGTCCGAGAGTTGCCTTGTCATGATCTTGTCATGCCCGACGATGGCCTTGTCATGCCCGACGATGGCCTCGCCATGTTCAAAAGTGGCATTGTCATGGCCTTGTCATTCCCGACGATGGCCTTGTCATGCCCGACGATGGCCTTGTCATGCCCGACGATTGCCTTGCCATGCTTGACGCTGGCCTTGCCATGCCCGACAATGGCCTTGGCATGCCCGACGATGGACTTTTCATGCCTGACGATCGCCTTGTCATGCCCAACGATGGCCTTGCTATGCCCGACACTGGCATTTTCATGTCCGACGATGGCCTTGCAATGCCCGAAGATGGCTTTGTCATGCCCGACAGTGGCCTTGTCATACCCGACGAGGACCTTTTCTCCCCGACGCTGGCCTTGCCATGTCCGAGAGTTGCCTTGTCATGACCTTGTCATGCCCGACGATGGCCTTGCCATGCCCGACGCTGGCCCTATTATTCCCCACGATGGCCTTGCCATGCCCGACGATGGCCTTGTCATGCTTGACGCTGGCATTGACATGCCCTTTTTGATGCCCCACGATGGCCTTGCCATGCCCGACGCTGGCATTGTCATATCCGACGATGGTCTTGTCATGCCCGACGATGACCTTGTCATGCCCGAAGATGGCCTTGTCATGCCCGACGATGGCCTTGTCATGCCCGACGCTGGCCTTGCCATGTCCGAGAGTTGCCTTGTCATGACCTCGTCATGTCCGACGATGGGCTTGCCCTGCCCGACACTGGCCTTGTCATGCCCGACCATGGCCTTGCCATGCCCGACGCTGGCATTGCCATACCCGACGATGGCCTCGCCATGTCCGAGAGTGGCATTGTCATGGCCTTGGCATGTCCGACGATGGCCTTTTCATGCCCGACGATGGCCTTTTTATGCCCGACGATGGCCTTTTCATGCCCGACGATATCCTTGTCATGCCCGACGATAGCCTTGCTATGCCCGAAGCTAGCCTTTTCATGTCCGACGATGGTCTTGCCATGCCCGAAGATGGCCTTGTCATGCCTGACGATGGCTTGTCATGCCCGACGATGGCCTTGCCATGCTTGACGATGGGCTTGCCATGTCCGAGAGTTGCCTCGTCATGGCCTTGTCATGCCCGACGATGGCCTTGTCATGCCCGACGATTGCCTTGCCATCCTTGACGCTGGCCTTGCCATGCCCGACAATGGCCTTGTCATGCCCGACGATGGCCTTGGCATGCCCGAAGATGGACTTTTCATGCCTGACGATGGCCTTGTCATGCCCGACAATGGCCTTGCTATGCCCGACACTGGCATTTTCATATCCGACAATGGCCTTGCCATGCCCGAATATGGCCTTGTCATGCCTGACGATGGCCTTGTCATGCCCGACGATGGCCTTGCCATGCTTGACGATGGGCTTGCTATGTCCGAGAGTTGCCTCGTCATGACCTTGTCATGCCCGACGATGGCCTTGCCATGCTTGACGCTGGCCTTGCCATGCCCGACACTGGCATTTTCATGTCCGACGATGGCCTTGCCATGCCCGAAGATGGCTTTGTCAGGCCCGACGTTGGCCTTGTCATGCCCGACGATGACCTTTTCATGCCCGACGCTGGCCTTGCCATGTTTGAGAGTTGCCTTGTCATGACCTTGTCATGCCCGACGATGACCTTGCCATGCCCGACGCTGTTCCTTTCATGCCCCACGATGGCCTTGCCATGCCCGACGATGGCCTTGTCATGCTTGACGCTGGCATTGACATGCCCTTTTTGATGCCCGACGATGGTCTTGCCATGCCCGACGCTGGCATTGTCATATCCGATGATGGCCTTGTCATGCCCGACGATGAGCTTGTCATGCCCGAAGATGGCCTTGTCATGCCCGACGATGGCCTTGTCATGCCCGACGCTGGCCTTGCCATGTCCGAGAGTTGCCTTGTCATGACCTCGTCGATGGGCTTGCCCTGCCCGACACTGGCCTTGTCATGCCCGACCATGGCCTTGCCATGCCCGACGCTGGCATTGCCATGCCCGAAGATGGCCTCGCCATGTCCGAGAGTGGCATTGTCATGGCCTTGGCATGCCCGACGATGGTCTTTTCATGCCCGACGATGGCCTTTTCATGCCCGACGATGGCCTTTTCATGCCCGACGATAGCCTTGTCATGCCCGACGATAGCCTTGCTATGCCCGACGCTAGCCTTTTCATGTCCGACGATGGTCTTTCCATGCCCGAAGATGGCCTGGTCATGCCTGACGATGGCCTTGTCATGCCCGACGATGGCCTTGCCATGCTTGACGATGGGATTGCCATGTCCGAGAGTTGCCTCGTCATGGCCTTGGCATGCCCGACGATGGCCTTGTCATGCCCGACGATGGCCTTGTCATGCCCGACGATGGCCTTGCCATCCTTGACGCTGGCCTTGCCATTCCCGACGATGGCCTTGTCATGCCCGACGATGGCCTTGGCATGCGCGACGATGGAGTTTGCATGCCTGACGATGGCCTTGTCATGCCCGACGATGGCCTTGCTATGCCCGACACTGGCATTTTCATGTCCGACGATGGCCTTGCCATGCCCGAAGATAGCCTTGTCATGCCTGACGATGGCCTTGTCATGCCCGACGATGGCCTTCCCATGCTTGACGATGGGCTTGCCATTTCCGAGAGTTGCCTCGTCATGTCGTTGTCATGCCCGACGATGTCCTTGTCATGCCCGACGATTGCCTTGCCATGCTTGACGCTGGCCTTGCCGTGCCCGACAATGGCCTTGTCATGCCAGACGATGGCCTTGGTATGCCCGACGATGGACTTTTCATGCCCGACGATGGCCTTGTCATGCCCAACGATTGCCTTGTCTTGCCCGACGATTGCCTTGTCATGCCCGACGATGGCCTTGTCATGCCCGACAATGGCCTTGTCATGCCCGACGATTGCCTTATCATGCCCATTGCTCGATGATGGCCTTGTCAGCCCAAACGATAACCTTGTGATGCCCGACGATGGCCTTGTCATGCCCGACGAAGGGCTTGTCATGCCCGATGATGGCCTTGTCATGCCCGATGATGGCCTTGTCATGCCCGACAATTGCCTTGCCATGCCCGACGCTGGCCTTGCCATGTCCGAGAGTTGTCTTGTCATGCCCTTGTCATGCCCGACTATGGCCTTGGGATGCTTGACGCTGGCCTTGTCATGCCTAACGATGGCCTTGCCATGCCCGACGATTGCCTTGACATGCCCGAGGATGGCCTTGCCCTGTCCGAGAGTTGCCTTGTCATGACCTTGTCACGCCCGACGATGGCCTTGTCATGCCCGACGAAGGTCTTATCATGCACGACGATGGCCTTGTCATGCCCGACGATGGCCTTGTCATGCCCGACGATTGCCTTGCCTTGCCCAACGTTGGCCTTGCCATGTCCGACGATGGCCTTGCCATGCTTGACGCTGGCCTTGTCATGCCTAACGATGACCTTGCCATGCCCGACGATGTCCTTGACATGCCCGAGGATGGCCTTGCCCTGTCCGAGAGTTGCCTTGTCATGACCTTGTCATGTCCGACGATGGCCTTGTCATGCCCGACGATGGCCTTGCCATGCTTGACGCTGGCCTTGCCATGTCCGAGAGTTGCCTTGTCATGACCTTGTCATGCCCGACGATGGCCTTGCCATGCCCGACGATGGCCTTGTCATGCCCAACGAGTGCCTTGTCTTGCCCGACGATTGCCTTGTCATGCCCGACGATGGCCTTGTCATGCCCGACCATGGCCTTGTCATGCCCAACGATTGCCTTGTCATGCCCATTGCTCGATGATGGCCTTGTCAGCCCAAATGATAGCCTTGTGATGCCCGACGATTGCCTTGTCATGCCAAACGATGGCCTTGTCATGCCCGACGATGGCCTTGTCATGCCCGACGAAGGGCTTGTCATGCCCGATGATGGCCTTGTCATGCCAGACGATGGCCTTGTCACGCCCGACGATGGCCTTGTCATGCCCGACGAAGGCCTTATCATCCCCGAAGATGGCCTTGTCATGCCCGACGATGGCCTTGTCATGCCCGACGATGGCCTTGTCATTCCGACGATTGCCTTACCATGCCCGACGATGGCCTTGCCATGCCCGACGATGGCCTTGTCATGCAAGACGATGGCCTTGTCATGCCCGACGATGGACTTTTCATGCCCGACGATGGGCTTGTCATGCCCGACGATGGCCTTGCTATGCCCGACCCTGGCCTTTTCATGTCAAACGATGGCCTTGCCATGCCCGACGCTGGCCTTGCCATGCGTGATAGTTGCCTTGTCATGCCCTTGTCATGCCCGACGATGGCCTTGTCATGCCCGACGCTGGCCTTGCCATGTCCGAGAGTTGCCTTGTCATGCCCTTGTCATGTTCGACGATGGTCTTGCTATGCCCGAAGATGGCCTTGTCATGCTTGACGATGGCATTGTCATGCCTGACGATGGCCTTGTCATGCCCGACGATGGGCTTGCCCTGCCCGACACTGGCCTTGTCATGCCCGACCATGGCCTTGCCATGCTCGACGCTGGCATTGCCATGCCCGACGATTGCCTCGCCATGTCCGAGACTGGCATTGTCATGGCCTTGGCATGTCCGACGATGGGCTTTTCATGCCCGACGATGGCCTTTTTATGCCCGACGATGGCCTTTTCATGCCCGACGATATCCTTGTCATGCCCGACGATGGCCTTGCTATGCCCGACGCTAGCCTTTTCATGTCCGACGATGGTCTTGCCATGCCCAAAGATGGCCTTGTCATGCCTGACGATGGCCTTGTCATGCCCGACGATGGCCTTGCCATGCTTGACGATGGGCTTTCCATGTCCGAGAGTTGCCTCGTCATGGCCTTGTCATGCCCGACGATGGCCTTGTCATGCCCGACAATTGCCTTGCCATCCTTGACGCTGGCCTTGCCATGCCCGACAATGGCCTTGTCATGCCCGACGATGGCCTTGGCATGCCCGACGATGGACTTTTCATGCCTGACGATGGCCTTGTCATGCCCGACGATGGCCTTGCTATGCCCGACACTGGCATTTTCATGTCCGACGATGGCCTTGCCATGCCCGAAGATGGCCTTGTCATGCCCGACGATGGCCTTGGCATGCCCGACGATGGCCTTGTCATGCCCGACGATGGCCTTGCCATGCTTGACGCTGGCCTTGCCATGCCCGACACTGGCATTTTCATGTCCGACGATGGCCTTGCCATGCCCGAAGATAGCTTTGTCATGCCCGACATTGGCCTTGTCATGCCCGACGATGACCTTTTCATGCCCGACGCTGGCCTTGCCATGTCCGAGAGTTGCCTTGTCATGACCTTGTCATGCCCGACGATGGCCTTGCCATGCCCGACGCTGGCCCTGTCATGCCCCACGATGGCCTTGCCATGCCCGGCGATGGCCTTGTCATGCTTGACGCTGGCATTGACATCCCCTTTTTGATGCCCAACGATGGCCTTGCCATGCCCGACGCTGGCATGGTCATATCCGACGATGGCCTTGTCATGCCCGACGATGACCTTGTCATGCCCGAAGATGGCCTTGTCATGCCCGACGATGGCCTTTTCATGCCCGACGCTGGCCTTGCCATGTCCGAGAGTTGTCTTGTCATGACCTCGTCATGTCCGACGATGGGCTTGCCCTGCCCGACACTGGCCTTGTCATGCCCGACCATGGCCTTGCCATGCCCGACGCTGGCATTGCCATGCCCGACGATGGCCTCGCCATGTCCGAGAGTGGCATTGTCATGGCCTTGGCATGCCCGACAATGGCCTTTTCATGCCCGACGATGGCCTTTTCATGCCCGACGATAGCCTTATCATGCCCGACGATAGCCTTGCTATGCCCGACGCTAGCCTTTTCATGTCCGACGATGGTCTTGCCATGCCCGAAGATGGCCTTGTCATGCCTGACGATGGCCTTTTCATGCCCGACGATGGCCTTGCCATGCTTGACGATGAGCTTGCCATGTCCGAGAGTTGCCTCGTCTTGGCCTTGTCATGCCCGACGATGGCCTTGTCATGCCCGACGATGGCCTTGTCATGCCCGACGATGGCCTTGTCATGCCCGACGATTGCCTTGCCATCCTTGACGCTGGCCTTGCCATGCCCGACAACGGCCTTGTCAAGACCTACGACGGCCTCGCCATGTCCAAGAGTGGCATTGTCAGGGCCTTGTCATGCCCGACGATGGTCTTGTGATGCCCGACGATGGCCTTGCCATGCCCGACGCTGGCCTTGCCATGTCGGCCGATGGCCTTGTCAGGCCCGACGCTAGCCTTGTCATGCCCAATGATTGCCTTGTCTTGCCCGACGATTGCCTTGTCATGCCCGACGATGGCCTTGTCATGCCCGACCATGGCCTTGTCATGCCCGACGATTGCCTTATCATGCCCATTGCCCGATGATGGCCTTGTCATCCCAAACGATAGCCTTGTGATGCCCGACGATGGCCTTGTCATGCCAAACGATGGCCTTGTCATGCCCGACGATGGCCTTGTCATGCCCGACGAAGGGCTTGTCATGCCCGATGATGGCCTTGTCATGCCCGACGATGGCCTTGTCATGGCCGACGATTGCCTTGCCATGCCCGACGTTGGCCTTGCCATGTCCGAGAGTTGTCTTGTCATGCCCTTGTCATGCCCGACGATGGCCTTGCCATGCTTGACGCTGGCCTTGTCATGCCTAACGATGGCCTTGCCATGCCCGACGATGGCCTTGCCCTGTCCGAGAGTTGCCTTGTCATGACCTTGTCATGCCCGACGATGGTCTCGCCATGCCTGACGATTGCGTTGTCATGTCGGACGAAGGCCATGTCATGCCCGACGATGGCCTTGTCACGCCCGACGATGGCCTTGTCATGCCCGACGAAGGTCTTATCATGCCCGACGATGGCCTTGTCATGCCCGACGATGGCCTTGTCATGCCCGACGATTGCCTTGCCATGCCCGATGTTGGCCTTGCCATGTCCGAGAGTTGTCTTGTCATGCCCTTGTCATGCCCGACGATAGCCTTGCCATGCTTGACGCTGGCCTTGTCATGCCTAACGATGGCCTTGACAGGCCCAAGGATGGCCTTGCCCTGTCCGAGAGTTGCCTTGTCATGACCTTGTCATGCCCGACGATGGTCTCGCCATGCCCGACGATTGCGTTGTCATGTCCGACGATGGCCTTGTCATGCCCGACGATGGCCTTGTCACGCCCGACGATGGCCTTTTCATGCCCGACGAAGTTCTTATCATGCCCGACGATGGCCTTGTCATGCCCGACGATGGCCTTGTCATGCCCGACGATGGCCTTGTCGTCCCGACGATTGCCTTACCATGCCCGACGATGGCCTTTCCATGCCCGACGATGGCCTTGTCATGCCCGACGATGGCCTTGTCATGCCCGACGATGCACTTTTCATGCCCGACGATGGGCTTGTCATGCCCGACGATGGCCTTGCTATGCCCGACCCTGGCCTTTTCATGTCCAACGATGGCCATGCCATGCCCGACGCTGGCCTTGCCATGTGCGAGAGTTGCCTTGTCATGCCCTTTTCATGCCCGATGATGGCCTTGTCATGCCAGACGCTGGCCTTGCCATGTCCGAGAGTTGCCTTGTCATGCCCTTGCCATGTCCGAGAGTTGCCTTGTGATGCCCGACGATGGCCTTGTCAATGCCGACGCTGGCCTTGCCATGTCCGAGAGTTGCCTTGTCATGATCTTGTCATGCCCGACGCTGGCCTTGTCATGCCCGACGATGGCCTCGCAATGTTCAAAAGTGGCTTTGTCATGGCCTTGTCATGCCCGACGATGGCCTTGTCATGCCCGACGATGGCCTTGTCATGCCCGACGATTGCCTTGCCATGCTTGACGCTGGCCTTGCCATGCCCGACAATGGCCTTGGCATGCCCGACGATGGACTTTTCATGCCTGACGATGGCCTTTTCATGCCCGACGATGGCCTTGCTATGCCCGACACTGGCATTTTCATGTCCGACGATGGCCTTGCCATGCCCGAAGATGGCTTTGTCATGCCCGACGTTGGCCTTGTCATGCCCAACGATGTCCTCGCCATGTCCGAGAGTGGCATTGTCATGGCCTTGGCATGCCCGACAATGGCCTTTTCATGCCCGACGATGGCCTTTTCATGCCCGACGATGGCCTTTTCATGCCCGACGATAGCCTTGTCATGCCCGACGATAGCCTTGCTATGCCCGACGCTAGCCTTTTCATGTCCGACGATGGTCTTGCCATGCCCGAAGATGGCCTTGTCATGCCTGACGATGGCCTTGTCATGCCTGACGATGGCCTTGCCATGCCCGACGCTGGCTTTGCCATGTCGGACGATGGCCTTGTCAGGCCCGACGCTAGCCTTGTCATGCCCAACGATTGCCTTGTCTTGCCCGACGATTGCCTTGTCATGCCTGACGATGGCCTTGTCATGCCCGACGATTGCCTTATCATGCCCATTGCCCGATGATGGCCTTGTCATCCCAAACGATAGCCTTGTGATGCCCGACGATGGCCTTGTCATGCCCCACGATGGCCTTGTCATGCCCGACGAAGGGCTTATCATGCCCGATGATGGCCTTGTCATGCCCGACGATGGCCTTGTCATGGCCGACGATTGCCTTGCCATGCCCGACGTTGGCCTTGCCATGTCCGAGAGTTGTCTTGTCATGCCCTTGTCATGCCCGACGATAGCCTTGCCATGCTTGACGCTGGCCTTGTCATGCCTAACGATGGCCTTGACATGCCCAAGGATGGCCTTGCCCTGTCCGAGAGTTGCCTTGTCATGACCTTGTCATGCCCGACGATGGTCTCGCCATGCCCGACGATTGCGTTGTCATGTCCGACGATGGCCTTGTCATGCCCGACGATGGCCTTGTCACGCCCGACGATGGCCTTTTCATGCCCGACGAAGTTCTTATCATGCCCGACGATGGTCTTGTCATGCCCGACGATGGCTTGTCATGCCCGACGATGGCCTTGTCGTCCCGACGATTGCCTTACCATGCCAGACGATGGCCTTTCCATGCCCGACGATGGCCTTGTCATGCCCGACGATGGCCTTGTCATGCCCGACGATGGACTTTTCATGCCCGACGATGGGCTTGTCATGCCCGACGATGGCCTTGCTATGCCCGACCCTGGCCTTTTCATGTCCAACGATGGCCATGCCATGCCCGACGCTGGCCTTGCCATGTGCGAGAGTTGCCTTGTCATGCCCTTTTCATGCCCGACGATGGCCTTGTCATGCCAGCCGCTGGCCTTGCCATGTCCGAGAGTTGCCTTGTCATGCCCTTGCCATGTCCGAGAGTTGCCTTGTGATGCCCGACGATGGCCTTGTCAATGCCGACGCTGGCCTTGCCATGTCCGAGAGTTGCCTTGTCATGAACTTGTCATGCCCGACGCTGGCCTTGTCATGCCCGACGATGGCCTCGCAATGTTCAAAAGTGGCTTTGTCATGGCCTTGTCATGCCCGACGATGGCCTTGTCATGCCCGACGATGGCCTTGTCATGCCCGACGATTGCCTTGCCATGCTTGACGCTGGCCTTGCCATGCCCGACAATGGCCTTGGCATGCCCGACGATGGACTTTTCATGCCTGACGATGGCCTTTTCATGCCCGACGATGGCCTTGCTATGGCCGACACTGGCATTTTCATGTCCGACGATGGCCTTGCCATGCCCGAAGATGGCTTTGTCATGCCCGACGTTGGCCTTGTCATGCCCAACGATGTCCTCGCCATGTCCGAGAGTGGCATTGTCATGGCCTTGGCATGCCCGACAATGGCCTTTTCATGCCCGACGATGGCCTTTTCATGCCCGACGATGGCCTTTTCATGCCCGACGATAGCCTTGTCATGCCATTTTCATGTCCGACGATGGCCTTGCCATGCCCGAAGATGGCTTTGTCATGCCCGACGTTGGCCTTGTCATGCCCAACGATGTCCTCGCCATGTCCGAGAGTGGCATTGTCATGGCCTTGGCATGCCCGACAATGGCCTTTTCATGCCCGACGATGGCCTTTTCATGCCCGACGATGGCCTTTTCATGCCCGACGATAGCCTTGTCATGCCCGACGATAGCCTTGTTATGCCCGACGCTAGCCTTTTCATGTCCGACGATGGTCTTGCCATGCCCGAAGATGGCCTTGTCATGCCTGACGATGGCCTTGTCATGCCCGACGATGGCCTTGCCATGTTTGACGATGAGCTTGCCATGTCCGAGAGTTGCCTCGTCATGGCCTTGTCATGCCCGACGATGGTCTTGTCATGCCCGACGATGGCCTTGTCATGCCCGACGATTGCCTTGCCATCCTTGATGCTGGCCTTGCCATGCCCGACAATGGCCTTGTCAAGACCTACGACGGCCTTGCCATGTTTGAGAGTGGCATTGTCATGGCCTTGTCACGCCCGACGATGGTCTTGTGATGCCCGACGATGGCCTTGCCATGCCCGACGCTGGCCTTGCCATGTCGGACGATGGCCTTGTCAGGCCCGACGCTAGCCTTGTCATGCCCAACGATTGCCTTGTCTTGCCCGACGATTGCCTTGTCATGCCCGACGATGGCCTTGTCATGCCCGACGATTGCCTTATCATGCCCATTGCCCGATGATGGCCTTGTCATCCCAAACGATAGCCTTGTGATGCCCGACGATGGCCTTGTCATGCCCCACGATGGCCTTGTCATGCCCGACGAAGGGCTTATCATGCCCGATGATGGCCTTGTCATGCCCGACGATGGCCTTGTCATGGCCGACGATTGCCTTGCCATGCCCGACGTTGGCCTTGCCATGTCCGAGAGCTGTCTTGTCATGCCCTTGTCATGCCCGACGATGGCCTTGCCATGCTTGACGCTGGCCTTGTCATGCCTAACGATGGCCTTGCCATGCCCGACGATGGCCTTGCCTTGTCCGAGAGTTGCCTTGTCATGACCTTGTCATGCCCGACGATGGTCTCGCCATGCCT
This sequence comes from Fagopyrum homotropicum, assembly GCA_033239125.1. Lineage (NCBI taxonomy): Eukaryota > Viridiplantae > Streptophyta > Magnoliopsida > Caryophyllales > Polygonaceae > Fagopyrum > Fagopyrum homotropicum. Next base: position 73,712,134 of record BSWB01000007.1, read on the forward strand.
GACGATTGCGTTGTCATGTCCGACGAAGGCCATGTCATGCCCGACGATGGCCTTGTCACGCCCGACGATGGCCTTGTCATGCCCGACGAAGGTCTTATCATGCCCGACGATGGCCTTGTCATGCCCGACGATGGCCTTGTCATGCCCGACGATTGCCTTGCCATGCCCGACGTTGGCCTTGCCATGTCCGAGAGTTGTCTTGTCATGCCCTTGTCATGCCCGACGATGGCCTTGCCATGCTTGACGCTGGCCTTGTCATGCCTAACGATGGTCTTGCCATGCCCGACGATGGCCTTGACATGCCCGAGGATGGCCTTGCCCTGTCCGAGAGTTGCCTTGTCATGACCTTGTCATGCCCGACGATGGTCTCGCCATGCCCGACGATTGCGTTGTCATGTCCGACGATGGCCTTGTCATGCCCGACGATGGCCTTGTCACGCCCGACGATGGCCTTTTCATGCCCGACGAAGTTCTTATCATGCCCGACGATGGCCTTGTCATGCCCGACGATGGCCTTGTCATGCCCGACGATGGCCTTGTCATCCCGACGATTGCCTTACCATGCCCGACGATGGCCTTGCCATGCCCGACGATGGCCTTGTCATGCCCGACGATGGCCTTGTCATGCCCGACAATGGACTTTTCATGCCCGACGATGGGCTTGTCATGCCCAAAGATGGCCTTGCTATGCCCGACCCTGGCCTTTTCATGTCCAACGATGGCCATGCCATGCCCGACGCTGGCCTTGCCATGTGCGAGAGTTGCCTTGTCATGCCCTTGTCATGCCCGACGATGGCCTTGTCATGCCCGACGCTGGCCTTGCCATGTCCGAGAGTTGCCTTGTCATGCCCTTGCCATGTCCGAGAGTTGCCTTGTGATGCCCGACGATGGCCTTGTCAAGGCCGACGCTGGCCTTGCCATGTCCGAGAGTTGCCTTGTCATGATCTTGTCATGCCCGACGCTGGCCTTGTCATGCCCGACGATGGCCTCGCCATGTTCAAAAGTGGCTTTGTCATGGCCTTGTCATGCCCGACGATGGCCTTGTCATGCTCGACGATGGCCTTGTCATGCCCGACGATTGCCTTGCCATGCTTGACGCTGGCCTTGCCATGCCCGACAATGGCCTTGGCATGCCCGACGATGGACTTTTCATGCCTGACGATGGCCTTGTCATGCCCGACGATGGCCTTGCTATGCCCGACACTGGCATTTTCATGTCCGACGATGGCCTTGCCATGCCCGAAGATGGCTTTGTCATGCCCGACGTTGGCCTTGTCATGCCCGACGATGGCCTCGCCATGTCCGAGAGTGGCATTGTCATGGCCTTGGCATGCCCGACAATGGCCTTTTCATGCCCGACGATGGCCTTTTCATGCCCGACGATGGCCTTTTCATGCACGACGATAGCCTTGTCATGCCCGACGATAGCCTTGCTATGCCCGACGCTAGCCTTTTCATGTCCGACGATGGTCTTGCCATGCCCGAAGATGGCCTTGTCATGCCTGACGATGGCCTTGTCATGCCCGACGATAGCCTTGCCATGTTTTACGATGAGCTTGCCATGTCCGAGAGTTGCCTCGTCATGGCCTTGTCATGCCCGACGATGGCCTTGTCATGCCCGACGATGGCCTTGTCATGCCCGACGATTGCCTTGCCATCCTTGACGCTGGCCTTGCCATGCCCGACAATGGCCTTGTCAAGACCTACGACGGCCTCGCCATGTCCGAGAGTGGCATTGTCATGGCCTTGTCACGCCCGACGATGGTCTTGTGATGCCCGACGATGGCCTTGCCATGCCCGACGCTGGCCTTGCCATGTCGGACGATGGCCTTGTCAGGCCCGACGCTAGCCTTGTCATGCCCAACGATTGCCTTGTCTTGCCCGACGATGGCCTTGCCATGTTTGACGATGAGCTTCCCATGTCCGAGAGTTGCCTCGTCATGGCCTTGTCATGCCCGACGATGGCCTTGTCATGCCCGACGATTGCCTTGCCATCCTTGACGCTGGCCTTGCCATGCCGGACAATGGCCTTGTCAAGACCTACGACGGCCTCGCCATGTCCGAGAGTGGCATTGTCATGGCCTTGTCACGCCCGACGATGGTCTTGTGATGCCCGACGATGGCCTTGCCATGCCCGACGCTGGCCTTGCCATGTCGGACGATGGCCTTGTCAGGCCCGACGCTAGCCTTGTCATGCCCAACGATTGCCTTGTCTTGCCCGACGATTGCCTTGTCATGCCCGACGATGGCCTTGTCATGCCCGACGATTGCCTTGCCATCCTTGACGCTGGCCTTGCCATGCCCGACAATGGCCTTGTCAAGACCTACGACGGCCTCGCCATGTCCGAGAGTGGCATTGTCATGGCCTTGTCACGCCCGACAATGGTCTTGTGATGCCCGACGATGGCCTTGCCATGCCCGACGCTGGCCTTGCCATGTCGGACGATGGCCTTGTCAGGCCCGACGCTAGCCTTGTCATGCCCAACGATTGCCTTGTCTTGCCCGACGATGGCCTTGCCATGTTTGACGATGAGCTTGCCATGTCCGAGAGTTGCCTCGTCATGGCCTTGTCATGCCCGACGATGGCCTTGTCATGCCCGACGATTGCCTTGCCATCCTTGACGCTGGCCTTGCCATGCCCGACAAAGGCCTTATCAAGACCTACGACGGCCTCGCCATGTCCGAGAGTGGCATTGTCATGGCCTTGTCATGCCCGACGATGGTCTTGTGATCCCCGACGATGGCCTTGCCATGCCCGACACTGGCCTTGCCATGTCGGACGATGGCCTTGTCAGGCCCGACGCTAGCCTTGTCATGCCCAACGATTGCCTTGTCTTGCCCGACGATTGCCTTGTCATGCCCGACGATGGCCTTGTCATGCCCGACCATGGCCTTATCATGCCCGACGATTGCCTTATCATGCCCATTGCCCGATGATGGCCTTGTCATCCCAAACGATAGCCTTGTGATGCCCGACGATGGCCTTGTCATGCCAAACGATGGCCTTGTCATGCCCCACGATGGCCTTGTCATGCCCGACGAAGGGCTTGTCATGCCCGATGATGGCCTTGTCATGCCCGACGATGGCCTTGTCATGGCCGACGATTGCCTTGCCATGCCCGACGTTGGCCTTGCCATGTCCGAGAGTTGTCTTGTCATGCCCTTGTCATGCCCGACGATGGCCTTGCCATGCTTGACGCTGGCCTTGTCATGCCTAACGATGGCCTTGCCATGCCCGACGATGGCCTTGCCCTGTCCGAGAGTTGCCTTGTCATGACCTTGTCATGCCCGACGATGGTCTCGCCATGCCTGCCGATTGCGTTGTCATGTCCGACGAAGGCCATGTCATGCCCGACGATGGCCTTGTCACGCCCGACGATGGCCTTGTCATGCCCGACGAAGGTCTTATCATGCCCGCCGATGGCCTTGTCATGCCCGACGATGGCCTTGTCATGCCCGACGATTGCCTTGCCATGCCCGACGTTGGCCTTGCCATGTCCGAGAGTTGTCTTGTCATGCCCTTGTCATGCCCGACGATAGCCTTGCCATGCTTGACGCTGGCCTTGTCATGCCTAACGATGGCCTTGACATGCCCAAGGATGGCCTTGCCCTGTCCGAGAGTTGCCTTGTCATGACCTTGTCATGCCCGACGATGGTCTCGCCATGCCCGACGATTGCGTTGTCATGTCCGACGATGGCCTTGTCATGCCCGACGATGGCCTTGTTACGCCCGACGATGGCCTTTTCATGCCCGACGAAGTTCTTATCATGCCCGACGATGGCCTTGTCATGCCCGACGATGGCCTTGTCATGCCCGACGATGGCCTTGTCGTCCCGACGATTGCCTTACCATGCCCGACGATGGCCTTTCCATGCCCGACGATGGCCTTGTCATGCCCAACGATGGCCTTGTCATGCCCGACGATGGACTTTTCATGCCCGACGATGCGCTTGTCTTGCCCAACGATGGCCTTGCTATGCCCGACCCTGGCCTTTTCATGTCCAACGATGGCCATGCCATGCCCGACGCTGGCCTTGCCATGTGCGAGAGTTGTCTTGTCATGCCCTTGTCATGCCCGACGATGGCCTTGTCATGCCAGACGCTGGCCTTGCCATGTCCGAGAGTTGCCTTTTCATGCCCTTGCCATGTCCGAGAGTTGCCTTGTGATGCCCGACGATGGCCTTGTCAAGGCCGACGCTGGCCTTGCCATGTCCGAGAGTTGCCTTGTCATGATCTTGTCATGCCCGACGCTCGCCTTGTCATTCCCGACAATGGCCTCGCCATGTTCAAAAGTGGCTTTGTCATGGCCTTGTCATGCCCGACGATGGCCTTGTCATGCCCGACGATGGCCTTGTCATGCCCGACGATTGCCTTGCCATGCTTGACGCTGGACTTGCCATGCCCGACAATGGCCTTGGCATGCCCGACGATGGACTTTTCATGCCTGACGATGGCCTTGTCATGCCCGACGATGGCCTTGCTATGCCCGACACTGGCATTTTCATGTCCGACGATGGCCTTGCCATGCCCGAAGATGGCTTTGTCATGCCCGACGTTGGCCTTGTCATGCCCAACGATGTCCTCGCCATGTCCGAGAGTGGCATTGTCATGGCCTTGGCATGCCCGACAATGGCCTTTTCATGCCCGACGATGGCCTTTTCATGCCCGACGATGGCCTTTTCATGCCCGACGATAGCCTTGTCATGCCCGACGATAGCCTTGCTATGCCCGACGCTAGCCTTTTCATGTCCGACGATGGTCTTGCCATGCCCGAAGATGGCCTTGTCATGCCTGACGATGGCCTTGTCATGCCCGACGATGGCCTTGCCATGTTTGACGATGAGCTTGCCAAGTCCGAGAGTTGCATCGTCATGGCCTTGTCATGCCCGACGATGGCCTTGTCATGCCCGACGATGGCCTTGTCATGCCCGACGATTGCCTTGCCATCCTTGATGCTGGCCTTGCCATGCCCGACAATGGCCTTGTCAAGACCTACGACGGCCTCGCCATGTCTGAGAGTGGCATTGTCATGGCCTTGTCACGCCCGACGATGGTCTTGTGATGCCCGACGATGGCCTTGCCATGCCCGACGCTGGCCTTGCCATGTCAGACGATGGCCTTGTCAGGCCCGACGCTAGCCTTGTCATGCCCAACGATTGCCTTGTCTTGCCCGACGATTGCCTTGTCATGCCCGACGATGGCCTTGTCATGCCCGACCATGGCCTTGTCAGGCGCGACGATTGCCTTATCATGCCCATTGCCCGATGATGGCCTTGTCATCCCAAACGATAGCCTTGTGATGCCCGACGATGGCCTTGTCATGCCAAACGATGGCCTTGTCATGCCCCACGATGGCCTTGTCATGCCCGACGAAGGGCTTATCATGCCCGATGATGGCCTTGTCATGCCCGACGATGGCCTTGTCATGGCCGACGATTGCCTTGCCATGCCCGACGTTGGCCTTGCCATGTCCGAGAGTTGTCTTGTCATGCCCTTGTCATGCCCGACGATGGCCTTGCCATGCTTGACGCTGGCCTTGTCATGCCTAACGATGGCCTTGCCATGCCCGACGATGGCCTTGCCCTGTCCGAGAGTTGCCTTGTCATGACCTTGTCATGCCCGACGATGGTCTCGCCATGCCTGACGATTGCGTTGTCATGTCCGACGAAGGCCATGTCATGCCCGACGATGGCCTTGTCACGCCCGACGATGGCCTTGTCATGCCCGACGAAGGTCTTATCATGCCCGACGATGGCCTTGTCATGCCCGACGATAGCCTTGCCATGCTTGACGCTGGCCTTGTCATGCCTAACGATGGCCTTGACATGCCCAAGGATGGCCTTGCCCTGTCCGAGAGTTGCCTTGTCATGACCTTGTCATGCCCGACGATGGTCTCGCCATGCCCGACGATTGCGTTGTCATGTCCGACGATGGCCTTGTCATGCCCGACGATGGCCTTGTCACGCCCGACGATGGCCTTTTCATGCCCGACGAAGTTCTTATCATGCCCGACGATGGCCTTGTCATGCCCGACGATGGCCTTGTCATGCCTGACGATGGCCTTGTCATGCTTGACGCTGGCATTGACATGCCCTTTTTGATGCCCCACGATGGCCTTGCCATGCCCGACGCTGGCATTGTCATATCCGACGATGGCCTTGTCATGCCCGACGATGACCTGTTCATGCCCGAAGATGGCCTTGTCATGCCCGACGATGGCCTTGTCATGCCCGACGCTGGCCTTGCCATGTCCGAGAGTTGCCTTGTCATGACCTCGTCATGTCCGACAATGGGCTTGCCCTGCCCGACACTGGCCTTGTCATGCCCGACCATGGCCTTGCCATGCCCGACGTTGGCATTGCCATGCCCGACGATGGCCTCGCCATGTCCGAGAGTGGCATTGTCATGGCCTTGGCATGTCCGACGATGGCCTTTTCATGCCCGACGATGGCCTTTTTATGCCCGACGATGGCCTTTTCATGCCCGACGATATCCTTGTCATGCCCGACGATAGCCTTGCTAAGCCCGACGCTAGCCTTTTCATGTCCGACGATGGTCTTGTCATGCCCGAAGATGGCCTTGTCATGCCTGACGATGGCTTGTCATGCCCGACGATGGCCTTGCCATGCTTGACGATGGGCTTGCCATGTCCGAGAGTTGCCTCGTCATGGCCTTGTCATGCTCGACGATGGCCTTGTCATGCCCGACGATGGCCTTGTCATGCCCGACAATTGCCTTGCCATCTTTGACGCTGGCCTTGCCATGCCCGACATTGGCCTTGTCATGCCCAACGATGGCCTTGGCATGCCCGACGATGGACTTTTCATGCCTGACGATGGCCTTGTCATGCCCGATGATGGCCTTGCTATGCCCGACACTGGCATTTTCATGTCCGACAATGGCCTTGCCATGCCCGAAGATGGCCTTGTCATGCCTGACGATGGCCTTGTCATGCCCGACGATGGCCTTGCCATGCTTGACGATGGGCTTGCCATGTCCGAGAGTTGCCTCGTCATGACCTTGTCATGCCCGACGATGGCCTTGCCATGCTTGACGCTGGCCTTGCCATGCCCGACACTGGCATTTTCATGTCCGACGATGGCCTTGCCATGCCCGAAGATGGCTTTGTCATGCCCGACGTTGGCCTTGTCATGCCCGACGATGACCTTTTCATGCCCGACGCTGGCCTTGCCATGTCCGAGAGTTGCCTTTTCATGACCTTGTCATGCCCGACGATGACCTTGCCATGCCCGACGCTGGCCCTGTCATGCCCCACGATGGCCTTGCCATGCCCGACGATGGCCTTGTCATGCTTGACGCTGGCATTGACATGCCCTTTTTGATGCCCGACGATGGCCTTGCCATGCCCGACGCTGGCATTGTCATATCCGATGATGGCCTTGTCATGCCCGACGATGACCTTGTTATGCCCGAAGATGGCCTTGTCATGCCGGACGATGGCCTTGTCATGCCCGACGCTGGCCTTGCCATGTCCGAGAGTTGCCTTGTCATGACCTCATCATGTCCGACGATGGGTTTGCCCTGCCCGACACTGGCCTTGTCATGCCCGACCATGGCCTTGCCATGCCCGACGCTGGCATTGCCATGCCCGACGATGGCCTCGCCATGTCCGAGAGTGGCATTGTCATGGCCTTGGCATGCCCGACGATGGTCTTTTCATGCCCGACGATGGCCTTTTCATGCCCGACGATGGCCTTTTCATGCCCGACGATAGCCTTGTCATGCCCGACGATAGCCTTGCTATGCCCGACGCTAGCCTTTTCATGTCCGACGATGGTCTTTCCATGCCCGAAGATGGCCTTGTCATGCCTGACGATGGCCTTGTCATGCCCGACGATGGCCTTGCCATGCTTGACGATGGGATTGCCATGTCCGAGAGTTGCCTCGTAATGGCCTTGGCATGCCCGACGATGACCTTGTCATGCCCGACGATGGCCTTGTCATGCCCGACGATTGCCTTGCCATCCTTGACGCTGGCCTTTCCATGCCCGACGATGGCCTTGTCATGCCCGACGATGGCCTTGGCATGCCCGACGATGGAGTTTTCATGCCTGACGATGGCCTTGTCATGCCCGACGATGGCCTTGCTATGCCCGACACTGGTAGTTTCATGTCCGACGATAGCCTTGTGATGCCCAACGATCGCCTTGTCATGCCAAACGATGGCCTTGTCATGCCCCACGATGGCCTTGTTATGCCCGACGAAGGGCTTGTCATGCCCGACGATGGCCTTGTCATGGCCGACGATTGCCTTGCTATGCCCGACGTTGGCCTTGCCATGTCCGAGAGTTGTCTTGTCATGCCCTTGTCATGCCCGACGATGGCCTTGCCATGCTTGACGCTGGCCTTGTCATGCCTAACGATGGCCTTGCCATGCCCGACGATGGCCTTGCCCTGTCCGAGAGTTGCCTTGTCCTGACCTTGTCATGCCCGATGATGGTCTCGCCATGCCTGACGATTGTGTTGTCATGTCCGAAGAAGTCAATGTCATGCCCGACGATGGCCTTGTCACGCCCGACGATGGCCTTGTCATGCCCGACGAAGGTCTTATCATGCACGACGATGGCCTTGTCATGCCCGACGATGGCCTTGTCATGCCCGACGATTGACTTGCCATGCCCGACGTTGGCCTTGCCATGTCCGAGAGTTGTCTTGTCATGCCCTTGTCAAGCCCGATGATGGCCTTGTCATGCCCGACGATGGCCTTGTCATGCCCGACGCTGGCCTTGCCATGTCCGAGAGTTGCCTTGTCATGCCCTTGCTATGTCCGAGAGTTGCCTTGTGATGCCCGACGATGGCCTTGTCAAGGCCGACGCTGGCCTTGCCATGTCCGAGAGTTGCCTTGTCATGATCTTGTCATGCCCGACGATGGCCTCCCCATGTTCAAAAGTGGCTTTGTCATGGCTTTGTCATGCCCGACGATGGCCTTATCATGCCCGACGATGGCCTTGTCATGCCCGACGATTGCCTTGCCATGCTTGACGCTGGCCTTGCCATGCCCGACAATGGCCTTGGCATGCCCGACGATGGACTTTTCATGCCTGACGATGGCCTTGTCATGCCCGACGATGGCCTTGCTATGCCCGACACTGGCATTTTCATGTCCGACGATGGCCTTGCCATGCCCGAAGATGGCTTTGTCATGCCCGACGTTGGCCTTGTCATGCCCGACGATGGCCTCGCCATGTCCGAGAGTGGCATTGTCATGGCCTTGGCATGCCCGACAAAGGCCTTTTCATGCCCGACGATGGCCTTTTCATGCCCGACGATGGCCTTTTCATGCCCGACGATGGCCTTTTCATGCCCGACGATAGCCTTGTCTTGCCCGACGATAGCCTTGCTATGCCCGACGCTAGCCTTTTCATGTCCGACGATGGTCTTGCCATGCCCGAAGATGGCCTTGTCATGGCTGACGATGGCCTTGTCATGCCCGACGATGGCCTTGCCATGTTTGACGATGAGCTTGCCATGTCCGAGAGTTTCCTCGTCATGGCCTTGTCATGCCCGACGATGGCCTTGTCATGCCCGACGATGGCCTTGTCATGCCCGACGATTGCCTTGCCATCCTTGACGCTGGCCTTGCCATGCCCGACAATGGCCTTGTCAAGACCTACGACGGCCTCGCCATGTCCGAGAGTGGCATTGTCATGGCCTTGTCACGCCCGACGATGGTCTTGTGATGACCGAGGATGGCCTTGCCATGCCCGACGTTGGCCTTGCCATGTCGGACGATGGCCTTGTCAGGCCCGACGCTAGCCTTGTCATGCCCAACGATTGCCTTGTCTTGCCCGACGATGGCCTTGCTATGTTTGACGATGAGCTTGCCATGTCCGAAAGTTGCCTCGTCATGGCCATGTCATGCCCGACGATGGCCTGGCCATGCCCGACAATGGCCTTGTCAAGACCTACGACGGCCTCGCCATGTCCGAGAGTGGCATTGTCATGGCCTTGTCACGCCCGACGATGGTCTTGTGATGCCCGACGATGGCCTTGCTATGCCCGACGCTGGCCTTGCCATGTCGGACGATGGCCTTGTCAGGCCCGACGCTAGCCTTGTCATGCCCAACGATTGCCTTGTCTTGCCCGACGATGGCCTTGCCATGTTTGACGATGAGCTTGCCATGTCCGAGAGTTGCCTCGTCATGGCCTTGTCATGCCCGACGATGGCCTTGTCATGCCCGACGATGGCCTTGTCATGCCCGACGATTGCCTTGCCATCCTTGACGCTGGCCTTGCCATGCCCGACAATGGCCTTGTCAAGACCTACGGCGGCCTCGCCATGTCCGAGAGTGGCATTGTCATGGCCTTGTCACGCCCGACGATGGTCTTGTGATGCCCGACGATGGCCTTGCCATGCCCGACGCTGGCCTTGCCATGTCGGACGATGGCCTTGTCAGGCCCGACGCTAGCCTTGTCATGCCCAACGATTGCCTTGCCTTGCCCGACGATTGCCTTGTCATGCCCGACGATGGCCTTGTCATGCCCGACCATGGCCTTGTCAGGCCCGACGATTGCCTTATCATGCCCATTGCCCGATGATGGCCTTGTCATCCCAAACGATAGCCTTGTGATGCCCGACGATGGCCTTGTCATGCCAAACGATGGCCTTGTCATGCCCCACGATGGCCTTGTCATGCCCGACGAAGGGCCTGTCATGCCCGATGATGGCCTTGTCATGCCCGACGATGGCCTTGTCATGGCCGACGATTGCCTTGCCATGCCCGACGTTGGCCTTGCCATGTCCGAGAGTTGTCTTGTCATGCCCTTGTCATGCCCGACGTTGGCCTTGCCATGTCCGAGAGTGGCATTGTCATGGCCTTGGCATGCCCGACGATGGTCTTTTCATGCCCGACGATGGCCTTTTCATGCCCGACGATGGCCTTTTCATGCCCGACGATAGCCTTGTCATGCCCGACGATAGCCTTGCTATGCCCGACGCTAGCCTTTTCATGTCCGACGATGGTCTTTCCATGCCCGAAGATGGCCTTGTCATGCCTGACGATGGCCTTGTCATGCCCGACGATGGCCTTGCCATGCTTGACGATGGGATTGCCATGTCCGAGAGTTGCCTCGTAATGGCCTTGGCATGCCCGACGATGACCTTGTCATGCCCGACGATGGCCTTGTCATGCCCGACGATTGCCTTGCCATCCTTGACGCTGGCCTTGCCATGCCCGACGATGGCCTTGTCATGCCCGACGATGGCCTTGGCATGCCCGACGATGGAGTTTTCATGCTTGACGATGGCCTTGTCATGCCCGACGATGGCCTTGCTATGCCCGACACTGGTAGTTTCATGTGCGACGATAGCCTTGTGATGCCCGACGATCGCCTTGTCATGCCAAACGATGGCCTTGTCATGCCCCACGATGGCCTTGTTATGCCCGACGAAGGGCTTGTCATGCCCGACGATGGCCTTGTCATGGCCGACGATTGCCTTGCCATGCCCGACGTTGGCCTTGCCATGTCCGAAAGTTGTCTTGTCATGCCCTTGTCATGCCCGACGATGGCCTTGCCATGCTTGACGCTGGCCTTGTCATGCCTAACGATGGCCTTGCCATGCCCGACGATGGCCTTGCCCTGTCCGAGAGTTGCCTTGTCCTGACCTTGTCATGCCCGACGATGGTCTCGCCATGCCTGACGATTGTGTTGTCATGTCCGAAGAAGTCAATGTCATGCCCGACGATGGCCTTGTCACGCCCGACGATGGCCTTGTCATGCCCGACGAAGGTCTTATCATGCACGACGATGGCCTTGTCATGCCCGACGATGGCCTTGTCATGCCCGACGATTGCCTTGCCATGCCCGACGTTGGCCTTGCCATGTCCGAGAGTTGTCTTGTCATGCCCTTGTCATGCCCGACGATGGCCTTGCCATGCTTGACGCTGGCCTTGTCATGCCTAACGATGACCTTGCCATGCCCGACGATGTCCTTGACATGCCCGAGGATGGCCTTGCTCTGTCCGAGAGTTGCCTTGTCTTGACCTTGTCATGCCCGACGATGGCCTTTTCATGCCCGACGAAGGTCTTATCATGCCCGACGATGGCCTTGTCATGCCCGACGATGGCCTTGTCATGCCCGACGATGGCCTTGTCATCCCGACGATTGCCTTTCCATGCCCGACGATGGCCTTGCCATGCCCGACGATGGCCTTGTCATGCCCGACGATGGCCTTGTCATGCCCGACGATGGCCTTGTCATGCCCGACGATGGCCTTGTCATGCCCGACAATGGACTTTTCATGCCCGAAGATGGGCTTGTCATGCCCGACGATGGCCTTGCTATGCCCGACCCTGGCCTTTTCATTTCCAACGATGGCCATGCCATGCCCGACGCTGGCCTTGCCATGTGCGAGAGTTGCCTTGTCATGCCCTTGTCATGCCCGACGATGGCCTTGTCATGCCCGACGCTAGCCTTGCCATGTCCGAGAGTTGCCTTGTCATGCCCTTGCTATGTCCGAGAGTTGCCTTGTGATGCCCGACGATGGCCTTGTCAAGGCCGACGCTGGCCTTGCCATGTCCGAGAGTTGCCTTGTCATGATCTTGTCATGCCCGACGATGGCCTCCCCATGTTCAAAAGTGGCTTTGTCATGGCCTTGTCATGCCCGACGATGGCCTTATCATGCCCGACGATGGCCTTGTCATGCCCGACGATTGCCTTGCCATGCTTGACGCTGGCCTTGCCATGCCCGACAATGGCCTTGGCATGCCCGACGATGGACTTTTCATGCCTGACGATGGCCTTGTCATGCCCGACGATGGCCTTGCTATGCCCGACACTGGCATTTTCATGTCCGACGATGGCCTTGCCATGCCCGAAGATGGCTTTGTCATGCCCGACGTTGGCCTTGTCATGCCCGACGATGGCCTCGCCATGTCCGAGAGTGGCATTGTCATGGCCTTGGCATGCCCGACAAAGGCCTTTTCATGCCCGACGATGGCCTTTTCATGCCCGACGATGGCCTTTTCATGCCCGACGATAGCCTTGTCTTGCCCGACGATAGCCTTGCTATGCCCGACGCTAGCCTTTTCATGTCCGACGATGGTCTTGCCATGCCCGAAGATGGCCTTGTCATGGCTGACGATGGCCTTGTCATGCCCGACGATGGCCTTGCCATGTTTGACGATGAGCTTCCATGTCCGAGAGTTGCCTCGTCATGGCCTTGTCATGCCCGACGATGGCCTTTTCATGCCCGACGATGGCCTTGTCATGCCCGACGATTGCCTTGCCATCCTTGACGCTGGCCTTGCCATGCCCGACAATGGCCTTGTCAAGACCTACGACGGCCTCGCCATGTCCGAGAGTGGCATTGTCATGGCCTTGTCACGCCCGACGATGGTCTTGTGATGACCGAGGATGGCCTTGCCATGCCCGACGCTGGCCTTGTCATGCCGGACGATGGCCTTGTCAGGCCCGACGCTAGCCTTGTCATGCCCAACGATTGCCTTGTCTTGCCCGACGATGGCCTTGCAATGTTTGACGATGAGCTTGCCATGTCCGAAAGTTGCCTCGTCATGGCCATGTCATGCCCGACGATGGCCTTGTCATGCCCGACGATGGCCTTGTCATGCCCGACGATTGCCTTGCCATCCTTTATGCTGGCCTGGCCATGCCCGACAATGGCCTTGTCAAGACCTACGACGGCCTCGCCATGTCCGAGAGTGGCATTGTCATGGCCTTGTCACGCCCGACGATGGTCTTGTGATGCCCGACGATGGCCTTGCTATGCCCGACGCTGGCCTTGCCATGTCGGACGATGGCCTTGTCAGGCCCGACGCTAGCCTTGTCATGCCCAACGATTGCCTTGTCTTGCCCGACGATGGCCTTGCCATGTTTGACGATGAGCTTGCCATGTCCGAGAGTTGCCTCGTCATGGCCTTGTCATGCCCGACGATGGCCTTGTCATGCCCGACGATTGCCTTGCCATCCTTGACGCTGGCCTTGCCATGCCCGACAATGGCCTTGTCAAGACCTACGGCGGCCTCGCCATGTCCGAGAGTGGCATTGTCATGGCCTTGTCACGCCCGACGATGGTCTTGTGATGCCCGACGATGGCCTTGCCATGCCCGACGCTGGCCTTGCCATGTCGGACGATGGCCTTGTCAGGCCCGACGCTAGCCTTGTCATGCCCAACGATTGCCTTGCCTTGCCCGACGATTGCCTTGTCATGCCCGACGATGGCCTTGTCATGCCCGACCATGGCCTTGTCAGGCCCGACGATTGCCTTATCATGCCCATTGCCCGATGATGGCCTTGTCATCCCAAACGATAGCCTTGTGATGCCCGACGATGGCCTTGTCATGCCAAACGATGGCCTTGTCATGCCCCACGATGGCCTTGTCATGCCCGACGAAGGGCCTGTCATGCCCGATGATGGCCTTGTCATGCCCGACGATGGCCTTGTCATGGCCGACGATTGCCTTGCCATGCCCGACGTTGGCCTTGCCATGTCCGAGAGTTGTCTTGTCATGCCCTTTGTCATGCCCGACGATTGCTTTGCCATGTTTGACGCTGGCCTTGTCATGCCTAACGATGGCCTTGCCATGCCCGACGATGGCCTTGCCCTGTCCGAGAGTTGCCTTGTCATGACCTTGTCATGCCCGACGATGGTCTCGCCATGCCTGACGATTGCGTTGTCATGTCCGACGAAGTCAATGTCATGCCCGACGTTGGCCTTGTCACGCCCGACGATGGCCTGGTCATGCCCGACGAAGGTCTTATCATGCACGACGATGGCCTTGTCATGCCCGACGATGGCCTTGTCATGCCCGACGATTGCCTTGCCATGCCCAACGTTGGCCTTGCCATGTCCGAGAGTTGTCTTGTCATGGCCTTGTCATGCCCGACGATGGCCTTGCCATGCTTGACGCTGGCCTTGTCATGCCTAACGATGACCTTGCCATGCCCGACGATGTCCTTGACATGCCCGAGGATGGCCTTGCCCTGTCCGATAGTTGCCTTGTCATGACCTTGTCATGCCCGACGATGGTCTCGCCATGCCCGACGTTTGCGTTGTCATGTCCGACGATGGCCTTGTCACGCCCGACGATGGCCTTTTCATGCCCGACGAAGGTCTTATCATGTAACGCCCGACGATGGTCTTGTGATGCCCGACGATGGCCTTGCCATGCCCGACGCTAGCCTTGCCATGTCGGACGATGGCCTTGTCAGGCCCGACGCTAGCCTTGTCATGCCCGACGATTGCCTTGTCTTGCCCGACGATTGCCTTGTCATGCCCGACGATGGCCTTGTCATGCCCGACCACGGCCTTGTCAGGCCCGACGATTGCCTTATCATGCCCATTGCCCGATGATGGCCTTGTCATCCCAAACGATAGCCTTGTGATGCCCGACGATGGCCTTGTCATGCCAAACGATGGCCTTGTCATGCCCCACGATGGCCTTGTCATGCCCGACGAAGGGCTTGTCATGCCCGACGATGGCCTTGTCATGGTCGACGATTGCCTTGCCATGCCCGACTTTGGCCTTGCCATGTCCGAGAGTTGTCTTGTCATGCCCTTGTCATGCCCAACGATGGCCTTGCCATGCTTGACAATGGCCTTGTCATGCCTAACGATGGCCTTGCCATGCCCGACGATGGCCTTGCCCTGTCCGAGAGTTGCCTTGTCATGACCTTGTCATGCCCGATGATGGTCTCGCCATGCCTGACGATTGCGTCGTCATGTCCGACGAAGTCAATGTCATGCCCGACGATGGCCTTGTCACGCCCGACGATGGCCTTGTCATGCCCGACGAAGGTCTTATCATGCACGACGGTGGCCTTGTCATGCCCGACGATGGCCTTGTCATGCCCGACGATTGCCTTGCCATGCCCAACGTTGGCCTTGCAATGTCCGAGAGTTGTCTTGTCATGCCCTTATCATGCCCGACGATGGCCTTGCCATTCTTGACGCTGGCCTTGTCATGCCTAACGATGACCTTGCCATGCCCGACGATGTCCTTGACATGCCCGAGGATGGCCTTGCCCTGTCCGAGAGTTGCCTTGTCATGACCTTGTCATGCCCGACGATTGCCTTACCATGCCCGACGATGGCCTTGCCATGCCCGACGATGGCCTTGTCATGCCCGACGATGGCCTTGTCATGCCCGACAATGGACTTTTCATGCCCGAAGATGGGCTTGTCATGCCCGACGAGGGCCTTGCTATGCCCGACCCTGGCCTTTTCATGTCCAACGATGGCCATGCCATGCCCGACGCTGGCCTTGCCATGTGCGAGAGTTGCCTTGTCATGCCCTTGTCATGCCCAACGATGGCCTTGTCATGTCCGACGCTGGCGTTGCCATGTCCGAGAGTTGCCTTGTCATGCCCTTGCCATGTCCGAGAGTTGCCTTGTGATGCCCGACGATGGCCTTGTCAAGGCCGACGCTGGCCTTGCCATGTCCGAGAGTTGCCTTGTCATGATCTTGTCATGCCCGACGATGGCCTTGTCATGCCCGACGATGGCCTCACCATGTTCAAAAGTGGCATTGTCATGGCCTTGTCATTCCCGACGATGGCCTTGTCATGCCCGACGATTGCCTTGCCATGCTTGACGCTGGCCTTGCCATGCCCGACAATGGCCTTGGCATGCCCGACGATGGACTTTTCATGCCTGACGATGGCCTTGTCATGCCCGACGATGGCCTTGCTATGCCCGACATTGGCATTTTCATGTCCGACGATGGCCTTGCAATGCCCGAAGATGGCTTTGTCATGCCCGACAGTGGCCTTATCATACCCGACGAGGACCTTTTCTCCCCGACGCTGGCCTTGCCATGTCCGAGAGTTGCCTTGTCATGACCTTGTCATGCCCGACGATGGCCTTGCCATGCCCGACGCTGGCCCTATTATTCCCCACGATGGTCTTGCCATGCCCGACGATGGCCTTGTCATGCTTGACGCTGGCATTGACATGCCCTTTTTGATGCCCCACGATGGCCTTGCCATGCCCGACGCTAGCATTGTCATATCCGACGATGGCCTTGTCATGCCCGACAATGACCTTGTCATGCCCGAAGATGGCCTTGTCATGCCCGACGATGGCCTTGTCATGCCCGACGCTGGCCTTGCCATGTCCGAGAGTTGCCTTGTCATGACCTCGTCATGTCCGACGATGGGCTTGCCCTGCCCGACACTGGCCTTGTCATGCCCGACCATGGCCTTGCCATGCCCGACGCTGGCATTGCCATACCCGACGATGGCCTCGCCATGTCCGAGAGTGGCATTGTCATGGCCTTGGCATGTCCGACGATGGCCTTTTCATGCCCGACGATGGCCTTTTTATGCCCGACGATGGCCTTTTCATGCCCGACGATATCCTTGTCATGCCCGACGATAGCCTTGCTATGCCCGAAGCTAGCCTTTTCATGTCCGACGATGGTCTTGCCATGCCCGAAGATGGCCTTGTCATGCCTGACGATGGCTTGTCATGCCCGACGATGGCCTTGCCATGATTGACTATGGGCTTGCCATGTCCGAGAGTTGCCTCGTCATGGCCTTGTCATGCCCGACGATGGCCTTGTCATGCCCGACGATTGCCTTGCCATCCTTGACGCTGGCCTTGCCATGCCCGACAATGGCCTTGTCATGCCCGACGATGGCCTTGGCATGCCCGAAGATGGACTTTTCATGCCTGACGATGGCCTTGTCATGCCCGACGATGGCCTTGCTATGCCCGACACTGGCATTTTCATATCCGACAATGGCCTTGCCATGCCCGAAGATGGCCTTGTCATGCCTGACGATGGCCTTGTCATGCCCGACGATGGCCTTGCCATGCTTGACGATGGGCTTTCCATGTCCGAGAGTTGCCTCGTCATGACCTTGTCATGCCCGACGATGGCCTTGCCATGCTTGACGCTGGCCTTGCCATGCCCGACACTGGCATTTTCATGTCCGACGATGGCCTTGCCATGCCCGAAGATGGCTTTGTCATGCCCGACGTTGGCCTTGTCATGCCCGACGATGACCTTTTCATGCCCGACGCTGGCCTTGCCATGTCCGAGAGTTGCCTTGTCATGACCTTGTCATGCCCGACGATGACCTTGCCATGCCAGACGCTGGCCCTTTCATGCCCCACGATGGCCTTGCCATGCCCGACGATGGCCTTGTCATGCTTGACGCTGGCATTGACATGCCCTTTTTGATGCCCGACGATGGTCTTGCCATGCCCGACGCTGGCATTGTCATATCCGATGATGGCCTTGTCATGCCCGACGATGAGCTTGTCATGCCCGAAGATGGCCTTGTCATGCCCGACGATGGCCTTGTCATGCCCGACGCTGGCCTTGCCATGTCCGAGAGTTGCCTTGTCATGACCTCGTCATGTCCGACGATGGGCTTGCCCTGCCCGACACTGGCCTTGTCATGCCCGACCATGGCCTTGCCATGCCCGACGCTGGCATTGCCATGCCCGACGATGGCCTCGCCATGTCCGAGAGTGGCATTGTCATGGCCTTGGCATGCCCGACGATGGTCTTTTCATGCCCGACGATGGCCTTTTCATGCCCGACGATGGCCTTTTCATGCCCGACGATAGCCTTGTCATGCCCGACGATAGCCTTGCTATGCCCGACGCTAGCCTTTTCATGTCCGACGATGGTCTTTCCATGCCCGAAGATGGCCTTGTCATGCCTGACGATGGCCTTGTCATGCCCGACGATGGCCTTGCCATGCTTGACGATGGGATTGCCATGTCCGAGAGTTGCCTCGTCATGGCCTTGGCATGCCCGACGATGGCCTTGTCATGCCCGACAATGGCCTTGTCATGCCCGACGATGGCCTTGCCATCCTTGACGCTGGCCTTGCCATGCCCGACGATGGCCTTGGCATGCCTCACGATGGCCTTGTTATGCCCGACGATGGCCTTGCTATGCCCGACACTGGCATTTTCATGTCCGACGATGGCCTTGCCATGCCCGAAGATAGCCTTGTCATGCCTGACGATGGCCTTGCCATGCCCGACGATGGCCTTGCCCTGTCCGAGAGTTGCCTTGTCATGACCTTGTCATGCCCGATGATGGTCTCGCTATGCCTGACGATTGCGTTGTCATGTCCGACGAAGTCAATGTCATGCCCGACGATGGCCTTGTCACGCCCGACGATGGCCTTGTCATGCCCGACGAAGGTCTTATCATGCACGACGATGGCCTTGTCATGCCCGACGATGGCCTTGTCATGCCCGACGATTGCCTTGCCATGCCCAACGTTGGCCTTGCCATGTCCGAGAGTTGTCTTGTCATGCCCTTATCATGCCCGACGATGGCCTTGCCATGCTTGACGCTGGCCTTGTCATGCCTAACGATGACCTTGCCATGCCCGACGATGTCCTTGACATGCCCGAGGATGGCCTTGCCCTGTCCGAGAGTTGCCTTGTCATGACCTTGTCATGCCCGACGATTGCCTTACCATGCCCGACGATGGCCTTGCCATGCCCGACGATGGCCTTGTCATGCCCGACGATGGCCTTGTCATGCCCGACAATGGACTTTTCATGCCCGACGATGGCCTTGTCATGTCCGACGCTGGCGTTGCCATGTCCGAGAGTTGCCTTGTCATGCCCTTGCCATGTCCGAGAGTTGCCTTGTGATGCCCGACGATGGCCTTGTCAAGGCCGACGCTGGCCTTGCCATGTCCGAGAGTTGCCTTGTCATGATCTTGTCATGCCCGACGATGGCCTTGTCATGCCCGACGATGGCCTCGCCATGTTCAAAAGTGGCATTGTCATGGCCTTGTCATTCCCGACGATGGCCTTGTCATGCCCGACGATTGCCTTGCCATGCTTGACGCTGGCCTTGCCATGCCCGACAATGGCCTTGGCATGCCCGACGATGGACTTTTCATGCCTGACGATGGCCTTGTCATGCCCGACGATGGCCTTGCTATGCCCGACACTGGCATTTTCATGTCCGACGATGGCCTTGCAATGCCCGAAGATGGCTTTGTCATGCCCGACAGTGGCCTTGTCATACCCGACGAGGACCTTTTCTCCCCGACGCTGGCCTTGCCATGTCCGAGAGTTGCCTTGTCATGACCTTGTCATGCCCGACGATGGCCTTGCCATGCCCGACGCTGGCCCTATTATTCCCCACGATGGTCTTGCCATGCCCGACGATGGCCTTGTCATGCTTGACGCTGGCATTGACATGCCCTTTTTGATGCCCCACGATGGCCTTGCCATGCCCGACGCTGGCATTGTCATATCCGACGATGGCCTTGTCATGCCCGACGATGACCTTGTCATGCCCGAAGATGGCCTTGTCATGCCCGACGATGGCCTTGTCATGCCCGACGCTGGCCTTGCCATGTCCGAGAGTTGCCTTGTCATGACCTCGTCATGTCCGACGATGGGCTTGCCCTGCCCGACACTGGCCTTGTCATGCCCGACCATGGCCTTGCCATGCCCGACGTTGGCATTGCCATACCCGACGATGGCCTCGCCATGTCCGAGAGTGGCATTGTCATGGCCTTGGCATGTCCGACGATGGCCTTTTCATGCCCGACGATGGCCTTTTTATGCCCGACGATGGCCTTTTCATGCCCGACGATATCCTTGTCATGCCCGACGATAGCCTTGCTATGCCCGAAGCTAGCCTTTTCATGTTCGACGATGGTCTTGCCATGCCCGAAGATGGCCTTGTCATGCCTGACGATGGCTTGTCATGCCCGACGATGGCCTTGCCATGATTGACGATGGGCTTGCCATGTCCGAGAGTTGCCTCGTCATGGCCTTGTCATGCCCGACGATGGCCTTGTCATGCCCGACGATTGCCTTGCCATCCTTGACGCTGGCCTTGCCATGCCCGACAATGGCCTTGTCATGCCCGACGATGGCCTTGGCATGCCCGAAGATGGACTTTTCATGCCTGACGATGGCCTTGTCATGCCCGACGATGGCCTTGCTATGCCCGACACTGGCATTTTCATATCCGACAATGGCCTTGCCATGCCCGAAGATGGCCTTGTCATGCCTGACGATGGCCTTGTCATGCCCGACGATGGCCTTGCCATGCTTGACGATGGGCTTGCCATGTCCGAGAGTTGCCTCGTCATGACCTTGTCATGCCCGACGATGGCCTTGCCATGCTTGACGCTGGCCTTGCCATGCCCGACACTGGCATTTTCATGTCCGACGATGGCCTTGCCATGCCCGAAGATGGCTTTGTCATGCCCGACGTTGGCCTTGTCATGCCCGACGATGACCTTTTCATGCCCGACGCTGGCCTTGCCATGTCCGAGAGTTGCCTTGTCATGACCTTGTCATGCCCGACGATGACCTTGCCATGCCCGACGCTGGCCCTTTCATGCCCCACGATGGCCTTGCCATGCCCGACGATGGCCTTGTCATGCTGACGCTGGCATTGACATGCCCTTTTTGATGCCCGACGATGGTCTTGCCATGCCCGACGCTGGCATTGTCATATCCGATGATGGCCTTGTCATGCCCGACGATGAGCTTGTCATGCCCGAAGATGGCCTTGTCATGCCCGACGATGGCCTTGTCATGCCCGACGCTGGCCTTGCCATGTCCGAGAGTTGCCTTGTCATGACCTCGTCATGTCCGACGATGGGCTTGCCCTGCCCGACACTGGCCTTGTCATGCCCGACCATGGCCTTGCCATGCCCGACGCTGGCATTGCCATGCCCGACGATGGCCTCGCCATGTCCGAGAGTGGCATTGTCATGGCCTTGGCATGCCCGACGATGGTCTTTTTATGCCCGACGATGGCCTTTTCATGCCCGACGATGGCCTTTTCATGCCCGACGATAGCCTTGTCATGCCCGACGATAGCCTTGCTATGCCCGACGCTAGCCTTTTCATGTCCGACGATGGTCTTTCCATGCCCGAAGATGGCCTTGTCATGCCTGACGATGGCCTTGTCATGCCCGACGATGGCCTTGCCATGCTTGACGATGGGATTGCCATGTCCGAGAGTTGCCTCGTCATGGCCTTGGCATGCCCGACGATGGCCTTGTCATGCCCGACAATGGCCTTGTCATGCCCGACGATGGCCTTGCCATCCTTGACGCTGGCCTTGCCATGCCCGACGATGGCCTTGGCATGCCTCACGATGGCCTTGTTATGCCCGACGATGGCCTTGCTATGCCCGACACTGGCATTTTCATGTCCGACGATGGCCTTGCCATGCCCGAAGATAGCCTTGTCATGCCTGACGATGGCCTTGCCATGCCCGACGATGGCCTTGCCCTGTCCGAGAGTTGCCTTGTCATGACCTTGTCATGCCCGATGATGGTCTCGCTATGCCTGACGATTGCGTTGTCATGTCCGACGAAGTCAATGTCATGCCCGACGATGGCCTTGTCACGCCCGACGATGGCCTTGTCATGCCCGACGAAGGTCTTATCATGCACGACGATGGCCTTGGCATGCCCGACGATGGCCTTGTCATGCCCGACGATTGCCTTGCCATGCCCAACGTTGGCCTTGCCATGTCCGAGAGTTGTCTTGTCATGCCCTTATCATGCCCGACGATGGCCTTGCCATGCTTGACGCTGGCCTTGTCATGCCTAACGATGACCTTGCCATGCCCGACGATGTCCTTGACATGCCCGAGGATGGCCTTGCCCTGTCCGAGAGTTGCCTTGTCATGACCTTGTCATGCCCGACGATTGCCTTACCATGCCCGACGATGGCCTTGCCATGCCCGACGATGGCCTTGTCATGCCCGACGATGGCCTTGTCATGCCCGACAATGGACTTTTCATGCCCGAAGATGGGCTTGTCATGCCCGACGATGGCCTTGCTATGCCCGACCCTGGCCTTTTCATGTCCAACAATGGCCATGCCATGCCCGACGCTGGCCTTGCCATGTGCGAGAGTTGCCTTGTCATGCCCTTGTCATGCCCAACGATGGCCTTGTCATGCCCGACGCTGGCGTTGCCATGTCCGAGAGTTGCCTTGTCATGCCCTTGCCATGTCCGAGAGTTGCCTTGTGATGCCCGACGATGGCCTTGTCAAGGCCGACGCTGGCCTTGCCATGTCCGAGAGTTGCCTTGTCATGATCTTGTCATGCCCGACGATGGCCTTGTCATGCCCGACGATGGCCTCGCCATGTTCAAAAGTGGCATTGTCATGGCCTTGTCATTCCCGACGATGGCCTTGTCATGCCCGACGATGGCCTTGTCATGCCCGACGATTGCCTTGCCATGCTTGACGCTGGCCTTGCCATGCCCGACAATGGCCTTGGCATGCCCGACGATGGACTTTTCATGCCTGACGATGGCCTTGTCATGCCCGACGATGGCCTTGCTATGCCCGACACTGGCATTTTCATGTCCGACGATGGCCTTGCAATGCCCGAAGATGGCTTTGTCATGCCCGACAGTGGCATTGTCATACCCGACGAGGACCTTTTCTCCCCGACGCTGGCCTTGCCATGTCCGAGAGTTGCCTTGTCATGACCTTGTCATGCCCGACGATGGCCTTGCCATGCCCGACGCTGGCCCTATGATTCCCCACGATGGCGTTGCCATGCCCGACGATGGCCTTGTCATGCTTGACGCTGGCATTGACATGCCCTTTTTGATGCCCCACGATGGCCTTGCCATGCCCGACGCTGGCATTGTCATATCCGACGATGGTCTTGTCATGCCCGACGATGACCTTGTCATGCCCGAAGATGGCCTTGTCATGCCTGACGATGGCCTTGTCATGCCCAACGATTGCCTTGCCTTGCCCGACGATTGCCTTGTCATGCCCGACGATGGCCTTGTCATGCCCGACCATGGCCATGTCAGGCCCGACGATTGCCTTATCATGCCCATTGCCCGATGATGGCCTTGTCATCCTAAACGATAGCCTTGTGATGCCCGACGATGGCCTTGTCATGCCAAACGATGGCCTTGTCATGCCCCACGATGGCCTTGTCATGCCCGACGAAGGGCCTGTCATGCCCGATGATGGCCTTGTCATGCCCGACGATGGCCTTGTCATGGCCGACGATTGCCTTGCCATGCCCGACGTTGGCCTTGCCATGTCCGAGAGTTGTCTTGTCATGCCCTTGTCATGCCCGACGATGGCTTTGCCATGCTTGACGCTGGCCTTGTCATGCCTAACGATGGCCTTGCCATGCCCGACGATGGCCTTGCCCTGTCCGAGAGTTGCCTTGTCATGACCTTGTCATGCCCGACGATGGTCTCGCCATGCCTGACGATTGCGTTGTCATGTCCGACGAAGTCAATGTCATGCCCGACGATGGCCTTGTCACGCCCGACGATGGCCTGGTCATGCCCGACGAAGGTCTTATCATGCACGACGATGGCCTTGTCATGCCCGACGATGGCCTTGTCATGCCCGACGATTGCCTTGCCATGCCCAACGTTGGCCTTGCCATGTCCGAGAGTTGTCTTGTCATGGCCTTGTCATGCCCGACGATGGCCTTGCCATGCTTGACGCTGGCCTTGTCATGCCTAACGATGACCTTGCCATGCCCGACGATGTCCTTGACATGCCCGAGGATGGCCTTGCCCTGTCCGATAGTTGCCTTGTCATGACCTTGTCATGCCCGACGATGGTCTCGCCATGCCCGACGTTTGCGTTGTCATGTCCGACGATGGCCT
This sequence comes from Fagopyrum homotropicum, assembly GCA_033239125.1. Taxonomy (NCBI): domain Eukaryota; kingdom Viridiplantae; phylum Streptophyta; class Magnoliopsida; order Caryophyllales; family Polygonaceae; genus Fagopyrum; species Fagopyrum homotropicum. The sequence goes on from BSWB01000007.1 coordinate 73,736,736, forward strand.
TGTCACGCCCGACGATGGCCTTTTCATGCCCGACGAAGGTCTTATCATGTAACGCCCGACGATGGTCTTGTGATGCCCGACGATGGCCTTGCCATGCCCGACGATGGACTTTTCATGCCTGACGATGGCCTTGTCATGCCCGACGATGGCCTTGCTATGCCCGACACTGGCATTTTCATGTCCGACGATGGCCTTGCAATGCCCGAAGATGGCTTTGTCATGCCCGACAGTGGCCTTGTCATACCCGACGAGGACCTTTTCTCCCCGACGCTGGCCTTGCCATGTCCGAGAGTTGCCTTGTCATGACCTTGTCATGCCCGACGATGGCCTTGCCATGCCCGACGCTGGCCCTATTATTCCCCACGATGGCCTTGCCATGCCCGACGATGGCCTTGTCATGCTTGACGCTGGCATTGACATGCCCTTTTTGATGCCCCACGATGGCCTTGCCATGCCCGACGCTGGCATTGTCATATCCGACGATGGCCTTGTCATGCCCGACGATGACCTTGTCATGCCCGAAGATGGCCTTTTCATGCCCGACGATGGCCTTGTCAGGCCCGACGCTGGCCTTGCCATGTCCGAGAGTTGCCTTGTCATGACCTCGTCATGTCCGACGATGGGCTTGCCCTGCCCGACACTGGCCTTGTCATGCCCGACCATGGCCTTGCCATGCCCGACGCTGGCATTGCCATACTCGACGATGGCCTCGCCATGTCCGAGAGTGGCATTGTCATGGCCTTGGCATGTCCGACGATGGCCTTTTCATGCCCGACGATGGCCTTTTTATGCCCGACGATGGCCTTTTCATGCCCGACGATATCCTTGTGATGCCCGACGATAGCCTTGCTATGCCCGAAGCTAGCCTTTTCATGTCCGACGATGGTCTTGCCATGCCCGAAGATGGCCTTGTCATGCCTGACGATGGCTTGTCATGCCCGACGATGGCCTTGCCATGATTGACGATGGGCTTGCCATGTCCGAGAGTTGCCTCGTCATGGCCTTGTCATGCCCGACGATGGCCTTGTCATGCCCGACGATTGCCTTGCCATCCTTGACGCTGGCCTTGCCATGCCCGACAATGGCCTTGTCATGCCCGACGATGGCCTTGGCATGCCCGAAGATGGACTTTTCATGCCTGACGATGGCCTTGTCATGCCCGACGATGGCCTTGCTATGCCCGACACTGGCATTTTCATATCCGACAATGGCCTTGCCATGCCCGAAGATGGCCTTGTCATGCCTGACGATGGCCTTGTCATGCCCGACGATGGCCTTGCCATGCTTGTTGATGGGCTTGCCATGTCCGAGAGTTGCCTCGTCATGACCTTGTCATGCCCGACGATGGCCTTGCCATGCTTGACGCTGGCCTTGCCATGCCCGACACTGGCATTTTCATGTCCGACGATGGCCTTGCCATGCCCGAAGATGGCTTTGTCATGCCCGACGTTGGCCTTGTCATGCCCGACGATGACCTTTTCATGCCCGACGCTGGCCTTGCCATGTCCGAGAGTTGCCTTGTCATGACCTTGTCATGCCCGACGATGACCTTGCCATGCCCGACGCTGGCCCTTTCATGCCCCACGATGGCCTTGCCATGCCCGACGATGGCCTTGTCATGCTTGACGCTGGCATTGACATGCCCTTTTTGATGCCCGACGATGGTCTTGCCATGCCCGACGCTGGCATTGTCATATCCGATGATGGCCTTGTCATGCCCGACGATGAGCTTGTCATGCCCGAAGATGGCCTTGTCATGCCCGACGATGGCCTTGTCATGCCCGACGCTGGCCTTGCCATGTCCGAGAGTTGCCTTGTCATGACCTCGTCATGTCCGACGATGGGCTTGCCCCGCCCGACACTGGCCTTGTCATGCCCGACCATGGCCTTGCCATGCCCGACGTTGGCATTGCCATGCCCGACGATGGCCTCGCCATGTCCGAGAGTGGCATTGCCATGGCCTTGGCATGCCCGACGATGGTCTTTTCATGCCCGACGATGGCCTTTTCATGCCCGACGATGGCCTTTTCATGCCCGACGATAGCCTTGTCATGCCCGACGCTAGCCTTGCTATGCCCGACGCTAGCCTTTTCATGTCCGACGATGGTCTTTCCATGCCCGAAGATGGCCTTGTCATGCCTGACGATGGCCTTGTCATGCCCGACGATGGCCTTGCCATGCTTGACGATGGGATTGCCATTTCCGAGAGTTGCCTCGTCATGGCCTTGGCATGCCCGACGATGGCCTTGTCATGCCCGACAATGGCCTTGTCATGCCCGACGATGGCCTTGCCATCCTTGACGCTGGCCTTGCCATGCCCGACGATGGCCTTGGCGTGCCTCACGATGGCCTTGTCATGCCCGACGATGGCCTTGCTATGCCCGACACTGGCATTTTCATGTCCGACGATGGCCTTGCCATGCCCGAAGATAGCCTTGTCATGCTTGACGATGGCCTTGCCATGCCCGACGATGGCCTTGCCCTGTCCGAGAGTTGCCTTGTCATGACCTTGTCATGCCCGATGATGGTCTCGCTATGCCTGACGATTGCGTTGTCATGTCCGACGAAGTCAATGTCATGCCCGACGATGGCCTTGTCACGCCCGACGATGGCCTTGTCATGCCCGACGAAGGTCTTATCATGCACGACGATGGCCTTGTCATGCCCGACGATGGCCTTGTCATGCCCGACGATTGCCTTGCCATGCCCAACGTTGGCCTTGCCATGTCCGAGAGTTGTCTTGTCATGCCCTTATCATGCCCGACGATGGCCTTGCCATGCTTGACGCTGGCCTTGTCATGCCTAACGATGACCTTGCCATGCCCGACGATGTCCTTGACATGCCCGAGGATGGCCTTGCCCTGTCCGAGAGTTGCCTTGTCATGACCTTGTCATGCCCGACGATTGCCTTACCATGCCCGACGATGGCCTTGCCATGCCCGACGATGGCCTTGTCATGCCCGACGATGGCCTTGTCATGCCCGACAATGGACTTTTCATGCCCGAAGATGGGCTTGTCATGCCCGACGGTGGCCTTGCTATGCCCGACCCTGGCCTTTTCATGTCCAACGATGGCCATGCCATGCCCGACGCTGGCCTTGCCATGTGCGAGAGTTGCCTTGTCATGCCCTTGTCATGCATAACGATGGCCTTGTCATGCCCGACGCTGGCGTTGCCATGTCCGAGAGTTGCCTTGTCATGCCCTTGCCATGTCCGAGAGTTGCCTTGTGATGCCCGACGATGGCCTTGTCAAGGCCGACGCTGGCCTTGCCATGTCCGAGAGTTGCCTTGTCATGATCTTGTCATGCCCGACGATGGCCTTGTCATGCCCGACGATGGCCTCGCCATGTTCAAAAGTGGCATTGTCATGGCCTTGTCATTCCCGACGATGGCCTTGTCATGCCCGACGATGGCCTTGTCATGCCCAACGATTGCCTTGCCATGCTTGACGCTGGCCTTGCCATGCCCGACAATGGCCTTGGCATGCCCGACGATGGACTTTTCATGCCTGACGATGGCCTTGTCATGCCCGACGATGGCCTTGCTATGCCCGACACTGGCATTTTCATGTCCGACGATGGCCTTGCAATGCCCGAAGATGGCTTTGTCATGCCCGACAGTGGCATTGTCATACCCGACGAGGACCTTTTCTCCCCGACGCTGGCCTTGCCATGTCCGAGAGTTGCCTTGTCATGACCTTGTCATGCCCGACGATGGCCTTGCCATGCCCGACGCTGGCCCTATGATTCCCCACGATGGCCTTGCCATGCCCGACGATGGCCTTGTCATGCTTGACGCTGGCATTGACATGCCCTTTTTGATGCCCCACGATGGCCTTGCCATGCCCGACGCTGGCATTGTCATATCCGACGATGGTCTTGTCATGCCCGACGATGACCTTGTCATGCCCGAAGATGGCCTTGTCATGCCTGACGATGGCCTTGTCATGCCCAACGATTGCCTTGCCTTGCCCGACGATTGCCTTGTCATGCCCGACGATGGCCTTGTCATGCCCGACCATGGCCATGTCAGGCCCGACGATTGCCTTATCATGCCCATTGCCCGATGATGGCCTTGTCATCCTAAACGATAGCCTTGTGATGCCCGACGATGGCCTTGTCATGCCAAACGATGGCCTTGTCATGCCCCACGATGGCCTTGTCATGCCCGACGAAGGGCCTGTCATGCCCGATGATGGCCTTGTCATGCCCGACGATGGCCTTGTCATGGCCGACGATTGCCTTGCCATGCCCGACGTTGGCCTTGCCATGTCCGAGAGTTGTCTTGTCATGCCCTTGTCATGCCCGACGATGGCTTTGCCATGCTTGACGCTGGCCTTGTCATGCCTAACGATGGCCTTGCCATGCCCGACGATGGCCTTGCCCTGTCCGAGAGTTGCCTTGTCATGACCTTGTCATGCCCGACGATGGTCTCGCCATGCCTGACGATTGCGTTGTCATGTCCGACGAAGTCAATGTCATGCCCGACGATGGCCTTGTCACGCCCGACGATGGCCTGGTCATGCCCGACGAAGGTCTTATCATGCACGACGATGGCCTTGTCATGCCCGACGATGGCCTTGTCATGCCCGACGATTGCCTTGCCATGCCCAACGTTGGCCTTGCCATGTCCGAGAGTTGTCTTGTCATGGCCTTGTCATGCCCGACGATGGCCTTGCGATGCTTGACGCTGGCCTTGTCATGCCTAACGATGACCTTGCCATGCCCGACGATGTCCTTGACATGCCCGAGGATGGCCTTGCCCTGTCCGATAGTTGCCTTGTCATGACCTTGTCATGCCCGACGATGGTCTCGCCATGCCCGACGTTTGCGTTGTCATGTCCGACGATGGCCTTGTCACGCCCGACGATGGCCTTTTCATGCCCGACGAAGGTCTTATCATGTAACGCCCGACGATGGTCTTGTGATGCCCGACGATGGCCTTGCCATGCCCGACGCTAGCCTTGCCATGTCGGACGATGGCCTTGTCAGGCCCGACGCTAGCCTTGTCATGCCCGACGATTGCCTTGTCTTGCCCGACGATTGCCTTGTCATGCCCGACGATGGCCTTGTCATGCCCGACCACGGCCTTGTCAGGCCCGACGATTGCCTTATCATGCCCATTGCCCGATGATGGCCTTGTCATCCCAAACGATAGCCTTGTGATGCCCGACGATGGCCTTGTCATGCCAAACGATGGCCTTGTCATGCCCCACGATGGCCTTGTCATGCCCGACGAAGGGCTTGTCATGCCCGACGATGGCCTTGTCATGGTCGACGATTGCCTTGCCATGCCCGACTTTGGCCTTGCCATGTCCGAGAGTTGTCTTGTCATGCCCTTGTCATGCCCAACGATGGCCTTGCCATGCTTGACAATGGCCTTGTCATGCCTAACGATGGCCTTGCCATGCCCGACGATGGCCTTGCCATGTCCGAGAGTTGCCTTGTCATGACCTTGTCATGCCCGATGGTGGTCTCGCCATGCCTGACGATTGCGTCGTCATGTCCGACGAAGTCAATGTCATGCCCGACGATGGCCTTGTCACGCCCGACGATGGCCTTGTCATGCCCGACGAAGGTCTTATCATGCACGACGGTGGCCTTGTCATGCCCGACGATGGCCTTGTCATGCCCGACGATTGCCTTGCCATGCCCAACGTTGGCCTTGCAATGTCCGAGAGTTGTCTTGTCATGCCCTTATCATGCCCGACGATGGCCTTGCCATTCTTGACGCTGGCCTTGTCATGCCTAACGATGACCTTGCCATGCCCGACGATGTCCTTGACATGCCCGAGGATGGCCTTGCCCTGTCCGAGAGTTGCCTTGTCATGACCTTGTCATGCCCGACGATTGCCTTACCATGCCCGACGATGGCCTTGCCATGCCCGACGATGGCCTTGTCATGCCCGACGATGGCCTTGTCATGCCCGACAATGGACTTTTCATGCCCGAAGATGGGCTTGTCATGCCCGACGATGGCCTTGCTATGCCCGACCCTGGCCTTTTCATGTCCAACGATGGCCATGCCATGCCCGACGCTGGCCTTGCCATGTGCGAGAGTTGCCTTGTCATGCCCTTGTCATGCCCAACGATGGCCTTGTCATGTCCGACGCTGGCGTTGCCATGTCCGAGAGTTGCCTTGTCATGCCCTTGCCATGTCCGAGAGTTGCCTTGTGATGCCCGACGATGGCCTTGTCAAGGCCGACGCTGGCCTTGCCATGTCCGAGAGTTGCCTTGTCATGATCTTGTCATGCCCGACGATGGCCTTGTCATGCCCGACGATGGCCTCGCCATGTTCAAAAGTGGCATTGTCATGGCCTTGTCATTCCCGACGATGGCCTTGTCATGCCCGACGATTGCCTTGCCATGCTTGACGCTGGCCTTGCCATGCCCGACAATGGCCTTGGCATGCCCGACGATGGACTTTTCATGCCTGACGATGGCCTTGTCATGCCCGACGATGGCCTTGCTATGCCCGACACTGGCATTTTCATGTCCGACGATGGCCTTGCAATGCCCGAAGATGGCTTTGTCATGCCCGACAGTGGCCTTGTCATACCCGACGAGGACCTTTTCTCCCCGACGCTGGCCTTGCCATGTCCGAGAGTTGCCTTGTCATGACCTTGTCATGCCCAACGATGGCCTTGCCATGCCCGACGCTGGCCCTATTATTCCCCACGATGGCCTTGCCATGCCCGACGATGGCCTTGTCATGCTTGACGCTGGCATTGACATGCCCTTTTTGATGCCCCACGATGGCCTTGCCATGCCCGACGCTGGCATTGTCATATCCGACGATGGCCTTGTCATGCCCGACGATGACCTTGTCATGCCCGACGATGACCTTGTCATGCCCGAAGATGGCCTTGTCATGCCCGACGATGGCCTTGTCATGCCCGACGCTGGCCTTGCCATGTCCGAGAGTTGCCTTGTCATGACCTCGTCATGTCCGACGATGGGCTTGCCCTGCCCGACACTGGCCTTGTCATGCCCGACCATGGCCTTGCCATGCCCGACGCTGGCATTGCCATACCCGACGATGGCCTCGCCATGTCCGAGAGTGGCATTGTCATGGCCTTGGCATGTCCGACGATGGCCTTTTCATGCCCGACGATGGCCTTTTTATGCCCGACGATGGCCTTTTCATGCCCGACGATATCCTTGTCATGCCCGACGATAGCCTTGCTATGCCCGAAGCTAGCCTTTTCATGTCCGACGATGGTCTTGCCATGCCCGAAGATGGCCTTGTCATGCCTGACGATGGCTTGTCATGCCCGACGATGGCCTTGCCATGATTGACGATGGGCTTGCCATGTCCGAGAGTTGCCTCGTCATGGCCTTGTCATGCCCGACGATGGCCTTGTCATGCCCGACGATTGCCTTGCCATCCTTGACGCTGGCCTTGCCATGCCCGACAATGGCCTTGTCATGCCCGACGATGGCCTTGGCATGCCCGAAGATGGACTTTTCATGCCTGACGATGGCCTTGTCATGCCCGACGATGGCCTTGCTATGCCCGACACTGGCATTTTCATATCCGACAATGGCCTTGCCATGCCCGAAGATGGCCTTGTCATGCCTGACGATGGCCTTGTCATGCCCGACGATGGCCTTGCCATGCTTGACGATGGGCTTGCCATGTCCGAGAGTTGCCTCGTCATGACCTTGTCATGCCCGACGATGGCCTTGCCATGCTTGACGCTGGCCTTGCCATGCCCGACACTGGCATTTTCATGTCCGACGATGGCCTTGCCATGCCCGAAGATGGCTTTGTCATGCCCGACGTTGGCCTTGTCATGCCCGACGATGACCTTTTCATGCCCGACGCTGGCCTTGCCATGTCCGAGAGTTGCCTTGTCATGACCTTGTCATGCCCGACGATGACCTTGCCATGCCCGACGCTGGCCCTTTCATGCCCCACGATGGCCTTGCCATGCCCGACGATGGCCTTGTCATGCTTGACGCTGGCATTGACATGCCATTTTTGATGCCCGACGATGGTCTTGCCATGCCCGACGCTGGCATTGTCATATCCGATGATGGCCTTGTCATGCCCGACGATGAGCTTGTCATGCCCGAAGATGGCCTTGTCATGCCCGACGATGGCCTTGTCATGCCCGACGCTGGCCTTGCCATGTCCGAGAGTTGCCTTGTCATGACCTCGTCATGTCCGACGATGGGCTTGCCCTGCCCGACACTGGCCTTGTCATGCCCGACCATGGCCTTGCCATGCCCGACGCTGGCATTGCCATGCCCGACGATGGCCTCGCCATGTCCGAGAGTGGCATTGTCATGGCCTTGGCATGCCCGACGATGGTCTTTTCATGCCCGACGATGGCCTTTTCATGCCCGACGATGGCCTTTTCATGCCCGACGATAGCCTTGTCATGCCCGACGATAGCCTTGCTATGCCCGACGCTAGCCTTTTCATGTCCGACAATGGTCTTTCCATGCCCGAAGATGGCCTTGTCATGCCTGACGATGGCCTTGTCATGCCCGACGATGGCCTTGCCATGCTTGACGATGGGATTGCCATGTCCGAGAGTTGCCTCGTCATGGCCTTGGCATGCCCGACGATGGCCTTGTCATGCCCGACAATGGCCTTGTCATGCCCGACGATGGCCTTGCCATCCTTGACGCTGGCCTTGCCATGCCCGACGATGGCCTTGTCATGCCCGACGATGGCCTTGGCATGCCTCACGATGGCCTTGTCATGCCCGACGATGGCCTTGCTATGCCCGACACTGGCATTTTCATGTCCGACGATGGCCTTGCCATGCCCGAAGATAGCCTTGTCATGCCTGACGATGGCCTTGCCATGCCCGACGATGGCCTTGCCCTGTCCGAGAGTTGCCTTGTCATGACCTTGTCATGCCCGATGATGGTCTCGCTATGCCTGACGATTGCGTTGTCATGTCCGACGAAGTCAATGTCATGCCCGACGATGGCCTTGTCACGCCCGACGATGGCCTTGTCATGCCCGACGAAGGTCTTATCATGCACGACGATGGCCTTGTCATGCCCGACGATGGCCTTGTCATGCCCGACGATTGCCTTGCCATGCCCAACGTTGGCCTTGCCATGTCCGAGAGTTGTCTTGTCATGCCCTTATCATGCCCGACGATGGCCTTGCCATGCTTGACGCTGGCCTTGTCATGCCTAACGATGACCTTGCCATGCCCGACGATGTCCTTGACATGCCCGAGGATGGCCTTGCCCTGTCCGAGAGTTGCCTTGTCATGACCTTGTCATGCCCGACGATTGCCTTACCATGCCCGACGATGGCCTTGCCATGCCCGACGATGGCCTTATCATGCCCGACGATGGCCTTGTCATGCCCGACAATGGACTTTTCATGCCCGAAGATGGGCTTGTCATGCCCGACGATGGCCTTGCTGTGCCCGACCCTGGCCTTTTCATGTCCAACGATGGCCATGCCATGCCCGACGCTGGCCTTGCCATGTGCGAGAGTTGCCTTGTCATGCCCTTGTCATGCCCAACGATGGCCTTGTCATGCCCGACGCTGGCGTTGCCATGTCCGAGAGTTGCCTTGTCATGCCCTTGCCATGTCCGAGAGTTGCCTTGTGATGCCCGACGATGGCCTTGTCAAGGCCGACGCTGGCCTTGCCATGTCCGAGAGTTGCCTTGTCATGATCTTGTCATGCCCGACGATGGCCTTGTCATGCCCGACGATGGCCTCGCCATGTTCAAAAGTGGCATTGTCATGGCCTTGTCATTCCCGACGATGGCCTTGTCATGCCCGACGATGGCCTTGTCATGCCCGACGATTGCCTTGCCATGCTTGACGCTGGCCTTGCCATGCCCGACAATGGCCTTGGCATGCCCGACGATGGACTTTTCATGCCTGACGATGGCCTTGTCATGCCCGACGATGGCCTTGCTATGCCCGACACTGGCATTTTCATGTCCGACGATGGCCTTGCAATGCCCGAAGATGGCTTTGTCATGCCCGACAGTGGCCTTGTCATACCCGACGAGGACCTTTTCTCCCCGACGCTGGCCTTGCCATGTCCGAGAGTTGCCTTGTCATGACCTTGTCATGCCCGACGATGGCCTTGCCATGCCCGACGCTGGCCCTATGATTCCCCACGATGGCCTTGCCATGCCCGACGATGGCCTTGTCATGCTTGACGCTGGCATTGACATGCCCTTTTTGATGCCCCACGATGGCCTTGCCATGCCCGACGCTGGCATTGTCATATCCGACGATGGTCTTGTCATGCCCGACGATGACCTTGTCATGCCCGAAGATGGCCTTGTCATGCCTGACGATGGCCTTGTCATGCCCGACGCTGGCCTTGCCATGTCCGAGAGTTGCCTTGTCATGACCTCGTCATGTCCGACGATGGGCTTGCCCTGCCCGACACTGGCCTTGTCATGCCCGACCATGGCCTTGCCATGCCCGACGCTGGCATTGCCATACCCGACGATGGCCTCGCCATGTCCGAGAGTGGCATGGTCATGGCCTTGGCATGTCCGACGATGGCCTTTTCATGCCCGACGATGGCCTTTTTATGCCCGACGATGGCCTTTTCATGCCCGACGATATCCTTGTCATGCCCGACGATAGCCTTGCTATGCCCGAAGCTAGCCTTTTCATGTCCGACGATGGTCTTGCCATGCCCGAAGATGGCCTTGTCATGCCTGACGATGGCTTGTCATGCCCGACGATGGCCTTGCCATGCTTGACGATGGGCTTGCCATGTCCGAGAGTTGCCTCGTCATGGCCTTGTCATGCCCGACGATGGCCTTGTCATGCCCGACGATTGCCTTGCCATCCTTGACGCTGGCCTTGCCATGCCCGACAATGACCTTGTCATGCCCGACGATGGCCTTGGCATGCCCGAAGATGGACTTTTCATGCCTGACGATGGCCTTGTCATGCCCGACAATGGCCTTGCTATGCCCGACACTGGCATTTTCATATCCGACAATGGCCTTGCCATGCCCGAAGATGGCCTTGTCATGCCTGACGATGGCCTTGTCATGCCCGACGATGGCCTTGCCATGCTTGACGATGGGCTTGCCATGTCCGAGAGTTGCCTCGTCATGACCTTGTCATGCCCGACGATGGCCTTGCCATGCTTGACGCTGGCCTTGCCATGCCCGACACTGGCATTTTCATGTCCGACGATGGCCTTGCCATGCCCGAACATGGCTTTGTCAGGCCCGACGTTGGCCTTGTCATGCCCGACGATGACCTTTTCATGCCCGACGCTGGCCTTGCCATGTCCGAGAGTTGCCTTGTCATGACCTCGTCATGTCCGACGATGGGCTTGCCCTGCCCGACACTGGCCTTGTCATGCCCGACCATGGCCTTGCCATGCCCGACGCTGGCATTGCCATACCCGACGATGGCCTCGCCATGTCCGAGAGTGGCATGGTCATGGCCTTGGCATGTCCGACGATGGCCTTTTCATGCCCGACGATGGCCTTTTTATGCCCGACGATGGCCTTTTCATGCCCGACGATATCCTTGTCATGCCCGACGATAGCCTTGCTATGCCCGAAGCTAGCCTTTTCATGTCCGACGATGGTCTTGCCATGCCCGAAGATGGCCTTGTCATGCCTGACGATGGCTTGTCATGCCCGACGATGGCCTTGCCATGCTTGACGATGGGCTTGCCATGTCCGAGAGTTGCCTCGTCATGGCCTTGTCATGCCCGACGATGGCCTTGTCATGCCCGACGATTGCCTTGCCATCCTTGACGCTGGCCTTGCCATGCCCGACAATGACCTTGTCATGCCCGACGATGGCCTTGGCATGCCCGAAGATGGACTTTTCATGCCTGACGATGGCCTTGTCATGCCCGACAATGGCCTTGCTATGCCCGACACTGGCATTTTCATATCCGACAATGGCCTTGCCATGCCCGAAGATGGCCTTGTCATGCCTGACGATGGCCTTGTCATGCCCGACGATGGCCTTGCCATGCTTGACGATGGGCTTGCCATGTCCGAGAGTTGCCTCGTCATGACCTTGTCATGCCCGACGATGGCCTTGCCATGCTTGACGCTGGCCTTGCCATGCCCGACACTGGCATTTTCATGTCCGACGATGGCCTTGCCATGCCCGAACATGGCTTTGTCAGGCCCGACGTTGGCCTTGTCATGCCCGACGATGACCTTTTCATGCCCGACGCTGGCCTTGCCATGTCTGAGAGTTGCCTTGTCATGACCTTGTCATGCCCGACGATGACCTTGCCATGCCCGACGCTGGCCCTTTCATGCCCCACGATGGCCTTGCCATGCCCGACGATGGCCTTGTCATGCTTGACGCTGGCATTGACATGCCCTTTTTGATGCCTGACGATGGTCTTGCCATGCCCGACGCTGGCATTGTCATATCCGATGATGGCCTTGTCATGCCCGACGATGAGCTTGTCATGCCCGAAGATGGCCTTGTCATGCCCGACGATGGCCTTGTCATGCCCGACGCTGGCCTTGCCATGTCCGAGAGTTGCCTTGTCATGACCTCGTCATGTCCGACGATGGGCTTGCCCTGCCCGACACTGGCCTTCACATGCCCGACCATGGCCTTGCCATGCCCGACGCTGGCATTGCCATGCCCGACGATGGCCTCGCCATGTCCGAGAGTGGCATTGTCATGGCCTTGGCATGCCCGTCGATGGTCTTTTCATGCCCGACGATGGCCTTTTCATGCCCGACGATGGCCTTTTCATGCCCGACGATAGCCTTGTCATGCCAGACGATAGCCTTGCTATGCCCGACGCTAGCCTTTTCATGTCCGACGATGGTCTTTCCATGCCCGAAGATGGCCTGGTCATGCCTGACGATGGCCTTGTCATGCCCGACGATGGCCTTGCCATGCTTGACGATGGGATTGCCATGTCCGAGAGTTGCCTCGTCATGGCCTTGGCATGCCCAACGATGGCCTTGTCATGCCCGACGATGGCCTTGTCATGCCCGACGATGGCCTTGCCATCCTTGACGCTGGCCTTGCCATTCCCGACGATGGCCTTGTCATGCCCGACGATGGCCTTGGCATGCGCGACGATGGAGTTTTCATGCCTGACGATGGCCTTGTCATGCCCGACGATGGCCTTGCTATGCCCGACACTGGCATTTTCATGTCCGACGATGGCCTTGCCATGCCCGAAGATAGCCTTGTCATGCCTGACGATGGCCTTGTCATGCCCGACGATGGCCTTCCCATGCTTGACGATGGGCTTGCCATGTCCGAGAGTTGCCTCGTCATGTCCTTGTCATGCCCGACGATGGCCTTGTCATGCCCGACGATTGCCTTGCCATGCTTGACGCTGGCCTTGCCGTGCCCGACAATGGCCTTGTCATGCCCGACGATGGCCTTGGTATGCCCGACGATGGACTTTTCATGCCCGACGATGGCCTTGTCATGCCCAACGATTGCCTTGTCTTGCCCGACGATTGCCTTGTCATGCCCGACGATGGCCTTGTCATGCCCGACAATGGCCTTGTCATGCCCGATGATTGCCTTATCATGCCCATTGCTCGATGATGGCCTTGTCAGCCCAAACGATAACCTTGTGATGCCCGACGATGGCCTTGTCATGCCCGACGAAGGGCTTGTCATGCCCGATGATGGCCTTGTCATGCCCGATGATGGCCTTGTCATGCCCGACAATTGCCTTGCAATGCCCGACGCTGGCCTTGCCATGTCCGAGAGTTGTCTTGTCATGCCCTTGTCATGCCCGACTATGGCCTTGGGATGCTTGACGCTGGCCTTGTCATGCCTAACGATGGCCTTGCCATGCCCGACGATGGCCTTGACATGCCCGAGGATGGCCTTGCCCTGTCCGAGAGTTGCCTTGTCATGACCTTGTCACGCCCGACGATGGCCTTGTCATGCCCGACGAAGGTCTTATCATGCACGACGATGGCCTTGTCATGCCCGACGATGGCCTTGTCATGCCCGACGATTGCCTTGCCTTGCCCAACGTTGGCCTTGCCATGTCCGACGATGGCCTTGCCATGCTTGACGCTGGCCTTGTCATGCCTAACGATGACCTTGCCATGCCCGACGATGTCCTTGACATGCCCGAGGATGGCCTTGCCCTGTCCGAGAGTTGCCTTGTCATGACCTTGTCATGCCCGACGATGGTCTCGCCATGCCCGACGATTGCGTTGTCATGTCCGACGATGGCCTTGTCACGCCCGACGATGGCCTTTTCATGCCCGACGAAGGTCTTATCATGCCCGACGATGGCCTTGTCATGCCGACGATGGCCTTGTCATGCCCGACGATGGCCTTGTCATCCCGACGATTGCCCGACGATGGCCTTGCCATGCCCGACGATGGCCTTGTCATGCCCGACGATGGCCTTGTCATGCCCGACAATGGACTTTTCATGCCCGAAGATGGGCTTGTCATGCCCGACGATGGCCTTGCTATGCCGGACCCTGGCCTTTTCATGTCCAACGATGGCCATGCCATGCCCGACGCTGGCCTTGCCATGTGCGAGAATTGCCTTGTCATGCCCTTGTCATGCCCAACGATGGTCTTGTCATGCCCGACGCTGGCGTTGCCATGTCCGAGAGTTGCCTTGTCATGCCCTTGCCATGTCCGAGAGTTGCCTTGTGATGCCCGACGATGGCCTTGTCAAGGCCGACGCTGGCCTTGCCATGTCCGAGAGTTACCTTGTCATGATCTTGTCATGCCCGACGCTGGCCTTGTCATGCCCGACGATGGCCTCGCCATGTTCAAAAGTGGCATTGTCATGGCCTTGTCATTCCCGACGATGGCCTTGTCATGCCCGACGATGGCCTTGTCATGCCCGACGATTGCCTTGCCATGCTTGACGCTGGCCTTGCCATGCCCGACAATGGCCTTGGCATGCCCGACGATGGACTTTTCATGCCTGACGATGGCCTTGTCATGCCCGACGATGGCCTTGCTATGCCCGACACTGGCATTTTCATGTCCGACGATGGCCTTGCCATGCCCGAAGATGGCTTTGTCATGCCCGATAGTGGCCTTGTCATACCCGACGATGACCTTTTCTCCCCGACGCTGGCCTTGCCATGTCCGAGAGTTGCCTTGTCATGACCTTGTCATGCCCGACGATGGCCTTGCCATGCCCGACGCTGGCCCTATCATGCCCCACGATGGCCTTGCCATGCCCGACGATGGCCTTGTCATGCTTGACGCTGGCATTGACATGCCCTTTTTGATGCCCCACGATGGCCTTGCCATGCCCGACGCTGGCATTGTCATATCCGACGATGGCCTTGTCATGCCCGACGATGACCTTGTCATGCCCGAAGATGGCCTTGTCATGCCCGACGATGGCCTTGTCATGCCCGACGCTGGCCTTGCCATGTCCGAGAGTTGCCTTGTCATGACCTCGTCATGCCCGACGATGGGCTTGCCCTGCCCGACATTGGCCTTGTCATGCCCGACCATGGCCTTGCCATGCCCGACGCTGGCATTGCCATGCCCGACGATGGCCTCGCCATGTCAGAGAGTGGCATTGTCATGGCCTTGGCATGTCCGACGATGGCCTTTTCATGCCCGACGATGGCCTTTTTATGCCCGACGATGGCCTTTTCATGCCCGACGATATCCTTGTCATGCCCGACGATAGCCTTGCTATGCCCGAAGCTAGCCTTTTCATGTCCGACGATGGTCTTGCCATGCCCGAAGATGGCCTTGTCATGCCTGACGATGGCTTGTCATGCCCGACGATGGCCTTGCCATCCTTGACGATGGGCTTGCCATGTCCGAGAGTTGCCTCGTCATGGCCTTGTCATGCCCGACGATGGCCTTGTCATGCCCGACGATGGCCTTGTCATGCCCAACGATTGCCTTGCCATCCTTGACGCTGGCCTTGCCATGCCCGACAATGGCCTTGTCATGCCCGACGATGGCCTTGGCATGCCCAAAGATGGACTTTTCATGCCTGACGATGGCCTTGTCATGCCCGACGATGGCCTTGTTATGCCCGACACTGGCATTTTCATGTCCGACAATGGCCTTGCCATGCCCGAAGATGGCCTTGTCATGCCTGACGATGGCCTTGTCATGCCCGACGATGGCCTTGCCATGCTTGACGCTGGCCTTGCCATGTCCGAGAGTTGCCTTGTCATGACCTTGTCATGCCCGACGATGGCCTTGCCATGCCCGACGATGGCCTTGTCATGCCCAACGAGTGCCTTGTCTTGCCCGACGATTGCCTTGTCATGCCCGACGATGGCCTTGTCATGCCCGACCATGGCCTTGTCATGCCCAACGATTGCCTTGTCATGCCCATTGCTCGATGATGGCCTTGTCAGCCCAAATGATAGCCTTGTGATGCCCGACGATGGCCTTGTCATGCCAAACGATGGCCTTGTCATGCCCGACGATGGCCTTGTCATGCCCGACGAAGGGCTTGTCATGCCCGATGATGGCCTTGTCATGTCCGACGATGGCCTTGTCACGCCCGACGATGGCCTTGTCATGCCCGACGAAGGCCTTATCATGCCCGAAGATGGCCTTGTCATGCCCGACGATGGCCTTGTCATGCCCGACGATGGCCTTGTCATTCCGACGATTGCCTTACCATGCCCGACGATGGCCTTGCCATGCCCGACGATGGCCTTGTCATGCAAGTCGATGGCCTTGTCATGCCCGACGATGGACTTTTCATGCCCGACGATGGGCTTGTCATGCCCGACGATGACCTTGCTATGCCCGAACCTGGCCTTTTCATGTCAAACGATGGCCTTGCCATGCCCGACGCTGGCCTTGCCATGCGTGATAGTTGCCTTGTCATGCCCTTGTCATGCCCGACGATGGCCTTGTCATGCCCGACGCTGGCCTTGCCATGTCCGAGAGTTGCCTTGTCATGCCCTTGTCATGTTCGACGATGGTCTTGCTATGCCCGAAGATGGCCTTGTCATGCTTGACGATGGCATGGTCATGCCTGACGATGGCCTTGTCATGCCCGACGATGGGCTTGCCCTGCCCGACACTGGCCTTGTCATGCCCGACCATGGCCTTGCCATGCTCGACGCTGGCATTGCCATGCCCGACGATTGCCTCGCCATGTCCGAGAGTGGCATTGTCATGGCCTTGGCATGTCCGACGATGGGCTTTTCATGCCCGACGATGGCCTTTTTATGCCCGACGATGGCCTTTTCATGCCCGACGATATCCTTGTCATGCCTGACGATAGCCTTGCTATGCCCGACGCTAGCCTTTTCATGTCCGACGATGGTCTTGCCATGCCCGAAGATGGCCTTGTCATGCCTGACGATGGCCTTGTCATGCCCGACGATCGCCTTGCCATGCTTGACGATGGGCTTTCCATGTCCGAGAGTTGCCTCGTCATGGCCTTGTCATGCCCGACGATGGCCTTGTCATGCCCGACAATTGCCTTGCCATCCTTGACGCTGGCCTTGCCATGCCCGACAATGGCCTTGTCATGCCCGACGATGGCCTTGGCATGCCCGACGATGGACTTTTCATGCCTGACGATGGCCTTGTCATGCCCGACGATGGCCTTGCTATGCCCGACACTGGCATTTTCATGTCCGACGATGGCCTTGCCATGCCCGAAGATGGCCTTGTCATGCCCGACGATGGCCTTGGCATGCCCGACGATGGCCTTGTCATGCCCGACGATGGCCTTGCCATGCTTGACGCTGGCCTTGCCATGCCCGACACTGGCATTTTCATGTCCGACGATGGCCTTGCCATGCCCGAAGATAGCTTTGTCATGCCCGACATTGGCCTTGTCATGCCCGACGATGACCTTTTCATGCCCGACGCTGGCCTTGCCATGTCCGAGAGTTGCCTTGTCATGACCTTGTCATCCCCGACGATAGCCTTGCCATGCCCGACGCTGGCCCTGTCATGCCCCACGATGGCCTTGCCATGCCCGACGATGGCCTTGTCATGCTTGACGCTGGCATTGACATCCCCTTTTTGATGCCCAACGATGGCCTTGCCATGCCCGACGCTGGCATGGTCATATCCGACGATGGCCTTGTCATGCCCGACGATGACCTTGTCATGCCCGAAGATGGCCTTGTCATGCCCGACGATGGCCTTGTCATGCCCGACGCTGGCCTTGCCATGTCCGAGAGTTGTCTTGTCATGACCTCGTCATGTCCGACGATGGGCTTGCCCTGCCCGACACTGGCCTTGTCATGCCCGACCATGGCCTTGCCATGCCCGACGCTGGCATTGCCATGCCCGACGATGGCCTCGCCATGTCCGAGAGTGGCATTGTCATGGCCTTGGCATGCCCGACAATGGCCTTTTCACGCCCGACGATGGCCTTTTCATGCCCGACGATGGCCTTTTCATGCCCGACGATAGCCTTATCATGCCCGACGATAGCCTTGCTATGCCCGACGCTAGCCTTTTCATGTCCGACGATGGTCTTGCCATGCCCGAAGATGGCCTTGTCATGCCTGACGATGGCCTTGTCATGCCCGACGATGGCCTTGCCATGCTTGACGATGAGCTTGCCATGTCCGAGAGTTGCCTCGTCATGGCCTTGTCATGCCCGACGATGGCCTTGTCATGCCCGACGATGGCCTTGTCATGCCCGACGATGGCCTTGTCATGCCCGACGATTGCCTTGCCATCCTTGACGCTGGCCTTGCCATGCCCGACAACGGCCTTGTCAAGACCTACGACGGCCTCGCCATGTCCAAGAGTGGCATTGTCAGGGCCTTGTCATGCCCGACGATGGTCTTGTGATGCCCGACGATGGCCTTGCCATGCCCGACGCTGGCCTTGCCATGTCGGACGATGGCCTTGTCAGGCCCGACGCTAGCCTTGTCATGCCCAACGATTGCCTTGTCTTGCCCGACGATTGCCTTGTCATGCCCGACGATGGCCTTGTCATGCCCGACCATGGCCTTGTCATGCCCGACGATTGCCTTATCATGCCCATTGCCCGATGATGGCCTTGTCATCCCAAACGATAGCCTTGTGATGCCCGACGATGGCCTTGTCATGCCAAACGATGGCCTTGTCATGCCCCACGATGGCCTTGTCATGCCCGACGAAGGGCTTGTCATGCCCGATGATGGCCTTGTCATGCCCGACGATGGCCTTGTCATGGCCGACGATTGCCTTGCCATGCCCGACGTTGGCCTTGCCATGTCCGAGAGTTGTCTTGTCATGCCCTTGTCATGCCCGACGATGGCCTTGCCATGCTTGACGCTGGCCTTGTCATGCCTAACGATGGCCTTGCCATGCCCGACGATGGCCTTGCCCTGTCCGAGAGTTGCCTTGTCATGACCTTGTCATGCCCGACGATGGTCTCGCCATGCCTGACGATTGCGTTGTCATGTCGGACGAAGGCCATGTCATGCCCGACGATGGCCTTGTCACGCCCGACGATGGCCTTGTCATGCCCGACGAAGGTCTTATCATGCCCGACGATGGCCTTGTCATGCCCGACGATGGCCTTGTCATGCCCGACGATCGCCTTGCCATGCCCGATGTTGGCCTTGCCATGTCCGAGAGTTGTCTTGTCATGCCCTTGTCATGCCCGACGATAGCCTTGCCATGCTTGACGCTGGCCTTGTCATGCCTAACGATGGCCTTGACAGGCCCAAGGATGGCCTTGCCCTGTCCGAGAGTTGCCTTGTCATGACCTTGTCATGCCCGACGATGGTCTCGCCATGCCCGACGATTGCGTTGTCATGTCCGACGATGGCCTTGTCATGCCCGACGATGGCCTTGTCACGCCCGACGATGGCCTTTTCATGCCCGACGAAGTTCTTATCATGCCCGACGATGGCCTTGTCATGCCCGACGATGGCCTTGTCATGCCCGACGATGGCCTTGTCGTCCCGACGATTGCCTTACCATGCCCGACGATGGCCTTTCCATGCCCGACGATGGCGTTGTCATGCCCGACGATGGCCTTGTCATGCCCGACGATGGACTTTTCATGCCCGACGATGGGCTTGTCATGCCCGACGATGGCCTTGCTATGCCCGACCCTGGCCTTTTCATGTCCAACGATGGCCATGCCATGCCCGACGCTGGCCTTGCCATGTGCGAGAGTTGCCTTGTCATGCCCTTTTCATGCCCAAGGATGGCCTTGTCATGCCAGACGCTGGCCTTGCCATGTCCGAGAGTTGCCTTGTCATGCCCTTGCCATGTCCGAGAGTTTCCTTGTGATGCCCGACGATGGCCTTGTCAATGCCGACGCTGGCCTTGCCATGTCCGAGAGTTGCCTTGTCATGATCTTGTCATGCCCGACGCTGGCCTTGTCATGCCCGACGATGGCCTCACAATGTTCAAAAGTGGCTTTGTCATGGCCTTGTCATGCCCGACGATGGCCTTGTCATGCCCGACGATGGCCTTGTCATGCCCGACGATTGCCTTGCCATGCTTGACGCTGGCCTTGCCATGCCCGACAATGGCCTTGGCATGCCCGACGATGGACTTTTCATGCCCGACGATGGCCTTGCTATGCCCGACACTGGCATTTTCATGTCCGACGATGGCCTTGCCATGCCCGAAGATGGCTTTGTCATGCCCGACGTTGGCCTTGTCATGCCCAACGATGTCCTCGCCATGTCCGAGAGTGGCATTGTCATGGCCTTGGCATGCCCGACAATGTCCTTTTCATGCCCGACGATGGCCTTTTCATGCCCAACGATAGCCTTGTCATGCCCGACGATAGCCTTGCTATGCCCGACGCTAGCCTTTTCATGTCCGACGATGGTCTTGCCATGCCCGAAGATGGCCTTGTCATGCCTGACGATGGCCTTGTCATGCCTGACGATGGCCTTGCCATGCCCGACGCTGGCCTTGCCATGTCGGACGATGGCCTTGTCAGGCCCGACGCTAGCCTTGTCATGCCCAACGATTGCCTTGTCTTGCCCGACGATTGCCTTGTCATGCCCGACGATGGCCTTGTCATGCCCGACGATTGCCTTATCATGCCCATTGCCCGATGATGGCCTTGTCATCCCAAACGATAGCCTTGTGATGCCCGACGATGGCCTTGTCATGCCCCACGATGGCCTTGTCATGCCCGACGAAGGGCTTATCATGCCCGATGATGGCCTTGTCATGCCCGACGATGGCCTTGTCATGGCCGACGATTGCCTTGCCATGCCCGACGTTGGCCTTGCCATGTCCGAGAGTTGTCTTGTCATGCCCTTGTCATGCCCGACGATAGCCTTGCCATGCTTGACGCTGGCCTTGTCATGCCTAACGATGGCCTTGACATGCCCAAGGATGGCCTTGCCCTGTCCGAGAGTTGCCTTGTCATGACCTTGTCATGCCCGACGATGGTCTCGCCATGCCCGACGATTGCGTTGTCATGTCCGACGATGGCCTTGTCATGCCCGACGATGGCCTTGTCACGCCCGACGATGGCCTTTTCATGCCCGACGAAGTTCTTATCATGCCCGACGATGGCCTTGTCATGCCCGACGATGGCTTGTCATGCCCGACGATGGCCTTGTCGTCCCGACGATTGCCTTACCATGCCCGACGATGGCCTTTCCATGCCCGACGATGGCCTTGTCATGCCCGACGATGGACTTTTCATGCCCGACGATGGGCTTGTCATGCCCGACGATGGCCTTGCTATGCCCGACCCTGGCCTTTTTATGTCCAACGATGGCCATGCGATGCCCGACGCTGGCCTTGCCATGTGCGAGAGTTGCCTTGTCATGCCCTTTTCATGCCCGACGATGGCCTTGTCATGCCAGACGCTGGCCTTGCCATGTCCGAGAGTTGCCTTGTCATGCCCTTGCCATGTCCGAGACTTGCCTTGTGATGCCCGACGATGGCCTTGTCAATGCCGACGCTGGCCTTGCCATGTCCGAGAGTTGCCTTGTCATGAACTTGTCATGCCCGACGCTGGCCTTGTCATGCCCGACGATGGCCTCGCAATGTTCAAAAGTGGCTTTGTCATGGCCTTGTCATGCCCGACGATGGCCTTGTCATGCCCGACGATGGCCTTGTCATGCCCGACGATTGCCTTGCCATGCTTGACGCTGGCCTTGCCATGCCCGACAATGGCCTTGGCATGCCCGACGATGGACTTTTCATGCCTGACGATGGCCTTTTCATGCCCGACGATGGCCTTGCTATGCCCGACACTGGCATTTTCATGTCCGACGATGGCCTTGCCATGCCCGAAGATGGCTTTGTCATGCCCGACGTTGGCCTTGTCATGCCCAACGATGTCCTCGCCATGTCCGAGAGTGGCATTGTCATGGCCTTGGCATGCCCGACAATGGCCTTTTCATGCCCGACGATGACCTTTTCATGCCCGACGATGGCCTTTTCATGCCCGACGATAGCCTTGTCATGCCCGACGATAGCCTTGCTATGCCCGACGCTAGCCTTTTCATGTCCGACGATGGTCTTGCCATGCCCGAAGATGGCCTTGTCATGCCTGACGATGGCCTTGTCATGCCCGACGATGGCCTTGCCATGTTTGACGATGAGCTTGCCATGTCCGAGAGTTGCCTCGTCATGGCCTTGTCATGCCCGACGATGGTCTTGTCATGCCCGACGATGGCCTTGTCATGCCCGACGATTGCCTTGCCATCCTTGATGCTGGCCTTGCCATGCCCGACAATGGCCTTGTCAAGACCTACGACGGCCTCGCCATGTCTGAGAGTGGCATTGTCATGGCCTTGTCACGCCCGACGATGGTCTTGTGATGCCCGAC
Source organism: Fagopyrum homotropicum (assembly GCA_033239125.1). NCBI lineage: Eukaryota > Viridiplantae > Streptophyta > Magnoliopsida > Caryophyllales > Polygonaceae > Fagopyrum > Fagopyrum homotropicum. The sequence goes on from BSWB01000007.1 coordinate 73,759,402, forward strand.
GATGGCCTTGCCATGCCCGACGCTGGCCTTGCCATGTCGGACGATGGCCTTGTCAGGCCCGACGCTAGCCTTGTCATGCCCAACGATTGCCTTGTCTTGCCCGACGATTGCCTTGTCATGCCCGACGATGGCCTTGTCATGCCCGACGATTGCCTTATCATGCCCATTGCCCGATGATGGCCTTGTCATCCCAAACGATAGCCTTGTGATGCCCGACGATGGCCTTGTCATGCCCCACGATGGCCTTGTCATGCCCGACGAAGGGCTTATCATGCCCGATGATGGCCTTGTCATGCCCGACGATGGCCTTGTCATGGCCGACGATTGCCTTGCCATGCCCGACGTTGGCCTTGCCATGTCCGAGAGCTGTCTTGTCATGCCCTTGTCATGCCCGACGATGGCCTTGCCATGCTTGACGCTGGCCTTGTCATGCCTAACGATGGCCTTGCCATGCCCGACGATGGCCTTGCCTTGTCCGAGAGTTGCCTTGTCATGACCTTGTCATGCCCGACGATGGTCTCGCCATGCCTGACGATTGCGTTGTCATGTCCGACGAAGGCCATGTCATGCCCGACGATGGCCTTGTCACGCCCGACGATGGCCTTGTCATGCCCGACGAAGGTCTTATCATGCCCGACGATGGCCTTGTCATGCCCGACGATGGCCTTGTCATGCCCGACGATTGCCTTGCCATGCCCGACGTTGGCCTTGCCATGTCCGAGAGTTGTCTTGTCATGCCCTTGTCATGCCCGACGATGGCCTTGCCATGCTTGACGCTGGCCTTGTCATGCCTAACGATGGTCTTGCCATGCCCGACGATGGCCTTGACATGCCCGAGGATGGCCTTGCCCTGTCCGAGAGTTGCCTTGTCATGACCTTGTCATGCCCGACGATGGTCTCGCCATGCCCGACGATTGCGTTGTCATGTCCGACGATGGCCTTGTCATGCCCGACGATGGCCTTGTCACGCCCGACGATGGCCTTTTCATGCCCGACGAAGTTCTTATCATGCCCGACGATGGCCTTGTCATGCCCGACGATGGCCTTGTCATGCCCGACGATGGCCTTGTCATCCCGACGATTGCCTTACCATGCCCGACGATGGCCTTGCCATGCCCGACGATGGCCTTGTCATGCCCGACGATGGCCTTGTCATGCCCGACAATGGACTTTTCATGCCCGACGATGGGCTTGTCATGCCCAAAGATGGCCTTGCTATGCCCGACCCTGGCCTTTTCATGTCCAACGATGGCCATGCCATGCTCGACGCTGGCCTTGCCATGTGCGAGAGTTGCCTTGTCATGCCCTTGTCATGCCCGACAATGGCCTTGTCATGCCCGACGTTGGCCTTGCCATGTCCGAGAGTTGCCTTGTCATGCCCTTGCCATGTCCGAGAGTTGCCTTGTGATGCCCGACGATGGCCTTGTCAAGACCGACGCTGGCCTTGCCATGTCCGAGAGTTGCCTTGTCATGATCTTGTCATGCCCGACGCTGGCCTTGTCATGCCCGACGATGGCCTCGCCATGTTCAAAAGTGGCTTTGTCATGGCCTTGTCATGCCCGACGATGGCCTTGTCATGCTCGACGATGGCCTTGTCATGCCCGACGATTGCCTTGCCATGCTTGACGCTGGCCTTGCCATGCCCGACAATGGCCTTGGCATGCCCGACGATGGACTTTTCATGCCTGACGATGGCCTTGTCATGCCCGACGATGGCCTTGCTATGCCCGACACTGGCATTTTCATGTCCGACGATGGCCTTGCCATGCCCGAAGATGGCTTTGTCATGCCCGACGTTGGCCTTGTCATGCCCGACGATGGCCTCGCCATGTCCGAGAGTGGCATTGTCATGGCCTTGGCATGCCCGACAATGGCCTTTTCATGCCCGACGATGGCCTTTTCATGCCCGACGATGGCCTTTTCATGCACGACGATAGCCTTGTCATGCCCGACGATAGCCTTGCTATGCCCGACGCTAGCCTTTTCATGTCCGACGATGGTCTTGCCATGCCCGAAGATGGCCTTGTCATGCCTGACGATGGCCTTGTCATGCCCGACGATAGCCTTGCCATGTTTTACGATGAGCTTGCCATGTCCGAGAGTTGCCTCGTCATGGCCTTGTCATGCCCGACGATAGCCTTGTCATGCCCGACGATGGCCTTGTCATGCCCGACGATTGCCTTGCCATCCTTGACGCTGGCCTTGCCATGCCCGACAATGGCCTTGTCAAGACCTACGACGGCCTCGCCATGTCCGAGAGTGGCATTGTCATGGCCTTGTCACGCCCGACGATGGTCTTGTGATGCCCGACGATGGCCTTGCCATGCCCGACGCTGGCCTTGCCATGTCGGACGATGGCCTTGTCAGGCCCGACGCTAGCCTTGTCATGCCCAACGATTGCCTTGTCTTGCCCGACGATGGCCTTGCCATGTTTGACGATGAGCTTCCCATGTCCGAGAGTTGCCTCGTCATGGCCTTGTCATGCCCGACGATGGCCTTGTCATGCCCGACGATTGCCTTGCCATCCTTGACGCTGGCCTTTCCATGCCCGACAATGGCCTTGTCAAGACCTACGACGGCCTCGCCATGTCCGAGAGTGGCATTGTCATGGCCTTGTCACGCCCGACGATGGTCTTGTGATGCCCGACGATGGCCTTGCCATGCCCGACGCTGGCCTTGCCATGTCGGACGATGGCCTTGTCAGGCCCAACGCTAGCCTTGTCATGCCCAACGATTGCCTTGTCTTGCCCGACGATTGCCTTGTCATGCCCGACGATGGCCTTGTCATGCCCGACGATTGCCTTGCCATCCTTGACGCTGGCCTTGCCATGCCCGACAATGGCCTTGTCAAGACCTACGACGGCCTCGCCATGTCCGAGAGTGGCATTGTCATGGCCTTGTCACGCCCGACAATGGTCTTGTGATGCCCGACGATGGCCTTGCCATGCCCGACGCTGGCCTTGCCATGTCGGACGATGGCCTTGTCAGGCCCGACGGTAGCCTTGTCATGCCCAACGATTGCCTTGTCTTGCCCGACGATGGCCTTGCCATGTTTGACGATGAGCTTGCCATGTCCGAGAGTTGCCTCGTCATGGCCTTGTCATGCCCGACGATGGCCTTGTCATGCCCGACGATTGCCTTGCCATCCTTGACGCTGGCCTTGCCATGCCCGACAAAGGCCTTGTCAAGACCTACGACGGCCTCGCCATGTCCGAGAGTGGCATTGTCATGGCCTTGTCATGCCCGACGATGGTCTTGTGATGCCCGACGATGGCCTTGCCATGCCCGACGCTGGCCTTGCCATGTCGGACGATGGCCTTGTCATGCCCGACGCTAGCCTTGTCATGCCCAACGATTGCCTTGTCTTGCCCGACGATTGCCTTGTCATGCCCGACGATGGCCTTGTCATGCCCGACCATGGCCTTATCATGCCCGACGATTGCCTTATCATGCCCATTGCCCGATGATGGCCTTGTCATCCCAAACGATAGCCTTGTGATGCCCGACGATGGCCTTGTCATGCCAAACGATGGCCTTGTCATGCCCCACGATGGCCTTGTCATGCCCGACGAAGGGCTTGTCATGCCCGATGATGGCCTTGTCATGCCCGACGATGGCCTTGTCGTGGCCGACGATTGCCTTGCCATGCCCGACGTTGGCCTTGCCATGTCCGAGAGTTGTCTTGTCATGCCCTTGTCATGCCCGACGATGGCCTTGCCATGCTTGACGCTGGCCTTGTCATGCCTAACGATGGCCTTGCCATGCCCGACGATGGCCTTGCCCTGTCCGAGAGTTGCCTTGTCATGACCTTGTCATGCCCGACGATGGTCTCGCCATGCCTGACGATTGCGTTGTCATGTCCGACGAAGGCCATGTCATGCCCGACGATGGCCTTGTCACGCCCGACGATGGCCTTGTCATGCCCGACGAAGGTCTTATCATGCCCGCCGATGGCCTTGTCATGCCCGACGATGGCCTTGCCATGTTTGACGATGAGCTTGCCATGTCCGAGAGTTGCCTCGTCATGGCCTTGTCATGCCCGACAATGGCCTTGTCATGCCCGACGATGGCCTTGTCATGCCCGACGATTGCCTTGCCATCCTTGACGCTGGCCTTGCCATGCCCGACAATGGCCTTGTCAAGACCTACGACGGCCTCGCCATGTCCGAGAGTGGCATTGTCATGGCCTTGTCACGCCCGACGATGGTCTTGTGATGCCCGACGATGGCCTTGCCATGCCCGACGCTGGCCTTGCCATGTCGGACGATGGCCTTGTCAGGCCCGACGCTAGCCTTGTCATGCCCAACGATTGCCTTGTCTTGCCCGACGATGGCCTTGCCATGTTTGACGATGAGCTTCCCATGTCCGAGAGTTGCCTCGTCATGGCCTTGTCATGCCCGACGATGGCCTTGTCATGCCCGACGATTGCCTTGCCATCCTTGACGCTGGCCTTGCCATGCCCGACAATGGCCTTGTCAAGACCTACGACGGCCTCGCCATGTCCGAGAGTGGCATTGTCATGGCCTTGTCACGCCCGACGATGGTCTTGTGATGCCCGACGATGGCCTTGCCATGCCCGACGCTGGCCTTGCCATGTCGGACGATGGCCTTGTCAGGCCCGACGCTAGCCTTGTCATGCCCAACGATTGCCTTGTCTTGCCCGACGATTGCCTTGTCATGCCCGACGATGGCCTTGTCATGCCCGACGATTGCCTTGCCATCCTTGACGCTGGCCTTGCCATGCCCGACAATGGCCTTGTCAAGACCTACGACGGCCTCGCCATGTCCGAGAGTGGCATTGTCATGGCCTTGTCACGCCCGACAATGGTCTTGTGATGCCCGACGATGGCCTTGCCATGCCCGACGCTGGCCTTGCCATGTCGGACGATGGCCTTGTCAGGCCCGACGGTAGCCTTGTCATGCCCAACGATTGCCTTGTCTTGCCCGACGATGGCCTTGCCATGTTTGACGATGAGCTTGCCATGTCCGAGAGTTGCCTCGTCATGGCCTTGTCATGCCCGACGATGGTCTTGTCATGCCCGACGATTGCCTTGCCATCCTTGACGCTGGCCTTGCCATGCCCGACAAAGGCCTTGTCAAGACCTACGACGGCCTCGCCATGTCCGAGAGTGGCATTGTCATGGCCTTGTCATGCCCGACGATGGTCTTGTGATGCCCGACGATGGCCTTGCCATGCCCGACGCTGGCCTTGCCATGTCGGACGATGGCCTTGTCATGCCCGACGCTAGCCTTGTCATGCCCAACGATTGCCTTGTCTTGCCCGACGATTGCCTTGTCATGCCCGACGATGGCCTTGTCATGCCCGACCATGGCCTTATCATGCCCGACGATTGCCTTATCATGCCCATTGCCCGATGATGGCCTTGTCATCCCAAACGATAGCCTTGTGATGCCCGACGATGGCCTTGTCATGCCAAACGATGGCCTTGTCATGCCCCACGATGGCCTTGTCATGCCCGACGAAGGGCTTGTCATGCCCGATGATGGCCTTGTCATGCCCGACGATGGCCTTGTCGTGGCCGACGATTGCCTGGCCATGCCCGACGTTGGCCTTGCCATGTCCGAGAGTTGTCTTGTCATGCCCTTGTCATGCCCGACGATGGCCTTGCCATGCTTGACGCTGGCCTTGTCATGCCTAACGATGGCCTTGCCATGCCCGACGATGGCCTTGCCCTGTCCGAGAGTTGCCTTGTCATGACCTTGTCATGCCCGACGATGGTCTCGCCATGCCTGACGATTGCGTTGTCATGTCCGACGAAGGCCATGTCATGCCCGACGATGGCCTTGTCACGCCCGACGATGGCCTTGTCATGCCCGACGAAGGTCTTATCATGCCCGCCGATGGCCTTGTCATGCCCGACGATGGCCTTGTCATGCCCGACGATTGCCTTGCCATGCCCGACGTTGGCCTTGCCATGTCCGAGAGTTGTCTTGTCATGCCCTTGTCATGCCCGACGATAGCCTTGCCATGCTTGACGCTGGCCTTGTCATGCCTAACGATGGCCTTGACATGCCCAAAGATGGCCTTGCCCTGTCCGAGAGTTGCCTTGTCATTTCCTTGTCATGCCCGACGATGGTCTCGCCATGCCCGACGATTGCGTTGTCATGTCCGACGATGGCCTTGTCATGCCCGACGATGGCCTTGTTACGCCCGACGATGGCCTTTTCATGCCCGACGAAGTTCTTATCATGCCCGACGATGGCCTTGTCATGCCCGACGATGGCCTTGTCATGCCCGACGATGGCCTTGTCGTCCCGACGATTGCCTTACCATGCCCGACGATGGCCTTTCCATGCCCGACGATGGCCTTGTCATGCCCAACGATGGCCTTGTCATGCCCGACGATGGACTTTTCATGCCCGACGATGCGCTTGTCATGCCCGACGATGGCCTTGCTATGCCCGACCCTGGCCTTTTCATGTCCAACGATGGCCATGCCATGCCCGACGCTGGCCTTGCCATGTGCGAGAGTTGTCTTGTCATGCCCTTGTCATGCCCGACGATGGCCTTGTCATGCCCTTGCCATGTCCGAGAGTTGCCTTGTGATGCCCGACGATGGCCTTGTCAAGGCCGACGCTGGCCTTGCCATGTCCGAGAGTTGTCTTGTCATGATCTTGTCATGCCCGACGCTGGCCTTGTCATTCACGACAATGGCCTCGCCATGTTCAAAAGTGGCTTTGTCATGGCCTTGTCATGCCCGACGATGGCCTTGTCATGCCCGACGATGGCCTTGTCATGCCCGACGATTGCCTTGCCATGCTTGACGCTGGCCTTGCCATGCCCGACAATGGCCTTGGCATGCCCGACGATGGACTTTTCTTGCCTGACGATGGTCTTGTCATGCCCGACGATAGCCTTGCTATGCCCGACGCTAGCCTTTTCATGTCCGACGATGGTCTTGCCATGCCGGAAGATGGCCTTGTCATGCCTGACGATGGCCTTGTCATGCCCGACGATGGCCTTGCCATGTTTGACGATGATCTTGCCAAGTCCGAGAGTTGCATCGTCATGGCCTTGTCATGCCCGACGATGGCCTTGTCATGCCCGACGATGGCCTTGTCATGCCCGACGATTGCCTTGCCATCCTTGATGCTGGCCTTGCCATGCCCGACAATGGCCTTGTCAAGACCTACGACGGCCTCGCCATGTCTGAGAGTGGCATTGTCATGGCCTTGTCACGCCCGACGATGGTCTTGTGATGCCCGACGATGGCCTTGCCATGCCCGACGCTGGCCTTGCCATGTCAGACGATGGCCTTGTCAGGCCCGACGCTAGCCTTGTCATGCCCAACGATTGCCTTGTCTTGCCCGACGATTGCCTTGTCATGCCCGACGATGGCCTTGTCATGCCCGACCATGGCCTTGTCAGGCCCGACGATTGCCTTATCATGCCCATTGCCCGATGATGGCCTTGTCATCCCAAACGATAGCCTTGTGATGCCCGACGATGGCCTTGTCATGCCAAACGATGGCCTTGTCATGCCCCACGATGGCCTTGTCATGCCCGACGAAGGGCTTATCATGCCCGATGATGGCCTTGTCATGCCCGACGATGGCCTTGTCATGGCCGACGATTGCCTTGCCATGCCCGACGTTGGCCTTGCCATGTCCGAGAGTTGTCTTGTCATGCCCTTGTCATGCCCGACGATGGCCTTGCCATGCTTGACGCTGGCCTTGTCATGCCTAACGATGGCCTTGCCATGCCCGACGATGGCCTTGCCCTGTCCGAGAGTTGCCTTGTCATGACCTTGTCATGCCCGACGATGGTCTCGCCATGCCTGACGATTGCGTTGTCATGTCCGACGAAGGCCATGTCATGCCCGACGATGGCCTTGTCACGCCCGACGATGGCCTTGTTATGCCCGACGAAGGTCTTATCATGCCCGACGATGGCCTTGTCATGCCCGACGATAGCCTTGCCATGCTTGACGCTGGCCTTGTCATGCCTAACGATGGCCTTGACATGCCCAAGGATGGCCTTGCCCTCTCCGAGAGTTGCCTTGTCATGACCTTGTCATGCCCGACGATGGTCTCGCCATGCCCGACGATTGCGTTGTCATGTCCGACGATGGCCTTGTCATGCCCGACGATGGCCTTGTCACGCCCGACGATGGCCTTTTCATGCCCGACGAAGTTCTTATCATGCCCGACGATGGCCTTGTCATGCCCGACGATGGCCTTGTCATGCCTGACGATGGCCTTGTCATGCTTGACGCTGGCATTGACATGCCCTTTTTGATGCCCCACGATGGCCTTGCCATGCCCGACGCTGGCATTGTCATATCCGACGATGGCCTTGTCATGCCCGACGATGACCTGTTCATGCCCGAAGATGGCCTTGTCATGCCCGACGATGGCCTTGTCATGCCCGACGCTGGCCTTGCCATGTCCGAGAGTTGCCTTGTCATGACCTCGTCATGTCCGACAATGGGCTTGCCCTGCCCGACACTGGCCTTGTCATGCCCGACCATGGCCTTGCCATGCCCGACGTTGGCATTGCCATGCCCGACGATGGCCTCGCCATGTCCGAGAGTGGCATTGTCATGGCCTTGGCATGTCCGACGATGGCCTTTTCATGCCCGACGATGGCCTTTTTATGCCCGACGATGGCCTTTTCATGCCCGACGATATCCTTGTCATTCCCGACGATAGCCTTGCTGAGCCCGACGCTAGCCTTTTCATGTCCGACGATGGTCTTGTCATGCCCGAAGATGGCCTTGTCATGCCTGACGATGGCTTGTCATGCCCGACGATAGCCTTGCCATGCTTGACGATGGGCTTGCCATGTCCGAGAGTTGCCTCGTCATGGCCTTGTCATGCTCGACGATGACCTTGTCATGCCCGACGATGGCCTTGTCATGCCCGACAATTGCCTTGCCATCTTTGACGCTGGCCTTGCCATGCCCGACATTGGCCTTGTCATGCCCAACGATGGCCTTGGCATGCCCGACGATGGACTTTTCATGCCTGACGATGGCCTTGTCATGCCCGACGATGGCCTTGCTATGCCCGACACTGGCATTTTCATGTCCGACAATGGCCTTGCCATGCCCGAAGATGGCCTTGTCATGCCTGACGATGGCCTTGTCATGCCCGACGATGGCCTTGCCATGCTTGACGATGGGCTTGCCATGTCCGAGAGTTGCCTCGTCATGACCTTGTCATGCCCGACGATGGCCTTGCCATGCTTGACGCTGGCCTTGCCATGCCCGACACTGGCATTTTCATGTCCGACGATGGCCTTGCCATGCCCGAAGATGGCTTTGTCATGCCCGACGTTGGCCTTGTCATGCCCGACGATGACCTTTTCATGCCCGACGATGGCCTTGCCATGTCCGAGAGTTGCCTTTTCATGACCTTGTCATGCCCGACGATGACCTTGCCATGCCCGACGCTGGCCCTGTCATGCCCCACGATGGCCTTGCCATGCCCGACGATGGCCTTGTCATGCTTGACGCTGGCATTGACATGCCCTTTTTGATGCCCGACGATGGCCTTGCCATGCCCGACGCTGGCATTGTCATATCCGATGATGGCCTTGTCATGCCCGACGATGACCTTGTTATGCCCGAAGATGGCCTTGTCATGCCGGACGATGGCCTTGTCATGCCCGACACTGGCCTTGCCATGTCCGAGAGTTGCCTTGTCATGACCTCATCATGTCCGACGATGGGTTTGCCCTGCCCGACACTGGCCTTGTCATGCCCGACCATGGCCTTGCCATGCCCGACGCTGGCATTGCCATGCCCGACGATGGCCTCGCCATGTCCGAGAGTGGCATTGTCATGGCCTTGGCATGCCCGACGATGGTCTTTTCATGCCCGACGATGGCCTTTTCATGCCCGACGATGGCCTTTTCATGCCCGACGATAGCCTTGTCATGCCCGACGATTGCCTTGCCATCCTTGACGCTGGCCTTGCCATGCCCGACGATGGCCTTGTCATGCCCGACGATGGCCTTGGCATGCCCGACGATGGAGTTTTCATGCTTGACGATGGCCTTGTCATGCCCGACGATGGCCTTGCTATGCCCGACACTGGTAGTTTCATGTCCGACGATAGCCTTGTGATGCCCGACGATCGCCTTGTCATGCCAAACGATGGCCTTGTCATGCCCCACGATGGCCTTGTTATGCCCGACGAAGGGCTTGTCATGCCCGACGATGGCCTTGTCATGGCCGACGATTGCCTTGCCATGCCCGACGTTGGCCTTGCCATGTCCGAGAGTTGTCTTGTCATGCCCTTGTCATGCCCGACGATGGCCTTGCCATGCTTGACGCTGGCCTTGTCATGCCTAACGATGGCCTTGCCATGCCCGACGATGGCCTTGCCCTGTCCGAGAGTTGCCTTGTCCTGACCTTGTCATGCCCGACGATGGTCTCGCCATGCCTGACGATTGTGTTGTCATGTCCGAAGAAGTCAATGTCATGCCCGACGATGGCCTTGTCACACCCGACGATGGCCTTGTCATGCCCGACGAAGGTCTTATCATGCACGACGATGGCCTTGTCATGCCCGACGATGGCCTTGTCATGCCCGACGATTGACTTGCCATGCCCGACGTTGGCCTTGCCATGTCCGAGAGTTGTCTTGTCATGCCCTTGTCAAGCCCGATGATGGCCTTGTCATGCCCGACGATGGCCTTGTCATGCCCGACGCTGGCCTTGCCATGTCCGAGAGTTGCCTTGTCATGCCCTTGCTATGTCCGAGAGTTGCCTTGTGATGCCCGACGATGGCCTTGTCAAGGCCGACGCTGGCCTTGCCATGTCCGAGAGTTGCCTTGTCATGATCTTGTCATGCCCGACGATGGCCTCCCCATGTTCAAAAATGGCTTTGTCATGGCCTTGTCATGCCCGACGATGGCCTTATCATGCCCGACGATGGCCTTGTCATGCCCGACGATTGCCTTGCCATGCTTGACGCTGGCCTTGCCATGCCCGACAATGGCCTTGGCATGCCCGACGATGGACTTTTCATGCCTGACGATGGCCTTGTCATGCCCGACGATGGCCTTGCTATGCCCGACACTGGCATTTTCATGTCCGACGATGGCCTTGCCATGCCCGAAGATGGCTTTGTCATGCCCGACGTTGGCCTTGTCATGCCCGACGATGGCCTTGCCATGTCCGAGAGTGGCATTGTCATGGCCTTGGGATGCCCGACAAAGGCCTTTTCATGCCCGACGATGGCCTTTTCATGCCCGACGATGGCCTTTTCATGCCCGACGATGGCCTTTTCATGCCCGACGATAGCCTTGTCTTGCCCGACGATAGCCTTGCTATGCCCGACGCTAGCCTTTTCATGTCCGACGATGGTCTTGCCATGCCCGAAGATGGCCTTGTCATGGCTGACGATGGCCTTGTCATGCCCGACGATGGCCTTGCCATGTTTGACGATGAGCTTGCCATGTCCGAGAGTTGCCTCGTCATGGCCTTGTCATGCCCGACGATGGCCTTGTCATGCCCGACGATGGCCTTGTCATGCCCGACGATTGCCTTGCCATCCTTGACGCTGGCCTTGCCATGCCCGACAATGGCCTTGTCAAGACCTACGACGGCCTCGCCATGTCCGAGAGTGGCATTGTCATGGCCTTGTCACGCCCGACGATGGTCTTGTGATGACCGAGGATGGCCTTGCCATGCCCGACGTTGGCCTTGCCAAGTCGGACGATGGCCTTGTCAGGCCCGACGCTAGCCTTGTCATGCCCAACGATTGCCTTGTCTTGCCCGACGATGGCCTTGCCATGCCCGACGATGGCCTTGTCATGCTTGACGCTGGCATTGACATGCCCTTTTTGATGCCCGACGATGGCCTTGCCATGCCCGACGCTGGCATTGTCATATCCGATGATGGCCTTGTCATGCCCGACGATGACCTTGTTATGCCCGAAGATGGCCTTGTCATGCCGGACGATGGCCTTGTCATGCCCGACGCTGGCCTTGCCATGTCCTAGAGTTGCCTTGTCATGACCTCATCATGTCCGACGATGGGTTTGCCCTGCCCGACACTGGCCTTGTCATGCCCGACCATGGCCTTGCCATGCCCGACGCTGGCATTGCCATGCCCGACGATGGCCTCGCCATGTCCGAGAGTGGCATTGTCATGGCCTTGGCATGCCCGACGATGGTCTTTTCATGCCCGACGATGGCCTTTTCATGCCCGACGATGGCCTTTTCATGCCCGACGATAGCCTTGTCATGCCCGACGATTGCCTTGCCATCCTTGACGCTGGCCTTGCCATGCCCGACGATGGCCTTGTCATGCCCGACGATGGCCTTGGCATGCCCGACGATGGAGTTTTCATGCCTGACGATGGCCTTGTCATGCCCGACGATGGCCTTGCTATGCCCGACACTGGTAGTTTCATGTCCGACGATAGCCTTGTGATGCCCGACGATCGCCTTGTCATGCCAAACGATGGCCTTGTCATGCCCCACGATGGCCTTGTTATGCCCGACGAAGGGCTTGTCATGCCCGACGATGGCCTTGTCATGGCCGACGATTGCCTTGCCATGCCCGACGTTGGCCTTGCCATGTCCGAGAGTTGTCTTGTCATGCCCTTGTCATGCCCGACGATGGCCTTGCCATGCTTGACGCTGGCCTTGTCATGCCTAACGATGGCCTTGCCATGCCCGACGATGGCCTTGCCCTGTCCGAGAGTTGCCTTGTCCTGACCTTGTCATGCCCGACGATGGTCTCGCCATGCCTGACGATTGTGTTGTCATGTCCGAAGAAGTCAATGTCATGCCCGACGATGGCCTTGTCACACCCGACGATGGCCTTGTCATGCCCGACGAAGGTCTTATCATGCACGACGATGGCCTTGTCATGCCCGACGATGGCCTTGTCATGCCCGACGATTGACTTGCCATGCCCGACGTTGGCCTTGCCATGTCCGAGAGTTGTCTTGTCATGCCCTTGTCAAGCCCGATGATGGCCTTGTCATGCCCGACGATGGCCTTGTCATGCCCGACGCTGGCCTTGCCATGTCCGAGAGTTGCCTTGTCATGCCCTTGCTATGTCCGAGAGTTGCCTTGTGATGCCCGACGATGGCCTTGTCAAGGCCGACGCTGGCCTTGCCATGTCCGAGAGTTGCCTTGTCATGATCTTGTCATGCCCGACGATGGCCTCCCCATGTTCAAAAATGGCTTTGTCATGGCCTTGTCATGCCCGACGATGGCCTTATCATGCCCGACGATGGCCTTGTCATGCCCGACGATTGCCTTGCCATGCTTGACGCTGGCCTTGCCATGCCCGACAATGGCCTTGGCATGCCCGACGATGGACTTTTCATGCCTGACGATGGCCTTGTCATGCCCGACGATGGCCTTGCTATGCCCGACACTGGCATTTTCATGTCCGACGATGGCCTTGCCATGCCCGAAGATGGCTTTGTCATGCCCGACGTTGACCTTGTCATGCCCGACGATGGCCTCGCCATGTCCGAGAGTGGCATTGTCATGGCCTTGGGATGCCCGACAAAGGCCTTTTCATGCCCGACGATGGCCTTTTCATGCCCGACGATGGCCTTTTCATGCCCGACGATAGCCTTGTCTTGCCCGACGATAGCCTTGCTATGCCCGACGCTAGCCTTTTCATGTCCGACGATGGTCTTGCCATGCCCGAAGATGGCCTTGTCATGGCTGACGATGGCCTTGTCATGCCCGACGATGGCCTTGCCATGTTTGACGATGAGCTTCCCTTGTCCGAGAGTTGCCTCGTCATGGCCTTGTCATGCCCGACGATGGCCTTGTCATGCCCGACGATGGCCTTGTCATGCCCGACGATTGCCTTGCCATCCTTGACGCTGGCCTTGCCATGCCCGACAATGGCCTTGTCAAGACCTACGACGGCCTCGCCATGTCCGAGAGTGGCATTGTCATGGCCTTGTCACGCCCGACGATGGTCTTGTGATGACCGAGGATGGCCTTGCCATGACCGACGTTGGCCTTGCCATGTCGGACGATGGCCTTGTCAGGCCCGACGCTAGCCTTGTCATGCCCAACGATTGCCTTGTCTTGCCCGACGATGGCCTTGCAATGTTTGACGATGAGCTTGCCATGTCCGAAAGTTGCCTCGTCATGGCCATGTCATGCCCGACGATGGCCTTGTCATGCCCGACGATGGCCTTGTCATGCCCAACGATTGCCTTGCCATCCTTTACGCTGGCCTGGCCATGCCCGACAATGGCCTTGTCAAGACCTACGACGGCCTCGCCATGTCCGAGAGTGGCATTGTCATGGCCTTGTCACGCCCGACGATGGTCTTGTGATGCCCGACGATGGCCTTGCTATGCCCGACGCTGGCCTTGCCATGTCGGACGATGGCCTTGTCAGGCCCGACGCTAGCCTTGTCATGCCCAACGATTGCCTTGTCTTGCCCGACGATGGCCTTGCCATGTTTGACGATGAGCTTGCCATGTCCGAGTGTTGCCTCGTCATGGCCTTGTCATGCCCGACGATGGCCTTGTCATGCCCGACGATGGCCTTGTCATGCCCGACGATTGCCTTGCCATCCTTGACGCTGGCCTTGCCATGCCCGACAATGGCCTTGTCAAGACCTACGGCGGCCTCGCCATGTCCGAGAGTGGCATTGTCATGGCCTTGTCACGCCCGACGATGGTCTTGTGATGCCCGACGATGGCCTTGCCATGCCCGACGCTGGCCTTGCCATGTCGGACGATGGCCTTGTCAGGCCCGACGCTAGCCTTGTCATGCCCAACGATTGCCTTGCCTTGCCCGACGATTGCCTTGTCATGCCCGACGATGGCCTTGTCATGCCCGACCATGGCCTTGTCAGGCCCGACGATTGCCTTATCATGCCCATTGCCCGATGATGGCCTTGTCATCCCAAACGATAGCCTTGTGATGCCCGACGATGGCCTTGTCATGCCAAACGATGGCCTTGTCATGCCCCACGATGGCCTTGTCATGCCCGACGAAGGGCCTGTCATGCCCGATGATGGCCTTGTCATGCCCGACGATGGCCTTGTCATGGCCGACGATTGCCTTGCCATGCCCGACGTTGGCCTTGCCATGTCCGAGAGTTGTCTTGTCATGCCCTTGTCATGCCCGACGTTGGCCTTGCCATGTCCGAGAGTGGCATTGTCATGGCCTTGGCATGCCCGACGATGGTCTTTTCATGCCCGACGATGGCCTTTTCATACCCGACGATGGCCTTTTCATGCCCGACGATAGCCTTGTCATGCCCGACGATAGCCTTGCTATGCCCGACGCTAGCCTTTTCATGTCCGACGATGGTCTTTCCATGCCCGAAGATGGCCTTGTCATGCCTGACGATGGCCTTGTCATGCCCGACGATGGCCTTGCCATGCTTGACGATGGCATTGCCATGTCCGAGAGTTGCCTCGTAATGGCCTTGGCATGCCCGACGATGACCTTGTCATGCCCGACGATGGCCTTGTCATGCCCGACGATTGCCTTGCCATCCTTGACGCTGGCCTTGCCATGCCCGACGATGGCCTTGTCATGCCCGACGATGGCCTTGGCATGCCCGACGATGGAGTTTTCATGCTTGACGATGGCCTTGTCATGCCCGACGATGGCCTTGCTATGCCCGACACTGGTAGTTTCATGTGCGACGATAGCCTTGTGATGCCCGACGATCGCCTTGTCATGCCAAACGATGGCCTTGTCATGCCCCACGATGGCCTTGTTATGCCCGACGAAGGGCTTGTCATGCCCGACGATGGCCTTGTCATGGCCGACGATTGCTATGCCATGCCCGACGTTGGCCTTGCCATGTCCGAGAGTTGTCTTGTCATGCCCTTGTCATGCCCGACGATGGCCTTGCCATGCTTGACGCTGGCCTTGTCATGCCTAACGATGGCCTTGCCATGCCCGACGATGGCCTTGCCCTGTCCGAGAGTTGCCTTGTCATGACCTCATCATGTCCGACGATGGGTTTGCCCTGCCCGACACTGGCCTTGTCATGCCCGACCATGGCCTTGCCATGCCCGACGCTGGCATTGCCATGCCCGACGATGGCCTCGCCATGTCCGAGAGTGGCATTGTCATGGCCTTGGCATGCCCGACGATGGTCTTTTCATGCCCGACGATGGCCTTTTCATGCCCGACGATGGCCTTTTCATGCCCGACGATTGCCTTGCCATCCTTGACGCTGGCCTTGCCATGCCCGACGATGGCCTTGTCATGCCCGACGATGGCCTTGGCATGCCCGACGATGGAGTTTTCATGCTTGACGATGGCCTTGTCATGCCCGACGATGGCCTTGCTATGCCCGACACTAGTAGTTTCATGTCCGACGATAGCCTTGTGATGCCCGACGATCGCCTTGTCATGCCAAACGATGGCCTTGTCATGCCCCACGATGGCCTTGTTATGCCCGACGAAGGGCTTGTCATGCCCGACGATGGCCTTGTCATGGCCGACGATTGCCTTGCCATGCCCGACGTTGGCCTTGCCATGTCCGAGAGTTGTCTTGTCATGCCCTTGTCATGCCCGACGATGGCCTTGCCATGCTTGACACTGGCCTTGTCATGCCTAACGATGGCCTTGCCATGCCCGACGATGGCCTTGCCCTGTCCGAGAGTTGCCTTGTCCTGACCTTGTCATGCCCGACGATGGTCTCGCCATGCCTGACGATTGTGTTGTCATGTCCGAAGAAGTCAATGTCATGCCCGACGATGGCCTTGTCACACCCGACGATGGCCTTGTCATGCCCGACGAAGGTCTTATCATGCACGACGATGGCCTTGTCATGCCCGACGATGGCCTTGTCATGCCCGACGATTGACTTGCCATGCCCGACGTTGGCCTTGCCATGTCCGAGAGTTGTCTTGTCATGCCCTTGTCAAGCCCGATGATGGCCTTGTCATGCCCGACGATGGCCTTGTCATGCCCGACGCTGGCCTTGCCATGTCCGAGAGTTGCCTTGTCATGCCCTTGCTATGTCCGAGAGTTGCCTTGTGATGCCCGACGATGGCCTTGTCAAGGCCGACGCTGGCCTTGCCATGTCCGACGCTGGCCTTGCCATGTCCGAGAGTTGCCTTGTCATGATCTTGTCATGCCCGACGATGGCCTCCCCATGTTCAAAAATGGCTTTGTCATGGCCTTGTCATGCCCGACGATGGCCTTATCATGCCCGACGATGGCCTTGTCATGCCCGACGATTGCCTTGCCATGCTTGACGCTGGCCTTGCCATGCCCGACAATGGCCTTGGCATGCCCGACGATGGACTTTTCATGCCTGACGATGGCCTTGTCATGCCCGACGATGGCCTTGCTATGCCCGACACTGGCATTTTCATGTCCGACGATGGCCTTGCCATGCCCGAAGATGGCTTTGTCATGCCCGACGTTGGCCTTGTCATGCCCGACGATGGCCTCGCCATGTCCGAGAGTGGCATTGTCATGGCCTTGGGATGCCCGACAAAGGCTTTTTCATGCCCGACGATGGCCTTTTCATGCCCGACGATGGCCTTTTCATGCCCGACGATGGCCTTTTCATGCCCGACGATAGCCTTGTCTTGCCCGACGATAGCCTTGCTATGCCCGACGCTAGCTTTTTCATGTCCGACGATGGTCTTGCCATGCCCGAAGATGGCCTTGTCATGGCTGACGATGGCCTTGTCATGCCCGACGATGGCCTTGCCATGTTTGACGATGAGCTTGCCATGTCCGAGAGTTGCCTCGTCATGGCCTTGTCATGCCCGACGATGGCCTTGTCATGCCCGACGATGGCCTTGTCATGCCCGACGATTGCCTTGCCATCCTTGACGCTGGCCTTGCCATGCCCGACAATGGCCTTGTCAAGACCTACGACGGCCTCGCCATGTCCGAGAGTGGCATTGTCATGGCCTTGTCACGCCCGACGATGGTCTTGTGATGACCGAGGATGGCCTTGCCATGCCCGACGTTGGCCTTGCCATGTCGGACGATGGCCTTGTCAGGCCCGACGCTAGCCTTGTCATGCCCAACGATTGCCTTGTCTTGCCCGACGATGGCCTTGCCATGCCCGACGATGGCCTTGTCATGCTTGACGCTGGCATTGACATGCCCTTTTTGATGCCCGACGATGGCCTTGCCATGCCCGACGCTGGCATTGTCATATCCGATGATGGCCTTGTCATGCCCGACGATGACCTTGTTATGCCCGAAGATGGCCTTGTCATGCCGGACGATGGCCTTGTCATGCCCGACGCTGGCCTTGCCATGTCCTAGAGTTGCCTTGTCATGACCTCATCATGTCCGACGATGGGTTTGCCCTGCCCGACACTGGCCTTGTCATGCCCGACCATGGCCTTGCCATGCCCGACGCTGGCATTGCCATGCCCGACGATGGCCTCGCCATGTCCGAGAGTGGCATTGTCATGGCCTTGGCATGCCCGACGATGGTCTTTTCATGCCCGACGATGGCCTTTTCATGCCCGACGATGGCCTTTTCATGCCCGACGATAGCCTTGTCATGCCCGACGATTGCCTTGCCATCCTTGACGCTGGCCTTGCCATGCCCGACGATGGCCTTGTCATGCCCGACGATGGCCTTGGCATGCCCGACGATGGAGTTTTCATGCCTGACGATGGCCTTGTCATGCCCGACGATGGCCTTGCTATGCCCGACACTGGTAGTTTCATGTCCGACGATAGCCTTGTGATGCCCGACGATCGCCTTGTCATGCCAAACGATGGCCTTGTCATGCCCCACGATGGCCTTGTTATGCCCGACGAAGGGCTTGTCATGCCCGACGATGGCCTTGTCATGGCCGACGATTGCCTTGCCATGCCCGACGTTGGCCTTGCCATGTCCGAGAGTTGTCTTGTCATGCCCTTGTCATGCCCGACGATGGCCTTGCCATGCTTGACGCTGGCCTTGTCATGCCTAACGATGGCCTTGCCATGCCCGACGATGGCCTTGCCCTGTCCGAGAGTTGCCTTGTCCTGACCTTGTCATGCCCGACGATGGTCTCGCCATGCCTGACGATTGTGTTGTCATGTCCGAAGAAGTCAATGTCATGCCCGACGATGGCCTTGTCACACCCGACGATGGCCTTGTCATGCCCGACGAAGGTCTTATCATGCACGACGATGGCCTTGTCATGCCCGACGATGGCCTTGTCATGCCCGACGATTGACTTGCCATGCCCGACGTTGGCCTTGCCATGTCCGAGAGTTGTCTTGTCATGCCCTTGTCAAGCCCGATGATGGCCTTGTCATGCCCGACGATGGCCTTGTCATGCCCGACGCTGGCCTTGCCATGTCCGAGAGTTGCCTTGTCATGCCCTTGCTATGTCCGAGAGTTGCCTTGTGATGCCCGACGATGGCCTTGTCAAGGCCGACGCTGGCCTTGCCATGTCCGAGAGTTGCCTTGTCATGATCTTGTCATGCCCGACGATGGCCTCCCCATGTTCAAAAATGGCTTTGTCATGGCCTTGTCATGCCCGACGATGGCCTTATCATGCCCGACGATGGCCTTGTCATGCCCGACGATTGCCTTGCCATGCTTGACGCTGGCCTTGCTATGCCCGACAATGGCCTTGACATGCCCGACGATGGACTTTTCATGCCTGACGATGGCCTTGTCATGCCCGACGATGGCCTTGCTATGCCCGACACTGGCATTTTCATGTCCGACGATGGCCTTGCCATGCCCAAAGATGGCTTTGTCATGCCCGACGTTGGCCTTGTCATGCCCGACGATGGCCTCGCCATGTCCGAGAGTGGCATTGTCATGGCCTTGGGATGCCCGACAAAGGCCTTTTCATGCCCGACGATGGCCTTTTCATGCCCGACGATGGCCTTTTCATGCCCGACGATGGCCTTTTCATGCCCGACGATAGCCTTGTCTTGCCCGACGATAGCCTTGCTATGCCCGACGCTAGCCTTTTCATGTCCGACGATGGTCTTGCCATGCCCGAAGATGGCCTTGTCATGGCTGACGATGGCCTTGTCATGCCCGACGATGGCCTTGCCATGTTTGACGATGAGCTTGCCATGTCCGAGAGTTGCCTCGTCATGGCCTTGTCATGCCCGACGATGGCCTTGTCATGCCCGACGATGGCCTTGTCATGCCCGACGATTGCCTTGCCATCCTTGACGCTGGCCTTGCCATGCCCGACAATGGCCTTGTCAAGACCTACGACGGCCTCGCCATGTCCGAGAGTGGCATTGTCATGGCCTTGTCACGCCCGACGATGGTCTTGTGATGACCGAGGATGGCCTTGCCATGCCCGACGTTGGCCTTGCCATGTCGGACGATGGCCTTGTCAGGCCCGACGCTAGCCTTGTCATGCCCAACGATTGCCTTGTCTTGCCCGACGATGGCCTTGCCATGCCCGACGATGGCCTTGTCATGCTTGACGCTGGCATTGACATGCCCTTTTTGATGCCCGACGATGGCCTTGCCATGCCCGACGCTGGCATTGTCATATCCGATGATGGCCTTGTCATGCCCGACGATGACCTTGTTATGCCCGAAGATGGCCTTGTCATGCCGGACGATGGCCTTGTCATGCCCGACGCTGGCCTTGCCATGTCCTAGAGTTGCCTTGTCATGACCTCATCATGTCCGACGATGGGTTTGCCCTGCCCGACACTGGCCTTGTCATGCCCGACCATGGCCTTGCCATGCCCGACGCTGGCATTGCCATGCCCGACGATGGCCTCACCATGTCCGAGAGTGGCATTGTCATGGCCTTGGCATGCCCGACGATGGTCTTTTCATGCCCGACGATGGCCTTTTCATGCCCGACGATGGCCTTTTCATGCCCGACGATAGCCTTGTCATGCCCGACGATTGCCTTGCCATCCTTGACGCTGGCCTTGCCATGCCCGACGATGGCCTTGTCATGCCCGACGATGGCCTTGGCATGCCCGACGATGGAGTTTTCATGCCTGACGATGGCCTTGTCATGCCCGACGATGGCCTTGCTATGCCCGACACTGGTAGTTTCATGTCCGACGATAGCCTTGTGATGCCCGACGATCGCCTTGTCATGCCAAACGATGGCCTTGTCATGCCCCACGATGGCCTTGTTATGCCCGACGAAGGGCTTGTCATGCCCGACGATGGCCTTGTCATGGCCGACGATTGCCTTGCCATGCCCGACGTTGGCCTTGCCATGTCCGAGAGTTGTCTTGTCATGCCCTTGTCATGCCCGACGATGGCCTTGCCATGCTTGACGCTGGCCTTGTCATGCCTAACGATGGCCTTGCCATGCCCGACGATGGCCTTGCCCTGTCCGAGAGTTGCCTTGTCCTGACCTTGTCATGCCCGACGATGGTCTCGCCATGCCTGACGATTGTGTTGTCATGTCCGAAGAAGTCAATGTCATGCCCGACGATGGCCTTGTCACACCCGACGATGGCCTTGTCATGCCCGACGAAGGTCTTATCATGCACGACGATGGCCTTGTCATGCCCGACGATGGCCTTGTCATGCCCGACGATTGACTTGCCATGCCCGACGTTGGCCTTGCCATGTCCGAGAGTTGTCTTGTCATGCCCTTGTCAAGCCCGATGATGGCCTTGTCATGCCCGACGATGGCCTTGTCATGCCCGACGCTGGCCTTGCCATGTCCGAGAGTTGCCTTGTCATGCCCTTGCTATGTCCGAGAGTTGCCTTGTGATGCCCGACGATGGCCTTGTCAAGGCCGACGCTGGCCTTGCCATGTCCGAGAGTTGCCTTGTCATGATCTTGTCATGCCCGACGATGGCCTCCCCATGTTCAAAAATGGCTTTGTCATGGCCTTGTCATGCCCGACGATGGCCTTATCATGCCCGACGATGGCCTTGTCATGCCCGACGATTGCCTTGCCATGCTTGACGCTGGCCTTGCCATGCCCGACAATGGCCTTGGCATGCCCGACGATGGACTTTTCATGCCTGACGATGGCCTTGTCATGCCCGACGATGGCCTTGCTATGCCCGACACTGGCATTTTCATGTCCGACGATGGCCTTGCCATGCCCGAAGATGGCTTTGTCATGCCCGACGTTGGCCTTGTCATGCCCGACGATGGCCTCGCCATGTCCGAGAGTGGCATTGTCATGGCCTTGGGATGCCCGACAAAGGCCTTTTCATGCCCGACGATGGCCTTTTCATGCCCGACGATGGCCTTTTCATGCCCGACGATAGCCTTGTCTTGCCCGACGATAGCCTTGCTATGCCCGACGCTAGCCTTTTCATGTCCGACGATGGTCTTGCCATGCCCGAAGATGGCCTTGTCATGGCTGACGATGGCCTTGTCATGCCCGACGATGGCCTTGCCATGTTTGACGATGAGCTTGCCATGTCCGAGAGTTGCCTCGTCATGGCCTTGTCATGCCCGACGATGGCCTTGTCATGCCCGACGATGGCCTTGTCATGCCCGACGATTGCCTTGCCATCCTTGACGCTGGCCTTGCCATGCCCGACAATGGCCTTGTCAAGACCTACGACGGCCTCGCCATGTCCGAGAGTGGCATTGTCATGGCCTTGTCACGCCCGACGATGGTCTTGTGATGACCGAGGATGGCCTTGCCATGCCCGATGTTGGCCTTGCCATGTCGGACGATGGCCTTGTCAGGCCCGACGCTAGCCTTGTCATGCCCAACGATTGCCTTGTCTTGCCCGACGATGGCCTTGCAATGTTTGACGATGAGCTTGCCATGTCCGAAAGTTGCCTCGTCATGGCCATGTCATGCCCGACGATGGCCTTGTCATGCCCGACGATGGCCTTGTCATGCCCAACGATTGCCTTGCCATCCTTTACGCTGGCCTGGCCATGCCCGACAATGGCCTTGTCAAGACCTACGACGGCCTCGCCATGTCCGAGAGTGGCATTGTCATGGCCTTGTCACGCCCGACGATGGTCTTGTGATGCCCGACGATGGCCTTGCTATGCCCGACGCTGGCCTTGCCATGTCGGACGATGGCCTTGTCAGGCCCGACGCTAGCCTTGTCACGCCCAACGATTGCCTTGTCTTGCCCGACGATGGCCTTGCCATGTTTGACGATGAGCTTGCCATGTCCGAGAGTTGCCTCGTCATGGCCTTGTCATGCCCGACGATGGCCTTGTCATGCCCGACGATGGCCTTGTCATGCCCGACGATTGCCTTGCCATCCTTGACGCTGGCCTTGCCATGCCCGACAATGGCCTTGTCAAGACCTACGGCGGCCTCGCCATGTCCGAGAGTGGCATTGTCATGGCCTTGTCACGCCCGACGATGGTCTTGTGATGCCCGACGATGGCCTTGCCATGCCCGACGCTGGCCTTGCCATGTCGGACGATGGCCTTGTCAGGCCCGACGCTAGCCTTGTCATGCCCAACGATTGCCTTGCCTTGCCCGACGATTGCCTTGTCATGCCCGACGATGGCCTTGTCATGCCCGACCATGGCCTTGTCAGGCCCGACGATTGCCTTATCATGCCCATTGCCCGATGATGGCCTTGTCATCCCAAACGATAGCCTTGTGATGCCCGACGATGGCCTTGTCATGCCAAACGATGGCCTTGTCATGCCCCACGATGGCCTTGTCATGCCCGACGAAGGGCCTGTCATGCCCGATGATGGCCTTGTCATGCCCGACGATGGCCTTGTCATGGCCGACGATTGCCTTGCCATGCCCGACGTTGGCCTTGCCATGTCCGAGAGTTGTCTTGTCATGCCCTTGTCATGCCCGACGTTGGCCTTGCCATGTCCGAGAGTGGCATTGTCATGGCCTTGGCATGCCCGACGATGGTCTTTTCATGCCCGACGATGGCCTTTTCATACCCGACGATGGCCTTTTCATGCCCGACGATAGCCTTGTCATGCCCGACGATAGCCTTGCTATGCCCGACGCTAGCCTTTTCATGTCCGACGATGGTCTTTCCATGCCCGAAGATGGCCTTCTCATGCCTGACGATGGCCTTGTCATGCCCGACGATGGCCTTGCCATGCTTGACGATGGGATTGCCATGTCCGAGAGTTGCCTCGTAATGGCCTTGGCATGCCCGACGATGACCTTGTCATGCCCGACGATGGCCTTGTCATGCCCGACGATTGCCTTGCCATCCTTGACGCTGGCCTTGCCATGCCCGACGATGGCCTTGTCATGCCCGACGATGGCCTTGGCATGCCCGACGATGGAGTTTTCATGCTTGACGATGGCCTTGTCATGCCCGACGATGGCCTTGCTATGCCCGACACTGGTAGTTTCATGTGCGACGATAGCCTTGTGATGCCCGACGATCGCCTTGTCATGCCAAACGATGGCCTTGTCATGCCCCACGATGGCCTTGTTATGCCCGACGAAGGGCTTGTCATGCCCGACGATGGCCTTGTCATGGCCGACGATTGCTATGCCATGCCCGACGTTGGCCTTGCCATGTCCGAGAGTTGTCTTGTCATGCCCTTGTCATGCCCGACGATGGCCTTGCCATGCTTGACGCTGGCCTTGTCATGCCTAACGATGGCCTTGCCATGCCCGACGATGGCCTTGCCCTGTCCGAGAGTTGCCTTGTCCTGACCTTGTCATGCCCGACGATGGTCTCGCCATGCCTGACGATTGTGTTGTCATGTCCGAAGAAGTCAATGTCATGCCCGACGATGGCCTTGTCACGCCCGACGATGGCCTTGTCATGCCCGACGAAGGTCTTATCATGCACGACGATGGCCTTGTCATGCCCGACGATGGCCTTGTCATGCCCGACGATTGCCTTGCCATGCCCGACGTTGGCCTTGCCATGTCCGAGAGTTGTCTTGTCATGCCCTTGTCATGCCCGACGATGGCCTTGCCATGCTTGACGCTGGCCTTGTCATGCCTAACGATGACCTTGCCATGCCTGACGATGTCCTTGACATGCCCGAGGATGGCCTTGCTCTGTCCGAGAGTTGCCTTGTCATGACCTTGTCATGCCCGACGATGGCCTTTTCATGCCCGACGAAGGTCTTATCATGCCCGACGATGGCCTTGTCATGCCCGACGATGGCCTTGTGATGCCCGACGATGGCCTTGTCATCCCGACGATTGCCTTTCCATGCCCGACGATGGCCTTGCCATGCCCGACGATGGCCTTGTCATGCCCGACGATGGCCTTGTCATGCCCGACAATGGACTTTTCATGCCCGAAGATGGGCTTGTCATGCCCGACGATGGCCTTGCTATGCCCGACCCTGGCCTTTTCATTTCCAACGATGGCCATGCCATGCCCGACGCTGGCCTTGCCATGTGCAAGAGTTGCCTTGTCATGCCCTTGTCATGCCCGACGATGGCCTTGTCATGCCCGACGCTAGCCTTGCCATGTCCGAGAGTTGCCTTGTCATGCCCTTGCTATGTCCGAGAGTTGCCTTGTGATGCCCGACGATGGCCTTGTCAAGGCCGACGCTGGCCTTGCCATGTCCGAGAGTTGCCTTGTCATGATCTTGTCATGCCCGACGATGGCCTCCCCATGTTCAAAAGTGGCTTTGTCATGGCCTTGTCATGCCCGACGATGGCCTTATCATGCCCGACGATTGCCTTGTCATGCCCGACGATTGCCTTGCCATGCTTGACGCTGGCCTTGCCATGCCCGACAATGGCCTTGGCATGCCCGACGATGGACTTTTCATGCCTGACGATGGCCTTGTCATGCCCGACGATGGCCTTGCTATGCCCGACACTGGCATTTTCATGTCCGACGATGGCCTTGCCATGCCCGAAGATGGCTTTGTCATGCCCGACGTTGGCCTTGTCATGCCCGACGATGGCCTCGCCATGTCCGAGAGTGGCATTGTCATGGCCTTGGCATGCCCGACAAAGGCCTTTTCATGCCCGACGATGGCCTTTTCATGCCCGACGATGGCCTTTTCATGCCCGACGATAGCCTTGTCTTGCCCGACGATAGCCTTGCTATGCCCGACGCTAGCCTTTTCATGTCCGACGATGGTCTTGCCATGCCCGAAGATGGCCTTGTCATGGCTGACGATGGCCTTGTCATGCCCGACGATGGCCTTGCCATGTTTGACGATGAGCTTGCCATGTCGGAGAGTTGCCTCGTCATGGCCTTGTCATGCCCGACGATGGCCTTTTCATGCCCGACGATGGCCTTGTCATGCCCGACGATTGCCTTGCCATCCTTGACGCTGGCCTTGCCATGTCCGACAATGGCCTTGTCAAGACCTACGACGGCCTCGCCATGTCCGAGAGTGGCATTGTCATGGCCTTGTCACGCCCGACGATGGTCTTGTGATGACCGAGGATGGCCTTGCCATGCCCGACGCTGGCCTTGCCATGCCGGACGATGGCCTTGTCAGGCCCGACGCTAGCCTTGTCATGCCCAACGATTGCCTTGTCTTGCCCGACGATGGCCTTGCAATGTTTGACGATGAGCTTGCCATGTCCGAAAGTTGCCTCGTCATGGCCATGTCATGCCCGACGATGGCCTTGTCATGCCCGACGATGGCCTTGTCATGCCCGGCGATTGCCTTGCCATCCTTTACGCTGGCCTGGCCATGCCCGACAATGGCCTTGTCAAGACCTACGACGGCCTCGCCATGTCCGAGAGTGGCATTGTCATGGCCTTGTCACGCCCGACGATGGTCTTGTGATGCCCGACGATGGCCTTGCTATGCCCGACGCTGGCCTTGCCATGTCGGACGATGGCCTTGTCAGGCCCGACGCTAGCCTTGTCATGCCCAACGATTGCCTTGTCTTGCCCGACGATGGCCTTGCCATGTTTGACGATGAGCTTGCCATGTCCGAGAGTAGCCTCGTCATGGCCTTGTCATGCCCGACGATGGCCTTGTCATGCCCGACGATTGCCTTGCCATCCTTGACGCTGGCCTTGCCATGCCCGACAATGGCCTTGTCAAGACCTACGGCGGCCTCGCCATGTCCGAGAGTGGCATTGTCATGGCCTTGTCACGCCCGACGATGGTCTTGTGATGCCCGACGATGGCCTTGCCATGCCCGACGCTGGCCTTGCCATGTCGGACGATGGCCTTGTCAGGCCCGACGCTAGCCTTGTCATGCCCAACGATTGCCTTGCCTTGCCCGACGATTGCCTTGTCATGCCCGACGATGGCCTTGTCATGCCCGACCATGGCCTTGTCAGGCCCGACGATTGCCTTATCATGCCCATTGCCCGATGATGGCCTTGTCATCCCAAACGATAGCCTTGTGATGCCCGACGATGGCCTTGTCATGCCAAACGATGGCCTTGTCATGCCCCACGATGGCCTTGTCATGCCCGACGAAGGGCCTGTCATGCCCGATGATGGCCTTGTCATGCCCGACGATGGCCTTGTCATGGCCGACGATTGCCTTGCCATGCCCGACGTTGGCCTTGCCATGTCCGAGAGTTGTCTTGTCATGCCCTTGTCATGCCCGACGATGGCTTTGCCATGCTTGACGCTGGCCTTGTCATGCCTAACGATGGCCTTGCCATGCCCGACGATGGCCTTGCCCTGTCCGAGAGTTGCCTTGTCATGACCTTGTCATGCCCGACGATGGTCTCGCCATGCCTGACGATTGCGTTGTCATGTCCGACGAAGTCAATGTCATGCCCGACGATGGCCTTGTCACGCCCGACGATGGCCTGGTCATGCCCGACGAAGGTCTTATCATGCACGACGATGGCCTTGTCATGCCCGACGATGGCCTTGTCATGCCCGACGATTGCCTTGCCATGCCCAACGTTGGCCTTGCCATGTCCGAGAGTTGTCTTGTCATGGCCTTGTCATGCCCGACGATGGCCTTGCCATGCTTGACGCTGGCCTTGTCATGCCTAACGATGACCTTGCCATGCCCGACGATGTCCTTGACATGCCCGAGGATGGCCTTGCCCTGTCCGATAGTTGCCTTGTCATGACCTTGTCATGCCCGACGATGGTCTCGCCATGCCCGACGTTTGCGTTGTCATGTCCGACGATGGCCTTGTCACGCCCAACGATGGCCTTTTCATGCCCGACGAAGGTCTTATCATGCCCGACGATGGCCTTGTCATGCCGGACGATGGCCTTGTCATGCCCGACGATGGCCTTGTCATCCCGACGATTGCCTTACCATGCCCGACGATGGCCTTGCCATGCCCGACGATGGCCTTGTCATGCCCGACGATGGCCTTGTCATGCCCGACAATGGACTTTTCATGCCCGAAGATGGGCTTGTCATGCCCGACGATGGCCTTGCTATGCCCGACCCTGGCCTTTTCATGTCCAACGATGGCCATGCCATGCCCAACGCTGGCCTTGCCTTGTGCGAGAGTTGCCTTGTCATGCCCTTGTCATGCCCAACGATGGCCTTGTCATGCCCGACGCTGGCCTTGCCATGTCCGAGAGTTGCCTTGTCATGCCCTTGCCATGTCCGAGAGTTGCCTTGTGATGCCCGACGATGGCCTTGTCAAGGCCGACGCTGGCCTTGCCATGTCCGAGAGTTGCCTTGTCATGATCTTGTCATGCCCGACGCTGGCCTTGTCATGCCCGACGATGGCCTCGCCATGTTCAAAAGTGGCATTGTCATGGCCTTGTAATTCCCGACGATGGCCTTGTCATGCGCGACGATGGCCTTGTCATGCCCGACGATTGCCTTGCCATGCTTGACGCTGGCCTTGCCATGCCCGACAATGGCCTTGGCATGCCCGACGATGGACTTTTCATGCCTGACGATGGCCTTGTCATGCCCGACGATGGCCTTGCTATGCCCGACACTGGCATTTTCATGTCCGACGATGGCCTTGCCATGCCCGAAGATGGCTTTGTCATGCCCGACAGTGGCCTTGTCATGCCCGACGATGACCTTTTCTCCCCGACGCTGGCCTTGCCATGTCCGAGAGTTGCCTTGTCATGACCTTGTCATGCCCGACGATGGCTTTGCCATGCCCAACGCTGGCCCTGTCATGCCCCACGATGGCCTTGCCATGCCCGACGATGGCCTTGTCATGCTTGACGCTGGCATTGACATGCCCTTTTTGATGCCCCACGATGGCCTTGCCATGCCCGACGCTGGCATTGTCATATCCGACGATGGCCTTGTCATGCCCGACGATGACCTGTTCATGCCCGAAGATGGCCTTGTCATGCCCGACGATGGCCTTGTCATGCCCGACGCTGGCCTTGCCATGTCCGAGAGTTGCCTTGTCATGACCTCGTCATGTCCGACGATGGGCTTGCCCTGCCCGACACTGGCCTTGTCATGCCCGACCATGGCCTTGCCATGCCCGACGTTGGCATTGCCATGCCCGACGATGGCCTCGCCATGTCCGAGAGTGGCAATGTCATGGCCTTGGCATGTCCGACGATGGCCTTTTCATGCCCGACGATGGCCTTTTTAGGCCCGACGATGGCCTTTTCATGCCCGACGATATCCTTGTCATGCCCGACGATAGCCTTGCTAAGCCCGACGCTAGCCTTTTCATGTCCGACGATGGTCTTGCCATGCCCGAAGATGGCCTTGTCATGCCTGACGATGGCTTGTCATGCCCGACGATGGCCTTGCCATGCTTGACGATGGGCTTGCCATGTCCGAGAGTTGCCTCGTCATGGCCTTGTCATGCCCGACGATGGCCTTGTCATGCCCGACGATGGCCTTGTCATGCCCGACGATTGCCTTGCCATCTTTGACGCTGGCCTTGCCATGCCCGACATTGGCCTTGTCATGCCCAACGATGGCCTTGGCATGCCCGACGATGGACTTTTCATGCCTGACGATGGCCTTGTCATGCCCGACGATGGCCTTGCTATGCCCGACACTGGCATTTTCATGTCCGACAATGGCCTTGCCATGCCCGAAGATGGCCTTGTCATGCCTGACGATGGCCTTGTCATGCCCGACGATGGCCTTGCCATGCTTGACGATGGGCTTGCCATGTCCGAGAGTTGCCTCGTCATGACCTTGTCATGCCCGACGATGGCCTTGCCATGCTTGACGCTGGCCTTGCCATGCCCGACACTGGCATTTTCATGTCCGACGATGGCCTTGCCATGCCCGAAGATGGCTTTGTCATGCCCGACGTTGGCCTTGTCATGCCCGACGATGACCTTTTCATGCCCGACGCTGGCCTTGCCATGTCCAAGAGTTGCCTTTTCATGACCTTGTCATGCCCGACGATGACCTTGCCATGCCCGACGCTGGCCCTGTCATGCCCCACGATGGCCTTGCCATGCCCGACGATGGCCTTGTCATGCTTGACGCTGGCATTGACATGCCCTTTTTGATGCCCGAAGATGGCCTTGCCATGCCCGACGCTGGCATTGTCATATCCGATGATGGCCTTGTCATGCCCGACGATGACCTTGTCATGCCCGAAGATGGCCTTGTCATGCCGGACGATGGCCTTGTCATGCCCGACGCTGGCCTTGCCATGTCCGAGAGTTGCCTTGTCATGACCTCGTCATGTCCGACGATGGGTTTGCCCTGCCCGACACTGGCCTTGTCATGCCCGACCATGGCCTTGCCATGCCCGACGCTGGCATTGCCATGCCCGACGATGGCCTCGCTATGTCCGAGAGTGGCATTGTCATGGCCTTGGCATGCCCGACGATGGTCTTTTCATGCCCGACGATGGCCTTTTCATGCCCGACGATGGCCTTTTCATGCCCGACGATTGCCTTGTCATGCCCGACGATAGCCTTGCTATGCCCGACGATAGCCTTTTCATGTCCGACGATGGTCTTTCCATGCCCGAAGATGGCCTTGTCATGCCTGACGATGGGATTGCCATGTCCGAGAGTTGCCTCGTAATGGCCTTGGCATGCCCGACGATGGCCTTGTCATGCCCGACGATGGCCTTCTCATGCCCGACGATTGCCTTGCCATCCTTGACGCTGGCCTTGCCATGCCCGACGATGGCCTTGTCATGCCCGACGATGGCCTTGGCATGCCCGACGATGGAGTTTTCATGCCTGACGATGGCCTTGTCATGCCCGACGATGGCCTTGCTATGCCCGACACTGGTAGTTTCATGTCCGACGATGGCCTTGCCATGCCCGAAGATAGCCTTGTCATGCTTGACGATGGCCTTGTCATGCCCGACGATGGCCTTGTCATGCCCGACGATGGCCTTGCCATGCTTGACGATGGGCTTGCCATGTCCGAGAGTTGCCTCGTCATGACCTTGTCATGCCCGACGAAGGCCTTGTCATGCCCGACGAGGGCCTTGTCATGCCCGACGATTGCCTTGCCATGCTTGACGCTGGCCTTGCCGTGCCCGACAATGGCCTTGTCATGCCCGACGATGGCCTTGGTATGCCCGACGATGGAGTTTTCATGCCTGACGATGGCCTTGTCATGCCCAACGATTGCCTTGTCTTGCCCGACGATTGCCTTGTCATGCCCGACGATGGCCTTGTCATGCCCGACCATGGCCTTGTCATGCCCGACGATTTCCTTGTCATGCCCATTGCTCGATGATGGCCTTGTCAGCCCAAACGATAGCCTTGTGATGCCCGACGATAGCCTTGTCATGCCAAACGATGGCCTTGTCATGCCCTTGTCATGCCCAACGATGGCCTTGTCATGCTCGACGCTGGCCTTGCCATGTCCGAGAGTTGCCTTGTCATGCCCTTGCCATGTCCGAGAGTTGCCTTGTGATGCCCGACGATGGCCTTGTCAAGGCCGACGCTGGCCTTGCCATGTCCGAGAGTTGCCTTGTCATGATCTTGTCATGCCCGACGCTGGCCTTGTCATGCCCGACGATGGCCTCGCCATGTTCAAAAGTGGCATTGTCATGGCCTTGTAATTCCCGACGATGGCCTTGTCATGCGCGACGATGGCCTTGTCATGCCCGACGATTGCCTTGCCATGCTTGACGCTGGCCTTGCCATGCCCGACAATGGCCTTGGCATGCCCGACGATGGACATTTCATGCCTGACGATGGCCTTGTCATGCCCGACGATGGCCTTGCTATGCCCAACACTGGCATTTTCATGTCCGACGATGGCCTTGCCATGCCCGAAGATGGCTTTGTCATGCCCGACAGTGGCCTTGTCATGCCCGACGATGACCTTTTCTCCCCGACGCTGGCCTTGCCATGTCCGAGAGTTGCCTTGTCATGACCTTGTCATGCCCGACGATGGCTTTGCCATGCCCAACGCTGGCCCTGTCATGCCCCACGATGGCCTTGCCATGCCCGACGATGGGCTTGTCATGCTTGACGCTGGCATTGACATGCCCTTTTTGATGCCCCACGATGGCCTTGCCATGCCCGACGCTGGCATTGTCATATCCGACGATGGCCTTGTCATGCCCGACGATGACGTGTTCATGCCCGAAGATGGCCTTGTCATGCCCGACGATGGCCTTGTCATGCCCGACGCTGGCCTTGCCATGTCCGAGAGTTGCCTTGTCATGACCTCGTCATGTCCGACGATGGGCTTGCCCTGCCCGACACTGGCCTTGTCATGCCCGACCATGGCCTTGCCATGCCCGACGTTGGCATTGCCATGCCCGACGATGGCCTCGCCATGTCCGAGAGTGGCATTGTCATGGCCTTGGCATGTCCGACGATGGCCTTTTCATGCCCGACGATGGCCTTTTTAGGCCCGACGATGGCCTTTTCATGCCCGACGATATCCTTGTCATGCCCGACGATAGCCTTGCTAAGCCCGACGCTAGCCTTTTCATGTCCGACGATGGTCTTGCCATGACCGAAGATGGCCTTGTCATGCCTGACGATGGCTTGTCATGCCCGACGATGGCCTTGCCATGCTTGACGATGGCCTTGCCATGTCCGAGAGTTGTCTTGTCATGCCCTTGTCATGCCCGACTATGGCCTTGCGATGCTTGACGCTGGCCTTGTCATGCCTAACGATGGCCTTGCCATGCCCGACGATGGCCTTGACATGCCCGAGGATGGCCTTGCCCTGTCCGAGAGTTGCCTTGTCATGACCTTGTCATGCCCGACGATGGCCTCGCCATGCCCGACGATTGCATTGTAATGTCCGACGATGGCCTTGTCATGCCCAACGATGGCCTTGTCACGCCCGACGATGGCCTTGTCATGCCCGACGAAGGTCTTATCATGCCCGAAGATGGCCTTGTCATGCCCGACGATGGCCTTGTCATGCCCGACGATGGCCTTGTCATTCCAAGGATTGCCTTACCATGCCCGACGATGGCCTTGCCATGCCCGACGATGGCCGTGTCATGCAAGACGATGGCCTTGTCATGCCCGATGATGGACTTTTCATGCCCGACGATTGGCTTGTCATGCCCGACGATGGCCTTGCTATGCCCGACTCTTGCCTTTTCATGTCAAACGATGGCCTTGCCATGCCCGACGCTGGCCTTGCCATGCGCGATAGTTGCCTTGTCATGCCCGACGATGGCCTTGTCATGCCCGACGCTGGCCTTGCCATGTCCGAGAGTTGCCTTGTCATGCCCTTGTCATGTTCGACGATGGTCTTGCTATGCCCGAAGATGGCCTTGTCATGCTTGACGATGGCATTGTCATGCCTGACAATGGCCTTGTCATGCCCGACGATGGCCTTGCCATGCTTGACGATGGGCTTGCCATGTCCGAGAGTTGCCTCGTCATGACCTTGTCATTCCCGACGATGGCCTTGTCATGCCCGACGATGGCCTTGTCATGCCCGACGATTGCCTTGCCATGCTTGACGCTGGCCTTGCCGTGCCCGACAATGGCCTTGTTATGCCCGACGATGGCCTTGGTATGCCCGACGATGGACTTTTCATGCCTGACGATGGCCTTGTCATGCCCAACGAGTGCCTTGTCTTTCCCGACGATTGCCTTGTCATGCCCGACGATGGCCTTGTCATGCCCGACCATGGCCTTGTCATGCCCGACGATTGCCTTGTCATGCCCATTGCTCGATGATGGCCTTGTCAGCCCAAACGATAGCCTTGTGATGCCCGACGATGGCCTTGTCATGCCAAACGATGGCCTTGTCATGCCCGACGATGGCCTTGTCATGCCCGACGAAGGGCTTGTCATGCCCGATGATGGCCTTGTCATGCCCGACGATGGCCTTGTCATGCCCGACAATTGCCTTGCCATGCCCGACGTTGGCCTTGCCATGTCCGAGAGTTGTCTTGTCATGCCCTTGTCATGCCCGACTATGGCCTTGCGATGCTTGACGCTGGCCTTGTCATGCCTAACGATGGCCTTGCCATGCCCGACGATGGCCTAGACATGCCCGAGGATGGCCTTGCCCTGTCCGAGAGTTGCCTTGTCATGACCTTGTCATGCCCGACGATGGCCTCGCCATGCCCGACGATTGCATTGTCATGTCCGACGATTGCCTTGTCATGCCCGACGATGGCCTTGTCACGCCCGACGATGGCCTTGTCATGCCCGACGAAGGCCTTATCATGCCCGAAGATGGCCTTGTCATGCCCGACGATGGCCTTGTCATGCCCGACGATGGCCTTGTCATTTCGACGATTGCCTTACCATGCCCGACGATGGCCTTGCCATGCCCGACGATGGCCTTGTCATGCAAGACGATGGCCTTGTCATGCCCGACGATGGACTTTTCATGCCCGACGATGGGCTTGTCATGCCCGACGATGGCCTTGCTATGCCCGACCCTGGCCTTTTCATGTCAAACGATGGCCTTGCCATGCCCGACGCTGGCCTTGCCATGCGCGATAGTTGCCTTGTCATGCCCGACGATGGCCTTGTCATGCCCGACGCTGGCCTTGTCGTGTCCGAGAGTTGCCTTGTCATGCCCTTGTCATGTTCGACGATGGTCTTGCTATGCCCGAAGATGGCCTTGTCATGCTTGACGATGGCATTGTCATGCCTGACGATGGCCTTGTCATGCCCGACGATGGCCTTGCCATGCTTGACGATGGGCTTGCCATGTCCGAGAGTTGCCTCGTCATGACCTTGTCATGCCCGACGATGGCCTTGTCATGCCCGACGATGGCCTTGTCATGCCCGACGATTGCCTTGCCATGCTTGACGCTGGGCTTGCCATGCCCGACAATGGCCTTGTCATGCCCGACGATGGCCTTGGTATGCCTGACGATGGACTTTTCATGCCTGACGATGGCCTTGTCATGCCCGACGATGGCCTCGCTATGCCCGACACTGGCATTTTCATGTCCGACGCTAGCCTTGTCATGCCCAACGATTGCCTTGTCTTGCCCGACGATTGCCTTGTCATGCCCGACGATGGCCTTGTCATGCCCGACCATGGCCTTGTCATGCCCGGCGATTGCCTTGTCATGCCCATTGCCCGATGATGGCCTCGTCATCCCAAACGATAGCCTTGTGATGCCCGACGATGGGGTTGTCATGCCAAACGATGGCCTTGTCATGCCCGACGAAGGGCTTGTCATGCCCGATGATGGCCTTGTCATGCCCGCCGATGGCCTTGTCATGCCCGACGATTGCCTTGCCATGCCCGACACTGGCCTTGCCATGTCCGAGAGTTGTCTTGTCATGCCCTTGTCAAGCCCGACTATGGCCTTGCCATGCTTGACGCTGGCCTTGTCATGCCTAACGATGGCCTTGCCATGCCCGACGATGGCCTTGACATGCCCGAGGATGGCCTTGCCCTGTCCGAGAGTTGCCTTGTCATGACCTTGTCATGCCCGACGATGGCCTCGCCATGCCCGACGATTGCATTGTCATGTCCGACGATGGCCTTGTCATGCCCGACGATGGCCTTGTCACGCCCGACGATGGCCTTGTCATGCCCGACGAAGGTCTTATCATGCCCGAAGATGGCCTTGTCATGCCCGACGATGGCCTTGTCATGCCCGACGATGGCCTTGTCATTCCGACGATTGCCTTACGATGCCCGACGATGGCCTTGCCATGCCCGACGATGGCCTTGTCATGCAAGACGATGGCCTTGTCATGCCCGACGATGGCCTAGTCATGCCCGACGATGGCCTTGTCATGCCCGACGATTGCCTTGCCATGCTTGACGCTGGCCTTGCCGTGCCCGACAATGGCCTTGTTATGCCCGACGATAGCCTTGGTATGCCCGACGATGGACTTTTCATGCCTGACGATGGCCTTGTCATGCCCAACGAGTGCCTTGTCTTGCCCGACGATTGCCTTGTCATGCCCGACGATGGCCTTGTCATGCCCGACCATGGCCTTGTCATGCCCGACGATTGCCTTGTCATGCCCATTGCTCGATGATGGCCTTGTCAGCCCAAACGATAGCCTTGTGATGCCCGACGATGGCCTTGTCATGCCAAACGATGGCCTTGTCATGCCCGACGATGGCCTTGTCATGCCCGACGAAGGGCTTGTCATGCCCGACGATGGCCTTGTCATGCCCGACGATGGCCTTGTCATGCCCGACAATTGCCTTGCCATGCCCGACGCTGGCCTTGCCATGTCCGAGAGTTGTCTTGTCATGTCCTTGTCATGCCCGACGATGGCCTTGTCATGCCCGACGCTGGCCTTGCCATGTCCGAGAGTTGCCTTGTCATGCCCTTGTCATGTTCGACGATGGTCTTGCTATGCCCGAAGATGGCCTTGTCATGCTTGACGATGGCATTGTCATGCCTGACAATGGCCTTGTCATGCCCGACGATGGCCTTGCCATGCTTGACGATGGGCTTGCCATGTCCGAGAGTTGCCTCGTCATGACCTTGTCATTCCCGACGATGGCCTTGTCATGCCCGACGATGGCCTAGTCATGCCCGACGATTGCCTTGCCATGCTTGACGCTGGCCTTGCCGTGCCCGACAATGGCCTTGTTATGCCCGACGATGGCCTTGGTATGCCCGACGATGGACTTTTCATGCCTGACGATGGCCTTGTCATGCCCAACGAGTGCCTTGTCTTGCCCGACGATTGCCTTGTCATGCCCGACGATGGCCTTGTCATGCCCGACCATGGCCTTGTCATGCCCGACGATTGCCTTGTCATGCCCATTGCTCGATGATGGCCTTGTCAGCCCAAACGATAGCCTTGTGATGCCCGACGATGGCCTTGTCATGCCAAACGATGGCCTTGTCATGCCCGACGATGGCCTTGTAATGCCCGACGAAGGGCTTGTCATGCCCGATGATGGCCTTGTCATGCCCGACGATGGCCTTGTCATGCCCGACAATTGCCTTGCCATGCCCGACGCTGGCCTTGCCATGTCCGAGAGTTGTCTTGTCATGCCCTTGTCATGCCCGACTATGGCCTTGCGATGCTTGACGCTGGCCTTGTCATGCCTAACGATGGCCTTGCCATGCCCGACGATGGCCTAGACATGCCCGAGGATGGCCTTGCCCTGTCCGAGAGTTGCCTTGTCATGACCTTGTCATGCCCGACGATGGCCTCGCCATGCCCGATGATTGCATTGTCATGTCCGACGATTGCCTTGTCATGCCCGACGATGGCCTTGTCACGCCCGACGATGGCCTTGTCATGCCCGACGAAGGCCTTATCAAGCCCGAAGATGGCCTTGTCATCCCCGACGATGGCCTTGTCATGCCCGACGATGGCCTTGTCATTCCGACGATTGCCTTACCATGCCCGACGATGGCCTTGCCATGCCCGACGATGGCCTTGTCATGCAAGACGATGGCCTTGTCATGCCCGACGATGGACTTTTCATGCCCGACGATGGGCTTGTCATGCCCGACGATGGCCTTGCTATTCCCGACCCTGGCCTTTTCATGTCAAACGATGGCCTTGCCATGCCCGACGCTGGCCTTGCCATGCGCGATAGTTGCCTTGTCATGCCCGACGATGGCCTTGTCATGCCCGACGCTGGCCTTGTCGTGTCCGAGAGTTGCCTTGTCATGCCCTTGTCATGTTCGACGATGGTCTTGCTATGCCCGAAGATGGCCTTGTCATGCTTGACGATGGCATTGTCATGCCTGACGATGGCCTTGTCATGCCCGACGATGGCCTTGCCATGCTTGACGATGGGCTTGCCATGTCCGAGAGTTGCCTCGTCATGACCTTGTCATGCCCGACGATGGCCTTGTCATGCCCGACGATGGCCTTGTCATGCCCGACGATTGCCTTGCCATGCTTGACGCTGGCCTTGCCATGCCCGACAATGGCCTTGTCATGCCCGACGATGGCCTTGGTATGCCTGACGATGGACTTTTCATGCCTGACGATGGCCTTGTCATGCCCGACGATGGCCTCGCTATGCCCGACACTGGCATTTTCATGTCCGACGCTAGCCTTGTCATGCCCAACGATTGCCTTGTCTTGCCCGACGATTGCCTTGTCATGCCCGACGATG
The DNA here is from genome assembly GCA_033239125.1 of Fagopyrum homotropicum. NCBI lineage: Eukaryota > Viridiplantae > Streptophyta > Magnoliopsida > Caryophyllales > Polygonaceae > Fagopyrum > Fagopyrum homotropicum. The sequence continues at coordinate 73,797,521 of BSWB01000007.1, forward strand.
GCCTTGTCATGCCCGACCATGGCCTTGTCATGCCCGGCGATTGCCTTGTCATGCCCATTGCCCGATGATGGCCTCGTCATCCCAAACGATAGCCTTGTGATGCCCGACGATGGGGTTGTCATGCCAAACGATGGCCTTGTCATGCCCGACGATGGCCTTGTCATGCCCGACGAAGGGCTTGTCATGCCCGATGATGGCCTTGTCATGCCCGCCGATGGCTTTGTCATGCCCGACGATTGCCTTGCCATGCCCGACACTGGCCTTGCCATGTCCGAGAGTTGTCTTGTCATGCCCTTGTCATGCCCGACTATGGCCTTGCCATGCTTGACGCTGGCCTTGTCATGCCTAACGATGGCCTTGCCATGCCCGACGATGGCCTTGACATGCCAGAGGATGGCCTTGCCCTGTCCGAGAGTTGCCTTGTCATGACCTTGTCATGCCCGACGATGGCCTCGCCATGCCCGACGATTGCATTGTCATGTCCGACGATGGCCTTGTCATGCCCGACGATGGCCTTGTCACGCCCGACGATGGCCTTGTCATGCCCGACGAAGGTCTTATCATGCCCGAAGATGGCCTTGTCATGCCCGACGATGGCCTTGTCATGCCCGACGATGGCCTTGTCATTCCGACGATTGCCTTACGATGTCCGACGATGGCCTTGCCATGCCCGACGATGGCCTTGTCATGCAAGACGATGGCCTTGTCATGCCCGACGATGGCCTAGTCATGCCCGACGATGGCCTTGTCATGCCCGACGATTGCCTTGCCATGCTTGACGCTGGCCTTGCCGTGCCCGACAATGGCCTTGTTATGCCCGACGATAGCCTTGGTATGCCCGACGATGGACTTTTCATGCCTGACGATGGCCTTGTCATGCCCAACGAGTGCCTTGTCTTGCCCGACGATTGCCTTGTCATGCCCGACGATGGCCTTGTCATGCCCGACCATGGCCTTGTCATGCCCGACGATTGCCTTGTCATGCCCATTGCTCGATGATGGCCTTGTCAGCCCAAACGATAGCCTTGTGATGCCCGACGATGGCCTTGTCATGCCAAACGATGGCCTTGTCATGCCCGACGATGGCCTTGTCATGCCCGACGAAGGGCTTGTCATGCCCGAAGATGGCCTTGTCATGCCCGACGATGGCCTTGTCATGCCCGACAATTGCCTTGCCATGCCCGACGCTGGACTTGCCATGTCCGAGAGTTGTCTTGTCATGTCCTTGTCATGCCCGACGATGGCCTTGTCATGCCCGACGCTGGCCTTGCCATGTCCGAGAGTTGCCTTGTCATGCCCTTGTCATGTTCGACGATGGTCTTGCTATGCCCGAAGATGGCCTTGTCATGCTTGACGATGGCATTGTCATGCCTGACAATGGCCTTGTCATGTCCGACGATGGCCTTGCCATGCTTGACGATGGGCTTGCCATGTCCGAGAGTTGCCTCGTCATGACCTTGTCATTCCCGACGATGGCCTTGTCATGCCCGACGATGGCCTTGTCATGCCCGACGATTGCCTTGCCATGCTTGACGCTGGCCTTGCCGTGCCCGACAATGGCCTTGTTATGCCCGACGATGGCCTTGGTATGCCCGACGATGGACTTTTCATGCCTGACGATGGCCTTGTCATGCCCAACGAGTGCCTTGTCTTGCCCGACGATGGCCTTGTCATGCCCGACGATGGCCTTGTCATGCCCGACCATGGCCTTGTCATGCCCGACGATTGCCTTGTCATGCCCATTGCTCGATGATGGCCTTGTCAGCCCAAACGATAGCCTTGTGATGCCCGACGATGGCCTTGTCATGCCAAACGATGGCCTTGTCATGCCCGACGATGGCCTTGTCATGCCCGACGAAGGGCTTGTCATGCCCGATGATGGCCTTGTCATGCCCGACGATGGCCTTGTCATGCCCGACAATTGCCTTGCCATGCCCGACGCTGGCCTTGCCATGTCCGAGAGTTGTCTTGTCATGCCCTTGTCATGCCCGACTATGGCCTTGCGATGCTTGACGCTGGCCTTGTCATGCCTAACGATGGCCTTGCCATGCCCGACGATGGCCTAGACATGCCCGAGGATGGCCTTGCCCTGTCCGAGAGTTGCCTTGTCATGACCTTGTCATGCCCGACGATGGCCTCGCCATGCCCGACGATTGCATTGTCATGTCCGACGATGGCCTTGTCATGCCCGACGATGGCCTTGTCACGCCCGACGATGGCCTTGTCATGCCCGACGAAGGCCTTATCATGCCCGAAGATGGCCTTGTCATGCCCGACGATGGCCTAGTCATGCCCGACGATGGCCTTGTCATTCCGACGATTGCCTTACGATGCCCGACGATGGCCTTGCCATGCCCGACGATGGCCTTGTCATGCAAGACGATGGCCTTGTCATGCCCGACGATGGACTTTTCATGCCCGACGATGGGCTTGTAATGCCCGACGATGGCCTTGCTATGCCCGACCCTAGCCTTTTCATGTCAAACGATGGCCTTGCCATGCCCGACGCTGGCCTTGCCATGCGCGATAGTTGCCTTGTCATGCCCGACGATGGCCTTGTCATGCCCCACGCTGGCCTTGTCGTGTCCGAGAGTTGCCTTGTCATGCCCTTGTCGTGTTCGACGATGGTCTTGCTATGCCCGAAGATGGCCTTGTCATGCTTGACGATGGCATTGTCATGCCTGACGATGGCCTTGTCATGCCCGACGATGGCCTTGCCATGCTTGACGATGGGCTTGCCATGTCCGAGAGTTGCCTCGTCATGACCTTGTCATGCCCGACGATGGCCTTGTCATGCCCGACGATGGCCTTGTCATGCCCGACGATTGCCTTGCCATGCTTGACGCTGGCCTTGCCATGCCCGACAATGGCCTTGTCATGCCCGACGATGGCCTTGGTATGCCTGACGATGGACTTTTCATGCCTGACGATGGCCTTGTCATGCCCGACGATGGCCTCGCTATGCCCGACACTGGCATTTTCATGTCCGACGCTAGACTTGTCATGCCCAACGATTGCCTTGTCTTGCCCGACGATTGCCTTGTCATGCCCGACGATGGCCTTGTCATGCCCGACCATGGCCTTGTCATGCCCGGCGATTGCCTTGTCATGCCCATTGCCCGATGATGGCCTCGTCATCCCAAACGATAGCCTTGTGATGCCCGACGATGGGGTTGTCATGCCAAACGATGGCCTTGTCATGCCCGACGATGGCCTTGTCATGCCCGACGAAGGGCTTGTCATGCCCGATGATGGCCTTGTCATGCCCGCCGATGGCCTTGTCATGCCCGACGATTGCCTTGCCATGCCCGACACTGGCCTTGCCATGTCCGAGAGTTGTCTTGTCATGCCCTCGTCATGCCCGACTATGGCCTTGCCATGCTTGACGCTGGCCTTGTCATGCCTAACGATGGCCTTGCCATGCCCGACGATGGCCTTGACATGCCAGAGGATGGCCTTGCCCTGTCCGAGAGTTGCCTTGTCATGACCTTGTCATGCCCGACGATGGCGTCGCCATGCCCGACGATTGCATTGTCATGTCCGACGATGGCCTTGTCATGCCCGACGAAGGTCTTATCATGCCCGAAGATGGCCTTGTCATGCCCGACGATGGCCTTGTCATGCCCGACGATGGCCTTGTCATTCCGACGATTGCCTTACGATGCCCGACGATGGCCTTGCCATGCCCGACGATGGCCTTGTCATGCAAGACGATGGCCTTGTCATGCCCGACGATGGCCTAGTCATGCCCGACGATGGCCTTGTCATGCCCGACGATTGCCTTGCCATGCTTGACGCTGGCCTTGCCGTGCCCGACAATGGCCTTGTTATGCCCGACGATAGCCTTGGTATGCCCGTCGATGGACTTTTCATGCCTGACGATGGCCTTGTCATGCCCAACGAGTGCCTTGTCTTGCCCGACGATTGCCTTGTCATGCCCGACGATGGCCTTGTCATGCCCGACCATGGCCTTGTCATGCCCGACGATTGCCTTGTCATGCCCATTGCTCGATGATGGCCTTGTCAGCCCAAACGATAGCCTTGTGATGCCCGACGATGGCCTTGTCATGCCAAACGATGGCCTTGTCATGCCCGACGATGGCCTTGTCATGCCCGACGAAGGGCTTGTCATGCCCGACGATGGCCTTGTCATGCCCGACAATTGCCTTGCCATGCCCGACGCTGGCCTTGCCATGTCCGAGAGTTGTCTTGTCATGTCCTTGTCATGCCCGACGATGGCCTTGTCATGCCCGACGCTGGCCTTGCCATGTCCGAGAGTTGCCTTGTCATGCCCTTGTCATGTTCGACGATGGTCTTGCTATGCCCGAAGATGGCCTTGTCATGCTTGACGATGGCATTGTCATGCCTGACAATGGCCTTGTCATGTCCGACGATGGCCTTGCCATGCTTGACGATGGGCTTGCCATGTCCGAGAGTTGCCTCGTCATGACCTTGTCATTCCCGACGATGGCCTTGTCATGCCCGACGATGGCCTTGTCATGCCCGACGATTGCCTTGCCATGCTTGACGCTGGCCTTGCCGTGCCCGACAATGGCCTTGTTATGCCCGACGATGGCCTTGGTATGCCCGACGATGGACTTTTCATGCCTGACGATGGCCTTGTCATGCCCAACGAGTGCCTTGTCTTGCCCGACGATTGCCTTGTCATGCCCGACGATGGCCTTGTCATGCCCGACCATGGCCTTGTCATGCCCGACGATTGCCTTGTCATGCCCATTGCTCGATGATGGCCTTGTCAGCCCAAACGATAGCCTTGTGATGCCCGACGATGGCCTTGTCATGCCAAACGATGGCCTTGTCATGCCCGACGATGGCCTTGTCATGCCCGACGAAGGGCTTGTCATGCCCGATGATGGCCTTGTCATGCCCGACGATGGCCTTGTCATGCCCGACAATTGCCTTGCCATGCCCGACGCTGGCCTTGCCATGTCCGAGAGTTGTCTTGTCATGCCCTTGTCATGCCCGACTATGGCCTTGCGATGCTTGACGCTGGCCTTGTCATGCCTAACGATGGCCTTGCCATGCCCGACGATGGCCTAGACATGCCCGAGGATGGCCTTGCCCTGTCCGAGAGTTGCCTTGTCATGACCTTGTCATGCCCGACGATGGCCTCGCCATGCCCGACGATTGCATTGTCATGTCCGACGATGGCCTTGTCATGCCCGACGATGGCCTTGTCACGCCCGACGATGGCCTTGTCATGCCCGACGAAGGCCTTATCATGCCCGAAGATGGCCTTGTCATGCCCGACGATGGCCTAGTCATGCCCGACGATGGCCTTGTCATTCCGACGATTGCCTTACCATGCCCGACGATGGCCTTGCCATGCCCGACGATGGCCTTGTCATGCAAGACGATGGCCTTGTCATGCCCGACGATGGACTTTTCATGCCCGACGATGGGCTTGTAATGCCCGACGATGGCCTTGCTATGCCCGACCCTGGCCTTTTCATGTCAAACGATGGCCTTGCCATGCCCGACGCTGGCCTTGCCATGCGCGATAGTTGCCTTGTCATGCCCGACGATGGCCTTGTCATGCCCCACGCTGGCCTTGTCGTGTCCGAGAGTTGCCTTGTCATGCCCTTGTCATGTTCGACGATGGTCTTGCTATGCCCGAAGATGGCCTTGTCATGCTTGACGATGGCATTGTCATGCCTGACGATGGCCTTGTCATGCCCGACGATGGCCTTGCCATGCTTGACGATGGGCTTGCCATGTCCGAGAGTTGCCTCGTCATGACCTTGTCATGCCCGACGATGGCCTTGTCATGCCCGACGATGGCCTTGTCATGCCCGACGATTGCCTTGCCATGCTTGACGCTGGCCTTGCCATGCCCGACAATGGCCTTGTCATGCCCGACGATGGCCTTGGTATGCCTGACGATGGACTTTTCATGCCTGACGATGGCCTTGTCATGCCCGACGATGGCCTTGCTATGCCCGACACTGGCATTTTCATGTCCGACGCTAGCCTTGTCATGCCCAACGATTGCCTTGTCTTGCCCGACGATTGCCTTGTCATGCCCGACGATGGCCTTGTCATGCCCGACCATGGCCTTGTCATGCCCGGCGATTGCCTTGTCATGCCCATTGCCCGATGATGGCCTCGTCATCCCAAACGATAGCCTTGTGATGCCCGACGATGGGGTTGTCATGCCAAACGATGGCCTTGTCATGCCCGACGATGGCCTTGTCATGCCCGACGAAGGGCTTGTCATGCCCGATGATGGCCTTGTCATGCCCGCCGATGGCCTTGTCATGCCCGACGATTGCCTTGCCATGCCCGACACTGGCCTTGCCATGTCCGAGAGTTGTCTTGTCATGCCTTTGTCATGCCCGACTATGGCCTTGCCATGCTTGACGCTGGCCTTGTCATGCCTAACGATGGCCTTGCCATGCCCGACGATGGCCTTGACATGCCCGAGGATGGCCTTGCCCTGTCCGAGAGTTGCCTTGTCATGACCTTGTCATGCCCGACGATGGCCTCGCCATGCCCGACGATTGCATTGTCATGTCCGACGATGGCCTTGTCATGCCCGACGATGGCCTTGTCACGCCCGACGATGGCCTTGTCATGCCCGACGAAGGTCTTATCATGCCCGAAGATGGCCTTGTCATGCCCGACGATGGCCTTGTCATGCCCGACGATGGCCTTGTCATTCCGACGATTGCCTTACGATGCCCGACGATGGCCTTGCCATGCCCGACGATGGCCTTGTCATGCAAGACGATGGCCTTGTCATGCCCGACGATGGACTTTTCATGCCCGACGATGGGCTTGTCATGCCCGACGATGGCCTTGCTATGCCCGACCCTGGCCTTTTCATGTCCAACGATGGCCTTGCCATGCCCGACGCTGGCCTTGCCATGTGCGATAGTTGCCTTGTCATGTCCTTGTCATGCCCGACGATGGCCTTGTCATGCCCGACGCTGGCCTTGCCATGTCCGAGAGTTGCCTTTTCATGCCCTTGTCATGTCCGACGATGGTCTTGTTATGCCAGAAGATGGCCTTGTCATCCTTGATGATGGCATTGTCATGCCTGACGATGGCCTTGTCATGCCCGACGATGGCCTTGCCATGCTTGACGATGGGCTTGCCATGGCCGAGAGTTGCCTCGTCATGACCTTGTATTGCCCGACGATGGCCTTGTCATGCCCGACGATGGCCTTGTCATGTCCGACGATTGCCTTGCCATGCTTGACGCTGGCCTTGCCATGCCCGACAATGGCCTTGTCATGCCCGACGATGGCCTTGCTATGCCCGACACTAGCATTTTCATGTCCGACGCTAGCCTTGCCATGCCCAACGATTGCCTTGTCTTGCCCGACGATTGCCTTGTCATGCCCGACGATGGCCTTGTCATGCCCGACGATGGCCTTGCCATGCTCGACGCTGGCATTGACATGCCCGACGATGGCCTTGTCATGCCCGACGATGGCCTTGCCATGCTCGACGCTGGCATTGACATGCCCGACGATGGCCTTGTCATGCCCGACGATGGCCTTGTCATGCCCGACGAAGGGCTTGTCATACCCGATGATGGCCTTGTCATGCCCGACGATGGCCTTGTCATGCCCGACGATGGCCTTGTCATGTCCGACGATTGCCTTGCCATGCTTGACGCTGGCCTTGCCATGCCCGACAATGGCCTTGGCATTCCCGACGATGAATTTTCATGCCTGACGATGGCCTTGTCATGCCCGACGATGGACTTGCTATGCCCGACACTGGCATTTTCATGTCCGATGATGGCCTTGCCATGCCCGAAGATGGCTTTTTCATGCCCGATGTTGGCCTTGTCATGCCCGACGATGACCTTTTCATGCCCGACGCTGGCCTTGTCATGTCCGAGAGTTGCCTTGTCATGACCTTGTCATGCCCGACGATGGCCTTGCCATGCCCGACGCTGGCCTTGTCATGCCCCACGATGGCCTTGCCATGCCCGACGATGGCCTTGTCATGCTTGACGCTGGCATTGACATGCCCTTTTTGATGCCCGACGATGGCCTTGCCATGCCCGACGATGACCTTGTCATGCCCGACGATGGCCTTGTCATGCCCGACGATGACCTTATCATGCCCGAAGATGGCCTTGTCATGCCCGACGATGGCCTTGTCATGCCCGACGCTGGCCTTCCCATGTCCGAGAGTTGCCTTGTCATGACTTCGTCATGTCCGACGATGGCCTTGCCCTGCCCGACACTGGCCTTGTCATGCCCGACCATGGCCTTGCCATGCCCGACGCTGGCATTGCCATGCCCGACGATGGCCTCGCCATGTCCGAGATTGGCATTGTCATAGCCTTGGCATGCCCGACGATGGCCTTTTCATGCATGACGATGGCCTTTTCATGCTCGACGATGGCCTTTTCATGCCCGACGATAGCCTGTTCATGCCCGACGATAGCCTTGCTATGCCCGATGCTAGCCTTTTCATGTCCGACGATGGTCTTGCCATGCCCGAAGATGGCCTTGTCATGCCTGACGATGGCTTTGTCATGCCCGACGATGGCCTTGCCATGCTTGACGATGGGCTTGCCACATCCGAGAGTTGCCTCGACATGGCCTTGTCATGCCCGACGATGGCCTTGTCATGCCGACGATGGTTTTGTCATGCCCGACGATTGCCTTGCCATGCTTGACGCTGGCCTTGCCATGCCCGACAATGGCCTTGTCATGCCCGACGATGGCCTTGGCATGCCCGACGATGGACTTTTCATGCCTGACGATGGCCTTTTCATGCCCGACGATGGCCTTGCTATGCCCGACACTGGCATTTTCATGGCTGACGCTAGCCTTGTCATGCCCAACGATTGCCTTGTCTTGCCCGACAATTGCCTTGTCATGCCCGACGATGGCCTTGTCATGCCCGAAGATGGCCTTGTCATGTCGGACGATGGCCTTGTCATGCCCGACGATGGCCTTGCCATGCTTGACGATGGGCTTGCCATGTCCGAGAGTTGCCTCGTCATGACCTTGTCATGCCCGACGATGGCCTTGTCATGCCCGACGATGGCCTTGTCATGCCCGACGATTGCCTTGCCATGCTTGACGCTGGCCTTGCCATGCCCGACAATGGCCTTGTCATGCCCGACGATGGCCTTGGTATGCCCGACGATGGACTTTTCATGCCTGAAGATGGCCTTTTCATGCCCGACGATGGCCTTGCTATGCCCGACACTGGCATTTTCATGTCTCACGCTAGCCTTGTCATGCCCAACGATTGCCTTGTCTTGCCCGACAATTGCCTTGTCATGCCCGACGATGGCCTTGTCATGCCGACCATGGCCTTGTCATGCCCGACGATTGCCTTGTCATGCCCATTGCCCGATGATGGCCTTGTCATCCTAAACGATAGCCTTGTGATGCCCGACGATGGCCTTGTCATGCCAAACGATGGCCTTGTCATGCCCGACGATGGCCTTGTCAGGCCCGGCGAAGGGCTTGTCATGCCCGATGATGGCCTTGTCATGCCCGACGATGGCCTTGTCATGCCCGACGATTGCCTTGCCATGCCCGATGCTGGCCTTGCCATGTCCGAGAGTTGTCTTGTCATGCCCTTGCCATGCCCGACGAAGGCCTTGACATGCCCGAGGATGGCCTTGCCCTGTCCGAGAGTTGCCTTGTCATGACCTTGTCATGCCCGACGATGGCCTCGCCATGCCCGACCATTGCATTGTCATGTCCGACGATGGCCTTGTCATGCCCGACGATGGCCTTGTCACGCCCGACGATGGCCTTGTCATGCCCGAAGAAGTTCTTATCATGCCCGAAGATGGCCTTGTCATGCCCGACGATGGCCTTGTCATGCCCGACGATGGCCTTGTCATTCCGACGATTGCCTTACCATGTCCGACGATGGCCTTGCCATGCCCGACGATGGCCTTGTCATGCCCGACGATGGCCTTGTCATGCCCGACGATGGACTTTTCATGCCCGACGATGGGCTTGTCATGCCCGACGATGGCCTTGCTATGCCCGACCCTGGCCTTTTCATGTCCAACGATGGCCTTGCCATGCCCGACGCTGGCCTTACCATGTGCGATAGTTGCCTTGTCATGCCCTTGTCATGTCCGACGATGGTCTTGCTATGCCCGAACATGGCCTTGTCATGCTTGACGATGCCATTGTCATGCCCGACGATGGCCTTGTCATGCCCGACGCTAGCCTTGCCATGTCCGAGAATTGTCTTGTCATGACCTTGTCATGCCCGACGCTGGCCTTGTCATGGCCGACGAAGGCGTCGCCATGTCCGAGAGTGGCATTGTCATGGCCTTGTCAAGCGTGACGATGACCTTGCCATGCACGACGCTGGCCTTGTCATGCCCGACTCTTGCCTTGGCATGCCCGACGATGGCCTCGCCATTTTCAAAAGGGGCACTGTCATGGCCTTGTCATGCCCGACGATGGCCTTGTCATGCCCGACGCTGGCCTTGCCATGTCCGAGAGTTGCCTTGTCATGACTTCTTCATGTCCGACGATGGCCTTGCCCTGCCCGACACTGGCCTTGTCATGCCCGACCATGGCCTTGCCATGCCCAACGCTGGCATTGCCATGCCCGACGATGGTCTCGCCATGTCCGAGAGTGGCATTGTCATGGCCTTGGCATGCCCGACGATGGCCTTTTCATGCCTGACGATAGCCTTTTCATGCCCGACGATAGCCTTGTCATGCCCGACGATGGCCTTGCCATGCTTGACGATGGGCTTGCCATGTCCCAAAGTTGCCTCGACATGGCCTTGTCATGCCCGACGATGGCCTTGTGATGCCCGACGATGGCCTTGTCATGCCCGACGATGGCCTTGTCATGCCCGACGATTGCCTTGCCATGATTGAGGCTGGCCTTGCCATGCCCGACAGTGGCCTTGTCATGCCCGACGATGGCCTTGACATGCCCGACGATGGACTTTTCATGCCTGACGATGGCCTTGTCATGCCCGACGATGGCCTTGCTATACCCGACACTGGCATTTTCATGTCCGACGATGGCCTTGCCATGCCCGAAGATGGCCTTGTCATGCCGGACGATGGCCTTGTCATGCCCGACGATGGCCTTGCCATGCTTGACGATGGGCTTGCCATGTCCGAGAGTTGCCTCGTCATGACCTTGTCATGCCCGACGATGGCCTTGTCATGCCCGACGATGGCCTTGCCATGCTTGACGCTGGCCTTGCCATGCCCGACAATGGCCTTTTCATGCCCGACAGTGGCCTTGGTATGCCTGACGATGGACTTTTCATGCCTGAAGATGGCCTTTTCATGCCCGACGATGGCCTTGCTATGCCCGACACTAGCATTTTCATGTTTGACGCTAGCCTTGTCATGCCCAACGATTGCCTTGTCTTGCCCGACAATTGCTTTGTCATGCCCGACGATGGCCTTGGCATGCCCGACCATGGCCTTGTCATGCCCGACGATTGCCTTGTCCTGCCCATTGCCCGATGATGGCCTTGTCATCCCAAACGATAGCCTTGTGATGCCCGACGATGGCCTTGTCATGCCAAACGATGGCCTTGTCATGCCCGACGATGGCCTTGTCATGCCCGACGAAGGGCTTGTCATGCCCGATGATGGCCTTGTCATGCCCGACGATGGCCTTGTCATGCCCGACGATTGCCTTGCCATGCCCGACGCTGGCCTTGCCATGTCCGAGAGTTGTCTTGTCATGCCCTTGTCATGCCCGACGATGGCCTTGCCATGCTTGACGCTGGCCTTGTCATGCCTAACGATGGCCTTGCCATGCCCGACGATGGCCTTGACATGCCCGAGAATGGCCTTGCCCTATCCGAGAGTTGCCTTGTCATGACCTTGTCATGCCCGACGATGGCCTCGCCATGCCCGACCATTGCATTGTCATGTCCGACGATGGCCTTGTCATGCCCGACGATGGCCTTGTCACGCCCGACGATGGCCTTGTCATGCCCGAAGAAGTTCTTATCATGCCCGAAGATGGCCTTGTCATGCCCGACGATGGCCTTGTCATGCCCGACGATGGCATTGTCATTCCGACGATTGCCTTACCATGTCCGACGATGGCCTTGCCATGCCCGACGATGGCCTTGTCATGCCCGACGATGGCCTTGTCATGCCCGACGATGGACTTTTCATGCCCGACGATGGGCTTGTCATGCCCGACGATGGCCTTGCTATGCCCGACCCTGGCCTTTTCATGTCCAACGATGGCCTTGCCATGCCCGACGCTGGCCTTACCATGTGCGATAGTTGCCTTGTCATGCCCTTGTCATGTCCGACGATGGTCTTGCTATGCCCGAAGATGGCCTTGTCATGCTTGACGATGCCATTGTCATGCCCGACGATGGCCTTGTCATGCCCGACGCTAGCCTTGCCATGTCCGAGAATTGTCTTGTCATGACCTTGTCATGCCCGACGCTGGCCTTGTCATGGCCGACGAAGGCGTCGCCATGTCCGAGAGTGGCATTGTCATGGCCTTGTCAAGCGTGACGATGACCTTGCCATGCACGACGCTGGCCTTGTCATGCCCGACTCTTGCCTTGGCATGCCCGACGATGGCCTCGCCATTTTCAAAAGGGGCACTGTCATGGCCTTGTCATGCCCGACGATGGCCTTGTCATGCCCGACGCTGGCCTTGCCATGTCCGAGAGTTGCCTTGTCATGACTTCTTCATGTCCGACGATGGCCTTGCCCTGCCCGACACTGGCCTTGTCATGCCCGACCATGGCCTTGCCATGCCCAACGCTGGCATTGCCATGCCCGACGATGGTCTCGCCATGTCCGAGAGTGGCATTGTCATGGCCTTGGCATGCCCGACGATGGCCTTTTCATGCCTGACGATAGCCTTTTCATGCCCGACGATAGCCTTGTCATGCCCGACGATGGCCTTGCCATGCTTGACGATGGGCTTGCCATGTCCCAGAGTTGCCTCGACATGGCCTTGTCATGCCCGACGATGGCCTTGTTATGCCCGACGATGGCCTTGTCATGCCCGACGATGGCCTTGTCCTGCCCGACGATTGCCTTGCCATGATTGAGGCTGGCCTTGCCATGCCCGACAGTGGCCTTGTCATGCCCGACGATGGCCTTGACATGCCCGACGATGGACTTTTCATGCCTGACGATGGCCTTGTCATGCCCGACGATGGCCTTGCTATACCCGACACTGGCATTTTCATGTCCGACGATGGCCTTGCCATGCCCGAAGATGGCCTTGTCATGCCGGACGATGGCCTTGTCATGCCCGACGATGGCCTTGCCATGCTTGACGATGGGCTTGCCATGTCCGAGAGTTGCCTCGTCATGACCTTGTCATGCCCGACGATGGCCTTGTCATGCCCGACGATGGCCTTGCCATGCTTGACGCTGGCCTTGCCATGCCCGACAATGGCCTTTTCATGCCCGACAGTGGCCTTGGTATGCCTGACGATGGACTTTTCATGCCTGAAGATGGCCTTTTCATGCCCGACGATGGCCTTGCTATGCCCGACACTAGCATTTTCATGTTTGACGCTAGCCTTGTCATGCCCAACGATTGCCTTGTCTTGCCCGACAATTGCTTTGTCATGCCCGACGATGGCCTTGGCATGCCCGACCATGGCCTTGTCATGCCCGACGATTGCCTTCTCCTGCCCATTGCCCGATGATGGCCTTGTCATCCCAAACGATAGCCTTGTGATGCCCGACGATGGCCTTGTCATGCCAAACGATGGCCTTGTCATGCCCGACGATGGCCTTGTCATGCCCGACGAAGGGCTTGTCATGCCCGATGATGGCCTTGTCATGCCCGACGATGGCCTTGTCATGCCCGACGATTGCCTTGCCATGCCCGACGCTGGCCTTGCCATGTCCGAGAGTTGTCTTGTCATGCCCTTGTCATGCCCGACGATGGCCTTGCCATGCTTGACGCTGGCCTTGTCATGCCTAACGATGGCCTTGCCATGCCCGACGATGGCCTTGACATGCCCGAGAATGGCCTTGCCCTATCCGAGAGTTGCCTTGTCATGACCTTGTCATGCCCGACGATGGCCTCGCCATGCCCGACCATTGCATTGTCATGTCCGACGATGGCCTTGTCATGCCCGACGATGGCCTTGTCACGCCCGACGATGGCCTTGTCATGCCCGAAGAAGTTCTTATCATGCCCGAAGATGGCCTTGTCATGCCCGACGATGGCCTTGTCATGCCCGACGATGGCCTTGTCATTCCGACGATTGCCTTACCATGTCCGACGATGGCCTTGCCATGCCCGACGATGGCCTTGTCATGCCCGACGATGGCCTTGTCATGCCCGACGATGGACTTTTCATGCCCGACGATGGGCTTGTCATGCCCGACGATGGCCTTGCTATGCCCGACCCTGGCCTTTTCATGTCCAACGATGGCCTTGCCATGCCCGACGCTGGCCTTACCATGTGCGATAGTTGCCTTGTCATGCCCTTGTCATGTCCGACGATGGTCTTGCTATGCCCGAAGATGGCCTTGTCATGCTTGACGATGCCATTGTCATGCCCGACGATGGCCTTGTCATGCCCGACGCTAGCCTTGCCATGTCCGAGAATTGTCTTGTCATGACCTTGTCATGCCCGACGCTGGCCTTGTCATGGCCGACGAAGGCGTCGCCATGTCCGAGAGTGGCATTGTCATGGCCTTGTCAAGCGTGACGATGACCTTGCCATGCACGACGCTGGCCTTGTCATGCCCGACTCTTGCCTTGGCATGCCCGACGATGGCCTCGCCATTTTCAAAAGGGGCACTGTCATGGCCTTGTCATGCCCGACGATGGCCTTGTCATGCCCGACGCTGGCCTTGCCATGTCCGAGAGTTGCCTTGTCATGACTTCTTCATGTCCGACGATGGCCTTGCCCTGCCCGACACTGGCCTTGTCATGCCCGACCATGGCCTTGCCATGCCCAACGCTGGCATTGCCATGCCCGACGATGGTCTCGCCATGTCCGAGAGTGGCATTGCATGCCCGACGATGGCCTTTTCATGCCTGACGATAGCCTTTTCATGCCCGACGATAGCCTTGTCATGCCCGACGATGGCCTTGCCATGCTTGACGATGGGCTTGCCATGTCCCAGAGTTGCCTCGACATGGCCTTGTCATGCCCGACGATGGCCTTGTTATGCCCGACGATGGCCTTGTCATGCCCGACGATGGCCTTGTCCTGCCCGACGATTGCCTTGCCATGATTGAGGCTGGCCTTGCCATGCCCGACAGTGGCCTTGTCATGCCCGACGATGGCCTTGACATGCCCGACGATGGACTTTTCATGCCTGACGATGGCCTTGTCATGCCCGACGATGGCCTTGCTATACCCGACACTGGCATTTTCATGTCCGACGATGGCCTTGCCATGCCCGAAGATGGCCTTGTCATGCCGGACGATGGCCTTGTCATGCCCGACGATGGCCTTGCCATGCTTGACGATGGGCTTGCCATGTCCGAGAGTTGCCTCGTCATGACCTTGTCATGCCCGACGATGGCCTTGTCATGCCCGACGATGGCCTTGCCATGCTTGACGCTGGCCTTGCCATGCCCGACAATGGCCTTTTCATGCCCGACAGTGGCCTTGGTATGCCTGACGATGGACTTTTCATGCCTGAAGATGGCCTTTTCATGCCCGACGATGGCCTTGCTATGCCCGACACTAGCATTTTCATGTTTGACGCTAGCCTTGTCATGCCCAACGATTGCCTTGTCTTGCCCGACAATTGCTTTGTCATGCCCGACGATGGCCTTGGCATGCCCGACCATGGCCTTGTCATGCCCGACGATTGCCTTCTCCTGCCCATTGCCCGATGATGGCCTTGTCATCCCAAACGATAGCCTTGTGATGCCCGACGATGGCCTTGCCATGCCAAACGATGGCCTTGTCATGCCCGACGATGGCCTTGTCATGCCCGACGAAGGGCTTGTCATGCCCGATGATGGCCTTGTCATGCCCGACGATGGCCTTGTCATGCCCGACGATTGCCTTGCCATGCCCGACGCTGGCCTTGCCATGTCCGAGAGTTGTCTTGTCATGCCCTTGTCATGCCCGACGATGGCCTTGCCATGCTTGACGCTGGCCTTGTCATGCCTAACGATGGCCTTGCCATGCCCGACGATGGCCTTGACATGCCCGAGAATGGCCTTGCCCTATCCGAGAGTTGCCTTGTCATGACCTTGTCATGCCCGACGATGGCCTCGCCATGCCCGACCATTGCATTGTCATGTCCGACGATGGCCTTGTCATGCCCGACGATGGCCTTGTCACGCCCGACGATGGCCTTGTCATGCCCGAAGAAGTTCTTATCATGCCGGAAGATGGCCTTGTCATGCCCGACGATGGCCTTTTCATGCCCGACGATGGCCTTGTCATTCCGACGATTGCCTTACCATGTCCGACGATGGCCTTGCCATGCCCGACGATGGCCTTGTCATGCCCGACGATGGCCTTGTCATGCCCGACGATGGACTTTTCATGCCCGACGATGGGCTTGTCATGCCCGACGATGGCCTTGCTATGCCCGACCCTGGCCTTTTCATGTCCAACGATGGCCTTGCCATGCCCGACGTTGGCCTTACCATGTGCGATAGTTGCCTTGTCATGCCCTTGTCATGTCCGACGATGGTCTTGCTATGCCCGAAGATGGCCTTGTCATGCTTGACGATGCCATTGTCATGCCCGACGATGGCCTTGTCATGCCCGACGCTAGCCTTGCCATGTCCGAGAATTGTCTTGTCATGACCTTGTCATGCCCGACGCTGGCCTTGTCATGGCCGACGAAGGCGTCGCCATGTCCGAGAGTGGCATTGTCATGGCCTTGTCAAGCGTGACGATGACCTTGCCATGCACGACGCTAGCCTTGTCATGCCCGACTCTTGCCTTGGCATGCCCGACGATGGCCTCGCCATTTTCAAAAGGGGCACTGTCATGGCCTTGTCATGCCCGACGATGGCCTTGTCATGCCCGACGCTGGCCTTGCCATGTCCGAGAGTTGCCTTGTCATGACTTCTTCATGTCCGACGATGGCCTTGCCCTGCCCGACACTGGCCTTGTCATGCCCGACCATGGCCTTGCCATGCCCAACGCTGGCATTGCCATGCCCGACGATGGTCTCGCCATGTCCGAGAGTGGCATTGTCATGGCCTTGGCATGCCCGACGATGGCCTTTTCATGCCTGACGATAGCCTTTTCATGCCCGACGATAGCCTTGTCATGCCCGACGATGGCCTTGCCATGCTTGACGATGGGCTTGCCATGTCCCAGAGTTGCCTCGACATGGCCTTGTCATGCCCGACGATGGCCTTGTTATGCCCGACGATGGCCTTGTCATGCCCGACGATGGCCTTGTCATGCCCGACGATTGCCTTGCCATGATTGAGGCTGGCCTTGCCATGCCCGACAGTGGCCTTGTCATGCCCGACGATGGCCTTGACATGCCCGACGATGGACTTTTCATGCCTGACGATGGCCTTGTCATGCCCGACGATGGCCTTGCTATACCCGACACTGGCATTTTCATGTCCGACGATGGCCTTGCCATGCCCGAAGATGGCCTTGTCATGCCGGACGATGGCCTTGTCATGCCCGACGATGGCCTTGCCATGCTTGACGATGGGCTTGCCATGTCCGAGAGTTGCCTCGTCATGACCTTGTCATGCCCGACGATGGCCTTGTCATGCCCGACGATGGCCTTGCCATGCTTGACGCTGGCCTTGCCATGCCCGACAATGGCCATTTCATGCCCGACAGTGGCCTTGGTATGCCTGACGATGGACTTTTCATGCCTGAAGATGGCCTTTTCATGCCCGACGATGGCCTTGCTATGCCCGACACTAGCATTTTCATGTTTGACGCTAGCCTTGTCATGCCCAACGATTGCCTTGTCTTGCCCGACAATTGCTTTGTCATGCCCGACGATGGCCTTGGCATGCCCGACCATGGCCTTGTCATGCCCGACGATTGCCTTCTCCTGCCCATTGCCCGATGATGGCCTTGTCATCCCAAACGATAGCCTTGTAATGCCCGACGATGGCCTTGTCATGCCAAACGATGGCCTTGTCATGCCCGACGATGGCCTTGTCATGCCCGACGAAGGGCTTGTCATGCCCGATGATGGCCTTGTCATGCCCGACGATGGCCTTGTCATGCCCGACGATTGCCTTGCCATGCCCGACGCTGGCCTTGCCATGTCCGAGAGTTGTCTTGTCATGCCCTTGTCATGCCCGACGATGGCCTTGCCATGCTTGACGCTGGCCTTGTCATGCCTAACGATGGCCTTGCCATGCCCGACGATGGCCTTGACATGCCCGAGAATGGCCTTGCCCTATCCGAGAGTTGCCTTGTCATGACCTTGTCATGCTCGACGATGGCCTCGCCATGCCCGACGATTGCATTGTCATGTCCGACGATGGCCTTGTCATGCCCGACGATGGCCTTGTCACGCCCGATGATGGCCTTGTCATGCCCGACGAAGGTCTTCTCACGCCCGACGCTGGCATTGCCATGCCCGACGATGGCCTTGTCATTCCAACGATTGCATTACCATGCGCGACAATGGCGTTGCCATGCCCGACGATGGCCTTGTCATGCCCGACGATGGCCTTGTCATGCCCGACGATGGCCTTGCCATGTCCGAGAGTTGCCTCGTCATGACCTTGTCATGCCCGACGATGGCCTTGTCATGCCCGACGATGGCCTTGTCATGCCCGACGATTGCCTTGCCATGCTTGACGCTGGCCTTGCCATGCCCGACAATGGCCTTGTCATGCCCGACGATGGCCTTGGTATGCCCGACGATGGACTTTTCATGCCTGAAGATGGCCATTTCATGCCCGACGATGGTCTTGCTATACCCGATACTGGCATTTTCATGTCTGACGCTAGCCTTGTCATGCCCAACGATTGCCTTGTCTTGCCCGACAATTGCCTTGTCATGCCCGACGATGGCCTTGTCATGCCCGACCATGGCCTTGTCATGCCCGACTATTGCCTTGTCATGCCCATTGCCCGATGATGGCCTTGTCATCCTGAACGATAGCCTTGTGATGCCCGACGATGGCCTTGTCATGCCAAACGATGGCCTTGTCATGCCCGACGATGGCCTTGTCATGCCCGACGAAGGGCTTGTCATGCCCGATGATGGCCTTGTCATGCCCGACGATGGCCTTGTCATGCCCGACGATTGCCTTGCCATGCCCGACGCTGGCCTTGCCATGTCCGAGAGTTGTCTTGTCATGCCCTTGTCATGCCCGACGATGGCCTTGCCATGCTTGACGCTGGCATTGTCATGCCTAACGATGGCCTTGCCATGCCCGACGATGGCCTTGCCCTGTCCGAGAGTTGCCTTGTCATGACCTTGTCATGCCCGGCGATGGCCTCGCCATGCCCGACGATTGCATTGTCATGTCCGACGATGGCCTTGTCAAGCCAGACGATGGCCTTGTCACGCCCGACGATGGCCTTGTCATGACCGAAGAAGGTCTTATCATGCCCGAAGATGGCCTTGTCATGCCCGACGATGGCCTTGTCATGCCCGACGATGGCCTTGTCATTCCGACGATTGCCTTACCATGTCCGACGATGGCCTTGCCATGCCTGACGATGGCCTTGTCATGTCCGACGATGGCCTTGTCATACCCGACGATGGACTTTTCATGCCCGACGATGGGCTTGTCATGCCCGACGATGGCCTTGCTATGCCCGACCCTGGCCTTTTCATGTCCAACGATGGCGTTGCCATGCCCGACGCTGGCCTTGCCATGTGCGATAGTTGCCTTGTCATGCCCTTGTCATGCCCGACGATGGCCTTGTCATGCCCGACGCTGGCCTTGCCATGTCCGAGAGTTGCCTTGTCATGCCCTTGTCATGTCCGACGATGGTCTTGCTATGCCCGAAGATGGCCTTGTCATGCTTGACGATGGCATTGTCATGCCCGACGATGGCCTTTTCATGCCCGACGCTGGCCTTGTCATGGCCGACGAAGGCGTCGCCATGTCCGAGAGTGGCATTGTCATGGCCTGGTCAAGCGTGACAATGGCCTTGCCATGCACGACGCTGGCCTTGTCATGCCCGACTCTTGCCTTGGCATGCCCGACGATGGCCTCGCCATGTTTAAAAGTGGCATTGTCATGGCCTTGTCTTGCCCGACGATGGCCTTGTCATGCCCGACGATGGCCTTGTCATGCCCGACGATTGCCTTGCCATGCTTGACGCTGGCCTTGCCATGCCCGACAATGGCCTTGGCATGCCCGACAATGGACTTTTCATGCCTGACGATGGCCTTGTCATGCCCGGCGATGGCCTTGCTATGCCCGACACTGGCATTTTCATGTCCGACGATGGCCTTGCCATGCCCGACAATGGCCTTGTCATGCCCGACGATGGCCTTGTCATGCCCGACGATGGCCTTGTCATCCCGACGATTTCCTTACCATACCCGACGATTGCCTTGCCATGCCCGACGCTGGCCTTGCCATGCCCGACGATGGCCTTGTCTTGCCCAACGATGGCCTTGTAATGCCCCACGATGGAATTTTCATTCCCAACGATGGCCTTGTCATGTCCGACGATGGCCTTGTCATGCCCGACGATGGCCTTCTCATGCCCGATGCTCGCCTTGCCATGTCCGAGAGTTGCCTTGTCATGACCTTGTCATGCCCGACGATGGCCTTGCCATGCCCGACGCTGGCCCTGTCATGCCCCACGATGGCCTTGCCATGCCCGAGGATGGCCTTGTCATGCTTGACGCTGGCATTGACAATCCCTTTTTGATGCCCGACGATGGCCTTGCCATGCCCGACGCTGGCATTGTCATATCCGACGATGGCCTTTTCATGCCCGACGATGACCTTCTCATGCCCGAAGATGGCCTTGTCATGTCCGACGATGGCCTTGCCCTGCCCGACACTGGCCTTGTCATGCCCGACCATGGCCTTGCCATACCAGACGCTGGCATTGCCATGCCCGACGATGGCCTCGCCATGTCCGAGAGTGGCATTGTCATGGCCTTGGCATGCCCGACGATGGCCTTTTCATGCCTGACGATGGCCTTTTCATGCCCGACGATGGCCTTTTCATGCCCGACGATAGCCTTGTCATGCCCGACGATAGCCTTGCTATGCCCGACGCTAGCCTTTTCATGTCCGACGATGGTCTTGCCATGCCCGAAGATGGCCTTGTCATGCCTGACGATGGCCTTGTCATGCCCGACGATGGCCTTGCCATGCTTGACGATGGGCTTGCAATGTCCGAGAGTTGGCTCGTCATGGCCTTGTCATGCCCGACGCTATCCTTTTCATGTCCGACGATGGTCTTCCCATGCCCGAAGATGGCCTTGTCATGCCTGACGATGGCCTTGTCATGCCCGACGATGGCCTTGCCATGCTTGACGATGGGCTTGCCATGTCCGAGAGTTGCCTTGTCATGACCTTGTCATGCCCGACGATGGCCTTGTCATGCCCGACGATTGCCTTGCCATGCTTGACGCTGGCCTTGCCATGCCCGATAATGGCCTTGTCATGCCCGACGATGGCCTTGCTATGCCCGACGATGGACTTTTCATGCCTGACGATGGCCTTTTCATGCCCGACGATGGCCTTGCTATGCTCGACACTGACATTTTCATGTCTGACGCTAGCCTTGTCATGCCCAACGATTGCCTTGTCTTGCCCGACGATTGCCTTGTCATGCCCGACGATGGCATTGTCATGCCCGACCATGGCCTTGTCATGCCCGACGATTGCCTTGTCATGCCCATTGCCCAATGATGGCCTTGTCATCCCAAACGATAGCCTTGTGATGCCCGACCATGGCCTTGTCATGCCAAACGATGGCCTTGTCATGTCCGACGATGGCCTTGTCATGCCCGACGAAGGGCTTGTCATGCTCGATGATGGTCTTGTCATGCCCGACGATGGCCTTGTCATGCCCGACGATTGCCTTGCCATGCCCGATGCGGGCCTTGCGAAGTCCGAGAATTGTCTTGTCATGCCCTTGTCATGCCCGACGATGGCCTTGCCATGCCTGACACTGGCCTTGTGATGCCTAATGATGGCCTTGCCATAACCGATGATGGCCTTGACATGCCCGACGATGGCCTTGCCATGTCGGAGAGTGTCCTTGCCATGACCTTGTAATGCCCGACGATGGCCTCGCCATGCCCGACGATGGCATTGTCATGTCGGACGATGGCCTTGTCATGCCCGACGATTGCCTTGTCATGCCCAACGATGGCCTTGTCATGCTTGACGATTGCATTGTCATTCCCGACGATGGCCTTGTCATGCCCGACGCTGGCCTTGCCATGTCCGAGAGTTGTCTTGTCATGACCTTGTCATGCCCGACGCTGGCCTTGTCATGCCCGACGAAGGCGTCGCCATGTCCGAGAGTGGCATTGGCATAGCCTTGTCAAGCGTGACGATGGCCTTGCCATGCACGACGCTGGCCTTGTCATGCCCGACGCTTGCCTTGTCATGCCCGACGATGGCCTTGTCATGCTCGACGCTGGCATTGACATGCCCTTCATGATGTCCCACGATGCCCTCACCATGCCCGACGATGGTCTTGTCTTGCCCGAAGATGGCCTTGTCATGCCCGACGATGGCCTTGTCATGCCCGACGATGGCCTTGTCATGCCCGACGATTGCCTTGCCATGTCCGAGAGTTGCCTTGTCATAACCTTGTCATGCCCGACGATGGCCTTGTCATGCCCGACGATTGCCTTGCCATGCTTGACGCTGGCCTTGCCATGCCCGACAATGGCCTTGTCATGCCCGACGATGGCCTTGCCATGCCCGACGATTGCCTTGCCATGCTTGACACTGGCCTTGCCATGCCCGACAATGGCCTTGCCATGTCCGAGAGTGTCCTTGCCATGACCTTGTAATGCCCGACGATGGCCTCGCCATGCCCGCAGATGGCATTGTCATGTCGGACGATGGCCTTGTCATGCCCGACGATTGCCTTGTCATGCCCGATGATGGCCTTGTCATGCTTGACGATTGCATTGTCATTCCCGACGATGGCGTTGTCATGCCCGACGCTGGCCCTGCCATGTCCGAGAGTTGTCTTGTCATGACCTTGTCATGCCCGACGCTGGCCTTGTCATACCCGACGAAGGCGTCGCCATGTCCGAGAGTGGCATTGGCATAGCCTTGTCAAGCGTGACGATGGCCTTGCCATGCACGACGCTGGTCTTGTCATGCCCGACGCTTGCCTTGTCATGCCCGACGATGGCCTTGTCATGCTCGACGCTGGCATTGACATGCCCTTTTTGATGTCCCACGATGCCCTCACCATGCCCGACGCTGGCCTTGTCATGTCCGACGATGGCCTTGTCATGCCCGACGATGGCCTTGTCATGCCCGAAGATGGCCTTGTCATGCCCGACGCGGGCCTAGCCATGTCCGAGAGTTGCCTTGTCATGACCTTGTCATGCCCGACGATGGCCTTGTCATGCCCGACGATTGCCTTGCCATGCTTGACGCTGGCCTTGCCAAGCCCAACAATGGCCTTGTCATGCCCGACGATGGCCTTGTCATGCCCGACGATTGCCTTGCCATGCTTGACACTGGCCTTGCCATGCCCGACAATGGCCTTGCCATGTCCGAGAGTGTCCTTGCCATGACCTTGTAATGCCCGACGATGGCCTCGCCATGCCCGACGATGGCATTGTCATGTCGGACGATGGTCTTGTCATGCCCGACGATTGCCTTGTCATGCCCGACGATGGTCTTTTCATGCTTGACGATTGCCTTGCCATGCTTGACGCTGGCCTTGTCATGCCCGACGATGCCCTCACCATGCCCGACGATGGCCTTGTCATGCCCAACGCGGGCCTAGCCATGTCCGAGAGTTGCCTTGTCATGACCTTGTCATGCCCGACGATGGCCTTGTCATGCCCGACGATTGCCTTGCCATGCTTGACGCTGGCCTTGCCATGCTTGACGCTGGCCTTGCCATGCCCGACAATGGCCTTATCATGCCCGACGATGGCCTTGTCATGCCCGACGATGGCCTTGCCATGCTTGACGCTGGCCTTGCCATGCCCGACAATGGCCTTGTCATGCCCAACGATGGCCTTGTCATGCCCGACGATTGCCTTGCCATGCTTGACGCTGGCCTTGCCATGCCCGACAATGGCCTTGCCATGTCCGAGAGTGTCCTTGCCATGACCTTGTAATGCCCGACGATGGCCTCGCCATGCCCGACGATGGCATTGTCATGTCGGACGATGGCCTTGTCATGCCCGACGATTGCCTTGTCATGCCCGACGATGCCCTCACCATGCCCGACGATGGCCTTGTCATGCCCGACGCGGGCCTAGCCATGTCCGAGAGTTGCCTTGTCATGACCTTGTCATGCCCGACGATGGCCTTGTCATGCCCGACGATGGCCTTGCCATGCTTGACGCTGGCCTTGCCATGCCCGACAATGGCCTTGTCATGCCCGACGATGGCCTTGTCATGCCCGACGATTGCCTTGCCATGCTTGACGCTGGACTTGCCATGCCCGACAATGGCCTTGCAATGTCCGAGAGTGTCCTTGCCATGACCTTGTAATGCCCGACGATGGCCTCGCCATGCCCGACGATGGCATTGTCATGTCGGACGATGGCCTTGTCATGCCCGATGATGGCCTTGACATGCCCGACGATGGCCTTGTCATGCCCGACGCTGGCCTTGCCATGTCCGAGAGTTGTCTTGTCATGACCTTGTCATGCCCGACGCTGGCCTTGTCATGCCCGACGAAGGCGTCGCCATGTCCGAGAGTGGCATTGGCATAGCCTTGTCAAGCGTGACGATGGCCTTGCCATGCACGACGCTGGTCTTGTCATGCCCGACGCTTGCCTTGTCATGCCCGACGATGGCCTTGTCATGCTCGACGCTGGCATTGACATGCCCTTTTTGATGTCCCACGATGCCCTCACCATGCCCGACGCTGGCCTTGTCATGTCCGACGATGGCCTTGTCATGCCCGACGATGGCCTTGTCATGCCCGACGATGGCCTTGCCATGCTTGACGCTGGCCTTGCCATGCCCGACAATGGCCTTGTCATGCCCGACGATGGCCTTGGTATGCCCGACGATGGACTTTTCATGCCTGAAGATGGCCATTTCATGCCCGACGATGGTCTTGCTATACCCGATACTGGCATTTTCATGTCTGACGCTAGCCTTGTCATGCCCAACGATTGCCTTGTCTTGCCCGACAATTGCCTTGTCATGCCCGACGATGGCCTTGTCATGCCCGACCATGGCCTTGTCATGCCCGACTATTGCCTTGTCATGCCCATTGCCCGATGATGGCCTTGTCATCCTGAACGATAGCCTTGTGATGCCCGACGATGGCCTTGTCATGCCAAACGATGGCCTTGTCATGCCCGACGATGGCCTTGTCATGCCCGACGAAGGGCTTGTCATGCCCGATGATGGCCTTGTCATGCCCGACGATGGCCTTGTCATGCCCGACGATTGCCTTGCCATGCCCGACGCTGGCCTTGCCATGTCCGAGAGTTGTCTTGTCATGCCCTTGTCATGCCCGACGATGGCCTTGCCATGCTTGACGCTGGCATTGTCATGCCTAACGATGGCCTTGCCATGCCCGACGATGGCCTTGCCCTGTCCGAGAGTTGCCTTGTCATGACCTTGTCATGCCCGGCGATGGCCTCGCCATGCCCGACGATTGCATTGTCATGTCCGACGATGGCCTTGTCAAGCCAGACGATGGCCTTGTCACGCCCGACGATGGCCTTGTCATGACCGAAGAAGGTCTTATCATGCCCGAAGATGGCCTTGTCATGCCCGACGATGGCCTTGTCATGCCCGACGATGGCCTTGTCATTCCGACGATTGCCTTACCATGTCCGACGATGGCCTTGCCATGCCTGACGATGGCCTTGTCATGTCCGACGATGGCCTTGTCATACCCGACGATGGACTTTTCATGCCCGACGATGGGCTTGTCATGCCCGACGATGGCCTTGCTATGCCCGACCCTGGCCTTTTCATGTCCAACGATGGCGTTGCCATGCCCGACGCTGGCCTTGCCATGTGCGATAGTTGCCTTGTCATGCCCTTGTCATGCCCGACGATGGCCTTGTCATGCCCGACGCTGGCCTTGCCATGTCCGAGAGTTGCCTTGTCATGCCCTTGTCATGTCCGACGATGGTCTTGCTATGCCCGAAGATGGCCTTGTCATGCTTGACGATGGCATTGTCATGCCCGACGATGGCCTTTTCATGCCCGACGCTGGCCTTGTCATGGCCGACGAAGGCGTCGCCATGTCCGAGAGTGGCATTGTCATGGCCTGGTCAAGCGTGACAATGGCCTTGCCATGCACGACGCTGGCCTTGTCATGCCCGACTCTTGCCTTGGCATGCCCGACGATGGCCTCGCCATGTTCAAAAGTGGCATTGTCATGGCCTTGTCTTGCCCGACGATGGCCTTGTCATGCCCGACGATGGCCTTGTCATGCCCGACGATTGCCTTGCCATGCTTGACGCTGGCCTTGCCATGCCCGACAATGGCCTTGGCATGCCCGACAATGGACTTTTCATGCCTGACGATGGCCTTGTCATGCCCGGCGATGGCCTTGCTATGCCCGACACTGGCATTTTCATGTCCGACGATGGCCTTGCCATGCCCGACAATGGCCTTGTCATGCCCGACGATGGCCTTGTCATGCCCGACGATGGCCTTGTCATCCCGACGATTTCCTTACCATACCCGACGATTGCCTTGCCATGCCCGACGCTGGCCTTGCCATGCCCGACGATGGCCTTGTCTTGCCCAACGATGGCCTTGTAATGCCCCACGATGGAATTTTCATTCCCAACGATGGCCTTGTCATGTCCGACGATGGCCTTGTCATGCCCGACGATGGCCTTCTCATGCCCGATGCTCGCCTTGCCATGTCCGAGAGTTGCCTTGTCATGACCTTGTCATGCCCGACGATGGCCTTGCCATGCCCGACGCTGGCCCTGTCATGCCCCACGATGGCCTTGCCATGCCCGAGGATGGCCTTGTCATGCTTGACGCTGCCATTGACAATCCCTTTTTGATGCCCGACGATGGCCTTGCCATGCCCGACGCTGGCATTGTCATATCCGACGATGGCCTTTTCATGCCCGACGATGACCTTCTCATGCCCGAAGATGGCCTTGTCATGTCCGACGATGGCCTTGCCCTGCCCGACACTGGCCTTGTCATGCCCGACCATGGCCTTGCCATACCAGACGCTGGCATTGCCATGCCCGACGATGGCCTCGCCATGTCCGAGAGTGGCATTGTCATGGCCTTGGCATGCCCGACGATGGCCTTTTCATGCCTGACGATGGCCTTTTCATGCCCGACGATGGCCTTTTCATGCCCGACGATAGCCTTGTCATGCCCGACGATAGCCTTGCTATGCCCGACGCTAGCCTTTTCATGTCCGACGATGGTCTTGCCATGCCCGAAGATGGCCTTGTCATGCCTGACGATGGCCTTGTCATGCCCGACGATGGCCTTGCCATGCTTGACGATGGGCTTGCAATGTCCGAGAGTTGGCTCGTCATGGCCTTGTCATGCCCGACGCTATCCTTTTCATGTCCGACGATGGTCTTCCCATGCCCGAAGATGGCCTTGTCATGCCTGACGATGGCCTTGTCATGCCCGACGATGGCCTTGCCATGCTTGACGATGGGCTTGCCATGTCCGAGAGTTGCCTTGTCATGACCTTGTCATGCCCGACGATGGCCTTGTCATGCCCGACGATTGCCTTGCCATGCTTGACGCTGGCCTTGCCATGCCCGATAATGGCCTTGTCATGCCCGACGATGGCCTTGCTATGCCCGACGATGGACTTTTCATGCCTGACGATGGCCTTTTCATGCCCGACGATGGCCTTGCTATGCTCGACACTGACATTTTCATGTCTGACGCTAGCCTTGTCATGCCCAACGATTGCCTTGTCTTGCCCGACGATTGCCTTGTCATGCCCGACGATGGCATTGTCATGCCCGACCATGGCCTTGTCATGCCCGACGATTGCCTTGTCATGCCCATTGCCCAATGATGGCCTTGTCATCCCAAACGATAGCCTTGTGATGCCCGACCATGGCCTTGTCATGCCAAACGATGGCCTTGTCATGTCCGACGATGGCCTTGTCATGCCCGACGAAGGGCTTGTCATGCTCGATGATGGTCTTGTCATGCCCGACGATGGCCTTGTCATGCCCGACGATTGCCTTGCCATGCCCGATGCGGGCCTTGCGAAGTCCGAGAATTGTCTTGTCATGCCCTTGTCATGCCCGACGATGGCCTTGCCATGCCTGACACTGGCCTTGTGATGCCTAATGATGGCCTTGCCATAACCGATGATGGCCTTGACATGCCCGACGATGGCCTTGCCATGTCGGAGAGTGTCCTTGCCATGACCTTGTAATG
Organism: Fagopyrum homotropicum; assembly: GCA_033239125.1. Lineage (NCBI taxonomy): Eukaryota > Viridiplantae > Streptophyta > Magnoliopsida > Caryophyllales > Polygonaceae > Fagopyrum > Fagopyrum homotropicum. Next base: position 73,825,934 of record BSWB01000007.1, read on the forward strand.
CCCGACGATGGCCTCGCCATGCCCGACGATGGCATTGTCATGTCGGACGATGGCCTTGTCATGCCCGACGATTGCCTTGTCATGCCCAACGATGGCCTTGTCATGCTTGACGATTGCATTGTCATTCCCGACGATGGCCTTGTCATGCCCGACGCTGGCCTTGCCATGTCCGAGAGTTGTCTTGTCATGACCTTGTCATGCCCGACGCTGGCCTTGTCATGCCCGACGAAGGCGTCGCCATGTCCGAGAGTGGCATTGGCATAGCCTTGTCAAGCGTGACGATGGCCTTGCCATGCACGACGCTGGCCTTGTCATGCCCGACGCTTGCCTTGTCATGCCCGACGATGGCCTTGTCATGCTCGACGCTGGCATTGACATGCCCTTCTTGATGTCCCACGATGCCCTCACCATGCCCGACGATGGTCTTGTCTTGCCCGAAGATGGCCTTGTCATGCCCGACGATGGCCTTGTCATGCCCGACGATGGCCTTGTCATGCCCGACGATTGCCTTGCCATGTCCGAGAGTTGCCTTGTCATAACCTTGTCATGCCCGACGATGGCCTTGTCATGCCCGACGATTGCCTTGCCATGCTTGACGCTGGCCTTGCCATGCCCGACAATGGCCTTGTCATGCCCGACGATGGCCTTGCCATGCCCGACGATTGCCTTGCCATGCTTGACACTGGCCTTGCCATGCCCGACAATGGCCTTGCCATGTCCGAGAGTGTCCTTGCCATGACCTTGTAATGCCCGACGATGGCCTCGCCATGCCCGCAGATGGCATTGTCATGTCGGACGATGGCCTTGTCATGCCCGACGATTGCCTTGTCATGCCCGATGATGGCCTTGTCATGCTTGACGATTGCATTGTCATTCCCGACGATGGCGTTGTCATGCCCGACGCTGGCCCTGCCATGTCCGAGAGTTGTCTTGTCATGACCTTGTCATGCCCGACGCTGGCCTTGTCATACCCGACGAAGGCGTCGCCATGTCCGAGAGTGGCATTGGCATAGCCTTGTCAAGCGTGACGATGGCCTTGCCATGCACGACGCTGGTCTTGTCATGCCCGACGCTTGCCTTGTCATGCCCGACGATGGCCTTGTCATGCTCGACGCTGGCATTGACATGCCCTTTTTGATGTCCCACGATGCCCTCACCATGCCCGACGCTGGCCTTGTCATGTCCGACGATGGCCTTGTCATGCCCGACGATGGCCTTGTCATGCCCGAAGATGGCCTTGTCATGCCCGACGCGGGCCTAGCCATGTCCGAGAGTTGCCTTGTCATGACCTTGTCATGCCCGACGATGGCCTTGTCATGCCCGACGATTGCCTTGCCATGCTTGACGCTGGCCTTGCCAAGCCCAACAATGGCCTTGTCATGCCCGACGATGGCCTTGTCATGCCCGACGATTGCCTTGCCATGCTTGACACTGGCCTTGCCATGCCCGACAATGGCCTTGCCATGTCCGAGAGTGTCCTTGCCATGACCTTGTAATGCCCGACGATGGCCTCGCCATGCCCGACGATGGCATTGTCATGTCGGACGATGGTCTTGTCATGCCCGACGATTGCCTTGTCATGCCCGACGATGGTCTTTTCATGCTTGACGATTGCCTTGCCATGCTTGACGCTGGCCTTGTCATGCCCGACGATGCCCTCACCATGCCCGACGATGGCCTTGTCATGCCCAACGCGGGCCTAGCCATGTCCGAGAGTTGCCTTGTCATGACCTTGTCATGCCCGACGATGGCCTTGTCATGCCCGACGATTGCCTTGCCATGCTTGACGCTGGCCTTGCCATGCTTGACGCTGGCCTTGCCATGCCCGACAATGGCCTTATCATGCCCGACGATGGCCTTGTCATGCCCGACGATGGCCTTGCCATGCTTGACGCTGGCCTTGCCATGCCCGACAATGGCCTTGTCATGCCCAACGATGGCCTTGTCATGCCCGACGATTGCCTTGCCATGCTTGACGCTGGCCTTGCCATGCCCGACAATGGCCTTGCCATGTCCGAGAGTGTCCTTGCCATGACCTTGTAATGCCCGACGATGGCCTCGCCATGCCCGACGATGGCATTGTCATGTCGGACGATGGCCTTGTCATGCCCGACGATTGCCTTGTCATGCCCGACGATGCCCTCACCATGCCCGACGATGGCCTTGTCATGCCCGACGCGGGCCTAGCCATGTCCGAGAGTTGCCTTGTCATGACCTTGTCATGCCCGACGATGGCCTTGTCATGCCCGACGATGGCCTTGCCATGCTTGACGCTGGCCTTGCCATGCCCGACAATGGCCTTGTCATGCCCGACGATGGCCTTGTCATGCCCGACGATTGCCTTGCCATGCTTGACGCTGGACTTGCCATGCCCGACAATGGCCTTGCAATGTCCGAGAGTGTCCTTGCCATGACCTTGTAATGCCCGACGATGGCCTCGCCATGCCCGACGATGGCATTGTCATGTCGGACGATGGCCTTGTCATGCCCGATGATGGCCTTGACATGCCCGACGATGGCCTTGTCATGCCCGACGCTGGCCTTGCCATGTCCGAGAGTTGTCTTGTCATGACCTTGTCATGCCCGACGCTGGCCCTGTCATGCCCGACGAAGGCGTCGCCATGTCCGAGAGTGGCATTGGCATAGCCTTGTCAAGCGTGACGATGGCCTTGCCATGCACGACGCTGGTCTTGTCATGCCCGACGCTTGCCTTGTCATGCCCGACGATGGCCTTGTCATGCTCGACGCTGGCATTGACATGCCCTTTTTGATGTCCCACGATGCCCTCACCATGCCCGACGCTGGCCTTGTCATGTCCGACGATGGCCTTGTCATGCCCGACGATGGCCTTGTCATGCCCGACGATGGCCTTGCCATGCTTGACGCTGGCTTTGCCATGCCCGACAATGGCCTTGCCATGTCCGAGAGTGTCCTTGCCATGACCTTGTAATGCCCGACGATGGCCTCGCCATGCCCGCCGATGGCATTGTCATGTCGGACGATGGCCTTGTCATGCCCGACGATTGCCTTGTCATGCCCGATGATGGCCTTGTCATGCTTGACGATGGCATTGTCATGCCCGACGATGGCCTTTTCATGCCCGACGCTGGCCTTGTTATGGCCGACGAAGGCGTCGCCATGTCCGAGAGTGGCATTGTCATGGCCTGGTCAAGCGTGACGATGGCCTTTCCATGCAGGACGCTGGCCTTGTCATGCCCGACTCTTGCCTTGGCATGGCCAACGATGGCCTCGCCATGTTCAAAAGTGGCATTGTCATGGCCTTGTCTTGCCCGACGATGGCCTTGTCATGCCCGACGATGGCCTTGTCATGCCCGACGATTGCCTTGCCATGCTTGACGCTGGCCTTGCCATGCCCGACAATGGCCTTGGCATGCCCGACAATGGACTTTTCATGCCTGACGATGGCCTTGTCATGCCCGGCGATGGCCTTGCTATGCCCGACACTGGCATTTTCATGTCCGACGATGGCCTTGCCATGCCCGACAATGGCCTAGTCATGCCCGACGATGGCCTTGTCATGCCCGACGATGGCCTTGTCATCCCGACGATTTCCTTACCATGCCCGACGATTGCCTTGCCATGCCCGACGCTGGCCTTGCCATGCCCGACGATGGCCTTGTCTTGCCCGACGATGGCCTTATCATGCCCCACGATGGAATTTTCATTCCCAACGATGGCCTTGTCATGTCCGACGATGGCCTTGTCATATCCGACGATGGCCTTCTCATGCCCGATGCTGGCCTTGCCATGTCCGAGAGTTGCCTTGTCATGACCTTGTCATGCCCGACGATGGCCTTGCCATGCCCGACGCTGGCCCTGTCATGCCCCACGATGGCCTTGCCATGCCCGAGGATGGCCTTGTCATGCTTGACGCTAGCATTGACAATCCCTTTTTGATGCCCGACGATGGCCTTGCCATGCCCGACGCTGGCATTGTCATATCCGACGATGGCCTTGGCATGCCCGACGATGACCTTCTCATGCCCGAAGATGGCCTTGTCATGTCCGACGATGGCCTTGCCCTCCCCGACACTGGCCTTGTCATGCCCGACCATGGCCTTGCCATACCAGACGCTGGCATTGCCATGCCCGACGATGGCCTCGCCATGTCCGAGAGTGGCATTGTCATGGCCTTGGCATGCCCGACGATGGCCTTTTCATGCCTGACGATGGCCTTTTCATGCCCGACGATGGCCTTTTCATGCCCGACGATAGCCTTGTCATGCCCGACGATAGCCTTGCTATGCCCGACGCTAGCCTTTTCATGTCCGACGATGGGCTTGCCATGCCCGAAGATGGCCTTGTCATGCCTGACGATGGCCTTGTCATGCCCGACGATGGCCTTGCCATGCTTGACGATGGGCTTGCAATGTCCGAGAGTTGCCTCGTCATGGCCTTGTCATGCCCGACGCTATCCTTTTCATGTCCGACGATGGTCTTCCCATGCCCGAAGATGGCCTTGTCATGCCTGACGATGGCCTTGTCATGCCCGACGATGGCCTTGCCATGCTTGACGATGGGCTTGCCATGTCCGAGAGTTGCCTTGTCATGACCTTGTCATGCCCGACGATGGCCTTGTCATGCCCGACGATTGCGTTGACATGCTTGACGCTGGCCTTGCCATGCCCGATAATGGCCTTGTCATGCCCAACGATGGCCTTGGTATGCCCGACGATGGACTTTTCATGCCTGACGATGGCCTTTTCATGCCCGACGATGGCCTTGCTATGCTCGACACTGACATTTTCATGACAATGGGCTAGCCTTGTCATGCCCAACGATTGCCTTGTCTTGCCCGACGATTGCCTTGTCATGCCCGACGATGGCATTGTCATGCCCGACCATGGCCTTGTCATGCCCGACGATTGCCTTGTCATGCCCATTGCCCAACGATGGCCTTGTCATCCCAAACGATAGCCTTGTGATGCCCGACCATGGCCTTGTCATGCCAAACGATGGCCTTGTCATGCCCGACGATGGCCTTGTCATGCCCGACGAAGGGCTTGTCATGCTCGATGATGGCCTTGTCATGCCCGACGATGGCCTTGTCATGCCCGACGATTGCCTTGCCATGCCCGATGCGGGCCTTGCGATGTCCGAGAGTTGTCTTGTCATGCCCTTGTCATGCCCGACGATGGCCTTGCCATTCCTGACACTAGCCTTGTGATGCCTAATGATGGCCTTGCCATAACCGATGATGGCCTTGACATGCCCGACGACGGCCTTGCCATGTCGGAGAGTGTCCTTGCCATGACCTTGTAATGCCCGACGATGGCCTCGCCATGCCCGACGATGGCATTGTCATGTCGGACGATGGCTTTGTCATGCCCGACGATTGCCTTGTCATGCCCGACGATGGCCTTGTCATGCTTGACGATTGCATTGTCATTCCCGACGATGGCCTTGTCATGCCCGACGCTGGCCTTGCCATGTCCGAGAGTTGTCTTGTCATGACCTTGTCATGCCCGACGCTGGCCTTGTCATGCCCGACGAAGGCGTCGCCATGTCCGAGAGTGGCATTGGCATAGCCTTGTCAAGCGTGACGATGGCCTTGCCATGCACGACGCTGGCCTTGTCATGCCCGACGCTTGCCTTGTCATGCCCGACGATGGCCTTGTCATGCTCGACGCTGGCATTGACATGCCCTTCTTGATGTCCCACGATGCCCTCACCATGCCCGACGATGGCCTTGTCTTGCCCGAAGATGGCCTTGTCATGCCCGACGATGGCCTTGTCATGCCCGACGATGGCCTTGTCATGCCCGACGATTGCCTTGCCATGTCCGAGAGTTGCCTTGTCATAACCTTTTCATGCCCGACGATGGCCTTGTCATGCCCGACGATTGCCTTGCCATGCTTGACGCTGGCCTTGCCATGCCCGACAATGGCCTTGTCATGCCCGACGATGGCCTTGTCATGCCCGACGATGGCCTTGTCATGCCCGACGATTGCCTTGCCATGCCCGATGCGGGCCTTGCGATGTCCGAGAGTTGTCTTGTCATGCCCTTGTCATGCCCGATGATGGCCTTGTCATGCCTGACACTAGCCTTGTGATGCCTAATGATGGCCTTGCCATAACCGATGATGGCCTTGACATGCCCGACGATGGCCTTGCCATGTCGGAGAGTGTCCTTGCCATGACCTTGTAATGCCCGACGATGGCCTCGCCATGCCCGACGATGGCATTGTCATGTCGGACGATGGCCTTGTCATGCCCGACGATTGCCTTGTCATGCCCGACGATGGCCTTGTCATGCTTGACGATTGCATTGTCATTCCCGACGATGGCCTTGTCATGCCCGACGCTGGCCTTGCCATGTCCGAGAGTTGTCTTGTCATGACCTTGTCATGCCCGACGCTGGCCTTGTCATGCCCGACGAAGGCGTCGCCATGTCCGAGAGTGGCATTGGCATAGCCTTGTCAAGCGTGACGATGGCCTTGCCATGCACGACGCTGGCCTTGTCATGCCCGACGCTTGCCTTGTCATGCCCGACGACGGCCTTGTCATGCTCGACGCTGGCATTGACATGCCCTTCTTGATGTCCCACGATGCCCTCAGCATGCCCGACGATGGCCTTGTCTTGCCCAAAGATGGCCTTGTCATGCCCGACGATGGCCTTGTCATGCCCGACGATGGCCTTGTCATGCCCGACGATTGCCTTGCCATGTCCGAGAGTTGACTTGTCATAACCTTGTCATGCCCGACGATGGCCTTGTCATGCCCGACGATTGCCTTGCCATGCTTGACGCTGGCCTTGCCATCCCCGACAATGGCCTTGTCATGCCCGACGATGGCCTTGTCATGCCCGACGATTGCCTTGCCATGCTTGACGCTGGTCTTGCCATGCCCGACAATGGCCTTGCCATGTCCGAGAGTGTCCTTGCCATGACCTTGTAATGCCCGACGATGGCCTCGCCATGCCCGCCGATGGCATTGTCATGTCGGACGATGGCCTTGTCATGCCCGACGATTACCTTGTCATGCCCGATGATGGCCTTGTCATGCTTGACGATTGCATTGTCATTCCCGACGATGGCCTTGTCATGCCCGACGCTGGCCTTGCCATGTCCGAGAGTTGTCTTGTCATGACCTTGTCATGCCCGACGTTGGCCTTGTCATACCCGACGAAGGCGTCGCCATGTCCGAGAGTGGCATTGGCATAGCCTTGTCAAGCGTGACGATGGCCTTGCCATGCACGACGCTGGTCTTGTCATGCCCGGCGCTTGCCTTGTCATGCCCGACGATGGCCTTGTCATGCTCGACGCTGGCATTGACATGCCCTTTTTGATGTCCCACGATGCCCTCACCATGCCCGACGCTGGCCTTGTCATGTCCGACGATGGCCTTGTCATGCCCGACGATGGCCTTGTCATGCCCGAAGATGGCCTTGTCATGCCCGACGCGGGCCTAGTCATGTCCGAGAGTTGCCTTGTCATGACCTTGTCATGCCCGACGATGGCCTTGTCATGCCCGACGATTGCCTTGCCATGCTTGACGCTGGCCTTGCCAAGCCCGACAATGGCCTTGTCATGCCCGACGATGGCCTTGTCATGCCCGACGATTGCCTTGCCATGCTTGACGTTGGCTTTGCCATGCCCGACAATGGCCTTGCCATGTCCGAGAGTGTCCTTGCCATGACCTTGTAATGCCCGACGATGGCCTCGCCATGCCCGACGATGGATTGTCATGTCGGACGATGGTCTTGTCATGCCCGACGATTGCCTTGTCATGCCCGACGATGGCCTTTTCCTGCTTGACGATTGCCTTGCCATGCTTGACGCTGGCCTTGTCATGCCCGACGATGCCCTCACCATGCCCGACGATGGCCTTGTCATGCCCAACGCGGGCCTAGCCATGTCCGAGAGTTGCCTTGTCATGACCTTGTCATGCCCGACGATGGCCTTGTCATGCCCGACGATGGCCTTGCCATTCCTGACACTAGCCTTGTGATGCCTAATGATGGCCTTGCCATAACCGATGATGGCCTTGACATGCCCGACGACGGCCTTGCCATGTCGGAGAGTGTCCTTGCCATGACCTTGTAATGCCCGACGATGGCCTCGCCATGCCCGACGATGGCATTGTCATGTCGGACGATGGCCTTGTCATGCCCGACGATTGCCTTGTCATGCCCGACGATGGCCTTGTCATGCTTGACGATTGCATTGTCATTCCCGACGATGGCCTTGTCATGCCCGACGCTGGCCTTGCCATGTCCGAGAGTTGTCTTGTCATGACCTTGTCATGCCCGACGCTGGCCTTGTCATGCCCGACGAAGGCGTCGCCATGTCCGAGAGTGGCATTGGCATAGCCTTGTCAAGCGTGACGATGGCCTTGCCATGCACGACGCTGGCCTTGTCATGCCCGACGCTTGCCTTGTCATGCCCGACGATGGCCTTGTCATGCTCGACGCTGGCATTGACATGCCCTTCTTGATGTCCCACGATGCCCTCACCATGCCCGACGATGGCCTTGTCTTGCCCGAAGATGGCCTTGTCATGCCCGACGATGGCCTTGTCATGCCCGACGATGGCCTTGTCATGCCCGACGATTGCCTTGCCATGTCCGAGAGTTGCCTTGTCATAACCTTTTCATGCCCGACGATGGCCTTGTCATGCCCGACGATTGCCTTGCCATGCTTGACGCTGGCCTTGCCATGCCCGACAATGGCCTTGTCATGCCCGACGATGGCCTTGTCATGCCCGACGATGGCCTTGTCATGCCCGACGATTGCCTTGCCATGCCCGATGCGGGCCTTGCGATGTCCGAGAGTTGTCTTGTCATGCCCTTGTCATGCCCGATGATGGCCTTGCCATGCCTGACACTAGCCTTGTGATGCCTAATGATGGCCTTGCCATAACCGATGATGGCCTTGACATGCCCGACGATGGCCTTGCCATGTCGGAGAGTGTCCTTGCCATGACCTTGTAATGCCCGACGATGGCCTCGCCATGCCCGACGATGGCATTTTCATGTCGGACGATGGCCTTGTCATGCCCGACGATTGCCTTGTCATGCCCGACGATGGCCTTGTCATGCTTGACGATTGCATTGTCATTCCCGACGATGGCCTTGTCATGCCCGACGCTGGCCTTGCCATGTCCGAGAGTTGTCTTGTCATGACCTTGTCATGCCCGACGCTGGCCTTGTCATGCCCGACGAAGGCGTCGCCATGTCCGAGAGTGGCATTGGCATAGCCTTGTCAAGCGTGACGATGGCCTTGCCATGCACGACGCTGGCCTTGTCATGCCCGACGCTTGCCTTGTCATGCCCGACGACGGCCTTGTCATGCTCGACGCTGGCATTGACATGCCCTTCTTGATGTCCCACGATGCCCTCAGCATGCCCGACGATGGCCTTGTCTTGCCCAAAGATGGCCTTGTCATGCCCGACGATGGCCTTGTCATGCCCGACGATGGCCTTGTCATGCCCGACGATTGCCTTGCCATGTCCGAGAGTTGCCTTGTCATAACCTTGTCATGCCCGACGATGGCCTTGTCATGCCCGACGATTGCCTTGCCATGCTTGACGCTGGCCTTGCCATCCCCGACAATGGCCTTGTCATGCCCGACGATGGCCTTGTCATGCCCGACGATTGCCTTGCCATGCTTGACGCTGGTCTTGCCATGCCCGACAATGGCCTTGCCATGTCCGAGAGTGTCCTTGCCATGACCTTGTAATGCCCGACGATGGCCTCGCCATGCCCGCCGATGGCATTGTCATGTCGGACGATGGCCTTGTCATGCCCGACGATTACCTTGTCATGCCCGATGATGGCCTTGTCATGCTTGACGATTGCATTGTCATTCCAGACGATGGCCTTGTCATGCCCGACGCTGGCCTTGCCATGTCCGAGAGTTGTCTTGTCATGACCTTGTCATGCCCGACGTTGGCCTTGTCATACCCGACGAAGGCGTCGCCATGTCCGAGAGTGGCATTGGCATAGCCTTGTCAAGCGTGACGATGGCCTTGCCATGCACGACGCTGGTCTTGTCATGCCCGACGCTTGCCTTGTCATGCCCGACGATGGCCTTGTCATGCTCGACGCTGGCATTGACATGCCCTTTTTGATGTCCCACGATGCCCTCACCATGCCCGACGCTGGCCTTGTCATGTCCGACGATGGCCTTGTCATGCCCGACGATGGCCTTGTCATGCCCGAAGATGGCCTTGTCATGCTTGACGATTGCATTGTCATTCCCGACGATGGCCTTGTCATGCCCGACGCTGGCCTTGCCATGTCCGAGAGTTGTCTTGTCATGACCTTGTCATGCCCGACGCTGGCCTTGTCATGCCCGACGAAGGCGTCGCCATGTCCGAGAGTGGCATTGGCATAGCCTTGTCAAGCGTGACGATGGCCTTGCCATGCACGACGCTGGACTTGTCATGCCCGACGCTTGCCTTGTCATGCCCGACGATGGCCTTGTCATGCTCGACGCTGGCATTGACATGCCCTTCTTGATGTCCCACGATGCCCTCACCATGCCCGACGATGGCCTTGTCTTGCCCGAAGATGGCCTTGTCATGCCCGACGATGGCCTTGTCATGCCCGACGATGGCCTTGTCATGCCCGACGATTGCCTTGCCATGTCCGAGAGTTGCCTTGTCATAACCTTTTCATGCCCGACGATGGCCTTGTCATGCCCGACGATTGCCTTGCCATGCTTGACGCTGGCCTTGCCATGCCCGACAATGGCCTTGTCATGCCCGACGATGGCCTTGTCATGCCCGACGATGGCCTTGTCATGCCCGACGATTGCCTTGCCATGCCCGATGCGGGCCTTGCGATGTCCGAGAGTTGTCTTGTCATGCCCTTGTCATGCCCGATGATGGCCTTGCCATGCCTGACACTAGCCTTGTGATGCCTAATGATGGCCTTGCCATAACCGATGATGGCCTTGACATGCCCGACGATGGCCTTGCCATGTCGGAGAGTGTCCTTGCCATGACCTTGTAATGCCCGACGATGGCCTCGCCATGCCCGACGATGGCATTTTCATGTCGGACGATGGCCTTGTCATGCCCGACGATTGCCTTGTCATGCCCGACGATGGCCTTGTCATGCTTGACGATTGCATTGTCATTCCCGACGATGGCCTTGTCATGCCCGACGCTGGCCTTGCCATGTCCGAGAGTTGTCTTGTCATGACCTTGTCATGCCCGACGCTGGCCTTGTCATGCCCGACGAAGGCGTCGCCATGTCCGAGAGTGGCATTGGCATAGCCTTGTCAAGCGTGACGATGGCCTTGCCATGCACGACGCTGGCCTTGTCATGCCCGACGCTTGCCTTGTCATGCCCGACGACGGCCTTGTCATGCTCGACGCTGGCATTGACATGCCCTTCTTGATGTCCCACGATGCCCTCAGCATGCCCGACGATGGCCTTGTCTTGCCCAAAGATGGCCTTGTCATGCCCGACGATGGCCTTGTCATGCCCGACGATGGCCTTGTCATGCCCGACGATTGCCTTGCCATGTCCGAGAGTTGCCTTGTCATAACCTTGTCATGCCCGACGATGGCCTTGTCATGCCCGACGATTGCCTTGCCATGCTTGACGCTGGCCTTGCCATCCCCGACAATGGCCTTGTCATGCCCGACGATGGCCTTGTCATGCCCGACGATTGCCTTGCCATGCTTGACGCTGGTCTTGCCATGCCCGACAATGGCCTTGCCATGTCCGAGAGTGTCCTTGCCATGACCTTGTAATGCCCGACGATGGCCTCGCCATGCCCGCCGATGGCATTGTCATGTCGGACGATGGCCTTGTCATGCCCGACGATTACCTTGTCATGCCCGATGATGGCCTTGTCATGCTTGACGATTGCATTGTCATTCCAGACGATGGCCTTGTCATGCCCGACGCTGGCCTTGCCATGTCCGAGAGTTGTCTTGTCATGACCTTGTCATGCCCGACGTTGGCCTTGTCATACCCGACGAAGGCGTCGCCATGTCCGAGAGTGGCATTGGCATAGCCTTGTCAAGCGTGACGATGGCCTTGCCATGCACGACGCTGGTCTTGTCATGCCCGACGCTTGCCTTGTCATGCCCGACGATGGCCTTGTCATGCTCGACGCTGGCATTGACATGCCCTTTTTGATGTCCCACGATGCCCTCACCATGCCCGACGCTGGCCTTGTCATGTCCGACGATGGCCTTGTCATGCCCGACGATGGCCTTGTCATGCCCGAAGATGGCCTTGTCATGCCCGACGCGGGCCTAGCCATGTCCGAGAGTTGCCTTGTCATGACCTTGTCATGCCCGACGATGGCCTTGTCATGCCCGACGATTGCCTTGCCATGCTTGACGCTGGCCTTGCCAAGCCCGACAATGGCCTTGTCATGCCCGACGATGGCCTTGTCATGCCCGACGATTGCCTTGCCATGCTTGACGTTGGCTTTGCCATGCCCGACAATGGCCTTGCCATGTCCGAGAGTGTCCTTGCCATGACCTTGTAATGCCCGACGATGGCCTCGCCATGCCCGACGATGGATTGTCATGTCGGACGATGGTCTTGTCATGCCCGACGATTGCCTTGTCATGCCCGACGATGGCCTTTTCCTGCTTGACGATTGCCTTGCCATGCTTGACGCTGGCCTTGTCATGCCCGACGATGCCCTCACCATGCCCGACGATGGCCTTGTCATGCCCAACGCGGGCCTAGCCATGTCCGAGAGTTGCCTTGTCATGACCTTGTCATGCCCGACGATGGCCTTGTCATGCCCGACGATTGCCTTGCCATGCTTGACGCTGGCCTTGCCATGCTTGACGCTGGCCTTGCCATGCCCGACAATGGCCTTGTCATGCCCGACGATGGCCTTGTCATGCCCGATGATTGCCTTGCCATGCTTGACGCTGGCCTTGCCATGCCCGACAATGGCCTTGTCATGCCCAACGATGGCCTTGTCATGCCCGACGATTGCCTTGCCATGCTTGACGCTGGCCTTGCCATGCCCGACAATGGCCTTGCCATGTCCGAGAGTGTCCTTGCCATGAGCTTGTAATGCCCGACGATGGCCTCGCCATGCCTGACGATGGCATTGTCATGTCGGACGATGGCCTTGTCATGCCCGACGATTGCCTTGTCATGCCCGACGATTGCCTTGCCATGCTTGACGCTGGCCTTGCCATGCCCGACAATGGCCTTGCCATGTCCGAGAGTGTCCTTGCCATGACCTTGTAATGCCCGACGATGGCCTCGCCATGCCCGACGATGTCATTGTCATGTCGGACGATGGCCTTGTCATGCCCGATGATGGCCTTGACATGCCCGACGATGGCCTTGTCATGCCCGACGCTGGCCTTGCCATGTCCGAGAGTTGTCTTGTCATAACCTTGTCATGCCCGACGCTGGCCTTGTCATGCCCGACGAAGGCGTCGCCATGTCCGAGAGTGGCATTGGCATAGCCTTGTCAAGCGTGACGATGGCCTTGCCATGCACGACGCTGGTCTTGTCATGCCCGACGCTTGCCTTGTCATGCCCGACGATGGCCTTGTCATGCTCGACGCTGGCATTGACATGCCCTTTTTGATGTCCCACGATGCCCTCACTATGCCCGACGCTGACCTTGTCATGTCCGACGATGGCCTTGTCATGCCCGACGATGGCCTTGTCATGCCCGACGCGGGCCTAGCCATGTCCGAGAGTTGCCTTGTCATGACCTTGTCATGCCCGACGATGGCCATGTAATGCCCGACGATGGCCTCGCCATGCCCGACGATGGCATTGTCAAGTCGGACGTTGGCCTTGCCATGCCCGACAATGGCCTTGTCATGCCCGACGATGGCCTTGTCATGCCCGAAGATTGCCTTGCCATGCTTGACGCTGGCCTTGCCATGCCCGACAATGGCCTTGCCATGTCCGAGAGTGTCCATGCCATGACCTTGTAATGCCCGACGATGGCCTCGCCATGCCCGACGATGGCATTGTCATGTCGGACGATGGCCCTGTCATGCCCGACGATTGCCTTGTCATGCCCGACGATGGCCTTGTCATGCTTGACGATTGCATTGTCATTCCCGACGATGGCCTTGTCATGCCCGACGCTAGCCTTGCCATGTCCGAGAGTTGTCTTGTCATGACCTTGTCATGCCCGACGCTGGCCTTGTCATGCCCGACGAAGGCGTCGCCATGTCCGAGAGTGGCATTGGCATAGCCTTGTCAAGCATGACGATGGCCTTGCCATGCACGACGCTGGTCTTGTCATGCCCGACGCTTGCCTTGTCATGCCCGACGATGGCCTTGTCATGCTCGACGCTGGCATTGACATGCCCTTTTTGATGTCCCACGATGCCCTCACTATGCCCGACGCTGGCCTTGTCATGTCCGACGATGGCCTTGTCATGCCCGACGATGGCCTTGTCATGCCCGAAGATGGCCTTGTCATGCCCGACGCGGGCCTAGCCATGTCCGAGAGTTGCCTTGTCATGACCTTGTCATGCCCGACGATGGCCTTGTCATGCCCGCCGATTGCCTTGCCATGCTTGACGCTGGCCTTGCCAAGCCCGACAATGGCCTTGTTATGCCCGACGATGGCCTTGTCATGCCCGACGATTGCCTTGCCATGCTTGACACTGGCCTTGCCATGCTTGACGCTGGCCTTGCCATGCCCGACAATGGCCTTGCCATGTCCGAGAGTGTCCTTGCCATGACCTTGTAATGCCCGACGATGGCCTCGCCATGCCCGACGATGGCATTGTCAAGTCGGACGATGGTCTTGTCATGCCCGACGATGGCCTTGTCATGCCCGAAGATTGCCTTGCCATGCTTGACGCTGGCCTTGCCATGCCCGACAATGGCCTTGCCATGTCCGAGAGTGTCCATGCCATGACCTTGTAATGCCCGACGATGGCCTCACCATGCCCGACGATGGCATTGTCATGTCGGACGATGGCCTTGTCATACCCGACCATTGCCTTGTCATGCCCGACGTTGGCCTTGTCATGCTTGACGGTTGCATTGTCATTCCCGACGATGGCCTTGTCATGCCCGACGCTAGCCTTGCCATGTCCGAGAGTTGTCTTGTCATGACCTTGTCATGCCCGACGCTGGCCTTGTCATGCCCGACGAAGGCGTCGCCATGTCCGAGAGTGGCATTGGCATAGCCTTGTCAAGCGTGACGATGGCCTTGCCATGCACGACGCTGGCCTTGTCATGCCCGACGCTTGCCTTGTCATGCCCGACGATGGCCTTGTCATGCTCGACGCTGGCATTGACATGCCCTTCTTGATGTCCCACGATGCCCTCACCATGCCCGACGATGGCCTTGTCATGCCCGAAGATGGCCTTGTCATGCCCGACGATGGCCTTATCATGCCCGACGATGGCCTTGTCATGCCCGACGATTGCCTTGCCATGCTTGACGCTGGCCTTGCCATGCCCGACAATGGCCTTGTCATGCCCGACGATGGCCTTGTCATGCCCGAAGAATGCCTTGCCATGCTTGACGCTGGCCTTGCCATGCCCGACAATGGCCTTGCCATGTCCGAGAGTGTCCATGCCATGACCTTGTAATGCCCGACGATGGCCTCGCCATGCCCGACGATGGCATTGTCATGTCGGACGATGGCCTTGTCATGCCCGACGATTGCCTTGTCATGCCCGACGATGGCCTTGTCATGCTTGACGATTGCATTGTCATTCCCGACGATGGCCTTGTCATGCCCGACGCTAGCCTTGCCATGTCCGAGAGTTGTCTTGTCATGACCTTGTCATGCCCGACGCTGGCCTTGTCATGCCCGACGAAGGCGTCGCCATGTCCGAGAGTGGCATTGGCATAGCCTTGTCAAGCGTGACGATGGCCTTGCCATGCACGACGTTGGTCTTGTCATGCCCGACGCTTGGCTTGTCATGCCCGACGATGGCCTTGTCATGCTCGACGCTGGCATTGACATGCCCTTTTTGATGTCCCACGATGCCCTCACTATGCCCGACGCTGGCCTTGTCATGTCCGACGATGGCCTTGTCATGCCCGAAGATGGCCTTGTCATGCCCGACGCGGGCCTAGCCAAGTCCGAGAGTTGCCTTGTCTTGACCTTGTCATGCCCGACGATGGCCTTGTCATGCCCGACGATTGCCTTGCCATGCTTGACGCTGGCCTTGCCAAGCCCGACAATGGCCTTGTCATGCCCGACGATGGCCTTGTCATGCCCGACGATTGCCTTGCCATGCTTGACGCTGGCCTTGCCATGCCCGACAATGGCCTTGCCATGTCCGAGAGTGTCCTTGCCATGACCTTGTAATGCCCGACGATGGCCTCGCCATGCCCGACGATGGCATTGTCATGTCGGACGATGGTCTTGTCATGCCCGACGATTGCCTTGTTATGCCCGACGATGGCCTTGTCATGCTTGACGATTGCCTTGCCATGCTTGACGTTGGCCTTGTCATGCCCAACGATGCCCTCACCATGCCCGACGATGGCCTTGTCATGCCCAACGCGGGCCTAGCCATGTCCGAGAGTTGCCTTGTCATAACCTTGTCATGCCCGACGATGGCCTTGTCATGCCCGACGATTGCCTTGCCATGCTTGACGCTGGCCTTGCCAAGCCCGACAATGGCCTTGTCATGCCCGACGATGGCCTTGTCATGCCCGACGATTGCCTTGCCATGCTTGACGCTGGCCTTGCCATGCCCGACAATGGCCTTGCCATGTCCGAGAGTGTCCTTACCATGACCTTGTAATGCCCGACAATGGCCTCGCCATGCCCGACGATGGCATTGTCATGTCGGACGATGGCCTTGTCATGCCCGACGATTGCCTTGTCATGCCCGACGATGGCCTTGTCATGCTTGACGATTGCATTGTCATTCCCGACGATGGCCTTGTCATGCCCGACGCTAGCCTTGCCATGTCCGAGCGTTGTCTTGTCATGACCTTGTCATGCCCGACGCTGGCCTTGTCATGCCCGACGATGGCCTTGTCATGCCCGACGAAGGCGTCGCCATGTCCGAGAGTGGCATTGGCATAGCCTTGTCAAGCGTGACGATGGCCTTGCCATGCACGACGCTGGTCTTGTCATGCCCGACGCTTGCCTTGTCATGCCAGACGATGGCCTTTTCATGCTCGACGCTAGCCTTGCCATGTCCGAGAGTTTTCTTGTCATGACCTTGTCATGCCCGACGCTGGCCTTTTCATGCCCGACGAAGGCGTCGCCATGTCCGAGAGTGGCATTGGCATAGCCTTGTCAAGCGTGACGATAGCCTTGCCATGCACGACGCTTGCCTTGTCATGCCCGACGCTTGCCTTGTCATGCCCGACGATGGCCTTGTCATGCTCGACGCTGGCATTGACATGCCCTTTTTGATGTCCCACGATGCCCTCACTATGCCCGACGCTGGCCTTGTCATGTCCGACGATGGCCTTGTCATGCCCGACGATGGCCTTGTCATGCCCGAAGATGGCCTTGTAATGCCCGACGATGGCCTCGTCATGCCCGACGATGGCATTGTCAAGTCGGACGCTGGCCTTGCCATGCCCGACAATGGCCTTGTCATGCCCGACGATGGCCTTGTCATGCCCGAAGATTGCCTTGCCATGCTTGACGCTGGCCTTCCCATGCCCGACAATGGCCTTGCCATGTCCGAGAGTGTCCATGCCATGACCTTGTAATGCCCGACGATGGCCTCGCCATGCCCGACGATGGCCTCGCCATGCCCGACGATGGCATTGTCATGTCGGACGATGGCCTTGTCATGCCCGACGATTGCCTTGTCATGCCCGACGATGGCCTTGTCATGCTTGACGATTGCATTGTCATTCCCGACGATGGCCTTGTCATGCCCGACGCTAGCCTTGCCATGTCCGAGAGTTGTCTTGTCATGACCTTGTCATGCCCGACGCTGGCCTTGTCATGCCCGACGAAGGCGTCGCCATGTCCGAGAGTGGCATTGGCATAGCCTTGTCAAGCGTGACGATGGTCTTGCCATGCACGACGCTGGTCTTGTCATGCCCGACGCTTGCCTTGTCATGCCCGACGATGGCCTTGTCATGCTCGACGCTGGCATTGACATGCCCTTTTTGATGTCCCACGATGCCCTTACCATGCCCGACGCTGGCCTTGTCATGTCCGACGATGGCCTTGTCATGCCTAACGATGGCCTTGTCATGCTTGAATATTGCATTGTCATTCCCGACGATGGCCTTGTCATGCCCGACGCTAGCCTTGCCATGTCCGAGAGTTGTCTTGTCATGACCTTGTCATGCCCGACGCTGGCCTTGTCATGCCCGACGAAGGCGTCGCCATGTCCGAGAGTGGCATTGGCATAGCCTTGTCAAGCGTGACGATGGCCTTGCCATGCACGACGCTGGTCTTGTCATGCCCGACGCTTGCCTTGTCATGCCCGACGATGGCCTTGTCATGCTCGACGCTGGCATTGACATGCCCTTTTTGATGTCCCACGATGCCCTCACCATGCCCGACGCTGGCCTTGTCATGTCCGACGATGGCCTTGTCATGCCCGACGATGGCCTTGTCATGCCCGAAGATGGCCTTGTCATGCCCGACGCGGGCCTAGCCAAGTCCGAGAGTTGCCTTGTCTTGACCTTGTCATGCCCGACGATGGCCTTGTCATGCCCGACGATTGCCTTGCCATGCTTGACGCTGGCCTTGCCAAGCCCGACAATGGCCTTGTCATGCCCGATGATGGCCTTGTCATGCCCGACGATTGCCTTGCCATGCTTGACGCTGGCCTTGCCATGCCCGACAATGGCCTTGCCATGTCCGAGAGTGTCCTTGCCATGACCTTGTAATGCCCGACGATGGCCTCGCCATGCCCGACGATGGCATTGTCATGTCGGACGATGGTCTTGTCATGCCCGACGATTGCCTTGTCATGCCCGAGGATGGCCTTGTCATGCTTGACGATTGCCTTGCCGCCCGACGATGGCCTTGTCATGCTTGACGATTGCCTTGCCGCCCGACGATGGCCTTGTCATGCCCAACGCGGGCCTAGCCATGTCCGAGAGTTGCCTTGTCATGACCTTGTCATGCCCGACAATGGCCTTGTCATGCCCGAGGATTTCCTTGCCATGTCCGAGCGTTGTCTTGTCATGACCTTGTCATGCCCGACGCTGGCCTTGTCATGCCCGACGCTGGCCTTGTCATGCCCGACGAAGGCGTCGCCATGTCCGAGAGTGGCATTGACATAGCCTTGTCAAGCGTGACGATGGCCTTGCCATGCACGACGCTGGTCTTGTCATGCCCGACGCTTGCCTTGTCATGCCCGACGATGGCCTTTTCATGCTCGACGCTAGCCTTGCCATGTCCGAGAGTTGTCTTGTCATGACCTTGTCATGCCCGACGCTGGCCTTGTCATGCCCGACGAAGGCGTCGCCATGTCCGAGAGTGGCATTGGCATAGCCTTGTCAAGCGTGACGATAGCCTTGCCATGCACGACGCTGGTCTTGTCATGCCCGACGCTTGCCTTGTCATGCCCGACGATGGCCTTGTCATGCTCGACGCTTGCATTGACATGCCCTTTTTGATGTCCCACGATGCCCTCACTATGCTCGACGCTGGCCTTGTCATGTCCGACGATGGCCTTGTCATGCCCGACGATGGCCTTGTCATGCCCGAAGATGGCCTTGTAATGCCCGACGATGGCCTCGCCATGCCCGACGATGGCATTGTCAAGTCGGACGCTGGCCTTGCCATGCCCGACAATGGCCTTGTCATGCCCGACGATGGCCTTGTCATGCCCGAAGATTGCCTTGTCATGCTTGACGCTGGCCTAGCCATGCCCGACAATGGCCTTGCCATGTCCGAGAGTGTCCATGCCATGACCTTGTAATGCCCGACGATGGCCTCGCTATGCCCGACGATGGCCTCGCCATGCCCGACGATGGCATTGTCATGTCGGACGATGGCCTTGTCATGCCCAACGATTGCCTTGTCATGCCCAACGATTGCCTTGTCATGCCCGACGATGGCCTTGTCATGCTTGACGATTGCATTGTCATTCCCGACGATGGCCTTGTCATGCCCGACGCTAGCCTTGCCATGTCCGAGAGTTGTCTTGTCATGACCTTGTCATGCCCGACGCTGGCCTTGTCATGCCCGACGAAGGCGTCGCCATGTCCGAGAGTGGCATTGGCATAGCCTTGTCAAGCGTGACGATGGCCTTGCCATGCACGACGCTGGTCTTGTCATGCCCGACGCTTGCCTTGTCATGCCCGACGATGGCCTTGTCATGCTCGACGCTGGCATTGACATGCCCTTTTTGATGTCCCACGATGCCCTCACCATGCCCGACGCTGGCCTTGTCATGTCCGACGATGGCCTTGTCATGCCCGACGATGGCCTTGTCATGCCCGAAGATGGCCTTGTCATGCCCGACGCGGGCCTAGCCATGTCCGTGAGTTGCCTTGTCATGACCTTGTCATGCCCGACGATGGCCTTGTCATGCCCGACGATTGCCTTGCCATGCTTGACGCTGGCCTTGCCAAGCCCGACAATGGCCTTGTCATGCCCGACGATGGCCTTGTCATGCCCGACGATTGCCTTGCCATGCTTGACGCTGGCCTTGCCATGCCCGACAATGGCCTTGCCATGTCCGAGAGTGTCCTTGCCATGACCTTGTAATGCCCGACGATGGCCTCGCCATGCCCGACGATGGCATTGTCATGTCGGACGATGGTCTTGTCATGCCCGACGATTGCCTTGTCATGCCCGACGATGGCCTTGTCATGCTTGACGATTGCCTTGCCATGCTTGACGCTGGCCTTGTCATGCCCAACGATGCCCTCACCATGCCCGACGATGGCCTTGTCATGCCCAACGCGGGTCTAGCCATGTCTGAGAGTTGCCTTGTCATAACCTTGTCATGCCCGACGATGGCCTTGTCATGCCCGAAGATTGCCTTGCCATGCTTGACGCTGGCCTTGCCATGCCCGACAATGGCCTTGTCATGCCCGACGATGGCCTTGTCATGCCCGACGATTGCCTTGCCATGCTTGACACTGGCCTTGCCATGCCCGACAATGGCCTTGCCATGTCCGAGAGTGTCCTTGCCATGACCTTGTAATGCCCGACGATGGCCTCGCCATGCCCGACGATGGCATTGTCAAGTCGGACGATGGCCTTGTCATGCCCGACGATTGCCTTGTCATGCCCGACGATGGCCTTGTCATGCTTGACGATTGCATTGTCATTCCCGACGATGGCCTTGTCATGCCCGACGCTAGCCTTGCCATGTCCGAGAGTTGTCTTGTCATGACCTTGTCATGCCCGACGCTGGCCTTGTCATGCCCGACGAAGGCGTCGCCATGTCCGAGAGTGGCATTGGCATAGCCTTGTCAAGCGTGACGATGGCCTTGCCATGCACGACGCTGGTCTTGTCATGCCCGACGCTTGCCTTGTCATGCCCGACGATGGCCTTTTCATGCTCGACCCTGGCATTGACATGCCCTTTTTGATGTCCCACGATGCCCTCACCATGCCCGACGCTGGCCTTGTCATGTCCGACGATGGCCTTGTCATGCCCGACGATGGCCTTGTCATGGCCGAAGATGGCCTTGTCATGCCCTACGCGGGCCTAGCCATGTCCGAGAGTTGCCTTGTCATGACCTTGTCATGCCCGACGATGGCCTTGCCATGCTTAACGCTGGCCTTGCCAAGCCCGACAATGGCCTTGTCATGCCCGACGATGGCCTTGTCATGCCCGACGATTGCCTTGCCATGCTTGACGATGGCCTTGCCATGCCCGACAATGGCCTTGCCATGTCCGAGAGTGTCCTTGCCATGACCTTGTAATGCCCGACGATGGCCTCGCCATGCCCGACGATGGCATTGTCATGTCGGACGATGGTCTTGTCATGGCCGACGATTGCCTTGTCATGCCCGGCGATGGCCTTGTCATGCTTGACGATTGCATTGTCATTCCCGACGATGGCCTTGTCATGCCCGACGCTAGCCTTGCCATGTCCGAGAGTTGTCTTGTCATGACCTTGTCATGCCCGACGCTGGCCTTGTCATGCCCGACGAAGGCGTCGCCATGTCCGAGAGTGGCATTGGCATAGCCTTGTCAAGCGTGACGATGGCCTTGCCATGCAGGACGCTGGTCTTGTCATGCCCGACGCTTGCATTGTCATGCCCGACGATGGCCTTGTCATGCTCGACGCTGGCATTGACATGCCCTTTTTGATGTCCCACGATGCCCTCACCATGCCCGACGCTGGCCTTGTCATGTCCGACGATGGCCTTGTCATGCCCGACGATGGCCTTGTCATGCCCGAAGATGGCCTTGTCATGCCCGACGCGGGCCTAGCCATGTCCGAGAGTTGCCTTGTCATGACCTTGTCATGCCCGACGATGGCCTTGTCATGCCCGACGATTGCCTTGCCATGCTTGACGTTGGCCTTGCCAAGCCCGACAATGGCCTTGTCATGCCCGACGATGGCCTTGTCATGCCCGACAATTGCCTTGCCATGCTTGACGCTGGCCTTGCCATGCCCGAAAATGGCCTTGCCATGTCCGAGAGTGTCCTTGCCATGACCTTGTAATTCCCGACGATGGCCTCGCCATGCCCGACGATGGCATTGTCATGTCGGACGATGGTCTTGTCATGCCCGACGATTGCCTTGTCATGCCCGACGATGGCCTTGTCATGCTTGACGATTGCCTTGCCGCCCGACGATGGCCTTGTCATGCTTGACGATTGCCTTGCCGCCCGACGATGGCCTTGTCATGCCCAACGCGGGCCTAGCCATGTCCGAGAGTTGCCTTGTCATGACCTTGTCATGCCCGACAATGGCCTTGTCATGCCCGAGGATTGCCTTGCCATGCTTGACGCTGGCCTTGCCATGCCCGACAATGGCCTTGCCATGTCCGAGAGTGTCCTTGCCATGACCTTGTAATGCCCGACGATGGCCTCGCCATGCCCGACGATGGCATTGTCATGTCGGACGATGGCCTTGTCATGCCCGATGATGGCCTTGACATGCCCGACGATGGCCTTGTCATGCTTGACGATTGCATTGTCATTCCCGATGATGGCCTTGTCATGCCCGACGCTGGCCTTGCCATGTCCGAGAGTTGTCTTGTCATGAACTTGTCATGCCCGACGAAGGCGTCGCCATGTCCGAGAGTGGCATTGGCATAGCCTTGTCAAGCGTGACGATGGCCTTGCCATGCACGACGCTGGCCTTGTCATGCCCGACGCTTGCCTTGTCATGCCCGACGATGGCCTTGTCATGCTCGACGTTGGCATTGACATGCCCTTCTTGATGTCCCACGATGCCCTCACCATGCCCGACGATGGCCTTGTCATGCCCGAAGATGGCCTTGTCATGCCCGACGATGGCCTTGTCATGCCCGACGATGGCCTTGTCATGCCCGACGATTGCCTTGCCATGTCCGAGAGTTGCCTTGTCATATCCTTGTCATGCCCGACGATGGCCTTGTCATGCCCGACGATTGCCTTGCCATGCTTGACGCTGGCCTTGCCATGCCCGACAATGGCCTTGTCATGCCCGACGATGGCCTTGTCATGCCCGACGATTGCCTTGCCATGCTTGACGCTGGCTTTGCCATGCCCGACAATGGCCTTGCCATGTCCGAGAGTGTCCTTGCCATGACCTTGTAATGCCCGACGATGGCCTCGCCATGCCCGACGATGGCATTGTCATGTCGGACGATGGCCTTGTCATGCCCGACGATTGCCTTGTCATGCCCGACGATGGCCTTGTCATGCTTGACGATTGCATTGTCATTCTTGACGATGGCCTTGTCATGCCCGACGCTAGCCTTGCCATGTCCGAGAGTGGTCTTGTAAGATTGACACCAACATTACGGACATAAAGGTCATCATGAGGCGAAAGTTTGGCAAGTGGAGGTATGTGCATAATTTTGAGATAGATGAACGAGCAGGTATACTTGTCATGTGGAATGAGGACTACTTCAACGTGGAGGTCCTAAATACCCATGCACAACTTATCAATTGCATGGTGACATGCAAGATGACTAGCTTGATATTCGGAGCATGCTTCATACTTGGAGAACATAGCGTTGTCAAGCGACGAGAGGCATGGCAAGGAGTCAAGCTGGCCTTGCGAGGCCATAACGTACCATGGCTGATCCTTGGAGACTTCAACAATGTCATATATAGCCATGAACGAGTCAATGGAGAGCCGGTAAGAATGTATGAAACTAAAGACTTGTATGACCTTTGTCATGAAGAAGGCCTTGTGGACGTGCCATACAATAGTGACAACCTCTTTACATGGACGAATGGCACCATTTGGAGTAAGATTGATCGAGTCATGGTGAATGATGCTTGGATGGAGCAAGAAGTGTATTGCCAAGCGACATTCCTGGATAGATGGCATTACTCGGACCACAAGCCAGCCATAGCCCATCTACACAAGCCAACTGGGGCTAGTAAGCGCTCATTTAAGTTCTTTAATATGTGGACTAACCATGAGTCATTCCAGGATGTTGTCAAGAGACCATTGAGAGAGCTCAACCGAGTCCATTTTTCACATATAGCCGAGCGTGTCAAGGCGGCTAACGATGATTATGGTCAGGCGCTCGAGGAGCTCCGGCAGGATCCAATGTCACAAGAGAAGAAAATGAAAATGATGAAGGCTAAGGCGCTGGCGGAGCGCCTAGGGCTGGCGGAGTTTAGCTTTCTAGCACAACAAGCCAAGACGAAGCACTTACTTCTTAGTGACCGGCCGACGAGCTATTTTCATGGAATCATGAAGGCGAGAGGGTTGGCTAGTCACATAGCCTCATTGACAACCGAAGATGGGCGTATGACAACATCAAGCGAGGAGGTTGTGACCATGTTCCTCAACTTTTACCAAGGTCTCTTTGGGACGGAGGGTCAAGTTGAGGAGCCTAGAGTTGGTGAATTTGCTATTGGCCCTAAAGTTCATGCTAATGACAAGGCTAGCCTCATTGCGCCGGTGTCAAACAAGGAAATCAAGGAGGCACTATGGGACATAGACAATGACAAGGCGCCAGGACCGGACGGCTACACATCATGCTTCTTTAAGGAGGCTTGGGATGAAGTTGGAAGTGAACTATGTGTGGCCATAAAAGAATTCTTCACCAATGGCAAGCTTCTACCCCAACTTAATCATACGGTAGTCTCGCTTGTGCCCAAGAAAGAAGCTCCCAACCGAGTTGAGCACTTCCGGCCAATTTCATGTTGTAATGTGGTTTATAAAATCATCACCAAGATCATGACTAGAAGGATGGGGCATTGTTTGACATACTTGATCGACCCAGCCCAGGCGGCCTTTGTCCCAGGGAGACTAATGACCGACAACATCTTCATTGTCCAAGAGCTCCTCAGGCGGTACAATGTCAAGAGAGACACTAGGCGATGCTTCCTCAACATTGATCTCGCCAAAGCCTATGATACGGTCTCATGGAAGTTTGTGAAGAGAGCCTTGGAAGAGCTTGGCTTTCCGAATGCATTCATAGCATGGGTAATGGTATGTGTCACTACACCTACGTACTCCATCAAAATCAACAAGGATATACATGGCTTCTTTCATGGCAAGCGAGGGTTACGGCAAGGTGACCCAATGTCACCACTATTATTTGTGTGTTGCATGGAATTTCTCTCAAGATTACTCAAAGCCGAGACGGCCAAGGAAGGCTTTAGGCATCACCAACATTGTGACCAACTAGGGTTAACTCATCTCGCTTTCGCTGACGATGTTGTATTATTCTCAAGAGGTGATGCAGCCTCAGTCAAGGTTCTAATGACATGCCTCAACCGGTTTGGCGAGCTAAGCGGGCTGAAAGTAAGCCTAGCAAAGTCGTCTATGTATCTAGCCTCAGTGCCGGAGGATGAACGACAAGAACTGCAACGGATCACCGGATTTGCTCAAGGTAACTTTCCCTTCAGGTACCTTGGCATCCCTCTAGCTCCACACGTACTTAGAGCTGTGGACTATGCTCCATTACTAGACAAGATTGGGAGTAATATCAACGCTTGGAATAAGAAGCATTTGTCCTTTGCCGGAAGAATAGAGCTCATCAAGTCGGTGATACAAGGCATAGATAGCTTTTGGCTCTCGGCGCTTCCTGTCCCAGGGCTTGTCATCGAGCGAATCATCAAATTATGCCGGCATTTTCTATGGTCAAGGCCAAGTGTAGCATGGGACAAGATATGCAAGCCAAAGAGTGAAGGAGGCCTTGGATTATTGGAGCTTCGAGCTTGGAACAATGCATTCATGTGCAAGCATTATTGGCGAATCCATGAAGACAAAGAAAGCTTGTGGGTCAAATGGGTCCATCATAGATACTTACAAGTCCAGGCGCCGGAGGAATGGAGATCGCATCGACGTGACTCGCCTCTCATTAAGGCTATCCTTGCCGGTAGGGACCAAATGATGGCGCAGGGAAGCCAAATCAATGATACTCTCCAGGAACTTTGTCATGGCAATAAGTTCAAGGTGACGAAGGCATACAATCTCATACGAACAAAAGTGGAGCAGGTACCATGGCACCATGTCATATGGGACACGAGGCACACACCAAGGCATGCATTCATTACTTGGATGGCGACCTTGGGACGACTATCAACACATGATCAAATGGGATTCCTTGACATTGATCCAATATGTCACTTGTGCCGGCGCCAGGAGGAATCCCATGAGCACATTTTCTTTAGATGTAAGTACTCGAGACATGTGTGGCGAGAGGTGAGGCGCAGTTTCAAAATGCCGGCTGGCCTAGGCACATTAGCACTGGCCTTGAGATGGCTCCGGCGGGCACGAGGGAAGAAGAAGTACAAAATAATGGCCATGAGGTTTGCACTTATTGCCACGGTTTACTACATATGGCATGCACGAAATAGCATCATCTTTGAAGGCAACATGTTGCCGGAGAAGGTGACTATTAGATTAATTGAGGTCCATGTCCATCGACTTATCCACTCGACGTTCCCGGCGCTCCAAGCAGGGAGGGCCATAGAGCAACATCATACATAAGAATCAAGAAGATAAAGGGCCAGGTATACAGAAATAGCCTTGTCGGAAGCTTGTCAAAACTTGTCAGGATCGTGCCAGATGGGCCCAACTGGCGTCTGATGGGCATGAATGCCATCGCAGATAGTTGTCATGGCCTTGTCAAATGGGCCCAGATGGTGTCTGATGGGCATGAATGCCATCGCTGGAGATCGTCATGGCCTTGCCAGATGGGCCCAGATGGTGTCTGATGGGCATGAATGCCGTAGCGGAGGAGTCTCATGGCCTTGTCAAATGGGCCCAGATGGTGTCCGAAGAATATGAAGCCGGAGCCGAAGATTGTCATGGCCTTGCCAAATGGGCCCAGATGGCGCCTCATGGGCATGAATGCCGGAGCGGAAGATTGTCATGAATGGGCCGATTGCGCCAAGCATTGTCAAGATGGGCTGGACCTTGTCAAAACGTGCCAGGGGGTTGTCAACGCTTGTCAAAACTTGTCAACCAGGGCCAAATGTGTGTCACGCCGCCTGCCTTGGGCTGGTGATATATCATCTTTAAGTTATATTCTGTATTGCTGGGTTGTAAATGCAATGTCGCATGACTTGCATATTTTAGTATTGTCATGCATTATTATGGACGCTTGTTATGCCGAACGCCTCTATATGAGAGATAGGCATCTTTTTCTACATCTATGATCTAACCAGCATCTTGCCGAGAGTGGTCTTGTCATGACCTTGTCATGCCCGACGCAGGCCTTGTCATGCCCGACGAAGGCGTCGCCATGTCCGAGAGTGGCATTGGCATAGCCTTGTCAAGCGTGACGATGGCCTTGCCATGCACGACGCTGGTCTTGTCATGCCCGACGCTTGCCTTGTCATGCCCGACGATGGCCTTGTCATGCTCGACGCTGGCATTGACATGCCCTTTTTGATGTCCCACGATGCCCTTACCATGCCCGACGCTGGCCTTGTCATGTCCGACGATGGCCTTGTCATGCCTGACGATGGCCTTGTCATGCTTGACGATTGCATTGTCATTCCCGACGATGGCCTTGTCATGCCCGACACTAGCCTTGCCATGTCCGAGAGTTGTCTTGTCATGACCTTGTCATGCCCGACGCTGGCCTTGTCATGCCCGACGAAGGCGTCGCCATGTCCGAGAGTGGCATTGGCATAGCCTTGTCAAGCGTGACGATGGCCTTGCCATGCACGACGCTGGTCTTGTCATGCCCGACGCTTGCCTTGTCATGCCCGACGATGGCCTTTTCATGCTCGACGCTGGCATTGACATGCCCTTTTTGATGTCCCACGATGCCCTCACCATGCCCGACGCTGGCCTTGTCATGTCCGACGATGGCCTTGTCATGCCCGACGATGGCCTTGTCATGGCCGAAGATGGCCTTGTCATGCCCTACGCGGGCCTAGCCATGTCCGAGAGTTGCCTTGTCATGACCTTGTCATGCCCGACGATGGCCTTGCCATGCTTAACGCTGGCCTTGCCAAGCCCGACAATGGCCTTGTCATGCCCGACGATGGCCTTGTCATGCCCGACGATTGCCTTGCCATGCTTGACGATGGCCTTGCCATGCCCGACAATGGCCTTGCCATGTCCGAGAGTGTCCTTGCCATGACCTTGTAATGCCCGACGATGGCCTCGCCATGCCCGACGATGGCATTGTCATGTCGGACGATGGTCTTGTCATGGCCGACGATTGCCTTGTCATGCCCGGCGATGGCCTTGTCATGCTTGACGATTGCATTGTCATTCCCGACGATGGCCTTGTCATGCCCGACGCTAGCCTTGCCATGTCCGAGAGTTGTCTTGTCATGACCTTGTCATGCCCGACGCTGGCCTTGTCATGCCCGACGAAGGCGTCGCCATGTCCGAGAGTGGCATTGGCATAGCCTTGTCAAGCGTGACGATGGCCTTGCCATGCACGACGCTGGTCTTGTCATGCCCGACGCTTGCATTGTCATGCCCGACGATGGCCTTGTCATGCTCAACGCTGGCATTGACATGCCCTTTTTGATGTCCCACGATGCCCTCACCATGCCCGACGCTGGCCTTGTCATGTCCGACGATGGCCTTGTCATGCCCGACGATGGCCTTGTCATGCCCGAAGATGGCCTTGTCATGCCCGACGCGGGCCTAGCCATGTCCGAGAGTTGCCTTGTCATGACCTTGTCATGCCCGACGATGGCCTTGTCATGCCCGACGATTGCCTTGCCATGCTTGACGTTGGCCTTGCCAAGCCCGACAATGGCCTTGTCATGCCCGACGATGGCCTTGTCATGCCCGACGATTGCCTTGCCATGCTTGACGCTGGCCTTGCCATGCCCGAAAATGGCCTTGCCATGTCCGAGAGTGTCCTTGCCATGACCTTGTAATTCCCGACGATGGCCTCGCCATGCCCGACGATGGCATTGTCATGTCGGACGATGGTCTTGTCATGCCCGACGATTGCCTTGTCATGCCCGACGATGGCCTTGTCATGCTTGACGATTGCCTTGCCGCCCGACGATGGCCTTGTCATGCTTGAGGATTGCCTTGCCGCTCGACGATGGCCTTGTCATGCCCAACGCGGGCCTAGCCATGTCCGAGAGTTGCCTTGTCATGACCTTGTCATGCCCGACAATGGCCTTGTCATGCCCGAGGATTGCCTTGCCATGCTTGACGCTGGCCTTGCCATGCCCGACAATGGCCTTGCCATGTCCGAGAGTGTCCTTGCCATGACCTTGTAATGCCCGACGATGGCCTCGCCATGCCCGACGATGGCATTGTCATGTCGGACGATGGCCTTGTCATGCCCGATGATGGCCTTGACATGCCCGACGATGGCCTTGTCATGCTTGACGATTGCATTGTCATTCCCGATGATGGCCTTGTCATGCCCGACGCTGGCCTTGCCATGTCCGAGAGTTGTCTTGTCATGAACTTGTCATGCCCGACGAAGGCGTCGCCATGTCCGAGAGTGGCATTGGCATAGCCTTGTCAAGCGTGACGATGGCCTTGCCATGCACGACGCTGGCCTTGTCATGCCCGACGCTTGCCTTGTCATGCCCGACGATGGCCTTGTCATGCTCGACGCTGGCATTGACATGCCCTTCTTGATGTCCCACGATGCCCTCACCATGCCCGACGATGGCCTTGTCATGCCCGAAGATGGCCTTGTCATGCCCGACGATGGCCTTGTCATGGCCGAAGATGGCCTTGTCATGCCCTACGCGGGCCTAGCCATGTCCGAGAGTTGCCTTGTCATGACCTTGTCATGCCCGACGATGGCCTTGCCATGCTTAACGCTGGCCTTGCCAAGCCCGACAATGGCCTTGTCATGCCCGACGATGGCCTTGTCATGCCCGACGATTGCCTTGCCATGCTTGACGATGGCCTTGCCATGCCCGACAATGGCCTTGCCATGTCCGAGAGTGTCCTTGCCATGACCTTGTAATGCCCGACGATGGCCTCGCCATGCCCGACGATGGCATTGTCATGTCGGACGATGGTCTTGTCATGGCCGACGATTGCCTTGTCATGCCCGGCGATGGCCTTGTCATGCTTGACGATTGCATTGTCATTCCCGACGATGGCCTTGTCATGCCCGACGCTAGCCTTGCCATGTCCGAGAGTTGTCTTGTCATGACCTTGTCATGCCCGACGCTGGCCTTGTCATGCCCGACGAAGGCGTCGCCATGTCCGAGAGTGGCATTGGCATAGCCTTGTCAAGCGTGACGATGGCCTTGCCATGCACGACGCTGGTCTTGTCATGCCCGACGCTTGCATTGTCATGCCCGACGATGGCCTTGTCATGCTCAACGCTGGCATTGACATGCCCTTTTTGATGTCCCACGATGCCCTCACCATGCCCGACGCTGGCCTTGTCATGTCCGACGATGGCCTTGTCATGCCCGACGATGGCCTTGTCATGCCCGAAGATGGCCTTGTCATGCCCGACGCGGGCCTAGCCATGTCCGAGAGTTGCCTTGTCATGACCTTGTCATGCCCGACGATGGCCTTGTCATGCCCGACGATTGCCTTGCCATGCTTGACGTTGGCCTTGCCAAGCCCGACAATGGCCTTGTCATGCCCGACGATGGCCTTGTCATGCCCGACGATTGCCTTGCCATGCTTGACGCTGGCCTTGCCATGCCCGAAAATGGCCTTGCCATGTCCGAGAGTGTCCTTGCCATGACCTTGTAATTCCCGACGATGGCCTCGCCATGCCCGACGATGGCATTGTCATGTCGGACGATGGTCTTGTCATGCCCGACGATTGCCTTGTCATGCCCGACGATGGCCTTGTCATGCTTGACGATTGCCTTGCCGCCCGACGATGGCCTTGTCATGCTTGAGGATTGCCTTGCCGCTCGACGATGGCCTTGTCATGCCCAACGCGGGCCTAGCCATGTCCGAGAGTTGCCTTGTCATGACCTTGTCATGCCCGACAATGGCCTTGTCATGCCCGAGGATTGCCTTGCCATGCTTGACGCTGGCCTTGCCATGCCCGACAATGGCCTTGCCATGTCCGAGAGTGTCCTTGCCATGACCTTGTAATGCCCGACGATGGCCTCGCCATGCCCGACGATGGCATTGTCATGTCGGACGATGGCCTTGTCATGCCCGATGATGGCCTTGACATGCCCGACGATGGCCTTGTCATGCTTGACGATTGCATTGTCATTCCCGATGATGGCCTTGTCATGCCCGACGCTGGCCTTGCCATGTCCGAGAGTTGTCTTGTCATGAACTTGTCATGCCCGACGAAGGCGTCGCCATGTCCGAGAGTGGCATTGGCATAGCCTTGTCAAGCGTGACGATGGCCTTGCCATGCACGACGCTGGCCTTGTCATGCCCGACGCTTGCCTTGTCATGCCCGACGATGGCCTTGTCATGCTCGACGCTGGCATTGACATGCCCTTCTTGATGTCCCACGATGCCCTCACCATGCCCGACGATGGCCTTGTCATGCCCGAAGATGGCCTTGTCATGCCCGACGATGGCCTTGTCATGCCCGACGATGGCCTTGTCATGCCCGACGATTGCCTTGCCATGTCCGAGAGTTGCCTTGTCATATCCTTGTCATGCCCGACGATGGCCTTGTCATGCCCGACGATTGCCTTGCCATGCTTGACGCTGGCCTTGCCATGCCCGACAATGGCCTTGTCATGCCCGACGATGGCCTTGTCATGCCCGACGATTGCCTTGCCATGCTTGACGCTGGCTTTGCCATGCCCGACAATGGCCTTGCCATGTCCGAGAGTGTCCTTGCCATGACCTTGTAATGCCCGACGATGGCCTCGCCATGCCCGACGATGGCATTGTCATGTCGGACGATGGCCTTGTCATGCCCGACGATTGCCTTGTCATGCCCGACGATGGCCTTGTCATGCTTGACGATTGCATTGTCATTCCTGACGATGGCCTTGTCATGCCCGACGCTAGCCTTGCCATGTCCGAGAGTGGTCTTGTAAGATTGACACCAACATTACGGACATAAAGGTCATCATGAGGCGAAAGTTTGGCAAGTGGAGGTATGTGCATAATTTTGAGATAGATGAACGAGCAGGTATACTTGTCATGTGGAATGAGGACTACTTCAACGTGGAGGTCCTAAATACCCATGCACAACTTATCAATTGCATGGTGACATGCAAGATGACTAGCTTGATATTCGGAGCATGCTTCATACTTGGAGAACATAGCGTTGTCAAGCGACGAGAGGCATGGCAAGGAGTCAAGCTGGCCTTGCGAGGCCATAAGGTACCATGGCTGATCCTTGGAGACTTCAACAATGTCATATATAGCCATGAACGAGTCAATGGAGAGCCGGTAAGAATGTATGAAACTAAAGACTTGTATGACCTTTGTCATGAAGAAGGCCTTGTGGACGTGCCATACAATAGTGACAACCTCTTTACATGGACGAATGGCACCATTTGGAGTAAGATTGATCGAGTCATGGTGAATGATGCTTGGATGGAGCAAGAAGTGTATTGCCAAGCGACATTCCTGGATAGATGGCATTACTCGGACCACAAGCCAGCCATAGCCCATCTACACAAGCCAACTGGGGCTAGTAAGCGCTCATTTAAGTTCTTTAATATGTGGACTAACCATGAGTCATTCCAGGATGTTGTCAAGAGACCATTGAGAGAGCTCAACCGAGTCCATTTTTCACATATAGCCGAGCGTGTCAAGGCGGCTAACGATGATTATGGTCAGGCGCTCGAGGAGCTCCGGCAGGATCCAATGTCACAAGAGAAGAAAATGAAAATGATGAAGGCTAAGGCGCTGGCGGAGCGCCTAGGGCTGGCGGAGTTTAGCTTTCTAGCACAACAAGCC
Source organism: Fagopyrum homotropicum (assembly GCA_033239125.1). Lineage (NCBI taxonomy): Eukaryota > Viridiplantae > Streptophyta > Magnoliopsida > Caryophyllales > Polygonaceae > Fagopyrum > Fagopyrum homotropicum. Next base: position 73,859,215 of record BSWB01000007.1, read on the forward strand.
AAGACGAAGCACTTACTTCTTAGTGACCGGCCGACGAGCTATTTTCATGGAATCATGAAGGCGAGAGGGTTGGCTAGTCACATAGCCTCATTGACAACCGAAGATGGGCGTATGACAACATCAAGCGAGGAGGTTGTGACCATGTTCCTCAACTTTTACCAAGGTCTCTTTGGGACGGAGGGTGAAGTTGAGGAGCCTAGAGTTGGTGAATTTGCTATTGGCCCTAAAGTTCATGCTAATGACAAGGCTAGCCTCATTGCGCCGGTGTCAAACAAGGAAATCAAGGAGGCACTATGGGACATAGACAATGACAAGGCGCCAGGACCGGACGGCTACACATCATGCTTCTTTAAGGAGGCTTGGGATGAAGTTGGAAGTGAACTATGTGTGGCCATAAAAGAATTCTTCACCAATGGCAAGCTTCTACCCCAACTTAATCATACGGTAGTCTCGCTTGTGCCCAAGAAAGAAGCTCCCAACCGAGTTGAGCACTTCCGGCCAATTTCATGTTGTAATGTGGTTTATAAAATCATCACCAAGATCATGACTAGAAGGATGGGGCATTGTTTGACATACTTGATCGACCCAGCCCAGGCGGCCTTTGTCCCAGGGAGACTAATGACCGACAACATCTTCATCGTCCAAGAGCTCCTCAGGCGGTACAATGTCAAGAGAGACACTAGGCGATGCTTCCTCAACATTGATCTCGCCAAAGCCTATGATACGGTCTCATGGAAGTTTGTGAAGAGAGCCTTGGAAGAGCTTGGCTTTCCGAATGCATTCATAGCATGGGTAATGGTATGTGTCACTACACCTACGTACTCCATCAAAATCAACAAGGATATACATGGCTTCTTTCATGGCAAGCGAGGGTTACGGCAAGGTGACCCAATGTCACCACTATTGTTTGTGTGTTGCATGGAATTTCTCTCAAGATTACTCAAAGCCGAGACGGCCAAGGAAGGCTTTAGGCATCACCAACATTGTGACCAACTAGGGTTAACTCACCTCGCTTTCGCTGACGATGTTGTATTATTCTCAAGAGGTGATGCAGCCTCAGTCAAGGTTCTAATGACATGCCTCAACCGGTTTGGCGAGCTAAGCGGGCTGAAAGTAAGCCTAGCAAAGTCGTCTATGTATCTAGCCTCAGTGCCGGAGGATGAACGACAAGAACTGCAACGGATCACCGGATTTGCTCAAGGTAACTTTCCCTTCAGGTACCTTGGCATCCCTCTAGCTCCACACGTACTTAGAGCTGTGGACTATGCTCCATTACTAGACAAGATTGGGAGTAATATCAACGCTTGGAATAAGAAGCATTTGTCCTTTGCCGGAAGAATAGAGCTCATCAAGTCGGTGATACAAGGCATAGATAGCTTTTGGCTCTCGGCGCTTCCTGTCCCAGGGCTTGTCATCGAGCGAATCATCAAATTATGCCGGCATTTTCTATGGTCAAGGCCAAGTGTAGCATGGGACAAGATATGCAAGCCAAAGAGTGAAGGAGGCCTTGGATTATTGGAGCTTCGAGCTTGGAACAATGCATTCATGTGCAAGCATTATTGGCGAATCCATGAAGACAAAGAAAGCTTGTGGGTCAAATGGGTCCATCATAGATACTTACAAGTCCAGGCGCCGGAGGAATGGAGATCGCATCGACGTGACTCGCCTCTCATTAAGGCTATCCTTGCCGGTAGGGACCAAATGATGGCGCAGGGAAGCCAAATCAATGATACTCTCCAGGAACTTTGTCATGGCAATAAGTTCAAGGTGACGAAGGCATACAATCTCATACGAACAAAAGTGGAGCAGGTACCATGGCACCATGTCATATGGGACACGAGGCACACACCAAGGCATGCATTCATTACTTGGATGGCGACCTTGGGACGACTATCAACACATGATCAAATGGGATTCCTTGACATTGATCCAATATGTCACTTGTGCCGGCGCCAGGAGGAATCCCATGAGCACATTTTCTTTAGATGTAAGTACTCGAGACATGTGTGGCGAGAGGTGAGGCGCAGTTTCAAAATGCCGGCTGGCCTAGGCACATTAGCACTGGCCTTGAGATGGCTCCGGCGGGCACGAGGGAAGAAGAAGTACAAAATAATGGCCATGAGGTTTGCACTTATTGCCACGGTTTACTACATATGGCATGCACGAAATAGCATCATCTTTGAAGGCAACATGTTGCCGGAGAAGGTGACTATTAGATTAATTGAGGTCCATGTCCATCGACTTATCCACTCGACGTTCCCGGCGCTCCAAGCAGGGAGGGCCATAGAGCAACATCATACATAAGAATCAAGAAGATAAAGGGCCAGGTATACAGAAATAGCCTTGTCGGAAGCTTGTCAAAACTTGTCAGGATCGTGCCAGATGGGCCCAACTGGCGTCTGATGGGCATGAATGCCATCGCAGATAGTTGTCATGGCCTTGTCAAATGGGCCCAGATGGTGTCTGATGGGCATGAATGCCATCGCTGGAGATCGTCATGGCCTTGCCAGATGGGCCCAGATGGTGTCTGATGGGCATGAATGCCGTAGCGGAGGAGTCTCATGGCCTTGTCAAATGGGCCCAGATGGTGTCCGAAGAATATGAAGCCGGAGCCGAAGATTGTCATGGCCTTGCCAAATGGGCCCAGATGGCGCCTCATGGGCATGAATGCCGGAGCGGAAGATTGTCATGAATGGGCCGATTGCGCCAAGCATTGTCAAGATGGGCTGGACCTTGTCAAAACGTGCCAGGGGGTTGTCAACGCTTGTCAAAACTTGTCAACCAGGGCCAAATGTGTGTCACGCCGCCTGCCTTGGGCTGGTGATATATCATCTTTAAGTTATATTCTGTATTGCTGGGTTGTAAATGCAATGTCGCATGACTTGCATATTTTAGTATTGTCATGCATTATTATGGACGCTTGTTATGCCGAACGCCTCTATATGAGGGATAGGCATCTTTTTCTACATCTATGAATTAACCAGCATCTTGCCGAGAGTGGTCTTGTCATGCCCGACGCAGCCCTTGTCATGCCCGACGAAGGCGTCGCCATGTCCGAGAGTGGCATTGGCATAGCCTTGTCAAGCGTGACGATGGTCTTGCCATGCACGACGCTGGTCTTGTCATGCCCGACGCTTGCCTTGTCATGCCCGACGATGGCCTTGTCATGCTCGACGCTGGCATTGACATGCCCTTTTTGATGTCCCACGATGCCCTTACCATGCCCGACGCTGGCCTTGTCATGTCCGACGATGGCCTTGTCATGCCTGACGATGGCCTTGTCATGCTTGACGATTGCATTGTCATTCCCGACGATGGCCTTGTCATGCCCGACGCTAGCCTTGCCATGTCCGAGAGTTGTCTTGTCATGACCTTGTCATGCCCGACGCTGGCCTTGTCATGCCCGACGAAGGCGTCGCCATGTCCGAGAGTGGCATTGGCATAGCCTTGTCAAGCGTGACGATGGCCTTGCCATGCACGACGCTGGTCTTGTCATGCCCGACGCTTGCCTTGTCATGCCCGACGATGGCCTTTTCATGCTCGACGCTGGCATTGACATGCCCTTTTTGATGTCCCATGATGCCCTCATCATGCCCGACGTTGGCCTTGTCATGTCCGACGATGGCCTTGTCATGCCCGACGATGGCCTTGTCATGCCCGAAGATGGCCTTGTCATGCCCGACGCGGGCCTAGCCATGTCCGAGAGTTGCCTTGTCATGACCTTGTCATGCCCGACGATGGCCTTGCCATGCTTGACGCTGGCCTTGCCAAGCCCGACAATGGCCTTGTCATGCCCGACGATGGCCTTGTCATGCCCGACGATTGCCTTGCCATGCTTGACGCTGGCCTTGCCATGCCCGACAATGGCCTTGCCATGTCCGAGAGTGTCCTTGCCATGACCTTGTAATGCCCGACGATGGCCTCGCCATGCCCGACGATGGCATTGTCATGTCGGACGATGGCCTTGTCATGCCCGACGATTGCCTTGTCATGCCCAACGATGGCCTTGTCATGCTTGACGATTGCATTGTCATTCCTGACGATGGCCTTGTCATGCCCGACGCTAGCCTTGCCATGTCCGAGAGTTGTCTTGTCATGACCTTGTCATGCCCGACGCTGGCCTTGTCATGCCCGACGAAGGCGTCGCCATGTCCGAGAGTGGCATTGGCATAGCCTTGTCAAGCGTGACGATGGTCTTGCCATGCACGACGCTGGTCTTGTCATGCCCGACGCTTGCCTTGTCATGCCCGACGATGGCCTTGTCATGCTCGACGCTGGCATTGACATGCCCTTTTTGATGTCCCACGATGCCCTCACCCTGCCCGACGTTGGCCTTGTCATGTCCGACGATGGCCTTGTCATGCCCGACGATGGCCTTGTCATGCCCGAAGATGGACTTGTCATGCCCGACGCTGGCCTAGCCATGTCCGAGAGTTGCCTTGTCATGACCTTGTCATGCCCGACGATGGCCTTGTCATGCCCGACGATTGCCTTGCCATGCTTGACGCTGGCCTTGCCAAGCCCGACAATGGCCTTGTCTTGCCCGACGATGGCTTTGTCATGCCCGACGATTGCCTTGCCATGCTTGACGCTGGCCTTGCCATGCCCGACACTGGGCTTGCCATGTCCGAGAGTGTCCTTGCCATGACCTTGTAATGCCCGACGATGGCCTCGCCATGCCCGACGATGGCATTGTCATGTCGGACGATGGTCTTGTCATGCCCGACGATTGCCTTGCCATGCCCGACGATGGCCTTGTCATGCTTGACGATTGCATTGTCATTCCCGACGATGGCCTTGTCATGCCCGACGCTAGCCTTGCCATGTCCGAGAGTTGTCTTGTCATGACCTTGTCATGCCCGACGCTGGCCTTGTCATGCCCGATGAAGGCGTCGCCATGTCCGAGAGTGGCATTGGCATAGCCTTGTCAAGCGTGACGATGGTCTTGCCATGCACGACGCTGGTCTTGTCATGCCCGACGCTTGCCTTGTCATGCCCGACGATGGCCTTGTCATGCTCGACGCTGGCATTGACATGCCCTTTTTGATGTCCCACGATGCCCTCACCCTGCCCGACGTTGGCCTTGTCATGTCCGACGATGGCCTTGTCATGCCCGACGATGGCCTTGTCATGCCCGAAGATGGACTTGTCATGCCCGACGCGGGCCTAGCCATGTCCGAGAGTTGCCTTGTCATAACCTTGTCATGCCCGACGATTGTCGTGCCATGCTTGACGCTGGCCTTGCCAAGCCCGACAATGGCCTTGTCATGCCCGACGATGGCCTTGTCATGCCCGACGATTGCCTTGCCATGCTTGACGCTGGCCTTGCCATGCCCGACAATGGCCTTGCCATGTCCGAGAGTGTCCTTGCCATGACCTTGTAATGCCCGACGATGGCCTCGCCATGCCCGACGATGGCATTGTCATGTCGGAAGATGGCCTTGTCATGCCCGACGATTGCCTTGTCATGCCCGACGATGGCCTTGTCATGCTTGACGATTGCATTGTCATTCCTGACGATGGCCTTGTCATGCCCGACGCTCGCCTTGCCATGTCCGAGAGTTGTCTTGTCATGACCTTGTCATGCCCGACGCTGGCCTTGTCATGCCCGACGAAGGCGTCGCCATGTCCGAGAGTGGCATTGGCATAGCCTTGTCAAGCGTGACGATGGTCTTGCCATGCACGACGCTGGTCTTGTCATGCCCGACGCTTGCCTTGTCATGCCCGACGATGGCCTTGTCATGCTCGACGCTGGCATTGACATGCCCTTTTTGATGTCCCACGATGCCCTCACCCTGCCCGACGTTGGCCTTGTCATGTCCGACGATGGCCTTGTCATGCCCGACGATGGCCTTGTCATGCCCGAAGATGGACTTGTCATGCCCGACGCGGGCCTAGCCATGTCCGAGAGTTGCCTTGTCATGACCTTGTCATGCCCGACGATGGCCTTGTCATGCCCGACGATTGCCTTGCCATGCTTGACGCTGGCCTTGCCAAGCCCGACAATGGCCTTGTCTTGCCCGACGATGGCTTTGTCATGCCCGACGATTGCCTTGCCATGCTTGACGCTGGCCTTGCCATGCCCGACACTGGGCTTGCCATGTCTGAGAGTGTCCTTGCCATGACCTTGTAATGCCCGACGATGGCCTCGCCATGCCCGACGATGGCATTGTCATGTCGGACGATGGTCTTGTCATGCCCGACGATTGCCTTGCCATGCCCGACGATGGCCTTGTCATGCTTGACGATTGCATTGTCATTCCCGACGATGGCCTTGTCATGCCCGACGCTAGCCTTGCCATGTCCGAGAGTTGTCTTGTCATGACCTTGTCATGCCCGACGCTGGCCTTGTCATGCCCGACGAAGGCGTCGCCATGTCCGAGAGTGGCATTGGCATAGCCTTGTCAAGCATGACGATGGCCTTGCCATGCACGACGCTGGTCTTGTCATGCCCGACGCTTGCCTTGTCATGCCCGACGATGGCCTTGTCATGCTCGACGCTGGCATTGACATGCCCTTTTTGATGTCTCACGATGCCCTCACCATGCCCGACGCTGGCCTTGTCATGTCCGACGATGGCCTTGTCATGCCCGACGATGGCCTTGTCATGCCCGACGATGGCCTTGTCATGCCCGAAGATGGCCTTGTCATGCCCGACGCGGGCCTAGCCATGTCCGAGAGTTGCCTTGTCATAACCTTGTCATGCCCGACGATGGCCTTGTCATGCCCGACGATTGTCGTGCCATGCTTGACGCTGGCCTTGCCAAGCCCGACAATGGCCTTGCCATGTCCGAGAGTGTCCTTGCCATGACCTTGTAATGCCCGACGATGGCCTCGCCATGCCCGACGATGGCATTGTCATGTCGGACGATGGCCTTGTCATGCCCGATGATGGCCTTGACATGCCCGACGATGGCCTTGTCATGCCCGACGCTGGCCTTGCCATGTCCGAGAGTTGTCTTGTCATGACCTTGTCATGCCTGACGCTGGCCTTGTCATGCCCGACGAAGGCGTCGCCATGTCCGAGAGTGGCATTGGCATAGCCTTGTCAAGCGTGATGATGGCCTTGCCATGCACGACGCTGGTCTTGTCATGCCCGACGCTTGCCTTGTCATGCCCGACGATGGCCTTGTCATGCTCGACGCTGGCATTGACATGCCCTTTTTGATGTCCCACGATGCCCTCACTATGCCCGACGCTGGCCTTGTCATGTCCGACGATGGCCTTGTCATGCCCGACGATGGCCTTGTCATGCCCGAAGATGGCCTTGTCATGCCCGACGCGGGCCTAGCCATGTCCGAGAGTTGCCTTGTCATGACCTTGTCATGCCCCACGATGGCCATGTAATGCCCGACGATGGCCTCGCCATGCCCGACGATGGCATTGTCAAGTCGGACGTTGGCCTTGCCATGCCCGACAATGGCCTTGTCATGCCCGACGATGGCCTTGTCATGCCCGAAGATTGCCTTGCCATGCTTGACGCTGGCCTTGCCATGCCCGACAATGGCCTTGCCATGTCCGAGAGTGTCCATGCCATGACCTTGTAATGCCCGACGATGGCCTCGCCATGCCCGACGATGGCATTGTCATGTCGGACGATGGCCTTGTCATGCCCGACGATTGCCTTGTCATGCCCGACGATGGCCTTGTCATGCTTGACGATTGCATTGTCATTCCCGACGATGGCCTTGTCATGCCCGACGCTAGCCTTGCCATGTCCGAGAGTTGTCTTGTCATGACCTTGTCATGCCCGACGCTGGCCTTGTCATGCCCGACGAAGGCGTCGCCATGTCCGAGAGTGGCATTGGCATAGCCTTGTCAAGCGTGACGATGGCCTTGCCATGCACGACGCTGGTCTTGTCATGCCCGACGCTTGCCTTGTCATGCCCGACGATGGCCTTGTCATGCTCGACGCTGGCATTGACATGCCCTTTTTGATGTCCCACGAGGCCCTCACTATGCCCGACGCTGGCCTTGTCATGTCCGACGATGGCCTTGTCATGCCCGACGATGGCCTTGTCATGCCCGACGATGGCCTTGTCATGCCCGACGATTGCCTTGCCATGCTTGACGCTGGCCTTGCCATGCCCGACAATGGCCTTGCCATGTCCGAGAGTGTCCTTGCCATGACCTTGTAATGCCCGACGATGGCCTCGCCATGCCCGCCGATGGCATTGTCATGTCGGACGATGGCCTTGTCATGCCCGACGATTGCCTTGTCATGCCCGATGATGGCCTTGTCATGCTTGACGATTGCATTGTCATTCCCGACGATGGCCTTGTCATGCCCGACGCTGGCCTTGCCATGTCCGAGAGTTGTCTTGTCATGACCTTGTCATGCCCGACGCTGGCCTTGTCATGCCCGACGAAGGCGTCGCCATGTCCGAGAGTGGCATTGGCATAGCCTTGTCAAGCGTGACGATGGCCTTGCCATGCACGACGCTGGTCTTGTCATGCCCGACGCTTGCCTTGTCATGCCCGACGATGGCCTTGTCATGCTCGACGCTGGCATTGACATGCCCTTTTTGATGTCCCACGATGCCCTCACCATGCCCGAAGTTGGCCTTGTCATGTCCGACGATGGCCTTGTCATGCCCGACGATAGCCTTGTCATGCCCGAAGATGGCCTTGTCATGCCCGACGCGGGCCTAGCCATGTCCGAGAGTTGCCTTGTCATGACCTTGTCATGCCCGACGATGGCCTTGTCATGCCCGACGATTGCCTTGCCATGCTTGACGCTGGCCTTGCCAAGCCCGACAATGGCCTTGTCATGCCCGACGATGGCCTTGTCATGCCCGACGATTGCCTTGCCATGCTTGACGCTGGCCTTGCCATGCCCGACAATGGCCTTGCCATGTCCGAGAGTGTCCTTGCCATGACCTTGTAATGCCCGACGATGGCCTCGCCATGCCCGACGATGGCATTGTCATGTCGGACGATGGTCTTGTCATGCCCGACGATTGCCTTGTCATGCCCGACGATGGCCTTTTCATGCTTGACGATTGCCTTGCCATGCTTGACGCTGGCCTTGTCATGCCCGACGATGCCCTCAGTATGCCCGACGATGGCCTTGTCATGCCCAACGCGGGCCTAGCCATGTCCGAGAGTTGCCTTGTCATGACCTTGTCATGCCCGACGATGGCCTTGTCATGCCCGACGATTGCCTTGCCATGCTTGACGCCGGCCTTGCCATGCTTGACGCTGGACTTGCCATGCCCGACAATGGCCTTGTCATGCCCGACGATGGCCTTGTCATGCCCGACGATTGCCTTGCCATGCTTGACGCTGGCCTTGCCATGCCCGACAATGGCCTTGTCATGCCCAACGATGGCCTTGTCATGCCCGACGATTGCCTTGCCATGCTTGACGCTGGCCTTACCATGCCCGACAATGGCCTTGCCATGTCCGAGAGTGTCCTTGCCATGACCTTGTAATGCCCGACGATGGCCTCGCCATGCCCGACGATGGCATTGTCATGTCGGACGATGGCCTTGTCATGCCCGACGATGCCCTCACCATGCCCGACGATGGCCTTGTCATGCCCGACGCGGGCCTAGCCATGTCCGAGAGTTGCCTTTGTCATGACCTTGTCATGCCCGACGATGGCCTTGTCATGCCCGACGATGGCCTTGCCATGCTTGACGCTGGCCTTGCCATGCCCGACAATGGCCTTGTCATGCCCGACGATGGCCTTGTCATGCCCGACGATTGCCTTGCCATGCTTGACGCTGGCATTGCCATGCCCGACAATGGCCTTGCCATGTCCGAGAGTGTCCTTGCCATGACCTTGTAATGCCCGACGATGGCCTCGCCATGCCCGACGATGGCATTGTCATGTCGGACGATGGCCTTGTCATGCCCGATGATGGCCTTGACATGCCCGACGATGGCCTTGTCATGCCCGACGCTGGCCTTGCCATGTCCGAGACTTGTCTTGTCATAACCTTGTCATGCCCGACGCTGGCCTTGTCATGCCCGACGAAGGCGTCGCCATGTCCGAGAGTGGCATTAGCATAGCCTTGTCAAGCGTGACGATGGCCTTGCCATGCACGACGCTGGTCTTGTCATGCCCGACGCTTGCCTTGTCATGCCCGACGATGGCCTTGTCATGCTCGACGCTGGCATTGACATGCCCTTTTTGATGTCCCACGATGCCCTCACTATGCCCGACGCTGGCCTTGTCATGTCCGACGATGGCCTTGTCATGCCCGACGATGGCCTTGTCATGCCCGAAGATGGCCTTGTCATGCCCGACGCGGGCCTAGCCATGTCCGAGAGTTGCCTTGTCATGACCTTGTCATGCCCGACGATGGCCATGTAATGCCCTACGATGGCCTCGCCATGCCCGACGATGGCATTGTCAAGTCGGACGTTGGCCTTGCCATGCCCGACAATGGCCTTGTCATGCCCGACGATGGCCTTGTCATGCCCGAAGATTGCCTTGCCATGCTTGACGCTGGCCTTGCCATGCCCGACAATGGCCTTGCCATGTCCGAGAGTGTCCATGCCATGACCTTGTAATGCCCGACGATGGCCTCGCCATGCCCGACGATGGCATTGTCATGTCGGACGATGGCCTTGTCATGCCCGACGATTGCCTTGTCATGCCCGACGATGGCCTTGTCATGCTTGACGATTGCATTGTCATTCCCGACGATGGCCTTGTCATGCCCGACGCTAGCCTTGCCATGTCCGAGAGTTGTCTTGTCATGACCTTGTCATGCCCGACGCTGGCCTTGTCATGCCCGACGAAGGCGTCGCCATGTCCGAGAGTGGCATTGGCATAGCCTTGTCAAGCGTGACGATGGTCTTGCCATGCACGACGCTGGTCTTGTCATGCCCGACGCTTGCCTTGTCATGCCCGACGATGGCCTTGTCATGCTCGACGCTGGCATTGACATGCCCTTTTTGATGTCCCACGATGCCCTTACCATGCCCGACGCTGGCCTTGTCATGTCCGACGATGGCCTTGTCATGCCTGACGATGGCCTTGTCATGCTTGACGATTGCATTGTCATTCCCGACGATGGCCTTGTCATGCCCGACGCTAGCCTTGCCATGTCCGAGAGTTGACTTGTCATGACCTTGTCATGCCCGACGCTGGCCTTGTCATGCCCGACGAAGGCGTCGCCATGTCCGAGAGTGGCATTGGCATAGCCTTGTCAAGCGTGACGATGGCCTTGCCATGCACGACGCTGGTCTTGTCATGCCCGACGCTTGCCTTGTCATGCCCGACGATGGCCTTTTCATGCTCGACGCTGGCATTGACATGCCCTTTTTGATGTCCCACGATGCCCTCACCATGCCCGACGTTGGCCTTGTCATGTCCGACGATGGCCTTGTCATGCCCGACGATGGCCTTGTCATGCCCGAAGATGGCCTTGTCATGCCCGACGCGGGCCTAGCCATGTCCGAGAGTTGCCTTCTCATGACCTTGTCATGCCCGACGATGGCCTTGCCATGCTTGACGCTGGCCTTGCCAAGCCCGACAATGGCCTTGTCATGCCCGACGATGGCCTTGTCATGCCCGACGATTGCCTTGCCATGCTTGACGCTGGCCTTGCCATGCCCGACAATGGCCTTGCCATGTCCGAGAGTGTCCTTGCCATGACCTTGTAATGCCCGACGATGGCCTCGCCATGCCCGACGATGGCATTGTCATGTCGGACGATGGCCTTGTCATGCCCGACGATTGCCTTGTCATGCCCGACGATGGCCTTGTCATGCTTGACGATTGCATTGTCATTCCTGACGATGGCCTTGTCATGCCCGACGCTAGCCTTGCCATGTCCGAGAGTTGTCTTGTCATGACCTTGTCATGCCCGACGCTGGCCTTGTCATGCCCGACGAAGGCGTCGCCATGTCCGAGAGTGGCATTGGCATAGCCTTGTCAAGCGTGACGATGGTCTTGCCATGCACGACGCTGGTCTTGTCATGCCCGACGCTTGCCTTGTCATGCCCGACGATGGCCTTGTCATGCTCGACGCTGGCATTGACATGCCCTTTTTGATGTCCCACGATGCCCTCACCCTGCCCGACGTTGGCCTTGTCATGTCCGACGATGGCCTTGTCATGCCCGACGATGGCCTTGTCATGCCCGAAGATGGACTTGTCATGCCCGACGCGGGCCTAGCCATGTCCGAGAGTTGCCTTGTCATGACCTTGTCATGCCCGACGATGGCCTTGTCATGCCCAACGATTGCCTTGCCATGCTTGACGCTGGCCTTGCCAAGCCCGACAATGGCCTTGTCTTGCCCGACGATGGCTTTGTCATGCCCGACGATTGCCTTTCCATGCTTGACGCTGCCCTTGCTATGCCCGACACTGCCCTTGCCATGTCTGAGAGTGTCCTTGCCATGACCTTGTAATGCCCGACGATGGCCTCGCCATGCCCGACGATGGCATTGTCATGTCGGACGATGGTCTTGTCATGCCCGACGATTGCCTTGCCATGCCCGACGATGGCCTTGTCATGCTTGACGATTGCATTGTCATTCCCGACGATGGCCTTGTCATGCCCGACGCTAGCCTTGCCATGTCCGAGAGTTGTCTTGTCATGACCTTGTCATGCCCGACGCTGGCCTTGTCATGCCCGACGAAGGCGTCGCCATGTCCGAGAGTGGCATTGGCATAGCCTTGTCAAGCATGACGATGGCCTTGCCATGCACGACGCTGGTCTTGTCATGCCCGACGCTTGCCTTGTCATGCCCGACGATGGCCTTGTCATGCTCGACGCTGGCATTGACATGCCCTTTTTGATGTCTCACGATGCCCTCACCATGCCCGACGCTGGCCTTGTCATGTCCGACGATGGCCTTGTCATGCCCGACGATGGCCTTGTCATGCCCGACGATGGCCTTGTCATGCCCGAAGATGGCCTTGTCATGCCCGACGCGGGCCTAGCCATGTCCGAGAGTTGCCTTGTCATGACCTGGTCATGCCCGACGATGGCCTTGTCATGCCCGACGATTGTCGTGCCATGCTTGACGCTGGCCTTGCCAAGCCCGACAATGGCCTTGCCATGTCCGAGAGTGTCCTTGCCATGACCTTGTAATGCCCGACGATGGCCTCGCCATGCCCGACGATGGCATTGTCATGTCGGACGATGGCCTTGTCATGCCCGATGATGGCCTTGACATGCCCGACGATGGCCTTGTCATGCCCGACGCTGGCCTTGCCATGTCCGAGAGTTGTCTTGTCATGACCTTGTCATGCCTGACGCTGGCCTTGTCATGCCCGACGAAGGCGTCGCCATGTCCGAGAGTGGCATTGGCATAGCCTTGTCAAGCGTGATGATGGCCTTGCCATGCACGACGCTGGTCTTGTCATGCCCGACGCTTGCCTTGTCATGCCCGACGATGGCCTTGTCATGCTCGACGCTGGCATTGACATGCCCTTTTTGATGTCCCACGATGCCCTCACTATGCCCGACGCTGGCCTTGTCATGTCCGACGATGGCCTTGTCATGCCCGACGATGGCCTTGTCATGCCCGAAGATGGCCTTGTCATGCCCGACGCGGGCCTAGCCATGTCCGAGAGTTGCCTTGTCATGACCTTGTCATGCCCGACGATGGCCATGTAATGCCCGACGATGGCCTCGCCATGCCCGACGATGGCATTGTCAAGTCGGACGTTGGCCTTGCCATGCCCGACAATGGCCTTGTCATGCCCGACGATGGCCTTGTCATGCCCGAAGATTGCCTTGCCATGCTTGACGCTGGCCTTGCCATGCCCGACAATGGCCTTGCCATGTCCGAGAGTGTCCATGCCATGACCTTGTAATGCCCGACGATGGCCTCGCCATGCCCGACGATGGCATTGTCATGTCGGACGATGGCCTTGTCATGCCCGACGATTGCCTTGTCATGCCCGACGATGGCCTTGTCATGCTTGACGATTGCATTGTCATTCCCGACGATGGCCTTGTCATGCCCGACGCTAGCCTTGCCATGTCCGAGAGTTGTCTTGTCATGACCTTGTCATGCCCGACGCTGGCCTTGTCATGCCCGACGAAGGCGTCGCCATGTCCGAGAGTGGCATTGGCATAGCCTTGTCAAGCGTGACGATGGCCTTGCCATGCACGACGCTGGTCTTGTCATGCCCGACGCTTGCCTTGTCATGCCCGACGATGGCCTTGTCATGCTCGACGCTGGCATTGACATGCCCTTTTTGATGTCCCACGATGCCCTCACTATGCCCGACGCTGGCCTTGTCATGTCCGACGATGGCCTTGTCATGCCCGACGATGGCCTTGTCATGCCCGACGATGGCCTTGTCATGCCCGACGATTGCCTTGCCATGCTTGACGCTGGCCTTGCCATGCCCGACAATGGCCTTGCCATGTCCGAAAGTGTCCTTGCCATGACCTTGTAATGCCCGACGATGGCCTCGCCATGCCCGACGATGGCATTGTCATGTCGGACGATGGCCTTGTCATGCCCGACCATTGCCTTGTCATGCCCGATGTTGGCCTTGCCATGCCCGACAATGGCCTTGTCATGCCCGACGATGGCCTTGTCATGCCCGAAGATTGCCTTGCCATGCTTGACGCTGGCCTTGCCATGCCCGACAATGGCCTTGCCATATCCGAGAGTGTCCATGCCATGACCTTGTAATGCCCGACGATGGCCTCGCCATGCCCGACGATGGCATTGTCATGTCGGACGATGGCCTTGTCATGCCCGACGATTGCCTTGTCATGCCCGACGATGGCCTTTTCATGCTTGACGATTGCATTGTCATTCCCGACGATGGCCTTGTCATGCCCGACGCTAGCCTTGCCATGTCCGAGAGTTGTCTTGTCATGACCTTGTCATGCCCGACGCTGGCCTTGTCATGCCCGACGAAGGCGTCGCCATGTCCGAGAGTGGCATTGGCATAGCCTTGTCAAGCGTGACGATGGCCTTGTCATGCACGACGCTGGTCTTGTCATGCCCGACGCTTGCCTTGTCATGCCCGACGATGGCCTTGTCATGCTCGACGCTGGCATTGACATGCCCTTTTTGATGTCCCGCGATGCCCTCACTATGCCCGACGCTGGCCTTGTCATGTCCGACGATGGCCTTGTCATGCCCGACGATGGCCTTGTCATGCCCGAAGATAGCCTTGTCATGCCCGACGCGGGCCTAGCCATGTCCGAGAGTTGCCTTGTCATGACCTTGTCATGCCCGACGATGGCCTTGTCATGCCCGACGATTGCCTTGCCATGCTTGACGCTGGCCTTGCCAAGCCCGACAATGGCCTTGTCATGCCCGACGATGGCCTTGTCATGCCCGACGATTGCCTTGCCATGCTTGACACTGGCCTTGCCATGCCCGACAATGGCCTTGCCATGTCCGAGAGTGTCATTGCCATGACCTTGTAATGCCCGACGATGGCCTCGCCATGCCCGACGATGGCATTGTCAAGTCGGACGATGGTCTTGTCATGCCCGACGATTGCCTTGTCATGCCCGACGATGGCCTTGTCATGCCGGAAGATTGCCTTGCCATGCTTGACGCTGGCCTTGCCATGCCCGACAATGGCCTTGCCATGTCCGAGAGTGTCCATGCCATGACCTTGTAATGCCCGACGATGGCCTCGCCATGCCCGACGATGGCATTGTCATGTCGGACGATGGCCTTGTCATGCCCGACCATTGCCTTGTCATGCCCGACGATGGCCTTGTCATGCTTGACGATTGCATTGTCATTCCCGACGATGGCCTTGTCATGCCCGACGCTAGCCTTGCCATGTCCGAGAGTTGTCTTGTCATGACCTTGTCATGCCCGACGCTGGCCTTGTCATGCCCGACGAAGGCGTCGCCATGTCCGAGAGTGGCATTGGCATAGCCTTGTCAAGCGTGACGATGGCCTTGCCATGCACGACGCTGGCCTTGTCATGCCCGACGCTTGCCTTGTCATGCCCGACGATGGCCTTGTCATGCTCGACGCTGGCATTGACATGCCCTTCTTGATGTCCCACGATGCCCTCACCATGCCCGACGATGGCCTTGTCATGCCCGAAGATGGCCTTGTCATGCCCGACGATGGCCTTATCATGCCCGACGATGGCCTTGTCATGCCCGACGAATGCCTTGCCATGCTTGACGCTGGCCTTGCCATGCCCGAAAATGGCCTTGTCATGCCCGACGATGGCCTTGTCATGCCCGAAGATTGCCTTGCCATGCTTGACGCTGGCCTTGCCATGCCCGACAATGGCCTTGCCATGTCCGAGAGTGTCCATGCCATGACCTTGTAATGCCCGAATATGGCCTCGCCATGCCCGACGATGGCATTGTCATATCGGACGATGGCCTTGTCATGCCCGACGATTGCCTTGTCATGCCCGACGATGGCCTTGTCATGCTTGACGATTGCATTGTCATTCCCGACGATGGCCTTGTCATGCCCGACGCTAGCCTTGCCATGTCCGAGAGTTGTCTTGTCATGACCTTGTCATGCCCGACGCTGGCCTTGTCATGCCCGACGAAGGCGTCGCCATGTCCAAGAGTGGCATTGGCATAGCCTTGTCAAGCGTGACGATGGCCTTGCCATGCACGACGCTGGTCTTGTCATGCCCGACGCTTGCCTTGTCATGCCCGACGATGGCCTTGTCATGCTCGACGCTGGCATTGACATGCCCTTTTTGATGTCCCACGATGCCCTCACTATGCCCGACGCTGGCCTTGTCATGTCCGACGATGGCCTTGTCATGCCCGACGATGGCCTTGTCATGCCCGAAGATGGCCTTTTCATGCCCGACGCGGGCCTAGCCATGTCCGAGAGTTGCCTTGTCATGACCTTGTCATGCCCGACGATGGCCTTGTCATGCCCGACGATTGCCTTGCCATGCTTGACGCTGGCCATGCCAAGCCCGACAATGGCCTTGTCATGCCCGACGATGGCCTTGTCATGCCCGACGATTGCCTTGCCATGCTTGACACTGGCCTTGCCATGCCCGACAATGGCCTTGCCATGTCCGAGAGTGTCCTTGCCATGACCTTGTAATGCCCGACGATGGCCTCGCCATGCCCGACGATGGCATTGTCAAGTCGGACGCTGGTCTTGTCATGTCCGACGCTTGCCTTGTCATGCCCGACGATGGCCTTGTCATGCTCGACGCTGGCATTGACATGCCCTTTTTGATGTCCCACGATGCCCTCACCATGCCCGACGCTGGCCTTGTCATGCCCGACGATGGCCTTGTCATGCCCGAAGATGGACTTGTCATGCCCGACGCGGGCCTAGCCATGTCCGAGAGTTGCCTTGTCATGACCTTGTCATGCCCGACGATGGCCTTGTCATGCCCGACGATGGCCTCGCCATGCCCGACGATGGCATTGTCAAGTCGGACGCTGGCCTTGCCATGCCCGACAATGGCCTTGTCATGCCCGACGATGGCCTTGTCATGCCCGAAGATTGCCTTGCCATGCTTGACGCTGGCCTTGCCATGCCCGACAATGGCCTTGCCATGTCCAAGAGTGTCCATGCCATGACCTTGTAATGCCCGACGATGGCCTCGCCATGCCCGACGATGGCCTCGCCATGCCCGACGATGGCATTGTCATGTCGGACGATGGCCTTGTCATGCCCGACGATTGCCTTGTCATGCCCGACGATGGCCTTGTCATGCTTGACGATTGCATTGTCATTCCCGACGATGGCCTTGTCATGCCCGACGCTAGCCTTGCCATGTCCGAGAGTTGTCTTGTCATGACCTTGTCATGCCCGACGCTGGCCTTGTCATGCCCGACGAAGGCGTCGCCATGTCCGAGAGTTGCATTGGCATAGCCTTGTCAAGCGTGACGATGGCCTTGCCATGCACGACGCTGGTCTTGTCATGCCCGACGCTTGCCTTGTCATGCCCGACGATGGCCTTGTCATGCTCGACGCTGGCATTGACATGCCCTTTTTGATGTCCCACGATGCCCTCACCATGCCCGACGCTGGCCTTGTCATGTCCGACGATGGCCTTGTCATGCCCGACGATGGCCTTGTCATGCCCGAAGATGGCCTTGTCATGCCCGACGCGGGCCTAGCCATGTCCGTGAGTTGCCTTGTCATGACCTTGTCATGCCCGACGATGGCCTTGTCATGCCCGACGATTGCCTTGCCATGCTTGACGCTGGCCTTGCCAAGCCCGACAATGGCCTTGTCATGCCCGACGATGGCCTTGTCATGCCCGACGATTGCCTTGCCATGCTTGACGCTGGCCTTGCCATGCCCGACAATGGCCTTGCCATGTCCGAGAGTGTCCTTGCCATGACCTTGTAATGCCCGACGATGGCCTCGCCATGCCCGACGATGGCATTGTCATGTCGGACGATGGTCTTGTCATGCCCGACGATTGCCTTGTCATGCCCGACGATGGCCTTGTCATGCTTGACGATTGCTTTGCCATGCTTGACGCTGGCCTTGTCATGCCCAACGATGCCCTCACCATGCCCGACGATGGCCTTGTCATGCCCAACGCGGGTCTAGCCATGTCCGAGAGTTGCCTTGTCATAACCTTGTCATGCCCGACGATGGCCTTGTCATGCCCGAAGATTGCCTTGCCATGCTTGACGCTGGCCTTGCCATGCCCGACAATGGCCTTGTCATGCCCGACGATGGCCTTGTCATGCCCGACGATTGCCTTGCCATGCTTGACACTGGCCTTGCCATGCCCGACAATGGCCTTGCCATGTCCGAGAGTGTCCTTGCCATGACCTTGTAATGCCCGACGATGGCCTCGCCATGCCCGACGATGGCATTGTCAAGTCGGACGATGGTCTTGTCATGCCCGACGATTGCCTTGTCATGCCCGACGATGGCCTTGTCATGCTTGACGATTGCATTGTCATTCCCGACGATGGCCTTGTCATGCCCGACGCTAGCCTTGCCATGTCCGAGAGTTGTCTTGTCATGACCTTGTCATGCCCGACGCTGGCCTTGTCATGCCCGACGAAGGCGTCGCCATGTCCGAGAGTGGCATTGGCATAGCCTTGTCAAGCGTGACGATGGCCTTGCCATGCACGACGCTGGTCTTGTCATGCCCGACGCTTGCCTTGTCATGCCCGACGATGGCCTTTTCATGCTCGACGCTGGCGTTGACATGCCCTTTTTGATGTCCCACGATGCCCTCACCATGCCCAACGCTGGCCTTGTCATGTCCGACGATGGCCTTGTCATGCCCGACGATGGCCTTGTCATGCCCGAAGATGGCCTTGTCATGCCCTACGCGGGCCTAGCCATGTCCGAGAGTTGCCTTGTCATGACCTTGTCATGCCCGACGATGGCCTTGCCATGCTTGACGCTGGCCTTGCCAAGCCCGACAATGGCCTTGTCATGCCCGACGATGGCCTTGTCATGCCCGACGATTGCCTTGCCATGCTTGACGCTGGCCTTGCCATGCCCGACGATGGCATTGTCATGTCGGACGATGGCCTTGTCATGTCCGACGATTGCCTTGTCATGCCCGACGATGGCCTTGTCATGCTTGACGATTGCATTGTCATTCCCGACGATGGCCTTGTCATGCCCGACGCTAGCCTTGCCATGTCCGAGAGTTGTCTTGTCATGACCTTGTCATGCCCGACGCTGGCCTTGTCATGCCCGACGAAGGCGTCGCCATGTCCGAGAGTTGCATTGGCATAGCCTTGTCAAGCGTGACGATGGCCTTGCCATGCACGACGCTGGTCTTGTCATGCCCGACGCTTGCCTTGTCATGCCCGACGATGGCCTTGTCATGCTCGACGCTGGCATTGACATGCCCTTTTTGATGTCCCACGATGCCCTCACCATGCCCGACGCTGGCCTTGCCATGCCCGACAATGGCCTTGCCATGTCCGAGAGTGTCCTTGCCATGACCTTGTAATGCCCGACGATGGCCTCGCCATGCCCGACGATGGCATTGTCATGTCGGACGATGGTCTTGTCATGCCCGACGATTGCCTTGTCATGCCCGACGATGGCCTTGTCATGCTTGACGATTGCTTTGCCATGCTTGACGCTGGCCTTGTCATGCCCAACGATGCCCTCACCATGCCCGACGATGGCCTTGTCATGCCCAACGCGGGTCTAGCCATGTCCGAGAGTTGCCTTGTCATAACCTTGTCATGCCCGACGATGGCCTTGTCATGCCCGAAGATTGCCTTGCCATGCTTGACGCTGGCCTTGCCATGCCCGACAATGGCCTTGTCATGCCCGACGATGGCCTTGTCATGCCCGACGATTGCCTTGCCATGCTTGACACTGGCCTTGCCATGCCCGACAATGGCCTTGCCATGTCCGAGAGTGTCCTTGCCATGACCTTGTAATGCCCGACGATGGCCTCGCCATGCCCGACGATGGCATTGTCAAGTCGGACGATGGTCTTGTCATGCCCGACGATTGCCTTGTCATGCCCGACGATGGCCTTGTCATGCTTGACGATTGCATTGTCATTCCCGACGATGGCCTTGTCATGCCCGACGCTAGCCTTGCCATGTCCGAGAGTTGTCTTGTCATGACCTTGTCATGCCCGACGCTGGCCTTGTCATGCCCGACGAAGGCGTCACCATGTCCGAGAGTGGCATTGGCATAGCCTTGTCAAGCGTGACGATGGCCTTGCCATGCACGACGCTGGTCTTGTCATGCCCGACGCTTGCCTTGTCATGCCCGACGATGGCCTTTTCATGCTCGACGCTGGCGTTGACATGCCCTTTTTGATGTCCCACGATGCCCTCACCATGCCCAACGCTGGCCTTGTCATGTCCGACGATGGCCTTGTCATGCCCGACGATGGCCTTGTCATGCCCGAAGATGGCCTTGTCATGCCCTACGCGGGCCTAGCCATGTCCGAGAGTTGCCTTGTCATGACCTTGTCATGCCCGACGATGGCCTTGCCATGCTTGACGCTGGCCTTGCCAAGCCCGACAATGGCCTTGTCATGCCCGACGATGGCCTTGTCATGCCCGACGATTGCCTTGCCATGCTTGACGCTGGCCTTGCCATGCCCGACGATGGCATTGTCATGTCGGACGATGGCCTTGTCATGCCCGACGATTGCCTTGTCATGCCCGACGATGGCCTTGTCATGCTTGACGATTGCATTGTCATTCCCGACGATGGCCTTGTCATGCCCGACGCTAGCCTTGCCATGTCCGAGAGTTGTCTTGTCATGACCTTGTCATGCCCGACGCTGGCCTTGTCATGCCCGACGAAGGCGTCGCCATGTCCGAGAGTTGCATTGGCATAGCCTTGTCAAGCGTGACGATGGCCTTGCCATGCACGACGCTGGTCTTGTCATGCCCGACGCTTGCCTTGTCATGCCCGACGATGGCCTTGTCATGCTCGACGCTGGCATTGACATGCCCTTTTTGATGTCCCACGATGCCCTCACCATGCCCGACGCTGGCCTTGTCATGTCCGACGATGGCCTTGTCATGCCCGACGATGGCCTTGTCATGCCCGAAGATGGCCTTGTCATGCCCGACGCGGGCCTAGCCATGTCCGTGAGTTGCCTTGTCATGACCTTGTCATGCCCGACGATGGCCTTGTCATGCCCGACGATTGCCTTGCCATGCTTGACGCTGGCCTTGCCAAGCCCGACAATGGCCTTGTCATGCCCGACGATGGCCTTGTCATGCCCGACGATTGCCTTGCCATGCTTGACGCTGGCCTTGCCATGCCCGACAATGGCCTTGCCATGTCCGAGAGTGTCCTTGCCATGACCTTGTAATGCCCGACGATGGCCTCGCCATGCCCGACGATGGCATTGTCATGTCGGACGATGGTCTTGTCATGCCCGACGATTGCCTTGTCATGCCCGACGATGGCCTTGTCATGCTTGACGATTGCTTTGCCATGCTTGACGCTGGCCTTGTCATGCCCAACGATGCCCTCACCATGCCCGACGATGGCCTTGTCATGCCCAACGCGGGTCTAGCCATGTCCGAGAGTTGCCTTGTCATAACCTTGTCATGCCCGACGATGGCCTTGTCATGCCCGAAGATTGCCTTGCCATGCTTGACGCTGGCCTTGCCATGCCCGACAATGGCCTTGTCATGCCCGACGATGGCCTTGTCATGCCCGACGATTGCCTTGCCATGCTTGACACTGGCCTTGCCATGCCCGACAATGGCCTTGCCATGTCCGAGAGTGTCCTTGCCATGACCTTGTAATGCCCGACGATGGCCTCGCCATGCCCGACGATGGCATTGTCAAGTCGGACGATGGTCTTGTCATGCCCGACGATTGCCTTGTCATGCCCGACGATGGCCTTGTCATGCTTGACGATTGCATTGTCATTCCCGACGATGGCCTTGTCATGCCCGACGCTAGCCTTGCCATGTCCGAGAGTTGTCTTGTCATGACCTTGTCATGCCCGACGCTGGCCTTGTCATGCCCGACGAAGGCGTCGCCATGTCCGAGAGTGGCATTGGCATAGCCTTGTCAAGCGTGACGATGGCCATGCCATGCACGACGCTGGTCTTGTCATGCCCGACGCTTGCCTTGTCATGCCCGACGATGGCCTTTTCATGCTCGACGCTGGCGTTGACATGCCCTTTTTGATGTCCCACGATGCCCTCACCATGCCCAACGCTGGCCTTGTCATGTCCGACGATGGCCTTGTCATGCCCGACGATGGCCTTGTCATGCCCGAAGATGGCCTTGTCATGCCCTACGCGGGCCTAGCCATGTCCGAGAGTTGCCTTGTCATGACCTTGTCATGCCCGACGATGGCCTTGCCATGCTTGACGCTGGCCTTGCCAAGCCCGACAATGGCCTTGTCATGCCCGACGATGGCCTTGTCATGCCCGACGATTGCCTTGCCATGCTTGACGCTGGCCTTGCCATGCCCGACAATGGCCTTGCCATGTCCGAGAGTGTCCTTGCCATGACCTTGTAATGCCCGACGATGGCCTCGCCATGCCCGACGATGGCATTGTCATGTCGGACGATGGTCTTGTCATGGCCGACGATTGCCTTGTCATGCCCGACGATGGCCTTGTCATGCTTGACGATTGCATTGTCATTCCCAACGATGGCCTTGTCATGCCCGACGCTAGCCTTGCCATGTCCGAGAGTTGTCTTGTCATGACCTTGTCATGCCCGACGCTGGCCTTGTCATGCCCGACGAAGGCGTCGCCATGTCCGAGAGTGGCATTGGCATAGCCTTGTCAAGCGTGACGATGGCCTTGCCATGCACGACGCTGGTCTTGTCATGCCCGACGCTTGCATTGTCATGCCCGACGATGGCCTTGTCATGCTCGACGCTGGCATTGACATGCCCTTTTTGATGTCCCACGATGCCCTCACCATGCCCGACGCTGGCCTTGTCATGTCCGACGATGGCCTTGTCATGCCCGACGATGGCCTTGTCATGCCCGAAGATGGCCTTGTCATGCCCGACGCGGGCCTAGCCATGTCCGAGAGTTGCCTTGTCATGACCTTGTCATGCCCGACGATGGCCTTGTCATGCCCGACGATTGCCTTGCCATGCTTGACGTTGGCCTTGCCAAGCCCGACAATGGCCTTGTCATGCCCGACGATGGCCTTGTCATGCCCGACGATTGCCTTGCCATGCTTGACGCTGGCCTTGCCATGCCCGAAAATGGCCTTGCCATGTCCGAGAGTGTCCTTGCCATGACCTTGTAATGCCCGATGATGGCCTCGCCATGCCCGACGATGGCATTGTCATGTCGGACGATGGTCTTGTCATGCCCGACGATTGTCTTGTCATGCCCGACGATGGCCTTGTCATGCTTGACGATTGCCTTGCCGCCCGACGATGGCCTTGTCATGCTTGACGATTGCCTTGCCGCCCGACGATGGCCTTGTCATGCCCAACGCGGGCCTAGCCATGTCCGAGAGTTGCCTTGTCATGACCTTGTCATGCCCAACGATGGCCTTGTCATGCCCGAGGATTGCCTTGCCATGCTTGACGCTGGCCTTGCCATGCCCGACAATGGCCTTGCCATGTCCGAGAGTGTCCTTGCCATGACCTTGTAATGCCCGACGATGGCCTCGCCATGCCCGACGATGGCCTTGTCATGCCCAACGCGGGTCTAGCCATGTCCGAGAGTTGCCTTGTCATAACCTTGTCATGCCCGACGATGGCCTTGTCATGCCCGAAGATTGCCTTGCCATGCTTGACGCTGGCCTTGCCATGCCCGACAATGGCCTTGTCATGCCCGACGATGGCCTTGTCATGCCCGACGATTGCCTTGCCATGCTTGACACTGGCCTTGCCATGCCCGACAATGGCCTTGCCATGTCCGAGAGTGTCCTTGCCATGACCTTGTAATGCCCGACGATGGCCTCGCCATGCCCGACGATGGCATTGTCAAGTCGGACGATGGTCTTGTCATGCCCGACGATTGCCTTGTCATGCCCGACGATGGCCTTGTCATGCTTGACGATTGCATTGTCATTCCCGACGATGGCCTTGTCATGCCCGACGCTAGCCTTGCCATGTCCGAGAGTTGTCTTGTCATGACCTTGTCATGCCCGACGCTGGCCTTGTCATGCCCGACGAAGGCGTCGCCATGTCCGAGAGTGGCATTGGCATAGCCTTGTCAAGCGTGACGATGGCCATGCCATGCACGACGCTGGTCTTGTCATGCCCGACGCTTGCCTTGTCATGCCCGACGATGGCCTTTTCATGCTCGACGCTGGCGTTGACATGCCCTTTTTGATGTCCCACGATGCCCTCACCATGCCCAACGCTGGCCTTGTCATGTCCGACGATGGCCTTGTCATGCCCGACGATGGCCTTGTCATGCCCGAAGATGGCCTTGTCATGCCCTACGCGGGCCTAGCCATGTCCGAGAGTTGCCTTGTCATGACCTTGTCATGCCCGACGATGGCCT
Organism: Fagopyrum homotropicum; assembly: GCA_033239125.1. Lineage (NCBI taxonomy): Eukaryota > Viridiplantae > Streptophyta > Magnoliopsida > Caryophyllales > Polygonaceae > Fagopyrum > Fagopyrum homotropicum. The sequence goes on from BSWB01000007.1 coordinate 73,884,029, forward strand.
TGCCATGCTTGACGCTGGCCTTGCCAAGCCCGACAATGGCCTTGTCATGCCCGACGATGGCCTTGTCATGCCCGACGATTGCCTTGCCATGCTTGACGCTGGCCTTGCCATGCCCGACAATGGCCTTGCCATGTCCGAGAGTGTCCTTGCCATGACCTTGTAATGCCCGACGATGGCCTCGCCATGCCCGACGATGGCATTGTCATGTCGGACGATGGTCTTGTCATGGCCGACGATTGCCTTGTCATGCCCGACGATGGCCTTGTCATGCTTGACGATTGCATTGTCATTCCCAACGATGGCCTTGTCATGCCCGACGCTAGCCTTGCCATGTCCGAGAGTTGTCTTGTCATGACCTTGTCATGCCCGACGCTGGCCTTGTCATGCCCGACGAAGGCGTCGCCATGTCCGAGAGTGGCATTGGCATAGCCTTGTCAAGCGTGACGATGGCCTTGCCATGCACGACGCTGGTCTTGTCATGCCCGACGCTTGCATTGTCATGCCCGACGATGGCCTTGTCATGCTCGACGCTGGCATTGACATGCCCTTTTTGATGTCCCACGATGCCCTCACCATTCCCGACGCTGGCCTTGTCATGTCCGACGATGGCCTTGTCATGCCCGACGATGGCCTTGTCATGCCCGAAGATGGCCTTGTCATGCCCGACGCGGGCCTAGCCATGTCCGAGAGTTGCCTTGTCATGACCTTGTCATGCCCGACGATGGCCTTGTCATGCCCGACGATTGCCTTGCCATGCTTGACGTTGGCCTTGCCAAGCCCGACAATGGCCTTGTCATGCCCGACGATGGCCTTGTCATGCCCTACGATTGCCTTGCCATGCTTGACGCTGGCCTTGCCATGCCCGAAAATGGCCTTGCCATGTCCGAGAGTGTCCTTGCCATGACCTTGTAATGCCCGATGATGGCCTCGCCATGCCCGACGATGGCATTGTCATGTCGGACGATGGTCTTGTCATGCCCGACGATTGTCTTGTCATGCCCGACGATGGCCTTGTCATGCTTGACGATTGCCTTGCCGCCCGACGATGGCCTTGTCATGCTTGACGATTGCCTTGCCGCCCGACGATGGCCTTGTCATGCCCAACGCGGGCCTAGCCATGTCCGAGAGTTGCCTTGTCATGACCTTGTCATGCCCAACGATGGCCTTGTCATGCCCGAGGATTGCCTTGCCATGCTTGACGCTGGCCTTGCCATGCCCGACAATGGCCTTGCCATGTCCGAGAGTGTCCTTGCCATGACCTTGTAATGCCCGACGATGGCCTCGCCATGCCCGACGATGGCATTGTCATGTCGGACGATGGCCTTGTCATGCCCGATGATGGCCTTGACATGCCCGACGATGGCCTTGTCATGCTTGACGATTGCATTGTCATTCCCGACGATGGCCTTGTCATGCCCGACGCTGGCCTTGCCATGTCCGAGAGTTGTCTTGTCATGACCTTGTCATGCCCGACGAAGGCGTCGCCATGTCCGAGAGTGGCATTGGCATAGCCTTGTCAAGCGTGACGATGGCCTTGCCATGCACGACGCTGGCCTTGTCATGCCCGACGCTTGCCTTGTCATGCCCGACGATGGCCTTGTCATGCTCGACGTTGGCATTGACATGCCCTTCTTGATGTCCCACGATGCCCTCACCATGCCCGACGATGGCCTTGTCATGCCCGAAGATGGCCTTGTCATGCCCGACGATGGCCTTGTCATGCCCGACGATGGCCTTGTCATGCCCGACGATTGCCTTGCCATGTCCGAGAGTTGCCTTGTCATATCCTTGTCATGCCCGACGATGGCCTTGTCATGCCCGACGATTGCCTTGCCATGCTTGACGCTGGCCTTGCCATGCCCGACAATGGCCTTGTCATTCCCGACGATGGCCTTGTCATGCCCGACGATTGCCTTGCCATGCTTGACGCTGGCTTTGCCATGCCCGACAATGGCCTTGCCATGTCCGAGAGTGTCCTTGCCATGACCTTGTAATGCCCGACGATGGCCTCGCCATGCCCGACGATGGCATTGTCATGTCGGACGATGGCCTTGTCATGCCCGACGATTGCCTTGTCATGCCCGACGATGGCCTTGTCATGCTTGACGATTGCATTGTCATTCCTGACGATGGCCTTGTCATGCCCGACGCTAGCCTTGCCATGTCCGAGAGTGGTCTTGTCATGACCTTGTCATGCCCGACGCTGGCCTTGTCATGCCCGACGAAGGCGTCGCCATGTCCGAGAGTGGCATTGGCATAGCCTTGTCAAGCGTGACGATGGTCTTGCCATGCACGACGCTGGTCTTGTCATGCCCGACGCTTGCCTTGTCATGCCCGACGATGGCCTTGTCATGCTCGACGCTGGCATTGACATGCCCTTTTTGATGTCCCACGATGCCCTTACCATGCCCGACGCTGGCCTTGTCATGTCCGACGATGGCCTTGTCATGCTTGACGATGGCCTTGTCATGCTTGACGATTGCATTGTCATTCCCGACGATGGCCTTGTCATGCCCGACGCTAGCCTTGCCATGTCCGAGAGTTGTCTTGTCATGACCTTGTCATGCCCGACGCTGGCCTTGTCATGCCCGACGAAGGCGTCGCCATGTCCGAGAGTGGCATTGGCATAGCCTTGTCAAGCGTGACGATGGCCTTGCCATGCACGACGCTGGTCTTGTCATGCCCGACGCTTGCCTTGTCATGCCCGACTATGGCCTTTTCATGCTCGACGCTGGCATTGACATGCCCTTTTTGATGTCCCACGATGCCCTCACCATGCCCGACGTTGGCCTTGTCATGTCCGACGATGGCCTTGTCATGCCCGACGATGGCCTTGTCATGCCCGAAGATGGCCTAGTCATGCCCGATGCGGGCCTAGCCATGTCCGAGAGTTGCCTTGTCATGACCTTGTCATGCCCAACGATGGCCTTGCCATGCTTGACGCTGGCCTTGCCAAGCCCGACAATGGCCTTGTCATGCCCGACGATGGCCTTGTCATGCCCGACGATTGCCTTGCCATGCTTGACGCTGGCCTTGCCATGCCCGACAATGGCCTTGCCATGTCCGAGAGTGTCCTTGCCATGACCTTGTAATGCCCGACGATGGCCTCGCCATGCCCGACGATGGCATTGTCAAGTCGGACGATGGTCTTGTCATGCCCGACGATTGCCTTTTCATGCCCGACGATGGCCTTGTCATGCTTGACGATTGCATTGTCATTCCCGACGATGGCCTTGTCATGCCCGACGCTAGCCTTTCCATGTCCGAGAGTTGTCTTGTCATGACCTTGTCATGCCCGACGCTGGCCTTGTCATGCCCGACGAAGGCGTCGCCATGTCCGAGAGTGGCATTGGCATAGCCTTGTCTAGCGTGATGATGGGCTTGCCATGCACGACGCTGGTCTTGTCATGCCCGACGCTTGCCTTGTCATGCCCGACGATGGCCTTGTCATGCTCGACGCTGGCATTGACATGCCCTTTTTGATGTCCCACGATGCCCTCACCATGCCCGACGCTGGCCTTGTCATGTCCGACGATGGCCTTGTCATGCCCGACGATGGCCTTGTCATGCCCGAAGATGGCCTTGTCATGCCCGACGCGGGCCTAGCCATGTCCGAGAGTTGCCTTGTCATGACCTGGTCATGCCCGACGATGGCCTTGTCATGCCCGACGATTGCCTTGCCATGCTTGACGTTGGCCTTGTCAAGCGTGACGATGGCCTTGCCATGCACGACGATGGCCTTGTCATGCCCGACGATTGCCTTGTCATGCCCGACGATGGCCTTGTCATGCTCGACGTTGGCATTGACATGCCCTTCTTGATGTCCCACGATGCCCTCACCATGCCCGACGATGGCCTTGTCATGCCCGAAGATGGCCTTGTCATGCCCGACGATGGCCTTGTCATGCCCGACGATGGCCTTGTCATGCCCGACGATTGCCTTGCCATGTCCGAGAGTTGCCTTGTCATATCCTTGTCATGCCCGACGATGGCCTTGTCATGCCCGACGATTGCCTTGCCATGCTTGACGCTGGCCTTGCCATGCCCGACAATGGCCTTGTCATGCCCGACGATGGCCTTGTCATGCCCGACGATTGCCTTGCCATGCTTGACGCTGGCTTTGCCATGCCCGACAATGGCCTTGCCATGTCCGAGAGTGTCCTTGCCATGACCTTGTAATGCCCGACGATGGCCTCGCCATGCCCGACGATGGCATTGTCATGTCGGACGATGGCCTTGTCATGCCCGACGATTGCCTTGTCATGCCCGACGATGGCCTTGTCATGCTTGACGATTGCATTGTCATTCCTGACGATGGCCTTGTCATGCCCGACGCTAGCCTTGCCATGTCCGAGAGTGGTCTTGTCATGACCTTGTCATGCCCGACGCTGGCCTTGTCATGCCCGACGAAGGCGTCGCCATGTCCGAGAGTGGCATTGGCATAGCCTTGTCAAGCGTGACGATGGTCTTGCCATGCACGACGCTGGTCTTGTCATGCCCGACGCTTGCCTTGTCATGCCCGACGATGGCCTTGTCATGCTCGACGCTGGCATTGACATGCCCTTTTTGATGTCCCACGATGCCCTTACCATGCCCGACGCTGGCCTTGTCATGTCCGACGATGGCCTTGTCATGCCTGACGATGGCCTTGTCATGCTTGAATATTGCATTGTCATTCCCGACGATGGCCTTGTCATGCCCGACGCTAGCCTTGCCATGTCCGAGAGTTGTCTTGTCATGACCTTGTCATGCCCGACGCTGGCCTTGTCATGCCCGACGAAGGCGTCGCCATGTCCGAGAGTGGCATTGGCATAGCCTGGTCAAGCGTGACGATGGCCTTGCCATGCACGACGCTGGTCTTGTCATGCCCGACGCTTGCCTTGTCATGCCCGACGATGGCCTTTTCATGCTCGACGCTGGTATTGACATGCCCTTTTTGATGTCCCACGATGCCCTCACCATGCCCGACGTTGGCCTTGTCATGTCCGACGATGGCCTTGTCATGCCCGACGATGGCCTTGTCATGCCCGAAGATGGCCTTGTCATGCCCGACGCGGGCCTAGCCATGTCCGAGAGTTGCCTTGTCATGACCTTGTCATGCCCGACGATGGCCTTGCCATGCTTGACGCTGGCCTTGCCAAGCCCGACAATGGCCTTGTCATGCCCGACGATGGCCTTGTCATGCCCGACGATTGCCTTGCCATGCTTGACGCTGGCCTTGCCATGCCCGACAATGGCCTTGCCATGTCCGAGAGTGTCCTTGCCATGACCTTGTAATGCCCGACGATGGCCTCGCCATGCCCGACGATGGCATTGTCATGTCGGACGATGGTCTTGTCATGCCCGACGATTGCCTTTTCATGCCCGACGATGGCCTTGTCATGCTTGACGATTGCATTGTCATTCCCGACGATGGCCTTGTCATGCCCGACGCTAGCCTTGCCATGTCCGAGAGTTGTCTTGTCATGACCTTGTCATGCCCGACGCTGGCCTTGTCATGCCCGACGAAGGCGTCGCCATGTCCGAGAGTGGCATTAGCATAGCCTTGTCAAGCGTGACGATGGTCTTGCCATGCACGACGCTGGTCTTGTCATGCCCGACGCTTGCCTTGTCATGCCCGACGATGGCCTTGTCATGCTCGACGCTGGCATTGACATGCCCTTTTTGATGTCCCACGATGCCCTTACCATGCCCGACGCTGGCCTTGTCATGTCCGACGATGGCCTTGTCATGCCTAACGATGGCCTTGTCATGCTTGAATATTCCATTGTCATTCCCGACGATGGCCTTGTCATGCCCGACGCTAGCCTTGCCATGTCCGAGAGTTGTCTTGTCATGACCTTGTCATGCCCGACGCTGGCCTTGTCATGCCCGACGAAGGCGTCGCCATGTCCGAGAGTGGCATTGGCATAGCCTGGTCAAGCGTGACGATGGTCTTGCCATGCACGACGCTGGTCTTGTCATGCCCGACGCTTGCCTTGTCATGCCCGACGATGGCCTTTTCATGCTCGACGCTGGTATTGACATGCCCTTTTTGATGTCCCACGATGCCCTCACCATGCCCGACGTTGGCCTTGTCATGTCCGACGATGGCCTTGTCATGCCCGACGATGGCCTTGTCATGCCCGAAGATGGCCTTGTCATGCCCGACGCGGGCCTAGCCATGTCCGAGAGTTGCCTTGTCATGACCTTGTCATGCCCGACGATGGCCTTGCCATGCTTGACGCTGGCCTTGCCAAGCCCGACAATGGCCTTGTCATGCCCGACGATGGCCTTGTCATGCCCGACGATTGCCTTGCCATGCTTGACGCTGGCCTTGCCATGTTCGACAATGGCCTTGCCATGTCCGAGAGTGTCCTTGCCATGACCTTGTAATGCCCGACGATGGCCTCGCCATGCCCGACGATGGCATTGTCATGTCGGACGATGGTCTTGTCATGCCCGACGATTGCCTTTTCATGCCCGACGATGGCCTTGTCATGCCTGACGATTGCATTGTCATTCCCGACGATGGCCTTGTCATGCCCGACGCTAGCCTTGCCATGTCCGAGAGTTGTCTTGTCATGACCTTGTCATGCCCGACGCTGGCCTTGTCATGCCCGACGAAGGCGTCGCCATGTCCGAGAGTGGCATTGGCATAGCCTTGTCAAGCGTGACGATGGCCTTGCCATGCACGACGCTGGTCTTGTCATGCCCGACGCTTGCCTTGTCATGCCATACGATGGCCTTGTCATGCTCGACGCTGGCACTGACATGCCCTTTTTGATGTCCCACGATGCCCTCACCATGCCCGACGCTGGCCTTGTCATGTCCGACGATGGCCTTGTCATGCCCGACGATGGCCTTGTCATGCCCGAAGATGGCCTTGTCATGCCCGACGCGGGCCTAGCCATGTCCGAGAGTTGCCTTGTCATGACCTTGTCATGCCCGACGATGGCCTTGTCATGCCCGACGATTGCCTTGCCATGCTTGACGTTGGCCTTGCCAAGCCCGACGATGGCCTTATCATGCCCGACGATGGCCTTGTCATGCCCGACGATTGCCTTGCCATGCTTGACGCTGGCCTTGCCATGCCCGACAATGGCCTTGTCATGCCCGACGATGGCCTTGTCATGCCCGAAGATTGCCTTGCCATGCTTGACGCTGGCCTTGCCATGCCCGACAATGGCCTTGCCATGTCCGAGAGTGTCCATGCCATGACCTTGTAATGCCCGACGATGGCCTCGCCATGCCCGACGATGGCATTGTCATGTCGGACGATGGTCTTGTCATGCCCGACGATTGCCTTTTCATGCCCGACGATGGCCTTGTCATGCCTGACGATTGCATTGTCATTCCCGACGATGGCCTTGTCATGCCCGACGCTAGCCTTGCCATGTCCGAGAGTTGTCTTGTCATGACCTTGTCATGCCCGACGCTGGCCTTGTCATGCCCGACGAAGGCGTCGCCATGTCCGAGAGTGGCATTGGCATAGCCTTGTCAAGCGTGACGATGGCCTTGCCATGCACGACGCTGGTCTTGTCATGCCCGACGCTTGCCTTGTCATGCCATACGATGGCCTTGTCATGCTCGACGCTGGCATTGACATGCCCTTTTTGATGTCCCACGATGCCCTCACCATGCCCGACGCTGGCCTTGTCATGTCCGACGATGGCCTTGTCATGCCCGACGATGGCCTTGTCATGCCCGAAGATGGCCTTGTCATGCCCGACGCGGGCCTAGCCATGTCCGAGAGTTGTCTTGTCATGACCTTGTCATGCCCGACGATGGCCTTGTCATGCCCGACGATTGCCTTGCCATGCTTGACGTTGGCCTTGCCAAGCCCGACGATGGCCTTATCATGCCCGACGATGGCCTTGTCATGCCCGACGATTGCCTTGCCATGCTTGACGCTGGCCTTGCCATGCCCGACAATGGCCTTGTCATGCCCGACGATGGCCTTGTCATGCCCGAAGATTGCCTTGCCATGCTTGACGCTGGCCTTGCCATGCCCGACAATGGCCTTGCCATGTCCGAGAGTGTCCATGCCATGACCTTGTAATGCCCGACGATGGCCTCGCCATGCCCGACGATGGCATTGTCATGTCGGACGATGGCCTTGTCATGCCCGACGATTGCCTTGTCATGCCCGACGATGGCCTTGTCATGCTTGACGATTGCATTGTCATTCCCGACGATGGCCTTGTCATGCCCGACGCTAGCCTTGCCATGTCCGAGAGTTGTCTTGTCATGACCTTGTCATGCCCGACGCTGGCCTTGTCATGCCCGACGAAGGCGTCGCCATGTCCGAGAGTGGCATTGGCATAACCTTGTCAAGCGTGACGATGGCCTTGCCATGCACGACGCTGGTCTTGTCATGCCCGACGCTTGCCTTGTCATGCCCGACGATGGCCTTGTCATGCTCGACGCTGGCATTGACATGCCCTTTTTGATGTCCCACGATGCCCTCACTATGCCCGACGCTGGCCTTGTCATGTCCGACGATGGCCTTGTCATGCCCGACGATGGCCTTGTCATGCCCGAAGATGGCCTTGTCATGCCCGACGCGGGCCTAGCCATGTCCGAGAGTTGCCTTGTCATGACCTTGTCATGCCCGACGATGGCCTTGTCATGCCCGACGATGGCCTTGTCATGCCCGACGATTGCCTTGCCATGCTTGACACTGGCCTTGCCATGCCCGACAATGGCCTTGCCATGTCCGAGAGTGTCCTTGCCATGACCTTGTAATGCCCGACGATGGCCTCGCCATGCCCGACGATGGCATTGTCAAGTCGGACGATGGTCTTGTCATGCCCGACGATTGCCTTGTCATGCCCGGCGATGGCCTTGTCATGCTTGACGATTGCATTGTCATTCCCGACGATGGCCTTGTCATGCCCGACGCTAGCCTTGCCATGTCCGAGAGTTGTCTTGTCATAACCTTGTCATGCCCGACGCTGGCCTTGTCATGCCCGACGAAGGCGTCGCCATGTCCGAGAGTGGCATTGGCATAGCCTTGTCAAGCGTGACGATGGCCTTGCCATGCACGACGCTGGTCTTGTCATGCCCGACGCTTGCCTTGTCATGACCGACGATGGCCTTGTCATGCTCGACGCTGGCATTGACATGCCCTTTTTGATGTCCCACGATGCCCTCACCATGCCCGACGCTGGCCTTGTCATGTCCGACGATGGCCTTGTCATGCCCGACGATGGCCTTGTCATGCCCGAAGATGGCCTTGTCATGCCCGACGCGGGCCTAGCCATGTCCGAGAGTTGCCTTGTCATGACCTTGTCATGCCCGACGATGGCCTTGTCATGCCCGACGATTGCCTTGCCATGCTTGACGTTGGCCTTGCCAAGCCCGACGATGGCCTTATCATGCCCGACGATGGCCTTGTCATGCCCGACGATTGCCTTGCCATGCTTGACGATGGCCTTGCCATGCCCGACAATGGCCTTGTCATGCCCGACGATGGCCTTGTCATGCCCGAGGATTGCTTTGCCATGCTTGACGCTGGCCTTGCCATGCCCGACAATGGCCTTGCCATGTCCGAGAGTGTCCTTGCCATGACCTTGTAATGCCCGACGATGGCCTCGCCATGCCCGACGATGGCATTGTCATGTCGGACGATGGTCTTGTCATGCCCGACGATTGCCTTTTCATGCCCGACGATGGCCTTGTCATGCCTGACGATTGCATTGTCATTCCCGACGATGGCCTTGTCATGCCCGACGCTAGCCTTGCCATGTCCGAGAGTTGTCTTGTCATGACCTTGTCATGCCCGACGCTGGCCTTGTCATGCCCGACGAAGGCGTCGCCATGTCCGAGAGTGGCATTGGCATAGCCTTGTCAAGCGTGACGATGGCCTTGCCATGCACGACGCTGGTCTTGTCATGCCCGACGCTTGCCTTGTCATGCCATACGATGGCCTTGTCATGCTCGACGCTGGCACTGACATGCCCTTTTTGATGTCCCACGATGCCCTCACCATGCCCGACGCTGGCCTTGTCATGTCCGACGATGGCCTTGTCATGCCCGACGATGGCCTTGTCATGCCCGAAGATGGCCTTGTCATGCCCGACGCGGGCCTAGCCATGTCCGAGAGTTGCCTTGTCATGACCTTGTCATGCCCGACGATGGCCTTGTCATGCCCGACGATTGCCTTGCCATGCTTGACGTTGGCCTTGCCAAGCCCGACGATGGCCTTATCATGCCCGACGATGGCCTTGTCATGCCCGACGATTGCCTTGCCATGCTTGACGCTGGCCTTGCCATGCCCGACAATGGCCTTGTCATGCCCGACGATGGCCTTGTCATGCCCGAAGATTGCCTTGCCATGCTTGACGCTGGCCTTGCCATGCCCGACAATGGCCTTGCCATGTCCGAGAGTGTCCATGCCATGACCTTGTAATGCCCGAAGATGGCCTCGCCATGCCCGACGATGGCATTGTCATGTCGGACGATGGTCTTGTCATGCCCGACGATTGCCTTTTCATGCCCGACGATGGCCTTGTCATGCCTGACGATTGCATTGTCATTCCCGACGATGGCCTTGTCATGCCCGACGCTAGCCTTGCCATGTCCGAGAGTTGTCTTGTCATGACCTTGTCATGCCCGACGCTGGCCTTGTCATGCCCGACGAAGGCGTCGCCATGTCCGAGAGTGGCATTGGCATAGCCTTGTCAAGCGTGACGATGGCCTTGCCATGCACGACGCTGGTCTTGTCATGCCCGACGCTTGCCTTGTCATGCCATACGATGGCCTTGTCATGCTCGACGCTGGCATTGACATGCCCTTTTTGATGTCCCACGATGCCCTCACCATGCCCGACGCTGGCCTTGTCATGTCCGACGATGGCCTTGTCATGCCCGACGATGGCCTTGTCATGCCCAAAGATGGCCTTGTCATGCCCGACGCGGGCCTAGCCATGTCCGAGAGTTGCCTTGTCATGACCTTGTCATGCCCGACGATGGCCTTGTCATGCCCGACGATTGCCTTGCCATGCTTGACGTTGGCCTTGCCAAGCCCGACGATGGCCTTATCATGCCCGACGATGGCCTTGTCATGCCCGACGATTGCCTTGCCATGCTTGACGCTGGCCTTGCCATGCCCGACAATGGCCTTGTCATGCCCGACGATGGCCTTGTCATGCCCGAAGATTGCCTTGCCATGCTTGACGCTGGCCTTGCCATGCCCGACAATGGCCTTGCCATGTCCGAGAGTGTCCATGCCATGACCTTGTAATGCCCGACGATGGCCTCGCCATGCCCGACGATGGCATTGTCATGTCGGACGATGGCCTTGTCATGCCCGACGATTGCCTTGTCATGCCCGACGATGGCCTTGTCATGCTTGACGATTGCATTGTCATTCCCGACGATGGCCTTGTCATGCCCGACGCTAGCCTTGCCATGTCCGAGAGTTGTCTTGTCATGACCTTGTCATGCCCGACGCTGGCCTTGTCATGCCCGACGAAGGCGTCGCCATGTCCGAGAGTGGCATTGGCATAGCCTTGTCAAGTGTGACGATGGCCTTGCCATGCACGACGCTGGTCTTGTCATGCCCGACGCTTGCCTTGTCATGCCCGACGATGGCCTTGTCATGCTCGACGCTAGCATTGACATGCCCTTTTTGATGTCCCACGATGCCCTCACTATGCCCGACGCTGGCCTTGTCATGTCCGACGATGGCCTTGTCATGCCCGACGATGGCCTTGTCATGCCCGAAGATGGCCTTGTCATGCCCGACGCGGGCCTAGCCATGTCCGAGAGTTGCCTTGTCATGACCTTGTCATGCCCGACGATGGCCTTGTCATGCCCGATGATGGCCTTGTCATGCCCGACGATTGCCTTGCCATGCTTGACACTGGCCTTGCCATGCCCGACAATGGCCTTGCCATGTCCGAGAGTGTCCTTGCCATGACCTTGTAATGCCCGACGATGGCCTCGCCATGCCCGACGATGGCATTGTCAAGTCGGACGATGGTCTTGTCATGCCCGACGATTGCCTTGTCATGCCCGGCGATGGCCTTGTCATGCTTGACGATTGCATTGTCATTCCCGACGATGGCCTTGTCATGCCCGACGCTAGCCTTGCCATGTCCGAGAGTTGTCTTGTCATAACCTTGTCATGCCCGACGCTGGCCTTGTCATGCCCGACGAAGGCGTCGCCATGTCCGAGAGTGGCATTGGCATAGCCTTGTCAAGCGTGACGATGGCCTTGCCATGCACGACGCTGGTCTTGTCATGCCCGACGCTTGCCTTGTCATGACCGACGATGGCCTTGTCATGCTCGACGCTGGCATTGACATGCCCTTTTTGATGTCCCACGATGCCCTCACCATGCCCGACGCTGGCCTTGTCATGTCCGACGATGGCCTTGTCATGCCCGACGATGGCCTTGTCATGCCCGAAGATGGCCTTGTCATGCCCGACGCGGGCCTAGCCATGTCCGAGAGTTGCCTTGTCATGACCTTGTCATGCCCGACGATGGCCTTGTCATGCCCGACGATTGCCTTGCCATGCTTGACGTTGGCCTTGCCAAGCCCGACGATGGCCTTATCATGCCCGACGATGGCCTTGTCATGCCCGACGATTGCCTTGCCATGCTTGACGCTGGCCTTGCCATGCCCGACAATGGCCTTGTCATGCCCAACGATGGCCTTGTCATGCCCGAAGATTGCCTTGCCATGCTTGACGCTGGCCTTGCCATGCCCGACAATGGCCTTGCCATGTCCGAGAGTGTCCATGCCATGACCTTGTAATGCCCGACGATGGCCTCGCCATGCCCGACGATGATATTGTCATGTCGGACGATGGCCTTGTCATGCCCGACGATTGCCTTGTCATGCCCGACGATGGCCTTGTCATGCTTGACGATTGCATTGTCATTCCCGACGATGGCCTTGTCATGCCCGACGCTAGCCTTGCCATGTCCGAGAGTTGTCTTGTCATGACCTTGTCATGCCCGACGCTGGCCTTGTCATGCCCGACGAAGGCGTCGCCATGTCCGAGAGTGGCATTGGCATAGCCTTGTCAAGCGTGACGATGGCCTTGCCATGCACGACGCTGGTCTTGTCATGCCCGACGCTTGCCTTGTCATGCCCGACGATGGCCTTGTCATGCTCGACGCTGGCATTGACATGCCCTTTTTGATGTCCCACGATGCCCTCACTATGCCCGACGCTGGCCTTGTCATGTCCGACGATGGCCTTGTCATGCCCGACGATGGCCTTGTCATGCCCGAAGATGGCCTTGTCATGCCCGACGCGGGCCTAGCCATGTCCGAGAGTTGCCTTGTCATGACCTTGTCATGCCCGACGATGGCCTTGTCATGCCCGACGATGGCCTTGTCATGCCCGACGATTGCCTTGCCATGCTTGACACTGGCCTTGCCATGCCCGACAATGGCCTTGCCATGTCCGAGAGTGTCCTTGCCATTACCTTGTAATGCCCGACGATGGCCTCGCCATGCCCGACGATGGCATTGTCAAGTCGGACGATGGTCTTGTCATGCCCGACGATTGCCTTGTCATGCCCGGCGATGGCCTTGTCATGCTTGACGATTGCATTGTCATTCCCGACGATGGCCTTGTCATGCCCGACGCTAGCCTTGCCATGTCCGAGAGTTGTCTTGTCATAACCTTGTCATGCCCGACGCTGGCCTTGTCATGCCCGACGAAGGCGTCGCCATGTCCGAGAGTGGCATTGGCATAGCCTTGTCAAGCGTGACGATGGCCTTGCCATGCACGACGCTGGTCTTGTCATGCCCGACGCTTGCCTTGTCATGACCGACGATGGCCTTGTCATGCTCGACGCTGGCATTGACATGCCCTTTTTGATGTCCCACGATGCCCTCACCATGCCTGACGCTGGCCTTGTCATGTCCGACGATGGCCTTGTCATGCCCGACGATGGCCTTGTCATGCCCGAAGATGGCCTTGTCATGCCCGACGCGGGCCTAGCCATGTCCGTGAGTTGCCTTGTCATGACCTTGTCATGCCCGACGATGGCCTTGTAATGCCCGACGATTGCCTTGCCATGCCTGACGCTGGCCTTGCCAAGCCCGACAATGGCCTTGTCATGCCCGACGATGGCCTTGTCATGCCCGAGGATTGCTTTGCCATGCTTGACGCTGGCCTTGCCATGCCCGACAATGGCCTTGCCATGTCCGAGAGTGTCCTTGCCATGACCTTGTAATGCCCGACGATGGCCTCGCCATGCCCGACGATGGCATTGTCATGTCGGACGATGGACTTGTCATGCCCGACGATTGCCTTGTTATGCCCGACGATGGCCTTCTCATGCTTGACGATTGCCTTGCCATGCTTGACGCTGGCCTTGTCATGCCCAACGATGCCCTCACCATGCCCGACGATGGCCTTGTCATGCCCAACGCGGGCCTAGCCATGTCCGAGAGTTGCCTTGTCATAACCTTGTCATGCCCGACGATGGCCTTGTCATGCCCGACGATTGCCTTGCCATGCTTGACGCTGCCCTTGCCATGCCCGACAATGGCCTTGTCATGCCCGACGATGGCCTTGTCATGCCCGACGATTGCCTTGCCATGCTTGACGCTGGCCTTGCCATGCCCGACAATGGCCTTGCCATGTCCGAGAGTGTCCTTACCATGACCTTGTAATGCCCGACGATGGCCTCGCCATGCCCGACGATGGCATTGTCATGTCGGACGATGGCCTTGTCATGCCCGACGATTGCCTTGTCATGCCCGACGATGGCCTTGTCATGCTTGACGATTGCATTGTCATTCCCGACGATGGCCTTGTCATGCCCGACGCTAGCCTTGCCATGTCCGAGCGTTGTCTTGTCATGACCTTGTCATGCCCGACGCTGGCCTTGTCATGCCCGACGAAGTCGTCGCCATGTCCGAGAGTGGCATTGGCATAGCCTTGTCAAGCGTGACGATGGCCTTGACATGCACGACGCTGGTCTTGTCATGCCCGACGCTTGCCTTGTCATGCCCGACGATGGCCTTTTCATGCTCGACGCTAGCCTTGCCATGTCCGAGAGTTGTCTTGTCAAGACCTTGCCATGCCTGACGCTGGCCTTGTCATGCCCGACGAAGGCGTCGCCATGTCCGAGAGTGGCATTGGCATAGCCTTGTCAAGCGTGACGATGGCCTTGCCATGCACGACGCTGGTCTTGTCATGCCCGACGCTTGCCTTGTCATGCCCGACGATGGCCTTGTCATGCTCGACGCTGGCATTGACATGCCCTTTTTGATGTCCCACGATGCCCTCACTATGCCCGACGCTGGCCTTGTCATGTCCGACGATGGCCTTGTCATGCCCGACGATGGCCTTGTCATGCCCGAAGATGGCCTTGTCATGCCCGACGCGGGCCTAGCCATGTCCGAGAGTTGCCTTGTCATGACCTTGTCATGCCCGACGATGGCCTTGTCATGCCCGACGATTGCCTTGCCATGCTTGACGCTGGCCTTGCCAAGCCCGACAATGGCCTTGTCATGCCCGACGATGGCCTTGTCATGCCCGACGATTGCCTTGCCATGCTTGACACTGGCCTTGCCATGCCCGACAATGGCCTTGCCATGTCCGAGAGTGTCCTTGCCATTACCTTGTAATGCCCGACGATGGCCTCGCCATGCCCGACGATGGCATTGTCAAGTCGGACGATGGTCTTGTCATGCCCGACGATTGCCTTGTCATGCCCGGCGATGGCCTTGTCATGCTTGACGATTGCATTGTCATTCCCGACGATGGCCTTGTCATGCCCGACGCTAGCCTTGCCATGTCCGAGAGTTGTCTTGTCATAACCTTGTCATGCCCGACGCTGGCCTTGTCATGCCCGACGAAGGCGTCGCCATGTCCGAGAGTGGCATTGGCATAGCCTTGTCAAGCGTGACGATGGCCTTGCCATGCACGACGCTGGTCTTGTCATGCCCGACGCTTGCCTTGTCATGACCGACGATGGCCTTGTCATGCTCGACGCTGGCATTGACATGCCCTTTTTGATGTCCCACGATGCCCTCACCATGCCTGACGCTGGCCTTGTCATGTCCGACGATGGCCTTGTCATGTCCGACGATGGCCTTGTCATGCCCGAAGATGGCCTTGTCATGCCCGACGCGGGCCTAGCCATGTCCGTGAGTTGCCTTGTCATGACCTTGTCATGCCCGACGATGGCCTTGTAATGCCCGACGATTGCCTTGCCATGCCTGACGCTGGCCTTGCCAAGCCCGACAATGGCCTTGTCATGCCCGACGATGGCCTTGTCATGCCCGAGGATTGCTTTGCCATGCTTGACGCTGGCCTTGCCATGCCCGACAATGGCCTTGCCATGTCCGAGAGTGTCCTTGCCATGACCTTGTAATGCCCGACGATGGCCTCGCCATGCCCGACGATGGCATTGTCATGTCGGACGATGGACTTGTCATGCCCGACGATTGCCTTGTTATGCCCGACGATGGCCTTCTCATGCTTGACGATTGCCTTGCCATGCTTGACGCTGGCCTTGTCATGCCCAACGATGCCCTCACCATGCCCGACGATGGCCTTGTCATGCCCAACGCGGGCCTAGCCATGTCCGAGAGTTGCCTTGTCATAACCTTGTCATGCCCAACGATGGCCTTGTCATGCCCGACGATTGCCTTGCCATGCTTGACGCTACCCTTGCCATGCCCGACAATGGCCTTGTCATGCCCGACGATGGCCTTGTCATGCCCGACGATTGCCTTGCCATGCTTGACGCTGGCCTTGCCATGCCCGACAATGGCCTTGCCATGTCCGAGAGTGTCCTTACCATGACCTTGTAATGCCCGACGATGGCCTCGCCATGCCCGACGATGGCATTGTCATGTCGGACGATGGCCTTGTCATGCCCGACGATTGCCTTGTCATGCCCGACGATGGCCTTGTCATGCTTGACGATTGCATTGTCATTCCCGACGATGGCCTTGTCATGCCCGACGCTAGCCTTGCCATGTCCGAGCGTTGTCTTGTCATGACCTTGTCATGCCCGACGCTGGCCTTGTCATGCCCGACGAAGTCGTCGCCATGTCCGAGAGTGGCATTGGCATAGCCTTGTCAAGCGTGACGATGGCCTTGACATGCACGACGCTGGTCTTGTCATGCCCGACGATGGCCTTGTCATGCCCGACGATGGCCTTGTCATGCCCCACGCTAGCCTTGCCATGTCCGAGAGTTGTCTTGTCATGACCTTGTCATGCCCGACGCTGGCCTTGTCATGCCCGACGAAGGCGTCGCCATGTCCGAGAGTGGCATTGGCATAGCCTTGTCAAGCGTGACGATGGCCTTGCCATGCACGACGCTGGTCTTGTCATGCCCGACGCTTGCCTTGTCATGCCCGACGATGGCCTTGTCATGCTCGACGCTGGCATTGACATGCCCTTTTTGATGTCCCACGATGCCCTCACTATGCCCGACGCTGGCCTTGTCATGTCCGACGATGGCCTTGTCATGCCCGACGATGGCCTTGTCATGCCCGAAGATGGCCTTGTCATGCCCGACGCGGGCCTAGCCATGTCCGAGAGTTGCCTTGTCATGACCTTGTCATGCCCGACGATGGCCTTGTCATGCCCGACGATTGCCTTGCCATGCTTGACGCTGGCCTTGCCAAGCCCGACAATGGCCTTGTCATGCCCGACGATGGCCTTGTCATGCCCGACGATTGCCTTGCCATGCTTGACACTGGCCTTGCCATGCCCGACAATGGCCTTGCCATGTCCGAGAGTGTCCTTGCCATGACCTTGTAATGCCCGATGATGGCCTCGCCATGCCCGACGATGGCATTGTCAAGTCGGACGATGGTCTTGTCATGCCCGACGATTGCCTTGTCATGCCCGACGATGGCCTTGTCATGCCCGAAGATTGCCTTGCCATGCTTGACGCTGGCCTTGCCATGCCCGACAATGGCCTTGCCATGTCCGAGAGTGTCCATGCCATGACCTTGTAATGCCCGACGATGGCCTCGCCATGCCCGACGATGGCATTGTTATGTCGGACGATGGCCTTGTCATGCCCGACGATTGCCTTGTCATGCCCGACGATGGCCTTGTCATGCTTGACGGTTGCATTGTCATTCCCGACGATGGCCTTGTCATGCCCGACGCTAGCCTTGCAATGTCCGAGAGTTGTCTTGTCATGACCTTGTCATGCCCGACGCTGGCCTTGTCATGCCCGACGAAGGCGTCGCCATGTCCGAGAGTGGCATTGGCATAGCCTTGTCAAGCGTGACGATGGCCTTGCCAGGCACGACGCTGGCCTTGTCATGCCCGACGCTTGCCTTGTCATGCCCGATGATGGCCTTGTCATGCTCGACGCTGGCATTGACATGCCCTTCTTGATGTCCCACGATGCCCTCACCATGCCCGACGATGGCCTTGTCATGCCCGAAGATGGCCTTGTCATGCCCGACGATGGCCTTATCATGCCCGACGATGGCCTTGTCATGCCCGACGATTGCCTTGCCATGCTTGACGCTGGCCTTGTCATGCCCGACGATTGCCTTGTCATGCCCGACGATGGCCTTGTCATGCCCGAAGATTGCCTTGCCATGCTTGACGCTGGCCTTGCCATGCCCGACAATGGCCTTGCCATGTCCGAGAGTGTCCATGCCATGGCCTTGTAATGCCCGACGATGGCCTCGCCATGCCCGACGATGGCATTGTCATGCTTGACGATTGCATTGTCATTCCCGACGATGGCCTTGTCATGCCCGACGCTAGCCTTGCCATGTCCGAGAGTTGTCTTGTCATGACCTTGTCATGCCCGACGCTGGCCTTGTCATGCCCGACGAAGGCGTCGCCATGTCCGAGAGTGGCATTGGCATAGCCTTGTCAAGCGTGACGATGGCCTTGCCATGCACGACGCTGGTCTTGTCATGCGCGACGCTTGCCTTGTCATGCCCGACGATGGCCTTGTCATGCTCGACGCTGGCATTGACATGCCCTTTCTGATGTCCCACGATGCCCTCACTATGCCCGACGCTGGCCTTGTCATGTCCGACGATGGCCTTGTCATGCCCGACGATGGCCTTGTCATGCCCGAAGATGGCCTTGTCATGCCCGACGCGGGCCTAGCCATGTCCGAGAGTTGCCTTGTCATGACCTTGTCATGCCCGACGATGGCCTTGTCATGCCCGACGATGGCCTTGTCATGCCCGACGATTGCCTTGCCATGCTTGACACTGGCCTTGCCATGCCCGACAATGGCCTTGCCATGTCCGAGAGTGTCCTTGCCATGACCTTGTAATGCCCGACGATGGCCTCGCCATGCCCGACGATGGCATTGTCAAGTCGGACGATGGTCTTGTCATGCCCGACGATTGCCTTGTCATGCCCGGCGATGGCCTTGTCATGCTTGACGATTGCATTGTCATTCCCGACGATGGCCTTGTCATGCCCGACGCTAGCCTTGCCATGTCCGAGAGTTGTCTTGTCATAACCTTGTCATGCCCGACGCTGGCCTTGTCATGCCCGACGAAGGCGTCGCCATGTCCGAGAGTGGCATTGGCATAGCCTTGTCAAGCGTGACGATGGCCTTGCCATGCACGACGCTGGTCTTGTCATGCCCGACGCTTGCCTTGTCATGACCGACGATGGCCTTGTCATGCTCGACGCTGGCATTGACATGCCCTTTTTGATGTCCCACGATGCCCTCACCATGCCCGACGCTGGCCTTGTCATGTCCGACGATGGCCTTGTCATGCCCGACGATGGCCTTGTCATGCCCGAAGATGGCCTTGTCATGCCCGACGCGGGCCTAGCCATGTCCGAGAGTTGCCTTGTCATGACCTTGTCATGCCCGACGATGGCCTTGTCATGCCCGACGATTGCCTTGCCATGCTTGACGTTGGCCTTGCCAAGCCCGACGATGGCCTTATCATGCCCGACGATGGCCTTGTCATGCCCGACGATTGCCTTGCCATGCTTGACGCTGGCCTTGCCATGCCCGACAATGGCCTTGTCATGCCCAACGATGGCCTTGTCATGCCCGAAGATTGCCTTGCCATGCTTGACGCTGGCCTTGCCATGCCCGACAATGGCCTTGCCATGTCCGAGAGTGTCCATGCCATGACCTTGTAATGCCCGACGATGGCCTCGCCATGCCCGACGATGATATTGTCATGTCGGACGATGGCCTTGTCATGCCCGACGATTGCCTTGTCATGCCCGACGATGGCCTTGTCATGCTTGACGATTGCATTGTCATTCCCGACGATGGCCTTGTCATGCCCGACGCTAGCCTTGCCATGTCCGAGAGTTGTCTTGTCATGACCTTGTCATGCCCGACGCTGGCCTTGTCATGCCCGACGAAGGCGTCGCCATGTCCGAGAGTGGCATTGGCATAGCCTTGTCAAGCGTGACGATGGCCTTGCCATGCACGACGCTGGTCTTGTCATGCCCGACGCTTGCCTTGTCATGCCCGACGATGGCCTTGTCATGCTCGACGCTGGCATTGACATGCCCTTTTTGATGTCCCACGATGCCCTCACCATGCCCGACGCTGGCCTTGTCATGTCCGACGATGGACTTGTCATGCCCGACGATGGCCTTGTCATGCCCGAAGATGGCCTTGTCATGCCCGACGCGGGCCTAGCCATGTCCGAGAGTTGCCTTGTCATGACCTTGTCATGCCCGACGATGGCCTTGTCATGCCCGACGATTGCCTTGCCATGCTTGACGTTGGCCTTGCCAAGCCCGACGATGGCCTTATCATGCCCGACGATGGCCTTGTCATGCCCGACGATTGCCTTGCCATGCTTGACGCTGGCCTTGCCATGCCCGACAATGGCCTTGTCATGCCCAACGATGGCCTTGTCATGCCCGATGATTGCCTTGCCATGCTTGACGCTGGCCTTGCCATGCCCGACAATGGCCTTGCCACGTCCGAGAGTGTCCATGCCATGACCTTGTAATGCCCGACGATGGCCTCGCCATGCCCGACGATGATATTGTCATGTCGGACGATGGCCTTGTCATGCCCGACGATTGCCTTGTCATGCCCGACGATGGCCTTGTCATGCTTGACGATTGCATTGTCATTCCCGACGATGGCCTTGTCATGCCCGACGCTAGCCTTGCCATGTCCGAGAGTTGTCTTGTCATGACCTTGTCATGCCCGACGCTGGCCTTGTCATGCCCGACGAAGGCGTCGCCATGTCCGAGAGTGGCATTGGCATAGCCTTGTCAAGCGTGACGATGGCCTTGCCATGCACGACGCTGGTCTTGTCATGCCCGACGCTTGCCTTGTCATGCCCGACGATGGCCTTGTCATGCTCGACGCTGGCATTGACATGCCCTTTTTGATGTCCCACGATGCCCTCACTATGCCCGACGCTGGCCTTGTCATGTCCGACGATGGCCTTGTCATGCCCGACGATGGCCTTGTCAGGCCCGAAGATGGCCTTGTCATGCCCGACGCGGGCCTAGCCATGTCCGAGAGTTGCCTTGTCATGACCTTGTCATGCCCGACGATGGCCTTGTCATGCCCGACGATTGCCTTGCCATGCTTGACGTTGGCCTTGCCAAGCCCGACGATGGCCTTATCATGCCCGACGATGGCCTTGTCATGCCCGACGATTGTCTTGTCATGACCTTGTCATGCCCGACGCTGGCCTTGTCATGCCCGACGAAGGCGTCGCCATGTCCGAGAGTGGCATTGGCATAGCCTTGTCAAGCGTGACGATGGCCTTGCCATGCACGACGCTGGTCTTGTCATGCCCGACGCTTGCCTTGTCATGCCCGACGATGGCCTTGTCATGCTCGACGCTGGCATTGACATGCCCTTTTTGATGTCCCACGATGCCCTCACTATGCCCGACGCTGGCCTTGTCATGTCCGACGATGGCCTTGTCATGCCCGACGATGGCCTTGTCATGCCCGAAGATGGCCTTGTCATGCCCGACGCGGGCCTAGCCATGTCCGAGAGTTGCCTTGTCATGACCTTGTCATGCCCGATGATGGCCTTGTCATGCCCGACGATGGCCTTGTCATGCCCGACGATTGCCTTGCCATGCTTGACACTGGCCTTGCCATGCCCGACAATGGCCTTGCCATGTCCGAGAGTGTCCTTGCCATGACCTTGTAATGCCCGACGATGGCCTCGCCATGCCCGACGATGGCATTGTCAAGTCGGACGATGGTCTTGTCATGCCCGACGATTGCCTTGTCATGCCCGGCGATGGCCTTGTCATGCTTGACGATTGCATTGTCATTCCCGATGATGGCCTTGTCATGCCCGACGCTAGCCTTGCCATGTCCGAGAGTTGTCTTGTCATAACCTTGTCATGCCCGACGCTGGCCTTGTCATGCCCGACGAAGGCGTCGCCATGTCCGAGAGTGGCATTGGCATAGCCTTGTCAAGCGTGACGATGGCCTTGCCATGCACGACGCTGGTCTTGTCATGCCCGACGCTTGCCTTGTCATGACCGACGATGGCCTTGTCATGCTCGACGCTGGCATTGACATGCCCTTTTTGATGTCCCACGATGCCCTCACCATGCCTGACGCTGGCCTTGTCATGTCCGACGATGGCCTTGTCATGCCCGACGATGGCCTTGTCATGCCCGAAGATGGCCTTGTCATGCCCGACGCGGGCCTAGCCATGTCCGTGAGTTGCCTTGTCATGACCTTGTCATGCCCGACGATGGCCTTGTAATGCCCGACTATTGCCTTGCCATGCCTGACGCTGGCCTTGCCAAGCCCGACAATGGCCTTGTCATGCCCGACGATGGCCTTGTCATGCCCGAGGATTGCTTTGCCATGCTTGACGCTGGCCTTGCCATGCCCGACAATGGCCTTGTCATGTCCGAGAGTGTCCTTGCCATGACCTTGTAATGCCCGACGATGGCCTCGCCATGCCCGACGATGGCATTGTCATGTCGGACGATGGACTTGTCATGCCCGACGATTGCCTTGTTATGCCCGACGATGGCCTTGTCATGCTTGACGATTGCCTTGCCATGCTTGACGCTGGCCTTGTCATGCCCAACGATGCCCTCACCATGCCCGACGATGGCCTTGTCATGCCCAACGCGGGCCTAGCCATGTCCGAGAGTTGCCTTGTCATAACCTTGTCATGCCCGACGATGGCCTTGTCATGCCCGACGATTGCCTTGCCATGCTTGACGCTGCCCTTGCCATGCCCGACAATGGCCTTGTCATGCCCGACGATGGCCTTGTCATGCCCGACGATTGCCTTGCCATGCTTGACGCTGGCCTTGCCATGCCCGACAATGGCCTTGCCATGTCCGAGAGTGTCCTTACCATGACCTTGTAATGCCCGACGATGGCCTCGCCATGCCCGACGATGGCATTGTCATGTCGGACGATGGCCTTGTCATGCCCGACGATTGCCTTGTCATGCCCGACGATGGCCTTGTCATGCTTGACGATTGCATTGTCATTCCCGACGATGGCCTTGTCATGCCCGACGCTAGCCTTGCCATGTCCGAGCGTTGTCTTGTCATGACCTTGTCATGCCCGACGCTGGCCTTGTCATGCCCGACGAAGTCGTCGCCATGTCCGAGAGTGGCATTGGCATAGCCTTGTCAAGCGTGACGATGGCCTTGACATGCACGACGCTGGTCTTGTCATGCCCGACGCTTGCCTTGTCATGCCCGACGATGGCCTTTTCATGCTCGACGCTAGCCTTGCCATGTCCGAGAGTTGTCTTGTCAAGACCTTGCCATGCCCGACGCTGGCCTTGTCATGCCCGACGAAGGCGTCGCCATGTCCGAGAGTGGCATTGGCATAGCCTTGTCAAGCGTGACGATGGCCTTGCCATGCACGACGCTAGTCTTGTCATGCCCGACGCTTGCCTTGTCATGCCCGACGATGGCCTTGTTATGCTCGACGCTGGCATTGACATGCCCTTTTTGATGTCCCACGATGCCCTCACTATGCCCGACGCTGGCCTTGTCATGTCCGACGATGGCCTTGTCATGCCCGACGATGGCCTTGTCATGCCCGAAGATGGCCTTGTCATGCCCGACGCGGGCCTAGCCATGTCCGAGAGTTGCCTTGTCAGAACCTTGTCATGCCCGACGATGGCCTTGTAATGCCCGACGATGGCCTCGCCATGCCCGACGATGGCATTGTCAAGTCGGACGCTGGCCTTGCCATGCCCGACAATGTCCTTGTCATGCCCGACGATGGCCTTGTCATGCCCGAAGATTGCCTTGCCATGCTTGACGCTAGCCTTGCCATGCCCGACAATGGCCTTGCCATGTCCGAGAGTGTCCTTGCCATGACCTTGTAATGCCCGACGATGGCCTCGCCATGCCCGACGATGGCATTGTCAAGTCGGACGATGGTCTTGTCATGCCCGACGATTGCCTTGTCATGCCCGGCGATGGCCTTGTCATGCTTGACGATTGCATTGTCATTCCCGACGATGGCCTTGTCATGCCCGACGCTAGCCTTGCCATGTCCGAGAGTTGTCTTGTCATAACCTTGTCATGCCCGACGCTGGCCTTGTCATGCCCGACGAAGGCGTCGCCATGTCCGAGAGTGGCATTGGCATAGCCTTGTCAAGCGTGACGATGGCCTTGCCATGCACGACGCTGGTCTTGTCATGCCCGACGCTTGCCTTGTCATGACCGACGATGGCCTTGTCATGCTCGACGCTGGCATTGACATGCCCTTTTTGATGTCCCACGATGCCCTCACCATGCCTGACGCTGGCCTTGTCATGTCCGACGATGGCCTTGTCATGCCCGAAAATGGCCTTGTCATGCCCGAAGATGGCCTTGTCATGCCCGACGCGGGCCTAGCCATGTCCGTGAGTTGCCTTGTCATGACCTTGTCATGCCCGACGATGGCCTTGTAATGCCCGACTATTGCCTTGCCATGCCTGACGCTGGCCTTGCCAAGCCCGACAATGGCCTTGTCATGCCCGACGATGGCCTTGTCATGCCCGAGGATTGCTTTGCCATGCTTGACGCTGGCCTGGCCATGCCCGACAATGGCCTTGCCATGTCCGAGAGTGTCCTTGCCATGACCTTGTAATGCCCGACGATGGCCTCGCCATGCCCGACGATGGCATATGCATGTCGGACGATGGACTTGTCATGCCCGACGATTGCCTTGTTATGCCCGACGATGGCCTTGTCATGCTTGACGATTGCCTTGCCATGCTTGACGCTGGCCTTGTCATGCCCAACGATGCCCTCACCATGCCCGACGATGGCCTTGTCATGCCCAACGCGGGCCTAGCCATGTCCGAGAGTTGCCTTGTCATAACCTTGTCATGCCCGACGATGGCCTTGTCATGCCCGACGATTGCCTTGCCATGCTTGACGCTGCCCTTGCCATGCCCGACAATGGCCTTGTCATGCCCGACGATGGCCTTGTCATGCCCGACGATTGCCTTGCCATGCTTGACGCTGGCCTTGCCATGCCCGACAATGGCCTTGCCATGTCCGAGAGTGTCCTTACCATGACCTTGTAATGCCCGACGATGGCCTCGCCATGCCCGACGATGGCATTGTCATGTCGGACGATGGCCTTGTCATGCCCGACGATTGCCTTGTCATGCCCGACGATGGCCATGTCATGCTTGACGATTGCATTGTCATTCCCGACGATGGCCTTGTCATGCCCGACGCTAGCCTTGCCATGTCCGAGCGTTGTCTTGTCATGACCTTGTCATGCCCGACGCTGGCCTTGTCATGCCCGACGAAGTCGTCGCCATGTCCGAGAGTGGCATTGGCATAGCCTTGTCAAGCGTGACGATGGCCTTGACATGCACGACGCTGGTCTTGTCATGCCCGACGCTTGCCTTGTCATGCCCGACGATGGCCTTTTCATGCTCGACGCTAGCCTTGCCATGTCCGAGAGTTGTCTTGTCAAGACCTTGCCATGCCCGACGCTGGCCTTGTCATGCCCGACGAAGGCGTCGCCATGTCCGAGAGTGGCATTGGCATAGCCTTGTCAAGCGTGACGATGGCCTTGCCATGCACGACGCTGGTCTTGTCATGCCCGACGCTTGCCTTGTCATGCCCGACGATGGCCTTGTCATGCTCGACACTGGCATTGACATGCCCTTTTTGATGTCCCACGATGCCCTCACTATGCCCGACGCTGGCCTTGTCATGTCCGACGATGGCCTTGTCATGCCCGACGATGGCCTTGTCATGCCCGAAGATGGCCTTGTCATGCCCGACGCGGGCCTAGCCATGTCCGAGAGTTGCCTTGTCATGACCTTGTCATGCCCGACGATGGCCTTGTAATGCCCGACGATGGCCTCGCCATGCCCGACGATGGCATTGTCAAGTCGGACGCTGGCCTTGCCATGCCCGACAATGTCCTTGTCATGCCCGACGATGGCCTTGTCATGCCCGAAGATTGCCTTGCCATGCTTGACGCTGGCCTTGCCATGCCCGACAATGGCCTTGCCATGTCCGAGAGTGTCCTTGCCATGACCTTGTAATGCCCGACGATGGCCTCGCCATGCCCGACGATGGCATTGTCAAGTCGGACGATGGTCTTGTTATGCCCGACGATTGCCTTGTCATGCCCGGCGATGGCCTTGTCATGCTTGACGATTGCATTGTCATTCCCGACGATGGCCTTGTCATGCCCGACGCTAGCCTTGCCATGTCCGAGAGTTGTCTTGTCATAACCTTGTCATGCCCGACGCTGGCCTTGTCATGCCCGACGAAGGCGTCGCCATGTCCGAGAGTGGCATTGGCATAGCCTTGTCAAGCGTGACGATGGCCTTGCCATGCACGACGCTGGTCTTGTCATGCCCGACGCTTGCCTTGTCATGACCGACGATGGCCTTGTCATGCTCGACGCTGGCATTGACATGCCCTTTTTGATGTCCCACGATGCCCTCACCATGCCTGACGCTGGCCTTGTCATGTCCGACGATGGCCTTGTCATGCCCGACGATGGCCTTGTCATGCCCGAAGATGGCCTTGTCATGCCCGACGCGGGCCTAGCCATGTCCGTGAGTTGCCTTGTCATGACCTTGTCATGCCCGACGATGGCCTTGTAATGCCCGACTATTGCCTGCCATGCCTGACGCTGGCCTTGCCAAGCCCGACAATGGCCTTGTCATGCCCGACGATGGCCTTGTCATGCCCGAGGATTGCTTTGCCATGCTTGACGCTGGCCTTGCCATGCCCGACAATGGCCTTGCCATGTCCGAGAGTGTCCTTGCCATGACCTTGTAATGCCCGACGATGGCCTCGCCATGCCCGACGATGGCATTGTCATGTCGGACGATGGACTTGTCATGCCCGACGATTGCCTTGTTATGCCCGACGATGGCCTTGTCATGCTTGATGATTGCCTTGCCATGCTTGACGCTGGCCTTGTCATGCCCAACGATGCCCTCACCATGCCCGACGATGGCCTTGTCATGCCCAACGCGGGCCTAGCCATGTCCGAGAGTTGCCTTGTCATAACCTTGTCATGCCCGACGATGGCCTTGTCATGCCCGACGATTGCCTTGCCATGCTTGACGCTGCCCTTGCCATGCCCGACAATGGCCTTGTCATGCCCGACGATGGCCTTGTCATGCCCGACGATTGCCTTGCCATGCTTGACGCTGGCCTTGCCATGCCCGACAATGGCCTTGCCATGTCCGAGAGTGTCCTTACCATGACCTTGTAATGCCCGACGATGGCCTCGCCATGCCCGACGATGGCATTGTCATGTCGGACGATGGCCTTGTCATGCCCGACGATTGCCTTGTCATGCCCGACGATGGCCTTGTCATGCTTGACGATTGCATTGTCATTCCCGACGATGGCCTTGTCATGCCCGACGCTAGCCTTGCCATGTCCGAGCGTTGTCTTGTCATGACCTTGTCATGCCCGACGCTGGCCTTGTCATGCCCGACGAAGTCGTCGCCATGTCCGAGAGTGGCATTGGCATAGCCTTGTCAAGCGTGACGATGGCCTTGACATGCACGACGCTGGTCTTGTCATGCCCGACGCTTGCCTTGTCATGCCCGACGATGGCCTTTTCATGCTCGACGCTAGCCTTGCCATGTCCGAGAGTTGTCTTGTCAAGACCTTGCCATGCCCGACGCTGGCCTTGTCATGCCCGACGAAGGCGTCGCCATGTCCGAGAGTGGCATTGGCATAGCCTTGTCAAGCGTGACGATGGGCTTGCCATGCACGACGCTGGTCTTGTCATGCCCGACGCTTGCCTTGTCATGCCCGACGATGGCCTTGTCATGCTCGACGCTGGCATTGACATGCCCTTTTTGATGTCCCACGATGCCCTCACTATGCCCGACGCTGGCCTTGTCATGTCCGACGATGGCCTTGTCATGCCCGACGATGGCCTTGTCATGCCCGAAGATGGCCTTGTCATGCCCGACGCGGGCCTAGCCATGTCCGAGAGTTGCCTTGTCATGACCTTGTCATGCCCGACGATGGCCTTGTAATGCCCGACGATGGCCTCGCCATGCCCGACGATGGCATTGTCAAGTCGGACGCTGGCCTTGCCATGCCCGACAATGTCCTTGTCATGCCCGACGATGGCCTTGTCATGCCCGAAGATTGCCTTGCCATGCTTGACGCTGGCCTTGCCATGCCCGACAATGGCCTTGCCATGTCCGAGAGTGTCCATGCCATGACCTTGTAATGCCCGACGATGGCCTCGCCATGCCCGACGATGGCCTCGCCATGCCCGACGATGGCATTGTCATGTCGGACGATGGCCTTGTCATGCCCGACGATTGCCTTGTCATGCCCGACGATGGCCTTGTCATGCTTGACGATTGCATTGTCATTCCCGACGATGGCCTTGTCATGCCCCACGCTAGCCTTGCCATGTCCGAGAGTTGTCTTGTCATGACCTTGTCATGCCCGACGAAGGCGTCGCCATGTCCGAGAGTGGCATTGGCATAGCCTTGTCAAGCGTGACGATGGCCTTGCCATGCACGACGCTGGTCTTGTCATGCCCGACGCTTGCCTTGTCATTCCCGACGATGGCCTTGTCATGCTCGACGCTGGCATTGACATGCCCTTTTTGATGTCCCACGATGCCCTCACTATGCCCGACGCTGGCCTTGTCATGTCCGACGATGGCCTTGTCATGCCCGACGATGGCCTTGTCATGCCCGAAGATGGCCTTGTCATGCCCGACGCGGGCCTAGCCATGTCCGAGAGTTGCCTTGTCATGACCTTGTCATGCCCGACGATGCCCTTGTCATGCCCGACGATTGCCTTGCCATGCTTGACGCTGGCCTTGCCAAGCCCGACAATGGCCTTGTCATGCCCGACGATGGCCTTGTCATGCCCGACGATTGCCTTGCCATGCTTGACACTGGCCTTGCCATGCCCGACAATGGCCTTGCCATGTCCGAGAGTGTCCTTGCCATGACCTTGTAATGCCCGACGATGGCCTCGCCATGCCCGACGATGGCATTGTCAAGTCGGACGATGGTCTTGTCATGCCCGACGATTGCCTTGTCATGCCCGACGATGGCCTTGTCATGCCCGAAGATTGCCTTGCCATGCTTGACGCTGGCCTTGCCATGCCCGACAATGGCCTTGCCATGTCCGAGAGTGTCCATGCCATGACCTTGTAATGCCCGACGATGGCTCGCCATGCCCGACGATGGCATTGTCATGTCGGACGATGGCCTTGTCATGCCCGACGATTGCCTTGTCATGCCCGACGATGGCCTTGTCATGCTTGACGGTTGCATTGTCATTCCCGACGATGGCCTTGTCATGCCCGACGCTAGCCTTGCCATGTCCGAGAGTTGTCTTGTCATGACCTTGTCATGCCCGACGCTGGCCTTGTCATGCCCGACGAAGGCGTCGCCATGTCCGAGAGTGGCATTGGCATAGCCTTGTCAAGCGTGACGATGGCCTTGCCATGCACGACGCTGGCCTTGTCATGCCCGACGCTTGCCTTGTCATGCCCGACGATGGCCTTGTCATGCTCGACGCTGGCATTGACATGCCCTTCTTGATTTCCACGATGCCCTCACCATGCCCGACGATGGCCTTGTCATGCCCGAAGATGGCCTTGTCATGCCCGACGATGGCCTTATCATGCCCGACGATGGCCTTGTCATGCCCGACGATTGCCTTGCCATGCTTGACGCTGGCCTTGCGATGCCCGACAATGGCCTTGTCATGCCCGACGATGGCCTTGTCATGCCCGAAGATTGCCTTGCCATGCTTGACGCTGGCCTTGCCATGCCCGACAATGGCCTTGCCATGTCTGAGAGTGTCCATGCCATGACCTTGTAATGCCCGACGATGGCCTCGCCATGCCCGATGATGGCATTGTCATGTCGGACGATGGCCTTGTCATGCCCGACGATTGCCTTGTCATGCCCGACGATGGCCTTGTCATGCTTGACGATTGCATTGTCATTCCCGACGATGGCCTTGTCATGCCCGACGCTAGCCTTGCCATGTCCGAGAGTTGTCTTGTCATGACCTTGTCATGCCCGACGCTGGCCTTGTCATGCCCGACGAAGGCGTCGCCATGTCCGAGAGTGGCATTGGCATAGCCTTGTCAAGCGTGACGATGGACTTGCCATGCACGACGCTGGTCTTGTCATGCCCGACGCTTGCCTTGTCATGCCCGACGATGGCCTTGTCATGCTCGACGCTGGCATTGACATGCCCTTTTTGATGTCCCACGATGCCCTCACTATGCCCGACGCTGGCCTTGTCATGTCCGACGATGGCCTTGTCATGCCCGACGATGGCCTTGACATGCCCGAAGATGGCCTTGTCATGCCCGACGCGGGCCTAGCCATGTCCGAGAGTTGCCTTGTCATGACCTTGTCATGCCCGACGATGGCCTTGTCATGCCCGACGATTGCCTTGCCATGCTTGACGCTGGCCTTGCCAAGCCCGACAATGGCCTTGTCATGCCCGACGATGGCCTTGTCATGCCCGACGATTGCCTTGCCATGCTTGACACGGCCTTGCCATGCCCGACAATGGCCTTGCCATGTCCGAGAGTGTCCTTGCCATGACCTTGTAATGCCCGACGATGGCCTCGCAATGCCCGACGATGGCATTGTCAAGTCGGACGATGGTCTTGTCATGCCCGACGATTGCCTTGTCATGCCCGGCGATGGCCTTGTCATGCTTGAAGATTGCATTGTCATTCCCGACGATGGCCTTGTCATGCCCGACGCTAGCCTTGCCATGTCCGAGAGTTGTCTTGTCATGACCTTGTCATGCCCGACGCTGGCCTTGTCATGCCCGACGATGGCATTGACATGCCCTTTTTGATGTCCCACGATGCCCTCACCATGCTCGACGCTGGCCTTGTCATGTCCGACGATGGCCTTGTCATGCCCGACGATGGCCTTGTCATACCCGAAGATGGCCTTGTCATGCCCGACGCGGGCCTAGCCATGTCCGTGAGTTGCCTTGTCATGACCTTGTCATGCCCGACGATGGCCTTGTCATGCCCGACGATTGCCTTGCCATGCTTGACGCTGGCCTTGCCAAGCCCGACAATGGCCTTGTCATGCCCGACGATGGCCTTGTCATGCCCGACGATTGCCTTGCCATGCTTGACGCTGGCCTTGCCATGCCCGACAATGGCCTTGCCATGTCCGAGAGTGTCCTTGCCATGACCTTGTAATGCCCGACGATGGCCTCGCCATGCCCGACGATGGCATTGTCATGTCGGACGATGGTCTTGTCATGCCCGACGATTGCCTTGTCATGCCCGACGATGCCCTCACCATGCCCGACGATGGCCTTGTCATGCCCGAAGATGGCCTTGTCATGCCCGACGATGGCCTTGTCATGCCCGACGATGGCCTTGTCATGCCCGACGATTGCCTTGCCATGTCCGAGAGTTGCCTTGTCATATCCTTGTCATGCCCGACGATGGCCTTGTCATGCCCGAAGATTGCCTTGCCATGCTTGACGCTGGCCTTGCCATGCCCGACAATGGCCTTGTCATGCCCGACGATGGCCTTGTCATGCCCGACGATTGCCTTGCCATGCTTGACGCTGGCTTTGCCATGCCCGACAATGGCCTTGCCATGTCCGAGAGTGTCCTTGCCATGACCTTGTAATGCCCGACGATGGCCTCGCCATGCCCGACGATGGCATTGTCATGTCGGACGATGGCCTTGTCATGCCCGACGATTGCCTTGTCATGCCCGACGATGGCCTTGTCATGCTTGACGATTGCATTGTCATTCCCGACGATGGCCTTGTCATGCCCGATGCTAGCCTTGCCATGTCCGAGAGTTGTCTTGTCATGACCTTGTCATGCCCGACGCTGGCCTTGTCATGCCCGACGAAGGCGTCGCCATGTCCGAGAGTGGCATTGGCATAGCCTTGTCAAGCGTGGCGATGCCCTTGCCATGCACGACGCTGGTCTTGTCATGCCCGACGCTTGCCTTCTCATGCCCGACGATGGCCTTTTCATGCTCGACGCTGGCATTGACATGCCCTTTTTGATGTCCCACGATGCCCTCACCATGCCCGACGCTGGCCTTCTCATGTCCGACGATGGCCTTGTCATGCCCGACGATGGCCTTGTCATGCCCGAAGATGGCCTTGTCATGCCCTACGCGGGCCTAGCCATGTCCGAGAGTTGCCTTGTCATGACCTTGTCATGCCCGACGATGGCCCTGCCATGCTTGACGCTGGCCTTGCCAAGCCCGACAATGGCCTTGTCATGCCCGACGATGGGCTTGTCATGCCCGACGATTGCCTTGCCATGCTTGACGCTGGCCTTGCCATGCCCGACAATGGCCTTGCCATGTCCGAGAGTGTCCTTGCCATGACCTTGTAATGCCCGACGATGGCCTCGCCATGCCCGACGATGGCATTGTCATGTCGGACGATGGTCTTGTCATGGCCGACGATTGCCTTGTCATGCCGGACGATGGCCTTGTCATGCTTGACG
Organism: Fagopyrum homotropicum; assembly: GCA_033239125.1. NCBI lineage: Eukaryota > Viridiplantae > Streptophyta > Magnoliopsida > Caryophyllales > Polygonaceae > Fagopyrum > Fagopyrum homotropicum. Next base: position 73,916,879 of record BSWB01000007.1, read on the forward strand.
ATTGCATTGCCATTCCCGACGATGGCCTTGTCATGCCCGACGCTAGCCTTGCCATGTCCGAGAGTTGTCTTGTCATGACCTTGTCATGCCCGACGCTGGCCTTGTCATGCCCGACGAAGGCGTCGCCATGTCCGAGAGTGGCATTTGCATAGCCTTGTCAAGCGTGACGATGGCCTTGCCATGCACGACGCTGGTCTTGTCATGCCCGACGCTTGCCTTGTCATGCCCACCGATGGCCTTGTCATGCTCGACGCTGGCATTGACATGCCCTTTTTGATGTCCCACGATGCCCTCACCATGCCCGACGCTGGCATGTCATGTCCGACGATGGCCTTGTCATGCCCAACGATGGCCTTGTCATGCCCGAAGATGGCCTTGTCATGCCCGACGCAGGCCTAGCCATGTCCGAGAGTTGCCTTGTCATGACCTTGTCATGCCCGACGATGGCCTTGTCATGCCCGACGATTGCCTTGCCATGCTTGACGTTGGCCTTGCCAAGCCCGACAATGGCCTTGTCATGCCCGACGATGGCCTTGTCATGCCCGACGATTGCCTTGCCATGCTTGACGCTGGCCTTGCCATGCCCGAAAATGGCCTTGCCATGTCCGAGAGTGTCCTTGCCATGACCTTGTAATGCCCGACGATGGCCTCGCCATGCCCGACGATGGCATTGTCATGTCGGACGATGGTCTTGTCATGCCGGATGATTGCCTTGTCATACCCGACGATGGCCTTGTCATGCTTGACGATTGCCTTGCCGCCCGACGATGGCCTTGTCATGCTTGACGATTGCCTTGCCGCCCGACGATGGCCTTGTCATGCCCAACGCGGGCCTAGCCATGTCCGAGAGTTGCCTTGTCATGACCTTGTCATGCCCGACGATGGCCTTGTCATGCCCGACGATTGCCTTGCCATGCTTGACGCTGGCCTTGTCATGCCCGACAATGGCCTTGCTATGTCCGAGAGTGTCCTTGCCATGACCTTGTAATGCCCGACGATGGCATCGCCATGCCCGACGATGGCATTGTCATGTCGGACGATGGCCTTGTCATGCCCGATGATGGCCTTGACATGCCCAACGATGGCCTTGTCATGCTTGACGATTGCATTGTCATTCCCGACGATGGCCTTGTCATGCCCGACGCTGGCCTTGCCATGTCCGAGAGTTGTCTTGTCATGACCTTGTCATGCCCGACGAAGGTGTCGCCATGTCCGAGAGTGGCATTGGCATAGCCTTGTCAAGCGTGACGATGGCCTTGCCATGCACGACGCTGGCCTTGTCATGCCCGACGCTTGCCTTGTCATGCCCGACGATGGCCTTGTCATGCTCGACGTTGGCATTGACATGCCCTTCTTGATGTCCCACGATGCCCTCACCATGCCCGACGATGGCCTTGTCATGCCCGAAGATGGCCTTGTCATGCCCGACGATGGCCTTGTCATGCCCGACGATGGCCTCGTCATGCCCGACGATTGCCTTGCCATGTCCGAGAGTTGCCTTGTCATATCCTTGTCATGCCCGACGATGGCCTTGTCATGCCCGAAGATTGCCTTGCCATGCTTGACGCTGGCCTTGCCATGCCCGACAATGGCCTTGTCATGCCCGACGATGGCCTTGTCATGCCCGACGATTGCCTTGCCATGCTTGACGCTGGCTTTGCCATGCCCGACAATGGCCTTGCCATGTCCGAGAGTGTCCTTGCCATGACCTTGTAATGCCCGACGATGGCCTCGCCATGCCCGACGATGGCATTGTCATGTCGGACGATGGCCTTGTCATGCCCGACGATTGCCTTGTCATGCCCGACGATGGCCTTGTCATGCTTGACGATTGCATTGTCATTCCTGACGATGGCCTTGTCATGCCCGACGCTAGCCTTGCCATGTCCGAGAGTGGTCTTGTCATGACCTTGTCATGCCCGACGCTGGCCTTGTCATGCCCGACGAAGGCGTCGCCATGTCCGAGAGTGGCATTGGCATAGCCTTGTCAAGCGTGACGATGGTCTTGCCATGCACGACGCTGGTCTTGTCATGCCCGACGCTTGCCTTGTCATGCCCGACGATGGCCTTGTGATGCTCGACGCTGGCATTGACATGCCCTTTTTGATGTCCCACAATGCCCTTACCATGCCCGACGCTGGCCTTGTCATGTCCGACGATGGCCTTGTCATGCCTGACGATGGCCTTGTCATGCTTGACGATTGCATTGTCATTCCCGACGATGGCCTTGTCATGCCCGACGCTAGCCTTGCCATGTCCGAGAGTTGTCTTGTCATGACCTTGTCATGCCCGACGCTGGCCTTGTCATGCCCGACGAAGGCGTCGCCATGTCCGAGAGTGGCATTGGCATAGCCTTGTCAACTGTGACGATGGCCTTGCCATGCACGACGCTGGTCTTGTCATGCCCGACGCTTGCCTTGTCATGCCCGACGATGGCCTTTTCATGCTCGACGCTGGCATTGACATGCCCTTTTTGATGTCCCACGATGCCCTCACCATGCCCGACGTTGGCCTTGTCATGTCCGACGATGGCCTTGTCATGCCCGACGATGGCCTTGTCATGCCCGACGCAGGCCTAGCCATGTCCGAGAGTTGCCTTGTCATGACCTTGTCATGCCCGACGATGGCCTTGTCATGCCCGACGATTGCCTTGCCATGCTTGACGTTGGCCTTGCCAAGCCCGACAATGGCCTTGTCATGCCCGACGATGGCCTTGTCATGCCCGACGATTGCCTTGCCATGCTTGACGCTGGCCTTGCCATGCCCGAAAATGGCCTTGCCATGTCCGAGAGTGTCCTTGCCATGACCTTGTAATGCCCGACGATGGCCTCGCCATGCCCGACGATGGCATTGTCATGTCGGACGATGGTCTTGTCATGCCGGATGATTGCCTTGTCATACCCGACGATGGCCTTGTCATGCTTGACGATTGCCTTGCCGCCCGACGATGGCCTTGTCATGCTTGACGATTGCCTTGCCGCCCGACGATGGCCTTGTCATGCCCAACGCGGGCCTAGCCATGTCCGAGAGTTGCCTTGTCATGACCTTGTCATGCCCGACGATGGCCTTGTCATGCCCGACGATTGCCTTGCCATGCTTGACGCTGGCCTTGCCATGCCCGACAATGGCCTTGCTATGTCCGAGAGTGTCCTTGCCATGACCTTGTAATGCCCGACGATGGCCTCGCCATGCCCGACGATGGCATTGTCATGTCGGACGATGGCCTTGTCATGCCCGATGATGGCCTTGACATGCCCGACGATGGCCTTGTCATGCTTGACGATTGCATTGTCATTCCCGACGATGGCCTTGTCATGCCCGACGCTGGCCTTGCCATGTCCGAGAGTTGTCTTGTCATGACCTTGTCATGCCCGACGAAGGTGTCGCCATGTCCGAGAGTGGCATTGGCATAGCCTTGTCAAGCGTGACGATGGCCTTGCCATGCACGACGCTGGCCTTGTCATGCCCGACGCTTGCCTTGTCATGCCCGACGATGGCCTTGTCATGCTCGACGTTGGCATTGACATGCCCTTCTTGATGTCCCACGATCCCCTCACCATGCCCGACGATGGCCTTGTCATGCCCGAAGATGGCCTTGTCATGCCCGACGATGGCCTTGTCATGCCCGACGATGGCCTTGTCATGCCCGACGATTGCCTTGCCATGTCCGAGAGTTGCCTTGTCATATCCTTGTCATGCCCGACGATGGCCTTGTCATGACCGAAGATTGCCTTGCCATGCTTGACGCTGGCCTTGCCATGCCCGACAATGGCCTTGTCATGCCCGACGATGGCCTTGTCATGCCCGACGATTGCCTTGCCATGCTTGACGCTGGCTTTGCCATGCCCGACAATGGCCTTGCCATGTCCGAGAGTGTCCTTGCCATGACCTTGTAATGCCCGACGATGGCCTCGCCATGCCCGACGATGGCATTGTCATGTCGGACGATGGCCTTGTCATGCCCGACGATTGCCTTGTCATGCCCGACGATGGCCTTGTCATGCTTGACGATTGCATTGTCATTCCTGACGATGGCCTTGTCATGCCCGACGCTAGCCTTGCCATGTCCGAGAGTGGTCTTGTCATGACCTTGTCATGCCCGACGTTGGCCTTGTCATGCCCGACAAAGGCGTCGCCATGTCCGAGAGTGGCATTGGCATAGCCTTGTCAAGCGTGACGATGGTCTTGCCATGCACGACGCTGGTCTTGTCATGCCCGACGCTTGCCTTGTCATGCCCGACGATGGCCTTGTGATGCTCGACGCTGGCATTGACCTGCCCTTTTTGATGTCCCACGATGCCCTTACCATGCCCGACTCTGGCCTTGTCATGTCCGACGATGGCCTTGTCATGCCTGACGATGGCCTTGTCATGCTTGACGATTGCATTGTCATTCCCGACGATGGCCTTGTCATGCCCGACGCTAGCCTTGCCATGTCCGAGAGTTGTCTTGTCATGACCTTGTCATGCCCGACGCTGGCCTTGTCATGCCCGACGAAGGCGTCGCCATGTCCGAGAGTGGCATTGGCATAGCCTTGTCAACTGTGACGATGGCCTTGCCATGCACGACGCTGGTCTTGTCATGCCCGACGCTTGCCTTGTCATGCCCGACGATGGCCTTTTCATGCTCGACGCTGGCATTGACATGCCCTTTTTGATGTCCCACGATGCCCTCACCATGCCCGACGTTGGCCTTGTCATGTCCGACGATGGCCTTGTCATGCCCGACGATGGCCTTGTCATGCCCGAAGATGGCCTTGTCATGCCCGACGCGGGCCTAGCCATGTCCGAGAGTTGCCTTGTCATGACCTTGTCATGCCCGACGATGGCCTTGCCATGCTTGACGCTGGCCTTGCCAAGCCCGACAATGGCCTTGTCATGCCCGACGATGGCCTTGTCATGCCCGACGATTGCCTTGCCATGCTTGACGCTGGCCTTGCCATGCCCGACAATGGCCTTGCCATGTCCGAGAGTGTCCTTGCCATGACCTTGTTATGCCCGACGATGGCCTCGCCATGCCCGACGATGGCATTGTCATGTCGGACGATGGTCTTGTCATGCCCGACGATTGCCTTTTCATGCCCGACGATGGCCTTGTCATGCTTGACGATTGCATTGTCATTCCCGACGATGGCCTTGTCATGCCCGACGCTAGCCTTGCCATGTCCGAGAGTTGTCTTGTCATGACCTTGTCATGCCCGACGCTGGCCTTGTCATGCCCGACGAAGGCGTCGCCATGTCCGAGAGTGGCATTGGCATAGCCTTGTCAAGCGTGACGATGGCCTTGCCATGCACGACGCTGGTCTTGTCATGCCCGACGCTTGCCTTGTCATGCCCGACGATGGCCTTGTCATGCTCGACGCTGGCATTGACATGCCCTTTTTGATGTCCCACGATGCCCTCACATGCCCGACGCTGGCCTTGTCATGTCCGACGATGGCCTTGTCATGCCCGACGATGGCCTTGTCATGCCCGAAGATGGCCTTGTCATGCCCGACGCGGGCCTAGCCATGTCCGAGAGTTGCCTTGTCATGACCTTGTCATGCCCGACGATGGCCTTGTCATGCCCGACGATTGCCTTGCCATGCTTGACGTTGGCCTTGCCAAGCCCGACAATGGCCTTTTCATGCCCGACGATGGCCTTGTCATGCCCGACGATTGCCTTGCCATGCTTGACGCTGGCCTTGCCATGCCCGACAATGGCCTTGCCATGTCCGAGAGTGTCCTTGCCATGACCTAGTAATGCCCGATGATGGCCTCGCCATGCCCGACGATGGCATTGTCATGTCGGACGATGGTCTTGTCATGCCCGACGATTGCCTTGTCATGCCCGACGATGGCCTTGTCATGCTTGACGATTGCCTTGCCGCCCGACGATGGCCTTGTCATGCCCAACGCGGGCCTAGCCATGTCCGAGAGTTGCCTTGTCATGACCTTGTCATGCCCGACGATGGCCTTGTCATGCCCGACGATTGCCTTGCCATGCTTGACGCTGGCCTTGCCATGCCCGACAATGGCCTTGTCATGCCCGACGATGGCCTTGTCATGCCCGACGATTGCCTTGCCATGCTTGACGCTGGCCTTGCCATGCCCGACAATGGCCTTGCCATGTCCGAGAGTGTCCTTGCCATGACCTTGTAATGCCCGACGGATGGCCTCGCCATGCCCGACGATGGCATTGTCATGTCGGACGATGGCCTTGTCATGCCCGATGATGGCCTTGACATGCCCGACGATGGCCTTGTCATGCTTGACGATTGCATTGTCATTCCCGACGATGGCCTTGTCATGCCCGACGCTGGCCTTGCCATGTCCGAGAGTTGTCTTGTCATGACCTTGTCATGCCCGACGAAGGCGTCGCCATGTCCGAGAGTGGCATTGGCATAGCCTTGTCAAGCGTGACGATGGCCTTGCCATGCACGACGCTGGCCTTGTCATGCCCGACGCTTGCCTTGTCATGCCCGACGATGGCCTTGTCATGCTCGACGCTGGCATTGACATGCCCTTCTTGATGTCCCACGATGCACTCACCATGCCCGACGATGGCCTTGTCATGCCCGAAGATGGCCTTGTCATGCCCGACGATGGCCTTGTCATGCCCGACGATGGCCTTGTCATGCCCGACCGATTGCCTTGCCATGTCCGAGAATTGCCTTGTCATATCCTTGTCATGCCCGACGATGGCCTTGTCATGCCCGACGATTGCCTTGCCATGCTTGCCGCTGGCATTGCCATGCCCGACAATGGCCTTGTCATGCCCGACGATGGCCTTGTCATGCCCGACGATTGCCTTGCCATGCTTGACGCTGGCTTTGCCATGCCCGACAATGGCCTTGCCATGTCCGAGAGTGTCCTTGCCATGACCTTGTAATGCCCGACGATGGCCTCGCCATGCCCGACGATGGCATTGTCATGTCGGACGATGGCCTTGTCATGCCCGACGATTGCCTTGTCAAGCCCGACGATGGCCTTGTCATGCTTGACGAATGCATTGTCATTCCTGACGATGGCCTTGTCATGCCCGACGCTAACCTTGCCATGTCCGAGAGTTGTCTTGTCATGACCTTGTCATGCCCGACGCTGGCCTTGTCATGCCCGACGAAGGCGTCGCCATGTCCGAGAGTGGCATTGGCATAGCCTTGTCAAGCGTGACGATGGCCTTGCCATGCACGACGCTGGTCTTGTCATGCCCGACGCTTGCCTTGTCATGCCCGACGATTGCCTTGTCATGCTCGACGCTGGCATTGACATGCCCTTTTTGATGTCTCACGATGCCCTCACCATGCCCGACGCTGGCCTTATCATGTCCGACGATGGCCTTGTCATGCCCGACGATGGCCTTGTCATGCCCGACGATGGCCTTGTCATGCCCGAAGATGGCCTTGTCATGCCCGACGCGGGCCTAGCCATGTCCGAGAGTTGCCTTGTCATGACCTTGTCATGCCCGACGATGGCCTTGTCATGCCCGGCGATTGCCTTGCCATGCTTGACGCTGGCCTTGCCAAGCCCGACAATGGCCTTGCAATGTCCGAGAGTGTCCTTGCCATGACCTTGTAATGCCCGACGATGGCCTCGCCATGCCCGACGATGGCATTGTCATGTCGGACGATGGCCTTGTCATGCCCGACGATTGCCTTGTCAAGCCCGACGATGGCCTTGTCATGCTTGACGAATGCATTGTCATTCCTGACGATGGCCTTGTCATGCCCGACGCTAACCTTGCCATGTCCGAGAGTTGTCTTGTCATGACCTTGTCATGCCCGACGCTGGCCTTGTCATGCCCGACGAAGGCGTCGCCATGTCCGAGAGTGGCATTGGCATAGCCTTGTCAAGCGTGACGATGGCCTTGCCATGCACGACGCTGGTCTTGTCATGCCCGACGCTTGCCTTGTCATGCCCGACGATTGCCTTGTCATGCTCGACGCTGGCATTGACATTCCCTTTTTGATGTCTCACGATGCCCTCACCATGCCCGACGCTGGCCTTATCATGTCCGACGATGGCCTTGTCATGCCCGACGATGGCCTTGTCATGCCCGACGATGGCCTTGTCATGCCCGAAGATGGCCTTGTCATGCCCGACGCGGGCCTAGCCATGTCCGAGAGTTGCCTTGTCATGACCTTGTCATGCCCGACGATGGCCTTGTCATGCCCGGCGATTGCCTTGCCATGCTTGACGCTGGCCTTGCCAAGCCCGACAATGGCCTTGCAATGTCCGAGAGTGTCCTTGCCATGACCTTGTAATGCCCGACGATGGCCTCGCCATGCCTGACGATGGCATTGTCATGTCGGACGATGGCCTTGTCATGCCCGATGATGGCCTTGACATGCCCGACGATGGCCTTGTCATGCCCGACGCTGGCCTTGCCATATCCGAGAGTTGTCTTGTCATGACCTTGTCATGCCCGACGCTGGCCTTGTCATGCCCGACAAAGGCGTCGCCATGTCCGAGAGTGGCATTGGCATAGCCTTGTCAAGCGTGACGATGGCCTTGCCATGCACGACGCTGGCCTTGTCATGCCCGACGCTTGCCTTGTCATGCCCGACGATGGCCTGGTCATGCTCGACGCTGGCATTGACATGCCCTTCTTGATGTCCCACGATGCCCTCACCATGCCTGACGATGGCCTTGTCATGCCCGAAGATGGCCTTGTCATGCCCGACGATGGCCTTGTCATGCCCGACGATGGCCTTGTCATGCCCGACGATTGCCTTGCCATGTCCGAGAGTTACCTTGTCATAACCTTGTCATGCCCGACGATGGCCTTGTCATGCCCGACGATTGCCTTGCCATGCTTGACGCTGGCCTTGCCATGCCCGACAATGGCCTTGTCATGCCCGACGATGGCCTTGTCATGCCCGAAGATTGCCTTGCCATGCTTGACGCTGGCCTTTCCATGCCCGACAATGGCCTTGCCATGTCCGAGAGTGTCCATGCCATGACCTTGTAATGCCCGACGATGGCCTCGCCATGCCCGACGATGGCATTGTCATGTCGGACGATGGCCTTGTCATGCCCGACGATTGCCTTGTCATGCCCGACGATTGCCTTGTCATGCCCGACGATGGCCTTGTCATGCTTGACGATTGCATTGTCATTCCCGACGATGGCCTTGTCATGCCCGACGCTAGCCTTGCCATGTCCGAGAGTTGTCTTGTCATGACCTTGTCATGCCCGACGCTGGCCTTGTCATGCCCGACGAAGGCGTCGCCATGTCCGAGAGTGGCATTGGCATAGCCTTGTCAAGCGTGACGATGGCCTTGCCATGCACGACGCTGGTCTTGGCATGCCCGACGCTTGCCTTGTCATGCCCGACGATGGCCTTGTCATGCTCGACGCTGGCATTGACATGCCCTTTTTGATGTCCCACGATGCCCTCACCATGCCCGACGCTGGCCTTGTCATGTCCGACGATGGCCTTGTCATGCCCGACGATAGCCTTGTCATGCCCGAAGATGGCCTTGTCATGCCCGACGCGGGCCTAGCCATGTCCGTGAGTTGCCTTGTCATGACCTTGTCATGCCCGACGATGGCCTTGTCATGCCCGACGATTGCCTTGCCATGCTTGACGCTGGCCTTGCCAAGCCCGACAATGGCCTTGTCATGCCCGACGATGGCCTTGTCATGCCCGACGATTGCCTTGCCATGCTTGACGCTGGCCTTGCCATGCCCGACAATGGCCTTGCCATGTCCGAGAGTGTCCTTGCCATGACCTTGAAATGCCCGACGATGGCCTCGCCATGCCCGACGATGGCATTGTCAAGTCGGACGATGGTCTTGTCATGCCCGACGATTGCCTTGTCATGCCCGACGATGGCCTTGTCATGCCCGAAGATTGCCTTGCCATGCTTGACGCTGGCCTTGCCATGCCCGACAATGGCCTTGCCATGTCCGAGAGTGTCCATGCCATGACCTTGTAATGCCCGACGATGGCCTCGCCATGCCCGACGATGGCATTGTCATGTCGGACGATGGCCTTGTCATGCCCGACCATTGCCTTGTCATGCCCGACGATGGCCTTGTCATGCTTGACGATTGCATTGTCATTCCCGACGATGGCCTTGTCATGCCCGACGCTAGCCTTGCCATGTCCGAGAGTTGTCTTGTCATGACCTTGTCATGCCCGACGCTGGCCTTGTCATGCCCGACGAAGGCGTCGCCATGTCCGAGAGTGGCATTGGCATAGCCTTGTCAAGCGTGACGATGGCCTTGCCATGCACGACGCTGGCCTTGTCATGCCCGACGCTTGCCTTGTCATGCCCGACGATGGCCTTGTCATGCTCGACGCTGGCATTGACATGCCCTTCTTGATGTCCCACGATGCCCTCACCATGCCCGACGATGGCCTTGTCATGCCCGAAGATGGCCTTGTCATGCCCGACGATGGCCTTGTCATGCCCGAAGATTGCCTTGCCATGCTTGACGCTGGCCTTGCCATGCCCGACAATGGCCTTGCCATGTCCGAGAGTGTCCATGCCATGACCTTGTAATGCCCGACGATGGCCTCGCCATGCCCGACGATGGCATTGTCATGTCGGACGATGGCCTTGTCATGCCCGACCATTGCCTTGTCATGCCCGACGATGGCCTTGTCATGCTTGACGATTGCATTGTCATTCCCGACGATGGCCTTGTCATGCCCGACGCTAGCCTTGCCATGTCCGAGAGTTGTCTTGTCATGACCTTGTCATGCCCGACGCTGGCCTTGTCATGCCCGACGAAGGCGTCGCCATGTCCGAGAGTGGCATTGGCATAGCCTTGTCAAGCGTGACGATGGCCTTGCCATGCACGACGCTGGTCTTGTCATGCCCGACGCTTGCCTTGTCATGCCCGACGATGGCCTTGTCATGCTCGACGCTAGCATTGACATGCCCTTCTTGATGTCCCACGATGCCCTCACCATGCCCGACGATGGCCTTGTCATGCCCGAAGATGGCCTTGTCATGCCCGACGATGGCCTTATCATGCCCGACGATGGCCTTGTCATGCCCGACGGTTGCCTTGCCATGCTTGACGCTGGCCTTGCCATGCCCGACAATGGCCTTGTCATGCCCGACGATGGCCTTGTCATGCCCGAAGATTGCCTTGCCATGCTTGACGTTGGCCTTGCCATGCCCGACAATGGCCTTGCCATGTCCGAGAGTGTCCATGCCATGACCTTGTAATGCCCGACGATGGCCTCGCCATGCCCGACGATGGCATTGTCATGTCGGACGATGGCCTTGTCATGCCCGACGATTGCCTTGTCATGCCCGACGATGGCCTTGTCATGCTTGACGATTGCATTGTCATTCCCGACGATGGCCTTGTCATGCCCGACGCTAGCCTTGCCATGTCCGAGAGTTGTCTTGTCATGACCTTGTCATGCCCGACGCTGGCCTTGTCATGCCCGACGAAGGCGTCGCCATGTCCGAGAGTGGCATTGGCATAGCCTTGTCAAGCGTGACGATGGCCTTGCCATGCACGACGCTGGTCTTGTCATGCCCGACGATGGCCTTGTCATGCCCGAAGATGGCCTTGTCATGCCCGACGCGGGCCTTGCCATGTCCGAGAGTGTCCTTGCCATGACCTTGTAATGCCCGACGATGGCCTCGCCATGCCCGACGATGGCATTGTCAAGTCGGACGATGGTCTTGTCATGCCCGACGATTGCCTTGTCATGCCCGACGATGGCCTTGTCATGCCCGAAGATTGCCTTGCCATGCTTGACGCTGGCCTTGCCATGCCCGACAATGGCCTTGCCATGTCCGAGAGTGTCCATGCCATGACCTTGTAATGCCCGACGATGGCCTCGCCATGCCCGACGATGGCATTGTCATGTCGGACGATGGCCTTGTCATGCCCGACCATTGCCTTGTCATGCCCGACGATGGCCTTGTCATGCTTGACGATTGCATTGTCATTCCCGACGATGGCCTTGTCATGCCCGACGCTAGCCTTGCCATGTCCGAGAGTTGTCTTGTCATGACCTTGTCATGCCCGACGCTGGCCTTGTCATGCCCGACGAAGGCGTCGCCATGTCCGAGAGTGGCATTGGCATAGCCTTGTCAAGCGTGACGATGGCCTTGCCATGCACGACGCTGGCCTTGTCATGCCCGACGCTTGCCTTGTCATGCCCGACGATGGCCTTGTCATGCTCGACGCTGGCATTGACATGCCCTTCTTGATGTCCCACGATGCCATCACCATGCCCGACGATGGCCTTGTCATGCCCGAAGATGGCCTTGTCATGCCCGACGATGGCCTTATCATGCCCGACGATGGCCTTGTCATGCCCGACGCGGGCCTAGCCATGTCCGTGAGTTGCCTTGTCATGACCTTGTCATGCCCGACGATGGCCTTGTAATGCATGACGATTGCCTTGCCATGCTTGACGCTGGCCTTGCCAAGCCCGACAATGGCCTTGTCATGCCCGACGATGGCCTTGTCATGCCCGACGATTGCCTTGCCATGCTTGACGCTGGCCTTGCCATGCCCGACAATGGCCTTGCCATGTCCGAGAGTGTCCTTGCCATGACCTTGTAATGCCCGACGATGGCCTCGCCATGCCCGACGATGGCATTGTCAAGTCGGACGATGGTCTTGTCATGCCCGACGATTGCCTTGTCATGCCCGGCGATGGCCTTGTCATGCTTGAAAATTGCATTGTCATTCCCGACGATGGCCTTGTCATGCCCGACGCTAGCCTTGCCATGTCCGAGAGTTTTCTTATCATGACCTTGTCATGCCCGACGCTGGCCTTGTCATGCCCGACGAAGGCGTCGCCATGTCCGAGAGTGGCATTGGCATAGCCTTGTCAAGCGTGACGATGGCCTTGCCATGCACGACGCTGGTCTTGTCATGCCCGACGCTTGCCTTGTCATGCCCGACGATGGCCTTGTCATGCTCGACGCTGGCATTGACATGCCCTTTTTGATGTCCCACGATGCCCTCACCATGCCCGACGCTGGCCTTGTCATGTCCGACGATGGCCTTGTCATGCCCGACGATGGCCTTGTCATGCCCGAAGATGGCCTTGTCATGCCCGACGCGGGCCTAGCCATGTCCGTGAGTTGCCTTGTCATGACCTTGTCATGCCCGACGATGGCCTTGTAATGCATGACGATTGCCTTGCCATGCTTGACGCTGGCCTTGCCAAGCCCGACAATGGCCTTGTCATGCCCGACGATGGCCTTGTCATGCCCGACGATTGCCTTGCCATGCTTGACGCTGGCCTTGCCATGTCCGAGAGTGTCCTTGCCATGACCTTGTAATGCCCGACGATGGCCTCGCCATGCCCGACGATGGCATTGTCATGTCGGACGATGGACTTGCCATGCCCGACGATGCCCTCACCATGCCCGACGATGGCCTTGTCATGCCCAACGCGGGCCTAGCCATGTCCGAGAGTTGCCTTGTCATAACCTTGTCATGCCCGACGATGGCCTTGTCATGCCCGACGATTGCCTTGCCATGCTTGACGCTGGCCTTGCCATGCCCGACAATGGCCTTGTCATGCCCGACGATGGCCTTGTCATGCCCGACGATTGCCTTGCCATGCTTGACGCTGGCCTTGCCATGCCCGACAATGGCCTTGCCATGTCCGAGAGTGTCCTTACCATGACCTTGTAATGCCCGACATTGGCCTCGCCATGCCCGACGATGGCATTGTCATGTCGGACGATGGCCTTGTCATGCCCGACGATGGCCTTGTCATGCTTGACGATTGCATTGTCATTCCCGACGATGGCCTTGTTATGCCCGACGCTAGCCTTGCCATGTCCGAGCGTTGTCTTGTCATGACCTTGTCATGCCCGACGCTGGCCTTGTCATGCCCGACGAAGGCGTCGCCATGTCCGAGAGTGGCATTGGCATAGCCTTGTCAAGCGTGACGATGGCCTTGCCATGCACGACGCTGGTCTTGTCATGCCCGACGCTTGCCTTGTCATGCAAGACGATGGCCTTTTCATGCTCGACGCTAGCCTTGCCATGTTCGAGAGTTGTCTTGTCATGACCTTGCCATGCCCGACGCTGGCCTTGTCATGCCCGACGAAGGCGTCGCCATGTCCGAGAGTGGCATTGGCATAGCCTTGTCAAGCGTGACGATGGGCTTGCCATGCACGACGCTGGTCTTGTCATGCCCGACGCTTGCCTTGTCATGCCCGACGATGGCCTTGTCATGCTCGACGCTGGCATTGACATGCCCTTTTTGATGTCCCACGATGCCCTCACTATGCCCGACGCTGGCCTTGTCATGTCCGACGATGGCCTTGTCATGCCCGACGATGGCCTTGTCATGCCCGAAGATGGCCTTGTCATGCCCGACGCGGGCCTAGCCATGTCCGAGAGTTGCCTTGTCATGACCTTGTCATGCCCGACGATGGCCTTGTAATGCCCGACGATGGCCTCGCCATGCCCGACGATGGCATTGTCAAGTCGGACGCTGGCCTTGCCATGCCCGACAATGGCCTTGTCATGCCCGACGATGGCCTTGTCATGCCCGAAGATTGCCTTGCCATGCTTGACGCTGGCCTTGCCATGCCCGACAATGGCCTTGCCATGTCCGAGAGTGTCCATGCCATGACCTTGTAATGCCCGACGATGGCCTCGCCATGCCCGACGATGGCGTCGCCATGCCCGACGATGGCGTCGCCATGCCCGACGATGGCCTTATCATGCCCGACGATGGCGTCGCCATGCCCGACGATGGCGTCGCCATGCCCGACGATGGCATTGTCATGTCGGACGATGGCCTTGTCATGCCCGACGATTGCCTTGTCATGCCCGACGATGGCCTTGTCATGCTTGACGATTGCATTGTCATTCCCGACGATGGCCTTGTCATGCCCGACGCTAGCCTTGCCATGTCCGAGAGTTGTCTTGTCATGACCTTGTCATGCCCGACGCTGGCCTTGTCATGCCCGACGAAGGCGTCGCCATGTCCGAGAGTGGCATTGGCATAGCCTTGTCAAGCGTGACGATGGCCTTGCCATGCACGACGCTGGTCTTGTCATGCCCGACGCTTGCCTTGTCATGCCCGACGATGGCCTTGTCATGCTCGACGCTGGCATTGACATGCCCTTTTTGATGTCCCACGATGCCCTCACTATGCCCGACGTTGGCCTTGTCATGTCCGACGATGGCCTTGTCATGCCCGACGATGGCCTTGTCATGCCCGAAGATGGCCTTGTCATGCCCGACGCGGGCCTAGCCATGTCCGAGAGTTGCCTTGTCATGACCTTGTCATGCCCGACGATGGCCTTGTCATGCCCGACGATTGCCTTGCCATGCTTGACGCTGGCCTTGCCAAGCCCGACAATGGCCTTGTCATGCCCGACGATTGCCTTGCCATGCTTGTCACTGGCCTTGCCATGCCCGACAATGGCCTTGCCATGTCCGAGAGTGTCCTTGCCATGACCTTGTAATGCCCGACGATGGCCTCGCCATGCCCGACGATGGCATTGTCAAGTCGGACGATGGTCTTGTCATGCCCGACGATTGCCTTGTCATGCCCGACGATGGCCTTGTCATGCCCGAAGATTGCCTTGCCATGCTTGACGCTGGCCTTGCCATGCCCGACAATGGCCTTGCCATGTCCGAGAGTCTCCATGCCATGACCTTGTAATGCCCGACGATGGCCTCGCCATGCCCGACGATGGCATTGTCATGTCGGACGATGGTCTTGTCATGCCCGACGATTGCCTTGTCATGCCCGGCGATGGCCTTGTCATGCTTGACGATTGCATTGTCATTCCCGACGATGGCCTTGTCATGCCCGACGCTAGCCTTGCCATGTCCGAGAGTTGTCTTGTCATGACCTTGTCATGCCCGACGCTGGCCTTGTCATGCCCGACGAAGGCGTCGCCATGTCCGAGAGTGGCATTGGCATAGCCTTGTCAAGCGTGACGATGGCCTTGCCATGCACGACGCTGGCCTTGTCATGCCCGACGCTTGCCTTGTCATGCCCGACGATGGCCTTGTCATGCTCGACGCTGGCATTGAAATGCCCTTCTTGATGTCCCACGATGCCCTCACCATGCCCGACGATGGCCTTGTCATGCCTGAAGATGGCCTTGTCATGCCCGACGATGGCCTTATCATGCCCGACGATGGCCTTGTCATGCCCGACGATTGCCTTGCCATGCTTGACGCTGGCCTTGCCATGCCCGACAATGGCCTTGTCATGCCCGACGATGGCCTTGTCATGCCCGAAGATTGCCTTGCCATGCTTGACGCTGGCCTTGCCATGCCCGACAATGGCCTTGCCATGTCCGAGAGTCTCCATGCCATGACCTTGTAATGCCCGACGATGGCCTCGCCATGCCCGACGATGGCATTGTCATGTCGGACGATGGTCTTGTCATGCCCGACGATTGCCTTGTCATGCCCGGCGATGGCCTTGTCATGCTTGACGATTGCATTGTCATTCCCGACGATGGCCTTGTCATGCCCGACGCTAGCCTTGCCATGTCCGAGAGTTGTCTTGTCATGACCTTGTCATGCCCGACGCTGGCCTTGTCATGCCCGACGAAGGCGTCGCCATGTCCGAGAGTGGCATTGGCATAGCCTTGTCAAGCGTGACGATGGCCTTGCCATGCACGACGCTGGCCTTGTCATGCCCGACGCTTGCCTTGTCATGCCCGACGATGGCCTTGTCATGCTCGACGCTGGCATTGACATGCCCTTCTTGATGTCCCACGATGCCCTCACCATGCCCGACGATGGCCTTGTCATGCCCGACGATTGCCTTGTCATGCCCGACGATGGCCTTGTCATGCCCGAAGATTGCCTTGCCATGCTTGACGCTGGCCTTGCCATGCCCGACAATGGCCTTGCCATGTCCGAGAGTCTCCATGCCATGACCTTGTAATGCCCGACGATGGCCTCGCCATGCCCGACGATGGCATTGTCATGTCGGACGATGGTCTTGTCATGCCCGACGATTGCCTTGTCATGCCCGGCGATGGCCTTGTCATGCTTGACGATTGCATTGTCATTCCCGACGATGGCCTTGTCATGCCCGACGCTAGCCTTGCCATGTCCGAGAGTTGTCTTGTCATGACCTTGTCATGCCCGACGCTGGCCTTGTCATGCCCGACGAAGGCGTCACCATGTCCGAGAGTGGCATTGGCATAGCCTTGTCAAGCGTGACGATGGCCTTGCCATGCACGACGCTGGCCTTGTCATGCCCGACGCTTGCCTTGTCATGCCCGACGATGGCCTTGTCATGCTCGACGCTGGCATTGACATGCCCTTCTTGATGTCCCACGATGCCCTCACCATGCCCGACGATGGCCTTGTCATGCCCGAAGATGGCCTTGTCATGCCCGACGATGGCCTTATCATGCCCGACGATGGCCTTGTCATGCCCGACGATTGCCTTGCCATGCTTGACGCTGGCCTTGCCATGCCCGACAATGGCCTTGTCATGCCCGACGATGGCCTTGTCATGCCCGAAGATTGCCTTGCCATGCTTGACGCTGGCCTTGCCATGCCCGACAATGGCCTTGCCATGTCCGAGAGTCTCCATGCCATGACCTTGTAATGCCCGACGATGGCCTCGCCATGCCCGACGATGGCCTCGCCATGCCCGACGATGGCATTGTCATGTCGGACGATGGTCTTGTCATGCCCGACGATTGCCTTGTCATGCCCGGCGATGGCCTTGTCATGCTTGACGATTGCATTGTCATTCCCGACGATGGCCTTGTCATGCCCGACGCTAGCCTTGCCATGTCCGAGAGTTGTCTTGTCATGACCTTGTCATGCCCGACGCTGGCCTTGTCATGCCCGACGAAGGCGTCGCCATGTCCGAGAGTGGCATTGGCATAGCCTTGTCAAGCGTGACGATGGCCTTGCCATGCACGACGCTGGCCTTGTCATGCCCGATGCTTGCCTTGTCATGCCCGACGATGGCCTTGTCATGCTCGACGCTGGCATTGACATGCCCTTCTTGATGTCCCACGATGCCCTCACCATGCCCGACGATGGCCTTGTCATGCCCGAAGATGGCCTTGTCATGCCCGACGATGGCCTTATCATGCCCGACGATGGCCTTGTCATGCCCGACGATTGCCTTGCCATGCTTGACGCTGGCCTTGCCATGCCCGACAATGGCCTTGTCATGCCCGACGATGGCCTTGTCATGCCCGAAGATTGCCTTGCCATGCTTGACGCTGGCCTTGCCATGCCCGACAATGGCCTTGCCATGTCCGAGTGTGTCCATGCCATGACCTTGTAATGCCCGACGATGGCCTCGCCATGCCCGACGATGGCATTGTCATGTCGGACGATGGCCTTGTCATGCCCGACGATTGCCTTGTCATGCCCGACGATGGCCTTGTCATGCTTGACGATTGCATTGTCATTCCCGACGATGGCCTTGTCATGCCCGACGCTAGCCTTGCCATGTCCGAGAGTTGTCTTGTCATGACCTTGTCATGCCCGACGCTGGCCTTGTCATGCCCGACGAAGGCGTCGCCATGTCCGAGAGTGGCATTGGCATAGCCTTGTCAAGCGTGACGATGGCCTTGCCATGCACGACGCTGGTCTTGTCATGCCCGACGCTTGCCTTGTCATGCCCGACGATGGCCTTGTCATGCTCGACGCTGGCATTGACATGCCCTTTTTGATGTCCCACGATGCCCTCACTATGCCCGACGCTGGCCTTGTCATGTCCGACGATGGCCTTGTCATGCCCGACGATGGCCTTGTCATGCCCGAAGATGGCCTTGTCATGCCCGACGCGGGCCTAGGCATGTCCGAGAGTTGCCTTGTCATGACCTTGTCATGCCCGACGATGGCCTTGTCATGCCCGACGATTGCCTTGCCATGCTTGACGCTGGCCTTGCCAAGCCCGACAATGGCCTTGTCATGCCCGACGATGGCCTTGTCATGCCCGACGATTGCCTTGCCATGCTTGACACTGGCCTTGCCATGCCCGACAATGGCCTTGCCATGTCCGAGAGTGTCCTTGCCATGACCTTGAATGCCCGACGATGGCCTCGCCATGCCCGACGATGGCATTGTCAAGTCGGACGATGGTCTTGTCATGCCCGACGATTGCCTTGTCATGCCCGGCGATGGCCTTGTCATGCTTGAAGATTGCATTGTCATTCCCGACGATGGCCTTGTCATGCCCGACGCTAGCCTTGCCATGTCCGAGAGTTGTCTTGTCATGACCTTGTCATGCCCGACGCTGGCCTTGTCATGCCCGACGAAGGCGTCGCCATGTCCGAGAGTGGCATTGGCATAGCCTTGTCAAGCGTGACGATGGCCTTGCCATGCACGACGCTGGTCTTGTCATGCCCGACGCTTGCCTTGTCATGCCCGACGATGGCCTTGTCATGCTCGACGCTGGCATTGACATGCCCTTTTTGATGTCCCACGATGCCCTCACCATGCCCGACGCTGGCCTTGTCATGTCCGACGATGGCCTTGTCATGCCCGACGATGGCCTTGTCATGCCCGAAGATGGCCTTGTCATGCCCGACGCGGGCCTAGCCATGTCCGTGAGTTGCCTTGTCATGACCTTGTCATGCCCGACGATGGCCATGTCATGCCCGACGATTGCCTTGCCATGCTTGACGCTGGCCTTGCCAAGCCCGACAATGGCCTTGTCATGCCCGACGATGGCCTTGTCATGCCCGACGATTGCCTTGCCATGCTTGACGCTGGCCTTGCCATGCCCGACAATGGCCTTGCCATGTCCGAGAGTGTCCTTGCCATGACCTTGTAATGCCCGACGATGGCCTCGCCATGCCCGACGATGGCATTGTCATGTCGGACGATGGTCTTGTCATGCCCGACGATTGCCTTGTCATGCCCGACGATGGCCTTGTCATGCTTGACGATTGCCTTGCCATGCTTGACGCTGGCCTTGTCATGCCCAACGATGCCCTCACCATGCCCGACGATGGCCTTGTCATGCCCAACGCGGGCCTAGCCATGTCCGAGAGTTGCCTTGTCATAACCTTGTCATGCCCGACGATGGCCTTGTCATGCCCGAATATTGCCTTGCCATGCTTGACGCTGGCCTTGCCATGCCCGACAATGGCCTTGTCATGCCCGACGATGGCCTTGTCATGCCCGACGATTGCCTTGCCATGTCCGAGAGTGTCGTTACCATGACCTTGTAATGCCTGACGATGGCCTCGCCATGCCCGACGATGGCATTGTCATGTCGGACGATGGCCTTGTCATGCCCGACGATTGCCTTGTCATGCCCGACGATGGCCTTGTCATGCTTGACGATTGCATTGTCATTCCCGACGATGGCCTTGTCATGCCCGACGCTAGCCTTGCCATGTCCGAGAGTTGTCTTGTCATGACCTTGTCATGCCCGACGCTGGCCTTGTCATGCCCGACGAAGGCGTCGCCATGTCCGAGAGTGGCATTGGCATAGCCTTGTCAAGCGTGGCGATGGCCTTGCCATGCACGACGCTGGTCTTGTCATGCCCGACGCTTGCCTTGTCATGCCCGACGATGGCCTTTTCATGCTCGACGCTGGCATTGACATGCCCTTTTTGATGTCCCACGATGCCCTCACCATGCCCGACGCTGGCCTTGTCATGTCCGACGATGGCCTTGTCATGCCCGACGATGGCCTTGTCATGCCCGAAGATGGCCTTGTCATGCCCTACGCGGGCCTAGCCATGTCCGAGAGTTGCCTTGTCATGACCTTGTCATGCCCGACGATGGCCTTGCCATGCTTGACGCTGGCCTTGCGAAGCCCGACAATGGCCTTGTCATGCCCGACGATGGCCTTGTCATGCCCGACGATTGCCTTGCCATGCTTGACGCTGGCCTTGCCATGCCCGACAATGGCCTTGCCATGTCCGAGAGTGTCCTTGCCATGACCTTGTAATGCCCGACGATGGCCTCGCCATGCCCGACGATGGCATTGTCATGTCGGACGATGGTCTTGTCATGGCCGACGATTGCCTTGTCATGCCGGACGATGGCCTTGTCATGCTTGACGATTGCATTGTCATTCCCGACGATGGCCTTGTCATGCCCGACGCTAGCCTTGCCATGTCCGAGAGTTGTCTTGTCATGACCTTGTCATGCCCGACGCTGGCCTTGTCATGCGCGACGAAGGCGTCGCCATGTCCGAGAGTGGCATTGGCATAGCCTTGTCAAGCGTGACGATGGCCTTGCCATGCACGACGCTGGTCTTGTCATGCCCGACGCTTGCCTTGTCATGCCCGACGATGGCCTTGTCATGCTCGACGCTGGCATTGACATGCCCTTTTTGATGTCCCACGATGCCCTCACCATGCCCGACGCTGGCCTTGTCATGTCCGACGATGGCCTTGTCATGCCCGACGATGGCCTTGTCATGCCCGACGCGGGCCTAGCCATGTCCGAGAGTTGCCTTGTCATGACCTTGTCATGCCCGACGATGGCCTTGTCATGCCCGACGATTGCCTTGTCATGCTTGACGTTGGCCTTGCCAAGCCCGACAATGGCCTTGTCATGCCCGACGATGGCCTTGTCATGCCCGACGATTGCCTTGCCATGCTTGACGCTGGCCTTGCCATGCCCGAAAATGGCCTTGCCATGTCCGAGAGTGTCCTTGCCATGACGTTGTAATGCCCGACGATGGCCTCGCCATGCCCGACGATGGCATTGTCATGTCGGACGATGGTCTTGTCATGCCCAACGATTGCCTTGTCATGCCCGACGATGGCCTTGTCATGCTTGACGATTGCCTTGCCGCCCGACGATGGCCTTGTCATGCTTGACGATTGCCTTGCCGCCCGACGATGGCCTTGTCATGCCCAACGCGGTCCTAGCCATGTCCGAGAGTTGCCTTGTCATGACCTTGTCATGCCCGACGATGGCCTTGTCATGCCCGACGATTGCCTTGCCATGCTTGACGTTGGCCTTGCCATGCCCGACAATGGCCTTGCCATGTCCGAGAGTGTCCTTGCCATGACCTTGTAATGCCCGACGATGGCCTCGCCATGCCCGACGATGGCATTGTCATGTCGGACGATGGCCTTGTCATGCCCGATGATGCCCTTGACATGCCCGACGATGGCCTTGTCATGCTTGACGATTGCATTGTCATTCCCGACGATGGCCTTGTCATGCCCGACGTTGGCCTTGCCATGTCCGAGAGTTGTCTTGTCATGACCTTGTCATGCCCGACGAAGGCGTCGCCATGTCCGAGAGTGGCATTGGCATAGCCTTGTCAAGCGTGACGATGGCCTTGCCATGCACGACGCTGGCCTTGTCATGCCCGACGCTTGCCTTGTCATGCCCGACCATGGCCTTGTCATGCTCAACGTTGGCATTGACATGCCCTTCTTGATGTCCCACCATGCCCTCACCATGCCCGACGATGGCCTTGTCATGCCTGAAGATCGCCTTGTCATGCCCGACGATGGCCTTGTCATGCCCGACGATGGCCTTGTCATGCCCGACGATTGCCTTGCCATGTCCGAGAGTTGCCTTGTCATATCCTTGTCATGCCCGACGATGGCCTTGTCATGCCCGACGATTGCCTTGCCATGCTTGACGCTGGCCTTGCCATGCCCGACAATGGCCTTGTCATGCCCGACGATGGCCTTGTCATGCCCGACGATTGCCTTGCCATGTTTGACGCTGGCTTTGCCATGCCCGACAATGGCCTTGCCATGTCCGAGAGTATCCTTGCCATGACCTTGTAATGCCCGACGATGGCTTCGCCATGCCCGACGATGGCATTGTCATGTCGGACGATGGCCTTGTCATGCCCGACGATTGCCTTGTCATGCCCGACGATGGCCTTGTCATGCTTGACGATTGCATTGTCATTCCTGACGATGGCCTTGTCATGCCCGACGCTAGCCTTGCCATGTCCGAGAGTGGTCTTGTCATGACCTTGTCATGCCCGACGCTGGCCTTGTCATGCCCGACGAAGGCGTCGCCATGTCCGAGAGTGGCATTGGCATAGCCTTGTCAAGCGTGACGATGGTCTTGCTATGCACGACGCTGGTCTTGTCATGCCCGACGCTTGCCTTGTCATGCCCGACGATGGCCTTGTCATGCTCGACGCTGGCATTGACATGCCCTTTTTGATGTCCCACGATGCCCTTACCATGCCCGACGCTGGCCTTGTCATGTCCGACGATGGCCTTGTCATGCCCGACGCTAGCCTTGCCATGTCCGAGAGTTGTCTTGTCATGACCTTGTCATGCCCGACGCTGGCCTTGTCATGCCCGACGAAGGCGTCACCATGTCCGAGAGTGGCATTGGCATAGCCTTGTCAAGCGTGACGATGGCCTTGCCATGCACGACGCTGGTCTTGTCATGCCCGACGCTTGCCTTGTCATGCCCGACGATGGCCTTTTCATGCTCGACGCTGGCATTGACATGCCCTTTTTGATGTCCCACGATGCCCTCACCATGCCCGACGTTGGCCTTGTCATGTCCGACGATGGCCTTGTCATGCCCGACGATGGCCTTGTCATGCCCGAAGATGGCCTTGTCATGCCCGACGCGGGCCTAGCCATGTCCGAGAGTTGCCTTGTCATGACCTTGTCATGCCCGACGATGGCCTTGCCATGCTTGACGCTGGCCTTGCCAAGCCCGACAATGGCCTTGTCATGCCCGACGATGGCCTTGTCATGCCCGACGATTGCCTTGCCATGCTTGACGCTGGCCTTGCCATGCCCGACAATGGCCTTGCCATGTCCGAGAGTGTCCTTGCCATGACCTTGTAATGCCCGACGATGGCCTCGCCATGCCCGACAATGGCATTGTCATGTCGGACGATGGTCTTGTCATGCCCGACGATTGCCTTTTCATGCCCGACGATGGCCTTGTCATGCTTGACGATTGCATTGTCATTCCCGACGATGGCCTTGTCATGCCCGACGCTAGCCTTGCCATGTCCGAGAGTTGTCTTGTCATGACCTTGTCATGCCCGACGCTGGCCTTGTCATGCCCGACGAAGGCGTCACCATGTCCGAGAGTGGCATTGGCATAGCCTTGTCAAGCGTGACGATGGCCTTGCCATGCACGACGCTGGTCTTGTCATGCCCGACGCTTGCCTTGTCATGCCCGACGATGGCCTTTTCATGCTCGACGCTGGCATTGACATGCCCTTTTTGATGTCCCACGATGCCCTCACCATGCCCGACGTTGGCCTTGTCATGTCCGACGATGGCCTTGTCATGCCCGACGATGGCCTTGTCATGCCCGAAGATGGCCTTGTCATGCCCGACGCGGGCCTAGCCATGTCCGAGAGTTGCCTTGTCATGACCTTGTCATGCCCGACGATGGCCTTGCCATGCTTGACGCTGGCCTTGCCAAGCCCGACAATGGCCTTGTCATGCCCGACGATGGCCTTGTCATGCCCGACGATTGCCTTGCCATGCTTGACGCTGGCCTTGCCATGCCCGACAATGGCCTTGCCATGTCCGAGAGTGTCCTTGCCATGACCTTGTAATGCCCGACGATGGCCTCGCCATGCCCGACAATGGCATTGTCATGTCGGACGATGGTCTTGTCATGCCCGACGATTGCCTTTTCATGCCCGACGATGGCCTTGTCATGCTTGACGATTGCATTGTCATTCCCGACGATGGCCTTGTCATGCCCGACGCTAGCCTTGCCATGTCCGAGAGTTGTCTTGTCATGACCTTGTCATGCCCGACGCTGGCCTTGTCATGCCCGACGAAGGCGTCACCATGTCCGAGAGTGGCATTGGCATAGCCTTGTCAAGCGTGACGATGGCCTTGCCATGCACGACGCTGGTCTTGTCATGCCCGACGCTTGCCTTGTCATGCCCGACGATGGCCTTTTCATGCTCGACGCTGGCATTGACATGCCCTTTTTGATGTCCCACGATGCCCTCACCATGCCCGACGTTGGCCTTGTCATGTCCGACGATGGCCTTGTCATGCCCGACGATGGCCTTGTCATGCCCGAAGATGGCCTTGTCATGCCCGACGCGGGCCTAGCCATGTCCGAGAGTTGCCTTGTCATGACCTTGTCATGCCCGACGATGGCCTTGCCATGCTTGACGCTGGCCTTGCCAAGCCCGACAATGGCCTTGTCATGCCCGACGATGGCCTTGTCATGCCCGACGATTGCCTTGCCATGCTTGACGCTGGCCTTGCCATGCCCGACAATGGCCTTGCCATGTCCGAGAGTGTCCTTGCCATGACCTTGTAATGCCCGACGATGGCCTCGCCATGCCCGACAATGGCATTGTCATGTCGGACGATGGTCTTGTCATGCCCGACGATTGCCTTTTCATGCCCGACGATGGCCTTGTCATGCTTGACGATTGCATTGTTATTCCCGACGATGGCCTTGTCATGCCCGACGCTAGCCTTGCCATGTCCGAGAGTTGTCTTGTCATGACCTTGTCATGCCCGACGCTGGCCTAGTCATGCCCGACGAAGGCGTCGCCATGTCCGAGAGTGGCATTGGCATAGCCTTGTCAAGCGTGACGATGGCCTTGCCATGCACGACGCTGGTCTTGTCATGCCCGACGCTTGCCTTGTCATGCCCGACGATGGCCTTGTCATGCTCGACGCTGGCATTGACATGCCCTTTTTGATGTCCCACGATGCCCTCACCATGCCCGACGCTGGCCTTGTCATGTCCGACGATGGCCTTGTCATGCCCGACGATGGCCTTGTCATGCCCGAAGATGGCCTTGTCATGCCCGACGCGGGCCTAGCCATGTCCGAGAGTTGCCTTGTCATGACCTTGTCATGCCCGACGATGGCCTTGCCATGCTTGACGCTGGCCTTGCCAAGCCCGACAATGGCCTTGTCATGCCCGACGATGGCCTTGTCATGCCCGACGATTGCCTTGCCATGCTTGACGCTGGCCTTGCCATGCCCGACAATGGCCTAGCCATGTCCGAGAGTGTCCTTGCCATGACCTTGTAATGCCCGACGATGGCCTCGCCATGCCCGACAATGGCATTGTCATGTCGGACGATGGTCTTGTCATGCCCGACGATTGCCTTTTCATGCCCGACGATGGCCTTGTCATGCTTGACGATTGCATTGTCATTCCCGACGATGGCCTTGTCATGCCCGACGCTAGCCTTGCCATGTCCGAGAGTTGTCTTGTCATGACCTTGTCATGCCCGACGCTGGCCTTGTCATGCCCGACGAAGGCGTCACCATGTCCGAGAGTGGCATTGGCATAGCCTTGTCAAGCGTGACGATGGCCTTGCCATGCACGACGCTGGTCTTGTCATGCCCGACGCTTGCCTTGTCATGCCCGACGATGGCCTTTTCATGCTCGACGCTGGCATTGACATGCCCTTTTTGATGTCCCACGATGCCCTCACCATGCCCGACGTTGGCCTTGTCATGTCCGACGATGGCCTTGTCATGCCCGACGATGGCCTTGTCATGCCCGAAGATGGCCTTGTCATGCCCGACGCGGGCCTAGCCATGTCCGAGAGTTGCCTTGTCATGACCTTGTCATGCCCGACGATGGCCTTGCCATGCTTGACGCTGGCCTTGCCAAGCCCGACAATGGCCTTGTCATGCCCGACGATGGCCTTGTCATGCCCGACGATTGCCTTGCCATGCTTGACGCTGGCCTTGCCATGCCCGACAATGGCCTTGCCATGTCCGAGAGTGTCCTTGCCATGACCTTGTAATGCCCGACGATGGCCTCGCCATGCCCGACAATGGCATTGTCATGTCGGACGATGGTCTTGTCATGCCCGACGATTGCCTTGTCATGCCCAACGATGGCCTTTTCATGCTCGACGCTGGCATTGACATGCCCTTTTTGATGTCCCACGATGCCCTCACCATGCCCGACGTTGGCCTTGTCATGTCCGACGATGGCCTTGTCATGCCCGACGATGGCCTTGTCATGCCCGAAGATGGCCTTGTCATGCCCGACGCGGGCCTAGCCATGTCCGAGAGTTGCCTTGTCATGACCTTGTCATGCCCGACGATGGCCTTGCCATGCTTGACGCTGGCCTTGCCAAGCCCGACAATGGCCTTGTCATGCCCGACGATGGCCTTGTCATGCCCGACGATTGCCTTGCCATGCTTGACGCTGGCCTTGCCATGCCCGACAATGGCCTTGCCATGTCCGAGAGTGTCCTTGCCATGACCTTGTAATGCCCGACGATGGCCTCGCCATGCCCGACAATGGCATTGTCATGTCGGACGATGGTCTTGTCATGCCCGACGATTGCCTTTTCATGCCCGACGATGGCCTTGTCATGCTTGACGATTGCATTGTCATTCCCGACGATGGCCTTGTCATGCCCGACGCTAGCCTTGCCATGTCCGAGAGTTGTCTTGTCATGACCTTGTCATGCCCGACGCTGGCCTTGTCATGCCCGACGAAGGCGTCACCATGTCCGAGAGTGGCATTGGCATAGCCTTGTCAAGCGTGACGATGGCCTTGCCATGCACGACGCTGGTCTTGTCATGCCCGACGCTTGCCTTGTCATGCCCGACGATGGCCTTTTCATGCTCGACGCTGGCATTGACATGCCCTTTTTGATGTCCCACGATGCCCTCACCATGCCCGACGTTGGCCTTGTCATGTCCGACGATGGCCTTGTCATGCCCGACGATGGCCTTGTCATGCCCGAAGATGGCCTTGTCATGCCCGACGCGGGCCTAGCCATGTCCGAGAGTTGCCTTGTCATGACCTTGTCATGCCCGACGATGGCCTTGCCATGCTTGACGCTGGCCTTGCCAAGCCCGACAATGGCCTTGTCATGCCCGACGATGGCCTTGTCATGCCCGACGATTGCCTTGCCATGCTTGACGCTGGCCTTGCCATGCCCGACAATGGCCTTGCCATGTCCGAGAGTGTCCTTGCCATGACCTTGTAATGCCCGACGATGGCCTCGCCATGCCCGACAATGGCATTGTCATGTCGGACGATGGTCTTGTCATGCCCGACGATTGCCTTTTCATGCCCGACGATGGCCTTGTCATGCTTGACGATTGCATTGTTATTCCCGACGATGGCCTTGTCATGCCCGACGCTAGCCTTGCCATGTCCGAGAGTTGTCTTGTCATGACCTTGTCATGCCCGACGCTGGCCTAGTCATGCCCGACGAAGGCGTCGCCATGTCCGAGAGTGGCATTGGCATAGCCTTGTCAAGCGTGACGATGGCCTTGCCATGCACGACGCTGGTCTTGTCATGCCCGACGCTTGCCTTGTCATGCCCGACGATGGCCTTGTCATGCTCGACGCTGGCATTGACATGCCCTTTTTGATGTCCCACGATGCCCTCACCATGCCCGACGCTGGCCTTGTCATGTCCGACGATGGCCTTGTCATGCCCGACGATGGCCTTGTCATGCCCGAAGATGGCCTTGTCATGCCCGACGCGGGCCTAGCCATGTCCGAGAGTTGCCTTGTCATGACCTTGTCATGCCCGACGATGGCCTTGTCATGCCTGACGATTGCCTTGCCATGCTTGACGTTGGCCTTGCCAAGCCCGACAATGGCCTTTTCATGCCCGACGATGGCCTTGTCATGCCCGACGATTGCCTTGCCATGCTTGACGCTGGCCTTGCCATGCCCGACAATGGCCTTGCCATGTCCGAGAGTGCCCTTGCCATGACCTAGTAATGCCCGACGATGGCCTCGCCATGCCCGACGATGGCATTGTCATGTCGGACGATGGTCTTGTCATGCCCGACGATTGCCTTGTCATGCCCGACGATGGCCTTGTCATGCTTGACGATTGCCTTGCCGCCCGACGATGACCTTGTCATGCCCAACGCGGGCCTAGCCATGTCCGAGAGTTGCCTTGTCATGACCTTGTCATGCCCGACGATGGCCTTGTCATGCCCGACGATTGCCTTGCCATGCTTGACGCTGGCCTTGCCATGCCCGACAATGGCCTTGTAATGCCCGACGGATGGCCTCGCCATGCCCGACGATGGCATTGTCATGTCGGACGATGGCCTTGTCATGCCCGATGATGGCCTTGACATGCCCGACGATGGCCTTGTCATGCTTGACGATTGAATTGTCATTCCCGACGATGGCCTTGTCATGCCCGACGCTGGCCTTGCCATGTCCGAGAGTTGTCTTGTCATGACCTTGTCATGCCCGACGAAGGCGTCGCCATGTCCGAGAGTGGCATTGGCATAGCCTTGTCAAGCGTGACGATGGCCTTGCCATGCACGACGCTGGCCTTGTCATGCCCGACGCTTGCCTTGTCATGCCCGACGATGGCCTTGTCATGCTCGACGCTGGCATTGACATGCCCTTCTTGATGTCCCACGATGCCCTCACCATGCCCGACGATGGCCTTGTCATGCCCGAAGATGGCCTTGTCATGCCCGACGATGGCCTTGTCATGCCCGACGATGGCCTTGTCATGCCCGACGATTGCCTTGCCATGCTTGCCGCTGGCCTTGCCATGCCCGACAATGGCCTTGTCATGCCCGACGATGGCCTTGTCATGCCCGACGATTGCCTTGCCATGCTTGACGCTGGCTTTGCCATGCCCGACAATGGCCTTGCCATGTCCGAGAGTGTCCTTGCCATGACCTTGTAATGCCTGACGATGGCCTCGCCATGCCCGACGATGGCATTGTCATGTCGGACGATGGCCTTGTCATGCCCGACGATTGCCTTGTCATGCCCGACGATGGCCTTGTCATGCTTGACGATTGCATTGTCATTCCGGACGATGGCCTTGTCATGCCCGACGCTAGCCTTGCCATGTCCGAGAGTTGTCTTGTCATGACCTTGTCATGCCCGACGTTGGCCTTGTCATGCCCGACGAAGGCGTCGCCATGTCCGAGAGTGGCATTGGCATAGCCTTGTCAAGCGTGACGATGGTCTTGCCATGCACGACGCTGGTCTTGTCATGCCCGACGCTTGCCTTGTCATGCCCGACGATGGCCTTGTCATGCTCGACGCTGGCATTGACATGCCCTTTTTGATGTCCCACGATGCCCTCACCATGCCCGACGCTGGCCTTGTCATGCCCGACGATGGCCTTGTCATGCCCGAAGATGGACTTGTCATGCCCGACGCGGGCCTAGCCATGTCCGAGAGTTGCCTTGTCATGACCTTGTCATGCCCGACGATGGCCTTGTCATGCCCGACGATTGCCTTGCCATGCTTGACGTTGGCCTTGCCATGCCCGACACTGGCCTTGCCATGTCCGAGAGTGTCCTTGCCATGACCTTGTAATGCCCGACGATGGCCTCGCCATGCCCGACGATGGCATTGTCATGTCGGACGATGGTCTTGTCATGCCCGACGATTGCCTTGCCATGCCCGACGATGGCCTTGTCATGCTTGACGATTGCATTGTCATTCCCGACGATGGCCTTGTCATGCCCGACGCTAGCCTTGCCATGTCCGAGAGTTGTCTTGTCATGACCTTGTCATGCACGACGCTGGCCTTGTCATGCCCGACGAAGGCGTCGCCATGTCCGAGAGTGGCATTGGCATAGCCTTGTCAAGCGTGACGATGGCCTTGCCATGCACGACGCTGGTCTTGTCATGCCCGACGCTTGCCTTGTCATGCCCGACGATTGCCTTGTCATGCTCGACTCTGGCATTGACATGCCCTTTTTGATGTCTCACGATGCCCTCACCATGCCCGACGCTGGCCTTGTCATGTCCGACGATGGCCTTGTCATGCCCGACGATGGCCTTGTCATGCCCGACGATGGCCTTGTCATGCCCGAAGATGGCCTTGTCATGCCCGACGCGGGCCTAGCCATGTCCGAGAGTTGCCTTGTCATGACCTTGTCATGCCCGACGATGGCCTTGTCATGCCCGACGATTGCCTTGCCATGCTTGACGCTGGCCTTGCCAAGCCCGACAATGGCCTTGCCATGTCCGAGAGTGTCCTTGCCATGACCTTGTAATGCCCGACGATGGCCTCGCCATGCCCGACGATGGCATTGTCATCTCGGACGATGCCCTTGTCATGCCCGATGATGGCCTTGACATGCCCGACGATGGCCTTGTCATGCCCGACGCTGGCCTTGCCATGTCCGAGAGTTGTCTTGTCATGACCTTGTTATGCCCGACGAAGGCGTCGCCATGTCCGAGAGTGGCATTGGCATAGCCTTGTCAAGCGTGACGATGGCCTTGCCATGCACGACGCTGTCCTTGTCATGCCCGACGCTTGCCTGGTCATGCCCGACGATGGCCTGGTCATGCTCGACGCTGGCATTGACATGCCCTTCTTGATGTCCCACGATGCCCTCACCATGCCTGACGATGGCCTTGTCATGCCCGAAGATGGCCTTGTCATGCCCGACGATGGCCTTGTCATGCCCGACGATGGCCTTGTCATGCCCGACGATTGCCTTGCCATGTCCGAGAGTGTCGTTACCATGACCTTGTAATGCCTGACGATGGCCTCGCCATGCCCGACGATGGCATTGTCATGTCGGACGATGGCCTTGTCATGCCCGACGATTGCCTTGTCATGCCCGACGATGGCCTTGTCATGCTTGACGATTGCATTGTCATTCCCGACGATGGCCTTGTCATGCCCGACGCTAGCCTTGCCATGTCCGAGAGTTGTCTTGTCATGACCTTGTCATGCCCGACGCTGGCCTTGTCATGCCCGACGAAGGCGTCGCCATGTCCGAGAGTGGCATTGGCATAGCCTTGTCAAGCGTGGCGATGGCCTTGCCATGCACGACGCTGGTCTTGTCATGCCCGACGCTTGCCTTGTCATGCCCGACGATGGCCTTTTCATGCTCGACGCTGGCATTGACATGCCCTTTTTGATGTCCCACGATGCCCTCACCATGCCCGACGCTGGCCTTGTCATGTCCGACGATGGCCTTGTCATGCCCGACGATGGCCTTTTCATGCCCGAAGATGGCCTTGTCATGCCCTACGCGGGCCTAGCCATGTCCGAGAGTTGCCTTGTCATGACCTTGTCATGCCCGACGATGGCCTTGCCATGCTTGACGCTGGCCTTGCGAAGCCCGACAATGGCCTTGTCATGCCCGACGATGGCCTTGTCATGCCCGACGATTGCCTTGCCATGCTTGACGCTGGCCTTGCCATGCCCGACAATGGCCTTGCCATGTCCGAGAGTGTCCTTGCCATGACCTTGTAATGCCCGACGATGGCCTCGCCATGCCCGACGATGGCATTGTCATGTCGGACGATGGTCTTGTCATGGCCGACGATTGCCTTGTCATGCCGGACGATGGCCTTCTCATGCTTGACGATTGCATTGTCATTCCCGACGATGGCCTTGTCATGCCCGACGCTAGCCTTGCCATGTCCGAGAGTTGTCTTGTCATGACCTTGTCATGCCCGACGCTGGCCTTGTCATGCGCGACGAAGGCGTCGCCATGTCCAAGAGTGGCATTGGCATAGCCTTGTCAAGCGTGACGATGGCCTTGCCATGCACGACGCTGGTCTTGTCATGCCCGACGCTTGCCTTGTCATGCCCGACGATGGCCTTGTCATGCTCGACGCTGGCATTGACATGCCCTTTTTGATGTCCCACGATGCCCTCACCATGCCCGACGCTGGCCTTGTCATGTCCGACGATGGCCTTGTCATGCCCGACGATGGCCTTGTCATGCCCGACGCGGGCCTAGCCATGTCCGAGAGTTGCCTTGTCATGACCTTGTCATGCCCGACGATGGCCTTGTCATGCCCGACGATTGCCTTGTCATGCTTGACGTTGGCCTTGCCAACCCCACAATGGCCTTGTCATGCCCGACGATGGCCTTGTCATGCCCGACGATTGCCTTGCCATGCTTGACGCTGGCCTTGCCATGCCCGAAAATGGCCTTGCCATGTCCGAGAGTGTCCTTGCCATGACGTTGTAATGCCCGACGATGGCCTCGCCATGCCCGACGATGGCATTGTCATGTCGGACGATGGTCTTGTCATGCCCAACGATTGCCTTGTCATGCCCGACGATGGCCTTGTCATGCTTGACGATTGCCTTGCCGCCCGACGATGGCCTTGTCATGCTTGACGATTGCCTTGCCGCCCGACGATGGCCTTGTCATGCCCAACGCGGTCCTAGCCATGTCCGAGAGTTGCCTTGTCATGACCTTGTCATGCCCGACGATGGCCTTGTCATGCCCGACGATTGCCTTGCCATGCTTGACGTTGGCCTTGCCATGCCCGACAATGGCCTTGCCATGTCCGAGAGTGTCCTTGCCATGACCTTGTAATGCCCGACGATGGCCTCGCCATGCCCGACGATGGCATTGTCATGTCGGACGATGGCCTTGTCATGCCCGATGATGCCCTTGACATGCCCGACGATGGCCTTGTCATGCTTGACGATTGCATTGTCATTCCCGACGATGGCCTTGTCATGCCCGACGTTGGCCTTGCCATGTCCGAGAGTTGTCTTGTCATGACCTTGTCATGCCCGACGAAGGCGTCGCCATGTCCGAGAGTGGCATTGGCATAGCCTTGTCAAGCGTGACGATGGCCTTGCCATGCACGACGCTGGCCTTGTCATGCCCGACGCTTGCCTTGTCATGCCCGACCATGGCCTTGTCATGCTCAACGTTGGCATTGACATGCCCTTCTTGATGTCCCACCATGCCCTCACCATGCCCGACGATGGCCTTGTCATGCCTGAAGATCGCCTTGTCATGCCCCGACGATGGCCTTGTCATGCCCGACGATGGCCTTGTCATGCCCGACGATTGCCTTGCCATATCCGAGAGTTGCCTTGTCATATCCTTGTCATGCCCGACGATGGCCTTGTCATGCCCGACGATTGCCTTGCCATGCTTGACGCTGGCCTTGCCATGCCCGACAATGGCCTTGTCATGCCCGACGATGGCCTTGTCATGCCCGACGATTGCCTTGCCATGCTTGACGCTGGCTTTGCCATGCCCGACAATGGCCTTGCCATGTCCGAGAGTATCCTTGCCATGACCTTGTAATGCCCGACGATGGCTTCGCCATGCCCGACGATGGCATTGTCATGTCGGACGATGGCCTTGTCATGCCCGACGATTGCCTTGTCATGCCCGACGATGGCCTTGTCATGCTTGACGATTGCATTGTCATTCCTGACGATGGCCTTGTCATGCCCGACGCTAGCCTTGCCATGTCCGAGAGTGGTCTTGTCATGACCTTGTCATGCCCGACGCTGGCCTTGTCATGCCCGACGAAGGCGTCGCCATGTCCGAGAGTGGCATTGGCATAGCCTTGTCAAGCGTGACGATGGTCTTGCCATGCACGACGCTGGTCTTGTCATGCCCGACGCTTGCCTTGTCATGCCCGACGATGGCCTTTTCATGCTCAACGCTGGCATTGACATGCCCTTTTTGATGTCCCACGATGCCCTCACCATGCCCGACGCTGGCCTTGTCATGTCCGACGATGGCCTTGTCATGCCCGACGATGGCCTTGTCATGCCCGAAGATGGCCTTGTCATGCCCTACGCGGGCCTAGCCATGTCCGAGAGTTGCCTTGTCATGACCTTGTCATGCCCGACGATGGCCTTGCCATGCTTGACGCTGGCCTTGCGAAGCCCGACAATGGCCTTGTCATGCCCGACGATGGCCTTGTCATGCCCGACGATTGCCTTGCCATGCTTGACGCTGGCCTTGCCATGCCCGACAATGGCCTTGCCATGTCCGAGAGTGTCCTTGCCATGACCTTGTAATGCCCGACGATGGCCTCGCCATGCCCGACGATGGCATTGTCATGTCGGACGATGGTCTTGTCATGGCCGACGATTGCCTTGTCATGCCGGACGATGGCCTTGTCATGCTTGACGATTGCATTGTCATTCCCGACGATGGCCTTGTCATGCCCGACGCTAGCCTTGCCATGTCCGAGAGTTGTCTTGTCATGACCTTGTCATGCCCGACGCTGGCCTTGTCATGCGCGACGAAGGCGTCGCCATGTCCGAGAGTGGCATTGGCATAGCCTTGTCAAGCGTGACGATGGCCTTGCCATGCACTACGCTGGTCTTGTCATGCCCGACGCTTGCCTTGTCATGCCCGACGATGGCCTTGTCATGCTCGACGCTGGCATTGACATGCCCTTTTTGATGTCCCACGATGCCCTCACCATGCCCGACGCTGGCCTTGTCATGTCCGACGATGGCCTTGTCATGCCCGACGATGGCCTTGTCATGCCCGACGCGGGCCTAGCCATGTCCGAGTGTTGCCTTGTCATGACCTTGTCATGCCCGACGATGGCCTTGTCATGCCCGACGATTGCCTTGTCATGCTTGACGTTGGCCTTGCCAAGCCCGACAATGGCCTTGTCATGCCCGACGATGGCCTTGTCATGCCCGACGATTGCCTTGCCATGCTTGACGCTGGCCTTGCCATGCCCGAAAATGGCCTTGCCATGTCCGAGAGTGTCCTTGCCATGACGTTGTAATGCCCGACGATGGCCTCGCCATGCCCGACGATGGCATTGTCATGTCGGACGATGGTCTTGTCATGCCCAACGATTGCCTTGTCATGCCCGACGATGGCCTTGTCATGCTTGACGATTGCCTTGCCGCCCGACGATGGCCTTGTCATGCTTGACGATTGCCTTGCCGCCCGACGATGGCCTTGTCATGCCCAACGCGGTCCTAGCCATGTCCGAGAGTTGCCTTGTCATGACCTTGTCATGCCCGACGATGGCCTTGTCATGCCCGACGATTGCCTTGCCATGCTTGACGTTGGCCTTGCCATGCCCGACAATGGCCTTGCCATGTCCGAGAGTGTCCTTGCCATGACCTTGTAATGCCCAACGATGGCCTCGCCATGCCCGACGATGGCATTGTCATGTCGGACGATGGCCTTGTCATGCCCGATGATGCCCTTGACATGCCCGACGATGGCCTTGTCATGCTTGACGATTGCATTGTCATTCCCGACGATGGCCTTGTCATGCCCGACGTTGGCCTTGCCATGTCCGAGAGTTGTCTTGTCATGACCTTGTCATGCCCGACGAAGGCGTCGCCATGTCCGAGAGTGGCATTGGCATAGCCTTGTCAAGCGTGACGATGGCCTTGCCATGCACGACGCTGGCCTTGTCATGCCCGACGCTTGCCTTGTCATGCCCGACCATGGCCTTGTCATGCTCAACGTTGGCATTGACATGCCCTTCTTGATGTCCCACCATGCCCTCACCATGCCCGACGATGGCCTTGTCATGCCTGAAGATCGCCTTGTCATGCCCGACGATGGCCTTGTCATGCCCGACGATGGCCTTGTCATGCCCGACGATTGCCTTGCCATGTCCGAGAGTTGCCTTGTCATATCCTTGTCATGCCCGACGATGGCCTTGTCATGCCCGACGATTGCCTTGCCATGCTTGACGCTGGCCTTGCCATGCCCGACAATGGCCTTGTCATGCCCGACGATGGCCTTGTCATGCCCGACGATTGCCTTGCCATGCTTGACGCTGGCTTTGCCATGCCCGACAATGGCCTTGCCATGTCCGAGAGTATCCTTGCCATGACCTTGTAATGCCCGACGATGGCTTCGCCATGCCCGACGATGGCATTGTCATGTCGGACGATGGCCTTGTCATGCCCGACGATTGCCTTGTCATGCCCGACGATGGCCTTGTCATTCTTGACGATTGCATTGTCATTCCTGACGATGGCCTTGTCATGCCCGACGCTAGCCTTGCCATGTCCGAGAGTGGTCTTGTCATGACCTTGTCATGCCCGACGCTGGCCTTGTCATGCCCGACGAAGGCGTCGCCATGTCCGAGAGTGGCATTGGCATAGCCTTGTCAAGCGTGACGATGGTCTTGCCATGCACGACGCTGGTCTTGTCATGCCCGACGCTTGCCTTGTCATGCCCGACGATGGCCTTGTCATGCTCGACGCTGGCATTGACATGCCCTTTTTGATGTCCCACGATGCCCTTACCATGCCCGACGCTGGCCTTGTCATGTCCGACGATGGCCTTGTCATGTCCGACGATGGCCTTGTCATGCCCGACGCTAGCCTTGCCATGTCCGAGAGTTGTCTTGTCATGACCTTGTCATGCCCGACGCTGGCCTTGTCATGCCCGACGAAGGCGTCGCCATGTCCGAGAGTGGCATTGGCATAGCCTTGTCAAGCGTGACGATGGCCTTGCCATGCACGACGCTGGTCTTGTCATGCCCGACGCTTGCCTTGTCATGCCCGACGATGGCCTTTTCATGCTCGACGCTGGCATTGACATGCCCTTTTTGATGTCCCACGATGCCCTCACCATGCCCGACGTTGGCCTTGTCATGTCCGACGATGGCCTTGTCATGCCCGACGATGGCCTTGTCATGCCCGAAGATGGCCTTGTCATGCCCGACGCGGGCCTAGCCATGTCCGAGAGTTGCCTTGTCATGACCTTGTCATGCCCGACGATGGCCTTGCCATGCTTGACGCTGGCCTTGCCAAGCCCGACAATGGCCTTGTCATGCCCGACGATGGCCTTGTCATGCCCGACGATTGCCTTGCCATGCTTGACGCTGGCCTTGCCATGCCCGACAATGGCCTTGCCATGTCCGAGAGTGTCCTTGCCATGACCTTGTAATGCCCGACGATGGCCTCGCCATGCCCGACAATGGCATTGTCATGTCGGACGATGGTCTTGTCATGCCCGACGATTGCCTTTTCATGCCCGACGATGGCCTTGTCATGCTTGACGATTGCATTGTCATTCCCGACGATGGCCTTGTCATGCCCGACGCTAGCCTTGCCATGTCCGAGAGTTGTCTTGTCATGACCTTGTCATGCCCGACGCTGGCCTAGTCATGCCCGACGAAGGCGTCGCCATGTCCGAGAGTGGCATTGGCATAGCCTTGTCAAGCGTGACGATGGCCTTGCCATGCACGACGCTGGTCTTGTCATGCCCGACGCTTGCCTTGTCATGCCCGACGATGGCCTTGTCATGCTCGACGCTGGCATTGACATGCCCTTTTTGATGTCCCACGATGCCCTCACCATGGCCGACGCTGGCCTTGTCATGTCCGACGATGGCCTTGTCATGCCCGACGATGGCCTTGTCATGCCCGAAGATGGCCTTGTCATGCCCGACGCGGGCCTAGCCATGTCCGAGAGTTGCCTTGTCATGACCTTGTCATGCCCGACGATGGCCTTGTCATGCCTGACGATTGCCTTGCCATGCTTGACGTTGGCCTTGCCAAGCCCGACAATGGCCTTTTCATGCCCGACGATGGCCTTGTCATGCCCGACGATTGCCTTGCCATGCTTGACGCTGGCCTTGCCATGCCCGACAATGGCCTTGCCATGTCCGAGAGTGCCCTTGCCATGACCTAGTAATGCCCGACGATGGCCTCGCCATGCCCGACTATGGCATTGTCATGTCGGACGATAGTCTTGTCATGCCCGACGATTGCCTTGTCATGCCCGACGATGGCCTTGTCATGCTTGACGATTGCCTTGCCGCCCGACGATGACCTTGTCATGCCCAACGCGGGCCTAGCCATGTCCGAGAGTTGCCTTGTCATGACCTTGTCATGCCCGACGATGGCCTTGTCATGCCCGACGATTGCCTTGCCATGCTTGACGCTGGCCTTGCCATGCCCGACAATGGCCTTGTAATGCCCGACGGATGGCCTCGCCATGCCCGACGATGGCATTGTCATGTCGGACGATGGCCTTGTCATGCCCGATGATGGCCTTGACATGCCCGACGATGGCCTTGTCATGCTTGACGATTGAATTGTCATTCCCGACGATGGCCTTGTCATGCCCGACGCTGGCCTTGCCATGTCCGAGAGTTGTCTTGTCATGACCTTGTCATGCCCGACGAAGGCGTCGCCATGTCCGAGAGTGGCATTGGCATAGCCTTGTCAAGCGTGACGATGGCCTTGCCATGCACGACGCTGGCCTTGTCATGCCCGACGCTTGCCTTGTCATGCCCGACGATGGCCTTGTCATGCTCGACGCTGGCATTGACATGCCCTTCTTGATGTCCCACGATGCCCTCACCATGCCCGACGATGGCCTTGTCATGCCCGAAGATGGCCTTGTCATGCCCGACGATGGCCTTGTCATGCCCGACGATGGCCTTGTCATGCCCGACGATTGCCTTGCCATGTCCGGGAGTTGCCTTGTCATATCCTTGTCATGCCCGACGATGGCCTTGTCATGCCCGACGATTGCCTTGCCATGCTTGCCGCTGGCCTTGCCATGCCCGACAATGGCCTTGTCATGCCCGACGATGGCCTTGTCATGCCCGACGATTGCCTTGCCATGCTTGACGCTGGCTTTGCCATGCCCGACAATGGCCTTGCCATGTCCGAGAGTGTCCTTGCCATGACCTTGTAATGCCCGACGATGGCCTCGCCATGCCCGACGATGGCATTGTCATGTCGGACGATGGCCTTGTCATGCCCGACGATTGCCTTGTCATGCCCGACGATGGCCTTGTCATGCTTGACGATTGCATTGTCATTCCTGACGATGGCCTTGTCATGCCCGACGCTAGCCTTGCCATGTCCGAGAGTTGTCTTGTCATGACCTTGTCATGCCCGACGCTGGCCTTGTCATGCCCGACGAAGGCGTCGCCATGTCCGAGAGTGGCATTGGCATAGCCTTGTCAAGCGTGACGATGGTCTTGCCATGCACGACGCTGGTCTTGTCATGCCCGACGCTTGCCTTGTCATGCCCGACGATGGCCTTGTCATGCTCGACGCTGGCATTGACATGCCCTTTTTGATGTCCCACGATGCCCTCACCATGCCCGACGCTGGCCTTGTCATGCCCGAAGATGGACTTGTCATGCCCGACGCGGGCCTAGCCATGTCCGAGAGTTGCCTTGTCATGACCTTGTCATGCCCGACGATGGCCTTGTCATGCCCGACGATTGCCTTGCCATGCTTGACGCTGGCCTTGCCAAGCCCGACAATGGCCTTGTCTTGCCCGACGATGGCCTTGTCATGCCCGACGATTGCCTTGCCATGCTTGACGCTGGCCTTGCCATGCCCGACACTGGCCTTGCCATGTCCGAGAGTGTCCTTGCCATGACCTTGTAATGCCCGACGATGGCCTCGCCATGCCCGACGATGGCATTGTCATGTCGGACGATGGTCTTGTCATGCCCGACGATTGCCTTGCCATGCCCGACGATGGCCTTGTCATGCTTGACGATTGCATTGTCATTCCCGACGATGGCCTTGTCATACCCGACGCTAGCCTTGCCATGTCCGAGAGTTGTCTTGTCATGACCTTGTCATGCCCGACGCTGGCCTTGTCATGCCCGACGAAGGCGTCGCCATGTCCGAGAGTGGCATTGGCATAGCCTTGTCAAGCGTGACGATGGCCTTGCCATGCACGACGCTGGTCTTGTCATGCCCGACGCTTGCCTTGTCATGCCCGACGATTGCCTTGTCATGCTCGACTCTGGCATTGACATGCCCTTTTTGATGTCTCACGATGCCCTCACCATGCCCGACGCTGGCCTTGTCATGTCCGACGATGGCCTTGTCATGCCCGACGATGGCCTTGTCATGCCCGACGATGGCCTTGTCATGCCCGAAGATGGCCTTGTCATGCCCGACGCGGGCCTAGCCATGTCCGAGAGTTGCCTTGTCATGACCTTGTCATGCCCGACGATGGCCTTGTCATGCCCGACGATTGCCTTGCCATGCTTGACGCTGGCCTTGCCAAGCCCGACAATGGCCTTGCCATGTCCGAGAGTGTCCTTGCCATGACCTTGTAATGCCCGACGATGGCCTCGCCATGCCCGACGATGGCATTGTCATGTCGGACGATGCCCTTGTCATGCCCGATGATGGCCTTGACATGCCCGACGATGGCCTTGTCATGCCCGACGCTGGCCTTGCCATGTCCGAGAGTTGTCTTGTCATGACCTTGTCATGCCCGACGAAGGCGTCGCCATGTCCGAGAGTGGCATTGGCATAGCCTTGTCAAGCGTGACGATGGCCTTGCCATGCACGACGCTGTCCTTGTCATGCCCGACGCTTGCCTGGTCATGCCCGACGATGGCCTGGTCATGCTCGACGCTGGCATTGACATGCCCTTCTTGATGTCCCACGATGCCCTCACCATGCCTGACGATGGCCTTGTCATGCCCGAAGATGGCCTTGTCATGCCCGACGATGGCCTTGTCATGCCCGACGATGGCCTTGTCATGCCCGACGATTGCCTTGCCATGTCCGAGAGTTGCCTTGTCATAACCTTGTCATGCCCGACGATTGCCTTGCCATGCTTGACGCTGGCCTTGCCATGCCCGACAATGGCCTTGTCATGCCCGACGATGGCCTTGTCATGCCCGAAGATTGCCTTGCCATGCTTGACGCTGGCCTTGCCATGCCCGACAATGGCCTTGCCATGTCCGAGAGTATCCATGCCATGACCTTGTAATGCCCGACGATGGCCTCGCCATGCCCGACGATGGCATTGTCATGTCGGACGATGGCCTTGTCATGCCCGACGATTGCCTTGTCATGCCCGACGATGGCCTTGTCATGCTTGACGATTGCATTGTCATTCCCGACGATGGCCTTGTCATGCCCGACGCTAGCCTTGCCATGTCCGAGAGTTGTCTTGTCATGACCTTGTCATGCCCGACGCTGGCCTTGTCATGCCCGACGAAGGCGTCGCCATGTCCGAGAGTGGCATTGGCATAGCCTTGTCAAGCGTGACGATGGCCTTGCCATGCA
This sequence comes from Fagopyrum homotropicum, assembly GCA_033239125.1. NCBI lineage: Eukaryota > Viridiplantae > Streptophyta > Magnoliopsida > Caryophyllales > Polygonaceae > Fagopyrum > Fagopyrum homotropicum. The sequence goes on from BSWB01000007.1 coordinate 73,958,434, forward strand.
CGACGCTGGTCTTGGCATGCCCGACGCTTGCCTTGTCATGCCCGACGATGGCCTTGTTATGCTCGACGCTGGCATTGACATGCCCTTTTTGATGTCCCACGATGCCCTCACCATGCCCGACGCTGGCCTTGTCATGTCCGACGATGGCCTTGTCATGCCCGAAGATGGCCTTGTCATGCCTGACGCGGGCCTAGCCATGTCCGTGAGTTGCCTTGTCATGACCTTGTCATGCCCGACGATGGCCTTGTCATGCCCGACGATTGCCTTGCCATGCTTGACGCTGGCCTTGCCAAGCCCGACAATGGCCTTGTCATGCCCGACGATGGCCTTGTCATGCCCGAGATTGCCTTGCCATGCTTGACGCTGGCCTTGCCATGCCCGACAATGGCCTTGCCATGTCCGAGAGTGTCCTTGCCATGACCTTGTAATGCCCGACGATGGCCTCGCCATGCCCGACGATGGCATTGTCATGTCGGACGATGGTCTTGTCATGCCCGACGATTGCCTTGTCATGCCCGACGATGGCCTTGTCATGCTTGACGATTGCCTTGCCATGCTTGACGCTGGCCTTGTCATGCCCAACGATGCCCTCACCATGCCCGACGATGGCCTTGTCATGCCCAACGCGGGCCTAGCCATGTCCGAGAGTTGCCTTGTCATAACCTTGTCATGCCCGACGATGGCCTTGTCATGCCAGACGATTGCCTTGCCATGCTTGACGCTGGCCTTGCCATGCCCGACAATGGCCTTGTCATGCCCGACGATGGCCTTGTCATGCCCGACGATTGCCTTGCCATGCTTGACGCTGGCCTTGCCATGCCCGACAATGGCCTTGCCATGTCCGAGAGTGTCCTTGCCATGACCTTGTAATGCCCGACGATGGCCTCGCCATGCCCGACGATGGCATTGTCATGTCGGACGATGGCCTTGTCATGCCCGACGATTGCCTTGTCATGCCCGACGATGGCCTTGTCCTGCTTGACGATTGCATTGTCATTCCCGACGATGGCCTTGTCATGCCCGACGCGGGCCTAGCCATGTCCGAGACTTTCCTTGTCATGACCTTGTCATGCCCGACGATGGCCTTGTCATGCCCGACGATTGCCTTGCCATGCTTGACGCTGGCCTTGCCAAGCCCGACAATGACCTTGTCATGCCCAACGATGGCCTTGTCATGCCCGACGATTGCCTTGCCATGTTTGACGCTGGCCTTGCCATACCCGACAATGGCCTTGCCGTGTCCGAGAGTGTCCTTGCCATGACCTTGTAATGCCCGACGATGGCCTCGCCATGCCCGACGATGGCCTTGTCATGCCCGACGATTGCCTTGCCATGTCCGAGAGTTGCCTTGTCATAACCTTGTCATGCCCGACGATGGCCTTGTCATGCCCGACGATTGCCTTGCCATGCTTGACGATGGCCTTGCCATGCCCGACAATGGCCTTGTCATGCCCGACGATGGCCTTGTCATGCCCGAAGATTGCCTTGCCATGCTTGACGCTGGCCTTGCCATGCCCGACAATGGCCTTGCCATGTCCGAGAGTGTCCATGCCATGACCTTGTAATGCCCGACGATGGCCTCGCCATGCCCGACGATGGCATTGTCATGTCGGACGATGGCCTTGTCATGCCCGACGATTGCCTTGTCATGCCCGACGATGGCCTTGTCATGCTTGACGATTGCATTGTCATTCCCGACGATGGCCTTGTCATGCCCGACGCTAGCCTTGCCATGTCCGAGAGTTGTCTTGTCATGACCTTGTCATGCTTGACGCTGGCCTTGCCATGCCCGACGAAGGCGTCACCATGCCCGACGATGGCCTCGCCATGCCCGACGATGGCATTGTCATGTCGGACGATGGCCTTGTCATGCCCGATGATGGCCTTGACATGCCCGACGATGGCCTTGTCATGCCCGACGCTGGCCTTGCCATGTCCGAGAGTTGTGTTGTCATGACCTTGTCATGCCCGACGCTGGCCTTGTCATGCCCGACGAAGGCGTCGCCATGTCCGAGAGTGGCATTGGCATAGCCTTGTCAAGCGTGACGATGGCCTTGCCATGCACGACGCTGGCCTTGTCATGCCCGACGCTTGCCTTGTCATGCCCGACGATGGCCTGGTCATGCTCGACGCTGGCATTGACATGCCCTTCTTGATGTCCCACGATGCCCTCACCATGCCCGACGATGGCCTTGTCATGCCCGACGATGGCCTTGTCATGCCCGACGATTGCCTTGCCATGCTTGACGCTGGCCTTGCCAAGCCCGACAATGGCCTTGTCATGCCCGACGATGGCCTTGTCATGCCCGACGATTGCCTTGCCATTCTTGACGCTGGCCTTGCCATGCCCGACAATGGCCTTGCCATGTCCGAGAGTATCCTTGCCATGACCTTGTAATGCCCGACGATGGCCTCGCCATGCCCGACGATGGCATTGTCATGTCGGACGATGGTCTTGTCATGCCCGACGATTGCCTTGTCATGCCCGACGATGGCCTTGTCATGCTTGACGATTGCCTTGCCATGCTTGACGCTGGCCTTGTCATGCCCAACGATGCCCTCACCATGCCCGACGATGGCCTTGTCATGCCCAACGCGGGCCTAGCCATGTCCGAGAGTTGCCTTGTCATAACCTTGTCATGCCCGACGATGGCCTTGTCATGCCCGACGATTGCCTTGCCATGCTTGACGCTGGCCTTGCCATGCCCGACAATGGCCTTGTCATGCCCGACGATGGCCTTGTCATGCCCGACGATTGCCTTGCCATGCTTGACGCTGGCCTTGCCATGCCCGACAATGGCCTTGCCATGTCCGAGAGTGTCCTTGCCATGACCTTGTAATGCCCGACGATGGCCTCGCCATGCCCGACGATGGCATTGTCATGTCGGACGATGGCCTTGTCATGCCCGACGATTGCCTTGTCATGCCCGACGATGGCCTTGTCATGCTTGACGATTGCATTGTCATTCCCGACGATGGCCTTGTCATGTCCGACGCTAGCCTTGCCATGTCCGAGAGTTGTCTTGTCATGACCTTGTCATGCCCGACGCTGGCCTTGTCATGCCCGACGAAGGCGTCGCCATGTCCGAGAGTGGCATTGGCATAGCCTTGTCAAGCGTGACGATGGCCTTGCCATGCACGACGCAGGTCTTGTCATGCCCGACGCTTGCCTTGTCATGCCCGACGATGGCCTTCTCATGCTCGACGATGGCATTGACATGCCCTTTTTGATGTCCCACGATGCCCTCACCATGCCCGACGCTGGCCTTGTCATGTCCGACGATGGCCTTGTCATCCCTGACGATGGCCTTGTCATGCCCGAAGATGGCCTTGTCATGCCCGACGCTGGCCTAGCCATGCCCGAGAGTCGCCTTGTCATGACCTTGTCATGCCCGACGATGGCCTTGTCATGCCCGACGATTGCCTTGCCATGCTTGACGCTGGCCTTGCCAAGCCCGACAATGGCCTTGTCATGCCCGACGATGGCCTTGTCATGCCCGACGATTGCCTTGCCATGCTTGACGCTGGCCTTGCCATGCCCGACAATGGCCTTGCCATGTCCGAGAGTGTCCTTGCCATGACCTTGTAATGCCCGACGATGGCCTCGCCATGCCCGACGATGGCATTGTCATGTCGGACGATGGTCTTGTATTGCCCGACGATTGCCTTGTCATGCCCGACGATGGCCTTGTCATGCTTGACGATTGCATTGTCATTTCCGACGATGGCCTTGTCATGCCCGACGCTAGCCTTGCCATGTCCGAGAGTTGTCTTGTCATGACCTTGTCATGCCCGACGCTAGCCTTGTCATGCCCGACGAAGGCGTCGCCATGTCCGAGAGTGGCATTGGCATAGCCTTGTCAAGCGTGACGATGGCCTTGCCATGCACGACGCTGGTCTTGTCATGCCCGACGCTTGCCTTGTCATGCCCGACGATGGCCTTGTCATGCTCGACGCTGGCATTGACATGCCCTTTTTGATGTCCCACGATGCCCTCGCCATGCCCGACGCTGGCCTTGTCATGTCCGACGATGGCCTTGTCATGCCCGACGATGGCCTTGTCATGCCCGAAGATGGCCTTGTCATGCCCGACGCGGGCCTAGCCATGTCCGAGAGTTGCCTTGTCATGACCTTGTCATTCCCGACGATGGCCTTGTCATGCCCGACGATTGCCTTGCCATGCTTGACGCTGGCCTTGCCAAGCCCGACAATGGCCTTGTCATGCCCGACGATGGCCTTGTCATGCCCGACGATTGCCTTGCCATGCTTGACGCTGGCCTTGCCATGCCCGACAATGGCCTTGCCATGTCCGAGAGTGTCCTTGCCATGACCTTGTAATGCCCGACGATGGCCTCGCCATGCCCGACGATGGCATTGTCATGTCGGACGATGGCCTTGTCATGCTCGACGCTGGCATTGACATGCCCTTCTTGATGTCCCACGATGCCCTCACCATGCCCGACGATGGCCTTGTCATGCCCGAAGATGGCCTTGTCATGCCCGACGATGGCCTTGTCATGCCCGACGATGGCCTTGTCATGCCCGACGATTGCCTTGCCATGTCCGGGAGTTGCCTTGTCATATCCTTGTCATGCCCGACGATGGCCTTGTCATGCCCGACGATTGCCTTGCCATGCTTGCCGCTGGCCTTGCCATGCCCGACAATGGCCTTGTCATGCCCGACGATGGCCTTGTCATGCCCGACGATTGCCTTGCCATGCTTGACGCTGGCTTTGCCATGCCCGACAATGGCCTTGCCATGTCCGAGAGTGTCCTTGCCATGACCTTGTAATGCCCGACGATGGCCTCGCCATGCCCGACGATGGCATTGTCATGTCGGACGATGGCCTTGTCATGCCCGACGATTGCCTTGTCATGCCCGACGATGGCCTTGTCATGCTTGACGATTGCATTGTCATTCCTGACGATGGCCTTGTCATGCCCGACGCTAGCCTTGCCATGTCCGAGAGTTGTCTTGTCATGACCTTGTCATGCCCGACGCTGGCCTTGTCATGCCCGACGAAGGCGTCGCCATGTCCGAGAGTGGCATTGGCATAGCCTTGTCAAGCGTGACGATGGTCTTGCCATGCACGACGCTGGTCTTGTCATGCCCGACGCTTGCCTTGTCATGCCCGACGATGGCCTTGTCATGCTCGACGCTGGCATTGACATGCCCTTTTTGATGTCCCACGATGCCCTCACCATGCCCGACGCTGGCCTTGTCATGCCCGACGATGGCCTTGTCATGCCCGAAGATGGACTTGTCATGCCCGACGCGGGCCTAGCCATGTCCGAGAGTTGCCTTGTCATGACCTTGTCATGCCCGACGATGGCCTTGTCATGCCCGACGATTGCCTTGCCATGCTTGACGCTGGCCTTGCCAAGCCCGACAATGGCCTTGTCTTGCCCGACGATGGCCTTGTCATGCCCGACGATTGCCTTGCCATGCTTGACGCTGGCCTTGCCATGCCCGACACTGGCCTTGCCATGTCCGAGAGTGTCCTTGCCATGACCTTGTAATGCCCGACGATGGCCTCGCCATGCCCGACGATGGCATTGTCATGTCGGACGATGGTCTTGTCATGCCCGACGATTGCCTTGCCATGCCCGACGATGGCCTTGTCATGCTTGACGATTGCATTGTCATTCCCGACGATGGCCTTGTCATACCCGACGCTAGCCTTGCCATGTCCGAGAGTTGTCTTGTCATGACCTTGTCATGCCCGACGCTGGCCTTGTCATGCCCGACGAAGGCGTCGCCATGTCCGAGAGTGGCATTGGCATAGCCTTGTCAAGCGTGACGATGGCCTTGCCATGCACGACGCTGGTCTTGTCATGCCCGACGCTTGCCTTGTCATGCCCGACGATTGCCTTGTCATGCTCGACTCTGGCATTGACATGCCCTTTTTGATGTCTCACGATGCCCTCACCATGCCCGACGCTGGCCTTGTCATGTCCGACGATGGCCTTGTCATGCCCGACGATGGCCTTGTCATGCGCGACGATGGCCTTGTCATGCCCGAAGATGGCCTTGTCATGCCCGACGCGGGCCTAGCCATGTCCGAGAGTTGCCTTGTCATGACCTTGTCATGCCCGACGATGGCCTTGTCATGCCCGACGATTGCCTTGCCATGCTTGACGCTGGCCTTGCCAAGCCCGACAATGGCCTTGCCATGTCCGAGAGTGTCCTTGCCATGACCTTGTAATGCCCGACGATGGCCTCGCCATGCCCGACGATGGCATTGTCATGTCGGACGATGCCCTTGTCATGCCCGATGATGGCCTTGACATGCCCGACGATGGCCTTGTCATGCCCGACGCTGGCCTTGCCATGTCCGAGAGTTGTCTTGTCATGACCTTGTCATGCCCGACGAAGGCGTCGCCATGTCCGAGAGTGGCATTGGCATAGCCTTGTCAAGCGTGACGATGGCCTTGCCATGCACGACGCTGTCCTTGTCATGCCCGACGCTTGCCTGGTCATGCCCGACGATGGCCTGGTCATGCTCGACGCTGGCATTGACATGCCCTTCTTGATGTCCCACGATGCCCTCACCATGCCTGACGATGGCCTTGTCATGCCCGAAGATGGCCTTGTCATGCCCGACGATGGCCTTGTCATGCCCGACGATGGCCTTGTCATGCCCGACGATTGCCTTGCCATGTCCGAGAGTTGCCTTGTCATAACCTTGTCATGCCCGACGATTGCCTTGCCATGCTTGACGCTGGCCTTGCCATGCCCGACAATGGCCTTGTCATGCCCGACGATGGCCTTGTCATGCCCGAAGATTGCCTTGCCATGCTTGACGCTGGCCTTGCCATGCCCGACAATGGCCTTGCCATGTCCGAGAGTGTCCATGCCATGACCTTGTAATGCCCGACGATGGCCTCGCCATGCCCGACGATGGCATTGTCATGTCGGACGATGGCCTTGTCATGCCCGACGATTGCCTTGTCATGCCCGACGATGGCCTTGTCATGCTTGACGATTGCATTGTCATTCCCGACGATGGCCTTGTCATGCCCGACGCTAGCCTTGCCATGTCCGAGAGTTGTCTTGTCATGACCTTGTCATGCCCGACGCTGGCCTTGTCATGCCCGACGAAGGCGTCGCCATGTCCGAGAGTGGCATTGGCATAGCCTTGTCAAGCGTGACGATGGCCTTGCCATGCACGACGCTGGTCTTGGCATGCCCGACGCTTGCCTTGTCATGCCCGACGATGGCCTTGTTATGCTCGACGCTGGCATTGACATGCCCTTTTTGATGTCCCACGATGCCCTCACCATGCCCGACGCTGGCCTTGTCATGTCCGACGATGGCCTTGTCATGCCCGAAGATGGCCTTGTCATGCCTGACGCGGGCCTAGCCATGTCCGTGAGTTGCCTTGTCATGACCTTGTCATGCCCGACGATGGCCTTGTCATGCCCGACGATTGCCTTGCCATGCTTGACGCTGGCCTTGCCAAGCCCGACAATGGCCTTGTCATGCCCGACGATGGCCTTGTCATGCCCGAGATTGCCTTGCCATGCTTGACGCTGGCCTTGCCATGCCCGACAATGGCCTTGCCATGTCCGAGAGTGTCCTTGCCATGACCTTGTAATGCCCGACGATGGGCTCGCCATGCCCGACGATGGCATTGTCATGTCGGACGATGGTCTTGTCATGCCCGACGATTGCCTTGTCATGCCCGACGATGGCCTTGTCATGCTTGACGATTGCCTTGCCATGCTTGACGCTGGCCTTGTCATGCCCAACGATGCCCTCACCATGCCCGACGATGGCCTTGTCATGCCCAACGCGGGCCTAGCCATGTCCGAGAGTTGCCTTGTCATAACCTTGTCATGCCCGACGATGGCCTTGTCATGCCAGACGATTGCCTTGCCATGCTTGACGCTGGCCTTGCCATGCCCGACAATGGCCTTGTCATGCCCGACGATGGCCTTGTCATGCCCGACGATTGCCTTGCCATGCTTGACGCTGGCCTTGCCATGCCCGACAATGGCCTTGCCATGTCCGAGAGTGTCCTTGCCATGACCTTGTAATGCCCGACGATGGCCTCGCCATGCCCGACGATGGCATTGTCATGTCGGACGATGGCCTTGTCATGCCCGACGATTGCCTTGTCATGCCCGACGATGGCCTTGTCCTGCTTGACGATTGCATTGTCATTCCCGACGATGGCCTTGTCATGCCCGACGCGGGCCTAGCCATGTCCGAGACTTTCCTTGTCATGACCTTGTCATGCCCGACGATGGCCTTGTCATGCCCGACGATTGCCTTGCCATGCTTGACGCTGGCCTTGCCAAGCCCGACAATTACCTTGTCATGCCCAACGATGGCCTTGTCATGCCCGACGATTGCCTTGCCATGCTTGACGCTGGCCTTGCCATACCCGACAATGGCCTTGCCGTGTCCGAGAGTGTCCTTGCCATGACCTTGTAATGCCCGACGATGGCCTCGCCATGCCCGACGATGGCCTTGTCATGCCCGACGATTGCCTTGCCATGTCCGAGAGTTGCCTTGTCATAACCTTGTCATGCCCGACGATGGCCTTGTCATGCCCGACGATTGCCTTGCCATGCTTGACGATGGCCTTGCCATGCCCGACAATGGCCTTGTCATGCCCGACGATGGCCTTGTCATGCCCGAAGATTGCCTTGCCATGCTTGACGCAGGCCTTGCCATGCCCGACAATGGCCTTGCCATGTCCGAGAGTGTCCATGCCATGACCTTGTAATGCCCGACGATGGCCTCGCCATGCCCGACGATGGCATTGTCATGTCGGACGATGGCCTTGTCATGCCCGACGATTGCCTTGTCATGCCCGACGATGGCCTTGTCATGCTTGACGATTGCATTGTCATTCCCGACGATGGCCTTGTCATGCCCGACGCTAGCCTTGCCATGTCCGAGAGTTGTCTTGTCATGACCTTGTCATGCTTGACGCTGGCCTTGCCATGCCCGACGAAGGCGTCACCATGCCCGACGATGGCCTCGCCATGCCCGACGATGGCATTGTCATGTCGGACGATGGCCTTGTCATGCCCGATGATGGCCTTGACATGCCCGACGATGGCCTTGTCATGCCCGACGCTGGCCTTGCCATGTCCGAGAGTTGTGTTGTCATGACCTTGTCATGCCCGACGCTGGCCTTGTCATGCCCGACGAAGGCGTCGCCATGTCCGAGAGTGGCATTGGCATAGCCTTGTCAAGCGTGACGATGGCCTTGCCATGCACGACGCTGGCCTTGTCATGCCCGACGCTTGCCTTGTCATGCCCGACGATGGCCTGGTCATGCTCGACGCTGGCATTGACATGCCCTTCTTGATGTCCCACGATGCCCTCACCATGCCCGACGATGGCCTTGTCATGCCCGACGATGGCCTTGTCATGCCCGACGATTGCCTTGCCATGCTTGACGCTGGCCTTGCCAAGCCCGACAATGGCCTTGTCATGCCCGACGATGGCCTTGTCATGCCCGACGATTGCCTTGCCATTCTTGACGCTGGCCTTGCCATGCCCGACAATGGCCTTGCCATGTCCGAGAGTATCCTTGCCATGACCTTGTAATGCCCGACGATGGCCTCACCATGCCCGACGATGGCATTGTCATGTCGGACGATGGTCTTGTCATGCCCGACGATTGCCTTGTCATGCCCGACGATGGCCTTGTCATGCTTGACGATTGCCTTGCCATGCTTGACGCTGGCCTTGTCATGCCCAACGATGCCCTCACCATGCCCGACGATGGCCTTGTCATGCCCAACGCGGGCCTAGCCATGTCCGAGAGTTGCCTTGTCATAACCTTGTCATGCCCGACGATGGCCTTGTCATGCCCGACGATTGCCTTGCCATGCTTGACGCTGGCCTTGCCATGCCCGACAATGGCCTTGTCATGCCCGACGATGGCCTTGTCATGCCCGACGATTGCCTTGCCATGCTTGACGCTGGCCTTGCCATGCCCGACAATGGCCTTGCCATGTCCGAGAGTGTCCTTGCCATGACCTTGTAATGCCCGACGATGGCCTCGCCATGCCCGACGATGGCATTGTCATGTCGGACGATGGCCTTGTCATGCCCGACGATTGCCTTGTCATGCCCGACGATGGCCTTGTCATGCTTGACGATTGCATTGTCATTCCCGACGATGGCCTAGTCATGTCCGACGCTAGCCTTGCCATGTCCGAGAGTTGTCTTGTCATGACCTTGTCATGCCCGACGCTGGCCTTGTCATGCCCGACGAAGGCGTCGCCATGTCCGAGAGTGGCATTGGCATAGCCTTGTCAAGCGTGACGATGGCCTTGCCATGCACGACGCAGGTCTTGTCATGCCCGACGCTTGCCTTGTCATGCCCGACGATGGCCTTCTCATGCTCGACGATGGCATTGACATGCCCTTTTTGATGTCCCACGATGCCCTCACCATGCCCGACGCTGGCCTTGTCATGTCCGACGATGGCCTTGTCATCCCTGACGATGGCCTTGTCATGCCCGAAGATGGCCTTGTCATGCCCGACGCTGGCCTAGCCATGCCCGAGAGTCGCCTTGTCATGACCTTGTCATGCCCGACGATGGCCTTGTCATGCCCGACGATTGCCTTGCCATGCTTGACGCTGGCCTTGCCAAGCCCGACAATGGCCTTGTCATGCCCGACGATGGCCTTGTCATGCCCGACGATTGCCTTGCCATGCTTGACGCTGGCCTTGCCATGCCCGACAATGGCCTTGCCATGTCCGAGAGTGTCCTTGCCATGACCTTGTAATGCCCGACGATGGCCTCGCCATGCCCGACGATGGCATTGTCATGTCGGACGATGGTCTTGTATTGCCCGACGATTGCCTTGTCATGCCCGACGATGGCCTTGTCATGCTTGACGATTGCATTGTCATTTCCGACGATGGCCTTGTCATGCCCGACGCTAGCCTTGCCATGTCCGAGAGTTGTCTTGTCATGACCTTGTCATGCCCGACGCTGGCCTTGTCATGCCCGACGAAGGCGTCGCCATGTCCGAGAGTGGCATTGGCATAGCCTTGTCAAGCGTGACGATGGCCTTGCCATGCACGACGCTGGTCTTGTCATGCCCGACGCTTGCCTTGTCATGCCCGACGATGGCCTTGTCATGCTCGACCCTGGCATTGACATGCCCTTTTTGATGTCCCACGATGCCCTCGCCATGCCCGACGCTGGCCTTGTCATGTCCGACGATGGCCTTGTCATGCCCGACGATGGCCTTGTCATGCCCGAAGATGGCCTTGTCATGCCCGACGCGGGCCTAGCCATGTCCGAGAGTTGCCTTGTCATGACCTTGTCATTCCCGACGATGGCCTTGTCATGCCCGACGATTGCCTTGCCATGCTTGACGCTGGCCTTGCCAAGCCCGACAATGGCCTTGTCATGCCCGACGATGGCCTTGTCATGCCCGACGATTGCCTTGCCATGCTTGACGCTGGCCTTGCCATGCCCGACAATGGCCTTGCCATGTCCGAGAGTGTCCTTGCCATGACCTTGTAATGCCCGACGATGGCCTCGCCATGCCCGACGATGGCATTGTCATGTCGGACGATGGTCTTGTCATGCCCGACGATTGCCTTGTCATGCCCGACGATGGCCTTGTCATGCTTGACGATTGCCTTGCCGCCCGACGATGGCCTTGTCATGCCCAACGCGGGCCTAGCCATGTCCGAGAGTTGCCTTGTCATGACCTTGTCATGCCCGACGATGGCCTTGTCATGCCCGACGATTGCCTTGCCATGCTTGACGCTGGCCTTGCCATGCCCGACAATGGCCTTGTCATGCCCGACGATGGCCTTGTCATGCCCGACGATTGCCTTGCCATGTTTGACGCTGGCCTTGCCATGCCCGACAATGGCCTTGCCATGTCCGAGAGTGTCCTTGCCATGACCTTGTAATGCCCGACGATGGCCTCGCCATGCCCGACGATGGCATTGTCATGTCGGACGATGGTCTTGTCATGGCCGACGATTGCCTTGTCATGCCCGACGATGGCCTTGTCATGCTTGACGATTGCATTGTCATTCCCGACGATGGCCTTGTCATGCCCGACGCTAGCCTTGCCATGTCCGAGAGTTGTCTTGTCATGACCTTGTCATGCCCGACGCTGGCCTTGTCATGCCCGACGAAGGCGTCGCCATGTCCGAGAGTGGCATTGGCATAGCCTTGTCAAGCGTGACGATGGCCTTGCCATGCACGACGCTGGTCTTGTCATGCCCGCGCTTGCCTTGTCATGACCGACGATGGCCTTGTCATGCTCGACGCTGGCATTAACATGCCCTTTTTGATGTCCCACGATACCTCACCATGCCCGCCGCTGGCCTTGTCATGTCCGACGATGGCCTTGTCATGCCCGACGATGGCCTTGTCATGCCCGAAGATGGCCTTGTCATGCCCGACGCGGGCCTAGCCATGTCCGTGAGTTGCCTTGTCATGACCTTGTCATGCCCGACGATGGCCTTGTAATGCATGACGATTGCCTTGCCATGCTTGACGCTGGCCTTGCCAAGCCCGACAATGGCCTTGTCATGCCCGACGATGGCCTTGTCATGCCCGACGATTGCCATGCCATGCTTGACGCTGGCCTTGCCATGCCCGACAATGGCCTTGCCATGTCCGAGAGTGTCCTTGCCATGACCTTGTAATGCCCGACGATGGCCTCGCCATGCCCGACGATGGCATTGTCATGTCGGACGATGGACTTGTCATGCCCGACGATTGCCTTGTTATGCCCGACGATGGCCTTGTCATGCTTGACGATTGCCTTGCCATGCTTGACGCTGGCCTTGTCATGCCCAACGATGCCCTCACCATGCCCGACGATGGCCTTGTCATGCCCAACGCGGGCCTAGCCATGTCCGAGAGTTGCCTTGTCATAACCTTGTCATGCCCGACGATGGCCTTGTCATGCCCGACGATTGCCTTGCCATGCTTGACGCTGGCCTTGCCATGCCCGACAATGGCCTTGTCATGCCCGACGATGGCCTTGTCATGCCCGACGATTGCCTTGCCATGCTTGACGCTGACCTTGCCATGCCCGACAATGGCCTTGCCATGTCCAAGAGTGTCCTTACCATGACCTTGTAATGCCCGACGATGGCCTCGCCATGCCCGACGATGGCATTGTCATGTCGGACGATGGCCTTGTCATGCCCGACGATGGCCTTGTCATGCTTGACGATTGCATTGTCATTCCCGACGATGGCCTTGTCATGCCCGACGCTAGCCTTGCCATGTCCGAGCGTTGTCTTGTCATGACCTTGTCATGCCCGACGCTGGCCTTGTCATGCCCGACGAAGGCGTCGCCATGTCCGAGAGTGGCATTGGCATAGCCTTATCAAGCGTGACGATGGCCTTGCCATGCACGACGCTGGTCTTGTCATGCCCGACGCTTGCCTTGGCATGCCCGACGATGGCCTTTTCATGCTCGACGCTAGCCTTGCCATGTCCGAGAGTTGTCTTGTCATGACCTTGTCATGCCCGACGCTGGCCTTATCATGCCCGACAAAGGCGTCGCCATGTCCGAGAGTGGCATTGGCATAGCCTTGTCAAGCGTGACGATGGGCTTGCCATGCACGACGCTTGTCTTGTCATGCCCGACGCTTGCCTTGTCATGCCCGACGATGGCCTTGTCATGCTCGACGCTGGCATTGACATGCCCTTTTTGATGTCCCACGATGCCCTCACTATGCCCGACGCTAGCCTTGTCATGTCCGACGATGGCCTTGTCATGCCCGACGATGGCCTTGTCATGCCCGAAGATGGCCTTGTCATGCCCGACGCGGGCCTAGCCATGTCCGAGAGTTGCCTTGTCATGACCTTGTCATGCCCGACGATGGCCTTGTAATGCCCGACGATGGCCTCGCCATGCCCGACGATGGCATTGTCAAGTCGGACGCTGGCCTTGCCATGCCCGACAATGGCCTTGTCATGCCCGACGATGGCCTTGTCATGCCCGAAGATTGCCTTGCCATGCTTGACGCTGGCCTTGCCATGCCCGACAATGGCCTTGCCATGTCCGAGAGTGTCCATGCCATGACCTTGTAATACCCGACGATGGCCTCGCCATGCCCGACGATGGCCTCGCCATGCCCGACGATGGCATTGTCATGTCGGACGATGGCCTTGTCATGCCCGACGATTGCCTTGTCATGCCCGACGATGGCCTTGTCATGCTTGACGATTGCATTGTCATTCCCGACGATGGCCTTGTCATGCCCGACGCTAGCCTTGCCATGTCCGAGAGTTGTCTTGTCATGACCTTGTCATGCCCGACACTGGCCTTGTCATGCCCGACGAAGGCGTCGCCATGTCCGAGAGTGGCATTGGCATAGCCTTGTCAAGCGTGACGATGGCCTTGCCATGCACGACGCTGGTCTTGTCATGCCCGACGCTTGCCTTGTCATGCCCGACGATGGCCTTGTCATGCTCGACGGTGGCATTGACATGCCCTTTTTGATGTCCCACGATGCCCTCACTATGCCCGACGTTGGCCTTATCATGTCCGACGATGGCCTTGTCATGCCCGACGATGGCCTTGTCATGCCCGAAGATGGCCTTGTCATGCCCGACGCGGGCCTAGCCATGTCCGAGAGTTGCCTTGTCATGACCTTGTCATGCCCGACGATGGCCTTGTCTTGCCCGACGATTGCCTTGCCGTGCTTGACGCTGGCCTTGCCAAGCCCGACAATGGCCTTGTCATGCCCGACGATGGCCTTGTCATGCCCGACGATTGCCTTGCCATGCTTGTCACTGGCCTTGCCATGCCCGACAATGGCCTTGCCATGTCCGAGAGTGTCCTTGCCATGACCTTGTAATGCCCGACGATGGCCTCGCCATGCCCGACGATGGCATTGTCAAGTCGGACGATGGTCTTGTCATGCCCGACGATTGCCTTGTCATGCCCGACGATGGCCTTGTCATGCCCGAAGATTGCCTTGCCATGCTTGACGCTGGCCTTGCCATGCCCGACAATGGCCTTGCCATGTCCGAGAGTGTCCATGCCATGACCTTGTAATGCCCGACGATGGCCTCGCCATGCCCGACGATGGCATTGTCATGTCGGACGATGGCCTTGTCATGCCCGACGATTGCCTTGTCATGCCCGACGATGGCCTTGTCATGCCCGACGATTGCATTGTCATGCCCGACGATGGCCTTGTCATGCTTGACGATTGCATTGTCATTCCCGACGATGGCCTTGTCATGCCCGACGCTAGACTTGCCATGTCCGAGAGTTGTCTTGTCATGACCTCGTCATGCCCGACGCTGGCCTTGTCATGCCCGACGAAGGCGTCGCCATGTCCGAGAGTGGCATTGGCATAGCCTTGTCAAGCGTGACGATGGCCTTGCCATGCACGACGCTGGCCTTGTCATGCCCGACGCTTGCCTTGTCATGCCCGACGATGGCCTTGTCATGCTCGACGCTGGCATTGACATGCCCTTCTTGATGTCCCACGATGCCCTCACCATGCCCGACGATGGCCTTGTCATGCCCGAAGATGGCCTTGTCATGCCCGACGATGGCCTTATCATGCCCGACGATGGCCTTGTCATGCCCGACGATTGCCTTGCCATGCTTGACGCTGGCCTTGCCATGCCCGACAATGGCCTTGTCATGCCCGACGATGGCCTTGTCATGCCCGAAGATTGCCTTGCCATGCTTGACGCTGGCCTTGCCATGCCCGACAATGGCCTTGCCATGTCCGAGAGTGTCCATGCCATGACCTTGTAATGCCCGACGATGGCCTCGCCATGCCCGACGATGGCATTGTCATGTCGGACGATGGCCTTGTCATGCCCGACGATTGCCTTGTCATGCCCGACGATGGCCTTGTCATGCTTGACGATTGCATTGTCATTCCCGACGATGGCCTTGTCATGCCCGACGCTAGCCTTGCCATGTCCGAGAGTTGTCTTGTCATGACCTTGTCATGCCCGACGCTGGCCTTGTCATGCCCGACGAAGGCGTCGCCATGTCCGAGAGTGGCATTGGCATAGCCTTGTCAAGCGTGACGATGGCCTTGCCATGCACGACGCTGGTCTTGTCATGCCCGACGCTTGCCTTGTCATGCCCGACGATGGCCTTGTCATGCTCGACGCTGGCATTGACATGTCCTTTTTGATGTCCCACGATGCCCTCACTATGCCCGACGCTGGCCTTGTCATGTCCGACGATGGCCTTGTCATGCCCGACGATGGCCTTGTCATGCCCGAAGATGGCCTTGTCATGCCCGACGCGGGCCTAGGCATGTCCGAGAGTTGCCTTGTCATGACCTTGTCATGCCCGACGATGGCCTTGTCATGCCCGACGATTGCCTTGCCATGCTTGACGCTGGCCTTGCCAAGCCCGACAATGGCCTTGTCATGCCCGACGATGGCCTTGTCATGCCCGACGATTGCCTTGCCATGCTTGACACTGGCCTTGCCATGCCCGACAATGGCCTTGCCATGTCCGAGAGTGTCCTTGCCATGACCTTGTAATGCCCGACGATGGCCTCGCCATGCCCGACGATGGCATTGTCAAGTCGGACGATGGTCTTGTCATGCCCGACGATTGCCTTGTCTTGCCCGGCGATGGCCTTGTCATGCTTGAAGATTGCATTGTCATTCCCGACGATGGCCTTGTCATGCCCGACGCTAGCCTTGCCATGTCCGAGAGTTGTCTTGTCATGACCTTGTCATGCCCGACGCTGGCCTTGTCATGCCCGACGAAGGCGTCGCCATGTCCGAGAGTGGCATTGGCATAGCCTTGTCAAGCGTGACGATGGCCTTGCCATGCACGACGCTGGTCTTGTCATGCCCGACGCTTGCCTTGTCATGCCCGACGATGGCCTTGTCATGCTCGACGTTGGCATTGACATGCCCTTTTTGATGTCCCACGATGCCCTCACCATGCCCGACGCTGGCCTTGTCATGTCCGACGATGGCCTTGTCATGCCCGACGATGGCCTTGTCATGCCCGAAGATGGCCTTGTCATGCCCTACGCGGGCCTAGCCATGTCCGAGAGTTGCCTTGTCATGACCTTGTCATGCCCGACGATGGCCTTGCCATGCTTGACGCTGGCCTTGCCAAGCCCGACAATGGCCTTGTCATGCCCGACGATGGCCTTGTCATGCCCGACGATTGCCTTGCCATGCTTGACGCTGGCCTTGCCATGCCCGACAATGGCCTTGCCATGTCCTAGAGTGTCCTTGCCATGACCTTGTAATGCCCGACGATGGCCTCGCCATGCCCGACGATGGCATTGTCATGTCGGACGATGGTCTTGTCATGGCCGACGATTGCCTTGTCATGCCGGACGATGGCCTTGTCATGCTTGACGATTGCATTGTCATTCCCGACGATGGCCTTGTCATGCCCGACGCTAGCCTTGCCATGTCCGAGAGTTGTCTTGTCATGACCTTGTCATGCCCGACGCTGGCCTTGTCATGCCCGACGAAGGCGTCGCCATGTCCGAGAGTGGCATTGGCATAGCCTTGTCAAGCGTGACGATGGCCTTGCCATGCACGACGCTGGTCTTGTCATGCCCGACGCTTGCCTTGTCATGCCCGACGATGGCCTTGTCATGCTCGACCCTGGCATTGACATGCCCTTTTTGATGTCCCACGATGCCCTCGCCATGCCCGACGCTGGCCTTGTCATGTCCGACGATGGCCTTGTCATGCCCGACGATGGCCTTGTCATGCCCGAAGATGGCCTTGTCATGCCCGACGCGGGCCTAGCCATGTCCGAGAGTTGCCTTGTCATGACCTTGTCATTCCCGACGATGGCCTTGTCATGCCCGACGATTGCCTTGCCATGCTTGACGCTGGCCTTGCCAAGCCCGACAATGGCCTTGTCATGCCCGACGATGGCCTTGTCATGCCCGACGATTGCCTTGCCATGCTTGACGCTGGCCTTGCCATGCCCGACAATGGCCTTGCCATGTCCGAGAGTGTCCTTGCCATGACCTTGTAATGCCCGACGATGGCCTCGCCATGCCCGACGATGGCATTGTCATGTCGGACGATGGTCTTGTCATGCCCGACGATTGCCTTGTCATGCCCGACGATGGCCTTGTCATGCTTGACGATTGCCTTGCCGCCCGACGATGGCCTTGTCATGCCCAACGCGGGCCTAGCCATGTCCGAGAGTTGCCTTGTCATGACCTTGTCATGCCCGACGATGGCCTTGTCATGCCCGACGATTGCCTTGCCATGCTTGACGCTGGCCTTGCCATGCCCGACAATGGCCTTGTCATGCCCGACGATGGCCTTGTCATGCCCGACGATTGCCTTGCCATGTTTGACGCTGGCCTTGCCATGCCCGACAATGGCCTTGCCATGTCCGAGAGTGTCCTTGCCATGACCTTGTAATGCCCGACGATGGCCTCGCCATGCCCGACGATGGCATTGTCATGTCGGACGATGGTCTTGTCATGGCCGACGATTGCCTTGTCATGCCCGACGATGGCCTTGTCATGCTTGACGATTGCATTGTCATTCCCGACGATGGCCTTGTCATGCCCGACGCTAGCCTTGCCATGTCCGAGAGTTGTCTTGTCATGACCTTGTCATGCCCGACGCTGGCCTTGTCATGCCCGACGAAGGCGTCGCCATGTCCGAGAGTGGCATTGGCATAGCCTTGTCAAGCGTGACGATGGCCTTGCCATGCACGACGCTGGTCTTGTCATGCCCGCGCTTGCCTTGTCATGACCGACGATGGCCTTGTCATGCTCGACGCTGGCATTAACATGCCCTTTTTGATGTCCCACGATACCCTCACCATGCCCGCCGCTGGCCTTGTCATGTCCGACGATGGCCTTGTCATGCCCGACGATGGCCTTGTCATGCCCGAAGATGGCCTTGTCATGCCCGACGCGGGCCTAGCCATGTCCGTGAGTTGCCTTGTCATGACCTTGTCATGCCCGACGATGGCCTTGTAATGCATGACGATTGCCTTGCCATGCTTGACGCTGGCCTTGCCAAGCCCGACAATGGCCTTGTCATGCCCGACGATGGCCTTGTCATGCCCGACGATTGCCATGCCATGCTTGACGCTGGCCTTGCCATGCCCGACAATGGCCTTGCCATGTCCGAGAGTGTCCTTGCCATGACCTTGTAATGCCCGACGATGGCCTCGCCATGCCCGACGATGGCATTGTCATGTCGGACGATGGACTTGTCATGCCCGACGATTGCCTTGTTATGCCCGACGATGGCCTTGTCATGCTTGACGATTGCCTTGCCATGCTTGACGCTGGCCTTGTCATGCCCAACGATGCCCTCACCATGCCCGACGATGGCCTTGTCATGCCCAACGCGGGCCTAGCCATGTCCGAGAGTTGCCTTGTCATAACCTTGTCATGCCCGACGATGGCCTTGTCATGCCCGACGATTGCCTTGCCATGCTTGACGCTGGCCTTGCCATGCCCGACAATGGCCTTGTCATGCCCGACGATGGCCTTGTCATGCCCGACGATTGCCTTGCCATGCTTGACGCTGACCTTGCCATGCCCGACAATGGCCTTGCCATGTCCAAGAGTGTCCTTACCATGACCTTGTAATGCCCGACGATGGCCTCGCCATGCCCGACGATGGCATTGTCATGTCGGACGATGGCCTTGTCATGCCCGACGATGGCCTTGTCATGCTTGACGATTGCATTGTCATTCCCGACGATGGCCTTGTCATGCCCGACGCTAGCCTTGCCATGTCCGAGCGTTGTCTTGTCATGACCTTGTCATGCCCGACGCTGGCCTTGTCATGCCCGACGAAGGCGTCGCCATGTCCGAGAGTGGCATTGGCATAGCCTTATCAAGCGTGACGATGGCCTTGCCATGCACGACGCTGGTCTTGTCATGCCCGACGCTTGCCTTGTCATGCCCGACGATGGCCTTTTCATGCTCGACGCTAGCCTTGCCATGTCCGAGAGTTGTCTTGTCATGACCTTGTCATGCCCGACGCTGGCCTTGTCATGCCCGACGAAGGCGTCGCCATGTCCGAGAGTGGCATTGGCATAGCCTTGTCAAGCGTGACGATGGGCTTGCCATGCACGACGCTTGTCTTGTCATGCCCGACGCTTGCCTTGTCATGCCCGACGATGGCCTTGTCATGCTCGACGCTGGCATTGACATGCCCTTTTTGATGTCCCACGATGCCCTCACTATGCCCGACGCTAGCCTTGTCATGTCCGACGATGGCCTTGTCATGCCCGACGATGGCCTTGTCATGCCCGAAGATGGCCTTGTCATGCCCGACGCGGGCCTAGCCATGTCCGAGAGTTGCCTTGTCATGACCTTGTCATGCCCGACGATGGCCTTGTAATGCCCGACGATGGCCTCGCCATGCCCGACGATGGCATTGTCAAGTCGGACGCTGGCCTTGCCATGCCCGACAATGGCCTTGTCATGCCCGACGATGGCCTTGTCATGCCCGAAGATTGCCTTGCCATGCTTGACGCTGGCCTTGCCATGCCCGACAATGGCCTTGCCATGTCCGAGAGTGTCCATGCCATGACCTTGTAATACCCGACGATGGCCTCGCCATGCCCGACGATGGCCTCGCCATGCCCGACGATGGCATTGTCATGTCGGACGATGGCCTTGTCATGCCCGACGATTGCCTTGTCATGCCCGACGATGGCCTTGTCATGCTTGACGATTGCATTGTCATTCCCGACGATGGCCTTGTCATGCCCGACGCTAGCCTTGCCATGTCCGAGAGTTGTCTTGTCATGACCTTGTCATGCCCGACACTGGCCTTGTCATGCCCGACGAAGGCGTCGCCATGTCCGAGAGTGGCATTGGCATAGCCTTGTCAAGCGTGACGATGGCCTTGCCATGCACGACGCTGGTCTTGTCATGCCCGACGCTTGCCTTGTCATGCCCGACGATGGCCTTGTCATGCTCGACGGTGGCATTGACATGCCCTTTTTGATGTCCCACGATGCCCTCACTATGCCCGACGTTGGCCTTATCATGTCCGACGATGGCCTTGTCATGCCCGACGATGGCCTTGTCATGCCCGAAGATGGCCTTGTCATGCCCGACGCGGGCCTAGCCATGTCCGAGAGTTGCCTTGTCATGACCTTGTCATGCCCGACGATGGCCTTGTCTTGCCCGACGATTGCCTTGCCGTGCTTGACGCTGGCCTTGCCAAGCCCGACAATGGCCTTGTCATGCCCGACGATGGCCTTGTCATGCCCGACGATTGCCTTGCCATGCTTGTCACTGGCCTTGCCATGCCCGACAATGGCCTTGCCATGTCCGAGAGTGTCCTTGCCATGACCTTGTAATGCCCGACGATGGCCTCGCCATGCCCGACGATGGCATTGTCAAGTCGGACGATGGTCTTGTCATGCCCGACGATTGCCTTGTCATGCCCGACGATGGCCTTGTCATGCCCGAAGATTGCCTTGCCATGCTTGACGCTGGCCTTGCCATGCCCGACAATGGCCTTGCCATGTCCGAGAGTGTCCATGCCATGACCTTGTAATGCCCGACGATGGCCTCGCCATGCCCGACGATGGCATTGTCATGTCGGACGATGGCCTTGTCATGCCCGACGATTGCCTTGTCATGCCCGACGATGGCCTTGTCATGCCCGACGATTGCATTGTCATGCCCGACGATGGCCTTGTCATGCTTGACGATTGCATTGTCATTCCCGACGATGGCCTTGTCATGCCCGACGCTAGACTTGCCATGTCCGAGAGTTGTCTTGTCATGACCTCGTCATGCCCGACGCTGGCCTTGTCATGCCCGACGAAGGCGTCGCCATGTCCGAGAGTGGCATTGGCATAGCCTTGTCAAGCGTGACGATGGCCTTGCCATGCACGACGCTGGCCTTGTCATGCCCGACGCTTGCCTTGTCATGCCCGACGATGGCCTTGTCATGCTCGACGCTGGCATTGACATGCCCTTCTTGATGTCCCACGATGCCCTCACCATGCCCGACGATGGCCTTGTCATGCCCGAAGATGGCCTTGTCATGCCCGACGATGGCCTTATCATGCCCGACGATGGCCTTGTCATGCCCGACGATTGCCTTGCCATGCTTGACGCTGGCCTTGCCATGCCCGACAATGGCCTTGTCATGCCCGACGATGGCCTTGTCATGCCCGAAGATTGCCTTGCCATGCTTGACGCTGGCCTTGCCATGCCCGACAATGGCCTTGCCATGTCCGAGAGTGTCCATGCCATGACCTTGTAATGCCCGACGATGGCCTCGCCATGCCCGACGATGGCATTGTCATGTCGGACGATGGCCTTGTCATGCCCGACGATTGCCTTGTCATGCCCGACGATGGCCTTGTCATGCTTGACGATTGCATTGTCATTCCCGACGATGGCCTTGTCATGCCCGACGCTAGCCTTGCCATGTCCGAGAGTTGTCTTGTCATGACCTTGTCATGCCCGACGCTGGCCTTGTCATGCCCGACGAAGGCGTCGCCATGTCCGAGAGTGGCATTGGCATAGCCTTGTCAAGCGTGACGATGGCCTTGCCATGCACGACGCTGGTCTTGTCATGCCCGACGCTTGCCTTGTCATGCCCGACGATGGCCTTGTCATGCTCGACGCTGGCATTGACATGTCCTTTTTGATGTCCCACGATGCCCTCACTATGCCCGACGCTGGCCTTGTCATGTCCGACGATGGCCTTGTCATGCCCGACGATGGCCTTGTCATGCCCGAAGATGGCCTTGTCATGCCCGACGCGGGCCTAGGCATGTCCGAGAGTTGCCTTGTCATGACCTTGTCATGCCCGACGATGGCCTTGTCATGCCCGACGATTGCCTTGCCATGCTTGACGCTGGCCTTGCCAAGCCCGACAATGGCCTTGTCATGCCCGACGATGGCCTTGTCATGCCCGACGATTGCCTTGCCATGCTTGACACTGGCCTTGCCATGCCCGACAATGGCCTTGCCATGTCCGAGAGTGTCCTTGCCATGACCTTGTAATGCCCGACGATGGCCTCGCCATGCCCGACGATGGCATTGTCAAGTCGGACGATGGTCTTGTCATGCCCGACGATTGCCTTGTCTTGCCCGGCGATGGCCTTGTCATGCTTGAAGATTGCATTGTCATTCCCGACGATGGCCTTGTCATGCCCGACGCTAGCCTTGCCATGTCCGAGAGTTGTCTTGTCATGACCTTGTCATGCCCGACGCTGGCCTTGTCATGCCCGACGAAGGCGTCGCCATGTCCGAGAGTGGCATTGGCATAGCCTTGTCAAGCGTGACGATGGCCTTGCCATGCACGACGCTGGTCTTGTCATGCCCGACGCTTGCCTTGTCATGCCCGACGATGGCCTTGTCATGCTCGACGTTGGCATTGACATGCCCTTTTTGATGTCCCACGATGCCCTCACCATGCCCGACGCTGGCCTTGTCATGTCCGACGATGGCCTTGTCATGCCCGACGATGGCCTTGTCATGCCCGAAGATGGCCTTGTCATGCCCTACGCGGGCCTAGCCATGTCCGAGAGTTGCCTTGTCATGACCTTGTCATGCCCGACGATGGCCTTGCCATGCTTGACGCTGGCCTTGCCAAGCCCGACAATGGCCTTGTCATGCCCGACGATGGCCTTGTCATGCCCGACGATTGCCTTGCCATGCTTGACGCTGGCCTTGCCATGCCCGACAATGGCCTTGCCATGTCCTAGAGTGTCCTTGCCATGACCTTGTAATGCCCGACGATGGCCTCGCCATGCCCGACGATGGCATTGTCATGTCGGACGATGGTCTTGTCATGGCCGACGATTGCCTTGTCATGCCGGACGATGGCCTTGTCATGCTTGACGATTGCATTGTCATTCCCGACGATGGCCTTGTCATGCCCGACGCTAGCCTTGCCATGTCCGAGAGTTGTCTTGTCATGACCTTGTCATGCCCGACGCTGGCCTTGTCATGCCCGACGAAGGCGTCGCCATGTCCGAGAGTGGCATTGGCATAGCCTTGTCAAGCGTGACGATGGCCTTGCCATGCACGACGCTGGTCTTGTCATGCCCGACGCTTGCCTTGTCATGCCCGACGATGGCCTTGTCATGCTCGACGCTGGCATTGACATGCCCTTTTTGATGTCCCACGATGCCCTCACCATGCCCGACTCTGGCCTTGTCATGTCCGACGATGGCCTTGTCATGCCCGACGATGGCCTTGTCATGCCCGACGCGGGCCTAGCCATGTCCGAGAGTTGCCTTGTCATGACCTTGTCATGCCCGACGATGGCCTTGTCATGCCCGACGATTGCCTTGCCATGCTTGACGTTGGCCTTGCCAAGCCCGACAATGGCCTTGTCATGCCCGACGATGGCCTTGTCATGCCCGACGATTGCCTTGCCATGCTTGACGCTGGCCTTGCCATGCCCGAAAATGGCCTTGCCATGTCCGAGAGTGTCCTTGCCATGACCTTGTAATGCCCGACGATGGCCTCGCCATGCCCGACGATGGCATTGTCATGTCGGACGATGGTCTTGTCATGCCCGACGATTGCCTTGTCATGCCCGACGATGGCCTTGTCATGCTTGACGATTGCCTTGCCATGCTTGACGCTGGCCTTGTCATGCCCAACGATGCCCTCACCATGCCCGACGATGGCCTTGTCATGCCCAACGCGGGCCTAGCCATGTCCGAGAGTTGCCTTGTCATAACCTTGTCATGCCCGACGATGGCCTTGTCATGCCCGAAGATTGCCTTGCCATGCTTGACGCTGGCCTTGCCATACCCGACAATGGCCTTGTCATGCCCGACGATGGCCTTGTCATGCCCGACGATTGCCTTGCCATGCTTGACGCTGGCCTTGCCATGCCCGACAATGGCCTTGCCATGTCCGAGAGTGTCCTTACCATGACCTTGTAATGCCTGACGATGGCCTCGCCATGCCCGACGATGGCATTGTCATGTCGGACGATGGCCTTGTCATGCCCGACGATTGCCTTGTCATGCCCGACGATGGCCTTGTCATGCTTGACGATTGCATTGTCATTCCCGACGATGGCCTTGTCATGCCCGACGCTAGCCTTGCCATGTCCGAGAGTTGTCTTGTCATGACCTTGTCATGCCCGACGCTGGCCTTGTCATGCCCGACGAAGGCGTCGCCATGTCCGAGAGTGGCATTGGCATAGCCTTGTCAAGCGTGGCGATGGCCTTGCCATGCACGACGCTGGTCTTGTCATGCCCGACGCTTGCCTTGTCATGCCCGACGATGGCCTTTTCATGCTCGACGCTGGCATTGACATGCCCTTTTTGATGTCCCACGATGCCCTCACCATGCCCGACGCTGGCCTTGTCATGTCCGACGATGGCCTTGTCATGCCCGACGATGGCCTTGTCATGCCCGAAGATGGCCTTGTCATGCCCTACGCGGGCCTAGCCATGTCCGAGAGTTGCCTTGTCATGACCTTGTCATGCCCGACGATGGCCTTGCCATGCTTGACGCTGGCCTTGCCAAGCCCGACAATGGCCTTGTCATGCCCGACGATGGCCTTGTCATGCCCGACGATTGCCTTGCCATGCTTGACGCTGGCCTTGCCATGCCCGACAATGGCCTTGCCATGTCCTAGAGTGTCCTTGCCATGACCTTGTAATGCCCGACGATGGCCTCGCCATGCCCGACGATGGCATTGTCATGTCGGACGATGGTCTTGTCATGGCCGACGATTGCCTTGTCATGCCGGACGATGGCCTTGTCATGCTTGACGATTGCATTGTCATTCCCGACGATGGCCTTGTCATGCCCGACGCTAGCCTTGCCATGTCCGAGAGTTGTCTTGTCATGACCTTGTCATGCCCGACGCTGGCCTTGTCATGCCCGACGAAGGCGTCGCCATGTCCGAGAGTGGCATTGGCATAGCCTTGTCAAGCGTGACGATGGCCTTGCCATGCACGACGCTGGTCTTGTCATGCCCGACGCTTGCCTTGTCATGCCCGACGATGGCCTTGTCATGCTCGACGCTGGCATTGACATGCCCTTTTTGATGTCCCACGATGCCCTCACCATGCCCGACTCTGGCCTTGTCATGTCCGACGATGGCCTTGTCATGCCCGACGATGGCCTTGTCATGCCCGACGCGGGCCTAGCCATGTCCGAGAGTTGCCTTGTCATGACCTTGTCATGCCCGACGATGGCCTTGTCATGCCCGACGATTGCCTTGCCATGCTTGACGTTGGCCTTGCCAAGCCCGACAATGGCCTTGTCATGCCCGACGATGGCCTTGTCATGCCCGACGATTGCCTTGCCATGCTTGACGCTGGCCTTGCCATGCCCGAAAATGGCCTTGCCATGTCCGAGAGTGTCCTTGCCATGACCTTGTAATGCCCGACGATGGCCTCGCCATGCCCGACGATGGCATTGTCATGTCGGACGATGGTCTTGTCATGCCCGACGATTGCCTTGTCATGCCCACGATGGCCTTGTCATGCTTGACGATTGCCTTGCCGCCCGACGATGGCCTTGTCATGCTTGACGATTGCCTTGCCGCCCGACGATGGCCTTGTCATGCCCTACGCGGGCCTAGCCATGTCCGAGAGTTGCCTTGTCATGACCTTGTCATGCCCGACGATGGCCTTGCCATGCTTGACGCTGGCCTTGCCAAGCCCGACAATGGCCTTGTCATGCCCGACGATGGCCTTGTCATGCCCGACGATTGCCTTGCCATGCTTGACGCTGGCCTTGCCATGCCCGACAATGGCCTTGCCATGTCCTAGAGTGTCCTTGCCATGACCTTGTAATGCCCGACGATGGCCTCGCCATGCCCGACGATGGCATTGTCATGTCGGACGATGGTCTTGTCATGGCCGACGATTGCCTTGTCATGCCGGACGATGGCCTTGTCATGCTTGACGATTGCATTGTCATTCCCGACGATGGCCTTGTCATGCCCGACGCTAGCCTTGCCATGTCCGAGAGTTGTCTTGTCATGACCTTGTCATGCCCGACGCTGGCCTTGTCATGCCCGACGAAGGCGTCGCCATGTCCGAGAGTGGCATTGGCATAGCCTTGTCAAGCGTGACGATGGCCTTGCCATGCACGACGCTGGTCTTGTCATGCCCGACGCTTGCCTTGTCATGCCCGACGATGGCCTTGTCATGCTCGACGCTGGCATTGACATGCCCTTTTTGATGTCCCACGATGCCCTCACCATGCCCGACTCTGGCCTTGTCATGTCCGACAATGGCCTTGTCATGCCCGACGATGGCCTTGTCATGCCCGACGCGGGCCTAGCCATGTCCGAGAGTTGCCTTGTCATGACCTTGTCATGCCCGACGATGGCCTTGTCATGCCCGACGATTGCCTTGCCATGCTTGACGTTGGCCTTGCCAAGCCCGACAATGGCCTTGTCATGCCCGACGATGGCCTTGTCATGCCCGACGATTGCCTTGCCATGCTTGACGCTGGCCTTGCCATGCCCGAAAATGGCCTTGCCATGTCCGAGAGTGTCCTTGCCATGACCTTGTAATGCCCGACGATGGCCTCGCCATGCCCGACGATGGCATTGTCATGTCGGACGATGGTCTTGTCATGCCCGACGATTGCCTTGTCATGCCCACGATGGCCTTGTCATGCTTGACGATTGCCTTGCCGCCCGACGATGGCCTTGTCATGCTTGACGATTGCCTTGCCGCCCGACGATGGCCTTGTCATGCCCAACGCGGTCCTAGCCATGTCCGAGAGTTGCCTTGTCATCACCTTGTCATGCCCGACGATGGCCTTGTCATGCCCGACGATTACCTTGCCATGCTTGACGTTGGCCTTGCCATGCCCGACAATGGCCTTGCCATGTCCGAGAGTGTCCTTGCCATGACCTTGTAATGCCCGACGATGGCCTCGCCATGCCCGACGATGGCATTGTCATGTCGGACGATGGCCTTGTCATGCCCGATGATGGCCTTGACATGCCCGACGATGGCCTTGTCATGCTTGACGATTGCATTGTCATTCCCGACGATGGCCTTGTCATGCCCGACGCTGGCCTTGCCATGTCCGAGAGTTGTCTTGTCATGACCTTGTCATGCCCGACGAAGGCGTCGCCATGTCCGAGAGTGGCATTGGCATAGCCTTGTCAAGCGTGACGATGGCCTTGCCATGCACGACGCTGGCCTTGTCATGCCCGACGCTTGCCTTGTCATGCCCGACCATGGCCTTGTCATGCTCGACGTTGGCATTGACATGCCCTTCTTGATGTCCCACGATGCCCTCACCATGCCCGACGATGGCCTTGTCATGCCCGAAGATGGCCTTGTCATGCCCGACGATGGCCTTGTCATGCCCGACGATGGCCTTGTCATGCTCGACGATTGCCTTGCCATGTTCGAGAGTTGCCTTGTCATATCCTTGTCATGCCCGACGATGGCCTTGCCATGTCCGAGAGTTGCCTTGTCATATCCTTGTCATGCCCGACGATGGCCTTGTCATGCCCGACGATTGCCTTGCCATGCTTGACGCTGGCCTTGCCATGCCCGACAATGGCCTTGTCATGCCCGACGATGGCCTTGTCATGCCCGAAGATTGCCTTGCCATGCTTGACGCTGGCCTTGCCATGCCCGACAATGGCCTTGCCATGTCCGAGAGTGTCCATGCCATGACCTCGTAATGCCCGACGATGGCCTCGCCATGCCCGACGATGGCATTGTCATGTCGGACGATGGCCTTGTCATGCCCGACGATTGCCTTGTCATGCCCGACGATGGCCTTGTCATGCTTGACGATTGCATTGTCATTCCCGACGATGGCCTTGTCATGCCCGACGCTAGCCTTGCCATGTCCGAGAGTTGTCTTGTCATGACCTTGTCATGCCCGACGCTGGCCTTGTCATGCCCGACGAAGGCGTCGCCATGTCCGAGAGTGGCATTGGCATAGCCTTGTCAACTGTGACGATGGCCTTGCCATGCACGACGTTGGTCTTGTCATGCCCGACGCTTGCCTTGTCATGCCCGACGATGGCCTTTTCATGCTCGACGCTGGCATTGACATGCCCTTTTTGATGTCCCACGATGCCCTCACCATGCCCGACGTTGGCCTTGTCATGTCCGACGATGGCCTTGTCATGCCCGACGATGGCCTTGTCATGCCCGAAGATGGCCTTGTCATGCCCGACGCGGGCCTAGCCATGTCCGAGAGTTGCCTTGTCATGACCTTGTCATGCCCGACGATGGCCTTGCCATGCTTGACGCTGGCCTTGCCAAGCCAGACAATGGCCTTGTCATGCCCGACGATGGCCTTGTCATGCCCGACGATTGCCTTGCCATGCTTGACGCTGGCCTTGCCATGCCCGACAATGGCCTTGCCATGTCCGAGAGTGTCCTTGCCATGACCTTGTAATGCCCGACGATGGCCTCGCCATGCCCGACGATGGCATTGTCATGTCGGACGATGGTCTTGTCATGCCCGACGATTGCCTTTTCATGCCCGACGATGGCCTTGTCATGCTTGACGATTGCATTGTCATTCCCGACGATGGCCTTGTCATGCCCGACGCTAGCCTTGCCATGTCCGAGAGTTGTCTTGTCATGACCTTGTCATGCCCGACGCTGGCCTTGTCATGCCCGACGAAGGCGTCGCCATGTCCGAGAGTGGCATTGGCATAGCCTTGTCAAGCGTGACGATGGCCTTGCCATGCACGACGCTGGTCTTGTCATGCCCGACGCTTGCCTTGTCATGCCCGACGATGGCCTTGTCATGCTCAACGCTGGCATTGACATGCCCTTTTTGATGTCCCACGATGCCCTCACCATGCCCGACGCTGGCCTTGTCATGTCCGACGATGGCCTTGTCATGCCCGACGATGGCCTTGTCATGCCCGAAGATGGCCTTGTCATGCCCGACGCGGGCCTAGCCATGTCCGAGAGTTGCCTTGTCATGACCTTGTCATGCCCGACGATGGCCTTGTCATGCCCGACGATTGCCTTGCCATGCTTGACGTTGGCCTTGCCAAGCCCGACAATGGCCTTTTCATGCCCGACGATGGCCTTGTCATGCCCGACGATTGCCTTGCCATGCTTGACGCTGGCCTTGCCATGCCCGACAATGGCCTTGCCATGTCCGAGAGTGTCCTTGCCATGACCTAGTAATGCCCGATGATGGCCTCGCCATGCCCGACGATGGCATTGTCATGTCGGACGATGGTCTTGTCATGCCCGACGATTGCCTTGTCATGCCCGACGATGGCCTTGTCATGCTTGACGATTGCCTTGCCGCCCGACGATGGCCTTGTCATGCCCAACGCGGGCCTAGCCATGTCCGAGAGTTGCCTTGTCATGACCTTGTCATGCCCGACGATAGCCTTGTCATGCCCGACGATTGCCTTGCCATGCTTGACGCTGGCCTTGCCATGCCCGACAATGGCCTTGTCATGCCCGACGATGGCCTTGTCATGCCCGACGATTGCCTTGCCATGCTTGACGCTGGCCTTGCCATGCCCGACAATGGCCTTCCCTTGTCCGAGAGTGTCCTTGCCATGACCTTGTAATGCCCGACGGATGGCCTCGCCATGCCCGACGATGGCATTGTCATGTCGGACGATGGCCTTGTCATGCCCGATGATGGCCTTGACATGCTCGACGCTGGCATTGACATGCTTGACGATTGCATTGTCATTCCCGACGATGGCCTTGTCATGCCCGACGCTGGCCTTGCCATGTCCGAGAGTTGTCTTGTCATGACCTTGTCATGCCCGACGAAGGCGTCGCCATGTCCGAGAGTGGCATTGGCATAGCCTTGTCAAGCGTGACGATGGCCTTGCCATGCACGACGCTGGCCTTGTCATGCCCGACGCTTGCCTTGTCATGCCCGACGATGGCCTTGTCATGCTCGACGCTGGCATTGACATGCCCTTCTTGATGTCCCACGATGCCCTCACCATGCCCGACGATGGCCTTGTCATGCCCGAAGATGGCCTTGTCATGCCCGACGATGGCCTTGTCATGCCCGACGATGGCCTTGTCATGCCCGACCGATTGCCTTGCCATGTCCGAGAGTTGCCTTGTCATATCCTTGTCATGCCCGACGATGGCCTTGTCATGCCCGACGATTGCCTTGCCATGCTTGCCGCTGGCCTTGCCATGCCCGACAATGGCCTTGTCATGCCCGACGATGGCCTTGTCATGCCCGACGATTGCCTTGCCATGCTTGACGCTGGCTTTGCCATGCCCGACAATGGCCTTGCCATGTCCGAGAGTGTCCTTGCCATGACCTTGTAATGCCCGACGATGGCCTCGCCATGCCCGACGATGGCATTGTCATGTCGGACGATGGCCTTGTCATGCCCGACGATTGCCTTGTCATGCCCGACGATGGCCTTGTCATGCTTGACGATTGCATTGTCATTCCTGACGATGGCCTTGTCATGCCCGACGGTAGCCTTGCCATGTCCGAGAGTTGTCTTGTCATGACCTTGCCATGCACGACGCTGGTCTTGTCATGCCCGACGCTTGCCTTGTCATGCCCGACGATGGCCTTGTCATGCTCGACGCTGGCATTGACATGCCCTTTTTGATGTCCCACGATGCCCTCACCATGCCCGACGCTGGCCTTGTCATGTCCGACGATGGCCTTGTCATGCCCGACGATGGCCTTGTCATGCCCGAAGATGGCCTTGTCATGCCCGACGCGGGCCTAGCCATGTCCGTGAGTTGCCTTGTCATGACCTTGTCATGCCCGACGATGGCCTTGTAATGCATGACGATTGCCTTGCCATGCTTGACGCTGGCCTTGCCAAGCCCGACAATGGCCTTGTCATGCCCGACGATGGCCTTGTCATGCCCGACGATTGCCTTGCCATGCTTGACGCTGGCCTTGCCATGCCCGACAATGGCCTTGCCATGTCCGAGAGTGTCCTTGCCATGACCTTGTAATGCCCGACGATGGCCTCGCCATGCCCGACGATGGCATTGTCATGTCGGACGATGGACTTGCCATGCCCGACGATGCCCTCACCATGCCCGACGATGGCCTTGTCATGCCCAACGCGGGCCTAGCCATGTCCGAGAGTTGCCTTGTCATAACCTTGTCATGCCCGACGATGGCCTTGTCATGCCCGACGATTGCCTTGCCATGCTTGACGCTGGCCTTGCCATGCCCGACAATGGCCTTGTCATGCCCGACGATGGCCTTGTCATGCCCGACGATTGCCTTGCCATGCTTGACGCTGGCCTTGCCATGCCCGACAATGGCCTTGCCATGTCCGAGAGTGTCCTTACCATGACCTTGTAATGCCCGACATTGGCCTCGCCATGCCCGACGATGGCATTGTCATGTCGGACGATGGCCTTGTCATACCCGACGATGGCCTTGCCATGCTTCACGATTGCATTGTCATTCCCGACGATGGCCTTGTCATGCCCGACGCTAGCCTTGCCATGTCCGAGAGTTGTCTTGTCATGACCTTGTCATGCCCGACGCTGGCCTTGTCATGCCCGACTAAGGCGTCGCCATGTCCGAGAGTGGCATTGGCATAGCCTTGTCAAGCGTGACGATGGCCTTGCCATGCACGACGCTGGTCTTGTCATGCCCGACGCTTGCCTTGTCATGCCCGACGATGGCCTTTTCATGCTCGACGCTAGCCTTGCCATGTCCGAGAGTTGTCTTGTCATGACCTTGTCATGCCCGACGCTGGCCTTGTCATGCCCGACGAAGGCGTCGCCATGTCCGAGAGTGGCATTGGCATAGCCTTGTCAAGCGTGACGATGGGCTTGCCATGCACGACGCTGGTCTTGTCATGCCCGACGCTTGCCTTGTCATGCCCGACGATGGCCTTGTCATGCTCGACGCTGGCATTGACATGCCCTTTTTGATGTCCCACGATGCCCTCACTATGCCCGACGCTGGCCTTGTCATGTCCGACGATGGCCTTGTCATGCCCGACGATGGCCTTGTCATGCCCGAAGATGGCCTTGTCATGCCCGACGCGGGCCTAGCCATGTCCGAGAGTTGCCTTGTCATGACCTTGTCATGCCCGACGATGGCCTTGTAATGCCCGACGATGGCCTCGCCATGCCCGACGATGGCATTGTCAAGTCGGACGCTGGCCTTGACATGCCCGACAATGGCCTTGTCATGCCCGACGATGGCCTTGTCATGCCCGAAGATTGCCTTGCCATGCTTGACGCTGGCCTTGCCATGCCCGACAATGGCCTTGCCATGTCCGAGAGTGTCCATGACATGACCTTGTAATGCCCGACGATGGCCTCGCCATGCCCGACGATGGCGTCGCCATGCCCGACGATGGCATTGTCATGTCGGACGATGGCCTTGTCATGCCCGACGATTGCCTTGTCATGCCCGACGATGGCCTTGTCATGCCCGAAGATTGCCTTGCCATGCTTGACGCTGGCCTTGCCATGCCCGACAATGGCCTTGCCATGTCCGAGAGTCTCCATGCCATGACCTTGTAATGCCCGACGATGGCCTCGCCATGCCCGACGATGGCATTGTCATGTCGGACGATGGTCTTGTCATGCCCGACGATTGCCTTGTCATGCCCGGCGATGGCCTTGTCATGCTTGACGATTGCATTGTCATTCCCGACGATGGCCTTGTCATGCCCGACGCTAGCCTTGCCATGTCCGAGAGTTGTCTTGTCATGACCTTGTCATGCCCGACGCTGGCCTTGTCATGCCCGACGAAGGCGTCGCCATGTCCGAGAGTGGCATTGGCATAGCCTTGTCAAGCGTGACGATGGCCTTGCCATGCACGACGCTGGCCTTGTCATGCCCGACGCTTGCCTTGTCATGCCCGACGATGGCCTTGTCATGCTCGACGCTGGCATTGACATGCCCTTCTTGATGTCCCACGATGCCCTCACCATGCCCGACGATGGCCTTGTCATGCCCGAAGATGGCCTTGTCATGCCCGACGATGGCCTTATCATGCCCGACGATGGCCTTGTCATGCCCGACGATTGCCTTGCCATGCTTGACGCTGGCCTTGCCATGCCCGACAATGGCCTTGTCATGCCCGACGATGGCCTTGTCATGCCCGAAGATTGCCTTGCCATGCTTGACGCTGGCCTTGCCATGCCCGACAATGGCCTTGCCATGTCCGAGAGTGTCCATGCCATGACCTTGTAATGCCCGACGATGGCCTCGCCATGCCCGACGATGGCATTGTCATGTCGGACGATGGCCTTGTCATGCCCGACGATTGCCTTGTCATGCCCGACGATGGCCTTGTCATGCTTGACGATTGCATTGTCATTCCCGACGATGGCCTTGTCATGCCCGACGCTAGCCTTGCCATGTCCGAGAGTTGTCTTGTCATGACCTTGTCATGCCCGACGCTGGCCTTGTCATGCCCGACGAAGGCGTCGCCATGTCCGAGAGTGGCATTGACATAGCCTTGTCAAGCGTGACGATGGCCTTGCCATGCACGACGCTAGCCTTGCCATGTCCGAGAGTTGTCTTGTCATGACCTTGTCATGCCCGACGCTGGCCTTGTCATGCCCGACGAAGGCGTCGCCATGTCCGAGAGTGGCATTGGCATAGCCTTGTCAAGCGTGACGATGGGCTTGCCATGCACGACGCTGGTCTTGTCATGCCCGACGCTTGCCTTGTCATGCCCGACGATGGCCTTGTCATGCTCGACGCTGGCATTGACATGCCCTTTTTGATGTCCCACGATGCCCTCACTATGCCCGACGCTGGCCTTGTCATGTCCGACGATGGCCTTGTCATGCCCGACGATGGCCTTGTCATGCCCGAAGATGGCCTTGTCATGCCCGACGCGGGCCTAGCCATGTCCGAGAGTTGCCTTGTCATGACCTTGTCATGCCCGACGATGGCCTTGTAATGCCCGACGATGGCCTCGCCATGCCCGACGATGGCATTGTCAAGTCGGACGCTGGCCTTGCCATGCCCGACAATGGCCTTGTCATGCCCGACGATGGCCTTGTCATGCCCGAAGATTGCCTTGCCATGCTTGACGCTGGCCTTGCCATGCCCGACAATGGCCTTGCCATGTCCGAGAGTGTCCATGACATGACCTTGTAATGCCCGACGATGGCCTCGCCATGCCCGACGATGGCGTCGCCATGCCCGACGATGGCATTGTCATGTCGGACGATGGCCTTGTCATGCCCGACGATTGCCTTGTCATGCCCGACGATGGCCTTGTCATGCCCGAAGATTGCCTTGCCATGCTTGACGCTGGCCTTGCCATGCCCGACAATGGCCTTGCCATGTCCGAGAGTCTCCATGCCATGACCTTGTAATGCCCGACGATGGCCTCGCCATGCCCGACGATGGCATTGTCATGTCGGACGATGGTCTTGTCATGCCCGACGATTGCCTTGTCATGCCCGGCGATGGCCTTGTCATGCTTGACGATTGCATTGTCATTCCCGACGATGGCCTTGTCATGCCCGACGCTAGCCTTGCCATGTCCGAGAGTTGTCTTGTCATGACCTTGTCATGCCCGACGCTGGCCTTGTCATGCCCGACGAAGGCGTCGCCATGTCCGAGAGTGGCATTGGCATAGCCTTGTCAAGCGTGACGATGGCCTTGCCATGCACGACGCTGGCCTTGTCATGCCCGACGCTTGCCTTGTCATGCCCGACGATGGCCTTGTCATGCTCGACGCTGGCATTGACATGCCCTTCTTGATGTCCCACGATGCCCTCACCATGCCCGACGATGGCCTTGTCATGCCCGAAGATGGCCTTGTCATGCCCGACGATGGCCTTATCATGCCCGACGATGGCCTTGTCATGCCCGACGATTGCCTTGCCATGCTTGACGCTGGCCTTGCCATGCCCGACAATGGCCTTGTCATGCCCGACGATGGCCTTGTCATGCCCGAAGATTGCCTTGCCATGCTTGACGCTGGCCTTGCCATGCCCGACAATGGCCTTGCCATGTCCGAGAGTGTCCATGCCATGACCTTGTAATGCCCGACGATGGCCTCGCCATGCCCGACGATGGCATTGTCATGTCGGACGATGGCCTTGTCATGCCCGACGATTGCCTTGTCATGCCCGACGATGGCCTTGTCATGCTTGACGATTGCATTGTCATTCCCGACGATGGCCTTGTCATGCCCGACGCTAGCCTTGCCATGTCCGAGAGTTGTCTTGTCATGACCTTGTCATGCCCGACGCTGGCCTTGTCATGCCCGACGAAGGCGTCGCCATGTCCGAGAGTGGCATTGACATAGCCTTGTCAAGCGTGACGATGGCCTTGCCATGCACGACGCTGGTCTTGTCATGCCCGACGCTTGCCTTGTCATGCCCGACGATGGCCTTGTCATACTCGACGCTGGCATTGACATGCCCTTTTTGATGTCCCACGATGCCCTCACTATGCCCGACGCTGGCCTTGTCATGTCCGACGATGGCCTTGTCATGCCCGACGATGGCCTTGTCATGCCCGAAGATGGCCTTGTCATGCCCGACGCGGGCCTAGGCATGTCCGAGAGTTGCCTTGTCATGACCTTGTCATGCCCGACGATGGCCTTGTCATGCCCGACGATTGCCTTGCCATGCTTGACGCTGGCCTTGCCAAGCCCGACAATGGCCTTGTCATGCCCGACGATGGCCTTGTCATGCCTGACGATTGCCTTGCCATTCTTGACACTGGCCTTGCCATGCCCGACAATGGCCTTGCCATGTCCGAGAGTGTCCTTGCCATGACCTTGTAATGCCCGACGATGGCCTCGCCATGCCCGACGATGGCATTGTCAAGTCGGACGATGGTCTTGTCATGCCCGACGATTGCCTTGTCATGCCCGGCGATGGCCTTGTCATGCTTGAAGATTGCATTGTCATTCCCGACGATGGCCTTGTCATGCCCGACGCTAGCCTTGCCATGTCCGAGAGTTGTCTTGTCATGACCTTGTCATGCCCGACGCTGGCCTTGTCATGCCCGACGAAGGCGTCGCCATGTCCGAGAGTGGCATTGGCATAGCCTTGTCAAGCGTGACGATGGCCTTGCCATGCACGACGCTGGTCTTGTCATGCCCGACGCTTGCCTTGTCATGCCCGACGATGGCCTTGTCATGCTCGACGCTGGCATTGACATGCCCTTTTTGATGTCCCACGATGCCCTCACCATGCCCGACGCTGGCCTTGTCATGTCCGACGCTGGCCTTGTCATGTCCGACGATGGCCTTGTCATGCCCGACGATGGCCTTGTCATGCCCGAAGATGGCCTTGTCATGCCCGACGCGGGCCTAGCCATGTCCGTGAGTTGCCTTGTCATGACCTTGTCATGCCCGACGATGGCCTTGTCATGCCCGACGATTGCCTTGCCATGCTTGACGCTGGCCTTGCCAAGCCCGACAATGGCCTTGTCATGCCCGACGATGGCCTTGTCATGCCCGACGATTGCCTTGCCATGCTTGACGCTGGCCTTGCCATGCCCGACAATGGCCTTGCCATGTCCGAGAGTGTCCTTGCCATGACCTTGTAATGCCCGACGATGGCCTCGCCATGCCCGACGATGGCATTGTCATGTCGGACGATGGTCTTGTCATGCCCGACGATTGCCTTGTCATGCCCGACGATGGCCTTGTCATGCTTGACGATTGCCTTGCCATGCTTGACGCTGGCCTTGTCATGCCCAACGATGCCCTCACCATGCCCGACGATGGCCTTGTCATGCCCAACGCGGGCCTAGCCATGTCCGAGAGTTGCCTTGTCATAACCTTGTCATGCCCGACGATGGCCTTGTCATGCCCGAAGATTGCCTTGCCATGCTTGACGCTGGCCTTGCCATGCCCGACAATGGCCTTGTCATGCCCGACGATGGCCTTGTCATGCCCGACGATTGCCTTGCCATGTCCGAGAGTGTCGTTACCATGACCTTGTAATGCCTGACGATGGCCTCGCCATGCCCGACGATGGCATTGTCATGTCGGACGATGGCCTTGTCATGCCCGACGATTGCCTTGTCATGCCCGACGATGGCCTTGTCATGCTTGACGATTGCATTGTCATTCCCGACGATGGCCTTGTCATGCCCGACGCTAGCCTTGCCATGTCCGAGAGTTGTCTTGTCATGACCTTGTCATGCCCGACGCTGGCCTTGTCATGCCCGACGAAGGCGTCGCCATGTCCGAGAGTGGCATTGGCATAGCCTTGTCAAGCGTGGCGATGGCCTTGCCATGCACGACGCTGGTCTTGTCATGCCCGACGCTTGCCTTGTCATGCCCGACGATGGCCTTTTCATGCTCGACGCTGGCATTGACATGCCCTTTTTGATGTCCCACGATGCCCTCACCATGCCCGACGTTGGCCTTGTCATGTCCGACGATGGCCTTGTCATGCCCGACGATGGCCTTGTCATGCCCGAAGATGGCCTTGTCATGCCCTACGCGGGCCTAGCCATGTCCGAGAGTTGCCTTGTCATGACCTTGTCATGCCCAACGATGGCCTTGCCATGCTTGACGCTGGCCTTGCGAAGCCCGACAATGGCCTTGTCATGCCCGACGATGGCCTTGTCATGCCCGACGATTGCCTTGCCATGCTTGACGCTGGCCTTGCCATGCCCGACAATGGCCTTGCCATGTCCGAGAGTGTCCTTGCCATGACCTTGTAATGCCCGACGATGGCCTCGCCATGCCCGACGATGGCATTGTCATGTCGGACGATGGTCTTGTCATGGCCGACGATTGCCTTGTCATGCCGGACGATGGCCTTGTCATGCTTGACGATTGCATTGTCATTCCCGACGATGGCCTTGTCATGCCCGACGCTAGCCTTGCCATGTCCGAGAGTTGTCTTGTCATGACCTTGTCATGCCCGACGCTGGCCTTGTCATGCGCGACGAAGGCGTCGCCATGTCCGAGAGTGGCATTGGCATAGCCTTGTCAAGCGTGACGATGGCCTTGCCATGCACGACGCTGGTCTTGTCATGCCCGACGCTTGCCTTGTCATGCCCGACGATGGCCTTGTCATGCTCGACGCTGGCATTGACATGCCCTTTTTGATGTCCCACGATGCCCTCACCATGCCCGACGCTGGCCTTGTCATGTCCGACGATGGCCTTGTCATGCCCGACGATGGCCTTGTCATGCCCGACGCGGGCCTAGCCATGTCCGAGAGTTGCCTTGTCATGACCTTGTCATGCCCGACGATGGCCTTGTCATGCCCGACGATTGCCTTGTCATGCTTGACGTTGGCCTTGCCAAGCCCGACAATGGCCTTGTCATGCCCGACGATGGCCTTGTCATGCCCGACGATTGCCTTGCCATGCTTGACGCTGGCCTTGCCATGCCCGAAAATGGCCTTGCC
Organism: Fagopyrum homotropicum; assembly: GCA_033239125.1. Lineage (NCBI taxonomy): Eukaryota > Viridiplantae > Streptophyta > Magnoliopsida > Caryophyllales > Polygonaceae > Fagopyrum > Fagopyrum homotropicum. The sequence continues at coordinate 73,997,647 of BSWB01000007.1, forward strand.
ATGTCCGAGAGTGTCCTTGCCATGACGTTGTAATGCCCGACGATGGCCTCGCCATGCCCGACAATGGCATTGTCATGTCGGACGATGGTCTTGTCATGCCCAACGATTGCCTTGTCATGCCCGACGATGGCCTTGTCATGCGTGACGATTGCCTTGCCGCCCGACGATGGCCTTGTCATGCTTGACGATTGCCTTGCCGCCCGACGATGGCCTTGTCATGCCCAACGCGGTCCTAGCCATGTCCGAGAGTTGCCTTGTCATGACCTTGTCATGCCCGACGATGGCCTTGTCATGCCCGACGATTGCCTTGCCATGCTTGACGTTGGCCTTGCCATGCCCGACAATGGCCTTGCCATGTCCGAGAGTGTCCTTGCCATGACCTTGTAATGCCCGACGATGGCCTCGCCATGCCCGACGATGGCATTGTCATGTCGGACGATGGCCTTGTCATGCCCGATGATGGCCTTGACATGCCCGACGATGGCCTTGTCATGCTTGACGATTGCATTGTCATTCCCGACGATGGCCTTGTCATGCCCGACGTTGGCCTTGCCATGTCCGAGAGTTGTCTTGTCATGACCTTGTCATGCCCGACGAAGGCGTCGCCATGTCCGAGAGTGGCATTGGCATAGCCTTGTCAAGCGTGACGATGGCCTTGCCATGCACGACGCTGGCCTTGTCATGCCCGACGCTTGCCATGTCATGCCCGACCATGGCCTTGTCATGCTCAACGTTGGCATTGACATGCCCTTCTTGATGTCCCACGATGCCCTCACCATGCCCGACGATGGCCTTGTCATGCCTGAAGATCGCCTTGTCATGCCCGACGATGGCCTTGTCATGCCCGACGATGGCCTTGTCATGCCCGACGATTGCCTTGCAATGTCCGAGAGTTGCCTTGTCATATCCTTGTCATGCCCGACGATGGCCTTGTCATGCCCGACGATTGCCTTGCCATGCTTGACGCTGGCCTTGCCATGCCCGACAATGGCCTTGTCATGCCCGACGATGGCCTTGTCATGCCCGACGATTGCCTTGCCATGCTTGACGCTGGCTTTGCCATGCCCGACAATGGCCTTGCCATGTCCGAGAGTATCCTTGCCATGACCTTGTAATGCCCGACGATGGCCTCGCCATGCCCGACGATGGCATTGTCATGTCGGACGATGGCCTTGTCATGCCCGACGATTGCCTTGTCATGCCCGACGATGGCCTTGTCATGCTTGACGATTGCATTGTCATTCCTGACGATGGCCTTGTCATGCCCGACGCTAGCCTTGCCATGTCCGAGAGTGGTCTTGTCATGACCTTGTCATGCCCGACGTTGGCCTTGTCATGCCCGACGAAGGCGTCGCCATGTCCGAGAGTGGCATTGGCATAGCCTTGTCAAGCGTGACGATGGTCTTGCCATGCACGACGCTGGTCTTGTCATGCCCGACGCTTGCCTTGTCATGCCCGACGATGGCCTTGTCATGCTCGACGCTGGCATTGACATGCCTTTTTTGATGTCCCACGATGCCCTTACCATGCCCGACCCTGGCCTTGTCATGTCCGACAATGGCCTTGTCATGCCTGACGATGGCCTTGTCATGCTTGACGATTGCATTGTCATTCCCGACGATGGCCTTGTCATGCCCGATGCTAGCCTTGCCATGTCCGAGAGTTGTCTTGTCATGACCTTGTCATGCCCGACGCTGGCCTTGTCATGCCCGACGAAGGCGTCGCCATGTCCGAGAGTGGCATTGGCATAGCCTTGTCAAGCGTGACGATGGCCTTGCCATGCACGACGCTGGTCTTGTCATGCCCGACGCTTGCCTTGTCATGCCCGACGATGGCCTTTTCATGCTCGACGCTGGCATTGACATGCCCTTTTTGATGTCCCACGATGCCCTCACCATGCCCGACGTTGGCCTTGTCATGTCCGACGATGGCCTTGTCATGCCCGACGATGGCCTTGTCATGCCCGAAGATGGCGTTGTCATGCCCGACGCGGGCCTAGCCATGTCTGAGAGTTGCCTTGTCATGACCTTGTCATGCCCGACGATGGCCTTGCCATGCTTGACGCTGGCCTTGCCAAGCCCGACAATGGCCTTGTCATGCCCGACGATGGCCTTGTCATGCCCGACGATTGCCTTGCCATGCTTGACGCTGGCCTTGCCATGCCCGACAATGGCCTTGCCATGTCCGAGAGTGTCCTTGCCATGACCTTGTAATGCCCGACGATGGCCTCGCCATGCCCGACAATGGCATTGTCATGTCGGACGATGGTCTTGTCATGCCCGACGATTGCCTTTTCATGCCCGACGATGGCCTTGTCATGCCCAATGCGGTCCTAGCCATGTCCGAGAGTTGCCTTGTCATGACCTTGTCATGCCCGACGATGGCCTTGTCATGCCCGACGATTGCCTTGCCATGCTTGACGTTGGCCTTGCCATGCCCGACAATGGCCTTGCCATGTCCGAGAGTGTCCTTGCCATGACCTTGTAATGCCCGACGATGGCCTCGCCATGCCCGACGATGGCATTGTCATGTCGGACGATGGCCTTGTCATGCCCGATGATGGCCTTGACATGCCCGACGATGGCCTTGTCATGCTTGACGATTGCATTGTCATTCCCGACGATGGCCTTGTCATGCCCGACGTTGGCCTTGCCATGTCCGAGAGTTGTCTTGTCATGACCTTGTCATGCCCGACGAAGGCGTCGCCATGTCCGAGAGTGGCATTGGCATAGCCTTGTCAAGCGTGACGATGGCCTTGCCATGCACGACGCTGGCCTTGTCATGCCCGACGCTTGCCATGTCATGCCCGACCATGGCCTTGTCATGCTCAACGTTGGCATTGACATGCCCTTCTTGATGTCCCACGATGCCCTCACCATGCCCGACGATGGCCTTGTCATGCCTGAAGATCGCCTTGTCATGCCCGACGATGGCCTTGTCATGCCCGACGATGGCCTTGTCATGCCCGACGATTGCCTTGCAATGTCCGAGAGTTGCCTTGTCATATCCTTGTCATGCCCGACGATGGCCTTGTCATGCCCGACGATTGCCTTGCCATGCTTGACGCTGGCCTTGCCATGCCCGACAATGGCCTTGTCATGCCCGACGATGGCCTTGTCATGCCCGACGATTGCCTTGCCATGCTTGACGCTGGCTTTGCCATGCCCGACAATGGCCTTGCCATGTCCGAGAGTATCCTTGCCATGACCTTGTAATGCCCGACGATGGCCTCGCCATGCCCGACGATGGCATTGTCATGTCGGACGATGGCCTTGTCATGCCCGACGATTGCCTTGTCATGCCCGACGATGGCCTTGTCATGCTTGACGATTGCATTGTCATTCCTGACGATGGCCTTGTCATGCCCGACGCTAGCCTTGCCATGTCCGAGAGTGGTCTTGTCATGACCTTGTCATGCCCGACGTTGGCCTTGTCATGCCCGACGAAGGCGTCGCCATGTCCGAGAGTGGCATTGGCATAGCCTTGTCAAGCGTGACGATGGTCTTGCCATGCACGACGCTGGTCTTGTCATGCCCGACGCTTGCCTTGTCATGCCCGACGATGGCCTTGTCATGCTCGACGCTGGCATTGACATGCCCTTTTTGATGTCCCACGATGCCCTTACCATGCCCGACCCTGGCCTTGTCATGTCCGACAATGGCCTTGTCATGCCTGACGATGGCCTTGTCATGCTTGACGATTGCATTGTCATTCCCGACGATGGCCTTGTCATGCCCGATGCTAGCCTTGCCATGTCCGAGAGTTGTCTTGTCATGACCTTGTCATGCCCGACGCTGGCCTTGTCATGCCCGACGAAGGCGTCGCCATGTCCGAGAGTGGCATTGGCATAGCCTTGTCAAGCGTGACGATGGCCTTGCCATGCACGACGCTGGTCTTGTCATGCCCGACGCTTGCCTTGTCATGCCCGACGATGGCCTTTTCATGCTCGACGCTGGCATTGACATGCCCTTTTTGATGTCCCACGATGCCCTCACCATGCCCGACGTTGGCCTTGTCATGTCCGACGATGGCCTTGTCATGCCCGACGATGGCCTTGTCATGCCCGAAGATGGCCTTGTCATGCCCGACGCGGGCCTAGCCATGTCTGAGAGTTGCCTTGTCATGACCTTGTCATGCCCGACGATGGCCTTGCCATGCTTGACGCTGGCCTTGCCAAGCCCGACAATGGCCTTGTCATGCCCGACGATGGCCTTGTCATGCCCGACGATTGCCTTGCCATGCTTGACGCTGGCCTTGCCATGCCCGACAATGGCCTTGCCATGTCCGAGAGTGTCCTTGCCATGACCTTGTAATGCCCGACGATGGCCTCGCCATGCCCGACAATGGCATTGTCATGTCGGACGATGGTCTTGTCATGCCCGACGATTGCCTTTTCATGCCCGACGATGGCCTTGTCATGCTTGACGATTGCATTGTCATTCCCGACGATGGCCTTGTCATGCCCGACGCTAGCCTTGCCATGTCCGAGAGTTGTCTTGTCATGACCTTGTCATGCCCGACGCTGGCCTTGTCATGCCCGACAAAGGCGTCGCCATGTCCGAGAGTGGCATTGGCATAGCCTTGTCAAGCATGACGATGGCCTTGCCATGCACGACGCTGGTCTTGTCATGCCCGACGCTTGCCTTGTCATGCCCGACGATGGCCTTGTCATGCTCGACGCTGGCATTGACATGCCCTTTTTGATGTCCCACGATGCCCTCACCATGCCCGACGCTGGCCTTGTCATGTCCGACGATGGCCTTGTCATGCCCGACGATGGCCTTGTCATGCCCGAAGATGGCCTTGTCATGCCCGACGCGGGCCTAGCCATGTCTGAGAGTTGCCTTGTCATGACCTTGTCATGCCCGACGATGGCCTTGTCATGCCCGACGATTGCCTTGCCATGCTTGACGTTGGCCTTGCCAAGCCCGACAATGGCCTTTTCATGCCCGACGATGGCCTTGTCATGCCCGACGATTGCCTTGCCATGCTTGACGCTGGCCTTGCCATGCCCGACAATGGCCTTGCCATGTCCGAGAATGCCCTTGCCATGACCTAGTAATGCCCGACGATGGCCTCGCCATGCCCGACGATGGCATTGTCATGTCGGACGATGGTCTTGTCATGCCCGACGATTGCCTTGTCATGCCCGACGATGGCCTTGTCATGCTTGACGATTGCCTTGCCGCCCGACGATGACCTTGTCATGCCCAACGCGGGCCTAGCCATGTCCGAGAGTTGCCTTGTCATGACCTTGTCATGCCCGACGATGGCCTTGTCATGCCCGACGATTGCCTTGCCATGCTTGACGCTGGCCTTGCCATGCCCGACAATGGCCTTGTAATGCCCGACGGATGGCCTCGCCATGCCCGACGATGGCATTGTCATGTCGGACGATGGCCTTGTCATGCCCGATGATGGCCTTGACATGCCCGACGATGGCCTTGTCATGCTTGACGATTGCATTGTCATTCCCGACGATGGCCTTGTCATGCCCGACGCTGGCCTTGCCATGTCCGAGAGTTGTCTTGTCATGACCTTGTCATGCCCGACGAAGGCGTCGCCATGTCCGAGAGTGGCATTGGCATAGCCTTGTCAAGCGTGACGATGGCCTTGCCATGCACGACGCTGGCCTTGTCATGCCCGACGCTTGCCTTGTCATGCCCGACGATGGCCTTGTCATGCTCGACGCTGGCATTGACATGCCCTTCTTGATGTCCCACGATGCCCTCACCATGCCCGACGATGGCCTTGTCATGCCCGAAGATGGCCTTGTCATGCCCGACGATGGCCTTGTCATGCCCGACGATGGCCTTGTCATGCCTGACGATTGCCTTGCCATGTCCGGGAGTTGCCTTGTCATATCCTTGTCATGCCCGACGATGGCCTTGTCATGCCCGACGATTGCCTTGCCATGCTTGCCGCTGGCCTTGCCATGCCCGACAATGGCCTTGTCATGCCCGACGATGGCCTTGTCATGCCCGACGATTGCCTTGCCATGCTTGACGCTGGCTTTGCCATGCCCGACAATGGCCTTGCCATGTCCGAGAGTGTCCTTGCCATGACCTTGTAATGCCCGACGATGGCCTCGCCATGCCCGACGATGGCATTGTCATGTCGGACGATGGCCTTGTCATGCCCGACGATTGCCTTGTCATGCCCGACGATGGCCTTGTCATGCTTGACGATTGCATTGTCATTCCTGACGATGGCCTTGTCATGCCCGACGCTAGCCTTGCCATGTCCGAGAGTTGTCTTGTCATGACCTTGTCATGCCCGACGCTGGCCTTGTCATGCCCGACGAAGGCGTCGCCATGTCCGAGAGTGGCATTGGCATAGCCTTGTCAAGCGTGACGATGGTCTTGCCATGCACGACGCTGGTCTTGTCATGCCCGACGCTTGCCTTGTCATGCCCGACGATGGCCTTGTCATGCTCGACGCTGGCATTGACATGCCCTTTTTGATGTCCCACGATGCCCTCACCATGCCCGACGCTGGCCTTGTCATGCCCGACGATGGCCTTGTCATGCCCGAAGATGGACTTGTCATGCCCGACGCGGGCCTAGCCATGTCCGAGAGTTGCCTTGTCATGACCTTGTCATGCCCGACGATGGCCTTGTCATGCCCGATGATTGCCTTGCCATGCTTGACGCTGGCCTTGCCAAGCCCGACAATGGCCTTGTCTTGCCCGACGATGGCCTTGTCATGCCCGACGATTGCCTTGACATGCTTGACGCTGGCCTTGCCATGCCCGACACTGGCCTTGCCATGTCCGAGAGTGTCCTTGCCATGACCTTGTAATGCCCGACGATGGCCTCGCCATGCCCGACGATGGCATTGTCATGTCGGACGATGGTCTTGTCATGCCCGACGATTGCCTTGCCATGCCCGACGATGGCCTTGTCATGCTTGACGATTGCATTGTCATTCCCGACGATGGCCTTGTCATGCCCGACGCTAGCCTTGCCATGTCCGAGAGTTGTCTTGTCATGACCTTGTCATGCCCGACGCTGGCCTTGTCATGCCCGACGAAGGCGTCGCCATGTCCGAGAGTGGCATTGGCATAGCCTTGTCAAGCGTGACGATGGCCTTGCCATGCACGACGCTGGTCTTGTCATGCCCGACGCTTGCCTTGTCATGCCCGACGATTGCCTTGTCATGCTCGACTCTGGCATTGACATGCCCTTTTTGATGTCTCACGATGCCCTCACCATGCCCGACGCTGGCCTTGTCATGTCCGACGATGGCCTTGTCATGCCCGACGATGGCCTTGTCATGCCCGACGATGGCCTTGTCATGCCCGAAGATGGCCTTGTCAAGCCCGACGCGGGCCTAGCCATGTCCGAGAGTTGCCTTGTCATGACCTTGTCATGCCCGACGATGGCCTTGTCATGCCCGACGATTGCCTTGCCATGCTTGACGCTAGCCTTGCCAAGCCCGACAATGGCCTTGCCATGTCCGAGAGTTGTCTTGTCATGACCTTGTCATGCCCGACGCTGGCCTTGTCATGCCCGACGAAGGCGTCGCCATGTCCGAGAGTGGCATTGGCATAGCCTTGTCAAGCGTGACGATGGCCTTGCCATGCACGACGCTGGTCTTGTCATGCCCGACGCTTGCCTTGTCATGCCCGACGATTGCCTTGTCATGCTCGACTCTGGCATTGACATGCCCTTTTTGATGTCTCATGATGCCCTCACCATGCCCGACGCTGGCCTTGTCATGTCCGACGATGGCCTTGTCATGCCCGACGATGGCCTTGTCATGCCCGACGATGGCCTTGTCATGCCCGAAGATGGCCTTGTCATGCCCGACGCGGGCCTAGCCATGTCCGAGAGTTGCCTTGTCATGACCTTGTCATGCCCGACGATGGCCTTGTCATGCCCGACGATTGCCTTGCCATGCTTGACGCTGGCCTTGCCAAGCCCGACAATGGCCTTGCCATGTCCGAGAGTGTCCTTGCCATGACCTTGTAATGCCCGACGATGGCCTCGCCATGCCCGACGATGGCATTGTCATGTCGGACGATGGCCTTGTCATGCCCGATGATGGCCTTGACATGCCCGACGATGGCCTTGTCATGCCCGATGCTGGCCTTGCCATGTCCGAGAGTTGTCTTGTCATGACCTTGTCATGCCCGACGAAGGCGTCGCCATGTCCGAGAGTGGCATTGGCATAGCCTTGTCAAGCGTGACGATGGCCTTGCCATGCACGACGCTGTCCTTGTCATGCCCGACGCTTGCCTGGTCATGCCCGACGATGGCCTGGTCATGCTCGACGCTGGCATTGACATGCCCTTCTTGATGTCCCACGATGCCCTCACCATGCCTGACGATGGCCTTGTCATGCCCGACGATGGCCTTGTCATGCCCGACGATGGCCTTGTCATGCCCGACGATTGCCTTGCCATGTCCGAGAGTTGCCTTGTCATAACCTTGTCATGCCCGACGATGGCCTTGTCATGCCCGACGATTGCCTTGCCATGCTTGACGCTGGCCTTGCCATGCCCGACAATGGCCTTGTCATGCCCGACGATGGCCTTGTCATGCCCGAAGATTGCCTTGCCATGCTTGACGCTGGCCTTGCCATGCCCGACAATGGCCTTGCCATGTCCGAGAGTGTCCATGCCATGACCTTGTAATGCCCGACGATGGCCTCGCCATGCCCGACGATGGCATTGTCATGTCGGACGATGGCCTTGTCATGCCCGACGATTGCCTTGTCATGCCCGACGATGGCCTTGTCATGCTTGACGATTGCATTGTCATTCCCGACGATGGCCTTGTCATGCCCGACGCTAGCCTTGCCATGTCCGAGAGTTGTCTTGTCATGACCTTGTCATGCTTGACGCTGGCCTTGCCATGCCCGACGAAGGCGTCACCATGCCCGACGAAGGCGTCACCATGCCCGACGATGGCCTCGCCATGCCCGACGATGGCATTGTCATGTCGGACGATGGCCTTGTCATGCCCGATGATGGCCTTGACATGCCCGACGATGGCCTTGTCATGCCCGACGCTGGCCTTGCCATGTCCGAGAGTTGTGTTGTCATGACCTTGTCATGCCCGACGCTGGCCTTGTCATGCCCGACGAAGGCGTCGCCATGTCCGAGAGTGGCATTGGCATAGCCTTGTCAAGCGTGACGATGGCCTTGCCATGCACGACGCTTGCCTTGTCATGCCCGACGCTTGCCTTGTCATGCCCGACGATGGCCTGGTCATGCTCGACGCTGGCATTGACATGCCCTTCTTGATGTCCCACGATGCCCTCACCATGCCCGACGATGGCCTTGTCATGCCCGACGATGGCCTTGTCATGCCCGACGATTGCCTTGCCATGCTTGACGCTGGCCTTGCCAAGCCCGACAATGGCCTTGTCATGCCCGACGATGGCCTTGTCATGCCCGACGATTGCCTTGCCATGCTTGACGCTGGCCTTGCCATGCCCGACAATGGCCTTGCCATGTCCGAGAGTATCCTTGCCATGACCTTGTAATGCCCGACGATGGCCTCGCCATGCCCGACGATGGCATTGTCATGTCGGACGATGGTCTTGTCATGCCCGACGATTGCCTTGTCATGCCCGACGATGGCCTTGTCATGCTTGACGATTGCCTTGCCATGCTTGACGCTGGCCTTGTCATGCCCAACGATGCCCTCACCATGCCCGACGATGGCCTTGTCATGCCCAACGCGGGCCTAGCCATGTCCGAGAGTTGCCTTGTCATAACCTTGTCATGCCCGACGATGGCCTTGTCATGCCCGACGATTGCCTTGCCATGCTTGACGCTGGCCTTGCCATGCCCGACAATGGCCTTGTCATGCCCGACGATGGCCTTGTCATGCCCGACGATTGCCTTGCCATGCTTGACGCTGGCCTTGCCATGCCCGACAATGGCCTTGCCATGTCCGAGAGTGTCCTTGCCATGACCTTGTAATGCCCGACGATGGCCTCGCCATGCCCGACGATGGCATTGTCATGTCGGACGATGGCCTTGTCATGCCCGACGATTGCCTTGTCATGCCCGACGATGGCCTTGTCATGCTTGACGATTGCATTGTCATTCCCGACGATGGCCTTGTCATGCCCGACGCTAGCCTTGCCATGTCCGAGAGTTGTCTTGTCATGACCTTGTCATGCCCGACGCTGGCCTTGTCATGCCCGACGAAGGCGTCGCCATGTCCGAGAGTGGCATTGGCATAGCCTTGTCAAGCGTGACGATGGCCTTGCCATGCACGACGAAAGTCTTGTCATGCCCGACGCTTGCCTTGTCATGCCCGACGATGGCCTTCTCATGCTCGACGCTGGCATTGACATGCCCTTTTTGATGTCCCACGATGCCCTCACCATGCCCGACGCTGGCCTTGTCATGTCCGACGATGGCATTGTCATCCCTGACGATGGCCTTGTCATGCCCGAAGATGGCCTTGTCATGCCCGACGCGGGCCTAGCCATGTCCGAGAGTCGCCTTGTCATGACCTTGTCATGCCCGACGATGGCCTTGTCATGCCCGACGATTGCCTTGCCATGCTTGACGCTGGCCTTGCCAAGCCCGACAATGGCCTTGTCATGCCCGACGATGGCCTTGTCATGCCCGACGATTGCCTTGCCATGCTTGACGCTGGCCTTGCCATGCCCGACAATGGCCTTGCCATGTCCGAGAGTGTCCTTGCCATGACCTTGTAATGCCCGACGATGGCCTCGCCATGCCCGACGATGGCATTGTCATGTCGGACGATGGTCTTGTATTGCCCGACGATTGCCTTGTCATGCCCGACGATGGCCTTGTCATGCTTAACGATTGCATTGTCATTTCCGACGATGGCCTTGTCATGCCCGACGCTAGCCTTGCCATGTCCGAGAGTTGTCTTGTCATGACCTTGTCATGCCCGACGCTGGCCTTGTCATGCCCGACGAAGGCGTCGCCATGTCCGAGAGTGGCATTGGCATAGCCTTGTCAAGCGTGACGATGGCCTTGCCATGCACGACGCTGGTCTTGTCATGCCCGACGCTTGCCTTGTCATGCCCGACGATGGCCTTGTCATGCTCGACGCTGGCATTGACATGCCCTTTTTGATGTCCCACGATGCCCTCGCCATGCCCGACGCTGGCCTTGTCATGTCCGACGATGGCCTTGTCATGCCCGACGATGGCCTTGTCATGCCCGAAGATGGCCTTGTCATGCCCGACGCGGGCCTAGCCATGTCCGAGAGTTGCCTTGTCATGACCTTGTCATTCCCGACGATGGCCTTGTCATGCCCGACGATTGCCTTGCCATGCTTGACGCTGGCCTTGCCAAGCCCGACAATGGCCTTGTCATGCCCGACGATGGCCTTGTCATGCCCGACGATTGCCTTGCCATGCTTGACGCTGGCCTTGCCATGCCCGACAATGGCCTTGCCATGTCCGAGAGTGTCCTTGCCATGACCTTGTAATGCCCGACGATGGCCTCGCCATGCCCGACGATGGCATTGTCATGTCGGACGATGGTCTTGTCATGCCCGACGATTGCCTTGTCATGCCCGACGATGGCCTTGTCATGCTTGACGATTGCCTTGCCGCCCGACGATGGCCTTGTCATGCCCAATGCGGGCCTAGCCATGTCCGAGAGTTGCCTTGTCATGACCTTGTCATGCCCGACGATGGCCTTGTCATGCCCGACGATTGCCTTGCCATGCTTGACGCTGGCCTTGCCATGCCCGACAATGGCCTTGTCATGCCCGACGATGGCCTTGTCATGCCCGACGATTGCCTTGCCATGTTTGACACTGGCCTTGCCATGCCCGACAATGGCCTTGCCATGTCCGAGAGTGTCCTTGCCATGACCTTGTAATGCCCGACGATGGCCTCGCCATGCCCGACGATGGCATTGTCATGTCAGACGATGGTCTTGTCATGGCCGACGATTGCCTTGTCATGCCCGACGATGGCCTTGTCATGCTTGACGATTGCATTGTCATTCCCGACGATGGCCTTGTCATGCCCGACGCTAGCCTTGCCATGTCCGAGAGTTGTCTTGTCATGACCTTGTCATGCCAGACGCTGGCCTTGTCATGCCCGACGAAGGCGTCGCCATGTCCGAGAGTGGCATTGGCATAGCCTTGTCAAGCGTGACGATGGCCTTGCCATGCACGACGCTGGTCTTGTCATGCCCGACGCTTGCCTTGTCATGCCCGACGATGGCCTTGTCATGCTCGACGCTGGCATTGACATGCCCTTTTTGATGTCCCACGATGCCCTCACCATGCCCGACGCTGGCCTTGTCATGTCCGACGATGGCCTTGTCATGCCCGACGATGGCCTTGTCATGCCCGAAGATGGCCTTGTCATGCCCGACGTGGGCCTAGCCATGTCCCAGAGTTGCCTTGTCATGACCTTGTCATGCCCGACGATGGCCTTGTCATGCCCGACGATTGCCTTGCCATGCTTGACGTTGGCCTTGCCAAGCCCGACAATGGCCTTGTCATGCCCGACGATGGCCTTGTCATGCCCGACGATTGCCTTGCCATGCTTGACGCTGGCGTTGCCATGCCCGAAAATGGCCTTGCCATGTCCGAGAGTGTCCTTGCCATGACCTTGTAATGCCCGACGATGGCCTCGCCATGCCCGACGATGGCATTGTCATGTCGGACGATGGTCTTGTCATGCCCGACGATTGCCTTGTCATGCCCGACGATGGCCTTGTCATGCTTGACGATTGCCTTGCCGCCCGACGATGGCCTTGTCATGCTTGACGATTGCCTTGCCGCCCGACGATGGCCTTGTCATGCCCAACGCGGGCCTAGCCATGTCCGAGAGTTGCCTTGTCATGACCTTGTCATGCCCGACGATGGCCTTGTCATGCCCGACGATTGCCTTGCCATGCTTGACGCTGGCCTTGCCATGCCCGACAATGGCCTTGCCATGTCCGAGAGTGTCCTTGCCATGACCTTGTAATGCCCGACGATGGCCTCGCCATGCCCGACGATGGCATTGTCATGTCGGACGATGGCCTTGTCATGCCCGATGATGGCCTTGACATGCCCGACGATGGCCTTGTCATGCTTGACGATTGCATTGTCATTCCCGACGATGGCCTTGTCATGCCCGACGCTGGCCTTGCCATGTCCGAGAGTTGTCTTGTCATGCCCTTGTCATGCCCGACGAAGGCGTCGCCATGTCCGAGAGTGGCATAGGCATAGCCTTGTCAAGCGTGACGATGGCCTTGCCATGCACGACGCTGGCCTTGTCATGCCCGACGCTTGCCTTGTCATGCCCGACGATGGCCTTGTCATGCTCGACGCTGGCATTGACATGCCCTTCTTGATGTCCCACGATGCCCTCACCATGCCCGACGATGGCCTTGTCATGCCCGAAGATGGCCTTGTCATGCCCGACGATGGCCTTGTCATGCCCGACGATGGCCTTGTCATGCCCGACGATGGCCTTGTCATGCCCGACGATTGCCTTGCCATGTCCGAGAGTTGCCTTGTCATATCCTTGTCATGCCCGACGATGGCCTTGTCATGCCCGACGATTGCCTTGCCATGCTTGACGCTGGCCTTGCCATGCCCGACAATGGCCTTGTCATGCCCGACGATGGCCTTGTCATGCCCGACGATTGCCTTGCCATGCTTGACGCTGGCTTTGCCATGCCCGACAATGGCCTTGCCATGTCTGAGAGTGTCCTTGCCATGACCTTGTAATGCCCGACGATGGCCTCGCCATGCCCGACGATGGCATTGTCATGTCGGACGATGGCCTTGTCATGCCCGACGATTGCCTTGTCATGCCCGACGATGGCCTTGTCATGCTTGACGATTGCATTGTCATTCCTGACGATGGCCTTGTCATGCCCGACGCTAGCCTTGCCATGTCCGAGAGTGGTCTTGTCATGACCTTGTCATGCCCGACGCTGGCCTTGTCATGCCCGACGAAGGCGTCGCCATGTCCGAGAGTGGCATTGGCATAGCCTTGTCAAGCGTGACGATGGTCTTGCCATGCACGACGCTGGTCTTGTCATGCCCGACGCTTGCCTTGTCATGCCCGACGATGGCCTTGTCATGCTCGACGCTGGCATTGACATGCCCTTTTTGATGTCCCACGATGCCCTTACCATGCCCGACGCTGGCCTTGTCATGTCCGACGATGGCCTTGTCATGCCTGACGATGGCCTTGTCATGCTTGACGATTGCATTGTCAATCCCGACGATGGCCTTGTCATGCCCGACGCTAGCCTTGCCATGTCCGAGAGTTGTCTTGTCATGACCTTGTCATGCCCGACGCTGGCCTTGTCATGCCAGACGAAGGCGTCGCCATGTCCGAGAGTGGCATTGGCATAGCCTTGTCAAGCGTGACGATGGCCTTGCCATGCACGACGCTGGTCTTGTCATGCCCGACGCTTGCCTTGTCATGCCCGACGATGGCCTTTTCATGCTCGACGCTGGCATTGACATGCCCTTTTTGATGTCCCACGATGCCCTCACCATGCCCGACGCTGGCCTTGTCATGTCCGACGATGGCCTTGTCATGCCCGAAGATGGCCTTGTCATGCCCGACGCGGGCCTAGCCATGTCCGAGAGTTGCCTTGTCATGACCTTGTCATGCCCGACGATGGCCTTGCCATGCTTGACGCTGGCCTTGCCAAGCCCGACAATGGCCTTGTCATGCCCGACGATGGCCTTGTCATGCCCGACGATTGCCTTGCCATGCTTGACGCTGGCCTTGCCATGCCCGACAATGGCCTTGCCATGTCCGAGAGTGTCCTTGCCATGACCTTGTAATGCCCGACGATGGCCTCGCCATGCCCGACGATGGCATTGTCATGTCGGACGATGGTCTTGTCATGCCCGACGATTGCCTTGTCATGCCCGACGATGGCCTTGTCATGCTTGACGATTGCATTGTCATTCCCGACGATGGCCTTGTCAAGCCCGACGCTAGCCTTGCCATGTCCGAGAGTTGTCTTGTCATGACCTTGTCATGCCCGACGCTGGCCTTGTCATGCCCGACGAAGGCGTCGCCATGTCCGTGAGTGGCATTGGCATAGCCTTGTCAAGCGTGACGATGGCCTTGCCATGCACGACGCTGGTCTTGTCATGCCCGACGCTTGCCTTGTCATGCCCGACGATGGCCTTGTCATGCTCGACGCTGGCATTGACATGCCCTTTTTGATGTCCCACAATGCCCTCACCATGCCCGACGCTGGCCTTGTCATGTCCGACGATGGCCTTGTCATGCCCGACGATGGCCTTGTCATGCCCGAAGATGGCCTTGTCATGCCCGACGCGGGCCTAGCCATGTCCGAGAGTTGCCTTGTCATGACCTTGTCATGCCCGACGATGGCCTTGTCATGCCCGACGATTGCCTTGCCATGCTTGACGCTGGCCTTGCCATGCCCGACAATGGCCTTGTCATGCCCGACGATGGCCTTGTCATGCCCGACGATTGCCTACCATGCTTGACACTGGCCTTGCCATGCCCGACAATGGCCTTGCCATGTCCGAGAGTGTCCTTGCCATGACCTTGTAATGCCCGACGATGGCCTCGCCATGCCCGACGATGGCATTGTCAAGTCGGACGATGGTCTTGTCATGCCCGACGATTGCCTTGTCATGCCCGGCGATGGCCTTGTCATGCTTGACGATTGCATTGTCATTCCCGACGATGGCCTTGTCATGCCCGACGCTAGCCTTGCCATGTCCGAGAGTTGTCTTGTCATAACCTTGTCATGCCCGACGCTGGCCTTGTCATGCCCGACGAAGGCGTCGCCATGTCCGAGAGTGGCATTGGCATAGCCTTGTCAAGCGTGACGATGGCCTTGCCATGCACGACGCTGGTCTTGTCATGCCCGACGCTTGCCTTGTCATGACCGACGATGGCCTTGTCATGCTCGACGCTGGCATTAACATGCCCTTTTTGATGTCCCACGATGCCCTCACCATGCCCGACGCTGGCCTTGTCATGTCCGACGATGGCCTTGTCATGCCCGACGATGGCCTTGTCATGCCCGAAGATGGCCTAGTCATGCCCGACGCGGGCCTAGCCATGTCCGTGAGTTGCCTTGTCATGACCTTGTCATGCCCGACGATGGCCTTGTAATGCATGACGATTGCCTTGCCATGCTTGACGCTGGCCTTGCCAAGCCCGACAATGGCCTTGTCATGCCCGACGATGGCCTTGTCATGCCCGACGATTGCCTTGCCATGCTTGACGCTGGCCTTGCCATGCCCGACAATGGCCTTGCCATGTCCGAGAGTGTCCTTGCCATGACCTTGTAATGCCCGACGATGGCCTCGCCATGCCCGACGATGGCATTGTCATGTCGGACGATGGACTTGTCATGCCCGACGATTGCCTTGTTATGCCCGACGATGGCCTTGTCATGCTTGACGATTGCCTTGCCATGCTTGACGCTGGCCTTGTCATGCCCAACGATGCCCTCACCATGCCCGACGATGGCCTTGTCATGCCCAACGCGGGCCTAGCCATGTCCGAGAGTTGCCTTGTCATAACCTTGTCATGCCCGACGATGGCCTTGTCATGCCCGACGATTGCCTTGCCATGCTTGACGCTGGCCTTGCCATGCCCGACAATGGCCTTGTCATGCCCGACGATGGCCTTGTCATGCCCGACGATTGCCTTGCCATGCTTGACGCTGGCTTTGCCATGCCCGACAATGGCCTTGCCATGTCTGAGAGTGTCCTTGCCATGACCTTGTAATGCCCGACGATGGCCTCGCCATGCCCGACGATGGCATTGTCATGTCGGACGATGGCCTTGTCATGCCCGACGATTGCCTTGTCATGCCCGACGATGGCCTTGTCATGCTTGACGATTGCATTGTCATTCCTGACGATGGCCTTGTCATGCCCGACGCTAGCCTTGCCATGTCCGAGAGTGGTCTTGTCATGACCTTGTCATGCCCGACGCTGGCCTTGTCATGCCCGACGAAGGCGTCGCCATGTCCGAGAGTGGCATTGGCATAGCCTTGTCACGCGTGACGATGGTCTTGCCATGCACGACGCTGGTCTTGTCATGCCCGACGCTTGCCTTGTCATGCCCGACGATGGCCTTGTCATGCTCGACGCTGGCATTGACATGCCCTTTTTGATGTCCCACGATGCCCTTACCATGCCCGACGCTGGCCTTGTCATGTCCGACGATGGCCTTGTCATGCCTGACGATGGCCTTGTCATGCTTGACGATTGCATTGTCAATCCCGACGATGGCCTTGTCATGCCCGACGCTAGCCTTGCCATGTCCGAGAGTTGTCTTGTCATGACCTTGTCATGCCCGACGCTGGCCTTGTCATGCCAGACGAAGGCGTCGCCATGTCCGAGAGTGGCATTGGCATAGCCTTGTCAAGCGTGACGATGGCCTTGCCATGCACGACGCTGGTCTTGTCATGCCCGACGCTTGCCTTGTCATGCCCGACGATGGCCTTTTCATGCTCGACGCTGGCATTGACATGCCCTTTTTGATGTCCCACGATGCCCTCACCATGCCCGACGCTGGCCTTGTCATGTCCGACGATGGCCTTGTCATGCCCGACGATGGCCTTGTCATGCCCGAAGATGGCCTTGTCATGCCCGACGCGGGCCTAGCCATGTCCGAGAGTTGCCTTGTCATGACCTTGTCATGCCCGACGATGGCCTTGCCATGCTTGACGCTGGCCTTGCCAAGCCCGACAATGGCCTTGTCATGCCCGACGATGGCCTTGTCATGCCCGACGATTGCCTTGCCATGCTTGACGCTGGCCTTGCCATGCCCGACAATGGCCTTGCCATGTCCGAGAGTGTCCTTGCCATGACCTTGTAATGCCCGACGATGGCCTCGCCATGCCCGACGATGGCATTGTCATGTCGGACGATGGTCTTGTCATGCCCGACGATTGCCTTGTCATGCCCGACGATGGCCTTGTCATGCTTGACGATTGCATTGTCATTCCCGACGATGGCCTTGTCAAGCCCGACGCTAGCCTTGCCATGTCCGAGAGTTGTCTTGTCATGACCTTGTCATGCCCGACGCTGGCCTTGTCATGCCCGACGAAGGCGTCGCCATGTCCGTGAGTGGCATTGGCATAGCCTTGTCAAGCGTGACGATGGCCTTGCCATGCACGACGCTGGTCTTGTCATGCCCGACGCTTGCCTTGTCATGCCCGACGATGGCCTTGTCATGCTCGACGCTGGCATTGACATGCCCTTTTTGATGTCCCACAATGCCCTCACCATGCCCGACGCTGGCCTTGTCATGTCCGACGATGGCCTTGTCATGCCCGACGATGGCCTTGTCATGCCCGAAGATGGCCTTGTCATGCCCGACGCGGGCCTAGCCATGTCCGAGAGTTGCCTTGTCATGACCTTGTCATGCCCGACGATGGCCTTGTCATGCCCGACGATTGCCTTGCCATGCTTGACGCTGGCCTTGCCATGCCCGACAATGGCCTTGTCATGCCCGACGATGGCCTTGTCATGCCCGACGATTGCCTACCATGCTTGACACTGGCCTTGCCATGCCCGACAATGGCCTTGCCATGTCCGAGAGTGTCCTTGCCATGACCTTGTAATGCCCGACGATGGCCTCGCCATGCCCGACGATGGCATTGTCAAGTCGGACGATGGTCTTGTCATGCCCGACGATTGCCTTGTCATGCCCGGCGATGGCCTTGTCATGCTTGACGATTGCATTGTCATTCCCGACGCTAGCCTTGCCATGTCCGAGAGTTGTCTTGTCATAACCTTGTCATGCCCGACGCTGGCCTTGTCATGCCCGACGAAGGCGTCGCCATGTCCGAGAGTGGCATTGGCATAGCCTTGTCAAGCGTGACGATGGCCTTGCCATGCACGACGCTGGTCTTGTCATGCCCGACGCTTGCCTTGTCATGACCGACGATGGCCTTGTCATGCTCGACGCTGGCATTAACATGCCCTTTTTGATGTCCCACGATGCCCTCACCATGCCCGACGCTGGCCTTGTCATGTCCGACGATGGCCTTGTCATGCCCGACGATGGCCTTGTCATGCCCGAAGATTGCCTAGTCATGCCCGACGCGGGCCTAGCCATGTCCGTGAGTTGCCTTGTCATGACCTTGTCATGCCCGACGATGGCCTTGTAATGCATGACGATTGCCTTGCCATGCTTGACGCTGGCCTTGCCAAGCCCGACAATGGCCTTGTCATGCCCGACGATGGCCTTGTCATGCCCGACGATTGCCTTGCCATGCTTGACGCTGGCCTTGCCATGCCCGACAATGGCCTTGCCATGTCCGAGAGTGTCCTTGCCATGACCTTGTAATGCCCGACGATGGCCTCGCCATGCCCGACGATGGCATTGTCATGTCGGACGATGGACTTGTCATGCCCGACGATTGCCTTGTTATGCCCGACGATGGCCTTGTCATGCTTGACGATTGCCTTGCCATGCTTGACGCTGGCCTTGTCATGCCCAACGATGCCCTCACCATGCCCGACGATGGCCTTGTCATGCCCAACGCGGGCCTAGCCATGTCCGAGAGTTGCCTTGTCATAACCTTGTCATGCCCGACGATGGCCTTGTCATGCCCGACGATTGCCTTGCCATGCTTGACGCTGGCCTTGCCATGCCCGACAATGGCCTTGTCATGCCCGACGATGGCCTTGTCATGCCCGACGATTGCCTTGCCATGCTTGACGCTGGCCTTGCCATGCCCGACAATGGCCTTGCCATGTCCGAGAGTGTCCTTACCATGACCTTGTAATGCCCGACGATGGCCTCGCCATGCCCGACGATGGCATTGTCATGTCGGACGATGGCCTTGTCATGCCCGACGATGGCCTTGTCATGCTTGACGATTGCATTGTCATTCCCGACGATGGCCTTGTCATGCCCGACGCTAGCCTTGCCATGTCCGAGCGTTGTCTTGTCATGACCTTGTCATGCCCGACGCTGGCCTTGTCATGCCCGACGAAGGCGTCGCCATGTCCGAGAGTGGCATTGGCATAGCCTTGTCAAGCGTGACGATGGCCTTGCCATGCACGACGCTGGTCTTGTCATGCCCGACGCTTGCCTTGTCATGCCCGACGATGGCCTTTTCATGCTCGACGCTAGCCTTGCCATGTCCGAGAGTTGTCTTGTCATGACCTTGTCATGCCCGACGCTGGCCTTGTCATGCCCGACGAAGGCGTCGCCATGTCCGAGAGTGGCATTGGCATAGCCTTGTCAAGCGTGACGATGGGCTTGCCATGCACGACGCTGGTCTTGTCATGCCCGACGCTTGCCTTGTCATGCCCGACGATGGCCTTGTCATGCTCGACGCTGGCATTGACATGCCCTTTTTGATGTCCCACGATGCCCTCACTATGCCCGACGCTGGCCTTGTCATGTCCGACGATGGCCTTGTCATGCCCGACGATGGCCTTGTCATGCCCGAAGATGGCCTTGTCATGCCCGACGCGGGCCTAGCCATGTCCGAGAGTTGCTTTGTCATGACCTTGTCATGCCCGACGATGGCCTTGTAATGCCCGACGATGGCCTCGCCATGCCCGACGATGGCATTGTCAAGTCGGACGCTGGCCTTGCCATGCCCGACAATGGCCTTGTCATGCCCGACGATGGCCTTGTCATGCCCGAAGATTGCCTTGCCATGCTTGACGCTGGCCTTGCCATGCCCGAAAATGGCCTTGCCATGTCCGAGAGTGTCCATGCCATGACCTTGTAATACCCGACGATGGCCTCGCCATGCCCGACGATGGCCTCGCCATGCCCGACGATGGCATTGTCATGTCGGACGATGGCCTTGTCATGCCCGACGATTGCCTTGTCATGCCCGACGATGGCCTTGTCATGCTTGACGATTGCATTGTCATTCCCGACGATGGCCTTGTCATGCCCGACGCTAGCCTTGCCATGTCCGAGAGTTGTCTTGTCATGACCTTGTCATGCCCGACACTGGCCTTGTCATGCCCGACGAAGGCGTCGCCATGTCCGAGAGTGGCATTGGCATAGCCTTGTCAAGCGTCACGATGGCCTTGCCATGCACGACGCTGGTCTTGTCATGCCCGACGCTTGCCTTGTCATGCCCGACGATGGCCTTGTCATGCTCGACGCTGGCATTGACATGCCCTTTTTGATGTCCCACGATGCCCTCACTATGCCCGACGTTGGCCTTGTCATGTCCGACGATGGCCTTGTCATGCCCGACGATGGCCTTGTCATGCCCGAAGATGGCCTTGTCATGCCCGACGCGGGCCTAGCCATGTCCGAGAGTTGCCTTGTCATGACCTTGTCATGCCCGACGATGGCCTTGTCTTGCCCGACGATTGCCTTGCCGTGCTTGACGCTGGCCTTGCCAAGCCCGACAATGGCCTTGTCATGCCCGACGATGGCCTTGTCATGCCCGACGATTGCCTTGCCATGCTTGTCACTGGCCTTGCCATGCCCGACAATGGCCTTGCCATGTCCGAGAGTGTCCTTGCCATGACCTTGTAATGCCCGACGATGGCCTCGCCATGCCCGACGATAGCATTGTCAAGTCGGACGATGGTCTTGTCATGCCCGACGATTGCCTTGTCATGCCCGACGATGGCCTTGTCATGCCCGAAGATTGCCTTGCCATGCTTGACGCTGGCCTTGCCATGCCCGACAATGGCCTTGCCATGTCCGAGAGTGTCCATGCCATGACCTTGTAATGCCCGACGATGGCCTCGCCATGCCCGACGATGGCATTGTCATGTCGGACGATGGCCTTGTCATGCCCGACGATTGCCTTGTCATGCCCGACGATGGCCTTGTCATGCCCGACGATTGCATTGTCATGCCCGACGATGGCCTTGTCATGCTTGACGATTGCATTGTCATTCCCGACGATGGCCTTGTCATGCCCGACGCTAGCCCTGCCATGTCCGAGAGTTGTCTTGTCATGACCTTGTCATGCCCGACGCTGGCCTTGTCATGCCCGACGAAGGCGTCGCCATGTCCGAGAGTGGCATTGGCATAGCCTTGTCAAGCGTGACGATGGCCTTGCCATGCACGACGCTGGCCTTGTCATGCCCGACGCTTGCCTTGTCATGCCCGACGATGGCCTTGTCATGCTCGACGCTGGCATTGACATGCCCTTCTTGATGTCCCACGATGCCCTCACCATGCCCGACGATGGCCTTGTCATGCCCGAAGATGGCCTTGTCATGCCCGACGATGGCCTTATCATGCCCGACGATGGCCTTGTCATGCCCGACGATTGCCTTGCCATGCTTGACGCTGGCCTTGCCATGCCCGACAAATGCCTTGTCATGCCCGACGATGGCCTTGTCATGCCCGAAGATTGCCTTGCCATGCTTGACGCTGGCCTTGCCATGCCCGACAATGGCCTTGCCATGTCCGAGAGTGTCCATGCCATGACCTTGTAATGCCCGACGATGGCCTCGCCATGCCCGACGATGGCATTGTCATGTCGGACGATGGCCTTGTCATGCCCGACGATTGCCTTGTCATGCCCGACGATGGCCTTGTCATGCTTGACGATTGCATTGTCATTCCCGACGATGGCCTTGTCATGCCCGACGCTAGCCTTGCCATGTCCGAGAGTTGTCTTGTCATGACCTTGTCATGCCCGACGCTGGCCTTGTCATGCCCGACGAAGGCGTCGCCATGTCCTAGAGTGGCATTGGCATAGCCTTGTCAAGCGTGACGATGGCCTTGCCATGCACGATGCTGGTCTTGTCATGCCCGACGCTTGCCTTGTCATGCCCGACGATGGCCTTGTCATGCTCGACGCTGGCATTCACATGCCCTTTTTGATGTCCCACGATGCCCTCACTATGCCCGACGCTGGCCTTGTCATGTCCGACGATGGCCTTGTCATGCCCGACGATGGCCTTGTCATGCCCGAAGATGGCCTTGTCATGCCCGACGCGGGCCTAGGCATGTCCGAGAGTTGCCTTGTCATGACCTTGTCATGCCCGACGATGGCCTTGTCATGCCCGACGATTGCCTTGCCATGCTTGACGCTGGCCTTGCCAAGCCCGACAATGGCCTTGTCATGCCCGACGATGGCCTTGTCATGCCCGACGATTGCCTTGCCATGCTTGACACTGGCCTTGCCATGCCCGACAATGGCCTTGCCATGTCCGAGAGTGTCCTTGCCATGACCTTGTAATGCCCGACGATGGCCTCGCCATGCCCGACGATGGCATTGTCAAGTCGGACGATGGTCTTGTCATGCCCGACGATTGCCTTGTCTTGCCCGGCGATGGCCTTGTCATGCTTGAAGATTGCATTGTCATTCCCGACGATGGCCTTGTCATGCCCGACGCTAGCCTTGCCATGTCCGAGAGTTGTCTTGTCATGTCCTTGTCATGCCCGACGCTGGCCTTGTCATGCCCGACGAAGGCGTCGCCATGTCCGAGAGTGGCATTGGCATAGCCTTGTCAAGCGTGACGATGGCCTTGCCATGCACGACGCTGGTCTTGTCATGCCCGACGCTTGCCTTGTCATGCCCGACGATGGCCTTGTCATGCTCGACGTTGGCATTGACATGCCCTTTTTGATGTCCCACGATGCCCTCACCATGCCCGACGCTGGCCTTGTCATGTCCGACGATGGCCTTGTCATGCCCGACGATGGCCTTGTCATGCCCGAAGATGGCCTTGTCATGCCCGACGCGGGCCTAGCCATGTCCGTGAGTTGCCTTGTCATGACCATGTCATGCCCGACGATGGCCTTGTCATGCCCGACGATTGCCTTGCCATGCTTGACGCTGGCCTTGCCAAGCCCGACAATGGCCTTGTCATGCCCGACGATGGCCTTGTCATGCCCGACGATTGCCTTGCCATGCTTGACGCTGGCCTTGCCATGCCCGACAATGGCCTTGCCATGTCCGAGAGTGTCCTTGCCATGACCTTGTAATGCCCGACGATGGCCTCGCCATGCCCGACGATGGCATTGTCATGTCGGACGATGGTCTTGTCATGCCCGACGATTGCCTTGTCATGCCCGACGATGGCCTTGTCATGCTTGACGATTGCCTTGCCATGCTTGACGCTGGCCTTGTCATGCCCAACGATGCCCTCACCATGCCCGACGATGGCCTTGTCATGCCCAACGCGGGCCTAGCCATGTCCGAGAGTTGCCTTGTCATAACCTTGTCATGCCCGACGATGGCCTTGTCATGCCCGAAGATTGCCTTGCCATGCTTGACGCTGGCCTTGCCATACCCGACAATGGCCTTGTCATGCCCGACGATGGCCTTGTCATGCCCGACGATTGCCTTGCCATGCTTGACGCTGGCCTTGCCATGCCCGACAATGGCGTTGCCATGTCCGAGAGTGTCCTTACCATGACCTTGTAATGCCTGACGATGGCCTCGCCATGCCCGACGATGGCATTGTCATATCGGACGATGGCCTTGTCATGCCCGACGATTGCCTTGTCATGCCCGACGATGGCCTTGTCATGCTTGACGATTGCATTGTCATTCCCGACGATGGCCTTGTCATGCCCGACGCTAGCCTTGCCATGTCCGAGAGTTGTCTTGTCATGACCTTGTCATGCCCGACGCTGGCCTTGTCATGCCCGACGAAGGCGTCGCCATGTCCGAGAGTGGCATTGGCATAGCCTTGTCATGCGTGGCGATGGCCTTGCCATGCACGACGCTGGTCTTGTCATGCCCGACGCTTGCCTTGTCATGCCCGACGATGGCCTTTTCATGCTCGACGCTGGCATTGACATGCCCTTTTTGATGTCCCACGATGCCCTCACCATGCCCGACGCTGGCCTTGTCATGTCCGACGATGGCCTTGTCATGCCCGACGATGGCCTGGTCATGCCCGAAGATGGCCTTGTCATGCCCTACGCGGGCCTAGCCATGTCCGAGAGTTGCCTTGTCATGACCTTGTCATGCCCGACGATGGCCTTGCCATGCTTGACGCTGGCCTTGCCAAGCCCGACAATGGCCTTGTCATGCCCGACGATGGCCTTGTCATGCCCGACGATTGCCTTGCCATGCTTGACGCTGGTCTTGCCATGCCCGACAATGGCCTTGCCATGTCCTAGAGTGTCCTTTCCATGACCTTGTAATGCCCGACGATGGCCTCGCCATGCCCGACGATGGCATTGTCATGTCGGACGATGGTCTTGTCATGGCCGACGATTGCCTTGTCATGCCGGACGATGGCCTTGTCATGCTTGACGATTGCATTGTCATTCCCGACGATGGCCTTGTCATGCCCGACGCTAGCCTTGCCATGTCCGAGAGTTGTCTTGTCATGACCTTGTCATGCCCGACGCTGGCCTTGTCATGCCCGACGAAGGCGTCGCCATGTCCGAGAGTGGCATTGGCATAGCCTTGTCAAGCGTGACGATGGCCTTGCCATGCACGACGCTGGTCTTGTCATGCCCGACGCTTGCCTTGTCATGCCCGACGATGGCCTTGTCATGCTCGACGCTGGCATTGACATGCCCTTTTTGATGTCCCACGATGCCCTCACCATGCCCGACGCTGGCCTTGTCATGTCCGACGATGGCCTTGTCATGCCCGACGATGGCCTTGTCATGCCCGACGCGGGCCTAGCCATGTCCGAGAGTTGCCTTGTCATGACCTTGTCATGCCCGACGATGGCCTTGTCATGCCCGACGATTGCCTTGCCATGCTTGACGTTGGCCTTGCCAAGCCCGACAATGGCCTTGTCATGCCCGACGATGGCCTTGTCATGCCCGACGATTGCCTTGCCATGCTTGACGCTGGCCTTGCCATGCCCGAAAATGGCCTTGCCATGTCCGAGAGTGTCCTTGCCATGACCTTGTAATGCCCGACGATGGCCTCGCCATGCCCGACGATGGCATTGTCATGTCGGACGATGGTCTTGTCATGCCCGACGATTGCCTTGTCATGCCCACGATGGCCTTGTCATGCTTGACGATTGCCTTGCCGCCCGACGATGGCCTTGTCATGCTTGACGATTGCCTTGTCGCCCGACGATGGCCTTGTCATGCCCAACGCGGTCCTAGCCATGTCCGAGAGTTGCCTTGTCATGACCTTGTCATGCCCGACGATGGCCTTGTCATGCCCGACGATTGCCTTGCCATGCTTGACGTTGGCCTTGCCATGCCCGACAATGGCCTTGCCATGTCCGAGAGTGTCCTTGCCATGACCTTGTAATGCCCGACGATGGCCTCGCCATGCCCGACGATGGCATTGTCATGTCGGACGATGGCCTTGTCATGCCCGATGATGGCCTTGACATGCCCGACGATGGCCTTGTCATGCTTGACGATTGCATTGTCATTCCCGACGATGGCCTTGTCATGCCCGACGCTGGCCTTGCCATGTCCGAGAGTTGTCTTGTCATGACCTTGTCATGCCCGACGAAGGCGTCGCCATGTCCGAGAGTGGCATTGGCATAGCCTTGTCAAGCGTGACGATGGCCTTGCCATGCACGACGCTGGCCTTGTCATGCCCGACGCTTGCCTTGTCATGCCCGACCATGGCCTTGTCATGCTCGACGTTGGCATTGACATGCCCTTCTTGATGTCCCACGATGCCCTCACCATGCCCGACGATGGCCTTGTCATGCCCGAAGATGGCTTTGTCATGCCCGACGATGGCCTTGTCATGCCCGACGATGGCCTTGTCATGCTCGACGATTGCCTTGCCATGTTCGAGAGTTGCCTTGTCATATCCTTGTCATGCCCGACGATGGCCTTGCCATGTCCGAGAGTTGCCTTGTCATATCCTTGTCATGCCCGACGATGGCCTTGTCATGCCCGACGATTGCCTTGCCATGCTTGACGCTGGCCTTGCCATGCCCGACAATGGCCTTGTCATGCCCGACGATGGCCTTGTCATGCCCGAAGATTGCCTTGCCATGCTTGACGCTGGCCTTGCCATGCCCGACAATGGCCTTGCCATGTCCGAGAGTGTCCATGCCATGACCTTGTAATACCCGACGATGGCCTCGCCATGCCCGACGATGGCATTGTCATGTCGGACGATGGCCTTGTCATGCCCGACGATTGCCTTGTCATGCCCGACGATGGCCTTGTCATGCTTGACGATTGCATTGTCATTCCCGACGATGGCCTTGTCATGCCCGACGCTAGCCTTGCCATGTCCGAGAGTTGTCTTGTCATGACCTTGTCATGCCCGACGCTGGCCTTGTCATGCCCGACGAAGGCGTCGCCATGTCCGAGAGTGGCATTGGCATAGCCTTGTCAAGCGTGACGATGGCCTTGCCATGCACGACGCTGGTCTTGTCATGCCCGACGCTTGCCTTGTCATGCCCGACGATGGCCTTGTCATGCTCGACGCTGGCATTGACATGCCCTTTTTGATGTCCCACGATGCCCTCACTATGCCCGATGCTGGCCTTGTCATGTCCGACGATGGCCTTGTCATGCCCGACGATGGCCTTGTCATGCCCGAAGATGGCCTTGTCATGCCCGACGCGGGCCTAGGCATGTCCGAGAGTTGCCTTGTCATGACCTTGTCATGCCCGACGATGGCCTTGTCATGCCCGACGATTGCCTTGCCATGCTTGACGCTGGCCTTGCCAAGCCCGACAATGGCCTTGTCATGCCCGACGATGGCCTTGTCATGCCCGACGATTGCCTTGCCATGCTTGACACTGGCCTTGCCATGCCCGACAATGGCCTTGCCATGTCCGAGAGTGTCCTTGCCATGACCTTGTAATGCCCGACGATGGCCTCGCCATGCCCGACGATGGCATTGTCAAGTCGGACGATGGTCTTGTCATGCCCGACGATTGCCTTGTCATGCCCGGCGATGGCCTTGTCATGCTTGAAGATTGCATTGTCATTCCCGACGATGGCCTTGTCATGCCCGACGCTAGCCTTGCCATGTCCGAGAGTTGTCTTGTCATGACCTTGTCATGCCCGACGCTGGCCTTGTCATGCCCGACGAAGGCGTCGCCATGTCCGAGAGTGGCATTGGCATAGCCTTGTCAAGCGTGACGATGGCCTTGCCATGCACGACGCTGGTCTTGTCATGCCCGACGCTTGCCTTGTCATGCCCGACGATGGCCTTGTCATGCTCGACGTTGGCATTGACATGCCCTTTTTGATGTCCCACGATGCCCTCACCATGCCCGACGCTGGCCTTGTCATGTCCGACGATGGCCTTGTCATGCCCGACGATGGCCTTGTCATGCCCGAAGATGGCCTTGTCATGCCCGACGCGGGCCTAGCCATGTCCGTGAGTTGCCTTGTCATGACCATGTCATGCCCGACGATGGCCTTGTCATGCCCGACGATTGCCTTGCCATGCTTGACGCTGGCCTTGCCAAGCCCGACAATGGCCTTGTCATGCCCGACGATGGCCTTGTCATGCCCGACGATTTCCTTGCCATGCTTGACGCTGGCCTTGCCATGCCCGACAATGGCCTTGCCATGTCCGAGAGTGTCCTTGCCATGACCTTGTAATGCCCGACGATGGCCTCGCCATGCCCGACGATGGCATTGTCATGTCGGACGATGGTCTTGTCATGCCCGACGATTGCCTTGTCATGCCCGACGATGGCCTTGTCATGCTTGACGATTGCCTTGCCATGCTTGACGCTGGCCTTGTCATGCCCAACGATGCCCTCACCATGCCCGACGATGGCCTTGTCATGCCCAACGCGGGCCTAGCCATGTCCGAGAGTTGCCTTGTCATAACCTTGTCATGCCCGACGATGGCCTTGTCATGCCCGACGATTGCCTTGCCATGCTTGACGCTGGCCTTGCCATGCCCGACAATGGCCTTGCCATGTCCGAGAGTGTCCTTACCATGACCTTGTAATGCCTGACGATGGCCTCGCCATGCCCGACGATGGCATTGTCATGTCGGACGATGGCCTTGTCATGCCCGACGATTGCCTTGTCATGCCCGACGATGGCCTTGTCATGCTTGACGATTGCATTGTCATTCCCGACGATGGCCTTGTCATGCCCGACGCTAGCCTTGCCATGTCCGAGAGTTGTCTTGTCATGACCTTGTCATGCCCGACGCTGGCCTTGTCATGCCCGACGAAGGCGTCGCCATGTCCGAGAGTGGCATTGGCATAGCCTTGTCAAGCGTGGCGATGGCCTTGCCATGCACGACGCTAGTCTTGTCATGCCCGACGCTTGCCTTGTCATGCCCGACGATGGCCTTTTCATGCTCGACGCTGGCATTGACATGCCCTTTTTGATGTCCCACGATGCCCTCATCATGCCCGACGCTGGCCTTGTCATGTCCGACGATGGCCTTGTCATGCCCGACGATGGCCTTGTCATGCCCGAAGATGGCCTTGTCATGCCCTACGCGGGCCTAGCCATGTCCGAGAGTTGCCTTGTCATGACCTTGTCATGCCCGACGATGGCCTTGCCATGCTTGACGCTGGCCTTGCCAAGCCCGACAATGGCCTTGTCATGCCCGACGATGGCCTTGTCATGCCCGACGATTGCCTTGCCATGCTTGACGCTGGCCTTGCCATGCCCGACAATGGCCTTGCCATGTCCGAGAGTGTCCTTGCCATGACCTTGTGATGCCCGACGATGGCCTCGCCATGCCCGACGATGGCATTGTCATGTCGGACGATGGTCTTGTCATGGCCGACGATTGCCTTGTCATGCCGGACGATGGCCTTGTCATGCTTGACGATTGCATTGTCATTCCCGACGATGGCCTTGTCATGCCCGACGCTAGCCTTGCCATGTCCGAGAGTTGTCTTGTCATGACCTTGTCATGCCCGACGCTGGCCTTGTCATGCCCGACGAAGGCGTCGCCATGTCCGAGAGTGGCATTGGCATAGCCTTGTCAAGCGTGACGATGGCCTTGCCATGCACGACGCTGGTCTTGTCATGCCCGACGCTTGCCTTGTCATGCCCGACGATGGCCTTGTCATGCTCGACGCTGGCATTGACATGCCCTTTTTGATGTCCCACGATGCCCTCACCATGCCCGACGATGGCCTTGTCATGTCCGACGATGGCCTTGTCATGCCCGACGATGGCCTTGTCATGCCCGACGATTGCCTTGCCATGCTTGACGTTGGCCTTGCCAAGCCCGACAATGGCCTTGTCATGCCCGACGATGGCCTTGTCATGCCCGACGATTGCCTTGCCATGCTTGACGCTGGCCTTGCCATGCCCGAAAATGGCCTTGCCATGTCCGCGAGTGTCCTTGCCATGACCTTGTAATGCCCGACGATGGCCTCGCCATGCCCGACGATGGCATTGTCATGTCGGACGATGGTCTTGTCATGCCCGACGATTGCCTTGTCATGCCCACGATGGCCTTGTCATGCTTGACGATTGCCTTGCCGCCCGACGATGGCCTTGCCATGCTTGACGATTGCCTTGCCGCCCGACGATGGCCTTGTCATGCCCAACGCGGTCCTAGCCATGTCCGAGAGTTGCCTTGTCATGACCTTGTCATGCCCGACGATGGCCTTGTCATGCCCGACGATTGCCTTGCCATGCTTGACGTTGGCCTTGCCATGCCCGACAATGGCCTTGCCATGTCCGAGAGTATCCTTGCCATGACCTTGTAATGCCCGACGATGGCCTCGCCATGCCCGACGATGGCATTGTCATGTCGGACGATGGCCTTGTCATGCCCGATGATGGCCTTGACATGCCCGACGATGGCCTTGTCATGCTTGACGATTGCATTGTCATTCCCGACGATGGCCTTGTCATGCCCGACGCTGGCCTTGCCATGTCCGAGAGTTGTCTTGTCATGACCTTGTCATGCCCGACGAAGGCGTCGCCATGTCCGAGAGTGGCATTGGCATAGCCTTGTCAAGCGTGACGATGGCCTTGCCATGCACGACGCTGGCCTTGTCATGCCCGACGCTTGCCTTGTCATGCCCGACCATGGCCTTGTCATGCTCGACGTTGGCATTGACATGCCCTTCTTGATGTCCCACGATGCCCTCACCATGCCCGACGATGGCCTTGTCATGCCCGAAGATGGCCTTGTCATGCCCGACGATGGCCTTGTCATGCCCGACGATGGCCTTGTCATGCTCGACGATTGCCTTGCCATGTTCGAGAGTTGCCTTGTCATATCCTTGTCATGCCCGACGATGGCCTTGCCATGTCCGAGAGTTGCCTTGTCATATCCTTGTCATGCCCGACGATGGCCTTGTCATGCCCGACGATTGCCTTGCCATGCTTGACGCTGGCCTTGCCATGCCCGACAATGGCCTTGTCATGCCCGACGATGGCCTTGTCATGCCCGACGATTGCCTTGCCATGCTTGATGCTGGCTTTGCCATGCCCGACAATGGCCTTGCCATGTCCGAGAGTGTCCTTGCCATGACCTTGTAATGCCCGACGATGGCCTCGCCATGCCCGACGATGGCATTGTCATGTCGGACGATGGCCTTGTCATGCCCGACGATTGCCTTGTCATGCCCGACGATGGCCTTGTCATACTTGACGATTGCATTGTCATTCCTGACGATGGCCTTGTCATGCCCGACGCTAGCCTTGCCATGTCCGAGAGTGGTCTTGTCATGACCTTGTCATGCCCGACGTTGGCCTTGTCATGCCCGACGAAGGCGTCGCCATGTCCGAGAGTGGCATTGGCATAGCCTTGTCAAGCGTGACGATGGTCTTGCCATGCACGACGCTGGTCTTGTCATGCCCGACGCTTGCCTTGTCATGCCCGACGATGGCCTTGTCATGCTCGACGCTGGCATTGACATGCCCTTTTTGATGTCCCACGATGCCCTTACCATGCCCGACGCTGGCCTTGTCATGTCTGACGATGGCCTTGTCATGCCTGACGATGGCCTTGTCATGCTTGACGATTGCATTGTCATTCCCGACGATGGCCTTGTCATGCCCGACGCTAGCCTTGCCATGTCCGAGAGTTGTCTTGTCATGACCTTGTCATGCCCGACGCTGGCCTTGTCATGCCTGACAAAGGCGTCGCCATGTCCGAGAGTGGCATTGGCATAGCCTTGTCAAGCGTGACGATGGCCTTGCCATGCACGACGCTGGTCTTGTCATGCCCGACGCTTGCCTTGTCATGCCCGACGATGGCCTTTTCATGCTCGACGCTGGCATTGACATGCCCTTTTTGATGTCCCACGATGCCCTCACCATGCCCGACGTTGGCCTTGTCATGTCCGACGATGGCCTTGTCATGCCCGACGATGGCCTTGTCATGCCCGAAGATGGCCTTGTCATGCCCGACGCGGGCCTAGCCATGTCCGAGAGTTGCCTTGTCAAGACCTTGTCATGCCCGACGATGGCCTTGCCATGCTTGACGCTGGCCTTGCCAAGCCCGACAATGGCCTTGTCATGCCCGACGATGGCCTTGTCATGCCCGACGATTGCCTTGCCATGCTTGACGCTGGCCTTGCCATGCCCGACAATGGCCTTGCCATGTCCGAGAGTGTCCTTGCCATGACCTTGTAATGCCCGACGATGGCCTCGCCATGCCCGACGATGGCATTGTCATGTCGGACGATGGTCTTGTCATGGCCGACGATTGCCTTGTCATGCCGGACGATGGCCTTGTCATGCTTGACGATTGCATTGTCATTCCCGACGATGGCCTTGTCATGCCCGACGCTAGCCTTGCCATGTCCGAGAGTTGTCTTGTCATGACCTTGTCATGCCCGACGCTGGCCTTGTCATGCCCGACGAAGGCGTCGCCATGTCCGAGAGTGGCATTGGCATAGCCTTGTCAAGCGTGACGATGGCCTTGCCATGCACGACGCTGGTCTTGTCATGCCCGACGCTTGCCGTGTCATGCCCGACGATGGCCTTGTCATGCTCGACGCAGGCATTGACATGCCCTTTTTGATGTCCCACGATGCCCTCACCATGCCCGACGCTGGCCTTGTCATGTCCGACGATGGCCTTGTCATGCCCGACGATGGCCTTGTCATGCCCGACGATTGCCTTGCCATGCTTGACGCTGGCCTTGCCATGCCCGAAAATGGCCTTGCCATGTCCGAGAGTGTCCTTGCCATGACCTTGTAATGCCCGACGATGGCCTCGCCATGCCCGACGATGGCATTGTCATGTTGGACGATGGTCTTGTCATGCCCGACGATTGCCTTGTCATGCCCACGATGGCCTTGTCATGCTTGACGATTTCCTTGCCGCCCGACGATGGCCTTGTCATGCTTGACGATTGCCTTGCCGCCCGACGATGGCCTTGTCATGCCCAACGCGGTCCTAGCCATGTCCGAGAGTTGCCTTGTCATGACCTTGTCATGCCCGACGATGGCCTTGTCATGCCCGACGATTGCCTTGCCATGCTTGACGTTGGCCTTGCCATGCCCGACAATGGCCTTGCCATGTCCGAGAGTGTCTTTGCCATGACCTTGTAATGCCCGACGATGGCCTCGCCATGCCCGACGATGGCATTGTCATGTCGGACGATGGCCTTGTCATGCCCGATGATGGCCTTGACATGCCCGACGATGGCCTTGTCATGCTTGACGATTGCATTGTCATTCCCGACGATGGCCTTGTCATGCCCGACGCTGGCCTTGCCATGTCCGAGAGTTGTCTTGTCATGACCTTGTCATGCCCGACGAAGGCGTCGCCATGTCCGAGAGTGGCATTGGCATAGCCTTGTCAAGCGTGACGATGGCCTTGCCATGCACGACGCTGGCCTTGTCATGCCCGACGCTTGCCATGTCATGCCCGACCATGGCCTTGTCATGCTCGACGTTCGCATTGACATGCCCTTCTTGATGTCCCACGATGCCCTCACCATGCCCGACGATGGCCTTGTCATGCCCGAAGATGGCCTTGTCATGCCCGACGATGGCCTTGTCATGCCCGACGATGGCCTTGTCATGCTCGACGATTGCCTTGCCATGTTCGAGAGTTGCCTTGTCATATCCTTGTCATGCCCGACGATGGCCTTGCCATGTCCGAGAGTTGCCTTGTCATATCCTTGTCATGCCCGACGATGGCCTTGTCATGCCCGACGATTGCCTTGCCATGCTTGACGCTGGCCTTGCCATGCCCGACAATGGCCTTGTCATGCCCGACGATGGCCTTGTCATGCCCGACGATTGCCTTGCCATGCTTGACGCTGGCTTTGCCATGCCCGACAATGGCCTTGCCATGTCCGAGAGTGTCCTTGCCATGACCTTGTAATGCCCGACGATGGCCTCGCCATGCCCGACGATGGCATTGTCATGTCGGACGATGGCCTTGTCATGCCCGACGATTGCCTTGTCATGCCCGACGATGGCCTTGTCATGCTTGACGATTGCATTGTCATTCCTGACGATGGCCTTGTCATGCCCGACGCTAGCCTTGCCATGTCCGAGAGTGGTCTTGTCATGACCTTGTCATGCCCGACGTTGGCCTTGTCATGCCCGACGAAGGCGTCGCCATGTCCGAGAGTGGCATTGGCATAGCCTTGTCAAGCGTGACGATGGTCTTGCCATGCACGACGCTGGTCTTGTCATGCCCGACGCTTGCCTTGTCATGCCCGACGATGGCCTTGTCATGCTCGACGCTGGCATTGACATGCCCTTTTTGATGTCCCACGATGCCCTTACCATGCCCGACGCTGGCCTTGTCATGTCCGACGATGGCCTTGTCATGCCTGACGATGGCCTTGTCATGCTTGACGATTGCATTGGCATTCCCGACGATGGCCTTGTCATGCCCGACGCTAGCCTTGCCATGTCCGAGAGTTGTCTTGTCATGACCTTGTCATGCCCGACGCTGGCCTTGTCATGCCTGACAAAGGCGTCGCCATGTCCGAGAGTGGCATTGGCATAGCCTTGTCAAGCGTGACGATGGCCTTGCCATGCACGACGCTGGTCTTGTCATGCCCGACGCTTGCCTTGTCATGCCCGACGATGGCCTTTTCATGCTCGACGCTGGCATTGACATGCCCTTTTTGATGTCCCACGATGCCCTCACCATGCCCGACGTTGGCCTTGTCATGTCCGACGATGGCCTTGTCATGCCCGACGATGGCCTTGTCATGCCCGAAGATGGCCTTGTCATGCCCGACGCGGGCCTAGCCATGTCCGAGAGTTGCCTTGTCATGACCTTGTCATGCCCGACGATGGCCTTGCCATGCTTGACGATGGCCTTGCCAAGCCCGACAATGGCCTTGTCATGCCCGACGATGGCCTTGTCATGCCCGACGATTGCCTTGCCATGCTTGACGCTGGCCTTGCCATGCCCGACAATGGCCTTGCCATGTCCGAGAGTGTCCTTGCCATGACCTTGTAATGCCCGACGATGGCCTCGCCATGCCCGACGATGGCATTGTCATGTCGGACGATGGTCTTGTCATGCCCGACGATTGCCTTTTCATGCCCGACGATGGCCTTGTCATGCTTGACGATTGCATTGTCATTCCCGACGATGGCCTTGTCATGCCCGACGCTAGCCTTGCCATGTCCGAGAGTTGTCTTGTCATGACCTTGTCATGCCCGGCGCTGGCCTTGTCATGCCCGACGAAGGCGTCGCCATGTCCGAGAGTGGCATTGGCATAGCCTTGTCAAGCGTGACGATGGCCTTGCCATGCACGACGCTGGTCTTGTCATGCCCGACGCTTGCCTTGTCATGCCCGACGATGGCCTTGTCATGCTCGACGCTGGCATTGACATGCCCTTTTTGATGTCCCACGATGCCCTCACCATGCCCGACGCTGGCCTTGTCATGTCCGACGATGGCCTTGTCATGCCCGACGATGGCCTTGTCATGCCCGAAGATGGCCTTGTCATGCCCGACGCGGGCCTAGCCATGTCCGAGAGTTGCCTTGTCATGACCTTGTCATGCCCGACGATGGCCTTCTCATGCCCGACGATTGCCTTGCCATGCTTGACGTTGGCCTTGCCAAGCCCGACAATGGCCTTTTCATGCCCGACGATGGCCTTGTCATGCCCGACGATTGCCTTGCCATCCTTGACGCTGGCCTTGCCATGCCCGACAATGGCCTTGCCATGTCCGAGAGTGTCCTTGCCATGACCTAGTAATGCCCGACGATGGCCTCGCCATGCCCGACGATGGCATTGTCATGTCGGACGATGGTCGTGTCATGCCCGACGATTGCCTTGTCATGCCCGACGATGGCCTTGTCATGCTTGACGATTGCCTTGCCGCCCGACGATGGCCTTGTCATGCCCAACGCGGGCTTAGCCATGTCCGAGAGTTGCCTTGTCATGACCTTGTCATGCCCGACGATGGCCTTGTCATGCCCGACGATTGCCTTGCCATGCTTGACGCTGGCCTTGCCATGCCCGACAATGGCCTTGTCATGCCCGACGATGGCCTTGTCATGCCCGACGATTGCCTTGCCATGCTTGACGCTGGCGTTGCCATGCCCGACAATGGCCTTGCCATGTCCGAGATTGTCCTTGCCATGACCTTGTAATGCCCGACGGATGGCCTCGCCATGCCCGACGATGGCATTGTCATGTCGGACGATGGCCTTGTCATGCCCGATGATGGCCTTGACATGCCCGACGATGGCCTTGTCATGCTTGACGATTGCATTGTCATTCCCGACGATGGCCTTGTCATGCCCGACGCTGGCCTTGCCATGTCCGAGAGTTGTCTTGTCATGACCTTGTCATGCCCGACGAAGGCGTCGCTATGTCCGAGAGTGGCATTGGCATAGCCTTGTCAAGCGTGACGATGGCCTTTCCATGCACGACGCTGGCCTTGTCATGCCCGACGCTTGCCTTGTCATGCCCGACGATGGCCTTGTCATGCTCGACGCTGGCATTGACATGCCCTTCTTGATGTCCCACGATGCCCTCACCATGCCCGACGATGGCCTTGTCATGCCCGAAAATGGCCTTGTCATGCCCGACGATGGCCTTGTCATGCCCGACGATGGCCTTGTCATGCCCGACGATTGCCTTGCCATGTCCGGGAGTTGCCTTGTCATATCCTTGTCATGCCCGACGATGGCCTTGTCATGCCCGACGATTGCCTTGCCATGCTTGCCGCTGGCCTTGCCATGCCCGACAATGGCCTTGTCATGCCCGACGATGGCCTTGTCATGCCCGACGATTGCCTTGCCATGCTTGACGCTGGCTTTGCCATGCCCGACAATGGCCTTGCCATGTCCGAGAGTGTCCTTGCCATGACCTTGTAATGCCCGACGATGGCCTCGCCATGCCCGACGATGGCATTGTCATGTCGGACGATGGCCTTGTCATGCCCGACGATTGCCTTGTCATGCCCGACGATGGCCTTGTCATGCTTGACGATTGCATTGTCATTCCTGACGATGGCCTTGTCATGCCCGGCGCTAGCCTTGCCATGTCCGAGAGTTGTCTTGTCATGACCTTGTCATGCCCGACGCTGGCCTTGTCATGCCCGACGTGTCCGAGAGTGGCATTGGCATAGCCTTGTCAAGCGTGACGATGGTCTTGCCATGCACGACGCTGGTCTTGTCATGCCCGACGCTTGCCTTGTCATGCCCGACGATGGCCTTGTCATGCTCGATGCTGGCATTGACATGCCCTTTTTGATGTCCCACGATGCCCTCACCATGCCCGACGCTGGCCTTGTCATGTCCGACGATGGCCTTGTCATGCCCGACGATGGCCTTGTCATGCCCGAAGATGGACTTGTCATGCCCGACGCGGGCCTAGCCATGTCCGAGAGTTGCCTTGTCATGACCTTGTCATGCCCGACGATGGCCTTGTCATGCCCGACGATTGCCTTGCCATGCTTGACGCTGGCCTTGCCAAGCCCGACAATGGCCTTGTCTTGCCCGACGATGGCCTTGTCATGCCCGACGATTGCCTTGCCATGCTTGACGCTGGCCTTGCCATGCCCGACACTGGCCTTGCCATGTCCGAGAGTGTCCTTGCCATGACCTTGTAATGCCCGACGATGGCCTCGCCATGCCCGACGATGGCATTGTCATGTCGGACGATGGTCTTGTCATGCCCGACGATTGCCTTGCCATGCCCGACGATGGCCTTGTCATGCTTGACGATTGCATTGTCATTCCCGACGATGGCCTTGTCTTGCCCGACGCTAGCCTTGCCATGTCCGAGAGTTGTCTTGTCATGACCTTGTCATGCCCGACGCTGGCCTTGTCATGCCCGACGAAGGCGTCGCCATGTCCGAGAGTGGCATTGGCATAGCCTTGTCAAGCGTGACGATGGCCTTGCCATGCACGACGCTGGTCTTGTCATGCCCGACTCTTGCCTTGTCATGCCCGACGATTGCCTTGTCATGCTCGACGCTGGCATTGACATGCCCTTTTTGATGTCTCACGATGCCCTCACCATGCCCGACGCTGGCCTTGTCATGTCCGATGATGGCCTTGTCATGCCCGACGATGGCCTTGTCATGCCCGACGATGGCCTTGTCATGCCCGAAGATGGCCTTGTCATGCCCGACGCGGGCCTAGCCATGTCCGAGAGTTGCCTTGTCATGACCTTGTCATGCCCGACGATGGCCTTGTCATGCCCGACGATTGCCTTGCCATGCTTGACGCTGGCCTTGCCATGCCCGACAATGGCCTTGCCATGTCCGACAGTGTCCTTGCCATGACCTTGTAATGCCCGACGATGGCCTCGCCATGCCCGACGATGGCATTGTCATGTCGGACGATGGTCTTGTCATGCCCGACGATTGCCTTTTCATGCCCGACGATGGCCTTGTCATGCTTGACGATTGCATTGTCATTCCCGACGATGGCCTTGTCATGCCCGACGATTGCCTTGCCATGTCCGAGAGTTGTCTTGTCATGACCTTGTCATGCCCGGCGCTGGCCTTGTCATGCCCGACGAAGGCGTCGCCATGTCCGAGAGTGGCATTGGCATAGCCTTGTCAAGCGTGACGATGGCCTTGCCATGCACGACGCTGGTCTTGTCATGCCCGACGCTTGCCTTGTCATGCCCGACGATGGCCTTGTCATGCTCGACGCTGGCATTGACATGCCCTTTTTGATGTCCCACGATGCCCTCACCATGCCCGACGCTGGCCTTGTCATGTCCGACGATGGCCTTGTCATGCCCGACGATGGCCTTGTCATGCCCGAAGATGGCCTTGTCATGCCCGACGCGGGCCTAGCCATGTCCGAGAGTTGCCTTGTCATGACCTTGTCATGCCCGACGATGGCCTTGTCATGCCCGACGATTGCCTTGCCATGCTTGACGGTTGCCTTGCCAAGCCCGACAATGGCCTTTTCATGCCCGACGATGGCCTTGTCATGCCCGACGATTGCCTTGCCATGCTTGACGCTGGCCTTGCCATGCCCGACAATGGCCTTGCCATGTCCGAGAGTGTCCTTGCCATGACCTAGTAATGCCCGACGATGGCCTCGCCATGCCCGACGATGGCATTGTCATGTCGGACGATGGTCTTGTCATGCCCGACGATTGCCTTGTCATGCCCGACGATGGCCTTGTCATGCTTGACGATTGCCTTGCCGCCCGACGATGGCCTTGTCATGCCCAACGCGGGCCTAGCCATGTCCGAGAGTTGCCTTGTCATGACCTTGTCATGCCCGACGATGGCCTTGTCATGCCCGACGATTGCCTTGCCATGCTTGACGCTGGCCTTGCCATGCCCGACAATGGCCTTGTCATGCCCGACGATGGCCTTGTCATGCCCGACGATTGCCTTGCCATGCTTGACGCTGGCCTTGCCATGCCCGACAATGGCCTTGCCATGTCCGAGAGTGTCCTTGCCATGACCTTGTAATGCCCGACGGATGGCCTCGCCATGCCCGACGATGGCATTGTCATGTCGGACGATGGCCTTGTCATGCCCGATGATGGCCTTGACATGCCCGACGATGGCCTTGTCATGCTTGACGATTGCATTGTCATTCCCGACGATGGCCTTGTCATGCCCGACGCTGGCCTTGCCATGTCCGAGAGTTGTCTTGTCATGACCTTGTCATGCCCGACGAAGGCGTCGCCATGTCCGAGATTGGCATTGGCATAGCCTTGTCAAGCGTGACGATGGCCTTGCCATGCACGACGCTGGCCTTGTCATGCCCGACGCTTGCCTTGTCATGCCCGACGATGGCCTTGTCATGCTCGACGCTGGCATTGACATGCCCTTCTTGATGTCCCACGATGCCCTCACCATGCCCGACGATGGCCTTGTCATGCCCGAAGATGGCCTTGTCATGCCCGACGATGGCCTTGTCATGCCCGACGATGGCCTTGTCATGCCCGACGATTGCCTTGCCATGTCCGGGAGTTGCCTTTTCATATCCTTGTCATGCCCGACGATGGCCTTGTCATGCCCGACGATTGCCTTGCCATGCTTGCCGCTGGCCTTGCCATGCCCGACAATGGCCTTGTCATGCCCGACGATGGCCTTGTCATGCCCGACGATTGTCTTGCCATGCTTGACGCTGGCTTTGCCATGCCCGACAATGGCCTTGCCATGTCCGAGAGTGTCCTTGCCATGACCTTGTAATGCCCGACGATGGCCTCGCCAAGCCTGACGATGGCATTGTCATGTCGGACGATGGTCTTGTCATGCCCGACGATTGCCTTGTCATGCCCGACGATGGCCTTGTCATGCTTGACGATTGCATTGTCATTCCTGACGATGGCCTTGTCATGCCCGACGCTAGCCTTGCCATGTCCGAGAGTTGTCTTGTCATGACCTTGTCATGCCCGACGCTGGCCTTGTCATGCCCGACGAAGGCGTCGCCATGTCCGAGAGTGGCATTGGCATAGCCTTGTCAAGCGTGACGATGGCCTTGCCATGCACGACGCTGGTCTTGTCATGCCCGACGCTTGCCT
Organism: Fagopyrum homotropicum; assembly: GCA_033239125.1. Taxonomy (NCBI): domain Eukaryota; kingdom Viridiplantae; phylum Streptophyta; class Magnoliopsida; order Caryophyllales; family Polygonaceae; genus Fagopyrum; species Fagopyrum homotropicum. The sequence continues at coordinate 74,038,317 of BSWB01000007.1, forward strand.
TGTCATGCCCGACGATGGCCTTGTCATGCTCGACGCTGGCATTGACATGCCCTTTTTGATGTCCCACGATGCCCTCACCATGCCCGACGCTGGCCTTGTCATGTCCGACGATGGCCTTGTCATGCCCGACGATGGCCTTGTCATGCCCGAAGATGGCCTTGTCATGCCCGACGCGGGCCTAGCCATGTCCGAGAGTTGCCTTGTCATGACCTTGTCATGCCCGACGATGGCCTTGTCATGCCCGACGATTGCCTTGCCATGCTTGACGTTGGCCTTGCCAAGCCCGACAATGGCCTTTTCATGCCCGACGATGGCCTTGTCATGCCCGACGATTGCCTTGCCATGCTTGACGCTGGCCTTGCCATGCCCGACAATGGCCTTGCCATGTCCGAGAGTGTCCTTGCCATGACCTAGTAATGCCCGACGATGGCCTCGCCATGCCCGACGATGGCATTGTCATGTCGGACGATGGTCTTGTCATGCCCGACGATTGCCTTGTCATGCCCGACGATGGCCTTGTCATGCTTGACGATTGCCTTACCGCCCGACGATGGCCTTGTCATGCCCAACGCGGGCCTAGCCATGTCCGAGAGTTGCCTTGTCATGACCTTGTCATGCCCGACGATGGCCTTGTCATGCCCGACGATTGCCTTGCCATGCTTGACGCTGGCCTTGCCATGCCCGACAATGGCCTTGTCATGCCCGACGATGGCCTTGTCATGCCCGACGATTGCCTTGCCATGCTTGACGCTGGCCTTGCCATGCCCGACAATGGCCTTGCCATGTCCGAGAGTGTCCTTGCCATGACCTTGTAATGCCCGACGATGGCCTCGCCATGCCCGACGATGGCATTGTCATGTCGGACGATGGCCTTGTCATGCCCGACGATTGCCTTGTCATGCCCGACGATGGCCTTGTCATGCTTGACGATTGCATTGTCATTCCTGACGATGGCCTTGTCATGCCCGACGCTAGCCTTGCCATGTCCGAGAGTTGTCTTGTCATGACCTTGTCATGCCCGACGATGGCCTTGTCATGCCCGACGTGTCCGAGAGTGGCATTGGCATAGCCTTGTCAAGCGTGACGATGGTCTTGCCATGCACGACGCTGGTCTTGTCATGCCCGACGCTTGCCTTGTCATGCCCGACGATGGCCTTGTCATGCTCGACGCTGGCATTGACATGCCCTTTTTGATGTCCCACGATGCCCTCACCATGCCCGACGCTGGCCTTGTCATGTCCGACGATGGCCTTGTCATGCCCGACGATGGCCTTGTCATGCCCGAAGATGGACTTGTCATGCCCGACGCGGGCCTAGCCATGTCCGAGAGTTGCCTTGTCATGACCTTGTCATGCCCGACGATGGCCTTGTCATGCCCGACGATTGCCTTGCCATGCTTGACGCTGGCCTTGCCAAGCCCGACAATGGCCTTGTCTTGCCCGACGATGGCCTTGTCATGCCCGACGATTGCCTTGCCATGCTTGACGCTGGCCTTGCCATGCCCGACACTGGCCTTGCCATGTCCGAGAGTGTCCTTGCCATGACCTTGTAATGCCCGACGATGGCCTCGCCATGCCCGACGATGGCATTGTCATTCGGACGATGGTCTTGTCATGCCCGACGATTGCCTTGCCATGCCCGACGATGGCCTTGTCATGCTTGATGATTGCATTGTCATTCCCCATGATGGCCTTGTCTTGCCCGACGCTAGCCTTGCCATGTCCGAGAGTTGTCTTGTCATGACCTTGTCATGCCCGACGTTGGCCTTGTCATGCCCGACGAAGGCGTCACCATGTCCGAGAGTGGCATTGGCATAGCCTTGTCAACCGTGACGATGGCCTTGCCATGCACGACGCTGGTCTTGTCATGCCCGACGCTTGCCTTGTCATGCCCAACGATTGCCTTGTCATGCTCGACGCTGGCATTGACATGCCCTTTTTGATGTCTCACGATGCCCTCACCATGCCCGACGCTGGCCTTGTCATGTCCGATGATGGCCTTGTCATGCCCGACGATGGCCTTGTCATGCTCGACGATGGCCCTTTCATGCCCGAAGATGGCCTTGTCATGCCCGACGTGGGCCTAGCCATGTCCGAGAGTTGCCTTGTCATGACCTTGTCATGCCCGACGATGGCCTTGTCATGCCCGACGATTGCCTTGCCATGCTTGACGCTGGCCTTGCCATGCCCGACAATGGCCTTGCCATGTCCGAGAGTGTCCTTGCCATGACCTTGTAATGCCCGACGATGGCCTCGCCATGCCCGACGATGGCATTGTCATGTCGGACGATGGTCTTGTCATGCTCGACGATTGCCTTTTCATGCCCGACGATGGCCTTGTCATGCTTGACGATTGCATTGTCATTCCCGACGATGGCCTTGTCATGCCCGACGCTAGCCTTGCCATGTCCGAGAGTTGTCTTGTCATGACCTTGTCATGCCCGGCGCTGGCCTTGTCATGCCCGACGAAGGCGTCGCCATGTCCGAGAGTGGCATTGGCATAGCCTTGTCAAGCATGACGATGGCCTTGCCATGCACGACGCTGGTCTTGTCATGCCCGACGCTTGCCTTGTCATGCCCGACGATGGCCTTGTCATGCTCGACGCTGGCATTGACATGCCCTTTTTGATGTCCCACGATGCCCTCACCATGCCCGACGCTGGCCTTGTCATGTCCGACGATGGCCTTGTCATGCCCGACGATGGCCTTGTCATGCCCGAAGATGGCCTTGTCATGCCCGACGCGGGCCTAGCCATGTCCGAGAGTTGCCTTGTCATGACCTTGTCATGCCCGACGATGGCCTTGTCATGCCCGACGATTGCCTTGCCATGCTTGACGTTGGCCTTGCCAAGCCCGACAATGGCCTTTTCATGCCCGACGATGGCCTTGTCATGCCCGACGATTGCCTTGCCATGCTTGACGCTGGCCTTGCCATGCCCGACAATGGCCTTGCCATGTCCGAGAGTGTCCTTGCCATGACCTAGTAATGCCCGACGATGGCCTCGCCATGCCCGACGATGGCATTGATATGTCGGACGATGGTCTTGTCATGCCCGACGATTGCCTTGTCATGCCCGACGATGGCCTTGTCATGCTTGACGATTGCCTTGCCGCCCGACGATGGCCTTGTCATGCCCAACGCGGGCCTAGCCATGTCCGAGAGTTGCCTTGTCATGACCTTGTCATGCCCGACGATGGCCTTGTCATGCCCGACGATTGCCTTGCCATGCTTGACGCTGGCCTTGCCATGCCCGACAATGGCCTTGTCATGCCCGACGATGGCCTTGTCATGCCCGACGATTGCCTTGCCATGCTTGACGCTGGCCTTGCCATGCCCGACAATGGCCTTGCCATGTCCGAGAGTGTCCTTGCCATGACCTTGTAATGCCCGACGGATGGCCTCGCCATGCCCGACGATGGCATTGTCATGTCGGACGATGGCCTTGTCATGCCCGATGATGGCCTTGACATGCCCGACGATGGCCTTGTCATGCTTGATGATTGCATTGTCATTCCCGACGATGGCCTTGTCATGCCCGACGCTGGCCTTGCCATGTCCGAGAGTTGTCTTGTCATGACCTTGTCATGCCCGACGAAGGCGTCGCCATGTCCGAGAGTGGCATTGGCATAGCCTTGTCAAGCGTGACGATGGCCTTGCCATGCACGACGCTGGCCTTGTCATGCCCGACGCTTGCCTTGTCATGCCCGACGATGGCCTTGTCATGCTCGACGCTGGCATTGACATGCCCTTCTTGATGTCCCACGATGCCCTCACCATGCCCGACGATGGCCTTGTCATGCCCGAAGATGGCCTTGTCATGCCCGACGATGGCCTTGTCATGCCCGACGATGGCCTTGTCATGCCCGACGATTGCCTTGCCATGTCCGGGAGTTGCCTTGTCATATCCTTGTCATGCCCGACGATGGCCTTGTCATGCCCGACGATTGCCTTGCCATGCTTGCCGCTGGCCTTGCCATGCCCGACAATGGCCTTGTCATGCCCGACGATGGCCTTGTCATGCCCGACGATTGCCTTGCCATGCTTGACGCTGGCTTTGCCATGCCCGACAATGGCCTTGCCATGTCCGAGAGTGTCCTTGCCATGACCTTGTAATGCCCGACGATGGCCTCGCCATGCCCGACGATGGCATTGTCATGTCGGACGATGGCCTTGTCATGCCCGACGATTGCCTTGTCATGCCCGACGATGGCCTTGTCATGCTTGACGATTGAATTGTCATTCCTGACGATGGCCTTGTCATGCCCGACGCTAGCCTTGCCATGTCCGAGAGTTGTCTTGTCATGACCTTGTCATGCCCGGCGCTGGCCTTGTCATGCCCGACGAAGGCGTCGCCATGTCCGAGAGTGGCATTGGCATAGCCTTGTCAAGCATGACGATGGCCTTGCCATGCACGACGCTGGTCTTGTCATGCCCGACGCTTGCCTTGTCATGCCCGACGATGGCCTTGTCATGCTCGACGCTGGCATTGACATGCCCTTTTTGATGTCCCACGATGCCCTCACCATGCCCGACGCTGGCCTTGTCATGTCCGACGATGGCCTTGTCATGCCCGACGATGGCCTTGTCATGCCCGAAGATGGCCTTGTCATGCCCGACGCGGGCCTAGCCATGTCCGAGAGTTGCCTTGTCATGACCTTGTCATGCCCGACGATGGCCTTGTCATGCCCGACGATTGCCTTGCCATGCTTGACGTTGGCCTTGCCAAGCCCGACAATGGCCTTTTCATGCCCGACGATGGCCTTGTCATGCCCGACGATTGCCTTGCCATGCTTGACGCTGGCCTTGCCATGCCCGACAATGGCCTTGCCATGTCCGAGAGTGTCCTTGCCATGACCTAGTAATGCCCGACGATGGCCTCGCCATGCCCGACGATGGCATTGTCATGTCGGACGATGGTCTTGTCATGCCCGACGATTGCCTTGTCATGCCCGACGATGGCCTTGTCATGCTTGACGATTGCCTTGCCGCCCGACGATGGCCTTGTCATGCCCAACGCGGGCCTAGCCATGTCCGAGAGTTGCCTTGTCATGACCTTGTCATGCCCGACGATGGCCTTGTCATGCCCGACGATTGCCTTGCCATGCTTGACGCTGGCCTTGCCATGCCCGACAATGGCCTTGTCATGCCCGACGATGGCCTTGTCATGCCCGACGATTGCCTTGCCATGCTTGACGCTGGCCTTGCCATGCCCGACAATGGCCTTGCCATGTCCGAGAGTGTCCTTGCCATGACCTTGTAATGCCCGACGGATGGCCTCGCCATGCCCGACGATGGCATTGTCATGTCGGACGATGGCCTTGTCATGCCCGATGATGGCCTTGACATGCCCGACGATGGCCTTGTCATGCTTGATGATTGCATTGTCATTCCCGACGATGGCCTTGTCATGCCCGACGCTGGCCTTGCCATGTCCGAGAGTTGTCTTGTCATGACCTTGTCATGCCCGACGAAGGCGTCGCCATGTCCGAGAGTGGCATTGGCATAGCCTTGTCAAGCGTGACGATGGCCTTGCCATGCACGACGCTGGCCTTGTCATGCCCGACGCTTGCCTTGTCATGCCCGACGATGGCCTTGTCATGCTCGACGCTGGCATTGACATGCCCTTCTTGATGTCCCACGATGCCCTCACCATGCCCGACGATGGCCTTGTCATGCCCGAAGATGGCCTTGTCATGCCCGACGATGGCCTTGTCATGCCCGACGATGGCCTTGTCATGCCCGACGATTGCCTTGCCATGTCCGGGAGTTGCCTTGTCATATCCTTGTCATGCCCGACGATGGCCTTGTCATGCCCGACGATTGCCTTGCCATGCTTGCCGCTGGCCTTGCCATGCCCGACAATGGCCTTGTCATGCCCGACGATGGCCTTGTCATGCCCGACGATTGCCTTGCCATGCTTGACGCTGGCTTTGCCATGCCCGACAATGGCCTTGCCATGTCCGAGAGTGTCCTTGCCATGACCTTGTAATGCCCGACGATGGCCTCGCCATGCCCGACGATGGCATTGTCATGTCGGACGATGGCCTTGTCATGCCCGACGATTGCCTTGTCATGCCCGACGATGGCCTTGTCATGCTTGACGATTGCATTGTCATTCCTGACGATGGCCTTGTCATGCCCGATGCTAGCCTTGCCATGTCCGAGAGTTGTCTTGTCATGACCTTGTCATGCCCGACGCTGGCCTTGTCATGCCCGACGAAGGCGTCACCATGTCCGAGAGTGGCATTGGCATAGCCTTGTCAAGCGTGACGATGGTCTTGCCATGCACGACGCTGGTCTTGTCATGCCCGACGCTTGCCTTGTCATGCCCGACGATGGCCTTGTCATGCTCGACGCTGGCATTGACATGCCCTTTTTGATGTCCCACGATGCCCTCACCATGCCCGACGCTGGCCTTGTCATGTCCGACGATGGCCTTGTCATGCCCGACGATGGCCTTGTCATGCCCGAAGATGGACTTGTCATGCCCGACGCGGGCCTAGCCATGTCCGAGAGTTGCCTTGTCATGACCTTGTCATGCCCGACGATGGCCTTGTCATGCCCGACGATTGCCTTGCCATGCTTGACGCTGGCCTTGCGAAGCCCGACAATGGCCTTGTCTTGCCCGACGATGGCCTTGTCATGCCCGACGATTGCCTTGCCTGCTTGACGCTGGCCTTGCCATGCCCGACACTGGCCTTGCCATGTCCGAGAGTGTCCTTGCCATGACCTTGTAATGCCCGACGATGGCCTCGCCATGCCCGACGATGGCATTGTCATGTCGGACGATGGTCTTGTCATGCCCGACGATTGCCTTGCCATGCCCGACGATGGCCTTGTCATGCTTGACGATTGCATTGTCATTCCCGACGATGGCCTTGTCTTGCCCGACGCTAGCCTTGCCATGTCCGAGAGTTGTCTTGTCATGACCTTGTCATGCCCGACGCTGGCCTTGTCATGCCCGACGAAGGCATCGCCATGTCCGAGAGTGGCATTGGCATAGCCTTATCAAGCGTGACGATGGCCTTGCCATGCACGAAGCTGGTCTTGTCATGCCCGACGCTTGCCTTGTCATGCCCGACGATTGCCTTGTCATGCTCGACGCTGGCATTGACATGCCCTTTTTGATGTCTCACGATGCCCTCACCATGCCCGACGCTGGCCTTGTCATGTCCGATGATGGCCTTGTCATGCCCGACGATGGCCTTGTCATGCCCGACGATGGCCTTGTCATGCCCGAAGATGGCCTTGTCATGCCCGACGCGGGCCTAGCCATGTCCGAGAGTTGCCTTGTCATGACCTTGTCATGCCCGACGATGGCCTTGTCATGCCCGACGATTGCCTTGCCATGCTTGACGCTGGCCTTGCCAAGCCCGACAATGGCCTTGCCATGTCCGAGAGTGTCCTTGCCATGACCTTGTAATGCCCGACGATGGCCTCGCCATGCCCGACGATGGCATTGTCATGTCGGACGATGGCCTTGTCATGCCCGATGATGGCCTTGACATGCCCGACGATGGCCTTGTCATGCCCGACGCTGGCCTTGCCATGTCCGAGAGTTGTCTTGTCATGACCTTGTCATGCCCGACGAAGGCGTCGCCATGTCCGAGAGTGGCATTGGCATAGCCTTGTCAAGCGTGACGATGGCCTTGCCATGCACTACGCTGTCCTTGTCATGCCCGACGCTTGCCTTGTCATGCCCGACGATGGCCTGGTCATGCTCGACGCTGGCATTGACATGCCCTTCTTGATGTCCCACGATGCCCTCACCATGCCTGACGATGGCCTTGTCATGCCCGAAGATGGCCTTGTCATGCCCGACGATGGCCTTGTCATGCCCGACGATGGCCTTGTCATGCCCGACGATTGCCTTGCCATGTCCGAGAGTTGCCTTGTCATAACCTTGTCATGCCCGACGATTGCCTTGCCATGCTTGACGCTGGCCTTGCCATGCCCGACAATGGCCTTGTCATGCCCGACGATGGCCTTGTCATGCCCGAAGATTGCCTTGCCATGCTTGACGCTGGCCTTGCCATGCCCGACAAATGGCCTTGCCATGCCCGAGAGTGTCCATGCCATGACCTTGTAATGCCCGACGATGGCCTCGCCATGCCCGACGATGGCATTGTCATGTCGGACGATGGCCTTGTCATGCTCGACGATTGCCTTGTCATGCCCGACGATGGCCTTGTCATGCTTGACGATTGCATTGTCATTCCCGACGATGGCCTTGTCATGCCCGACGCTAGCCTTGCCATGTCCGAGAGTTGTCTTGTCATGACCTTGTCATGCCCGACGCTGGCCTTGTCATGCCCGACGAAGGCGTCGCCATGTCCGAGAGTGGCATTGGCATAGCCTTGTCAAGCGTGACGATGGCCTTGCTATGCACGACGCTGGTCTTGGCATGCCCGACGCTTGCCTTGTCATGCCCGACGATGGCCTTGTCATGCTCGACGCTGGCATTGACATGCCCTTTTTGATGTCCCACGATGCCCTCACCATGCCCGACGCTGGCCTTGTCATGTCCGACGATGGCCTTGTCATGCCCGACGATGGCCTTGTCATGCCCGAAGATGGCCTTGTCATGCCCGACGCGGGCCTAGCCATGTCCGTGAGTTGCCTTGTCATGACCTTGTCATGCCCGACGATGGCCTTGTCATGCCCGACGATTGCCTTGTCATGCTTGACGCTAGCCTTGCCAAGCCCGACAATGGCCTTGTCATGCCCGACGATGGCCTTGTCATGCCCGACGATTGCCTTGCCATGCTTGACGCTGGCCTTGCCATGCCCGACAATGGCCTTTCCATGTCCGAGAGTGTCCTTGCCATGACCTGGTAATGCCCGACGATGGCCTCGCCATGCCCGACGATGGCATTGTCATGTCGGACGATGGTCTTGTCATGCCCGACGATTGCCTTGTCATGCCCGACGATGGCCTTGTCATGCTTGACGATTGCCTTGCCATGCTTGACGCTGGCCTTGTCATGCCCAACGATGCCCTCACCATGCCCGACGATGGCCTTGTCATGCCCAACGCGGGCCTAGCCATGTCCGAGAGTTGCCTTGTCATAACCTTGTCATGCCCGACGATGGCCTTGTCATGGCAGACGATTGCCTTGCCATGCTTGACGCTGGCCTTGCCATGCCCGACAATGGCCTTGTCATGCCTGACGATGGCCTTGTTATGCCCGACGACTGCCTTGCCATGCTTGACGCTGGCCTTGCCATGCCCGACAATGGCCTTGCCATGTCCGAGAGTGTCCTTGCCATGACCTTGTAATGCCCGACGATGGCCTCGCCATGCCCGACGATGGCATTGTCATGTCGGACGATGGCCTTGTCATGCCCGACGATTGCCTTGTCATGCCCGACGATGGCCTTGTCCTGCTTGACGATTGCATTGTCATTCCCGACGATGGCCTTGTCATGCCCGACGCGGGCCTAGCCATGTCCGAGAGTTTCCTTGTCATGACCTTGTCATGCCCGACGATGGCCTTGTCATGCCCGACGATTGCCTTGCCATGCTTGACGCTGGCCTTGCCAAGCCCGACAATGGCCTTGTCATTCCCAACGATGGCCTTGTCATGTCCGACGATTGCCTTGCCATGCTTGACACTGGCCTTGCCATGCCCGACAATGGCCTTGCCGTGTCCGAGAGTGTCCTTGCCATGACCTTGTAATGCCCGACGATGGCCTCGCCATGCCCGACGATGGCCTTTACATGCCCGACGATTGCCTTGCCATGTCCGAGAGTTGCCTTGTCATAACCTTGTCATGCCCGACGATTGCCTTGTCATGCCCGACGATTGCCTTGTCATGCCCGAAGATTGCCTTGCCATGCTTGACGCTGGCCTTGCCATGCCCGACAATGGCCTTGCCATGTCCGAGAGTGTCCATGCCATGACCTTGTAATGCCCGACGATGGCCTCGCCATGCCCGACGATGGCATTGTCATGTCGGACGATGGCCTTGTCATGCCCGACGATTGCCTTGTCATGCCCGACGATGGCCTTGTCATGCTTGACGATTGCATTGTCATTCCCGACGATGGCCTTGTCATGCCCGACGCTAGCCTTGCCATGTCCGAGAGTTGTCTTGTCATGACCTTGTCATGCTTGACGCTGGCCTTGCCATGCCCGACGAAGGCGTCGCCATGCCCGACGATGGCCTCGCCATGCCCGACGATGGCATTGTCATGTCGGACGATGGCCTTGTCATGCCCGATGATGGCCTTGACATGCCCGACGATGGCCTTGTCATGCCCGACGATTGCCTTGCCATGTCCGAGAGTTGCCTTGTCATAACCTTGTCATGCCCGACGATGGCCTTGTCATGCCCGACGATTGCCTTGTCATGCCCGACGATGGCCTTGTCATGCCCGAAGATTGCCTTGCCATGCTTGACGCTGGCCTTGCCATGCCCGACAATGGCCTTGCCATGTCCGAGAGTGTCCATGCCATGACCTTGTAATGCCCGACGATGGCCTCGCCATGCCCGACGATGGCATTGTCATGTCGGACGATGGCCTTGTCATGCCCGACGATTGCCTTGTCATGCCCGACGATGGCCTTGTCATGCTTGACGATTGCATTGTCATTCCCGACGATGGCCTTGTCATGCCCGACGCTAGCCTTGCCATGTCCGAGAGTTGTCTTGTCATGACCTTGTCATGCTTGACGCTGGCCTTGCCATGCCCGACGAAGGCGTCGCCATGCCCGACGATGGCCTCGCCATGCCCGACGATGGCATTGTCATGTCGGACGATGGCCTTGTCATGCCCGATGATGGCCTTGACATGCCCGACGATGGCCTTGTCATGCCCGACGCTGGCCTTGCCATGTCCGAGAGTTGTCTTGTCATGACCTTGTCATGCCCGACGCTGGCCTTGTCATGCCCGACGAAGGCGTCGCCATGTCCGAGAGTGGCATTGGCATAGCCTTGTCAAGCGTGACGATGGCCTTGCCATGCACGACGCTGGCCTTGTCATGCCCGACGCTTGCCTTGTCATGCCCGACGATGGCCTGGTCATGCTCGACGCTGGCATTGACATGCCCTTCTTGATGTCCCACGATGCCCTCACCATGCCCGACGATGGCCTTGTCATGCCCGACGATGGCCTTGTCATGCCCGACGCTTGCCTTGTCATGCCCGACGATGGCCTTGTCATGCTCGACGCTGGCATTGACATGCCCTTTTTGATGTCCCACGATGCCCTCACCATGCCCGACGCTGGCCTTGTCATGTCCGACGATGGCCTTGTCATGCCCGACGATGGCCTTGTCATGCCCGAAGATGGCCTTGTCATGCCCGACGCGGGCCTAGCCATGTCCGTGAGTTGCCTTGTCATGACCTTGTCATGCCCGACGATGGCCTTGTCATGCCCGACGATTGCCTTGCCATGCTTGACGCTAGCCTTGCCAAGCCCGACAATGGCCTTGTCATGCCCGACGATGGCCTTGTCATGCCCGACGATTGCCTTGCCATGCTTGACGCTGGCCTTGCCATGCCCGACAATGGCCTTGCCATGTCCGAGAGTGTCCTTGCCATGACCTTGTAATGCCCGACGATGGCCTCGCCATGCCCGACGGTGGCATTGTCATGTCGGACGATGGTCTTGTCATGCCCGACGATTGCCTTGTCATGCCCGATGATGGCCTTGACATGCCCGACGATGGCCTTGTCATGCCCGACGCTGGCCTTGCCATGTCCGAGAGTTGTCTTGTCATGACCTTGTCATGCCCGACGCTGGCCTTGTCATGCCCGACGAAGGCGTCGCCATGTCCGAGAGTGGCATTGGCATAGCCTTGTCAAGCGTGACGATGGCCTTGCCATGCACGACGCTGGCCTTGTCATGCCCGACGCTTGCCTTGTCATGCCCGACGATGGCCTGGTCATGCTCGACGCTGGCATTGACATGCCCTTCTTGATGTCCCACGATGCCCTCACCATGCCCGACGATGGCCTTGTCATGCCCGACAATGGCCTTGTCATGCCCGACGATTGCCTTGCCATGCTTGACGCTGGCCTTGCCAAGCCCGACAATGGCCTTGTCATGCCCGACGATGGCCTTGTCATGCCCGACGATTGCCTTGCAATGCTTGACGCTGGCCTTGCCATGCCCGACAATGGCCTTGCCATGTCCGAGAGTGTCCTTGCCATGACCTTGTAATGCCCGACGATGGCCTCGCCATGCCCGACGATGGCATTGTCATGTCGGACGATGGTCTTGTCATGCCCGACGATTGCCTTGTCATGCCCGACGATGGCCTTGTCATGCTTGACGATTGCCTTGCCATGCTTGACGATGGCCTTGTCATGCCCAACGATGCCCTCACCATGCCCGACGATGGCCTTGTCATGCCCAACGCGGGCCTAGCCATGTCCGAGAGTTGCCTTGTCATAACCTTGTCATGCCCGACGATGGCCTTGTCATGCCCGACGATTGCCTTGCCATGCTTGACGCTGGCCTTGCCATGCCCGACAATGGCCTTGTCATGCCCGACGATGGCCTTGTCATGCCCGAAGATTGCCTTGCCATGCTTGACGCTGGCCTTGCCATTCCCGACAATGGCCTTGCCATGTCCGAGAGTGTCCATGCCATGACCTTGTAATGCCCGACGATGGCCTCGCCATGCCCGACGATGGCATTGTCATGTCGGACGATGGCCTTGTCATGCCCGACGATTGCCTTGTCATGCCCCACGATGGCCTTGTCATGCTTGACGATTGCATTGTCATTCCCGACGATGGCCTTGTCATGCCCGACGCTAGCCTTCCCATGTCCGAGAGTTGTCTTGTCATGACCTTGTCATGCTTGACGCTGGCCTTGCCATGCCCGACGAAGGCGTCGCCATGCCCGACGATGGCCTCGCCATGCCCGACGATGGCATTGTCATGTCGGACGATGGCCTTGTCATGCCCGATGATGGCCTTGACATGCCCGACGATGGCCTTGTCATGCCCGACGCTGGCCTTGCCATGTCCGAGAGTTGTCTTGTCATGACCTTCTCATGCCCGACGCTGGCCTTGTCATGCCCGACGAAGGCGTCGCCATGTCCGAGAGTGGCATTGGCATAGCCTTGTCAAGCGTGACGATGGCCTTGCCATGCACGACGCTGGCCTTGTCATGCCCGACGCTTGCCTTGTCATGCCCGACGATGGCCTGGTCATGCTCGACGCTGGCATTGACATGCCCTTCTTGATGTCCCACGATGCCCTCACCATGCCCGACGATGGCCTTGTCATGCCCGACAATGGCCTTGTCATGCCCGACGATTGCCTTGCCATGCTTGACGCTGGCCTTGCCAAGCCCGACAATGGCCTTGTCATGCCCGACGATGGCCTTGTCATGCCCGACGATTGCCTTGCCATGCTTGACGCTGGCCTTGCCATGCCCGACAATGGCCTTGCCATGTCCGAGAGTGTCCTTGCCATGACCTTGTAATGCCCGACGATGGCCTCGCCATGCCCGACGATGGCATTGTCATGTCGGACGATGGTCTTGTCATGCCCGACGATTGCCTTGTCATGCCCGACGATGGCCTTGTCATGCTTGACGATTGCCTTGCCATGCTTGACGATGGCCTTGTCATGCCCAACGATGCCCTCACCATGCCCGACGATGGCCTTGTCATGCCCAACGCGGGCCTAGCCATGTCCGAGAGTTGCCTTGTCATAACCTTGTCATGCTTGACGCTGGCCTTGTCATGCCCGACGAAGGCGTCGCCATGCCCGACGATGGCCTTGCCATGCCCGACAATGGCCTTGTCGTGTCCGAGAGTGTCCTTGCCATGACCTTGTAATGCCCGACGATGGCCTCGCCATGCCCGACGATGGCATTGTCATGTCGGACGATGGTCTTGTCATGCCCGACGATTGCCTTGTCATGCCCGACGATGGCCTTGTCATGCCCGACGATGGCCTTGCCATGCTTGACGATTGCCTTGCCATGCTTGACGCTGGCCTTGCCAAGCCCGACAATGGCCTTGTCATTCCCAACGATGGCCTTGTCATGCCCGACGATTGCCTTGCCATGCTTGACGCTGGCCTTGCCATGCCCGACAATGGCCTTGCCGTGTCCGAGAGTGTCCTTGCCATGACCTTGTAATGCCCGACGATGGCCTCGCCATGCCCGACGATGGCCTTGTCATGCCCGACGATTGCCTTGCCATGTCCGAGAGTTGCCTTGTCATAACCTTGTCATGCCCGACGATTGCCTTGTCATGCCCGACGATGGCCTTGTCATGCCCGAAGATTGCCTTGCCATGCTTGACGCTGGCCTTGCCATGCCCGACAATGGCCTTGCCATGTCCGAGAGTGTCCATGCCATGACCTTGTAATGCCCGACGATGGCCTCGCCATGCCCGACGATGGCATTGTCATGTCGGACGATGGCCTTGTCATGCCCGACGATTGCCTTGTCATGCCCGACGATGGCCTTGTCATGCTTGACGATTGCATTGTCATTCCCGACGATGGCCTTGTCATGCCCGACGCTAGCCTTGCCATGTCCGAGAGTTGTCTTGTCATGACCTTGTCATGCTTGACGCTGGCCTTGCCATGCCCGACGAAGGCGTCGCCATGCCCGACGATGGCCTCGCCATGCCCGACGATGGCATTGTCATGTCGGACGATGGCCTTGTCATGCCCGATGATGGCCTTGACATGCCCGACGATGGCCTTGTCATGCCCGACGCTGGCCTTGCCATGTCCGAGAGTTGTCTTGTCATGACCTTGTCATGCCCGACGCTGGCCTTGTCATGCCCGACGAAGGCGTCGCCATGTCCGAGAGTGGCATTGGCATAGCCTTGTCAAGCGTGACGATGGCCTTGCCATGCACGACGCTGGCCTTGTCATGCCCGACGCTTGCCTTGTCATGCCCGACGATGGCCTGGTCATGCTCGACGCTGGCATTGACATGCCCTTCTTGATGTCCCACGATGCCCTCACCATGCCCGACGATGGCCTTGTCATGCCCGACAATGGCCTTGTCATGCCCGACGATTGCCTTGCCATGCTTGACGCTGGCCTTGCCAAGCCCGACAATGGCCTTGTCATGCCCGACGATGGCCTTGTCATGCCCGACGATTGCCTTGCCATGCTTGACGCTGGCCTTGCCATGCCCGACAATGGCCTTGCCATGTCCGAGAGTGTCCTTGTCATGACCTTGTAATGCCCGACGATGGCCTCGCCATGCCCGACGATGGCATTGTCATGTCGGACGATGGTCTTGTCATGCCCGACGATTGCCTTGTCATGCCCGACGATGGCCTTGTCATGCTTGACGATTGCCTTGCCATGCTTGACGCTGGCCTTGTCATGCCCAACGATGCCCTCACCATGCCCGACGATGGCCTTGTCATGCCCAACGCGGGCCTAGCCATGTCCGAGAGTTGCCTTGTCATAACCTTGTCATGCCCGACGATGGCCTTGTCATGCCCGACGATTGCCTTGCCATGCTTGACGCTGGCCTTGCCATGCCCGACAATGGTCTTGTCATGCCCGACGATGGCCTTGTCATGCCCGAAGATTGCCTTGCCATGCTTGACGTTGGCCTTGCCATGCCCGACAATGGCCTTGCCATGTCCGAGAGTGTCCATGCCATGACCTTGTAATGCCCGACGATGGCCTCGCCATGCCCGACGATGGCATTGTCATGTCGGACGATGGCCTTGTCATGCCCGACGATTGCCTTGTCATGCCCGACGATGGCCTTGTCATGCTTGACGATTGCATTGTCATTCCCGACGATGGCCTTGTCATGCCCGACACTAGCCTTGCCATGTCCGAGAGTTGTCTTGTCGTGACCTTATCATGCTTGACGCTGGCCTTGCCATGCCCGACGAAGGCGTCGCCATGCCCGACGATGGCCTCGCCACGCCCGACGATGGCATTGTCATGTCGGACGATGGCCTTGTCATGCCCGATGATGGCCTTGACATGCCCGACGATGGCCTTGTCATGCCCGACGCTGGCCTTGCCATGTCCGAGAGTTGTCTTGTAATGACCTTGTCATGCCCGACGCTGGCCTTGTCATGCCCGACGAAGGCGTCGCCATGTCCGAGAGTGGCATTGGCATAGCCTTGTCAAGCGTGACGATGGCCTTGCCATGCACGACGCTGGCCTTGTCATGCCCGACGCTTGCCTTGTCATGCCCGACGATGGCCTGGTCATGCTCGACGCTGGCATTGACATGCCCTTCTTGATGTCCCACGATGCCCTCACCATGCCCGACGATGGCCTTGTCATGCCCGACGATGGCCTTGTCATGCCCGACGATTGCCTTGCCATGCTTGACGCTGGCCTTGCCAAGCCCGACAATGGCCTTGTCATGCCCGACGATGGCCTTGTCATGCCCGACGATTGCCTTGCCATGCTTGACGCTGGCCTTGCCATGCCCGACAATGGCCTTGCCATGTCCGAGAGTGTCCTTGCCATGACCTTGTAATGCCCGACGATGGCCTCGCCATGCCCGACGATGGCATTGTCATGTCGGACGATGGTCTTGTCATGCCCGACGATTGCCTTGTCATGCCCGACGATGGCCTTGTCATGCTTGACGATTGCCTTGCCATGCTTGACGATGGCCTTGTCATGCCCGACGATTGCCTTGTCATGCCCAACGCGGGCCTAGCCATGTCCGAGAGTTGCCTTGTCATAACCTTGTCATGCCCGACGATGGCCTTGTCATGCCCGACGATTGCCTTGCCATGCTTGACGCTGGCCTTGCCATGCCCGACAATGGCCTTGTCATGCCCGACGATGGCCTTGTCATGCCCGACGATTGCCTTGCCATGCTTGACGCTGGCCTTGCCATGCCCGACAATGGCCTTGCCATGTCCGAGAGTGTCCTTGCCATGACCTTGTAATGCCCGACGATGGCCTCGCCATGCCCGACGATGGCATTGTCATGTCGGACGATGGCCTTGTCATGCCCGACGATTGCCTTGTCATGCCCGACGATGGCCTTGTCATGCTTGACGATTGCATTGTCATTCCCGACGATGGCCTTGTCATGCCCGACGCTAGCCTTGCCATGTCCGAGAGTTGTCTTGTCATGACCTTGTCATGCCCGACGCTGGCCTTGTCATGCCCGACGAAGGCGTCGCCATGTCCGAGAGTGGCATTGGCATAGCCTTGTCAAGCGTGACGATGGCCTTGCCATGCACGACGCAGGTCTTGTCATGCCCGACGCTTGCCTTGTCATGCCCGACGATGGCCTTCTCATGCTCGACGCTGGCATTGACATGCCCTTTTTGATGTCCCACGATGCCCTCACCATGCCCGACGCTGGCCTTGTCATGTCCGACGATGGCCTTGTCATCCCTGACGATGGCCTTGTCATGCCCGAAGATGGCCTTGTCATGCCCGACGCGGGCCTAGCCATGTCCGAGAGTCGCCTTGTCATGACCTTGTCATGCCCGACGATGGCCTTGTCATGCCCGACGATTGCCTTGCCATGCTTGACGCTGGCCTTGCCAAGCCCGACAATGGCCTTGTCATGCCCGACGATGGCCTTGTCATGCCCGACGATTGCCTTGCCATGCTTGACGCTGGCCTTGCCATGCCCGACAATGGCCTTGCCATGTCCGAGAGTGTCCTTGCCATGACCTTGTAATGCCCGACGATGGCCTCGCCATGCCCGACGATGGCATTGTCATGTCGGACGATGGCCTTGTCATGCCCGACGCTGGCCTTGCCATGTCCGAGAGTTGTCTTGTCATGACCTTGTCATGCCCGACGCTGGCCTTGTCATGCCCGACGAAGGCGTCGCCATGTCCGAGAGTGGCATTGGCATAGCCTTGTCAAGCGTGACGATGGCCTTGCCATGCACGACGCTGGCCTTGTCATGCCCGACGCTTGCCTTGTCATGCCCGACGATGGCCTGGTCATGCTCGACGCTGGCATTGACATGCCCTTCTTGATGTCCCACGATGCCCTCACCATGCCCGACGATGGCCTTGTCATGCCCGACAATGGCCTTGTCATGCCCGACGATTGCCTTGCCATGCTTGACGCTGGCCTTGCCAAGCCCGACAATGGCCTTGTCATGCCCGACGATGGCCTTGTCATGCCCGACGATTGCCTTGCCATGCTTGACGCTGGCCTTGCCATGCCCGACAATGGCCTTGCCATGTCCGAGAGTGTCCTTGTCATGACCTTGTAATGCCCGACGATGGCCTCGCCATGCCCGACGATGGCATTGTCATGTCGGACGATGGTCTTGTCATGCCCGACGATTGCCTTGTCATGCCCGACGATGGCCTTGTCATGCTTGACGATTGCCTTGCCATGCTTGACGCTGGCCTTGTCATGCCCAACGATGCCCTCACCATGCCCGACGATGGCCTTGTCATGCCCAACGCGGGCCTAGCCATGTCCGAGAGTTGCCTTGTCATAACCTTGTCATGCCCGACGATGGCCTTGTCATGCCCGACGATTGCCTTGCCATGCTTGACGCTGGCCTTGCCATGCCCGACAATGGTCTTGTCATGCCCGACGATGGCCTTGTCATGCCCGAAGATTGCCTTGCCATGCTTGACGTTGGCCTTGCCATGCCCGACAATGGCCTTGCCATGTCCGAGAGTGTCCATGCCATGACCTTGTAATGCCCGACGATGGCCTCGCCATGCCCGACGATGGCATTGTCATGTCGGACGATGGCCTTGTCATGCCCGACGATTGCCTTGTCATGCCCGACGATGGCCTTGTCATGCTTGACGATTGCATTGTCATTCCCGACGATGGCCTTGTCATGCCCGACACTAGCCTTGCCATGTCCGAGAGTTGTCTTGTCGTGACCTTATCATGCTTGACGCTGGCCTTGCCATGCCCGACGAAGGCGTCGCCATGCCCGACGATGGCCTCGCCACGCCCGACGATGGCATTGTCATGTCGGACGATGGCCTTGTCATGCCCGATGATGGCCTTGACATGCCCGACGATGGCCTTGTCATGCCCGACGCTGGCCTTGCCATGTCCGAGAGTTGTCTTGTAATGACCTTGTCATGCCCGACGCTGGCCTTGTCATGCCCGACGAAGGCGTCGCCATGTCCGAGAGTGGCATTGGCATAGCCTTGTCAAGCGTGACGATGGCCTTGCCATGCACGACGCTGGCCTTGTCATGCCCGACGCTTGCCTTGTCATGCCCGACGATGGCCTGGTCATGCTCGACGCTGGCATTGACATGCCCTTCTTGATGTCCCACGATGCCCTCACCATGCCCGACGATGGCCTTGTCATGCCCGACGATGGCCTTGTCATGCCCGACGATTGCCTTGCCATGCTTGACGCTGGCCTTGCCAAGCCCGACAATGGCCTTGTCATGCCCGACGATGGCCTTGTCATGCCCGACGATTGCCTTGCCATGCTTGACGCTGGCCTTGCCATGCCCGACAATGGCCTTGCCATGTCCGAGAGTGTCCTTGCCATGACCTTGTAATGCCCGACGATGGCCTCGCCATGCCCGACGATGGCATTGTCATGTCGGACGATGGTCTTGTCATGCCCGACGATTGCCTTGTCATGCCCGACGATGGCCTTGTCATGCTTGACGATTGCCTTGCCATGCTTGACGATGGCCTTGTCATGCCCGACGATTGCCTTGTCATGCCCAACGCGGGCCTAGCCATGTCCGAGAGTTGCCTTGTCATAACCTTGTCATGCCCGACGATGGCCTTGTCATGCCCGACGATTGCCTTGCCATGCTTGACGCTGGCCTTGCCATGCCCGACAATGGCCTTGTCATGCCCGACGATGGCCTTGTCATGCCCGACGATTGCCTTGCCATGCTTGACGCTGGCCTTGCCATGCCCGACAATGGCCTTGCCATGTCCGAGAGTGTCCTTGCCATGACCTTGTAATGCCCGACGATGGCCTCGCCATGCCCGACGATGGCATTGTCATGTCGGACGATGGCCTTGTCATGCCCGACGATTGCCTTGTCATGCCCGACGATGGCCTTGTCATGCTTGACGATTGCATTGTCATTCCCGACGATGGCCTTGTCATGCCCGACGCTAGCCTTGCCATGTCCGAGAGTTGTCTTGTCATGACCTTGTCATGCCCGACGCTGGCCTTGTCATGCCCGACGAAGGCGTCGCCATGTCCGAGAGTGGCATTGGCATAGCCTTGTCAAGCGTGACGATGGCCTTGCCATGCACGACGCAGGTCTTGTCATGCCCGACGCTTGCCTTGTCATGCCCGACGATGGCCTTCTCATGCTCGACGCTGGCATTGACATGCCCTTTTTGATGTCCCACGATGCCCTCACCATGCCCGACGCTGGCCTTGTCATGTCCGACGATGGCCTTGTCATCCCTGACGATGGCCTTGTCATGCCCGAAGATGGCCTTGTCATGCCCGACGCGGGCCTAGCCATGTCCGAGAGTCGCCTTGTCATGACCTTGTCATGCCCGACGATGGCCTTGTCATGCCCGACGATTGCCTTGCCATGCTTGACGCTGGCCTTGCCAAGCCCGACAATGGCCTTGTCATGCCCGACGATGGCCTTGTCATGCCCGACGATTGCCTTGCCATGCTTGACGCTGGCCTTGCCATGCCCGACAATGGCCTTGCCATGTCCGAGAGTGTCCTTGCCATGACCTTGTAATGCCCGACGATGGCCTCGCCATGCCCGACGATGGCATTGTCATGTCGGACGATGGTCTTGTATTGCCCGACGATGGCATTGTCATGTCGGACGATGGCCTTGTCATGCCCGATGATGGCCTTGACATGCCCGACGATGGCCTTGTCATGCCCGACGCTGGCCTTGCCATGTCCGAGAGTTGTCTTGTAATGACCTTGTCATGCCCGACGCTGGCCTTGTCATGCCCGACGAAGGCGTCGCCATGTCCGAGAGTGGCATTGGCATAGCCTTGTCAAGCGTGACGATGTCCTTGCCATGCACGACGCTGGTCTTGTCATGCCCGACGCTTGCCTTGTCATGCCCGACGATGGCCTTGTCATGCTCGACGCTGGCATTGACATGCCCTTTTTGATGTCCCACGATGCCCTCACCATGCCCGACGCTGGCCTTGTCATGTCCGACGATGGCCTTGTCATGCCCGACGATGGCCTTGTCATGCCCGAAGATGGCCTTGTCATGCCCGACGCGGGCCTAGCCATGTCCGAGAGTTGCCTTGTCATGACCTTGTCATTCCCGACGATGGCCTTGTCATGCCCGACGATTGCCTTGCCATGCTTGACGCTGGCCTTGCCAAGCCCGACAATGGCCTTGTCATGCCCGACGATGGCCTTGTCATGCCCGACGATTGCCTTGCCATGCTTGACGCTGGCCTTGCCATGCCCGACAATGGCCTTGCCATGTCCGAGAGTGTCCTTGCCATGACCTTGTAATGCCCGACGATGGCCTCGCCATGCCCGACGATGGCATTGTCATGTCGGACGATGGTCTTGTCATGCCCGACGATTGCGTTGTCATGCCCGATGATGGCCTTGTCATGCTTGACGATTGCCTTGCCGCCCGACGATGGCCTTGTCATGCCCAACGCGGGCCTAGCCATGTCCGAGAGTTGCCTTGTCATGACCTTGTCATGCCCGACGATGGCCTTGTCATGCCCGACGATTGCCTTGCCATGCTTGACGCTGGCCTTGCCATGCCCGCCAATGGCCTTGTCATGCCCGACGATGGCCTTGTCATGCCCGACGATTGCCTTGCCATGTTTGACGCTGGCCTTGCCATGCCCGACAATGGCCTTGCCATGTCCGAGAGTGTCCTTGCCATGACCTTGTAATGCCCGACGATGGCCTCGCCATGCCCGACGATGGCATTGTCATGTCGGACGATGGTCTTGTCATGGCCGACGATTGCCTTGTCATGCCCGACGATGGCCTTGTCATGCTTGACGATTGCATTGTCATTCCCGACGATGGCCTTGTCATGCCCGACGCTAGCCTTGCCATGTCCGAGAGTTGTCTTGTCATGACCTTGTCATGCCCGACGCTGGCCTTGTCATGCCCGACGAAGGCGTCGCCATGTCCGAGAGTGGCATTGGCATAGCCTTGTCAAGCGTGACGATGGCCTTGCCATGCACGACGCTGGTCTTGTCATGCCCGACGCTTACCTTGTCATGCCCGACGATGGCCTTGTCATGCTCGACGCTGGCATTGACATGCCCTTTTTGATGTCCCACGATGCCCTCACCATGCCCGACGCTGGCCTTGTCATGTCCGACGATGGCCTTGTCATGCCCGACGATGGCCTTGTCATGCCCGAAGATGGCCTTGTCATGCCCGACGCGGGCCTAGCCATGTCCGAGAGTTGCCTTGTCATGACCTTGTCATGCCCGACGATGGCCTTGTCATGCCCGACGATTGCCTTGCCATGCTTGACGCTGGCCTTGCCATGCCCGACAATGGCCTTGTCATGCCCGACGATGGCCTTGTCATGCCCGACGATTGCCTTGCCATGCTTGACGCTGGCCTTGCCATGCCCGACAATGGCTTTGCCATGTCCGAGAGTGTCCTTGCCATGACCTTGTAATGCCCGACGATGGCCTCGCCATGCCCGACGATGGCATTGTCATGTCGGACGATGGCCTTGTCATGCCCGACGATTGCCTTGTCATGCCCGACGATGGCCTTGTCATGCTTGACGATTGCATTGTCATTCCCGACGATGGCCTTGTCATGCCCGACGCTAGCCTTGCCATGTCCGAGAGTTGTCTTGTCATGACCTTGTCATGCCCGACGCTGGCCTTGTCATGCCCGACGAAGGCGTCGCCATGTCCGAGAGTGGCATTGGCATAGCCTTGTCAAGCGTGACGATGGCCTTGCCATGCACGACGCTGGTCTTGTCATGCCCGACGCTTGCCTTGTCATGCCCGACGATGGCCTTGTCATGCTCGACGTTGGCATTGACATGCCCTTTTTGATGTCCCACGATGCCCTCACCATGCCCGACGCTGGCCTTGTCATGTCCGACGATGGCCTTGTCATGCCCGACGATGGCCTTGTCATGCCCGAAGATGGCCTCGTCATGCCCGACGCGGGCCTAGCCATGTCCGAGAGTTGCCTTGTCATGACCTTGTCATTCCCGACGATGGCCTTGTCATGCCCGACGATTGCCTTGTCATGCTTGACGCTGGCCTTGCCAAGCCCGACAATGGCCTTGTCATGCCCGACGATGGCCTTGTCATGCCCGACGATTGCCTTGCCATGCTTGACGCTGGCCTTGCCATGCCGGACAATGGCCTTGCCATGTCCGAGAGTGTCCTTGCCATGACCTTGTAATGCCCGACCATGGCCTCGCCATGCCCGACGATGGCATTGTCATGTCGGACGATGGTCTTGTCATGCCCGACGATTGCCTTGTCATGCCCGACGATGGCCTTGTCATGCTTGACGATTGCCTTGCCGCCCGACGATGGCCTTGTCATGCCCGACGCTAGCCTTGCCATGTCCGAGAGTTGTCTTGTCATGACCTTGTCATGCCCGACGATGGCCTTGTCATGCCCGACGATTGCCTTGCCATGCTTGACGCTGGCCTTGCCATGCCCGACAATGGCCTTGTCATGCCCGACGATGGCCTTGTCATGCCCGACGATTGCCTTGCCATGTTTGACGCTGGCCTTGCCATGCCCGACAATGGCCTTGCCATGTCCGAGAGTGTCCTTGCCATGACCTTGTAATGCCCGACGATGGCCTCGCCATGCCCGACGATGGCATTGTCATGTCGGACGATGGTCTTGTCATGGCCGACGATTGCCTTGTCATGCCCGACGATGGCCTTGTCATGCTTGACGATTGCATTGTCATTCCCGACGATGGCCTTGTCATGCCCGACGCTAGCCTTGCCATGTCCGAGAGTTGTCTTGTCATGACCTTGTCATGCCCGACGCTGGCCTTGTCATGCCCGACGAAGGCGTCGCCATGTCCGAGAGTGGCATTGGCATAGCCTTGTCAAGCGTGACGATGGCCTTGCCATGCACGACGCTGGTCTTGTCATGCCCGACGCTTGCCTTGTCATGCCCGACGATGGCCTTGTCATGCTCGACGCTGGCATTGACATGCCCTTTTTGATGTCCCACGATGCCCTCACCATGCCCGACGTTGGCCTTGTCATGTCCGACGATGGCCTTGTCATGCCCGACGATGGCCTTGTCATGCCCGAAGATGGCCTTGTCATGCCCGACGCGGGCCTAGCCATGTCCGAGAGTTGCCTTGTCATGACCTTGTCATGCCCGACGATGGCCTTGTCATGCCCGACGATTGCCTTGCCATGCTTGACGTTGGCCTTGCCAAGCCCGACAATGGCCTTTTCATGCCCGACGATGGCCTTGTCATGCCCGACGATTGCCTTGCCATGCTTGACGCTGGCCTTGCCATGGCCGACAATGGCCTTGCCATGTCCGAGAGTGTCCTTGCCATGACCTAGTAATGCCCGACGATGGCCTCGCCATGCCCGACGATGGCATTGTCATGTCGGACGATGGTCTTGTCATGCCCGACGATTGCCTTGTCATGCCCGACGATGGCCTTGTCATGCTTGACGATTGCCTTGCCATGTCCGAGAGTGTCCTTGCCATGACCTTGTAATGCCCGACGATGGCCTCGCCATGCCCGACGATGGCATTGTCATGTCGGACGATGGTCTTGTCATGCCCGACGATTGCCTTGTCATGCCCGACGATGGCCTTGTCATGCTTGACGATTGCATTGTCATTCCCGACGATGGCCTTGTCATGCCCGACGCTAGCCTTGCCATGTCCGAGAGTTGTCTTGTCATGACCTTGTCATGCCCGACGCTGGCCTTGTCATGCCCGACGAAGGCGTCGCCATGTCCGAGAGTGGCATTGGCATAGCCTTGTCAAGCGTGACGATGGCCTTGCCATGCACGACGCTGGTCTTGTCATGCCCGACGCTTACCTTGTCATGCCCGACGATGGCCTTGCCATGTCCGAGAGTGTCCTTGCCATGACCTTGTAATGCCCGACGATGGCCTCGCCATGCCCGACGATGGCATTGTCATGTCGGACGATGGTCTTGTCATGCCCGACGATTGCCTTGTCATGCCCGACGATGGCCTTGTCATGCTTGACGATTGCCTTGCCATGCTTGACGATGGCCTTGTCATGCCCAACGATGCCCTCACCATGCCCGACGATGGCCTTGTCATGCCCAACGCGGGCCTAGCCATGTCCGAGAGTTGCCTTGTCATAACCTTGTCATGCTTGACGCTGGCCTTGTCATGCCCGACGAAGGCGTCGCCATGCCCGACGATGGCCTTGCCATGCCCGACAATGGCCTTGTCGTGTCCGAGAGTGTCCTTGCCATGACCTTGTAATGCCCGACGATGGCCTCGCCATGCCTGACGATGGCATTGTCATGTCGGACGATGGTCTTGTCATGCCCGACGATTGCCTTGTCATGCCCGACGATGGCCTTGTCATGCCCGACGATGGCCTTGCCATGCTTGACGATTGCCTTGCCATGCTTGACGCTGGCCTTGCCAAGCCCGACAATGGCCTTGTCATTCCCAACGATGGCCTTGTCATGCCCGACGATTGCCTTGCCATGCTTGACGCTGGCCTTGCCATGCCCGACAATGGCCTTGCCGTGTCCGAGAGTGTCCTTGCCATGACCTTGTAATGCCCGACGATGGCCTCGCCATGCCCGACGATGGCCTTGTCATGCCCGACGATTGCCTTGCCATGTCCGAGAGTTGCCTTGTCATAACCTTGTCATGCCCGACGATGGCCTTGTCATGCCCGACGATTGCCTTGTCATGCCCGACGATGGCCTTGTCATGCCCGAAGATTGCCTTGCCATGCTTGACGCTGGCCTTGCCATGCCCGACAATGGCCTTGCCATGTCCGAGAGTGTCCATGCCATGACCTTGTAATGCCCGACGATGGCCTCGCCATGCCCGACGATGGCATTGTCATGTCGGACGATGGCCTTGTCATGCCCGACGATTGCCTTGTCATGCCCGACGATGGCCTTGTCATGCTTGACGATTGCATTGTCATTCCCGACGATGGCCTTGTCATGCCCGACGCTAGCCTTGCCATGTCCGAGAGTTGTCTTGTCATGACCTTGTCATGCTTGACGCTGGCCTTGCCATGCCCGACGAAGGCGTCGCCATGCCCGACGATGGCCTCGCCATGCCCGACGATGGCATTGTCATGTCGGACGATGGCCTTGTCATGCCCGATGATGGCCTTGACATGCCCGACGATGGCCTTGTCATGCCCGACGCTGGCCTTGCCATGTCCGAGAGTTGTCTTGTCATGACCTTGTCATGCCCGACGCTGGCCTTGTCATGCCCGACGAAGGCGTCGCCATGTCCGAGAGTGGCATTGGCATAGCCTTGTCAAGCGTGACGATGGCCTTGCCATGCACGACGCTGGCCTTGTCATGCCCGACGCTTGCCTTGTCATGCCCGACGATGGCCTGGTCATGCTCGACGCTGGCATTGACATGCCCTTCTTGATGTCCCACGATGCCCTCACCATGCCCGACGATGGCCTTGTCATGCCCGACAATGGCCTTGTCATGCCCGACGATTGCCTTGCCATGCTTGACGCTGGCCTTGCCAAGCCCGACAATGGCCTTGTCATGCCCGACGATGGCCTTGTCATGCCCGACGATTGCCTTGCCATGCTTGACGCTGGCCTTGCCATGCCCGACAATGGCCTTGCCATGTCCGAGAGTGTCCTTGTCATGACCTTGTAATGCCCGACGATGGCCTCGCCATGCCCGACGATGGCATTGTCATGTCGGACGATGGTCTTGTCATGCCCGACGATTGCCTTGTCATGCCCGACGATGGCCTTGTCATGCTTGACGATTGCCTTGCCATGCTTGACGCTGGCCTTGTCATGCCCAACGATGCCCTCACCATGCCCGACGATGGCCTTGTCATGCCCAACGCGGGCCTAGCCATGTCCGAGAGTTGCCTTGTCATAACCTTGTCATGCCCGACGATGGCCTTGTCATGCCCGACGATTGCCTTGCCATGCTTGACGCTGGCCTTGCCATGCCCGACAATGGTCTTGTCATGCCCGACGATGGCCTTGTCATGCCCGAAGATTGCCTTGCCATGCTTGACGTTGGCCTTGCCATGCCCGACAATGGCCTTGCCATGTCCGAGAGTGTCCATGCCATGACCTTGTAATGCCCGACGATGGCCTCGCCATGCCCGACGATGGCATTGTCATGTCGGACGATGGCCTTGTCATGCCCGACGATTGCCTTGTCATGCCCGACGATGGCCTTGTCATGCTTGACGATTGCATTGTCATTCCCGACGATGGCCTTGTCATGCCCGACACTAGCCTTGCCATGTCCGAGAGTTGTCTTGTCGTGACCTTATCATGCTTGACGCTGGCCTTGCCATGCCCGACGAAGGCGTCGCCATGCCCGACGATGGCCTCGCCACGCCCGACGATGGCATTGTCATGTCGGACGATGGCCTTGTCATGCCCGATGATGGCCTTGACATGCCCGACGATGGCCTTGTCATGCCCGACGCTGGCCTTGCCATGTCCGAGAGTTGTCTTGTAATGACCTTGTCATGCCCGACGCTGGCCTTGTCATGCCCGACGAAGGCGTCGCCATGTCCGAGAGTGGCATTGGCATAGCCTTGTCAAGCGTGACGATGGCCTTGCCATGCACGACGCTGGCCTTGTCATGCCCGACGCTTGCCTTGTCATGCCCGACGATGGCCTGGTCATGCTCGACGCTGGCATTGACATGCCCTTCTTGATGTCCCACGATGCCCTCACCATGCCCGACGATGAACTTGTCATGCCCGACGATGGCCTTGTCATGCCCGACGATTGCCTTGCCATGCTTGACGCTGGCCTTGCCAAGCCCGACAATGGCCTTGTCATGCCCGACGATGGCCTTGTCATGCCCGACGATTGCCTTGCCATGCTTGACGCTGGCCTTGCCATGCCCGACAATGGCCTTGCCATGTCCGAGAGTGTCCTTGCCATGACCTTGTAATGCCCGACGATGGCCTCGCCATGCCCGACGATGGCATTGTCATGTCGGACGATGGTCTTGTCATGCCCGACGATTGCCTTGTCATGCCCGACGATGGCCTTGTCATGCTTGACGATTGCCTTGCCATGCTTGACGATGGCCTTGTCATGCCCGACGATTGCCTTGTCATGCCCAACGCGGGCCTAGCCATGTCCGAGAGTTGCCTTGTCATAACCTTGTCATGCCCGACGATGGCCTTGTCATGCCCGACGATTGCCTTGCCATGCTTGACGCTGGCCTTGCCATGCCCGACAATGGCCTTGTCATGCCCGACGATGGCCTTGTCATGCCCGACGATTGCCTTGCCATGCTTGACGCTGGCCTTGCCATGCCCGACAATGGCCTTGCCATGTCCGAGAGTGTCCTTGCCATGACCTTGTAATGCCCGACGATGGCCTCGCCATGCCCGACGATGGCATTGTCATGTCGGACGATGGCCTTGTCATGCCCGACGATTGCCTTGTCATGCCCGACGATGGCCTTGTCATGCTTGACGATTGCATTGTCATTCCCGACGATGGCCTTGTCATGCCCGACGCTAGCCTTGCCATGTCCGAGAGTTGTCTTGTCATGACCTTGTCATGCCCGACGCTGGCCTTGTCATGCCCGACGAAGGCGTCGCCATGTCCGAGAGTGGCATTGGCATAGCCTTGTCAAGCGTGACGATGGCCTTGCCATGCACGACGCAGGTCTTGTCATGCCCGACGCTTGCCTTGTCATGCCCGACGATGGCCTTCTCATGCTCGACGCTGGCATTGACATGCCCTTTTTGATGTCCCACGATGCCCTCACCATGCCCGACGCTGGCCTTGTCATGTCCGACGATGGCCTTGTCATCCCTGACGATGGCCTTGTCATGCCCGAAGATGGCCTTGTCATGCCCGACGCGGGCCTAGCCATGTCCGAGAGTCGCCTTGTCATGACCTTGTCATGCCCGACGATGGCCTTGTCATGCCCGACGATTGCCTTGCCATGCTTGACGCTGGTCTTGCCAAGCCCGACAATGGCCTTGTCATGCCCGACGATGGCCTTGTCATGCCCGACGATTGCCTTGCCATGCTTGACGCTGGCCTTGCCATGCCCGACAATGGCCTTGCCATGTCCGAGAGTGTCCTTGCCATGACCTTGTAATGCCCGACGATGGCCTCGCCATGCCCGACGATGGCATTGTCATGTCGGACGATGGTCTTGTATTGCCCGACGATTGCCTTGTCATGCCCGACGATGGCCTTGTCATGCTTGACGATTGCATTGTCATTTCCGACGATGGCCTTGTCATGCCCGACGCTAGCCTTGCCATGTCCGAGAGTTGTCTTGTCATGACCTTGTCATGCCCGACGCTGGCCTTGTCATGCCCGACGAAGGCGTCGCCATGTCCGAGAGTGGCATTGGCATAGCCTTGTCAAGCGTGACGATGTCCTTGCCATGCACGACGCTGGTCTTGTCATGCCCGACGCTTGCCTTGTCATGCCCGACGATGGCCTTGTCATGCTCGACGCTGGCATTGACATGCCCTTTTTGATGTCCCACGATGCCCTCACCATGCCCGACGCTGGCCTTGTCATGTCCGACGATGGCCTTGTCATGCCCGACGATGGCCTTGTCATGCCCGAAGATGGCCTTGTCATGCCCGACGCGGGCCTAGCCATGTCCGAGAGTTGCCTTGTCATGACCTTGTCATTCCCGACGATGGCCTTGTCATGCCCGACGATTGCCTTGCCATGCTTGACGCTGGCCTTGCCAAGCCCGACAATGGCCTTGTCATGCCCGACGATGGCCTTGTCATGCCCGACGATTGCCTTGCCATGCTTGACGCTGGCCTTGCCATGCCCGACAATGGCCTTGCCATGTCCGAGAGTGTCCTTGCCATGACCTTGTAATGCCCGACGATGGCCTCGCCATGCCCGACGATGGCATTGTCATGTCGGACGATGGTCTTGTCATGCCCGACGATTGCCTTGTCATGCCCGACGATGGCCTTGTCATGCTTGACGATTGCCTTGCCGCCCGACGATGGCCTTGTCATGCCCGACGCTAGCCTTGCCATGTCCGAGAGTTGTCTTGTCATGACCTTGTCATGCCCGACGATGGCCTTGTCATGCCCGACGATTGCCTTGCCATGCTTGACGCTGGCCTTGCCATGCCCGACAATGGCCTTGTCATGCCCGACGATGGCCTTGTCATGCCCGACGATTGCCTTGCCATGTTTGACGCTGGCCTTGCCATGCCCGACAATGGCCTTGCCATGTCCGAGAGTGTCCTTGCCATGACCTTGTAATGCCCGACGATGGCCTCGCCATGCCCGACGATGGCATTGTCATGTCGGACGATGGTCTTGTCATGGCCGACGATTGCCTTGTCATGCCCGACGATGGCCTTGTCATGCTTGACGATTGCATTGTCATTCCCGACGATGGCCTTGTCATGCCCGACGCTAGCCTTGCCATGTCCGAGAGTTGTCTTGTCATGACCTTGTCATGCCCGACGCTGGCCTTGTCATGCCCGACGAAGGCGTCGCCATGTCCGAGAGTGGCATTGGCATAGCCTTGTCAAGCGTGACGATGGCCTTGCCATGCACGACGCTGGTCTTGTCATGCCCGACGCTTGCCTTGTCATGCCCGACGATGGCCTTGTCATGCTCGACGCTGGCATTGACATGCCCTTTTTGATGTCCCACGATGCCCTCACCATGCCCGACGTTGGCCTTGTCATGTCCGACGATGGCCTTGTCATGCCCGACGATGGCCTTGTCATGCCCGAAGATGGCCTTGTCATGCCCGACGCGGGCCTAGCCATGTCCGAGAGTTGCCTTGTCATGACCTTGTCATGCCCGACGATGGCCTTGTCATGCCCGACGATTGCCTTGCCATGCTTGACGCTGGCCTTGCCATGCCCGACAATGGCCTTGTCATGCCCGACGATGGCCTTGTCATGCCCGACGATTGCCTTGCCATGCTTGACGCTGGCCTTGCCATGCCCGACAATGGCTTTGCCATGTCCGAGAGTGTCCTTGCCATGACCTTGTAATGCCCGACGATGGCCTCGCCATGCCCGACGATGGCATTGTCATGTCGGACGATGGCCTTGTCATGCCCGACGATTGCCTTGTCATGCCCGACGATGGCCTTGTCATGCTTGACGATTGCATTGTCATTCCCGACGATGGCCTTGTCATGCCCGACGCTAGCCTTGCCATGTCCGAGAGTTGTCTTGTCATGACCTTGTCATGCCCGACGCTGGCCTTGTCATGCCCGACGAAGGCGTCGCCATGTCCGAGAGTGGCATTGGCATAGCCTTGTCAAGCGTGACGATGGCCTTGCCATGCACGACGCTGGTCTTGTCATGCCCGACGCTTGCCTTGTCATGCCCGACGATGGCCTTGTCATGCTCGACGCTGGCATTGACATGCCCTTTTTGATGTCCCACGATGCCCTCACCATGCCCGACGCTGGCCTTGTCATGTCCGACGATGGCCTTGTCATGCCCGACGATGGCCTTGTCATGCCCGAAGATGGCCTCGTCATGCCCAACGCGGGCCTAGCCATGTCCGAGAGTTGCCTTGTCATGACCTTGTCATTCCCGACGATGGCCTTGTCATGCCCGACGATTGCCTTGTCATGCTTGACGCTGGCCTTGCCAAGCCCGACAACGGCCTTGTCATGCCCGACGATGGCCTTGTCATGCCCGACGATTGCCTTGCCATGCTTGACGCTGGCCTTGCCATGCCGGACAATGGCCTTGCCATGTCCGAGAGTGTCCTTGCCATGACCTTGTAATGCCCGACCATGGCCTCGCCATGCCCGACGATGGCATTGTCATGTCGGACGATGGTCTTGTCATGCCCGACGATTGCCTTGTCATGCCCGACGATGGCCTTGTCATGCTTGACGATTGCCTTGCCGCCCGACGATGGCCTTGTCATGCCCGACGCTAGCCTTGCCATGTCCGAGAGTTGTCTTGTCATGACCTTGTCATGCCCGACGATGGCCTTGTCATGCCCGACGATTGCCTTGCCATGCTTGACGCTGGCCTTGCCATGCCCGACAATGGCCTTGTCATGCCCGACGATGGCCTTGTCATGCCCGACGATTGCCTTGCCATGTTTGACGCTGGCCTTGCCATGCCCGACAATGGCCTTGCCATGTCCGAGAGTGTCCTTGCCATGACCTTGTAATGCCCGACGATGGCCTCGCCATGCCCGACGATGGCATTGTCATGTCGGACGATGGTCTTGTCATGGCCGACGATTGCCTTGTCATGCCCGACGATGGCCTTGTCATGCTTGACGATTGCATTGTCATTCCCGACGATGGCCTTGTCATGCCCGACGCTAGCCTTGCCATGTCCGAGAGTTGTCTTGTCATGACCTTGTCATGCCCGACGCTGGCCTTGTCATGCCCGACGAAGGCGTCGCCATGTCCGAGAGTGGCATTGGCATAGCCTTGTCAAGCGTGACGATGGCCTTGCCATGCACGACGCTGGTCTTGTCATGCCCGACGCTTGCCTTGTCATGCCCGACGATGGCCTTGTCATGCTCGACGCTGGCATTGACATGCCCTTTTTGATGTCCCACGATGCCCTCACCATGCCCGACGTTGGCCTTGTCATGTCCGACGATGGCCTTGTCATGCCCGACGATGGCCTTGTCATGCCCGAAGATGGCCTTGTCATGCCCGACGCGGGCCTAGCCATGTCCGAGAGTTGCCTTGTCATGACCTTGTCATGCCCGACGATGGCCTTGTCATGCCCGACGATTGCCTTGCCATGCTTGACGTTGGCCTTGCCAAGCCCGACAATGGCCTTTTCATGCCCGACGATGGCCTTGTCATGCCCGACGATTGCCTTGCCATGCTTGACGCTGGCCTTGCCATGGCCGACAATGGCCTTGCCATGTCCGAGAGTGTCCTTGCCATGACCTAGTAATGCCCGACGATGGCCTCGCCATGCCCGACGATGGCATTGTCATGTCGGACGATGGTCTTGTCATGCCCGACGATTGCCTTGTCATGCCCGACGATGGCCTTGTCATGCTTGACGATTGCCTTGCCGCCCGACGATGGCCTTGTCATGCCCCACGCGGGCCTAGCCATGTCCGAGAGTTGCCTTGTCATGACCTTGTCATGCCCGACGATGGCCTTGTCATGCCCGACGATTGCCTTGCCATGCTTGACGCTGGCCTTGCCATGCCCGACAATGGCCTTGTCATGCCCGACGATGGCCTTGTCATGCCCGACGATTGCCTTGCCATGCTTGACGCTGGCCTTGCCATGCCCGACAATGGCCTTGCCATGTCCGAGAGTGTCCTTGCCATGACCTTGTAATGCCCGACGGATGGCCTCGCCATGCCCGACGATGGCATTGTCATGTCGGACGATGGCCTTGTCATGCCCGATGATGGCCTTGACATGCCCGACGATGGCCTAGTCATGCTTGACGATTGCATTGTCATTCCCGACGATGGCCTTGTCATGCCCGACGCTGGCCTTGCCATGTCCGAGAGTTGTCTTGTCATGACCTTGTCATGCCCGACGAAGGCGTCGCAATGTCCGAGAGTGGCATTGGCATAGCCTTGTCAAGCGTGACGATGGCCTTGCCATGCACGACGCTGGCCTTGTCATGCCCGACGCTTGCCTTGTCATGCCCGACGATGGCCTTGTCATGCTCGACGCTGGCATTGACATGCCCTTCTTGATGTCCCACGATGCCCTCACCATGCCCGACGATGGCCTTGTCATGCCCGAAGATGGCCTTGTCATGCCCGACGATGGCCTTGTCATGCCCGACGATGGCCTTGTCATGCCCGACGATTGCCTTGCCATATCCGAGAGTTGCCTTGTCATATCCTTGTCGTGCCCGACGATGGCCTTGTCATGCCCGACGATTGCCTTGCCATGCTTGACGCTGGCCTTGCCATGTCCGACAATGGCCTTGTCATGCCCGACGATGGCCTTGTCATGCCCGACGATTGCCTTGCCATGCTTGACGCTGGCTTTGCCATGCCCGACAATGCCTTGCCATGTCCGAGAGTGTCCTTGCCATGACCTTGTAATGCCCGACGATGGCCTCGCCATGCCCGACGATGGCATTGTCATGTCGGACGATGGCCTTGTCATGCCCGACGATTGCCTTGTCATGCCCGACGATGGCCTTGTCATGCTTGACGATTGCATTGTCATTCCTGACGATGGCCTTGTCATGCCCGACGCTAGCCTTGCCATGTCCGAGAGTTGTCTTGTCATGACCTTGTCATGCCCGACGCTGGCCTTGTCATGCCCGACGAAGGCGTCGCCATGTCCGAGAGTGGCATTGGCATAGCCTTGTCAAGCGTGACGATGGTCTTGCCATGCACGACGCTGGTCTTGTCATGCCCGACGCTTGCCTTGTCATGCCCGACGATGGCCTTGTCATGCTCGACGCTGGCATTGACATGCCCTTTTTGATGTCCCACGATGCCCTCACCATGCCCGACGCTGGCCTTGTCATGTCCGACGATGGCCTTGTCATGCCCGACGATGGCCTTGTCATGCCCGAAGATGGCCTTGTCATGCCCGACGCGGGCCTAGCCATGTCCGAGAGTTGCCTTGTCATGACCTTGTCATGCCCGACAATGGCCTTGTCATGCCCGACGATTGCCTTGCCATGCTTGACGTTGGCCTTGCCAAGCCCGACAATGGCCTTGTCATGCCCGACGATGGCCTTGTCATGCCCGACGATTGCCTTGTCATGCTTGACGATTGCCTTGCCATGCCCGACAATGGCCTTGCCATGTCCGAGAGTGTCCTTACGATGACCTTGTAATGCCCGACGATGGCCTCGCCATGCCCGACGATGGCATTGTCATGTCGGACGATGGTCTTGTCATGCCCGACGATTGCCTTGCCATGCCCGACGATGGCCTTGTCATGCTTGACGATTGCATTGTCATTCCCGACGATAGCCTTGTCATGCCCGACGCTAGCCTTGCCATGTCCGAGAGTTGTCTTGTCATGACCTTGTCATGCCCGACGCTGGCCTTGTCATGCCCGACGAAGGCGTCGCCATGTCCGAGAGTGGCATTGGCATAGCCTTGTCAAGCGTGACGATGGCCTTGCCATGCACGACGCTGGTCTTGTCATGCCCGACGCTTGCCTTGTCATGCCCGACGATGCCTTGTCATGCTCGACGCTGGCATTGACATGCCCTTTTTGATGTCTCACGATGCCCTCACCATGCCCGACGCTGGCCTTGTCATGTCCGACGATGGCCTTGTCATGCCCGGCGATGGCCTTGTCATGCCCGACGCGGGCCTAGCCATGTCCGAGAGTTGCCTTGTCATGACCTTGTCATGTCCGACGATGGCCTTGTCATGCCCGACGATTGCCTTGCCATGCTTGACGCTGGCCTTGCCAAGCCCGACAATGGCCTTGCCATGTCCGAGAGTGTCCTTGCCATGACCTTGTAATGCCCGACGATGGCCTCGCCATGCCCGACGATGGCATTGTCATGTCGGACGATGGCCTTGTCATGCCCGATGATGGCCTTGACATGCCCGACGATGGCCTTGTCATGCCCGACGCTGGCCTTGCCATGTCCGAGAGTTGTCTTGTCATGACCTTGTCATGCCCGACGCTGGCCTTGTCATGCCCGACGAAGGCGTCGCCATGTCCGAGAGTGGCATTGGCATAGCCTTGTCAAGCGTCACGATGGCCTTGCCATGCACGACGCTGGTCTTGTCATGCCCGACGCTTGCCTTGTCATGCCCGACGATGGCCTGGTCATGCTCGACGCTGGCATTGACATGCCCTTCTTGATGTCCCACGATGCCCTCACCATGCCCGACGATGGCCTTGTCATGCCCGAAGATGGCCTTGTCATGCCCGACGATGGCCTTGTCATGCCCGACGATGGCCTTGTCATGCCCGACGAAGGCGTCGCCATGTCCGAGAGTGGCATTGGCATAGCCTTGTCAAGCGTGACGATGGCCTTGCCATGCACGACGCTGGTCTTGTCATGCCCGACGCTTGCCTTGTCATGCCCGACGATGGCCTTGTCATGCTCGACGCTGGCATTGACATGCCCTTTTTGATGTCCCACGATGCCCTCACCATGCCCGACGCTGGCCTTGTCATGTCCGACGATGGCCTTGTCATGCCCGACGATGGCCTTGTCATGCCCGAAGATGGTCTTGTCATGCCCGACGCGGGCCTAGCCATGTCCGAGAGTTGCCTTGTCATGACCTTGTCATGCCCGACGATGGCCTTGTCATGCCCGACGATTGCCTTGCCATGCTTGACGTTGGCCTTGCCAAGCCCGACAATGGCCTTTTCATGCCCGACGATGGCCTTGTCATGCCCGACGATTGCCTTGCCATGCTTGACGCGGGCCTTGCCATGGCCGACAATGGCCTTGCCATGGCCGACAATGGCCTTGCCATGTCCGAGAGTGTCCTTGCCATGACCTAGTAATGCCCGACGATGGCCTCGCCATGCCCGACGATGGCATTGTCATGTCGGACGATGGTCTAGTCATGCCCGACGATTGCCTTGTCATGCCCGACGATGGCCTTGTCATGCTTGACGATTGCCTTGCCGCCCGACGATGGCCTTGTCATGCCCAACGCGGGCCTAGCCATGTCCGAGAGTTGCCTTGTCATGACCTTGTCATGCCCGACGCTTGCCTTGTCATGCCCGACGATGCCTTGTCATGCTCGACGCTGGCATTGACATGCCCTTTTTGATGTCTCACGATGCCCTCACCATGCCCGACGCTGGCCTTGTCATGTCCGACGATGGCCTTGTCATGCCCGAAGATGGCCTTGTCATGCCCGACGCGGGCCTAGCCATGTCCGAGAGTTGCCTTGTCATGACCTTGTCATGCCCGACGATGGCCTTGTCATGCCCGACGATTGCCTTGCCATGCTTGACGCTGGCCTTGCCAAGCCCGACAATGGCCTTGCCATGTCCGAGAGTGTCCTTGCCATGACCTTGTAATGCCCGACGATGGCCTCGCCATGCCCGACGATGGCATTGTCATGTCGGACGATGGCCTTGTCAAGCGTGACGATGGCCTTGCCATGCCCGACGATGGCCTTGTCATGCCCGACGCTGGCCTTGCCATGTCCGAGAGTTGTCTTGTCATGACCTTGTCATGCCCGACGCTGGCCTTGTCATGCCCGACGAAGGCGTCGCCATGTCCGAGAGTGGCATTGGCATAGCCTTGTCAAGCGTCACGATGGCCTTGCCATGCACGACGCTGGCCTTGTCATGCCCGACGCTTGCCTTGTCATGCCCGACGATGGCCTGGTCATGCTCGACGCTGGCATTGACATGCCCTTCTTGATGTCCCACGATGCCCTCACCATGCCCGACGATGGCCTTGTCATGCCCGAAGATGGCCTTGTCATGCCCGACGATGGCCTTGTCATGCCCGACGATGGCCTTGTCATGCCCGACGAAGGCGTCGCCATGTCCGAGAGTGGCATTGGCATAGCCTTGTCAAGCGTGACGATGGCCTTGCCATGCACGACGCTGGTCTTGTCATGCCCGACGCTTGCCTTGTCATGCCCGACGATGGCCTTGTCATGCTCGACGCTGGCATTGACATGCCCTTTTTGATGTCCCACGATGCCCTCACCATGCCCGACGCTGGCCTTGTCATGTCCGACGATGGCCTTGTCATGCCCGACGATGGCCTTGTCATGCCCGAAGATGGCCTTGTCATGCCCGACGCGGGCCTAGCCATGTCCGAGAGTTGCCTTGTCATGACCTTGTCATGCCCGACGATGGCCTTGTCATGCCCGACGATTGCCTTGCCATGCTTGACGTTGGCCTTGCCAAGCCCGACAATGGCCTTTTCATGCCCGACGATGGCCTTGTCATGCCCGACGATTGCCTTGCCATGCTTGACGCTGGCCTTGCCATGGCCGACAATGGCCTTGCCATGTCCGAGAGTGTCCTTGCCATGACCTAGTAATGCCCGACGATGGCCTCGCCATGCCCGACGATGGCATTGTCATGTTGGACGATGGTCTTGTCATGCCCGACGATTGCCTTGTCATGCCCGACGATGGCCTTGTCATGCTTGACGATTGCCTTGCCGCCCGACGATGGCCTTGTCATGCCCAACGCGGGCCTAGCCATGTCCGAGAGTTGCCTTGTCATGACCTTGTCATGCCCGACGATGGCCTTGTCATGCCCGACGATTGCCTTGCCATGCTTGACGCTGGCCTTGCCATGCCCGACAATGGCCTTGTCATGCCCGACGATGGCCTTGTCATGCCCGACGATTGCCTTGCCATGCTTGACGCTGGCCTTGCCATGCCCGACAATGGCCTTGCCATGCCCGAGAGTGTCCTTGCCATGACCTTGTAATGCCCGACGGATGGCCTCGCCATGCCCGACGATGGCATTGTCATGTCGGACGATGGCCTTGTCATGCCCGATGATGGCCTTGACATGCCCGACGATGGCCTTGTCATGCTTGACGATTGCATTGTCATTCCCGACGATGGCCTTGTCATGCCCGACGCTGGCCTTGCCATGTCCGAGAGTTGTCTTGTCATGACCTTGTCATGCCCGACGAAGGCGTCGCCATGTCCGAGAGTGGCATTGGCATAGCCTTGTCAAGCGTGACGATGGCCTTGCCATGCACGACGCTGGCCTTGTCATGCTCGACGCTGGCATTGACATGCCCTTCTTGATGTCCCACGATGCCCTCACCATGCCCGACGATGGCCTTGTCATGCCCGAAGATGGCCTTGTCATGCCCGACGATGGCCTTGTCATGCCCGACGATGGCCTTGTCATGCCCGACGATTGCCTTGCCATATCCGAGAGTTGCCTTGTCATATCCTTGTCATGCCCGACGATGGCCTTGTCATGCCCGACGATTGCCTTGCCATGCTTGACGCTGGCCCTGCCATGCCCGACAATGGCCTTGTCATGCCCGACGATGGCCTTGTCATGCCCGACGATTGCCTTGCCATGCTTGACGCTGGCTTTGCCATGCCCGACAATGGCCTTGCCATGTCCGAGAGTGTCCTTGCCATGACCTTGTAATGCCCGACGATGGCCTCGCCATGCCCGACGATGGCATTGTCATGTCGGACGATGGCCTTGTCATGCCCGACGATTGCCTTGTCATGCCCGACGATGGCCTTGTCATGCTTGACGATTGCATTGTCATTCCTGACGATGGCCTTGTCATGCCCGACGCTAGCCTTGCCATGTCCGAGAGTTGTCTTGTCATGACCTTGTCATGCCCGACGCTGGCCTTGTCATGCCCGACGAAGGCGTCGCCATGTCCGAGAGTGGCATTGGCATAGCCTTGTCAAGCGTGACGATGGTCTTGCCATGCACGACGCTGGTCTTGTCATGCCCGACGCTTGCCTTGTCATGCCCGACGATGGCCTTGTCATGCTCGACGCTGGCATTGACATGCCCTTTTTGATGTCCCACGATGCCCTCACCATGCCCGACGCTGGCCTTGTCATGTCCGACGATGGCCTTGTCATGCCCGACGATGGCCTTGTCATGCCCGAAGATGGACTTGTCATGCCCGACGCGGGCCTAGCCATGTCCGAGAGTTGCCTTGTCATGACCTTGTCATGCCCGACGATGGCCTTGTCATGCCCGACGATTGCCTTGCCATGCTTGACGCTGGCCTTGCCATGGCCGACAATGGCCTTGCCATGTCCGAGAGTGTCCTTGCCATGACCTAGTAATGCCCGACGATGGCCTCGCCATGCCCGACGATGGCATTGTCATGTCGGACGATGGTCTTGTCATGCCCGACGATTGCCTTGTCATGCCCGACGATGGCCTTGTCATGCTTGACGATTGCCTTGCCGCCCGACGATGGCCTTGTCATGCCCAACGCGGGCCTAGCCATGTCTGAGAGTTGCCTTGTCATGACCTTGTCATGCCCGACGATGGCCTTGTCATGCCCGACGATTGCCTTGCCATGCTTGACGCTGGCCTTGCCATGCCCGACAATGGCCTTGTCATGCCCGACGATGGCCTTGTCATGCCCGACGATTGCCTTGCCATGCTTGACGCTGGCCTTGCCATGCCCGACAATGGCCTTGCCATGCCCGAGAGTGTCCTTGCCATGACCTTGTAATGCCCGACGGATGGCCTCGACATGCCCGACGATGGCATTGTCATGTCGGACGATGGCCTTGTCATGCCCGATGATGGCCTTGACATGCCCGACGATGGCCTTGTCATGCTTGACGATTGCATTGTCATTCCCGACGATGGCCTTGTCATGCCCGACGCTGGCCTTGCCATGTCCGAGAGTTGTCTTGTCATGACCTTGTCATGCCCGACGAAGGCGTCGCCATGTCCGAGAGTGGCATTGGCATAGCCTTGTCAAGCGTGACGATGGCCTTGCCATGCACGACGCTGGCCTTGTCATGCTCGACGCTGGCATTGACATGCCCTTCTTGATGTCCCACGATGCCCTCACCATGCCCGACGATGGCCTTGTCATGCCCGAAGATGGCCTTGTCATGCCCGACGATGGCCTTGTCATGCCCGACGATGGCCTTGTCATGCCCGACGATTGCCTTGCCATATCCGAGAGTTGCCTTGTCATATCCTTGTCATGCCCGACGATGGCCTTGTCATGCCCGACGATTGCCTTGCCATGCTTGACGCTGGCCCTGCCATGCCCGACAATGGCCTTGTCATGCCCGACGATGGCCTTGTCATGCCCGACGATTGCCTTGCCATGCTTGACGCTGGCTTTGCCATGCCCGACAATGGCCTTGCCATGTCCGAGAGTGTCCTTGCCATGACCTTGTAATGCCCGACGATGGCCTCGCCATGCCCGACGATGGCATTGTCATGTCGGACGATGGCCTTGTCATGCCCGACGATTGCCTTGTCATGCCCGACGATGGCCTTGTCATGCTTGACGATTGCATTGTCATTCCTGACGATGGCCTTGTCATGCCCGACGCTAGCCTTGCCATGTCCGAGAGTTGTCTTGTCATGACCTTGTCATGCCCGACGCTGGCCTTGTCATGCCCGACGAAGGCGTCACCATGTCCGAGAGTGGCATTGGCATAGCCTTGTCAAGCGTGACGATGGTCTTGCCATGCACGACGCTGGTCTTGTCATGCCCGACGCTTGCCTTGTCATGCCCGACGATGGCCTTGTCATGCTCGACGCTGGCATTGACATGCCCTTTTTGATGTCCCACGATGCCCTCACCATGCCCGACGCTGGCCTTGTCATGTCCGACGATGGCCTTGTCATGCCCGACGATGGCCTTGTCATGCCCGAAGATGGACTTGTCATGCCCGACGCGGGCCTAGCCATGTCCGAGAGTTGCCTTGTCATGACCTTGTCATGCCCGACGATGGCCTTGTCATGCCCGACGATTGCCTTGCCATGCTTGACGCTGGCCTTGCCACGCCCGACAATGGCCTTGTCTTGCCCGACGATGGCCTTGTCATGCCCGACGATTGCCTTGCCATGCTTGACGCTGGCCTTGCCATGCCCGACAATGGCCTTGCCATGTCCGAGAGTGTCCTTACCATGACCTTGTAATGCCCGACGATGGCCTCGCCATGCCCGACGATGGCATTGTCATGTCGGACGATGGTCTTGTCATGCCCGACGATTGCCTTGCCATGCCCGACGATGGCCTTGTCATGCTTGACGATTGCATTGTCATTCCCGACGATGGCCTTGTCATGCCCGACGCTAGCCTTGCCATGTCCGAGAGTTGTCTTGTCATGACCTTGTCATGCCCGACGCTGGCCTTGTCATGCCCGACGAAGGCGTCGCCATGTCCGAGAGTGGCATTGGCATAGCCTTGTCAAGCGTGACGATGGCCTTGCCATGCACGACGCTGGTCTTGTCATGCCCGACGCTTGCCTTGTCATGCCCGACGATGCCTTGTCATGCTCGACGCTGGCATTGACATGCCCTTTTTGATGTCTCACGATGCCCTCACCATGCCCGACGCTGGCCTTGTCATGTCCGACGATGGCCTTGTCATGCCCGACGATGGCCTTGTCATGCCCGACGATGGCCTTGTCATGCCCGAAGATGGCCTTGTCATGCCCGACGCGGGCCTAGCCATGTCCGAGAGTTGCCTTGTCATGACCTTGTCATGCCCGACGATGGCCTTGTCATGCCCGACGATTGCCTTGCCATGCTTGACGCTGGCCTTGCCAAGCCCGACAATGGCCTTGCCATGTCCGAGAGTGTCCTTGCCATGACCTTGTAATGCCCGACGATGGCCTCGCCATGCCCGACGATGGCATTGTCATGTCGGACGATGGTCTTG
Organism: Fagopyrum homotropicum; assembly: GCA_033239125.1. Lineage (NCBI taxonomy): Eukaryota > Viridiplantae > Streptophyta > Magnoliopsida > Caryophyllales > Polygonaceae > Fagopyrum > Fagopyrum homotropicum. The sequence goes on from BSWB01000007.1 coordinate 74,080,611, forward strand.
TCATGCCCGACGATGGCCTCGCCATGCCCGACGATGGCATTGTCATGTCGGACGATGGTCTTGTCATGCCCGACGATTGCCTTGTCATGCCCGACGATGGCCTTGTCATGCTTGACGATTGCCTTGCCGCCCGACGATGGCCTTGTCATGCCCAACGCGGGCCTAGCCATGTCCGAGAGTTGCCTTGTCATGACCTTGTCATGCCCGACGATGGCCTTGTCATGCCCGACGATTGCCTTGCCATGCTTGACGCTGGCCTTGCCATGCCCGACAATGGCCTTGTCATGCCCGACGATGGCCTTGTCATGCCCGACGATTGCCTTGCCATGTTTGACGCTGGCCTTGCCATGCCCGACAATGGCCTTGCCATGTCCGAGAGTGTCCTTGCCATGACCTTGTAATGCCCGACGATGGCCTCGCCATGCCCGACGATGGCATTGTCATGTCGGACGATGGTCTTGTCATGGCCGACGATTGCCTTGTCATGCCCGACGATGGCCTTGTCATGCTTGACGATTGCATTGTCATTCCCGACGATGGCCTTGTCATGCCCGACGCTAGCCTTGCCATGTCCGAGAGTTGTCTTGTCATGACCTTGTCATGCCCGACGCTGGCCTTGTCATGCCCGACGAAGGCGTCGCCATGTCCGAGAGTGGCATTGGCATAGCCTTGTCAAGCGTGACGATGGCCTTGCCATGCACGACGCTGGTCTTGTCATGCCCGACGCTTGCCTTGTCATGCCCGACTATGGCCTTGTCATGCTCGACGCTGGCATTGACATGCCCTTTTTGATGTCCCACGATGCCCTCACCATGCCCGACGTTGGCCTTGTCATGTCCGACGATGGCCTTGTCATGCCCGACGATGGCCTTGTCATGCCCGAAGATGGCCTTGTCATGCCCGACGCGGGCCTAGCCATGTCCGAGAGTTGCCTTGTCATGACCTTGTCATGCCCGACGATGGCCTTGTCATGCCCGACGATTGCCTTGCCATGCTTGACGTTGGCCTTGCCAAGCCCGACAATGGCCTTTTCATGCCCGACGATGGCCTTGTCATGCCCGACGATTGCCTTGCCATGCTTGACGCTGGCCTTGCCATGGCCGACAATGGCCTTGCCATGTCCGAGAGTGTCCTTGCCATGACCTAGTAATGCCCGACGATGGCATTGTCATGTCGGACGATGGTCTTGTCATGCCCGACGATTGCCTTGTCATGCCCGACGATGGCCTTGTCATGCTTGACGATTGCCTTGCCGCCCGACGATGGCCTTGTCATGCCCAACGCGGGCCTAGCCATGTCCGAGAGTTGCCTTGTCATGACCTTGTCATGCCCGACGATGGCCTTGTCATGCCCGACGATTGCCTTGCCATGCTTGACGCTGGCCTTGCCATGCCCGACAATGGCCTTGTCATGCCCGACGATGGCCTTGTCATGCCCGACGATTGCCTTGCCATGCTTGACGCTGGCCTTGCCATGCCCGACAATGGCCTTGCCATGTCCGAGAGTGTCCTTGCGATGACCTTGTAATGCCCGACGGATGGCCTCGCCATGCCCGACGATGGCATTGTCATGTCGGACGATGGCCTTGTCATGCCCGATGATGGCCTTAACATGCCCGACGATGGCCTAGTCATGCTTGACGATTGCATTGTCATTCCCGACGATGGCCTTGTCATGCCCGACGCTGGCCTTGCCATGTCCGAGAGTTGTCTTGTCATGACCTTGTCATGCCCGACGAAGGCGTCGCAATGTCCGAGAGTGGCATTGGCATAGCCTTGTCAAGCGTGACGATGGCCTTGCCATGCACGACGCTGGCCTTGTCATGCCCGACGCTTGCCTTGTCATGCCCGACGATGGCCTTGTCATGCTCGACGCTGGCATTGACATGCCCTTCTTGATGTCCCACGATGCCCTCACCATGCCCGACGATGGCCTTGTCATGCCCGAAGATGGCCTTGTCATGCCCGACGATGGCCTTGTCATGCCCGACGATGGCCTTGTCATGCCCGACGATTGCCTTGCCATATCCGAGAGTTGCCTTGTCATATCCTTGTCGTGCCCGACGATGGCCTTGTCATGCCCGACGATTGCCTTGCCATGCTTGACGCTGGCCTTGCCATGTCCGACAATGGCCTTGTCATGCCCGACGATGGCCTGTCATGCCCGACGATTGCCTTGCCATGCTTGACGCTGGCTTTGCCATGCCCGACAATGCCTTGCCATGTCCGAGAGTGTCCTTGCCATGACCTTGTAATGCCCGACGATGGCTTCGCCATGCCCGACGATGGCATTGTCATGTCGGACGATGGCCTTGTCATGCCCGACGATTGCCTTGTCATGCCCGACGATGGCCTTGTCATGCTTGACGATTGCATTGTCATTCCTGACGATGGCCTTGTCATGCCCGACGCTAGCCTTGCCATGTCCGAGAGTTGTCTTGTCATGACCTTGTCATGCCCGACGCTGGCCTTGTCATGCCCGACGAAGGCGTCGCCATGTCCGAGAGTGGCATTGGCATAGCCTTGTCAAGCGTGACGATGGTCTTGCCATGCACGACGCTGGTCTTGTCATGCCCGACGCTTGCCTTGTCATGCCCGACGATGGCCTTGTCATGCTCGACGCTGGCATTGACATGCCCTTTTTGATGTCCCACGATGCCCTCACGATGCCCGACGCTGGCCTTGTCATGTCCGACGATGGCCTTGTCATGCCCGACGATGGCCTTGTCATGCCCGAAGATGGCCTTGTCATGCCCGACGCGGGCCTAGCCATGTCCGAGAGTTGCCTTGTCATGACCTTGTCATGCCCGACAATGGCCTTGTCATGCCCGACGATTGCCTTGCCATGCTTGACGTTGGCCTTGCCAAGCCCGACAATGGCCTTGTCATGCCCGACGATGGCCTTGTCATGCCCGACGATTGCCTTGTCATGCTTGACGATTGCCTTGCCATGCCCGACAATGGCCTTGCCATGTCCGAGAGTGTCCTTACCATGACCTTGTAATGCCCGACGATGGCCTCGCCATGCCCGACGATGGCATTGTCATGTCGGACGATGGTCTTGTCATGCCCGACGATTGCCTTGCCATGCCCGACGATGGCCTTGTCATGCTTGACGATTGCATTGTCATTCCCGACGATGGCCTTGTCATGCCCGACGCTAGCCTTGCCATGTCCGAGAGTTGTCTTGTCATGACCTTGTCATGCCCGACGCTGGCCTTGTCATGCCCGACGAAGGCGTCGCCATGTCCGAGAGTGGCATTGGCATAGCCTTGTCAAGCGTGACGATGGCCTTGCCATGCACGACGCTGGTCTTGTCATGCCCGACGCTTGCCTTGTCATGCCCGACGATGCCTTGTCATGCTCGACGCTGGCATTGACATGCCCTTTTTGATGTCTCACGATGCCCTCACCATGCCCGACGCTGGCCTTGTCATGTCCGACGATGGCCTTGTCATGCCCGACGATGGCCTTGTCATGCCCGACGCGGGCCTAGCCATGTCCGAGAGTTGCCTTGTCATGACCTTGTCATGCCCGACGATGGCCTTGTCATGCCCGACGATTGCCTTGCCATGCTTGACGCTGGCCTTGCCAAGCCCGACAATGGCCTTGCCATGTCCGAGAGTGTCCTTGCCATGACCTTGTAATGCCCGACGATGGCCTCGCCATGCCCGACGATGGCATTGTCATGTCGGACGATGGCCTTGTCATGCCCGATGATGGCCTTGTCATGCCCGACGATGGCCTTGTCATGCCCGATGCTGGCCTTGCCATGTCCGAGAGTTGTCTTGTCATGACCTTGTCATGCCCGACGCTGGCCTTGTCATGCCCGACGAAGGCGTCGCCATGTCCGAGAGTGGCATTGGCATAGCCTTGTCAAGCGTCACGATGGCCTTGCCATGCACGACGCTGGTCTTGTCATGCCCGACGCTTGCCTTGTCATGCCCGACGATGGCCTGGTCATGCTCGACGCTGGCATTGACATGCCCTTCTTGATGTCCCACGATGCCCTCACCATGCCCGACGATGGCCTTGTCATGCCCGAAGATGGCCTTGTCATGTCCGACGATGGCCTTGTCATGCCCGACGATAGCCTTGTCATGCCCGACGAAGGCGTCGCCATGTCCGAGAGTGGCATTGGCATAGCCTTGTCAAGCGTGACGATGGCCTTGCCATGCACGACGCTGGTCTTGTCATGCCCGACGCTTGCCTTGTCATGCCCGACGATGGCCTTGTCATGCTCGACGCTGGCATTGACATGCCCTTTTTGATGTCCCACGATGCCCTCACCATGCCCGACGCTGGCCTTGTCATGTCCGACGATGGCCTTGTCATGCCCGACGATGGCCTTGTCATGCCCGAAGATGGCCTTGTCATGCCCGACGCGGGCCTAGCCATGTCCGAGAGTTGCCTTGTCATGACCTTGTCATGCCCGACGATGGCCTTGTCATGCCCGACGATTGCCTTGCCATGCTTGACGTTGGCCTTGCCAAGCCCGACAATGGCCTTTTCATGCCCGACGATGGCCTTGTCATGCCCGACGATTGCCTTGCCATGCTTGACGCTGGCCTTGCCATGGCCGACAATGGCCTTGCCATGTCCGAGAGTGTCCTTGCCATGACCTAGTAATGCCCGACGATGGCCTCGCCATGCCCGACGATGGCATTGTCATGTCGGACGATGGTCTAGTCATGCCCGACGATTGCCTTGTCATGCCCGACGATGGCCTTGTCATGCTTGACGATTGCCTTGCCGCCCGACGATGGCCTTGTCATGCCCAACGCGGGCCTAGCCATGTCCGAGAGTTGCCTTGTCATGACCTTGTCATGCCCGACGCTTGCCTTGTCATGCCCGACGATGCCTTGTCATGCTCGACGCTGGCATTGACATGCCCTTTTTGATGTCTCACGATGCCCTCACCATGCCCGACGCTGGCCTTGTCATGTCCGACGATGGCCTTGTCATGCCCGAAGATGGCCTTGTCATGCCCGACGCGGGCCTAGCCATGTCCGAGAGTTGCCTTGTCATGACCTTGTCATGCCCGACGATGGCCTTGTCATGCCCGACGATTGCCTTGCCATGCTTGACGCTGGCCTTGCCAAGCCCGACAATGGCCTTGCCATGTCCGAGAGTGTCCTTGCCATGACCTTGTAATGCCCGACGATGGCCTTGCCATGCCCGACGATGGCATTGTCATGTCGGACGATGGCCTTGTCAAGCATGACGATGGCCTTGCCATGCCCGACGATGGCCTTGTCATGCCCGACGCTGGCCTTGCCATGTCCGAGAGTTGTCTTGTCATGACCTTGTCATGCCCGACGCTGGCCTTGTCATGCCCGACGAAGGCGTCGCCATGTCCGAGAGTGGCATTGGCATAGCCTTGTCAAGCGTCACGATGGCCTTGCCATGCACGACGCTGGCCTTGTCATGCCCGACGCTTGCCTTGTCATGCTCGACGATGGCCTGGTCATGCTCGACGCTGGCATTGACATGCCCTTCTTGATGTCCCACGATGCCCTCACCATGCCCGACGATGGCCTTGTCATGCCCGAAGATGGCCTTGTCATGCCCGACGATGGCCTTGTCATGCCCGTTGATGGCCTTGTCATGCCCGACGAAGGCGTCGCCATGTCCGAGAGTGGCATTGGCATAGCCTTGTCAAGCGTGACGATGGCCTTGCCATGCACGACGCTGGTCTTGTCATGCCCGACGCTTGCCTTGTCATGCCCGACGATGGCCTTGTCATGCTCGACGCTGGCATTGACATGCCCTTTTTGATGTCCCACGATGCCCTCACCATGCCCGACGCTGGCCTTGTCATGTCCGACGATGGCCTTGTCATGCCCGACGATGGCCTTGTCATGCCCGAAGATGGCCTTGTCATGCCCGACGCGGGCCTAGCCATGTCCGAGAGTTGCCTTGTCATGACCTTGTCATGCCCGACGATGGCCTTGTCATGCCCGACGATTGCCTTGCCATGCTTGACGTTGGCCTTGCCAAGCCCGACAATGGCCTTTTCATGCCCGACGATGGCCTTGTCATGCCCGACGATTGCCTTGCCATGCTTGACGCTGGCCTTGCCATGGCCGACAATGGCCTTGCCATGTCCGAGAGTGTCCTTGCCATGACCTAGTAATGCCCGACGATGGCCTCGCCATGCCCGACGATGGCATTGTCATGTCGGACGATGGTCTTGTCATGCCCGACGATTGCCTTGTCATGCCCGACGATGGCCTTGTCATGCTTGACGATTGCCTTGCCGCCCGACGATGGCCTTGTCATGCCCAACGCGGGCCTAGCCATGTCCGAGAGTTGCCTTGTCATGACCTTGTCATGCCCGACGATGGCCTTGTCATGCCCGACGATTGCCTTGCCATGCTTGACGCTGGCCTTGCCATGCCCGACAATGGCCTTGTCATGCCCGACGATGGCCTTGTCATGCCCGACGATTGCCTTGCCATGCTTGACGCTGGCCTTGCCATGCCCGACAATGGCCTTGCCATGCCCGAGAGTGTACTTGCCATGACCTTGTAATGCCCGACGGATGGCCTCGCCATGCCCGACGATGGCATTGTCATGTCGGACGATGGCCTTGTCATGCCCGATGATGGCCTTGACATGCCCGACGATGGCCTTGTCATGCTTGACGATTGCATTGTCATTCCCGACGATGGCCTTGTCATGCCCGACGCTGGCCTTGCCATGTCCGAGAGTTGTCTTGTCATGACCTTGTCATGCCTGACGAAGGCGTCGCCATGTCCGAGAGTGACATTGGCATAGCCTTGTCAAGCGTGACGATGGCCTTGCCATGCACGACGCTGGCCTTGTCATGCTCGACGCTGGCATTGACATGCCCTTCTTGATGTCCCACGATGCCCTCACCATGCCCGACGATGGCCTTGTCATGCCCGAAGATGGCCTTGTCATGCCCGACGATGGCCTTGTCATGCCCGACGATGGCCTTGTCATGCCCGACGATTGTCTTGCCATATCCGAGAGTTGCCTTGTCATATCCTTGTCATGCCCGACGATGGCCTTGTCATGCCCGACGATTGCCTTGCCATGCTTGACGCTGGCCCTGCCATGCCCGACAATGGCCTTGTCATGCCCGACGATGGCCTTGTCATGCCCGACGATTGCCTTGCCATGCTTGACGCTGGCTTTGCCATGCCCGACAATGGCCTTGCCATGTCCGAGAGTGTCCTTGCCATGACCTTGTAATGCCCGACGATGGCCTCGCCATGCCCGACGATGGCATTGTCATGTCGGACGATGGCCTTGTCATGCCCGACGATTGCCTTGTCATGCCCGACGATGGCCTTGTCATGCTTGACGATTGCATTGTCATTCCTGACGATGGCCTTGTCATGCCCGACGCTAGCCTTGCCATGTCCGAGAGTTGTCTTGTCATGACCTTGTCATGCCCGACGCTGGCCTTGTCATGCCCGACGAAGGCGTCGCCATGTCCGAGAGTGGCATTGGCATAGCCTTGTCAAGCGTGACGATGGTCTTGCCATGCACGACGCTGGTCTTGTCATGCCCGACGCTTGCCTTGTCATGCCCGACGATGGCCTTGTCATGCTCGACGCTGGCATTGACATGCCCTTTTTGATGTCCCACGATGCCCTCACCATGCCCGACGCTGGCCTTGTCATGTCCGACGATGGCCTTGTCATGCCCGACGATGGCCTTGTCATGCCCGAAGATGGACTTGTCATGCCCGACGCGGGCCTAGCCATGTCCGAGAGTTGCCTTGTCATGACCTTGTCATGCCCGACGATGGCCTTGTCATGCCCGACGATTGCCTTGCCATGCTTGACGCTGGCCTTGCCATGGCCGACAATGGCCTTGCCATGTCCGAGAGTGTCCTTGCCATGACCTAGTAATGCCCGACGATGGCCTCGCCATGCCCGATGATGGCATTGTCATGTCGGACGATGGTCTTGTCATGCCCGACGATTGCCTTGTCATGCCCGACGATGGCCTTGTCATGCTTGACGATTGCCTTGCCGCCCGACGATGGCCTTGTCATGCCCAACGCGGGCCTAGCCATGTCCGAGAGTTGCCTTGTCATGACCTTGTCATGCCCGACGATGGCCTTGTCATGCCCGACGATTGCCTTGCCATGCTTGACGCTGGCCTTGCCATGCCCGACAATGGCCTTGTCATGCCCGACGATGGCCTTGTCATGCCCGACGATTGCCTTGCCATGCTTGACGCTGGCCTTGCCATGCCCGACAATGGCCTTGCCATGCCCGAGAGTGTCCTTGCCATGACCTTGTAATGCCCGACGGATGGCCTCGCCATGCCCGACGATGGCATTTTCATGTCGGACGATGGCCTTGTCATGCCCAATGATGGCCTTGACATGCCCGACGATGGCCTTGTCATGCTTGACGATTGCATTGTCATTCCCGACGATGGCCTTGTCATGCCCGAAGCTGGCCTTGCCATGTCCGAGAGTTGTCTTGTCATGACCTTGTCATGCCCGACGAAGGCGTCGCCATGTCCGAGAGTGGCATTGGCATAGCCTTGTCAAGCGTGACGATGGCCTTGCCATGCACGACGCTGGCCTTGTCATGCTCGACGCTGGCATTGACATGCCCTTCTTGATGTCCCACGATGCCCTCACCATGCCCGACGATGGCCTTGTCATGCCCGAAGATGGCCTTGTCATGCCCGACGATGGCCTTGTCATGCCCGACGATGGCCTTGTCATGCCCGACGATTGCCTTGCCATATCCGAGAGTTGCCTTGTCATATCCTTGTCATGCCCGACGATGGCCTTGTCATGCCCGACGATTGCCTTGCCATGCTTGACGCTGGCCCTGCCATGCCCGACAATGGCCTTGTCATGCCCGACGATGGCCTTGTCATGCCCGACGATTGCCTTGCCATGCTTGACGCTGGCTTTGCCATGCCCGACAATGGCCTTGCCATGTCCGAGAGTGTCCTTGCCATGACCTTGTAATGCCCGACGATGGCCTCGCCATGCCCGACGATGGCATTGTCATGTCGGACGATGGCCTTGTCATGCCCGACGATTGCCTTGTCATGCCCGACGATGGCCTTGTCATGCTTGACGATTGCATTGTCATTCCTGACGATGGCCTTGTCATGCCCGACGCTAGCCTTGCCATGTCCGAGAGTTGTCTTGTCATGACCTTGTCATGCCCGACGCTGGCCTTGTCATGCCCGACGAAGGCGTCGCCATGTCCGAGAGTGGCATTGGCATAGCCTTGTCAAGCGTGACGATGGTCTTGCCATGCACGACGCTGGTCTTGTCATGCCCGACGCTTGCCTTGTCATGCCCGACGATGGCCTTGTCATGCTCGACGCTGGCATTGACATGCCCTTTTTGATGTCCCACGATGCCCTCACCATGCCCGACGCTGGCCTTGTCATGTCCGACGATGGCCTTGTCATGCCCGACGATGGCCTTGTCATGCCCGAAGATGGACTTGTCATGCCCGACGCGGGCCTAGCCATGTCCGAGAGTTGCCTTGTCATGACCTTGTCATGCCCGACGATGGCCTTGTCATGCCCGACGATTGCCTTGCCATGCTTGACGCTGGCCTTGCCACGCCCGACAATGGCCTTGTCTTGCCCGACGATGGCCTTGTCATGCCCGACGATTGCCTTGCCATGCTTGACGTTGGCCTTGCCATGCCCGACAATGGCCTTGCCATGTCCGAGAGTGTCCTTACCATGACCTTGTAATGCCCGACGATGGCCTCGCCATGCCCGACGATGGCATTGTCATGTCGGACGATGGTCTTGTCATGCCCGACGATTGCCTTGCCATGCCCGACGATGGCCTTGTCATGCTTGACGATTGCATTGTCATTCCCGACGATGGCCTTGTCATGCCCGACGCTAGCCTTGCCATGTCCGAGAGTTGTCTTGTCATGACCTTGTCATGCCCGACGCTGGCCTTGTCATGCCCGACGAAGGCGTCGCCATGTCCGAGAGTGGCATTTGCATAGCCTTGTCAAGCGTGACGATGGCCTTGCCATGCACGACGCTGGTCTTGTCGTGCCCGACGCTTGCCTTGTCATGCCCGACGATGCCTTGTCATGCTCGACGCTGGCATTGACATGCCCTTTTTGATGTCTCACGATGCCCTCACCATGCCCGACGCTGGCCTTGTCATGTCCGACGATGGCCTTGTCATGCCCGACGATGGCCTTGTCATGCCCGACGATGGCCTTGTCATGCCCGAAGATGGCCTTGTCATGCCCGACGCGGGCCTAGCCATGTCCGAGAGTTGCCTTGTCATGACCTTGTCATGCCCGACGATGGCCTTGTCATGCCCGACGATTGCCTTGCCATGCTTGACGCTGGCCTTGCCAAGCCCGACAATGGCCTTGCCATGTCCGAGAGTGTCCTTGCCATGACCTTGTAATGCCCGACGATGGCCTCGCCATGCCCGACGATGGCATTGTCATGTCGGACGATGGCCTTGTCATGCCCGATGATGGCCTTGACATGCCCGACGATGGCCTTGTCATGCCCGACGCTGGCCTTGCCATGTCCGAGAGTTGTCTTGTCATGACCTTGTCATGCCCGACGCTGGCCTTGTCATGCCCGACGAAGGCGTCGCCATGTCCGAGAGTGGCATTGGCATAGCCTTGTCAAGCGTGACGATGGTCTTGCCATGCACGACGTTGGTCTTGTCATGCCCGACGCTTGCCTTGTCATGCCCGACGATGGCCTTGTCATGCTCGACGCTGGCATTGACATGCCCTTTTTGATGTCCCACGATGCCCTCACCATGCCCGACGCTGGCCTTGTCATGTCCGACGATGGCCTTGTCATGCCCGACGATGGCCTTGTCATGCCCGAAGATGGACTTGTCATGCCCGACGCGGGCCTAGCCATGTCCGAGAGTTGCCTTGTCATGACCTTGTCATGCCCGACGATGGCCTTGTCATGCCCGACGATTGCCTTGCCATGCTTGACGCTGGCCTTGCCACGCCCGACAATGGCCTTGTCTTGCCCGACGATGGCCTTGTCATGCCCGACGATTGCCTTGCCATGCTTGACGCTGGCCTTGCCATGCCCGACAATGGCCTTGCCATGTCCGAGAGTGTCCTTACCATGACCTTGTAATGCCCGACGATGGCCTCGCCATGCCCGACGATGGCATTGTCATGTCGGACGATGGTCTTGTCATGCCCGACGATTGCCTTGCCATGCCCGACGATGGCCTTGTCATGCTTGACGATTGCATTGTCATTCCCGACGATGGCCTTGTCATGCCCGACGCTAGCCTTGCCATGTCCGAGAGTTGTCTTGTCATGACCTTGTCATGCCCGACGCTGGCCTTGTCATGCCCGACGAAGGCGTCGCCATGTCCGAGAGTGGCATTGGCATAGCCTTGTCAAGCGTGACGATGGCCTTGCCATGCACGACGCTGGTCTTGTCATGCCCGACGCTTGCCTTGTCATGCCCGACGATGCCTTGTCATGCTCGACGCTGGCATTGACATGCCCTTTTTGATGTCTCACGATGCCCTCACCATGCCCGACGCTGGCCTTGTCATGTCCGACGATGGCCTTGTCATGCCCGACGATGGCCTTGTCATGCCCGACGATGGCCTTGTCATGCCCGAAGATGGCCTTGTCATGCCCGACGCGGGCCTAGCCATGTCCGAGAGTTGCCTTGTCATGACCTTGTCATGCCCGACGATGGCCTTGTCATGCCCGACGATTGCCTTGCCATGCTTAACGCTGGCCTTGCCACGCCCGACAATGGCCTTGTCTGGCCCGACGATGGCCTTGTCATGCCCGGCGATTGCCTTGCCATGCTTGACGCTGGCCTTGCCATGCCCGACAATGGCCTTGCCATGTCCGAGAGTGTCCTTACCATGACCTTGTAATGCCCGACGATGGCCTCGCCATGCCCGACGATGGCATTGTCATGTCGGACGATGGTCTTGTCATGCCCGACGATTGCCTTGCCATGCCCGACGATGGCCTTGTCATGCTTGACGATTGCATTGTCATTCCCGACGATGGCCTTGTCATGCCCGACGCTAGCCTTGCCATGTCCGAGAGTTGTCTTGTCATGACCTTGTCATGCCCGACGCTGGCCTTGTCATGCCCGACGAAGGCGTCGCCATGTCCGAGAGTGGCATTGGCATAGCCTTGTCAAGCGTGACGATGGCCTTGCCATGCACGACGCTCGTCTTGTCATGCCCGACGCTTGCCTTGTCATGCCCGACGATGCCTTGTCATGCTCGACGCTGGCATTGACATGCCCTTTTTGATGTCTCACGATGCCCTCACCATGCCCGACGCTGGCCTTGTCATGTCCGACGATGGCCTTGTCATGCCCGACGATGGCCTTGTCATGCCCGACGATGGCCTTGTCATGCCCGAAGATGGCCTTGTCATGCCCGACGCGGGCCTAGCCATGTCCGAGAGTTGCCTTGTCATGACCTTGTCATGCCCGACGATGGCCTTGTCATGCCCGACGATTGCCTTGCCATGCTTGACGCTGGCCTTGCCAAGCCCGACAATGGCCTTGCCATGTCCGAGAGTGTCCTTGCCATGACCTTGTAATGCCCGACGATGGCCTCGCCATGCCCGACGATGGCATTGTCATGTCGGACGATGGCCTTGTCATGCCCGATGATGGCCTTGACATGCCCGACGATGGCCTTGTCATGCCCGACGCTGGCCTTGCCATGTCCGAGAGTTGTCTTGTCATGACCTTGTCATGCCCGACGCTGGCCTTGTCATGCCCGACGAAGGCGTCGCCATGTCCGAGAGTGGCATTGGCATAGCCTTGTCAAGCGTCACGATGGCCTTGCCATGCGCGACGCTGGCCTTGTCATGCCCGACGCTTGCCTTGTCATGCCCGACGATGGCCTGGTCATGCTCGACGCTGGCATTGACATGCCCTTCTTGATGTCCCACGATGCCCTCACCATGCCCGACGATGGCCTTGTCATGCCCGACGATGGCCTTGTCATGCCCGACGATGGCCTTGTCATGCCCGACGATTGCCTTGCCATGCTTGACGCTGGCCTTGCCATGCCCGACAATGGCCTTGTCATGCCCGACGATGGCCTTGTCATGCTTGACGATTGCATTGTCATTCCCGACGATGGCCTTGTCATGCCCGACGCTAGCCTTGCCATGTCCGAGAGTTGTCTTGTCATGACCTTGTCATGCCCGACGCTGGCCTTGTCATGCCCGACGAAGGCGTCGCCATGTCCGAGAGTGGCATTGGCATAGCCTTGTCAAGCGTGACGATGGCCTTGCCATGCACGACGCTGGTCTTGTCATGCCCGACGCTTGCCTTGTCATGCCCGACGATGCCTTGTCATGCTCGACGCTGGCATTGACATGCCCTTTTTGATGTCTCACGATGCCCTCACCATGCCCGACGCTGGCCTTGTCATGTCCGACGATGGCCTTGTCATGCCCGACGATGGCCTTGTCATGCCCGACGATGGCCTTGTCATGCCCGAAGATGGCCTTGTCATGCCCGACGCGGGCCTAGCCATGTCCGAGAGTTGCCTTGTCATGACCTTGTCATGCCCGACGATGGCCTTGTCATGCCCGACGATTGCCTTGCCATGCTTGACGCTGGCCTTGCCACGCCCGACAATGGCCTTGTCTGGCCCGACGATGGCCTTGTCATGCCCCGCGATTGCCTTGCCATGCTTGACGCTGGCCTTGCCATGCCCGACAATGGCCTTGCCATGTCCGAGAGTGTCCTTACCATGACCTTGTAATGCCCGACGATGGCCTCGCCATGCCCGACGATGGTATTGTCATGTCGGACGATGGTCTTGTCATGCCCGACGATTGCCTTGCCATGCCCGACGATGGCCTTGTCATGCTTGACGATTGCATTGTCATTCCCGACGATGGCCTTGTCATGCCCGACGCTAGCCTTGCCATGTCCGAGAGTTGTCTTGTCATGACCTTGTCATGCCCGACGCTGGCCTTGTCATGCCCGACGAAGGCGTCGCCATGTCCGAGAGTGGCATTGGCATAGCCTTGTCAAGCGTGACGATGGCCTTGCCATGCACGACGCTGGTCTTGTCATGCCCGACGCTTGCCTTGTCATGCCCGACGATGCCTTGTCATGCTCGACGCTGGCATTGACATGCCCTTTTTGATGTCTCACGATGCCCTCACCATGCCCGACACTGGCCTTGTCATGTCCGACGATGGCCTTGTCATGCCCGACGATGGCCTTGTCATGCCCGACGATGGCCTTGTCATGCCCGAAGATGGCCTTGTCATGCCCGACGCGGGCCTAGCCATGTCCGAGAGTTGCCTTGTCATGACCTTGTCATGCCCGACGATGGCCATGTCATGCCCGACGATTGCCTTGCCATGCTTGACGCTGGCCTTGCCAAGCCCGACAATGGCCTTGCCATGTCCGAGAGTGTCCTTGCCATGACCTTGTACTGCCCGACGATGGCCTCGCCATGCCCGACGATGGCATTGTCATGTCGGACGATGGCCTTGTCATGCCCGATGATGGCCTTGACATGCCCGACGATGGCCTTGTCATGCCCGACGCTGGCCTTGCCATGTCCGAGAGTTGTCTTGTCATGACCTTGTCATGCCCGACGCTGGCCTTGTCATGCCCGACGAAGGCGTCGCCATGTCCGAGAGTGGCATTGGCATAGCCTTGTCAAGCGTCACGATGGCCTTGCCATGCGCGACGCTGGCCTTGTCATGCCCGACGCTTGCCTTGTCATGCCCGACGATGGCCTGGTCATGCTCGACGCTGGCATTGACATGCCCTTCTTGATGTCCCACGATGCCCTCACCATGCCCGACGATGGCCTTATCATGCCCGACGATGGCCTTGTCATGCCCGACGATGGCCTTGTCATGCCCGACGATTGCCTTGCCATGCTTGACGCTGGCCTTGCCATGCCCGACAATGGCCTTGTCATGCCCGACGATGGCCTTGTCATGCCCGAAGATTGCCTTGCCATGCTTGACGCTGGCCTTGCCATGCCCGACAATGGCCTTGCCATGTCCGAGAGTGTCCATGCCATGACCTTGTAATGCCCGACGATGGCCTCGCCATGCCCGACGATGGCATTGTCATGTCGGACGATGGCCTTGTCATGCCCGACGATTGCCTTGTCATGCCCGACGATGGCCTTGCCATGCTTGACGATTGCATTGTCATTCCCGACGAAGGCCTTGTCATGCCCGACGCTAGCCTTGCCATGTCCGACAGTTGTCTTGTCATAACCTTGTCATGCCCGACGATGGCCTTGTCATGCCCGACGAAGGCGTCGCCATGTCCAAGAGTGGCATTGGCATAGCCTTGTCAAGCGTGACGATGGCCTTGCCATGCACGACGCTGGTCTTGTCATGCCCGACGCTTGCCTTGTCATGCCCGACGATGGCCTTGTCATGCTCGACGCTGGCATTGACATGCCCTTTTTGATGTCCCACGATGCCCTCACCATGCCCGACGCTGGCCTTGTCATGTCCGACGATGGCCTTGTCATGCCCGACGATGGCCTTGTCATGCCCGAAGATGGCCTTGTCATGCCCGACGCGGGCCTAGCCATGTCCGTGAGTTGCCTTGTCATGACCTTGTCATGCCCGACCATGGCCTTGTCATGCCCGACGATTGCCTTGCCATGCTTGACGCTGGCCTTGCCAAGCCCGACAATGGCCTTGTCATGCCCGACGATGGCCTTGTCATGCCCGACGATTGCCTTGCCATGCTTGACGCTGGCCTTGCCATGCCCGACAATGGCCTTGCCATGTCCGAGAGTGTCCTTGCCATGACCTTGTAATGCCCGACGATGGCCTCGCCATGCCCGACGATGGCATTGTCATGTCGGACGATGGTCTTGTCATGCCCGACGATTGCCTTGTCATGCCCGACGATGGCCTTGTCATGCTTGACGATTGCCTTGCCATGCTTGACGCTGGCCTTGTCATGCCCACCGATGCCCTCACCATGCCCGACGATGGCCTTGTCATGCCCAACGCGGGCCTAGCCATGTCCGAGCGTTGCCTTGTCATAACCTTGTCATGCCCGACGATGGCCTTGTCATGCCAGACGATTGCCTTGCCATGCTTGACGCTGGCCTTGCCATGCCCGACAATGGCCTTGTCATGCCCGACGATGGCCTTGTCATGCCCGACGATTGCCTTGCCATGCTTGACGCTGGCCTTGCCATGCCCGACAATGGCCTTGCCATGTCCGAGAGTGTCCTTGCCCTGACCTTGTAATGCCCGACTATGGCCTCGCCATGCCCGACGATGGCATTGTCATGTCGGACGATGGCCTTGTCATGCCCGACGATTGCCTTGTCATGCCCGACGATGGCCTTGTCATGCTTGACGATTGCATTGTCATTCCCGACGATGGCCTTGTCATGCCCGACGCGGGCCTAGCCATGTCCGAGAGTTTCCTTGTCATGACCTTGTCATGCCCGACGATGGCCTTGTCATGCCCGACGATTGCCTTGCCATGCTTGACGCTGGCCTTGCCAAGCCCGACAATGGCCTTGTCATGCCCAACGATGGCCTTGTCATGCCCGACGATTGCCTTGCCATGCTTGACGCTGGCCTTGCCATGCCCGACAATGGCCTTGCCGTGTCCGAGAGTTTCCTTGCCATGACCTTGTAATGCCCGACGATGGCCTCGCCATGCCCGACGATGGCCTTGTCATGCCCGACGATTGCCTTGCCATGTCCGAGAGTTGCCTTGTCATAACCTTGTCATGCCCGACGATGGCCTTGTCATGCCTGACGATTGCCTTGCCATGCTTGACGCTGGCCTTGCCATGCCCGACAATGGCCTTGTCATGCCCGACGATGGCCTTGTCATGCCCGAAGATTGCCTTGCCATGCTTGACGCTGGCCTTGCCATGCCCGACAATGGCCTTGCCATGTCCGAGAGTGTCCTTGCCATGACCTTGTAATGCCCGACGATGGCCTCGCCATGCCCGACGATGGCATTGTCATGTCGGACGATGGCCTTGTCATGCCCGACGATTGCCTTGTCATGCCCGACGATGGCCTTGTCATGCTTGACGATTGCATTGTCATTCCCGACGATGGCCTTGCATGCCCGACGCTAGCCTTGCCATGTCCGAGAGTTGTCTTGTCATGACCTTGTCATGCTTGACGCTGGCCTTGCCATGCCCGACGAAGGCGTCGCCATGCCCGACGATGGCCTCGCCATGCCCGACGATGGCATTGTCATGTCGGACGATGGCCTTGTCATGCCCGATGATGGCCTTGACATGCCCGACGATGGCCTTGTCATGCCCGACGCTGGCCTTGCCATGTCCGAGAGTTGTCTTGTCATGACCTTGTCATGCCCGACGCTGGCCTTGTCATGCCCGACGAAGGCGTCGCCATGTCCGAAAGTGGCATTGGCATAGCCTTGTCAAGCGTGACGATGGCCTTGCCATGCACGACGCTGGCCTTGTCATGCCCGATGCTTGCCTTGTCATGCCCGACGATGGCCTGGTCATGCTCGACGCTGGCATTGACATGCCCTTCTTGATGTCCCACGACGCCCTCACCATGCCCGACGATGGCCTTGTCATGCCCGACGATTGCCTTGCCATGCTTGACGCTGGCCTTTCCAAGCCCGACAATGGCCTTGTCATGCCCGACGATGGCCTTGTCATGCCCGACGATTGCCTTGCCATGCTTGACGCTGGCCTTGCCATGCCCGACAATGGCCTTGCCATGTCCGAGAGTGTCCTTGCCATGACCTTGTAATGCCCGACGATGGCCTCGCCATGCCCGACGATGGCATTGTCATGTCGGACGATGGTCTTGTCATGCCCGACGATTGCCTTGTCATGCCCGACGATGGCCTTGTCATGCTTGACGATTGCCTTGCCATGCTTGACGCTGGCCTTGTCATGCCCAACGATGCCCTCACCATGCCCGACGATGGCCTTGTCATGCCCAACGCGGGCCTAGCCATGTCCGAGAGTTGCCTTGTCATAACCTTGTCATGCCCGACGATGGCCTTGTCATGCCCGACGATTGCCTTGCCATGCTTGACGCTGGCCTTGCCATGCCCGACAATGGCCTTGTTATGCCCGACGATGGCCTTGTCATGCCCGACGATTGCCTTGCCATGCTTGACGCTGGCCTTGCCATGCCCGACAATGGCCTTGCCATGTCCGAGAGTGTCCTTGCCATGACCTTGTAATGCCCGACGATGGCCTCCTCATGCCCGACGATGGCATTGTCATGTCGGACGATGGCCTTGTCATGCCCGACGATTGCCTTGTCATGCCCGACGATGGCCTTGTCATGCTTGACGATTGCATTGTCATTCCCGACGATGGCCTTGTCATGCCCGACGCTAGCCTTTCCATGTCCGAGAGTTGTCTTGTCATGACCTTGTCATGCCCGACGCTGGCCTTGTCATGCCCGACGAAGGCGTCGCCATGTCCGAGAGTGGCATTGGCATAGCCTTGTCAAGCGTGACGATGGCCTTGCCATGCACGACGCTGGTCTTGTCATGCCCGACGCTTGCCTTGTCATGCCCGACGATGGCCTTCTCATGCTCGACGCTGGCATTGACATGCCCTTTTTGATGTCCCACGATGCCCTCACCATGCCCGACGCTGGCCTTGTCATGTCCGACGATGGCCTTGTCATCCCTGACGATGGCCTTGTCATGCCCGAAGATGGCCTTGTCATGCCCGACGCGGGCCTAGCCATGTCCGAGAGTTGCCTTGTCATGACCTTGTCATGCCCGACGATGGCCTTGTCATGCCCGACGATTGCCTTGCCATGCTTGACGCTGGCCTTGCCAAGCCCGACAATGGCCTTGTCATGCCCGACGATGGCCTTGTCATGCCCGACGATTGCCTTGCCATGCTTGACGCTGGCCTTGCCATGCCCGACAATGGCCTTGCCATGTCCGAGAGTGTCCTTGCCATGACCTTGTAATGCCCGACGATGGCCTCGCCATGCCCGACGATGGCATTGTCATGTCGGACGATGGTCTTGTATTGCCCGACGATTGCCTTGTCATGCCCGACGATGGCCTTGTCATGCTTGACGATTGCAGTGTCATTCCCGACGATGGCCTTGTCATGCCCGACGCTAGCCTTGCCATGTCCGAGAGTTGTCTTGTCATGACCTTGTCATGCCCGACGCTGGCCTTGTCATGCCCGACGAAGGCGTCGCCATGTCCGAGAGTGGCATTGGCATAGCCTTGTCAAGCGTGACGATGGCCTTGCCATGCACGACGCTGGTCTTGTCATGCCCGACGCTTGCCTTGTCATGCCCGACGATGGCCTTGTCATGCTCGACGCTGGCATTGACATGCCCTTTTTGATGTCCCACAATGCCCTCACCATGCCCGACGCTGGCCTTGTCATGTCCGACGATGGGCTTGTCATGCCCGACGATGGCCTTGTCATGCCCGAAGATGGCCTTGTCATGCCCGACGCGGGCCTAGCCATGTCCGAGAGTTGCCTTGTCATGACCTTGTCATGCCCGACGATGGCGTTGTCATGCCCGACGATTGCCTTGACATGCTTGACGCTGGCCTTGCCAAGCCCGACAATGGCCTTGTCATGCCCGACGATGGCCTTGTCATGCCCGACGATTGCCTTGGCATGCTTGACGCTGGCCTTGCCATGCCCGACAATGGCCTTGCCATGTCCGAGAGTGTCCTTGCCATGACCTTGTAATGCCCGACGATGGCCTCGCCATGCCCGACGATGGCATTGTCATGTCGGACGATGGTCTTGTCATGCCCGACGATTGCCTTGTCATGACCGACGATGGCCTTGTCATGCTTGACGATTGCCTTGCCGCCCGACGATGGCCTTGTCATGCCCAACGCGGGCCTAGCCATGTCCGAGAGTTGTCATGCCCGACGCTGGCCTTGTCATGCTTGACGATTGCATTGTCATTCCCGACGATGGCCTTGTCATGCCCGACGCTGGCCTTGCCATGTCCGAGAGTTGTCTTGTCATGACCTTGTCATGCCCGACGAAGGCGTCGCCATGTCCGAGAGTGGCATTGGCATAGCCTTGTCAAGCGTGACGATGGCCTTGCCATGCACGATGCTGGCCTTGTCATGCCCGACGCTTGCCTTGTCATGCCCGACGATGGCCTTGTCATGCTCGACGCTGGCATTGACATGCCCTTCTTGATGTCCCACGATGCCCTCACCATGCCCGACGATGGCCTTGTCATGCCCGACGATTGCCTTGCCATGTCCGAGAGTTGCCTTGTCATAACCTTGTCATGCCCGACGATGGCCTTGTCATGCCCGACGATTGCCTTGCCATGCTTGACGCTTGCCTTGCCATGCCCGACAACGGCCTTGTCATGCCCGACGATGGCCTTGTCATGCCCGACGATTGCCTTGCCATGCTTGACGCTGGCTTTGCCATGCCTGACAATGGCCTTGCCATGTCCGAGAGTGTCCTTGCCATGACCTTGTAATGCCCGACGATGGCCTCGCCATGCCCGACGATGGCATTGTCATGTCGGACGATGGCCTTGTCATGCCCGACGATTGCCTTGTCATGCCCGACGATGGCCTTGTCATGCTTGACGATTGCATTGTCATTCCTGACGATGGCCTTGTCATGCCCGACGCTAGCCTTGCCATGTCCGAGAGTTGTCTTGTCATGACCTTGTCATGCCCGACGATGGCCTTGTCATGCCCAACGCGGGCCTCGCCATGTCCGAGAGTTGCCTTGTCATGACCTTGTCATGCCCGACGATGGCCTTGTCATGCCCGACGATTGCCTTGCCATGCTTGACGCTGGCCTTGCCATGCCCGACAATGGCCTTGTCATGCCCGACGATGGCCTTGTCATGCCCGACGATGGCCTTGCCATGCTTGACGCTGGCCTTGCCATGCCCGACAATGGCCTTGCCATGTCCGAGAGTGTCCTTGCCAAGACCTTGTAATGCCCGACGATGGCCTCGCCATGCCCGACGATGGCATTGTCATGTCGGACGATGGCCTTGTCATGCCCGATGATGGCCTTGACATGCCCGACGATGGCCTTGTCAAGCGTGACGATGGCCTTGCCATGCACGACGCTGGTCTTGTCATGCCCGACGCTTGCCTTGTCATGCCCGACGATGGCCTTGTCATGCTCGACGCTGGCATTGACATGCCCTTTTTGATGTCCCACGATGCCCTCACCATGCCCGACGCTGGCCTTGTCATGTCCGACGATGGCCTTGTCATGCCCGACGACGGCCTTGTCATGCCCGAAGATGGCCTTGTCATGCCCGACGCGGGCCTAGCCATGTCCGAGAGTTGCCTTGTCATGACCTTGTCATGCCCGACGATGGCCTTGTCATGCCCGACGATTGCCTTGCCATGCTTGACGCTGGCCTTGCCAAGCCCGACAATGGCCTTGTCATGCCCGACGATGGCCTTGGCATGCCCGACGATTGCCTTGCCATGCTTGACGCTGGCCTTGCCATGCCCGACAATGGCCTTGCCATGTCCGAGAGTGTCCTTGCCATGACCTTGTAATGCCCGACGATGGCCTCGCCATGCCCGACGATGGCATTGTCATGTCGGACGATGGTCTTGTCATGCCCGACGATTGCCTTGTCATGCCCGACGATGGCCTTGTCATGCTTGACGATTGCCTTGCCGCCCGACGATGGCCTTGTCATGCACAACGCGGGCCTACCCATGTCCGAGAGTTGCCTTGTCATGACCTTGTCATGCCCGACGATGGCCTTGTCATGCCCGACGATTGCCTTGCCATGCTTGACGCTGGCCTTGCCATGCCCGACAATGGCCTTGCCATGCCCGACGATGGCCTTGTCATGCCCGACGATGGCCTTGCCATGCTTGACGCTGGCCTTGCCATGCCCGACAATGGCCTTGCCATGTCCGAGAGTGTCCTTGCCATGACCTTGTAATGCCCGACGATGGCCTCGCCATGCCCGACGATGGCATTGTCATGTCGGACGATGGCCTTGTCATGCCCGATGATGGCCTTGACATGCCCGACGATGGCCTTGTCATGCTTGACGATTGCATTGTCATTCCCGACGATGGCCTTGTCATGCCCGACGCTGGCCTTGCCATGTCCGAGAGTTGTCTTGTCATGACCTTGTCATGCCCGACGAAGGCGTCGCCATGTCCGAGAGTGGCATTGGCATACCCTTGTCAAGCGTGACGATGGCCTTGCCATGCACGACGCTGGCCTTGTCATGCCCGACGCTTGCCTTGTCATGCACGACGATGGCCTTGTCATGCTCGACGCTGGCATTGACATGCCCTTCTTGATGTCCCACGATGCCCTCACCATGCCCGACGATGGCCTTGTCATGCCCGACGATTGCCTTGCCATGTCTGAGAGTTGCCTTCTCATAACCTTGTCATGCCCGACGATGGCCTTGTCATGCCCGACGATTGCCTTGCCATGCTTGACGCTTGCCTTGCCATGCCCGACAATGGCCTTGTCATGCCCGACGATGGCCTTGTCATGCCCGACGATTGCCTTGCCATGCTTGACGCTGGCTTTGCCATGCCCGACAATGGCCTTGCCATGTCCGAGAGTGTCCTTGCCATGACCCTGTAATGCCCGACGATGGCCTCGCCATGCCCGACGATGGCATTGTCATGTCGGACGATGGCCTTGTCATGCCCGACGATTGCCTTGTCATGCCCGACGATGGCCTTGTCATGCTTGACGATTGCATTGTCATTCCTGACGATGGCCTTGTCATGCCCGACGCTAGCCTTGCCATGTCCGAGAGTTGTCTTGTCATGACCTTGTCATGCCCGACGATGGCCTTGTCATGCCCAACGCGGGCCTAGCCATGTCCGAGAGTTGCCTTGTCATGACCTTGTCATGCCCGACGATGGCCTTGTCATGCCCGACGATTGCCTTGCCATGCTTGACGCTGGCCTTGCCATGCCCGACAATGGCCTTGCCATGTCCGAGAGTGTCCTTGCCATGACCTTGTAATGCCCGACGATGGCCTCGCCATGCCCGACGATGGCATTGTCATGTCGGACGATGGCCTTGTCATGGCCGACGATTGCCTTGTCATGCCCGACGATGGCCTTGTCATGCTTGACGATTGCATTGTCATTCCCGACGATGGCCTTGTCATGCCCGACGCTAGCCTTGCCATGTCCGAGAGTTGTCTTGTCATGACCTTGTCATGCCCGACGCTGGCCTTGTCATGCCCGACGAAGGCGTCGCCATGTCCGAGAGTGGCATTGGCATAGCCTTGTCAAGCGTGA
Organism: Fagopyrum homotropicum; assembly: GCA_033239125.1. Classification (NCBI taxonomy): domain Eukaryota; kingdom Viridiplantae; phylum Streptophyta; class Magnoliopsida; order Caryophyllales; family Polygonaceae; genus Fagopyrum; species Fagopyrum homotropicum. The sequence goes on from BSWB01000007.1 coordinate 74,103,842, forward strand.
CGATGGCCTTGCCATGCACGACGCTGGTCTTGTCATGCCCGACGCTTGCCTTGTCATGCCCGACGATGGCCTTCTCATGCTCGACGCTGGCATTGACATGCCCTTTTTGATGTCCCACGATGCCCTCACCATGCCCGACGCTGGCCTTGTCATGTCCGACGATGGCCTTGTCATCCCTGACGATGGCCTTGTCATGCCCGAAGATGGCCTTGTCATGCCCGACGCGGGCCTAGCCATGTCCGAGAGTTGCCTTGTCATGACCTTGTCATGCCCGACGATGGCCTTGTCATGCCCGACGATTGCCTTGCCATGCCCGACGATGGCCTTGTCATGCCCGACGATTGCCTTGCCATGCTTGACGCTGGCCTTGCCATGCCCGACAATGGCCTTGCCATGTCCGAGAGTGTCCTTGCCATGACCTTGTAATGCCCGACGATGGCCTCGCCATGCCCGACGATGGCATTTTCATGTCGGACGATGGTCTTGTATTGCCCGACGATTGCCTTGTCATGCCCGACGATGGCCTTGTCATGCTTGACGATTGCAGTGTCATTCCCGACGATGGCCTTGTCATGCCCGACGCTAGCCTTGCCATGTCCGAGAGTTGTCTTGTCATGACCTTGTCATGCCCGACGCTGGCCTTGTCATGCCCGACGAAGGCGTCGCCATGTCCGAGAGTGGCATTGGCATAGCCTTGTCAAGCGTGACGATGGCCTTGCCATGCACGACGCTGGTCTTGTCATGCCCGACGCTTGCCTTGTCATGCCCGACGATGGCCTTGTCATGCTCGACGCTGGCATTGACATGCCCTTTTTGATGTCCCACGATGCCCTCACCATGCCCGACGCTGGCCTTGTCATGTCCGACGATGGCCTTGTCATGCCCGACGATGGCCTTGTCATGCCCGAAGATGGCCTTGTCATGCCCGACGCGGGCCTAGCCATGTCCGAGAGTTGCCTTGTCATGACCTTGTCATGCCCGACGATGGCCTTGTCATGCCCGACGATTGCCTTGCCATGCTTGACGCTGGCCTTGCCAAGCCCGACAATGGCCTTGTCATGCCCGACGATGGCCTTGTCATGCCCGACGATTGCCTTGCCATGTCTGAGAGTTGCCTTCTCATAACCTTGTCATGCCCGACGATGGCCTTGTCATGCCCGACGATTGCCTTGCCATGCTTGACGCTTGCCTTGCCATGCCCGACAATGGCCTTGTCATGCCCGACGATGGCCTTGTCATGCCCGACGATTGCCTTGCCATGCTTGACGCTGGCTTTGCCATGCCCGACAATGGCCTTGCCATGTCCGAGAGTGTCCTTGCCATGACCCTGTAATGCCCGACGATGGCCTCGCCATGCCCGACGATGGCATTGTCATGTCGGACGATGGCCTTGTCATGCCCGACGATTGCCTTGTCATGCCCGACGATGGCCTTGTCATGCTTGACGATTGCATTGTCATTCCTGACGATGGCCTTGTCATGCCCGACGCTAGCCTTGCCATGTCCGAGAGTTGTCTTGTCATGACCTTGTCATGCCCGACGATGGCCTTGTCATGCCCAACGCGGGCCTAGCCATGTCCGAGAGTTGCCTTGTCATGACCTTGTCATGCCCGACGATGGCCTTGTCATGCCCGACGATTGCCTTGCCATGCTTGACGCTGGCCTTGCCATGCCCGACAATGGCCTTGCCATGTCCGAGAGTGTCCTTGCCATGACCTTGTAATGCCCGACGATGGCCTCGCCATGCCCGACGATGGCATTGTCATGTCGGACGATGGCCTTGTCATGGCCGACGATTGCCTTGTCATGCCCGACGATGGCCTTGTCATGCTTGACGATTGCATTGTCATTCCCGACGATGGCCTTGTCATGCCCGACGCTAGCCTTGCCATGTCCGAGAGTTGTCTTGTCATGACCTTGTCATGCCCGACGCTGGCCTTGTCATGCCCGACGAAGGCGTCGCCATGTCCGAGAGTGGCATTGGCATAGCCTTGTCAAGCGTGACGATGGCCTTGCCATGCACGACGCTGGTCTTGTCATGCCCGACGCTTGCCTTGTCATGCCCGACGATGGCCTTCTCATGCTCGACGCTGGCATTGACATGCCCTTTTTGATGTCCCACGATGCCCTCACCATGCCCGACGCTGGCCTTGTCATGTCCGACGATGGCCTTGTCATCCCTGACGATGGCCTTGTCATGCCCGAAGATGGCCTTGTCATGCCCGACGCGGGCCTAGCCATGTCCGAGAGTTGCCTTGTCATGACCTTGTCATGCCCGACGATGGCCTTGTCATGCCCGACGATTGCCTTGCCATGCTTGACGCTGGCCTTGCCAAGCCCGACAATGGCCTTGTCATGCCCGACGATGGCCTTGTCATGCCCGACGATTGCCTTGCCATGCTTGACGCTGGCCTTGCCATGCCCGACAATGGCCTTGCCATGTCCGAGAGTGTCCTTGCCATGACCTTGTAATGCCCGACGATGGCCTCGCCATGCCCGACGATGGCATTTTCATGTCGGACGATGGTCTTGTATTGCCCGACGATTACCTTGTCATGCCCGACGATGGCCTTGTCATGCTTGACGATTGCAGTGTCATTCCCGACGATGGCCTTGTCATGCCCGACGATGGCCTTGTCATGCCCGACGCTAGCCTTGCCATGTCCGAGAGTTGTCTTGTCATGACCTTGTCATGCCCGACGCTGGCCTTGTCATGCCCGACGAAGGCGTCGCCATGTCCGAGAGTGGCATTGGCATAGCCTTGTCAAGCGTGACGATGGCCTTGCCATGCACGACGCTGGTCTTGTCATGCCCGACGCTTGCCTTGTCATGCCCGACGATGGCCTTGTCATGCTCGACGCTGGCATTGACATGCCCTTTTTGATGTCCCACGATGCCCTCACCATGCCCGACGCTGGCCTTGTCATGTCCGACGATGGCCTTGTCATGCCCGACGATGGCCTTGTCATGCCCGAAGATGGCCTTGTCATGCCCGACGCGGGCCTAGCCATGTCCGAGAGTTGCCTTGTCATGACCTTGTCATGCCCGACGATGGCCTTGTCATGCCCGACGATTGCCTTGCCATGCTTGACGCTGGCCTTGCCAAGCCCGACAATGGCCTTGTCATGCCCGACGATGGCCTTGTCATGCCCGACGATTGCCTTGGCATGCTTGACGCTGGCCTTGCCATGCCCGACAATGGCCTTGCCATGTCCGAGAGTGTCCTTGCCATGACCTTGTAATGCCCGACGATGGCCTCGCCATGCCCGACGATGGCATTGTCATGTCGGACGATGGTCTTGTCATGCCCGACGATTGCCTTGTCATGACCGACGATGGCCTTGTCATGCTTGACGATTGCCTTGCCGCCCGACAATGGCCTTGTCATGCCCAACGCGGGCCTAGCCATGTCCGAGAGTTGCCTTGTCATGACCTTGTCATGCCCGACGATGGCCTTGTCATGCCCGACGATTGCCTTGCCATGCTTGACGCTGGCCTTACCATGCCCGACAATGGCCTTGTCATGCCCGACGATGGCCTTGTCATGCCCGACGATTGCCTTGCCATGCTTGACGCTGGCCTTGCCATGCCCGACAATGGCCTTGCCATGTCCGAGAGTGTCCTTGACATGACCTTGTAATGCCCGACGATGGCCTCGCCATGCCCGACGATGGCATTGTCATGTCGGACGATGGCCTTGTCATGCCCGACGATTGCCTTGTCATGCCCGACGATGGCCTTGTCATGCTTGACGATTGCATTGTCATTCCCGACGATGGCCTTGTCATGCCCGACGTTGGCCTTGCCATGTCCGAGAGTTGTCTTGTCATGACCTTGTCATGCCCGACGCTGGCCTTGTCATGCCCGACGAAGGCGTCGCCATGTCCGAGAGTGGCATTGGCATAGCATTGTCAAGCGTGACGATGGCCTTGCCATGCACGACGCTGGCCTTGTCATGCCCGACACTTGCTTTGTCATGCCCGACGATGGCCTTGTCATGATCGACGCTGGCATTGACATGCCCTTTTTGATGTCCCACGATGCCCTCACCATGCCCGACGCTGGCCTTGTCATGTCCGACAATGGCCTTGTCATGCCCGACGATGGCCTTGTCATGCCCGAAGATGGCCTTATCATGCCCGACGATGGCCTTGTCATGCCCGACTATGGCCTTGTCATGCCCGACTATGGCCTTGTCATGCCCGACGCGGGCCTAGCCATGTCCGAGAGTTGCCTTGTCATGACCTTGTCATGCCCGACGATGGCCTTGTCATGCCCGACGATTGCCTTGCCATGCTTGACGCTGGCCTTGCCATGCCCGACAATGGCCTTGTCATGCCCGACGACGGCCTTGGTATGCCCGACGATGGACTTTTCATGCCTGACGATGGCCTTTTCATGCCCGACGATGGCCTTGCTATGCCCGACACTGACATTTTCATGTCCGATGCTAGCCTTGTCATGCCCAACGATTGCCTTGTCTTGCCCGACGATTGCCTTGTCATGCCCGACGATGGCATTGTCATGCCCGACCATGGCCTTGTCATGCCCGATGATTGCCTTGCCATGCTTGACGCTGGCCTTGCCATGCCCGACAATGGCCTTGTCATGCCCGACGATGGCCTTGTCATGCCCGACGATTGCCTTGCCATGCTTGACGCTGGCCTTGCCATGCCCGACAATGGCCTTGTCATGCCCGACGATGGCCTTGTCATGCCCGACGATTGCCTTGCCATGCTTGACGCTGGCCTTGCCATGCCCGACAATGGCCTTGCCATGTCCGAGAGTGTCCTTGCCATGACCTTGTAATGCCCGACGATGGCCTCGCCATGCCCGACGATGGCATTGTCATGTCGGACGATGGCCTTGTCATGCCCGATGATGGCCTTGACATGCCCGACGATGGCCTTGTCATGCTTGACGATTGCATTGTCATTCCCGTCGATGGCCTTGTCATGCCCGACGCTGGCCTTGCCATGTCCGAGAGTTGTCTTGTCATGACCTTGTCATGCCCGACGAAGGCGTCGCCATGTCCGAGAGTGGCATTGGCATAGCCTTGTCAAGCGTGACGATGGCCTTGCCATGCACGACGCTGGCCTTGTCATGCCCGATGCTTGCCTTGTCATGCCGGACGATGGCCTTGTCATGCTCGACGCTGGCATTGACATGCCCTTCTTGATGTCCCACGATGCCCTCACCATGCCCGACGATGGCCTTGTCATGCCCGACGATTGCCTTGCCATGTCCGAGAGTTGCCTTGTCATAACCTTGTCATGCCCGACGATGGCCTTGTCATGCCCGACGATTGCCTTGCCATGCTTGACGCTTGCCTTGCCATGCCCGACAATGGCCTTGTCATGCCCGACGATGGCCTTGTCATGCCCGACGATTGCCTTGCCATGCTTGACGCTAGCTTTGCCATGCCCGACAATGGCCTTGCCATGTCCGAGAGTGTCCTTGCCATGACCTTGTAATGCCCGACGATGGCCTCGCCATGCCCGACGATGGCATTGTCATGTCGGACGATGGCCTTGTCATGCCCGACGATTGCCTTGTCATGCCCGACGATGGCCTTGTCATGCTTGACGATTGCATTGTCATTCCTGACGATGGCCTTGTCATGCCCGACGCTAGCCTTGCCATGTCCGAGAGTTGTCTTGTCATGACCTTGTCATGCCCGACGCTGGCCTTGTTATGCCCGACGAAGGCGTCGCCATGTCCGAGAGTGGCATTGGCATAGCCTTGTCAACCGTGACGATGGTCTTGCCATGCACGACGCTGGTCTTGTCATGCCCGACGCTTGCCTTGTCATGCCCGACGATGGCCTTGTCATGCTCGACGCTGGCATTGACATGCCCTTTTTGATGTCCCACGATGCCCTCACCATGCCCGACGCTGGCCTTGTCATGTCCGACGATAGCCTTGTCATGCCTGACGATGGCCTTGTCATGCCCGAAGATGGCCTTGTCATGCCCGACGCGGGCCTAGCCATGTCCGAGAGTTGCCTTGTCATGACCTTGTCATGCCCGACGATGGCCTTGTCATGCCCGACGATTGCCTTGCCATGCTTGACGCTGGCCTTGCCAAGCCCGACAATGGCCTTGTCTTGCCCGACGATGGCCTTGTCATGCCCGACGATTGCCTTGCCATGCTTGACGCTGGCCTTGCCATGCCCGACAATGGCCTTGTCATGCCCGACGATGGCCTCGTCATGCCCGACGATTGCCTTGCCATGCTTGACGCTGGCCTTGCCATGCCCGACAATGGCCTTGCCATGTCCGAGAGTGTCCTTGCCATGACCTTGTAATGCCCGACGATGGCCTCGCCATGCCCGACGATGGCATTGTCATGTCGGACGATGGCCTTGTCATGCCCGATGATGGCCTTGACATGCCCGACGATGGCCTTGTCATGCTTGACGATTGCATTGTCATTCCCGACGATGGCCTTGTCATGCCCGACGCTGGCCTTGCCATGTCCGAGAGTTGTCTTGTCATGACCTTGTCATGCCCGACGAAGGCGTCGCCATGTCCGAGAGTGGCATTGGCATAGCCTTGTCAAGCGTGACGATGGCCTTGCCATGCACGACGCTGGCCTTGTCATGCCCGACGCTTGCCTTGTCATGCCCGACGATGGCCTTGTCATGCTCGACGCTGGCATTGACATGCCCTTCTTGATGTCCCACGATGCCCTCACCATGCACGACGATGGCCTTGTCATGCCCGACGATTGCCTTGCCATGTCCGAGAGTTTCCTTGTCATAACCTTGTCATGCCCGACGATGGCCTTGTCATGCCCGACGATTGCCTTGCCATGCTTGACGCTTGCCTTGCCATGCCCGACAATGGCCTTGTCATGCCCGACGATGGCCTTGTCATGCCCGACGATTGCCTTGCCATGCTTGACGCTGGCTTTGCCATGCCCGACAATGGCCTTGCCATGTCCGAGAGTGTCCTTGCCATGACCTTGTAATGCCCGACGATGGCCTCGCCATGCCCAACGATGGCATTGTCATGTCGGACGATGGCCTTGTCATGCCCGACGATTGCCTTGTCATGCCCGACGATGGCCTTGTCATGCTTGACGATTGCATTGTCATTCCTGACGATGGCCTTGTCATGCCCGACGCTAGCCTTGCCATGTCCGAGAGTTGTCTTGTCATGACCTTGTCATGCCCGACGCTGGCCTTGTTATGCCCGACGAAGGCGTCGCCATGTCCGAGAGTGGCATTGGCATAGCCTTGTCAACCGTGACGATGGTCTTGCCATGCACGACGCTGGTCTTGTCATGCCCGACGCTTGCCTTGTCATGCCCGACGATGGCCTTGTCATGCTCGACGCTGGCATTGACATGCCCTTTTTGATGTCCCACGATGCCCTCACCATGCCCGACGCTGGCCTTGTCATGTCCGACGATAGCCTTGTCATGCCTGACGATGGCCTTGTCATGCCCGAAGATGGCCTTGTCATGCCCGACGCGGGCCTAGCCATGTCCGAGAGTTGCCTTGTCATGACCTTGTCATGCCCGACGATGGCCTTGTCATGCCCGACGATTGCCTTGCCATGCTTGACGCTGGCCTTGCCAAGCCCGACAATGGCCTTGTCTTGCCCGACGATGGCCTTGTCATGCCCGACGATTGCCTTGCCATGCTTGACGCTGGCCTTGCCATGCCCGACAATGGCCTTGTCATGCCCGACGATGGCCTTGTCATGCCCGACGATTGCCTTGCCATGCTTGACACTAGCCTTGCCATGCCCGACAATGGCCTTGCCATGTCCGAGAGTGTCCTTGCCATGACCTTGTAATGCCCGACGATGGCCTCGCCATGCCCGACGATGGCATTGTCATGTCGGACGATGGCCTTGTCATGCCCGATGATGGCCTTGACATGCCCGACGATGGCCTTGTCATGCTTGACGATTGCATTGTCATTCCCGACGATGGCCTTGTCATGCCCGACGCTGGCCTTGCCATGTCCGAGAGTTGTCTTGTCATGACCTTGTCATGCCCGACGAAGGCGTCGCCATGTCCGAGAGTGGCATTGGCATAGCCTTGTCAAGCGTGACGATGGCCTTGCCATGCACGACGCTGGCCTTGTCATGCCCGACGCTTGCCTTGTCATGCCCGACGATGGCCTTGTCATGCTCGAAGCTGGCATTGACATGCCCTTCTTGATGTCCCACGATGCCCTCACCATGCACGACGATGGCCTTGTCATGCCCGACGATTGCCTTGCCATGTCCGAGAGTTGCCTTGTCATAACCTTGTCATGCCCGACGATGGCCTTGTCATGCCCGACGATTGCCTTGCCATGCTTGACGCTTGCCTTGCCATGCCCGACAATGGCCTTGTCATGCCCGACGATGGCCTTGTCATGCCCGACGATTGCCTTGCCATGCTTGACGCTGGCTTTGCCATGCCCGACAATGGCCTTGCCATGTCCGAGAGTGTCCTTGCCATGACCTTGTAATGCCCGACGATGGCCTCGCCATGCCCGACGATGGCATTGTCATGTCGGACGATGGCCTTGTCATGCCCGACGATTGCCTTGTCATGCCCGACGATGGCCTTGTCATGCTTGACGATTGCATTGTCATTCCTGACGATGGCCTTGTCATGCCCGACGCTAGCCTTGCCATGTCCGAGAGTTGTCTTGTCATGACCTTGTCATGCCCGACGCTGGCCTTGTTATGCCCGACGAAGGCGTCGCCATGTCCGAGAGTGGCATTGGCATAGCCTTGTCAAGCGTGACGATGGTCTTGCCATGCACGACGCTGGTCTTGTCATGCCCGACGCTTGCCTTGTCATGCCCGACGATGGCCTTGTCATGCTCGACGCTGGCATTGACATGCCCTTTTTGATGTCCCACGATGCCCTCACCATGCCCGACGCTGGCCTTGTCATGTCCGACGATAGCCTTGTCATGCCTGACGATGAACTTGTCATGCCCGAAGATGGCCTTGTCATGCCCGACGCGGGCCTAGCCATGTCCGAGAGTTGCCTTGTCATGACCTTGTCATGCCCGACGATGGCCTTGTCATGCCCGACGATTGCCTTGCCATGCTTGACGCTGGCCTTGCCAAGCCCGACAATGGCCTTGTCTTGCCCCGACGATGGCCTTGTCATGCCCGACGATTGCCTTGCCATGCTTGACGCTGGCCTTGCCATGCCCGACAATGGCCTTGTCATGCCCGACGATGGCCTTGTCATGCCCGACGATGGCCTTGTCATGCCCGACGATTGCCTTGCCATGCCCGACAATGGCCTTGCCATGCCCGACAATGGCCTTGCCATGTCCGAGAGTGTCCTTGCCATGACCTTGTAATGCCCGACGATGGCATTGTCATGTCGGACGATGGCCTTGTCATGCCCGACGATTGCCTTGTCATGCCCGACGATGGCCTTGTCATGCTTGACGATTGCATTGTCATTCCTGACGATGGCCTTGTCATGCCCGACGCTAGCCTTGCCATGTCCGAGAGTTGTCTTGTCATGACCTTGTCATGCCCGACGCTGGCCTTGTTATGCCCGACGAAGGCGTCGCCATGTCCGAGAGTGGCATTGGCATAGCCTTGTCAACCGTGACGATGGTCTTGCCATGCACGACGCTGGTCTTGTCATGCCCGACGCTTGCCTTGTCATGCCCGACGATGGCCTTGTCATGCTCGACGCTGGCATTGACATGCCCTTTTTGATGTCCCACGATGCCCTCACCATGCCCGACGCTGGCCTTGTCATGTCCGACGATAGCTTTGTCATGCCTGACGATGGCCTTGTCATGCCCGAAGATGGCCTTGTCATGCCCGACGCGGGCCTAGCCATGTCCGAGAGTTGCCTTGTCATGACCTTGTCATGCCCGACGATGGCCTTGTCATGCCCGACGATTGCCTTGCCATGCTTGACGCTGGCCTTGCCAAGCCCGACAATGGCCTTGTCTTGCCCGACGATGGCCTTGTCGTGCCCGACGATTGCCTTGCCATGCTTGACGCTGGCCTTGCCATGCCCAACAATGGCCTTGTCATGCCCGACGATGGCCTTGTCATGCCCGACGATTGCCTTGCCATGCTTGACGCTGGCCTTGCCATGCCCGACAATGGCCTTGCCATGTCCGAGAGTGTCCTTGCCATGACCTTGTAATGCCCGACGATGGCCTCGCCATGCCCGACGATGGCATTGTCATGTCGGACGATGGCCTTGTCATGCCCGATGATGGCCTTGACATGCCCGACGATGGCCTTGTCATGCTTGACGATTGCATTGTCATTCCCGACGATGGCCTTGTCATGCCCGACGCTAGCCTTGCCATGTCCGAGAGTTGTCTTGTCATGACCTTGTCATGCCCGACGCTGGCCTTGTTATGCCCGACGAAGGCGTCGCCATGTCCGAGAGTGGCATTGGCATAGCCTTGTCAAGCGTGACGATGGTCTTGCCATGCACGACGCTGGTCTTGTCATGCCCGACGCTTGCCTTGTCATGCCCGACGATGGCCTTGTCATGCTCGACGCTGGCATTGACATGCCCTTTTTGATGTCCCACGATGCCCTCACCATGCCCGACGCTGGCCTTGTCATGTCCGACGATAGCCTTGTCATGCCTGACGATGAACTTGTCATGCCCGAAGATGGCCTTGTCATGCCCGACGCGGGCCTAGCCATGTCCGAGAGTTGCCTTGTCATGACCTTGTCATGCCCGACGATGGCCTTGTCATGCCCGACGATTGCCTTGCCATGCTTGACGCTGGCCTTGCCAAGCCCGACAATGGCCTTGTCTTGCCCGACGATGGCCTTGTCATGCCCGACGATTGCCTTGCCATGCTTGACGCTGGCCTTGCCATGCCCGACAATGGCCTTGTCATGCCCGACGATGGCCTTGTCATGCCCGACGATGGCCTTGTCATGCCCGACGATTGCCTTGCCATGCCCGACAATGGCCTTGCCATGCCCGACAATGGCCTTGCCATGTCCGAGAGTGTCCTTGCCATGACCTTGTAATGCCCGACGATGGCATTGTCATGTCGGACGATGGCCTTGTCATGCCCGACGATTGCCTTGTCATGCCCGACGATGGCCTTGTCATGCTTGACGATTGCATTGTCATTCCTGACGATGGCCTTGTCATGCCCGACGCTAGCCTTGCCATGTCCGAGAGTTGTCTTGTCATGACCTTGTCATGCCCGACGCTGGCCTTGTTATGCCCGACGAAGGCGTCGCCATGTCCGAGAGTGGCATTGGCATAGCCTTGTCAACCGTGACGATGGTCTTGCCATGCACGACGCTGGTCTTGTCATGCCCGACGCTTGCCTTGTCATGCCCGACGATGGCCTTGTCATGCTCGACGCTGGCATTGACATGCCCTTTTTGATGTCCCACGATGCCCTCACCATGCCCGACGCTGGCCTTGTCATGTCCGACGATAGCTTTGTCATGCCTGACGATGGCCTTGTCATGCCCGAAGATGGCCTTGTCATGCCCGACGCGGGCCTAGCCATGTCCGAGAGTTGCCTTGTCATGACCTTGTCATGCCCGACGATGGCCTTGTCATGCCCGACGATTGCCTTGCCATGCTTGACGCTGGCCTTGCCAAGCCCGACAATGGCCTTGTCTTGCCCGACGATGGCCTTGTCGTGCCCGACGATTGCCTTGCCATGCTTGACGCTGGCCTTGCCATGCCCGACAATGGCCTTGTCATGCCCGACGATGGCCTTGTCATGCCCGACGATTGCCTTGCCATGCTTGACGCTGGCCTTGCCATGCCCGACAATGGCCTTGCCATGTCCGAGAGTGTCCTTGCCATGACCTTGTAATGCCCGACGATGGCCTCGCCATGCCCGACGATGGCATTTTCATGTCGGACGATGGCCTTGTCATGCCCGATGATGGCCTTGACATGCCCGACGATGGCCTTGTCATGCTTGACGATTGCATTGTCATTCCCGACGATGGCCTTGTCATGCCCGACGCTGGCCTTGCCATGTCCGAGAGTTGTCTTGTCATGACCTTGTCATGCCCGACGAAGGCGTCGCCATGTCCGAGAGTGGCATTGGCATAGCCTTGTCAAGCGTGACGATGGCCTTGCCATGCACGACGCTGGCCTTGTCATGCCCGACGCTTGCCTTGTCATGCCCGACGATGGCCTTGTCATGCTCGACGCTGGCATTGACATGCCCTTCTTGATGTCCCACGATGCCCTCACCATGCCCGACGATGGCCTTGTCATGCCCGACGATTGCCTTGCCATGTCCGAGAGTTGCCTTGTCATAACCTTGTCATGCCCGACGATGGCCTTGTCATGCCCGACGATTGCCTTGCCATGCTTGACGCTTGCCTTGCCATGCCCGACAATGGCCTTGTCATGCCCGACGATGGCCTTGTCATGCCCGACGATTGCCTTGCCATGCTTGACGCTGGCTTTGCCATGCCCGACAATGGCCTTTCCATGTCCGAGAGTGTCCTTGCCATGACCTTGTAATGCCCGACGATGGCCTCGCCATGCCCGACGATGGCATTGTCATGTCGGACGATGGCCTTGTCATGCCCGACGATTGCCTTGTCATGCCCGACGATGGCCTTGTCATGCTTGACGATTGCATTGTCATTCCTGACGATGGCCTTGTCATGCCCGACGCTAGCCTTGCCATGTCCGAGAGTTGTCTTGTCATGACCTTGTCATGCCCGACGCTGGCCTTGTTATGCCCGACGAAGGCGTCGCCATGTCCGAGAGTGGCATTGGCATAGCCTTGTCAACCGTGACGATGGTCTTGCCATGCACGACGCTGGTCTTGTCATGCCCGACGCTTGCCTTGTCATGCCCGACGATGGCCTTGTCATGCTCGACGCTGGCATTGACATGCCCTTTTTGATGTCCCACGATGCCCTCACCATGCCCGACGCTGGCCTTGTCATGTCCGACGATAGCCTTGTCATGCCTGACGATGGCCTTGTCATGCCCGAAGATGGCCTTGTCATGCCCGACGCGGGCCTAGCCATGTCCGAGAGTTGCCTTGTCATGACCTTGTCATGCCCGACGATGGCCTTGTCATGCCCGACGATTGCCTTGCCATGCTTGACGCTGGCCTTGCCAAGCCCGACAATGGCCTTGTCTTGCCCGACGATGGCCTTTTCATGCCCGACGATTGCCTTGCCATGCTTGACGCTGGCCTTGCCATGCCCGACAATGGCCTTGCCATGTCCGAGAGTGTCCTTGCCATGACCTTGTAATGCCCGACGATGGCCTCGCCATGCCCGACGATGGCATTGTCATGTCGGACGATGGTCTTGTCATGCCCGACGATTGCCTTGTCATGCCCGACGATGGCCTTGTCATGCTTGACGATTGCATTGTCATTCCCGACGATGGCCTTGTCATGCCCGACGCTAGCCTTGCCATGTCCGAGAGTTGTCTTGTCATGACCTTGTCATGCCCGACGCTGGCCTTGTCATGCCCGACGAAGGCGTCGCCATGTCCGAGAGTGGCATTGGCATAGCCTTGTCAAGCGCGACGATGGCCTTGCCATGCACGACGCTGGTCTTGTCATGCCCGACGCTTGCCTTGTCATGCCCGACGATGGCATTGTCATGCTCGACGCTGGCATTGAAATGCCCTTTTTGATGTCCCACGATGCCCTCACCATGCCCGACGCTGGCCTTGTCATGTCCGACGATGGCCTTGTCATTCCCGACGATGGCCTTGTCATGCCCGAAGATGGCCTTATCATGCCCGACGCGGGCCTAGCCATGTCCGAGAGTTGCCTTGTCATGACCTTGTCATGCCCGACGATGGCCTTGTCATGCCCGACGACTGCCTTGCCATGCTTGACGCTGGCCTTGCCAAGCCCGACAATGGCCTTGTCATGCCCGACGATGGCCTTGTCATGCCCGACGATTGCCTTGCCATGCTTGACGCTGGCCTTGCCATGCCCGACAATGGCCTTGCCATGTCCGAGAGTGTCCTTGCCATGACCTTGTAATGCCCGACGATGGCCTCGCCATGCCCGACGATGGCATTGTCATGTCGGACGATGGTCTTGTCATGCCCGACGATTGCCTTGTCATGCCCGACGATGGCCTTGTCATGCTTGACGATTGCCTTGCCATGCTTGACGCTGGCCTTTTCATTCCCAACGATGCCCTCACCATGCCCGACGATGGCCTTGTCATGCCCAACGCGGGCCTAGCCATGTCCGAGAGTTGCCTTGTCATAACCTTGTCATGCCCGACGATGGCCTTGTCATGCCCGACGATTGCCTTGCCATGCCCGACGCTGGCCTTGCCGTGCCCGACAATGGCCTTGTCATGCCCGACGATGGCCTTGTCATGCCCGACGATTGCCTTGCCATGCTTGACGCTGGCCTTGCCATGCCCGACAATGGCCTTGCCATGTCCGTGAGTGTCCTTGCCATGACCTTGTAATGCCCGACGATGGCCTCGCCATGCCCGACGATGGCATTGTCATATCGGACGATGGCCTTGTCATGCCCGACGATTGCCTTGTCATGCCCGACGATGGCCTTGTCATGCTTGACGATTGCATTGTCATTCCCGACGATGGCCTTGTCATGCCCGACGCTAGCCTTGCCATGTCCGAGAGTTGTCTTGTCATGACCTTGTCATGCCCGACGCTGGCCTTGTCATGCCCGACGAAGGCGTCGCCATGTCCGAGAGTGGCATTGGCATAGCCTTGTCAAGCGTGACGATGGCCTTGCCATGCACGACGCTGGTCTTGTCATGCCCGACGCTTGCCTTGTCATGCCCGACGATGGCCTTCTCATGCTCGACGCTGGCATTGACATGCCCTTTTTGATGTCCCACGATGCCCTCACCATGCCCGACGCTGGCCTTGTCATGTCCGACGATGGCCTTGTCATGCCAGACGATGGCCTTGTCATGCCCGAAGATGGCCTTGTCATGCCCGACGCGGGCCTAGCCATGTCCGAGAGTTATCTTGTCATGCCCGACGATGGCCTTGTCATGCCCGACGATTGCCTTGCCATGCTTGACGCTGGCCTTGCCATGCCCGACAATGGCCTTGCCATGTCCGAGAGTGTCCTTGCCATGACCTTGTAATGCCCGACGATGGCCTTTCCATGCCTGACGATGGCATTGTCATTTCGGACGATGGTCTTGTCATGCCTGACGATTGCCTTGTCATGCCCGACGATGGCCTTGTCATGCTTGACGATTGCATTGTCATTCCCGACGATGGCCTTGTCATGCCCGACACTAGCCTTGCCATGTCCGAGAGTTGTCTTGTCATGACCTTGTCATGCCCGACGCTGGCCTTGTCATGCCCGACGAAGGCGTCGCCATGTCCGAGAGTGGCATTGGCATAGCCTTGTCAAGCGTGACGATGGCCTTGCCATGCACGACGCTGGTCTTGTCATGCCCGACGCTTGCCTTGTCATGCCCGACGATGGCCTTGTCATGCTCGACGCTGGCATTGACATGCCCTTTTTGATGTCCCACGATGCCCTCACCATGCCCGACGCTGGCCTTGTCATGTCCGACGATGGCCTTGTCATGCCAGACGATGGCCTTGTCATGCCCGAAGATGGCCTTGTCATGCCCGACGCGGGCCTAGCCATGTCCGAGAGTTGCCTTGTCATGACCTTGTCATGCCCGACGATGGCCTTGTCATGCCCGACGATTGCCTTGCCATGCTTGACGCTGGCCTTGCCATGCCCGACAATGGCCTTGCCATGTCCGAGAGTGTCCTTGCCATGACCTTGTAATGCCCGACGATGGCCTCGCCATGCCCGACGATGGCATTGTCATGTCGGACGATGGTCTTGTCATGCCCGACGATTGCCTTGTCATGCCCGACGATGGCCTTGTCATGCTTGACGATTGCATTGTCATTCCCGACGATGGCCTTGTCATGCCCGACGCTAGCCTTGCCATGTCCGAGAGTTGTCTTGTCATGACCTTGTCATGCCCGACGCTGGCCTTGTCACGCCCGACGAAGGCGTCGCCATGTCCGAGAGTGGCATTGGCATAGCCTTGTCAAGCGTGACGATGGCCTTGCCATGCACGACGCTGGTCTTGTCATGCCCGACGCTTGCCTTGTCATGCCCGACGATGGACTTGTCATGCTCGACGCTGGCATTGACATGCCCTTTTTGATGTCCCACGATGCCCTCACCATGCCCGACGCTGGCCTTGTCATGTCCGACGATGGCCTTGTCATGCCCGACGATGGCCTTGTCATGCCCGAAGATGGCCTTCTCATGCCCGACGCGGGCCTAGCCATGTCCGAGAGTTGCCTTGTCATGACCTTGTCATGCCAGACGATGGCCTTTTCATGCCCGACGATTGCCTTGCCATGCTTGACGCTGGCCTTGCCAAGCCCGACAATGGCCTTGTCATGCCCGACGATGGCCTTGTCATGCCCGACGATTGCCTTGCCATGCTTGACGCTGGCCTTGCCATGCCCGACAATGGCCTTGCCATGTCCGAGAGTGTCTTTGCCATGACCTTGTAATGCCCGACGATGGCCTCGCCATGCCCGACGATGGCATTGTCATGTCGGACGATGGTCTTGTCATGCCCGACGATTGCCTTGTCATGCCCGACGATGGCCTTGTCATGCTTGACGATTGCCTTGCCGCCCGACGATGGCCTTGTCATGCCCAACGCGGGCCTAGCCATGTCCGAGAGTTGCCTTGTCATGACCTTGTCATGCCCGACGATGGCCTTGTCATGCCCGACGATTGCCTTGCCATGCTTGACGCTGGCCTTGCCATGCCCGACAATGGCCTTGTCATGCCCGACGATGGCCTTGTCATGCCCGACGATTGCCTTGCCATTCTTGACGCTGGCTTTGCCATGCCCGACAATGGCCTTGCCATGTCCGAGAGTGTCCTTGCCATGACCTTGTAATGCCCGACGATGGCCTCGCCATGCCCGACGATGGCATTGTCATGTCGGACGATGGCCTTGTCATGCCCGACGATTGCCTTGTCATGCCCGACGATGGCCTTGTCATGCTTGACGATTGCATTGTCATTCCCGACGATGGCCTTGTCATGCCAGACGCTAGCCTTGCCATGTCCGAGAGTTGTCTTGTCATGACCTTGTCATGCCCGACGCTGGCCTTGTCAAGCGTGACGATGGCCTTGCCATGCACGACGCTGGCCTTGTCATGCCCGACGATGGCCTTGTCATGCCCGAAGATGGTCTTGTCATGCCCGACGCGGGCCTAGCCATGTCCGAGAGTTGCCTTGTCATGACCTTGTCATGCCCGACGATGGCCTTGTCATGCCCGACGATTGCCTTGCATGCTTGACGCTGGCCTTGCCAAGCCCGACAATGGCCTTGTCATGCCCGACGATGGCCTTGTCATGCCCGACGATTGCCTTGCCATGCTTGACGCTGGCCTTGCCATGCCCGACAATGGCCTTGCCATGTCCGAGAGTGTCCTTGCCATGACCTTGTAATGCCCGACGATGGCCTCGCCATGCCCGACGATGGCATTGTCATGTCGGACGATGGTCTTGTCATGCCCGACGATTGCCTTGTCATGCCCGACGATGGCCTTGTCATGCTTGACGATTGCCTTGCCATGCTTGACGCTGGCCTTGTCATGCCCAACGATGCCCTCACCATGCCCGACGATGGCCTTGTCATGCCCATCGCGGGCCTAGCCATGTCCGAGAGTTGCCTTGTCATGACCTTGTCTTGCCCGACGATGGCCTTGTCATGCCCGACGATTGCCTTGCCATGCTTGACGCTGGCCGTGCCATGCCCGACAATGGCCTTGTCATGCCCGACGATGGCCTTGTCATGCCCGACTATTGCCTTGCCATGCTTGACGTTGGCCTTGCCATGCCCAACAATGGCCTTGTCATGCCCGACGATGGCCTTGTCATGCCCGACGATTGCCTTGCCATGCTTGACGCTGGCCTTGCCATGCCCGACATTGGCCTTGCCATGTCCGAGAGTGTCCTTGCCATGACCTTGTAATGCTCGACGATGGCCTCGCCATGCCCGACGATGGCATTGTCATGTCGGACGATGGCCTTGTCATGCCCGACGATTGCCTTGTCATGCCCGACGATTGCCTTGCCATGCTTGACGATTGCCTTGCCATGCTTGACGCTGGCCTTGTCATGCCCGACGATGCCCTCACCATGCCCGACGATGGCCTTGTCATGCCTGACGCGGGCCTAGCCATGTCCGAGAGTTGCCTTGTCATGACCTTGTCATGCCCGACGATGGCCTTGTCATGCCCGACGATGGCCTTGTCATGCCCGACGATTGCCTTGCCATGCTTGACGCTGGCCTTGCCATGCCCGACAATGGCCTTGTCATGCCCGACGATGGCCTTGTCATGCCCGACGATTGCCTTGCCATGCTTGACGCTGGCCTTTCCATGCCCGACAATGGCCTTGCCATGTCTGAGAGTGTCCTTGCCATGACCTTGTAATGCCCGACGATGGCCTCGTCATGCCCGACGATGGCATTGTCATGTCGGACGATGGCCTTGTCATGCCCGACGATTGCCTTGTCATGCCCGACGATGGCCTTGTCATGCTTGGCGATTGCATTGTCATTCCCGACGATGGCCTGGTCATGCCCGACGCTGGCCTTGCCATGTCCGAGAGTTGTCTTGTCATGACCTTGTCATGCCCGACGCTGGCCTTGTCATGCCCGACGAAGGCGTCGCCATGTCCGAGAGTGGCATTGGCATAGCCTTGTCAAGCGTGACGATGGCCTTGCCATGCACGACGCTGGCCTTGTCATGCCCGACGCTTGCCTTGTCATGCCCGACGATGGCCTTGTCATGCTCGACGCTGGCATTGACATGCCCTTTTTGATGTCCCACGATGCCGTCACCATGCCCGACGCTGGCCTTGTCATGTCCGACGATGGCCTTGTCATGCCCGACGATGGCCTTGTCATGCCCGAAGATGGCCTTGTCATGGCCGACGATGGCCTCGTCATGCCCGACGCGGACCTAGCCATGTCCGAGAGTTGCCTTGTCATGACCTTCTCATGCCCGACGATGGCCTTGTCATGCCCGACGATTGCCTTGCCATGCTTGACGCTGGCCTTGCCATGCCCGACAATGGCCTTGTCATGCCCGACGATGGCCTTGTCATGCCCGACGATTGCCTTGCCATGCTTGACGCTGGCCTTGCCATGCCCGACAATCACCTTGCCATGTCCGAGAGTGTCCTTGCCATGACCTTGTAATGACCGACGATGGCCTCGCCATGCCCGACGATGGCATTGTCATGTCGGACGATGGCCTTGTCATGCCCGACGATTGCCTTGTCATGCCCGACGATGGCCTTGTCATGCTTGACGATTGCATTGTCATTCCCGACGATGGCCTTGTCATGCCCGACGCTGGCCTTGCCATGTCCAAGAGTTGTCTTGTCATGACCTTGTCATGCCCGACGCTGGCCTTGTCATGCCCGACGAAGGCGTCGCCATGTCCGACGATGGCCTTGTCATGCCCGACGCGGGCCTAGCCATGTCCGAGAGTTGCCTTGTCATGACCTTGTCATGCCCGATGATGGCCTTGTCATGCCCGACGATTGCCTTGCCATGCTTGACGCTGGCCTTGCCATGCCCTACAATGGCCTTGCCATGTCCGAGAGTGTCCTTGCCATGACCTTGTAATGCCCGAAGATGGCCTCGCCATGCCCGACGATGGCATTGTCATGTCGGACGATGGTCTTGTCATGCCCGACGATTGCCTTGTCATGCCCGACGATGGCCTTGTCATGCTTGACGATTGCCTTGCCATGCTTGACGCTGGCCTTGTCATGCCCGACGATGCCCTCACCATGCCCGACGATGGCCTTGTCATGCCCAATGCGGGCCTAGCCATGTCCGAGAGTTGCCTTGCCATGACCTTGTCATGCCCGACGATGGCCTTGTCACGCCCGACGATTGCCTTGGCATGCTTGACGCTGGCCTTGCCATGCCCGACAATGGCCTTGTGTTGCCCGACGATGGCCTTGTCATGCCCGACGATTGCCTTGCCATGCTTGACGCTGGCCTTGCCATGCCCGACAATGGCCTTGCCATGTCCGAGAGTGTCCTTGCCATGACCTTGTAATGCCCGACGATGGCCTCGCCATGCATGACGATGGCATTGTTATGTCGGACGATGGCCTTGTCATGCCCGACGATTGCCTTGTCATGCCCGACGATTGCCTTGCCATGCTTGACGATTGCCTTGCCATGCTTGACGCTGGCCTTGTCATGCCCGACGATGCCCTCACCATGCCCGACGATGGCCTTTTCATGCCCGACGCGGGCCTAGCCATGTCCGAGAGTTGCCTTGTCCTGACCTTGTCATGCCCGACGATGACCTTGTCATGCCCGACGATTGCCTTGCCATGCTTGACGCTGGCCTTGCCATGCCCGACAATGGCCTTGTCATGCCCGACGATGGCCTTGTCATCCCGACGATTGCCTTGCCATGCTTGACGCTGGCCTTGCCATGCCCGACAATGGCCTTGCCATGTCCGAGAGTGTCCTTGCCATGACCTTGTAATGCCCGACGATGGCCTCGCCATGCCCGACGATGGCATTGTCATATCGGACGATGGCCTTGTCTTGCCCGACGATTGCCTTGTCATGCCCGACGATGGCCTTGTCATGCTTGACGATTGCATTGTCATTCCCGACAATGGCCTTGTCATGCCCGACGCTAGCCTTGCCATGTCCGAGAGTTGTCTTGTCATGACCTTGTCATGCCCGACGCTGGCCTTGTCATGCCCGACCATGGCCTTGTCATGCCCGACCATGGCCTTGTCATGCCCGACGATTGCCTTGTCATGCCCATTGCCCGATGATGGCCTTGTCATCCCAAACGATAGCCTTGTAATGCCCGACGATGGCCTTGTCATGCCAAACGATGGCCTTGTCATGCCCGACGATGGCCTTGTCATGCCCGACGATGGCCTTGTCATGCCCGACGAAGGGCTTGTCATGCCCGACGATGGCCTTGTCATGCCCGACGATTGCCTTGCCATGCCCGATGCGGGCCTTGCGATGTCCGAGAGTTGTCTTGTCATTCCCTTGTCATGCCCGACGATTGCCTTGCCATGCTTGACGCTGGCCTTGCCATGCCCGACAATGGCCTTGTCATGCCCGACGATGGCCTTGTCATGCCCGACGATTGCCTTGCCATGCTTGACGCTGGCCTTGCCATGCCCGACAATGGCCTTGCCATGTCCGAGAGTGTCCTTGCCATGACCTTGTAATGCCCGACGATGGCCTCGCCATGCCCGACGATGGCATTGTCATGTCGGACGATGGTCTTGTCATGCCCGACGATTGCCTTGTCATGCCCGACGATGGCCTTGTCATGCTTGACGATTGCATTGTCATTCCCGACGATGGCCTTGTCATGCCCGACGCTAGCCTTGCCATGTCCGAGAATTGTCTTGTCATGACCTTGTCATGCCCGACGCTGGCCTTGTCATGCCCGACGAAGGCGTCGCCATGTCCGAGAGTGGCATTGGCATAGCCTTGTCAAGCGTGACGATGGCCTTGCCATGCACGACGCTGGTCTTGTCATGCCCGACGCTTGCCTTGTCATGCCCGATGATGGACTTGTCATGCTCGACGCTGGCATTGACATGCCCTTTTTGATGTCCCACGATGCCCTCACCATGCCCGACGCTGGCCTTGTCATGTCCGACGATGGCCTTGTCATGCCCGACGATGGCCTTGTCATGCCCGAAGATGGCCTTCTCATGCCCGACGCGGGCCTAGCCATGTCCGAGAGTTGCCTTGTCATGACCTTGTCATGCCCGACGATGGCCTTTTCATGCCCGACGATTGCCTTGCCATGCTTGACGCTGGCCTTGCCAAGCCCGACAATGGCCTTGTCATGCCCGTCGATGGCCTTGTCATGCCCGACGATTGCCTTGCCATGCTTGACGCTGGCCTTGCCATGCCCGACAATGGCCTTGCCATGTCCGAGAGTGTCTTTGCCATGACCTTGTAATGCCCGACGATGGCCTCGCCATGCCCGACGATGGCATTGTCATGTCGGACGATGGTCTTGTCATGCCCGACGATTGCCTTGTCATGCCCGACGATGGCCTTGTCATGCTTGACGATTGCCTTGCCGCCCGACGATGGCCTTGTCATGCCCAACGCGGGCCTAGCCATGTCCGAGAGTTGCCTTGTCATGACCTTGTCATGCCCGACGATGGCCTTGTCATGCCCGACGATTGCCTTGCCATGCTTGACGCTGGCCTTGCCATGCCCGACAATGGCCTTGTCATGCCCGACGATGGCCTTGTCATGCCCGACGATTGCCTTGCCATTCTTGACGCTGGCTTTGCCATGCCCGACAATGGCCTTGCCATGTCCGAGAGTGTCCTTGCCATGACCTTGTAATGCCCGACGATGGCCTCGCCATGCCCGACGATGGCATTGTCATGTCGGACGATGGCCTTGTCATGCCCGACGATTGCCTTGTCATGCCCGACGATGGCCTTGTCATGCTTGACGATTGCATTGTCATGCCCGACGATGGCCTTGTCATGCTCGACGCTGGCATTGACATGCCCTTTTTGATGTCCCACGATGCCGTCACCATGCCCGACGCTGGCCTTGTCATGTCCGACGATGGCCTTGTCATGCCCGACGATGGCCTTGTCATGCCCGAAGATGGCCTTGTCATGCCCGACGATGGCCTTGTCATGCCCGACGCGGAGCTAGCCATGTCCGAGAGTTGCCTTGTCATGACCTTCTCATGCCCGACGATGGCCTTGTCATGCCCGACGATTGCCTTGCCATGCTTGACGCTGGCCTTGCCAAGCCCGACAATGGCCTTGTCATGCCCGACGATGGCCTTGTCATGCCCGACGATTGCCTTGCCATGCTTGACGCTGGCCTTGCCATGCCCAACAATGGCCTTGCCATGTCCGAGAGTTTCCTTGCCATGACCTTGTAATGCCCGACGATGGCCTCGCCATGTCCGACGATGACATTGTCATGTCGGACGATGGTCTTGTCATGCCCGACGATTGCCTTGTCATGCCCGACGATGGCCTTGTCATGCTTGACGATTGCCTTGCCATGCTTGACGCTGGCCATGTCATGCCCAACGATGCCCTCACCATGCCCGACGATGGCCTTGTCATGCCCATCGCGGGCCTAGCCATGTCCGAGAGTTGCCTTGTCATGACCTTGTCTTGCCCGACGATTGCCTTGCCATGCTTGACGCTGGCCTTGCCATGCCCGACAATGGCCTTGTCATGCCCGACGATGGCCTTGTCATGCCCGACTATTGCCTTGCCATGCTTGACGCTGGCCTTGCCATGCCCGACAATGGCCTTGTCATGCCCGACGATGGCCTTGTCATGCCCGACGATTGCTTTGCCATGCTTGACGCTGGCCTTGCCATGCCCGACAATGTCCTTGCCATGTCCGAGAGTGTCCTTGCCATGACCTTGTAATGCCCGACGATGGCCTCGCCATGCCCGACGATGGCATTGTCATGTCGGACGATGGCCTTGTCATGCCCGACGATTGCCTTGTCATGCCCGACGATTGCCTTGCCATGCTTGACGATTGCCTTGCCATGCTTGACGCTGGCCTTGTCATGCCCGACGATGCCCTCACCATGCCCGACGATGGCCTTGTCATGCCCGACGCGGGCCTAGCCATGTCCGAGAGTTGCCTTGTCATGACCTTGTCATGCCCGACGATGGCCTTGTCATGCCCGACGATGGCCTTGTCATGCCCGACGATTGCCTTGCCATGCTTGACGCTGGCCTTGCCATGCCCGACAATGGCCTTGTCATGCCCGGCGATGGCCTTGTCATGCCCGACGATTGCCTTGCCATGCTTGACGCTGGCCTTTCCATGCCCGACAATGGCCTTGCCATGTCTGAGAGTGTCCTTGCCATGACCTTGTAATGCCCGACGATGGCCTCGCCATGCCCGACGATGGCATTGTCATGTCGGACGATGGCCTTGTCGTGCCCGACGATTGCCTTGTCATGCCCGACGATGGCCTTGTCATGCTTGGCGATTGCATTGTCATTCCCGACGATGGCCTGGTCATGCCCGACGCTGTCCTTGCCCTGTCCGAGAGTTGTCTTGTCATGACCTTGTCATGCCCGACGCTGGCCTTGTCATGCCCGACGAAGGCGTCGCCATGTCCGAGAGTGGCATTGGCATAGCCTTGTCAAGCGTGACGATGGCCTTGCCATGCACGAC
Organism: Fagopyrum homotropicum; assembly: GCA_033239125.1. Taxonomy (NCBI): domain Eukaryota; kingdom Viridiplantae; phylum Streptophyta; class Magnoliopsida; order Caryophyllales; family Polygonaceae; genus Fagopyrum; species Fagopyrum homotropicum. The sequence continues at coordinate 74,128,036 of BSWB01000007.1, forward strand.
GCTGGCCTTGTCATGCCCGACGCTTGCCTTGTCATGCCCGACGATGGCCTTGTCATGCTCGACGCTGGCATTGACATGCCCTTTTTGATGTCCCACGATGCCCTCACCATGCCCGACGCTGGCCTTGTCATGTCCGACGATGGCCTTGTCATGCCCGACGATGGCCTTGTCATGCCCGAAGATGGCCTTGTCATGCCCGACGATGGCCTTGTCATGCCCGACGCGGGCCTAGCCATGTCCGAGAGTTGCCTTGTCATGACCTTCTCATGCCCGACGATGGCCTTGTCATGCCCGACGATTGCCTTGCCATGCTTGACGCTGGCCTTGCCATGCCCGACAATGGCCTTGTCATGCCCGACGATGGCCTTGTCATGCCCGACGATTGCCTTGCCATGCTTGACGCTGGCCTTGCCATGCCCGACAATGGCCTTGCCATGTCCGAGAGTGTCCTTGCCATGACCTTGTAATGCCCGACGATGGCCTCGCCATGCCCGACGATGGCATTGTCATGTCGGACGATGGCCTTGTCATGCCCGACGATTGCCTTGTCATGCCCGACGATTGCCTTGCCATGCTTGACGATTGCCTTGCCATGCTTGACGCTGGCCTTGTCATGCCCGACGATGCCCTCACCATGCCCGACGATGGCCTTGTCATGCCCGACGCGGGCCTAGCCATGTCCGAGAGTTGCCTTGTCATGACCTTGTCATGCCCGACGATGGCCTTGTCATGCCCGACGATGGCCTTGTCATGCCCGACGATTGCCTTGCCATGCTTGACGCTGGCCTTGCCATGCCCGACAATGGCCTTGTCATGCCCGACGATGGCCTTGTCATGCCCGACGATTGCCTTGCCATGCTTGACGCTGGCCTTTCCATGCCCGACAATGGCCTTGCCATGTCTGAGAGTGTCCTTGCCATGACCTTGTAATGCCCGACGATGGCCTCGCCATGCCCGACGATGGCATTGTCATGTCGGACGATGGCCTTGTCATGCCCGACGATTGCCTTGTCATGCCCGACGATGGCCTTGTCATGCTTGGCGATTGCATTGTCATTCCCGACGATGGCCTGGTCATGCCCGACGCTGGCCTTGCCATGTCCGAGAGTTGTCTTGTCATGACCTTGTCATGCCCGACGCTGGCCTTGTCATGCCCGACGAAGGCGTCGCCATGTCCGAGAGTGGCATTGGCATAGCCTTGTCAAGCGTGACGATGTCCTTCCATGCACGACGCTGGCCTTGTCATGCCCGACGCTTGCCTTGTCATGCCCGACGATGGCCTTGTCATGCTCGACGCTGGCATTGACATGCCCTTTTTGATGTCCCACGATGCCGTCACCATGCCCGACGCTGGCCTTGTCATGTCCGACGATGGCCTTGTCATGCCCGACGATGGCCTTGTCATGCCCGAAGATGGCCTTGTCATGCCCGACGATGGCCTTGTCATGCCCGACGCGGAGCTAGCCATGTCCGAGAGTTGCCTTGTCATGACCTTCTCATGCCCGACGATGGCCTTGTCATGCCCGACGATTGCCTTGCCATGCTTGACGCTGGCCTTGCCATGCCCGACAATGGCCTTGTCATGCCCGACGATGGCCTTGTCATGCCCGACGATTGCCTTGCCATGCTTGACGCTGGCCTTGCCATGCCCGACAATGGCCTTGCCATGTCCGAGAGTGCCCTTGCCATGACCTTGTAATGACCGACGATTGCCTTGCCATGCCCGACGCTGGCCTTGCCATGTACGAGAGTTGTCTTGTCATGCCCTTGTCATGCCCGACGATGGCCTTGCCATGCTTGACGCTGGCCTTGTCATGCCTAACGATGGCCCTGCCATGCCCGACGATGGCTTTGACATGCCCGAGGATGGCCTTGCCCTGTCCGAGAGTTGTCTTGTCATGACCTTGTCATGCCCGACGATGGCCTCGCCATGCCCGACGATTGCATTGTCATGTCCGACGATGGCCTTGTCATGCCCGACGATGGCCCTGTCACGCCCGACGATGGCCTTGTCATGCCCGACGAAGGTCTTATCATGCCCGACGATGGCCTTGCCATGCCCGACGATGGCCTTGTCATGCCCGACGATGGCCTTGTCATCCCGACGATTGCCTTGTCATCCTGATGATTGCCTTACCATGCCCAACGACTGCTTTTCCATGCCCAACGTTGGACTTGCCATGCCCGATGATGGCCTTGTCATGTCCGAAGATGGCCTTGTCATGCCCGACGATGGCCTTTTCATGCCCAACGATGGCCTTGTCTTGCCCAAAGATGGCCTTGTCATGCCCGACGATGGCCTTGTCATGCCCGACGAAGGTCTTATCATGCCCGACGATGGCCTTGCCATGCCCGACGATGGCCTTGTCATACCCGACGATGGCCTTGTCATCCCGACGATTGCCTTGTCATCCCGACGATTGCCTTACCATGCCCAACGATTGCTTTTCCATGCCCAACGTTGGACTTGCCATGCCCGATGATGGCCTTGTCATGTCCGAAGATGGCCTTGTCATGCCCGACGATGGCCTTTTCATGCCCAACGATGGCCTTGTCTTGCCCGAAGATGGCCTTGCCATTCCCGACGATGGCCTTGTCATGCCCGACGATGGCTTTTCCATGTCCGAGTGTTGCGTTGTCATGACCTTGTCAAGCCCGACGATGGCCTTGGAATGCCCGACGCTGGTCTTGTCATGCCCGACGATGGCCTTGCCATGCCCGGCGATGGCCTTGCCATGTCCAAGAGTTGCCTTGTCATGACCTTGTTATGCCGAATGATGGCCTCGCCATGCCGGACGATGGCCTTGCCATGCCCGACGCTGGCCTTGTCATGACCTACGACGGCCTCGCCATATCCGAGAGTGGCATTGTCATGGCCTTGTCATGCCCGACGATGGTCTTGTGATGCCCGACGATGGCCTTGCCATGCCCGACGCTGGCCTTGCCATGTCGGACGATGGCCTTGTCAGGCCCGACGCTAGCCTTGTCATGCCCAACGATTGCCTTATCTTGCCCGACGATTGCCTTGTCATGCCAGACGATGGCCTTGTCATGCCTGACCATGGCCTTGTCATGCCCGACGATTGCCTTATCATGCCCATTGCCCGATGATGGCCTTGTCATCCCAAACGATAGCCTTGTGATGCCCGACGATGGCCTTGTCATGCCAAGCGATGGCCTTGCCATGCCCGACGATAGCCTTGTCATGCCCGACGAAGGGCTTGTCATGCCCGATGATGGCCTTGTCATGCCCGACGATGGCCTTGTCATGCCCGACGATTGCCTTGCCATGCCCGACGTTGGCCTCGCCATGTCCGAGAGTTGTCTTGCCATGCCCTTGTCATGCCAGACGATGGCCTTGCCATGCTTGACGTTGGCTTTGTCATGGCTAACGATGGCCTTGCCATGCCCGACGATGGCCTTGACATGCCCGAGGATGGCCTTGCCCTGTCCGAGAGTTGCCTTGTCATGACCTTGTCATGCCCGACGATGGTCTCGCCATGCCTGACGATTGCGTTGTCATGTCCGACGATGGCCTTGTCATGCCCGACGATGGCCTTGTCACGCCCGACGATGGCCTTGTCATGCCCGACGAAGGTCTTATCATGCCCGACGATGGACTTGTCATGCCCGACGATGGCCTTGTCCTGCCCGACGATTGCCTTGCCATGCCCGACGTTGGCCTTGCCATGTCCGAGAGTTGTCTTGTCATGCCCTTGTCATGCCCGACGATGGCCTTGCCATGCTTGACGCTGGCCTTGTCATGCCTAACGATGGCCTTGCCATGCCCGTCGATGGCCTTGCCATGCCCGACGATGGTCTCGCCATGCCCGACGATTGCGTTGTCATGTCCGACGATGGCCTTGTCATTCCCGACGATGGTCTTGTCACGCCCGACGATGGCCTTTTCATGCCCGACGAAGGTCTTATCATGCCCGACGATGGCCTTGTCATGCCCGACGATGGCCTTGTCATGCCCAACGATGGCCTTGTCATCCCGACGATTGCCTTACCATGCCCGACGATGGCCTTGCCATGCCCGACGATGGCCTTGTCATGCCCGACGATGGCCTTGTCATGCACGACGATGGACTTTTCATGCCCGACGATGGGCTTGTCATGCCCGACGATGGCCTTGCTATGCCCGACCCTGGCCTTTTCATGTCCAACGATGGCCATGTCATGCCCGATGATGGCCTTGTCATGTGCGAGAGTTGCCTTGTCATGCCCTTGTCATGCCCGACGATGGCCTTGTCATGCCCGACGATGGCCTTGCCATGTCCGAGAGTTGCCTTTTCATGCCCTTGCCATGTCCGATAGTTGCCTTGTGATGCCCGACGATGGCCTTGTCAAGGCTGACGCTGGCCTTGCCATGTCCGAGAGTTGCCTTGTCCTGATCTTGTCATGCCCGACGCTGGCCTTGTCATGCCCGACGATGGCCTCGCCATGTTCAAAAGTGGCAATGTCATGGCCTTGTCATGCCCGACGATGGACTTGTCATGCCCGACGACGGCCTTGTCATGCCCGACGATGGCGTTGTCATGCCCGACGATGGCCTTGCTATGCCCGACACTGGCATTTTCATGTCCGACGATGGCCTTGCCATTCCCGAAGATGGCTTTGTCATGCCCGACGTTGGCCTTGTCATGCCCGACGATGACCTTTTCATGCCCGACGCTGGCCTTGCCATGTCCGAGAGTTGCCTTGTCATGACCTTGTCATGCCCGACGATGGCCTTGCCATGCCCGACGCTGGCCCTGTCATGCCCCACGATGGCCTTGCCATGCCCGACGATGGCCTTGTCATGCCCGACGCTGGCATTGTCATATCCGACGATGGCCTTGTCATGCCCGACGATGGCCTTGACATGCCCGAGGATGGCCTTGCCCTGTCCGAGAGTTGCCTTGTCATGACCTTGTCATGCCCGACGATGGTCTCGCCATGCCCGACGGTGGCCTCGCCATGTCCGAGAGTGGCATTGTCATGTCCGACGATGGCCTTGTCACGCCCGACGATAGCCTTGTCATGCCCGACGAAGGTCTTATCATGCCCGACGATGGCCTTGTCATGCCCGACGATGGCCTTGTCATCCCGACGATTGCCTTACCATGCCCGACGATGGCCTTGCCATGCCCGACGATGGCCTTGGCATGCCCGACGATGGCCTTGTCATGCACGAAGATGGACTTTTCATGCCCGACGATGGGCTTGTCATGCCCGACGATGGCCTTGCTATGCCCGACCCTGGCCTTTTCATGTCCAACGATGGCCATGCCATGCCCGACGCTGGCCTTGCCATGTGCGAGAGTTGCCTTGTCATGCCCTTGTCATGCCCGACGATGGCCTTGTCATGCCCGACGCTGGCCTTGCCATGTCCGAGAGTTGCCTTGTCATGCCCTTTCCATGTCCGAGAGTTGCCTTGTCATGCCCGACGATGGCCTTGTCATGCCCGACCATGACCTTGTCATGCCCGACGATTGCCTTGTCATGCCCATTGCTCGATGATGGCCTTGTCATCCCAAACGATAGCCTTGTGATGCCCGACGATGGCCTTGTCATGCCATACGATGGCCTTGTCATGCCCGACGAAGGGCTTGTCATGCCCGATGATGGCCTTGTCATGCCCGACGATGGCCTTGTCATGCCCGACGATTGCCTTGCCATGCCCGACGCTGGCCTTGCCATGTCCGAGATTTGTCTTGTCATGCCCTTGTCATGCCCGACGATGGCCTTGCCATGCTTGACGCTGGCCTTGTCATGCCTAACGATGGCCTTGACATGCCCGACGATGTCCTTAACATGCCCGAGGATGGCCTTGCCCTGTCCGAGAGTTGCCTTGTCATGACCTTGTCATGCCCGACGATGGCCTCCCCATGCCCGACGATTGCATTGTCATGTCCGACGATGGCCTTGTCATGCCCGACGATGGCCTTGTCACGCCCGACGCTGGCCTTGCCATGTCCGAGAGTTGCCTTGTCATGACCTTGTCATGCCCGACGATGGCCTTGCCATGCCCGACGATGGCCTTGCCATGCCCGACGCTGGTCTTGTCATGCCCAACGCTGGCCTTGCCATGCCCGATAGTGGCATGGTCATGCTCGACGCTTGCCTTGTCATGACCGACGACGGCCTCGCCATGTCCGAGAGTGGCATTGTCATGGCCTTGTCATGCCCGACGATGGTCTTCAGATGCCCGACGATGGCCTTCCCATGCCCGACGCTGGCCTTGCCATGTCGGACGATGGCCTTGTCAGGCCCGACGCTAGCCTTGTCATGCCCAATGATTGCCTTGTCTTGCCCGACAATGGCTTTGTCATGCGTGACGATGGCCTTGTCATGCCCGACCATGGCCTTGTCATGCCCGACGATTGTCTTGTCATGCCCATTGCCCGACGATGGCCTTGTCATCCCAAACGATAGCCTTGTGATGCCCGACGATGGCCTTGTCATGCCAAATGATGGCCTTTTTACGCCCGATGATGGCCTTGTGATGCCCAACGATTGCCTTGTCATTCCCGAAGCTGGTCTTGCCATGTACGAGAGTTGTCTTGTCATGCCCTTGTTACTCCCGACGATGGCCTTGCCATGCCTGACGTTGGCCTTGTGATGCCTAACGATGGCCTTGCCATGCCCGACGATGGCATTGACATGCCTGACGATGGCCTCGCCATGCCCAACGATGGCATTGTCATGTCGGACGATGCCCTTGTCATGCCCGACGATGGCCTTGTCATGCCCGACGATGGCCCTGTCATGCCCGACGAAGGGCTTGTCATGCCCGACGATGGCCTTGTCATGCCCGACGATGGCCTTGTCATGCCCGACGATGGCCTTGTCATGCCCGACGATTGCCTTACCATGCCCAACGATTGCCTTGCCATGCCCGACGTTGGACTTGCCATGCCCGTATATGGCCTTGTCATGCCCGACGATGGCCTTGTCATGCCCGACGATGGCCTTTTCATGCCCAACGATGGCCTTGTCTTGCCCGAAGATGGCCTTGTCAAGCCCGATGATGGCCTTGTCATGCCCGACGATGGCCTTGTCCTGCCCGACGCTGGCTTTGCCATGTCCGAGAGTTGCCTTGTCATGACCTTGTCATGCCCGACGATGGCCTTGCCATGCCCGACGCTTGTCTTGTCATGCCCGACGATGGCCTTGCCATGCCCGGCGATGGCCTTGCCATGTCCAAGAGTTGCCTTGTCATGACCTTGTTATGCCTGATGATGGCCTCGCCATGCCCGACGATGGCCTTGCCAAGCCCGACGCTGGCCTTGTCATGACCTACGACGGCCTCGCCATGTCCGAGAGTGGCATTGTCATGGCCTTGTCATGCCCGACGATGGTCTTGTGATGCCCGACGATGGCCTTGCCATGTCCGACGTTGGCCTTGCCATGTCGGACGATGGCCTTGTCAGGCCCGACGCTAGCCTTGTCATGCCAACGATTGCCTTGTCTTTCCCGACGATTGCCTTGTCATGCCCATTGCCCGATAATGGCCTTGTCATCCCAAACGATAGCCTTGTGATGCCCGACGATGGCCTTGTCATGCCAAACAATGGCCCTGTCATGCCCGACGAAGGGCTTGTCATGCCCGATGATGGCCTTGTCATGCCCGACGATGGCCTTGTGATGCTCAACGATTGCCTTGTCTTGCCCGACGCTGGTCTTGCCATGTCCGAGAGTTGTCTTGTCATGCCCTTGTCATGCCCGACGATGGCCTTGCCATGCCTGACGCTGGCCTTGTCATGCCTAACGATGGCCTTGCCATGCCCGACGATGCCTTGACATGCCCGACGATGGCCTTGCCATGTCCGAGAGTGTCCTTGCCATGACCTTGTCATGCCCGACGATGGCCTCGTCATGCCCGACGATGGCCTTGTTGTCAAGCCTGATGATGGCCTTGTCATGCCCGACGATGGCCTTGTCCTGCCCGACGCTGGCTTTGCCATGTCCGAGAGTTGCCTTGTCATGACCTTGTCATGCCCGACGATGGCCTTGCCATGCCCGACGATGGCCTTGTCATGCCCGACGATGGCCTTGTCATCCCGACAATTGCCTTGTCATCCCGACGATTGCCTTACCATGCCCAACGATTGCTTTTCCATGCCCAACGTTGGACTTGCCATGCCCGATGATGGCCTTGTCATGTCCGAAGATGGCCTTGTCATGCCCGACGATGGCCTTTTCATGCCCAACGATGGCCTTTTCATGCCCAACGATGGCCTTGTCTTGCCCGAAAATGGCCTTGTCATGCCCGACGATGGCCTTGTCATGCCCGACGAAGGTCTTACCATGCCCAACGATTGCCTTTCCATGCCCGACGTTGGACTTGCTATGCCCGATGATGGCCTTGTCATGCCCGACGATGACCTTGTCATGCCCGACAGTGGCCTTTTCATGCCCAACGATGGCCTTGTTGTCAAGCCTGATGATGGCCTTGTCATGCCCGACGATGGCCTTGTCCTGCCCGACGCTGGCTTTGCCATGTCCGAGAGTTGCCTTGTCATGACCTTGTCATGCCCGACGATGGCCTTGCCATGCCCGACGATGGCCTTGTCATGCCCGACGATGGCCTTGTCATCCCGACAATTGCCTTGTCATCCCGACGATTGCCTTACCATGCCCAACGATTGCTTTTCCATGCCCAACGTTGGACTTGCCATGCCCGATGATGGCCTTGTCATGTCCGAAGATGGCCTTGTCATGCCCGACGATGGCCTTTTCATGCCCAACGATGGCCTTGTCTTGCCCGAAGATGGCCTTGTCATGCCCGACGATGGCCTTGTCATGCCCGACCAAGGTCTTATCATGCCCGACGATGGCCTTGCCATGCCCGACGATGGCCTTGTCATACCCGACGATGGCCTTGTCATCCCGACGATTGCCTTGTCATCCCGACGATTGCCTTACCATGCCCAACGATTGCTTTTCCATGCCCAACGTTGGACTTGCCATGCCCGATGATGGCCTTGTCATGTCCGAAGATGGCCTTGTCATGCCCGACGATGGCCTTTTCATGCACAACGATGGCCTTGTCTTGCCCGAAGATGGCCTTGTCATGCCCGACGATGGCCTTGTCATGCCCGACGATGGCTTTTCCATGTCCGAGTGTTGCGTTGTCATGACCTTGTCATGCCCGACGATGGCCTTGCAATGCCCGACGCTGGTCTTGTCATGCCCGACGATGGCCTTGCCATGCCCGGCGATGGCCTTGCCATGTCCAAGAGTTGCCTTGTCATGACCTTGTTATGCCGAATGATGGCCTCGCCATGCCGGACGATGGCCTTGCCATGCCCGACGCTGGCCTTGTCATGACCTACGACGGCCTCGCCATGTCCGAGAGTGGCATTGTCATGGCCTTGTCATGCCCGACGATGGTCTTGTGATGCCCGACGATGGCCTTGCCATGCCCGACGCTGGCCTTGCCATGTCGGACGATGGCCTTGTCAGGCCCGACGCTAGCCTTGTCATGCCCAACGATTGCCTTATCTTGCCCGACGATTGCCTTGTCATGCCAGACGATGGCCTTGTCATGCCTGACCATGGCCTTGTCATGCCCGACGATTGCCTTATCATGCCCATTGCCCGATGATGGCCTTGTCATCCCAAACGATAGCCTTGTGATGCCCGACGATGGCCTTGTCATGCCAAACGATGGTCTTGTCATGCTCGACGATGGCCTTGTCATGCCCGACGAAGGGCTTGTCATGCCCGATGATGGCCTTGTCATGCCCGATGATGGCCTTGTCATGCCCGACGATTGCCTTGCCATGCCCGACGTTGGCCTCGCCATGTCCGAGAGTTGTCTTGTCATGCCCTTGTCATGCCAGACGATGGCCTTGCCATGCTTGATGTTGGCTTTGTCATGGCTAACGATGGCCTTGCCATGCCCGACGATGGCCTTGACATGCCCGAGGATGGCCTTGCCTTGTCCGAGAGTTGCCTTGTCATGACCTTGTCATGCCCGACGATGGTCTCTCCATGCTTGACGATTGCGTTGTCAAGTCCGACGATGGCCTTGTCATGCCCGACGATGGCCTTGTCACGCCCGACGATGGCCTTGTCATGCCCGACGAAGTTCTTATCATGCCCGACGATGGACTTGTCATGCCCGACGATGGCCTTGTCCTGCCCGACGATTGTCTTGCCATGCCCGACGTTGGCCTTGCCATGTCCGAGAGTTGTCTTGTCATGCCCTTGTCATGCCCGACGATGGCCTTGCCATGCTTGACGCTGGCCTTGTCATGCCTAACGATGGCCTTGCCATGCCCGACGATGGCCTTGCCATGCCCGACGATGGTCTCGCCATGCCCGACGATTGCGTTGTCATGTCCGACGATGGCCTTGTCATTCCCGACGATGGTCTTGTCACGCCCGACGATGGCCTTTTCATGCCCGACGAAGGTCTCATCATGCCCGACGATGCCCTTGTCATGCCCGACGATGGCCTTGTCATGCCCAACGATGGCCTTGTCATCCCGACGATTGCCTTACCATGCCCGACGATGGCCTTGACATGCCCGACGATGGCCTTGCCATGTGCAAGGCCATTGTCAAGGCCTCGCCATGTTCAAAAGTGGCATTGTCATGGCCTTGTCATGCCCGACGATGGCCTTGTCATGCCCGACGACGGCCTTGTCATGCCCGACAATTGCCTTGCCATGCTTGACGCTGGCCTTGCCATGCCCGACAATGGCCTTGGCATGCCCGACGATGGTCTTGTCATGCCAAACGATGGCCTTGTCATGCCCGACGATGGCCTTGCTATGCCCAACACTGGCATTTTCATGTCCGACGATGGCCTTGCCAGTCCCGAAGATGACCTTTTCATGCCCGACGCTGGCCTTGCAATGTCCGAGAGTTGCCTTGTCATGACCTTGTCATGCCCGACGATGGCCTTGCCATGCCCGACGCTGGCCCTGTCATGCCCCACGATGGCCTTGCCATGCCCGACGATGGCCTTGTCATGCCCGACGCTGGCATTGTCATATCCGACGATGGCCTTGTCATGCCCGACGATGGCCTTGACATGCCCGAGGATGGCCTTGCCCTGTCCGAGAGTTGCCTTGTCATGACCTTGTCATGCCCGACGATGGTCTCGCCATGCCCGACGGTGGCCTCGCCATGTCCGAGAGTGGCATTGTCATGTCCGACGATGGCCTTGTCACGCCCGACGATAGCCTTGTCATGCCCGACGAAGGTCTTATCATGCCCGACGATGGCCTTGGCATGCCCGACGATGGCCTTGTCATGCACGAAGATGGACTTTTCATGCCCAACGATGGGCTTGTCATGCCCGACGATGGCCTTGCTATGCCCAACCCTGGCCTTTTCATGTCCAACGATGGCCATGCCATGCCCGACGCTGGCCTTTCCATGTGCGAGAGTTGCCTTGTTATGCCCTTGTCATGCCCGACGATGGCCTTGTCATGCCCGACGCTGGCCTTGCCATGTCCGAGAGTTGCCTTGTCATTCCCTTTCCATGTCCGAGAGTTGCCTTGTCATGCCCGACGATGGCCTTGTCATGCCCGACCATGGCCTTGTCATGCCCGACGATTGCCTTGTCATGCCCATTGCCCGATGATGGCCTTGTCATCCCAAACGATAGCTTTGTGATGCTCGACGATGGCCTTGTCATGCCATACGATGGCCTTGTCATGCCCGACGAAGGGCTTGTCATGCCCGATGATGGCCTTGTCATGCCCGACGATGGCCTTGTCATGCCCGACGATTGCCTTGCCATGCCCGACGCTGGCCTTGCCATGTCCGAGATTTGTCTTGTCATGCCCTTGTCATGCCCGACGATGGCCTTGCCATGCTTGACGCTGGCCTTGTCATGCCTAACGATGGCCTTGCCATGCCCGACGATGTCCTTGACATGCCCGAGGATGGCCTTGCCCTGTCCGAGAGTTGCCTTGTCATGACCTTGTCATGCCCGACGATGGCCTCCCCATGCCCGACGATTGCATTGTCATGTCCGACGATGGCCTTGTCATGCCCGACGATGGCCCTGTAACGCCCGACGCTGGCCTTGCCATGTCCGAGAGTTGCCTTGTCATGACCTTGTCATGCCCGACGATGGCCTTGCCATGCCCGACGCTGGTCTTGTAATGCCCAACGCTGGCCTTGCCATGCCCGATAGTGGCATGGTCATGCTCGACGCTTGCCTTGTCATGACCGACGACGGCCTCGCCATGTCCGAGAGTGGCATTGTCATGGCCTTGTCATGCCCGACGATGGTCTTGAGATGCCCGACGATGGCCTTCCCATGCCCGACGCTGGCCTTGCCATGTCGGACGATGGCCTTGTCAGGCCCGACGCTAGCCTTGTCATGCCCAATGATTGCCTTGTCTTGCCCGACAATGGCCTTGTCATGCGTGACGATGGCCTTGTCATGCCCGACCATGGCCTTGTCATGCCCGACGATTGTCTTGTCATGCCCATTGCCCGACGATGGCCTTGTCATCCCAAACGATAGCCTTGTGATGCCCGACGATGGCCTTGTCATGCCAAATGATGGCCTTTTTACGCCCGATGATGGCCTTGTGATGCCCAACGATTGCATTGTCATGCCCGAAGCTGGTCTTGCCATGTACGAGAGTTGTCTTGTCATGCCCTTGTTACTCCCGACGATGGCCTTGCCATGCCTGACGTTGGCCTTGTGATGCATAACGACGGCCTTGCCATGCCCGACGATGGCATTGACATGCCTGACGATGGCCTCGCCATGCCCAACGATGGCATTGTCATGTCGGACGATGCCCTTGTCATGCCCGACGATGGCCTTGTCATGCCCGACGATGGCCCTGTCATGCCCGACGAAGGGCTTGTCGTGCCCGACGATGGCCTTGTCATGCCCGACGATGGCCTTGTCATGCCCGACGATGGCCTTGTCATGCTCGACGATTGCCTTACCATGCCCAACGATTGCCTTGCCATGCCCGACGTTGGACTTGCCATGCCCGTATATGGCCTTGTCATGCCCGACGATGGCCTTGTCATGCCCGACGATGGCCTTTTCATGCCCAACGATGGCCTTGTCTTGCCCGAAGATGGCCTTGTCAAGCCCGATGATGGCCTTGTCATGCCCGACGATGGCCTTGTCCTGCCCGACGCTGGCTTTGCCATGTCCGAGAGTTGCCTTGTCATGACCTTGTCATGCCCGACGATGGTCTTGCCATGCCCGACGCTTGTCTTGTCATGCCGGACGATGGCCTTGCCATGCCCGGCGATGGCCTTGCCATGTCCAAGAGTTGCCTTGTAATGACCTTGTTATGCCTGATGATGGCCTCGCCATGCCCGACGATGGCCTTGCCAAGCCCGACGCTGGCCTTGTCATGACCTACGACGGCCTCGCCATGTCCGAGAGTGGCATTGTCATGGCCTTGTCATGCCCGACGATGGTCTTGTGATGCCCGACGATGGCCTTGCTATGTCCGACGTTGGCCTTGCCATGTCGGACGATGGCCTTGTCAGGCCCGACGCTAGCCTTGTCATGCCAACGATTGCCTTGTCTTTCCCAACGATTGCCTTGTCATGCCCGACGATGGCCTTGTCATGCCCGACCATGGCCTTGTCATGCCCGACGATTGCCTTGTCATGCCCATTGCCCGATAATGGCCTTTTCATCCCAAACGATAGCCTTGTGATGCCCGACGATGGCCTTGTCATGCCAAACAATGGCCTTGTCATGCCCGACGATGGCCTTGTCATGCCCGACGAAGGGCTTGTCATGCCCGATGATGGCCTTGTCATGCCCGACGATGGCCTTGTGATGCTCAACGATGGCCTTGTCATGCCCGACGATTGCCTTGCCATGCCCGACGCTGGCCTTGCCATGTCCGAGATTTGTCTTGTCATGCCCTTGTCATGCCCGACGATGGCCTTGCCATGCTTGACGCTGGCCTTGTCATGCCTAACGATGGCCTTGCCATGCCCGACGATGTCCTTGACATGCCCGAGGATGGCCTTGCCCTGTCCGAGAGTTGCCTTGTCATGACCTTGTCATGCCCGACGATGGCCTCCCCATGCCCGACGATTGCATTGTCATGTCCGACGATGGCCTTGTCATGCCCGACGATGGCCCTGTAACGCCCGACGTTGGCCTTGCCATGTCCGAGAGTTGCCTTGTCATGACCTTGTCATGCCCGACGATGGCCTTGCCATGCCCGACGCTGGTCTTGTCATGCCCAACGCTGGCCTTGCCATGCCCGATAGTGGCATGGTCATGCTCGACGCTTGCCTTGTCATGACCGACGACGGCCTCGCCATGTCCGAGAGTGGCATTGTCATGGCCTTGTCATGCCCGACGATGGTCTTGAGATGCCCGACGATGGCCTTCCCATGCCCGACGCTGGCCTTGCCATGTCGGACGATGGCCTTGTCAGGCCCGACGCTAGCCTTGTCATGCCCAATGATTGCCTTGTCTTGCCCGACAATGGCCTTGTCATGCGTGACGATGGCCTTGTCATGCCCGACCATGGCCTTGTCATGCCCGACGATTGTCTTGTCATGCCCATTGCCCGACGATGGCCTTGTCATCCCAAACGATAGCCTTGTGATGCCCGACGATGGCCTTGTCATGCCAAATGATGGCCTTTTTACGCCCGATGATGGCCTTGTGATGCCCAACGATTGCATTGTCATGCCCGAAGCTGGTCTTGCCATGTACGAGAGTTGTCTTGTCATGCCCTTGTTACTCCCGACGATGGCCTTGCCATGCCTGACGTTGGCCTTGTGATGCCTAACGACGGCCTTGCCATGCCCGACGATGGCATTGACATGCCTGACGATGGCCTCGCCATACCCAACGATGGCATTGTCATGTCGGACGATGCCCTTGTCATGCCCGACGATGGCCTTGTCATGCCCGACGATGGCCCTGTCATGCCCGACGAAGGGCTTGTCATGCCCGACGATGGCCTTGTCATGCCCGACGATGGCCTTGTCATGCCCGACGATGGCCTTGTCATGCTCGACGATTGCCTTACCATGCCCAACGATTGCCTTGCCATGCCCGACGTTGGACTTGCCATGCCCGTATATGGCCTTGTCATGCCCGACGATGGCCTTGTCATGCCCGACGATGGCCTTTTCATGCCCAACGATGGCCTTGTCTTGCCCGAAGATGGCCTTGTCAAGCCCGATGATGGCCTTGTCATGCCCGACGATGGCCTTGTCCTGCCCGACGCTGGCTTTGCCATGTCCGAGAGTTGCCTTGTCATGACCTTGTCATGCCCGACGATGGTCTTGCCATGCCCGACGCTTGTCTTGTCATGCCGGACGATGGCCTTGCCATGCCCGGCGATGGCCTTGCCATGTCCAAGAGTTGCCTTGTCATGACCTTGTTATGCCTGATGATGGCCTCGCCATGCCCGACGATGGCCTTGCCAAGCCCGACGCTGGCCTTGTCATGACCTACGACGGCCTCGCCATGTCCGAGAGTGGCATTGTCATGGCCTTGTCATGCCCGACGATGGTCTTGTGATGCCCGACGATGGCCTTGCTATGTCCGACGTTGGCCTTGCCATGTCGGACGATGGCCTTGTCAGGCCCGACGCTAGCCTTGTCATGCCAACGATTGCCTTGTCTTTCCCAACGATTGCCTTGTCATGCCCGACCATGGCCTTGTCATGCCCGACGATTGCCTTGTCATGCCCATTGCCCGATAATGGCCTTGTCATCCCAAACGATAGCCTTGTGATGCCCGACGATGGCCTTGTCATGCCAAACAATGGCCTTGTCATGCCCGACGATGGCCTTGTCATGCCCGACGAAGGGCTTGTCATGCCCGATGATGGCCTTGTCATGCCCGACGATGGCCTTGTGATGCTCAACGATTGCCTTGTCATGCCCGACGCTGGTCTTGCCATGTCCGAGAGTTGTCTTGTCATGCCCTTGTCATGCCCGACGATGGCCTTGCCATGCCTGACGCTGGCCTTGTCATGCCTAACGATGGCCTTGCCATGCCCGACGATGCCTTGACATGCCCGACGATGGCCTTGCCATGTCCGAGAGTGTCCTTTCCATGACCTTGTCATGCCAGACGATGGCCTCGTCATGCCCGACGATGGCATTGTCATGTCGGACGATGGCCTTGTCATGCCCGACGATGGCCTTATCATGCCCGACGATGGCCTTGTCATGCCCGACGAAGGGCTTGTCAGGCCCGACGATGGCCTTGTCATGCCCGACGATGGCCTTGTCATGCCCGACGATGGCCTTGTCATCCCGACGATTGCCTTACCATGCCCAACGATTGCCTTTCCATGCCCGACGTTGGACTTGCTATGCCCGATGATGGCCTTGTCATGCCCGACGATGACCTTGTCATGCCCGACAGTGGCCTTTTCATGCCCAACGATGGCCTTGTCTTGCCCGAAGATGGCCTTGTCAAGCCTGATGATGGCCTTGTCATGCCCGACGATGGCCTTGTCCTGCCCGACGCTGGCTTTTCCATGTCCGAGAGTTGCCTTGTCATGACCTTGTCATGCCCGACGATGGCCTTGCCATGCCCGACGAAGGGCTTGTCAGGCCCGACGATGGCCTTTTCATGCCCAACGATGGCCTTGTCTTGCCCGAAAATGGCCTTGTCATGACCTTGTTATGCCCGACGCTGGCCTCGCCATGCCCGAGAGTGGCATTGTCATGCTCGACGCTTGCTTGTCATGACCGACGACGGCCTCGCCATGTCCGAGAGTTCATTGTCATGGCCTTGTCATGCCCGACGATGGCCTTGTCATGCCCGACGATGGCCGTGCCATGCCCGACGCTAGCCTTGCCATGTCGGACGATGGCCTTGTGAGGCCCGACGCTAGCCTTGTCATGCCCAACGATTGCCTTGTCTTGCCCGAAGATTGCCTTGTCATGCCCGAGATGGCCTTGTCATGCCCGACCATGGCCTTGTCATGCCCGACGATTGCCTTGTCACGCCCATTGCCCGAGGATGGCCTTGTCATCCCAAACGATAGCCTTCTGATGCCCGACGATGGTCTTGTCATGCCAAACGATGGCCTTGTCATGACCGACGATGGCCTCGCCATGCCCGATGATTGCATTGTCATGTCGGACGATGGCCTTGTCATGCCCGACGATGGCCTTGTCATGCCCGACGATGGCCTTGTCATGCCCGATGATGGCATTGTCATGTCGGACGATGGCCTTGTCATGCCCGACGATGGCCTTGTCATGCCCGACGATCACCTTGTCATGCCCGACGATGGCCTTGTCATGCCTGACGAAGGGCTTGTCAGGTCCGACAATGGCCTTGTCATGCCCGACGATGGCCTTGTCATGCCCGACGATTACCTTGTCATGCCCGACGATGGCCTTGTCATCCCGACGATTGCCTTACCATGCCCAACGATTGCCTTTCCATGCCCGACGTTGGACTTGCCATGCCCGATGATGGCCTTGTCATGCCCGACGATGGCCTTGCTATGCCCGACACCGGCATTTTCATGTCCGACGCTAGCCTTGTCATGCCCAACGATTGCCTTGTCTTGCCCGACGATTGCCTTGTCATGCCCGACGATGGCCTTGGCATGCCCGACGCTGGTCTTGTCATGCCCGACGATGGCCTTGCCATGCCCGGCGATGGCCTTGCCTTGTCCAAGAGTTGCCTTGTCATGACCTTGTTATGCCCGACGCTGGCCTTGCCATGCCCGAGAGTGGCATTGTCATGCTCGACGCTTGCCTTGTCATGACCAACGACGGCCTCGCCATGTCCGAGAGTTCATTGTCATGGCCTTGTCATGCCCGACGATGGCCTTGTCATGTCCGACGATGGCCGTGCCATGCCCGACGCTGGCCTTGCCATATCGGACGATGGCCTTGTGAGGCCCACCGCTAGCCTTGTCATGCCCAACGATTGCCTTGTCTTGCCCGACGATTGCCTTGTCATGCCCGAGATGGCCTTGTCATGCCCGACCATGGCCTTGTCATGCCCAACGATTGCCTTGTCATGCCCATTGCCCGATGATGGTCTTGCATTGCCCGAAGATGGCCTTGTCATGCCTGACGATGGCCTTGTCATGCCCGACGATGGCCTTGCCATGCTTGACGATGGGCTTGCCATGTCCGAGAGTTGCCTCGTCATGGCCTTGTCATGCCCGACGATGGCCTTGTCCTGCCCGACGATGGCCTTGTCATGCCCGACGATGGCCTTGTCATGCCCGACGATTGACTTGCCATCCTTGACGCTGGCCTTGCCATGCCCGACAATGGCCTTGTCATGACCTACGACGGCCTCGCCATGTCCGAGAGTGGCATTGTCATGGCCTTGTCATGCCCGACGGTGGTCTTGTGATGCCCGATGATGGCCTTGCCATGCCCGATGCTGGCCTTGCCATGTCGGACGATGGCCTTGTCAGGCCCGACGCTAGCCTTGTCATGCCCAACGATTGCCTTGTCTTGCCCGACGATTGCCTTGTCATGCCCGACGATGGCCTTGTCATGCCCGACCATGGCCTTGTCATGCCCGACGATTGCCTTATCATGCCCATTGCCTGATGACGGCCTTGTCATCCCAAACGATAGCCTTGTGTTGCCCGACGATGGCCTTGTCATGCCAAACGATGGCCTTGTCATGCCCGACGAAGGGCTTGTCATGCCCGATGATGGCCTTGTCATGCCCGACGATGGCCTTGTCATGCCCGACGATTGCCTTGCCATACCCGACGCTGGCCTTGCCATGTCCGAGAGTTGTCTTGTCATGCCCTTGTCATGCCCGACGATGGCCTTGCCATGCTTGACGCTGGCCTTGTCATGCCTAACGATGGCCCTGCCATGCCCGACGATTGCCTTGACATGCCCGAGGATTGCCTTGCCCTGTCCGAGAGTTGCCTTGTCATGACCTTGTCCTGCCCGACGATGGCCTCGCCATGCCCGACGATTGCATTGTCATGTCCGACGATGGGCATGTCATGCCCGACGATGGCCCTGTCACGCCCGACGATGGCCTTGTCATGCCCGACGATTGCCTTGCCATACCCGACGCTGGCCTTGCCATGTCCGAGAGTTGTCTTGTCATGCCCTTGTCATGCCCGACGATGGCCTTGCCATGCTTGACGCTGGCCTTGTCATGCCTAACGATGGCCCTGCCATGCCCGACGATTGCCTTGACATGCCCGAGGATTGCCTTGCCCTGTCCGAGAGTTGCCTTGTCATGACCTTGTCCTGCCCGACGATGGCCTCGCCATGCCCGACGATTGCATTGTCATGTCCGACGATGGGCATGTCATGCCCGACGATGGCCCTGTCACGCCCGACGATGGCCTTGTCATGCCCGACGAAGGTCTTATCATGCCCGACGATGGCCTTGTCATGCCCGACGATGGCCTTGTCATGCCCGACGATGGCCTTGTCATGCCCGACGATGGCCTTGTCATCCCGACGATTGCCTTACCATGCCCAACGATTGCCTTTCCATGCCCGACGTTGGACTTGCCATGCCCGATGATGGCCTTGTCATGCCCGACGATGGCCTTGTCATGCCCGACGATGGCTTTTTCATGCCCAACGATGGCCTTGTCTTGCCCGAAGATGGCCTTGTCAAGCCCGATGATGGCCTTGTCATGCCCGACGATGGCCTTGTTTTGCCCGACGCTGGCTTTGCCATGTCCGAGAGTTGCCTTGTCATGACCTTGTCATGCCCGACGATGGCCTTGCCATGCCCGACGCTGGTCTTGTCATGCCCGACGATGGCCTTGCCATGCTCGGCGATGGCCTTGCCATGTCCAAGACTTGCCTTGTCATGACCTTGTTATGCCCGACGCTGGCCTCGCCATGCCCGAGAGTGGCATTGTCATGCTCGACGCTTGCCTTGTCATGACCGACGACGGCCTCGCCATGTCCGAGAGTTCATTGTCATGGCCTTGTCATGCCCGACGATGGCCTTGTCATGCCCGACGATGGCCGTGCCATGCCCGACGCTGGCCTTGCCATGTCGGACGATGGCCGTGCCATGCCCGACGCTGGCCTTGCCATGTCGGACGATGGCCTTGTGAGGCCCGCCGCTAGCCTTGTCATGCCCAACGATTGCCTTGTCTTGCCCGACGATTGCCTTGTCATGCCCGAGATGGCCTTGTCATGCCCGACCATGGCCTTGTCATGCCCGACGATTGCCTTGTCATGCCCATTGCCCGATGATGGCCTTGTCATCCCAAACGATAGCCTTGTGATGCCCGACGATGGCCTTGTCATGCCAAACGATGGCCTTGTCATGCCCGAGGATGGCCTTGTCATGCCCGACGAAGGGCTTGTCATGCCCGATGATCGCCTTGTCATGCCCGACGATGGCCTTGTCATGCCCGACGATTGCCTTGCCATGAACGACGTTGGCCTTGCCATGTACGAGAGTTGTCTTGTCATGCCCTTGTCATGCCCGACGATGGCCTTGCCATGCTTGACGCTGGCCTTGTCATGCCTAACGATGGCCCTGCCATGCCCGACGATGGCCTTGACATGCCCGAGGATGTCCTTGCCCTGTCCGAGAGTTGCCTTGTCATGACCTTGTCATGCCCGACGATGGCCTCGCCATGCCCGACGATTGCATTGTCATGTCCGACGATGGCCTTGTCATGCCCGACGATGGCCCTGTCACGCCCGACGATGGCCTTGTCATGCCCGACGAAGGTCTTATCATGCCAGACGATGGCCTTGCCATGCCCGACGATGGCCTTGTCATGCCCGACGATGGCCTTGTCATCCCGACGATTGCCTTGTCATCCCGACGATTGCCTTACCATGCCCAACGATTGCTTTTCCATGCCCAACGTTGGACTTGCCATGCCCGATGATGGCCTTGTCATGTCCGAAGATGGCCTTGTCATGCCCGACGATGGCCTTTTCATGCCCAACGATGGCCTTGTCTTGCCCGAAGATGGCCTTGTCATGCCCGACGATGGCCTTGTCATGCCCGACGAAGGGCTTGTCATGCCCGATGATCGCCTTGTCATGCCCGACGATGGCCTTGTCATGCCCGACGATTGCCTTGCCATGCCCGACGCTGGCCTTGCCATGTACGAGAGTTGTCTTGTCATGCCCTTGTCATGCCCGACGATGGCCTTGCCATGCTTGACGCTGGCCTTGTCATGCCTAACGATGGCCCTGCCATGCCCGACGATGGCCTTGACATGCCCGAGGATGGCCTTGCCCTGTCCGAGAGTTGCCTTGTCATGACCTTGTCATGCCCGACGATGGCCTCGCCATGCCCGACGATTGCATTGTCATGTCCGACGATGGCCTTGTCATGCCCGACGATGGCCCTGTCACGCCCGACGATGGCCTTGTCATGCCCGACGAAGGTCTTATCATGCCCGACGATGGCCTTGCCATGCCCGACGATGGCATTGTCATGCCCGACGATGGCCTTGTCATCCCGACGATTGCCTTGTCATCACGACGATTGCCTTACCATGCCCAACGATTGCTTTTCCATGCCCAACGTTGGACTTGCCATGCCCGATGATGGCCTTGTCATGTCCGAAGATGGCCTTGTCATGCCCGACGATGGCCTTTTCATGCCCAACGATGGCCTTGTCTTGCCCGAAGATGGCCTTGTCATGCCCGACGATGGCCTTGTCATGCCCGACGAAGGTCTTATCATGCCCGACGATGGCCTTGCCATGCCCGACGATGGCCTTGTCATACCCGATGATGGCCTTGTCATCCCGACGATTGCCTTGTCATCCCGACGATTGCCTTACCATGCCCAACGATTGCTTTTCCATGCCCAACGTTGGACTTGCCATGCCCGATGATGGCCTTGTCATCTCCGAAGATGGCCTTGTCATGCCTGACGATGGCCTTTTCATGCCCAACGATGGCATTGTCTTGCCCGAAGATGGCCTTGTCATGCCCGACGATGGCCTTGTCATGCCCGACGATGGCTTTTCCATGTCCGAGTGTTGCGTTGTCATGACCTTGTCATGCCCCACGATGGCCTTGCAATGCCCGACGCTGGTCTTGTCATGCCCGACGATGGCCTTGCCATGCCCGGCGATGGCCTTGCCATGTCCAAGAGTTGCCTTGTCATGACCTTGTTATGCCGGATGATGGCCTCGCCATGCCGGACGATGGCCTTGCCATGCCCGACGCTGGCCTTGTCATGACCTACGACGGCCTCGCCATGTCCGAGAGTGGCATTGTCATGGCCTTGTCATGCCCGACGATGGTCTTGTGATGCCCGAGGATGGCCTTGCCATGCCCGACGCTGGCCTTGCCATGTCGGACGATGGCCTTGTCAGGCCCGACGCTAGCCTTGTCATGCCCAACGATTGCCTTGTCTTGCCCGACAATTGCCTTGTCATGCCAGACGATGGCCTTGTCATGCCTGACCATGGCCTTGTCATGCCCGACGATTGCCTTATCATGCCCATTGCCCGATGATGGCCTTGTCATCCCAAACGATAGCCTTGTGATGCCCGACGATGGCCTTGTCATGCCAAACGATGGCCTTGTCATGCCCGACGATGGCCTTGTCATGCCCGACGAAGGGCTTGTCATGCCCGATGATGGCCTTGTCATGCCCGACGATGGCCTTGTCATGCCCGACGATTGCCTTGCCATGCCCGACGTTGGCCTCGCCATGTCCGAGAGTTGTCTTGTCATGCCCTTGTCATGCCAGACGATGGCCTTGCCATGCTTGACGTTGGCTTTGTCATGGCTAACGATGGCCTTGCCATGCCCGACGATGGCCTTGACATGCCCGAGGATGGCCTTGCCCTGTCCGAGAGTTGCCTTGTCATGACCTTGTCATGCCCGACGATGGTCTCGCCATGCCTGACGATTGCGTTGTCATGTCCGACGATGGCCTTGTCATGCCCGACGATGGCCTTGTCACGCCCGACGATGGCCTTGTCATGCCCGACGAAGGTCTTATCATGCCCGACGATGGACTTGTCATGCCCGACGATGGCCTTGTCCTGCCCGACGATTGCCTTGCCATGCCCGACGTTGGCCTTGCCATGTCCGAGAGTTGTCTTGTCATGCCCTTGTCATGCCCGACGATGGCCTTGCCATGCTTGACGCTGGCCTTGTCATGCCTAACGATGGCCTTGCCATGCCCGACGATGGCCTTGCCATGCCCGACGATGGTCTCGCCATGCCCGACGATTGCGTTGTCATGTCCGACGATGGCCTTGTCATTCCCGACGATGGTCTTGTCACGCCCGACGATGGCCTTTTCATGCCCGACGAAGGTCTTATCATGCCCGACGATGGCCTTGTCATGCCCGACGATGGCCTTGTCATGCCCAACGATGGCCTTGTCAACCCGACGATTGCCTTACCATGCCCGACGATGGCCTTGCCATGCCCGACGATGGCCTTGTCATGCCCGACGATGGCCTTGTCATGCACGACGATGGACTTTTCATGCCCGACGATGGGCTTGTCATGCCCGACGATGGCCTTGCTATGCCCGACCCTGGCCTTTTCATGTCCAACGATGGCCATGCCATGCCCGACGCTGGCCTTGCCATGTGCGAGAGTTGCCTTGTCATGCCCTTGTCATGCCCGACGATGGCCTTGTCATGCCCGACGATGGCCTTGCCATGTCCGAGAGTTGCCTTTTCATGCCCTTGCCATGTCCGAGAGTTGCCTTGTGATGCCCGACGATGGCCTTGTCAAGGCTGACGCTGGCCTTGCCATGTCCGAGAGTTGCCTTGTCCTGATCTTGTCATGCCCGACGCTGGCCTTGTCATGCCCGACGATGGCCTCGCCATGTTCAAAAGTGGCATTGTCATGGCCTTGTCATGCCCGACGATGGCCTTGTCATGCCCGACGACGGCCTTGTCATGCCCGACGATTGCCTTGCCATGCTTGACGCTGGCCTTGCCATGCCCGACAATGGCCTTGGCATGCCCGAGGATGGACTTTTCATGCCTGACGATGGCGTTGTCATGCCCGACGATGGCCTTGCTATGCCCGACAATGGCATTTTCATGTCCGACGATGGCCTTGCCATTCCCGAAGATGGCTTTCTCATGCCCGACGTTGGCCTTGTCATGCCCGACGATGACCTTTTCATGCCCGACGCTGGCCTTGCCATGTCCGAGAGTTGCCTTGTCATGACCTTGTCATGCCCGACGATGGCCTTGCCATGCCCGACGTTGGCCCTGTCATGCCCCACGATGGCCTTGCCATGCCCGACGATGGCCTTGTCATGCCCGACGCTGGCATTGTCATATCCGACGATGGCCTTGTCATGCCCGACGATGGCCATGACATGCCCGAGGATGGCCTTGCCCTGTCCGAGAGTTGCCTTGTCATGACCTTGTCATGCCCGACGATGGTCTCGCCATGCCCGACGGTGGCCTCGCCATGTCCGAGAGTGGCATTGTCATGTCCGACGATGGCCTTGTCACGCCCGACGATAGCCTTGTCATGCCCGACGAAGGTCTTATCATGCCCGACGATGGCCTTGTCATGCCCGACGATGGCCTTGTCATCCCGACGATGGCCTTGCCATGCCCGACGATGGCCTTGGCATGCCCGACGATGGCCTTGTCATGCATGAAGATGGACTTTTCATGCCCGACGATGGGCTTGTCATGCCCGACGATGGCCTTGCTATGCCCGACCCTGTCCTTTTCATGTCCAACGATGGCCATGCCATGCCCGACGCTGGCCTTGCCATGTGCGAGAGTTGCCTTGTCATGCCCTTGTCATGCCCGACGATGGCCTTGTCATGCCCGACGCTGGCCTTGCCATGTCCGAGAGTTGCCTTGTCATGCCCTTTCCATGTCCGAGAGTTGCCTTGTGATGCCCGACGATGGCCTTGTCAAGGCCGACACTGGCCTTGCCATGTCCGAGAGTTGCCTTGTCCTGATCTTGTCATGCCCGACGCTGGCCTTGTCATTTCCGACGATGGCCTCGCCATGTTCAAAAGTGGCATTGTCATGGCCTTGTCATGCCCGACGATGGCCTTGTCATGCCCGGCGATTGCCTTGCCATGCTTGACGCTGGCCTTGCCATGCCCGACAATGGCCTTGGCATTCCCGACGATGGACTTTTCATGCTTGACGATGGCCTTGTCATGCCCGACGATGGCCTTGCTATGCCCGACACTGGCATTTTCATGTCCGACAATGGCCTTGCCATGCCCGAAGATGGCTTTGTCATGCCCGACGTTGGCCTTGTCATGCCCGACGATGACCTTTTCATGCCCGATGCTGGCCTTGCCATGTCCGAGAGTTGCCTTGTCATGACCTTGTCATGCCCGACGATGGCCTTGCCATGCCCGACGCTGGCCCTGTCATGCCCCACGATGGCCTTGCCATGCCCGACGATGGCCTTGTCATGCTTGACGCTGGCATTGACATGCCCTTTTTGATGCCCGACGATGGCCTTGCCATGCCCGACGCTAGCATTGTCATATCCGACGATGGCCTTGTCATGCCCGACGATGACCTTGTCATGCCCGAAGATGGCCTTGTCATGCCCCACGATGGCCTTGTCATGCCCGACGCTGGCCTTGCTGTTCGCCCCTAGAGGTGTGTGCAAATAAGCTTTAAATTTATAAAACTAGAATCAAGCAAGCGAACCCGCAGTGTACGGATCGATATAGTTAAGCAAGAATTCCAGAGTATCGAACACAGGGATTTGGGTGGAACAAACTCGATTTCAGGTTATCAAGCGGTAAATATGAGACTTTGCAGATATTGGGAAAACAACAATCCTAAAGATCCAAGTATCCAGCTGTGGCAATCGATTCAAGATATACTAATGATGTAAAGACAGAGTTAAGATATGCAAAGGTATACTAATGTAAGGTAATCGTACGGTTGAGGTTCCGAAACCTTATATAGCTCACCCAAAAGACTCTTCCTATACAGGTTGATGAGGCTCAATATAGAAAGGTTCTAAGGACAAGGATTAGCATCAAATACCCAAACCTATGATCTAAGGATCAAGACTAACTTATCCGATTGAGGTTGTTGAGACTCACAATCGAGGTAGAGGTTGTTGAGGCTTCACTACCACCTAGAAAAGACAAGTCTAAACTAAGCTAAAGCGAATCTTTAACTTTGGATCAAGGCAAAAGAAGGCTCGTAAACTTGAGGGAATTACGGTTGGATCTTGAGATTCCACGGTCGTGGAACTCAAGAACAGCCCGTAATTTAGGGTTTATCGGCGACAATTCTCTAACTCTCAGGGTCTAATCTGTTTGCGATCGATCTATCATCATCTAAGCCACAACTATCAACCCTTCACCTTAGAATTGTTAAGGGTTTTTAGCCAATAACAGTCATATTAATATTAATTCAAGATTTAAAAGATAAAAGATGGAAACTTTCAAGAACTATCAACAATCTTCAATTGAATCTCAGAATCGCAGTCAAGAACAAGTGTTTATCAAAAGATTCAAAACGGAATAAGCAATCACAATCTTAAGAAGGAAAGGAAACGGGATGTCAATCCGATCCTAAATCAAACCTAAGCAAGAAGAGGAATCTTCTTGCAAAAATCCTTCAAGAACTTCGATCTTCCACACGAAGATCACAAACAGCAACTCTCCAATACGAACCTTGGAACTTCAATGAAATCTTCAAAATCACCTCCAAGAATGAGGGTTTGTGTGTTGCTAAGCTTGCGTTTTTGCCGCTAAACTTAGGGTTGAAGGGTCGTAAGCCAGGTAGCGAGGTGACGGAATCTTGCTTCATCCGTCCTTTTTATAATGCAGGGCAAAATGTCGGGCCGGCCCGATCTTCAAGAGATCATGGCTTCGAAACGTGGCGAAAGGATTCGCCAAGATCACGGTCGTGGAAGATTCCACGACCGTAATTTTGAGGCGTGGAAACAAACACGGATAGCTTCCACGGCCGTAATATCCTCTGGAATGAACATCGAATTCTGACTCACAATCCACGGCCGTAATTTAGGGTAAAACCGTGATTCTTGCCTTCATTCGTGCATTCCTCAATCTAATACTCCAAATTGCTTCCAAAAGGTGTCCTTGATCTATAGGTACATCAACTCAACTCTCCTTTGCTCGATTTCGTTCGGAAATAGCTCCAAATCACCTATAATCAACATAGAACTCGTGTAGACATCCATATCGACAATATAGGCAATACTAGCTCATATATGCTTAAAGCTCAATCAAAGACTATCGGTATGAATCAATTACGATTGGAAAACGTGCCTAAAATATCACAATATTTCATGCTAACAAATAACCCCATACTTAGCACTTGCTTGTCCCTAAGCAAGGTCTTTCAAAAAGCTTAAAACAAGAGTTAGGATGAAATATGTGTACCTTCTTTTGGATGAAAGTGACTTCTAAAGAATAGATCATTCTCAAACCTTGCTTCAATCGTTTTCAAACTTTCACACACTTAATTAGAGAGTAAGAGGCAAAGAAAAAATCATGAATCAATTTAGCTTCCAAACAAGCATTATAACCTTCAAACATTATCAAAATCAATCATAAGAATTTCAATTTAGATCACTAAGCCATATAACATTCTTTTGATCTTAAGGACTTTCAAAGAAAAGGTCTAGAATATGGAAGGGAAGGAAAACATTAAGGGAGAGTGGTGCATAAATCCGGGAAAGTGGACAACTACCTTCTTCTTCTTTTTGCGGTTTCCGCAACACTTCACTTAGAGCTTCGCTCTCTCCTTTTCATTTTTCGACTTTACTTTTGGAGTTATGGATAGAGGTGCACAAAAACCGAAGCCTAGGAGATTGGCGTTTCTCATTTTTGCGAGATGCCTCAAACCCTTAGCGCACATACCATAATCCGCTAGGAATATCGCTCAATCCGACTTTGGCAAGACACAAACACCCGGCTATGTGAATGGTGCCGAGTTACTCATCGTCATGATTGACTTCCCCAAACCTATAATTTCTTTCTATTCAATTGATTGCAAAAATATGCTCTCATGGCCCTCCCACATCAAACATGCCTTTTTCTCATTCACTTCCCAAGTTCCCGGATGGTAAGGGAGGCTAATATTTCAATGAGGAGTTAGATGATCAAAGGAAGAAGAAAGAAAATATCGAATTGCCTTAATCATTTCAACAAGAAGTATAGGAACTTATAGTGTGATTTCAACTTCAATTTCTTACATGATTTAGGTAATATTTTCACATTATACAACTTGCAAAAGAGGTAAAATTTATTCATTCAATTTCTTTTCGAATTACCATCCTTTCAAGCATGCAATTGTTATCAACTC
Source organism: Fagopyrum homotropicum (assembly GCA_033239125.1). Taxonomy (NCBI): domain Eukaryota; kingdom Viridiplantae; phylum Streptophyta; class Magnoliopsida; order Caryophyllales; family Polygonaceae; genus Fagopyrum; species Fagopyrum homotropicum. The sequence continues at coordinate 74,156,226 of BSWB01000007.1, forward strand.
AATTCGCAAGTAATGATTATCATGGAAATCATATCGATTCGTAGAAGCATCAAATTTTAAAAAATTTTCAATTTTTATGGGTTTTTAAAGTTCTTTTTCATGCAATGCAAGAATGAAGCGTGTAACATACAATGAACATGCAATGATAGTCTCGGAATAGAAGCAACATATAGAGTAGAGTTATTACAAACATTTAGTACATCCCACCCCATACTTAGGACGAACATTGTCCCTAATGTTCACAAGAAAGAACAAAAGAAAGAAAAGCAAAAGAAAACTCACAAATGGTGGCGGGAATGTCTAAAACGAGCTGTCCGGTCATCTATCACTGCGGTGCCGGTGGAGGTGGAAATGGAGAGAAACTCAGATCGTAGTACCGCCCAAACTGCTGGCGGTAGACGTCCCTCATCATGTGGTCGAGGTCGTCCAAACGTCCATCTCTAGCGTCCGCCCGGATCTCTAATGCTCCGACTCTCTCTGAAAGTCCGGTAGCCCAATCCGGCATCCTCTCATACCACCCAGGGGGGTGATCATACCATCCGGGAGCATCTGCTGGTGCCGGCTGCGGTGGTGGTGGTGGTGGTGCTGCCGGCTGCGTCGTGGACCAAGGAGGGGGTGTCTCGTACCAAGTGGGAGGTGTAGTCATCCACGTGGGTCTCTCGCTCACGCTAGCGCGGCGAGATGACGAGCCTGAAGCTCTAGCCAGACGTGGAGAGCGTCTAGGTACATCCTGGGCCGCATCCGGCTGATCCGGAAACGTGCCGAACTCCTGCTCTGCTCCTCCACCACTCTCATATTGCTCTCCCATATCCTCCTCATCTACTACCGGCGGTGGAACGTAAGGGGGAGCTACAAGCCTGTTCGCATGCATCGCAGCGAACGTCTCCTTCCAGTTGTGGCGTCCCGCCACAATGGAATACTCCGGCAGCCACTCAATACCCCTGCCGGTCCTACTCTCCCAGGGCATGCCCGCATAAGGCGGACCTCTATGTGTGGGGAAGATGAGTCCCCTAACCATGAAAGCGTGTAGCCTTAATGGAACTGCCGGTATACGTGTGCAAGCCGAGAAGTCCACTCCAAAAGTCCTAGCTATGTGGGTCACTATCCCACCATATCCAATGTTCCCTCTCGATTTGTTCTTGAGCTTGCTCATTGTCGCCGCCAAAAGAGTAGCACAATCGGCGCGGCATCCATGAAGCATAGCATAGAGAAGGAATAGCTCGTCCGTCTTGATCTTTTGGGGCGTCTCCGTCCTAGGAAAGAGACACTCCGAGAGAACACGGTGAGCTATCTTCAAGGCCAAATGGTACATCAATTTGGCCTTGGTATCAGCTGGATGCCCACGGTCCTCGTCGGCATAGATCATCGCCACATCCTCCCAAAAATCCTTAGCGGAAACGTTCCTAGGGAGGCGACCGTTGTAGGTCTCATGGAACCCAAAGATGGTCCCGAACTCAACAATGCTAAGGTGGTAGTCTCTATTCATGAGACGGAAGGAGACAGTCCTATCAACATGGCTGTGCTCAAAAGACGTCACAACCTCTCGGGTGATCTCCTCATAAGCGTCCTCACGAATGTTCGTGAAGACAAGCAAACCGGCTCTATCCAAGAGCCATGTAAGGTCATCTACTATGTTGAGAGGATGTAAATCCTCCAACAACAAGTACCTAGGGCCAATCACTGCCCTTTTCTCTATCCTCTCAAATGCAGCTTGGTGGTTTTCGTGTATGATCGGGATGCTAGGGTGAGGTGGTGAGGATGGAGGTGAAGATGGAGGTGAAGGTGAGGGGGATGAGGGTGGTGGTGCCCTAGATGTGGAAGGGTTACCCTTTCTCTTCTTATTCTGCTCCCCTTTCTTTTCCTTAATCCTTCCCGAAACTCTCCTCACAAAATCCATTCTGTTGAAAATTACGGTCTGTTCTTCCCAAAACCACGGCCGTGGAACGTCTGTAAACCGTGATTCGACACAGTAATTCTCAATTCTCAGCAAATCAGCAATCAAACTCCACAACAAGCAGTCCTAATCTAATTTCTTCCAATCTCAATCAGTTCTTCCTAAAAATCTCTAACAAAAACGAACAAAAACGACTAGAATCAAGAAGAGAGCAAAAACCTCTTTTTCGGATTGAGAAATCCAAAATGCGGGTTTGTTGATCGTTTTCCACGCGATTTGTTGCTTGGATCTTGTTCTTGGTTGGATTTGCTTCAGTTTAGGAAGAAGAATCGTTAAAAACGATTAGAGAACGAAAATTTGGGAGGAGCTGTGGGTTTTCGGTATTTAGGGCGTGGAAATTGGGGGTTTTGTGGTGTTTTTGTGGTGAAGTGTGACTTTTATACTCGCAGGCAAAATTTCAAAAATCACGGTTTGTCGGGGCATTCCACGGCCGTGGAATTGTACGGACCCGTAATTTTTGTGATTTTTCACAAGCCTTTGAGAATTACGGCCACTGTAGCTATGACGACCGTAATTTAGACCGTGGAACTCTCTGTAAAGCTTCAAAGTCCAAATTTCGTCACTTCTCTTCGACATTATCCCCCTTTTCTTCTTTTCCATCGATCCTACAACCAAAAACACGAACATACCGGGAGAAATCGAGGCAAAAATAAAGCAAAAACTTCTATTCTAAGCTAAACTATGAATCGAAAGCAAGAACGAAAATGCAATATCTTGGGTTGCCTCCCAAGAAGCGCTTTGTTTAAGGTCCGTAGCTAGACCAGTCTCGCACTTATTCGAGTGCGGTAGGTGCAAACTCCTCAGTTTGGAGTTCCGGCGAGTACTTCTTGAGTCGTTGACCGTTCACCTTAAAACTTCCGCTAGCTTCACCCCATACTTCAACAGCACCATGGGGGAAAATACGCTTAATTAGAAAAGGTCCGGTCCAACGAGATTTCAACTTACCTGAAAAGAGGCGAAGTCTCGAATTGAAGAGGAGAACTTGATCTCCTTCTTGGAAGTCTTTTGGGATGATATGCTTATCATGCCAACGCTTTGCTCTTTCCTTGTAGATCTTAGCGTTTTCATAGGCGTTCAAACGGAGTTCATCCAGCTCATTGATGTCTAGGAGACGCTTCTCTCCCGCTTCCTTCATGCCGAAATTTAGCCATTTGATAGCCCAAAACGCTTTGTGCTCCAGCTCTACCGGCAAATGACAAGACTTCCCATACACAAGGTTGTATGGTGTGGTTCCTATGGGAGTCTTGTATGCAGTCCGGTTAGCCCATAATGCATCATCTAGTTTCAAGGACCAATCCTTCCTAGTCCTTGAAACCGTCTTCTCTAGAATTCCCTTGATCTCCCTGTTTGAGATCTCAACTTGTCCACTCGTTTGTGGATGGTAAGGGGTAGCGATCTTGTGAGTAACCCCATACTTGGCTAGAAGAGCTTCAAAGCGACGGGCTATGAAGTGAGAACCTCCATCACTAATGATCGTCCTTGGCGTCCCGAATCGCGGAAAGATGGTCTTGTTGAAGAACTTGACCACCACCATGGCATCATTTGTGGGAGAGGCAATTTCTTCGACCCATCTAGAGACGTAATCTACCGCCAATAGTATGTATTGGTTTCCACAAGAAGAAGGGAATGGTCCCATAAAATCGACTCCCCAAACGTCGAAAATCTCTACCTCTTGGATGTTGTTGAGGGGCATCTCGTTCCTTCTAGAGATATTGCCTGTTCTTTGACAAGCATCGCAACAAGAAACAAAGGATTGCACATCTTTAAATAAAGTAGGCCAATAAAATCCGGATTGCAATACCTTTGCGCTAGTTTTGTTCGAACTAGCGTGTCCTCCACAAGGTAGTGAATGACAATGACGGATGACACTTTGCATCTCATCTTCCGGCACACATCGCCGGATGATGCCATCCGGACCTCTCTTAAAGAGAAGAGGCTTGTTCCAATGGTATTCCCGAACGTCCTTGAAGAACTTCTTCCTTTGTGCGTATGATAGTCCGGGTGGTATCTCCTGGCAAACCAAATAGTTAACAAAATCAGCAAACCATGGTTCGTTACCTTTGGAGACTACCTTGATGCACTCCTCTATGATGTGTAGGTGTTCGTCCGGAAAGGAGTCATCAATAGGTAAATGATCGTCCTCTAGATGTGTTAGACGACTCAAATGATCCGCAACAGAATTTTCCAAGCCTTTCTTGTCGCGGATCTCAAGATCGAATTCTTGTAGGAGAAGAATCCATCTAATCAGCCTTGGCTTCGCATCTTTCTTTGCAAGGAGGTATCGGATCGCAGCATGATCCGTGTAGACAATCACCTTTGCACCTACAAGATAAGAGCGAAACTTGTCAATAGCATAGACAATGGCTAGAAACTCTTTTTCCGTAGTGGCGTAGTTGAGCTGGGCTTCGTCTAGCGTCTTGCTAGCGTAGTATATGGCGTGGGTTCGTCCTTCCTTTCGTTGCCCAAGAACAGCTCCAATGGCTACGTCACTAGCATCGCACATAATCTCGAAGGGGAGAGTCCAATCCGGTGGTTGGATAATGGGTGCTGAAATTAGAGCTTGCCGGATGGTGTTGAACGCGTCTAGACATTCTTGTGAAAACTCAAAAACCGCATCCTTCATCAATAGATTAGTGAGAGGCTTTGATATCTTAGAAAAGTCTTGAATGAAACGTCTATAAAATCCAGCATGTCCTAGGAAACTTCTTATTCCCTTCACCGAAACTGGGGGAGGAAGTTTCTCTATGGTCTCTATCGTAGCTTTGTCTACCTCTATCCCTCTACTAGAGACTAAGTGACCTAAAACGATTCCTTCCTTAACCATGAATTGACACTTCTCCCAATTAAGAACTAGGTTAGTGTCTTCACATCTTTGCAAAACAAGGGAAAGGTTAGAAAGACAATCGTTAAAAGAGGAACCGTAAACGGAGAAGTCGTCCATGAAGACTTCCATGATTTCCTCTACATATTCGGAGAAGATGGCCATCATGCACCGTTGAAAGGTGGCTGGGGCGTTGCAAAGCCCGAACGGCATTCTCCTATAGGCGAACGTACCCCAAGGGCACGTGAATGTGGTCTTCTCTTGATCATCCGGATGTATCGGGATCTGAAAGAAACCACTATAACCGTCAAGGTAGCAAAAGTATGAATGTTGTGCTAACCTTTCAAGCATTTGATCGATGAATGACAATGGAAAGTGATCCTTCCACGTTGCATTGTTGAGCTTGCGGTAGTCTATGCACATTCGCCATCCAGTCACGGTTCGGGTAGGAATGAGTTCGTTGTTCTTATTGGTGATGACCGTCATTCCTCCCTTCTTTAGAACTACTTGAACCGGGCTCACCCACTTGCTATCGGAGATAGGATAAATGATACCTGCATCAAGAAGTTTAAGAATTTCCTTCTTGACGACCTCCTTCATGGTCGGATTCAACCGCCTTTGAGGTTGTCTTGAAGTTCTAAAGTCCTCCTCCATTAGTATTTTGTGCATACATAAGGAGGGTTTAATTCCTACTAAGTCCTCAATAGTATACCCTATGGCTTTTCTATGTTTCCTAAGGACAATCATGAGCTGTTCATGTTCATCTATGCTTAATTCGGAACTAACGATAACCGGGAAGGTAGAATTAGATCCAAGAAAAGCGTACCTTAGATGAGTAGGAAGTGGTTTGAGTTCCATTGCTTTCGGAGCTTCTAATGATCCTTGAGGGGCTTCCGATGTTTCCTTAGAAGCTTCTAAGGATGTTGAATGGTTTGGAGAAGGATTTGAGGAAGTTGAAGAAGTGTGCCGGTCGTCCTTTTCCACGGTCAAAATCACGGTTTCCTCTGGTTTTCCACGGCCGTAATATCCTCTGGAATGGAGGTCGAATTTGGTCATGGAATCCACGGCCGTGGAATACAGAGTATGACCGTGGATTCGAGTATTTTCAGCCTCGTCGTGGAGTTTCTCAAACTCCACTTCATGCATCTCTTCTTGTGCCTCTAAGGCTTCAATTTCCTCTTTGCACTCTTCTTCTCCTCCTACATCGGTTAGACTCATAGTAATAACCTTTTGCAAAGGATCGTTAAAGAGAATCGCACTTACCTCCTCCCTTGATAAACCTTCTTCGTCTTGGACATTGTAAATATCCTCATCAAAGATTGGCTCCTTCACTAGAGTGGAAAGAACGAACTCTACTTTCTCTTCCCCAATGTCAAAGGCGAGTCTCCCATTCTTGCAATCGACCATGCAGCCGGAAGTTGCAAGAAACGGTCTTCCGAGTATGATCGGGACCGGACTATCCGCAGGAATGTCAAGCACGACAAAATCAATGGGGACAAAGAACTTGCCTAGCTTGACCGGGACGTCTTCTACAATGCCGACGGGACGAGTAATGGATCGATCCGCCATGTATAACGTCATCTTCACTGGTTTAGGGTCGCCTAAACCGATCTTCCTGCACAATGCAAGTGGTATGATGCTCACACTTGCTCCTAAGTCACATAAAGCGTCATATGTGACTTCTCCCACTCCAATGGGAATGCAAAATGACCCCGGATCTTTCAGCTTTGGGGGCATTTTCTCCTTCATAGTCTTGATGAGATCCGAAGAATCCGAACTCATCTTGACCTCTCCAAAATCTTCTAGCTTCCTCTTGTTAGAGAGGAGCTCCTTCAAGAACTTACCATAAGCCGGCATACCTACAATGGCATCAATGAAAGGTATATTAATGTGCAGTTTGCTCATGAGTTCTATGAACTTACCGAATTGCTTGTCTAGACGCGCTCGCGCTCTAGATTGAGGGAACGGTAGGGGAGGCTTGAAAGCTGGAGGGGGAACATAGACGTCCTCCTTTTCCTTCCCCTTTTCTTTGCCTTTCTCTACGGGGACTTCAACAAACGCAGGCTGCGGATCGGTGGTAGTCACTCCGCTCCTAGTTGTAATCGCCATTACCCTTCCCTTAGGGTTGTCCTCCGTCTTTCCTGGGAGTTTCCCTTGATTTCTAGGAACTTCCTCCGCATGGTTGAACATTTGATTTTCCAAAACCTTTTGAGCTTTGTCAACCTTAGAAATTTGATCATCAACCTTGATGATGCGGTTCTCCAACCCTTGAAGCTTTCCCAAGATCGTTTCCAGCATGGGATCCGGCTTCTCCTTTCCCGTATTGTTTCCTCCATTTGATGATTGCCCCTGGCTTTTCAAAGGAGTAGAGGAAGAAGAGGGTGGAGTTAGTGAATTGGAATTGGAAGGATAGGAGTTACCGGAATTTTGTTGATTGGAGCGCCAATTGTTGTTGTTCGAACCCCGATTGTTGTTCCAATTGTTGTTGTTCCGGTTGTTGTTGTTCCCATTCCAATTGTTGTTCCGGTTATTGTTCCGGTTATTGTTGTTGCGGTTGGTGTTATCACCGCCGTTGTTGTTGCCCAAATAGCCAACATCCTTCTCTTGTTGCTTTGGGAAGTTGGTCTTGATAGCCTCCTTCAACTCTTTGATCTCATTGTTGAGGGAGAAAATCTGATTTTGAGCTTCATGTGTGAGCTTTGCTCCTTGCTCCACACGATTTCCCTCCACTTTCCGGTGGGAATACTTCTCTATGACTCTTGCTTGCTTCTCAATGAAGTCCCAAGCGTCATCTTCTCTCATGTCCATGAACGTTCCGCATGAGAGGGATTGAAGGTTGAATTGCGTTCCCGCATCCAGCCCCTTGTAGTAAATTTCCAGCAAGGCAAGCTTGGATATGCCATGATGAGGGCAATCCAAGAGCAAATCTTGAAACCTTTCCCAAGATTGAAACAAACTTTCGTTAGGTCTCATAGAAAAAGCATTAATCTTACCTCGAAGTTCCGCTGTTTTGGATGGCGGAAAGAACTTGGTGAGAAACTCTGCGGAGAGGTCTTCCCACGTCTCTAGCTTTCCACTAGGAAGAGCTTGGTACCAAGATAGCGCTTTCCCTTTCAAAGAGAAAAAAAAAGGTTTGAGCTTATAGCTGTTGGTAGTAGCGCTCTTTGGTCTCATTGTCTCCATCATACACTCAAAGTTTTGCAAGTGTTGGTGTGGAGATTCGGAGCTTGTACCGCCAAACTGGCTTTGGCGAACAAGAGTGATAACTTGAGGGTTGAAGCTAAACCCTTGTACATCTTCAGCATCAAAGTTCACACCTAAACGGCGTGGTTGTTGTGTTGGATCCATTCGTTGGTCAAGAGTTCTTGGCTCATTATCCACACGTTCGACTCTCGCATTCCTAGGTGGAATGCGGCGGTTAGTAGCTCCTTGTTGATTGAAAGGATTTATATTGATCGTGGGATCAATCTCTTCTAGCGGAGGCATGGAAGAATCACTATCATCGGTGGATGAGTGGTTTCTTCTTCTAGACCTTGTCCTTCTTCTCGAGGACTTCTTCCCCACTTTATTTTCAAGATCGCTCATCTTTATCGTCATTTGGGCGATCACGTCTTGTAGACCGTTAACTTGAGTTTGATGACGATCCATTTCGTCTTGGAGGAAAGACTCATTCCATCGGAGTTGAGCTTCCTTCTCCGCCAACTTAGTTTGAAGATCGCTTTCGTTCTCTTGAGCCATCCTCCTTTCCTTGCGCTTTTGCCTCAAGGTTTTCTCTAACTCTTGATCAAGAGGTAAGAGATCTTCGGTGTTCCTAGACCTGCGCATGCACTCAAAGAAAAATCAAATAACGAGAGCAAGCTCCCAAGCTTGACAACCGGCTACCGGATTCGGTCGAAGCCAAATCCCCGGCAACGGCGCCAAAAACTTGTTCGCCCCTAGAGGTGTGTGCAAATAAGCTTTAAATTTATAAAACTAGAATCAAGCAAGCGAACCCGCAGTGTACGGATCGATATAGTTAAGCAAGAATTCCAGAGTATCGAACACAGGGATTTGGGTGGAACGAACTCGATTTCAGGTTATCAAGCGGTAAATATGAGAGTTTGCAGATATTGGGAAAACAACAATCCTAAAGATCCAAGTATCCAGCTGTGGCAATCGATTCAAGATATACTAATGATGTAAAGACAGAGTTAAGATATGCAAAGGTATACTAATGTAAGGTAATCGTACGGTTGAGGTTCCGAAACCTTATATAGCTCACCCAAAAGACTCTTCCTATACAGGTTGATGAGGCTCAATATAGAAAGGTTCTAAGGACAAGGATTAGCATCAAATACCCAAACCTATGATCTAAGGATCAAGACTAACTTATCCGATTGAGGTTGTTGAGACTCACAATCGAGGTAGAGGTTGTTGAGGCTTCACTACCACCTAGAAAAGACAAGTCTAAACTAAGCTAAAGCGAATCTTTAACTTTGGATCAAGGCAAAAGCAGGCTCGTAAACTTGAGGGAATTACGGTTGGATCTTGAGATTCCACGGTCGTGGAACTCAAGAACAGCCCGTAATTTAGGGTTTATCGGCGACAATTCTCTAACTCTCAGGGTCTAATCTGTTTGCGATCGATCTATCATCATCTAAGCCACAACTATCAACCCTTCACCTTAGAATTGTTAAGGGTTTTTAGCCAATAACAGTCATATTAATATTAATTCAAGATTTAAAAGATAAAAGATGGAAACTTTCAAGAACTATCAACAATCTTCAATTGAATCTCAGAATCGCAGTCAAGAACAAGTGTTTATCAAAAGATTCAAAACGGAATAAGCAATCACAATCTTAAGAAGGAAAGGAAACGGGATGTCAATCCGATCCTAAATCAAACCTAAGCAAGAAGAGGAATCTTCTTGCAAAAATCCTTCAAGAACTTCGATCTTCCACACGAAGATCACAAACAGCAACTCTCCAATACGAACCTTGGAACTTCAATGAAATCTTCAAAATCACCTCCAAGAATGAGGGTTTGTGTGTTGCTAAGCTTGCGTTTTTGCCGCTAAACTTAGGGTTGAAGGGTCGTAAGCCAGGTAGCGAGGTGACGGAATCTTGCTTCATCCGTCCTTTTTATAATGCAGGGCAAAATGTCGGCCCGGCCCGATCTTCAAGAGATCATGGCTTCGAAACGTGGCGAAAGGATTCGCCAAGATCACGGTCGTGGAAGATTCCACGACCGTAATTTTGAGGCGTGGAAACAAACACGGATAGCTTCCACGGCCGTAATATCCTCTGGAATGAACATCGAATTCTGACTCACAATCCACGGCCGTAATTTAGGGTAAAACCGTGATTCTTGCCTTCATTCGTGCATTCCTCAATCTAATACTCCAAATTGCTTCCAAAAGGTGTCCTTGATCTATAGGTACATCAACTCAACTCTCCTTTGCTCGATTTCGTTCGGAAATAGCTCCAAATCACCTATAATCAACATAGAACTCGTGTAGACATCCATATCGACAATATAGGCAATACTAGCTCATATATGCTTAAAGCTCAATCAAAGACTATCGGTATGAATCAATTACGATTGGAAAACGTGCCTAAAATATCACAATATTTCATGCTAACACTTGCCATGTCCGAGAGTTGCCTTTTCATGACCTCGTCATGTCCGACGATGGGCTTGCCCTGCCCGACACTGGCCTTGTCATGCCCGACCATGGCCTTGCCATGCCCGACGCTGGCATTGCCATGCCCGACGATGGCCTTTTCATGCCCGACGATGGCCTTTTCATGCCCGACGATGGCATTTTCATGCCCGACGATAGCCTTGTCATGCCCGACGATAGCCTTGCTATGCCCGACGCTAGACTTTTCATGTCCGACGATGGTCTTGCATTGCCCGAAGATGGCCTTGTCAAGCCTGACGATGGCCTTGTCATGCCCGACGATGGTCTTGCCATGCTTGACGATGGGCTTGCAATGTCCGAGAGTTGCCTCGTCATGGCCTTGTCATGCCCGACGATGGCCTTGTCATGCCCGACAATGGCCTTGTCATGCCCGACGATTGCCTTGCCATCCTTGACGCTGGCCTTGCTATGCCCGACAATGGCCTTGTCATGACCTACGACGGCCTCGCCATGTCCGAGAGTGGCATTGTCATGGCCTTGTCATGCCCGACGATGGTCTTGTGATGCCCGACGATGGCCTTGCCATGCCCGACGCTAGCCTTGCCATGTCGGACGATGGCCTTGTCAGGCCCGACGCTAGCCTTGTCATGCCCAACGATTGCCTTGTCTTGCCCGACGATTGCCTTGTCATGTCAGACGATGGCCTTGTCATGCCTGACCATGGCCTTGTCATGCCCGACGATTGCCTTATCATGCCCATTGCCCGACGATGGCCTTGTCATCCCAAACGATAGCCTTGTGATGCCCGACGATGGCCTTGTCATGCCAAACGATGGCCTTGTCATGCCCGACGATGGCCTTGTCATGCCCGACGAGGGGCTTGTCATGCCCGATGATGGCCTTGTCATGCCCGACGATGGCCTTGTCATGCCCGACGATTGCCTTGCCATGCCCGACGTTGGCCTCGCCATGTCCGAGAGTTGTCTTGTCATGCCCTTGTCATGCCAGACGATGGCCTTGCCATGCTTGACTTTGGCCTTGTCATGGCTAACGATGGCCTTGCCATGCCCGACGATGGCCTTGACATGCCCGAGGATGGCCTTGCCCTGTCCGAGAGTTGCCTTGTCATGACCTTGTCATGCCCGACGATGGTCTCGCCATGCCTGACGATTGCGTTGTCATGTCCGACGATGGCCTTGTCATGCCCGACGATGGCCTTGTCACGCCCGACGATGGCCTTGTCATGCCCGACGAAGGTCTTATCATGCCCGACGATGGCCTTGTCATGCCCGACGATGGCCTTGTCATGCCCGACGATTGAATTGCCATGCCCGACGTTGGCCTTGCCATGTCCGAGAGTTGTCTTGTCATGCCCTTGTCATGCCCGACGATCGCCTTGCCATGCTTGACGCTGGCCTTGTCATGCCTAACGACGGCCTTGCCATGCCCGACGATGGCCTTGACATGCCCGACGATGGTCTCGACATGCCCGACGATTGCGTTGTCATGTCCGACGATGGCCTTGTCATTCCCGACGATGGTCTTGTCACGCCCGACGATGGCCTTTTCATGCCCGACGAAGGTCTTATCATGCCCGACGATGGCCTTGTCATGCCCGACGATGGCCTTGTCATGCCCAACGATGGCCTTGTCATCCCGACGGTTGCCTTACCATGCCCGACGATGGCCTTGCCATGCCCGACGATGGCCTTGCTATACCCGACAGTGGCATTTTCATGTCCGACGATGGCCTTGCCATGCCCGAAGATGGCTTTGTCATGCCCGACGTTGGCCTTGTCATGCCCGACGATGACCTTTTCATGCCCGACGCTGGCCTTGCCATGTCCGAGAGTTGCCTTGTCATGACCTTGTCATGCCCGACGATGGCCTTGCCATGCCCGACGCTGGCCTTGTCATGCCCCACAATGGCCTTGCCATGCCCAACGATGGCCTTGTCATGCTTGACGCTGGCATTGACATGCCCTTTTTGATGCCCGACGATGGCCTTGCAATGCCCGACGCTGGCATTGTCATATCCGACGATGGCCTTATCATGCCCGACGGTGGCCTTGACATGCCCGAGGATGGCCTTGCCCTGTCCGAGAGTTGCCTTGTCATGACCTTGTCATGCCCGGCGATGGTCTCGCCATGCCCGACGGTGGCCTCGCCATGTCCGAGAGTGGCATTGTCATGTCCGACGATGGCCTTGTCACGCCCGACGATGGCCTTGTCATGCCCGACGAAGGTCTTATCACGCCCGACGATGGCCTTGTCATGCCCGACGATGGCCTTGTCATCCCGACGATTGCCTTACCATGCCCAACGATGGCCTTGCCATGCCCGACGATGGCCTTGGCATGCCCGACGATGGCCTTGTCATGCACGAAGATGGACTTTTCATGCCCGACGATGGGCTTGTCATGCCCGACGATGGCCTTGTTATGCCCGACCCTGGCCTTTTCCTGTCCAACGATGGCCATGCCATGCCCGACGCTGGCCTTGCCATGGGCGAGAGTTGCCTTGTCATGCCCTTGTCATGCCCGACGATGGCCTTGTCATGCCCGACGCTGGCCTTGCCATGTCCGAGAGTTGCCTTGTCATGCCCTTTCCATGTCCGAGAGTTGCCTTGTGATGCCCGACGATGGCCTTGTCAAGGCCGACGCTGGCCTTGCCATGTCCGAGAGTTGCCTTGTCCTGATCTTATCATGCCCGACGCTGGCCTTGTCATGCCCGATGATGGCCTCGCCATGTTCAAAAGTGGCATTGTCATGGCCTTGTCATGCCCGACGATGGCCTTGTCATGCCCGACGATGGCCTTTTCATGCCCGACGATTGCCTTGCCATGCTTGACGCTGGCCTTGCCATACCCGACATTGGCCTTGGCATGCCCGACGATGGACTTTTCATGCCTGACGATGGCCTTGTCATGCCCGATGATGACCTTGCTATGCCCGACACTGGCATTTTCATGTCCGACGATGGCCTTGCCATGCCCGAAGATGGCTTTGTCATGCCCGACGTTGGCCTTGTCATGCCCGACGATGACCTTTTCATGCCCGATCCTGGCCTTGCCATGTCCGAGAGTTGCCTTGTCATGACCTTGTCATGCCCGACGATGGCCTTGCCATGCCCGACGCTGGGCCTGTCATGCCCCACGATAGCCTTGCCATGCCCGACGATGGCCTTGTCATGCTTGACGTTGGCATTGACATGCCCTTTTTGATGCCCGACGATGGCCTTGCCATGCCCGACGCTGTCATTGTCATATCCGACGATGGCCTTGTCATGCCCGACGATGACCTTGTCATGCCCGAAGATGGCCTTGTCATGCCCAACGATGGCCTTGTCATGCCCGACGCTGGCCTTGCCATGTCCGAGAGTTGCCTTGTCATGACCTCGTCATGTCCGACGATGGGCTTGCCCTGCCCGACGGTGGCCTTGACATGACCGAGGATGGCCTTGCCCTGTCCGAGAGTTGCCTTGTTATGACCTTGTCATGCCCGACGATGGTCTCGCCATGCCCGACGGTGGCCTCGCCATGTCCGAGAGTGGCATTGTCATGTCCGACGGTGGCCTTGACATGCCCGAGGATGGCCTTGCCCTGTCCGAGAGTTGCCTTGTCATGACCTTGTCATGCCCGACGATGGTCTCGCCATGCCCGACGGTGGCCTCGCCATGTCCGAGAGTGGCATTGTCATGTCCGACGATGGCCTTGTCACGCCCGACGATGGCCTTGTCATGCCCGACGAAGGTCTTATCACGCCCGACGATGGCCTTGTCATGCCCGACGATAGCCTTGTCATCCCGACGATTGCCTTACCATGCCCGACGATGGCCTTGCCATTCCCGACGATGGCCTTGTCATGCCCGACGATGGCCTTGTCATGCACGACGATGGACTTTTCATGCCCGACGATGGGCTTGTCATGCCCGACGATGGCCTTGCTATGCCCGACCCTGGCCTTTTCATGTCCAACGATGGCCATGCCATGCCCGACGCTGGCCTTGCCATGTGCGAGAGTTGCCTTGTCATGCCCTTGTCATGCCCGACGATGGCCTTGTCATGCCCGACGATGGCCTTGCCATGTCCGAGAGTTGCCTTTTCATGCCCTTGCCATGTCCGAGAGTTGCCTTGTGATGCCCGACGATGGCCTTGTCAAGGCTGACGCTGGCCTTGCCATGTCCGAGAGTTGCCTTGTCCTGATCTTGTCATGCCCGACGCTGGCCTTGTCATGCCCGACGATGGCCTCGCCATGATCAAAAGTGGCATTGTCATGGCCTTGTCATGCCCGACGATGGCCTTGTCATGCCCGACGACGGCCTTGTCATGCCCGACGATTGCCTTGCCATGCTTGACGCTGGCCATGCCATGCCCGACAATGGCCTTGGCATGCCCGACGATGGACTTTTCATGCCTGACGATGGCGTTGTCATGCCAGACGATGGCCTTGCTATGCCCGACACTGGCATTTTCATGTCCGACGATAGCCTTGCCATTCCCGAAGATGGCTTTCTCATGCCCGACGTTGGCCTTGTCATGCCCGACGATGACCTTTTCATGCCCGACGCTGGCCTTGCCATGTCCGAGAGTTGCCTTGTCATGACCTTGTCATGCCCGACGATGGCCTTGCCATGCCCGACGCTGGCCCTGTCATGCCCCACGATGGCCTTGCCATGCCCGACGATGGCCTTGTCATGCCCGACGCTGGCATTGTCATATCCGATGATGGCCTTGTCATGCCCGACGATGGCCATGACATGCCCGAGGATGGCCTTGCCCTGTCCGAGAGTTGCCTTGTCATGACCTTGTCATGCCCAACGATGGTCTCGCCATGCCGGACGGTGGCCTCGCCATGTCCGAGAGTGGCATTGTCATGTCCGACGATGGCCTTGTCACGCCCGACGATAGCCTTGTCATGCCCGACGAAGGTCTTATCATGCCCGACGATGGCCTTGTCATGCCCGACGATGGCCTTGTCATCCCGACGATTGCCTTACCATGCCCGACGATGGCCTTGCCATGCCCGACGATGGCCTTGGCATGCCCGACGATGGCCTTGTCATGCACGAAGATGAACTTTTCATGCCCGACGATGGGCTTGTCATGCCCGACGATGGCCTTGCTATGCCCGACCCTGGCCTTTTCATGTCCAACGATGGCCATGCCATGCCCGACGCTGGCCTTTCCATGTGCGAGAGTTGCCTTGTCATGCCCTTGTCATGCCCGACGATGGCCTTGTCATGCCCGACGCTGGCCTTGCCATGTCCGAGAGTTACCTTGTCATGCCCTTTCCATGTCCGAGAGTTGCCTTGTGATGCCCGACGATGGCCTTGTCAAGGCCGACACTGGCCTTGCCATGTCCAAGAGTTGCCTTGTCCTGATCTTGTCATGCCCGACGTTGGCCTTGTCATTTCCGACGATGGCCTTGCCATGTTGAAAAGTGGCATTGTCATGGCCTTGTCATGCCCGACGATGGCCTTGTCATGCCCGATGATGGCCTTGTCATGCCCGGCGATTGCCTTGCCATGCTTGACGCTGGCCTTGCCATGCCCGACAATGGCCTTGGCATGCCCGACGATGGACTTTTCATGATTGACGATGGCCTTGTCATGCCTGACGATGGCCTTGCTATGCCGACACTGGCATTTTCATGTCCGACGATGGCCTTGCCATGCCCGAAGATGGCTTTGTCATGCCCGACGTTGGCCTTGTCATGCCCGACGATGACCTTTTCATGCCCGATGCTGGCCTTGCCATGTCCGAGAGTTGCCTTGTCATGACCTTGTCATGCCCGACGATGGCCTTGCCATGCCCGACGCTGGCCCTGTCATGCCCCACGATGGCCTTGCCATGCCCGACGATGGCCTTGTCATGCTTGACGCTGGCATTGACATGCCCTTTTTGATGCCCGACGATGGCCTTGCCATGCCCGACGCTAGCATTGTCATATCCGACGATGGCCTTGTCATGCCCGACGATGACCTTGTCATGCCCGAAGATGGCCTTGTCATGCCCAACGATGGCCTTGTCATGCCCGACGCTGGCCTTGCCATGTCCGAGAGTTTCCTTGTCATGACCTCGTCATGTCCGACGATGGGCTTGCCCTGCCCGACGATTGCGTTGTCATGCCCGACCATGGCCTTGCCATGCCCGACGCTGGCATTGCCATGCCCGACGATGGCCTTTTCATGCCCGAAGATGGCCTTTTCATGCCCGACGATGGCATTTTCATGCCCGGCGATAGCCTTGTCATGCCCGACGATAGCCTTGCTATGCCCGACGCTAGACTTTTCATGTCCGACGATGGTCTTGCATTGCCCGAAGATGGCCTTGTCAAGCCTGACGATGGCCTTGTCATGCCCGACGATGGCCTTGCCATGCTTGACGATGGGCTTGCCATGTCCGAGAGTTGCCTCGTCATGGCCTTGTCATGCCCGACGATGGCCTTGTCATGCCCGACAATGGCCTTGTCATGCCCGACGATTGCCTTGCCATCCTTGACGCTGGCCTTGCTATACCCGACAATGGCCTTGTCATGACCTACGACGGCCTCGCCATGTCCGAGAGTGGCATTGTCATGGCCTTGTCATGCCCGACGATGGTCTTGTGATGCCTGACGATGGCCTTGCCATGCCCGACGCTGGCCTTGCCATGTCGGACGATGGCCTTGTCAGGCCCGACGCTAGCCTTGTCATGCCTAACGATTGCCTTGTCTTGCCCGACGATTGCCTTGTCATGTCAGACGATGGCCTTGTCATGCCTGACCATGGCCTTGTCATGCCCGACGATTGCCTTATCATGCCCATTGCCCGATGATGGCCTTGTCATCCCAAACGATAGCCTTGTGATGCCCGACGATGGCCTTGTCATGCCAAACGATGGCCTTGTCATGCCCGACGATGGCCTTGTCATGCCCGACGAAGGGCTTGTCATGCCCGATGATGGCCTTGTCATGCCCGACGATGGCCTTGTCATGCCCGACGATTGCCTTGCTATGCCCGACGTTGGCCTCGCCATGTCCGAGAGTTGTCTTGTCATGCCCTTGTCATGCCAGACGATTGCCTTGCCATGCTTGACTTTGGCCTTGTCATGGCTAACGATGGCCTTGCCATGCCCGACGATGGCCTTGACATGCCCGAGGATGGCCTTGCCCTGTCCGAGAGTTGCCTTGTCATGACCTTGTCATGCCCGACGATGGTCTCGCCATGCCTGACGATTGCGTTGTCATGTCCGACGATGGCCTTGTCATGCCCGACGATGGCCTTGTCACGCCCGACGATGGCCTTGTCATGCCCGACGAAGGTCTTATCATGCCCGACGATGGCCTTGTCATGCCCGACGATGGCCTTGTCATGCCCGACGATTGAATTGCCATGCCCGACGTTGGCCTTGCCATGTCCGAGAGTTGTCTTGTCATGCCCTTGTCATGCCCGACGATGGCCTTGCCATGCTTGACGCTGGCCTTGTCATGCCTAACGACGGCCTTGCCATGCCCGACGATGGCCTTGACATGCCCGACGATGGTCTCGCCATGCCCGACGATTGCGTTGTCATGTCCGACGATGGCCTTGTCATTCCCGACGATGGTCTTGTCACGCCCGACGATGGCCTTTTCATGCCCGACGAAGGTCTTATCATGCCCGACGATGGCCTTGTCATGCCCGACGATGGCCTTGTCATGCCCGATGATGGCCTTGTCATGCCCGGCGATTGCCTTGCCATGCTTGACGCTGGCCTTGCCATGCCCGACAATGGCCTTGGCATGACCGACGATGGACTTTTCATGCTTGACGATGGCCTTGTCATGCCCGATGATGGCCTTGCTATGCCCGACACTGGCATTTTCATGTCCGACGATGGCCTTGCCATGCCCGAAGATGGCTTTGTCATGCCCGACGTTGGCCTTGTCATGCCCGACGATGACCTTTTCATGCCCGATGCTGGCCTTGCCATGTCCGAGAGTTGCCTTGTCATGACCTTGTCATGCCCGACGATGGCCTTTCCATGCCCGACGCTGGCCCTGTCATGCCCCACGATGGCCTTGCCATGCCCGACGATGGCCTTGTCATGCTTGACGCTGGCATTGACATGCCCTTTTTGATGCCCGACGATGGCCTTGCCATGCCCGACGCTAGCATTGTCATATCCGACGATGGCCTTGTCATGCCCGACGATGACCTTGTCATGCCCGAAGATGGCCTTGTCATGCCCAACGATGGCCTTGTCATGCCCGACGCTTGCCTTGCCATGTCTGAGAGTTGCCTTGTCATGACCTCGTCATGTCCGACGATGGGCTTGCCCTGCCCGACACTGGCCTTGTCATGCTCGACCATGGCCTTGCCATGCCCGACGCTGGCATTGCCATGCCCGACGATGGCCTTTTCATGCCCGACGATGGCCTTGTCATGCCCGACAATTGAATTGCCATGCCCGATGTTGGCCTTGCCATGTCCGAGAGTTGTCTTGTCATGCCCTTGTCATGCCCGACGATGGCCTTGCCATGCTTGATGCTGGCCTTGTCATGCCTAACGACGGCCTTGCCATGCCCGACGATGGCCTTGACATGCCCGACGATGGTCTTTCATGCCCGACGATTGCGTTGTCATGTCCGACGATGGCCTTGTCATTCCCGACGATGGTCTTGTCACGCCCGACGATGGCCTTTTCATGCCCGACGAAGGTCTTATCATGCCCGACGATGGCCTTGTCATGCCCGACGATGGCCTTGTCATGCCCAACGATGGCCTTGTCATCCCGACGATTGCCTTACCATGCCCGACGATGGCCTTGCCATGCCCGACGATGGCCTTGCTATGCCCGACACTGGCATTTTCATGTCCGACGATGGCCTTGCCATGCCCGAAGATGGCTTTGTCATGCCCGACGTTGGCCTTGTCATGCCCGACGATGACCTTTTCATGCCCGACGCTGGCCTTGCCATGTCCGAGAGTTGCCTTGTCATGACCTTGTCATGCCCGACGATGGCCTTGCCATGCCCGACGCTGGCCTTGTCATGCCCCACGATGGCCTTGCCATGCCCAACGATGGCCTTGTCATGCTTGACGCTGGCATTGACATGCCCTTTTTGATGCCCGACGATGGCCTTGCCATGCCCGACGCTGGCATTGTCATATCCGACGATGGCCTTATCATGCCCGACGGTGGCCTTGACATGCCCGAGGATGGCCTTGCCCTGTCCGAGAGTTGCCTTGTCATGACCTTGTCATGCCCGACGATGGTCTCGCCATGCCCGACGGTGGCCTCGCCATGTCCGAGAGTGGCATTGTCATGTCCGACGATGGCCTTGTCATGCCCGACGATGACCTTTTCATGCCCGATGCTGGCCTTGCCATGTCCGAGAGTTGCCTTGTCATGACCTTGTCATGCCCGACGATGGCCTTGCCATGCCCGACGCTGGCCCTGTCATGCCCCACGATGGCCTTGCCATGCCCGACGATGGCCTTGTCATGCTTGACGCTGGCATTGACATGCCCTTTTTGATGCCCGACGATGGCCTTGCCATGCCCGACGCTAGCATTGTCATATCCGACGATGGCCTTGTCATGCCCGACGATGACCTTGTCATGCCCGAAGATGGCCTTGTCATGCCCAACGATGGCCTTGTCATGCCCGACGCTGGCCTTGCCATGTCTGAGAGTTGCCTTGTCATGACCTCGTCATGTCCGACGATGGGCTTGCCCTGCCCGACGATGGGCAATCGTCGGGCATGACAAGGCCATCGTCGGGCATGACAAGGCCATCGTCGGGCATGACAAGGCCATGACGAGGCAACTCTCGGACATGGCAAGCCCATCGTCAAGCATGGCAAGGCCATCTTCGGGCATGACAAGGCCATTGTCAGGCATGACAAGGCCATCTTCGGGCAATGCAAGACCATCGTCGGACATGAAAAGTCTAGCGTCGGGCATAGCAAGGCTATCGTCGGGCATGACAAGGCTATCGTCGGGCATGGCAAGGCCATGCCCGACGCTGGCATTGCCATGCCCGACGATGGCCTTTTCATGCCCGACGATGGCCTTTTCATGCCCGACGATGGCCTGGACACGACAATGCCCGACGATGGCCTGGACATGACAATGCCTTGTCATGACCTTGTCATGCCCGACGATGGTCTCGCCATGCCCGACGGTGGCCTCGCCATGTCCGAGAGTGGCATTGTCATGTCCGACGATGGCCTTGTCATGCCCGACGATGACCTTTTCATGCCCGATGCTGGCCTTGCCATGTCCGAGAGTTGCCTTGTCATGACCTTGTCATGCCCGACGATGGCCTTGCCATGCCCGACGCTGGCCTTGTCATGCCCCACGATGGCCTTGCCATGCCCAACGATGGCCTTGTCATGCTTGACGCTGGCATTGACATGCCCTTTTTGATGCCCGACGATGGCCTTGCCATGCCCGACGCTGGCATTGTCATATCCGACGATGGCCTTATCATGCCCGACGGTGGCCTTGACATGCCCGAGGATGGCCTTGCCCTGTCCGAGAGTTGCCTTGTCATGACCTTGTCATGCCCGACGATGGTCTCGCCATGCCCGACGGTGGCCTCGCCATGTCCGAGAGTGGCATTGTCATGTCCGACGATGGCCTTGTCACGCCCGACGATGGCCTTGTCATGCCCGACGAAGGTCTTATCACGCCCGACGATGGCCTTGTCATGCCCGACGATGGCCTTGTCATCCCGACGATTGCCTTACCATGCCCAACGATGGCCTTGCCATGCCCGACGATGGCCTTGGCATGCCCGACGATGGCCTTGTCATGCACGAAGATGGACTTTTCATGCCCGACGATGGGCTTGTCATGCCCGACGATGGCCTTGTTATGCCCGACCCTGGCCTTTTCCTGTCCAACGATGGCCATGCCATTCCCGACGCTGGCCTTGCCATGGGCGAGAGTTGCCTTGTCATGCCCTTGTCATGCCCGACGATGGCCTTGTCATGCCCGACGCTGGCCTTGCCATGTCCGAGAGTTACCTTGTCATGCCCTTTCCATGTCCGAGAGTTGCCTTGTGATGCCCGGCGATGGCCTTGTCAAGGCCGACGCTGGCCTTGCCATGTCCGAGAGTTGCCTTGTCCTAATCTTATCATGCCCGACGCTGGCCTTGTCATGCCCTTCGATGGCCTCGCCATGTTCAAAAGTGGCATTGTCATGGCCTTGTCATGCCCGACGATGGCCTTGTCATGCCCGACGATGGCCTTTTCATGCCCGACGATTGCCTTGCCATGCTTGACGCTGGCCTTGCCATGCCCGACATTGGCCTTGGCATGCCCGACGATGGACTTTTCATGCCTGACGATGGCCTTGTCATGCCCGATGATGACCTTGCTATGCCCGACACTGGCATTTTCATGTCCGACGATGGCCTTGCCATGCCCGAAGATGGCTTTGTCATGCCCGACGTTGGCCTTGTCATGCCCGACGATGACCTTTTCATGCCCGATCCTGGCCTTGCCATGTCCGAGAGTTGCCTTGTCATGACCTTGTCATGCCCGACGATGGCCTTGCAATGCCCGACGCTGGGCCTGTCATGCCCCACGATAGCCTTGCCATGCCCGACGATGGCCTTGTCATGCTTGACGTTGGCATTAACATGCCCTTTTTGATGCCCGACGATGGCCTTGCCATGCCCGACGCTGTCATTGTCATATCCGACGATGGCCTTGTCATGCCCGACGATGACCTTGTCATGCCCGAAGATGGCCTTGTCATGCCCAACGATGGCCTTGTCATGCCCGACGCTGGCCTTGCCATGTCCGAGAGTTGCCTTGTCATGACCTCGTCATGTCCGACGATGGGCTTGCCCTGCCCGACACTGGCCTTGTCATGCCCGACCATGGCCTTGCCATGCCCGACGCAGGCATTGCCATGCCCGACGATGGCCTCACCATGTCCGAAAGTCTCATTGTCATGGCCTTGGCATGCCCGACAATGGCCTTTTCATGCCCGACGATGGCCTTTTCATGCCCGACGATAGCCTTGTCATGCCCGACGATAGCCTTGCTATGCCCGACGCTAGACTTTTCATGTCCGACGATGGTCTTGCATTGCCCGAAGATGGCCTTGTCATGCCTGACAATGGCCTTGTCATGCCCGAAGATGGCCTTGCCATGCTTGACGATGGGCTTGCCATGTCCGAGAGTTGCCTCGTCATGGCCTTGTCATGCCCGACGATGGCCTTGTCATGCCCGACGATGGCCTTGTCATGCCCGACGATTGCCTTGCCATCCTTGACGCTGGCCTTGCCATGCCGGACAATGGCCTTGTCATGACCTACGACGGCCTCGCCATGTCCGAGAGTGGCATTGTCATGGCCTTGTCATGCCCGACGATGGTCTTGTGATGCCCGACGATGGCCTTGCCATGCCCGACGCTGGCCTTGCCATGTCGGACGATGGCCTTGTCAGGCCCGACGCTAGCCTTGTCATGCTCAACGATTGCCTTGTCTTGCCCGACGATTGTCTTGTCATGCCCGACGATGGCCTTGTCATGCCCGACCATGGCCTTGTCATGCCCGACGATTGCCTTATCATGCCCATTGCCCGATGACGGCCTTGTCATCCCAAACGATAGCCTTTTGATGCCCGACGATGGCCTTGTCATGCCAAACGATGGCCTTGTCATGCCCGACGATGGCCTTGTCATGCCCGACGAAGGGCTTGTCATGCCCGATGATGGCCTTGTCATGCCCAACGATGGCCTTGTCATGCCCGACGATTGCCTTGCCATGCCCGACGTTGGCCTTGCCATGTACGAGAGTTGTCTTGTCATGCCCTTGTCATGCCCGACGATGGCCTTGCCATGCTTGACGCTGGCCTTGTCATGCCTAACGATGGCGTTGTCATGCCCGACGATGGCCGTGACATGCCCGAGGATGGCCTTGCCCTGTCCGAGAGTTGCCTTGTCATGACCTTGTCATGCCCGACGATGGTCTCGCCATGCCTGACGATTGCGTTGTCATGTCCGACGATGGCCTTGTCATGCCCGACGATGGCCTTGTCACGCCCGACGATGGCCTTGTCATGCCCGACGAAGGTCTTATCATGCCCGACGATGGCCTTGTCATGCCCGACGATGGCCTTGTCATGCCCGACGATTGCCTTGCCATGCCCGACGTTGGCCTTGCCATGTCCGAGAGTTGTCTTGTCATGCCCTTGTCATGCTCGACGATGGCCTTGCCATGCTTGACACTGGCCTTGTCATGCCTAACGATGGCCTTGCCATGCCCGACGATGGCCTTGACATGCCCGAGGATGGCCTTGCCCTGTCCGAGAGTTGCCTTGTCACGACCTTGTCTTGCCCGACGATGGTCTCGCCATGCCCGATGATGTCCTTGTCATCCCAAACGATAGCCTTGTGATGCCCGACGATGGTCTTGTCATGCCAAACGATGGCCTTGTCATGCCCGACGATGGCCTTGTCATGCCCGACGATGGCCTTGTCATGCCCGATGATGGCCTTGTCATGCCAGACGATGGCCTTGCCATGCCCGACGATGGCCTTGTCATGCCCGACGATGGCCTTGTCATGCCCGACGATGGACTTTTCATGCCCGACGATGGGCTTCTCATGCCCGACGATGGCCTTGCTATGCCCGACCTTGGCCTTTTCAAGTCCAACGATGGCCATGCCATGCCCGACGTTGGCCTTGCCATGTCCGAGAGTTGCCTTGTCATGCCCTTGTCATGCCCGACGATGGCCTTGTCATGCCCGACGCTGGCCTTGCCATGTCCGAGAGTTGCCTTGTCAGGCCCGAGCCATGTCCGAGAGTTGCCTTGTGATGCCCGTCGATGGCCTTGTCAAGGCCGACGCTGGCCTTGCCATGTCCGAGAGTTGCCTTGTCATGATCTTGTCATGCCCGACGCTGGCCTTGTCATGCCCGACGATGGCCTCGCAATGTTCAAAAGTGGCATTGTCATGGCCTTGTCATGCCCGACGATGGCCTTGTCATGACCGACGATGGCCTTGTCATGCCCGACGATTGCCTTGCCAAGCTTGACACTAGCCTTGCCATGCCCGACAATGGCCTTGGCATGCCCGACGATGGACTTTTCATGCCTGACGATGGCCTTGTCATGCCCGACGATGGCCTTGCTTTGCCCGACACTGGCATTTTCATGTCCGACGATGGCCTTACCATGCCCGAAGATGGCTTTGTCATGCCCGACGTTGGCCTTGTCATGCCCGACGATGACCATTTCATGCCCGACGCTGGCCTTGCCATGTCCGAGAGTGGCCTTGTCATGACCTTGTCATGCCCCACGATGGCCTTGCCATGCGCGACGCTGGCCTTGTCATGCCCCACGATGGCCTTGCCATGCCCGACGATGGCCTTGTCATGCTTGACGCTGGCATTGAGATGCCCTTTTTGATGCCCGACGATGGCCTTGCCATGCCCGATGCTGGCATTGTCATATCCGACGATGGCCTTGTCATGCCCGACAATGACCTTGTCATGCCCGAAGATGGCCTTGTCATGCCCGACGATGGCCTTGTCATGCCCGACGCTGGCCTTGCCATGTCCGAGAGTTGCCTTGTCATGACCTCGTCATGTCCGACGATGGGCTTGCGCTGCCCGACACTGGCCTTGTCATGCCCGACCATGGCCTTGCCATGCCCGACGTTGGCATTACCATGCCCGACGATGGCCTCGCCATGTCCGAGAGTGGCATTGTCATGGCCTTGGCATGCCCGACGATGGCCTTTTCATGCCCGACGATAGCCTTTTCATGCCCGATGATGGCCTTTACATGCCCGACGATAGCCTTGTCATGCCCGACGATAGCCTTGCTATGCACGACGCTAGCCTTTTCATGTCCGACGATGGTCTTGCCATGCCCGAAGATGGCCTTGTCATGCCTGACGGTGGCCTTGTCATGCCCGATGATGGCCTTGCCATGCTTGACGATGGGCTTCCCTTGTCCGAGAGTTGCCTCGTCATGGCCTTGTCATGCCCGATGATGGCCTTGTCATGCCCGACGATGGCCTTGTCATGCCCGACGATGGCCTTGTCATGCCCGACGATGGCCTTGGCATGCCCGACGATGGACTTTTCATGCCTGACGATGGCCTTGTCATGCCCGACGATGGCCTTGCTATGCCTGACACTGGCATTTTCATGTCCGACGATGGCCTTGCCATGCCCGAAGATGGCCTTGTCATGCCTGACGATGGCCTTGTCATGCTCGACGATGGCCTTGCCATGCTTGACGATGGGCTTGCCATGTCCGAGAGTTGCCTCGTCATGACCTTGTCATGCCCGACGATGGCCTTGTCATGCCCGACGATTGCCTTGCCATCCTTTACGCTAGCCTTGCCATGCCCGACAATGGCCTTGTCATGCCCGACGATGGCCTTGGCATGCCCGACGATGGACTTTTCATGCCTGACGATGGCCTTGTCATGCCCGACGATGGCCTTGCTATGCCCGACACTGGCATTTTCATGTCCGACGATGACCTTTCCATGCCCAAAGATGGCCTTGTCATGCCTGACGATGGCCTTGTCATGCTCGACGATGGCCTTGCCATGCTTGACGATGCGCTTGCCATGTCCGAGAGTTGCCTCGTCATGACCTTGTCATGCCCGACGATTGCCTTGCCATGCTTGACGCTGGCCTTTCCGTGCCCGACAATGGCCTTGTCATGCCTGACGATGGCCTTGGTATGCCCGACGATGGACTTTTCATGCCTGACGATGGCCTTGTCATGCCCGACGATGGCCTTGCTATGCACGACACTGACATTTTCATGTCCGACGCTAGCCTTGTCATGCCCAACGATTGCCTTGTCTTGCCCGACGATTGCCTTGTCATGCCCGACGATGGCGTTGTCATACCCGACCATGGTTTTGTCATGCCCGACGATTGCCTTGTCATGCCCATTGCGCGATTATGGCCTTGTCAGCCCAAACGATAGCCTTGTGATGCCCGACGATGGCCTTGTCATGCCAAACGATGGCCTTGTCATGCCCGACGATGGCCTTGTCATGCCCGACGAAGGGCTTGTCATGCCCGATGATGGCCTTGTCATGCCCGACGATGGCTTTGGCATGCTCGACAATTGCCTTGCCATGCCCGACGCTGGCCTTGCTATGTCCGAGAGTTGTCTTGTCATGCCCTTGTCATGCCCGACTATGGCCTTGCCATGTTTGACGCTGGCCTTGTCATGCCGAACGATGGCCTTGCCATGCCCGACGATGGCCTTGACATGCCCGAGGATGGCCTTGCCCTGTCCGAGAGTTGCCTTGTCATGACCTTGTCATGCCTGACGATGGCCTCGCCATGCCCGACGATTGCATTGTCATTCCGACGATTGCCTTACCATGCCCGACGATGGCCTTGCCATGCCCGACGATGGCCTTGTCATGCAAGACGATGGCCTTGTCATGCCCGACGATGGACTTTTCATGCCCGACGATGGGCTTCTCATGCCCGACGATGGCCTTGCTATGCCCGACCTTGGCCTTTTCATGTCCAACAATGGCCATGCCATGCCCGACGCTGGCCTTGCCATGTCCGAGAGTTGCCTTGTCATGCCCTTGTCATGCCCGACGATGGCCTTGTCATGCCCGACGCTGGCCTTGCCATGTCCGAGAGTTACCTTGTCATGCCCTTTCCATGTCCGAGAGTTGCCTTGTGATGCCCGACGATGGCCTTGTCAAGGCCGACGCTGGCCTTGCCATGTCCGAGAGTTGCCTTGTCCTGATCTTATCATGCCCGACGCTGGCCTTGTCATGCCCGACGATGGCCTCGCCATGTTCAAAAGTGGCATTGTCATGGCCTTGTCATGCCCGACGATGGCCTTGTCATGCCCGACGATGGCCTTTTCATGCCCGACGATTGCCTTGCCATGCTTGACGCTGGCCTTGCCATGCCCGACATTGGCCTTGGCATGCCCGACGATGGACTTTTCATGCCTGACGATGGCCTTGTCATGCCCGATGATGACCTTGCTATGCCCGACACTGGCATTTTCATGTCCGACGATGGCCTTGCCATGCCCGAAGATGGCTTTGTCATGCCCGACGTTGGCCTTGTCATGCCCGACGATGACCTTTTCATGCCCGATCCTGGCCTTGCCATGTCCGAGAGTTGCCTTGTCATGACCTTGTCATGCCCGACGATGGCCTTGCAATGCCCGACGCTGGGCCTGTCATGCCCCACGATAGCCTTGCCATGCCCGACGATGGCCTTGTCATGCTTGACGTTGGCATTGACATGCCCTTTTTGATGCCCGACGATGGCCTTGCCATGCCCGACGCTGTCATTGTCATATCCGACGATGGCCTTGTCATGCCCGACGATGACCTTGTCATGCCCGAAGATGGCCTTGTCATGCCCAACGATGGCCTTGTCATGCCCGACGCTGGCCTTGCCATGTCCGAGAGTTGCCTTGTCATGACCTCGTCATGTCCGACGATGGGCTTGCCCTGCCCGACACTGGCCTTGTCATGCCCGACCATGGCCTTGCCATGCCCGACGCTGGCATTGCCATGCCCGACGATGGCCTCACCATGTCCGAAAGTCTCATTGTCATGGCCTTGGCATGCCCGACAATGGCCTTTTCATGCCCGACGATGGCCTTTTCATGCCCGACGATAGCCTTGTCATGCCCGACGATAGCCTTGCTATGCCCGACGCTAGACTTTTCATGTCCGACGATGGTCTTGCATTGCCCGAAGATGGCCTTGTCATGCCTGACAATGGCCTTGTCATGCCCGAAGATGGCCTTGCCATGCTTGACGATGGGCTTGCCATGTCCGAGAGTTGCCTCGTCATGGCCTTGTCATGCCCGACGATGGCCTTGTCATGCCCGACGATGGCCTTGTCATGCCCGACGATTGCCTTGCCATCCTTGACGCTGGCCTTGCCATGCCGGACAATGGCCTTGTCATGACCTACGAAGGCCTCGCCATGTCCGAGAGTGGCATTGTCATGGCCTTGTCATGCCCGACGATGGTCTTGTGATGCCCGACGATGGCCTTGCCATGCCCGACGCTGGCCTTGCCATGTCGGACGATGGCCTTGTCAGGCCCGACGCTAGCCTTGTCATGCCCAACGATTGCCTTGTCTTGCCCGACGATTGTCTTGTCATGCCCGACGATGGCCTTGTCATGCCCGACCATGGCCTTGTCATGCCCGACGATTGCCTTATCATGCCCATTGCCCGATGACGGCCTTGTCATCCCAAACGATAGCCTTTTGATGCCCGACGATGGCCTTGTCATGCCAAACGATGGCCTTGTCATGCCCGACGATGGCCTTGTCATGCCCGACGAAGGGCTTGTCATGCCCGATGATGGCCTTGTCATGCCCAACGATGGCCTTGTCATGCCCGACGATTGCCTTGCCATGCCCGACGTTGGCCTTGCCATGTACGAGAGTTGTCTTGTCATGCCCTTGTCATGCCCGACGATGGCCTTGCCATGCTTGACGCTGGCCTTGTCATGCCTAACGATGGCGTTGTCATGCCCGACGATGGCCGTGACATGCCCAAGGATGGCCTTGCCCTGTCCGAGAGTTGCCTTGTCATGACCTTGTCATGCCCGACGATGGTCTCGCCATGCCTGACGATTGCGTTGTCATGTCCGACGATGGCCTTGTCATGCCCGACGATGGCCTTGTCACGCCCGACGATGGCCTTGTCATGCCCGACGAAGGTCTTATCATGCCCGACGATGGCCTTGTCATGCCCGACGATGGCCTTGTCATGCCCGACGATTGCCTTGCCATGCCCGACGTTGGCCTTGCCATGTCCGAGAGTTGTCTTGTCATGCCCTTGTCATGCTCGACGATGGCCTTGCCATGCTTGACACTGGCCTTGTCATGCCTAACGATGGCCTTTCCATGCCCGACGATGGCCTTGACATGCCCGAGGATGGCCTTGCCCTGTCCGAGAGTTGCCTTGTCACGACCTTGTCTTGCCCGACGATGGTCTCGCCATGCCCGATGATGTCCTTGTCATCCCAAACGATAGCCTTGTGATGCCCGACGATGGTCTTGTCATGCCAAACGATGGCCTTGTCATGCCCGACGATGGCCTTGTCATGCCCGACGATGGCCTTGTCATGCCCGATGATGGCCTTGTCATGCCAGACGATGGCCTTGCCATGCCCGACGATGGCCTTGTCATGCCCGACGATGGCCTTGTCATGCCCGACGATGGACTTTTCATGCCCGACGATGGGCTTCTCATGCCCGACGATGGCCTTGCTATGCCCGACCTTGGCCTTTTCAAGTCCAACGATGGCCATGCCATGCCCGACGCTGGCCTTGCCATGTCCGAGAGTTGCCTTGTCATGCCCTTGTCATGCCCGACGATGGCCTTGTCATGCCCGACGCTGGCCTTGCCATGTCCGAGAGTTGCCTTGTCAGGCCCGAGCCATGTCCGAGAGTTGCCTTGTGATGCCCGTCGATGGCCTTGTCAAGGCCGACGCTGGCCTTGCCATGTCCGAGAGTTGCCTTGTCATGATCTTGTCATGCCCGACGCTGGCCTTGTCATGCCCGACGATGGCCTCGCAATGTTCAAAAGTGGCATTGTCATGGCCTTGTCATGCCCGACGATGGCCTTGTCATGACCGACGATGGCCTTGTCATGCCCGACGATTGCCTTGCCAAGCTTGACACTAGCCTTGCCATGCCCGACAATGGCCTTGGCATGCCCGACGATGGACTTTTCATGCCTGACGATGGCCTTGTCATGCCCGACGATGGCCTTGCTTTGCCCGACACTGGCATTTTCATGTCCGACGATGGCCTTACCATGCCCGAAGATGGCTTTGTCATGCCCGACGTTGGCCTTGTCATGCCCGACGATGACCATTTCATGCCCGACGCTGGCCTTGCCATGTCCGAGAGTGGCCTTGTCATGACCTTGTCATGCCCCACGATGGCCTTGCCATGCGCGACGCTGGCCTTGTCATGCCCCACGATGGCCTTGCCATGCCCGACGATGGCCTTGTCATGCTTGACGCTGGCATTGAGATGCCCTTTTTGATGCCCGACGATGGCCTTGCCATGCCCGATGCTGGCATTGTCATATCCGACGATGGCCTTGTCATGCCCGACAATGACCTTGTCATGCCCGAAGATGGCCTTGTCATGCCCGACGATGGCCTTGTCATGCCCGACGCTGGCCTTGCCATGTCCGAGAGTTGCCTTGTCATGACCTCGTCATGTCCGACGATGGGCTTGCGCTGCCCGACACTGGCCTTGTCATGCCCGACCATGGCCTTGCCATGCCCGACGTTGGCATTACCATGCCCGACGATGGCCTCGCCATGTCCGAGAGTGGCATTGTCATGGCCTTGGCATGCCCGACGATGGCCTTTTCATGCCCGACGATAGCCTTTTCATGCCCGACGATGGCCTTTTCATGCCCGACGATAGCCTTGTCATGCCCGACGATAGCCTTGCTATGCACGACGCTAGCCTTTTCATGTCCGACGATGGTCTTGCCATGCCCGAAGATGGCCTTGTCATGCCTGACGGTGGCCTTGTCATGCCCGATGATGGCCTTGCCATGCTTGACGATGGGCTTCCCTTGTCCGAGAGTTGCCTCGTCATGGCCTTGTCATGCCCGATGATGGCCTTGTCATGCCCGACGATGGCCTTGTCATGCCCGACGATGGCCTTGGCATGCCCGACGATGGACTTTTCATGCCTGACGATGGCCTTGTCATGCTCGACGATGGCCTTGCTATGCCTGACACTGGCATTTTCATGTCCGACGATGGCCTTGCCATGCCCGAAGATGGCCTTGTCATGCCTGACGATGGCCTTGTCATGCTCGACGATGGCCTTGCCATGCTTGACGATGGGCTTGCCATGTCCGAGAGTTGCCTCGTCATGACCTTGTCATGCCCGACGATGGCCTTGTCATGCCCGACGATTGCCTTGCCATCCTTTACGCTAGCCTTGCCATGCCCGACAATGGCCTTGTCATGCCCGACGATGGCCTTGGCATGCCCGACGATGGACTTTTCATGCCTGACGATGGCCTTGTCATGCCCGACGATGGCCTTGCTATGCCCGACACTGGCATTTTCATGTCCGACGATGACCTTTCCATGCCCAAAGATGGCCTTGTCATGCCTGACGATGGCCTTGTCATGCTCGACGATGGCCTTGCCATGCTTGACGATGCGCTTGCCATGTCCGAGAGTTGCCTCGTCATGACCTTGTCATGCCCGACGATTGCCTTGCCATGCTTGACGCTGGCCTTTCCGTGCCCGACAATGGCCTTGTCATGCCTGACGATGGCCTTGGTATGCCCGACGATGGACTTTTCATGCCTGACGATGGCCTTGTCATGCCCGACGATGGCCTTGCTATGCACGACACTGACATTTTCATGTCCGACGCTAGCCTTGTCATGCCCAACGATTGCCTTGTCTTGCCCGACGATTGCCTTGTCATGCCCGACGATGGCGTTGTCATACCCGACCATGGTTTTGTCATGCCCGACGATTGCCTTGTCATGCCCATTGCGCGATTATGGCCTTGTCAGCCCAAACGATAGCCTTGTGATGCCCGACGATGGCCTTGTCATGCCAAACGATGGCCTTGTCATGCCCGACGATGGCCTTGTCATGCCCGACGAAGGGCTTGTCATGCCCGATAATGGCCTTGTCATGCCCGACGATGGCTTTGGCATGCTCGACAATTGTCTTGCCATGCCCGACGCTGGCCTTGCTATGTCCGAGAGTTGTCTTGTCATGCCCTTGTCATGCCCGACTATGGCCTTGCCATGTTTGACGCTGGCCTTGTCATGCCGAACGATGGCCTTGCCATGCCCGACGATGGCCTTGACATGCCCGAGGATGGCCTTGCCCTGTCCGAGAGTTGCCTTGTCATGACCTTGTCATGCCTGACGATGGCCTCGCCATGCCCGACGATTGCATTGTCATTCCGACGATTGCCTTACCATGCCCGACGATGGCCTTGCCATGCCCGACGATGGCCTTGTCATGCAAGACGATGGCCTTGTCATGCCCGACGATGGACTTTTCATGCCTGACGATGGGCTTCTCATGCCCGACGATGGCCTTGCTATGCCCGACCTTGGCCTTTTCATGTCCAACAATTGCCATGCCATGCCCGACGCTGGCCTTGCCATGTCCGAGAGTTGCCTTGTCATGCCCTTGTCATGCCCGACGATGGCCTTGTCATGCCCGACGCTGGCCTTGCCATGTCCGAGAGTTACCTTGTCATGCCCTTTCCATGTCCGAGAGTTGCCTTGTGATGCCCGACGATGGCCTTGTCAAGGCTGACGCTGGCCTTGCCATGTCCGAGAGTTGCCTTGTCCTGATCTTATCATGCCCGACGCTGGCCTTGTCATGCCCGACGATGGCCTCGCCATGTTCAAAAGTGGCATTGTCATGGCCTTGTCATGCCCGACGATGGCCTTGTCATGCCCGACGATGGCCTTTTCATGCCCGACGATTGCCTTGCCATGCTTGACGCTGGCCTTGCCATGCCCGACATTGGCCTTGGCATGCCCGACGATGGACTTTTCATGCCTGACGATGGCCTTGTCATGCCCGATGATGACCTTGCTATGCCCGACACTGGCATTTTCATGTCCGACGATGGCCTTGCCATGCCCGAAGATGGCTTTGTCATGCCCGACGTTGGCCTTGTCATGCCCGACGATGACCTTTTCATGCCCGATCCTGGCCTTGCCATGTCCGAGAGTTGCCTTGTCATGACCTTGTCATGCCCGACGATGGCCTTGCAATGCCCGACGCTGGGCCTGTCATGCCCCACGATAGCCTTGCCATGCCCGACGATGGCCTTGTCATGCTTGACGTTGGCATTGACATGCCCTTTTTGATGCCCGACGATGGCCTTGCCATGCCCGACGCTGTCATTGTCATATCCGACGATGGCCTTGTCATGCCCGACGATGACCTTGTCATGCCCGAAGATGGCCTTGTCATGCCCAACGATGGCCTTGTCATGCCCGACGCTGGCCTTGCCATGTCCGAGAGTTGCCTTGTCATGACCTCGTCATGTCCGACGATGGGCTTGCCCTGCCCGACACTGGCCTTGTCATGCCCGACCATGGCCTTGCCATGCCCGACGCTGGCATTGCCATGCCCGACGATGGCCTCACCATGTCCGAAAGTCTCATTGTCATGGCCTTGGCATGCCCGACAATGGCCTTTTCATGCCCGACGATGGCCTTTTCATGCCCGACGATAGCCTTGTCATGCCCGACGATAGCCTTGCTATGCCCGACGCTAGACTTTTCATGTCCGACGATGGTCTTGCATTGCCCGAAGATGGCCTTGTCATGCCTGACAATGGCCTTGTCATGCCCGAAGATGGCCTTGCCATGCTTGACGATGGGCTTGCCATGTCCGAGAGTTGCCTCGTCATGGCCTTGTCATGCCCGACGATGGCCTTGTCATGCCCGACGATGGCCTTGTCATGCCCGACGATTGCCTTGCCATCCTTGACGCTGGCCTTGCCATGCCGGACAATGGCCTTGTCATGACCTACGAAGGCCTCGCCATGTCCGAGAGTGGCATTGTCATGGCCTTGTCATGCCCGACGATGGTCTTGTGATGCCCGACGATGGCCTTGCCATGCCCGACGCTGGCCTTGCCATGTCGGACGATGGCCTTGTCAGGCCCGACGCTAGCCTTGTCATGCCCAACGATTGCCTTGTCTTGCCCGACGATTGTCTTGTCATGCCCGACGATGGCCTTGTCATGCCCGACCATGGCCTTGTCATGCCCGACGATTGCCTTATCATGCCCATTGCCCGATGACGGCCTTGTCATCCCAAACGATAGCCTTTTGATGCCCGACGATGGCCTTGTCATGCCAAACGATGGCCTTGTCATGCCCGACGATGGCCTTGTCATGCCCGACGAAGGGCTTGTCATGCCCGATGATGGCCTTGTCATGCCCAACGATGGCCTTGTCATGCCCGACGATTGCCTTGCCATGCCCGACGTTGGCCTTGCCATGTACGAGAGTTGTCTTGTCATGCCCTTGTCATGCCCGACGATGGCCTTGCCATGCTTGACGCTGGCCTTGTCATGCCTAACGATGGCGTTGTCATGCCCGACGATGGCCGTGACATGCCCAAGGATGGCCTTGCCCTGTCCGAGAGTTGCCTTGTCATGACCTTGTCATGCCCGACGATGGTCTCGCCATGCCTGACGATTGCGTTGTCATGTCCGACGATGGCCTTGTCATGCCCGACGATGGCCTTGTCACGCCCGACGATGGCCTTGTCATGCCCGACGAAGGTCTTATCATGCCCGACGATGGCCTTGTCATGCCCGACGATGGCCTTGTCATGCCCGACGATTGCCTTGCCATGCCCGACGTTGGCCTTGCCATGTCCGAGAGTTGTCTTGTCATGCCCTTGTCATGCTCGACGATGGCCTTGCCATGCTTGACACTGGCCTTGTCATGCCTAACGATGGCCTTGCCATGCCCGACGATGGCCTTGACATGCCCGAGGATGGCCTTGCCCTGTCCGAGAGTTGCCTTGTCACGACCTTGTCTTGCCCGACGATGGTCTCGCCATGCCCGATGATGTCCTTGTCATCCCAAACGATAGCCTTGTGATGCCCGACGATGGTCTTGTCATGCCAAACGATGGCCTTGTCATGCCCGACGATGGCCTTGTCATGCCCGACGATGGCCTTGTCATGCCCGATGATGGCCTTGTCATGCCAGACGATGGCCTTGCCATGCCCGACGATGGCGTTGTCATGCCCGACGATGGCCTTGTCATGCCCGACGATGGACTTTTCTTGCCCGACGATGGGCTTCTCATGCCCGACGATGGCCTTGCTATGCCCGACCTTGGCCTTTTCAAGTCCAACGATGGCCATGCCATGCCCGACGTTGGCCTTGCCATGTCCGAGAGTTGCCTTGTCATGCCCTTGTCATGCCCGACGATGGCCTTGTCATGCCCGACGCTGGCCTTGCCATGTCCGAGAGTTGCCTTGTCAGGCCCGAGCCATGTCCGAGAGTTGCCTTGTGATGCCCGTCGATGGCCTTGTCAAGGCCGACGCTGGCCTTGCCATGTCCGAGAGTTGCCTTGTCATGATCTTGTCATGCCCGACGCTGGCCTTGTCATGCCCGACGATGGCCTCGCAATGTTCAAAAGTGGCATTGTCATGGCCTTGTCATGCCCGACGATGGCCTTGTCATGACCGACGATGGCCTTGTCATGCCCGACGATTGCCTTGCCAAGCTTGACACTAGCCTTGCCATGCCCGACAATGGCCTTGGCATGCCCGACGATGGACTTTTCATGCCTGACGATGGCCTTGTCATGCCCGACGATGGCCTTGCTTTGCCCGACACTGGCATTTTCATGTCCGACGATGGCCTTACCATGCCCGAAGATGGCTTTGTCATGCCCGACGTTGGCCTTGTCATGCCCGACGATGACCATTTCATGTCCGACGCTAGCCTTGCCATGTCCGAGAGTGGCCTTGTCATGACCTTGTCATGCCCCACGATGGCCTTGCCATGCGCGACGCTGGCCTTGTCATGCCCCACGATGGCCTTGCCATGCCCGACGATGGCCTTGTCATGCTTGACGCTGGCATTGAGATGCCCTTTTTGATGCCCGACGATGGCCTTGCCATGCCCGATGCTGGCATTGTCATATCCGACGATGGCTTTGTCATGCCCGACAATGACCTTGTCATGCCCGAAGATGGCCTTGTCATGCCCGACGATGGCCTTGTCATGCCCGACGCTGGCCTTGCCATGTCCGAGAGTTGCCTTGTCATGACCTCGTCATGTCCGACGATGGGCTTGCGCTGCCCGACACTGGCCTTGTCATGCCCGACCATGGCCTTGCCATGCCCGACGTTGGCATTACCATGCCCGACGATGGCCTCGCCATGTCCGAGAGTGGCATTGTCATGGCCTTGGCATGCCCGACGATGGCCTTTTCATGCCCGACGATAGCCTTTTCATGCCCGACGATGGCCTTTTCATGCCCGACGATAGCCTTGTCATGCCCGACGATAGCCTTGCTATGCACGACGCTAGCCTTTTCATGTCCGACGATGGTCTTGCCATGCCCGAAGATGGCCTTGTCATGCCTGACGGTGGCCTTGTCATGCCCGATGATGGCCTTGCCATCCTTGACGATGGGCTTCCCTTGTCCGAGAGTTGCCTCGTCATGGCCTTGTCATGCCCGATGATGGCCTTGTCATGCCCGACGATGGCCTTGTCATGCCCGACGATGGCCTTGTCATGCCCGACGATGGCCTTGGCATGCCCGACGATGGACTTTTCATGCCTGACGATGGCCTTGTCATGCCCGACGATGGCCTTGCTATGCCTGACACTGGCATTTTCATGTCCGACGATGGCCTTGCCATGCCCGAAGATGGCCTTGTCATGCCTGACGATGGCCTTGTCATGCTCGACGATGGCCTTGCCATGCTTGACGATGGGCTTGCCATGTCCGAGAGTTGCCTCGTCATGACCTTGTCATGCCCGACGATGGCCTTGTCATGCCCGACGATTGCCTTGCCATCCTTTACGCTAGCCTTGCCATGCCCGACAATGGCCTTGTCATGCCCGACGATGGCCTTGGCATGCCCGACGATGGACTTTTCATGCCTGACGATGGCCTTGTCATGCCCGACGATGGCCTTGCTATGCCCGACACTGGCATTTTCATGTCCGACGATGACCTTTCCATGCCCAAAGATGGCCTTGTCATGCCTGACGATGGCCTTGTCATGCTCGACGATGGCCTTGCCATGCTTGACGATGCGCTTGCCATGTCCGAGAGTTGCCTCGTCATGACCTTGTCATGCCCGACGATTGCCTTGCCATGCTTGACGCTGGCCTTTCCGTGCCCGACAATGGCCTTGTCATGCCTGACGATGGCCTTGGTATGCCCGACGATGGACTTTTCATGCCTGACGATGGCCTTGTCATGCCCGACGATGGCCTTGCTATGCACGACACTGACATTTTCATGTCCGACGCTAGCCTTGTCATGCCCAACGATTGCCTTGTCTTGCCCGACGATTGCCTTGTCATGCCCGACGATGGCGTTGTCATACCCGACCATGGTTTTGTCATGCCCGACGATTGCCTTGTCATGCCCATTGCGCGATTATGGCCTTGTCAGCCCAAACGATAGCCTTGTGATGCCCGACGATGGCCTTGTCATGCCAAACGATGGCCTTGTCATGCCCGACGATGGCCTTGTCATGCCCGACGAAGGGCTTGTCATGCCCGATGATGGCCTTGTCATGCCCGACGATGGCTTTGGCATGCTCGACAATTGCCTTGCCATGCCCGACGCTGGCCTTGCTATGTCCGAGAGTTGTCTTGTCATGCCCTTGTCATGCCCGACTATGGCCTTGCCATGATTGACGCTGGCCTTGTCATGCCGAACGATGGCCTTGCCATGCCCGACGATGGCCTTGACATGCCCGAGGATGGCCTTGCCCTGTCCGAGAGTTGCCTTGTCATGACCTTGTCATGCCTGACGATGGCCTCGCCATGCCCGACGATTGCATTGTCATTCCGACGATTGCCTTACCATGCCCGACGATGGCCTTGCCATGCCCGACGATGGCCTTGTCATGCAAGACGATGGCCTTGTCATGCCCGACGATGGACTTTTCATGCCCGACGATGGGCTTCTCATGCCCGACGATGGCCTTGCTATGCCCGACCTTGGCCTTTTCATGTCCAACAATGGCCATGCCATGCCCGACGCTGGCCTTGCCATGTCCGAGAGTTGCCTTGTCATGCCCTTGTCATGCCCGACGATGGCCTTGTCATGCCCGACGCTGGCCTTGCCATGTCCGAGAGTTACCTTGTCATGCCCTTTCCATGTCCGAGAGTTGCCTTGTGATGCCCGACGATGGCCTTGTCAAGGCCGACGCTGGCCTTGCCATGTCCGAGAGTTGCCTTGTCCTGATCTTATCATGCCCGACGCTGGCCTTGTCATGCCCGACGATGGCCTCGCCATGTTCAAAAGTGGCATTGTCATGGCCTTGTCATGCCCGACGATGGCCTTGTCATGCCCGACGATGGCCTTTTCATGCCCGACGATTGCCTTGCCATGCTTGACGCTGGCCTTGCCATGCCCGACATTGGCCTTGGCATGCCCGACGATGGACTTTTCATGCCTGACGATGGCCTTGTCATGCCCGATGATGACCTTGCTATGCCCGACACTGGCATTTTCATGTCCGACGATGGCCTTGCCATGCCCGAAGATGGCTTTGTCATGCCCGACGTTGGCCTTGTCATGCCCGACGATGACCTTTTCATGCCCGATCCTGGCCTTGCCATGTCCGAGAGTTGCCTTGTCATGACCTTGTCATGCCCGACGATGGCCTTGCAATGCCCGACGCTGGGCCTGTCATGCCCCACGATAGCCTTGCCATGCCCGACGATGGCCTTGTCATGCTTGACGTTGGCATTGACATGCCCTTTTTGATGCCCGACGATGGCCTTGCCATGCCCGACGCTGTCATTGTCATATCCGACGATGGCCTTGTCATGCCCGACGATGACCTTGTCATGCCCGAAGATGGCCTTGTCATGCCCAACGATGGCCTTGTCATGCTCGACGCTGGCCTTGCCATGTCCGAGAGTTGCCTTGTCATGACCTCGTCATGTCCGACGATGGGCTTGCCCTGCCCGACACTGGCCTTGTCATGCCCGACCATGGCCTTGCCATGCCCGACGCTGGCATTGCCATGCCCGACGATGGCCTCACCATGTCCGAAAGTCTCATTGTCATGGCCTTGGCATGCCCGACAATGGCCTTTTCATGCCCGACGATGGCCTTTTCATGCCCGACGATAGCCTTGTCATGCCCGACGATAGCCTTGCTATGCCCGACGCTAGACTTTTCATGTCCGACGATGGTCTTGCATTGCCCGAAGATGGCCTTGTCATGCCTGACAATGGCCTTGTCATGCCCGAAGATGGCCTTGCCATGCTTGACGATGGGCTTGCCATGTCCGAGAGTTGCCTCGTCATGGCCTTGTCATGCCCGACGATGGCCTTGTCATGCCCGACGATGGCCTTGTCATGCCCGACGATTGCCTTGCCATCCTTGACGCTGGCCTTGCCATGCCGGACAATGGCCTTGTCATGACCTACGAAGGCCTCGCCATGTCCGAGAGTGGCATTGTCATGGCCTTGTCATGCCCGACGATGGTCTTGTGATGCCCGACGATGGCCTTGCCATGCCCGACGCTGGCCTTGCCATGTCGGACGATGGCCTTGTCAGGCCCG
Source organism: Fagopyrum homotropicum (assembly GCA_033239125.1). Lineage (NCBI taxonomy): Eukaryota > Viridiplantae > Streptophyta > Magnoliopsida > Caryophyllales > Polygonaceae > Fagopyrum > Fagopyrum homotropicum. Next base: position 74,195,911 of record BSWB01000007.1, read on the forward strand.
ACGCTAGCCTTGTCATGCCCAACGATTGCCTTGTCTTGCCCGACGATTGTCTTGTCATGCCCGACGATGGCCTTGTCATGCCCGACCATGGCCTTGTCATGCCCGACGATTGCCTTATCATGCCCATTGCCCGATGACGGCCTTGTCATCCCAAACGATAGCCTTTTGATGCCCGACGATGGCCTTGTCATGCCAAACGATGGCCTTGTCATGCCCGACGATGGCCTTGTCATGCCCGACGAAGGGCTTGTCATGCCCGATGATGGCCTTGTCATGCCCAACGATGGCCTTGTCATGCCCGACGATTGCCTTGCCATGCCCGACGTTGGCCTTGCCATGTACGAGAGTTGTCTTGTCATGCCCTTGTCATGCCCGACGATGGCCTTGCCATGCTTGACGCTGGCCTTGTCATGCCTAACGATGGCGTTGTCATGCCCGACGATGGCCGTGACATGCCCAAGGATGGCCTTGCCCTGTCCGAGAGTTGCCTTGTCATGACCTTGTCATGCCCGACGATGGTCTCGCCATGCCTGACGATTGCGTTGTCATGTCCGACGATGGCCTTGTCATGCCCGACGATGGCCTTGTCACGCCCGACGATGGCCTTGTCATGCCCGACGAAGGTCTTATCATGCCCGACGATGGCCTTGTCATGCCCGACGATGGCCTTGTCATGCCCGACGATTGCCTTGCCATGCCCGACGTTGGCCTTGCCATGTCCGAGAGTTGTCTTGTCATGCCCTTGTCATGCTCGACGATGGCCTTGCCATGCTTGACACTAGCCTTGTCATGCCTAACGATGGCCTTGCCATGCCCGACGATGGCCTTGACATGCCCGAGGATGGCCTTGCCCTGTCCGAGAGTTGCCTTGTCACGACCTTGTCTTGCCCGACGATGGTCTCGCCATGCCCGATGATGTCCTTGTCATCCCAAACGATAGCCTTGTGATGCCCGACGATGGTCTTGTCATGCCAAACGATGGCCTTGTCATGCCCGACGATGGCCTTGTCATGCCCGACGATGGCCTTGTCATGCCCGATGATGGCCTTGTCATGCCAGACGATGGCCTTGCCATGCCCGACGATGGCCTTGTCATGCCCGACGATGGCCTTGTCATGCCCGACGATGGACTTTTCATGCCCGACGATGGGCTTCTCATGCCCGACGATGGCCTTGCTATGCCCGACCTTGGCCTTTTCAAGTCCAACGATGGCCATGCCATGCCCGACGCTGGCCTTGCCATGTCCGAGAGTTGCCTTGTCATGCCCTTGTCATGCCCGACGATGGCCTTGTCATGCCCGACGCTGGCCTTGCCATGTCCGAGAGTTGCCTTGTCAGGCCCGAGCCATGTCCGAGAGTTGCCTTGTGATGCCCGTCGATGGCCTTGTCAAGGCCGACGCTGGCCTTGCCATGTCCGAGAGTTGCCTTGTCATGATCTTGTCATGCCCGACGCTGGCCTTGTCATGCCCGACGATGGCCTCGCAATGTTCAAAAGTGGCATTGTCATGGCCTTGTCATGCCCGACGATGGCCTTGTCATGACCGACGATGGCCTTGTCATGCCCGACGATTGCCTTGCCAAGCTTGACACTAGCCTTGCCATGCCCGACAATGGCCTTGGCATGCCCGACGATGGACTTTTCATGCCTGACGATGGCCTTGTCATGCCCGACGATGGCCTTGCTTTGCCCGACACTGGCATTTTCATGTCCGACGATGGCCTTACCATGCCCGAAGATGGCTTTGTCATGCCCGACGTTGGCCTTGTCATGCCCGACGATGACCATTTCATGCCCGACGCTGGCCTTGCCATGTCCGAGAGTGGCCTTGTCATGACCTTGTCATGCCCCACGATGGCCTTGCCATGCGCGACGCTGGCCTTGTCATGCCCCACGATGGCCTTGCCATGCCCGACGATGGCCTTGTCATGCTTGACGCTGGCATTGAGATGCCCTTTTTGATGCCCGACGATGGCCTTGCCATGCCCGATGCTGGCATTGTCATATCCGACGATGGCCTTGTCATGCCCGACAATGACCTTGTCATGCCCGAAGATGGCCTTGTCATGCCCGACGATGGCCTTGTCATGCCCGACGCTGGCCTTGCCATGTCCGAGAGTTGCCTTGTCATGACCTCGTCATGTCCGACGATGGGCTTGCGCTGCCCGACACTGGCCTTGTCATGCCCGACCATGGCCTTGCCATGCCCGACGTTGGCATTACCATGCCCGACGATGGCCTCGCCATGTCCGAGAGTGGCATTGTCATGGCCTTGGCATGCCCGACGATGGCCTTTTCATGCCCGACGATAGCCTTTTCATGCCCGACGATGGCCTTTTCATGCCCGACGATAGCCTTGTCATGCCCGACGATAGCCTTGCTATGCACGACGCTAGCCTTTTCATGTCCGACGATGGTCTTGCCATGCCCGAAGATGGCCTTGTCATGCCTGACGGTGGCCTTGTCATGCCCGATGATGGCCTTGCCATGCTTGACGATGGGCTTCCCTTGTCCGAGAGTTGCCTCGTCATGGCCTTGTCATGCCCGATGATGGCCTTGTCATGCCCGACGATGGCCTTGTCATGCCCGACGATGGCCTTGTCATGCCCGACGATGGCCTTGGCATGCCCGACGATGGACTTTTCATGCCTGACGATGGCCTTGTCATGCCCGACGATGGCCTTGCTATGCCTGACACTGGCATTTTCATGTCCGACGATGGCCTTGCCATGCCCGAAGATGGCCTTGTCATGCCTGACGATGGCCTTGTCATGCTCGACGATGGCCTTGCCATGCTTGACGATGGGCTTGCCATGTCCGAGAGTTGCCTCGTCATGACCTTGTCATGCCCGACGATGGCCTTGTCATGCCCGACGATTGCCTTGCCATCCTTTACGCTAGCCTTGCCATGCCCGACAATGGCCTTGTCATGCCCGACGATGGCCTTGGCATGCCCGACGATGGACTTTTCATGCCTGACGATGGCCTTGTCATGCCCGACGATGGCCTTGCTATGCCCGACACTGGCATTTTCATGTCCGACGATGACCTTTCCATGCCCAAAGATGGCCTTGTCATGCCTGACGATGGCCTTGTCATGCTCGACGATGGCCTTGCCATGCTTGACGATGCGCTTGCCATGTCCGAGAGTTGCCTCGTCATGACCTTGTCATGCCCGACGATTGCCTTGCCATGCTTGACGCTGGCCTTTCCGTGCCCAACAATGGCCTTGTCATGCCTGACGATGGCCTTGGTATGCCCGACGATGGACTTTTCATGCCTGACGATGGCCTTGTCATGCCCGACGATGGCCTTGCTATGCACGACACTGACATTTTCATGTCCGACGCTAGCCTTGTGATGCCCAACGATTGCCTTGTCTTGCCCGACGATTGCCTTGTCATGCCCGACGATGGCGTTGTCATACCCGACCATGGTTTTGTCATGCCCGACGATTGCCTTGTCATGCCCATTGCGCGATTATGGCCTTGTCAGCCTAAACGATAGCCTTGTGATGCCCGACGATGGCCTTGTCATGCCAAACGATGGCCTTGTCATTCCCGACGATGGCCTTGTCATGCCCGACGAAGGGCTTGTCATGCCCGATGATGGCCTTGTCATGCCCGACGATGGCTTTGGCATGCTCGACAATTGCCTTGCCATGCCCGACGCTGGCCTTGCTATGTCCGAGAGTTGTCTTGTCATGCCCTTGTCATGCCCGACTATGGCCTTGCCATGTTTGACGCTGGCCTTGTCATGCCGAACGATGGCCTTGCCATGCCCGACGATGGCCTTGACATGCCCGAGGATGGCCTTGCCCTGTCCGAGAGTTGCCTTGTCATGACCTTGTCATGCCTGACGATGGCCTCGCCATGCCCGACGATTGCATTGTCATTCCGACGATTGCCTTACCATGCCCGACGATGGCCTTGCCATGCCCGACGATGGCCTTGTCATGCAAGACGATGGCCTTGTCATGCCCGACGATGGACTTTTCATGCCCGACGATGGGCTTCTCATGCCCGACGATGGCCTTGCTATGCCCGACCTTGGCCTTTTCATGTCCAACAATGGCCATGCCATGCCCGACGCTGGCCTTGCCATGTCCGAGAGTTGCCTTGTCATGCCCTTGTCATGCCCGACGATGGCCTTGTCATGCCCGACGCTGGCCTTGCCATGTCCGAGAGTTGCCTTGTTATGCCCGAGCCATGTCCGAGAGTTGCCTTGTGATGCCCGACGATGGCCTTGTCAAGGCCGACGCTGGCCTTGCCATGTCCGAGAGTTGCCTTGTCATGATCTTGTCATGCCCGACGCTGGCCTTGTCATGCCCGACGATGGCCTCGCCATGTTCAAAAGTGGCATTGTCATGGCCTTGTCATGCCCGACGATGGCCTTGTCATGACCGACAATGGCCTTGTCATGCCCGACGGTTGCCTTGCCATGCTGGACGCTGGCCTTGCCATGCCCGACAATGGCCTTGGCATGCCCGACGATGGACTTTTCATGCCTGACGATGGCCTTGTCATGCCCGACGATGGCCTTGCTATGCCCGACACTGGCATTTTCATGTCCGACGATGGCCTTACCATGTCCGAAGATGGCTTTGTCATGCCCGACGTTGGCCTTGTCATGCCCGACGATGACCTTTTCATGTCCGACGCTGGCCTTGCCATGTCCGAGAGTGGCCTTGTCATGACCTTGTCATGCCCCACGATGGCCTTGCCATGCCCGACGCTGGCCTTGTCATGCCCCACGATGGCCTTGCCATGCCCGACGATGGCCTTGTCATGCTTGACGCTGGCATTGACATGCCCTTTTTTATGCCCGACGATGGCCTTGCCATGCCCGACGCTGGCATTGTCATATCCGACGATGGCCTTGTCATGCCCGACAATGACCTTGTCATGCCCGAAGATGGCCTTGTCATGCCCGACGATGGCCTTGTCATGCCCGACGCTGGCCCTGCCATGTCCGAGAGTTGCCTTGTCATGACCTCGTCATGTCCGACGATGGGCTTGCCCTGCCCGACACTGGCCTTGTCATGCCCGACCATGGCCTTGCCATGCCCGACGCTGGCATTGCCATGCCCGACGATGGCCTCGCCATGTCAGAGAGTGGCATTGTCATGGCCTTGGCATGCCCGACGATGGCCTTTTCATGCCCGACGATAGCCTTTTCATGCCCGACGATGGCCTTTTCATGCCCGACGATAGCCTTGTCATGCCCGACGATAGCCTTGCTATGCACGACGCTAGCCTTTTCATGTCCGACGATGGACTTGCCATGCCCGAAGATGGCCTTGTCATGCCTGACGGTGGCCTTGTCATGCCCGACGATGGCCTTGCCATGCTTGACGATGGGCTTGCCATGTCCGAGAGTTGCCTCGTCATGGCCTTGTCATGCCCGACGAAGGCCTTGTCATGCCCGACGATGGCCTTGTCATGCCCGACGATTGCCTTACCATCCTTGACGCTGGCCTTGCCATGCCCGACAATGGCCTTGTAATGCCCGACGATGGCCTTGGCATGCCCGACGATGGACTTTTCATGCCTGACGATGGCCTTGTCATGCCCGACGAAGGTCTTATCATGCCCGAAGATGGCCTTGTCATGCCCGACGATGGCCTTGTCATGCCCGACGATGGCCTTGTCATTCCGACGATTGCCTTACCATTCCCGACGATGGCCTTGCCATGCCCGACGATGGCCTTGTCATGCAAGACGATGGCCTTGTCATGCCCGACGATGGACTTTTCATGCCCGACGATGGGCTTGTCGTGCCCGACGATGGCCTTGCTATGCCCGACCCTGGCCTTTTCATGTCCAACGATGGCCTTGTCATGCCCGATGCTGGCCTTGCCTTGTGCGATAGTTGCCTTGTCATGCCCTTGTCAAGCCCGACGATGGCCTTGTCATGCCCGACGCTGGCCTTGCCATGTCCGAGAGTTGCCTTGTCATGCCCTTGTCATGTTCGACGATGGTCTTGCTATGCCCGAAGATGGCCTTGTCATGCTTGACGATGGCATTGTCATGCTTGACGATGGCATTGTCATGCTTGACGACGGCCTTGTCATGCCCGACGATGGCCTTGCCATGCTTGACGATGGGCTTGCCATGTCCGAGAGTTGCCTCGTCATGACCATGTCATGCCCGACGATGGCCTTGTCATGCCCGAAGATGGCCTTGTCATGCCCGACGATTGCCTTGCCATGCTTCACGCTGGCCTTGCCATGCCCGACAATGGCCTTGTCATGTCCGACGATGGCCTTGGTATGCCCGACGATGGACTTTTCATGCCTGACGATGGCCTTGTCATGCCCGACGATGGCCTTGCTATGCCCGACACTAGCATTTTCATGTCCGACGCTAGCCTTGTCATGCCCAACGATTGCCTTGTCTTGCCCGACGATTGCCTTGTCATGCCCGACGATGGCCTTGTCAAGCCCAACGAAGGGCTTGTCATGCCCGATGATGGCCTTGTCATGCCAGACGATGGCCTTGCCATGCCCGACGATGGCCTTGTCATGCCCGACGATGGCCTTGTCATGCCCGACGATGGACTTTTCATGCCCGACGATGGGCTTCTCATGCCCGACGATGGCCTTTCTATGCCCGACCTTGGCCTTTTCATGTCCAACGATGGCCATGCCATGCCATGCCCGACGCTGGCCTTGCCATGTCCGAGAGTTGCCTTGTCATGCCCTTGTCATGCCCGACGATGGCCTTGTCATGCCCGACGCTGGCCTTGCCATGTCCGAGAGTTGCCTTGTCATGCCAGAGCCATGTCCGAGAGTTGCCTTGTGATGCCCGACGATGGCCTTGTCAAGGCCGACGCTGGCCTTGCCATGTCCGAGAGTTGCCTTGTCATGATCTTGTCATGCCCGACGCTGGCCTTGTCATGCCCGACGATGGCCTCGCCATGTTCAAAAGTGGCATTTTCATGGCCTTGTCATGCCCGACGATGGCCTTGTCATGACCGACGATGGCCTTGTCATGCCCGACGATTGCCTTACCATCCTTGACGCTGGCCTTGCCATGCCCGACAATGGCCTTGTAATGCCCGACGATGGCCTTGGCATGCCCGACGATGGACTTTTCATGCCTGACGATGGCCTTGTCATGCCCGAAGAAGGTCTTATCATGCCCGAAGATGGCCTTGTCATGCCCGACGATGGCCTTGTCATGCCCGACGATGGCCTTGTCATTCCGACGATTGCCTTACCATTCCCGACGATGGCCTTGCCATGCCCGACGATGGCCTTGTCATGCAAGACGATGGCCTTGTCATGCCCGACGATGGACTTTTCATGCCCGACGATGGGCTTGTCGTGCCCGACGATGGCCTTGCTATGCCCGACCCTGGCCTTTTCATGTCCAACGATGGCCTTGTCATGCCCGATGCTGGCCTTGCCTTGTGCGATAGTTGCCTTGTCATGCCCTTGTCAAGCCCGACGATGGCCTTGTCATGCCCGACGCTGGCCTTGCCATGTCCGAGAGTTGCCTTGTCATGCCCTTGTCATGTTCGACGATGGTCTTGCTATGCCCGAAGATGGCCTTGTCATGCTTGACGATGGCATTGTCATGCTTGACGATGGCATTGTCATGCTTGACGACGGCCTTGTCATGCCCGACGATGGCCTTGCCATGCTTGACGATGGGCTTGCCATGTCCGAGAGTTGCCTCGTCATGACCATGTCATGCCCGACGATGGCCTTGTCATCCCCGAAGATGGCCTTGTCATGCCCGACGATTGCCTTGCCATGCTTCACGCTGGCCTTGCCATGCCCGACAATGGCCTTGTCATGTCCGACGATGGCCTTGGTATGCCCGACGATGGACTTTTCATGCCTGACGATGGCCTTGTCATGCCCGACGATGGCCTTGCTATGCCCGACACTAGCATTTTCATGTCCGACGCTAGCCTTGTCATGCCCAACGATTGCCTTGTCTTGCCCGACGATTGCCTTGTCATGCCCGACGATGGCCTTGTCAAGCCCAACGAAGGGCTTGTCATGCCCGATGATGGCCTTGTCATGCCAGACGATGGCCTTGCCATGCCCGACGATGGCCTTGTCATGCCCGACGATGGCCTTGTCATGCCCGACGATGGACTTTTCATGCCCGACGATGGGCTTCTCATGCCCGACGATGGCCTTTCTATACCCGACCTTGGCCTTTTCATGTCCAACGATGGCCATGCCATGCCATGCCCGACGCTGGCCTTGCCATGTCCGAGAGTTGCCTTGTCATGCCCTTGTCATGCCCGACGATGGCCTTGTCATGCCCGACGCTGGCCTTGCCATGTCCGAGAGTTGCCTTGTCATGCCAGAGCCATGTCCGAGAGTTGCCTTGTGATGCCCGACGATGGCCTTGTCAAGGCCGACGCTGGCCTTGCCATGTCCGAGAGTTGCCTTGTCATGATCTTGTCATGCCCGACGCTGGCCTTGTCATGCCCGACGATGGCCTCGCCATGTTCAAAAGTGGCATTTTCATGGCCTTGTCATGCCCGACGATGGCCTTGTCATGACCGACGATGGCCTTGTCATGCCCGACGATTGCCTTGCCATGCTTGACACTGGCCTTGCTATGCCCGACAATGGCCTTGGCATGCCCGATGATGGACTTTTCATGCCTGACGATGGCCTTGTCATGCCCGACGATGGCCTTGCTATGCCCGACACTGGCATTTTCATGTCCGACGATGGCCTTACCATGCCCGAAGATGGCTTTGTCATGCCCGACGTTGGCCTTGTCATGCCCGACGATGACCTTTTCATGCCCGACGCTGGCCTTGCCATGTTCGAGAGTGGCCTTGTCATGACCTTGTCATGCCCCACGATGGCCTTGCCATGCCCGACGCTGGCCTTGTCATGCCCCACGATGGCCTTGCCATGCCCGACGATGGCCTTGTCATGCTTGACGCTGGCATTGACATGCCCTTTTTGATGCCCGAAGATGGCCTTGCCATGCCCGACGCTGGCATTGTCATATCCGACGATGGCCTTGTCATGCCCGACAATGACCTTGTCATGCCCGAAAATGGCCTTGTCATGCCCGACGATGGCCTTGTCATGCCCGACGCTGGCCTTGCCATGTCCGAGAGTTGCCTTGTCATGACCTCGTCATGTCCGACGATGGGATTGCCCTGCCCGACACTGGCCTTGTCATGCCCGACCATGGCCTTGCCATGCCCGACGCTGGCATTGCCATGCCCGACGATGGCCTCGCCATGTCCGAGAGTGGCATTGTCATGGCCTTGGCATGCCCGACGATGGCCTTTTCATGCCCGACGATAGCCTTTTCATGCCCGACGATGGCCTTTTCATGCCCGACGATAGCCTTGTCATGCCCGACGATAGCCTTGCTATGCACGACGCTAGCCTTTTTATGTCTGACGATGGTCTTGCCATGCCCGAAGATGGCCTTGTCATGCCTGACGGTGGCCTTGTCATGCCCGACGATGGCCTTGCCATGCTTGACGATGGGCTTGCCATGTCCGAGAGTTGCCTCGTCATGGCATTGTCATGCCCGACGATGGCCTTGTCATGCCCGACGATGGCCTTGTCATGCCCGACGATGGCCTTGTCATGCCCGACGATTGCCTTGCCATCCGTGACGCTGGCCTTGCCATGCCCGACAATGGCCTTGTCATGCCCGACGATGGCCTTGGCATGCCCGACGATGGACTTTTCATGCCTGACGATGGCCTTGTCATGCCCGACGATGGCCTTGCTATGCCCGACACTGGCATTTTCATGTCCGACGATGGCCTTGCCATGCCCGAAGATGGCCTTGTCATGCCTGACGATGGCCTTTTCATGCTCGACGATGGCCTTGCCATGCTTGACGATGGGCTTGCCATGTCCGAGAGTTGCCTCGTCATGACCTTGTCATGCCCTACGATGGCCTTGTCATGCCCGACGATTGCCTTGCCATGCTTGACGCTGGCCTTGCCGTGCCCGACAATGGCCTTGTCAAGCCTGACGATGGCCTTGGTATGCCCGACGATATACTTTTCATGCCTGACGATGGCCTTGTCATGCCCGACGATGGCCTTGCTATGCACGACACTGGCATTTTCATGTCCGACGCTAGCCTTGTCATGCCCAACGATTGCTTTGTCTTGCCCGACGATTGCCTTGTCATGCCCGACGATGGCGTTGTCATGCCCGACCATGGCTTTGTCATGCCCGACGATTGCCTTGTCATGCCCATTGCGCGATTATGGCCTTGTCAGCCCAAAAATAGCCTTGTGATGCCCGACGATGGCCTTGTCATGCCAAACGATGGCCTTGTCATGCCCGACGATGGCCTTGTCATGCCCGACGAAGGGCTTGTCATGCCCGATGATGGCCTTGTCATGCCCGACGATGGCCTTGGTATGCCCGACAATTGCCTTGCCATGCCCGACGCTGGCCTTGCCATGTCCGAGGATTGTCTTGTCATGCCCTTGTCATGCTCGACTATGGCCTTGCCATGTCTGACGCTGGCCTTGTCATGACGAACGATGGCCTTGCCATGCCCGACGATGGCCTTGACATGCCCGAGGATGGCCTTGCCCTGTCCGAGAGTTGTCTTTTCATGACCTTGTCATGCCTGACGATGGCCTCGCCATGCCCGACGATTGCATTGTCATGTCCGACGATGGCCTTGTCATGCCCGACGATGGCCTTGTCACGCCCGACGTTGGCCTTGTCATGCCCGACGAAGGTCTTATCATGCCCGAAGATGGCCTTGTCATGCCCGACGATGGCCTTGTCATGCCCGACGATGGCCTTGTCATTCGGACGATTGCCTTACCATGCCCGACGATGGCCTTGCCATGCCCGACGATGGCCTTGTCATGCAAGACGATGGCCTTGTCATGCCCGACGATGGAATTTTCATGCCCGACGATGGGCTTGTCGTGCCCGACGATGGCCTTGCTATGCCCGACCCTGGCCTTTTCATGTCCAACGATGGCCTTGCCATGCCCGATGCTGGCCTTGCCATGTGCGATAGTTGCCTTGTCATGCCCTTGTCATGCCGGACGATGGCCTTGTCATGCCCGACGCTGGCCTTGCCATGTCCGAGAGTTGCCTTGTCATGCCCTTGTCATGTTCGACGAAGGTCTTGCTATGCCCGAAGATGGCCTTGTCATGCTTGACGATGGCATTGTCATGCTTGACGATGGCCTTGTCATGCCCGACGATGGCCTTGCCATGCTTGACGATGGGCTTGCCATGTCCGAGAGTTGCCTCGTCATGACCTTGTCATGCCTGACGATGGCCTTGTCATGCCCGAAGATGGCCTTGTCATGCCCGACGATTGCTTTGCCATGCTTCACGCTGGCCTTGCCATGCCCGACAATGGCCTTGTCATGTCCGACAATGGCCTTGGTATGCCCGACGATGGACTTTTCATGCCAGACGATGGCCTTGTCATGCCCGACGATGGCCTTGCTATGCCCGACACTGGCATTTTCATGTCCGACGCTAGCCTTGTCATGCCCAACAATTGCCTTGTCTTGCCCGACGATTGCCTTGTCATGCCTGACGATGGCCTTGTCATGCCCGACCATGGCCTTGTCATGCCCGACGATTGCCTTGTCATGCCCATTGCCCGATGATGGCCTTGTCATCCCAAACGATAGCCTTGTGATGCCCGACGATGGCCTTGTCATGCCCGACGATTGCCTTGCCATCCTTGACGCAGGCCTTGCCATGCCCGACAATGGCCTTGTCATGCCCGACGATGGCCTTTCTATGCCCGACACTGGCATTTTCATGTCCGACGATGGCCTTCCCATGCCCGAAGATGGCCTTGTCATGCCTGACGATGGCCTTGTCATGCTCGACGATGGCCTTGCCATGCTTGACGATGGGCTTGCCATGTCCGAGAGTTGCCTCGTCATGACCTTGTCATGCCCGACGATGGCCTTGTCATGCCCGACGATGGCCTTGTCATGCCCGACGATTGCCTTGCCATGCTTGACGCTGGCCTTGCGTGCCCGACAATGGCCTTGTCATGCCTGACGATGGCCTTGGTATGCCCGACGATATACTTTTCATGCCTGACAATGGCCTTGTCATGCCCGACGATGGCCTTGCTATGCACGACACTGGCATTTTCATGTCCGACGCTAGCCTTGTCATGCCCAACGATTGCCTTGTCTTGCCCGACGATTGCCTTGTCATGCCCGACGATGGCGTTGTCATGCCCGACCATGGCTTTGTCATGCCCGACGATTGCCTTGTCAGCCCAAACAATAGCCTTGTGATGCCCGACGATGGCCTTGTCATGCCAAACGATAGCCTTGTCATGCCCGACGATGGCGTTGTCATGCCCGACGAAGGGCTTGTCATGCCCGATGATGGCCTTGTCATGCCCGACGATGGCCTTGGTATGCCCCACAATTGCCTTGCCATGCCCGACGCTGGCCTTGCCATGTCCGAGAGTTGTCTTGTCATGCCCTTGTCATGCTCGACTATGGCCTTGCCATGTCTGACGCTGGCCTTGTCATGCCGAACGATGGCCTTGCCATGCCCGACGATGGCCTTGACATGCCCGAGGATGGCCTTGCCCTGTCCGAGAGTTGTCTTGTCATGACCTTGTCATGCCTGACGATGGCCTCGCCATGCCCGACGATTGCATTGTCATGTCCGACGATGGCCTTGTCATGCCCGACGATGGCCTTGTCACGCCCGACGTTGGCCTTGTCATGCCCGACGAAGGTCTTATCATGCCCGAAGATGGCCTTGTCATGCCCGACGATGGCCTTGTCATGCCCGACGATGGCCTTGTCCTTCCGACGATTGCCTTACCATGCCCGACGATGGCCTTGCCATGCCCGACGATGGGCTTGTCGTCCCCGACGATGGCCTTGCTATGCCCGACCCTGGCCTTTTCATGTCCAACGATGGCCTTGCCATGCCCGATGCTGGCCTTGCCATGTGCGATAGTTGCCTTGTCATGCCCTTGTCATGCCCGACGATGGCCTTGTCATGCCCGACGCTGGCCTTGCCATGTCCGAGAGTTGCCTTGTCATGCCCTTGTCATGTTCGACGATGGTCTTGCTATGCCCGAAGATGGCCTTGTCATGCTTGACGATGGCATTGTCATGCTTGACGATGGCCTTGTCATGCCCGACGATGGCCTTGCCATGCTTGACGATGGGCTTGCCATGTCCGAGAGTTGCCTCGTCATGACCTTGTCATGCCTGACGATGGCCTTGTCATGCCCGAAGATGGCCTTGTCATGCCCGACGATTGCTTTGCCATGCTTCACGCTGGCCTTGCCATGCCCGACAATGGCCTTGTCATGTCCGACGATGGCCTTGGTATGCCCGACGATGGACTTTTCATGCCTGACGATGGCCTTGTCATGCCCGACGATGGCCTTGCTATGCCCGACACTGGCATTTTCATGTCCGACGCTAGCCTTGTCATGCCCAACAATTGCCTTGTCTTGCCCGACGATTGCCTTGTCATGCCTGACGATGGCCTTGTCATGCCCGACCATGGCCTTGTCATGCCCGACGATTGCCTTGTCATGCCCATTGCCCGATGATGGCCTTGTCATCCCAAACGATAGCCTTGTGATGCCCGACGATGGCCTTGTCATGCCCGACGATTGCCTTGCCATCCTTGACGCAGGCCTTGCCATGCCCGACAATGGCCTTGTCATGCCCGACGATGGCCTTGGCATGCCCGACGATGGACTTTTCATGCCTGACGATGGCCTTGTCATGCCCGACGATGGCCTTTCTATGCCCGACACTGGCATTTTCATGTCCGACGATGGCCTTCCCATGCCCGAAGATGGCCTTGTCATGCCTGACGATGGCCTTGTCATGCTCGACGATGGCCTTGCCATGCTTGACGATGGGCTTGCCATGTCCGAGAGTTGCCTCGTCATGACCTTGTCATGCCCGACGATGGCCTTGTCATGCCCGACGATGGCCTTGTCATGCCCGACGATTGCCTTGCCATGCTTGACGCTGGCCTTGCGTGCCCGACAATGGCCTTGTCATGCCTGACGATGGCCTTGGTATGCCCGACGATATACTTTTCATGCCTGACGATGGCCTTGTCATGCCCGACGATGGCCTTGCTATGCACGACACTGGCATTTTCATGTCCGACGCTAGCCTTGTCATGCCCAACGATTGCCTTGTCTTGCCCGACGATTGCCTTGTCATGCCCGACGATGGCGTTGTCATGCCCGACCATGGCTTTGTCATGCCCGACGATTGCCTTGTCATGCCCATTGCGCGATTATGGCCTTGTCAGCCCAAACAATAGCCTTGCCATGCCCGACAATGGCCTTGTCATGCCAAACGATGGCCTTGTCATGCCCGACGATGGCGTTGTCATGCCCGACGAAGGGCTTGTCATGCCCGATGATGGCCTTGTCATGCCCGACGATGGCCTTGGTATGCCCGACAATTGCCTTGCCATGCCCGACGCTGGCCTTGCCATGTCCGAGAGTTGTCTTGTCATGCCCTTGTCATGCTCGACTATGGCCTTGCCATGTCTGACGCTGGCCTTGTCATGCCGAACGATGGCCTTGCCATGCCCGACGATGGCCTTGACATGCCCGAGGATGGCCTTGCCCTGTCCGAGAGTTGTCTTGTCATGACCTTGTCATGCCCGACGATGGCCTTGTCACGCCCGACGTTGGCCTTGTCATGCCCGACGAAGGTCTTATCATGCCCGAAGATGGCCTTGTCATGCCCGACGATGGCCTTGTCATGCCCGACGATGGCCTTGTCATTCCGACGATTGCTTTACCATGCCCGACGATGGCCTTGCCATGCCCGACGATGGCCTTGTCATGCAAGACGATGGCCTTGTCATGCCCGACGATGGACTTTTCATGCCCGACGATGGGCTTGTCGTCCCCGACGATGGCCTTGCTATGCCCGACCCTGGCCTTTTCATGTCCAATGATGGCCTTGCCATGCCCGATGCTGGCCTTGCCATGTGCGATAGTTGCCTTGTCATGCCCTTGTCATGCCCGACGATGGCCTTGTCATGCCCGACGCTGGCCTTGCCATGTCCGAGAGTTGCCTTGTCATGCCCTTGTCATGTTCGACGATGGTCTTGCTATGCCCGAAGATGGCCTTGTCATGCTTGACGATGGCATTGTCATGCTTGACGATGGCCTTGTCATGCCCGACGATGGCCTTGCCATGCTTGACGATGGGCTTGCCATGTCCGAGAGTTGCCTCGTCACCTTGTCATGCCTGACGATGGCCTTGTCATGCCCGAAGATGGCCTTGTCATGCCCGACGATTGCTTTGCCATGCTTCACGCTGGCCTTGCCATGCCCGACAATGGCCTTGTCATGTCCGACGATGGCCTTGGTATGCCCGACGATGGACTTTTCATGCCTGACGATGGCCTTGTCATGCCCGACGATGGCCTTGCTATGCCCGACACTGGCATTTTCATGTCCGACGCTAGCCTTGTCATGCCCAACAATTGCCTTGTATTGCCCGACGATTGCCTTGTCATGCCTGACGATGGCCTTGTCATGCCCGACCATGGCCTTGTCATGCCCGACGATTGCCTTGTCATGCCCATTGCCCGATGATGGCCTTGTCATCCCAAACGATAGCCTTGTGATGCCCGACGATGGCCTTGTCATGCCCGACGATTGCCTTGCCATCCTTGACGCAGGCCTTGCCATGCCCGACAATGGCCTTGTCATGCCAAACGATGGCCTTGTCATGCCCGACGATGGCGTTGTCATGCCCGACGAAGGGCTTGTCATGCCCGATGATGGCCTTGTCATGCCCGACGATGGCCTTGGTATGCCCGACAATTGCCTTGCCATGCCCGACGCTGGCCTTGCAATGTCCGAGAGTTGTCTTGTCATGCCCTTGTCATGCTCGACTATGGCCTTGCCATGTCTGACGCTGGCCTTGTCATGCCGAACGATGGCCTTGGCATGCCCGACGATGGCCTTGACATGCCCGAGGATGGCCTTGCCCTGTCCGAGAGTTGTCTTGTCATGACCTTGTCATGCCTGACGATGGCCTCGCCATGCCTGACGATTGCATTGTCATGTCCGACGATGGCCTTGTCATGCCCGACGATGGCCTTGTCACGCCCGACGTTGGCCTTGTCATGCCCGACGAAGGTCTTATCATGCCCGAAGATGGCCTTGTCATGCCCGACGATGGCCTTGTCATGCCCGACGATGGCCTTGTCATTCCGACGATTGCCTTACCATGCCCGACGATGGCCTTGCCATGCCCGACGATGGCCTTGTCATGCAAGACGATGGCCTTGTCATGCCCGACGATGGACTTTTCATGCCCGACGATGGGCTTGTCGTCCCCGACGATGGCCTTGCTATGCCCGACCCTGGCCTTTTCATGTCCAACGATGGCCTTGCCATGCCCGATGCTGGCCTTGCCATGTGCGATAGTTGCCTTGTCATGCCCTTGTCATGCCCGACGATGGCCTTGTCATGCCCGACGCTGGCCTTGCCATGTCCGAGAGTTGCCTTGTCATGCCCTTGTCATGTTCGACGATGGTCTTGCTATGCCCGAAGATGGCCTTGTCATGCTTGACGATGGCATTGTCATGCTTGACGATGGCCTTGTCATGCCCGACGATGGCCTTGCCATGCTTGACGATGAGCTTGCCATGTCCGAGAGTTGCCTCGTCATGACCTTGTCATGCCTGACGATGGCCTTGTCATGCCCGAAGATGGCCTTGTCATGCCCGACGATTGCCTTGCCATGCTTCACGCTGGCCTTGCCATGCCCGACAATGGCCTTGTCATGTCCGACGATGGCCTTGGTATGCCCGACGATGGACTTTTCATGCCTGACGATGGCCTTGTCATGCCCGACGATGGCCTTGCTATGCCCGACACTGGCATTTTCATGTCCGACGCTAGCCTTGTCATGCCCAACAATTGCCTTGTCATGCCCGACGATGGCCTTGCCATGCCTGACGATGGCCTTGTCATGCCCGACCATGGCCTTGTCATGCCCGACGATTGCCTTGTCATGCCCATTGCCCGATGATGGCCTTGTCATTCCAAACGATAGCCTTGTGATGCCCGACGATGGCCTTGTCATGCCAAACGATGGCCTTGTCATGCCCGACGATGGCCTTGTCATGCCCGACGAAGGGCTTGTCATGCCCGATGATGGCCTTGTCATGCCCGACGATGGCCTTGTCATGCCGGACGATTGCCTTGCCATGCCCGACGCTGGCCTTGCCATGTCCGAGAGTTGTCTTGTTATGCCCTTGTCATGCCCGACTATGGCCTTGCCATGCTTGACGCTGGCCTTGGCATGCCTAACGATGGCCTTGCCATGCCCGACGATGGCCTTGACATGCCCGAGGATGGCCTTGCCCTGTCCGAGAGTTGCCTTGTCATGACCTTGTCATGCCCGACGATGGCCTCGCCATGCCCGACGATTGCATTGTCATGTCCGACGATGGCCTTGTCAGGCCCGACGATGGCCTTGTCACGCCCGACGATGGCCTTGTCATGCCCGACGAAGGTCTTATCATGCCCGAAGATGGCCTTGTCATGCCCAACGATGGCCTTGTCATGCCCGACGATGGCCTTGTCATTCCGACGATTGCCTTACCATGCCCGACGATGGCCATGCCATGCCCGACGATGGCCTTGTCATGAAAGACGATGGCCTTGTCATGCCTGATGATGGACTTTTCATGCCCGACGATGGGCTTGTCATGCCCGATGATGGCCTTGCTATGCCCGACCCTGGCCTTTTCATGTCCAACGATGGCCTTGCCATGCCCGACGCTGGCCTTGCCATGTGCGATAGTTGCCTTGTCATGCCCTTGTTATGCCCGACGATGGCTTTGTCATGCCCGACGCTGGCCTTGCCATGTCCGAGAGTTGCCTTGTCATGCCCTTGTCATGTCCGACGATGGTCTTGCTATGCCCGAAGATGGCCTTGTCATGCTTGACGATGGCATGGTCATGCCTGACGATGGCCTTGTCATGCCCGACGATGGCCTTGCCATGCTTGACGATGGGCTTGCCATGTCCGAGAGTTGCCTCGTCATGACCTTGTTATGCCCGACGATGGCCTTGTCATGCCCAACGATGGCCTTGTCATGTCCGACGATTGCCTTGCCATGCTTGACGCTGGCCTTGCCATGCCCGACAATGGCCTTGTCATGCCCGACGATGGCCTTGGTATGCCCGACGATGGACTTTTCATGCCTGACGATGGCCTTGTCATGCCCGACGATGGCCTTGCTATGCCCGACACTAGCATTTTCATGTCCGACGCTAGCCTTGTCATGCCCAACGATTGCCTTGTCTTGCTCGACGATTGCCTTGTCATGCCCGACGATGGCCTTGTCATGCCCGACCATGGCCTTGTCATGCCCGACGATTACCTTGTCATCCCCATTGCCCGATGATGGCCTTGTCATCCCAAACGATAGCCTTGTGATTCCCGACGATGGCGTTGTCATTCCGACGATTGCCTTACCATGCCCGACGATGGCCTTGTCATGCCCGACGATGGCCTTGTCATACAAGACGATGGCCTTGTCATGCCCGACGATGGACTTTTCATGCACGACGATGGGCTTGTCATGCCAGACGATGGCCTTGCTATGCCCGACCCTTGCCTTTTCATGTCCAACGATGGCCTTGCCATGCCCGACGCTGGCCTTGCCATGTGCGATAGTTGCCTTGTCATGCCCTTGTCATGCCCGACGATGGCCTTGTCATGCCCGACGCTTGCCTTGCCATGTTCGAGAGTTGCCTTGTCATGCCCTTGTCATGTCCGACGATGGTCTTGCTATGCCCGAAGATGGCCTTGTCATGCTTGACGATGGCATTGTCATGCCTGACGATGGCCTTGTCATGCCCGACGATGGCATTGCCGTGCTTGACGATGGGCTTGCCATGTCCGAGAGTTGCCTCGTCATGACCTTGTCATGCCCGACGATGGCCTTGTCATGCCAAACGATGGCCTTGTCATGCCCGACGATGGTCTTGTCATGCCCGACGAAGGGCTTGTCATACCCGATGATGGCCTTGTCATGCCCGACCATGGCCTTGTCATGCCCGACGATTGCCTTGCCATGCCCGATGCGGGCCTTGCGATGTCCGAGAGTTGTCTTGTCATGCCCTTGTCATGCCCGACGATGGCCTTGCCATGCCTGACGTTGGCCTTGTGATGCCTAATGATGGCCTTGCCATGCCCGATGATGACCTTGACATGCCCGACGATGGCCTCGCCATGCCCGACGATGGCATTGTCATGTTGGACGATGGCCTTGTCATGCCCGACGATTGCCTTGTCATGCCCGACGATGGCCTTGTCATGCTTGATGATGGCATTGTCATGCCCGACGATGGCCTTGTCATGCCCGACGCTGGCCTTGCCATGTCCGAGAGTTGTCTTGTCATGACCTTGTCATGCCCGACGCTGGCCTTGTCATGCCCGACGAAGGCGTCGCCATGTCCGAGAGTGGCATTGGCATGGCCTTGTCAAGCGTGACGATGGCCTTGCCATGCACGACGCTGGCCTTGTCATGCCCGACGCTCTCCTTGTCATGCCCGACGATGGCCTTGTCATGCTCGACGGTGGCATTGACATGCCCTTTTTGATGTCCCACGATGCCCTCATCATGCCCGATGCTGGCCTTGTCATGTCCGACGATGGCCTTGTCATGCCCGACGATGGCCTTGTCATGCCCGAAGATGGCCTTGTCATGCCCGACAATGGTCTTGTCATGCCCGACGATGGCCTTGTCATGCCCGACGCGGGCCTAGCCATGTCCGAGAGTTGCCTTGTCATGACCTTGTCATGCCCGACGATGGCCTTTTCATGCACGACGATGGCCTTGCCATGCCCGACGATGGTCTTCCCATGTCCTAGAGTTGCCTTGTCATGACCTTGTCATGCCCGATGATGGCCTCGCCATACCCGAGAGTGGCAATTTCATGCCCGACAAAGGCCTCACCATGTCCGAGAGTGGCATTGTCATGGCTTTGTCATCCCGACGATGGCCTTGTGATGCCCGATGATGGCCTTGTCAAGGCCGACGCTGGCCTTGCCATGTCCGAGAGTTGCCTTGTCATGATCTTGTCATGCCCGACGCTGGCCTTGTCATGCCCGACGATGGCCTCGCCATGTTCAAAAGTGGCATTGTCATGGCCTTGTCATGCCCGACGATGGCCTTGTCATGCCCGACAATGGCCTTGTCATGCCCGACGATGGCCTTGTCATTCCCGACGATTGCCTTCCCATGCTTGACGCTGGCCTTGCCATGCCCGACAATGGCCTTGGCATGCCTGACGATGGACTTTTCATGCCTGACGATGGCCTTGTCATGCCCGAAGATGGCCTTGTCATGCCCGACGATGGTCTTGTCATGCCCGACGATGGCCTTGTCATGCCCGACGCGGGCCTAGCCATGTCCGAGAGTTGCCTTGTCATGACCTTGTCATGCCCGACGATGGCCTTTTCATGCACGACGATGGCCTTGCCATGCCCGACGATGGTCTTCCCATGTCCTAGAGTTGCCTTGTCATGACCTTGTCATGCCCGATGATGGCCTCGCCATACCCGAGAGTGGCAATTTCATGCCCGACAAAGGCCTCACCATGTCCGAGAGTGGCATTGTCATGGCTTTGTCATCCCGACGATGGCCTTGTGATGCCCGATGATGGCCTTGTCAAGGCCGACGCTGGCCTTGCCATGTCCGAGAGTTGCCTTGTCATGATCTTGTCATGCCCGACGCTGGCCTTGTCATGCCCGACGATGGCCTCGCCATGTTCAAAAGTGGCATTGTCATGGCCTTGTCATGCCCGACGATGGCCTTGTCATGCCCGACAATGGCCTTGTCATGCCCGACGATGGCCTTGTCATTCCCGACGATTGCCTTGCCATGCTTGACGCTGGCCTTGCCATGCCCGACAATGGCCTTGTCATGCCAAACGATGGCCTTGTCATGCCCGACGATGGCGTTGTCATGCCCGACGAAGGGCTTGTCATGCCCGATGATGGCCTTGTCATGCCCGACGATGGCCTTGGTATGCCCGACAATTGCCTTGCCATGCCCGACGCTGGCCTTGCCATGTCCGAGAGTTGTCTTGTCATGCCCTTGTCATGCTCGACTATGGCCTTGCCATGTCTGACGCTGGCCTTGTCATGCCGAACGATGGCCTTGCCATGCCCGACGATGGCCTTGACATGCCCGAGGATGGCCTTGCCCTGTCCGAGAGTTGTCTTGTCATGACCTTGTCATGCCCGACGATGGCCTTGTCACGCCCGACGTTGGCCTTGTCATGCCCGACGAAGGTCTTATCATGCCCGAAGATGGCCTTGTCATGCCCGACGATGGCCTTGTCATGCCCGACGATGGCCTTGTCATTCCGACGATTGCTTTACCATGCCCGACGATGGCCTTGCCATGCCCGAAGATGGCCTTGTCATGCAAGACGATGGCCTTGTCATGCCCGACGATGGACTTTTCATGCCCGACGATGGGCTTGTCGTCCCCGACGATGGCCTTGCTATGCCCGACCCTGGCCTTTTCATGTCCAATGATGGCCTTGCCATGCCCGATGCTGGCCTTGCCATGTGCGATAGTTGCCTTGTCATGCCCTTGTCATGCCCGACGATGGCCTTGTCATGCCCGACGCTGGCCTTGCCATGTCCGAGAGTTGCCTTGTCATGCCCTTGTCATGTTCGACGATGGTCTTGCTATGCCCGAAGATGGCCTTGTCATGCTTGACGATGGCATTGTCATGCTTGACGATGGCCTTGTCATGCCCGACGATGGCCTTGCCATGCTTGACGATGGGCTTGCCATGTCCGAGAGTTGCCTCGTCATGACCTTGTCATGCCTGACGATGGCCTTGTCATGCCCGAAGATGGCCTTGTCATGCCCGACGATTGCTTTGCCATGCTTCACGCTGGCCTTGCCATGCCCGACAATGGCCTTGTCATGTCCGACGATGGCCTTGGTATGCCCGACGATGGACTTTTCATGCCTGACGATGGCCTTGTCATGCCCGACGATGGCCTTGCTATGCCCGACACTGGCATTTTCATGTCCGACGCTAGCCTTGTCATGCCCAACAATTGCCTTGTATTGCCCGACGATTGCCTTGTCATGCCTGACGATGGCCTTGTCATGCCCGACCATGGCCTTGTCATGCCCGACGATTGCCTTGTCATGCCCATTGCCCGATGATGGCCTTGTCATCCCAAACGATAGCCTTGTGATGCCCGACGATGGCCTTGTCATGCCCGACGATTGCCTTGCCATCCTTGACGCAGGCCTTGCCATGCCCGACAATGGCCTTGTCATGCCTGACGATGGCCTTGGCATGCCCGACGATGGACTTTTCATGCCTGACGATGGCCTTGTCATGCCCGACGATGGCCTTTCTATGCCCGACACTGGCATTTTCATGTCCGACGATGGCCTTCCCATGCCCGAAGATGGCCTTGTCATGCCTGACGATGGCCTTGTCATGCTCGACGATGGCCTTGCCATGCTTGACGATGGGCTTGCCATGTCCGAGATTTGCCTCGTCATGACCTTGTCATGCCCGACGATGGCCTTGTCATGCCCGACGATGGCCTTGTCATGCCCGACGATTGCCTTGCCATGCTTGACGCTGGCCTTGCGTGCCCGACAATGGCCTTGTCATGCCTGACGATGGCCTTGGTATGCCCGACGATATACTTTTCATGCCTGACGATGGCCTTGTCATGCCCGACGATGGCCTTGCTATGCACGACACTGGCATTTTCATGTCCGACGCTAGTCTTGTCATGCCCAACGATTGCCTTGTCTTGCCCGACGATTGCCTTGTCATGCCCGACGATGGCGTTGTCATGCCCGACCATGGCTTTGTCATGCCCGACGATTGCCTTGTCATGCCCATTGCGCGATTATGGCCTTGTGAGCCCAAACAATAGCCTTGTGATGCCCGACGATGGCCTTGTCATGCCAAACGATGGCCTTGTCATGCCCGACGATGGCCTTGTCATGCCCGACAATGGCCTTGTCATGCCCGACGATTGCCTTGTCATGTCCATTGCCCGACGATGGCCTTGTCATGCCAAACGATGGCCTTGTCATGCCCGACCATGGCCTTGTCATGCCCGACGATTGCCTTGTCATGCCCATTGCCCGATGATGGCCTTGTCATTCCAAACGATAGCCTTGTGATGCCCGACGATGGCCTTGTCATGCCAAACGATGGCCTTGTCATGCCCGACGATGGCCTTGTCATGCCCGACGAAGGGCTTGTCATGCCCGATGATGGCCTTGTCATGCCCGACGATGGCCTTGTCATGCCGGACGATTGCCTTGCCATGCCCGACGCTGGCCTTGCCATGTCCGAGAGTTGTCTTGTTATGCCCTTGTCATGCCCGACTATGGCCTTGCCATGCTTGACGCTGGCCTTGGCATGCCTAACGATGGCCTTGCCATGCCCGACGATGGCCTTGACATGCCCGAGGATGGCCTTGCCCTGTCCGAGAGTTGCCTTGTCATGACCTTGTCATGCCCGACGATGGCCTCGCCATGCCCGACGATTGCATTGTCATGTCCGACGATGGCCTTGTCAGGCCCGACGATGGCCTTGTCACGCCCGACGATGGCCTTGTCATGCCCGACGAAGGTCTTATCATGCCCGAAGATGGCCTTGTCATGCCCAACGATGGCCTTGTCATGCCCGACGATGGCCTTGTCATTCCGACGATTGCCTTACCATGCCCGACGATGGCCTTGCCATGCCCGACGATGGCCTTGTCATGAAAGACGATGGCCTTGTCATGCCTGATGATGGACTTTTCATGCCCGACGATGGGCTTGTCATGCCCGACGATGGCCTTGCTATGCCCGACCCTGGCCTTTTGATGTCCAACGATGGCCTTGCCATGCCCGACGCTGGCCTTGCCATGTGCGATAGTTGCCTTGTCATGCCCTTGTTATGCCCGACGATGGCTTTGTCATGCCCGACGCTGGCCTTGCCATGTCCGAGAGTTGCCTTGTCATGCCCTTGTCATGTCCGACGATGGTCTTGCTATGCCCGAAGATGGCCTTGTCATGCTTGACGATGGCATGGTCATGCCTGACGATGGCCTTGTCATGCCCGACGATGGCCTTGCCATGCTTGACGATGGGCTTGCCATGTCCGAGAGTTACCTCGTCATGACCTTGTTATGCCCGACGATGGCCTTGTCATGCCCAACGATGGCCTTGTCATGTCCGACGATTGCCTTGCCATGCTTGACGCTGGCCTTGCCATGCCCGACAATGGCCTTGTCATGCCCGACGATGGCCTTGGTATGCCCGACGATGGACTTTTCATGCCTGACGATGGCCTTGTCATGCCCGACGATGGCCTTGCTATGCCCGACACTAGCATTTTCATGTCCGACGCTAGCCTTGTCATGCCCAACGATTGCCTTGTCTTGCTCGACGATTGCCTTGTCATGCCCGACGATGGCCTTGTCATGCCCGACCATGGCCTTGTCATGCCCGACGATTACCTTGTCATCCCCATTGCCCGATGATGGCCTTGTCATCCCAAACGATAGCCTTGTGATTCCCGACGATGGCCTTGTCATTCCGACGATTGCCTTACCATGCCCGACGATGGCCTTGTCATGCCCGACGATGGCCTTGTCATACAAGACGATGGCCTTGTCATGCCCGACGATGGACTTTTCATGCACGACGATGGGCTTGTCATGCCAGACGATGGCCTTGCTATGCCCGACCCTGGCCTTTTCATGTCCAACGATGGCCTTGCCATGCCCGACGCTGGCCTTGCCATGTGCGATAGTTGCCTTGTCATGCCCTTGTCATGCCCGACGATGGCCTTGTCATGCCCGACGCTTGCCTTGCCATGTTCGAGAGTTGCCTTGTCATGCCCTTGTCATGTCCGACGATGGTCTTGCTATGCCCGAAGATGGCCTTGTCATGCTTGACGATGGCATTGTCATGCCTGACGATGGCCTTGTCATGCCCGACGATGGCATTGCCGTGCTTGACGATGGGCTTGCCATGTCCGAGAGTTGCCTCGTCATGACCTTGTCATGCCCGACGATGGCCTTGTCATGCCAAACGATGGCCTTGTCATGCCCGACGATGGTCTTGTCATGCCCGACGAAGGGCTTGTCATACCCGATGATGGCCTTGTCATGCCCGACCATGGCCTTGTCATGCCCGACGATTGCCTTGCCATGCCCGATGCGGGCCTTGCGATGTCCGAGAGTTGTCTAGTCATGCCCTTGTCATGCCCGACGATGGCCTTGCCATGCCTGACGTTGGCCTTGTGATGCCTAATGATGGCCTTGCCATGCCCGATGATGACCTTGACATGCCCGACGATGGCCTCGCCATGCCCGACGATGGCATTGTCATGTTGGACGATGGCCTTGTCATGCCCGACGATTGCCTTGTCATGCCCGACGATGGCCTTGTCATGCTTGATGATGGCATTGTCATGCCCGACGATGGCCTTGTCATGCCCGACGCTGGCCTTGCCATGTCCGAGAGTTGTCTTGTCATGACCTTGTCATGCCCGACGCTGGCCTTGTCATGCCCGACGAAGGTGTCGCCATGTCCGAGAGTGGCATTGGCATGGCCTTGTCAAGCGTGACGATGGCCTTGCCATGCACGACGCTGGCCTTGTCATGCCCGACGCTCTCCTTGTCATGCCCGACGATGGCCTTGTCATGCTCGACGGTGGCATTGACATGCCCTTTTTGATGTCCCACGATGCCCTCATCATGCCCGATGCTGGCCTTGTCATGTCCGACGATGGCCTTGTCATGCCCGACGATGGCCTTGTCATGCCCGAAGATGGCCTTGTCATGCCCGACGATGGTCTTGTCATGCCCGACGATGGCCTTGTCATGCCCGACGCGGGCCTAGCCATGTCCGAGAGTTGCCTTGTCATGACCTTGTCATGCCCGACGATGGCCTTTTCATGCACGACGATGGCCTTGCCATGCCCGACGATGGTCTTCCCATGTCCTAGAGTTGCCTTGTCATGACCTTGTCATGCCCGATGATGGCCTCGCCATACCCGAGAGTGGCAATTTCATGCCCGACAAAGGCCTCACCATGTCCGAGAGTGGCATTGTCATGGCTTTGTCATCCCGACGATGGCCTTGTGATGCCCGATGATGGCCTTGTCAAGGCCGACGCTGGCCTTGCCATGTCCGAGAGTTGCCTTGTCATGATCTTGTCATGCCCGACGCTGGCCTTGTCATGCCCGACGATGGCCTCGCCATGTTCAAAAGTGGCATTGTCATGGCCTTGTCATGCCCGACGATGGCCTTGTCATGCCCGACAATGGCCTTGTCATGCCCGACGATGGCCTTGTCATTCCCGACGATTGCCTTGCCATGCTTGACGCTGGCCTTGCCATGCCCGACAATGGCCTTGGCATGCCTGACGATGGACTTTTCATGCCTGACGATGGCCTTGTCATGCCCGACGATGGCCTTGCTATGCCCGACACTGGCATTTTCATGTCCGATGATGGCCTTGCCATGCCCGAAGATGGCTTTGTCATGCCCGACGTTGGCCTTGTCATGCCCGACGATGACCTTTTCATGCCCGACGCTGGCCTTGCCATGTCCGAGAGTTGCCTTGTCATGACCTTGTCATGCCCGACGATAGCCTTGCCATGCCCGACGCTGGCCTTTTCATGCCCCACGATGGCCTTGCCATGCCCGACGATGGCCTTGCTATGCCCGACATTGGCATTTTCATGTCCGACGATGGCCTTCCCATGCCCGAAGATGGCCTTGTCATGCCTGACGATGGCCTTGTCATGCTCGATGATGGCCTTGCCATGCTTGACGATGGGCTTGCCATGTCCGAGAGTTGCCTCGTCATGACCTTGTCATGCCCGACGATGGCCTTGTCATGCCCGACGATGGCCTTGTCATGCCCGACGATTGCCTTGCCATGCTTGACGCTGGCCTTGCCATGCCCGACAATGGCCTTGTCATGCCCGACGATGGCCTTGGTATGCCCGACGATGGACTTTTTATGCCTGACGATGGCCTTGTCATGCCCGACGATGGCCTTGCTATGCCCGACACTAGCATTTTCATGTCCGACGCTAGCCTTGTCATGCCCAACGATTTCCTTGTCTTGCTCGACGATTGCCTTGTCATGCCCGACGATGGCCTTGTCATGCCCGACCATGGCCTTGTCATGCCCGACGATTGCCTTGTCATTCCCATTGCCCGATGATGGCCTTGTCATCCCAAACGATAGCCTTGTGATTCCCGACGATGGCCTTGTCATTCCGACGATTGCCTTACCATGCCCGACGATGGCCTTGTCATGCCCGACGATGGCCTTGTCATGCAAGACGATGGCCTTGTCATGCCCGACGATGGACTTTTCATGCACGACGATGGGCTTGTCATGCCTGACGATGGCCTTGTCATGCTCGATGATGGCCTTGCCATGCTTGACGATGGGCTTGCCATGTCCGAGAGTTGCCTCGTCATGACCTTGTCATGCCCGACGATGGCCTTGTCATGCCCGACGATGGCCTTGTCATGCCCGACGATTGCCTTGCCATGCTTGACGCTGGCCTTGCCATGCCCGACAATGGCCTTGTCATGCCCGACGATGGCCTTGGTATGCCCGACGATGGACTTTTTATGCCCGACGATAGCCTTGCCATGCCCGACGCTGGCCTTTTCATGCCCCACGATGGCCTTGCCATGCCCGACGATGGCCTTGCTATGCCCGACATTGGCATTTTCATGTCCGACGATGGCCTTCCCATGCCCGAAGATGGCCTTGTCATGCCTGACGATGGCCTTGTCATGCTCGATGATGGCCTTGCCATGCTTGACGATGGGCTTGCCATGCTCGATGATGGCCTTGCCATGCTTGACGATGGGCTTGCCATGTCCGAGAGTTGCCTCGTCATGCCCTTGTCATGCTCGACTATGGCCTTGCCATGTCTGACGCTGGCCTTGTCATGCCGAACGATGGCCTTGCCATGCCCGACGATGGCCTTGACATGCCCGAGGATGGCCTTGCCCTGTCCGAGAGTTGTCTTGTCATGACCTTGTCATGCCTGACGATGGCCTCGCCATGCCCGACGATTGCATTGTCATGTCCGACGATGGCCTTGTCATGCCCGACGATGGCCTTGTCACGCCCGACGTTGGCCTTGTCATGCCTGACGAAGGTCTTATCATGCCCGAAGATGGCCTTGTCATGCCCGACGATGGCCTTGTCATGCCCGACGATGGCCTTGTCATTCCGACGATTGCCTTACCATGCCCGACGATGGCCTTGCCATGCCCGACGATGGCCTTGTCATGCAAGACGATGGCCTTGTCATGCCCGACGATGGACTTTTCATGCCCGACGATGGGCTTGTCGTCCCCGACGATGGCCTTGCTATGCCCGACCCTGGCCTTTTCATGTCCAACGATGGCCTTGCCATGCCCGATGCTGGCCTTGCCATGTGCGATAGTTGCCTTGTCATGCCCTTGTCATGCCCGACGATGGCCTTGTCATGCCCGACGCTGGCCTTGCCATGTCCGAGAGTTGCCTTGTCATGCCCTTGTCATGTTCGACGATGGTCTTGCTATGCCCGAAGATGGCCTTGTCATGCTTGACGATGGCATTGTCATGCTTGACGATGGCCTTGTCATGCCCGACGATGGCCTTGCCATGCTTGACGATGGGCTTGCCATGTCCGAGAGTTGCCTCGTCATGACCTTGTCATGCTTGACGATGGCCTTGTCATGCCCGAAGATGGCCTTGTCATGCCCGACGATTGCCTTGCCATGCTTCACGCTGGCCTTGCCATGCCCGACAATGGCCTTGTCATGTCCGACGATGGCCTTGGTATGCCCGACGATGGACTTTTCATGCCTGATGATGGCCTTGTCATGCCCGACGATGGCCTTGCTATGCCCGACACTGGCATTTTCATGTCCGACGCTAGCCTTGTCATGCCCAAAAATTGCCTTGTCATGCCCGACGATGGCCTTGCCATGCTTGACGCTGGCCTTGCCATGCCCGACAATGGCCTTGTCATGCCCGACGATTGCCTTGTCATGCCCATTGCCCGATGATGGCCTTGTCATCCCAAACGATAGCCTTGTGATGCCCGACGATGGCCTTGTCATTCCAAACGATGGCCTTGTCATGCCCGACGATGGCCTTGTCATGCCCGACGAAGGGCTTGTCATGCCTGATGATGGCCTTGTCATGCCCGACGATGGCCTTGTCATGCCCGACGATTGCCTTGCCATGCCCGACGCTGGCCTTGCCATGTCCGAGAGTTGTCTTGTCATGCCCTTGTCATGCCCGACTATGGCCTTGCCATGCTTGACGCTGGCCTTGGCATGCCTAACGATGGCCTTGCCATGCCCGACGATGGCCTTGACATGCTCGAGGATGGCCTTGCCCTGTCCGAGAGTTGCCTTGTCATGACCTTGTCATGCCCGACGATGGCCTCGCCATGCCCGACGATGGCCTTGTCATGCCCGACGATGGCCTTGTCACGCCCGACGATGGCCTTGTCATGCCCGACGAAGGTCTTATCATGCCCGAAGATGGCCTTGTCATGCCCAACGATGGCCTTGTCATGCCCGACGATGGCCTTGTCATTCCGACGATTGCCTTACCATGCCCGACGATGGCCTTGCCATGCCCGACGATGGCCTTGTCATGAAAGACGATGGCCTTGTCATGCCCGATGATGGACTTTTCATGCCCGACGATGGGCTTGTCATGCCCGACGATGGCCTTGCTATGCCCGACCCTGGCCTTTTCATGTCCAACGATGGCCTTGCCATGCCCGACGCTGGCCTTGCCATGTGCGATAGTTGCCTTGTCATGCCCTTGTCATGCCCGACGATGGCTTTGTCATGCCCGACGCTGGCCTTGCCATGTATGAGAGTTGCCTTGTCATGCCCTTGTCATGTCCGACGATGGTTGATAACACGATTTATAGCATAGTTTTAGGTGCACATTTAGGTAGAATTCTTGCTCAATCATGCTTTGTCTGGCACTAGTCCAATACGTTTTGCACTCAAAACATGTATTTTGTCGAGAAAGACGTCTACGCGGACTTGTGTGCGTTTTGTAGGTATTTCGGGAAATTTCGGGCAAAAACGAAGCGTTTGAAGGTCGCTCATTCAGAGGACGCGTTTCCAACTCATTAGAGCACAAAGAATGACTCAAGGAACCTTGCCAACACAGGCCATACACCAAACCACAGCCTATTGAGCGTAACAAAGTTTCTGTTAGCAATCACGGTTTCCTGGAGAATCACGGCCGTGGAAATGGCCGTGGTTTTTGCCAGATTCTCGTGACAGCTGTGCCACGACTCTCATGGCCAGCTCATGAAGAAATTGGTTATAAAAGTGGTCCTGGAATGTTGTTAGAAGCAGCTGGGATTTGGGGGTAGTTTTGGGGAGCAGCTCACACATTCTCTATTGCTTTGAACAAAATATATTCCAAGAAGAAGAAGGATTTTTCTAGGAAGGAAAGTGCAAGAAGAAGAAGAAAGGAGCCATTGCCATTGAAGAAGAGAGGAGAAGACACCCCT
The DNA here is from genome assembly GCA_033239125.1 of Fagopyrum homotropicum. Taxonomy (NCBI): domain Eukaryota; kingdom Viridiplantae; phylum Streptophyta; class Magnoliopsida; order Caryophyllales; family Polygonaceae; genus Fagopyrum; species Fagopyrum homotropicum. The sequence continues at coordinate 74,226,487 of BSWB01000007.1, forward strand.
AACTCTTGTATTTCGGATTATTTCTAGAAGTTTTTGAACCCTTGAACCTTCCTTTGGAAGGGTTGTAAGTCATTCTAATTCAATCTGGATTTGAATTGAGTTTGGAGTTCATTTGTTCATCTTCTTTCTCTTATTTCTTGCTATGGAGATTATGAATTTATGCTTATTTGTTTTGAATTCCAATATGAATGTTGTAGGCTAGATTGATGTGATTCTAGGGTTAGGAAAGGATGGTTATGGCTAGATCTATGATAGGATGAACTTAGATGTACCTTTGGATGATTTTTGTTTATGGACGTAGCTACTGTTAGGAATCACGGGTAGTTCTTGAAGAACCACGGCCGTGGTTTCTGTAGAACGAACCGTGATTTTCCCGATTCGAAGGGATCTCACCTTAGGTTCATAAAATTGTTGAAACCCTAAGTTTTTGCTGAGTTTAACCTACCCTAGGATGTCCTAGTGTAGAGACTAAGTGCTAGGAGAGACTTACCCGGTAATCCTTGCCCTTAGAATCTAAAATGGTGAAGCCTTAGGTAATGGTGAGCCTAATAAGCCGCCATTGGATTAAGTGTGCTAGGATAGTTGCTTAGAGCTTTCCTTTCCGAGACTTACCCGGTAAGGATAGGTTAGACCTCTAGGTATTATTCGGTTTGTGCTAAAATCCTATCCTTAGGTTCTTAGAGGCCTAACCGGTGATAAGACCTTAGGTATGGATTAGTTGGATCATGAGACTTACCCGGTAATTGATCCCATTTTAGAAACACTAAATCCCAAGCATATCATCATAAATCCAAAGAAGAAATAGATAACTTGAGATTATGCCATAACCGGAATTTCCAACCCCTAGAATCCGTTTTCTTTCTCTCTTGATTACATCTTGTTCGAATTGTTTATTTGTGCCGAATTTTCCTATTGAGTTTGATTTAGTTGTTTGCGTAAGTTGTGATTTTCGATTTGATCATCTAAAACCAACAAAACAAATTGCGATTTCCCGTTTTCTTGCTTAGATTAGACCTTGCTAAATTCAATCACAATCTAGTTCAATTTCACCGTAGTCTTTGTGTTCGACCTTGGAGTACTTATCTTTCTACATACGTCCCGTACACTGCGGGTGCGCTTAGAATTAGGATAATTATAACAAGTAAAAATTTAAGGCTTATTGCGTACACACTTTCTAGCGTAACAATGGTCTTGCTATGCCCGAAGATGGCCTTGTCATGCTTGACGATGGCATTGTCATGCCTGACGATGGCCTTGTCATGCCCGACGATGGCCTTGCCATGCTTGACGATGGGCTTGCCATGTCCGAGAGTTGCCTCGTCATGACCTTGTCATGCCCGACGATGGCCTTGTCATGCCCGACGATGGTCTTGTCATGTCCGACGATTGCCTTGCCATGCTTGACGCTGGCCTTGCCATGCCCGACAATGGCCTTGTCATGCCCGACGATGGCCTTGGTATGCCCGACGATGGACTTTTCATGCCTGACGATGGCCTTGTCATGCCCGACGATGGCCTTGCTATGCCCGACACTAGCATTTTCATGTCCGACGCTAGCCTTGTCATGCCCAACGATTGCCTTGTCTTGCTCGACGATTGCCTTGTCATGCCCGACGATGGCCTTGTCATGCCCGACCATGGCCTTGTCATGCCCGACGATTGCCTTGTCATGCCCATTGCCCGATGATGGCCTTGTCATCCCAAACGATAGCCTTGTGATTCCCGACGATGGCCTTGTCATTCCGACGATTGCCTTACCATGCCCGACGATGGCCTTGTCATGCCCGACGATGGCCTTGTCATGCAAGACGATGGCCTTGTCATGCCCGACGATGGACTTTTCATGCCCGAATATGGGCTTGTCATACCAGACGATGGCCTTGCTATGCCCGACCCTGGCCTTTTCATGTCCAACGATGGCCTTGCCATGCCCGACGCTGGCCTTGCCATGTGCATAGTTGCCTTGTCATGCCCTTGTCATGCCCGACGATGACCTTGTCATGCCCGACGCTTGCCTTGCCATGTTCGAGAGTTGCCTTGTCATGCCCTTGTCATGTCCGACGATGGTCTTGCTATGCCCGAAGATGGCCTTGTCATGCTTGACGATGGCATTGTCATGCCTGACGATGGCCTTGTCATGCCCGACGATGGCATTGCCGTGCTTGACGATGGGCTTGCCATGTCCGAGAGTTGCCTCGTCATGACCTTGTCATGCCCGACGATGGCCTTGTCATGCCAAACGATGGCCTTGTCATGCCCGACGATGGCCTTGTCATGCCCGACGAAGGGCTTGTCATACCCGATGATGGCCTTGTCATGCCCGACCATGGCCTTGTCATGCCCGACGATTGCCTTGCCATGCCCGATGCGGGCCTTGCGATGTCCGAGAGTTGTCTTGTCATGCCCTTGTCATGCCCGACGATGGCCTTGCCATGCCTGACGTTGGCCTTGTGATGCCTAATGATGACCTTGCCATGCCCGATGATGACCTTGACATGCCCGACGATGGCCTCGCCATGCACGACGATGGCATTGTCATGTTGGACGATGGCCTTGTCATGCCCGACGATTGCCTTGTCATGCCCGACGATGGCCTTGTCATGCTTGATGATGGCGTTGTCATGCCCGACGATGGCCTTGTCATGCCCGACGCTGGCCTTGCCATGTCCGAGAGTTGTCTTGTCATGACCTTGTCATGCCCGACGCTGGCCTTGTCATGCCCGACGAAGGCGTCGCCATGTCCGAGAGTGGCATTGGCATGGCCTTGTGAAGCGTGACGATGGCCTTGCCATGCACGACGCTGGCCTTGTCATGCCCGACGCTCTCCTTGTCATGCCCGACGATGGCCTTGTCATGCTCGACGCTGGCATTGACATGCCCTTTTTGATGTCCCACGATGCCCTCATCATGCCCGATGCTGGCCTTGTCATGTCCGACGATGGCCTTGTCATGCCCGACGATGGCCCTGTCATGCCCGAAGATGGCCTTGTCATGCCCGACGATGGTCTTGTCATGCCCGACGATGGCCTTGTCATGCCCGACGCGGGCCTAGCCATGTCCGAGAGTTGCCTTGTCATGACCTTGTCATGCCCGACGATGGCCTTTTCATGCACGACGATGGCCTTGCCATTCCCGACGATGGTCTTCCCATGTCCTAGAGTTGCCTTGTCATGACCTTGTCATGCCCGATGATGGCCTCGCCATACCCGAGAGTGGCAATTTCATGCCCGACGAAGGCCTCACCATGTCCGAGAGTGGCATTGTCATGGCTTTGTCATCCCGACGATGGCCTTGTGATGCCCGATGATGGCCTTGTCAAGGCAGACGCTGGCCTTGCCATGTCCGAGAGTTGCCTTGTCATGATCTTGTCATGCCCGACGCTGGCCTTGTCATGCCCGACGATGGCCTCGCCATGTTCAAAAGTGGCATTGTCATGGCCTTGTCATGCCCGACGATGGCCTTGTCATGCCCGACAATGGCCTTGTCATGCCCGACGATGGCCTTGTCATTCCCGACGATTGCCTTGCCATGCTTGACGCTGGCCTTGCCATGCCCAACAGTGGCCTTGGCATGCCCGACGATGGACTTTTCATGCCTGACGATGGCCTTGTCATGCCCGACGATGGCCTTGCTATGCCCGACACTGGCATTTTCATGTCCGATGATGGCCTTGCCATGCCCGAAGATGGCTTTGTCAAGCCCGACGTTGGCCTTGTCATGCCCGACGATGACCTTTTCATGCCCGACGCTGGCCTTGCCATGTCCGAGAGTTGCCTTGTCATGACCTTGTCATGCCCGACGATAGCCTTGCCATGCCCGACGCTGGCCTTTTCATGCCCCACGATGGCCTTGCCATGCCCGACGATGGCCTTGTCATGCTTGACGCTGGCATTGACATGCCCTTTTTGATGCCCGACGATGGCCTTGTCATGCCCGACGATGACCTTGTCATGCCCGAAGATGGCCTTGTCATGCCCGACGATGGCCTTGTCATGCCCGACGCTGGCCTTGCCATGTCCAAGAGTTGCCTTGTCATGACTTCGTCATGTCCGACGATGGCCTTGCCCTGCCCGACACTGGCCTTGTCATGCCCGACCATGGCCTTGCCATGCCCGATGATGGCATTGCCATGCCCGAAGATGGCTTTGTCAAGCCCGACGTTGGCCTTGTCATGCCCGACGATGACCTTTTCATGCCCGACGCTGGCCTTGCCATGTCCGAGAGTTGCCTTGTCATGACCTTGTCATGCCCGACGATAGCCTTGCCATGCCCGACGCTGGCCTTTTCATGCCCCACGATGGCCTTGCCATGCCCGACGATGGCCTTGTCATGCTTGACGCTGGCATTGACATGCCCTTTTTGATGCCCGACGATGGCCTTGTCATGCCCGACGATGACCTTGTCATGCCCGAAGATGGCCTTGTCATGCCCGACGATGGCCTTGTCATGCCCGACGCTGGCCTTGCCATGTCCAAGAGTTGCCTTGTCATGACTTCGTCATGTCCGACGATGGCCTTGCCCTGCCCGACACTGGCCTTGTCATGCCCGACGATGGCCTTTTCATGCACGACGATGGCCTTGCCATTCCCGACGATGGTCTTCCCATGTCCTAGAGTTGCCTTGTCATGACCTTGTCATGCCCGATGATGGCCTCGCCATACCCGAGAGTGGCAATTTCATGCCCGACGAAGGCCTCACCATGTCCGAGAGTGGCATTGTCATGGCTTTGTCATCCCGACGATGGCCTTGTGATGCCCGATGATGGCCTTGTCAAGGCAGACGCTGGCCTTGCCATGTCCGAGAGTTGCCTTGTCATGATCTTGTCATGCCCGACGCTGGCCTTGTCATGCCCGACGATGGCCTCGCCATGTTCAAAAGTGGCATTGTCATGGCCTTGTCATGCCCGACGATGGCCTTGTCATGCCCGACAATGGCCTTGTCATGCCCGACGATGGCCTTGTCATTCCCGACGATTGCCTTGCCATGCTGGACGCTGGCCTTGCCATGCCCAACAGTGGCCTTGGCATGCCCGACGATGGACTTTTCATGCCTGACGATGGCCTTGTCATGCCCGACGATGGCCTTGCTATGCCCGACACTGGCATTTTCATGTCCGATGATGGCCTTGCCATGCCCGAAGATGGCTTTGTCAAGCCCGACGTTGGCCTTGTCATGCCCGACGATGACCTTTTCATGCCCGACGCTGGCCTTGCCATGTCCGAGAGTTGCCTTGTCATGACCTTGTCATGCCCGACGATAGCCTTGCCATGCCCGACGCTGGCCTTTTCATGCCCCACGATGGCCTTGCCATGCCCGACGATGGCCTTGTCATGCTTGACGCTGGCATTGACATGCCCTTTTTGATGCCCGACGATGGCCTTGTCATGCCCGACGATGACCTTGTCATGCCCGAAGATGGCCTTGTCATGCCCGACGATGGCCTTGTCATGCCCGACGCTGGCCTTGCCATGTCCAAGAGTTGCCTTGTCATGACTTCGTCATGTCCGACGATGGCCTTGCCCTGCCCGACACTGGCCTTGTCATGCCCGACCATGGCCTTGCCATGCCCGATGATGGCCTTGCCATGCCCGAAGATGGCTTTGTCAAGCCCGACGTTGGCCTTGTCATGCCCGACGATGACCTTTTCATGCCCGACGCTGGCCTTGCCATGTCCGAGAGTTGCCTTGTCATGACCTTGTCATGCCCGACGATAGCCTTGCCATGCCCGACGCTGGCCTTTTCATGCCCCACGATGGCCTTGCCATGCCCGACGATGGCCTTGTCATGCTTGACGCTGGCATTGACATGCCCTTTTTGATGCCCGACGATGGCCTTGTCATGCCCGACGATGACCTTGTCATGCCCGAAGATGGCCTTGTCATGCCCGACGATGGCCTTGTCATGCCCGACGCTGGCCTTGCCATGTCCAAGAGTTGCCTTGTCATGACTTCGTCATGTCCGACGATGGCCTTGCCCTGCCCGACACTGGCCTTGTCATGCCCGACCATGGCCTTGCCATGCCCGATGATGGCATTGCCATGCCGACGATGGCCTCGCCATGTCCGAGAGCTGCATAGTCATGGCCTTGGCATGCTCGACGATGGCCTTTTCATGCCTGACGATGGCCTTTTCATGCCCGACGATGGCCTTTTCATGCCTGACGATAGCCTTGTCATGCCCGACGATAGCCTTGCTATGCCCGACGCTAGCCTTTTCATGTCCGACGATGGTCTTGCCATGCCCGAAGATGGCCTTGTCATGCCTGACGATGGCCTTGTCATGCCCGACGATGGCCTTGCCATGCTTGATGATGGGCTTGCCATGTCCGAGAGTTGCCTCGTCATGGCCTTGTCATGCCCGACGATGGCCTTGTCATGCCCGACGATGGCCTTGCCATGCTTGACGCTGGCCTTGCCATGCCCGACAATGGCCTTGTCATGCCCGACGATTGCCTTGTCATGCCCATTGCCCGATGATGGCCTTGTCATCCCAAACGATAGCCTTGTGATGTCCGACGATGGCCTTGTCATGCCAAACGATGGCCTTGTCATGCCCGACGATGGCCTTGTCATGCCCGACGAAGGGCTTGTCATGCCCGATGATGGCCTTGTCATGCCCGACGATGGCCTTGTCATGCCCGACGATTGCCTTGCCATGCCCGACGCTGGCCTTGCCATGTCCGAGAGTTGTCTTGTCATGCCCGACTGTGGCCTTGCCATGCTTGACGCTGGCCTTGTCATGCCTAACGATGGCCTTGCCATGCCCGACGATGGCCTTGACATGCCCGAGGATGGCCTTGCCCTGTCCGAGAGTTGCCTTGTCATGACCTTGTCATGCCCGACGATGGCCTCGCCATGCCCGACGATTGCATTGTCATGTCCGACGATGGCCTTGTCATGCCCGACGATGGCCTTGTCACGCCCGACGATGGCCTTGTCATACCCGACGAAGGTCTTATCATGCCCGAAGATGGCCTTGTCATGCCCGACGATGGCCTTGTCATGCCCGACGATGGCCTTGTCATTCCGACGATTGCCTTACCATGCCCGACGATGGCCTTGCCATGCCCGACGATGGCCTTGTCATGCAAGACGATGTCCTTGTCATGCCCGACGATGGACATGTCCTGCCCGACGATGGGCTTGTCATGCCCGACGATGGCCTTGCTATGCCCGACCCTGGCCTTTTCATGTCCAACTATGGCCTTGCCATGCCCGACGTTGGCCTTGCCATGTGCGATAGTTGCCTTGTCATGCCCTTGTCATGCCCGACGATGGTCTTCTCATGCCCGACGCTGGCCTTGCCATGTCCGAGAGTTGCCTTGTCATGCCCTTGTCATGTCCGACGATGGTCTTGCTATTCCCGAAGATGGCCTTGTCATGCTTGACGACGGCATTGTCATGCCTAACGATGGCCTTGTCATGCCCGAAGATGGCCTTGCCATGCTTGACGATGGGCTTGCCATGTCCGAGAGTTGCCTCGTCATGACCTTGTCATGCCCGACGATGGCCTTGTCATGCCCGACGATGGCCTTGTCATGTCCGACGATTGCCTTGCCATGCTTGACGCTGGCCTTTCCATGACCGACAATGGCCTCGTCATGCCCGACGATGGCCTTGGTATGCCCGACGATGGACTTTTCATGCCTGACGATGGCCTTGTCATGCCCGACGATGGCCTTGCTATGCCCGACACTAGCATTTTCATGTCCGACGCTAGCCTTGTCATGCCCAACGATTGCCTTGTCTTGCCCGACGATTGCCTTGTCATGCCCGACGATGGCCTTGTCATGCCCGACCATGGCCTTGTCATGCCCGACGATTGCCTTGTCATGCCCATTGCCCGATGATGGCCTTGTCATCCCAAACGATAGCCTTGTGATGCCCGACGATGGCCTTGTCATGCCAAATGATGGCCTTGTCATGCCCGACGATGGTCTTGTCATGCCCGACGAAGGGCTTGTCATACCCGATGATGGCCTTGTCATGCCCGACCATGGCCTTGTCATGCCCGACGATTGCGTTGCCATGCCCGATGCGGGCCTTGCGATGTACGAGAGTTGTCTTGTCATGCCCTTATCATGCCCGACGATGGCCTTGCCATGCCTGACGCTGGCCTTGTGATGCCTAATGATGGCCTTGCCATGCCCGATGATGACCTTTATATGCCCGACGATGGCCTTGCCATGTCCGAAAGTGTCCTTGCCATGACCTTGTAATGCCCGACGATGGCCTCGCCATGCCCGACGATGGCATTGTCATGTTAGACGATGGCCTTGTCATGCCCGACGATTGCCTTGTCATGCCCGACGATGGCCTTGTCATGCTTGACGATGGCATTGTCATGCCCGACGATGGCCTTGTCATGCCCGACGCTGGCCTTGCCATGTCCAAGAGTTGTCTTGTCATGACCTTGTCATGCCCGACGCTGGCCTTGTCATGCCCGACGAAGGCGTCGCCATGTCCGAGAGTGGCATTTGCATGGCCTTGTCAAGCGTGACGATGGCCTTGCCATGCACGACGCTGGCCTTGTCATGCCCGACGCTTGCCTTGTCATGCCCGACGATGGCCTTGTCATGCCCGACGATGGCCTTGTCATGCCCGAAGATGGCCTTGTCATGCCCGACGATGGTCTTGTCATGCCCGACGATGGCCTTGTCATGCCCGACGCGGGCCTAGCCATGTCCGAGAGTTGCCTTCTTATGACCTTGTCATGCCCGACGATGGCCTTGTCATGCCCGACAAAGGGCTTGTCATGCCCGACGATGGTCTTCCCATGTCCTAGAGTTGCCTCGTCATGACCTTGTCATGCCCGACGATGGCCTTGTCATGCCCGACGATGGCCTTGTCATGTCCGACGATTGCCTTGCCATGCTTGACGCTGGCCTTTCCATGACCGACAATGGCCTCGTCATGCCCGACGATGGCCTTGGTATGCCCGACGATGGACTTTTCATGCCTGACGATGGCCTTGTCATGCCCGACGATGGCCTTGCTATGCCCGACACTAGCATTTTCATGTCCGACGCTAGCCTTGTCATGCCCAACGATTGCCTTGTCTTGCCCGACGATTGCCTTGTCATGCCCGACGATGGCCTTGTCATGCCCGACCATGGCCTTGTCATGCCCGACGATTGCCTTGTCATGCCCATTGCCCGATGATGGCCTTGTCATCCCAAACGATAGCCTTGTGATGCCCGACGATGGCCTTGTCATGCCAAATGATGGCCTTGTCATGCCCGACGATGGTCTTGTCATGCCCGACGAAGGGCTTGTCATACCCGATGATGGCCTTGTCATGCCCGACCATGGCCTTGTCATGCCCGACGATTGCGTTGCCATGCCCGATGCGGGCCTTGCGATGTACGAGAGTTGTCTTGTCATGCCCTTATCATGCCCGACGATGGCCTTGCCATGCCTGACGCTGGCCTTGTGATGCCTAATGATGGCCTTGCCATGCCCGATGATGACCTTTATATGCCCGACGATGGCCTTGCCATGTCCGAAAGTGTCCTTGCCATGACCTTGTAATGCCCGACGATGGCCTCGCCATGCCCGACGATGGCATTGTCATGTTAGACGATGGCCTTGTCATGCCCGACGATTGCCTTGTCATGCCCGACGATGGCCTTGTCATGCTTGACGATGGCATTGTCATGCCCGACGATGGCCTTGTCATGCCCGACGCTGGCCTTGCCATGTCCAAGAGTTGTCTTGTCATGACCTTGTCATGCCCGACGCTGGCCTTGTCATGCCCGACGAAGGCGTCGCCATGTCCGAGAGTGGCATTTGCATGGCCTTGTCAAGCGTGACGATGGCCTTGCCATGCACGACGCTGGCCTTGTCATGCCCGACGCTTGCCTTGTCATGCCCGACGATGGCCTTGTCATGCCCGACGATGGCCTTGTCATGCCCGAAGATGGCCTTGTCATGCCCGACGATGGTCTTGTCATGCCCGACGATGGCCTTGTCATGCCCGACGCGGGCCTAGCCATGTCCGAGAGTTGCCTTCTTATGACCTTGTCATGCCCGACGATGGCCTTGTCATGCCCGACAAAGGGCTTGTCATGCCCGACGATGGTCTTCCCATGTCCTAGAGTTGCCTTGTCATGACCTTGTCATGCCCGATGATGGCCTCGTCATACCCGAGAGTGGCAATTTCATGCCCGACGAAGGCCTCACCAAGTCCGAGAGTGGCATTGTCATGGCTTTGTCATCCCGACGATGGCCTTGTGATGCCCGATGATGGCCTTGTCAAGGCCGACGCTGGCCTTGCCATGTCCGAGAGTTGCCTTATCATGATCTTGTCATGCCCGACGCTGGCCTTGTCATGCCCGACGATGGCCTCGCCATGTTCAAAAGTGGCATTGTCATGTCCTTGTCATGCCCGACGATGGCCTTGTCATGCCCGACGATGGCCTTGTCATGCCCGACGATTGCCTTGCCATGCTTGATGCTGGCCTTGCCATGCCCGACAATGGCCTTGGCATGCCCGACGATGGACTTTTCATGCCTGACGATGGCCTTGTCATGCCCGACGATGGCCTTGCTATTCCCGACACTGGCATTTTCATGTCCGATGATGGCCTTGCCATGCCCGAAGATGGCTTTGTCATGCCCGACGTTGGCCTTGTCATGCCCGACGATGACCTTTTCATGCCCGACGCTGGCCTTACCATGCCCGACGCTGGCCTTGTCATGCCCCACGATGGCCTTGCCATGCCCAACGATGGCCTTGTCATGCTTGACGCTGGCATTGACATGCCCTTTTTGATGCCCGACGATGGCCTTGCCATGCCCGACGCTGGCATTGTCATATCCGACGATGGCCTTGTCATGCCCGACGATGACCTTGTCATGCCCGAAGATGGCCTTGTCATGCCCGACGATGGCCTTGTCATGCCCGACGCTGGCCTTGCCATGTCCCAGAGTTGCCTTGTCATGACTTCGTCATGTCCGACGATGGCCTTGCCCTGCCCGACACTGGCCTTGTCATGCCCGACCATGGCCTTGCCATGCCCGACGCTGGCATTGCCATGCCCGACGATGGCCTCGCCATGTCCGAGAGTTGCATTGTCATGGCCTTGGAATGCCCGCCGATGGCCTTTTCATGCCTGACGATGGCCTTTTCATGCCCGACGATGGCCTTTTCATGCCCGACGATAGCCTTGTCATGCCCGACGATAGCCTTGCTATGCACGACGCTAGCCTTTTCATGTCCGACGATGGTCTTGCCATGCCCGAAGATGGCCTTGTCATGCCTGACGATGGCCTTGTCATGCCCGACGATGGCCTTGCCATGCTTGACGATGGGCTTGCCATGTCCGAGAGTTGCCTCGTCATGGACTTGTCATGCCCGACGATGGCCTTGTCATGCCCGACGATGGCCTTGTGATGCCCGACGATTGCCTTGCCATGCTTGACGGTGGCCTTGCCATGCCCGACAATGGCCTTGTCATGCCCGACGATGGCCTTGGCATGCCCAACGATGGACTTTTCATGCCTAACGATGGCCTTGTCATGCCCGACGATGGCCTTGCTATACCCGACACTGGCATTTTCATATCCGACGATGGCCTTGCCATGCTCGAAGATGACCTTGTCATGCCCGACGATGGCCTTGTCATGCCCGACGATTGCCTTGCCATGCTTGACGCTGGCCTTGCCATGCCCGACAATGGCCTTGTCATGCCCGACGATGGCCTTGGTATGCCCGACGATGGACTTTTCATGCCTGACGATGGCCTTTTCATGCCCGACGATGGCCTTGCTATGCCCGACACTGGCATTTTCATGTCTGACGCTAGCCTTGTCATGCCCAACGATTGCCTTGTCTTGCCCGACGATTGCCTTGTCATGCCCGACGATGGCCTTGTCATGCCCGACCATGGCCTTGTCATGCCCGACGATGGCCTTACTATGCCCATTGGCCGATGATGGCCTTGTCATCCCAAACGATAGCCTTGTGATGCCCGACGATGGCCTTGTCATGCCAAACGATGGCCTTGTCATGCCCGACGATGGCCTTGTCATGCCCGACGAAGGGCTTGTCATGCCCGATGAAGGCCTTGTCATGCCCGACGATGGCCTTGTCATGCCCGACGATGGCCTTGTCATGCCCGACGATTGCCTTGCCATGCCCGACGCTGGCCTTGCCATATCCGAGAGTTGTCTTGTCATGCCCTTGTCATGCCCGACGATGGCCTTGCCATGCTTGACGCTGGCCTTGTCATGCCTAACGATGGCCTTGCCATGCCCGACGATGGCCTTGACATGCTCGAGGATGGTCTTGCCCTTTCCGAGAGTTGCCTTATCATGACCTTGTCATGCCCGACGATGGCCTCGCCATGCCCGACGATTGCATTGTCATGTCCGACGATGGCCTTGTCATGCCCGACGATGGCCTTGTCACGCCCGACGATGGCCTTGTCATGCCCGACGAAGGTCTTATCATGCCCGAAGATGGCCTTGTGATGCCCGACGATGGCCTTGTCATGCCCGACGATGGCCTTGTCATTCCGACGATTGCCTTACCATGCCCGACGATGGCCTTGCCATGCCCGACAATGGCTTTGTCATGCCCGACGATGGCCTTGTCATGCCGGACGATGGACTTTTCATGCCCGTCGATGGGCTTGTCATGCCCGACGATGGCCTTGCTATGCCCGACCCTGGCTTTTTCATGTCCAACGATGGCCTTGCCATGCCCGACGCTGGCCTTGCCATGTGCGATAGTTGCCTTGTCATGCCCTTGTCATGCCCGACGATGGCCTTGTCATGCCCGACGATGGCCTTGTCATGCCCGACGCTGGCCTTGCCATGTCCGAGAGTTGCATTGTCATGCCCTTGTCATGTCCGCGTATGGTCTTGCGATGCCCGAAGATGGCCTTGTCATGCTTGACGATGGCATTGTCATGCCCGACGCTGGCCTTGTCATGTCCGAGAATTGTCTTGTCATGACCTTGTCATGCCCGACGTTGGCCTTGTCATGGCCGACGAAGGCATCGCCATCTCCGAGAGTGGCATTGTCATGGCCTTGTCAAGCGTGACGATGGCCTTGCCATGCACGACGCTAGCCTTGTCATGCCCGACTCTTGCCTTGTCATGCCTGACGATGGCCTTGTCATGCTCGACGCTGGCATTGACATGCCCTTTTTGATGTCCCACGATGCCCTCACCATGCCCGACGTTGGCCTTGTCATGTCCGACGATGGCCTTGTCATGCCCGACGATGGCCTTGTCATGCCCGAAGATGGCCTTGTCATGCCCGACGATGCTCTTGTCATGCCTGACGATGGCCTTGTCATGCCCGACGCGGGCCTAGCCATGTCCGAGAGTTGCCTTGTCATGACCTTGTCATGCCCGACGATGGCCTTGTCATACCCGACGATGGCCTTGCCATGCCCGATGATGGCCTTGCCATGCCCGACGATGGCCTTGCCATGCCCGACGATGGCCTTCCCATGTCCTAGAGTTGCCTTGTCATGACCTGTTCATGCCCGATGATGGCCTCGCCATACCCGAGAGTGGCAATTTCATGCCCGACGAAGGCCTCACCATGTCCGAGAATGGCATTGTCTTGGCTTTGTCATCCCGACGATGGCCTTGTGATGCCCGATAATGGCCTTGTCAAGGCCGACGCTAGCCTTGCCATGTCCGAGAGTTGCCTTGTCATGATCTTGTCATGCCCGACGCTGGCCTTGTCATGCCCGACGATGGCCTCGCCATGTTCGAAAGTGGCATTGTCATGACCTTGTCATGCCCGACGATGGCCTTGTCATGCCCGACAATTGCCTTGCCATGCTTGACACTGGCCTTGCCATGCTCGACAATGGCCTTGTCATGCCCGACGATGGCCTTGTCATGCCCGACGATGGCCTTGCTATGCCCGACACTGGCATTTTCATGTCCGACGATGGCCTTGCCGTGCCCGACGCTGGCCTTGTCATGCCCGACGATGGCCTTGCCATGCCCGACGATGGCCTTGCCATGCCTTACGATGGGCTTGCCATGTCCGAGAGTTGCCTTGTCATGACCTTGTAATGACGATGGCCTCGCCAAGCCCGAGAGTGGCATTGTCATTCCCGACGTTGGCCTTGTCGTGCCCGACGAAGGCGTCGCCATGTCCGAGAGTGGCATTGTCATGGCCTTGTCAAGAGCGATGATGGCCTTGCCATGCCCAGCGCTGGCCTTGTCATGCCCGACGCTCGCCTTGTCATGCCCGATGATGTCCTTGTCATGCTTGACGCTGGCATTGACATGCCCTTTCTGATGCCCACCGATGGCCTTGCCATGCTAGACGCTGGCATTGTCATATCCGACGATGGCCTTGTCATGCCCGACGATAACCTTGTCATGCCCGCAGATGGCCTTGTCATGCCCGACTATGGCCTTGTCATGCCCGACGCTGGCCTTGCCATGTCCGAGAGTTGCCTTGTCATGACCTCGTCATGTCCGACGATGGCCTTGCCCTGCCCGACACAGGCCTTGTCATGCCCGATGATGGCCTTGTAATGCCCGACGCTGGCATTGCCATGCCCGACGATGGCCTCGCCATGTCCGAGAGTGGCATTGTCATGGCCTTGGCATGCCCGACGCTAGCATTGCCATGCCCGACGATGGCCTCGCCATGTCCGAGAGTGGCATTGTCATGGCCTTGGCATGCCCGACGATGGCCTTTTCATGCCCGACGATGGCCTTTTCATGCCCGATGATGGCCTTTTCATGCCCGACGATAGCATTGTCACGCCCGACGATGGCCTTGCTATGCCTGACGCTAACCTTTTCATGTCCGACGATGGTCTTGCCATGCCCGAAGATGGCCTTGTCATGCCTGACGATGGCCTTGTCATGCCCGACGATGGCCTTGCCATGCTTGACGATGGGCTTTCCATGTCCGAGAGTTGCCTCGTCATGGCCTTGTCAAGCCCGACGATGGCCTTGTCATGCCCGACGATGGCCTTGTCATGCCCGACGATTGCTTTGCCATGCTTGACGCTGGCCTTGCCATGCCCGACAATGGTCTTGTCATGACCGACGATGGCCTTGCCATGCCCGACGCTGGCCTTGTCATGCCCGACGATGGCGTTGTCATGCCCGACGATGGGCTTGTTATGCCCGACGCTAGCCTTTTCATGTCCGACGATGGTCTTGCCATGCCCGAAGATGGCCTGGTCATGCCCGACGATGGCCTTGTCATGCCCGACGATGGTCTCGCCATGTTCGAAAGTGGCATTGTCATGGCCTTGTCATGCCCGACGATGGCCTTGTCATGCCCGACAATTGCCTTGCCATGCTTGACACTGGCCTTGCCATGCTCGACAATGGCCTTGTCATGCCCGACGATGGCCTTGTCATGCCCGACGATGGCCTTGCTATGCCGACACTGGCATTTTCATGTCCGACGATGGCCTTGTCATACCCAACGTTGGCCTTGTCATGCCCGAAGATGACCTTGTCATGCCCGACGCTGGCCTTGCCATGTCCGAGAGTTGCCTTGTCATGACCTTGTCATGCCCGACGATGGCCTTGGCATGCCCGACGATGGACTTTTCATGCCTGACGATGGCCTTGTCATGCCCGACGATGGCCTTACTATGCCCGACATTGGCATTTTCATGTCCGACGATGGCCTTGCCGTGCCCGACGCTGGCCTTGTCCTGCCCGACGATGGCCTTGCCATGCCCGACGATGGCCTTGCCATGCCTTACGATGGGCTTGCCATGTCCGGGAGTTGCCTTGTCATGACCTTGTAATGACGATGGCCTCGCCATGCCCGAGAGTGGCATTGTCATTCCCGACGTTGGCCTTGTCGTGCCCGACGAAGGCGTCGCCATGTCCGAGAGTGGCATTGTCATGGCCTTGTCAAGAGCGATGATGGCCTTTCCATGCCCAGCGCTGGCCTTGTCATGCCCGACGCGCGCCTTGTCATGCCCGATGATGTCCTTGTCATGCTTGACGCTGGCATTGACATGCCCTTTCTGATGCCCACCGATGGCCTTGCCATGCTCGACGCTGGCATTGTCATATCCGACGATGGCCTTGTCATGCCCGACGATAACCTTGTCATGCCCGAAGATGGCCTTGTCATGCCTGACGATGGCCTTGTCATGCCCGACGCTGGCCTTGCCATGTCCGAGAGTTGCCTTGTCATGACCTCGTCATGTCCGACGATGGCCTTGCCCTGCCCGACACAGGCCTTGTCATGCCCGACGATGGCCTTGTAATGCCCGACGCTGGCATTACCATGCCCGACGATGGCCTCGCCATGTCCGAGAGTGGCATTGTCATGGCCTTGGCATGCCCGACGATGGCCTTTTCATGCCCGACGATGGCCTTTTCATGCCCGATGATGGCCTTTTCATGCCCGACGATAGCCTTGTCATGCCCGACGATGGCCTTGCTATGCCTGACGCTAACCTTTTCATGTCCGACGATGGCCTTGCCATGCCCGAAGATGGCCTTGTCATGCCTGACGATGGCCTGGTCATGCCCGACGATGGCCTTGCCATGCTTGACGATGGGCTTGCCATGTCCGAGAGTTGCCTCGTCATGGCCTTGTCAAGCCCGACGATGGCCTAGTCATGCCCGACGATGGCCTTGTCATGCCCGACGATTGCCTTGCCATGCTTGACGTTGGCCTTGCCATGCCCGACAATGGTCTTGTCATGACCGACGATGGCCTTGCCATGCCCGACGCTGGCCTTGTCATGCCCGACGATGGCGTTGTCATGCCCGACGATGGCCTTGTTATGCCCGACGCTAGCCTTTTCATGTCCGACGATGGTCTTGCCATGCCCGAAGATGGCCTGGTCATGCCCGACGATGGCCTTGTCATGCCCGACGATGGCCTTGCCATGCTTGACGATGGGCTTGCCATGTCCGAGAGTTGCCTCGTCATGACCTTGTCATGCCCCACGATGGCCTTGCCATGCCCGACGCTGGCCTTGTCATGCCCGACGATGGCCTTGCTATGCACGACGATGGCCTTGCCATGCCTTACGATGGGCTTGCCATGTCCGAGAGTTGCCTTGTCATGACCTTGTAATGACGATGGCCTCGCCAAGCCCGAGAGTGGCATTTTCATTCCCGACGCGGGTCTTGTCATGCCCGACGAAGGCGTCGCCATGTCCGAGAGTGGCATTGTCATGGCCTTGTCAAGAGCGACGATGACCTTTCCATGCCCATTGCTGGCCTTGTCATGCCCGACGCTCGCCTTGTCATGCCCGATGATGGCCTTGTCATGCTTGATGCTGGCATTGACATGCCCTTTTTGATGCCCACCGATGGCCTTGCCATGCCCGACGCTGGCATTGTCATATCCGACGATGGCCTTGTCATGCCCGACGATGACCTTGTCATGTCCGAAGATGGCCTTGTCATGCCCGACGACGGCCTTGCCATGCCCAACGCTGGCCTTGCCATGTTGGACGATGGCCTTGTCAGGCCCGACGCTGGCCTTGTCATGCCCAACGATTTCCTTGTCTTGCCCGACGATGGCCTTGTCATTCCCGACGATGGTCTTGTCATGCCCCACAATGGCCTTGTCATGCCCGATGATTGCCTTGTCATGCCCATTGCCCGACGATGGCCTTGTAATCCCAAACGATAGCCTTGTGATGCCCGACGATGGCCTTGTCATGCCAAACGATGGCCTTGTCATGCCCAACGATTTCCTTGTCTTGCCCGACGATGGCCTTGTCATTCCCGACGATGGTCTTGTCATGCCCCACAATGGCCTTGTCATGCCCGATGATTGCCTTGTCATGCCCATTGCCCGACGATGGCCTTGTAATCCCAAACGATAGCCTTGTGATGCCCGACGATGGCCTTGTCATGCCAAACGATGGCCTTGTCATGTCCGACGATGGCCTTGTCATGCCCGACGAAGGGCTTGTCATGCCCGATGATGGCCTTGTCATGCCCGACGATGGCCTTCTCATGCCCGACGATTGCCTTGCCATGCCCGACGCTGGACTTGCCATGTCCGAGAGTTGTCTTGTCATGCCCTTGTCATGCCCGACCATGGCCTTCCCATGCCTTACGCTGGCCTTGTCATGCCTACGATGGCCTTGCCGTGCCCGACGATGGCTTTTACATGCCCGACGATGGCCTTGCCAAGTCCGAGAGTTGCCTTGTCATGCCCGACGATGGCCTCGCCATGCCCGACGATGGCATTGTCATGTCCGACGATAGCCTTGTCATGCCCGACAATGGCCTTGTCTTGCCCGACGATGGCCTTGTCATGCCCGACGATGGCCTTGCTATGCCCGAAGCTGGCCTTTTCATGTCCAACGATGGCCTTGCCATGCCCGACGATTGCCTTGTCATGCCCGACGATGGCCTTGTCATGCCCGACGATGGCCTTGTCATGCCCGACGATGGCCTTGTCATGCCCGACGATGGCCTTGTCATGCCCGACGCTGGCCTTGCCATGTCCAAGAGTTGCCTTGTCATCCCGACGATTACCTTACCACGCCCGACGACTGTCTTGCCATGCCCGACGCTGGCCATGCCATGCCCCACGATAGACTTTTCATGCCCGACGATGGCCTTGTCATGCCCGACGATGGCCTTGCTATGCCCGACGCTAGCCTTTTCATGTCCAACGATGGCCTTTCCATGCCCGACGATGGCCTTATCATGCCCGACGATGGCCTTGTCATGCCCGACGATGGCCTTGTCATGCCCGACGCTGGCCTTGCCATGTCCGAGAGTTGCCTTGTCATGCCCTTGTCATGCCCGACGATGGCCTTTCCATGCCCGACGCTGGCCTTGTCATGCCCGACGATGTCCTTGTCATGCCCGAAAATGGCCTTGTCATGCCCGACGATGGCCTTGTCATGCCCGACGACGGCCTTGTCTTGCCCAACGATGGCCTTACCATCCCAACGATTGCCTTACCATGCCCGACGACTGCCTTGCCATGCCTGACGCTGGCCTTGCCATGCCCGACGATGGCCTTGTCATGCCCGATGATGGCCTTCTCATGCCCGACGATGGACTTTTCATGCCCGACGATGGCCTTGTCATGCCCGACGATGGCCTTGCTATGCCCGAAGCTGGCCTTTTCATGTCCAACAATGGCCTTGCCATGCCCGACGATTGCCTTGTCATGCCCGACGATGGCCTTGTCATGCCCGACGATGACCTTGTCATGCCCAACGATGGCCTTGTCATGCCCGACGATGGCCTTGTCATGCCCGACGCTGGCCTTGCCATGTCAAAGAGTTGCCTTGTCATCCCGATGATTACCTTACCACGCCCGACGACTGCCTTGCCATGCCCGACGCTGGCCATGCCATGCACGACGATGGCCTTGCCATGCCCCACGATAGACTTTTCATGCCCGACGATGGCCTTGTCATGCCCGACGATGGCCTTGCTATGCCCGACGCTAGCCTTTTCATGTCCAACGATGGCCTTGCCATGCCCGACGATGGCCTTATCATGCCCGACGATGGCCTTGTCATGCCCGACGATGGCCTTGTCATGCCCGACGCTGGCCTTGCCATGTCCGAGAGTTGCCTTGTCATGCCCTTTTCATGCCCGACGATGGCCTTTCCATGCCCGACGCTGGCCTTGTCATGCCCGACGATGTCCTTGTCATGCCCGAAAATGGCCTTGTCATGCCCGACGATGGCCTTGTCATGCCCGACGACGGCCTTGTCTTGCCCGACGATGGCCTTACCATCCCGACGATTGCCTTACCATGCCCGATGACTGCCTTGCCATGCCCGACGCTGGCCTTGCCATGCCCGACGATGGCCTTGTCATGCCCGATGATGGCCTTCTCATGCCCGACGATGGACTTTTCATGCCCGACGATGGCCTTGTCATGCCCGACGATGGCCTTGCTATACCCGACGTTGGCCTTTTCATGTCCAACGATGGCCTTGCCTTGCCCGACGATGGCCTTGTCATGCCCGACGATGGCCTTGTCATGCCCGACGATGGCCTTGTCATGCCCGACGACGGCCTTGTCATGCCCGACGCTGGCCTTGGCATGTCCAAGAGTTGCCTTGTCATCGCAACGATTGCCTTACCATGCCCGACGACTGCCTTGCCATGCCCGACGCTGGCCTTGCCATGACCGACGATGGCCTTGCCATGCCCGACGATGGCCTTGCCATGTCCTAGAGTTGCCTTGTCATGACCTTGTCATGGCCGATGAAGGCCTCGGCAAACCCGAGAGTGGCAATTTCATGCCCGACGATGGTCTTGTCATGCCCGACGAAGGCCTCACTATGTCCGAGAGTGGCATTGTCATGGCCTTGTCATGCCCGACGATGGCCTTGTCATGCCCCACAATGGCCTTGTCATGCCCGATGATTGCCTTGTCATGCCCATTGCCCGACGATGGCCTTGTAATCCCAAACGATAGCCTTGTGATGCCCGACGATGGCCTTGTCATGCCAAACGATGGCCTTGTCATGCCCGACGCTGGCCTTGCCATGTCCGAGAGTTGCCTTGTCTTGCCCTTGTCATGCCCGACGATGGCCTTTTCATGCCCGACGCTGGCCTTGTCATGCCCGACGATGTCCTTGTCATGCCCGAAAATGGCCTTGCATTGCCCGACGATGGCCTTGTCATGCCCGACGACGGCCTTGTCTTGCCCGACGATGGCCTTACCATCCCGACGATTGCCTTACCATGCCCGACGACTGCCTTGCCATGCCCGACGCTGGCCTTGCCATGCCCGACGATGGCCTTGTCATGCCCGACGATGGCCTTCTCATGCCCGACGATGGACTTTTCATGCCCGACGATGGCCTTGTCATGCCCGACGCTGGCCTTGGCATGTCCAAGAGTTGCCTTGTCATCGCGACGATTGCCTTACCATGCCCGACGACTGCCTTGCCATGCCCGACGCTGGCCTTGCCATGCCCGACGATGGCCTTGCCATGCCCGACGATGGCCTTGCCATGTCCTAGAGTTGCCTTGTCATGACCTTGTCATGGCCGATGAAGGCCTCGGCAAACTCGAGAGTGGCAATTTCATGCCCGACGATGGTCTTGTCATGCCCGACGAAGGCCTCACCATGTCCGAGAGTGGCATTGTCATGGCCTTGTCATGCCCGACGATGGCCTTGTCATGCCCCACAATGGCCTTGTCATGCCCGATGATTGCCTTGTCATGCCCATTGCCCGACGATGGCCTTGTAATCCCAAACGATAGCCTTGTGATGCCCGACGATGGCCTTGTCATGCCAAACGATGGCCTTGTCATGTCCGACGATGGCCTTGTCATGCCCGACGAAGGGCTTGTCATGCCCGATGATGGCCTTGT
Organism: Fagopyrum homotropicum; assembly: GCA_033239125.1. Lineage (NCBI taxonomy): Eukaryota > Viridiplantae > Streptophyta > Magnoliopsida > Caryophyllales > Polygonaceae > Fagopyrum > Fagopyrum homotropicum. The sequence goes on from BSWB01000007.1 coordinate 74,247,774, forward strand.
CATGCCCGACGATGGCCTTCTCATGCCCGACGATTGCCTTGCCATGCCCGACGCTGGCCTTGCCATGTCCGAGAGTTGTCTTGTCATGCCCTTGTCATGCCCGACGATGGCCTTCCCATGCCTTACGATGGCCTTGTCATGCCTAACGATGGCCTTGCCGTGCCCGACGATGGCGTTTACATGCCCGACGATGGCCTTGCCAAGTCCGAGAGTTGCCTTGTCATGACCTTGTCATGCCCGACGATGGCCTCGCCATGCCCGACGATGGCATTGTCATGTCCGACGATAGCCTTGTCATGCCCGATGATGGCCTTGTCTTGCCCGACGATGGCCTTGTCATGCCCGACGATGGCCTTGTCATGCCCGACGATGGCCTTGTCATCCCGACGATTGCCTTACCACGCCCGACGACTGGCTTGCCATGCCCGACGCTGGCCTTGCCATGCCCGACGATGGCCTTGTCATGCCCGACGATGGCCTTGCCATGCCCGACGATGGACTTTTCATGCCCGACGATGGCCTTGTCATGCCCGACGATGGCCTTGCTATGCCCGAAGCTGGCCTTTTCATGTCCAACGATGGCCTTGCCATGCCCGACGATTGCCTTGTCATGCCCGACGATGGCCTTGCCATGCCCGACGATGGCCTTGTCATGCCCGACGATGGCCTTGCGATGCCCGACGCTGGCCTTTTCATGTCCAAGGATGGCCTTGCCATGCCCGACGATGGCCTTGTCATGCCCGACGATGGCCTTGTCATGCCCGACGCTGGCCTTGCCATTTCCGAGAGTTGCCTTGTCATGCCTTTGTCATGCCCGACGATGCCTTGCCATGCCCGACGCTGGCCTTGTCATGGCCGACAATGGCCTTGTCATGCCCGACGAAGGGCTTGTCATGCCCGACGATCCCCTTGTCATGCCCGACGATGGCCTTGTCCTGCCCGACGATGGCCTTGCCATCCCGACGATTGCCTTACCATGCCCGACGACTGCCTTGCCATGCCCGACGCTGGCCTTGCCATGCCCGACGATGGCCTTGTCATGCCCGAAGATGGCCATCTCATGCCCGACGATGGACTTTTCATGCCCGACGATGGCCTTGTCATGCCCGACGATGGCCTTGCCATGCCCGACGATGGACTTTTCATGCCCGACGATGGCCTTGTCATGCCCGACGATGGCCTTGCCATGCCCGACGATGGACTTTTCATGCCCGACGATGGCCTTGTCATGCCCGACGATGGCCTTGCTATGCCCGAAGCTGGCCTTTTCATGTCCAACGATGGCCTTGCCATGGCCGACGATTGCCTTGTCATGCCCGACGATGGCCTTGTCATGCCCGACGATGGCCTTGTCATGCCCGACGATGGCCTTGTCATGCCCGACGATGGCCTTGTCATGCCCGACGCTGGCGTTGCCATGTCCAAGAGTTGCCTTGCCATCCCGACGATTACCTTACCACGCCCGACGACTGCCCTGCCATGCCCGACGCTGGCCATGCCATGCCCGACGATGGCCTTCCCATGCCCGATGATGGCCTTGCCATGTCCTAGAGTTGCCTTGTCATGACCTTGTCATGGCCGATGAAGGCCTCGGCAAACCCGAGAGTGGCAATTTCATGCCCGACGATGGTCTTGTCATGCCCGACGAAGGCCTCACCATGTCCGAGAGTGGCATTGTCATGGCCTTGTCATGCCCGACGATGGCCTTGTCATGCCCGACGATTGTCATGCCATGCCCGACGATGGCCTTGCCATGCCCCACGATGGACTTTTCATGCCCGACGATGGCCTTGTCATGCCCGACGATGGCCTTGCGATGCCCGACGCTGGCCTTTTCATGTCCAAGGATGGCCTTGCCATGCCCGACGATGGCCTTGTCATGCCCGACGATGGCCTTGTCATGCCCGACGATGGCCTTGTCATTCCGACGATTGCCTTACCATGCCCGACGATGGCCTTGCCATGCCCGACGATGGCCTTGTCATGCCCGACGATGGCCTTGCTATGCCCGAAGCTGGCCTTTTCATGTCCAACGATGGCCTTGCCATGCCCGACGATTGCCTTGTCATGCCTGACGATGACCTTGTCATGCCCGACGATGGCCTTGTCATGCCCGACGATGGCCTTGTCATGCCCGACGATGGCCTTGTCATGCCCGACGCTGGCGTTGCCATGTCCAAGAGTTGCCTTGCCATCCCAAAGATTACCTTACCACGCCCGACGACTGCCTTGCCATGCCCGACGCTGGCCATGCCATGCCCGACGATGGCCTTCCCATGCCCGACGATGGCCTTGCCATGTCCTAGAGTTGCCTTGTCATGACCTTGTCATGGCCGATGAAGGCCTCGATAAACCCGAGAGTGGCAATTTCATGCCCGACGATGGTCTTGTCATGCCCGACGAAGGCCTCACCATGTCCGAGAGTGGCATTGTCATGGCCTTGTCATGCCCGACGATGGTCTTGTCATGCCCGACGCTGGCTATGCCATGCCCGACGATGGCCTTGCCATGCCCCACGATGGACTTTTCATGCCCGACGATGGCCTTGCGATGCGCGACGCTGGCCTTTTCATGTCCAAGGATGGCCTTGCCATGCCCGACGATGGCCTTGTCATGCCCGACGATGGCCTTGTCATGCCCGACGCTGGCCTTTTCATTTCCGAGAGTTGCCGTGTCATGCCTTTGTCATGCCCGACGATGGCCTTGCCATGCCCGACGCTGGCCTTGTCATGCCCGACGATGGCCTTGTCATGCCCGAGAATGGCCTTGTCATGCCCGACGAAGGGCTTGTCATGCCCGACGATGGCCTTGTCATGCCCGACGATGGCCTTGTCATGCCCGACGATGGCCTTGTCATGCCCGACGATGGCCTTGCTATGCCCGAAGCTGGCCTTTTCATGTCCAACGATGGCCTTGCCATGGCCGACGATTGCCTTGTCATGCCCGACGATGGCCTTGTCATGCCCGACGATGGCCTTGTCATGCCCGACGATGGCCTTGTCATGCCCGACGATGGCCTTGTCATGCCCGACGCTGGCGTTGCCATGTCCAAGAGTTGCCTTGCCATCCCGACGATTACCTTACCACGCCCGACGACTTCCTTGCCATGCCCGACGCTGGCCATGCCATGCCCGACGATGGCCTTCCCATGCCCGACGATGGCCTTGCCATGTCCTAGAGTTGCCTTGTCATGACCTTGTCATGGCCGATGAAGGCCTCGGCAAACCCGAGAGTGGCAATTTCATGCCCGACGATGGTCTTGTCATGCCCGACGAAGGCCTCACCATGTCCGAGAGTGGCATTGTCATGGCCTTGTCATGCCCGACGATGGCCTTGTCATGCCCGACGCTTGCCATGCCATGCCCGACGATGGCCTTGCCATGCCCCACGATGGACTTTTCATGCCCGACGATGGCCTTGTCATGCCCGACGATGGCCTTGCGATGCCCGACGCTGGCCTTTTCATGTCCAAGGATGGCCTTGCCATGCCCGACGATGGCCTTGTCATGCCCGACGATGGCCTTGTCATGCCCGACGATGGCCTTGTCATTCCGACGATTGCCTTACCATGCCCGACGATGGCCTTGCCATGCCCGACGATGGCCTTGTCATGCCCGACGATGGCCTTGCTATGCCCGAAGCTGGCCTTTTCATGTCCAACGATGGCCTTGCCATGCCCGACGATTGCCTTGTCATGCCTGACGATGACCTTGTCATGCCCGACGATGGCCTTGTCATGCCCGACGATGGTCTTGTCATGCCCGACGAAGGCCTCACCATGTCCGAGAGTGGCATTGTCATGGCCTTGTCATGCCCGACGATGGCCTTGTCATGCCCGACGCTGGCCATGCCATGCCCGACGATGGACTTGCCATGCCCCACGATGGACTTTTCATGACCGACGATGGCCTTGTCATGCCCGACGATGGCCTTGCGATGCCCGACGCAGGCCTTTTCATGTCCAACGATGGCCTTGCCATGCCCGACGATGGCCTTGTCATGCCCGACGATGGCCTTGTCATGCCCGACGCTGGCCTTGCCATTTCCCAGAGTTGCCTTGTCATGCCTTTGTCATGCCCGACGATGGCCTTGCCATGCCCGACGCTGGGCTTGTCATGCCCGACGATGGCCTTGTCATGCCCGACAATGGCCTTGTCATGCCCGACGAAGGGCTTGTCATGCCCGACGATGGCCTTGTCATGCCCGACGATGGCCTTGTACTGCATGACCATGGCCTTGCCATCCCGACGATTGCCTTACCATGCCCGACGACTGCCTTGCCATGCCCGACGCTGGCTTTGCCATGCCCGACGATGGCCTTGTCATGCTCGATGATGGCCTTCTCATGCCCGACGATGGACTTTTCATGCCCGACGATGGTCTTGTCATGCCCGACGATGGCCTTGCTATGCCCGACGCTGGCCTTTTCATGTCCAACGATGGCCTTGCCATGCCCGACGATGGCCTTGTCATGCCCGACGATGGCCTTGTCATGCCCGACGATGGCCTTGTCATGCCCGACGCTGGCCTTGCCATGTCCGAGAGTTGCCTTGGCATGCCCTTGTCATGCCCGACGATGGCCTTTCCATGCCCGACGCTGGCCTTGTCATGCCCGACGATGTCCTTGTCATGCCCGAAAATGGCCTTGTCATGCCCGACGATGGCCTTGTCATGCCCGACGACGGCCTTATCTTGCCCGACGATGGCCTTACCATCCCGACGATTGCCTTACCATGCCCGACGACTGCCTTGCCATGCCCGACGCTGGCCTTGCCATGCCCGACGATGGCCTTGTCATGCCCGACGATGGCCTTGTCATGCCCGACAATGGCCTTGTCATGCCCGACGAAGGGTTTGTCATGCCCGACGATGGCCTTGTCATGCCCGACGATGGCCTTGTCATGCCCGACGATGGCCTTGCCATCCCGACGATTGCCTTGTCATGCCCGACGACTGCCTTGCCATGCCCGACGCTGGCCTTGCCATGCCCGACGATGGCCTTGTCATGCCCGGTGATGGCCTTCTCATGCCCGACGATGGACTTTTCATGCCCGACGATGGCCTTGTCATGCCCGACGATGGCCTTGCTATGCCCGACGCTGGCCTTTTCATGTCCAACGATGGCCTTGCCATGCCCGACGATGGCCTTGTCATGCCCGACGATGGCCTTGTCATGCCCGACGTTGGCCTTGCCATGTCCGAGAGGTTCCTTGTCATGCCCGACGATGGCCTTGTCATGCCCGACGATGGCCTTGCGATGCCCGACGCTGGCCTTTTCATGTCCAACGATGGCCTTGCCATGCCCGACGATGGCCTTATCATGCCCGACGATGGCCTTGTCATGCCCGACGATGGCCTTGTCATGCCCGACGTTGGCCTTGCCATGTCCGAGAGTTGCCTTGTCATGCCCTTTTCATGCCCGACGATGGCCTTTCCATGCCCGACGCTGGCCTTGTCATGCTCGACGATGTCCTTGTCATGCCCGAAAATGGCCTTGTCATGCCCGACGATGGCCTTGTCATGCCCGACGACGGCCTTGTCTTGCCCGACGATGGCCTTACCATCCCGACGATTGCCTTACCATGCCCGACGACTGCCTTGCCATGCCCGACGCTGGCCTTGCCATGCCCGACGATGGCCTTGTCATGCCCGATGATGGCCTTCTCATGCCCGACGATGGACTTTTCATGCCCGACGATGGCCTTGTCATGCCCGACGATGGCCTTGCTATACCCGACGTTGGCCTTTTCATGTCCAACGATGGCCTTGCCTTGCCCGACGATGGCCTTGTCATGCCCGACGATGGCCTTGTCATGCCCGACGATGGCCTTGTCATGCCCGACGACGGCCTTGTCATGCCCGACGCTGGCCTTGGCATGTCCAAGAGTTGCCTTGTCATCGCAACGATTGCCTTACCATGCCCGACGACTGCCTTGCCATGCCCGACGCTGGCCTTGCCATGACCGACGATGGCCTTGCCATGCCCGACGATGGCCTTGCCATGTCCTAGAGTTGCCTTGTCATGACCTTGTCATGGCCGATGAAGGCCTCGGCAAACCCGAGAGTGGCAATTTCATGCCCGACGATGGTCTTGTCATGCCCGACGAAGGCCTCACTATGTCCGAGAGTGGCATTGTCATGGCCTTGTCATGCCCGACGATGGCCTTGTCATGCCCCACAATGGCCTTGTCATGCCCGATGATTGCCTTGTCATGCCCATTGCCCGACGATGGTCTTGTAATCCCAAACGATAGCCTTGTGATGCCCGACGATGGCCTTGTCATGCCAAACGATGGCCTTGTCATGCCCGACGCTGGCCTTGCCATGTCCGAGAGTTGCCTTGTCTTGCCCTTGTCATGCCCGACGATGGCCTTTTCATGCCCGACGCTGGCCTTGTCATGCCCGACGATGTCCTTGTCATGCCCGAAAATGGCCTTGCATTGCCCGACGATGGCCTTGTCATGCCCGACGACGGCCTTGTCTTGCCCGACGATGGCCTTACCATCCCGACGATTGCCTTACCATGCCCGACGACTGCCTTGCCATGCCCGACGCTGGCCTTGCCATGCCCGACGATGGCCTTGTCATGCCCGACGATGGCCTTCTCATGCCCGACGATGGACTTTTCATGCCCGACGATGGCCTTGTCATGCCCGACGCTGGCCTTGGCATGTCCAAGAGTTGCCTTGTCATCGCGACGATTGCCTTACCATGCCCGACGACTGCCTTGCCATGCCCGACGCTGGCCTTGCCATGCCCGACGATGGCCTTGCCATGCCCGACGATGGCCTTGCCATGTCCTAGAGTTGCCTTGTCATGACCTTGTCATGGCCGATGAAGGCCTCGGCAAACTCGAGAGTGGCAATTTCATGCCCGACGATGGTCTTGTCATGCCCGACGAAGGCCTCACCATGTCCGAGAGTGGCATTGTCATGGCCTTGTCATGCCCGACGATGGCCTTGTCATGCCCCACAATGGCCTTGTCATGCCCGATGATTGCCTTGTCATGCCCATTGCCCGACGATGGCCTTGTAATCCCAAACGATAGCCTTGTGATGCCCGACGATGGCCTTGTCATGCCAAACGATGGCCTTGTCATGTCCGACGATGGCCTTGTCATGCCCGACGAAGGGCTTGTCATGCCCGATGATGGCCTTGTCATGCCCGACGATGGCCTTCTCATGCCCGACGATTGCCTTGCCATGCCCGACGCTGGCCTTGCCATGTCCGAGAGTTGTCTTGTCATGCCCTTGTCATGCCCGACGATGGCCTTCCCATGCCTTACGATGGCCTTGTCATGCCTAACGATGGCCTTGCCGTGCCCGACGATGGCGTTTACATGCCCGACGATGGCCTTGCCAAGTCCGAGAGTTGCCTTGTCATGACCTTGTCATGCCCGACGATGGCCTCGCCATGCCCGACGATGGCATTGTCATGTCCGACGATAGCCTTGTCATGCCCGACGATGGCCTTGTCTTGCCCGACGATGGCCTTGTCATGCCCGACGATGGCCTTGTCATGCCCGACGATGGCCTTGTCATCCCGACGATTGCCTTACCACGCCCGACGACTGGCTTGCCATGCCCGACGCTGGCCTTGCCATGCCCGACGATGGCCTTGTCATGCCCGACGATGGCCTTGCCATGCCCGACGATGGACTTTTCATGCCCGACGATGGCCTTGTCATGCCCGACGATGGCCTTGCTATGCCCGAAGCTGGCCTTTTCATGTCCAACGATGGCCTTGCCATGCCCGACGATTGCCTTGTCATGCCCGACGATGGCCTTGCCATGCCCGACGATGGCCTTGTCATGCCCGACGATGGCCTTGTCATGCCCGACGATGGCCTTGCGATGCCCGACGCTGGCCTTTTCATGTCCAAGGATGGCCTTGCCATGCCCGACGATGGCCTTGTCATGCCCGACGATGGCCTTGTCATGCCCGACGCTGGCCTTGCCATTTCCGAGAGTTGCCTTGTCATGCCTTTGTCATGCCCGACGATGCCTTGCCATGCCCGACGCTGGCCTTGTCATGGCCGACGATGACCTTGTCATGCCCGACAATGGCCTTGTCATGCCCGACGAAGGGCTTGTCATGCCCGACGATCCCCTTGTCATGCCCGACGATGGCCTTGTCCTGCCCGACGATGGCCTTGCCATCCCGACGATTGCCTTACCATGCCCGACGAGTGCCTTGCCATGCCCGACGCTGGCCTTGCCATGCCCGACGATGGCCTTGTCATGCCCGAAGATGGCCATCTCATGCCCGACGATGGACTTTTCATGCCCGACGATGGCCTTGTCATGCCCGACGATGGCCTTGCCATGCCCGACGATGGACTTTTCATGCCCGACGATGGCCTTGTCATGCCCGACGATGGCCTTGCCATGCCCGACGATGGACTTTTCATGCCCGACGATGGCCTTGTCATGCCCGACGATGGCCTTGCTATGCCCGAAGCTGGCCTTTTCATGTCCAACGATGGCCTTGCCATGGCCGACGATTGCCTTGTCATGCCCGACGATGGCCTTGTCATGCCCGACGATGGCCTTGTCATGCCCGACGATGGCCTTGTCATGCCCGACGATGGCCTTGTCATGCCCGACGCTGGCGTTGCCATGTCCAAGAGTTGCCTTGCCATCCCGACGATTACCTTACCACGCCCGACGACTGCCCTGCCATGCCCGACGCTGGCCATGCCATGCCCGACGATGGCCTTCCCATGCCCGATGATGGCCTTGCCATGTCCTAGAGTTGCCTTGTCATGACCTTGTCATGGCCGATGAAGGCCTCGGCAAACCCGAGAGTGGCAATTTCATGCCCGACGATGGTCTTGTCATGCCCGACGAAGGCCTCACCATGTCCGAGAGTGGCATTGTCATGGCCTTGTCATGCCCGACGATGGCCTTGTCATGCCCGACGATTGTCATGCCATGCCCGACGATGGCCTTGCCTTGCCCCACGATGGACTTTTCATGCCCGACGATGGCCTTGTCATGCCCGACGATGGCCTTGCGATGCCCGACGCTGGCCTTTTCATGTCCAAGGATGGCCTTGCCATGCCCGACGATGGCCTTGTCATGCCCGACGATGGCCTTGTCATGCCCGACGATGGCCTTGTCATTCCGACGATTGCCTTACCATGCCCGACGATGGCCTTGCCATGCCCGACGATGGCCTTGTCATGCCCGACGATGGCCTTGCTATGCCCGAAGCTGGCCTTTTCATGTCCAACGATGGCCTTGCCATGCCCGACGATTGCCTTGTCATGCCTGACGATGACCTTGTCATGCCCGACGATGGCCTTGTCATGCCCGACGATGGCCTTGTCATGCCCGACGATGGCCTTGTCATGCCCGACGCTGGCGTTGCCATGTCCAAGAGTTGCCTTGCCATCCCAAAGATTACCTTACCACGCCCGACGACTGCCTTGCCATGCCCGACGCTGGCCATGCCATGCCCGACGATGGCCTTCCCATGCCCGACGATGGCCTTGCCAGGTCCTAGAGTTGCCTTGTCATGACCTTGTCATGGCCGATGAAGGCCTCGATAAACCCGAGAGTGGCAATTTCATGCCCGACGATGGTCTTGTCATGCCCGACGAAGGCCTCACCATGTCCGAGAGTGGCATTGTCATGGCCTTGTCATGCCCGACGATGGTCTTGTCATGCCCGACGCTGGCTATGCCATGCCCGACGATGGCCTTGCCATGCCCCACGATGGACTTTTCATGCCCGACGATGGCCTTGCGATGCGCGACGCTGGCCTTTTCATGTCCAAGGATGGCCTTGCCATGCCCGACGATGGCCTTGTCATGCCCGACGATGGCCTTGTCATGCCCGACGCTGGCCTTTTCATTTCCGAGAGTTGCCGTGTCATGCCTTTGTCATGCCCGACGATGGCCTTGCCATGCCCGACGCTGGCCTTGTCATGCCCGACGATGGCCTTGTCATGCCCGAGAATGGCCTTGTCATGCCCGACGAAGGGCTTGTCATGCCCGACGATGGCCTTGTCATGCCCGACGATGGCCTTGTCATGCCCGACGATGGCCTTGTCATGCCCGACGATGGCCTTGCTATGCCCGAAGCTGGCCTTTTCATGTCCAACGATGGCCTTGCCATGGCCGACGATTGCCTTGTCATGCCCGACGATGGCCTTGTCATGCCCGACGATGGCCTTGTCATGCCCGACGATGGCCTTGTCATGCCCGACGATGGCCTTGTCATGCCCGACGCTGGCGTTGCCATGTCCAAGAGTTGCCTTGCCATCCCGACGATTACCTTACCACGCCCGACGACTTCCTTGCCATGCCCGACGCTGGCCATGCCATGCCCGACGATGGCCTTCCCATGCCCGACGATGGCCTTGCCATGTCCTAGAGTTGCCTTGTCATGACCTTGTCATGGCCGATGAAGGCCTCGGCAAACCCGAGAGTGGCAATTTCATGCCCGACGATGGTCTTGTCATGCCCGACGAAGGCCTCACCATGTCCGAGAGTGGCATTGTCATGGCCTTGTCATGCCCGACGATGGCCTTGTCCTGCCCGACGCTTGCCATGCCATGCCCGACGATGGCCTTGCCATGCCCCACGATGGACTTTTCATGCCCGACGATGGCCTTGTCATGCCCGACGATGGCCTTGCGATGCCCGACGCTGGCCTTTTCATGTCCAAGGATGGCCTTGCCATGCCCGACGATGGCCTTGTCATGCCCGACGATGGCCTTGTCATGCCCGACGATGGCCTTGTCATTCCGACGATTGCCTTACCATGCCCGACGATGGCCTTGCCATGCCCGACGATGGCCTTGTCATGCCCGACGATGGCCTTGCTATGCCCGAAGCTGGCCTTTTCATGTCCAACGATGGCCTTGCCATGCCCGACGATTGCCTTGTCATGCCTGACGATGACCTTGTCATGCCCGACGATGGCCTTGTCATGCCCGACGATGGTCTTGTCATGCCCGACGAAGGCCTCACCATGTCCGAGAGTGGCATTGTCATGGCCTTGTCATGCCCGACGATGGCCTTGTCATGCCCGACGCTGGCCATGCCATGCCCGACGATGGACTTGCCATGCCCCACGATGGACTTTTCATGACCGACGATGGCCTTGTCATGCCCGACGATGGCCTTGCGATGCCCGACGCAGGCCTTTTCATGTCCAACGATGGCCTTGCCATGCCCGACGATGGCCTTGTCATGCCCGACGATGGCCTTGTCATGCCCGACGCTGGCCTTGCCATTTCCCAGAGTTGCCTTGTCATGCCTTTGTCATGCCCGACGATGGCCTTGCCATGCCCGACGCTGGGCTTGTCATGCCCGACGATGGCCTTGTCATGCCCGACAATGGCCTTGTCATGCCCGACGAAGGGCTTGTCATGCCCGACGATGGCCTTGTCATGCCCGACGATGGCCTTGTACTGCCCGACCATGGCCTTGCCATCCCGACGATTGCCTTACCATGCCCGACGACTGCCTTGCCATGCCCGACGCTGGCTTTGCCATGCCCGACGATGGCCTTGTCATGCCCGATGATGGCCTTCTCATGCCCGACGATGGACTTTTCATGCCCGACGATGGTCTTGTCATGCCCGACGATGGCCTTGCTATGCCCGACGCTGGCCTTTTCATGTCCAACGATGGCCTTGCCATGCCCGACGATGGCCTTGTCATGCCCGACGATGGCCTTGTCATGCCCGACGATGGCCTTGTCATGCCCGACGCTGGCCTTGCCATGTCCGAGAGTTGCCTTGGCATGCCCTTGTCATGCCCGACGATGGCCTTTCCATGCCCGACGCTGGCCTTGTCATGCCCGACGATGTCCTTGTCATGCCCGAAAATGGCCTTGTCATGCCCGACGATGGCCTTGTCATGCCCGACGACGGCCTTATCTTGCCCGACGATGGCCTTACCATCCCGACGATTGCCTTACCATGCCCGACGACTGCCTTGCCATGCCCGACGCTGGCCTTGCCATGCCCGACGATGGCCTTGTCATGCCCGACGATGGCCTTGTCATGCCCGACAATGGCCTTGTCATGCCCGACGAAGGGCTTGTCATGCCCGACGATGGCCTTGTCATGCCCGACGATGGCCTTGTCATGCCCGACGATGGCCTTGCCATCCCGACGATTGCCTTGTCATGCCCGACGACTGCCTTGCCATGCCCGACGCTGGCCTTGCCATGCCCGACGATGGCCTTGTCATGCCCGGTGATGGCCTTCTCATGCCCGACGATGGACTTTTCATGCCCGACGATGGCCTTGTCATGCCCGACGATGGCCTTGCTATGCCCGACGCTGGCCTTTTCATGTCCAACGATGGCCTTGCCATGCCCGACGATGGCCTTGTCATGCCCGACGATGGCCTTGTCATGCCCGACGTTGGCCTTGCCATGTCCGAGAGGTTCCTTGTCATGCCCGACGATGGCCTTGTCATGCCCGACGATGGCCTTGCGATGCCCGACGCTGGCCTTTTCATGTCCAACGATGGCCTTGCCATGCCCGACGATGGCCTTGTCATGCCCGACGATGGCCTTGTCATGCCCGACGCTGGCCTTGCCATTTCCAAGAGTTGCCTTGTCATGCCTTTGTCATGCCCGACGATGGCCTTGCCATGCCCGACGTTGGGCTTGTCATGCCCGACGATGGCCTTGTCATGCCCGACAATGGCCTTGTCATGCCCGACGAAGGGCTTGTCATGCCCGACGATGGCCTTGTCATGCCCGACGATGGCCTTGTACTGCCCGACGATGGCCTTGCCATCCCGACGATTGCCTTACCATGCCCGACGACTGCCTTGCCATGCCCGACGCTGGCTTTGCCATGCCCGACGATGGCCTTGTCATGCCCGATGATGGCCTTCTCATGCCCGACGATGGACTTTTCATGCCCGACGATGGTCTTGTCATGCCCGACGATGGCCTTGCTATGCCCGACGCTGGCCTTTTCATGTCCAACGATGGCCTTGCCATGCCCGACGATGGCCTTGTCATGCCCGACGATGGCCTTGTCATGCCCGACGATGGCCTTGTCATGCCCGACGCTGGCCTTGCCATGTCCGAGAGTTGCCTTGGCATGCCCTTGTCATGCCCGACGATGGCCTTTCCATGCCCGACGCTGGCCTTGTCATGCCCGACGATGTCCTTGTCATGCCTTCATGCCCGACGATGGCCTTGTCATGCCCGACGATGGCCTTGCTATGCCCGACGCTGGCCTTTTCATGTCCAACGATGGCCTTGCCATGCCCGACGATGGCCTTGTCATGCCCGACGATGGCCTTGTCATGCCCGACGATGGCCTTGTCATGCCCGACGCTGGCCTTGTCATGCCCGACGATGTCCTTGTCTTGCCCGAAAATGGCATTGTCATGCCCGACGATGGCCTTGTCTTGCCCGACGACGGCCTTGTCCTGCCCGACGATGGCCTTACCATCCCGACGATTGCCTTACCATGCCCGACGACTGCCTTGCCATGCCCAACGCTGGCCTTGCCATGCCCGACGATGGCTTTGTCATGCCCGATGATGGCCTTCTCATGCCCGACGATGGACTTTTCATGCCCGACGATGGCCTTGTCATGCCCGACGATGGCCTTGCTATACCCGACATTGGCCTTTTCATGTCCAACGATGGCCTTTCCATGCCCAACGATGGCCTTGTCATCCCCGACGATGGCCTTGCTATGCCCGAAGCTGGCCTTTTCATGTCCAACGATGGCCTTGCCATGCCCGACGATTGCCTTGTCATGCCTGACGATGGCCTTGTCATGCCCGACGATGGCCTTGTCATGCCCGACGATGGCCTTGTCATGCCCGACGATGGCCTTGTCATGCCCGACGCTGGCGTTGCCATGTCCAAGAGTTGCCTTGCCATCCCAAAGATTACCTTACCACGCCCGACGACTGCCTTGCCATGCCCGACGCTGGCCATGCCATGCCCGACGATGGCCTTCCCATGCCCGACGATGGCCTTGCCATGTCCTAGAGTTGCCTTGTCATGACCTTGTCATGGCCGATGAAGGCCTCGACAAACCCGAGAGTGGCGATTTCATGCCCGACGATGGTCTTGTCATGCCCGACGAAGGCCTCACCATGTCCGAGAGTGGCATTGTCATGGCCTTGTCATGCCCGACGATGGCCTTGTCATGCCCGACGCTGGCCATGCCATGCCCGACGATGGCCTTGCCATGCCCCACGATGGACTTTTCATGCCCGACGATGGCCTTGCGATGCCCGACGCTGGCCTTTTCATGTCCAAGGATGGCCTTGCCATGCCCGACGATGGCCTTGTCATGCCCGACGATGGCCTTGTCATGCCCGACGCTGGCCTTGCCATTTCCGAGAGTTGCCGTGTCATGCCTTTGTCATGCCCGACAATGGCCTTGCCATGCCCGACGCTGGCCTTGTCATGCCCGACGATGGCCTTGTCATGCCCGACAATGGCCTTGTCATGCCCGAAGAAGGGCTTGTCATGCCCGACGATGGCCTTGTCATGCCCGACGATGGCCTTGTCCTGCCCGACGATGGCCTTGCCATCCCGACGATTGCTTTACCATGCCCGACGACTGCCTTGCCATGCCCGACGCTGGCTTTGCCATGCCCGACGATGGCCTTGTCATGCCCGACGATGGCCTTGCTATGCCCGACGCTGGCCTTTTCATGTCCAACGATGGCCTTGCCATGCCCGACGATGGCCTTGTCATGCCCGACGATGGCCTTGTCATGCCCGACGCTGGCCTTGCCATGTCCGAGAGTTGCCTTGTCATGCCCTTGTCATGCCCGACGATGGCCTTTCCATGCCCGACGCTGGCCTTGTCATGCCCGACGATGTCCTTGTCATGCCCGAAAATGGCATTGTCATGCCCGACGATGGCCTTGTCATGCCCAACGACGGCCTTGTCCTGCCCGACGATGGCCTTACCATCCCGACAATTGCCTTGCCATGCCCGACGCTGGCCTTGCCATGCCCGACGATGGCCTTGTCATGCCCGACGATGGCCTTGTCATGCCCGACGATGGCCTTGTCATGCCCGACGATGGCCTTGTCATGCCCGACAATGGCCTTGTCATGCCCGACGAAGGGCTTGTCATGCCCGACGATGGCCTTGTCATGCCCGACGATGGCCTTGTCATGCCCGACGATGGTCTTGCCATCCCGACGATTGCCTTACCATGCCCGACGACTGCCTTGCCATGCCCGACGCTGGCCTTGCCATGCCCGACGATGGCCTTGTCATGCCCGATGATGGCCTTCTCATGCCCGACGATGGACTTTTCATGCCCGACGATGGCCTTGTCATGCCCGACGATGGCCTTGTCATGTCGGACGATGACCTTGTCATGCCCGACGATGGCCTTGTCATGCCCGACGATGGCCTTGTCATGCCCGACGATGGCCTTGTCATGCCCGACGATGGCCTTGTCATGCCCGACGCTGGCGTTGCAATGTCCAAGAGTTGCCTTGCCATCCCAAAGATTACCTTACCACGCCCGACGACTGCCTTGCCATGCCCGATGCTGGCCATGCCATGCCTGACGATGGCCTTCTCATGCCCGACGATGGCCTTGCCATGTCCTAGAGTTGCCTTGTCATGACCTTGTCATGGCCGATGAAGGCCTCGACAAACCCGAGAGTGGCAATTTCATGCCCGACGATGGTCTTGTCATGCCCGACGAAGGCCTCACCATGTCCGAGAGTGGCATTGTCATGGCCTTGTCATGCCCGACGATGGCCTTGTCATGCCCGACGCTGGCCATGCCATGCCCGACGATGGCCTTGCCAAGCCCCACGATGGACTTTTGATGCCCGACGATGGCCTTGTCATGCCCGACGATGGCCTTGCGATGCCCGACGCTAGCCTTTTCATGTCCAAGGATGGCCTTGCCATGCCCGACGATGGCCTTGTCATGCCCGACGATGGCCTTGTCATGCCCGACGCTGGCCTTGCCATTTCCGAGAGTTGCCGTGTCATGCCTTTGTCATGCCCGACGATGGCCTTGCCATGCCCGACGATGGCCTTGTCATGCCCGACGATGGCCTTGTCATGCCCGACGATGGCCTTGTCATGCCCGACGCTGGCGTTGCCATGTCCAAGAGTTGCCTTGCCATCCCGACGATTACCTTACCACGCCCGACGACTTCCTTGCCATGCCCGACGCTGGCCATGCCATGCCCGACGATGGCCTTCCCATGCCCGACGATGGCCTTGCCATGTCCTAGAGTTGCCTTGTCATGACCTTGTCATGGCCGATGAAGGCCTCGGCAAACCCGAGAGTGGCAATTTCATGCCCGACGATGGTCTTGTCATGCCCGACGAAGGCCTCACCATGTCCGAGAGTGGCATTGTCATGGCCTTGTCATGCCCGACGATGGCCTTGTCATGCCCGACGCTGGCCATGCCATGCCCGACGATGGCCTTGCCATGCCCCACGATGGACTTTTCATGCCCGACGATGGCCTTGTCATGCCCGACGATGGCCTTGCGATGCCCGACGCTGGCCTTTTCATGTCCAACGATGGCCTTGCCATGCCCGACGATGGCCTTGTCATGCCCGACGATGGCCTTGTCATGCCCGACGCTGGCCTTGCCATTTCCGAGAGTTGCCTTGTCATGCCTTTGTCATGCCCGACGATGGCCTTGCCATGCCCGACGCTGGGCTTGTCATGCCCGACGATGGCCTTGTCATGCCCGACAATGGCCTTGTCATGCCCGACGAAGGGCTTGTCATGCCCGACGATGGCCTTGTCATGCCCGACGATGGCCTTGTACTGCCCGACGATGGCCTTGCCATACCGACGATTGCCTTACCATGCCCGACGACTGCCTTGCCATGCCCGACGCTGGCTTTGCCATGCCCGACGATGGCCTTGTCATGCCCGATGATGGCCTTCTCATGCCCGACGATGGACTTTTCATGCCCGACGATGGTCTTGTCATGCCCGACGATGGCCTTGCTATGCCCGACGCTGGCCTTTTCATGTCCAACGATGGCCTTGCCATGCCCGACGATGGCCTTGTCATGCCCGACGATGGCCTTGTCATGCCCGACGATGGCCTTGTCATGCCCGACGCTGGCCTTGCCATGTCCGAGAGTTGCCTTGGCATGCCCTTGTCATGCCCGACGATGGCGTTTCCATGCCCGACGCTGGCCTTGTCATGCCCGACGATGTCCTTGTCATGCCCGAAAATGGCCTTGTCATGCCCGACGATGGCCTTGTCATGCCCGACGACGGCCTTGTCCTGCCCGACGATGGCCTTACCATCCCGACAATTGCCTTACCATGCCCGACGACTGCCTTGCCATGCCCGACGCTGGCCTTGCCATGCCCGACGATGGCCTTGTCATGCCCGACGATGGCCTTGTCATGCCCGACAATGGCCTTGTCATGCCCGACGAAGGGCTTGTCATGCCCGACGATGGCCTTGTCATGCCCGACGATGGCCTTGTCATGCCCGACGATGGTCTTGCCATCCCGACGATTGCCTTACCATGCCCGACGACTGCCTTGCCATGCCCGACGCTGGCCTTGCCATGCCCGACGATGGCCTTGTCATGCCCGATGATGGCCTTCTCATGCCCGACGATGGCCTTGCCATCCCGACGATGGCCTTACCATGCCCGACGACTGCCTTGCCATGCCCGACGTTGGCCTTGCCATGCCGGACGATGGCCTTGTCATGCCCGACGATGGCCTTGTCATGCCCGACGATGGCCTTGTCATGCCCGACGATGGCCTTGTCATGCCCGACGCTGGCGTTGCAATGTCCAAGAGTTGCCTTGCCATCCCAAAGATTACCTTACCACGCCCGACGACTGCCTTGCCATGCCCGACGCTGGCCATGCCATGCCCGACGATGGCCTTCTCATGCCCAACGATGGCCTTGCCATGTCCTAGAGTTGCCTTGTCATGGCCTTGTCATGGCCGATGAAGGCCTCGACAAACCCGAGAGTGGCAATTTCATGCCCGACGATGGTCTTGTCATGCCCGACGAAGGCCTCACCATGTCCGAGAGTGGCATTGTCATGGCCTTGTCATGCCCGACGATGGCCTTGTCATGCCCGACACTGGCCATGCCATGCCCGACAATGGCCTTGCCATGCCCCACGATGGACTTTTGATGCCCGACGATGGCCTTGTCATGCCCGACGATGGCCTTGCGATGCCCGACGCTAGCCTTTTCATGTCCAAGGATGGCCTTGCCATGCCCGACGATGGCCTTGTCATGCCCGACGATGGCCTTGTCATGCCCGACGCTGGCCTTGCCATTTCCGAGAGTTGCCGTGTCATGCCTTTGTCATGCCCGACGATGGCCTTGCCATGCCCGACGCTGGCCTTGTCATGCCCGACGAAGGGCTTGTCATGCCCGACGATGGCCTTGTCATGCCCGACGATGGCCTTGTCATGCCCGACCATGGCCTTGTCATGCCCGACGATGGCCTTGTCATGCCCGGCGCTGGCGTTGCCATGTCCAAGAGTTGCCTTGCCATCCCGACGATTACCTTACCACGCCCGACGACTTCCTTGCCATGCCCGACGCTGGCCATGCCATGCCCGACGATGGCCTTCCCATGCCCGACGATGGCCTTGCCATGTCCTAGAGTTGCCTTGTCATGACCTTGTCATGGCCGATGAAGGCCTCGGCAAACCCGAGAGTGGCAATTTCATGGCCGACGATGGCCTTGTCATGCCCGACGCTGGCCATGCCATGCCCGACGATGGCCTTGCCATGCCCCACGATGGACTTTTCATGCCCGACGATGGCCTTGTCATGCCCGACGATGGCCTTGCGATGCCCGACGCTGGCCTTTTCATGTCCAACGATGGCCTTGCCATGCCCGACGATGGCCTTGTCATGCCCGACGATGGCCTTGTCATGCCCGACGCTGGCCTTGCCATTTCCGAGAGTTGCCTTGTCATGCCTTTGTCATGCCCGACGATGGCCTTGCCATGCCCGACGCTGGGCTTGTCATGCCCGACGATGGCCTTGTCATGCCCGACAATGGCCTTGTCATGCCCGACGAAGGGCTTGTCATGCCCGACGATGGCCTTGTCATGCCCGACGATGGCCTTGTACTGCCCGACGATTGCCTTGCCATACCGACGATTGCCTTACCATGCCCGACGACTGCCTTGCCATGCCCGACGCTGGCTTTGCCATGCCCGACGATGGCCTTGTCATGCCCGATGATGGCCTTCTCATGCCCGACGATGGCCTTGTCATGCCCGGCGCTGGCGTTGCCATGTCCAAGAGTTGCCTTGCCATCCCGACGATTACCTTACCACGCCCGACGACTTCCTTGCCATGCCCGACGCTGGCCATGCCATGCCCGACGATGGCCTTCCCATGCCCGACGATGGCCTTGCCATGTCCTAGAGTTGCCTTGTCATGACCTTGTCATGGCCGATGAAGGCCTGGGCAAACCCGAGAGTGGCAATTTCATGGCCGACGATGGCCTTGTCATGCCCGACGCTGGCCATGCCATGCCCGACGATGGCCTTGCCATGCCCCACGATGGACTTTTCATGCCCGACGATGGCCTTGTCATGCCCGACGATGGCCTTGCGATGCCCGACGCTGGCCTTTTCATGTCCAACGATGGCCTTGCCATGCCCGACGATGGCCTTGTCATGCCCGACGATGGCCTTGTCATGCCCGACGCTGGCCTTGCCATTTCCGAGAGTTGCCTTGTCATGCCTTTGTCATGCCCGACGATGGCCTTGCCATGCCCGACGCTGGGCTTGTCATGCCCGACGATGGCCTTGTCATGCCCGACAATGGCCTTGTCATGCCCGACGAAGGGCTTGTCATGCCCGACGATGGCCTTGTCATGCCCGACGATGGCCTTGTACTGCCCGACGATTGCCTTGCCATACCGACGATTGCCTTACCATGCCCGACGACTGCCTTGCCATGCCCGACGCTGGCTTTGCCATGCCCGACGATGGCCTTGTCATGCCCGATGATGGCCTTCTCATGCCCGACGATGGACTTTTCATGCCCGACGATGGTCTTGTCATGCCCGACGATGGCCTTGCTATGCCCGACGCTGGCCTTTTCATGTCCAACGATGGCCTTGCCATGCCCGACGATGGCCTTGTCATGCCCGACGATGGCCTTGTCATGCCCGACGATGGCCTTGTCATGCCCGACGCTGGCCTTGCCATGTCCGAGAGTTGCCTTGGCATGCCCTTGTCATGCCCGACGATGGCCTTTCCATGCCCGACGCTGGCCTTGTCATGCCCGACGATGTCCTTGTCATGCCCGAAAATGGCCTTGTCATGCCCGACGATGGCCTTGTCATGCCCGACGACGGCCTTGTCCTGCCCGACGATGGCCTTACCATCCCGACGATTGCCTTACCATGCCCGACGACTGCCTTGCCATGCCCGACGCTGGCCTTGCCATGCCCGACGATGGCCTTGTCATGCCCGACGATGGCCTTGTCATGCCCGACCATGGCCTTGTCATGCCCGACGAAGGGCTTGTCATGCCCGACGATGGCCTTGCCATTCCCGACGATGGCCTTGTCCTGCCCGACGATGGCCTTACCATCCCGACGATTGCCTTACCATGCCCGACGACTGCCTTGCCATGCCCAACGCTGGCCTTGCCATGCCCGACGATGGCTTTGTCATGCCCGATGATGGCCTTCTCATGCCCGACGATGGACTTTTCATGCCCGACGATGGCCTTGTCATGCCCGACGATGGCCTTGCTATACCCGACATTGGCCTTTTCATGTCCCACGATGGCCTTGCCATGCCCGACGATGGCCTTGTCATCCCCGACGATGGCCTTGCTATGCCCGAAGCTGGCCTTTTCATGTCCAACGATGGCCTTGCCATGCCCGACGATTGCCTTGTCATGCCTGACGATGGCCTTGTCATGCCCGACGATGGCCTTGTCATGCCCGACGATGGCCTTGTCATGCCCGACGATGGCCTTGTCATGCCCGACGCTGGCGTTGCCATGTCCAAGAGTTGCCTTGCCATCCCAAAGATTACCTTACCACGCCCGACGACTGCCTTGCCATGCCCGACGCTGGCCATGCCATGCCCGACGATGGCTTTGCCATGTCCTAGAGTTGCCTTGTCATGACCTTGTCATGGCCGATGAAGGCCTCGACAAACCCGAGAGTGGCAATTTCATGCCCGACGTTGGCCTTGTCATGCCCGACGATGGCCTTGCGATGCCCGACGCTGGCCTTCTAATGTCCAAGGATGGCCTTGCCATGCCCGACGATGGCCTTGTCATGCCCGACGATGGCCTTGTCATGCCCGACGATGGCCTTGCCATTTCCGAGAGTTTCCTTGTCATGCCTTTGTCATGCCCGACGATGGCCTTGCCATGCCCGACGCTGGCCTTGTCATGCCCGACGATGGCCTTGTCATGCCCGACAATGGCCTTGTCATGCCCGACGAAGGGCTTGTCATGCCCGACGATGGCCTTGTCATGCCCGACGATGGCCTTGTCCTGCCCGACGATGGCCTTGCCATCCCGACGATTGCCTTACCATGCCCGACGACTGCCTTGCCATGCCCGACGCTGGCTTTGCCATGCCCGACGATGGCCTTGTCATGCCCGATGATGGCCTTCTCATGCCCGACGATGGACTTTTCATGCCCGACGATGGTCTTGTCATGCCTGACGATGGCCTTGCTATGCCCGACGCTGGCCTTTTCATGTCCAACGATGGCCTTGCCATGCCCGACGATGGCCTTGTCATGCCCGACGATGGCCTTGTCATACCCGACGATGGCCTTGTCATGCCCGACGTTGGCCTTGCCATGTCCGAGAGTTGCCTTGGCATGCTCTTGTCATGCCCGACGATGGCCTTTCCATGCCCGACGCTGGCCTTGTCATGCCCGACGATGTCCTTGTCATGCCCGAAAATGGCCTTGTCATGCCCGACGATGGCCTTGTCATGCCCGACGACGGCCTTGTCATGCCCGACGATGGCCTTGCCATGCCCGACGCTGGCCTTGTCATGCCCGACGATGGCCTTGTCATGCCCGACAATGGCCTTGTCATGCCCGACGAAGGGCTTGTCATGCCCGACGATGGCCTTGTCATGCCCGACGATGGCCTTGTCCTGCCCGACGATGGCCTTGCCATCCCGACGATTGCCTTACCATGCCCGACGACTGCCTTGCCATGCCCGACGCTGGCTTTGCCATGCCCGACGATGGCCTTGTCATGCCCGATGATGGCCTTCTCATGCCCGACGATGGACTTTTCATGCCCGACGATGGTCTTGTCATGCCTGACGATGGCCTTGCTATGCCCGACGCTGGCCTTTTCATGTCCAACGATGGCCTTGCCATGCCCGACGATGGCCTTGTCATGCCCGACGATGGCCTTGTCATACCCGACGATGGCCTTGTCATGCCCGACGTTGGCCTTGCCATGTCCGAGAGTTGCCTTGGCATGCTCTTGTCATGCCCGACGATGGCCTTTCCATGCCCGACGCTGGCCTTGTCATGCCCGACGATGTCCTTGTCATGCCCGAAAATGGCCTTGTCATGCCCGACGATGGCCTTGTCATGCCCGACGACGGCCTTGTCATGCCCGACGATGGCCTTACCATCCCGACGATTGCCTTACCATGCCCGACGACTGCCTTGCCATGCCCGACGCTGGCCTTGCCATGCCCGACGATGGCCTTGTCATGCCCGACGATGGCCTTGTCATGCCCGACTATGGCCTTGTCATGCCCGACGAAGGGCTTGTCATGCCCGACGATGGCCTTGTCATGCCCAACGATGGCCTTGTCATGCCCGACGATGGCCTTGCCATCCCGACGATTGCCTTGTCATGCCCGACGACTGCCTTGCCATGCCCGACGCTGGCCTTGCCATGCCCGACGATGGCCTTGTCATGCCCGGTGATGGCCTTCTCATGCCCGACGATGGACTTTTCATGCCCGACGATGGCCTTGTCATGCCCGACGATGGCCTTGCTATGCCCGACGCTGGCCTTTTCATGTCCAACGATGGCCTTGCCATGCCCGACGATGGCCTTGTCATGCCCGACGATGGCCTTGTCATGCCCGACGATGGCCTTGTCATGCCCGACGCTGGCCTTGCCATGTACGAGAGGTTCCTTGTCATGCCCTTGTCATGCCCGACGATGGCCTTTCCATGCCCGACGCTGGCCTTGTCATGCCCGACGATGACCTTGTCATGCCCGAAAATGGCCTTGTCATGCCCGACGATGGCCTTGTCATGCCCGACGACGGCCTTGTCCTGCCCAACGATGGCCTTGTCATGCCGGACGATGACCTTGTCATGCCCGACGATGGCCTTGCCATGCCCGACGATAGCCTTGTCATGCCCGACGATGGCCTTGTCATGCCCGACGATGGACTTTTCATGCCCGACGATGGCCTTGTCATGCCCGACGATGGCCTTGCTATGCCCGACGCTGGCCTTTTCATGTCCAACGATGGCCTTGCCATGCCCGACGATGGCCTTGTCATGCCCGACGATGGCCTTGTCATGCCCGACGATGGCCTTGTCATGCCCGACGCTGGCCTTGCCATGTACGAGAGGTTCCTTGTCATGCCCTTGTCATGCCCGACGATGGCCTTTCCATGCCCGACGCTGGCCTTGTCATGCCCGACGATGACCTTGTCATGCCCGAAAATGGCCTTGTCATGCCCGACGATGGCCTTGTCATGCCCGACGACGGCCTTGTCCTGCCCAACGATGGCCTTGTCATGCCGGACGATGACCTTGTCATGCCCGACGATGGCCTTGCCATGCCCGACGATAGCCTTGTCATGCCCGACGATGGCCTTGTCATGCCCGACGATGGCCTTGTCATGCCCGACGCTGGCCTTGCCATGTCCAAGAGTTGCCTTGGCATGCCCTTGTCATGCCCGACGATGGCCTTTCCATGCCCGACGCTGGCCTTGTCATGCCCGACGATGTCCTTGTCATGCCCGAAAATGGCCTTGTCATGCCCGACGATGGCCTTGTCATGCCCGACGACGGCCTTGTCCTGCCCGACGATGGCCTTACCATCCCGACGATTGCCTTACCATGCCCGACGACTGCCTTGCCATGCCCGACGCTGGCCTTGCCATGCCCGACGATGGCCTTGTCATGCCCGACGATGGCCTTGTCATGCCCGACAATGGCCTTGTCATGCCCGACGAAGGGCTTGTCATGCCCGACAATGGCCTTGTCATGCCCGACGATGGCCTTGTCATGCCCGACGATGGCCTTGCCATCCCGACGATTGCCTTACCATGCCCGACGACTGCCTTGCCATGCCCGACGCTGGCCTTGCCATGCCCGACGATGGCCTTGTCATGCCCGATGATGGCCTTCTCATGCCCGACGATGGACTTTTCATGCCCGACGATGGCCTTGTCATGCCCGACGATGGCCTTGTCATGCCGGACGATGACCTTGTCATGCCCGACGATGGCCTTGTCATGCCCGACGATGGCCTTGTCATGCCCGACGATGGCCTTGTCATGCCCGACGATGGCCTTGTCATGCCCGACGCTGGCGTTGCAATGTCCAAGAGTTGCCTTGCCATCCCAAAGATTACCTTACCACGCCCGACGACTGCCTTGCCATGCCCGACGCTGGCCATGCCATGCCCGACGATGGCCTTCTCATGCCCGACGATGGCCTTGCCATGTCCTAGAGTTGCCTTGTCATGACCTTGTCATGGCCGATGAAGGCCTCGACAAACCCGAGAGTGGCAATTTCATGCCCGACGATGGTCTTGTCATGCCCGACGAAGGCCTCACCATGTCCGAGAGTGGCATTGTCATGGCCTTGTCATGCCCGACGATGGCCTTGTCATGCCCGACGCTGGCCATGCCATGCCCGACGATGGCCTTGCCATGCCCCACGATGGACTTTTGATGCCCGACGATGGCCTTGTCATGCCCGACGATGGCCTTGCGATGCCCGACGCTAGCCTTTTCATGTCCAAGGATGGCCTTGCCATGCCCGACGATGGCCTTGTCATGCCCGACGATGGCCTTGTCATGCCCGACGCTGGCCTTGCCAAATCCGAGAGTTGCCGTGTCATGCCTTTGTCATGCCCGACGATGGCCTTGCCATGCCCGACGCTGGCCTTGTCATGCCCGACGAAGGGCTTGTCATGCCCGACGATGGCCTTGTCATGCCCGACGATGGCCTTGTCATGCCCGACGATGGCCTTGTCATGCCCGACGATGGCCTTGTCATGCCCGACGCTGGCGTTGCCATGTCCAAGAGTTGCCTTGCCATCCCGACGATTACCTTACCACGCCCGACGACTTCCTTGCCATGCCCGACGCTGGCCATGCCATGCCCGACGATGGCCTTCCCATGCCCGACGATGGCCTTGCCATGTCCTAGAGTTGCCTTGTCATGACCTTGTCATGGCCGATGAAGGCCTCGGCAAACCCGAGAGTGGCAATTTCATGCCCGACGATGGTCTTGTCATGCCCGACGAAGGCCTCACCATGTCCGAGAGTGGCATTGTCATGGCCTTGTCATGCCCGACGATGGCCTTGTCATGCCCGACGATGGCCTTGTCATGCCCGACGCTGGCGTTGCCATGTCCAAGAGTTGCCTTGCCATCCCAAAGATTACCTTACCACGCCCGACGACTGCCTTGCCATGCCCGACGCTGGCCATGCCATGCCCGATGATGGCCTTCCCATGCCCGACGATGGCCTTGCCATGTCCTAGAGTTGCCTTGTCATGACCTTGTCATGGCCGATGAAGGCCTCGACAAACCCGAGAGTGGCAATTTCATGCCCGACGATGGTCTTGTCATGCCCGACGAAGGCCTCACCATGTCCGAGAGTGGCATTGTCATGGCCTTGTCATGCCCGACGATGGCCTTGTCATGCCCGACGCTGGCCATGCCATGCCCGACGATGGCCTTGCCATGCCCCACGATGGACTTTTGATGCCCGACGATGGCCTTGTCATGCCCGACGATGGCCTTGCGATGCCCGACGCTAGCCTTTTCATGTCCAAGGATGGCCTTGCCATGCCCGACGATGGCCTTGCGATGCCCAAGGATGGCCTTGCCATGCCCGACGATGGCCTTGTCATGCCCGACGATGGCCTTGTCATGCCCGACGCTGGCCTTGCCATTTCCGAGAGTTGCCGTGTCATGCCTTTGTCATGCCCGACAATGGCCTTGCCATGCCCGACGCTGGCCTTGTCATGCCCGACGATGGCCTTGTCATGCCCGACAATGGCCTTGTCATGCCCGAAGAAGGGCTTGTCATGCCCAACGATGGCCTTGTCATGCCCGACGATGGCCTTGTCCTGCCCGACGATGGCCTTGCCATCCCGACGATTGCCTTACCATGCCCGACGACTGCCTTGCCATGCCCGACGCTGGCTTTGCCATGCCCGACGATGGCCTTGTCATGCCCGACAATGGCCTTGCTATGCCCGACGCTGGCCTTTTCATGCCCGACGCTGGCCTTTTCATGCCCGACGATGGCCTTGTCATGCCCGACGATGGCCTTGTCATGCCCGACGATGGCCTTGTCATGCCCGACGCTGGCCTTGCCATGTCCGAGAGTTGCCTTGTCATGCTCTTGTCATGCCCGACGATGGCCTTTCCATGCCCGACGCTGGCCTTGTCATGCCCGACGATGTCCTTGTCATGCCCGAAAATGGCCTTGTCATGCCCGACGATGGCCTTGTCATGCCCAACGACGGCCTTGTCCTGCCCGACGATGGCCTTACCATCCCGACGATTGCCTTACCATGCCCGACGACTGCCTTGCCATGCCCGACGCTGGCCTTGCCATGCCCGACGATGGCCTTGTCATGCCCGACGATGGCCTTGTCATGCCTGACGATGGCCTTGTCATGCCCGACGATGGTCTTGCCATCCCGACGATTGCCTTACCATGCCCGACGACTGCCTTGCCATGCCCGACGCTGGCCTTGCCATGCCCGACGATGGCCTTGTCATGCCCGATGATGGCCTTCTCATGCCCGACGATGGACTTTTCATGCCCGACGATGGCCTTGTCATGCCCGACGATGGCCTTGCTATGCCCGACGTTGGCCTTTTCATGTCCAACGATGGCCTTGCCATGCCCGACGATAGCCTTGTCATGCCCGACGATGGCCTTGTCATGCCCGACGATGGCCTTGTCATGCCCGACGCTGGCCTTGCCATGTCCAAGAGTTGCCTTGGCATGCCCTTGTCATGCCCGACGATGGCCTTTCCATGCCCGACGCTGGCCTTGTCATGCCCGACGATGTCCTTGTCATGCCCGAAAATGGCCTTGTCATGCCCGACGATGGCCTTGTCATGCCCGACGACGGCCTTGTCCTGCCCGACGATGGCCTTACCATCCCGACGATTGCCTTACCATGCCCGACGACTGCCTTGCCATGCCCGACGCTGGCCTTGCCATGCCTGACGATGGCCTTGTCATGCCCGACGATGGCCTTGTCATGCCCGACAATGGCCTTGTCATGCCCGACGAAGGGCTTGTCATGCCCGACAATGGCCTTGTCATGCCCGACGATGGCCTTGTCATGCCCGACGATGGCCTTGCCATCCCGACGATTGCCTTACCATGCCCGACGACTGCCTTGCCATGCCCGACGCTGGCCTTGCCATGCCGGACGATGGCCTTGTCATGACCGACGATGGCCTTGTCATGCCCGACGATGGCCTTGTCATGCCCGACGATGGCCTTGTCATGCCCGACGCTGGCGTTGCCATGTCCAAGAGTTGCCTTGCCATCCCAAAGATTACCTTACCACGCCCGACGACTGCCTTGCCATGCCCGAAGCTGGCCATGCCATGCCCGACGATGGCCTTCCCATGCCCGACGATGGCTTTGCCATGTCCTAGAGTTGCCTTGTCATGACCTTGTCATGGCCGATGAAGGCCTCGACAAACCCGAGAGTGGCAATTTCATGCCCGACGTTGGCCTTGTCATGCCCGACGATGGCCTTGCGATGCCCGACGCTGGCCTTCTAATGTCCAAGGATGGCCTTGCCATGCCCGACGATGGCCTTGTCATGCCCGACGATGGCCTTGTCATGCCCGACGATGGCCTTGCCATTTCCGAGAGTTTCCTTGTCATGCCTTTGTCATGCCCGACGATGGCCTTGCCATGCCCGACGCTGGCCTTGTCATGCCCGACGATGGCCTTGTCATGCCCGACAATGGCCTTGTCATGCCCGACGAAGGGCTTGTCATGCCCGACGATGGCCTTGTCATGCCCGACGATGGCCTTGTCCTGCCCGACGATGGCCTTGCCATCCCGACGATTGCCTTACCATGCCCGACGACTGCCTTGCCATGCCCGACGCTGGCTTTGCCATGCCCGACGATGGCCTTGTCATGCCCGATGATGGCCTTCTCATGCCCGACGATGGACTTTTCATGCCCGACGATGGTCTTGTCATGCCTGACGATGGCCTTGCTATGCCCGACGCTGGCCTTTTCATGTCCAACGATGGCCTTGCCATGCCCGACGATGGCCTTGTCATGCCCGACGATGGCCTTGTCATACCCGACGATGGCCTTGTCATGCCCGACGTTGGCCTTGCCATGTCCGAGAGTTGCCTTGGCATGCTCTTGTCATGCCCGACGATGGCCTTTCCATGCCCGACGCTGGCCTTGTCATGCCCGACGATGTCCTTGTCATGCCCGAAAATGGCCTTGTCATGCCCGACGATGGCCTTGTCATGCCCGACGACGGCCTTGTCATGCCCGACGATGGCCTTGCCATGCCCGACGCTGGCCTTGTCATGCCCGACGATGGCCTTGTCATGCCCGACAATGGCCTTGTCATGCCCGACGAAGGGCTTGTCATGCCCGACGATGGCCTTGTCATGCCCGACGATGGCCTTGTCCTGCCCGACGATGGCCTTGCCATCCCGACGATTGCCTTACCATGCCCGACGACTGCCTTGCCATGCCCGACGCTGGCTTTGCCATGCCCGACGATGGCCTTGTCATGCCCGATGATGGCCTTCTAATGCCCGACGATGGACTTTTCATGCCCGACGATGGTCTTGTCATGCCTGACGATGGCCTTGCTATGCCCGACGCTGGCCTTTTCATGTCCAACGATGGCCTTGCCATGCCCGACGATGGCCTTGTCATGCCCGACGATGGCCTTGTCATACCCGACGATGGCCTTGTCATGCCCGACGTTGGCCTTGCCATGTCCGAGAGTTGCCTTGGCATGCTCTTGTCATGCCCGACGATGGCCTTTCCATGCCCGACGCTGGCCTTGTCATGCCCGACGATGTCCTTGTCATGCCCGAAAATGGCCTTGTCATGCCCGACGATGGCCTTGTCATGCCCGACGACGGCCTTGTCATGCCCGACGATGGCCTAACCATCCCGACGATTGCCTTACCATGCCCGACGACTGCCTTGCCATGCCCGACGCTGGCCTTGCCATGCCCGACGATGGCCTTGTCATGCCCGACGATGGCCTTGTCATGCCCGACTATGGCCTTGTCATGCCCGACGAAGGGCTTGTCATGCCCGACGATGGCCTTGTCATGCCCAACGATGGCCTTGTCATGCCCGACGATGGCCTTGCCATCCCGACGATTGCCTTGTCATGCCCGACGACTGCCTTGCCATGCCCGACGCTGGCCTTGCCATGCCCGACGATGGCCTTGTCATGCCCGGTGATGGCCTTCTCATGCCCGACGATGGACTTTTCATGCCCGACGATGGCCTTGTCATGCCCGACGATGGCCTTGCTATGCCCGACGCTGGCCTTTTCATGTCCAACGATGGCCTTGCCATGCCCGACGATGGCCTTGTCATGCCCGACGATGGCCTTGTCATGCCCGACGATGGCCTTGTCATGCCCGACGCTGGCCTTGCCATGTACGAGAGGTTCCTTGTCATGCCCTTGTCATGCCCGACGATGGCCTTTCCATGCCCGACGGTTGCCTTGTCATGCCCGACGATGACCTTGTCATGCCCGAAAATGGCCTTGTCATGCCCGACGATGGCCTTGTCATGCCCGACGACGGCCTTGTCCTGCCCAACGATGGCCTTGTCATGCGGGACGATGACCTTGTCATGCCCGACGATGGCCTTGCCATGCCCGACGATAGCCTTGTCATGCCCGACGATGGCCTTGTCATGCCCGACGATGGCCTTGTCATGCCCGACAATGGCCTTGTCATGCCCGAAGAAGGGCTTGTCATGCCCGACGATGGCCTTGTCATGCCCGACGATGGCCTTGTCCTGCCCGACGATGGCCTTGCCATCCCGACGATTGCCTTACCATGCCCGACGACTGCCTTGCCATGCCCGACGCTGGCTTTGCCATGCCCGACGATGGCCTTGTCATGCCCGACAATGGCCTTGCTATGCCCGACGCTGGCCTTTTCATGCCCGACGCTGGCCTTTTCATGCCCGACGATGGCCTTGTCATGCCCGACGATGGCCTTGTCATGCCCGACGATGGCCTTGTCATGCCCGACGCTGGCCTTGCCATGTCCGAGAGTTGCCTTGTCATGCTCTTGTCATGCCCGACGATGGCCTTTCCATGCCCGACGCTGGCCTTGTCATGCCCGACGATGTCCTTGTCATGCCCGAAAATGGCCTTGTCATGCCCGACGATGGCCTTGTCATGCCCAACGACGGCCTTGTCCTGCCCGACGATGGCCTTACCATCCCGACGATTGCCTTACCATGCCCGACGACTGCCTTGCCATGCCCGACGCTGGCCTTGCCATGCCCGACGATGGCCTTGTCATGCCCGACGATGGCCTTGTCATGCCTGACGATGGCCTTGTCATGCCCGACGATGGTCTTGCCATCCCGACGATTGCCTTACCATGCCCGACGACTGCCTTGCCATGCCCGACGCTGGCCTTGCCATGCCCGACGATGGCCTTGTCATGCCCGATGATGGCCTTCTCATGCCCGACGATGGACTTTTCATGCCCGACGATGGCCTTGTCATGCCCGACGATGGCCTTGCTATGCCCGACGTTGGCCTTTTCATGTCCAACGATGGCCTTGCCATGCCCGACGATAGCCTTGTCATGCCCGACGATGGCCTTGTCATGCCCGACGATGGCCTTGTCATGCCCGACGCTGGCCTTGCCATGTCCAAGAGTTGCCTTGGCATGCCCTTGTCATGCCCGACGATGGCCTTTCCATGCCCGACGCTGGCCTTGTCATGCCCGACGATGTCCTTGTCATGCCCGAAAATGGCCTTGTCATGCCCGACGATGGCCTTGTCATGCCCGACGACGGCCTTGTCCTGCCCGACGATGGCCTTACCATCCCGACGATTGCCTTACCATGCCCGACGACTGCCTTGCCATGCCCGACGCTGGCCTTGCCATGCCTGACGATGGCCTTGTCATGCCCGACGATGGCCTTGTCATGCCCGACAATGGCCTTGTCATGCCCGACGAAGGGCTTGTCATGCCCGACAATGGCCTTGTCATGCCCGACGATGGCCTTGTCATGCCCGACGATGGCCTTGCCATCCCGACGATTGCCTTACCATGCCCGACGACTGCCTTGCCATGCCCGACGCTGGCCTTGCCATGCCGGACGATGGCCTTGTCATGCCCGACGATGGCCTTGTCATGCCCGACGATGGCCTTGTCATGCCCGACGATGGCCTTGTCATGCCCGACGCTGGCGTTGCCATGTCCAAGAGTTGCCTTGCCATCCCAAAGATTACCTTACCACGCCCGACGACTGCCTTGCCATGCCCGAAGCTGGCCATGCCATGCCCGACGATGGCCTTCCCATGCCCGACGATGGCTTTGCCATGTCCTAGAGTTGCCTTGTCATGACCTTGTCATGGCCGATGAAGGCCTCGACAAACCCGAGAGTGGCAATTTCATGCCCGACGTTGGCCTTGTCATGCCCGACGATGGCCTTGCGATGCCCGACGCTGGCCTTCTAATGTCCAAGGATGGCCTTGCCATGCCCGACGATGGCCTTGTCATGCCCGACGATGGCCTTGTCATGCCCGACGATGGCCTTGCCATTTCCGAGAGTTTCCTTGTCATGCCTTTGTCATGCCCGACGATGGCCTTGCCATGCCCGACGCTGGCCTTGTCATGCCCGACGATGGCCTTGTCATGCCCGACAATGGCCTTGTCATGCCCGACGAAGGGCTTGTCATGCCCGACGATGGCCTTGTCATGCCCGACGATGGCCTTGTCCTGCCCGACGATGGCCTTGCCATCCCGACGATTGCCTTACCATGCCCGACGACTGCCTTGCCATGCCCGACGCTGGCTTTGCCATGCCCGACGATGGCCTTGTCATGCCCGATGATGGCCTTCTCATGCCCGACGATGGACTTTTCATGCCCGACGATGGTCTTGTCATGCCTGACGATGGCCTTGCTATGCCCGACGCTGGCCTTTTCATGTCCAACGATGGCCTTGCCATGCCCGACGATGGCCTTGTCATGCCCGACGATGGCCTTGTCATACCCGACGATGGCCTTGTCATGCCCGACGTTGGCCTTGCCATGTCCGAGAGTTGCCTTGGCATGCTCTTGTCATGCCCGACGATGGCCTTTCCATGCCCGACGCTGGCCTTGTCATGCCCGACGATGTCCTTGTCATGCCCGAAAATGGCCTTGTCATGCCCGACGATGGCCTTGTCATGCCCGACGACGGCCTTGTCATGCCCGACGATGGCCTTGCCATGCCCGACGCTGGCCTTGTCATGCTCGACGATGGCCTTGTCTAGCCCGACAATGGCCTTGTCATGCCCGACGAAGGGCTTGTCATGCCCGACGATGGCCTTGTCATGCCCGACGATGGCCTTGTCCTGCCCGACGATGGCCTTGCCATCCCGACGATTGCCTTACCATGCCCGACGACTGCCTTGCCATGCCCGACGCTGGCTTTGCCATGCCCGACGATGGCCTTGTCATGCCCGACGATGGCCTTGTCATGCCCGAAAATGGCCTTGTCATGCCCGACGATGGCCTTGTCATGCCCGACGACGGCCTTGTCCTGCCCGACGATGGCCTTACCATCCCGACGATTGCCTTACCATGCCCGACGACTGCCTTGCCATGCCCGACGCTGGCCTTGCCATGCCTGACGATGGCCTTGTCATGCCCGACGATGGCCTTGTCATGCCCGACAATGGCCTTGTCATGCCCGACGAAGGGCTTGTCATGCCCGACAATGGCCTTGTCATGCCCGACGATGGCCTTGCCATCCCGACGATTGCCTTACCATGCCCGACGACTGCCTTGCCATGCCCGACGCTGGCCTTGCCATGCCGGACGATGGCCTTGTCATGCCCGACGATGGCCTTGTCATGCCCGACGATGGCCTTGTCATGCCCGACGATGGCCTTGTCATGCCCGACGCTGGCGTTGCCATGTCCAAGAGTTGCCTTGCCATCCCAAAGATTACCTTACCACGCCCGACGACTGCCTTGCCATGCCCGAAGCTGGCCATGCCATGCCCGACGATGGCCTTCCCATGCCCGACGATGGCTTTGCCATGTCCTAGAGTTGCCTTGTCATGACCTTGTCATGGCCGATGAAGGCCTCGACAAACCCGAGAGTGGCAATTTCATGCCCGACGTTGGCCTTGTCATGCCCGACGATGGCCTTGCGATGCCCGACGCTGGCCTTCTAATGTCCAAGGATGGCCTTGCCATGCCCGACGATGGCCTTGTCATGCCCGACGATGGCCTTGTCATGCCCGACGATGGCCTTGCCATTTCCGAGAGTTTCCTTGTCATGCCTTTGTCATGCCCGACGATGGCCTTGCCATGCCCGACGCTGGCCTTGTCATGCCCGACGATGGCCTTGTCATGCCCGACAATGGCCTTGTCATGCCCGACGAAGGGCTTGTCATGCCCGACGATGGCCTTGTCATGCCCGACGATGGCCTTGTCCTGCCCGACGATGGCCTTGCCATCCCGACGATTGCCTTACCATGCCCGACGACTGCCTTGCCATGCCCGACGCTGGCTTTGCCATGCCCGACGATGGCCTTGTCATGCCCGATGATGGCCTTCTCATGCCCGACGATGGACTTTTCATGCCCGACGATGGTCTTGTCATGCCTGACGATGGCCTTGCTATGCCCGACGCTGGCCTTTTCATGTCCAACGATGGCCTTGCCAT
Organism: Fagopyrum homotropicum; assembly: GCA_033239125.1. Classification (NCBI taxonomy): domain Eukaryota; kingdom Viridiplantae; phylum Streptophyta; class Magnoliopsida; order Caryophyllales; family Polygonaceae; genus Fagopyrum; species Fagopyrum homotropicum. The sequence goes on from BSWB01000007.1 coordinate 74,281,888, forward strand.
ACCCGACGATGGCCTTGTCATGCCCGACGATGGCCTTGTCATACCCGACGATGGCCTTGTCATGCCCGACGTTGGCCTTGCCATGTCCGAGAGTTGCCTTGGCATGCTCTTGTCATGCCCGACGATGGCCTTTCCATGCCCGACGCTGGCCTTGTCATGCCCGACGATGTCCTTGTCATGCCCGAAAATGGCCTTGTCATGCCCGACGATGGCCTTGTCATGCCCGACGACGGCCTTGTCATGCCCGACGATGGCCTTGCCATGCCCGACGCTGGCCTTGTCATGCTCGACGATGGCCTTGTCTAGCCCGACAATGGCCTTGTCATGCCCGACGAAGGGCTTGTCATGCCCGACGATGGCCTTGTCATGCCCGACGATGGCCTTGTCCTGCCCGACGATGGCCTTGCCATCCCGACGATTGCCTTACCATGCCCGACGACTGCCTTGCCATGCCCGACGCTGGCTTTGCCATGCCCGACGATGGCCTTGTCATGCCCGATGATGGCCTTCTAATGCCCGACGATGGACTTTTCATGCCCGACGATGGTCTTGTCATGCCTGACGATGGCCTTGCTATGCCCGACGCTGGCCTTTTCATGTCCAACGATGGCCTTGCCATGCCCGACGATGGCCTTGTCATGCCCGACGATGGCCTTGTCATACCCGACGATGGCCTTGTCATGCCCGACGTTGGCCTTGCCATGTCCGAGAGTTGCCTTGGCATGCTCTTGTCATGCCCGACGATGGCCTTTCCATGCCCGACGCTGGCCTTGTCATGCCCGACGATGTCCTTGTCATGCCCGAATATGGCCTTGTCATGCCCGACGATGGCCTTGTCATGCCCGACGACGGCCTTGTCATGCCCGACGATGGCCTAACCATCCCGACGATTGCCTTACCATGCCCGACGACTGCCTTGCCATGCCCGACGCTGGCCTTGCCATGCCCGACGATGGCCTTGTCATGCCCGACGATGGCCTTGTCATGCCCGACTATGGCCTTGTCATGCCCGACGAAGGGCTTGTCATGCCCGACGATGGCCTTGTCATGCCCAACGATGGCCTTGTCATGCCCGACGATGGCCTTGCCATCCCGACGATTGCCTTGTCATGCCCGACGACTGCCTTGCCATGCCCGACGCTGGCCTTGCCATGCCCGACGATGGCCTTGTCATGCCCGGAGATGGCCTTCTCATGCCCGACGATGGACTTTTCATGCCCGACGATGGCCTTGTCATGCCCGACGATGGCCTTGCTATGCCCGACGCTGGCCTTTTCATGTCCAACGATGGCCTTGCCATGCCCGACGATGGCCTTGTCATGCCCGACGATGGCCTTGTCATGCCCGACGATGGCCTTGTCATGCCCGACGCTGGCCTTGCCATGTACGAGAGGTTCCTTGTCATGCCCTTGTCATGCCCGACGATGGCCTTTCCATGCCCGACGGTTGCCTTGTCATGCCCGAAAATGGCCTTGTCATGCCCGACGATGGCCTTGTCATGCCCGACGACGGCCTTGTCCTGCCCAACGATGGCCTTGTCATGCCGGACGATGACCTTGTCATGCCCGACGATGGCCTTGCCATGCCCGACGATAGCCTTGTCATGCCCGACGATGGCCTTGTCATGCCCGACGATGGACTTTTCATGCCCGACGATGGCCTTGTCATGCCCGACGATGGCCTTGCTATGCCCGACGCTGGCCTTTTCATGTCCAACGATGGCCTTGCCATGCCCGACGATGGCCTTGTCATGCCCGACGATGGCCTTGTCATGCCCGACGATGGCCTTGTCATGCCCGACGCTGGCCTTGCCATGTACGAGAGGTTCCTTGTCATGCCCTTGTCATGCCCGACGATGGCCTTTCCATGCCCGACGCTGGCCTTGTCATGCCCGACGATGACCTTGTCATGCCCGAAAATGGCCTTGTCATGCCCGACGATGGCCTTGTCATGCCCGACGACGGCCTTGTCCTGCCCAACGATGGCCTTGTCATGCCGGACGATGACCTTGTCATGCCCGACGATGGCCTTGCCATGCCCGACGATAGCCTTGTCATGCCCGACGATGGCCTTGTCATGCCCGACGATGGCCTTGTCATGCCCGACGCTGGCCTTGCCATGTCCAAGAGTTGCCTTGGCATGCCCTTGTCATGCCCGACGATGGCCTTTCCATGCCCGACGCTGGCCTTGTCATGCCCGACGATGTCCTTGTCATGCCCGAAAATGGCCTTGTCATGCCCGACGATGGCCTTGTCATGCCCGACGACGGCCTTGTCCTGCCCGACGATGGCCTTACCATCCCGACGATTGCCTTACCATGCCCGACGCTGGCCTTGCCATGCCCGACGATGGCCTTGTCATGCCCGACGATGGCCTTGTCATGCCCGACGATGGCCTTGTCATGCCCGACAATGGCCTTGTCATGCCCGACGAAGGGCTTGTCATGCCCGACAATGGCCTTGTCATGCCCGACGATGGCCTTGTCATGCCCGACGATGGCCTTGCCATCCCGACGATTGCCTTACCATGCCCGACGACTGCCTTGCCATGCCCGACGCTGGCCTTGCCATGCCCGACGATGGCCTTGTCATGCCCGATGATGGCCTTCTCATGCCCGACGATGGACTTTTCATGCCCGACGATGGCCTTGTCATGCCCGACGATGGCCTTGTCATGCCGGACGATGACCTTGTCATGCCCGACGATGGCCTTGTCATGCCCGACGATGGCCTTGTCATGCCCGACGATGGCCTTGTCATGCCCGACGATGGCCTTGTCATGCCCGACGCTGGCGTTGCAATGTCCAAGAGTTGCCTTGCCATCCCAAAGATTACCTTACCACGCCCGACGACTGCCTTGCCATGCCCGACGCTGGCCATGCCATGCCCGACGATGGCCTTCTCATGCCCGACGATGGCCTTGCCATGTCCTAGAGTTGCCTTGTCATGACCTTGTCATGGCCGATGAAGGCCTCGACAAACCCGAGAGTGGCAATTTCATGCCCGACGTTGGCCTTGTCATGCCCGACGATGGCCTTGCGATGCCCGACGCTGGCCTTCTAATGTCCAAGGATGGCCTTGCCATGCCCGACGATGGCCTTGTCATGCCCGACGATGGCCTTGTCATGCCCGACGATGGCCTTGCCATTTCCGAGAGTTTCCTTGTCATGCCTTTGTCATGCCCGACGATGGCCTTGCCATGCCCGACGCTGGCCTTGTCATGCCCGACGATGGCCTTGTCATGCCCGACAATGGCCTTGTCATGCCCGACGAAGGGCTTGTCATGCCCGACGATGGCCTTGTCATGCCCGACGATGGCCTTGTCCTGCCCGACGATGGCCTTGCCATCCCGACGATTGCCTTACCATGCCCGACGACTGCCTTGCCATGCCCGACGCTGGCTTTGCCATGCCCGACGATGGCCTTGTCATGCCCGATGATGGCCTTCTCATGCCCGACGATGGACTTTTCATGCCCGACGATGGTCTTGTCATGCCTGACGATGGCCTTGCTATGCCCGACGCTGGCCTTTTCATGTCCAACGATGGCCTTGCCATGCCCGACGATGGCCTTGTCATGCCCGACGATGGCCTTGTCATACCCGACGATGGCCTTGTCATGCCCGACGTTGGCCTTGCCATGTCCGAGAGTTGCCTTGGCATGCTCTTGTCATGCCCGACGATGGCCTTTCCATGCCCGACGCTGGCCTTGTCATGCCCGACGATGTCCTTGTCATGCCCGAAAATGGCCTTGTCATGCCCGACGATGGCCTTGTCATGCCCGACGACGGCCTTGTCATGCCCGACGATGGCCTTGCCATGCCCGACGCTGGCCTTGTCATGCTCGACGATGGCCTTGTCTAGCCCGACAATGGCCTTGTCATGCCCGACGAAGGGCTTGTCATGCCCGACGATGGCCTTGTCATGCCCGACGATGGCCTTGTCCTGCCCGACGATGGCCTTGCCATCCCGACGATTGCCTTACCATGCCCGACGACTGCCTTGCCATGCCCGACGCTGGCTTTGCCATGCCCGACGATGGCCTTGTCATGCCCGACGATGGCCTTGTCATGCCCGAAAATGGCCTTGTCATGCCCGACGATGGCCTTGTCATGCCCGACGACGGCCTTGTCCTGCCCGACGATGGCCTTACCATCCCGACGATTGCCTTACCATGCCCGACGACTGCCTTGCCATGCCCGACGCTGGCCTTGCCATGCCTGACGATGGCCTTGTCATGCCCGACGATGGCCTTGTCATGCCCGACAATGGCCTTGTCATGCCCGACGAAGGGCTTGTCATGCCCGACAATGGCCTTGTCATGCCCGACGATGGCCTTGTCATGCCCGACGATGGCCTTGCCATCCCGACGATTGCCTTACCATGCCCGACGACTGCCTTGCCATGCCCGACGCTGGCCTTGCCATGCCGGACGATGGCCTTGTCATGCCCGACGATGGCCTTGTCATGCCCGACGATGGCCTTGTCATGCCCGACGATGGCCTTGTCATGCCCGACGCTGGCGTTGCCATGTCCAAGAGTTGCCTTGCCATCCCAAAGATTACCTTACCACGCCCGACGACTGCCTTGCCATGCCCGAAGCTGGCCATGCCATGCCCGACGATGGCCTTCCCATGCCCGACGATGGCTTTGCCATGTCCTAGAGTTGCCTTGTCATGACCTTGTCATGGCCGATGAAGGCCTCGACAAACCCGAGAGTGGCAATTTCATGCCCGACGTTGGCCTTGTCATGCCCGACGATGGCCTTGCGATGCCCGACGCTGGCCTTCTAATGTCCAAGGATGGCCTTGCCATGCCCGACGATGGCCTTGTCATGCCCGACGATGGCCTTGTCATGCCCGACGATGGCCTTGCCATTTCCGAGAGTTTCCTTGTCATGCCTTTGTCATGCCCGACGATGGCCTTGCCATGCCCGACGCTGGCCTTGTCATGCCCGACGATGGCCTTGTCATGCCCGACAATGGCCTTGTCATGCCCGACGAAGGGCTTGTCATGCCCGACGATGGCCTTGTCATGCCCGACGATGGCCTTGTCCTGCCCGACGATGGCCTTGCCATCCCGACGATTGCCTTACCATGCCCGACGACTGCCTTGCCATGCCCGACGCTGGCTTTGCCATGCCCGACGATGGCCTTGTCATGCCCGATGATGGCCTTCTCATGCCCGACGATGGACTTTTCATGCCCGACGATGGTCTTGTCATGCCTGACGATGGCCTTGCTATGCCCGACGCTGGCCTTTTCATGTCCAACGATGGCCTTGCCATGCCCGACGATGGCCTTGTCATGCCCGACGATGGCCTTGTCATACCCGACGATGGCCTTGTCATGCCCGACGTTGGCCTTGCCATGTCCGAGAGTTGCCTTGGCATGCTCTTGTCATGCCCGACGATGGCCTTTCCATGCCCGACGCTGGCCTTGTCATGCCCGACGATGTCCTTGTCATGCCCGAAAATGGCCTTGTCATGCCCGACGATGGCCTTGTCATGCCCGACGACGGCCTTGTCATGCCCGACGATGGCCTTGCCATGCCCGACGCTGGCCTTGTCATGCTCGACGATGGCCTTGTCTAGCCCGACAATGGCCTTGTCATGCCCGACGAAGGGCTTGTCATGCCCGACGATGGCCTTGTCATGCCCGACGATGGCCTTGTCCTGCCCGACGATGGCCTTGCCATCCCGACGATTGCCTTACCATGCCCGACGACTGCCTTGCCATGCCCGACGCTGGCTTTGCCATGCCCGACGATGGCCTTGTCATGCCCGATGATGGCCTTCTAATGCCCGACGATGGACTTTTCATGCCCGACGATGGTCTTGTCATGCCTGACGATGGCCTTGCTATGCCCGACGCTGGCCTTTTCATGTCCAACGATGGCCTTGCCATGCCCGACGATGGCCTTGTCATGCCCGACGATGGCCTTGTCATACCCGACGATGGCCTTGTCATGCCCGACGTTGGCCTTGCCATGTCCGAGAGTTGCCTTGGCATGCTCTTGTCATGCCCGACGATGGCCTTTCCATGCCCGACGCTGGCCTTGTCATGCCCGACGATGTCCTTGTCATGCCCGAAAATGGCCTTGTCATGCCCGACGATGGCCTTGTCATGCCCGACGACGGCCTTGTCATGCCCGACGATGGCCTAACCATCCCGACGATTGCCTTACCATGCCCGACGACTGCCTTGCCATGCCCGACGCTGGCCTTGCCATGCCCGACGATGGCCTTGTCATGCCCGACGATGGCCTTGTCATGCCCGACTATGGCCTTGTCATGCCCGACGAAGGGCTTGTCATGCCCGACGATGGCCTTGTCATGCCCAACGATGGCCTTGTCATGCCCGACGATGGCCTTGCCATCCCGACGATTGCCTTGTCATGCCCGACGACTGCCTTGCCATGCCCGACGCTGGCCTTGCCATGCCCGACGATGGCCTTGTCATGCCCGGAGATGGCCTTCTCATGCCCGACGATGGACTTTTCATGCCCGACGATGGCCTTGTCATGCCCGACGATGGCCTTGCTATGCCCGACGCTGGCCTTTTCATGTCCAACGATGGCCTTGCCATGCCCGACGATGGCCTTGTCATGCCCGACGATGGCCTTGTCATGCCCGACGATGGCCTTGTCATGCCCGACGCTGGCCTTGCCATGTACGAGAGGTTCCTTGTCATGCCCTTGTCATGCCCGACGATGGCCTTTCCATGCCCGACGGTTGCCTTGTCATGCCCGACGATGACCTTGTCATGCCCGAAAATGGCCTTGTCATGCCCGACGATGGCCTTGTCATGCCCGACGACGGCCTTGTCCTGCCCAACGATGGCCTTGTCATGCCGGACGATGACCTTGTCATGCCCGACGATGGCCTTGCCATGCCCGACGATAGCCTTGTCATGCCCGACGATGGCCTTGTCATGCCCGACGATGGACTTTTCATGCCCGACGATGGCCTTGTCATGCCCGACGTTGGCCTTGCTATGCCCGACGCTGGCCTTTTCATGTCCAACGATGGCCTTGCCATGCCCGACGATGGCCTTGTCATGCCCGACGATGGCCTTGTCATGCCCGACGATGGCCTTGTCATGCCCGACGCTGGCCTTGCCATGTACGAGAGGTTCCTTGTCATGCCCTTGTCATGCCCGACGATGGCCTTTCCATGCCCGACGCTGGCCTTGTCATGCCCGACGATGACCTTGTCATGCCCGAAAATGGCCTTGTCATGCCCGACGATGGCCTTGTCATGCCCGACGACGGCCTTGTCCTGCCCAACGATGGCCTTGTCATGCCGGACGATGACCTTGTCATGCCCGACGATGGCCTTGCCATGCCCGACGATAGCCTTGTCATGCCCGACGATGGCCTTGTCATGCCCGACGATGGCCTTGTCATGCCCGACGCTGGCCTTGCCATGTCCAAGAGTTGCCTTGGCATGCCCTTGTCATGCCCGACGATGGCCTTTCCATGCCCGACGCTGGCCTTGTCATGCCCGACGATGTCCTTGTCATGCCCGAAAATGGCCTTGTCATGCCCGACGATGGCCTTGTCATGCCCGACGACGGCCTTGTCCTGCCCGACGATGGCCTTACCATCCCGACGATTGCCTTACCATGCCCGACGACTGCCTTGCCATGCCCGACGCTGGCCTTGCCATGCCCGACGATGGCCTTGTCATGCCCGACGATGGCCTTGTCATGCCCGACAATGGCCTTGTCATGCCCGACGAAGGGCTTGTCATGCCCGACAATGGCCTTGTCATGCCCGACGATGGCCTTGTCATGCCCGACGATGGCCTTGCCATCCCGACGATTGCCTTACCATGCCCGACGACTGCCTTGCCATGCCCGACGCTGGCCTTGCCATGCCCGACGATGGCCTTGTCATGCCCGAGGATGGCCTTCTCATGCCCGACGATGGACTTTTCATGCCCGACGATGGCCTTGTCATGCCCGACGATGGCCTTGTCATGCCGGACGATGACCTTGTCATGCCCGACGATGGCCTTGTCATGCCCGACGATGGCCTTGTCATGCCCGACGATGGCCTTGTCATGCCCGACGATGGCCTTGTCATGCCCGACGCTGGCGTTGCAATGTCCAAGAGTTGCCTTGCCATCCCAAAGATTACCTTACCACGCCCGACGACTGCCTTGCCATGCCCGACGCTGGCCATGCCATGCCCGACGATGGCCTTCTCATGCCCGACGATGGCCTTGCCATGTCCTAGAGTTGCCTTGTCATGACCTTGTCATGGCCGATGAAGGCCTCGACAAACCCGAGAGTGGCAATTTCATGCCCGACGATGGTCTTGTCATGCCCGACGAAGGCCTCACCATGTCCGAGAGTGGCATTGTCATGGCCTTGTCATGCCCGACGATGGCCTTGTCATGCCCGACGCTGGCCATGCCATGCCCGACGATGGCCTTGCCATGCCCCACGATGGACTTTTGATGCCCGACGATGGCCTTGTCATGCCCGACGATGGCCTTGCGATGCCCGACGCTAGCCTTTTCATGTCCAAGGATGGCCTTGCCATGCCCGACGATGGCCTTGTCATGCCCGACGATGGCCTTGTCATGCCCGACGCTGGCCTTGCCATTTCCGAGAGTTGCCGTGTCATGCCTTTGTCATGCCCGACGATGGCCTTGCCATGCCCGACGCTGGCCTTGTCATGCCCGACGAAGGGCTTGTCATGCCCGACGATGGCCTTGTCATGCCCGACGATGGCCTTGTCATGCCCGACGATGGCCTTGTCATGCCCGACGATGGCCTTGTCATGCCCGACGCTGGCGTTGCCATGTCCAAGAGTTGCCTTGCCATCCCGACGATTACCTTACCACGCCCGACGACTTCCTTGCCATGCCCGACGCTGGCCATGCCATGCCCGACGATGGCCTTCCCATGCCCGACGATGGCCTTGCCATGTCCTAGAGTTGCCTTGTCATGACCTTGTCATGGCCGATGAAGGCCTCGGCAAACCCGAGAGTGGCAATTTCATGCCCGACGATGGTCTTGTCATGCCCGACGAAGGCCTCACCATGTCCGAGAGTGGCATTGTCATGGCCTTGTTATGCCCGACGATGGCCTTGTCATGCCCGACGCTGGCCATGCCATGCCCGACGATGGCCTTGCCATGCCCCACGATGGACTTTTCATGCCCGACGATGGCCTTGTCATGCCCGACGATGGCCTTGCGATGCCCGACGCTGGCCTTTTCATGTCCAACGATGGCCTTGCCATGCCCGACGATGGCCTTGTCATGCCCGACGATGGCCTTGTCATGCCCGACGCTGGCCTTGCCATTTCCGAGAGTTGCCTTGTCATGCCTTTGTCATGCCCGACGATGGCCTTGCCATGCCCGACGCTGGGGTTGTCATGCCCGACGATGGCCTTGTCATGCCCGACAATGGCCTTGTCATGCCCGACGAAGGGCTTGTCATGCCCGACGATGGCCTTGTCATGCCCGACGATGGCCTTGTACTGCCCGACGATGGCCTTGCCATACCGACGATTGCCTTACCATGCCCGACGACTGCCTTGCCATGCCCGACGCTGGCTTTGCCATGCCCGACGATGGCCTTGTCATGCCCGATGATGGCCTTCTCATGCCCGACGATGGACTTTTCATGCCCGACGATGGTCTTGTCATGCCCGACGATGGCCTTGCTATGCCCGACGCTGGCCTTTTCATGTCCAACGATGGCCTTGCCATGCCCGACGATGGCCTTGTCATGCCCGACGATGGCCTTGTCATGCCCGACGATGGCCTTGTCATGCCCGACGCTGGCCTTGCCATGTCCGAGAGTTGCCTTGGCATGCCCTTGTCATGCCCGACGATGGCCTTTCCATGCCCGACGCTGGCCTTGTCATGCCCGACGATGTCCTTTTCATGCCCGAAAATGGCCTTGTCATGCCCGACGATGGCCTTTTCATGTCCAACGATGGCCTTGCCATGCCCGACGATGGCCTTGTCATGCCCGACGATGGCCTTGTCATGCCCGACGATGGCCTTGTCATGCCCGACGCTGGCCTTGCCATGTACGAGAGGTTCCTTGTCATGCCCTTGTCATGCCCGACGATGGCCTTTCCATGCCCGACGCTGGCCTTGTCATGCCCGACGATGACCTTGTCATGCCCGAAAATGGCCTTGTCATGCCCGACGATGGCCTTGTCATGCCCGACGACGGCCTTGTCCTGCCCAACGATGGCCTTGTCATGCCGGACGATGACCTTGTCATGCCCGACGATGGCCTTGCCATGCCCGACGATAGCCTTGTCATGCCCGACGATGGCCTTGTCATGCCCGACGATGGCCTTGTCATGCCCGACGCTGGCCTTGCCATGTCCAAGAGTTGCCTTGGCATGCCCTTGTCATGCCCGACGATGGCCTTTCCATGCCCGACGCTGGCCTTGTCATGCCCGACGATGTCCTTGTCATGCCCGAAAATGGCCTTGTCATGCCCGACGATGGCCTTGTCATGCCCGACGACGGCCTTGTCCTGCCCGACGATGGCCTTACCATCCCGACGATTGCCTTACCATGCCCGACGACTGCCTTGCCATGCCCGACGCTGGCCTTGCCATGCCCGACGATGGCCTTGTCATGCCCGACGATGGCCTTGTCATGCCCGACAATGGCCTTGTCATGCCCGACGAAGGGCTTGTCATGCCCGACAATGGCCTTGTCATGCCCGACGATGGCCTTGTCATGCCCGACGATGGCCTTGCCATCCCGACGATTGCCTTACCATGCCCGACGACTGCCTTGCCATGCCCGACGCTGGCCTTGCCATGCCCGACGATGGCCTTGTCATGCCCGAGGATGGCCTTCTCATGCCCGACGATGGACTTTTCATGCCCGACGATGGCCTTGTCATGCCCGACGATGGCCTTGTCATGCCGGACGATGACCTTGTCATGCCCGACGATGGCCTTGTCATGCCCGACGATGGCCTTGTCATGCCCGACGATGGCCTTGTCATGCCCGACGATGGCCTTGTCATGCCCGACGCTGGCGTTGCAATGTCCAAGAGTTGCCTTGCCATCCCAAAGATTACCTTACCACGCCCGACGACTGCCTTGCCATGCCCGACGCTGGCCATGCCATGCCCGACGATGGCCTTCTCATGCCCGACGATGGCCTTGCCATGTCCTAGAGTTGCCTTGTCATGACCTTGTCATGGCCGATGAAGGCCTCGACAAACCCGAGAGTGGCAATTTCATGCCCGACGATGGTCTTGTCATGCCCGACGAAGGCCTCACCATGTCCGAGAGTGGCATTGTCATGGCCTTGTCATGCCCGACGATGGCCTTGTCATGCCCGACGCTGGCCATGCCATGCCCGACGATGGCCTTGCCATGCCCCACGATGGACTTTTGATGCCCGACGATGGCCTTGTCATGCCCGACGATGGCCTTGCGATGCCCGACGCTAGCCTTTTCATGTCCAAGGATGGCCTTGCCATGCCCGACGATGGCCTTGTCATGCCCGACGATGGCCTTGTCATGCCCGACGCTGGCCTTGCCATTTCCGAGAGTTGCCGTGTCATGCCTTTGTCATGCCCGACGATGGCCTTGCCATGCCCGACGCTGGCCTTGTCATGCCCGACGAAGGGCTTGTCATGCCCGACGATGGCCTTGTCATGCCCGACGATGGCCTTGTCATGCCCGACGATGGCCTTGTCATGCCCGACGATGGCCTTGTCATGCCCGACGCTGGCGTTGCCATGTCCAAGAGTTGCCTTGCCATCCCGACGATTACCTTACCACGCCCGACGACTTCCTTGCCATGCCCGACGCTGGCCATGCCATGCCCGACGATGGCCTTCCCATGCCCGACGATGGCCTTGCCATGTCCTAGAGTTGCCTTGTCATGACCTTGTCATGGCCGATGAAGGCCTCGGCAAACCCGAGAGTGGCAATTTCATGCCCGACGATGGTCTTGTCATGCCCGACGAAGGCCTCACCATGTCCGAGAGTGGCATTGTCATGGCCTTGTTATGCCCGACGATGGCCTTGTCATGCCCGACGCTGGCCATGCCATGCCCGACGATGGCCTTGCCATGCCCCACGATGGACTTTTCATGCCCGACGATGGCCTTGTCATGCCCGACGATGGCCTTGCGATGCCCGACGCTGGCCTTTTCATGTCCAACGATGGCCTTGCCATGCCCGACGATGGCCTTGTCATGCCCGACGATGGCCTTGTCATGCCCGACGCTGGCCTTGCCATTTCCGAGAGTTGCCTTGTCATGCCTTTGTCATGCCCGACGATGGCCTTGCCATGCCCGACGCTGGGTTTGTCATGCCCGACGATGGCCTTGTCATGCCCGACAATGGCCTTGTCATGCCCGACGAAGGGCTTGTCATGCCCGACGATGGCCTTGTCATGCCCGACGATGGCCTTGTACTGCCCGACGATGGCCTTGCCATACCGACGATTGCCTTACCATGCCCGACGACTGCCTTGCCATGCCCGACGCTGGCTTTGCCATGCCCGACGATGGCCTTGTCATGCCCGATGATGGCCTTCTCATGCCCGACGATGGACTTTTCATGCCCGACGATGGTCTTGTCATGCCCGACGATGGCCTTGCTATGCCCGACGCTGGCCTTTTCATGTCCAACGATGGCCTTGCCATGCCCGACGATGGCCTTGTCATGCCCGACGATGGCCTTGTCATGCCCGACGATGGCCTTGTCATGCCCGACGCTGGCCTTGCCATGTCCGAGAGTTGCCTTGGCATGCCCTTGTCATGCCCGACGATGGCCTTTCCATGCCCGACGCTGGCCTTGTCATGCCCGACGATGTCCTTTTCATGCCCGAAAATGGCCTTGTCATGCCCGACGATGGCCTTGTCATGCCCGACGACGGCCTTGTCCTGCCCGACGATGGCCTTACCATCCCTACGATTGCCTTACCATGCCCGACGACTGCCTTGCCATGCCCGACGCTGGCCTTGCCATGCCCGACGATGGCCTTGTCATGCCCGACGATGGCCTTGTCATGCCCGACCATGGCCTTGTCATGCCCGACGAAGGGCTTGTCATGCCCGACGATGGCCTTGCCATGCCCGACGATGGCCTTGTCCTGCCCGACGATGGCCTTACCATCCCGACGATTGCCTTACCATGCCCGACGACTGCCTTGCCATGCCCAACGCTGGCCTTGCCATGCCCGACGATGGCTTTGTCATGCCCGATGATGGCCTTCTCATGCCCGACGATGGACTTTTCATGCCCGACGATGGCCTTGTCATGCCCGACGATGGCCTTGCTATACCCGACATTGGCCTTTTCATGTCCAACGATGGCCTTGCCATGCCCGACGATGGCCTTGTCATCCCCGACGATGGCCTTGCTATGCCCGAAGCTGGCCTTTTCATGTCCAACGATGGCCTTGCCATGCCCGACGATTGCCTTGTCATGCCTGACGATGGCCTTGTCATGCCCGACGATGGCCTTGTCATGCCCGACGATGGCCTTGTCATGCCCGACGATGGCCTTGTCATGCCGACGCTGGCGTTGCCATGTCCAAGAGTTGCCTTGCCATCCCAAAGATTACCTTACCACGCCCGACGACTGCCTTGCCATGCCCGACGCTGGCCATGCCATGCCCGATGATGGCCTTCCCATGCCCGACGATGGCCTTGCCATGTCCTAGAGTTGCCTTGTCATGACCTTGTCATGGCCGATGAAGGCCTCGACAAACCCGAGAGTGGCAATTTCATGCCCGACGATGGTCTTGTCATGCCCGACGAAGGCCTCACCATGTCCGAGAGTGGCATTGTCATGGCCTTGTCATGCCCGACGATGGCCTTGTCATGCCCGACGCTGGCCATGCCATGCCCGACGATGGCCTTGCCATGCCCCACGATGGACTTTTGATGCCCGACGATGGCCTTGTCATACCCGACGATGGCCTTGCGATGCCCGACGCTAGCCTTTTCATGTCCAAGGATGGCCTTGCCATGCCCGACGATGGCCTTGCGATGCCCAAGGATGGCCTTGCCATGCCCGACGATGGCCTTGTCATGCCCGACGATGGCCTTGTCATGCCCGACGCTGGCCTTGCCATTTCCGAGAGTTGCCGTGTCATGCCTTTGTCATGCCCGACAATGGCCTTGCCATGCCCGACGCTGGCCTTGTCATGCCCGACGATGGCCTTGTCATGCCCGACAATGGCCTTGTCATGCCCGAAGAAGGGCTTGTCATGCCCGACGATGGCCTTGTCATGCCCGACGATGGCCTTGTCCTGCCCGACGATGGCCTTGCCATCCCGACGATTGCCTTACCATGCCCGACGACTGCCTTGCCATGCCCGACGCTGGCTTTGCCATGCCCGACGATGGCCTTGTCATGCCCGACAATGGCCTTGCTATGCCCGACGCTGGCCTTTTCATGCCCGACGCTGGCCTTTTCATGCCCGACGATGGCCTTGTCATGCCCGACGATGGCCTTGTCATGCCCGACGATGGCCTTGTCATGCCCGACGCTGGCCTTGCCATGTCCGAGAGTTGCCTTGTCATGCTCTTGTCATGCCCGACGATGGCCTTTCCATGCCCGACGCTGGCCTTGTCATGCCCGACGATGTCCTTGTCATGCCCGAAAATGGCCTTGTCATGCCCGACGATGGCCTTGTCATGCCCAACGACGGCCTTGTCCTGCCCGACGATGGCCTTACCATCCCGACGATTGCCTTACCATGCCCGACGACTGCCTTGCCATGCCCGACGCTGGCCTTGCCATGCCCGACGATGGCCTTGTCATGCCCGACGATGGCCTTGTCATGCCCGACGATGGCCTTGTCATGCCCGACGATGGTCTTGCCATCCCGACGATTGCCTTACCATGCCCGACGACTGCCTTGCCATGCCCGACGCTGGCCTTGCCATGCCCGACGATGGCCTTGTCATGCCCGATGATGGCCTTCTCATGCCCGACGATGGACTTTTCATGCCCGACGATGGCCTTGTCATGCCCGACGATGGCCTTGCTATGCCCGACGTTGGCCTTTTCATGTCCAACGATGGCCTTGCCATGCCCGACGATAGCCTTGTCATGCCCGACGATGGCCTTGTCATGCCCGACGATGGCCTTGTCATGCCCGACGCTGGCCTTGCCATGTCCAAGAGTTGCCTTGGCATGCCCTTGTCATGCCCGACGATGGCCTTTCCATGCCCGACGCTGGCCTTGTCATGCCCGACGATGTCCTTGTCATGCCCGAAAATGTCCTTGTCATGCCCGACGATGGCCTTGTCATGCCCGACGACGGCCTTGTCCTGCCCGACGATGGCCTTACCATCCCGACGATTGCCTTACCATGCCCGACGACTGCCTTGCCATGCCCGACGCTGGCCTTGCCATGCCTGACGATGGCCTTGTCATGCCCGACGATGGCCTTGTCATGCCCGACAATGGCCTTGTCATGCCCGACGAAGGGCTTGTCATGCCCGACAATGGCCTTGTCATGCCCGACGATGGCCTTGTCATGCCCGACGATGGCCTTGCCATCCCGACGATTGCCTTGTCATGCCCGACGACTGCCTTGCCATGCCCGACGCTGGCCTTGCCATGCCCGACGATGGCCTTGTCATGCCCGACGATGGCCTTGTCATGCCCGACGATGGCCTTGTCATGCCCGACGATGGCCTTGTCATGCCCGACGCTGGCCTTGCCATGTCCGAGAGTTGCCTTGTCATGCCCTTGTCATGCCCGACGATGGCCTTTCCATGCCCGACGCTGGCCTTGTCATGCCCGACGATGTCCTTGTCATGCCCGAAAATGGCCTTGTCATGCCCGACGATGGCCTTGTCATGCCCAACGACGGCCTTGTCCTGCCCGACGATGGCCTTACCATCCCGACAATTGCCTTACCATGCCCGACGACTGCCTTGCCATGCCCGACGCTGGCCTTGCCATGCCCGACGATGGCCTTGTCATGCCCGACGATGGCCTTGTCATGCCCGACAATGGCCTTGTCATGCCCGACGAAGGGCTTGTCATGCCCGACGATGGCCTTGTCATGCCCGACGATGGCCTTGTCATGCCCGACGATGGTCTTGCCATCCCGACGATTGCCTTACCATGCCCGACGACTGCCTTGCCATGCCCGACGCTGGCCTTGCCATGCCCGACGATGGCCTTGTCATGCCCGATGATGGCCTTCTCATGCCCGACGATGGACTTTTCATGCCCGACGATGGCCTTGTCATGCCCGACGTTGGCCTTGCTATGCCCGACGCTGGCCTTTTCATGTCCAACGATGGCCTTGCCATGCCCGACGATGGCCTTGTCATGCCCGACGATGGCCTTGTCATGCCCGACGATGGCCTTGTCATGCCCGACGCTGGCCTTGCCATGTCCGAGAGGTGCCTTGGCATGCCCTTGTCATGCCCGACGATGGCCTTTCCATGCCCGATGCTGGCCTTGTCATGCCCGACGATGTCCTTGTCATGCCCGAAAATGGCCTTGTCATGCCCGACGATGGCCTTGTCATGCCCGACGACGGCCTTGTCCTGCCCGACGATGGCCTTACCATCCCGACGATTGCCTTACCATGCCCGACGACTGCCTTGCCATGCCCGACGCTGGCCTTGCCATGCCCGACGATGGCCTTGTCATGCCCGATGATGGCCTTCTGATGACCGACGATGGACTTTTCATGCCCGACGATGGCCTTGTCATGCCCGACGATGGCCTTGCTATACCCGACATTGGCCTTTTCATGTCCAACGATGGCCTTGCCATGCCCGACGATGGCCTTGTCATGCCCGACGATGGCCTTGCTATGCCCGAAGCTGGCCTTTTCATGTCCAACGATGGCCTTGCCATGCCCGACGATTGCCTTGTCATGCCGGACGATGGCCTTGTCATGCCCGACGATGGCCTTGTCATGCCCGACGATGGCCTTGTCATGCCCGACGATGGCCTTGTCATGCCCGACGCTGGCGTTGCCATGTCCAAGAGTTGCCTTGCCATCCCAAAGATTACCTTACCACGCCCGACGACTGCCTTGCCATGCCCGACGCTGGCCATGCCATGCCCGACGATGGCCTTCCCATGCCCGACGATGGCTTTGCCATGTCCTAGAGTTGCCTTGTCATGACCTTGTCATGGCCGATGAAGGCCTCGACAAACCCGAGAGTGGCAATTTCATGCCCGACGTTGGCCTTGTCATGCCCGACGATGGCCTTGCGATGCCCGACGCTGGCCTTCTAATGTCCAAGGATGGCCTTGCCATGCCCGACGATGGCCTTGTCATGCCCGACGATGGCCTTGTCATGCCCGACGATGGCCTTGCCATTTCCGAGAGTTTCCTTGTCATGCCTTTGTCATGCCCGACGATGGCCTTGCCATGCCCGACGCTGGCCTTGTCATGCCCGACGATGGCCTTGTCATGCCCGACAATGGCCTTGTCATGCCCGACGAAGGGCTTGTCATGCCCGACGATGGCCTTGTCATGCCCGACGATGGCCTTGTCCTGCCCGACGATGGCCTTGCCATCCCGACGATTGCCTTACCATGCCCGACGACTGCCTTGCCATGCCCGACGCTGGCCTTGCCATGCCCGACGATGGCCTTGTCATGCCCGACGATGGCCTTGTCATGCCCGACAATGGCTTTGTCATGCACGACGAAGGGCTTGTCATGCCCGACGATGGCCTTGTCATGCCCGACGATGGCCTTGTCATCCCGACGATGGCCTTGTCATGCCCGACGACTGCCTTGCCATGCCCGACGCTGGCCTTGCCATGCCCGACGATGGCCTTGTCATGCCCGGTGATGGCCTTCTCATGCCCGACGATGGACTTTTCATGCCCGACGATGGCCTTGTCATGCCCGACGATGGCCTTGCTATGCCCGACGCTGGCCTTTCCATGTCCAACGATGGCCTTGCCATGCCCGACGATGGCCTTGTCATGCCCGACGATGGCCTTGTCATTCCCGACGATGGCCTTGTCATGCCCGACGCTGGCCTTGCCATGTCCGAGAGGTTCCTTGTCATGCCCTTGTCATGCCCGACGATGGCCTTTCCATGCCCGACGCTGGCCTTGTCATGCCCGACGATGTCCTTGTCATGCCCGAAAATGGCCTTGTCATGCCCGACGATGGCCTTGTCATGCCCGACGATGGCCTTGTCATGCCCGACGATGGCCTTGCCATCCCGACGATTGCCTTACCATGCCCGACGACTGCCTTGCCATGCCCGACGCTGGCCTTGCCATGCCCGACGATGGCCTTGTCATGCCCGATGATGGCCTTCTGATGACCGACGATGGACTTTTCATGCCCGACGATGGCCTTGTCATGCCCGACGATGGCCTTGCTATACCCGACATTGGCCTTTTCATGTCCAACGATGGCCTTGCCATGCCCGACGATGGCCTTGTCATGCCCGACGATGGCCTTGCTATGCCCGAAGCTGGCCTTTTCATGTCCAACGATGGCCTTGCCATGCCCGACGATTGCCTTGTCATGCCGGACGATGGCCTTGTCATGCCCGACGATGGCCTTGTCATGCCCGACGATGGCCTTGTCATGCCCGACGATGGCCTTGTCATGCCCGACGCTGGCGTTGCCATGTCCAAGAGTTGCCTTGCCATCCCAAAGATTACCTTACCACGCCCGACGACTGCCTTGCCATGCCCGACGCTGGCCATGCCATGCCCGACGATGGCCTTCCCATGCCCGACGATGGCTTTGCCATGTCCTAGAGTTGCCTTGTCATGACCTTGTCATGGCCGATGAAGGCCTCGACAAACCCGAGAGTGGCAATTTCATGCCCGACGTTGGCCTTGTCATGCCCGACGATGGCCTTGCGATGCCCGACGCTGGCCTTCTAATGTCCAAGGATGGCCTTGCCATGCCCGACGATGGCCTTGTCATGCCCGACGATGGCCTTGTCATGCCCGACGATGGCCTTGCCATTTCCGAGAGTTTCCTTGTCATGCCTTTGTCATGCCCGACGATGGCCTTGCCATGCCCGACGCTGGCCTTGTCATGCCCGACGATGGCCTTGTCATGCCCGACAATGGCCTTGTCATGCCCGACGAAGGGCTTGTCATGCCCGACGATGGCCTTGTCCTGCCCGACGATGGCCTTGTCCTGCCCGACGATGGCCTTGCCATCCCGACGATTGCCTTACCATGCCCGACGACTGCCTTGCCATGCCCGACGCTGGCTTTGCCATGCCCGACGATGGTCTTGTCATGCCTGACGATGGCCTTGCTATGCCCGACGCTGGCCTTTTCATGTCCAACGATGGCCTTGCCATGCCCGACGATGGCCTTGTCATGCCCGACGATGGCCTTGTCATACCCGACGATGGCCTTGTCATGCCCGACGTTGGCCTTGCCATGTCCGAGAGTTGCCTTGGCATGCTCTTGTCATGCCCGACGATGGCCTTTCCATGCCCGACGCTGGCCTTGTCATGCCCGACGATGTCCTTGTCATGCCCGAAAATGGCCTTGTCATGCCCGACGATGGCCTTGTCATGCCCGACGACGGCCTTGTCCTGCCCGACGATGGCCTTACCATCCCTACGATTGCCTTACCATGCCCGACGACTGCCTTGCCATGCCCGACGCTGGCCTTGCCATGCCCGACGATGGCCTTGTCATGCCCGACGATGGCCTTGTCATGCCCGACCATGGCCTTGTCATGCCCGACGAAGGGCTTGTCATGCCCGACGATGGCCTTGCCATGCCCGACGATGGCCTTGTCCTGCCCGACGATGGCCTTACCATCCCGACGATTGCCTTACCATTCCCGACGACTGCCTTGCCATGCCCTACGCTGGCCTTGCCATGCCCGACGATGGCTTTGTCATGCCCGATGATGGCCTTCTCATGCCCGACGATGGACTTTTCATGCCCGACGATGGCCTTGTCATGCCCGACGATGGCCTTGCTATACCCGACATTGGCCTTTTCATGTCCAACGATGGCCTTGCCATGCCCGACGATGGCCTTGTCATCCCCGACGATGGCCTTGCTATGCCCGAAGCTGGCCTTTTCATGTCCAACGATGGCCTTGCCATGCCCGACGATTGCCTTGTCATGCCTGACGATGGCCTTGTCATGCCCGACGATGGCCTTGTCATGCCCGACGATGGCCTTGTCATGCCCGACGATGGCCTTGTCATGCCGACGCTGGCGTTGCCATGTCCAAGAGTTGCCTTGCCATCCCAAAGATTACCTTACCACGCCCGACGACTGCCTTGCCATGCCCGACGCTGGCCATGCCATGCCCGATGATGGCCTTCCCATGCCCGACGATGGCCTTGCCATGTCCTAGAGTTGCCTTGTCATGACCTTGTCATGGCCGATGAAGGCCTCGACAAACCCGAGAGTGGCAATTTCATGCCCGACGATGGTCTTGTCATGCCCGACGAAGGCCTCACCATGTCCGAGAGTGGCATTGTCATGGCCTTGTCATGCCCGACGATGGCCTTGTCATGCCCGACGCTGGCCATGCCATGCCCGACGATGGCCTTGCCATGCCCCACGATGGACTTTTGATGCCCGACGATGGCCTTGTCATGCCCGACGATGGCCTTGCGATGCCCGACGCTAGCCTTTTCATGTCCAAGGATGGCCTTGCCATGCCCGACGATGGCCTTGCGATGCCCAAGGATGGCCTTGCCATGCCCGACGATGGCCTTGTCATGCCCGACGATGGCCTTGTCATGCCCGACAATGGCCTTGTCATGCCCGAAGAAGGGCTTGTCATGCCCGACGATGGCCTTGTCATGCCCGACGATGGCCTTGTCCTGCCCGACGATGGCCTTGCCATCCCGACGATTGCCTTACCATGCCCGACGACTGCCTTGCCATGCCCGATGCTGGCTTTGCCATGCCCGACGATGGCCTTGTCATGCCCGACAATGGCCTTGCTATGCCCGACGCTGGCCTTTTCATGCCCGACGCTGGCCTTTTCATGCCCGACGATGGCCTTGTCATGCCCGACGATGGCCTTGTCATGCCCGACGATGGCCTTGTCATGCCCGACGCTGGCCTTGCCATGTCCGAGAGTTGCCTTGTCATACTCTTGTCATGCCCGACGATGGCCTTTCCATGCCCGACGCTGGCCTTGTCATGCCCGACGATGTCCTTGTCATGCCCGAAAATGGCCTTGTCATGCCCGACGATGGCCTTGTCATGCCCAACGACGGCCTTGTCCTGGCCGACGATGGCCTTACCATCCCGACGATTGCCTTACCATGCCCGACGACTGCCTTGCCATGCCCGACGCTGGCCTTGCCATGCCCGACGATGGCCTTGTCATGCCCGACGATGGCCTTGTCATGCCTGACGATGGCCTTGTCATGCCCGACGATGGTCTTGCCATCCCGACGATTGCCTTACCATGCCCGACGACTGCCTTGCCATGCCCGACGCTGGCCTTGCCATGCCCGACGATGGCCTTGTCATGCCCGATGATGGCCTTCTCATGCCCGACGATGGACTTTTCATGGCCGACGATGGCCTTGTCATGCCCGACGATGGCCTTGCTATGCCCGACGTTGGCCTTTTCATGTCCAACGATGGCCTTGCCATGCCCGACGATAGCCTTGTCATGCCCGACGATGGCCTTGTCATGCCCGACGATGGCCTTGTCATGCCCGACGCTGGCCTTGCCATGTCCAAGAGTTGTCTTGGCATGCCCTTGTCATGCCCGACGATGGCCTTTCCATGCCCGACGCTGGCCTTGTCATGCCCGACGATGTCCTTGTCATGCCCGAAAATGGCCTTGTCATGCCCGACGATGGCCTTGTCATGCCCGACGACGGCCTTGTCCTGCCCGACGATGGCCTTACCATCCCGACGATTGCCTTACCATGCCCGACGACTGCCTTGCCATGCCCGACGCTGGCCTTGCCATGCCTGACGATGGCCTTGTCATGCCCGACGATGGCCTTGTCATGCCCGACAATGGCCTTGTCATGCCCGACGAAGGGCTTGTCATGCCCGACAATGGCCTTGTCATGCCCGACGATGGCCTTGTCATGCCCGACGATGGCCTTGCCATCCCGACGATTGCCTTGTCATGCCCGACGACTGCCTTGCCATGCCCGACGCTGGCCTTGCCATGCCCGACGATGGCCTTGTCATGCCCGACGATGGCCTTGTCATGCCCGACGATGGCCTTGTCATGCCCGACGATGGCCTTGTCATGCCCGACGCTGGCCTTGCCATGTCCGAGAGTTGCCTTGTCATGCCCTTGTCATGCCCGACGATGGTCTTTCCATGCCCGACGCTGGCCTTGTCATGCCCGACGATGTCCTTGTCATGCCCGAAAATGGCCTTGTCATGCCCGACGATGGCCTTGTCATGCCCAACGACGGCCTTGTCCTGCCCGACGATGGCCTTACCATCCCGACAATTGCCTTACCATGCCCGACGACTGCCTTGCCATGCCCGACGCTGGCCTTGCCATGCCCGACGATGGCCTTGTCATGCCCGGCGATGGCCTTGTCATGCCTGACAATGGCCTTGTCATGCCCGACGAAGGGCTTGTCATGCCCGACGATGGCCTTGTCATGCCCGACGATGGCCTTGTCATGCCCGACGATGGTCTTGCCATCCCGACGATTGCCTTACCATGCCCGACGACTGCCTTGCCATGCCCGACGCTGGCCTTGCCATGCCCGACGATGGCCTTGTCATGCCCGATGATGGCCTTCTCATGCCCGACGATGGACTTTTCATGCCCGACGATGGCCTTGTCATGCCCGACGTTGGCCTTGCTATGCCCGACGCTGGCCTTTTCAAGTCCAACGATGGCCTTGCCATGCCCGACGATGGCCTTGTCATGCCCGACGATGGCCTTGTCATGCCCGACGATGGCCTTGTCATGCCCGACGCTGGCCTTGCCATGTCCGAGAGGTGCCTTGGCATGCCCTTGTCATGCCCGACGATGGCCTTTCCATGCCCCATGCTGGCCTTGTCATGCCCGACGATGTCCTTGTCATGCCCGAAAATGGCCTTGTCATGCCCGACGATGGCCTTGTCATGCCCGACGACGGCCTTGTCCTGCCCGACGATGGCCTTACCATCCCGACGATTGCCTTACCATGCCCGACGACTGCCTTGCCATGCCCGACGCTGGCCTTGCCATGCCCGACGATGGCCTTGTCATGCCCGACGATGGCCTTGTCATGCCCGACAATGGCTTTGTCATGCACGACGAAGGGCTTGTCATGCCCGACGATGGCCTTGTCATGCCCGACGATGGCCTTGTCATCCCGACGATGGCCTTGTCATGCCCGACGACTGCCTTGCCATGCCCGACGCTGGCCTTGCCATGCCCGACGATGGCCTTGTCATGCCCGGTGATGGCCTTCTCATGCCCGACGATGGACTTTTCATGCCCGACGATGGCCTTGTCATGCCCGACGATGGCCTTGCTATGCCCGACGCTGGCCTTTCCATGTCCAACGATGGCCTTTCCATGCCCGACGATGGCCTTGTCATGCCCGACGATGGCCTTGTCATTCCCGACGATGGCCTTGTCATGCCCGACGCTGGCCTTGCCATGTCCGAGAGGTTCCTTGTCATGCCCTTTCATGCCCGACGATGGCCTTTCCATGCCCGACGCTGGCCTTGTCATGCCCGACGATGTCCTTGTCATGCCCGAAAATGGCCTTGTCATGCCCGACGATGGCCTTGTCATGCCCGACGATGGCCTTGTCATGCCCGACGATGGCCTTGCCATCCCGACGATTGCCTTACCATGCCCGACGACTGCCTTGCCATGCCCGACGCTGGCCTTGCCATGCCCGACGATGGCCTTGTCATGCCCGATGATGGCCTTCTGATGCCCGACGATGGACTTTTCATGCCCGACGATGGCCTTGTCATGCCCGACGATGGCCTTGCTATACCCGACATTGGCCTTTTCATGTCCAACGATGGCCTTGCCATGCCCGACGATGGCCTTGTCATGCCCGACGATGGCCTTGCTATGCCCGAAGCTGGCCTTTTCATGTCCAACGATGGCCTTGCCATGCCCGACGATTGCCTTGTCATGCCGGACGATGGCCTTGTCATGCCCGACGATGGCCTTGTCATGCCCGACGATGGCCTTGTCATGCCCGACGATGGCCTTGTCATGCCCGACGCTGGCGTTGCCATGTCCAAGAGTTGCCTTGCCATCCCAAAGATTACCTTACCACGCCCGACGACTGCCTTGCCATGCCCGACGCTGGCCATGCCATGCCCGACGATGGCCTTCCCATGCCCGACGATGGCTTTGCCATGTCCTAGAGTTGCCTTGTCATGACCTTGTCATGGCCGATGAAGGCCTCGACAAACCCGAGAGTGGCAATTTCATGCCCGACGTTGGCCTTGTCATGCCCGACGATGGCCTTGCGATGCCCGACGCTGGCCTTCTAATGTCCAAGGATGGCCTTGCCATGCCCGACGATGGCCTTGTCATGCCCGACGATGGCCTTGTCATGCCCGACGATGGCCTTGCCATTTCCGAGAGTTTCCTTGTCATGCCTTTGTCATGCCCGACGATGGCCTTGCCATGCCCGACGCTGGCCTTGTCATGCCCGACGATGGCCTTGTCATGCCCGACAATGGCCTTGTCATGCCCGACGAAGGGCTTGTCATGCCCGACGATGGCCTTGTCATGCCCGACGATGGCCTTGTCCTGCCCGACGATGGCCTTGCCATCCCGACGATTGCCTTACCATGCCCGACGACTGCCTTGCCATGCCCGACGCTGGCTTTGCCATGCCCGACGATGGCCTTGTCATGCCCGATGATGGCCTTCTCATGCCCGACGATGGACTTTTCATGCCCGACGATGGTCTTGTCATGCCTGACGATGGCCTTGCTATGCCCGACGCTGGCCTTTTCATGTCCAACGATGGCCTTGCCATGCCCGACGATAGCCTTGTCATGCCCGACGATGGCCTTGTCATACCCGACGATGGTCTTGTCATGCCCGACGTTGGCCTTGCCATGTCCGAGAGTTGCCTTGGCATGCTCTTGTCATGCCCGACGATGGCCTTTCTATGCCCGACGCTGGCCTTGTCATGCCCGACGATGTCCTTGTCATGCCCGAAAATGGCCTTGTCATGCCCGACGATGGCCTTGTCATGCCCGACGACGGCCTTGTCATGCCCGACGATGGCCTTACCATCCCGACGATTGCCTTACCATGCCCGACGACTGCCTTGCCATGCCCGACGCTGGCCTTGCCATGCCCGACGATGGCCTTGTCATGCCCGACGATGGCCTTGTCATGCCCGACTATGGCCTTGTCATGCCCGACGAAGGGCTTGTCATGCCCGACGATGGCCTTGTCATGCCCAACGATGGCCTTGTCATGCCCGACGATGGCCTTGCCATCCCGACGATTGCCTTGTCATGCCCGACGACTGCCTTGCCATGCCCGACGCTGGCCTTGCCATGCCCGACGATGGCCTTGTCATGCCCGGTGATGGCCTTCTCATGCCCGACGATGGACTTTTCATGCCCGACGATGGCCTTGTCATGCCCGACGATGGCCTTGCTATGCCCGACGCTGGCCTTTTCATGTCCAACGATGGCCTTGCCATGCCCGACGATGGCCTTGTCATGCCCGACGATGGCCTTGTCATGCCCGACGATGGCCTTGTCATGCCCGACGCTGGCCTTGCCATATACGAGAGGTTCCTTGTCATGCCCTTGTCATGCCCGACGATGGCCTTTCCATGCCCGACGCTGGCCTTGTCATGCCCGACGATGACCTTGTCATGCCCGAAAACGGCCTTGTCATGCCCGACGATGGCCTTGTCATGCCCGACGACGGCCTTGTCCTGCCCAACGATGGCCTTACCATCCCGACGATTGCCTTACCATGCCCGACGACTGCCTTGCCATGCCCGACGCTGGCCTTGCCATTCCCGACGATGGCCTTGTCATATCCGGTGATGGCCTTCTCATGCCCGACGATGGACTTTTTATGCCCGACGATGGCCTTGTCATGCCTGACGATGGCCTTGCTATACCCGACATTGGCCTTTTCATGTCCAACGATGGCCTTGCCATGCCCGACGATGGCCTTGTCATGCCCGACGATGGCCTTGCTATGCCCGAAGCTGGCCTTTTCATGTCCAACGATGGCCTTGCCATGCCCGACGATTGCCTTGTCATGCCGGACGATGACCTTGTCATGCCCGACGATGGCCTTGTCATGCCCGACGATGGCCTTGTCATGCCCGACGATGGCCTTGTCATGCCCGACGCTGGCCTTGCCATGTCCTAGAGTTGCCTTGTCATGACCTTGTCATGGCCGATGAAGGCCTCGACAAACCCGAGAGTGGCAATTTCATGCCCGACGATGGTCTTGTCATGCCCGACGAAGGCCTCACCATGTCCGAGAGTGGCATTGTCATGGCCTTTTCATGCCCGACGATGGCCTTGTCATGCCCGACGCTGGCCATGCCATGCCCGACGATGGCCTTGCCATGCCCCACGATGGACTTTTCATGCCCGACGATGGCCTTGTCATGCCCGACGATGGCCTTGCGATGCCCGACGCTAGCCTTTTCATGTCCAAGGATGGCCTTGCCATGCCCGACGATGGCCTTGTCATGCCCGACGATGGCCTTGTCATGCCCGACGCTGGCCTTGCCATTTCCGAGAGTTGCCGTGTCATGCCTTTGTCATGCCCGACGATGGCCTTGCCATGCCCGACGCTGGCCTTGTCATGCCCGACGAAGGGCTTGTCATGCCCGACGATGGCCTTGTCATGCCCGACGATGGCCTTGTCATGCCCGACGATGGCCTTGTCATGTCCGACGATGGCCTTGCTATGCCCGAAGCTGGCCTTTTCATGTCCGACGATGGCCTTGCCATGGCCGACGATTGCCTTGTCATGCCCGACGATGGCCTTGTCATGCCCGACGATGGCCTTGTCATGCCCGACGATGGTCTTGTCATGCCCGACGCTGGCGTTGCCATGTCCAAGAGTTGCCTTGCCATCCCGACGATTACCTTACCACGCCCGACGACTTCCTTGCCATGCACGACGCTGGCCATGCCATGCCCGACGATGGCCTTCCCATGCCCGACGATGGCCTTGCCATGTCCTAGAGTTGCCTTGTCATGACCTTGTCATGGCCGATGAAGGCCTCGGCAAACCCGAGAGTGGCAATTTCATGCCCGACGATGGTCTTGTCATGCCAGACGAAGGCCTCACCATGTCCGAGAGTGGCATTGTCATGGCCTTGTCATGCCCGACGATGGCCTTGTCATGCCCGACGCTGGCCATGCCATGCCCGACGATGGCCTTGCCATGCCCCACGATGGACTTTTCATGCCCGACGATGGCCTTGTCATGCCCGACGATGGCCTTGCGATGCCCGACGCTGGCCTTTTCATGTCCAAGGATGGCCTTGCCATGCCCGACGATGGCCTTGTCATGCCCGACGATGGCCTTGTCATGCCCGACGCTGGCCTTGCCATTTCCGAGAGTTGCCTTGTCATGCCTTTGTCATGCCCGACGATGGCCTTGCCATGCCCGACGCTGGGCTTGTCATGCCCGACGATGGCCTTGTCATGCCCGACAATGGCCTTGTCATGCCCGACGAAGGGCTTGTCATGCCCGACGATGGCCTTGTCATGCCCGACGATGGCCTTGTACTGCCCGACGATGGCCTTGCCATCCCGACGATTGCCTTACCATGCCCGACGACTGCCTTGCCATGCCCGACGCTGGCTTTGCCATGCCCGACGACGGCCTTGTCATGCCCGATGATGGCCTTCTCATGCCCGACGATGGACTTTTCATGCCCGACGATGGTCTTGTCATGCCCGACGTTGGCCTTGCTATGCCCGACGCTGGCCTTTTCATGTCCAACGATGGCCTTGCCATGCCCGACGATGGCCTTGTCATGCCCGACGATGGCCTTGTCATGCCCGACGATGGCCTTGTCATGCCCGACGCTGGCCTTGCCATGTCCGAGAGTTGCCTTGGCATGCCCTTGTCATGCCCGACGATGGCCTTTCCATGCCCGACGCTGGCCTTGTCATGCCCGACGATGTCCTTGTCATGCCCGAAAATGGCCTTGTCATGCCCGACGATGGCCTTGTCATGCCCGACGACGGCCTTGTCCTGCCCGACGATGGCCTTACCATCCCGACGATTGCCTTACCATGCCCGACGACTGCCTTGCCATGCCCGACGCTGGCCTTGCCATGCCCGACGATGGCCTTGTCATGCCCGACGATGGCCTTGTCATGCCCGACCATGGCCTTGTCATGCCCGACGAAGGGCTTGTCATGCCCGACGATGGCCTTGCCATGCCCGACGATGGCCTTGTCCTGCCCGACGATGGCCTTACTATCCCGACGATTGCCTTACCATGCCCGACGACTGCCTTGCCATGCCCAACGCTGGCCTTGCCATGCCCGACGATGGCTTTGTCATGCCCGATGATGGCCTTCTCATGCCCGACGATGGACTTTTCATGCCCGACGATGGCCTTGTCATGCCCGACGATGGCCTTGCTATACCCGACATTGGCCTTTTCATGTCCAACGATGGCCTTGCCATGCCCGACGATGGCCTTGTCATCCCCGACGATGGCCTTGCTATGCCCGAAGCTGGCCTTTTCATGTCCAACGATGGCCTTGCCATGCCCGACGATTGCCTTGTCATGCCTGACGATGGCCTTGTCATGCCCGACGATGGCCTTGTCATGCCCGACGATGGCCTTGTCATGCCCGACGATGGCCTTGTCATGCCCGACGCTGGCGTTGCCATGTCCAAGAGTTGCCTTGCCATCCCAAAGATTACCTTACCACGCCCGACGACTGCCTTGCCATGCCCGACGCTGGCCATGCCATGCCCGATGATGGCCTTCCCATGCCCGACGATGGCCTTGCCATGTCCTAGAGTTGCCTTGTCATGACCTTGTCATGGCCGATGAAGGCCTCGACAAACCCGAGAGTGGCAATTTCATGCCCGACGATGGTCTTGTCATGCCCGACGAAGGCCTCACCATGTCCGAGAGTGGCATTGTCATGGCCTTGTCATGCCCGACGATGGCCTTGTCATGCCCGACGCTGGCCATGCCATGCCCGACGATGGCCTTGCCATGCCCCACGATGGACTTTTCATGCCCGACGATGGCCTTGCGATGCCCGACGATGGCCTTGCGATGCCCAAGGATGGCCTTGCCATGCCCGACGATGGCCTTGTCATGCCCGACGATGGCCTTGTCATGCCCGACGCTGGCCTTGCCATTTCCGAGAGTTGCCGTGTCATGCCTTTGTCATGCCCGACAATGGCCTTGCCATGCCCGACGCTGGCCTTGTCATGCCCGACGATGGCCTTGTCATGCCCGACGCTGGCCTTGCCATGTCCGAGAGTTGCCTTGGCATGCCCTTGTCATGCCCGACGATGGCCTTTCCATGCCCGACGCTGGCCTTGTCATGAACGACGATGTCCTTGTCATGCCCGAAAATGGCCTTGTCATGCCCGACGATGGCCTTGTCATGCCCGACGACGGCCTTGTCCTGCCCGACGATGGCCTTACCATCCCGACGATTGCCTTACCATGCCCGACGACTGCCTTGCCATGCCCGACGCTGGCCTTGCCATGCCCGACGATGGCCTTGTCATGCCCGATGATGGCCTTCTCATGCCTGACGATGGACTTTTCATGCCCGACGATGGCCTTGTCATGCCCGACGATGGCCTTGCTATGCCCGACGCTGGCCTTTTATTGTCCAACGATGGCCTTGCCATGCCCGACGATAGCCTTGTCATGCCCGACGATGGCCTTGTCATGCCCGACGATGGCCTTGTCATGCTCGACGCTGGCCTTGCCATGTCCGAGAGTTGCCTTGGCATGCCCTTGTCATGCCCGACGATGGCCTTTCCATGCCCGACGCTGGCCTTGTCATGCCCGACGATGTCCTTGTCATGCCCGAAAATGGCCTTGTCATGCCCGACGATGGCCTTGTCATGCCCGACGACGGCCTTGTCCTGCCCGACGATGGCCTTACCATCCCGACGATTGCCTTACCATGCCCGACGACTGCCTTGCCATGCCCGACGGTGGCCTTGCCATGCCCGACGATGGCCTTGCCATGCCCGACGGTGGCCTTGCCATGCCCGACGATGGCCTTGTCATGCCCGACGCTGGCCTTGTCATGCCCGACGATGTCCTTGTCATGCCCGAAAATGGCCTTGTCATGCCCGACGATGGCCTTGTCATGCCCGACGATGGCCTTGTCCTGCCCGACGATGGCCTTGCCATCCCGACGATTGCCTTACCATGCCCGACGACTGCCTTGCCATGCCCGACGCTGGCCTTGCCATGCCTGACGATGGCCTTGTCATGCCCGATGATGGCCTTGTCATGCCCGACAATGGCCTTGTCATGCCCGACGAAGGGCTTGTCATGCCCGACAATGGCCTTGTCATGCCCGACGATGGCCTTGTCATGCCCGACGATGGCCTTGCCATCCCGACGATTGCCTTGTCATGCCCGACGACTGCCTTGCCATGCCCGACGCTGGCCTTGCCATGCCCGACGACGGCCTTGTCATGCCCGGTGATGGCCTTCTCATGCCCGACGATGGACTTTTCATGCCCGACGATGGCCTTGTCATGCCCGACGATGGCCTTGCTATGCCCGACGCTGGCCTTTTCATGTCCAACGATGGTCTTGCCATGCCCGACGATGGCCTTGTCATGCCCGACGATGGCCTTGTCATGCCCGACGATGGCCTTGTCATGCCCGACGCTGGCCTTGCTATGTCCGAGAGGTTCCTTGACATGCCCTTGTCATGCCCGACGATGGCCTTTCCATGCCCGACGATGGCCTTATCATGCCCGACGATGTCCTTGTCATGCCCGAAAATGGCCTTGTCATGCCCGACGATCGCCTTGTCATGCCCGACGATGGCCTTGTCATGCCCGACGATGGCCTTGCCATCCCGACGATTGCCTTACCATGCCCGACGACTGCCTTGCCATGCCCGACGCTGGCCTTGCCATGCCCGACGATGGCCTTCTCATGCCCGACGATGGCCTTGCTATGCCCGAAGCTGGCCTTTTCATGTCCAACGATGGCCTTGCCATGCCCGACGATTGCCTTGTCATGCCGGACGATGGCCTTGTCATGCCCGACGATGGCCTTGTCATGTCCGACGATGGCCTTGTCATGCCCGACGATGGCCTTGTCATGCCCGACGCTAGCGTTGCCATGTCCAAGAGTTGCCTTGCCATCCCAAAGATTACCTTACCACGCCCGACGACTGCCTTGCCATGCCCGACGCTGGCCATGCCATGCCCGATGATGGCCTTTCCATGCCCGACGATGGCCTTGCCTTGTCATGACCTTGTCATGGCCGATGAAGGCCTCGACAAACCCGAGAGTGGCAATTTCATGCCCGACGAAGGCCTCACCATGTCCGAGAGTGGCATTGTCATGGCCTTGTCATGCCCGACGATGGCCTTGTCATGCCCGACGCTGGCCATGCCATGCCCGACGATGGCCTTGCCATGCCCCACGATGGACTTTTCATGCCCGACGATGGCCTTGTCATGCCCGACGATGGCCTTGCGATGCCCGACGCTGGCCTTTTCATGTCCAAGGATGGCCTTGCCATGCCCGACGATGGCCTTGTCATGCCCGACGATGGCCTTGTCATGCCCGACGCTGGCCTTGCCATTTCCGAGAGTTGCCTTGTCATGCGTGACGATGGCCTTGTCATGCCCGACGATGGCCTTGTCATGCCCGACGATGGCCTTGTCATGCCCGACGATGGCCTTCTCATGCCCGACGCTGGCGTTGCCATGTCCAAGAGTTGCCTTGCC
Source organism: Fagopyrum homotropicum (assembly GCA_033239125.1). NCBI lineage: Eukaryota > Viridiplantae > Streptophyta > Magnoliopsida > Caryophyllales > Polygonaceae > Fagopyrum > Fagopyrum homotropicum. The sequence continues at coordinate 74,313,730 of BSWB01000007.1, forward strand.
ATCCCAAAGATTACCTTACCACGCCCGACGACTGCCTTGCCATGCCCGACGCTGGCCATGCCATGCCCGATGATGGCCTTCCCATGCCCGACGATGGCCTTGCCATGTCCTAGAGTTGCCTTGTCATGACCTTGTCATGGCCGATGAAGGCCTCGACAAACCCGAGAGTGGCAATTTCATGCCCGACGATGGTCTTGTCATGCCCGACGAAGGCCTCACCATGTCCGAGAGTGGCATTGTCATGGCCTTGTCATGCCCGACGATGGCCTTGTCATGCCCGACGCTGGCCATGCCATGCCCGACGATGGCCTTGCCATGCCCCACGATGGACTTTTCATGCCCGACGATGGCCTTGCGATGCCCGACGATGGCCTTGCGATGCCCAAGGATGGCCTTGCCATGCCCGACGATGGCCTTGTCATGCCCGACGATGGCCTTGTCATGCCCGACGCTGGCCTTGCCATTTCCGAGAGTTGCCGTGTCATGCCTTTGTCATGCCCGACAATGGCCTTGCCATGCCCGACGCTGGCCTTGTCATGCCCGACGATGGCCTTGTCATGCCCGACGCTGGCCTTGCCATGTCCGAGAGTTGCCTTGGCATGCCCTTGTCATGCCCGACGATGGCCTTTCCATGCCCGACGCTGGCCTTGTCATGCCCGACGATGTCCTTGTCATGCCCGAAAATGGCCTTGTCATGCCCGACGATGGCCTTGTCATGCCCGACGACGGCCTTGTCCTGCCCGACGATGGCCTTACCATCCCGACGATTGCCTTACCATGCCCGACGACTGCCTTGCCATGCCCGACGATGGCCTTGCCATGCCCGACGATGGCCTTGTCATGCCCGATGATGGCCTTCTCATGCCTGACGATGGACTTTTCATGCCCGACGATGGCCTTGTCATGCCCGACGATGGCCTTGCTATGCCCGACGCTGGCCTTTTATTGTCCAACGATGGCCTTGCCATGCCCGACGATAGCCTTGTCATGCCCGACGATGGCCTTGTCATGCCCGACGATGGCCTTGTCATGCCCGAAGCTGGCCTTGCCATGTCCGAGAGTTGCCTTGGCATGCCCTTGTCATGCCCGACGATGGCCTTTCCATGCCCGACGCTGGCCTTGTCATGCCCGACGATGTCCTTGTCATGCCCGAAAATGGCCTTGTCATGCCCGACGATGGCCTTGTCATGCCCGACGACGGCCTTGTCCTGCCCGACGATGGCCTTACCATCCCGACGATTGCCTTACCATGCCCGACGACTGCCTTGCCATGCCCGACGCTGGCCTTGCCATGCCTGACGATGGCCTTGTCATGCCCGACGATGGCCTTGCTATGCCCGAAGCTGGCCTTTTCATGTCCAACGATGGCCTTGCCATGCCCGACGATTGCCTTGTCATGCCGGACGATGGCCTTGTCATGCCCGACGATGGCCTTGTCATGCCCGACGATGGCCTTGTCATGCCCGACGATGGCCTTGTCATGCCCGACGCTAGCGTTGCCATGTCCAAGAGTTGCCTTGCCATCCCAAAGATTACCTTACCACGCCCGACGACTGCCTTGCCATGCCCGACGCTGGCCATGCCATGCCCGACGATGGCCTTTCCATGCCCGACGGTGGCCTAGCCATGTCCTAGAGTTGCCTTGTCATGACCTTGTCATGGCCGATGAAGGCCTCGACAAACCCGAGAGTGGCAATTTCATGCCCGACGAAGGCCTCACCATGTCCGAGAGTGGCATTGTCATGGCCTTGTCATGCCCGACGATGGCCTTGTCATGCCCGACGCTGGCCATGCCATGCCCGACGATGGCCTTGCCATGCCCCACGATGGACTTTTCATGCCGGACGATGGCCTTGTCATGCCCGACGATGGCCTTGCGATGCCCGACGCTGGCCTTTTCATGTCCAAGGATGGCCTTGCCATGCCCGACGATGGCCTTGTCATGCCCGACGATGGCCTTGTCATGCCCGACGCTGGCCTTGCCATTTCCGAGAGTTGCCTTGTCATGCCTTTGTCATGCCCGACGATGGCCTTGCCATGCCCGACGCTGGGCTTGTCATGCCCGACGATGGCCTTGTCATGCCCGACAATGGCCTTGTCATGCCCGACGAAGGGCTTGTCATGCCCGACGATGGCCTTGTCATGCCCGACGATGGCCTTGTACTGCCCGACGATGGCCTTGCCATCCCGACGATTGCCTTACCATGCCCGACGACTGCCTTGCCATGCCCGACGCTGGCTTTGCCATGCCCGACGACGGCCTTGTCATGCCCGATGATGGCCTTCTCATGCCCGACGATGGACTTTTCATGCCCGACGATGGTCTTGTCATGCCCGACGATGGCCTTGCTATGCCCGACGCTGGCCTTTTCATGTCCAACGATGGCCTTGCCATGCCCGACGATGGCCTTGTCATGCCCGACGATGGCCTTGTCATGCCCGACGATGGCCTTGTCATGCCCGACGCTGGCCTTGCCATGTCCGAGAGTTGCCTTGGCATGCCCTTGTCATGCCCGACGATGGCCTTTCCATGCCCGACGCTGGCCCTGTCATGCCCGACGATGTCCTTGTCATGCCCGAAAATGGCCTTGTCATGCCCGACGATGGCCTTGTCATGCCCGACGACGGCCTTGTCCTGCCCGACGATGGCCTTACCATCCCGACGATTGCCTTACCATGCCCGACGACTGCCTTGCCATGCCCGACGGTGGCCTTGCCATGCCCGACGATGGCCTTGTCATGCCCGACGATGGCCTTGTCATGCCCGACCATGGCCTTGTCATGCCCGACGAAGGGCTTGTCATGCCCGACGATGGCCTTGCCATGCCCGACGATGGCCTTGTCCTGCCCGACGATGGCCTTACTATCCCGACGATTGCCTTACCATGCCCGACGACTGCCTTGCCATGCCCAACGCTGGCCTTGCCATGCCCGACGATGGCTTTTTCATGCCCGACGATGGCCTTCTCATGCCCGACGATGGACTTTTCATGCCCGACGATGGCCTTGTCATGCCCGACGATGGCCTTGCTATACCCGACATTGGCCTTTTCATGTCCAACGATGGCCTTGCCATGCCCGACGATGGCCTTGTCATCCCCGACGATGGCCTTGCTATGCCCGAAGCTGGCCTTTTCATGTCCAACGATGGCCTTGCCATGCCCGACGATTGCCTTGTCATGCCTGACGATGGCCTTGTCATGCCCGACGATGGCCTTGTCATGCCCGACGATGGCCTTGTCATGCCCGACGATGGCCTTGTCATGCCCGACGCTGGCGTTGCCATGTCCAAGAGTTGCCTTGCCATCCCAAAGATTACCTTACCACGCCCGACGACTGCCTTGCCATGCCCGACGCTGGCCATGCCATGCCCGATGATGGCCTTCCCATGCCCGACGATGGCCTTGCCATGTCCTAGAGTTGCCTTGTCATGACCTTGTCATGGCCGATGAAGGCCTCGACAAACCCGAGAGTGGCAATTTCATGCCCGACGATGGTCTTGTCATGCCCGACGAAGGCCTCACCATGTCCGAGAGTGGCATTGTCATGGCCTTGTCATGCCCGACGATGGCCTTGTCATGCCCGACGCTGGCCATGCCATGCCCGACGATGGCCTTGCCATGCCCCACGATGGACTTTTCATGCCCGACGATGGCCTTGTGATGCCCGACGATGGCCTTGCGATGCCCAAGGATGGCCTTGCCATGCCCGACGATGGCCTTGTCATGCCCGACGATGGCCTTGTCATGCCCGACGCTGGCCTTGCCATTTCCGAGAGTTGCCGTGTCATGCCTTTGTCATGCCCGACAATGGCCTTGCCATGCCCGACGCTGGCCTTGTCATGCCCGACGATGGCCTTGTCATGCCCGACGCTGGCCTTGCCATGTCCGAGAGTTGCCTTGGCATGCCCTTGTCATGCCCGACGATGGCCTTTCCATGCCCGACGCTGGCCTTGTCATGAACGACGATGTCCTTGTCATGCCCGAAAATGGCCTTGTCATGCCCGACGATGGCCTTGTCATGCCCGACGACGGCCTTGTCCTGCCCGACGATGGCCTTACCATCCCGACGATTGCCTTACCATGCCCGACGACTGCCTTGCCATGCCCGACGCTGGCCTTGCCATGCCCGACGATGGCCTTGTCATGCCCGATGATGGCCTTCTCATGCCTGACGATGGACTTTTCATGCTCGACGATGGCCTTGTCATGCCCGACGATGGCCTTGCTATGCCCGACGCTGGCCTTTTATTGTCCCACGATGGCCTTGCCATGCCCGACGATAGCCTTGTCATGCCCGACGATGGCCTTGTCATGCCCGACGATGGCCTTGTCATGCCCGACGCTGGCCTTGCCATGTCCGAGAGTTGCCTTGGCATGCCCTTGTCATGCCCGACGATGGCCTTTCCATGCCCGACGCTGGCCTTGTCATGCCCGACGATGTCCTTGTCATGCCCGAAAATGGCCTTGTCATGCCCGACGATGGCCTTGTCATGCCCGACGACGGCCTTGTCCTGCCCGACGATGGCCTTACCATCCCGACGATTGCCTTACCATGCCCGACGACTGCCTTGCCATGCCCGACGCTGGCCTTGCCATGCCTGACGATGGCCTTGTCATGCCCGACGATGGCCTTGTCATGCCCGACAATGGCCTTGTCATGCCCGACGAAGGGCTTGTCATGCCCGACAATGGCCTTGTCATGCCCGACGATGGCCTTGTCATGCCCGACGATGGCCTTGCCATCCCGACGATTGCCTTGTCATGCCCGACGACTGCCTTGCCATGCCCGACGCTGGCCTTGCCATGCCCGACGACGGCCTTGTCATGCCCGGTGATGGCCTTCTCATGCCCGACGATGGACTTTTCATGCCCGACGATGGCCTTGTCATGCCCGACGATGGCCTTGCTATGCCCGACGCTGGCCTTTTCATGTCCAACGATGGCCTTGCCATGCCCGACGATGGCCTTGTCATGCCCGACGATGGCCTTGTCATGCCCGACGATGGCCTTGTCATGCCCGACGCTGGCCTTGCTATGTCCGAGAGGTTCCTTGACATGCCCTTGTCATGCCCGACGATGGCCTTTCCATGCCCGACGCTGGCCTTATCATGCCCGACGATGTCCTTGTCATGCCCGAAAATGGCCTTGTCATGCCCGACGATCGCCTTGTCATGCCCGACGATGGCCTTGTCATGCCCGACGATGGCCTTGCCATCCCGACGATTGCCTTACCATGCCCGACGACTGCCTTGCCATGCCCGACGCTGGCCTTGCCATGCCCGACGATGGCCTTCTCATGCCCGACGATGGCCTTGCTATGCCCTAAGCTGGCCTTTTCATGTCCAACGATGGCCTTGCCATGCCCGACGATTGCCTTGTCATGCCGGACGATGGCCTTGTCATGCCCGACGATGGCCTTGTCATGTCCGACGATGGCCTTGTCATGCCCGACGATGGCCTTGTCATGCCCGACGCTAGCGTTGCCATGTCCAAGAGTTGCCTTGCCATCCCAAAGATTACCTTACCACGCCCGACGACTGCCTTGCCATGCCCGACGCTGGCCATGCCATGCCCGATGATGGCCTTTCCATGCCCGACGATGGCCTTGCCATGTCCAAGAGTTGCCTTGTCATGACCTTGTCATGGCCGATGAAGGCCTCGACAAACCCGAGAGTGGCAATTTCATGCCCGACGAAGGCCTCACCATGTCCGAGAGTGGCATTGTCATGGCCTTGTCATGCCCGACGATGGCTTTGTCATGCCCGACGCTGGCCATGCCATGCCCGACGATGGCCTTGCCATGCCCCACGATGGACTTTTCATGCCCGACGATGGCCTTGTCATGCCCGACGATGGCCTTGCGATGCCCGACGCTGGCCTTTTCATGTCCAAGGATGGCCTTGCCATGCCCGACGATGGCCTTGTCATGCCCGACGATGGCCTTGTCATGCCCGACGCTGGCCTTGCCATTTCCGAGAGTTGCCTTGTCATGCCTGACGATGGCCTTGTCATGCCCGACGATGGCTTTGTCATGCCCGACGATGGCCTTGTCATGCCCGACGATGGCCTTGTCATGCCCGACGCTGGCGTTGCCATGTCCAAGAGTTGCCTTGCCATCCCAAAGATTACCTTACCACGCCCGACGACTGCCTTGCCATGCCCGACGCTGGCCATGCCATGCCCGATGATGGCCTTCCCATGCCCGACGATGGCCTTGCCATGTCCTAGAGTTGCCTTGTCATGACCTTGTCATGGCCGATGAAGGCCTCGACAAACCCGAGAGTGGCAATTTCATGCCCGACGATGGTCTTGTCATGCCCGACGAAGGCCTCACCATGTCCGAGAGTGGCATTGTCATGGCCTTGTCATGCCCGACGATGGCCTTGTCATGCCCGACGCTGGCCATGCCATGCCCGACGATGGCCTTGCCATGCCCCACGATGGACTTTTCATGCCCGACGATGGCCTTGCGATGCCCGACGATGGCCTTGCGATGCCCAAGGATGGCCTTGCCATGCCCGACGATGGCCTTGTCATGCCCGACGATGGCCTTGTCATGCCCGACGCTGGCCTTGCCATTTCCGAGAGTTGCCGTGTCATGCCTTTGTCATGCCCGACAATGGCCTTGCCATGCCCGACGCTGGCCTTGTCATGCCCGACGATGGCCTTGTCATGCCCGACGCTGGCCTTGCCATGTCCGAGAGTTGCCTTGGCATGCCCTTGTCATGCCCGACGATGGCCTTTCCATGCCCGACGCTGGCCTTGTCATGCCCGACGATGTCCTTGTCATGCCCGAAAATGGCCTTGTCATGCCCGACGATGGCCTTGTCATGCCCGACGACGGCCTTGTCCTGCCCGACGATGGCCTTACCATCCCGACGATTGCCTTACCATGCCCGACGACTGCCTTGCCATGCCCGACGATGGCCTTGCCATGCCCGACGATGGCCTTGTCATGCCCGATGATGGCCTTCTCATGCCTGACGATGGACTTTTCATGCCCGACCATGGCCTTGTCATGCCCGACGATGGCCTTGCTATGCCCGACGCTGGCCTTTTATTGTCCAACGATGGCCTTGCCATGCCCGACGATAGCCTTGTCATGCCCGACGATGGCCTTGTCATGCCCGACGATGGCCTTGTCATGCCCGAAGCTGGCCTTGCCATGTCCGAGAGTTGCCTTGGCATGCCCTTGTCATGCCCGACGATGGCCTTTCCATGCCCGACGCTGGCCTTGTCATGCCCGACGATGTCCTTGTCATGCCCGAAAATGGCCTTGTCATGCCCGACGATGGCCTTGTCATGCCCGACGACGGCCTTGTCCTGCCCGACGATGGCCTTACCATCCCGACGATTGCCTTACCATGCCCGACGACTGCCTTGCCATGCCCGACGCTGGCCTTGCCATGCCTGACGATGGCCTTGTCATGCCCGACGATGGCCTTGCTATGCCCGAAGCTGGCCTTTTCATGTCCAACGATGGCCTTGCCATGCCCGACGATTGCCTTGTCATGCCGGACGATGGCCTTGTCATGCCCGACGATGGCCTTGTCATGCCCGACGATGGCCTTGTCATGCCCGACGATGGCCTTGTCATGCCCGACGCTAGCGTTGCCATGTCCAAGAGTTGCCTTGCCATCCCAAAGATTACCTTACCACGCCCGACGACTGCCTTGCCATGCCCGACGCTGGCCATGCCATGCCCGACGATGGCCTTTCCATGCCCGACGGTGGCCTAGCCATGTCCTAGAGTTGCCTTGTCATGACCTTGTCATGGCCGATGAAGGCCTCGACAAACCCGAGAGTGGCAATTTCATGCCCGACGAAGGCCTCACCATGTCCGAGAGTGGCATTGTCATGGCCTTGTCATGCCCGACGATGGCCTTGTCATGCCCGACGCTGGCCATGCCATGCCCGACGATGGCCTTGCCATGCCCCACGATGGACTTTTCATGCCGGACGATGGCCTTGTCATGCCCGACGATGGCCTTGCGATGCCCGACGCTGGCCTTTTCATGTCCAAGGATGGCCTTGCCATGCCCGACGATGGCCTTGTCATGCCCGACGATGGCCTTGTCATGCCCGACGCTGGCCTTGCCATTTCCGAGAGTGGCCGTGTCATGCCTTTGTCATGCCTTTGTCATGCCCGACGATGGCCTTGCCATGCCCGACGCTGGCCTTGTCATGCCCGACGATGGCCTTTTCATGCCCGACGATGGCCTTGTCATGCCCGACGATGGCCTTGCGATGCCCGACGCTGGCCTTTTCATGTCCAAGGATGGCCTTGCCATGCCCGACGATGGCCTTGTCATGCCCGGTGATGGCCTTCTCATGCCTGACGATGGACTTTTCATGCCCGACGATGGCCTTGTCATGCCCGACGATGGCCTTGCTATGCCCGACGCTGGCCTTTTATTGTCCAACGATGGCCTTGCCATGCCCGACGATAGCCTTGTCATGCCCGACGATGGCCTTGTCATGCCCGACGATGGCCTTGTCATGCCCGAAGCTGGCCTTGCCATGTCCGAGAGTTGCCTTGGCATGCCCTTGTCATGCCCGACGATGGCCTTTCCATGCCCGACGCTGGCCTTGTCATGCCCGACGATGTCCTTGTCATGCCCGAAAATGGCCTTGTCATGCCCGACGATGGCCTTGTCATGCCCGACGACGGCCTTGTCCTGCCCGACGATGGCCTTACCATCCCGACGATTGCCTTACCATGCCCGACGACTGCCTTGCCATGCCCGACGCTGGCCTTGCCATGCCTGACGATGGCCTTGTCATGCCCGACGATGGCCTTGTCATGCCCGACGATGGCCTTGTCATGCCCGACGAAGGGCTTGTCATGCCCGACAATGGCCTTGTCATGCCCGACGATGGCCTTGTCATGCCCGACGATGGCCTTGCCATCCCGACGATTGCCTTGTCATGCCCGACGACTGCCTTGCCATGCCCGACGCTGGCCTTGCCATGCCCGACGACGGCCTTGTCATGCCCGGTGATGGCCTTCTCATGCCCGACGATGGACTTTTCATGCCCGACGATGGCCTTGTCATGCCCGACGATGGCCTTGCTATGCCCGACGCTGGCCTTTTCATGTCCAACGATGGCCTTGCCATGCCCGACGATGGCCTTGTCATGCCCGACGATGGCCTTGTCATGCCCGACGATGGCCTTGTCATGCCCGACGCTGGCCTTGCTATGTCCGAGAGGTTCCTTGACATGCCCTTGTCATACCCGACGATGGCCTTTCCATGCCCGACGCTGGCCTTGTCATGCCCGACGATGTCCTTGTCATGCCCGAAAATGGCCTTGTCATGCCCGACGATCGCCTTGTCATGCCCGACGATGGCCTTGTCATGCCCGACGATGGCCTTGCCATCCCGACGATTGCCTTACCATGCCCGACGACTGCCTTGCCATGCCCGACGCTGGCCTTGCCATGCCCGACGATGGCCTTCTCATGCCCGACGATGGCCTTGCTATGCCCGAAGCTGGCCTTTTCATGTCCAACGATGGCCTTGCCATGCCCGACGATTGCCTTGTCATGCCGGACGATGGCCTTGTCATGCCCGACGATGGCCTTGTCATGCCCGACGATGGCCTTGTCATGCCCGACGATGGCCTTGTCATGCCCGACGCTAGCGTTGCCATGTCCAAGAGTTGCCTTGCCATCCCAAAGATTACCTTACCACGCCCGACGACTGCCTTGCCATGCCCGACGCTGGCCATGCCATGCCCGACGATGGCCTTTCCATGCCCGACGGTGGCCTTGCCATGTCCTAGAGTTGCCTTGTCATGACCTTGTCATGGCCGATGAAGGCCTCGACAAACCCGAGAGTGGCAATTTCATGCCCGACGAAGGCCTCACCATGTCCGAGAGTGGCATTGTCATGGCCTTGTCATGCCCGACGATGGCCTTGTCATGCCCGACGCTGGCCATGCCATGCCCGACGATGGCCTTGCCATGCCCCACGATGGACTTTTCATGCCGGACGATGGCCTTGTCATGCCCGACGATGGCCTTGCGATGCCCGACGCTGGCCTTTTCATGTCCAAGGATGGCCTTGCCATGCCCGACGATGGCCTTGTCATGCCCGACGATGGCCTTGTCATGCCCGACGCTGGCCTTGCCATTTCCGAGAGTTGCCGTGTCATGCCTTTGTCATGCCCGACGATGGCCTTGCCATGCCCGACGCTGGCCTTGTCATGCCCGACGATGGCCTTTTCATGCCCGACGATGGCCTTGTCATGCCCGACGATGGCCTTGCGATGCCCGACGCTGGCCTTTTCATGTCCAAGGATGGCCTTGCCATGCCCGACGATGGCCTTGTCATGCCCGGTGATGGCCTTCTCATGCCCGACGATGGACTTTTCATGCCCGACGATGGCCTTGTCATGCCCGACGATGGCCTTGCTATGCCCGACGCTGGCCTTTTCATTTCCAACGATGGCCTTGTCATGCCCGACGCTGGCCTTGCTATGTCCGAGAGGTTCCTAAACATGCCCTTGTCATGCCCGACGATGGCCTTTCCATGCCCGACGTTGGCCTTGTCATGCCCGACGATGTCCTTGTCATGCCCGAAAATGGCCTTGTCATGCCCGACGAATGCCTTGTCATGCCCGACGATGGCCTTGTCATGCCCGACGATGGCCTTGCCATCCCGACGATTGCCTTACCATGCCCGACGACTGCCTTGCCATGCCCGACGCTGGCGTTGCCATGCCCGACGATGGCCTTGTAATGCCCGACGATGGCCTTGCTATGCCCGAAGCTGGCCTTTTCATGTCCAACGATGGCCTTGCCATGCCCGACGATTGCCTTGTCATGCCGGACGATGGCCTTGTCATGCCCGACGATGGCCTTGTCATGCCCGACGATGGCCTTGTCATGCCCGACGATGGCCTTGTAATGCCCGACGCTAGCGTTGCCATGTCCAAGAGTTGCCTTGCCATCCCAAAGATTACCATACCACGCCCGACGACTGCCTTGCCATGCCCGACGCTGGCCATGCCATGCCCGACGATGGCCTTCCCATGCCCGACGATGGCCTTGCCATGTCCTAGAGTTGCCTTGTCATGACCTTGTCATGGCCGATGAAGGCCTCGACAAACCCGAGAGTCGCAATTTCATGCCCGAATATGGTCTTGTCATGCCCGACGAAGGCCTCACCATGTCCGAGAGTGGCATTGTCCTGGCCTTGTCATGCCCGACGATGGCCTTGTCATGCCCGACGCTGGCCATGCCATGCCCGACGATGGCCTTGCCATGCCCCACGATGGACTTTTCATGCCCGACGATGGCCTTGTCATGCCCGACGATGGCCTTGCGATGCCCGACGCTGGCCTTTTCATGTCCAAGGATGGCCTTGCCATGCCCGACGATGGCCTTGTCATGCCCGACGATGGCCTTGTCATGCCCGACGCTGGCCTTGCCATTTCCGAGAGTTGCCGTGTCATGCCTTTGTCATGCCCGACGATGGCCTTGCCATGCCCGACGCTGGCCTTGTCATGCCCGACGATGGCCTTGTCATGCCCGACAATGGCCTTGTCATGCCCGACGAAGGGCTTGTCATGCCCGACGATGGTCTTGTCATGCCCGACGATGGCCTTGTCCTGCCCGACGATGGCCTTGCCATCCCGACGATTGCCTTACCATGCCCGACGACTGCCTTGCCATGCCCGACGCTGGCTTTGCCATGCCCGACGATGGCCTTGTCATGCCCGACGATGGCCTTGCTATGCCTGACGCTGGCCTTTTCATGTCCAACGATGGCCTTGCCATTCCCGACGATGGCCTTGTCGTGCCGGACGATGGCCTTGTCATGCCCGACGATGGCCTTGTCATGCCCGACGCTGGCCTTGCCATGTCCGAGAGTTGCCTTGTCATGCCCTTGTCATGCCCGACGATGGCCTTTCCATGCCCGACGCTGGCCTTGTCATGCCCGACGATGTCCTTGTCATGCCCGAAAATGGCCTTGTCATGCCCGACGATGGCCTTGCCATGCCCCACGATGGACTTTTCATGCCCGACGATGGCCTTGTCATGCCCGACGATGGCCTTGCGATGCCCGACGCTGGCCTTTTCATGTCCAAGGATGGCCTTGCCATGCCCGACGATGGCCTTGTCATGCCCGACGATGGCCTTGTCATGCCCGACGATGGCCTTGTCATGCCCGACGATGGCCTTGTCATGCCCGACGCTGGCCTTGCCATTTCCGAGAGTTGCCGTGTCATGCCTTTGTCATGCCCGACGATGGCCTTGCCATGCCCGACGCTGGCCTTGTCATGCCCGACGATGGCCTTGTCATGCCCGACCATGGCCTTGTCATGCCCGACGAAGGGCTTGTCATGCCCGACGATGGCCTTGTCATGCCCGACGATGGCCTTGTCATGCCCGACGATGGCCTTGTCATGCCCGACGATGGCCTTGCTATGCCCGAAGCTGGCCATTTCATGTCCAACGATGGCCTTGCCATAGCCGACGATTGCCTTGTCATGCCCGACGATGGCCTTGTCATGCCCGACGATGGCCTTGTCATGCCCGACGATGGCCTTGTCATGCCCGACGATGGCCTTGTCATGCCCGACGATGGCCTTGTCATGCCCGACGCTGGCGTTGCCATGTCCAAGAGTTGCCTTGCCATCCCGACGATTACCTTACCACGCCCGACGACTGCCTTGCCATGCCCGACGCTGGCCATGCCATGCCCGACGATGGCCTTCCCATGCCCGACGATGGCCTTGCCAAGTCCTAGACTTGCCTTGTCATGGCCGATGAAGGCCTCGGCAAACCCGAGAGTGGCAATTTCATGCCCGACGATGGTCTTGTCATGCCCGACGAAGGCCTCACCATGTCCGAGAGTGGCATTGTCATGGCCTTGTCATGCCCGACGATGGCCTTGTCATGCCCGACGCTGGCCTTGTCATGCCCGACGATGGCCTTGTCATGCCCGACAATGGCCTTGTCATGCCCGACGAAGGGCTTGTCATGCCCGACGATGGCCTTGTCATGCCCGACGATGGCCTTGCCATCCCGACGATGGCCTTGTCATGCCCGATGATGGCCTTCTCATGCCCGACGATGGACTTTTCATGCCCAACGATGGTCTTGTCATGCCCGACGATGGTCTTGCTATGCCCGACGCTGGCCTTGTCATGCCCGACGATGGCCTTGTCATGCCCGACAATGGCCTTGTCATGCCCGACGAAGGGCTTGTCATGCCCGACGATGGCCTTGTCATGCCCGACGATGGCCTTGTCCTGCCCGACGATGGCCTTGCCATCCCGACGATTGCCTTACCATGCCCGACGACTGCCTTGCCATGCCCGACGCTGGCTTTGCCATGCCCGACGATGGCCTTGTCATGCCCGATGATGGCCTTCTCATGCCCGACGATGGACTTTTCATGCCCGACGATGGTCTTGTCATGCCCGACAATGGCCTTGTTATGCCCGACGCTGGCCTTTTCATGTCCAACGATGGCCTTGCCATGCCCGACGATGGCATTGTCATGCCCGACGATGGCCTTGTCATGCCCGACGATGGCCTTGTCATGCCCGACGCTTGCCTTGCCATGTCCGAGAGTTGCCTTGGCATGCCCTTGTCATGCCCGACGATGGCCTTTCCATGCCCGACGCTGGCCTTGTCATGCCTGACGATGTCCTTGTCATGCCCGAAAATGGCCTTGTCATGCCCGACGATGGCCTTGTCATGCCCGACGACGGCCTTGTCCTGCCCGACGATGGCCTTACCATCCCGACCAATGCCTTACCATGCCCGACGACTGCCTTGCCATGCCCGACGATGGCCTTGTCATGCCCGATGATGGCCTTCTAATGCCCGACGATGGACTTTTCATGCCCGACGATGGCCTTGTCATGCCCGACGATGGCCTTGCTATACCCGACATTGGCCTTTTCATGTCCAACGATGGCCTTGCCATGCCCGACGATGGCCTTGTCATGCCCGACGATGGCCTTGCTATGCCCGAAGCTGGCCTTTTCATGTCCAACGATGGCCTTGCCATGCCCGACGATTGCCTTGTCATGCCGGACGATGGCCTTGTCATGCCCGACGATGGCCTTGTCATGCCCGACGCTGGCGTTGCCATGTCCAAGAGTTGCCTTGCAATCCCAAAGATTACCTTACCACGCCCGACGACTGCCTTGCCATGCCCGACGCTGGCCATGCCATGCCCGACGATGGCCTTCCCATGCCCGACGATGGCCTTGCCATGTCCTAGAGTTGCCTTGTCATGACCTTGTCATGGCCGATGAAGGCCTCGACAAACCCGAGAGTGGCAATTTCATGCCCGACGATGGTCTTGTCATGCCCGACGAAGGCCTCACCATGTCCGAGAGTGGCATTGTCATGGCCTTGTCATGCCCGACGATGGCCTTGTCATGCCCGACGCTGGCCATGCCATGCCCGACGATGGCCTTGCCATGCCCCACGATGGACTTTTCATGCCCGACGATGGCCTTGTCATGCCCGACGATGGCCTTGCGATGCCCGACGCTGGCCTTTTCATGTCGAAGGATGGCCATGCCATGCCCGACGATGGCCTTGTCATGCCCGACGATGGCCTTGTCATGCCCGACGCTGGCCTTGCCATTTCCGAGAGTTGCCGTGTCATGCCTTTGTCATGCCCGACGATGGCCTTGCCATGCCCGACGCTGGCCTTGTCATGCCCGACGATAGCCTTGTCATGCCCGACAATGGCCTTGTCATGCCCGACGAAGGGCTTGTCATGCCCGACGATGGCCTTGTCATGCCCGACGATGACCTTGTCCTGCCCGACGATGGCCTTGCCATCCCGACGATTGCCTTACCATGCCCGACGACTGCCTTGCCATGCCCGACGCTGGCTTTGCCATGCCCGACGATGGCCTTGTCATGCCCGACGATGGCCTTGCTATGCCCGACGCTGGCCTTTTCATGTCCAACGATGGCCTTGCCATGCCCGACGATGGCCTTGTCATGCCCGACGATGGCCTTGTCATGCCCGACGATGGCCTTGTCCTGCCCGACGCTGGCCTTGCCATGTCCGAGAGTTGCCTTGTCATGCCCTTGTCATGCCCGACGATGGCCTTTCCATGCCCGACGGTGGCCTTGTCATGCCCGACGATGTCCTTGTCATGCCCGAAAATGGCCTTGTCATGCCCGACGATGGCCTTGTCATGCCCAACGACGGCCTTGTCCTCCCGACGATGGCCTTACCATCCCGACGATTGCCTTACCATGCCCGACGACTGCCTTGCCATGCCCGACGCTGGCTTTGCAATGCCCGACGATGGCCTTGTCATGCCCGACGATGGCCTTGCTATGCCCGACGCTGGCCTTTTCATGTCCAACGATAGCCTTGCCATGCCCGACGATGGCCTTGCCATGCCCGACGCTGGCCATGCCATGCCCGACGATGGCCTTCCCATGCCCGACGATGGCCTTGCCATGTCCTAGAGTTGCCTTGTCATGGCCTTGTCATGGCCGATGAAGGGCTTGTCATGCCCGACGAAGGGCTTGTCATGCCCGACGATGGCCTTGTCATGCCCGACGATGACCTTGTCCTGCCCGACGATGGCCTTGCCATCCCGACGATTGCCTTACCATGCCCGACGACTGCCTTGCCATGCCCGACGCTGGCTTTGCCATGCCCGACGATGGCCTTGTCATGCCCGACGATGGCCTTGCTATGCCCGACGCTGGCCTTTTCATGTCCAACGATGGCCTTGCCATGCCCGACGATGGCCTTGTCATGCCCGACGATGGCCTTGTCATGCCCGACGATGGCCTTGCCATTTCCGAGAGTTGCCTTGTCATGCGTGACGATGGCCTTGTCATGCCCGACGATGGCCTTGTCATGCCCGACGATGGCCTTGTCATGCCCGACGATGGCCTTCTCATGCCCGACGCTGGCGTTGCCATGTCCAAGAGTTGCCTTGCCATCCCAAAGATTACCTTACCACGCCCGACGACTGCCTTGCCATGCCCGACGCTGGCCATGCCATGCCCGATGATGGCCTTCCCATGCCCGACGATGGCCTTGCCATGTCCTAGAGTTGCCTTGTCATGACCTTGTCATGGCCGATGAAGGCCTCGACAAACCCGAGAGTGGCAATTTCATGCCCGACGATGGTCTTGTCATGCCCGACGAAGGCCTCACCATGTCCGAGAGTGGCATTGTCATGGCCTTGTCATGCCCGACGATGGCCTTGTCATGCCCGACGCTGGCCATGCCATGCCCGACGATGGCCTTGCCATGCCCCACGATGGACTTTTCATGCCCGACGATGGCCATGCCATGCCCGACGATGGCCTTGTCATGCCCGACGATGGCCTTGTCATGCCCGACGCTGGCCTTGCCATTTCCGAGAGTTGCCGTGTCATGCCTTTGTCATGCCCGACGATGGCCTTGCCATGCCCGACGCTGGCCTTGTCATGCCCGACGATAGCCTTGTCATGCCCGACAATGGCCTTGTCATGCCCGACGAAGGGCTTGTCATGCCCGACGATGGCCTTGTCATGCCCGACGATGACCTTGTCCTGCCCGACGATGGCCTTGCCATCCCGACGATTGCCTTACCATGCCCGACGACTGCCTTGCCATGCCCGACGCTGGCTTTGCCATGCCCGACGATGGCCTTGTCATGCCCGACGATGGCCTTGCTATGCCCGACGCTGGCCTTTTCATGTCCAACGATGGCCTAGCCATGCCCGACGATGGCCTTGTCATGCCCGACGATGGCCTTGTCATGCCCGACGATGGCCTTGTCCTGCCCGACGCTGGCCTTGCCATGTCCGAGAGTTGCCTTGTCATGCCCTTGTCATGCCCGACGATGGCCTTTCCATGCCCGACGGTGGCCTTGTCATGCCCGACGATGTCCTTGTCATGCCCGAAAATGGCCTTGTCATGCCCGACGATGGCCTTGTCATGCCCAACGACGGCCTTGTCCTGCCCGACGATGGCCTTACCATCCCGACGATTGCCTTACCATGCCCGACGACTGCCTTGCCATGCCCGACGCTGGCTTTGCAATGCCCGACGATGGCCTTGTCATGCCCGACGATGGCCTTGCTATGCCCGACGCTGGCCTTTTCATGTCCAACGATAGCCTTGCCATGCCCGACGATGGCCTTGCCATGCACGACGCTGGCCATGCCATGCCCGACGATGGCCTTCCCATGCCCGACGCTGGCCTTGCCATTTCCGAGAGTTGCCTTGTCATGCGTGACGATGGCCTTGTCATGCCCGACGATGGCCTTGTCATGCCCGACGATGGCCTTGTCATGCCCGACGATGGCCTTCTCATGCCCGACGCTGGCGTTGCCATGTCCAAGAGTTGCCTTGCCATCCCAAAGATTACCTTACCACGCCCGACGACTGCCTTGCCATGCCCGACGCTGGCCATGCCATGCCCGATGATGGCCTTCCCATGCCCGACGATGGCCTTGCCATGTCCTAGAGTTGCCTTGTCATGACCTTGTCATGGCCGATGAAGGCCTCGACAAACTCGAGAGTGGCAATTTCATGCCCGACGATGGTCTTGTCATGCCCGACGAAGGCCTCACCATGTCCGAGAGTGGCATTGTCATGGCCTTGTCATGCCCGACGATGGCCTTGTCATGCCCGACGCTGGCCATGCCATGCCCGACGATGGCCTTGCCATGCCCCACGATGGACTTTTCATGCCCGACGATGGCCATGCCATGCCCGACGATGGCCTTGTCATGCCCGACGATGGCCTTGTCATGCCCGACGCTGGCCTTGCCATTTCCGAGAGTTGCCGTGTCATGCCTTTGTCATGCCCGACGATGGCCTTGCCATGCCCGACGCTGGCCTTGTCATGCCCGACGATAGCCTTGTCATGCCCGACAATGGCCTTGTCATGCCCGACGAAGGGCTTGTCATGCCCGACGATGGCCTTGTCATGCCCGACGATGACCTTGTCCTGCCCGACGATGGCCTTGCCATCCCGACGATTGCCTTACCATGCCCGACGACTGCCTTGCCATGCCCGACGCTGGCTTTGCCATGCCCGACGATGGCCTTGTCATGCCCGACGATGGCCTTGCTATGCCCGACGTTGGCCTTTTCATGTCCAACGATGGCCTTGCCATGCCCGACGATGGCCTTGTCATGCCCGACGATGGCCTTGTCATGCCCGACGATGGCCTTGTCCTGCCCGACGCTGGCCTTGCCATGTCCGAGAGTTGCCTTGTCATGCCCTTGTCATGCCCGACGATGGCCTTTCCATGCCCGACGGTGGCCTTGTCATGCCCGACGATGTCCTTGTCATGCCCGAAAATGGCCTTGTCATGCCCGACGATGGCCTTGTCATGCCCAACGACGGCCTTGTCCTGCCCGACGATGGCCTTACCATCCCGACGATTGCCTTACCATGCCCGACGACTGCCTTGCCATGCCCGACGCTGGCTTTGCAATGCCCGACGATGGCCTTGTCATGCCCGACGATGGCCTTGCTATGCCCGACGCTGGCCTTTTCATGTCCAACGATAGCCTTGCCATGCCCGACGATGGCCTTGCCATGCCCGACGCTGGCCATGCCATGCCCGACGATGGCCTTCCCATGCCCGACGATGGCCTTGCCATGTCCTAGAGTTGCCTTGTCATGGCCTTGTCATGGCCGATGAAGGGCTTGTCATGCCCGACGAAGGGCTTGTCATGCCCGACGATGGCCTTGTCATGCCCGACGATGACCTTGTCCTGCCCGACGATGGCCTTGCCATCCCGACGATTGCCTTACCATGCCCGACGACTGCCTTGCCATGCCCGACGCTGGCTTTGCCATGCCCGACGATGGCCTTGTCATGCCCGACGATGGCCTTGCTATGCCCGACGCTGGCCTTTTCATGTCCAACGATGGCCTTGCCATGCCCGACGATGGCCTTGTCATGCCCGACGATGGCCTTGTCATGCCCGACGATGGCCTTGTCATGCCCGACGCTGGCCTTGCCATGTCCGAGAGTTGCCTTGGCATGCCCTTGTCATGCCCGACGATGGCCTTTCCATGCCCGACGCTGGCCTTGTCATGCCCGACGATGTCCTTGTCATGCCCGAAAATGGCCTTGTCATGCCCGACGATGGCCTTGTCATGCCCGACGACGGCCTTGTCCTGCCCGACGATGGCCTTACCATCCCGACCAATGCCTTACCATGCCCGACGACTGCCTTGCCATGCCCGACGATGGCCTTGTCATGCCCGATGATGGCCTTCTAATGCCCGACGATGGACTTTTCATGCCCGACGATGGCCTTGTCATGCCCGACGATGGCCTTGCTATACCCGACATTGGCCTTTTCATGTCCAACGATGGCCTTGCCATGCCCGACGATGGCCTTGTCATGCCCGACGATGGCCTTGCTATGCCCGAAGCTGGCCTTTTCATGTCCAACGATGGCCTTGCCATGCCCGACGATTGCCTTGTCATGCCGGACGATGGCCTTGTCATGCCCGACGATGGCCTTGTCATGCCCGACGATGGCCTTGTCATGCCCGACGATGGCCTTGCCATGTCCAAGAGTTGCCTTGCAATCCCAAAGATTACCTTACCACGCCCGACGACTGCCTTGCCATGCCCGACGCTGGCCATGCCATGCCCGACGATGGCCTTCCCATGTCCTAGAGTTGCCTTGTCATGACCTTGTCATGGCCGATGAAGGCCTCGACAAACCCGAGAGTGGCAATTTCATGCCCGACGATGGTCTTGTCATGCCCGACGAAGGCCTCACCATGTCCGAGAGTGGCATTGTCATGGCCTTGTCATGCCCGACGATGGCCTTGTCATGCCCGACGCTGGCCATGCCATGCCCGACGATGGCCTTGCCATGCCCCACGATGGACTTTTCATGCCCGACGATGGCCTTGTCATGCCCGACGATGGCCTTGCGATGCCCGACGCTGGCCTTTTCATGTCCAAGGATGGCCATGCCATGCCCGACGATGGCCTTGTCATGCCCGACGATGGCCTTGTCATGCCCGACGCTGGCCTTGCCATTTCCGAGAGTTGCCGTGTCATGCCTTTGTCATGCCCGACGATGGCCTTGCCATGCCCGACGCTGGCCTTGTCATGCCCGACGATAGCCTTGTCATGCCCGACAATGGCCTTGTCATGCCCGACGAAGGGCTTGTCATGCCCGACGATGGCCTTGTCATGCCCGACGATGACCTTGTCCTGCCCGACGATGGCCTTGCCATCCCGACGATAGCCTTACCATGCCCGACGACTGCCTTGCCATGCCCGACGCTGGCTTTGCCATGCCCGACGATGGCCTTGTCATGCCCGACGATGGCCTTGCTATGCCCGACGCTGGCCTTTTCATGTCCAACGATGGCCTTGCCATGCCCGACGATGGCCTTGTCATGCCCGACGATGGCCTTGTCATGCCCGACGATGGCCTTGTCCTGCCCGACGCTGGCCTTGCCATGTCCGAGAGTTGCCTTGTCATGCCCTTGTCATGCCCGACGATGGCCTTTCCATGCCCGACGGTGGCCTTGTCATGCCCGACGATGTCCTTGTCATGCCCGAAAATGGCCTTGTCATGCCCGACGATGGCCTTGTCATGCCCAACGACGGCCTTGTCCTGCCCGACGATGGCCTTACCATCCCGACGATTGCCTTACCATGCCCGACGACTGCCTTGCCATGCCCGACGCTGGCTTTGCCATGCCCGACGATGGCCTTGTCATGCCCGACGATGGCCTTGCTATGCCCGACGCTGGCCTTTTCATGTCCAACGATGGCCTTGCCATGCCCGACGATGGCCTTGCCATGCCCGACGCTGGCCATGCCATGCCCGACGATGGCCTTGCCATGCCCGACGCTGGCCATGCCATGCCCGACGATGGCCTTCCCATGCCCGACGATGGCCTTGCCATGTCCTAGAGTTGCCTTGTCATGACCTTGTCATGGCCGATGAAGGCCTCGACAAACCCGAGAGTGGCAATTTCATGCCCGACGATGGTCTTGTCATGCCCGACGAAGGCCTCACCATGTCCGAGAGTGGCATTGTCATGGCCTTGTCATGCCCGACGATGGCCTTGTCATGCCCGACGCTGGCCATGCCATGCCCGACGATGGCCTTGCCATGCCCCACGATGGACTTTTCATGCCCGACGATGGCCTTGTCATGCCCGACGATGGCCTTGCGATGCCCGACGCTGGCCTTTTCATGTCCAAGGATGGCCATGCCATGCCCGACGATGGCCTTGTCATGCCCGACGATGGCCTTGTCATGCCCGACGCTGGCCTTGCCATTTCCGAGAGTTGCCGTGTCATGCCTTTGTCATGCCCGACGATGGCCTTGCCATGCCCGACGCTAGCCTTGTCATGCCCGACGATAGCCTTGTCATGCCCGACAATGGCCTTGTCATGCCCGACGAAGGGCTTGTCATGCGCGACGATGGCCTTGTCATGCCCGACGATGACCTTGTCCTGCCCGACGATGGCCTTGCCATCCCGACGATTGCCTTACCATGCCCGACGACTGCCTTGCCATGCCCGACGCTGGCTTTGCCATGCCCGACGATGGCCTTGTCATGCCCGACGATGGCCTTGCTATGCCCGACGCTGGCCTTTTCATGTCCAACGATGGCCTTGCCATGCCCGACGATGGCCTTGTCATGCCCGACGATGGCCTTGTCATGCCCGACGATGGCCTTGTCCTGCCCGACGCTGGCCTTGCCATGTCCGAGAGTTGCCTTGTCATGCCCTTGTCATGCCCGACGATGGCCTTTCCATGCCCGACGGTGGCCTTGTCATGCCCGACGATGTCCTTGTCATGCCCGAAAATGGCCTTGTCATGCCCGACGATGGCCTTGTCATGCCCAACGACGGCCTTGTCCTGCCCGACGATGGCCTTACCATCCCGACGATTGCCTTACCATGCCCGACGACTGCCTTGCCATGCCCGACGCTGGCCTTGCCATGCCCGACGATGGCCTTGTCATGCCCGACGATGGCCTTGTCTTGCCCGACAATGGCCTTGTCATGCCCGACGAAGGGCTTGTCATGCCCGACGATGGCCTTGTCATGCCCGACGATGGCCTTGTCATGCCCGACGATGGCCTTGCCATCCCGACGATTGCCTTACCATGCCCGACGACTGCCTTGCCATGCCCGACGCTGGCCTTGCCATGCCCGACGATGGCCTTGTCATGCCCGATGATGGCCTTCTCATGCCCGACGATGGACTTTTCATGCCCGACGATGGCCTTGTCATGCCCGACGATGGCCTTGCTATGCCCGACGCTGGCCTTTTCATGTCCAACGATGGCCTTGCCATGCCCGACGATGGCCTTGTCATGCCCGACGATGGCCTTGTCATGCCCGACGATGGCCTTGTCATGCCCGACGCTGGCCTTGCCATGTCCGAGAGGTTCCTTGTCATGCCCTTGTCATGCCCGACGATGGCCTTTCCATGCCCGACGCTGGCCTTGTCATGCCCGACGATGTCCTTGTCATGCCCAAAAATGGCCTTGTCATGCCCGACGATGGCCTTGTCATGCCCGACGACGGCCTTGTCCTGCCCGACGATGGCCTTACCATGCCCGACGACTGCCTTGCCATGCCCGACATTGGCCTTTTCATGTCCAACGATGGCCTTGCTATGCCCGACGATGGCCTTTTCATGCCCGACGATGTCCTTGTCATGCCCGACGATGGCCTTGTCATGCCCTACGATGGCCTTGTCATGCCCGACGCTGGCCTTGGCATGTCCAAGAGTTGCCTTGTCATCGCGACGATTGCCTTACCATGCCCGACGACTGCCCAGCCATGCCCGACGCTGGCCTTGCCATGCCCGACGATGGCCTTGCCATGCCCAACGATGGCCTTGCCATGTCCTAGAGTTGCCTTGTCATGACCTTGTCATGGCCGATGAAGGCCTCGGCAAACCCGAGAGTGGCAATTTCATGCCCGACGATGGTCTTGTCATGCCCGACGAAGGCCTCACCATGTCCGAGAGTGGCATTGTCATAGCCTTGTCATGCCCGACGATGGCCTTGTCATGCCCGACGCTGGCCATGCCATGCCCGACGATGGCCTTGCCATGCCCCAGGATGGACTTTTCATGCCCGACGATGGCCTTGTAATGCCCGACGATGGCCTTGCGAATCCCGACGCTGGCCTTTTCATGTCCAAGGATGGCCTTGCCATGCCCGACGATGGTCTTGTCATGCCCGACGATAGCCTCGTCATGCCCGACGATGGCCTTGTCATGCCCGACGCTGACCTTGCCATTTCCGAGAGTTGCCTTGTCATGCCTTTGTCATGCCCGACGATGGCCTTGCCATGCCCGACGCTGGCCTTGTCATGCCCGACGATGGCCTTGTCATGCCCGACAATGGCCTTGTCATGCCCGACGAAAGGCTTGTCATGCCCGACGATGGCATTGTCATGCCCGACGATGGCCTTGTCCTGCCCGACGATGGCCTTGCCATCCCGACGATTGCCTTACCATGCCCGACAACTGCCTTGACATGCCCGACACTGGCCTTGCCATGCCCGACGATGGCCTTGTCATGCCCGATGATGGCCTTCTCATGCCCGACGATGGACTTTTCATGCCCGACGATGGCCTTGTCATGCCCGACGATGGCCTTGCCATGCCCGACGATGGCGTTGTCATGCCCGACGATGGCCTTGTCATGCATGACGATGGCCTTGTCATGCCCGACGCTGGCCTTGCCATGTCGAAGAGTTGCCTTGTCATCCCGACGATTGCCTTACCATGCCCGACGACTGCCTTGCCATGCATGACGCTGGCCTTGCCATGCCCGACGATGGCCTTGTCATGCCCGACGATGGCCTTGCCATGCCGGACGATGGACTTTTCATGCCCGACGATGACCTTGTCATGCCCGACGATGGCCTTGCCATGCCCGACGTTGGCCTTTTCATGTCCAACGATGGCCTTGCCATGCCCGACGATGGCCTTGTCATGCCCGACGCTGGCCTTGTCATGCCCGACGATGGCCTTGTCATGCCCGACGATGGCCTTGTCATGTCCGAGAGTTGCCTTGTCATGCCCTTGTGATGCCCGACGATGGCCTTGTCATGCCCGACGATGGCCTTGTCATGCCCGACGCTGGCCTTGGCATGTCCAAGAGTTGCCTTGTCATCGCGACGATTGCCTTACCATGCCCGACGATGGCCTTGCCATGCCCGACGATGGCCTTGCCATGCCCGACGATGGCCTTGCCATGCCCGACGATGGCCTTGTCATGCCCGACGATGGCCTTGCCATGTCCTAGAGTTGCCTTGTCATGACCTTGTCATGGCCGATGAAGGCCTCGGCAAACCCGAGAGTGGCAATTTCATGCCCGACGATGGTCTTGTCATGCCCGACGAAGGCCTCACCATGTCCGAGAGTGGCATTGTCATGGCCTTGTCATGCCCGACGATGGCCTTGCCATGCCCGACGCTGGCCATGCCATGCCCGACGATGGCCTTGCCATGCACCACTATGGACTTTTCATGCCCGACGATGGCCTTGTCATGCCCGACGATGGCCTTGCCATGCCCGACGCTGGCCATGCCATGCCCGACGATGGCCATGCCATGCCCGACGATGGCCTTGCCATGCCCGACGATGGCCTTGTCATGCCCGACGATGGCCTTGTCATGCCCGACGATGGCCTTGTCATGCCCGACGCTGGCCTTGCCATTTCCGAGAGTTGCCTTGTCATGCCTTTCTCATGCCCGACGATGGCCTTGCCATGCCCGACGCTGGCCTTGTCATGCCCGACGATGGCCTTGTCATGCCCGACGAAGGGCTTGTCATGCCCGACGATGGCCTTGTCCTGCCCGACGATGGCCTTACCATCCCGACGATTGCCTTGCCATGTCCTAGAGTTGCCTTGTGATGCCCGACGCTGGCCTTGCCATGCCCGACGATGGCCTTGCCATGCCCGACGATGGCCTTGCCATGCCCGACGATGGCCTTGTCATGCCCGACGATGGCCTTGCCATGTCCTAGAGTTGCCTTGTCATGACCTTGTCATGGCCGATGAAGGCCTCGGCAAACCCGAGAGTGGCAATTTCATGCCCGACGATGGTCTTGTCATGCCCGACGAAGGCCTCACCATGTCCGAGAGTGGCATTGTCATGGCCTTGTCATGCCCGACGATGGCCTTGCCATGCCCGACGCTGGCCATGCCATGCCCGACGATGGCCTTGCCATGCACCACGATGGACTTTTCATGCCCGACGATGGCCTTGTCATGCCCGACGATGGCCTTGCCATGCCCGACGCTGGCCATGCCATGCCCGACGATGGCCATGCCATGCCCGACGATGGCCTTGCCATGCCCGATGATGGCCTTGTCATGCCCGACGATGGCCTTGTCATGCCCGACGATGGCCTTGTCATGCCCGACGCTGGCCTTGCCATTTCCGAGAGTTGCCTTGTCATGCCTTTCTCATGCCCGACGATGGCCTTGCCATGCCCGACGCTGGCCTTGTCATGCCCGACGATGGCCTTGTCATGCCCGACGAAGGGCTTGTCATGCCCGACGATGGCCTTGTCCTGCCCGACGATGGCCTTGCCATCCCGACGATTGCCTTACCATGCCCGACGACTGCCTTGCCATGCCCAACGCTGGCCTTGCCATGCCCGACGATGGCCTTGTCATGCCCGATGATGGCCTTCTCATGCCCGACGATGGACTTTTCATGCCCGACGATGGCCTTGTCATGCCCGACGATGGCCTTGCTATGCCCGACGCTGGCCTTTTCATGTCCAACGATGGCCTTGCCATGCCCGACGATGGCCTTCTCATGCCCGACGATGGCCTTGTCATGCCTGACGATGGCCTTGTCATGCCCGACGCTGGCCTTGCCATGTCGAAGAGTTGCCTTGTCATCCCGACGATTGCCTTACCATGCCCGACGACTGCCTTGCCATGCATGACGCTGGCCTTGCCATGCCCGACGATGGCCTTGTCATGCCTGACGATGGCCTTGGCATGCCGGACGATGGACTTTTCATGCCCGACGATGACCTTGTCATGCCCGACGATGGCCTTGCTATGCCCGACGCTGGCCTTTTCATGTCCAACGATGGCCATGCCATGCCCGACGATTGCCTTGTCATGCCCGACGCTGGCCTTGTCATGCCCGACGATGGCCTTGTCATGCCCGACGATGGCCTTGTCATGTCCGAGAGTTGCCTTGTCATGCCCTTGTGATGCCCGACGATGGCCTTGTCATGCCCGACGCTGGCCTTGCCATGTACGAGAGTTGCCTTGTCATGCCTTTGTCATGTCCGACGATGGTCTTGCCATCCCCGAAGATGGCCTTGTCAAGCTTGACGATGGCCTTGTCATGCCCGACGACGGCCTTGTCATACCCTACGCTGGCCTTGCCATGTCCGAGAGTTGCCTTGTCATGACCTTGTCATGCCCGACGCTGGCCTTGTCATGCCCGACGAAGGCGTCGCCATGTCCGAGAGCGGCATTGTCATGGCCTTGTCTAGCGTGACAATGGCCTTGCCATGCACGACGCTGGCCTTGTCATGGCCGACGCTGGCCTTGTCATGCCCGAAGATGGCCTTGTCATGCTCGACGCTTGCATTGACATGCCCTTTTTGATGCCCCACGATGCCCTCACCATGCCCGACACTGGCCTTGTCATGTCCGACGATGGCCTTCTCATGCCCGACGATGGCCTTGTCATGCCGAAGATGGCCTTGTCATGCCCAACAATGGTCTTGTCATGCCCGACGATGGCCTTGTCATGCCCCACAATGGCCTTGTCATGCCCGACGATGGCGTTGTCATGCCCGACGATGGCCTTGTTATGCCCGACGCTAGCCTTTTCATGTCCGACGATGGTCTTGCCATGCCCGAAGATGGCCTGGTCATGCCTGACGATGGCCTTGTCATGCCCGACGAAGGCCTTGCCATGCTTGACGATGGGCTTGCCATGTCCGAGAGTTGCCTCGTCATGACCTTGTCATGCCCGACGATGGCCTTGCCATGCCCGACGCTGACCTTGTCATGCCCGACGATGGCCTTGCTATGCCCGACGATGGCCTTGCCATGCCTTACGATGGGCTTGCCATGTCCGAGAGTTGCCTTGTCATGCCCTTGTGATGCCCGACGATGGCCTTGTCATGCCCGACGCTGGCCTTGCCATGTACGAGAGTTGCCTTGTCATGCCTTTGTCATGTCCGACGATGGTCTTGCCATCCCCGAAGATGGCCTTGTCAAGCTTGACGATGGCCTTGTCATGCCCGACGACGGCCTTGTCATACCCTACGCTGGCCTTGCCATGTCCGAGAGTTGCCTTGTCATGACCTTGTCATGCCCGACGCTGGCCTTGTCATGCCCGACGAAGGCGTCGCCATGTCCGAGAGTGGCATTGTCATGGCCTTGTCTAGCGTGACGATGGCCTTGCCATGCACGACGCTGGCCTTGTCATGGCCGACGCTGGCCTTGTCATGCCCGAAGATGGCCTTGTCATGCTCGACGCTTGCATTGACATGCCCTTTTTGATGCCCCACGATGCCCTCACCATGCCCGACGCTGGCCTTGTCATGTCCGACGATGGCCTTCTCATGCCCGACGATGGCCTTGTCATGCCGAAGATGGCCTTGTCATGCCCGACAATGGTCTTGTCATGCCCGACGATGGCCTTGTCATGCCCCACAATGGCCTTGTCATGCCCGACGATGGCGTTGTCATGCCCGACGATGGCCTTGTTATGCCCGACGCTAGCCTTTTCATGTCCGACGATGGTCTTGCCATGCCCGAAGATGGCCTGGTCATCCCTGATGATGGCCTTGTCATGCCCGACGATGGCCTTGCCATGCTTGACGATGGGCTTGCCATGTCCGAGAGTTGCCTCGTCATGACCTTGTTATGCCCGACGATGGCCTTGCCATGCCCGACGCTGACCTTGTCATGCCCGACGATGGCCTTGCCATGCCCGACGATGGCCTTGCCATGCCTTACGATGGGCTTGCCATGTCCGAGAGTTGCCTTGTCATGACCTTGTAATGACGATGGCCTCGCCAAGCCCGAGAGTGGCATTTTCATTCCCGACGCGGGCCTTGTCATGCCCGACGAAGGCGTCGCCATGTCCGAGAGTGGCATTGTCATGGCCTTGTCAAGAGCGACGATGGCCTTGCCATGCCCATTGGTGGCCTTGTCATGCCCGACGCTCGCCTTGTCATGCCCGATGATGGCCTTGTCATGCTTGACGCTGGCATTGACATGCCCTTTTTGTTGCCCACCGATGGCCTTGCCATGCCCGACGCTGGCATTGTCATATCCGACGATGGCCTTGTCATGCCCGACGATGACCTTGTCATGCCCGAAGATGGCCTTGTCATGCCCGACGATGGCCTTGCCATGCCCAACGCTGGCCTTGCCATGTCGGACGATGGCCTTGTTAGGCCCGACGCTGGCCTTGTCATGCCCAACGATTTCCTTGTCTTGCCCGACGATGGCCTTGTCATTCCCGACGATGGCCTTGTCATGCCCCACAATGGCCTTGTCATGCCCGATGATTGCCTTGTCATGCCCATTGCCCGACGATGGCCTTGTAATCCCAAACGATAGCCTTGTGATGCCCGACGATGGCCTTGTCATGCCTAACGATGGCCTTGTCATGTCCGACGATGGCCTTGTCATGCCCGACGAAGGGCTTGTCATGCCCGATAATGGCCTTGTCATGCCCGACGATGGCCTTCTCATGCCCGACGATTGCCTTGCAATGCCCGACGCTGGCCTTGCCATGTCCGAGAGTTGTCTTGTCATGCCCGACGATGATCTTCCCATGCCTTACGCTGGCCTTGTCATGCCTAACGATGGCCTTGCCGTGCCCGACGATGGCTTTTACATGCCCAACGATGGCCTTGCCAAGTCCGAGAGTTGCCTTGTCATGACCTTGTCATGCCCGACGATGGCCTCGCCATGCCCGACGATGGCATTGTCATGTCCGACGATAGCCTTGTCATGCCCGACGATGGCCTTGTCATGCCCGACGAGGGCCTTGTCATGCCCGACGACGGCCTTGTCCTGCCCGACGATGGCCTTACCATCCCGACGATTGCCTTACCACGTCCGACGACTGGCTTGCCATGCCCGACGCTGGCCTTGCCATGCCCGACGATGGCCTTGTCATGCCCGACGATGGCCTTGTCATGCCCGACGATGGCCTTGTCATGCCCGACGCTGGCCTTGCCATTTCCGAGAGTTGCCTTGTCATGCCTTTGTCATGCCCGACGATGGCCTTGCCATGCCCGACGCTGGCCTTGTCATGCCCGACGATGGCCTTGTCATGCCCGACAATGGCCTTGTCATGCCCGACGAAGGGCTTGTCATGCCCGACGATGGCCTTGTCCTGCCCGACGATGGCCTTGCCATCCCGACGATTGCCTTACCATGCCCAACGACTGCCTTGCCATGCCCAACGCTGGCCTTGACATGCCCGATGATGGCCTTGTCATGCCCGATGATGGCCTTCTCATGCCCGACGATGGACTTTTCATGCCCGACGATGGCCTTGTCATGCCCGACGATGGCCTTGCTATGCCCGACGCTGGCCTTTTCATGTCCAACGATGGGCTTGCCATGCCCGACGATGGCCTTGTCATGCCCGACGATGGCCTTGTCATGCCTGACGATGGCCTTGTCATGCCCGACGCTGGCCTTGCAATGTCGAAGAGTTGCCTTGTCATCACGACGATTGCCTTACCATGCCCGACGACTGCCTTGCCATGCATGACGCTGGCCTTGCCATGCCCGACGATGGCCTTGTCATGCCCGACGATGGCCTTGCCATGCCGGACGATGGACTTTTCATGCCCGACGATGACCTTGTCATGCCCGACGATGGCCTTGCTATGCCCGACGCTGGCCTTTTAATGTCCAACGATGGCCTTGCCATGCCCGACGATTGCCTTGTCATGCCCGACGCTGGCCTTGTCATGCCCGACGATGGCCTTGTCATGGCCGATGATGGCCTTGTCATGTCCGAGAGTTGCCTTGTCATGCCCTTGTGATGCCCGACGATGGCCTTGTCATGCCCGACGCTGGCCTTGCCATGTACGAGAGTTGCCTTGTCATGCCTTTGTCATGTCCGACGATGGTCTTGCCATCCCCGAAGATGGCCTTGTCAAGCTTGACGATGGCCTTGTCATGCCCGACGACGGCCTTGTCATACCCTACGCTGGCCTTGCCATGTCCGAAAGTTGCCTTGTCATGACCTTGTCATGCCCGACGCTAGCCTTGTCATGCCCGACGAAGGCGTCGCCATGTCCGAGAGTGGCATTGTCATGGCCTTGTCTAGCGTGACGATGGCCTTGCCATGCACGACGCTGGCCTCGCCATGTCCGAGAGTGGCATTGTCATGGCCTTGGCATGCCCGACGATGGCCTTTTCATGCCCGACGATGGCCTTTTCATGCTCGATGATGGCCTTTTCATGCCCGACGATAGCCTTGTCATGCCCGACGATGGCCTTGCTATGCCTGACGCTAACCTTTTCATGTCCGACGATGGTCTTGCCATGCCCGAAGATGGCCTTGTCATGCCTGACGATGGCCTTGTCATGCCCGACGATGACCTTGCCATGCCGGACGATGGACTTTTCATGCCCGACGATGACCTTGTCATGCCCGACGATGGCCTTGCTATGCCCGACGCTGGCCTTTTAATGTCCAACGATGGCCTTGCCATGCCCGACGATTGCCTTGTCATGCCCGACGCTGGCCTTGTCATGGCCGATGATGGCCTTGTCATGTCCGAGAGTTGCCTTGTCATGCCCTTGTGATGCCCGACGATGGCCTTGTCATGCCCGACGCTGGCCTTGCCATGTACGAGAGTTGCCTTGTCATGCCTTTGTCATGTCCGACGATGGTCTTGCCATCCCCGAAGATGGCCTTGTCAAGCTTGACGATGGCCTTGTCATGCCCGACGACGGCCTTGTCATACCCTACGCTGGCCTTGCCATGTCCGAAAGTTGCCTTGTCATGACCTTGTCATGCCCGACGCTGGCCTTGTCATGCCCGACGAAGGCGTCGCCATGTCCGAGAGTGGCATTGTCATGGCCTTGTCTAGCGTGACGATGGCCTTGCCATGCACGACGCTGGCCTCGCCATGTCCGAGAGTGGCATTGTCATGGCCTTGGCATGCCCGACGATGGCCTTTTCATGCCCGACGATGGCCTTTTCATGCTCGATGATGGCCTTTTCATGCCCGACGATAGCCTTGTCATGCCCGACGATGGCCTTGCTATGCCTGACGCTAACCTTTTCATGTCCGACGATGGTCTTGCCATGCCCGAAGATGGCCTTGTCATGCCTGACGATGGCCTTGTCATGCCCGACGATGGCCTTGCCATGCTTGACGATGGGCTTGCCATGTCCGAGAGTTGCCTCGTCATGGCCTTGTCAAGCCTGACGATGGCCTTGTCATGCCCGACGATGGCCTTGTCATGCCCGACGATTGCCTTGCCATGCTTGACGCTGGCCTTGCCATGCCCGACAATGGTCTTGTCATGACCGACGATGGCCTTGCCATGCCCGACGCTGGCCTTGTCATGCCCGACGATGGCGTTGTCATGCCCGACGATGGCCTTGTTATGCCCGACGCTAGCCTTTTCATGTCCGACGATGGTCTTGCCATGCCCGAAGATGGCCTGGTCATGCCCGACGATGGCCTTGTCATGCCCGACGATGGCCTTGCCATGCTTGACGATGGGCTTGCCATGTCCGAGAGTTGCCTCGTCATGACCTTGTCATGCCCCACGATGGCCTTGCCATGCCCGACGCTGGCCTTGTCATGCCCGACGATGGCCTTGCTATGCCCGACGATGGCCTTGCCATGCCTTACGATGGGCTTGCCATGTCCGAGAGTTGCCTTGTCATGACCTTGTAATGACGATGGCCTCGCCATGCCCGAGAGTGGCATTTTCATTCCCGACGCGGGTCTTGTCATGCCCGACGAAGGCGTCGCCATGTCCGAGAGTGGCATTGTCATGGCCTTGTCAATAGCGACGATGACCTTTCCATGCCCATTGCTGGCCTTGTCATGCCCGACGCTCGCCTTGTCATGCCCGATGATGGCCTTGTCATGCTTGACGCTGGCATTGACATGCCCTTTTTGATGCCCACCAATGGCCTTGCCATGCCCGACGCTGGCATTGTCATATCCGACGATGGCCTTGTCATGCCCGACGATGACCTTGTCATGCCCGAAGATGGCCTTGTCATGCCCGACGACGGCCTTGCCATGCCCAACGCTGGCCTTGCCAAGTCGGACGATGGCCTTGTCAGGCCCGACGCTGGCCTTGTCATGCCCAACGATTTCCTTGTCTTGCCCGACGATGGCCTTGTCATTCCCGACGATGGTCTTGTCATGCCCCACAATGGCCTTGTCATGCCCGATGATTACCTTGTCATGCCCATTGCCCGACGATGGCCTTGTAATCCCAAACGATAGCCTTGTGATGCCCGACGATGGCCTTGTCATGCCAAACGATGGCCTTGTCATGTCCGACGATGGCCTTGTCATGCCCGACGAAGGGCTTGTCATGCCCGATGATGGCCTTGTCATGCCCGACGATGGCCTTCTCATTCCCGACGATTGCCTTGCCATGCCCGACGCTGGACTTGCCATGTCCGAGAGTTGTCTTGTCATGCCCTTGTCATGCCCGACCATGGCCTTCCCATGCCTTACGTTGGCCTTGTCATGCCTAACGATGGCCTTGCCGTGCCCGACGATGGCTTTTACATGCCCGACGATGGCCTTGCCAAGTCCGAGAGTTGCCTTGTCATGACCTTGTCATGCCCGACGATGGCCTCGCCATGCCCGACGATGGCATTGTCATGTCCGACGATAGCCTTGTCATGCCCGACGATGGCCTTGTCTTGCCCGACGATGGCCTTGTCATGCCCGACGATGGCCTTGCTATGCCCGAAGCTGGCCTTTTCATGTCCAACGATGGCCTTGCCATGCCCGACGATTGCCTTGTCATGCCCGACGATGGCCTTGTCATGCCGGACGATGGCCTTGTCATGCCCGACGATGGCCTTGTCATGCCCGACGATGGCCTTGTCATGCCCGACGCTGGCCTTGCCATGTCCAAGAGTTGCCTTGTCATCCCGACGATTACCTTACCACGCCCGACGACTGCCTTGCCATGCCCGACGCTGGCCATGCCATGCCCGAAGATGGCCTTGCCATGCCCCACGATAGACTTTTCATGCCCGACGATGGCCTTGTCATGCCCGACGATGGCCTTGTTATGCCCGACGCTAGCCTTTTCATGTCCAACGATGGCCTTTCCATGCCCGACGATGGCCTTATCATGCCCGACGATGGCCTTGTCAAGCCCGACGATGGCCTTGTCATGCCCGACGCAGGCCTTGCCATGTCCGAGAGTTGCCTTGTCATGCCCTTGTCATGCCCGACGCTGGCCTTGTCATGCCCGACGATGTCCTTGTCATGCCCGACGCTGGCCTTGTCATGCCCGACGATGGCCTTGTCATGCCCGACGATGGCCTTGTCATGTCCGAGAGTTGCCTTGTCATGCCCTTGTGATGCCCGACGATGGCCTTGTCATGCCCGACGCTGGCCTTGCCATGTACGAGAGTTGCCTTGTCATGCCTTTGTCATGTCCGACGATGGTCTTGCCATCCCCGAAGATGGCCTTGTCAAGCTTGACGATGGCCTTGTCATGCCCGACGACGGCCTTGTCATACCCTACGCTGGCCTTGCCATGTCCGAGAGTTGCCTTGTCATGACCTTGTCATGCCCGACGCTGGCCTTGTCATGCCCGACGAAGGCGTCGCCATGTCCGAGAGCGGCATTGTCATGGCCTTGTCTAGCGTGACAATGGCCTTGCCATGCACGACGCTGGCCTTGTCATGGCCGACGCTGGCCTTGTCATGCCCGAAGATGGCCTTGTCATGCTCGACGCTTGCATTGACATGCCCTTTTTGATGCCCCACGATGCCCTCACCATGCCCGACACTGGCCTTGTCATGTCCGACGATGGCCTTCTCATGCCCGACGATGGCCTTGTCATGCCGAAGATGGCCTTGTCATGCCCAACAATGGTCTTGTCATGCCCGACGATGGCCTTGTCATGCCCCACAATGGCCTTGTCATGCCCGACGATGGCGTTGTCATGCCCGACGATGGCCTTGTTATGCCCGACGCTAGCCTTTTCATGTCCGACGATGGTCTTGCCATGCCCGAAGATGGCCTGGTCATGCCTGACGATGGCCTTGTCATGCCCGACGAAGGCCTTGCCATGCTTGACGATGGGCTTGCCATGTCCGAGAGTTGCCTCGTCATGACCTTGTCATGCCCGACGATGGCCTTGCCATGCCCGACGCTGACCTTGTCATGCCCGACGATGGCCTTGCTATGCCCGACGATGGCCTTGCCATGCCTTACGATGGGCTTGCCATGTCCGAGAGTTGCCTTGTCATGCCCTTGTGATGCCCGACGATGGCCTTGTCATGCCCGACGCTGGCCTTGCCATGTACGAGAGTTGCCTTGTCATGCCTTTGTCATGTCCGACGATGGTCTTGCCATCCCCGAAGATGGCCTTGTCAAGCTTGACGATGGCCTTGTCATGCCCGACGACGGCCTTGTCATACCCTACGCTGGCCTTGCCATGTCCGAGAGTTGCCTTGTCATGAACTTGTCATGCCCGACGCTGGCCTTGTCATGCCCGACGAAGGCGTCGCCATGTCCGAGAGTGGCATTGTCATGGCCTTGTCTAGCGTGACGATGGCCTTGCCATGCACGACGCTGGCCTTGTCATGGCCGACGCTGGCCTTGTCATGCCCGAAGATGGCCTTGTCATGCTCGACGCTTGCATTGACATGCCCTTTTTGATGCCCCACGATGCCCTCACCATGCCCGACGCTG
The DNA here is from genome assembly GCA_033239125.1 of Fagopyrum homotropicum. Lineage (NCBI taxonomy): Eukaryota > Viridiplantae > Streptophyta > Magnoliopsida > Caryophyllales > Polygonaceae > Fagopyrum > Fagopyrum homotropicum. The sequence continues at coordinate 74,348,645 of BSWB01000007.1, forward strand.
GCCTTGTCATGTCCGACGATGGCCTTCTCATGCCCGACGATGGCCTTGTCATGCCGAAGATGGCCTTGTCATGCCCGACAATGGTCTTGTCATGCCCGACGATGGCCTTGTCATGCCCCACAATGGCCTTGTCATGCCCGACGATGGCGTTGTCATGCCCGACGATGGCCTTGTTATGCCCGACGCTAGCCTTTTCATGTCCGACGATGGTCTTGCCATGCCCGAAGATGGCCTGGTCATCCCTGATGATGGCCTTGTCATGCCCGACGATGGCCTTGCCATGCTTGATGATGGGCTTGCCATGTCCGAGAGTTGCCTCGTCATGACCTTGTTATGCCCGACGATGGCCTTGCCATGCCCGACGCTGACCTTGTCATGCCCGACGATGGCCTTGCCATGCCCGACGATGGCCTTGCCATGCCTTACGATGGGCTTGCCATGTCCGAGAGTTGCCTTGTCATGACCTTGTAATGACGATGGCCTCGCCAAGCCCGAGAGTGGCATTTTCATTCCCGACGCGGGCCTTGTCATGCCCGACGAAGGCGTCGCCATGTCCGAGAGTGGCATTGTCATGGCCTTGTCAAGAGCGACGATGGCCTTGCCATGCCCATTGGTGGCCTTGTCATGCCCGACGCTCGCCTTGTCATGCCCGATGATGGCCTTGTCATGCTTGACGCTGGCATTGACATGCCCTTTTTGTTGCCCACCGATGGCCTTGCCATGCCCGACGCTGGCATTGTCATATCCGACGATGGCCTTGTCATGCCCGACGATGACCTTGTCATGCCCGAAGACGGCCTTGTCATGCCCGACGATGGCCTTGCCATGCCCAACGCTGGCCTTGCCATGTCGGACGATGGCCTTGTTAGGCCCGACGCTGGCCTTGTCATGCCCAACGATTTCCTTGTCTTGCCCGACGATGGCCTTGTCATTCCCGACGATGGCCTTGTCATGCCCCACAATGGCCTTGTCATGCCCGATGATTGCCTTGTCATGCCCATTGCCCGACGATGGCCTTGTAATCCCAAACGATAGCCTTGTGATGCCCGACGATGGCCTTGTCATGCCTAACGATGGCCTTGTCATGTCCGACGATGGCCTTGTCATGCCCGACGAAGGGCTTGTCATGCCCGATAATGGCCTTGTCATGCCCGACGATGGCCTTCTCATGCCCGACGATTGCCTTGCAATGCCCGACGCTGGCCTTGCCATGTCCGAGAGTTGTCTTGTCATGCCCGACGATGATCTTCCCATGCCTTACGCTGGCCTTGTCATGCCTAACGATGGCCTTGCCGTGCCCGACGATGGCTTTTACATGCCCAACGATGGCCTTGCCAAGTCCGAGAGTTGCCTTGTCATGACCTTGTCATGCCCGACGATGGCCTCGCCATGCCCGACGATGGCATTGTCATGTCCGACGATAGCCTTGTCATGCCCGACGATGGCCTTGTCATGCCCGACGAGGGCCTTGTCATGCCCGACGACGGCCTTGTCCTGCCCGACGATGGCCTTACCATCCCGACGATTGCCTTACCACGTCCGACGACTGGCTTGCCATGCCCGACGCTGGCCTTGCCATGCCCGACGATGGCCTTGTCATGCCCGACGATGGCCTTGTCATGCCCGACGATGGCCTTGTCATGCCCGACGCTGGCCTTGCCATTTCCGAGAGTTGCCTTGTCATGCCTTTGTCATGCCCGACGATGGCCTTGCCATGCCCGACGCTGGCCTTGTCATGCCCGACGATGGCCTTGTCATGCCCGACAATGGCCTTGTCATGCCCGACGAAGGGCTTGTCATGCCCGACGATGGCCTTGTCCTGCCCGACGATGGCCTTGCCATCCCGACGATTGCCTTACCATGCCCAACGACTGCCTTGCCATGTCCAACGCTGGCCTTGACATGCCCGACGATGGCCTTGTCATGCCCGATGATGGCCTTCTCATGCCCGACGATGGACTTTTCATGCCCGACGATGGCCTTGTCATGCCCGACGATGGCCTTGCTATGCCCGACGCTGGCCTTTTCATGTCCAACGATGGGCTTGCCATGCCCGACGATGGCCTTATCATGCCCGACGATGGCCTTGTCATGCCTGACGATGGCCTTGTCATGCCCGACGCTGGCCTTGCAATGTCGAAGAGTTGCCTTGTCATCACGACGATTGCCTTACCATGCCCGACGACTGCCTTGCCATGCATGACGCTGGCCTTGCCATGCCCGACGATGGCCTTGTCATGCCCGACGATGGCCTTGCCATGCCGGACGATGGACTTTTCATGCCCGACGATGACCTTGTCATGCCCGACGATGGCCTTGCTATGCCCGACGCTGGCCTTTTAATGTCCAACGATGGCCTTGCCATGCCCGACGATTGCCTTGTCATGCCCGACGCTGGCCTTGTCATGCCCGACGATGGCCTTGTCATGGCCGATGATGGCCTTGTCATGTCCGAGAGTTGCCTTGTCATGCCCTTGTGATGCCCGACGATGGCCTTGTCATGCCCGACGCTGGCCTTGCCATGTACGAGAGTTGCCTTGTCATGCCTTTGTCATGTCCGACGATGGTCTTGCCATCCCCGAAGATGGCCTTGTCAAGCTTGACGATGGCCTTGTCATGCCCGACGACGGCCTTGTCATACCCTACGCTGGCCTTGCCATGTCCGAAAGTTGCCTTGTCATGACCTTGTCATGCCCGACGCTGGCCTTGTCATGCCCGACGAAGGCGTCGCCATGTCCGAGAGTGGCATTGTCATGGCCTTGTCTAGCGTGACGATGGCCTTGCCATGCACGACGCTGGCCTCGCCATGTCCGAGAGTGGCATTGTCATGGCCTTGGCATGCCCGACGATGGCCTTTTCATGCCCGACGATGGCCTTTTCATGCTCGATGATGGCCTTTTCATGCCCGACGATAGCCTTGTCATGCCCGACGATGGCCTTGCTATGCCTGACGCTAACCTTTTCATGTCCGACGATGGTCTTGCCATGCCCGAAGATGGCCTTGTCATGCCTGACGATGGCCTTGTCATGCCCGACGATGGCCTTGCCATGCTTGACGATGGGCTTGCCATGTCCGAGAGTTGCCTCGTCATGGCCTTGTCAAGCCTGACGATGGCCTTGTCATGCCCGACGATGGCCTTGTCATGCCCGACGATTGCCTTGCCATGCTTGACGCTGGCCTTGCCATGCCCGACAATGGTCTTGTCATGACCGACGATGGCCTTGCCATGCCCGACGCTGGCCTTGTCATGCCCGACGATGGCGTTGTCATGCCCGACGATGGCCTTGTTATGCCCGACGCTAGCCTTTTCATGTCCGACGATGGTCTTGCCATGCCCGAAGATGGCCTGGTCATGCCCGACGATGGCCTTGTCATGCCCGACGATGGCCTTGCCATGCTTGACGATGGGCTTGCCATGTCCGAGAGTTGCCTCGTCATGACCTTGTCATGCCCCACGATGGCCTTGCCATGCCCGACGCTGGCCTTGTCATGCCCGACGATGGCCTTGCTATGCCCGACGATGGCCTTGCCATGCCTTACGATGGGCTTGCCATGTCCGAGAGTTGCCTTGTCATGACCTTGTAATGACGATGGCCTCGCCATGCCCGAGAGTGGCATTTTCATTCCCGACGCGGGTCTTGTCATGCCCGACGAAGGCGTCGCCATGTCCGAGAGTGGCATTGTCATGGCCTTGTCAATAGCGACGATGACCTTTCCATGCCCATTGCTGGCCTTGTCATGCCCGACGCTCGCCTTGTCATGCCCGATGATGGCCTTGTCATGCTTGACGCTGGCATTGACATGCCCTTTTTGATGCCCACCAATGGCCTTGCCATGCCCGACGCTGGCATTGTCATATCCGACGATGGCCTTGTCATGCCCGACGATGACCTTGTCATGCCCGAAGATGGCCTTGTCATGCCCGACGACGGCCTTGCCATGCCCAACGCTGGCCTTGCCAAGTCGGACGATGGCCTTGTCAGGCCCGACGCTGGCCTTGTCATGCCCAACGATTTCCTTGTCTTGCCCGACGATGGCCTTGTCATTCCCGACGATGGTCTTGTCATGCCCCACAATGGCCTTGTCATGCCCGATGATTGCCTTGTCATGCCCATTGCCCGACGATGGCCTTGTAATCCCAAACGATAGCCTTGTGATGCCCGACGATGGCCTTGTCATGCCAAACGATGGCCTTGTCATGTCCGACGATGGCCTTGTCATGCCCGACGAAGGGCTTGTCATGCCCGATGATGGCCTTGTCATGCCCGACGATGGCCTTCTCATTCCCGACGATTGCCTTGCCATGCCCGACGCTGGACTTGCCATGTCCGAGAGTTGTCTTGTCATGCCCTTGTCATGCCCGACCATGGCCTTCCCATGCCTTACGTTGGCCTTGTCATGCCTAACGATGGCCTTGCCGTGCCCGACGATGGCTTTTACATGCCCGACGATGGCCTTGCCAAGTCCGAGAGTTGCCTTGTCATGACCTTGTCATGCCCGACGATGGCCTCGCCATGCCCGACGATGGCATTGTCATGTCCGACGATAGCCTTGTCATGCCCGACGATGGCCTTGTCTTGCCCGACGATGGCCTTGTCATGCCCGACGATGGCCTTGCTATGCCCGAAGCTGGCCTTTTCATGTCCAACGATGGCCTTGCCATGCCCGACGATTGCCTTGTCATGCCCGACGATGGCCTTGTCATGCCGGACGATGGCCTTGTCATGCCCGACGATGGCCTTGTCATGCCCGACGATGGCCTTGTCATGCCCGACGCTGGCCTTGCCATGTCCAAGAGTTGCCTTGTCATCCCGGCGATTACCTTACCACGCCCGACGACTGCCTTGCCATGCCCGACGCTGGCCATGCCATGCCCGAAGATGGCCTTGCCATGCCCCACGATAGACTTTTCATGCCCGACGATGGCCTTGTCATGCCCGACGATGGCCTTGTTATGCCCGACGCTAGCCTTTTCATGTCCAACGATGGCCTTTCCATGCCCGACGATGGCCTTATCATGCCCGACGATGGCCTTGTCAAGCCCGACGATGGCCTTGTCATGCCCGACGCAGGCCTTGCCATGTCCGAGAGTTGCCTTGTCATGCCCTTGTCATGCCCGACGCTGGCCTTGTCATGCCCGACGATGTCCTTGTCATGCCCGAAAATGGCCTTGTCATGCCCGACGATGGCCTTGTCATGCCCGACGACGGCCTTGTCTTGCCCGACGATGGCCTTACCATCCCGACGATTGCCTTACTATGCCCGACGACTGCCTTGCCATGCCCGACGCTGGCCTTGCCATGCCCGACTATGGCCTTGTCATGCCCGAGGATGGCCTTCTCATGCCCGACGATGGACTTTTCATGCCCGACGATGGCCTTGTCATGCCCGACGATGGCCTTGCTATGCCCGAAGCTTGCCTTTTCATGTCCAACGATGGCCTTGGCATACCCGACGATTGCCTTGTCATGCCCGACGATGGCCTTGTCATGCCCGACGATGGCCTTGTCATGCCCGACGACGGCCTTGTCATGCCCGACGATGGCCTTGTCATGCCCGACGCTGGCCTTGCCATGCCCGACGACTGCCTTGCCATGCCCGACGCTGGCCTTGCCATGCCCGACGATGGCCTTGTCATGCCCGATGATGGCCTTCTCATGCCCGACGATGGACTTTTCATGCCCAACAATGGCCTTGTCATGCCCGACGATGGCCTTGCTATACCCGACGTTGGCCTTTTCATGTCCAACGATGGCCTTGCCATGCCCGACGATGGCCTTGTCATGCCCGACGATGGCCTTGTCATGCCCGACGATGGCCTTGTCATCCCCAACGATGGCCTTGTCATGCCCGACGCTGGCCTTGGCATGTCCAAGAGTTGCCTTGTCATCGCGACGATTGCCTTACCATGCCCGACGACTGCCTTGCCATGCCCGACGCTGGCCTTGCCATGACCGACGATGGCCTTGCCATGCCCGACGATGGCCTTGCCATGTCCTATAGTTGCCTTGTCATGACCTTGTCATGGCCGATGAAGGCCTCGGCAAACCCGAGAGTGGCAATTTCATGCCCGACGATGGTCTTGTCATGCCCGACGAAGGCCTCACCATGTCCGAGAGTGGCATTGTCATGGCCTTGTCATGCCCGACGATGGCCTTGTCATGCCCCACAATGGCCTTGTCATGCCCGATGATTGCCTTGTCATGCCCATTGCCCGACGATGGCCTTGTAATCCCAATCGATAGCCTTGTGATGCCCGACGATGGCCTTGTCATGCCAAACGATGGCCTTGTCATGCCCGACGCTGGCCTTGCCATGTCCGAGAGTTGCCTTGTCTTGCCCTTGTCATGCCCGACGATGGCCTTTCCATGCCCGACGCTGGCCTTGTCATGCCCGACGATGGCCTTGTCATGCCCGACGATGGCCTTGTCATGCCCGACGACGGCCTTGTCATGCCCGACGATGGCCTTGTCATGCCCGACGCTGGCCTTGCCATGCCCGACGACTGCCTTGCCATGCCCGACGCTGGCCTTGCCATGCCCGACGATGGCCTTGTCATGCCCGATGATGGCCTTCTCATGCCCGACGATGGACTTTTCATGCCCAACAATGGCCTTGTCATGCCCGACGATGGCCTTGCTATACCCGACGTTGGCCTTTTCATGTCCAACGATGGCCTTGCCATGCCCGACGATGGCCTTGTCATGCCCGACGATGGCCTTGTCATGCCCGACGATGGCCTTGTCATCCCCAACGATGGCCTTGTCATGCCCGACGCTGGCCTTGGCATGTCCAAGAGTTGCCTTGTCATCGCGACGATTGCCTTACCATGCCCGACGACTGCCTTGCCATGCCCGACGCTGGCCTTGCCATGACCGACGATGGCCTTGCCATGCCCGACGATGGCCTTGCCATGTCCTATAGTTGCCTTGTCATGACCTTGTCATGGCCGATGAAGGCCTCGGCAAACCCGAGAGTGGCAATTTCATGCCCGACGATGGTCTTGTCATGCCCGACGAAGGCCTCACCATGTCCGAGAGTGGCATTGTCATGGCCTTGTCATGCCCGACGATGGCCTTGTCATGCCCCACAATGGCCTTGTCATGCCCGATGATTGCCTTGTCATGCCCATTGCCCGACGATGGCCTTGTAATCCCAAACGATAGCCTTGTGATGCCCGACGATGGCCTTGTCATGCCAAACGATGGCCTTGTCATGCCCGACGCTGGCCTTGCCATGTCCGAGAGTTGCCTTGTCTTGCCCTTGTCATGCCCGACGATGGCCTTTCCATGCCCGACGCTGGCCTTGTCATGCCCGACGATGTCCTTGTCATGCCCGAAAATGGCCTTGTCATGCCCGACGATGGCCTTGTCATGCCCGACGACGGCCTTGTCTTGCCCGACGATGGCCTTACCATCCCGACGATTGCCTTACCATGCCCGACGACGGCCTTGCCATGCCCGACGCTGGCCTTGCCATGCCCGACGATGGCCTTGTCATGCCCGACGATGGCCTTCTCATGCCCGACGATGGACTTTTCATGCCCGACGATGGCCTTGTCATGCCCGACGATGGCCTTGCTATGCCCGAAGCTGGCCTTTTCATGTCCAACGATGGCCTTGCCATGCCCGACGATTGCCTTGTCATGCCCGACGATGGCCTTGTCATGCCCGACGATAGCCTTGTCATGCCCGACGATGGCCTTGTCATGCCCGACGTTGGCCTTGTCATGCCCGACGCTGGCCTTGCCATGTCCAAGAGTTGCCTTGTCATCCCGACGATTACCTTACCACGCCCGACGACTGCCTTGCCATGCCCGACGCTGGCCATGCCATGCCCGACGATGGCCTTGTCATGCCCCACGATAGACTTTTCATGCCCGACGATGGCCTTGTCATGCCCGACGATGGCCTTGCTATGCCCGACGCTAGCCTTTTCATGTCCAACGATGGCCTTGCCATGCCCGACGATGGCCTTATCATGCCCGACGATGGCCTTGTCAAGCCCGACGATGGCCTTGTCATGCCCGACGCTGGCCTTGCCATGTCCGAGAGTTGCCTTGTCATGCCCTTGTCATGCCCGACGATGGCCTTTCCATGCCCGACGCTGGCCTTGTCATGCCCGACGATGTCCTTGTCATGCCCGAAAATGGCCTTGTCATGCCCGACGATGGCCTTGTCATGCCCGACGACGGCCTTGTCTTGCCCGACGATGGCCTTACCATCCCGACGATTGCCTTACCATGCCCGACGACTGCCTTGCCATGCCCGACGCTGGCCTTGCCATGCCCGACGATGGCCTTGTCATGCCCGATGATGGCCTTCTCATGCCCGACGATGGACTTTTCATGCCCAACAATGGCCTTGTCATGTCCCACGATGGCCTTGCCATGCCCGACGATGGCCTTGTCATGCCCGACGATGGCCTTGTCATGCCCGACGATGGCCTTGTCCTGCCCGACGCTGGCCTTGGCATGTCCAAGAGTTGCCTTGTCATCGCGACGATTGCCTTACCATGCCCGACGACTGCCTTGCCATGCCCGACGCTGGTCTTGCCATGCCCGACGATGGCCTTGCCATGCCCGACGATGGCCTTGCCATGTCCTAGAGTTGCCTTGTCATGACCTTGTCATGGCCGATGATGGCCTCGGCAAACTCGAGAGTGGCAATTTCATGCCCGACGATGGTCTTGTCATTCCCGACGAAGGCCTCACCATGTCCGAGAGTGGCATTGTCATGGCCTTGTCATGCCCGACGATGGCCTTGTCATGCCCCACAATGGCCTTGTCATGCCCGATGATTGCCTTGTCATGCCCATTGCCCGACGATGGCCTTGTAATCCCAAACGATAGCCTTGTGATGCCCGACGATGGCCTTGTAATGCCAAACGATGGCCTTGTCATGTCCGAAGATGGCCTTGTCATGCCCGACGAAGGGCTTGTCATGCCCGATGATGGCCTTGTCATGCCCGACGATGGCCTTCTCATGCCCGACGATTGCCTTGCCATGCCCGACGCTGGCCTTGCCATGTCCGAGAGTTGTCTTGTCATGCCCTTGTCATGCCCGACGATGGCCTTCCCATGCCTTACGCTGGCCTTGTCATGCCTAACGATGGCCTTGCCGTGCCCGACGATGGCGTTTACATGCCCGACGATGGCCTTGCCAAGTCCGAGAGTTGCCTTGTCATGACCTTGTCATGCCCGACGATGGCCTCGCCATGCCCGACGATGGCATTGTCATGTCCGACGATAGCCTTGTCATGCCCGACGATGGGCTTGTCTTGCCCGACGATGGCCTTGTCATGCCCGACGATGGCCTTGTCATGCCCGACGATGGCCTTGTCATCCCGACGATTGCCTTACCACGCCCGACGACTGGCTTGCCATGCCCGACGCTGGCCTTGCCATGCCCGACGATGGCCTTGTCTTGCCCGACGATGGCCTTGCCATGCCCGACGATGGACTTTTCATGCCCGACGATGGCCTTGTCATGCCCGACAATGGCCTTGCTATGCCCGAAGCTGGCCTTTTCATGTCCAACGATGGCCTTGCCATGCCCGACGATTGCATTGTCATGCCCGACGATGGCCTTGCCATGCCCGACGATGGCGTTGTCATGCCCGACGATGGCCTTGTCATGCCCGACGATGGCCTTGTCATGCCCGACGCTGGCGTTGCCATGTCCAAGAGTTGCCTTGCCATCCCGACGATTACCTTACCACGCCCGACGACTGCCTTGCCATGCCCGACGCTGGCCATGCCATGCCCGACGATGGCCTTCCCATGCCCGACGATGGCCTTGCCATGTCCTAGAGTTGCCTTGTCATGACCTTGTCATGGCCGATGAAGGCCTCGGCAAACCCGAGAGTGGCAATTTCATGCCCGACGATGGTCTTGTCATGCCCGACGAAGGCCTCACCATGTCCGAGAGTGGCATTGTCATGGCCTTGTCATGTCCGAGAGTGGGATTGTCATGGCCTTGTCATGCCCGACGATGGCCTTGTCATGCCCGACGCTGGCCATGCCATGCCCGACGATGGCCTTGTCATGCCCGACGATGGCCTTGCTATGCCCGAAGCTGGCCTTTTCATGTCCAACGATGGCCTTGCCATGCCCGACGATTGCCTTGTCATGCCCGACGATGGCCTTGTCATGCCCGACGATGGCCTTGTCATGCCCGACGATTGCCTTGTCATGCCCGACGTTGGCCTTGTCATGCCCGACGCTGGCCTTGCCATGTCCAAGAGTTGCCTTGTCATCCCGACGATTACCTTACCACGCCCGACGACTGCCTTGCCATGCCCGACGCTGGCCATGCCATGCCCGACGATGGCCTTGTCATGCCCCACGATAGACTTTTCATGCCCGACGATGGCCTTGTCATGCCCGACGATGGCCTTGCTATGCCCGACGCTAGCCTTTTCATGTCCAACGATGGCCTTGCCATGCCCGACGATGGCCTTATCATGCCCGACGATGGCCTTGTCAAGCCCGACGATGGCCTTGTCATGCCCGACGCTGGCCTTGCCATGTCCGAGAGTTGCCTTGTCATGCCCTTGTCATGCCCGACGATGGCCTTTCCATGCCCGACGCTGGCCTTGTCATGCCCGACGATGTCCTTGTCATGCCCGAAAATGGCCTTGTCATGCCCGACGATGGCCTTGTCATGCCCGACGATGGCCTTGTCTTGCCCGACGATGGCCTTACCATCCCGACGATTGCCTTACCATGCCCGACGACTGCCTTGCCATGCCCGACGCTGGCCTTGCCATGCCCGACGATGGCCTTGTCATGCCCGATGATGGCCTTCTCATGCCCGACGATGGACTTTTCATGCCCAACAATGGCCTTGTCATGTCCCACGATGGCCTTGCCATGCCCGACGATGGCCTTGTCATGCCCGACGATGGCCTTGTCATGCCCGACGATGGCCTTGTCATGCCCGACGATGGCCTTGTCCTGCCCGACGCTGGCCTTGGCATGTCCAAGAGTTGCCTTGTCATCGCGACGATTGCCTTACCATGCCCGACGACTGCCTTGCCATGCCCGACGCTGGTCTTGCCATGCCCGACGATGGCCTTGCCATGCCCGACGATGGCCTTGCCATGTCCTAGAGTTGCCTTGTCATGACCTTGTCATGGCCGATGAAGGCCTCGGCAAACTCGAGAGTGGCAATTTCATGCCCGACGATGGTCTTGTCATTCCCGACGAAGGCCTCACCATGTCCGAGAATGGCATTGTCATGGCCTTGTCATGCCCGACGATGGCCTTGTCATGCCCCACAATGGCCTTGTCATGCCCGATGATTGCCTTGTCATGCCCATTGCCCGACGATGGCCTTGTAATCCCAAACGATAGCCTTGTGATGCCCGACGATGGCCTTGTAATGCCAAACGATGGCCTTGTCATGTCCGAAGATGGCCTTGTCATGCCCGATGATGGCCTTGTCATGCCCGACGATGGCCTTCTCATGCCCGACGATTGCCTTGCCATGCCCGACGCTGGCCTTGCCATGTCCGAGAGTTGTCTTGTCATGCCCTTGTCATGCCCGACGATGGCCTTCCCATGCCTTACGCTGGCCTTGTCATGCCTAACGATGGCCTTGCCGTGCCCGACGATGGCGTTTACATGCCCGACGATGGCCTTGCCAAGTCCGAGAGTTGCCTTGTCATGACCTTGTCATGCTCGACGATGGCCTCGCCATGCCCGACGATGGCATTGTCATGTCCGACGATAGCCTTGTTATGCCCGACAATGGGCTTGTCTTGCCCGACGATGGCCTTGTCATGCCCGACGATGGCCTTGTCATGCCCGACGATGGCCTTGTCATCCCGACGATTGCCTTACCACGCCCGACGACTGGCTTGCCATGCCCGACGCTGGCCTTGCCATGCCCGACGATGGCCTTGTCTTGCCCGACGGTGGCCTTGCCATGCCCGACGATGGACTTTTCATGCCCGACGATGGCCTTGTCATGCCCGACGATGGCCTTGCTATGCCCGAAGCTGGCCTTTTCATGTCCAACGATGGCCTTGCCATGCCCGACGATTGCATTGTCATGCCCGACGATGGCCTTGCCATGCCCGACGATGGCTTTGTCATGCCCGACGATGGCCTTGTCATGCCCGACGATGGCCTTGTCATGCCCGACGCTGGCGTTGCCATGTCCAAGAGTTGCCTTGCCATCCCGACGATTACCTTACCACGCCCGACGATTGCCTTGCCATGCCCGACGCTGGCCATGCCATGCCCGACGATGGCCTTCCCATGCCCGACGATGGCCTTGCCATGTCCTAGAGTTGCCTTGTCATGACCTTGTCATGGCCGATGAAGGCCTCGGCAAACCCGAGAGTGGCAATTTCATGCCCGACGATGGTCTTGTCATGCCCGACGAAGGCCTCACCATGTCCGAGAGTGGCATTGTCATGGCCTTGTCATGTCCGAGAGTGGGATTGTCATGGCCTTGTCATGCCCGACGATGGCCTTGTCATGCCCGACGCTGGCCATGCCATGCCCGACGATGGCCTTGTCATGCCCGACGATGGCCTTGCGAAGCCCGACGCTGGCCTTTTCATGTCCAAGGATGGCCTTGCCATGCCCGACGATGGCCTTGTCATGCCCGACGATGGCCTTGTCATGCCCGACGCTGGCCTTGCCATTTCCGAGAGTTGCCTTGTCATGCCTTTGTCATGCCCGACGATGGCCTTGCCATGCCCGACGCTGGCCTTGTCATGCCCGACGATGGCCTTGTCATGCCCGACAATGGCCTTGTCATGCCCGACGAAGGGCTTGTCATGCCCGACGATGGCCTTGTCATGCCCGACGATGGCCTTGTCCTGCCCGACGATGGCCTTGCCATCCCGACGATTGCCTTACCATGCCCGACGACTGCCTTGCCATGCCCGACGCTGGCCTTGCCATGCCCGACGATGGCCTTGTCATGCCCGAAGATGGCCTTCTCATGCCCGACGATGGACTTTTCATGCCCGACGATAGCCTTGTCATGCCCGACGATGGCCTTGCCATGCCCGACGATGGACTTTTCATGCCCGACGATGGCCTTGTCATGCCCGACGATGGCCTTGCCATGCCCGACGATGGACTTTTCATGCCCGACGATGGCCTTGTCATGCCCGACGATGGCCTTGCTAAGCCCGAAGCTGGCCTTTTCATGTCCAACGATGGCCTTGCCATGGCCGACGATTGCCTTGTCATGCCTGACGATGGCCTTGTCATGCCCGACGATGGCCTTGTCATGCCCGACGATGGCCTTGTCATGCCCGACGATGGCCTTGTCATGCCCGACGATGGCCTTGTCATGCCCGACGCTGGCGTTGCCATGTCCAAGAGTTGCCTTGCCATCCCGACGATTACCTTACCACGCCCGACGACTGCCTTGCCATGCCCGACGCTGGCCATGCCATGCCCGACGATGGCCTTCCCATGCCCGACGATGGCCTTGCCATGTCCTAGAGTTGCCTTGTCATGACCTTGTCATGGCCAATGAAGGCCTCGGCAAACCCGAGAGTGGCAATTTCATGCCCGACGATGGCCTTGTCATGCCCGACGCTGGCCATGCCATGCCCGACGATGGCCTTGCCATGCCCGACGATGGCCTTGTCATGCCCGACGATGGCCTTGTCATGCCCGACGATGGCCTTGCGATGCCCGACGCTGGCCTTTTCATGTCCAAGGATGGCCTTGCCATGCCCGACGATGGCCTTGTCATGCCCGACGATGGCCTTGTCATGCCCGACGCTGGCCTTGCCATTTCCGAGAGTTGCCTTGTCATGCCTTTGTCATGCCCGACGATGGCCTTGCCATGCCCGACTCTGGCCTTGTCATGCCCGACGATGGCCTTGTCATGCCCGACAATGGCCTTGTCATGCCCGACGAAGGGCTTGTCATGCCCGACGATGGCCTTGTCATGCCCGACGATGGCCTTGTCCTGCCCGACGATGGCCTTGCCATCCCGACGATTGCCTTACCATGCCCGACGACTGCCTAGCCATGCCCGACGCTGGCTTTGCCATGCCCGACGATGGCCTTGTCATGCCCGATGATGGCCTTCTCATGCCCAACGATGGACTTTTCATGCCCGACGATGGTCTTGTCATGCCTGACGATGGCCTTGCTATGCCCGACGATGGTCTTGTCATGCCTGACGATGGCCTTGCCATCTCGACGATTGCCTTACCATGCCCGACGACTACCTTGCCATGCCCGATGCTGGCTTTGCCATGCCCGACGATGGCCTTGTCATGCCCGATGATGGCCTTCTCATGCCCGACGATGGACTTTTCATGCCCGACGATGGCCTTGCCATCCCGACGATTGCCTTACCATGCCCGACGACTGCCTTGCCATGCCCGACGCTGGCTTTGCCATGCCCGACGATGGCCTTGTCATGCCCGATGATGGCCTTCTCATGCCCGACGATGGACTTTTCATGCCCGACGATGGTCTTGTCATGCCTGACGATGGCCTTGCTATGCCCGACGCTGGCCTTTTCATGCCCGACGATGGCCTTGTCATGCCCGACGATGGCCTTGTCATGCCCGACGATGGCCTTGTCATGCCCGACGATGGCCTTGTCCTGCCCGACGATGGCCTTGCCATCCCGACGATTGCCTTACCATGCCCGACGATGGACTTTTCATGCCCGACGCTGGCCTTGCCATGCCCGACGATGGCCTTGTCATGCCCGAAGATGGCCTTCTCATGCCCGACGATGGACTTTTCATGTCCGACGATGGCCTTGTCATGCCCGACGATGGCCTTGCCATGCCCGACGATGGACTTTTCATGCCCGACGATGGCCTTGTCATGCCCGACGATGGCCTTGCCATGCCCGACGATGGACTTTTCATGCCCGACGATGGCCTTGTCATGCCCGACGATGGCCTTGCTATGCCCGAAGCTGGCCTTTTCATGTCCAACGATGGCCTTGCCATGGCCGACGATTGCCTTGTCATGCCCGACGATGGCCTTGTCATGCCCGACGATGGCCTTGTCATGCCCGACGATTGCCTTGTCATGCCCGACGATGGCCTTGTCATGCCCGACGCTGGCGTTGCCATGTCCAAGAGTTGCCTTGCCATCCCGACGATTACCTTACCACGCCCGACGACTGCCTTGCCATGCCCGACGCTGGCCATGCCATGCCCGACGATGGCCTTCCCATGCCCGACGATGGCCTTGCCATGTCCTAGAGTTGCCTTGTCATGACCTTGTCATGGCCAATGAAGGCCTCGGCAAACCCGAGAGTGGCAATTTCATGCCCGACGATGGCCTTGTCATGCCCGACGCTGGCCATGCCATGCCCGACGATGGCCTTGCCATGCCCGACGATGGCCTTGTCATGCCCGACGATGGCCTTGTCATGCCCGACGATGGCCTTGCGATGCCCGACGCTGGCCTTTTCATGTCCAAGGATGGCCTTGCCATGCCCGACGATGGCCTTGTCATGCCCGACGATGGCCTTGTCATGCCCGACGCTGGCCTTGCCATTTCCGAGAGTTGCCTTGTCATGCCTTTGTCATGCCCGACGATGGCCTTGCCATGCCCGACTCTGGCCTTGTCATGCCCGACGATGGCCTTGTCATGCCCGACAATGGCCTTGTCATGCCCGACGAAGGGCTTGTCATGCCCGACGATGGCCTTGTCATGCCCGACGATGGCCTTGTCCTGCCCGACGATGGCCTTGCCATCCCGACGATTGCCTTACCATGCCCGACGACTGCCTAGCCATGCCCGACGCTGGCTTTGCCATGCCCGACGATGGCCTTGTCATGCCCGATGATGGCCTTCTCATGCCCAACGATGGACTTTTCATGCCCGACGATGGTCTTGTCATGCCTGACGATGGCCTTGCTATGCCCGACGATGGTCTTGTCATGCCTGACGATGGCCTTGCCATCTCGACGATTGCCTTACCATGCCCGACGACTACCTTGCCATGCCCGATGCTGGCTTTGCCATGCCCGACGATGGCCTTGTCATGCCCGATGATGGCCTTCTCATGCCCGACGATGGACTTTTCATGCCCGACGATGGCCTTGCCATCCCGACGATTGCCTTACCATGCCCGACGACTGCCTTGCCATGCCCGACGCTGGCTTTGCCATGCCCGACGATGGCCTTGTCATGCCCGATGATGGCCTTCTCATGCCCGACGATGGACTTTTCATGCCCGACGATGGTCTTGTCATGCCTGACGATGGCCTTGCTATGCCCGACGCTGGCCTTTTCATGCCCGACGATGGCCTTGTCATGCCCGACGATGGCCTTGTCATGCCCGACGATGGCCTTGTCATGCCCGACGATGGCCTTGTCCTGCCCGACGATGGCCTTGCCATCCCGACGATTGCCTTACCATGCCCGACGATGGACTTTTCATGCCCGACGCTGGCCTTGCCATGCCCGACGATGGCCTTGTCATGCCCGAAGATGGCCTTCTCATGCCCGACGATGGACTTTTCATGTCCGACGATGGCCTTGTCATGCCCGACGATGGCCTTGCCATGCCCGACGATGGACTTTTCATGCCCGACGATGGCCTTGTCATGCCCGACGATGGCCTTGCCATGCCCGACGATGGACTTTTCATGCCCGACGATGGCCTTGTCATGCCCGACGATGGCCTTGCTATGCCCGAAGCTGGCCTTTTCATGTCCAACGATGGCCTTGCCATGGCCGACGATTGCCTTGTCATGCCCGACGATGGCCTTGTCATGCCCGACGATGGCCTTGTCATGCCCGACGATTGCCTTGTCATGCCCGACGATGGCCTTGTCATGCCCGACGCTGGCGTTGCCATGTCCAAGAGTTGCCTTGCCATCCCGACGATTACCTTACCACGCCCGACGACTGCCTTGCCATGCCCGACGCTGGCCATGCCATGCCCGACGATGGCCTTCCCATGCCCGACGATGGCCTTGCCATGTCCTAGAGTTGCCTTGTCATGACCTTGTCATGGCCAATGAAGGCCTCGGCAAACCCGAGAGTGGCAATTTCATGCCCGACGATGGCCTTGTCATGCCCGACGCTGGCCATGCCATGCCCGACGATGGCCTTGCCATGCCCGACGATGGCCTTGTCATGCCCGACGATGGCCTTGTCATGCCCGACGATGGCCTTGCGATGCCCGACGCTGGCCTTTTCATGTCCAAGGATGGCCTTGCCATGCCCGACGATGGCCTTGTCATGCCCGACGATGGCCTTGTCATGCCCGACGCTGGCCTTGCCATTTCCGAGAGTTGCCTTGTCATGCCTTTGTCATGCCCGACGATGGCCTTGCCATGCCCGACTCTGGCCTTGTCATGCCCGACGATGGCCTTGTCATGCCCGACAATGGCCTTGTCATGCCCGACGAAGGGCTTGTCATGCCCGACGATGGCCTTGTCATGCCCGACGATGGCCTTGTCCTGCCCGACGATGGCCTTGCCATCCCGACGATTGCCTTACCATGCCCGACGACTGCCTTGCCATGCCCGACGCTGGCTTTGCCATGCCCGACGATGGCCTTGTCATGCCCGATGATGGCCTTCTCATGCCCAACGATGGACTTTTCATGCCCGACAATGGTCTTGTCATGCCTGACGATGGCCTTGCTATGCCCGACGATGGTCTTGTCATGCCTGACGATGGCCTTGCCATCCCGACGATTGCCTTACCATGCCCGACGACTGCCTTGCCATGCCCGATGCTGGCTTTGCCATGCCCGACGATGGCTTTGTCATGCCCGATGATGGCCTTCTCATGCCCGACGATGGACTTTTCATGCCCGACGATGGCCTTGCCATCCCGACGATTGCCTTACCATGCCCGACGACTGCCTTGCCATGCCCGACGCTGGCTTTGCCATGCCCGACGATGGCCTTGTCATGCCCGATGATGGCTTTCTCATGCCCGACGATGGACTTTTCATGCCCGACGATGGTCTTGTCATGCCTGACGATGGCCTTGCTATGCCCGACGCTGGCCTTTTCATGTCCATCGATGGCCTTGCCATGCCCGACGATGGCCTTGTCATGCCCGACGATGGCCTTGTCATGCCCGACGATGGCCTTGTCATGCCCGACGATGGCCTTGTCATGCCCGACGATGGCCTTGTCCTGCCCGACGATGGCCTTGCCATCCCGACGATTGCCTTACCATGCCCGACGATGGACTTTTCATGCCCGACGCTGGCCTTGCCATGCCCGACGATGGCCTTGTCATGCCCGAAGATGGCCTTCTCATGCCCGACGATGGACTTTTCATGTCCGACGATGGCCTTGTCATGCCCGACGATGGCCTTGCCATGCCCGACGATGGACTTTTCATGCCCGACGATGGCCTTGTCATGCCCGACGATGGCCTTGCCATGCCCGACGATGGACTTTTCATGCCCGACGATGGCCTTGTCATGCCCGACGATGGCCTTGCTATGCCCGAAGCTGGCCTTTTCATGTCCAACGATGGCCTTGCCATGGCCGACGATTGCCTTGTCATGCCCGACGATGGCCTTGTCATGCCCGACGATGGCCTTGTCATGCCCGACGATTGCCTTGTCATGCCCGACGATGGCCTTGTCATGCCCGACGCTGGCGTTGCCATGTCCAAGAGTTGCCTTGCCATCCCGACGATTACCTTACCACGCCCGACGACTGCCTTGCCATGCCCGACGCTGGCCATGCCATGCCCGACGATGGCCTTCCCATGCCCGACGATGGCCTTGCCATGTCCTAGAGTTGCCTTGCCATGACCTTGTCATGGCCGATGAAGGCCTCGGCAAACCCGAGAGTGGCAATTTCATGCCCGACGATGGTCTTGTCATGCCCGACGAAGGCCTCACCATGTCCGAGAGTGGCATTGTCATGGCCTTGTCATGCCCGACGATGGCCTTGTCATGCCCGACGCTGGCAATGCCATGCCCGACGATGGCCTTGCCATGCCCCACGATGGACTTTTCATGCCCGACGATGGCCTTGTCATGCCCGACGATGGCCTTGCGATGCCCGACGCTGGCCTTTTCATGTCCAAGGATGGTCTTGCCATGCCCGACGATGGCCTTGTCATGCCCGACGATGGCCTTTTCATGCCCGACGCTGGCCTTGCCATTTCCGAGAGTTGCCTTGTCATGCCTTTGTCATGCCCGACGATGGCCTTGTCATGCCCGACGCTGGCCTTGTCATGCCCGACGATGGCCTTGTCATGCCCGACAATGGCCTTGTCATTCCCGACGAAGGGCTTGTCATGCCCGACGATGGCCTTGTCATGCCCGACGATGGCCTTGTCCTGCCCGACGATGGCCTTGCCATCCCGACGATTGCCTTACCATGCCCGACGACTGCCTTGCCATGCCCGACACTGGCTTTGCCTTGCCCGACGATGGCCTTGTCATGCCCGATGATGGCCTTCTCATGCCCGACGATGGACTTTTCATGCCCGACGATGGTCTTGTCATGCCTGACGATGGCCTTGCTATGCCCGACGCTGGCCTTTTCATGCCCGACGATGGCCTTGTCATGCCCGACGATGGCCTTTTCATGCCCGACGCTGGCCTTGCCATTTCCGAGAGTTGCCTTGTCATCCCTTTGTCATGCCCGACGATGGCCTTGCCATGCCCGACGCTGGCCTTGTCATGCCCGACGATGGCCTTGTCATGCCCGACCATGGCCTTGTCATGCCCGACGAAGGGCTTGTCATGCCCGACGATGGCCTTGTCATGCCCGACGATGGCCTTGTCCTGCCCGACGATGGCCTTGCCATCCCGACGATTGCCTTACCATGCCCGACGACTGCCTTGCCATGCCCGACACTGGCTTTGCCTTGCCCGACGATGGCCTTGTCATGCCCGATGATGGCCTTCTCATGCCCGACGATGGACTTTTCATGCCCGACGATGGTCTTGTCATGCCTGACGATGGCCTTGCGATGCCCGACGCTGGCCTTTTCATGTCCAAGGATGGTCTTGCCATGCCCGACGATGGCCTTGTCATGCCCGACGATGGCCTTTTCATGCCCGACGCTGGCCTTGCCATTTCCGAGAGTTGCCTTGTCATGCCTTTGTCATGCCCGACGATGGCCTTGCCATGCCCGACGCTGGCCTTGTCATGCCCGACAATGGCCTTGTCATGCCCGACAATGGCCTTGTCATGCCCGACGAAGGGCTTGTCATGCCCGACGATGGCCTTGTCATGCCCGACGATGGCCTTGTCCTGCCCGACGATGGCCTTGCCATCCCGACGATTGCCTTACCATGCCCGACGACTGCCTTGCCATGCCCGACGCTGGCTTTGCCATGCCCGACGATGGCCTTGTCATGCCCGATGATGGCCTTCTCATGCCCGACGATGGACTTTTCATGCCCGACGATGGTCTTGTCATGCCTGACGATGGCCTTGCTATGCCCGACGCTGGCCTTTTCATGCCCGACGATGGCCTTGTCATGCCCGACGATGGCCTTGTCATGCCCGACGATGGCCTTGTCATGCCCGACGATGGCCTTGTCCTGCCCGACGATGGCCTTGCCATCCCGACGATTGCCTTACCATGCCCGACGATGGACTTTTCATGCCCGACGCTGGCCTTGCCATGCCCGACGATGGCCTTGTCATGCCCGAAGATGGCCTTCTCATGCCCGACGATGGACTTTTCATGTCCGACGATGGCCTTGTCATGCCCGACGATGGCCTTGCCATGCCCGACGATGGACTTTTCATGCCCGACGATGGCCTTGTCATGCCCGACGATGGCCTTGCCATGCCCGACGATGGACTTTTCATGCCCGACGATGGCCTTGTCATGCCCGACGATGGCCTTGCTATGCCCGAAGCTGGCCTTTTCATGTCCAACGATGGCCTTGCCATGGCCGACGATTGCCTTGTCATGCCCGACGATGGCCTTGTCATGCCCGACGATGGCCTTGTCATGCCCGACGATTGCCTTGTCATGCCCGACGATGGCCTTGTCATGCCCGACGCTGGCGTTGCCATGTCCAAGAGTTGCCTTGCCATCCCGACGATTACCTTACCACGCCCGACGACTGCCTTGCCATGCCCGACGCTGGCCATGCCATGCCCGACGATGGCCTTCCCATGCCCGACGATGGCCTTGCCATGTCCTAGAGTTGCCTTGTCATGACCTTGTCATGGCCAATGAAGGCCTCGGCAAACCCGAGAGTGGCAATTTCATGCCCGACGATGGCCTTGTCATGCCCGACGCTGGCCATGCCATGCCCGACGATGGCCTTGCCATGCCCGACGATGGCCTTGTCATGCCCGACGATGGCCTTGTCATGCCCGACGATGGCCTTGCGATGCCCGACGCTGGCCTTTTCATGTCCAAGGATGGCCTTGCCATGCCCGACGATGGCCTTGTCATGCCCGACGATGGCCTTGTCATGCCCGACGCTGGCCTTGCCATTTCCGAGAGTTGCCTTGTCATGCCTTTGTCATGCCCGACGATGGCCTTGCCATGCCCGACTCTGGCCTTGTCATGCCCGACGATGGCCTTGTCATGCCCGACAATGGCCTTGTCATGCCCGACGAAGGGCTTGTCATGCCCGACGATGGCCTTGTCATGCCCGACGATGGCCTTGTCCTGCCCGACGATGGCCTTGCCATCCCGACGATTGCCTTACCATGCCCGACGACTGCCTTGCCATGCCCGACGCTGGCTTTGCCATGCCCGACGATGGCCTTGTCATGCCCGATGATGGCCTTCTCATGCCCAACGATGGACTTTTCATGCCCGACAATGGTCTTGTCATGCCTGACGATGGCCTTGCTATGCCCGACGATGGTCTTGTCATGCCTGACGATGGCCTTGCCATCCCGACGATTGCCTTACCATGCCCGACGACTGCCTTGCCATGCCCGATGCTGGCTTTGCCATGCCCGACGATGGCCTTGTCATGCCCGATGATGGCCTTCTCATGCCCGACGATGGACTTTTCATGCCCGACGATGGCCTTGCCATCCCGACGATTGCCTTACCATGCCCGACGACTGCCTTGCCATGCCCGACGCTGGCTTTGCCATGCCCGACGATGGCCTTGTCATGCCCGATGATGGCTTTCTCATGCCCGACGATGGACTTTTCATGCCCGACGATGGTCTTGTCATGCCTGACGATGGCCTTGCTATGCCCGACGCTGGCCTTTTCATGTCCATCGATGGCCTTGCCATGCCCGACGATGGCCTTGTCATGCCCGACGATGGCCTTGTCATGCCCGACGATGGCCTTGTCATGCCCGACGATGGCCTTGTCATGCCCGACGATGGCCTTGTCCTGCCCGACGATGGCCTTGCCATCCCGACGATTGCCTTACCATGCCCGACGATGGACTTTTCATGCCCGACGCTGGCCTTGCCATGCCCGACGATGGCCTTGTCATGCCCGAAGATGGCCTTCTCATGCCCGACGATGGACTTTTCATGTCCGACGATGGCCTTGTCATGCCCGACGATGGCCTTGCCATGCCCGACGATGGACTTTTCATGCCCGACGATGGCCTTGTCATGCCCGACGATGGCCTTGCCATGCCCGACGATGGACTTTTCATGCCCGACGATGGCCTTGTCATGCCCGACGATGGCCTTGCTATGCCCGAAGCTGGCCTTTTCATGTCCAACGATGGCCTTGCCATGGCCGACGATTGCCTTGTCATGCCCGACGATGGCCTTGTCATGCCCGACGATGGCCTTGTCATGCCCGACGATTGCCTTGTCATGCCCGACGATGGCCTTGTCATGCCCGACGCTGGCGTTGCCATGTCCAAGAGTTGCCTTGCCATCCCGACGATTACCTTACCACGCCCGACGACTGCCTTGCCATGCCCGACGCTGGCCATGCCATGCCCGACGATGGCCTTCCCATGCCCGACGATGGCCTTGCCATGTCCTAGAGTTGCCTTGCCATGACCTTGTCATGGCCGATGAAGGCCTCGGCAAACCCGAGAGTGGCAATTTCATGCCCGACGATGGTCTTGTCATGCCCGACGAAGGCCTCACCATGTCCGAGAGTGGCATTGTCATGGCCTTGTCATGCCCGACGATGGCCTTGTCATGCCCGACGCTGGCCATGCCATGCCCGACGATGGCCTTGCCATGCCCCACGATGGACTTTTCATGCCCGACGATGGCCTTGTCATGCCCGACGATGGCCTTGCGATGCCCGACGCTGGCCTTTTCATGTCCAAGGATGGTCTTGCCATGCCCGACGATGGCCTTGTCATGCCCGACGATGGCCTTTTCATGCCCGACGCTGGCCTTGCTATTTCCGAGAGTTGCCTTGTCATGCCTTTGTCATGCCCGACGATGGCCTTGTCATGCCCGACGCTGGCCTTGTCATGCCCGACGATGGCCTTGTCATGCCCGACAATGGCCTTGTCATTCCCGACGAAGGGCTTGTCATGCCCGACGATGGCCTTGTCATGCCCGACGATGGCCTTGTCCTGCCCGACGATGGCCTTGCCATCCCGACGATTGCCTTACCATGCCCGACGACTGCCTTGCCATGCCCGACACTGGCTTTGCCTTGCCCGACGATGGCCTTGTCATGCCCGATGATGGCCTTCTCATGCCCGACGATGGACTTTTCATGCCCGACGATGGTCTTGTCATGCCTGACGATGGCCTTGCTATGCCCGACGCTGGCCTTTTCATGTCCAACGATGGCCTTGCCATGCCCGACGATGGCCTTGTCATGCCCGACGATGGCCTTGTCATGCCCGACGATGGCCTTGCCATGTCCGAGAGTTGCCTTGGCATGCCCTTGTCATGCCCGACGATGGCCTTTCCATGCCCGACGGTGGCCTTGTCATGCCCGACGATGTCCTTGTCATGCCCGAAAATGGCCTTGTCATGCCCGACGATGGCCTTGTCATGCCCGACGACGGCCTTGTCCTGCCTGACGATGGCCTTACCATCCCGACGATTGCCTTACCATGCCCGACGACTGCCTTGCCATGCCCGACGCTGGCCTTGCCATGCCCGACGATGGCCTTGTCATGCCCGACGATGGCCTTGTCATGCCCGACAATGGCCTTGTCATGCCCGACGAAGGGCTTGTCATGCCCAACGATGGCCTTGTCATGCCCGACGATGGCCTTGTCATGCCCGACGATGGCCTTGCCATCCCGACGATTGCCTTGTCATGCCCGACGACTGCCTTGCCATGCCCGACGCTGGCCTTGCCATGCGCGACGATGGCCTTGTCATGCCCGGTGATGGCCTTCTCATGCCCGACGATGGACTTTTCATGCCCGACGATGGCCTTGTCATGCCTGACGATGGCCTTGCTATGCCCGACGCTGGCCTTTTCATGTCCAACGATGGCCTTGCCATGCCCGACGATGGCCTTGTCATGCCCGACGATGGCCTTGTCATGCCCGACGATGGCCTTGCCATGTCCGAGAGTTGCCTTGGCATGCCCTTGTCATGCCCGACGATGGCCTTTCCATGCCCGACGGTGGCCTTGTCATGCCCGACGATGTCCTTGTCATGCCCGAAAATGGCCTTGTCATGCCCGACGATGGCCTTGTCATGCCCGACGACGGCCTTGTCCTGCCTGACGATGGCCTTACCATCCCGACGATTGCCTTACCATGCCCGACGACTGCCTTGCCATACCCGACGCTGGCCTTGCCATGCCCGACGATGGCCTTGTCATGCCCGACGATGGCCTTGTCATGCCCGACAATGGCCTTGTCATGCCCGACGAAGGGCTTGTCATGCCCAACGATGGCCTTGTCATGCCCGACGATGGCCTTGTCATGCCCGACGATGGCCTTGCCATCCCGACGATTGCCTTGTCATGCCCGACGACTGCCTTGCCATGCCCGACGCTGGCCTTGCCATGCCCGACGATGGCCTTGTCATGCCCGGTGATGGCCTTCTCATGCCCGACGATGGACTTTTCATGCCCGACGATGGCCTTGTCATGCCCGACGATGGCCTTGTCATGCCCATTGCCCGACGATGGCCTTGTAATCCCAAACGATAGCCTTGTGATGCCCGACGATGGCCTTGTAATGCCAAACGATGGCCTTCTCATGCCCAACGATTGCCTTGCCATGCCCGACGCTGGCCTTGCCATATCCGAGAGTTGTCTTGTCATGCCCTTGTCATGCCCGACGATGGCCTTCTCATGGCTTACGCTGGCCTTGTCATGCCTAACGATGGCCTTGCCGTGCCCGACGATGGCGTTTACATGCCCGACGATGGCCTTTCCAAGTCCGAGAGTTGCCTTGTCATGACCTTGTCATGCCCGACGATGGCCTTGTCATCCAGACGATTGCCTTACCACGCCCGACGACTGGCTTGCCATGCCCGACGCTGGCCTTGCCATGCCCGACGATGGCCTTGTCATGCCCGACGATGGCCTTGCCATGCCCGACGATGGACTTTTCATGCCCGACGATGGACTTGTCATGCCCGACGATGGCCTTGCTATGCCCGAAGCTGGCCTTTTCATGTCCCACGATGGCCTTGTCATGCCCGACGATTGCCTTGTCATGCCCGACGATGGACTTTTCATGCCCGACGATGGCCTTGTCATGCCCGACGATGGCCTTGTCATGCCCGACGATGGCCTTTTCATGCCCGACGCTGGCGTTGCCATGTCCAAGAGTTGCCTTGCCATCCCGACGATTACCTTACCACGCCCGACGACTGCCTTGCCATGCCCGACGCTGGCCATGCCATGCCCGACGATGGCCTTCCCATGCCCGACGATGGCCTTGCCATGTCCTAGAGTTGCCTTGTCATGACCTTGTCATGGCCGATGAAGGCCTCGGCAAACCCAAGAGTGGCAATTTCATGCCCGACGATGGTCTTGTCATGCCCGACGAAGGCCTCACCATGTCCGAGAGTGGCATTGTCATGGCCTTGTCATGTCCGAGAGTGGCATTGTCATGGCCTTGTCATGCCCGACGATGGCCTTGTCATGCCCGACGCTGCCATGCCATGCCCGACGATGGCCTTGTCATGCCCGACGATGGCCTTGCGATGCCCGACGCTGGCCTTTTCATGTCCAAGGATGGCCTTGCCATGCCCGACGATGGCCTTGTCATGCCCGACGATGGCCTTGTCATGCCCGACGCTGGCCTTGCCATTTCCGAGAGTTGCCTTGTCATGCCTTTGTCATGCCCGACGATGGCCTTGCCATGCCCGACGCTGGCCTTGTCATGCCCGACGATGGCCTTGTCATGCCCGACGAAGGGCTTGTCATGCCCGACGATGGCCTTGTCATGCCCGACGATGGCCTTGTCCTCCCCGACGATGGCCTTGCCATCCCGACGATTGCCTTACCATGCCCGACGACTGCCTTGCCATGCCCGACGCTGGCCTTGCCATGCCCGACGATGGCCTTGTCATGCCCGAAGATGGCCTTCTCATGCCCGACGATGGACTTTTCATGCCCGACGATGGCCTTGTCATGCCCGACGATGGCCTTGCCATGCCCTACGATGGACTTTTCATGCCCGACGATGGCCTTGTCATGCCCGACGATGGCCTTGCCATGCCCGACGATGGACTTTTCATGCCCGACGATGGCCTTGTCATGCCCGACGATGGCCTTGCTATGCCCGAAGCTGGCCTTTTCATGTCCAACGATGGCCTTGCCATGGCCGACGATTGCCTTGTCATGCCTGACGATGGCCTTGTCATGCCCGACGATGGCCTTGTCATGTCCGACGATGGCCTTGTCATGCCCGACGATGGCCTTGTCATGCCCGACGCTGGCGTTGCCATGTCCAAGAGTTGCCTTGCCATCCCGACGATTACCTTACCACGCCCGACGACTGCCTTGCCATGCCCGACCCTGGCCATGCCATGCCCGACGATGGCCTTCCCATGCCCGACGATGGCCTTGCCATGTCCTAGAGTTGCCTTGTCATGACCTTGTCATGGCCGATGAAGGCCTCGGCAAACCCGAGAGTGGCAATTTCATGCCCGACGATGGTCTTGTCATGCCCGACGAAGGCTTCACCATGTCCGAGAGTGGCATTGTCATGGCCTTGTCATGTCCGAGAGTGGCATTGTCATGGCCTTGTCATGCCCGACGATGGCCTTGTCATGCCCGACGCTGGCCATGCCATGCCCGACGATGGCCTTGTCATGCCCGACGATGGCCTTGCGATGCCCGACGCTGGCCTTTTCATGTCCAAGGATGGCCTTGCCATGCCCAACGATGGCCTTGTCATGCCCGACGATGGCCTTGTCATGCCCGACGCTGGCCTTGCCATTTCCGAGAGTTGCCTTGTCATGCCTTTGTCATGCCCGACGATGGCCTTGCCATGCCCGACGCTGGCCTTGTCATGCCCGACGATGGCCTTGTCATGCCCGACAATGGCCTTGTCATGCCCGACGAAGGGCTTGTCATGCCCGACGATGGCCTTGTCATGCCCGACGATGGCCTTGTCCTGCCCGACGATGGCCTTGCCATCCCGACGATTGCCTTACCATGCCCGACGACTGCCTTGCCATGCCCGACGCTGGCCTTGCCATGCCCGACGATGGCCTTGTCATGCCCGAAGATGGCCTTCTCATGCCCGACGATGGACTTTTCATGCCCGACGATGGCCTTGTCATGCCCGACGATGGCCTTGCCATGCCCGACGATGGACTTTTCATGCCCGACGATGGCCTTGTCATGCCCGACGATGGCCTTGCCATGCCCGACGATGGACTTTTCATGCCCGACGATGGCCTTGTCATGCCCGACGATGGCCTTGCTATGCCCGAAGCTGGCCTTTTCATGTCCAACGATGGCCTTGCCATGGCCGACGATTGCCTTGTCATGCCCGACGATGGCCTTGTGATGCCCGACGATGGCCTTGTCATGTCCGACGATGGCCTTGTCATGCCCGACGATGGCCTTGTCATGCCCGACGCTGGCGTTGCCATGTCCAAGAGTTGCCTTGCCATCCCGACGATTACCTTACCACGCCCGACGACTGCCTTGCCATGCCCGACGCTGGCCATGCCATGCCCGACGATGGCCTTCCCATGCCCGACGATGGCCTTGCCATGTCCTAGAGTTGCCTTGTCATGACCTTGTCACGGCCGATGAAGGCCTCGGCAAACCCGAGAGTGGCAATTTCATGCCCGACGATGGTCTTGTCATGCCCGACGAAGGCCTCACCATGTCCGAGAGTGGCATTGTCATGGCCTTGTCATGTCCGAGAGTGGCATTGTCATGGCCTTGTCATGCCCGACGATGGCCTTGTCATGCCCGACGCTGGCCATGCCATGCCCGACGATGGCCTTGTCATGCCCGACGATGGCCTTGCGATGCCCGACGCTGGCCTTTTCATGTCCAAGGATGGCCTTGCCATGCCCGACGATGGCCTTGTCATGCCCGACGATGGCCTTGTCATGCCCGACGCTGGCCTTGCCATTTCCGAGAGTTGCCTTGTCATGCCTTTGTCATGCCCGACGATGGCCTTGCCATGCCCGACGCTGGCCTTGTCATGCCCGACGATGGCCTTGTCATGCCCGACAATGGCCTTGTCATGCCCGACGAAGGGCTTGTCATGCCCGACGATGGCCTTGTCATGCCCGACGATGGCCTTGTCCTGCCCGACGATGGCCTTGCCATCCCGACGATTGCCTTACCATGCCCGACGACTGCCTTGCCATGCCCGACGCTGGCCTTGCCATGCCCGACGATGGCCTTGTCATGCCCGAAGATGGCCTTGTCATGCCCGACGATGGACTTTTCATGCCCGACGACGGCCTTGTCATGCCCGACGATGGCCTTGCAATGCCCGACGATGGACTTTTCATGCCCGACGATGGCCTTGTCATGCCCGACGATGGCCTTGCCATGCCCGACGATGGACTTTTTCATGCCCGACGATGGCCTTATCATGCCCGACAATGGCCTTGCTATGCCCGAAGCTGGCCTTTTCATGTCCAACGATGGCCTTGCCATGGCCGACGATGGCCTTGTCATGCCTGACGATGGCCTTGTCATGCCCGACGATGGCCTTGACATGCCCGACGATGGCCTTGTCATGCCCGACGCTGGCGTTGCCATGTCCAAGAGTTGCCTTGCCATCCCGACGATTACCTTACCACGCCCGACGACTGCCTTGCCATGCCCGACGCTGGCCATGCCATGCCCGACGATGGCCTTCCCATGCCCGACGATGGCCTTGGCATGCCCGAAGATGGCCTTCTCATGCCCGACGATGGCCTTGGCATGCCCCACGATGGACTTTTCATGCCCGACGATGGTCTTGTCATGCCCGACGATGGCCTTGCGATGCCCGACGCTGGCCTTTTCATGTCCAAGGATGGCCTTGCCATGCCCAACGATGGCCTTGTTATGCCCGACGATGGCCTTGTCATGCCCGACGATGGCCTTGCCATTTCCGAGAGTTGCCTTGTCATGCCTTTGTCATGCCCGACGATGGCCTTGCCATGCCCGACGCTGGCCTTGTCATGCCCGACGATGGCCTTGTCATGCCCGACAATGGCCTTGTCATGCCCGACGAAGGGCTTGTCATGCCCGACGATGGCCTTGTCATGCCCGACGATGGCCTTGTCCTGCCCGACGATGGCCTTGCTATGCCCGACGATGGACTTTTCATGTCCAACGATGGCCTTGCCATGGCCGACGATTGCCTTGTCATGCCTGACGATGGCCTTGTCATGCCCGACGATGGCCTTGTCATGTCCGACGATGGCCTTGTCATGCCCGACGATGGCCTTGTCATGCCCGACGCTGGCGTTTCCATGTCCAAGAGTTGCCTTGCCATCCCGACGATTACCTTACCACGCCCGACGACTGCCTTGCCATGCCCGACGCTGGCCATGCCATGCCCGACGATGGCCTTCCCATGCCCGACGATGGCCTTGCCATGTCCTAGAGTTGCCTTGTCATGACCTTGTCATGGCCGATGAAGGCCTCGGCAAACCCGAGAGTGGCAATTTCATGCCCGACGATGGTCTTGTCATGCCCGATGAAGGCCTCACCATGTCCGAGAGTGGCATTGTCATGGCCTTGTCATGCCCGACGATGGCCTTGCGATGCCCGACGCTGGCCTTTTCATGTCCAAGGATGGCCTTGCCATGCCCGACGATGGCCTTGTCATGCCCGACGATGGCCTTGTCATGCCCGACGCTGGCCTTGCCATTTCCGAGAGTTGCCTTGTCATGCCTTTGTCATGCCCGACGATGGACTTGCCATGCCCGACGCTGGCCTTGTCATGCCCGACGATGGCCTTGTCATGCCCGACAATGGCCTTGTCATGCCCGACGAAGGGCTTGTCATGCCCGACGATGGCCTTGTCATGCCCGACGATGGCCTTGTCCTGCCCGACGATGGCCTTGCCATCCCGACGATTGCCTTACCATGCCCGACGACTGCCTTGCCATGCCCGACGCTGGCCTTGCCATGCCCGACGATGGCCTTGTCATGCCCGAAGATGGCCTTCTCATGCCCGACGATGGACTTTTCATGCCCGACGATGGCCTTGTCATGCCCGACGATGGCCTTGCCATGCCCGACGATGGACTTTTCATGCCCGACGATGGCCTTGTCATGCCCGACGATGGCCTTGCCATGCCCGACGATGGACTTTTCATGCCCGACGATGGCCTTGTCATGCCCGACGATGGCCTTGCTATGCCCGAAGCTGGCCTTTTCATGTCCAACGATGGCCTTGCCATGGCCGACGATTGCCTTGTCATGCCTGACGATGGCCTTGTCATGCCCGACGATGGCCTTGTCATGTCCGACGATGGCCTTGTCATGCCCGACGATGGCCTTGTCATGCCCGACGCTGGCGTTGCCATGTCCAAGAGTTGCCTTGCCATCCCGACGATTACCTTACCACGCCCGACGACTGCCTTGCCATGCCCGACGCTGGCCATGCCATGCCCGACGATGGCCTTCCCATGCCCGACGATGGCCTTGCCATGTCCTAAAGTTGCCTTGTCATGACCTTGTCATGGCCGATGAAGGCCTCGGCAAACCCGAGAGTGGCAATTTCATGCCCGACGATGGTCTTGTCATGCCCGACGAAGGCCTCACCATGTCCGAGAGTGGCATTGTCATGGCCTTGTCATGCCCGAAGATGGCCTTGTCATGTCCGACGATGGCCTTGTCATGCCTGACGATGGCCTTGTCATGCCCGACGCTGGCGTTGCCATGTCCAAGAGTTGCCTTGCCATCCCGACGATTACCTTACCACGCCCGACGACTGCCTTGCCATGCCCGACGCTGGCCATGCCATGCCCGACGATGGCCTTCCCATGCCCGACGATGGCCTTGCCATGTCCTAGAGTTGCCTTGTCA
Source organism: Fagopyrum homotropicum (assembly GCA_033239125.1). NCBI lineage: Eukaryota > Viridiplantae > Streptophyta > Magnoliopsida > Caryophyllales > Polygonaceae > Fagopyrum > Fagopyrum homotropicum. Next base: position 74,379,943 of record BSWB01000007.1, read on the forward strand.
TGACCTTGTCACGGCCGATGAAGGCCTCGGCAAACCCGAGAGTGGCAATTTCATGCCCGACGATGGTCTTGTCATGCCCGACGAAGGCCTCACCATGTCCGAGAGTGGCATTGTCATGGCCTTGTCATGTCCGAGAGTGGCATTGTCATGGCCTTGTCATGCCCGACGATGGCCTTGTCATGCCCGACGCTGGCCATGCCATGCCCGACGATGGCCTTGTCATGCCCGACGATGGCCTTGCGATGCCCGACGCTGGCCTTTTCATGTCCAAGGATGGCCTTGCCATGCCCGACGATGGCCTTGTCATGCCCGACGATGGCCTTGTCATGCCCGACGCTGGCCTTGCCATTTCCGAGAGTTGCCTTGTCATGCCTTTGTCATGCCCGACGATGGCCTTGCCATGCCCGACGCTGGCCTTGTCATGCCCGACGATGGCCTTGTCATGCCCGACAATGGCCTTGTCATGCCCGACGAAGGGCTTGTCATGCCCGACGATGGCCTTGTCATGCCCGACGATGGCCTTGTCCTGCCCGACGATGGCCTTGCCATCCCGACGATTGCCTTACCATGCCCGACGACTGCCTTGCCATGCCCGACGCTGGCCTTGCCATGCCCGACGATGGCCTTGTCATGCCCGAAGATGGCCTTCTCATGCCCGACGATGGACTTTTCATGCCCGACGACGGCCTTGTCATGCCCGACGATGGCCTTGCCATGCCCGACGATGGACTTTTCATGCCCGACGATGGCCTTGTCATGCCCGACGATGGCCTTGCCATGCCCGACGATGGACTTTTCATGCCCGACGATGGCCTTATCATGCCCGACAATGGCCTTGCTATGCCCGAAGCTGGCCTTTTCATGTCCAACGATGGCCTTGCCATGGCCGACGATGGTCTTGTCATGCCCGACGATGGCCTTGCGATGGCCGACGCTGGCCTTTTCATGTCCAAGGATGGCCTTGCCATGCCCAACGATGGCCTTGTTATGCCCGACGATGGCCTTGTCATGCCCGACGATGGCCTTGCCATTTCCGAGAGTTGCCTTGTCATGCCTTTGTCATGCCCGACGATGGCCTTGCCATGCCCGACGCTGGCCTTGTCATGCCCGACGATGGCCTTGTCATGCCCGACAATGGCCTTGTCATGCCCGACGAAGGGCTTGTCATGCCCGACGATGGCCTTGTCATGCCCGACGATGGCCTTGTCCTGCCCGACGATGGCCTTGCTATGCCCGACGATGGACTTTTCATGTCCAACGATGGCCTTGCCATGGCCGACGATTGCCTTGTCATGCCTGACGATGGCCTTGTCATGCCCGACGATGGCCTTGTCATGTCCGACGATGGCCTTGTCATGCCCGACGATGGCCTTGTCATGCCCGACGCTGGCGTTTCCATGTCCAAGAGTTGCCTTGCCATCCCGACGATTACCTTACCACGCCCGACGACTGCCTTGCCATGCCCGACGCTGGCCATGCCATGCCCGACGATGGCCTTCCCATGCCCGACGATGGCCTTGCCATGTCCTAGAGTTGCCTTGTCATGACCTTGTCATGGCCGATGAAGGCCTCGGCAAACCCGAGAGTGGCAATTTCATGCCCGACGATGGTCTTGTCATGCCCGATGAAGGCCTCACCATGTCCGAGAGTGGCATTGTCATGGCCTTGTCATGCCCGACGATGGCCTTGCGATGCCCGACGCTGGCCTTTTCATGTCCAAGGATGGCCTTGCCATGCCCGACGATGGCCTTGTCATGCCCGACGATGGCCTTGTCATGCCCGACGCTGGCCTTGCCATTTCCGAGAGTTGCCTTGTCATGCCTTTGTCATGCCCGACGATGGACTTGCCATGCCCGACGCTGGCCTTGTCATGCCCGACGATGGCCTTATCATGCCCGACAATGGCCTTGTCATGCCCGACGAAGGGCTTGTCATGCCCGACGATGGCCTTGTCATGCCCGACGATGGCCTTGTCCTGCCCGACGATGGCCTTGCCATCCCGACGATTGCCTTACCATGCCCGACGACTGCCTTGCCATGCCCGACGCTGGCCTTGCCATGCCCGACGATGGCCTTGTCATGCCCGAAGATGGCCTTCTCATGCCCGACGATGGACTTTTCATGCCCGACGATGGCCTTGTCATGCCCGACGATGGCCTTGCCATGCCCGACGATGGACTTTTCATGCCCGACGATGGCCTTGTCATGCCCGACGATGGCCTTGCCATGCCCGACGATGGACTTTTCATGCCCGACGATGGCCTTGTCATGCCCGACGATGGCCTTGCTATGCCCGAAGCTGGCCTTTTCATGTCCAACGATGGCCTTGCCATGGCCGACGATTGCCTTGTCATGCCCGACGATGGCCTTGTGATGCCCGACGATGGCCTTGTCATGTCCGACGATGGCCTTGTCATGCCCGACGATGGCCTTGTCATGCCCGACGCTGGCGTTGCCATGTCCAAGAGTTGCCTTGCCATCCCGACGATTACCTTACCACGCCCGACGACTGCCTTGCCATGCCCGACGCTGGCCATGCCATGCCCGACGATGGCCTTCCCATGCCCGACGATGGCCTTGCCATGTCCTAGAGTTGCCTTGTCATGACCTTGTCACGGCCGATGAAGGCCTCGGCAAACCCGAGAGTGGCAATTTCATGCCCGACGATGGTCTTGTCATGCCCGACGAAGGCCTCACCATGTCCGAGAGTGGCATTGTCATGGCCTTGTCATGTCCGAGAGTGGCATTGTCATGGCCTTGTCATGCCCGACGATGGCCTTGTCATGCCCGACGCTGGCCATGCCATGCCCGACGATGGCCTTGTCATGCCCGACGATGGCCTTGCGATGCCCGACGCTGGCCTTTTCATGTCCAAGGATGGCCTTGCCATGCCCGACGATGGCCTTGTCATGCCCGACGATGGCCTTGTCATGCCCGACGCTGGCCTTGCCATTTCCGAGAGTTGCCTTGTCATGCCTTTGTCATGCCCGACGATGGCCTTGCCATGCCCGACGCTGGCCTTGTCATGCCCGACGATGGCCTTGTCATGCCCGACAATGGCCTTGTCATGCCCGACGAAGGGCTTGTCATGCCCGACGATGGCCTTGTCATGCCCGACGATGGCCTTGTCCTGCCCGACGATGGCCTTGCCATCCCGACGATTGCCTTACCATGCCCGACGACTGCCTTGCCATGCCCGACGCTGGCCTTGCCATGCCCGACGATGGCCTTGTCATGCCCGAAGATGGCCTTCTCATGCCCGACGATGGACTTTTCATGCCCGACGACGGCCTTGTCATGCCCGACGATGGCCTTGCAATGCCCGACGATGGACTTTTCATGCCCGACGATGGCCTTGTCATGCCCGACGATGGCCTTGCCATGCCCGACGATGGACTTTTTCATGCCCGACGATGGCCTTATCATGCCCGACAATGGCCTTGCTATGCCCGAAGCTGGCCTTTTCATGTCCAACGATGGCCTTGCCATGGCCGACGATGGCCTTGTCATGCCTGACGATGGCCTTGTCATGCCCGACGATGGCCTTGACATGCCCGACGATGGCCTTGTCATGCCCGACGCTGGCGTTGCCATGTCCAAGAGTTGCCTTGCCATCCCGACGATTACCTTACCACGCCCGACGACTGCCTTGCCATGCCCGACGCTGGCCATGCCATGCCCGACGATGGCCTTCCCATGCCCGACGATGGCCTTGGCATGCCCGAAGATGGCCTTCTCATGCCCGACGATGGCCTTGGCATGCCCCACGATGGACTTTTCATGCCCGACGATGGTTTTGTCATGCCCGACGATGGCCTTGCGATGCCCGACGCTGGCCTTTTCATGTCCAAGGATGGCCTTGCCATGCCCAACGATGGCCTTGTTATGCCCGACGATGGCCTTGTCATGCCCGACGATGGCCTTGCCATTTCCGAGAGTTGCCTTGTCATGCCTTTGTCATGCCCGACGATGGCCTTGCCATGCCCGACGCTGGCCTTGTCATGCCCGACGATGGCCTTGTCATGCCCGACAATGGCCTTGTCATGCCCGACGAAGGGCTTGTCATGCCCGACGATGGCCTTGTCATGCCCGACGATGGCCTTGTCCTGCCCGACGATGGCCTTGCTATGCCCGACGATGGACTTTTCATGTCCAACGATGGCCTTGCCATGGCCGACGATTGCCTTGTCATGCCTGACGATGGCCTTGTCATGCCCGACGATGGCCTTGTCATGTCCGACGATGGCCTTGTCATGCCCGACGATGGCCTTGTCATGCCCGACGCTGGCGTTTCCATGTCCAAGAGTTGCCTTGCCATCCCGACGATTACCTTACCACGCCCGACGACTGCCTTGCCATGCCCGACGCTGGCCATGCCATGCCCGACGATGGCCTTCCCATGCCCGACGATGGCCTTGCCATGTCCTAGAGTTGCCTTGTCATGACCTTGTCATGGCCGATGAAGGCCTCGGCAAACCCGAGAGTGGCAATTTCATGCCCGACGATGGTCTTGTCATGCCCGATGAAGGCCTCACCATGTCCGAGAGTGGCATTGTCATGGCCTTGTCATGCCCGACGATGGCCTTGCGATGCCCGACGCTGGCCTTTTCATGTCCAAGGATGGCCTTGCCATGCCCGACGATGGCCTTGTCATGCCCGACGATGGCCTTGTCATGCCCGACGCTGGCCTTGCCATTTCCGAGAGTTGCCTTGTCATGCCTTTGTCATGCCCGACGATGGACTTGCCATGCCCGACGCTGGCCTTGTCATGCCCGACGATGGCCTTGTCATGCCCGACAATGGCCTTGTCATGCCCGACGAAGGGCTTGTCATGCCCGACGATGGCCTTGTCATGCCCGACGATGGCCTTGTCCTGCCCGACGATGGCCTTGCCATCCCGACGATTGCCTTACCATGCCCGACGACTGCCTTGCCATGCCCGACGCTGGCCTTGCCATGCCCGACGATGGCCTTGTCATGCCCGAAGATGGCCTTCTCATGCCCGACGATGGACTTTTCATGCCCGACGATGGCCTTGTCATGCCCGACGATGGCCTTGCCATGCCCGACGACGGACTTTTCATGCCCGACGATGGCCTTGTCATGCCCGACGATGGCCTTGGCATGCCCGACGATGGACTTTTCATGCCCGACGATGGCCTTGTCATGCCCGACGATGGCCTTGCTATGCCCGAAGCTGGCCTTTTCATGTCCAACGATGGCCTTGCCATGGCCGACGATTGCCTTGTCATGCCTGACGATGGCCTTGTCATGCCCGACGATGGCCTTGTCATGTCCGACGATGGCCTTGTCATGCCCGACGATGGCCTTGTCATGCCCGACGCTGGCGTTGCCATGTCCAAGAGTTGCCTTGCCATCCCGACGATTACCTTACCACGCCCGACGACTGCCTTGCCATGCCCGACGCTGGCCATGCCATGCCCGACGATGGCCTTCCCATGCCCGACGATGGCCTTGCCATGTCCTAAAGTTGCCTTGTCATGACCTTGTCATGGCCGATGAAGGCCTCGGCAAACCCGAGAGTGGCAATTTCATGCCCGACGATGGTCTTGTCATGCCCGACGAAGGCCTCACCATGTCCGAGAGTGGCATTGTCATGGCCTTGTCATGCCCGAAGATGGCCTTGTCATGTCCGACGATGGCCTTGTCATGCCTGACGATGGCCTTGTCATGCCCGACGCTGGCGTTGCCATGTCCAAGAGTTGCCTTGCCATCCCGACGATTACCTTACCACGCCCGACGACTGCCTTGCCATGCCCGACGCTGGCCATGCCATGCCCGACGATGGCCTTCCCATGCCCGACGATGGCCTTGCCATGTCCTAGAGTTGCCTTGTCATGACCTTGTCACGGCCGATGAAGGCCTCGGCAAACCCGAGAGTGGCAATTTCATGCCCGACGATGGTCTTGTCATGCCCGACGAAGGCCTCACCATGTCCGAGAGTGGCATTGTCATGGCCTTGTCATGTCCGAGAGTGGCATTGTCATGGCCTTGTCATGCCCGACGATGGCCTTGTCATGCCCGACGCTGGCCATGCCATGCCCGACGATGGCCTTGTCATGCCCGACGATGGCCTTGCGATGCCCGACGCTGGCCTTTTCATGTCCAAGGATGGCCTTGCCATGCCCGACGATGGCCTTGTCATGCCCGACGATGGCCTTGTCATGCCCGACGCTGGCCTTGCCATTTCCGAGAGTTGCCTTGTCATGCCTTTGTCATGCCCGACGATGGCCTTGCCATGCCCGACGCTGGCCTTGTCATGCCCGACGATGGCCTTGTCATGCCCGACAATGGCCTTGTCATGCCCGACGAAGGGCTTGTCATGCCCGACGATGGCCTTGTCATGCCCGACGATGGCCTTGTCCTGCCCGACGATGGCCTTGCCATCCCGACGATTGCCTTACCATGCCCGACGACTGCCTTGCCATGCCCGACGCTGGCCTTGCCATGCCCGACGATGGCCTTGTCATGCCCGAAGATGGCCTTCTCATGCCCGACGATGGACTTTTCATGCCCGACGACGGCCTTGTCATGCCCGACGATGGCCTTGCCATGCCCGACGATGGACTTTTCATGCCCGACGATGGCCTTGTCATGCCCGACGATGGTCTTGCCATGCCCGACGATGGACTTTTCATGCCCGACGATGGCCTTATCATGCCCGACAATGGCCTTGCTATGCCCGAAGCTGGCCTTTTCATGTCCAACGATGGCCTTGCCATGGCCGACGATGGCCTTGTCATGCCTGACGATGGCCTTGTCATGCCCGACGATGGCCTTGTCATGCCCGACGATGGCCTTGTCATGCCCGACGATGGCCTTGTCATGCCCGACGCTGGCGTTGCCATGTCCAAGAGTTGCCTTGCCATCCCGACGATTACCTTACCACGCCCGACGACTGCCTTGCCATGCCCGACGCTGGCCATGCCATGCCCGACGATGGCCTTCCCATGCCCGACGATGGCCTTGGCATGCCCAAAGATGGCCTTCTCATGCCCGACGATGGCCTTGGCATGCCCCACGATGGACTTTTCATGCCCGACGATGGTCTTGTCATGCCCGACGATGGCCTTGCGATGCCCGACGCTGGCCTTTTCATGTCCAAGGATGGCCTTGCCATGCCCAACGATGGCCTTGTTATGCCCGACGATGGCCTTGTCATGCCCGACGATGGCCTTGCCATTTCCGAGAGTTGCCTTGTCATGCCCGACGATGGCCTTGCCATGCCCGACGCTGGCCTTGTCATGCCCGACGATGGCCTTGTCATGCCCGACAATGGCCTTGTCATGCCCGACGAAGGGCTTGTCATGCCCGACGATGGCCTTGTCATGCCCGACGATGGCCTTGTCCTGCCCGACGATGGCCTTGCTATGCCCGACGATGGACTTTTCATGTCCAACGATGGCCTTGCCATGGCCGACGATTGCCTTGTCATGCCTGACGATGGCCTTGTCATGCCCGACGATGGCCTTGTCATGTCCGACGATGGCCTTGTCATGCCCGACGATGGCCTTGTCATGCCCGACGCTGGCGTTTCCATGTCCAAGAGTTGCCTTGCCATCCCGACGATTACCTTACCACGCCCGACGACTGCCTTGCCATGCCCGACGCTGGCCATGCCATGCCCGACGATGGCCTTCCCATGCCCGACGATGGCCTTGCCATGTCCTAGAGTTGCCTTGTCATGACCTTGTTATGGCCGATGAATGCCTCGGCAAACCCGAGAGTGGCAATTTCATGCCCGACGATGGTCTTGTCATGCCCGACGAAGGCCTCACCATGTCCGAGAGTGGCATTGTCATGGCCTTGTCATGCCCGACGATGGCCTTGCGATGCCCGACGCTGGCCTTTTCATGTCCAAGGATGGCCTTGCCATGCCCGACGATGGCCTTGTCATGCCCGACGATGGCCTTGTCATGCCCGACGCTGGCCTTGCCATTTCCAAGAGTTGCCTTGTCAAGCCTTTGTCATGCCCGACGATGGCCTTGCCATGCCCGACGCTGGCCTTGTCATGCCCGACGATGGCCTTGTCATGCCCGACAATGGCCTTGTCATGCCCGACGAAGGGCTTGTCATGCCCGACGATGGCCTTGTCATGCCCGACGATGGCCTTGTCCTGCCCGACGATGGCCTTGCCATCCCGACGATTGCCTTACCATGCCCGACGACTGCCTTGCCATGCCCGACGCTGGCCTTGCCATGCCCGACGATGGCCTTGTCATGCCCGAAGATGGCCTTCTCATGCCCGACGATGGACTTTTCATGCCCGACGATGGCCTTGTCATGCCCGACGATGGCCTTGCCATGCCCGACGATGGACTTTTCATGCCCGACGATGGCCTTGTCATGCCCGACGATGGCCTTGCCATGCCCGACGATGGACTTTTCATGCCCGACGATGGCCTTGTCATGCCCGACGATGGCCTTGCTATGCCCGAAGCTGGCCTTTTCATGTCCAACGATGGCCTTGCCATGGCCGACGATTGCCTTGTCATGCCTGACGATGGCCTTGTCATGCCCGACGATGGCCTTGTCATGTCCGACGATGGCCTTGTCATGCCCGACGATGGCCTTGTCATGCCCGACGCTGGCGTTGCCATGTCCAAGAGTTGCCTTGCCATCCCGACGATTACCTTACCACGCCCGACGACTGCCTTGCCATGCCCGACGCTGGCCATGCCATGCCCGACGATGGCCTTCCCATGCCCGACGATGGCCTTGCCATGTCCTAAAGTTGCCTTGTCATGACCTTGTCATGGCCGATGAAGGCCTCGGCAAACCCGAGAGTGGAAATTTCATGCCCGACGATGGTCTTGTCATGCCCGACGAAGGCCTCACCATGTCCGAGAGTGGCATTGTCATGGCCTTGTCATGTCCGAGAGTGGCATTGTCATGGCCTTGTCATGCCCGACGATGGCCTTGTCATGCCCGACGCTGGCCATGCCATGCCCGACGATGGCCTTGTCATGCCCGACGATGGCCTTGCGATGCCCGACGCTGGCCTTTTCATGTTCAAGGATGGCCTTGCCATGCCCGACGATGGCCTTGTCATGCCCGACGATGGCCTTGTCATGCCCGACGCTGGCCTTGCCATTTCCGAGAGTTGCCTTGTCATGCCTTTGTCATGCCCGACGATGGCCTTGCCATGCCCGACGTTGGCCTTGTCATGCCCGACGATGGCCTTGTCATGCCCGACAATGGCCTTGTCATGCCCGACGAAGGGCTTGTCATGCCCGACGATGGCCTTGTCATGCCCGACGATGGCCTTGTCCTGCCCGAGGATGGCCTTGCCATCCCGACGATTGCCTTACCATGCCCGACGACTGCCTTGCCATGCCCGACGCTGGCCTTGCCATGCCCGACGATGGCCTTGTCATGCCCGAAGATGGCCTTCTCATGCCCGACGATGGACTTTTCATGCCCGACGATGGCCTTGTCATGCCCGACGATGGCCTTGCCATGCCCGACGATGGACTTTTCATGCCTGACGATGGCCTTGTCATGCCCGACGATGGCCTTGCCATGCCCGACGATGGACTTTTCATGCCCGACGATGGCCTTGTCATGCCCGACGATGGCCTTGCTATGCCCGAAGCTGGCCTTTTCATGTCCAACGATGGCCTTGCCATGGCCGACGATTGCCTTGTCATGCCCGACGATGGCCTTGTCATGCCCGACGATGGCCTTGTCATGTCCGACGATGGCCTTGTCATGCCCGACGATGGCCTTGTCATGCCCGACGCTGGCGTTGCCATGTCCAAGAGTTGCCTTGCCATCCCGACGATTACCTTACCACGCCCGACGACTGCCTTGCCATGCCCGACGCTGGCCATGCCATGCCCGACGATGGCCTTCCCATGCCCGACGATGGCCTTGCCATGTCCTAGAGTTGCCTTGTCATGACCTTGTCATGGCCGATGAAGGCCTCGGCAAACCCGAGAGTGGCAATTTCATGCCCGACGATGGTCTTGTCATGCCCGACGAAGGCCTCACCACGTCCGAGAGTGGCATTGTCATGGCCTTGTCATGTCCGAGAGTGGCATTGTCATGGCCTTGTCATGCCCGACGATGGCCTTGTCATGCCCGACGCTGGCCATGCCATGCCCGACGATGGCCTGGTCATGCCCGACGATGGCCTTGCGATGCCCGACGCTGGCCTTTTCATGTCCAAGGATGGCCTTGCCATGCCCGACGATGGCCTTGTCATGCCCGACGATGGCCTTGTCATGCCCGACGCTGGCCTTGCCATTTCCGAGAGTTGCCTTGTCATGCCTTTGTCATGCCCGACGATGGCCTTGCCATGCCCGACGCTGGCCTTGTCATGCCCGACGATGGCCTTGTCATGCCCGACAATGGCCTTGTCATGCCCGACGAAGGGCTTGTCATGCCCGACGATGGCCTTGTCATGCCCGACGATGGCCTTGTCCTGCCCGACGATGGCCTTGCCATCCCGACGATTGCCTTTCCATGCCCGACGACTGCCTTGCCATGCCCGACGCTGGCCTTGCCATGCCCGACGATGGCCTTGTCATGCCCGAAGATGGCCTTCTCATGCCCGACGATGGACTTTTCATGCCCGACGACGGCTTTGTCATGCCCGACGATGGCCTTGCCATGCCCGACGATGGACTTTTCATGCCCGACGATGGCCTTGTCATGCCCGACGATGGCCTTGCCATGCCCGACGATGGACTTTTCATGCCCGACGATGGCCTTGTCATGCCCGACGATGGCCTTGCTATGCCCGAAGCTGGCCTTTTCATGTCCAACGATGGCCTTGCCATGGCCGACGATTGCCTTGTCATGCCTGACGATGGCCTTGTCATGCCCGACGATGGCCTTGTCATGCCCGACGATGGCCTTGTCATGCCCGACGATGGCCTTGTCATGCCCGACGCTGGCGTTGCCATGTCCAAGAGTTGCCTTGCCATCCCGATGATTACCTTACCACGCCCGACGACTACCTTGCCATGCCCGACGCTGGCCATGCCATGCCCGACGATGGCCTTCCCATGCCCGACGATGGCCTTGGCATGCCCGAAGATGGCCTTCTCATGCCCGACGATGGCCTTGGCATGCCCCACGATGGACTTTTCATGCCCGACGATGGTCTTGTCATGCCCGACGATGGCCTTGCGATGCCCGACGCTGGCCTTTTCATGTCCAAGGATGGCCTTGCCATGCCCAACGATGGCCTTGTCATGCCCGACGATGGCCTTGTCATGCCCGACGATGGCCTTGTCATGCCCGACGCTGGCCTTGCCATTTCCGAGAGTTGCCTTGTCATGCCTTTGTCATGCCCGACGATGGCCTTGCCATGCCCGACGCTGGCCTTGTCATGCCCGACGATGGCCTTGTCATGCCCGACAATGGCCTTGTCATGCCCGACGAAGGGCTTGTCATGCCCGACGATGGCCTTGTCATGCCCGACGATGGCCTTGTCCTGCCCGACGATGGCCTTGCCATCCCGACGATTGCCTTACCATGCCCGACGACTGCCTTGCCATGCCCGACGCTGGCTTTGCCATGCCCGACGATGGCCTTGTCATGCCCGATGATGGCCTTCTCATGCCCGACGATGGACTTTTCATGCCCGAAGATGGTCTTGTCATGCCTGACGATGGCCTTGCTATGCCCGACGCTGGCCTTTTCATGTCCAACGATGGCCTTGCCATGCCCGGCGATGGCCTTGTCATGCCCGACGATGGCCTTGTCATGCCCGACGATGGCCTTGTCATGCCCGACGATGGCCTTGTCATGCCCGACGATGGCCTTGTCCTGCCCGACGATGGCCTTGCCATCCCGACGATTGCCTTACCATGCCCGACGATGGACTTTTCATGCCCGACGCTGGCCTTGCCATGCCCGACGATGGCCTTGTCATGCCCGAAGATGGCCTTCTCATGCCCGACGATGGACTTTTCATGTCCGACGATGGCCTTGTCATGCCCGACGATGGCCTTGCCATGCCTGACGATGGACTTTTCATGCCCGACGATGGCCTTGTCATGCCCGACGATGGCCTTGCTATGCCCGAAGCTGGCCTTTTCATGTCCAACGATGGCCTTGCCATGGCCGACGATTGCCTTGTCATGACCGACGATGGCCTTGTCATGCCCGACGATGGCCTTGTCATGCCTGACGATGGCCTTGTCATGCCCGACAATGGCCTTGTCATGCCCGACGCTGGCGTTGCCATGTCCAAGAGTTGCCTTGCCATCCCGACGATTACCTTACCACGCCCGACGACTGCCTTGCCATGCCCGACGCTGGCCATGCCATGCCCGACGATGGCCTTCCCATGCCCGACGATGGCCTTGCCATGTCCTAGAGTTGCCTTGTCATGACCTTGTCATGGCCGATGAAGGCCTCGGCAAACCCGAGAGTGGCAATTTCATGCCCGACGATGGTCTTGTCATGCCCGACGAAGGCCTCACCATGTCCGAGAGTGGCATTGTCATGGCCTTGTCATGCCCGACGATGGTCTTGTCATGCCCGACGATGGACTTTTCATGCCCGACGATGGCCTTGTCATGCCCGACGATGGCCTTGCTATGCCCGAAGCTGGCCTTTTCATGTCCAACGATGGCCTTGCCATGGCCGACGATTGCCTTGTCATGCCCGACGATGGCCTTGTTATGCCCGACGATGGCCTTGTCATGCCTGACGATGGCCTTGTCATGCCCGACAATGGCCTTGTCATGCCCGACACTGGCGTTGCCATGTCCAAGAGTTGCCTTGCCATCCCGACGATTACCTTACCACGCCCGACGACTGCCTTGCCATGCCCGACGCTGGCCATGCCATGCCCGACGATGGCCTTCCCATGCCCGACGATGGCCTTGCCATGTCCTAGAGTTGCCTTGTCATGACCTTGTCATGGCCGATGAAGGCCTCGGCAAACCCGAGAGTGGCAATTTCATGCCCGACGATGGTCTTGTCATGCCCGACGAAGGCCTCACCATGTCCGAGAGTGGCATTGTCATGGCCTTGTCATGCCCGACGATGGACTTGTCATGCCCGACGCTGGCCATGCCATGCCCGACGATGGCCTTGCCATGCCCCACGATGGACTTTTCATGCCCGACGATGGCCTTGTCATGCCCGACGATGGCCTTGCGTTGCCCGACGCTGGCCTTTTCATGTCCAAGGATGGTCTTGCCATGCCCGACGATGGCCTTGTCATGCCCGACGATGGCCTTTTCATGCCCGACGCTGGCCTTGCCATTTCCGAGAGTTGCCTTGTCATGCCTTTGTCATGCCCGACGATGGCCTTGTCATGCCCGACGCTGGCCTTGCCATGCCCGACGATGGCCTTGTCATGCCCGACAATGGCCTTGTCATGCCCGACGAAGGGCTTGTCATGCCCGACGATGGCCTTGTCATGTCCAAGGATGGTCTTGCCATGCCCGACGATGGCCTTGTCATGCCCGACGATGGCCTTTTCATGCCCGACGCTGGCCTTGCCATTTCCGAGAGTTGCCTTGTCATGCCTTTGTCATGCCCGACGATGGCCTTGCCATGCCCGACGCTGGCCTTGTCATGCCCGACGATGGCCTTGTCATGCCCGACAATGGCCTTGTCATGCCCGACGAAGGGCTTGTCATGCCCGACGATGGCCTTGTCATGCCCGACGATGGCCTTGTCATGCCCGACGATGGCCTTGCCATCCCGACGATTGCCTTACCATGCCCGACGACTGCCTTGCCATGCCCGACGCTGGCCTTGCCATGCCCGACGATGGCCTTGTCATGCCCGATGATGGCCTTCTCATGCCCGACGATGGACTTTTCATGCCCGACGATGGCCTTGTCATGCCCGACGGTGGCCTTGCTATGCCCGACGCTGGCCTTTTCATGTCCAACGATGGCCTTGCCATGCCCGACGATGGCCTTGTCATGCCCGACGATGGCCTTGTCATGCCCGACGATGGCCTTGTCATGCCCGACGCTGGCCTTGCCATGTCCGAGAGTTGCCTTGGCATGCCCTTGTCATGCCCGACGATGGCCTTTCCATGCCCGACGACTGCCTTGCCATGCCCGACGCTGGCCTTGCCATGCCCGACGATGGCCTTGTCATGCCGGATGATGGCCTTCTCATGCCCGACGATGGACTTTTCATGCCCGACGATGGCCTTGTCATGCCCGACGATGGCCTTGCTATGCCCGAAGCTGGCCTTTTCATGTCCAACGATGGCCTTGCCATGGCCGACGATTGCCTTGTCATGCCTGACGATGGCCTTGTCATGCCCGACGATGGCCTTGTCATGCCCGACGATGGCCTTGTCATGCCAGACGATGGCCTTGTCATGCCCGACGCTGGCGTTGCCATGTCCAAGAGTTGCCTTGCCATCCCGACGATTACCTTACCACGCCCGACGACTGCCTTGCCATGCCCGACGCTGGCCATGCCATGCCCGACGATGGCCTTCCCATGCCCGACGATGGCCTTGGCATGCCCGAAGATGGCCTTCTCATGCCCGACGATGGCCTTGGCATGCCCCACGATGGACTTTTCATGCCCGACGATGGTCTTCTCATGCCCAACGATGGCCTTGCGATGCCCGACGCTGGCCTTTTCATATCCAAGGATGGCCTTGCCATGCCCAACGATGGCCTTGTCATGCCCGACGATGGCCTTGTCATGCCCGACGATGGCCTTGTCATGCCCGACGCTGGCCTTGCCATTTCCGAGAGTTGCCTTGTCATGCCTTTGTCATGCCCGACGATGGCCTTGCCATGCCCGACGCTGGCCTTGTCATGCCCGACGATGGCCTTGTCATGCCCGACAATGGCCTTGTCATGCCCGACGAAGGGCTTGTCATGCCCGACGATGGCCTTGTCATGCCCGACGATGGCCTTGTCATGCCCGACGATGGCCTTGTCATGCCCGACGAAGGCCTTGTCATGCCCGACGATGGCCTTGCCATGCCCGAAGCTGGCCATTTCATGTCCAACGATGGCTCTGCCATGGCCGACGATTGCCTTGTCATGCCCGACGATGGGCTTGTCATGCCCGACGATGGCCTTGTCATGCCCGACGATGGGCTTGTCATGCCCGACGATGGCCTTGTCATGCCCGACGCTGGCGTTGCCATGTCCAAGAGTTTGCTTGCCATCCCGACGATTACCTTACCACGCCCGACGACTGCCTTGCCATGCCCGACGCTGGCCATGCCATGCCCGACGATGGCCTTCCCATGCCCGACGATGGCCTTGCCATGTCCTAGAGTTGCCTTGTCATGACCTTGTCATGGCCGATGAAGGCCTCGGCAAACCCGAGAGTGGCAATTTCATGCCCGACGATGGTCTTGTCATGCCCGACGAAGGCCTCACCATGTCCGAGAGTGGCATTGTCATGGCCTTGTCATGCCCGAAGATGGCCTTGTCATGCCCGACGCTGGCCATGCCATGCCCGACGATGGCCTTGCCATGCCCCACGATGGACTTTTCATGCCCGACGATGGCCTTGTCATGCCCGACGATGGCCTTGTCATGCCCGACGATGGCCTTGCGATGCCCGACGCTGGCCTTTTCATGTCCAAGGATGGCCTTGCCATGCCCGACGATGGCCTTGTCATGCCCGACGATGGCCTTGTCATGCCCGACGCTGGCCTTGCCATTTCCGAGAGTTGCCTTGTCATGCCCGACGATGGCCTTGCCATGCCCGACGCTGGCCTTGTCATGCCCGACGATGGCCTTGTCATGCCCGACAATGGCCTTGTCATGCCCGACGAAGGGCTTGTCATGCCCGACGATGGCCTTGTCATGCCCGACGATGGCCTTGTCCTGCCCGACGATGGCCTTGCCATCCCGACGATTGCCTTACCATGCCCGACGACTGCCTTGCCATGCCCGACGCTGGCTTTGCCATGCCCGACGATGGCCTTGTCATGCCCGATGATGGCCTTCTCATGCCCGACGATGGACTTTTCATGCCCGACGATGGTCTTCTCATGCCCGACGATGGCCTTGCTATGCCCGACGCTGGCCTTTTCATGTCCAACGATGGCCTTGCCATGCCCGACGATGGCCTTGCCATGCCCGACGATGGCCTTGTCATGCCCGACGATGGCCTTGTCATGCCCGACGTTGGCCTTGCCATGTCCGAGAGTTGCCTTGGCATGCCCTTGTCATGCCCGACGATGGCCTTCCCATGCCCGACGCTGGCCTTGTCATGCCCGACGATGTCCTTGTCATGCCCGAAAATGGCCTTGTCATGCCCGACGATGGCCTTGTCATGCCCGACGACGGTCTTGTCCTGCCCGACGATGGCCTTACCATCCCGACGATTGCCTTACCATGCCCGACGACTGCCTTGCCATGCCCGACGCTGGCCTTGCCATGCCCGACGATGGCCTTGTCATGCCCGACGATGGCCTTGTCATGCCCGACCATGGCCTTGTCATGCCCGACGAAGGGCTTGTCATGCCCGACGATGGCCTTGTCATGCCCGACAATGGCCTTGTCATGCCCGACGATGGCCTTGCCATCCCGACGATTGCCTTGTCATGCCCGACGACTGCCTTGCCATGCCCGACGCTGGCCTTGCCATGCCCGACGATGGCCTTGTCATGCCCGGTGATGGCCTTCTCATGCCCGATGATGGACTTTTCATGCCCGACGATGGCCTTGTCATGCCCGACGATGGCCTTGCTATGCTCGACGATGGCCTTTTCATGTCCAACGATGGCCTTGCCATGCCCGACGATGGCCTTGTCATGCCCGACGATGGCCTTGTCATGCCCGACGATGGCCTTGTCATGCCCGACGCTGGCCTTGCCATGTCCGAGAGGTTCCTTGTCATGCCCTTGTCATGCCCGACGATGGCCTTTCCATGCCCGACGCTGGCCTTGTCATGCCCGACGATGTCCTTGTCATGCCCGAAAATGGCCTTGTCATGCCCGACGATGGCCTTGTTATGCCCGACGACGGCCTTGTCCTGCCCGACGATGGCCTTACCATCCCGACGATTGCCTTACCATGCCCGACGACTGCCTTGCCATGCCCGACGCTGGCTTTGCCATGCCCGACGATGGCCTTGTCATGCCCGATGATGGCCTTCTCATGCCCGACGATGGACTTTTCATGCCTGACGATGGCCTTGTCATGCCCGACGATGGCCTTGTCATGCCCGACGATGGCCTTGCTATGCCCGAAGCTGGCCTTTTCATGTCCAACTATGGCCTTGCCATGCCCGACGATTGCCTTGTCATGCATGACGATGGCCTTGTCATGCCCGACGATGGCCTTGTCATGCCCGACGATGGCCTTGTCATGCCCGACGATGGCCTTGTCATGCCCGACGCTGGCGTTGCCATGTCCAAGAGTTGCCTTGCCATCCCAAAGATTACCTTACCACGCCCGACGACTGCCTTGCCATGCCCGACGCTGGCCATGCCATGCCCGACGATGGCCTTCCCATGCCCGACGATGGCCTTGCCATGTCCTAGAGTTTCCTTGTCATGACCTTGTCATGGCCAATGAAGGCCTCGACAAACCCGAGAGTGGCAATTTCATGCCCGACGATGGTCTTGTCATGCCTGACGAAAGCCTCACCATGTCCGAGAGTGGCATTGTCATGGCCTTGTCATGCCCGACGATGGCCTTGTCATGCCCGACGCTGGCCATGCCATGCCCGACGATGGCCTTGCCATGCCCCGCGATGGACTTTTCATGCCCGACGATGGCCTTGTCATGCCCGACGATGGCCTTGCGATGCCCGACGCTGGCCTTTTCATGTCCAAGGATGGCCTTGCCATGCCCGACGATGGCCTTGTCATGCCCGACGATGGCATTGTCATGCCCGACGCTGGCCTTGACGATGGGCTTGCCATGTCCGAGAGTTGCCTCGTCATGACCTTGTCATGCCCGACGATGGCCTTGCCATGCCCGACGCTGACCTTGTCATGCCCGACGATGGCCTTGCCATGCCCGACGATGGCCTTGCCATGCCTTACGATGGGCTTGCCATGTCCGAGAGTTGCCTTGTCATGACCTTGTAATGACGATGGCCTCGCCAAGCCCGAGAGTGGCATTTTCATTCCCGACGCGGGCCTTGTCATGCCCGACGAAGGCGTCGCCATGTCCGTGAGTGGCATTGTCATGGCCTTGTCAAGAGCGACGATGGCCTTGCCATGCCCATTGGTGGCCTTGTCATGCCCGACGCTCGCCTTGTCATGCCCGATGATGGCCTTGTCATGCTTGACGCTGGCATTGACATGCCCTTTTTGTTGCCCACCGATGGCCTTGCCATGCCCGACGCTGGCATTGTCATATCCGACGATGGCCTTGTCATGCCCGACGATAACCTTGTCATGCCCGAAGATGGCCTTGTCATGCCCGACGATGGCCTTGCCATGTCGGACGATGGCCTTGTCAGGCCCGACGCTGGCCTTGTCATGCCCAACGATTTCCTTGTCTTGCCCGACGATGGCCTTGCCATGCCCGACGATGGCCTTGTCATGCCCGACGATGGCCTTGCTATGCCCGAAGCTAGCCTTTTCATGTCCAACTATGGCCTTGCCATGCCCGACGATTGCCTTGTCATGCATGACGATGGCCTTGTCATGCCCGACGATGGCCTTGTCATGCCCGACGATGGCCTTGTCATGCCCGACGATGGCCTTGTCATGCCCGACGCTGGCGTTGCCATGTCCAAGAGTTGCCTTGCCATCCCAAAGATTACCTTACCACGCCCGACGACTGCCTTGCCATGCCCGACGCTGGCCATGCCATGCCCGACGATGGCCTTCCCATGCCCGACGATGGCCTTGCCATGTCCTAGAGTTGCCTTGTCATGACCTTGTCATGGCCAATGAAGGCCTCGACAAACCCGAGAGTGGCAATTTCATGCCCGACGATGGTCTTGTCATGCCTGACGAAAGCCTCACCATGTCCGAGAGTGGCATTGTCATGGCCTTGTCATGCCCGACGATGGCCTTGTCATGCCCGACGCTGGCCATGCCATGCCCGACGATGGCCTTGCCATGCCCCGCGATGGACTTTTCATGCCCGACGATGGCCTTGTCATGCCCGACGATGGCCTTGCGATGCCCGACGCTGGCCTTTTCATGTCCAAGGATGGCCTTGCCATGCCCGACGATGGCCTTGTCATGCCCGACGATGGCATTGTCATGCCCGACGCTGGCCTTGACGATGGGCTTGCCATGTCCGAGAGTTGCCTCGTCATGACCTTGTCATGCCCGACGATGGCCTTGCCATGCCCGACGCTGACCTTGTCATGCCCGACGATGGCCTTGCCATGCCCGACGATGGCCTTGCCATGCCTTACGATGGGCTTGCCATGTCCGAGAGTTGCCTTGTCATGACCTTGTAATGACGATGGCCTCGCCAAGCCCGAGAGTGGCATTTTCATTCCCGACGCGGGCCTTGTCATGCCCGACGAAGGCGTCGCCATGTCCGTGAGTGGCATTGTCATGGCCTTGTCAAGAGCGACGATGGCCTTGCCATGCCCATTGGTGGCCTTGTCATGCCCGACGCTCGCCTTGTCATGCCCGATGATGGCCTTGTCATGCTTGACGCTGGCATTGACATGCCCTTTTTGTTGCCCACCGATGGCCTTGCCATGCCCGACGCTGGCATTGTCATATCCGACGATAACCTTGTCATGCCCGAAGATGGCCTTGTCATGCCCGACGATGGCCTTGCCATGCCCAACGATGGCCTTGCCATGTCGGACGATGGCCTTGTCAGGCCCGACGCTGGCCTTGTCATGCCCAACGATTTCCTTGTCTTGCCCGACGATGGCCTTGTCATTTCCGACGATGGCCTTGTCATGCCCCACAATGGCCTTGTCATGCCCGATGATTGCCTTGTCATGCCCATTGCCCGACGATGGCCTTGTAATCCCAAACGATAGCCTTGTGATGCCCGACGATGGCCTTGTCATGCCTAACGATGGCCTTGTCATGTCCGACGATGGCCTTGTCATGCCCGACGAAGGGCTTGTCATGCCCGATAATGGCCTTGTCATGCCCGACGATGGCCTTCTCATGCCCGACGATTGCCTTGCAATGCCCGACGCTGGCCTTGCCATGTCCGAGAGTTGTCTTGTCATGCCCGACGATGACCTTCCCATGCCTTACGATGGCCTTGTCATGCCTAACGATAGCCTTGCCGTGCCCGACGATGGCTTTTACATGCCCAACGATGGCCTTGCCAAGTCCGAGAGTTGCCTTGTCATGACCTTGTCATGCCCGACGATGGCCTCGCCATGCCCGACGATGGTATTGTCATGTCCGACGATAGCCTTGTCATGCCCGACGATGGCCTTGTCTTGCCCGACGATGGCCTTGTCATGCCCGACGATGGCCTTGTCATGCCCGACGATGGCCTTGTCATCCCGACGATTGCCTTACCACGCCCGACGACTGGCTTGCCATGCCCGACGCTGGCCTTGCCATGCCCGACGATGGCCTTGTCATGCCCGACGATGGCCTTGTCATGCCCGACGATGTCCTTGTCATGCCCGACACTGGCCTTGCCATTTCCGAGAGTTGCCTTATCATGCCTTTGTCATGCCCGACGATGGCCTTGCCATGCCCGACGCTGGCCTTGTCATGCCCGACGATGGCCTTGTCATGCCCGACAATGGCCTTGTCATGCCCGACGCTGGCCTTTTCATGTCCAACGATGGCCTTGCCATGCCCGACGATTGCCTTGTCATGCACGACGCTGGCCTTGTCATGCCCGACGATGGCCTTGTCATGCCCGACGATGGCCTTGTCATGTCCGAGAGTTGCCTTGTCATGCCCTTGTGATGCCCGACGATGGCCTTGTCATGCCCGACGCTTGCCTTGCCATGTACGAGAGTTGCCTTGTCATGCCTTTGTCATGTCCGACGATGGTCTTGCCATCCCCGAAGATGGCCTTGTCAAGCTTGACGATGGCCTTGTCATGCCCGACGACGGCCTTGTCATACCCTACGCTGGCCTTGCCATGTCCGAGAGTTGCCTTGTCATGACCTTGTCATGCCCGACGCTGGCCTTGTCATGCCCGACGAAGGCGTCGCCATGTCCGAGAGTGGCATTGTCATGGCCTTGTCTAGCGTGACGATGGCTTTGCCATGCACGACGCTGGCCTTGTCATGGCCGACGCTGGCCTTGTCATGCCCGAAGATGGCCTTGTCATGCTCGACGCTTGCATTGACATGCCCTTTTTGATGCCCCACGATGCCCTCACCATGCCCGACGCTGGCCTTGTCATGTCCGACGATGGCCTTCTCATGCCCGACGATGGCCTTGTCATGCCGAAGATGGCCTTGTCATGCCCGACAATGGTCTTGTCATGCCCGACGATGGCCTTGTCATGCCCCACAATGGCCTTGTCATGCCCGACGATGGCGTTGTCATGCCCGACGATGGCCTTGTTATGCCCGACGCTAGCCTTTTCATGTCCGACGATGGTCTTGCCATGCCCGAAGATGGCCTGGTCATGCCTGACGATGGCCTTGTCATGCCCGACGATGGCCTTGCCATGCTTGACGATGGGCTTGCCATGTCCGAGAGTTGCCTCGTCATGACCTTGTCATGCCTGACGATGGCCTTGCCATGCCCGACGCTGACCTTGTCATGCCCGACGATGGCCTTGGTATGCCCGACGATGGCCTTGCCATGCCTTACGATGGGCTTGCCATGTCCGAGAGTTGCCTTGTCATGCCCTTGTGATGCCCGACGATGGCCTTGTCATGCCCGACGCTGGCCTTGCCATGTACGAGAGTTGCCTTGTCATGCCTTTGTCATGTCCGACGATGGTCTTGCCATCCCCGAAGATGGCCTTGTCAAGCTTGACGATGGCCTTGTCATGCCCGACGACGGCCTTGTCATACCCTACGCTGGCCTTGCCATGTCCGAGAGTTGCCTTGTCATGACCTTGTCATGCCCGACGTTGGCCTTGTCATGCCCGACGAAGGCGTCGCCATGTCCGAGAGTGGCATTGTCATGGCCTTGTCTAGCGTGACGATGGCCTTGCCATGCACGACGCTGGCCTTGTCATGGCCGACGCTGGCCTTGTCATGCCCGAAGATGGCCTTGTCATGCTCGACGCTTGCATTGACATGCCCTTTTTGATGCCCCACGATGCCCTCACCATGCCCGACGCTGGCCTTGTCATGTCCGACGATGGCCTTCTCATGCCCGACGATGGCCTTGTCATGCCGAAGATGGCCTTGTCATGCCCGACAATGGTCTTGTCATGCCCGACGATGGCCTTGTCATGCCCCACAATGGCCTTGTCATGCCCGACGATGGCGTTGTCATGCCCGACGATGGCCTTGTTATGCCCGACGCTAGCCTTTTCATGTCCGACGATGGTCTTGCCATGCCCGAAGATGGCCTGGTCATGCCTGATGATGGCCTTATCATGCCCGACGATGGCCTTGCCATGCTTGACGATGGGCTTGCCATGTCCGAGAGTTGCCTCGTCATGACCTTGTCATGCCCGACGATGGCCTTGCCATGCCCGACGCTGACCTTGTCATGCCCGACGATGGCCTTGCCATGCCCGACGATGGCCTTGCCATGCCTTACGATGGGCTTGCCATGTCCGAGAGTTGCCTTGTCATGACCTTGTAATGACGATGGCCTCGCCAAGCCCGAGAGTGGCATTTTCATTCCCGACGCGGGCCTTGTCATGCCCGACGAAGGCGTCGCCATGTCCGAGAGTGGCATTGTCATGGCCTTGTCAAGAGCGACGATGGCCTTGCCATGCCCATTGGTGGCCTTGTCATGCCCGACGCTCGCCTTGTCATGCCCGATGATGGCCTTGTCATGCTTGACGCTGGCATTGACATGCCCTTTTTGTTGCCCACCGATGGCCTTGCCATGCCCGACGCTGGCATTGTCATATCCGACGATGGCCTTGTCATGCCCGACGATGACCTTGTCATGCCCGAAGATGGCCTTGTCATGCCCGACGATGGCCTTGCCATGCCCAACGCTGGCCTTGCCATGTCGGACGATGGCCTTGTCAGGCCCGACGCTGGCCTTGTCATGCCCGACGATTTCCTTGTCTTGCCCGACGATGGCCTTGTCATTCCCGACGATGGCCTTGTCATGCCCCACAATGGCCTTGTCATGCCCGATGATTGCCTTGTCATGCCCATTGCCCGACGATGGCCTTGTAATCCCAAACGATAGCCTTGTGATAACCGACGATGGCCTTGTCATGCCTAACGATGGCCTTGTCATGTTCGACGATGGCCTTGTCATGCCCGACGAAGGGCTTGTCATGCCCGATAATGGCATTGTCATGCCCGACGATGGCCTTCTCATGCCCGACGATTGCCTTGCAATGCCCGACGCTGGCCTTGCCATGTCCGAGAGTTGTCTTGTCATGCCCGACGATGACCTTCCCATGCCTTACGCTGGCCTTGTCATGCCTAACGATGGCCTTGCCGTGCCCGACGATGGCTTTTACATGCCCAACGATGGCCTTGCCAAGTCCGAGAGTTGCCTTGTCATGCCCGACGATGGCCTCGCCATGCCCGACGATGGCATTGTCATGTCCGACGATAGCCTTGTCATGCCCGACGATGGCCGTGTCTTGCCCGACGATGGCCTTGTCATGCCCGACGATGGCCTTGTCATGCCCGACGATGGCCTTGTCATCCCGACGATTGCCTTACCACGCCCGACGACTGGCTTGCCATGCCCGACGCTGGCCTTGCCATGCCCGACGATGGCCTTGTCATGCCCGACGATGGCCTTGTCATGCCCGACGATGGCCTTGTCATGCCCGACGCTGGCCTTGCCATTTCCGAGAGTTGCCTTGTCATGCCTTTGTCATGCCCGACGATGGCCTTGCCATGCCCGACGCTGGCCTTGTCATGCCCGACGATGGCCTTGTCATGCCCGACAATGGCCTTGTCATGCCCGACGAAGGGCTTGTCATGCCCGACGATGGCCTTGTCCTGCCCGACGATGGCCTTGCCATCCCGACGATTGCCTTACCATGCCCGAGGACTGCCTTGCCATGCCCGACGCTGGCCTTGACATGCCCGACGATGGCCTTTTCATGCCCGATGATGGCCTTCTCATGACCGACGATGGACTTTTCATGCCCGACGATGGCCTTGTCATGCCCGACGATGGCCTTGCTATGCCCGTCGCTGGCCTTTTCATGTCCAACGATGGGCTTGCCATGCCCGACGATGGCCTTGTCATGCCCGACGATGGCCTTGTCATGCCTGACGATGGCCTTGTCATGCCCGACGCTGGCCTTGCAATGTCGAAGAGTTGCCTTGTCATCCCGACGATTGCCTTACCATGCCCGACGATGGCCTTGCCATGCCCCACGATGGACTTTTCATGCCCGACGATGGCCTTGTCATGCCCGACGATGCCCTTGCGATGCCCGACGCTGGCCTTTTCATGTCCAAGGATGGCCTTGCCATGCCCAACGATGACCTTGTCATGCCCGACGATGGCCTTGTCATGCCCGACGATGGCCTTGTCATGCCCGACGCTGGCCTTGCCATTTCCGAGAGTTGCCTTGTCATGCCTTTGTCATGCCCGACGATGGCCTTGCCATGCCCGACGATGGCCTTGTCATGCCCGACGATGGCCTTGTCATGCCCGACAATGCCTTGTCATGCCCGACGAAGGGCTTGTCATGCCCGACGATGGCCTTGTCATGCCCGACGATGGCCTTGTCCTGCCCGACGATGGCCTTGCCATCCCGACGATTGCCTTACCATGCCCGACGACTGCCTTGCCATGCCCGACGCTGGCCTTGCCATGCCCGACGATGGCCTTGTCATGCCCGATGATGGCCTTCTCATGCCCGACGATGGACTTTTCATGCCCGACGATGGCCTTGTCATGCCCGACGATGGCCTTGCTATGCCCGACGCTGGCCTTTTCATGTCCAACGATGGCCTTGCCATGCCCGACGATGGCCTTGTCATGCCCGACGATGGCCTTGTCATGCCTGACGATGGCCTTGTCATGCCCGACGCTGGCCTTGCCATGTCGAAGAGTTGCCTTCTCATCCCGACGATTGCCTTACCATGCCCGACGACTGCCTTGCCATGCATGACGCTGGCCTTGCCATGCCCGACGATGGCCTTGTCATGCCCGACGATGGCCTTGCCATGCCGGACGATGGACTTTTCATGCCCGACGATGACCTTGTCATGCCCGACGATGACCTTGTCATGCCTTTGTCATGCCCGACGATGGCCTTGCCATGCCCGACGCTGGCCTTGTCATGCCCGACGATGGCCTTGTCATGCCCGACAATGGCCTTGTCATGCCCGACGAAGGGCTTGTCATGCCCGACGATGGCCTTGTCCTGCCCGACGATGGCCTTGCCATCCCGACGATTGCCTTACCATGCCCGAGGACTGCCTTGCCATGCCCGACGCTGGCCTTGACATGCCCGACGATGGCCTTTTCATGCCCAATGATGGCCTTCTCATGACCGACGATGGACTTTTCATGCCCGACGATGGCCTTGTCATGCCCGACGATGGCCTTGCTATGCCCGTCGCTGGCCTTTTCATGTCCAACGATGGGCTTGCCATGCCCGACGATGGCCTTGTCATGCCCGACGATGGCCTTGTCATGCCTGACGATGGCCTTGTCATGCCCGACGCTGGCCTTGCAATGTCGAAGAGTTGCCTTGTCATCCCGACGATTGCCTTACCATGCCCGACGATGGCCTTGCCATGCCCCACGATGGACTTTTCATGCCCGACGATGGCCTTGTCATGCCCGACGATGCCCTTGCGATGCCCGACGCTGGCCTTTTCATGTCCAAGGATGGCCTTGCCATGCCCAACGATGACCTTGTCATGCCCGACGATGGCCTTGTCATGCCCGACGATGGCCTTGTCATGCCCGACGCTGGCCTTGCCATTTCCGAGAGTTGCCTTGTCATGCCTTTGTCATGCCCGACGATGGCCTTGCCATGCCCGACGATGGCCTTGTCATGCCCGACGATGGCCTTGTCATGCCCGACAATGCCTTGTCATGCCCGACGAAGGGCTTGTCATGCCCGACGATGGCCTTGTCATGCCCGACGATGGCCTTGTCCTGCCCGACGATGGCCTTGCCATCCCGACGATTGCCTTACCATGCCCGACGACTGCCTTGCCATGCCCGACGCTGGCCTTGCCATGCCCGACGATGGCCTTGTCATGCCCGATGATGGCCTTCTCATGCCCGACGATGGACTTTTCATGCCCGACGATGGCCTTGTCATGCCCGACGATGGCCTTGCTATGCCCGACGCTGGCCTTTTCATGTCCAACGATGGCCTTGCCATGCCCGACGATGGCCTTGTCATGCCCGACGATGGCCTTGTCATGCCTGACGATGGCCTTGTCATGCCCGACGCTGGCCTTGCCATGTCGAAGAGTTGCCTTCTCATCCCGACGATTGCCTTACCATGCCCGACGACTGCCTTGCCATGCATGACGCTGGCCTTGCCATGCCCGACGATGGCCTTGTCATGCCCGACGATGGCCTTGCCATGCCGGACGATGGACTTTTCATGCCCGACGATGACCTTGTCATGCCCGACGATGGCCTTGCTATGCCCGACGCTGGCCTTTTCATGTCCAACGATGGCCTTACCATGCCCGACGATGGCCTTGTCATGCCCGACGCTGGCCTTGTCATGCCCGACGATGGCCTTGTCATGCCCGACGATGGCCTTGTCATGTCCGAGAGTTGCCTTGTCATGCCCTTGTGATGCCCGACATTGGCCTTGTCATGCCCGACGCTGGCCTTGCCATTTACGAGAGTTGCCTTGTCATGCCATTGTCATGTCCGACGATGGTCTTGCCATGCCCGAAGATGGCCTTGTCAAGCTTGACGATGGCCTTGTCATGCCCGACGACGGCCTTGTCATACCCTACGCTGGCCTTGCCATGTCCGAGAGTTGCCTTGTCATGACCTTGTCATGCCCGACGCTGGCCTTGTCATGCCCGACGAAGGCGTCGCCATGTCCTAGAGTGGCATTGTCATGGCCTTGTCTAGCGTGACGATGGCCTTGCCATGCACGACGCTGACCTTGTCATGGCCGACGTTGGCCTTGTCATGCCCGAAGATGGCCTTGTCATGCTCGACGCTTGCATTGACATGCCCTTTTTAATGCCCCACGATGCCCTCACCATGCCCGACGCTGGCCTTGTCATGTCCGACGATGGCCTTCTCATGCCCGACGATGGCCTTGTCATTCCGAAGATGGCCTTGTCATGCCCGGTGATGGTCTTGTCATGCCCGACGATGGCCTTGTCATGCCCGACGCGGGCCATGCCATGTCCGAGAGTTGCCTTGTCATGACCTTGTCATGCCCGACGATGGCCTTGCCATGCCTGACACAGGCCTTGTCATGCCCGACGATGGCCTTGCCATGCCCGATGATGGCCTTGCCATGTCCTAGAGTTGCCTTGTCATGACCTTGTCATGGCCGATGAAGGCCTCGGCAAACCCGAGAGTGGCAATTTCATGCCCGACGATGGTCTTGTCATGCCCGACGAAGCCCTCACCATGTCCGAGAGTGGCATTCTCATGGCCTTGTCATGCCCGACGATGGACTTGTCATGCCCGACGCTGGCCATGCAATGCCCAACGATGGCCCTGCCATGCCCCACGATGGACTTTTCATGCCCGACGATGGCCTTGTCATGCCCGACGATGGCCTTGCTATGCCCGACGCTGGCCTTTTCATGTCCAAGGATGGCCTTGCCATGCCCGACGATGGCCTTGTCATGTCCTAGAGTTGCCTTGTCATGACCTTGTCATGGCCGATGAAGGCCTCGGCAAACCCGAGAGTGGCAATTTCATGCCCGACGATGGTCTTGTCATGCCCGACGAAGGCCTCTGGCATTCTCATGGCCTTGTCATGCCCGACGATGGACTTGTCATGCCCGACGCTGGCCATGCCATGCCCGACGATGGCCTTGCCATGCCCCACGATGGACTTTTCATGCCCGACGATGGCCTTGTCATGCCCGACGATGGCCTTGCTATGCCCGACGCTGGCCTTTTCATGTCCAAGGATGGCCTTGCCATGCCCGACGATGGCCTTGTCATGTCCTAGAGTTGCCTTGTCATGACCTTGTCATGGCCGATGAAGGCCTCGGCAAACCCGAGAGTGGCAATTTCATGCCCGACGATGGTTTTGTCATGCCCGACGAAGGCCTCACCATGTCCGAGAGTGGCATTGTCATGGCCTTGTCATGCCCGACGATGGCCTTGTCATGCCCGACGCTTGCCATGCCATGCCCGACGATGGCCTTGGCATGCCCCACGATGAACTTTTCATGCCCGACGATGGCGTTGTCATGCCCGACGATGGCCTTGCGATGCCCGACGCTGGCCTTTTCATGTCCAAGGATGGCCTTGCCATGCCCAACGATGGCCTTGTCATGCCCGACGATGGCCTTGTCATGCCCGACGATGGCCTTGTCATGCACGACGCTGGCCTTGCCAATTCCCAGAGTTGCCTTGTCATGCCTTTGTCATGCCCGACGATGGCCTTGCCATGCCCGACGCTGGCCTTGTCATGCCCGACGATGGCCTTGTCATGCCCGACAATGGCATTGTCATGCCCGACGAAGGGCTTGTCATGCCCGACGATGGCCTTGTCATGCCCGACGATGGCCTTGTCCTGCCCGACGATGGCCTTGCCATCCCGACGATTGCCTTACCATGCCCGACGACTGCCTTGCCATGCCCGACTTTGGCCTTGCCATGCCCGACGATGGCCTTGTCATGCCCGACGATGGTCTTGTCATGCCCGACGAAGGCCTCACCATGTCCGAGAGTGGCATTGTCATGGCCTTGTCATGCCCGACGATGGCCTTGTCATGCCCGACGAAGGCCTCACCATGTCCGAGAGTGGCATTGTCATGGCCTTGTCATGCTCGACGATGGCCTTGTCATGCCCGACGCTGGCCATGCCATGCCCGACGATGGCCTTGGCATGCCCCACGATGGACTTTTCATGCCCGACGATGGCCTTGTCATGCCCGACGATGGCCTTGCGATGCCCGACGCTGGCCTTTTCATGTCCAAGGATGGCCTTGCCATGCCCAACGATGGCCTTGTCATGCCCGACGATGGCCTTGTCATGCCCGACGATGGCCTTGCTATACCCGACGTTGGCCTTTTCATGTCCAACGATGGCCTTGCCATGCCCGACGATGGCCTTGTCATGCCCGACGATGGCCTTGTCATGCCCGACGATGGCCTTGTCATGCCCGACGATGGCCTTGTCATGCCCGACCCTGGCCTTGGCATGTCCAAGAGTTGCCTTGTCATCGCGACGATTGCCTTACCATGCCCGACGACTGCCCAGCCATGCCCGACGCTGGCCTTGCCATGCCCGACGATGGCCTT
This sequence comes from Fagopyrum homotropicum, assembly GCA_033239125.1. Taxonomy (NCBI): domain Eukaryota; kingdom Viridiplantae; phylum Streptophyta; class Magnoliopsida; order Caryophyllales; family Polygonaceae; genus Fagopyrum; species Fagopyrum homotropicum. The sequence continues at coordinate 74,409,335 of BSWB01000007.1, forward strand.
GCCATGCCCGACGATGGCCTTGCCATGCCCGACGATGGCCTTGCCATGTCCTAGAGTTGCCTTGTCATGACCTTGTCATGGCCGATGAAGGCCTCGGCAAACCAGAGAGTGGAAATTTCATGCCCGACGATGGTCTTGTCATGCCCGACGAAGTCCTCACCATGTCCGAGAGTGGCATTGTCATGGCCTTGTCATGCCCGACGATGGCCTTGTCATGCCCGACGCTGGCCATGCCATGCCCGACGCTGGCCATGCCATGCCCGACGATGGCCTTGCCATGCCCCACGATGGACTTTTCATGCCCGACGATGGCCTTGTCATGCCCGACGATGCCCTTGCGATGCCCGACGCTGGCCTTTTCATGTCCAAGGATGGCCTTGCCATGCCCAACGATGGCCTTGTCATGCCCGACGATGGCCTTGTCATGCCCGACAATGGCCTTGTCATGCCCGACGCTGGCCTTGCCATTTCCGAGAGTTGCCTTGTCATGCCTTTGTCATGCCCGACGATGGCCTTGCCATGCCCGACGATTGCCTTGTCATGCCCGATGATGGCCTTGTCATGCCCGACAATGCCTTGTCATGCCCGACGAAGGGCTTGTCATGCCCGACGATGGCATTGTCATGCCCGACGATGGCCTTGTCCTGCCCGACGATGGCCTTGCCATCCCGACGATTGCCTTACCATGCCCGACGACTGCCTTGCCATGCCCGACGCTGGCCTTGCCATGCCCGACGATGGCCTTGTCATGCCCGATGATGGCCTTCTCATGCCCGACGATGGACTTTTCATGCCCGACGATGGCCTTGTCATGCCCGACGATGGCCTTGCTATGCCCGACGCTGGCCTTTTCATGTCCAACGATGGCCTTGCCATGCCCGACGATGGCCTTGTCATGCCCGACGATGGCCTTGTCATGCCTGACGATGGCCTTGTCATGCCCGACGCTGGCCTTGCCATGTCGAAGAGTTGCCTTCTCATCCCGACGATTGCCTTACCATGCCCGACGACTGCCTTGCCATGCATGACGCTGGCCTTGCCATGCCCGACGATGGCCTTGTCATGCCCGACGATGGCCTTGCCATGCCGGACGATGGACTTTTCATGCCCGACGATGACCTTGTCATGCCCGACGATGGCCTTGCTATGCCCGACGCTGGCCTTTTCATGTCCAACGATGGCCTTGCCATGCCCGACGATGGCCTTGTCATGCCCGACGCTGGCCTTGTCATGCCCGACGATGGCCTTGTCATGCCCGACGATGGCCTTGTCATGTCCGAGAGTTGCCTTGTCATGCCCTTGTGATGGTCGACATTGGCCTTGTCATGCCCGACGCTGGCCTTGCCATTTACGAGAGTTGCCTTGTCATGCCATTGTCATGTCCGACGATGGTCTTGCCATGCCCGAAGATGGCCTTGTCAAGCTTGACGATGGCCTTGTCATGCCCGACGACGGCCTTGTCATACCCTACGCTGGCCTTGCCATGTCCGAGAGTTGCCTTGTCATGACCTTGTCATGCCCGACGCTGGCCTTGTCATGCCCGACGAAGGCGTCGCCATGTCCGACGAAGGCGTCGCCATGTCCTAGAGTGGCATTGTCATGGCCTTGTCTAGCGTGACGATGGCCTTGCCATGCATGACGCTGGCCTTGTCATGGCCGACGTTGGCCTTGTCATGCCCGAAGATGGCCTTGTCATGCTCGACGATTGCATTGACATGCCCTTTTTAATGCCCCACGATGCCCTCACCATGCCCGACGCTGGCCTTGTCATGTCCGACGATGGCCTTCTCATGCCCGACGATGGCCTTGTCATTCCGAAGATGGCCTTGTTATGCCCGACGATGGTCTTGTCATGCACGACGATGGCCTTGTCATGCCCGACGCGGGCCATGCCATGTCCGAGAGTTGCCTTGTCATGACCTTGTCATGTCCGACGATGGCCTTCTCATGCCCGACGATGGCCTTGTCATTCCGAAGATGGCCTTGTCATGCCCGACGATGGTCCTGTCATGCCCGACGATGGCCTTGTCATGCCCGACGCGGGCCATGCCATGTCCGAGAGTTGCCTTGTCATGACCTTGTCATGCCCGACGATGGCCTTGCCATGCCTGACACAGGCCTTGTCATGCCCGACGATGGCCTTGCCATGCCCGACGATGGCCTTGCCATGTCCTAGAGTTGCCTTGTCATGACCTTGTCATGGCCGATGAAGGGCTCGGCAAACCCGAGAGTGGCAATTTCATGCCCGACGATGGTCTTGTCATGCCCGACGAAGCCCTCACCATGTCCGAGAGTGGCATTCTCATGGCCTTGTCATGCCCGACGATGGACTTGTCATGCCCGACGCTGGCCATGCAATGCCCGACGATGGCCTTGCCATGCCCCACGATGGACTTTTCATGCCCGACGATGGCCTTGTCATGCCCGACGATGGCCTTGCTATGCCCGACGCTGGCCTTTTCATGTCCAAGGATGGCCTTGCCATGCCCGGCGATGGCCTTGTCATGTCCTAGAGTTGCCTTGTCATGACCTTGTCATGGCCGATGAAGGCCTCGGCAAACCCGAGAGTGGCAATTTCATGCCCGACGATGGTCTTGTCATGACCGACGAAGGCCTCACCATGTCCGAGAGTGGCATTCTCATGGCCTTGTCATGCCCGACGATGGACTTGTCATGCCCGACGCTGGCCATGCCATGCCCGACGATGGCCTTGCCATGCCCCACGATGGACTTTTCATGCCCGACGATGGCCTTGTCATGCCCGACGATGGCCTTGCTATGCCCGACGCTGGCCTTTTCATGTCCAACGATGGCCATGCCATGCCCGACGATGGCCTTGTCATGCCCGACGCTGGCCTTGTCATGCCCGACGATGGCCTTGTCATGCCCGACGATGGCCTTGTCATGTCCGAGAGTTGCCTTGTCATGCCCTTGTGATGCCCGACAATGGCCTTGTCATGCCCGACGCTGGCCTTGCCATGTATGAGAGTTGCCTTGTCATGCCTTTCTCATGTCCGACGATGGTCTTGCCATGCCCGAAGATGGCCTTGTCAAGCTTGACGATGGCCTTGTCATGCCCGACGACGGCCTTGTCATACCCTACGCTGGCCTTGCCATGTCCGAGAGTTGCCTTGTCATGACCTTGTCATGCCCGACGCTGGCCTTGTCATGTCCGACGAAGGCGTCGCCATGTCCTAGAGTGGCATTGTCATGGCCTTGTCTAGCGTGACGATGGCCTTGCCATGCACGACGCTGGCCTTGTCATGGCCGACGTTGGCCTTGTCATGCCCGAAGATGGCCTTGTCATGCTCGACGCTTGCATTGACATGCCCTTTTTAATGCCCCACGATGCCCTCACCATGCCCGACGCTGGCCTTGTCATGTCCGACGATGGCCTTCTCATGCCCGACCATGGCCTTGTCATTCCGAAGATGGCCTTGTCATGCCCGACGATGGTCTTGTCATGCCCGACGATGGCCTTGTCATGCCCGACGCGGGCCATGCCATGTCCGAGAGTTGCCTTGTCATGACCTTGTCATGCCCGACGATGGCCTTGTCATGCCTGACACAGGCCTTGTCATGCCCGACGATGGCCTTGCCATGCCCGACGATGGCCTTGCCATGTCCTAGAGTTGCCTTGTCATGACCTTGTCATGGCCGATGAAGGCCTCGGCAAACCCGAGAGTGGCAATTTCATGCCCGACGATGGTCTTGTCATGCCCGACGAAGCCCTCACCATGTCCGAGAGTGGCATTCTCATGGCCTTGTCATGCCCGACGATGGACTTGTCATGCCCGACGCTGGCCATGCAATGCCCAACGATGGCCTTGCCATGCCCCACGATGGACTTTTCATGCCCGACGATGGCCTTGTCATGCCCGACGATGGACTTGCTATGCCCGACGCTGGCCTTTTCATGTCCAAGGATGGCCTTGCCATGCCCGACGATGGCCTTGTCATGTCCTAGAGTTGCCTTGTCATGACCTTGTCATGGCCGATGAAGGCCTCGACAAACCCGAGAGTGGCAATTTCATGCCCGACGATGGTCTTGTCATGCCCGACGAAGGCCTCACCATGTCCGAGAGTGGCATTCTCATGGCCTTGTCATGCCCGACGATGGACTTGTCATGCCCGACGCTGGCCATGCCATGCCCGACGATGGCCTTGCCATGCCCCACGATGGACTTTTCATGCCCGACGATGGCCTTGTCATGCCCGACGATGGCCTTGCTATGCCCGACGCTGGCCTTTTCATGTCCAAGGATGGCCTTGCCATGCCCGACGATGGCCTTGTCATGTCCTAGAGTTGCCTTGTCCTGACCTTGTCATGGCCGATGAAGGCCTCGGCAAACCCGAGAGTGGCAATTTCATGCCCGACGATGGTCTTGTCATGCCCGACGAAGGCCTCACCATGTCCGAGAGTGGCATTGTCATGGCCTTGTCATGCCCGACGATGGCCTTGTCATGCCCGACGCTTGCCATGCCATGCCCGACGATGGCCTTGGCATGCCCCACGATGGACTTTTCATGCCCGACGATGGCCTTGTCATGCCCGACGATGGCCTTGCGATGCCCGACGCTGGCCTTTTCATGTCCAAGGATGGCCTTGCCATGCCCAACGATGGCCTTGTCATGCCCGACGATGGCCTTGTCATGCCCGACGATGGCCTTGTCATGCACGACGCTGGCCTTGCCAATTCCCAGAGTTGCCTTGTCATGCCTTTGTCATGCCCGACGATGGCCTTGCCATGCCCGACGCTGGCCTTGTCATGCCCGACGATGGCCTTGTCATGCCCGACAATGGCCTTGTCATGCCCGACGAAGGGCTTGTCATGCCCGACGATGGCCTTGTCATGCCCGACGATGGCCTTGTCCTGCCCGACGATGGCCTTGCCATCCCGACGATTGCCTTACCATGCCCGACGACTGCCTTGCCATGCCCGACTTTGGCCTTGCCATGCCCGACGATGGCCTTGTCATGCCCGACGATGGTCTTGTCATGCCCGACGAAGGCCTCACCATGTCCGAGAGTGGCATTGTCATGGCCTTGTCATGCCCGACGATGGCCTTGTCATGCCCGACGAAGGCCTCACCATGTCCGAGAGTGGCATTGTCATGGCCTTGTCATGCTCGACGATGGCCTTGTCATGCCCGACGCTGGCCATGCCATGCCCGACGATGGCCTTGGCATGCCCCACGATGGACTTTTCATGCCCGACGATGGCCTTGTCATGCCCGACGATGGCCTTGCGATGCCCGACGCTGGCCTTTTCATGTCCAAGGATGGCCTTGTCATGCCCAACGATGGCCTTGTCATGCCCGACGATGGCCTTGTCATGCCCGACGATGGCCTTGCTATACCCGACGTTGGCCTTTTCATGTCCAACGATGGCCTTGCCATGCCCGACGATGGCCTTGTCATGCCCGACGATGGCCTTGTCATGCCCGACGATGGCCTTGTCATGCCCGACGATGGCCTTGTCATGCCCGACGATGGCCTTGTCCTGCCCGACGATGGCCTTGCCATCCCGACGATTGCCTTACCATGCCCGACGACTGCCTTGCCATGCCCGACGCTGGCCTTGCCATGCCCGACGATGGCCTTGTCTTGCCCGACGATGGTCTTGTCATGCCCGATGAAGGCCTCACCATGTCCGAGAGTTGCATTGTCATGGCCTTGTCATGCCCGACGATGGCCTTGTCATGCCCGACGAAGGCCTCACCATGTCCGAGAGTGGCATTGTCATGGCCTTGTCATGCTCGACGATGGCCTTGTCATGCCCGACGCTAGCCATGCCATGCCCGACGATGGCCTTGGCATGCCCCACGATGGACTTTTCATGCCCGACGATGGCCTTGTCATGCCCGACGATGGCCTTGCGATGCCCGATGCTGGCCTTTTCATGTCCAAGGATGGCCTTGCCATGCCCAACGATGGCCTTGTCATGCCCGACGATGGCCTTGTCATGCCCGACGATGGCCTTGCTATACCCGACGTTGGCCTTTTCATGTCCAACGATGGCCTTGCCATGCCCGACGATGGCCTTGTCATGCCCGACGATGGCCTTGTCATGCCCGACGCTGGCCTTGTCATGCCCGACGATGGCCTTGTCATGCCCGACGATGGCCTTGCGATGCCCGACGCTGGCCTTTTCATGTCCAAGGATGGCCTTGGCGTGTCATCGCGACGATTGCTTTACCATGCCCGACGACTGCCCAGCCATGCCCGACGCTGGCCTTGCCATGCCCGACGATGGCCTTGCCATGTCCTAGAGTTGCCTTGTCATGACCTTGTCATGGCCGATGAAGGCCTCGGCAAACCCGAGAGTGGCAATTTCATGCCCGACGATGGTCTTGTCATGCCCGACGAAGGCCTCACCATGTCCGAGAGTGGCATTGTCATGGCCTTGTCATGCCCGACGATGGCCTTGTCATGCCCAATGCTGGCCATGCCATGCCCGACGATGGCCTTGCCATGCCCCACGATGGACTTTTCATGCCCGACGATGGCCTTGTCATGCCCGACGATGCCCTTGCGATGCCCGACGCTGGCCTTTTCATGTCCAAGGATGGCCTTGCCATGCCCAACGATGGCCTTGTCATGCCCGACGATGGCCTTGTCATGCCCGACGATGGCCTTGTCATGCCCGACGCTGGCCTTGCCATTTCCGAGAGTTGCCTTGTCATGCCTTTGTCATGCCCGACGATGGCCTTGCCATGCCCGACGATGGCCTTGTCATGCCCGACGATGGCCTTGTCATGCCCGACAATGCCTTGTCATGCCCGACGAAGGGCTTGTCATGCCCGACGAAGGGCTTGTCATGCCCGACGATGGCCGTGTCATGCCCGACGATGGCCTTGTCCTGCCCGACGATGGCCTTGCCATCCCGACGATTGCCTTACCATGCCCGACGACTGCCTTGCCATGCCCGACGCTGGCCTTGCCATGCCCGACGATGGCCTTGTCATGCCCGATGATGGCCTTCTCATGCCCGACGATGGACTTTTCATGCCCGACGATGGCCTTGTCATGCCCGACGATGGCCTTGCTATGCCCGACGCTGGCCTTTTCATGTCCAACGATGGCCTTGCCATGCCCGACGATGGCCTTGTCATGCCCGACGATGGCCTTGTCATGCCTGACGATGGCCTTGTCATGCCCGACGCTGGCCTTGCCATGTCGAAGAGTTGCGTTCTCATCCCGACGATTGCCTTACCATGCCCGACGACTGCCTTGCCATGCATGACGCTGGCCTTGCCATGCCCGACGATGGCCTTGTCATGCCCGACGATGGCCTTGTCATGCCCGACGATGGCCTTGCCATGCCGGACGATGGACTTTTCATGCCCGACGATGACCTTGTCATGCCCGACGATGGCCTTGCTATGCCCGACGCTGGCCTTTTCATGTCCATTGATGGCCTTGCCATGCCCGACGATGGCCTTGTCATGCCCGACGCTGGCCTTGTCATGCCCGACGATGGCCTTGTCATGCCCGACGATGGCCTTGTCATGTCCGAGAGTTGCCTTGTCATGCCCTTGTGATGCCCGACAATGGCCTTGTCATGCCCGACGCTGGCCTTGCCATGTACGAGAGTTGCCTTGTCATGCCTTTGTCATGTCCGACGATGGTCTTGCCATGCCCGAAGATGGCCTTGTCAAGCTTGACGATGGCCTTGTCATGCCCGACGACGGCCTTGTCATACCCTACGCTGGCCTTGCCATGTCCGAGAGTTGCCTTGTCATGACCTTGTCATGCCCGACGCTGGCCTTGTCATGCCAGACGAAGGCGTCGCCCTGTCCTAGAGTGGCATTGTCATGGCCTTGTCTAGCGTGACGATGGCCTTGCCATGCACGACGCTGGCCTTGTCATGGCCGACGCTGGCCTTGTCATGCCCGAAGATGGCCTTGTCATGCTCGACGCTTGCATTGACATGCCCTTTTTAATGCCCCACGATGCCCTCACCATGCCCGACGCTGGCCTTGTCATGTCCGACGATGGCCTTCTGATGCCCGACGATGGCCTTGTCATTCCGAAGATGGCCTTGTCATGCCCGACAAATGGTCTTGTCATGCCCGACGATGGCCTTGTCATGCCCGACGCGGGCCATGCCATGTCCGAGAGTTGCCTTGCCATGACCTTGTCATGCCCGACGATGGCCTTGCCATGCCTGACACAGGCCTTGTCATGCCCGACGATGGCCTTGCCATGCCCGACGATGGCCTTGCCATGTCCTAGAGTTGCCTTGTCATGACCTTGTCATGGCCGATGAAGGCCTCGGCAAACCCGAGAGTGGCAATTTCATGCCCGACGATGGTCTTGTCATGCCCGACGAAGGCCTCACCATGTCCGAGAGTGGCATTCTCATGGCCTTGTCATGCCCGACGATGGACTTGTCATGCCCGACGCTGGCCATGCCATGCCCGACGATGGCCTTGTCATGCCCGACGATGGCCTTGTTATGCCCGACGCTGGCCTTTTCATGTCCGAGGATGGCCTTGCCATGCCCGACGATGGCCTTGTCATGTCCTAGAGTTGCCTTGTCATGACCTTGTCATGGCCGATGAAGGCCTCGGCAAACCCGAGAGTGGCAATTTCATGCCCGACGATGGTTTTGTCATGCCCGACGAAGGCCTCACCATGTCCGAGAGTGGCATTCTCATGGCCTTGTCATGCACGACGCTGGCCTTGCCATTTCCCAGAGTTGCCTTGTCATGCCTTTGTCATGCCCGACGATGGCCTTGCCATGCCCGACGTTGGCCTTGTCATGCCCGACGATGGCCTTGTCATGCCCAACAATGGCCTTGTCATGCCCGACGAAGGGCTTGTCATGCCCGACGATGGCCTTGTCATGCCCGACGATGGCCTTGTCCTGCCCGACGATGGCCTTGCCATCCCGACGATTGCCTTACCATGCCCGACGACTGCCTTGCCATGCCCGACGCTGGCCTTGCCATGCCCGACGATGGCCTTGTCATGCCCGACGATGGTCTTGTCATGCCCGACGAAGGCCTCACCATGTCCGAGAGTTGCATTGTCATGGCCTTGTCATGCCCGACAATGGCCTTGTCATGCCCGACGAAGGCCTCACCATGTCCGAGAGTGGCATTGTCATGGCCTTGTCATGCTCGACGATGGCCTTGTCATGCCCGACGCTGGCCATGCCATGCCCGACGATGGCCTTGGCATGCCCCACGATGGACTTTTCATGCCCGACGATGGCCTTGTCATGCCCGACGATGGCCTGGCGATGCCCGACGCTGGCCTTTTCATGTCCAAGGATGGCCTTGCCATGCCCAACGATGGCCTTGTCATGCCCGACGATGGCCTTGTCATGCCCGACGATGGCCTTGCTATACCCGACGTTGGCCTTTTCATGTCCAACGATGGCCTTGCCATGCCCGACGATGGCCTTGTCATGCCCGACGATGGCCTTGTCATGCCCGACGATGGCCTTGTCATGCCCGACGATGGCCTTGTCATGCCCGACGCTGGCCTTGGCATGTCCAAGAGTTGCCGTGTCATCGCGACGATTGCCTTACCATGCCCGACGACTGCCCAGCCATGCCCGGCGCTGGCCTTGCCATGCCCGACGATGGCCTTGCCATGCCCGACGATGGCGTTGCCATGTCCTAGAGTTGCCTTGTCATGACCTTGTCATGGCCGATGAAGGCCTCGGCAAACCCGAGAGTGGCAATTTCATGCCCGACGATGGTCTTGTCATGCCCGACGAAGGCCTCACCATGTCCGAGAGTGGCATTGTCATGGCCTTGTCATGCCCGACGATGGCCTTGTCATGCCCGACGCTGGCCATGCCATGCCCGACGATGGCCTTGCCATGCCCCACGATGGACTTTTCATGCCCGACGATGGCCTTGTCATGCCCAACGATGCCCTTGCGATGCCCGACGCTGGCCTTTTCATGTCCAAGGATGGCCTTGCCATGCCCAACGATGGCCTTGTCATGCCCGACGATGGCCTTGTCATGCCCGACGATGGCCTTGTCATGCCCGACGCTGGCCTTGCCATTTCCGAGAGTTGCCTTGTCATGCCTTTGTCATGCCCGACGATGGCCTTGCCATGCCCGACGATGGCCTTGTCATGCCCGACGATGGCCTTGTCATGCCCGACAATGCCTTGTCATGCCCGACGAAGGGCTTGTCATGCCCGACGAAGGGCTTGTCATGCCCGACGATGGCCTTGTCATGCCCGACGATGGCCTTGTCCTGCCCGACGATGGCCTTGCCATCCCGACGATTGCCTTACCATGCCCGACGACTGCCTTGTCATGCCCGACGCTGGCCTTCCATGCCCGACGATGGCCTTGTCATGCCCGATGATGGCCTTCTCATGCCCGACGATGGACTTTTCATGCCCGACGATGGCCTTGTCATGCCCGACGATGGCCTTGCTATGCCCGACGCTGGCCTTTTCATGTCCAACGATGGCCTTGCCATGCCCGACGATGGCCTTGTCATGCCCGACGATGGCCTTGTCATGCCTGACGATGGCCTTGTCATGCCCGACGCTGGCCTTGCCATGTCGAAGAGTTGCGTTCTCATCCCGACGATTGCTTTACCATGCCCGACGACTGCCTTGCCATGCATGACGCTGGCCTTGCCATGCCCGACGATGGCCTTGTCATGCCCGACGATGGCCTTGCCATGCCGGACGATGGACTTTTCATGCCCGACGATGACCTTGTCATGCCCGACGATGGCCTTGCTATGCCCGACGCTGGCCTTTTCATGTCCAACAATGGCCTTGCCATGCCCGACGATGGCCTTGTCATGCCCGACGCTGGCCTTGTCATGCCCGACGATGGCCTTGTCATGCCCGACGATGGCCTTGTCATGTCCGAGAGTTGCCTTGTCATGCCTTTGTGATGCCCGACAATGGCCTTGTCATGCCCGACGCTGGCCTTGCCATGTACGAGAGTTGCCTTGTCATGCCTTTGTCATGTCCGACGATGGTCTTGCCATGCCCGAAGATGGCCTTGTCAAGCTTGACGATGGCCTTGTCATGCCCGACGACGGCCTTGTCATACCCTACGCTGGCCTTGCCATGTCCGAGAGTTGCCTTGTCATGACCTTGTCATGCCCGACGCTGGCCTTGTCATGCCCGACGAAGGCGTCGCCCTGTCCTAGAGTGGCATTGTCATGGCCTTGTCTAGCGTGACGATGGCCTTGCCATGCACGACGCTGGCCTTGTCAAGGCCGACGCTGGCCTTGTCATGCCCGAAGATGGCCTTGTCATGCTCGACGCTTGCATTGACATGCCCTTTTTAATGCCCCACGATGCCCTCACCATGCCCGACGCTGGCCTTGTCATGTCCGACGATGGCCTTCTCATGCCCGACGATGGCTTTGTCATTCCGAAGATGGCCTTGTCATGCCCGACGATGGTCTTGTCATGCCCGACGATGGCCTTGTCATGCCCGACGCGGGCCATGCCATGTCCGAGAGTTGCCTTGTCATGACCTTGTCATGCCCGACGATGGCCTTGCCATGCCTGACACAGGCCTTGTCATGCCCGACGATGGCCTTGCCATGCCCGACGATGGCCTTGCCATGTCCTAGAGTTGCCTTGTCATGACCTTGTCATGGCCGATGAAGGCCTCGGCAAACCCGAGAGTGGCAATTTCATGCCCGACGATGGACTTGTCATGCCCGACGATGGACTTGTCATGCCCGACGCTGGCCATGCCATGCCCGACGATGGCCTTGCCATGCCCCACGATGGACTTTTCATGCCCGACGATGGCCTTGTCATGCCCGACGATGGCCTTGTTATGCCCGACGCTGGCCTTTTCATGTCCAAGGATGGCCTTGCCATGCCCGACGATGGCCTTGTCATGTCCTAGAGTTGCCTTGTCATGACCTTGTCATGGCCGATGAAGGCCTCGGCAAACCCGAGAGTGGCAATTTCATGCCCGACGATGGTTTTGTCATGCCCGACGAAGGCCTCACCATGTCCGAGAGTGGCATTCTCATGGCCTTGTCATGCCCGACGATGGACTTGTCATGCCCGACGCTGGCCATGCCATGCCCGACGATGGCCTTGCCATGCCCCACGATGGACTTTTCATGCCCGACGATGGCCTTGTCATGCCCGACGATGGCCTTGCTATGCCCGACGCTGGCCTTTTAATGTCCAAGGATGGCCTTGCCATGCCCGACGATGGTCTTGTCATGTCCTAGAGTTGCCTTGTCATGACCTTGTCATGGCCGATGAAGGCCTCGGCAAACCCGAGAGTGGCAATTTCATGCCCGACGATGGTCTTGTCATGCCCGACGAAGGCCTCACCATGTCCGAGAGTGGCATTGTCATGGCCTTGTCATGCCCGACGATGGACTTGTCATGCCCGACGATGGACTTGTCATGCCCGACGCTGGCCATGCCATGCCCGACGATGGCCTTGCCATGCCCCACGATGGACTTTTCATGCCCGACGATGGCCTTGTCATGCCCGACGATGGCCTTGTTATGCCCGACGCTGGCCTTTTCATGTCCAAGGATGGCCTTGCCATGCCCGACGATGGCCTTGTCATGTCCTAGAGTTGCCTTGTCATGACCTTGTCATGGCCGATGAAGGCCTCGGCAAACCCGAGAGTGGCAATTTCATGCCCGACGATGGTTTTGTCATGCCCGACGAAGGCCTCACCATGTCCGAGAGTGGCATTCTCATGGCCTTGTCATGCCCGACGATGGACTTGTCATGCCCGACGCTGGCCATGCCATGCCCGACGATGGCCTTGCCATGCCCCACGATGGACTTTTCATGCCCGACGATGGCCTTGTCATGCCCGACGATGGCCTTGCTATGCCCGACGCTGGCCTTTTCATGTCCAAGGATGGCCTTGCCATGCCCGACGATGGTCTTGTCATGTCCTAGAGTTGCCTTGTCATGACCTTGTCATGGCCGATGAAGGCCTCGGCAAACCCGAGAGTGGCAATTTCATGCCCGACGATGGTCTTGTCATGCCCGACGAAGGCCTCACCATGTCCGAGAGTGGCATTGTCATGGCCTTGTCATGCCCGACGATGGCCTTGTCATGCCCGACGCTTGCCATGCCATGCCCGACGATGGCCTTGGCATGCCCCACGATGGACTTTTCATGCCCGACGATGGTCTTGTCATGCCCGACGATGGCCTTGCGATGCCCGACGCTGGCCTTTTCATGTCCAAGGATGGCCTTGCCATGCCCAACGATGGCCTTGTCATGCCCGACGATGGCCTTGTCATGCCCGACGATGGCCTTGTCATGCACGACGCTGGCCTTGCCATTTCCGAGAGTTGCCTTGTCATGCCTTTGTCATGCTCGACGATGGCCTTGCCATGCCCGACGCTGGCCTTGTCATGCCCGACGCTGGCCTTGTCATGCCCGACAATGGCCTTGTCATGCCCGACGAAGGGCTTGTCATGTCCTAGAGTTGCCTTGTCATGACCTTGTCATGGCCGATGAAGGCCTCGGCAAACCCGAGAGTGGCAATTTCATGCCCGACGATGGTCTTGTCATGCCCGACGAAGGCCTCACCATGTCCGAGAGTGGCATTGTCATGGCCTTGTCATGCCCGACGATGGCCTTGTCATGCCCGACGCTGGCCATGCCATGCCCGACGATGGCGTTGCCATGCCCCACGATGGACTTTTCATGCCCGACGATGGCCTTGTAATGCCCGACGATGGCCTTGCGATGCCCGACGCTGCCTTTTCATGTCCAAGGATGGCCTTGCCATGCCCGACGATGGCGTTGTCATGCCCGACGATGGCCTTGTCATGCCCGACGCTGGCCTTGCCATTTCCGAGAGTTGCCTTGTCATGCCTTTGTCATGCCCGACGATGGCCTTGCCATGCCCGACGCTAGCCTTGTCATGCCCGACGATGGCCTTGTCATGCCCGACAATGGCCTTGTCATGCCCGACGAAGGGCTTGTCATGCCCGACGATGGCATTGTCCTGCCCGACGATGGCCTTGCCATCCCGACGATTGCCTTACCATGCCCGACGACTGCCTTGACATGCCCGACACTGGCCTTGCCATGCCCGATGATGGCCTTGTCATGCCCGATGAGGGCCTTCTCATGCCCGACGATGGACTTTTCATGCCCAACGATGGCCTTGTCATGCCGGACGATGGCCTTGCTATGCCCGACGCTGGCCTTTTCATGTCCAACGATGGCCTTGCCATGCCCGACGATGGCCTTGCTATGCCCGACGCTGGCCTTTTCATGTCCAACGATGGCCTTGCCATGCCCGACGATGGCCTTGTCATGCCCGACGATGGCCTTGTCATGCCTGACGATGGCCTTGTCATGCCCGACGCTGGCCTTGCCATGTCGAAGAGTTGCCTTGTCATCCCGACGATTGCCTTACCATGCCCGACGACTGCCTTGCCATGCATGACGCTGGCCTTGCCATGCCCGACGATGGCCTTGTCATGCCCGACGAAGGGCTTGTCATGCCCGACGATGGCCTTGTCATGCCCGACGATGGCCTTGTCATGCCCAACGATGGCCTTGTCCTTCCCGACGATGGCCTTGCCATCCCGACGATTGCCTTACCATGCCCGACGACTGCCTTGCCATGCCCAACGCTGGCCTTGCCATGCCCGACGATGGCCTTGTCATGCCCGATGATGGCCTTCTCATGCCCGACGATGGACTTTTCATGCCCGACGATGGCCTTGTCATGCCCGACGATGGCCTTGCTATGCCCGACGCTGGCCTTCTCATGTCCAACGATGGCCTTGCAATGCCCGACGATGGCCTTGTCATGCCCGACGATGGCCTTGTCATGCCTGACGATGGCCTTGTCATGCCCGACGCTAGCCTTGCCATGTCGAAGAGTTGCCTTGTCATCCCGACGATTGCCTTACCATGCCCGACGACTGCCTTGCCATGCATGACGCTGGCCTTGCCATGCCCGACGATGGCCTTGCCATGCCGGACGATGGACTTTTCATGTCCGACGATGACCTTGTCATGCCCGACGATGGCCTTGCTATGCCCGACGCTGGCCTTTTCATGTCCAACGATGGCCTTGCCATGCCCGACGATGGCCTTGTCATGCCCGACGCTGGCCTTGTCATGCCCGACGATGGCCTTGTCATGTCCGAGAGTTGCCTTGTCATGCCCTTGTGATGCCCGACGATGGCCTTGTCATGCCCGACGTTGGCCTTGCCATGTACGAGAGTTGCCTTGTCATGCCTTTGTCATGTCCGACGATGGTCTTGACATCCCCGAAGATGGCCTTGTCAAGCTTGACGATGGCCTTGTCATGCCCGACGACGGCCTTGTCATACCCTACGCTGGCCTTGCCATGTCCGAGAGTTGCCTTGTCATGACCTTGTCATGCCCGACGCTGGCCTTGTCATGCCCGACGAAGGCGTCGCCATGTCCGAGAGTGGCATTGTCATGGCCTTGTCTAGCGTGACGATGGCCTTGCCATGCACGACGCTGGCCTTGTCATGGCCGACGTTGGCCTTGTCATGCCCGAAGATGGCCTTGTCATGCTCGACGCTTGCATTGACATGCCCTTTTTGATGCCCCACGATGCCCTCACCATGCCCGACGCTGGCCTTGTCATGTCCGACGATGGCCTTCTCATGCCCGACGACGGCCTTGTCATGCCGAAGATGGCCTTGTCATGCCCGACAATGGTCTTGTCATGCCCGACGATGGCCTTGTCATGCCCCACAATGGCCTTGTCATGCCCGACGATGGCGTTGTCATGCCCTACGATGGCCTTGTTATGCCCGACGCTAGCCTTTTCATGTCCGACGATGGTCTTGCCATGCCCGAAGATGGCCTGGTCATGCCTGACGATGGCCTTGTCATGCCCGACGATGGCCTTGCCATGCTTGACGATGGGCTTGCCATGTCCGAGAGTTGCCTCGTCATGACCTTGTCATGCCCGACGATGGTCTTGCCATGCCCGACGCTGACCTTGTCATGCCCGACGATGGCCTTGCCATGCCCGACGATGGCCTTGCCATGCCTTACGATGGGCTTGCCATGTCCGAGAGTTGCCTTGTCATGACCTTGTAACGACGATGGCCTCGCCAAGCCCGAGAGTGGCATTTTCATTCCCGACGCGGGCCTTGTCATGCGCGACGAAGGCGTCGCCATGTCCGATAGTGGCATTGTCATGGCCTTGTCAAGAGCGACGATGGCCTTGCCATGCCCATTGGTGGCCTTGTCATGCCCGACGCTCGCCTTGTCATGCCCGATGATGGCCTTGTCATGCTTGACGCTGGCATTGACATGCCCTTTTTGTTGCCCACCGATGGCCTTGCCATGCCCGACGCTGGCATTGTCATATCCGACGATGGCCTTGTCATGCCCGACGATGACCTTGTCATGCCCGAAGATGGCCTTGTAATGCCCGACGATGGCCTTGCCATGCCCAACGTTGGCCTTGCCATGTCGGACGATGGCCTTGTCAGGCCCGACGCTGGCCTTGTCATGCCCAACGATTTCCTTGTCTTGCCCGACGATGGCCTTGTCATTCCCGACGATGGCCTTGTCATGCCCCACAATGGCCTTGTCATGCCCGATGATTGCCTTGTCATGCCCATTGCCCGACGATGGCCTTGTAATCCCAAACGATAGCCTTGTGATGCCCGACGATGGCCTTGTCATGCCAAACGATGGCCTTGTCATGTCCGACGATGGCCTTGTCATGCCCGACGAAGGGCTTGTCATGCCCGATGATGGCCTTGTCATGCCCGACGATGCCCTTGTCATGCCCGACGATTGCCTTGCAATGCCCGACGCTGGCTTTGCCATGTCCGAGAGTTGTCTTGTCATGCCCGACGATGACCTTCCCATGCCTTACGCTGGCCTTGTCATGCCTAACAATGGCCTTGCCGTGCCCGACGATGGCTTTTACATGCCCGACGATGGCCTTGCCAAGTCCGAGAGTTGCCTTGTCATGACCTTGTCACGCCCGACGATGGCCTCGCCATGCCCGACGATGGCATTGTCATGTCCGATGATAGGCTTGTCATGCCCGACGATGGCCTTGTCTTGCCCGACGATGGCCTTGTCATGCCCGACGATGGCCTTGTCATGCCCGACGATGGCCTTGTCATCCCGACGATTGCCTTACCACGCCCGACGACTGGCTTGCCATGCCCGACGCTGGCCTTGCCATGCCCGACGATGGCCTTGTCATGCCCGACGATGGACTTTTCATGCCCGACGATGGCCTTGTCATGCCCGACGATGGCCTTGCTATGCCCGAAGCTGGCCTTTTCATGTCCAACGATGGCCTTGCCATGCCCGACGATTGCCTTGTCATGCCCGACGATGGCCTTGTCATGCCCGACGATGGCCTTGTCATGCCCGACCATGGCCTTGTCATGCCCGACGCTGGCCTTGCCATGTCCAAGAGTTGCCTTGTCATCCCGACGATTGCCTTACCACGCCCGACGACTGCCTTGCCATGCCCGACGCTAGCCATGCCATGCCCGACGATGGCCTTGCCATGCCCCACGATAGACTTTTCATGCCCGACGATGGCCTTGTCATGCCCGACGATGGCCTTGCTATGCCCGACGCTGGCCTTTTCATGTCCAACGATGGCCTTGCCATGCCCGACGATGGCCTTATCATGCCCGACGATGGCCTTGTCATGCCCAACGATGGCCTTGTCATGCCCGACGCTGGCCTTGCCATGTCCGAGAGTTGCCTTGTCATGCCCTTCTCATGCCCGACGATGGCCTTTCCATGCCCGACGCTGGCCTTGTCATGCCCGACGATGTCCTTGTCATGCCCGAAAATGGCCTTGTCATGCCCGACGATGGCCTTGTCATGCCCGACGACGGCCTTGTCCTGCCCGACAATGGCCTTACCATCCCGAAGATTGCCTTACCATGCCCGACGACTGCCTTGCCATGCCCGACGATGGCCTTGCGATGCCCGACGATGGCCTTGCGATGCCTTGTCATGCCCGACGAAGGCCTCACCATGTCCGAGAGTGGCATTGTCATGGCCTTGTCATGCCCGATGATGGCCTTGTCATGCCCAACGCTGGCCATGCCATGCCCGACGATGGCCTTGGCATGCCCCACGATGGACTTTTCATGCCCGACGATGGCCTTGTCATGCCCGACGATGGCCTTGCGATGCCCGACGCTGGCCTTTTCATGTCCAAGGATGGCCTTGCCATGCCCAACGATGGCCTTGTCATGCCCGACGATGGCCTTGTCATGCCCGACGATGGCCTTGCCATGCACGACGCTGGCCTTGCCATTTCCGAGAGTTGCCTTGTCATGCCTTTGTCATGCCCGACGATGGCCTTGCCATGCCCGACGCTGGCCTTGTCATGCCCGACGATGGCCTTGTCATGCCCGACAATGGCCTTGTCATGCCCGACGAAGGGCTTGTCATGCCCGACGATGGCCTTGTCATGCCCGACGATGGCCTTGTCCTGCCCGACGATGGCCTTGCCATCCCGACGATTGCCTTACCATGCCCGACGACTGCCTTGCCATGCCCGACGCTGGCCTTGCCATGCCCGACGATGGCCTTGTCATGCCCGATGATGGCCTTCTCATGCCCGACGATGGACTTTTCATGCCCGACGATGGCCTTGTCATGCCCGACGATGGCCTTGCTATGCCCGACGCTGGCCTTTTCATGTCCAACGATGGCCTTGCCATGCCCGACGATGGCCTTGTCATGCCCGACGATGGCCTTGTCATGCCGGACGATGGTCTTGTCATGCCCGACGCTGGCCTTGCCATGTCGAAGAGTTGCCTTGGCATCCCGACGATTGTCTTACCATGCCCGACGACTGCCTTGCCTTGCATGACGCTGGCCTTGCCATGCCCAACGATGGCCTTGTCATGCCCGACGATGGCCTTGTCATGCCCGACGATGGCCTTGTCATGCACGACGCTGGCCTTGCCATTTCCGAGACTTGCCTTGTCTTGCCTTTGTCATGCCCGACGATGGCCTTGCCATGCCCGACGCTGGCCTTGTCATGCCCGACGATGGCCTTGTCATGCCCGACAATGGCCTTGTCATGCCCGACGAAGGGCTTGTCATGCCCGACGATGGCCTTGTCATGCCCGACGATGGCCTTGTCCTGTCCAACGATGGCCTTGCCATCCCGACGATTGCCTTACCATGCCCGACGACTGCCTTGCCATGCCCGACGCTGGCCTGGCCATGCCCGACGATGGCCTTGTCATGCCCGATGATGGCTTTCTCATGCCCGACGATGGACTTTTCATGCCCGACGATGGCCTTGTCATGCCCGACGATGGCCTTGCTATGCCCGACGCTGGCCTTTTCATGTCCAACGATGGCCTTGCCATGCCCGACGATGGCCTTGTCATGCCCGACGATGGCCTTGTCATGCCAGACGATGGTCTTGTCATGCCCGACGCTGGCCTTGCCATGTCGAAGAGTTGCCTTGGCATCCCGACGATTGCCTTACCATGCCCGACGACTGCCTTGCCATGCATGACGCTGGCCTTGCCATGCCCGATGATGGCCTTGTCATGCCCGACGATGGCCTTGCCATGCCGGAACATGGACTTTTCATGCCCGACGATGACCTTGTCATGCCCGACGATGGCCTTGCTATGCCCGATGCTGGCCTTTTCATGTCCAACGATGGCCTTGCCATGCCCGACGATGGCCTCGTCATGCCCGACGCTGGCCTTGTCATGCCCGACGATGGCCTTGTCATGCCCGACGATGGCCTTGTCATGTCCGAGAGTTGCCTTGTCATGCCCTTGTGATGCCGGACAATGGCCTTGTCATGCCCGACGCTGGCCTTGCCATGTACGAGAGTTGCCTTGTCATGCCTTTGTCATGTCCGACGATGGTCTTGCCATGCCCGAAGATGGCCTTGTCAAGCTTGACGATGGCCTTGTCATGCCCGACAACGGCCTTGTCATACCCTACGCTGGCCTTGCCATGTCCGAGAGTTGCCTTGTCATGACCTTGTCATGCCCGACGCTGGCCTTGTCATGCCCGACGAAGGCGTCGCCATGGCCGAGAGTGGCATTGTCATGGCCTTGTCTAGCGTGACGATGGCCTTGCCATGCACGACGCTGGCCTTGTCATGGCCGACGCTGGCCTTGTCATGCCCGAAGATGGCCTTGTCATGCTCGACGCTTGCATTGACATGCCCTTTTTAATGCCCCACGATGCCCTCACCATGCCCGACGCTGGCCTTGTCATGTCCGACGATGGCCTTCTCATGCCCGACGATGGCCTTGTCATTCCGAAGATGGCGTTGTCATGCCCGACGATGGTCTTGTCATGCCCGACGATGGCCTTGTCATGCCCGACGCGGGTCATGCCATGTCCGAGAGTTGCCTTGTCATGCCCGACGATGGCCTTGCCATGCCTGACACAGGCCTTGTCATGCCCGACGATGGCCTTGCCATGCCCGACGATGGCCTTGCCATGTCCTAGAGTTGCCTTGTCATGACCTTGTCATGGCCGATGAAGGCCCCGGCAAACCCGAGAGTGGCAATTTCATGCCCGACGATGGTCTTGTCATGCCCGACGAAGGCCTCACCATGTCCGAGAGTGGCATTCTCATGGCCTTGTCATGCCCGACGATGGACTTGTCATGCCCAACGCTGGCCATGCCATGCCCGACGATGGCCTTGCCATGCCCCACGATGGACTTTTCATGCCCGACGATGGCCTTGTCATGCCCGACAATGGCCTTGCTATGCCCGACGCTGGCCTTTTCATGTCCAAGGATGGCCTTGCCATGCTCGACGATGGCCTTGTCATGTCCTAGAGTTGCCTTGTCATGACCTTGTCATGGCCGATGAAGGCCTCGGCAAACCCGAGAGTGGCAATTTCATGCCCGACGATGGTCTTGTCATGCCCGACGAAGGCCTCACCATGTCCGAGAGTTGCCCGACGATGGCCTTGTAATGCCCGACGATGGCCTTGTCATGGCCGACGCTGGCCATGCCATGCCCGACGATGGCCTTGCCATGCCCCACGATGGACTTTTCATGCCCGACGATGGCCTTGTCATGCCCGACGATGGCTTTGCTATGCCCGACGCTGGCCTTTTCATGTCTAAGGATGGCCTTGCCATGCCCGACGATGGCCTTGTCATGCCCGACGATGGCCTTGCTATGCCCGAAGCTGGCCTTTTCATGTCCAACGATGGCCTTGCCATGCCCGACGATGGCCTTGTCATGCCCGATGATGGCCTTTTCATGCCCGACGATGGCCTTGTCATGCCCGACGATTGCCTTGCCATGCTTGACGCTGGCCTTGCCATGCCCGACGATGGCCTTGTCATGCCCGACGATGGCCTTTGCATGCCCGACGATGGACTTTTCATGCCCGACGATGGCCTTGTCATGCCCGAAGATGTCATTGCTATGCCCGACAATGGCCTTTTCATGTCCGACAATGGCTTTGCCATGCCCGAAAATGGCCTTGTCATGCCCGACGAAGGCCTTGCAATGCCCGACGCTGGTCTTGTCATGCCCGACGCTAGCCATGCCATGCCCGACGATGTCCTTGCCACGACCAAGAGTTGCTTTGTCATGACCTTGTTATGCCCGATGATGGCCTCGCCATGCCAGACGATGGCCTTGCCATGCCCCACGATGGACTTTTCATGCCCGACGATGGCCTTGTCATGCCCGACGATGGCTTTGCTATGCCCGACGCTGGCCTTTTCATGTCCAAGGATGGCCTTGCCATGCCCGACGATGGCCTTGTCATGCCCGACGATGGCCTTGCTATGCCCGAAGCTGGCCTTTTCATGTCCAACGATGGCCTTGCCATGCCCGACGATTGCCTTGTCATGCCCGACGATGGCCTTGTCATGCCCGACGATTGCCTTGCCATGCTTGACGCTGGCCTTGCCATGCCCGACGATGGCCTTGTCATGCCCGACGATGGCCTTTGCATGCCCGACGATGGACTTTTCATGCCCGACGATGGCCTTGTCATGCCCGAAGATGTCATTGCTATGCCCGACAATGGCCTTTTCATGTCCGACAATGGCTTTGCCATGTCCGACAATGGCTTTGCCATGCCTGAAAATGGCCTTGTCATGCCCGAAGATGGCCTTGTCATTCTCGACGATGACCTTGTCATGCCCGACGCTGGCCTTGCCATGTCCAAGAGTTGCCTTGTCATGGTCTTGTCATGCCCGACGAAGGCCTTGCAATGCCCGACGCTGGTCTTGTCATGCCCGACGCTAGCCATGCCATGCCCGACGATGTCCTTGCCACGACCAAGAGTTGCCTTGTCATGACCTTGTTATGCCCGATGATGGCCTCGCCATGCCCGATAGTGGCATTGTCATGCTCGACGCTTGCCTTGTCATGACCGACGACGGCCTCGCCATGTCCGAGAGTGGCATTGTCATGGCCTTGTCATGCCCAACGATGGCCTTGTGATGCCCGACGATGGCCTTGCCATGCCCGACGTTGGCCTTGCCATGTCCGAGAGTTGCCTTGACATGACCTTGTCATGCCCGACGTTGGCCTTGTCATGCCCGACGAAGGCGTCGCCATGTCCGAGAGTGTCATTGTCATGGTCTTGTCAAGCGTGACGATGGCCTTGCCATGCACCACACTGGCCTTGTCATTGCCGACGCTGGCCTTGTCATGCCCAAAGATGGCCTTGTCATGCTCGACGCTGGCATTGACATGCCCTTTTTGATGCCCCACGATGCCCTCACCATGCCCGACGCTGGCCTTGTCATGTCCGACGATGGCCTTGTCATGCCCGACGATGGCCTTGTCATGCCCGAAGATGGCCTTATCATGCCCGACGATGGTCTTGTCATGCCCGACGATGGCCTTGTCATGCCCGACGCGGGCCTTGCCATGTCCGAGAGTTGCCTTGCCATGACCTTGTCATGCCCGACGATGGACTTGCCATGCCTGACACTGGCCTTGTCATGACGGACGATGGCCTTGCCATGCCCGCTGATGGCCTTTCCATGCCCAACGTTGGCCTTGCCATGTCCTAGAGTTGCTTTGTCATGGTCTTGTCATGCCCGACGAAGGCCTCACCATGTCCGAGAGTGGCATTGTCATGGCCTTGTCATGCCCGACGATGTCCTTGTCATGCCCGACGATGACCTTGTCATGCCCGACGCTGGCCTTGCCATGTCCGAGAGTTGCCTTGTCATGACCTTGTCATGCCCGACGATGGCCTTGTCATGCCCGACGCTGGCCTTGTTATTCCCGACAATGGCCTTGCCATGCCCGATGAAGGCCTTGCTATGCCTAACGATGGGCTTGGTATGTCCGAGAGTTGCCTTGTCATGACCTTGTCATGCCCGACGATGGCCTCGCCAAGCCCGAGAGTGGCATTGTCATGCCCGACGCTGGCCTTGTCAAGCCCGACGATGGCCTTGTCAATCTTGACGATGGCCTTGCCATGTCCGAGAATTGCCTTGTCATGACCTTGTCATACCCGACGATGGCCTTGGCCCTGCCCGACGCTGGCCTTGTCATGCCCGACGATGGCCTTGGCCCTGCCCGACGCTGGCCTTGTCATGCCCGACGATGGCCTTGCCATGTTAAAAAGTTGCATTGTCATGGCTTTGTCATAGCCGACGATGGCCTTGTCATGCCCGATGATGGCCTTTTCATGCCCGACGATGGCCTTGTCATGCCCGACGATTGCCTTGCCATGCTTGACGCTGGCCTTGCCATGCCCGATGATGGCCTTGTCATGCCCGACGATGGCCTTGTCAAGCTCGACGATGGCCTTGCCATGCCCGGCGCTGGCCTTGTCATGCCCGGCGATGGCCTCGCCATGTTCGAAAGTGGCATTGTCATGGCCTTGTCATGCCCGACGATGGCCTTGTCATGCCCGACGATGGCCTTGTCATGCCCGACGATTGCCTTGCCATGCTTGACGCTGGCCTTGCCATGCCCGACGATGGCCTTGTCATACCCGACGATGGCCTTGGCATGCCCGACGATGGACTTTTCATGCCCGACGATGGCCTTGTCATGCCCGACGATGGCATTGCTATGCCCGACAATGGCCTTTTCATGTCCGACAATGGCCTTGTCATGCCCGACGATGGCCTTGTCATGCCCGACGCTGGCCTTGCCATGTCCGAGAGTTGCCTTGTCATGACCTTGTCATGCCCGACGATGGCCTTGCCATGCCCGACGCTGGTCTTGTCATGCCCGACGATGGCCTTGTCATGCCCGACGATGGCTTTGCTATGCCCGACGCTGGCCTTTTCATGTCTAAGGATGGCCTTGCCATGCCCGACGATGGCCTTGTCATGCCCGACGATGGCCTTGCTATGCCCGAAGCTGGCCTTTTCATGTCCAACGATGGCCTTGCCATGCCCGACGATGGCCTTGTCATGCCCGACGATGGACTTTTCATGCCCGACGATGGCCTTGTCATGCCCGACGATGGCATTGCTATGCCCGACAATGGCCTTTTCATGTCCGACAATGGCCTTGTCATGCCCAACGATGGCCTTGTCATGCCCGACGCTGGCCTTGCCATGTCCGAGAGTTGCCTTGTCATGACCTTGTCATGCCCGACGATGGCCTTGCCATGCCCGACGCTGGTCTTGTCATGCCCGACGATGGCCTTATCATGCCCGACGATGGTTTTGCTATGCCCGACGCTGGCCTTTTCATGTCTAAGGATGGCCTTGCCATGCCCGACGATGGCCTTGTCATGCCCGACGATGGCCTTGCTATGCCCGAAGCTGGCCTTTTCATGTCCAACGATGGCCTTGCCATGCCCGACGATGGCCTTGTCATGCCCGACGATGGCCTTTTCATGCCCGACGATGGCCTTGTCATGCCCGACGATTGCCTTGCCATGCTTGACGCTGGCCTTGCCATGCCCGACGATGGCCTTGTCATGCCCGACGATGGCCTTTGCATGCCCGACAATGGACTTTTCATGCCCGACGATGGCCTTGTCATGCCCGAAGATGTCATTGCTATGCCCGACAATGGCCTTTTCATGTCCGACAATGGCTTTGCCATGCCCGAAAATGGCCTTGTCATGCCCGACGAAGGCCTTGCAATGCCCGACGCTGGTCTTGTCA
Source organism: Fagopyrum homotropicum (assembly GCA_033239125.1). NCBI lineage: Eukaryota > Viridiplantae > Streptophyta > Magnoliopsida > Caryophyllales > Polygonaceae > Fagopyrum > Fagopyrum homotropicum. The sequence continues at coordinate 74,434,389 of BSWB01000007.1, forward strand.
TGCCCGACGCTAGCCATGCCATGCCCGACGATGTCCTTGCCACGACCAAGAGTTGCTTTGTCATGACCTTGTTATGCCCGATGATGGCCTCGCCATGCCAGACGATGGCCTTGCCATGCCCCACGATGGACTTTTCATGCCCGACGATGGCCTTGTCATGCCCGACGATGGCTTTGCTATGCCCGACGCTGGCCTTTTCATGTCCAAGGATGGCCTTGCCATGCCCGACGATGGCCTTGTCATGCCCGACGATGGCCTTGCTATGCCCGAAGCTGGACTTTTCATGTCCAACGATGGCCTTGCCATGCCCGACGATTGCCTTGTCATGCCCGACGATGGCCTTGTCATGCCCGACGATTGCCTTGCCATGCTTGACGCTGGCCTTGCCATGCCCGACGATGGCCTTGTCATGCCCGACGATGGCCTTTGCATGCCCGACGATGGACTTTTCATGCCCGACGATGGCCTTGTCATGCCCGAAGATGTCATTGCTATGCCCGACAATGGCCTTTTCATGTCCGACAATGGCTTTGCCATGTCCGACAATGGCTTTGCCATGCCTGAAAATGGCCTTGTCATGCCCGACGATGGCCTTGTCATTCTCGACGATGACCTTGTCATGCCCGACGCTGGCCTTGCCATGTCCAAGAGTTGCCTTGTCATGGTCTTGTCATGCCCGACGAAGGCCTTGCAATGCCCGACGCTGGTCTTGTCATGCCCGACGCTAGCCATGCCATGCCCGACGATGTCCTTGCCACGACCAAGAGTTGCCTTGTCATGACCTTGTTATGCCCGATGATGGCCTCGCCATGCCCGATAGTGGCATTGTCATGCTCGACGCTTGCCTTGTCATGACCGACGACGGCCTCGCCATGTCCGAGAGTGGCATTGTCATGGCCTTGTCATGCCCAACGATGGCCTTATGATGCCCGACGATGGCCTTGCCATGCCCGACGTTGGCCTTGCCATGTCCGAGAGTTGCCTTGACATGACCTTGTCATGCCCGACGTTGGCCTTGTCATGCCCGACGAAGGCGTCGCCATGTCCGAGAGTGTCATTGTCATGGTCTTGTCAAGCGTGACGATGGCCTTGCCATGCACCACACTGGCCTTGTCATGGCCGACGCTGGCCTTGTCATGCCCAAAGATGGCCTTGTCATGCTCGACGCTGGCATTGACATGCCCTTTTTGATGCCCCACGATGCCCTCACCATGCCCGACGCTGGCCTTGTCATGTCCGACGATGGCCTTGTCATGCCCGACGATGGCCTTGTCATGCCCGAAGATGGCCTTATCATGCCCGACGATGGTCTTGTCATGCCCGACGATGGCCTTGTCATGCCCGACGCGGGCCTTGCCATGTCCGAGAGTTGCCTTGCCATGACCTTGTCATGCCCGACGATGGACTTGCCATGCCTGACACTGGCCTTGTCATGACGGACGATGGCCTTGCCATGCCCGCTGATGGCCTTTCCATGCCCAACGTTGGCCTTGCCATGTCCTAGAGTTGCTTTGTCATGGTCTTGTCATGCCCGACGAAGGCCTCACCATGTCCGAGAGTGGCATTGTCATGGCCTTGTCATGCCCGACGATGTCCTTGTCATGCCCGACGATGACCTTGTCATGCCCGACGCTGGCCTTGCCATGTCCGAGAGTTGCCTTGTCATGACCTTGTCATGCCCGACGATGGCCTTGTCATGCCCGACGCTGGCCTTGTTATTCCCGACGATGCCCTTGCCATGCCCGATGAAGGCCTTGCTATGCCTAACGATGGGCTTGTCATGTCCGAGAGTTGCCTTGTCATGACCTTGTCATGCCCGACGATGGCCTCGCCAAGCCCGAGAGTGGCATTGTCATGCCCGACGCTGGCCTTGTCAAGCCCGACGATGGCCTTGTCAATCTTGACGATGGCCTTGCCATGTCCGAGAATTGCCTTGTCATGACCTTGTCATGCCCGGCGATGGCCTTGGCCCTGCCCGACGCTGGCCTTGTCATGCCCGACGATGGCCTTGGCCCTGCCCGACGCTGGCCTTGTCATGCCCGACGATGGCCTTGCCATGTTAAAAAGTTGCATTGTCATGGCTTTGTCATGCCCGACGATGGCCTTGTCATGCCCGATGATGGCCTTTTCATGCCCGACGATGGCCTTGTCATGCCCGACGATTGCCTTGCCATGCTTGACGCTGGCCTTGCCATGCCCGATGATGGCCTTGTCATGCCCGACGATGGCCTTGTCAAGCCCGACGATGGCCTTGCCATGCCCGGCGCTGGCCTTGTCATGCCCGACGATGGCCTCGCCATGTTCGAAAGTGGCATTGTCATGGCCTTGTCATGCCCGACGATGGCCTTGTCATGCCCGACGATGGCCTTGTCATGCCCGACGATTGCCTTGCCATGCTTGACGCTGGCCTTGCCATGCCCGACGATGGCCTTGTCATACTCGACGATGGCCTTGGCATGCCCGACGATGGACTTTTCATGCCCGACGATGGCCTTGTCATGCCCGACGATGGCATTGCTATGCCCGACAATGGCCTTTTCATGTCCGACAATGGCCTTGTCATGCCCGACGATGGCCTTGTCATGCCCGACGCTGGTCTTGCCATGTCCGAGAGTTGCCTTGTCATGACCTTGTCATGCCCGACGATGGCCTTGCCATGCCCGACGCTGGTCTTGTCATGCCCAACGCTGGCCTTGCCATGCCCGATAGTGGCATTGTCGTGCTCGACGCTTGCCTCGCCATGTCCGAGACTGGCATTGTCATGGCCTTGTCATGCCCGACGATGGCCTTGTGATGCCCGACAATGGCCTTGCCATGCCCGACGCTGGCCTTGCCATGTCAGACAATGGCCTTGTCAGGCCCGACGCTGGCCTTGTCATGCCCAACCATTGCCTTGTCTTGCCCGACATTGGCCTTGTCATGCCTGACGATGGCCTTGTCAAGCCCGACCATGGCCTTGTCATGCCCGACGATTACCTTGTCATGCCCATTGCCCGACGATGGCCTTGTCATCCCAAACGATAGCCTTGTGATGACCGACGATGGCCTTGCCATGTCCTAGAGTTGCCTTGTCATGACCTTGTCATGGCCGATGAAGGCCTCGGCAAACCCGAGAGTGGCAATTTCATGCCCGACGATGGTCTTGTCATGCCCGACGAAGGCCTCACCATGTCCGAGAGTGGCATTCTCATGGCCTTGTCATTCCCGACGATGGACTTGTCATGCCCGACGCTGGCCATGCCATGCCCGACGATGGCCTTGCCATGCCCCACGATGGACTTTTCATGCCCGATGATGGCCTTGTCATGCCCGACGATGGCCTTGTTATGCCCGACGCTGGCCTTTTCATGTCCAAGGATGGCCTTGCCATGCCCGACGATGGCCTTGTCATGTCCTAGAGTTGCCTTGTCATGACCTTGTCATGGCCGATGAAGGCCTCGGCAAACCCGAGAGTGGCAATTTCATGCCCGACGATGGTTTTGTCATGCCCGACGAAGGCCTCACCATGTCCGAGAGTGGCATTCTCATGGCCTTGTCATGCCCGACGATGGACTTGTCATGCCCGACGCTGGCCATGCCATGCCCGACGATGGCCTTGCCATGCCCCACGATGGACTTTTCATGCCCGATGATGGCCTTGTCATGCCCGACGATGGCCTTGCAATGCCCGACGCTGGCCTTTTCATGTCCAAGGATGGCCTTGCCATGCCCGACGATGGTCTTGTCATGTCCTAGAGTTGCCTTGTCATGACCTTGTCATGGCCGATGAAGGCCTCGGCAAACCCGAGAGTGGCAATTTCATGCCCGACGATGGTCTTGTCATGCCCGACGAAGGCCTCACCATGTCCGAGAGTGGCATTGTCATGGCCTTGTCATGCCCGACGATGGCCTTGTCATGCCCGACGCTTGCCATGCCATGCCCGACGATGGCCTTGGCATGCCCCACGATGGACTTTTCATGCCCGACGATGGTCTTGTCATGCCCGACGATGGCCTTGCGATGCCCGACGCTGGCCTTTTCATGTCCAAGGATGGCGTTGCCATGCCCAACGATGGCCTTGTCATGCCCGACGATGGCCTTGTCATGCCCGACGATGGCCTTGTCATGCACGACGCTGGCCTTGCCATTTCCGAGAGTTGCCTTGTCATGCCTTTGTCATGCTCGACGATGGCCTTGCCATGCCCGACGCTGGCCTTGTCATGCCCGACGATGGCCTTGTCATGCCCGACAATGGCCTTGTCATGCCCGACGAAGGGCTTGTCATGCCCGACGATGGCCTTGTCATGCCCGACGATGGCCTTGTCCTGCCCGACGATGGCCTTGCCATCCCGACGATTGCCTTACCATGCCCGACGACTGCCTTGCCATGCCCGACGCTGGCCTTGCCATGCCCGACGATGGCCTTGTCATGCCCGACGATGGTCTTGTCATGCCCGACGAAGGCCTCACCATGTCCGAGAGTGGCATTGTCATGGCCTTGTCATGCCCGGCGATGGCCTTGTCATGCCCGACGAAGGCCTCACCATGCCCGAGAGTGGCATTGTCATGGCCTCGTCATGCTCGACGATGGCCTTGTCATGCCCGACGCTGGCCATGCCATGCCCGACGATGGCCTTGGCATGCCCCACGATGGACTTTTCATGCCCGACGATGGCCTTGTCATGCCCGACGATGGCCTTGCGATGCCCGACGCTGGCCTTTTCATGTCCAAGGATGGCCTTGCCATGCCCAACGATGGCCTTGCCATGCCCGACGCTGGCCTTGTCATGCCCGACGATGGCCTTGTCATGCCCGACCATGGCCTTGTCATGCCCGACGAAGGGCTTGTCATGCCCGACGAAGGGCTTGTCATGCCCGACGATGGCCTTGTCATGCCCGACGATGGCCTTGTCCTGCCCGACGATGGCCTTGTCATCGCGACGATTGCCTTACCATGCCCGACGACTGCCTTGCCATGCCCGACGATGGCCTTCCCATGCCCGACGATGGCCTTGCCATGTCCTAGAGTTGCCTTGTCATGACCTTGTCATGGCCGATGAAGGCCACGGCAAACCCGAGAGTGGCAATTTCATGCCCGACGATGGTCTTGTCATGCCCGACGAAGGCCTCACCATGTCCGAGAGTGGCATTGTCATGGCCTTGTCATTCCCGACGATGGCCTTGTCATGCCCGACGCTGGCCATGCCATGCCCGACGATGGCGTTGCCATGCCCCACGATGGACTTTTCATGCCCGACGATGGCCTTGTCATGCCCGACGATGGCCTTGCGATGCCCGACGCTGCCTTTTCATGTCCAAGGATGGCCTTGCCATGCCCGACGATGGCCTTGTCATGCCCGACGATGGCCTTGTCATGCCCGACGCTGGCCTTGCCATTTCCGAGAGTTGCCTTGTCATGCCTTTGTCATGCGCGACGATGGCCTTGCCATGCCCGACGCTAGCCTTGTCATGCCCGACGATGGCCTTGTCATGCCCGACAATGGCCTTGTCATGCCCGACGAAGGGCTTGTCATGCCCGACGATGGCATTGTCATGCCCGACGATGGCCTTGTCCTGCCCGACGATGGCCTTGCCATCCCGACGATTGCCTTACCATGCCCGACGACTGCCTTGACATGCCCGACACTGGCCTTGCCATGCCCGATGATGGCCTTGTCATGCCCGATGAGGGCCTTCTCATGCCCGACGATGGACTTTTCATGCCCAACGATGGCCTTGTCATGCCGGACGATGGCCTTGCTATGCCCGACGCTGGCCTTTTCATGTCCAACGATGGCCTTGCCATGCCCGACGATGGCCTTGTCATGCCCGACGATGGCCTTGTCATGCTTGACGATGGCCTTGTCATGCCCGACGCTGGCCTTGCCATGTCGAAGAGTTGCCTTGTCATCCCGACGATTGCCTTACCATGCCCGACGACTGCCTTGCCATGCATGACGCTGGCCTTGCCATGCCCGACGATGGCCTTGTCATGCCCGACGATGGCCTTGCCATGCTGGACGATGGACTTTTCATGCCCGACGATGACCTTGTCATGCCCGACGATGGCCTTGCTATGCCCGACGCTGGCCTTTTCATGTCCAACGATGGCCTTGCCATGCCCGACGATGGCCTTGTCATGCCCGACGCTGGCCTTGTCATGCCCGACGATGTACTTGTCATGCCCGACGATGGCCTTTTCATGTCCGAGAGTTGCCTTGTCATGCCCTTGTGATGCCCGACGATGGCCTTGTCATGCCCGACGATGGCCTTGTCATGCCCGACGATGGCCTTGTCATGCCCGACGCTGGCCTTGGCATGTCCAAGAGTTGCCTTGTCATCGCGACGATTGCCTTACCATGCCCGACGCTAGCCTTACCATGCCCGACGATGGCCTTGCCATGCCCGACGATGGCCTTGCCATGTCCTAGAGTTGCCTTGTCATGACCTTGTCATGGCCGATGAAGGCCTCGGCAAACCCGAGAGTGGCAATTTCATGCCCGACGATGGTCTTGTCATGCCCGACGAAGGCCTCACCATGTCCGAGAGTGGCATTGTCATGGCCTTGTCATGCCCGACGATGGCCTTGTCATGCCCGACGCTGGCCATGCCATGCCCGACGATGGCCTTGCCATGCCCCACGATGGACTTTTCATGCCCGACGATGGCCTTGTCATGCCCGACGATGTCCTTGCGATGCCCGACGCTGGCCTTTTCATGTCCAAGGATGGCCTTTCCATGCCCGACGATGGCCTTGTCATGCCCGACGATGGCCTTGTCATGCCCGACGCTGGCCTTGCCATTTCCGAGAATTGCCTTGTCATGCCTTTGTCATGCCCGACGATGGCCTTGCCATTCCCGACGCTAGCCTTGTCATGCCCGACGATGGCCTTGTCATGCCCGACAATGGCCTTGTCATGCCCGACGAAGGGCTTGTCATGCCCGACGATGGCATTGTCATGCCCGACGATGGCCTTGTCCTGCCCGACGATGGCCTTGCCATCCCGACGATTGCCTTACCATGCCCGACGACTGCCTTGACATGCCCGACACTGGCCTTGCCATGCCCGATGATGGCCTTGTCATGCCCGATGAGGGCCTTCTCATGCCCGACGATGGACTTTTCATGCCCAACGATGGCCTTGTCATGCCGGACGATGGCCTTGCTATGCCCGACGCTGGCCTTTTCATGTCCAACGATGGCCTTGCCATGCCCGACGATGGCCTTGTCATGCCCGACGATGGCCTTGTCATGCCTGACGATGGCCTTGTCATGCCCGACGCTGGCCTTGCCATGTCGAAGAGTTGCCTTGTCATCCCGACGATTGCCTTACCATGCCCGACGACTGCCTTGCCATGCATGACGCTGGCCTTGCCATGCCCGACGATGGCCTTGTCATGCCCGACGATGGCCTTGCCATGCTGGACGATGGACTTTTCATGCCCGACGATGACCTTGTCATGCCCGACGATGGCCTTGCTATGCCCGACGCTGGCCTTTTCATGTCCAACGATGGCCTTGCCATGCCCGACGATGGCCTTGTCATGCCCGACGCTGGCCTTGTCATGCCCGACGATGTACTTGTCATGCCCGACGATGGCCTTGTCATGTCCGAGAGTTGCCTTGTCATGCCCTTGTGATGCCCGACGATGGCCTTGTCATGCCCGACGATGGCCTTGTCATGCCCGACGATGGCCTTGTCATGCCCGACGCTGGCCTTGGCATGTCCAAGAGTTGCCTTGTCATCGCGACGATTGCCTTACCATGCCCGACGCTAGCCTCACCATGCCCGACGATGGCCTTGCCATGCCCGACGATGGCCTTGCCATGTCCTAGAGTTGCCTTGTCATGACCTTGTCATGGCCGATGAAGGCCTCGGCAAACCCGAGAGTGGCAATTTCATGCCCGACGATGGTCTTGTCATGCCCGACGAAGGCCTCACCATGTCCGAGAGTGGCATTGTCATGGCCTTGTCATGCCCGACGATGGCCTTGTCATGCCCGACGCTGGCCATGCCATGCCCGACGATGGCCTTGCCATGCCCCACGATGGACTTTTCATGCCCGACGATGGGCTTGTCATGCCCGACGATGTCCTTGCGATGCCCGACGCTGGCCTTTTCATGTCCAAGGATGGCCTTTCCATGCCCGACGATGGCCTTGTCATGCCCGACGATGGCCTTGTCATGCCCGACGATGGCCTTGTCATGCCCGACGCTGGCCTTGCCATTTCCGACAGTTGCCTTGTCATGCCTTTGTCATGCCCGACGATGGCCTTGCCATGCCCGACGCTGGCCTTGTCATGCCCGACGATGGTCTTGTCATGCCCGACAATGGCCTTGTCATGCCCGACGAAGGGCTTGTCATGCCCGACGATGGCCTTGTCATGCCCAACGATGGCCTTGTCATGCCCAACGATGGCCTTGTCCTTCCCGACGATGGCCTTGCCATCCCGACGATTGCCTTACCATGCCCGACGACTGCCTTGCCATGCCCAACGCTGGCCTTGCCATGCCCGACGATGGCCTTGTCATGCCCGATGATGGCCTTCTCATGCCCGACGATGGACTTTTCATGCCCGACGATGGCCTTGTCATGCCCGACGATGGCCTTGCTATGCCCGACGCTGGCCTTCTCATGTCCAACGATGGCCTTGCAATGCCCGACGATGGCCTTGTCATGCCCGACGATGGCCTTGTCATGCCTGACGATGGCCTTGTCATGCCCGACGCTAGCCTTGCCATGTCGAAGAGTTGCCTTGTCATCCCGACGATTGCCTTACCATGCCCGACGACTGCCTTGCCATGCATGACGCTGGCCTTGCCATGCCCGACGATGGCCTTGCCATGCCGGACGATGGACTTTTCATGTCCGACGATGACCTTGTCATGCCCGACGATGGCCTTGCTATGCCCGACGCTGGCCTTTTCATGTCCAACGATGGCCTTGCCATGCCCGACGATGGCCTTGTCATGCCCGACGCTGGCCTTGTCATGCCCGACGATGGCCTTGTCATGTCCGAGAGTTGCCTTGTCATGCCCTTGTGATGCCCGACGATGGCCTTGTCATGCCCGACGTTGGCCTTGCCATGTACGAGAGTTGCCTTGTCATGCCTTTGTCATGTCCGACGATGGTCTTGACATCCCCGAAGATGGCCTTGTCAAGCTTGACGATGGCCTTGTCATGCCCGACGACGGCCTTGTCATACCCTACGCTGGCCTTGCCATGTCCGAGAGTTGCCTTGTCATGACCTTGTCATGCCCGACGCTGGCCTTGTCATGCCCGACGAAGGCGTCGCCATGTCCGAGAGTGGCATTGTCATGGCCTTGTCTAGCGTGACGATGGCCTTGCCATGCACGACGCTGGCCTTGTCATGGCCGACGTTGGCCTTGTCATGCCCGAAGATGGCCTTGTCATGCTCGACGCTTGCATTGACATGCCCTTTTTGATGCCCCACGATGCCCTCACCATGCCCGACGCTGGCCTTGTCATGTCCGACGATGGCCTTCTCATGCCCGACGATGGCCTTGTCATGCCGAAGATGGCCTTGTCATGCCCGACAATGGTCTTGTCATGCCCGACGATGGCCTTGTCATGCCCCACAATGGCCTTGTCATGCCCGACGATGGCGTTGTCATGCCCTACGATGGCCTTGTTATGCCCGACGCTAGCCTTTTCATGTCCGACGATGGTCTTGCCATGCCCGAAGATGGCCTGGTCATGCCTGACGATGGCCTTGTCATGCCCGACGATGGCCTTGCCATGCTTGACGATGGGCTTGCCATGTCCGAGAGTTGCCTCGTCATGACCTTGTCATGCCCGACGATGGCCTTGCCATGCCCGACGCTGACCTTGTCATCCCCGACGATGGCCTTGCCATGCCCGACGATGGCCTTGCCATGCCTTACGATGGGCTTGCCATGTCCGAGAGTTGCCTTGTCATGACCTTGTAATGACGATGGCCTCGCCAAGCCCGAGAGTGGCATTTTCATTCCCGACGCGGGCCTTGTCATGCGCGACGAAGGCGTCGCCATGTCCGAGAGTGGCATTGTCATGGCCTTGTCAAGAGCGACGATGGCCTTGCCATGCCCATTGGTGGCCTTGTCATGCCCGACGCTCGCCTTGTCATGCCCGATGATGGCCTTGTCATGCTTGACGCTGGCATTGACATGCCCTTTTTGTTGCCCACCGATGGCCTTGCCATGCCCGACGCTGGCATTGTCATATCCGACGATGGCCTTGTCATGCCCGACGATGACCTTGTCATGCCCGAAGATGGCCTTGTAATGCCCGACGATGGCCTTGCCATGCCCAACGCTGGCCTTGCCATGTCGGACGATGGCCTTGTCAGGCCCGACGCTGGCCTTGTCATGCCCAACGATTTCCTTGTCTTGCCTGACGATGGCCTTGTCATTCCCGACGATGGCCTTGTCATGCCCCACAATGGCCTTGTCATGCCCGATGATTGCCTTGTCATGCCCATTGCCCGACGATGGCCTTGTAATCCCAAACGATAGCCTTGTGATGCCCGACGATGGCCTTGTCATGCCAAACGATGGCCTTGTCATGTCCGACGATGGCCTTGTCATGCCCGACGAAGGGCTTGTCATGCCCGATGATGGCCTTGTCATGCCCGACGATGCCCTTCTCATGCCCGACGATTGCCTTGCAATGCCCGACGCTGGCTTTGCCATGTCCGAGAGTTGTCTTGTCATGCCCGACGATGACCTTCCCATGCCTTACGCTGGCCTTGTCATGCCTAACAATGGCCTTGCCGTGCCCGACGATGGCTTTTACATGCCCGACGATGGCCTTGCCAAGTCCGAGAGTTGCCTTGTCATGACCTTGTCACGCCCGACGATGGCCTCGCCATGCCCGACGATGGCATTGTCATGTCCGATGATAGGCTTGTCATGCCCGACGATGGCCTTGTCTTGCCCGACGATGGCCTTGTCATGCCCGACGATGGCCTTGTCATGCCCGACGATGGCCTTGTCATCCCGACGATTGCCTTACCACGCCCGACGACTGGCTTGCCATGCCCGACGCTGGCCTTGCCATGCCCGACGATGGCCTTGTCATGCCCGATGATGGACTTTTCATGCCCGACGATGGCCTTGTCATGCCCGACGATGGCCTTGCTATGCCCGAAGCTGGCCTTTTCATGTCCAACGATGGCCTTGCCATGCCCGACGATTGCCTTGTCATGCCCGACGATGGCCTTGTCATGCCCGACGATGGCCTTGTCATGCCCGACCATGGCCTTGTCATGCCCGACGCTGGCCTTGCCATGTACAAGAGTTGCCTTGTCATCCCGACGATTGCCTTACCACGCCCGACGACTGCCTTGCCATGCCCGACGCTAGCCATGCCATGCCCGACGATGGCCTTGCCATGCCCCACGATAGACTTTTCATGCCCGACGATGGCCTTGTCATGCCCGACGATGGCCTTGCTATGCCCGACGCTGGCCTTTTCATGTCCAACGATGGCCTTGCCATGCCCGACGATGGCCTTATCATGCCCGACGATGGCCTTGTCATGCCCAACGATGGCCTTGTCATGCCCGACGCTGGCCTTGCCATGTCCGAGAGTTGCCTTGTCATGCCCTTCTCATGCCCGACGATGGCCTTTCCATGCCCGACGCTGGCCTTGTCATGCCCGACGATGTCCTTGTCATGCCCGAAAATGGCCTTGTCATGCCCGACGATGGCCTTGTCATGCCTGACGACGGCCTTGTCCTGCCCGACGATGGCCTTACCATCCCGACGATTGCCTTACCATGCCCGACGACTGCCTTGCCATGCCCGACGATGGCCTTGCGATGCCCGACGATGGCCTTGCGATGCCTTGTCATGCCCGACGAAGGCCTCACCATGTCCGAGAGTGGCATTGTCATGGCCTTGTCATGCCCGACGATGGCCTTGTCATGCCCAACGCTGGCCATGCCATGCCCGACGATGGCCTTGGCATGCCCCACGATGGACTTTTCATGCCCGACGATGGCCTTGTCATGCCCGACGATGGCCTTGCGATGCCCGACGCTGGCCTTTTCATGTCCAAGGATGGCCTTGCCATGCCCAACGATGGCCTTGTCATGCCCGACGATGGCCTTGTCATGCCCGACGATGGCCTTGCCATGCACGACGCTGGCCTTGCCATTTCCGAGAGTTGCCTTGTCATGCCTTTGTCATGCCCGACGATGGCCTTGCCATGCCCGACGCTGGCCTTGTCATGCCCGACGATGGCCTTGTCATGCCCGACAATGGCCTTGTCATGCCCGACGAAGGGCTTGTCCTGCCCGACGATGGCCTTGTCATGCCCGGCGATGGCCTTGTCTTGCCCGACGATGGCCTTGCCATCCCGACGATTGCCTTACCATGCCCGACGACTGCCTTGCCATGCCTGACGCTGGCCTTGCCATGCCCGACGATGGCCTTGTCATGCCCGATGATGGCCTTCTCATGCCCGACGATGGACTTTTTATGCCCGACGATGGCCTTGTCATGCCCGACGATGGCCTTGCTATGCCCGACGCTGGCCTTTTCATGTCCAACGATGGCCTTGCCATGCCCGACGATGGCCTTGTCATGCCCGACGATGGCCTTGTCATGCCGGACGATGGTCTTGTCATGCCCGACGCTGGCCTTGCCATGTCGAAGAGTTGCCTTGGCATCCCGACGATTGCCTTACAATGCCCGACGACTGCCTTGCCTTGCATGACGCTGGCCTTGCCATGCCCAACGATGGCCTTGTCATGCCCGACGATGGCCTTGTCATGCCCGACGATGGCCTTGTCATGCACGACGCTGGCCTTGCCATTTCCGAGACTTGCCTTGTCATGCCTTTGTCATGCCCGACGATGGCCTTGCCATGCCCGACGCTGGCCTTGTCATGCCCGACGATGGCCTTGTCATGCCCGACACTGGCCTTGTCATGCCCGACGAAGGGCTTGTCATGCCCGACGATGGCCTTGCCATGCCCGACGATGGCCTTGTCATGCCCGACGATGGCCTTGTCATGCTTGACGATGGCCTTGTCATGCCCGACGCTGGCCTTGCCATGTCGAAGAGTTGCCTTGTCATCCCGACGATTGCCTTACCATGCCCGACGACTGCCTTGCCATGCATGACGCTGGCCTTGCCATGCCCGACGATGGCCTTGTCATGCCCGACGATGGCCTTGCCATGCTGGACGCTGGCCTTTTCATGTCCAACGATGGCCTTGCCATGCCCGACGATGGCCTTGTCATGCCCGACGATGGCCTTGTCATGCTTGACGATGGCCTTGTCATGCCCGACGCTGGCCTTGCCATGTCGAAGAGTTGCCTTGGCATCCCGACGATTGCCTTACCATGCCCGACGACTGCCTTGCCATGCATGACGCTGGCCTTGCCATGCCCGATGATGGCCTTGTCATGCCCGACGATGGCCTTGCCATGCCGGAACATGGACTTTTCATGCCCGACGATGACCTTGTCATGCCCGACGATGGCCTTGCTATGCCCGAAGCTGGCCTTTTCATGTCCAACGATGGCCTTGCCATGCCCGACGATTGCCTTGTCATGCCCGACGATGGCCTTGTCATGCCCGACGATGGCCTTGTCATGCCCGACCATGGCCTTGTCATGCCCGACGCTGGCCTTGCCATGTACAAGAGTTGCCTTGTCATCCCGACGATTGCCTTACCACGCCCGACGACTGCCTTGCCATGCCCGACGCTAGCCATGCCATGCCCGACGATGGCCTTGCCATGCCCCACGATAGACTTTTCATGCCCGACGATGGCCTTGTCATGCCCGACGATGGCCTTGCTATGCCCGACGCTGGCCTTTTCATGTCCAACGATGGCCTTGCCATGCCCGACGATGGCCTTATCATGCCCGACGATGGCCTTGTCATGCCCAACGATGGCCTTGTCATGCCCGACGCTGGCCTTGCCATGTCCGAGAGTTGCCTTGTCATGCCCTTCTCATGCCCGACGATGGCCTTTCCATGCCCGACGCTGGCCTTGTCATGCCCGACGATGTCCTTGTCATGCCCGAAAATGGCCTTGTCATGCCCGACGATGGCCTTGTCATGCCTGACGACGGCCTTGTCCTGCCCGACGATGGCCTTACCATCCCGACGATTGCCTTACCATGCCCGACGACTGCCTTGCCATGCCCGACGATGGCCTTGCGATGCCCGACGATGGCCTTGCGATGCCTTGTCATGCCCGACGAAGGCCTCACCATGTCCGAGAGTGGCATTGTCATGGCCTTGTCATGCCCGACGATGGCCTTGTCATGCCCAACGCTGGCCATGCCATGCCCGACGATGGCCTTGGCATGCCCCACGATGGACTTTTCATGCCCGACGATGGCCTTGTCATGCCCGACGATGGCCTTGCGATGCCCGACGCTGGCCTTTTCATGTCCAAGGATGGCCTTGCCATGCCCAACGATGGCCTTGTCATGCCCGACGATGGCCTTGTCATGCCCGACGATGGCCTTGCCATGCACGACGCTGGCCTTGCCATTTCCGAGAGTTGCCTTGTCATGCCTTTGTCATGCCCGACGATGGCCTTGCCATGCCCGACGCTGGCCTTGTCATGCCCGACGATGGCCTTGTCATGCCCGACAATGGCCTTGTCATGCCCGACGAAGGGCTTGTCCTGCCCGACGATGGCCTTGTCATGCCCGACGATGGCCTTGTCTTGCCCGACGATGGCCTTGCCATCCCGACGATTGCCTTACCATGCCCGACGACTGCCTTGCCATGCCTGACGCTGGCCTTGCCATGCCCGACGATGGCCTTGTCATGCCCGATGATGGCCTTCTCATGCCCGACGATGGACTTTTTATGCCCGACGATGGCCTTGTCATGCCCGACGATGGCCTTGCTATGCCCGACGCTGGCCTTTTCATGTCCAACGATGGCCTTGCCATGCCCGACGATGGCCTTGTCATGCCCGACGATGGCCTTGTCATGCCGGACGATGGTCTTGTCATGCCCGACGCTGGCCTTGCCATGTCGAAGAGTTGCCTTGGCATCCCGACGATTGCCTTACAATGCCCGACGACTGCCTTGCCTTGCATGACGCTGGCCTTGCCATGCCCAACGATGGCCTTGTCATGCCCGACGATGGCCTTGTCATGCCCGACGATGGCCTTGTCATGCACGACGCTGGCCTTGCCATTTCCGAGACTTGCCTTGTCATGCCTTTGTCATGCCCGACGATGGCCTTGCCATGCCCGACGCTGGCCTTGTCATGCCCGACGATGGCCTTGTCATGCCCGACACTGGCCTTGTCATGCCCGACGAAGGGCTTGTCATGCCCGACGATGGCCTTGCCATGCCCGACGATGGCCTTGTCATGCCCGACGATGGCCTTGTCATGCTTGACGATGGCCTTGTCATGCCCGACGCTGGCCTTGCCATGTCGAAGAGTTGCCTTGTCATCCCGACGATTGCCTTACCATGCCCGACGACTGCCTTGCCATGCATGACGCTGGCCTTGCCATGCCCGACGATGGCCTTGTCATGCCCGACGATGGCCTTGCCATGCTGGACGCTGGCCTTTTCATGTCCAACGATGGCCTTGCCATGCCCGACGATGGCCTTGTCATGCCCGACGATGGCCTTGTCATGCTTGACGATGGCCTTGTCATGCCCGACGCTGGCCTTGCCATGTCGAAGAGTTGCCTTGGCATCCCGACGATTGCCTTACCATGCCCGACGACTGCCTTGCCATGCATGACGCTGGCCTTGCCATGCCCGATGATGGCCTTGTCATGCCCGACGATGGCCTTGCCATGCCGGAACATGGACTTTTCATGCCCGACGATGACCTTGTCATGCCCGACGATGGCCTTGCTATGCCCGATGCTGGCCTTTTCATGTCCAACGATGGCCTTGCCATGCCCGACGATGGCCTCGTCATGCCCGACGCTGGCCTTGTCATGCCCGACGATGGCCTTGTCATGCCCGACGATGGCCTTGTCATGTCCGAGAGTTGCCTTGTCATGCCCTTGTGATGCCCGACAATGGCCTTGTCATGCCCGACGCTGGCCTTGCCATGTACGAGAGTTGCCTTGTCATGCCTTTGTCATGTCCGACGATGGTCTTGCCATGCCCGAAGATGGCCTTGTCAAGCTTGACGATGGCCTTGTCATGCCCGACGACGGCCTTGTCATACCCTACGCTGGCCTTGCCATGTCCGAGAGTTGCCTTGTCATGACCTTGTCATGCCCGACGCTGGCCTTGTCATGCCCGACGAAGGCGTCGCCATGGCCGAGAGTGGCATTGTCATGGCCTTGTCTAGCGTGACGATGGCCTTGCCATGCACGACGCTGGCCTTGTCATGGCCGACGCTGGCCTTGTCATGCCCGAAGATGGCCTTGTCATGCTCGACGCTTGCATTGACATGCCCTTTTTAATGCCCCACGATGCCCTCACCATGCCCGACGCTGGCCTTGTCATGTCCGACGATGGCCTTCTCATGCCCGACGATGGCCTTGTCATTCCGAAGATGGCGTTGTCATGCCCGACGATGGTCTTGTCATGCCCGACGATGGCCTTGTCATGCCCGACGCGGGTCATGCCATGTCCGAGAGTTGCCTTGTCATGACCTTGTCATGCCCGACGATGGCCTTGCCATGCCTGACACAGGCCTTGTCATGCCCGACGATGGCCTTGCCATGCCCGACGATGGCCTTGCCATGTCCTAGAGTTGCCTTGTCATGACCTTGTCATGGCCGATGAAGGCCTCGGCAAACCCGAGAGTGGCAATTTCATGCCCGACGATGGTCTTGTCATGCCCGACGAAGGCCTCACCATGTCCGAGAGTGGCATTGTCATGGCCTTGTCATTCCCGACGATGGCCTTGTCATGCCCGACGCTGGCCATGCCATGCCCGACGATGGCGTTGCCATGCCCCACGATGGACTTTTCATGCCCGACGATGGCCTTGTCATGCCCGACGATGGCCTTGCGATGCCCGACGCTGCCTTTTCATGTCCAAGGATGGCCTTGCCATGCCCGACGATGGCCTTGTCATGCCCGACGATGGCCTTGTCATGCCCGACGCTGGCCTTGCCATTTCCGAGAGTTGCCTTGTCATGCCTTTGTCATGCGCGACGATGGCCTTGCCATGCCCGACGCTAGCCTTGTCATGCCCGACGATGGCCTTGTCATGCCCGACAATGGCCTTGTCATGCCCGACGAAGGGCTTGTCATGCCCGACGATGGCATTGTCATGCCCGACGATGGCCTTGTCCTGCCCGACGATGGCCTTGCCATCCCGACGATTGCCTTACCATGCCCGACGACTGCCTTGACATGCCCGACACTGGCCTTGCCATGCCCGATGATGGCCTTGTCATGCCCGATGAGGGCCTTCTCATGCCCGACGATGGACTTTTCATGCCCAACGATGGCCTTGTCATGCCGGACGATGGCCTTGCTATGCCCGACGCTGGCCTTTTCATGTCCAACGATGGCCTTGCCATGCCCGACGATGGCCTTGTCATGCCCGACGATGGCCTTGTCATGCTTGACGATGGCCTTGTCATGCCCGACGCTGGCCTTGCCATGTCGAAGAGTTGCCTTGTCATCCCGACGATTGCCTTACCATGCCCGACGACTGCCTTGCCATGCATGACGCTGGCCTTGCCATGCCCGACGATGGCCTTGTCATGCCCGACGATGGCCTTGCCATGCTGGACGATGGACTTTTCATGCCCGACGATGACCTTGTCATGCCCGACGATGGCCTTGCTATGCCCGACGCTGGCCTTTTCATGTCCAACGATGGCCTTGCCATGCCCGACGATGGCCTTGTCATGCCCGACGTTGGCCTTGTCATGCCCGACGATGTACTTGTCATGCCCGACGATGGCCTTGTCATGTCCGAGAGTTGCCTTGTCATGCCCTTGTGATGCCCGACGATGGCCTTGTCATGCCCGACGATGGCCTTGTCATGCCCGACGATGGCCTTGTCATGCCCGACGCTGGCCTTGGCATGTCCAAGAGTTGCCTTGTCATCGCGACGATTGCCTTACCATGCCCGACGCTAGCCTTACCATGCCCGACGATGGCCTTGCCATGCCCGACGATGGCCTTGCCATGTCCTAGAGTTGCCTTGTCATGACCTTGTCATGGCCGATGAAGGCCTCGGCAAACCCGAGAGTGGCAATTTCATGCCCGACGATGGTCTTGTCATGCCCGACGAAGGCCTCACCATGTCCGAGAGTGGCATTGTCATGGCCTTGTCATGCCCGACGATGGCCTTGTCATGCCCGACGCTGGCCATGCCATGCCCGACGATGGCCTTGCCATGCCCCACGATGGACTTTTCATGCCCGACGATGGCCTTGTCATGCCCGACGATGTCCTTGCGATGCCCGACGCTGGCCTTTTCATGTCCAAGGATGGCCTTTCCATGCCCGACGATGGCCTTGTCATGCCCGACGATGGCCTTGTCATGCCCGACGCTGGCCTTGCCATTTCCGAGAATTGCCTTGTCATGCCTTTGTCATGCCCGACGATGGCCTTGCCATTCCCGACGCTAGCCTTGTCATGCCCGACGATGGCCTTGTCATGCCCGACAATGGCCTTGTCATGCCCGACGAAGGGCTTGTCATGCCCGACGATGGCATTGTCATGCCCGACGATGGCCTTGTCCTGCCCGACGATGGCCTTGCCATGCCCGACGACTGCCTTGACATGCCCGACACTGGCCTTGCCATGCCCGATGATGGCCTTGTCATGCCCGATGAGGGCCTTCTCATGCCCGACGATGGACTTTTCATGCCCAACGATGGCCTTGTCATGCCGGACGATGGCCTTGCTATGCCCGACGCTGGCCTTTTCATGTCCAACGATGGCCTTGCCATGCCCGACGATGGCCTTGTCATGCCCGACGATGGCCTTGTCATGCCTGACGATGGCCTTGTCATGCCCGACGCTGGCCTTGCCATGTCGAAGAGTTGCCTTGTCATCCCGACGATTGCCTTACCATGCCCGACGACTGCCTTGCCATGCATGACGCTGGCCTTGCCATGCCCGACGATGGCCTTGTCATGCCCGACGATGGCCTTGCCATGCTGGACGATGGACTTTTCATGCCCGACGATGACCTTGTCATGCCCGACGATGGCCTTGCTATGCCCGACGCTGGCCTTTTCATGTCCAACGATGGCCTTACCATGCCCGACGATGGCCTTGTCATGCCCGACGCTGGCCTTGTCATGCCCGACGATGTACTTGTCATGCCCGACGATGGCCTTGTCATGTCCGAGAGTTGCCTTGTCATGCCCTTGTGATGCCCGACGATGGCCTTGTCATGCCCGACGATGGCCTTGTCATGCCCGACGATGGCCTTGTCATGCCCGACGCTGGCCTTGGCATGTCCAAGAGTTGCCTTGTCATCGCGACGATTGCCTTACCATGCCCGACGCTAGCCTTACCATGCCCGACGATGGCCTTGCCATGCCCGACGATGGCCTTGCCATGTCCTAGAGTTGCCTTGTCATGACCTTGTCATGGCCGATGAAGGCCTCGGCAAACCCGAGAGTGGCAATTTCATGCCCGACGATGGTCTTGTCATGCCCGACGAAGGCCTCACCATGTCCGAGAGTGGCATTGTCATGGCCTTGTCATGCCCGACGATGGCCTTGTCATGCCCGACGCTGGCCATGCCATGCCCGACGATGGCCTTGCCATGCCCCACGATGGACTTTTCATGCCCGACGATGGGTTTGTCATGCCCGACGATGTCCTTGCGATGCCCGACGCTGGCCTTTTCATGTCCAAGGATGGCCTTTCCATGCCCGACGATGGCCTTGTCATGCCCGACGATGGCCTTGTCATGCCCGACGATGGCCTTGTCATGCCCGACGTTGGCCTTGCCATTTCCGACAGTTGCCTTGTCATGCCTTTGTCATGCCCGACGATGGCCTTGCCATGCCCGACGCTGGCCTTGTCATGCCCGACGATGGTCTTGTCATGCCCGACAATGGCCTTGTCATGCCCGACGAAGGGCTTGTCATGCCCGACGATGGCCTTGTCATGCCCAACGATGGCCTTGTCATGCCCAACGATGGCCTTGTCCTTCCCGACGATGGCCTTGCCATCCCGACGATTGCCTTACCATGCCCGACGACTGCCTTGCCATGCCCAACGCTGGCCTTGCCATGCCCGACGATGGCCTTGTCATGCCCGATGATGGCCTTCTCATGCCCGACGATGGACTTTTCATGCCCGACGATGGCCTTGTCATGCCCGACGATGGCCTTGCTATGCCCGACGCTGGCCTTCTCATGTCCAACGATGGCCTTGCAATGCCCGACGATGGCCTTGTCATGCCCGACGATGGCCTTGTCATGCCTGACGATGGCCTTGTCATGCCCGACGCTAGCCTTGCCATGTCGAAGAGTTGCCTTGTCATCCCGACGATTGCCTTACCATGCCCGACGACTGCCTTGCCATGCATGACGCTGGCCTTGCCATGCCCGACGATGGCCTTGCCATGCCGGACGATGGACTTTTCATGTCCGACGATGACCTTGTCATGCCCGACGATGGCCTTGCTATGCCCGACGCTGGCCTTTTCATGTCCAACGATGGCCTTGCCATGCCCGACGATGGCCTTGTCATGCCCGACGCTGGCCTTGTCATGCCCGACGACGGCCTTGTCATGTCCGAGAGTTGCCTTGTCATGCCCTTGTGATGCCCGACGATGGCCTTGTCATGCCCGACGTTGGCCTTGCCATGTACGAGAGTTGCCTTGTCATGCCTTTGTCATGTCCGACGATGGTCTTGCCATCCCCGAAGATGGCCTTGTCAAGCTTGACGATGGCCTTGTCATGCCCGACGACGGCCTTGTCATACCCTACGCTGGCCTTGCCATGTCCGAGAGTTGCCTTGTCATGACCTTGTCATGCCCGACGCTGGCCTTGTCATGCCCGACGAAGGCGTCGCCATGTCCGAGAGTGGCATTGTCATGGCCTTGTCTAGCGTGACGATGGCCTTGCCATGCACGACGCTGGCCTTGTCATGGCCGACGTTGGCCTTGTCATGCCCGAAGATGGCCTTGTCATGCTTGACGCTTGCATTGACATGCCCTTTTTGATGCCCCACGATGCCCTCACCATGCCCGACGCTGGCCTTGTCATGTCCGACGATGGCCTTCTCATGCCCGACGATGGCCTTGTCATGCCGAAGATGGCCTTGTCATGCCCGACAATGGTCTTGTCATGCCCGACGATGGCCTTGTCATGCCCCACAATGGCCTTGTCATGCCCGACGATGGCGTTGTCATGCCCTACGATGGCCTTGTTATGCCCGACGCTAGCCTTTTCATGTCCGACGATGGTCTTGCCATGCCCGAAGATGGCCTGGTCATGCATGACGATGGCCTTGTCATGCCCGACGATGGCCTTGCCATGCTTGACGATGGGCTTGCCATGTCCGAGAGTTGCCTCGTCATGACCTTGTCATGCCCGACGATGGCCTTGCCATGCCCGACGCTGACCTTGTCATCCCCGACGATGGCCTTGCCATGCCCGACGATGGCCTTGCCATGCCTTACGATGGGCTTGCCATGTCCGAGAGTTGCCTTGTCATGACCTTGTAATGACGATGGCCTCGCCAAGCCCGAGAGTGGCATTTTCATTCCCGACGCGGGCCTTGTCATGCGCGACGAAGGCGTCGCCATGTCCGAGAGTGGCATTGTCATGGCCTTGTCAAGAGCGACGATGGCCTTGCCATGCCCATTGGTGGCCTTGTCATGCCCGACGCTCGCCTTGTCATGCCCGATGATGGCCTTGTCATGCTTGACGCTGGCATTGACATGCCCTTTTTGTTGCCCACCGATGGCCTTGCCATGCCCGACGCTGGCATTGTCATATCCGACGATGGCCTTGTCATGCCCGACGATGACCTTGTCATGCCCGAAGATGGCCTTGTAATGCCCGACGATGGCCTTGCCATGCCCAACGCTGGCCTTGCCATGTCGGACGATGGCCTTGTCAGGCCCGACGCTGGCCTTGTCATGCCCAACGATTTCCTTGTCTTGCCTGACGATGGCCTTGTCATTCCCGACGATGGCCTTGTCATGCCCCACAATGGCCTTGTCATGCCCGATGATTGCCTTGTCATGCCCATTGCCCGACGATGGCCTTGTAATCCCAAACGATAGCCTTGTGATGCCCGACGATGGCCTTGTCATGCCAAACGATGGCCTTGTCATGTCCGACGATGGCCTTGTCATGCCCGACGAAGGGCTTGTCATGCCCGATGATGGCCTTGTCATGCCCGACGATGCCCTTCTCATGCCCGACGATTGCCTTGCAATGCCCGACGCTGGCTTTGCCATGTCCGAGAGTTGTCTTGTCATGCCCGACGATGACCTTCCCATGCCTTACGCTGGCCTTGTCATGCCTAACAATGGCCTTGCCGTGCCCGACGATGGCTTTTACATGCCCGACGATGGCCTTGCCAAGTCCGAGAGTTGCCTTGTCATGACCTTGTCACGCCCGACGATGGCCTCGCCATGCCCGACGATGGCATTGTCATGTCCGATGATAGGCTTGTCATGCCCGACGATGGCCTTGTCTTGCCCGACGATGGCCTTGTCATGCCCGACGATGGCCTTGTCATGCCCGACGATGGCCTTGTCATCCCGACGATTGCCTTACCACGCCCGACGACTGGCTTGCCATGCCCGACGCTGGCCTTGCCATGCCCGACGATGGCCTTGTCATGCCCGATGATGGACTTTTCATGCCCGACGATGGCCTTGTCATGCCCGACGATGGCCTTGCTATGCCCGAAGCTGGCCTTTTCATGTCCAACGATGGCCTTGCCATGCCCGACGATTGCCTTGTCATGCCCGACGATGGCCTTGTCATGCCCGACGATGGCCTTGTCATGCCCGACCATGGCCTTGTCATGCCCGACGCTGGCCTTGCCATGTACAAGAGTTGCCTTGTCATCCCGACGATTGCCTTACCACGCCCGACGACTGCCTTGCCATGCCCGACGCTAGCCATGCCATGCCCGACGATGGCCTTGCCATGCCCCACGATAGACTTTTCATGCCCGACGATGGCCTTGTCATGCCCGACGATGGCCTTGCTATGCCCGACGCTGGCCTTTTCATGTCGAACGATGGCCTTGCCATGCCCGACGATGGCCTTATCATGCCCGACGATGGCCTTGTCATGCCCAACGATGGCCTTGTCATGCCCGACGCTGGCCTTGCCATGTCCGAGAGTTGCCTTGTCATGCCCTTCTCATGCCCGACGATGGCCTTTCCATGCCCGACGCTGGCCTTGTCATGCCCGACGATGTCCTTGTCATGCCCGAAAATGGCCTTGTCATGCCCGACGATGGCCTTGTCATGCCTGACGACGGCCTTGTCCTGCCCGACGATGGCCTTACCATCCCGACGATTGCCTTACCATGCCCGACGACTGCCTTGCCATGCCCGACGATGGCCTTGCGATGCCCGACGATGGCCTTGCGATGCCTTGTCATGCCCGACGAAGGCCTCACCATGTCCGAGAGTGGCATTGTCATGGCCTTGTCATGCCCGACGATGGCCTTGTCATGCCCAACGCTGGCCATGCCATGCCCGACGATGGCCTTGGCATGCCCCACGATGGACTTTTCATGCCCGACGATGGCCTTGTCATGCCCGACGATGGCCTTGCGATGCCCGACGCTGGCCTTTTCATGTCCAAGGATGGCCTTGCCATGCCCAACGATGGCCTTGTCATGCCCGACGATGGCCTTGTCATGCCCGACGATGGCCTTGCCATGCACGACGCTGGCCTTGCCATTTCCGAGAGTTGCCTTGTCATGCCTTTGTCATGCCCGACGATGGCCTTGCCATGCCCGACGCTGGCCTTGTCATGCCCGACGATGGCCTTGTCATGCCCGACAATGGCCTTGTCATGCCCGACGAAGGGCTTGTCATGCCCGACGATGGCCTTGTCATGCCCGACGATGGCCTTGTCTTGCCCGACGATGGCCTTGCCATCCCGACGACTGCCTTACCATGCCCGACGACTGCCTTGCCATGCCTGACGCTGGCCTTGCCATGCCCGACGATGGCCTTGTCATGCCCGATGATGGCCTTCTCATGCCCGACGATGGACTTTTCATGCCCGACGATGGCCTTGTCATGCCCGACGATGGCCTTGCTATGCCCGACGCTGGCCTTTTCATGTCCAACGATGGCCTTGCCATGCCCGACGATGGCCTTGTCATGCCCG
Organism: Fagopyrum homotropicum; assembly: GCA_033239125.1. Lineage (NCBI taxonomy): Eukaryota > Viridiplantae > Streptophyta > Magnoliopsida > Caryophyllales > Polygonaceae > Fagopyrum > Fagopyrum homotropicum. The sequence continues at coordinate 74,458,631 of BSWB01000007.1, forward strand.
ACGATGGCCTTGTCATGCCGGACGATGGTCTTGTCATGCCCGACGCTGGCCTTGCCATGTCGAAGAGTTGCCTTGGCATCCCGACGATTGCCTTACAATGCCCGACGACTGCCTTGCCTTGCATGACGCTGGCCTTGCCATGCCCAACGATGGCCTTGTCATGCCCGACGATGGCCTTGTCATGCCCGACGATGGCCTTGTCATGCACGACGCTGGCCTTGCCATTTCCGAGACTTGCCTTGTCATGCCTTTGTCATGCCCGACGATGGCCTTGCCATGCCCGACGCTGGCCTTGTCATGCCCGACGATGGCCTTGTCATGCCCGACACTGGCCTTGTCATGCCCGACGAAGGGCTTGTCATGCCCGACGATGGCCTTGTCATGCCCGACGATGGCCTTGTCCTGTCCGACGATGGCCTTGCCATCCCGACGATTGCCTTACCATGCCCGACGACTGCCTTGCCATGCCCGACGCTGGCCTTGTCATGCCCGACGATGGCCTTGTCATGCCCGATGATGGCCTTCTCATGCCCGACGATGGACTTTTCATGCCCGACGATGGCCTTGTCATGCCCGACGATGGCCTTGCTATGCCCGACGCTGGCCTTTTCATGTCCAACGATGGCCTTGCCATGCCCGACGATGGCCTTGTCATGCCCGACGATGGCCTTGTCATGCCGGACGATGGTCTTGTCATGCCCGACGCTGGCCTTGCCATGTCGAAGAGTTGCCCTGGCATCCCGACGATTGCCTTACCATGCCCGACGACTGCCTTGCCATGCATGACGCTGGCCTTGCCATGCCCGATGATGGCCTTGTCATGCCCGACGATGGCCTTGCCATGCCGGAACATGGACTTTTCATGCCCGACGATGACCTTGTCATGCCCGACGATGGCCTTGCTATGCCCGATGCTGGCCTTTTCATGTCCAACGATGGCCTTGCCATGCCCGACGATGGCCTCGTCATGCCCGACGCTGGCCTTGTCATGCCCGACGATGGCCTTGTCATGCCCGACGATGGCCTTGTCATGTCCGAGAGTTGCCTTGTCATGCCCTTGTGATGCCCGACAATGGCCTTGTCATGCCCGACGCTGGCCTTGCCATGTACGAGAGTTGCCTTGTCATGCCTTTGTCATGTCCGACGATGGTCTTGCCATGCCCGAAGATGGCCTTGTCAAGCTTGACGATGGCCTTGTCATGCCCGACGACGGCCTTGTCATACCCTACGCTGGCCTTGCCATGTCCGAGAGTTGCCTTGTCATGACCTTGTCATGCCCGACGCTGGCCTTGTCATGCCCGACGAAGGCGTCGCCATGGCCGAGAGTGGCATTGTCATGGCCTTGTCTAGCGTGACGATGGCCTTGCCATGCACGACGCTGGCCTTGTCATGGCCGACGCTGGCCTTGTCATGCCCGAAGATGGCCTTGTCATGCTCGACGCTTGCATTGACATGCCCTTTTTAATGCCCCACGATGCCCTCACCATGCCCGACGCTGGCCTTGTCATGTCCGACGATGGCCTTCTCATGCCCGACGATGGCCTTGTCATTCCGAAGATGGCGTTGTCATGCCCGACGATGGTCTTGTCATGCCCGACGATGGCCTTGTCATGCCCGACGCGGGTCATGCCATGTCCGAGAGTTGCCTTGTCATGACCTTGTCATGCCCGACGATGGCCTTGCCATGCCTGACACAGGCCTTGTCATGCCCGACGATGGCCTTGCCATGCCCGACGATGGCCTTGCCATGTCCTAGAGTTGCCTTGTCATGACCTTGTCATGGCCGATGAAGGCCTCGGCAAACCCGAGAGTGGCAATTTCATGCCCGACGATGGTCTTGTCATGCCCGACGAAGGCCTCACCATGTCCGAGAGTGGCATTCTCATGGCCTTGTCATGCCCGACGATGGACTTGTCATGCCCAACGCTGGCCATGCCATGCCCGACGATGGCCTTGCCATGCCCCACGATGGACTTTTCATGCCCGACGATGGCCTTGTCATGCCCGACAATGGCCTTGCTATGCCCGACGCTGGCCTTTTCATGTCCAAGGATGGCCTTGCCATGCTCGACGATGGCCTTGTCATGTCCTAGAGTTGCCTTGTCATGACCTTGTCATGGCCGATGAAGGCCTCGGCAAACCCGAGAGTGGCAATTTCATGCCCGACGATGGTCTTGTCATGCCCGACGAAGGCCTCACCATGTCCGAGAGTGGCATTGTCATGGCCTTGTAATGCCCGACGATGGCCTTGTCATGGCCGACGCTGGCCATGCCATGCCCGACGATGGCCTTGCCATGCCCCACGATGGACTTTTCATGCCCGACGATGGCCTTGTCATGCCCGACGATGGCGTTGCTATGCCCGACGCTGGCCTTTTCATGTCTAAGGATGGCCTTGCCATGCCCGACGATGGCCTTGTCATGCCCGACGATGGCCTTGCTATGCCCGAAGCTGGCCTTTTCATGTCCAACGATGGCCTTGCCATGCCCGACGGTGGCCTTGTCATGCCCGATGATGGCCTTTTCATGCCCGACGATGGCCTTGTCATGCCCGACGATTGCCTTGCCATGCTTGACGCTGGCCTTGCCATGCCCGACGATGACCTTGTCATGCCCGACGATGGCCTTTGCATGCCCGACGATGGACTTTTCATGCCCGAAGATGGCCTTGTCATGCCCGAAGATGTCATTGCTATGCCCGACAATGGCCTTTTCATGTCCGACAATGGCTTTGCCATGCCCGAAAATGGCCTTGTAATGCCCGACGAAGGCCTTGCAATGCCCGACGCTGGTCTTGTCATGTCCGACGCTAGCCATGCCATGCCCGACGATGTCCTTGCCACGACCAAGAGTTGCTTTGTCATGACCTTGTTATGCCCGATGATGGCCTCGCCATGCCAGACGATGGCCTTGCCATGCCCCACGATGGACTTTTCATGCCCGACGATGGCCTTGTCATGCCCGACGATGGCTTTGCTATGCCCGACCCTGGCCTTTTCATGTCCAAGGATGGCCTTGTCATGCCCGACGATGGCCTTGTCATGCCCGACGATGGCCTTGCTATGCCTGAAGCTGGCCTTTTCATGTCCAACGATGGCCTTGCCATGCCCGACGATTGCCTTGTCATGCCCGACGATGGCCTTGTCATGCCCGACGATTGCCTTGCCATGCTTGACGCTGGCCTTGCCATGCCCGACGATGGCCTTGTCATGCCCGACGATGGCTTTTGCATGCCCGACGATGGACTTTTCATGCCCGACGATGGCCTTGTCATGCCCGAAGATGTCATTGCTATGCCCGACAATGGCCTTTTCATGTCCGACAATGGCTTTGCCATGTCCGACAATGGCTTTGCCATGCTTGAAAATGGCCTTGTCATGCCCGACGATGGCCTTGTCATTCTCGACGATGACCTTGTCATGCCCGACGCTGGCCTTGCCATGTCCAAGAGTTGCCTTGTCATGGTCTTGTCATGCCCGACGAAGGCCTTGCAATGCCCGACGCTGGTCTTGTCATGCCCGACGCTAGCCATGCCATGCCCGACGATGTCCTTGCCACGACCAAGAGTTGCCTTGTCATGACCTTGTTATGCCCGATGATGGCCTCGCCATGCCCGATAGTGGCATTGTCATGCTCGACGCTTGCCTTGTCATGACCGACGACGGCCTCGCCATGTCCGAGAGTGGCATTGTCATGGCCTTGTCATGCCCAACGATGGCCTTGTGATGCCCGACGATGGCCTTGTCATGCCCGACGTTGGCCTTGCCATGTCCGAGAGTTGCCTTGACATGACCTTGTCATGCCCGACGTTGGCCTTGTCATGCCCGACGAAGGCGTCGCCATGTCCGAGAGTGTCATTGTCATGGTCTTGTCAAGCGTGACGATGGCCTTGCCATGCACCACACTGGCCTAGTCATGGCCGACGCTGGCCTTGTCATGCCCAAAGATGGCCTTGTCATGCTCGACGCTGGCATTGACATGCCCTTTTTGATGCCCCACGATGCCCTCACCATGCCCGACGCTGGCCTTGTCATGTCCGACGATGGCCTTGTCATGCCCGACGATGGCCTTGTCATGCCCGAAGATGGCCTTATCATGCCCGACGATGGTCTTGTCATGCCCGACGATGGCCTTGTCATGCCCGACGCGGGCCTTGCCATGTCCGAGAGTTGCCTTGCCATGACCTTGTCATGCCCGACGATGGACTTGCCATGCCTGACACTGGCCTTGTCATGACGGACGATGGCCTTGCCATACCCGCTCATGGCCTTTCCATGCCCAACGTTGGCCTTGCCATGTCCTAGAGTTGCTTTGTCATGGTCTTGTCATGCCCGACGAAGACCTCACCATGTCCGAGAGTGGCATTGTCATGGCCTTGTCATGCCCGACAATGTCCTTGTCATGCCCGACGATGACCTTGTCATGCCCGACGCTGGCCTTGCCATGTCCGAGAGTTGCCTTGTCATGACCTTGTCATGCCCGACGATGGCCTTGTCATGCCCGACGCTGGCCTTGTTATTCCCGACGATGGCCTTGCCATGCCCGATGAAGGCCTTGCTATGCCTAACGATGGGCTTGTCATGTCCGAGAGTTGCCTTGTCATGACCTTGTCATGCCCGATGATGGCCTCGCCATGCCCGAGAGTGGCATTGTCATGCCCGACGCTGGCCTTGTCAAGCCCGACGATGGCCTTGTCAATCTTGACGATGGCCTTGCCATGTCCGAGAATTGCCTTGTCATGACCTTGTCATGCCCGACGATGGCCTTGGCCCTGCCCGACGCTGGCCTTGTCATGCCCGACGATGGCCTTGGCCCTGCCCGACGCTGGCCTTGTCATGCCCGACGATGGCCTTGCCATGTTAAAAAGTTGCATTGTCATGGCTTTGTCATGCCCGACGATGGCCTTGTCATGCCCGATGATGGCCTTTTCATGCCCGACGATGGCCTTGTCATGCCCGACGATTGCCTTGCCATGCTTGACGCTGGCCTTGCCATGCCCGATGATGGCCTTGTCATGCCCGACGATGGCCTTGTCAAGCCCGACGATGGCCTTGCCATGCCCGGCGCTGGCCTTGTCATGCCCGGCGATGGCCTCGCCATGTTCGAAAGTGGCATTGTCATGGCCTTGTCATGCCCGACGATGGCCTTGTCATGCCCGACGATGGCCTTGTCATGCCCGACGATTGCCTTGCCATGCTTGACGCTGGCCTTGCCATGCCCGACGATGGCCTTGTCATACCCGACGATGGCCTTGGCATGCCCGACGATGGACTTTTCATGCCCGACGATGGCCTTGTCATGCCCGACGATGGCATTGCTATGCCCGACAATGGCCTTTTCATGTCCGACAATGGCCTTGTCATGCCCGACGATGGCCTTGTCATGCCCGACGCTGGCCTTGCCATGTCCGAGAGTTGCCTTGTCATGACCTTGTCATGCCCGACGATGGCCTTGCCATGCCCGACGCTGGTCTTGTCATGCCCAACGCTGGCCTTGCCATGCCCGATAGTGGCATTGTCGTGCTCGACGCTTGCCTCGCCATGTCCGAGACTGGCATTGTCATGGCCTTGTCATGCCCGACGATGGCCTTGTGATGCCCGACAATGGCCTTGCCATGCCCGACGCTGGCCTTGCCATGTCAGACAATGGCCTTGTCAGGCCCGATGCTGGCCTTGTCATGCCCAACCATTGCCTTGTCTTGCCCGACATTGGCCTTGTCATGCCTGACGATGGCCTTGTCAAGCCCGACCATGGCCTTGTCATGCCCGACGATTACCTTGTCATGCCCATTGCCCGACGATGGCCTTGTCATCCCAAACGATAGCCTTGTGATGACCAACGATGGCCTTGTCATGCCAAACGATGGCCTTGTCACGCCCGACGATGGCCTTGTCATGCCCGACGAAGGCGTCTCTATGTCCGAGAGTGGCATTGTCATGGCCTTGTCTAGCTTGACGATGGCCTTGCCATGCACGACGCTGGCCTTGTCACGGCCGACGCTGGCCTTGTCATGCCCGAAGATGGCCTTGTCATGCTCGACGCTTGCATTGACATGCCCTTTTTGATGCCCCACGATGCCCTCACCATGCCCGACGCTGGCCTTGTCATGTCCGACGATGGCCTTGTCATGCCCGACGATGGCCTTGTCATGCCGAAGATGGCCTTGTCATGCCCGACGATGGTCTTGTCATGCCCGACGATGGCCTTGTCATGCCCGACCCGGGCCTTGCCATGTCCAAGAGTTGCCTTGTCATGACCTTGTCATGCCCGACGATGGCCTTGCCATGCCTGACACAGGCCCTGTCATGCCCGACGATGGCCTTGCCATGCCCGGCGATGGCCTTGCCATGTCCTAGAGTTGCCTTGTCATGAACTTGTCATGGCCGATGAAGGCCTCGGCAAACCCGAGAATGGGAATTTCATGCCCGACGATGGTCTTGTCATGCCCGACGAAGGCGTCACCATGTCCGAGAGTGGCATTGTCATGGCCTTGTCATGCCCGACGATGGCCTTGCCATGCCCCACGATGGACTTTTCATGCCCGACGATGGCATTGTCATGCCTGACGATGGCCTTGCTATGCCCGACGCTGGCCTTTTCATGTCCAAGGATGGCCTTGCCATGCCCGACGATGGCCTTATCACGCCCGACGACTGCCTTGTCATGCCCGACGATGGCCTTGTCATGCCCGACGCTGGCCTTGCCATTTCCGAGAGTTGCCTTGTCATGCCCTTGTCATGCCCGATGATGGCCTTGCCATGCCCGACGCTGGCCTTGTCATGCCCGACGATGTCCTTGTCATGCCCGACGAAGGGCTTGTCATGCCCGACGATGGCCTTGTCATGCCCGACGATGGCCTTGTCCTGCCCAACGATGGCCTTGCCATCCCGACGATTGCCTTACCATGCCCGACGACTGCCTTGCCATGCCCGACGCTGGCCTTGCCATGCCCGACGATGGCCTTGTCATGCCCGATGATGGCCTTCTCATGCCCGACGCTGGCCTTTTCATGTCCAACAATGGCCGTGCCATGCCCAACGATGGCCTTGCCATGCCCGAAGATGTCATTGCTATGCCCGACAATGGCCTTTTCATGTCCGACAATGGCTTTGCCATGCCCGAAAATGGCCTTGTCATGCCCGACGATGGCCTTGTCATGCTCGACGATGACCTTGTCATGCCCGACGCTGGCCTTGCCATGTCCAAGAGTTGCCTTGTCATGACCTTGTCATGCCCGACGAAGGCCTTGCAATGCCCGACGCTGGTCTTGTCATGCCAGACGCTAGCCATGCCATGCCCGACGATGTCCTTGCCACGACCAAGAGTTGCCTTGTCATGACCTTGTTATGCCCGATGATGGCCTCGCCATGCCAGACGATGGCCTTGCCATGCCCCACGATGGACTTTTCATGCCCGACGATGGCCTTGTCATGCCCGACGATGGCCTTGTCATGCCCGACGCTGGCCTTTTCATGTCCAAGGATGGCCTTGCCATGCCCGACGATGGCCTTGTCATGCCCGACGATGGCCTTGCTATGCCCGAAGCTGGCCTTTTCATGTCCAACGATGGCCTTGCCATGCCCGACGATTGCCTTGTCATGCCTGACGATGGCCTTGTCATGCCCGACGATGGCCTTGTCATGCCCGACGATTGCCTTGCCATGCTTGACGCTGGCCTTGCCATGCCCGACGATGGCCTTGTCATGCCCGACGATGGCCTTTGCATGCCCGACGATGGACTTTTCATGCCCGACGATGGCCTTGTCATGCCCGAAGATGTCATTGCTATGCCCGACAATGGCCTTTTCATGTCCGACAATGGCTTTGCCATGCCCGAAAATGGCCTTGTCATGCCCGACGATGGCCTTGTCATGCTCGACGATGACCTTGTCATGCCCGACGCTGGCCTTGCCATGTCCAAGAGTTGCCTTGTCATGACCTTGTCATGCCCGACGAAGGCCTTGCAATGCCCGACGCTGGTCTTGTCATGCCCGACGCTAGCGATGCCATGCCCGACGATGTCCTTGCCACGACCAAGAGTTGCCTTGTCATGACCTTGTTATGCCCGATGATGGCCTCGCCATGCCCGATAGTGGCATTGTCATGCTCGACGCTTGCCTTGTCATGACCGACGACGGCCTCTCCATGTCCGAGAGTGGCATTGTCATGGCCTTGTCATGCCCGACGATGGCCTTGTGATGCCCGACGATGGCCTTGCCATGCCCGACGTTGGCCTTGCCATGTCCGAGAGTTGCCTTGACATGACCTTGTCATGCCCGACGTTGGCCTTGTCATGCCCGACGAAGGCGTCGCCATGTCCGAGAGTGTCATTGTCATGGTCTTGTCAAGCGTGACGATGGCCTTGCCATGCACCACACTGGCCTAGTCATGGCCGACGCTGGCCTTGTCATGCCCAAAGATGGCCTTGTCATGCTCGACGCTGGCATTGACATGCCCTTTTTGATGCCCCACGATGCCCTCACCATGCCCGACGCTGGCCTTGTCATGTCCGACGATGGCCTTGTCATGCCCGACGATGGCCTTGTCATGCCCGAAGATGGCCTTATCATGCCCGACGATGGTCTTGTCATGCCCGACGATGGCCTTGTCATGCCCGACGCGGGCCTTGCCATGTCCGAGAGTTGCCTTGCCATGACCTTGTCATGCCCGACGATGGACTTGCCATGCCTGACACTGGCCTTGTCATGACGGACGATGGCCTTGCCATGCCCGCTCATGGCCTTTCCATGCCCAACGTTGGCCTTGCCATGTCCTAGAGTTGCTTTGTCATGGTCTTGTCATGCCCGACGAAGGCCTCACCATGTCCGAGAGTGGCATTGTCATGGCCTTGTCATGCCCGACGATGTCCTTGTCATGCCCGACGATGACCTTGTCATGCCCGACGCTGGCCTTGCCATGTCCGAGAGTTGCCTTGTCATGACCTTGTCATGCCCGACGATGGCCTTGTCATGCCCGACGCTGGCCTTGTTATTCCCGACGATGGCCTTGCCATGCCCGATGAAGGCCTTGCTATGCCTAACGATGGGCTTGTCATGTCCGAGAGTTGCCTTGTCATGACCTTGTCATGCCCGACGATGGCCTCGCCAAGCCCGAGAGTGGCATTGTCATGCCCGACGCTGGCCTTGTCAAGCCCGACGATGGCCTTTTCAATCTTGACGATGGCCTTGCCATGTCCGAGAATTGCCTTGTCATGACCTTGTCATGCCCGACGATGGCCTTGGCCCTGCCCGACGCTGGCCTTGTCATGCCCGACGATGGCCTTGGCCCTGCCCGACGCTGGCCTTGTCATGCCCGACGATGGCCTTGCCATGTTAAAAAGTTGCATTGTCATGGCTTTGTCATGCCCGACGATGGCCTTGTCATGCCCGATGATGGCCTTTTCATGCCCGACGATGGCCTTGTCATGCCCGACGATTGCCTTGCCATGCTTGACGCTGGCCTTGCCATGCCCGATGATGGCCTTGTCATGCCCGACGATGGCCTTGTCAAGCCCGACGATGGCCTTGCCATGCCCGGCGCTGGCCTTGTCATGCCCGGCGATGGCCTCGCCATGTTCGAAAGTGGCATTGTCATGGCCTTGTCATGCCCGACGATGGCCTTGTCATGCCCGACGATGGCCTTGTCATGCCCGACGATTGCCTTGCCATGCTTGACGCTGGCCTTGCCATGCCCGACGATGGCCTTGTCATACCCGACGATGGCCTTGGCATGCCCGACGATGGACTTTTCATGCCCGACGATGGCCTTGTCATGCCCGACGATGGCATTGCTATGCCCGACAATGGCCTTTTCATGTCCGACAATGGCCTTGTCATGCCCGACGATGGCCTTGTCATGCCCGACGCTGGCCTTGCCATGTCCGAGAGTTGCCTTGTCATGACCTTGTCATGCCCGACGATGGCCTTGCCATGCCCGACGCTGGTCTTGTCATGCCCAACGCTGGCCTTGCCATGCCCGATAGTGGCATTGTCGTGCTCGACGCTTGCCTCGCCATGTCCGAGACTGGCATTGTCATGGCCTTGTCATGCCCGACGATGGCCTTGTGATGCCCGACAATGGCCTTGCCATGCCCGACGCTAGCCTTGCCATGTCAGACAATGGCCTTGTCAGGCCCGATGCTGGCCTTGTCATGCCCAACCATTGCCTTGTCTTGCCCGACATTGGCCTTGTCATGCCTGACGATGGCCTTGTCAGGCCCGACCATGGCCTTGTCATGCCCGACGATTACCTTGTCATGCCCATTGCCCGACGATGGCCTTGTCATCCCAAACGATAGCCTTGTGATGACCGACGATGGCCTTGTCATGCCAAACGATGGCCTTGTCACGCCCGACGATGGCCTTGTCATGCCCGACGAAGGCGTCTCTATGTCCGAGAGTGGCATTGTCATGGCCTTGTCTAGCTTGACGATGGCCTTGCCATGCACGACGCTGGCCTTGTCACGGCCGACGCTGGCCTTGTCATGCCCGAAGATGGCCTTTTTGATGCCCCACGATGCCCTCACCATGCCCGACGCTGGCCTTGTCATGTCCGACGATGGCCTTGTCATGCCCGACAATGGCCTTGTCATGCCGAAGATGGCCTTGTCATGCCCGACGATGGTCTTGTCATGCCCGACGATGGCCTTGTCATGCCCGACCCGGGCCTTGCCATGTCCAAGAGTTGCCTTGTCATGACCTTGTCATGCCCGACGATGGCCTTGCCATGCCTGACACAGGCCCTGTCATGCCCGACGATGGCCTTGCCATGCCCGGCGATGGCCTTGCCATGTCCTAGAGTTGCCTTGTCATGAACTTGTCATGGCCGATGAAGGCCTCGGCAAACCCGAGAATGGGAATTTCATGCCCGACGATGGTCTTGTCATGCCCGACGAAGGCGTCACCATGTCCGAGAGTGGCATTGTCATGGCCTTGTCATGCCCGACGATGGCCTTGCCATGCCCCACGATGGACTTTTCATGCCCGACGATGGCATTGTCATGCCTGACGATGGCCTTGCTATGCCCGACGCTGGCCTTTTCATGTCCAAGGATGGCCTTGCCATGCCCGACGATGGCCTTATCACGCCCGACGACTGCCTTGTCATGCCCGACGATGGCCTTGTCATGCCCGACGCTGGCCTTGCCATTTCCGAGAGTTGCCTTGTCATGCCCTTGTCATGCCCGACGATGGCCTTGCCATGCCCGACGCTGGCCTTGTCATGCCCGACGATGTCCTTGTCATGCCCGACGAAGGGCTTGTCATGCCCGACGATGGCCTTGTCATGCCCGACGATGGCCTTGTCCTGCCCAACGATGGCCTTGCCATCCCGACGATTGCCTTACCATGCCCGACGACTGCCTTGCCATGCCCGACGCTGGCCTTGCCATGCCCGACGATGGCCTTGTCATGCCCGATGATGGCCTTCTCATGCCCGACGCTGGCCTTTTCATGTCCAACAATGGCCGTGCCATGCCCAACGATGGCCTCGCCATGCCCGAAGATGTCATTGCTATGCCCGACAATGGCCTTTTCATGTCCGACAATGGCTTTGCCATGCCCGAAAATGGCCTTGTCATGCCCGACGATGGCCTTGTCATGCTCGACGATGACCTTGTCATGCCCGACGCTGGCCTTGCCATGTCCAAGAGTTGCCTTGTCATGACCTTGTCATGCCCGACGAAGGCCTTGCAATGCCCGACGCTGGTCTTGTCATGCCAGACGCTAGCCATGCCATGCCCGACGATGTCCTTGCCACGACCAAGAGTTGCCTTGTCATGACCTTGTTATGCCCGATGATGGCCTCGCCATGCCAGACGATGGCCTTGCCATGCCCCACGATGGACTTTTCATGCCCGACGATGGCCTTGTCATGCCCGACGATGGCCTTGTCATGCCCGACGCTGGCCTTTTCATGTCCAAGGATGGCCTTGCCATGCCCGACGATGGCCTTGTCATGCCCGACGATGGCCTTGCTATGCCCGAAGCTGGCCTTTTCATGTCCAACGATGGCCTTGCCATGCCCGACGATTGCCTTGTCATGCCTGACGATGGCCTTGTCATGCCCGACGATGGCCTTGTCATGCCCGACGATTGCCTTGCCATGCTTGACGCTGACCTTGCCATGCCCGACGATGGCCTTGTCATGCCCGACGATGGCCTTTGCATGCCCGACGATGGACTTTTCATGCCCGACGATGGCCTTGTCATGCCCGAAGATGTCATTGCTATGCCCGACAATGGCCTTTTCATGTCCGACAATGGCTTTGCCATGCCCGAAAATGGCCTTGTCATGCCCGACGATGGCCTTGTCATGCTCGACGATGACCTTGTCATGCCCGACGCTGGCCTTGCCATGTCCAAGAGTTGCCTTGTCATGACCTTGTCATGCCCGACGAAGGCCTTGCAATGCCCGACGCTGGTCTTGTCATGCCCGACGCTAGCGATGCCATGCCCGACGATGTCCTTGCCACGACCAAGAGTTGCCTTGTCATGACCTTGTTATGCCCGATGATGGCCTCGCCATGCCCGATAGTGGCATTGTCATGCTCGACGCTTGCCTTGTCATGACCGACGACGGCCTCTCCATGTCCGAGAGTGGCATTGTCATGGCCTTGTCATGCCCGACGATGGCCTTGTGATGCCCGACGATGGCCTTGCCATGCCCGACGTTGGCCTTGCCATGTCCGAGAGTTGCCTTGACATGACCTTGTCATGCCCGACGTTGGCCTTGTCATGCCCGACGAAGGCGTCGCCATGTCCGAGAGTGTCATTGTAATGGTCTTGTCAAGCGTCACGATGGCCTTGCCATGCACCACACTGGCCTTGTCATGGCCGACGCTGGCCTTGTCATGCCCAAAGATGGCCTTGTCATGCTCGACGCTGGCATTGACATGCCCTTTTTGATGCCCCACGATGCCCTCACCATGCCCGACGCTGGCCTTGTCATGTCCGACGATGGTCTTGTCATGCCCGACGATGGCCTTGTCATGCCCGAAGATGGCCTTATCATGCCCGACGATGGTCTTGTCATGCCCGACGATGGCCTTGTCATGCCCGACGCGGGCCTTGCCATGTCCGAGAGTTGCCTTGCCATGACCTTGTCATAACCGACGATGGACTTGCCATGCCTGACACTGGCCTTGTCATGACGGACGATGGCCTTGCCATGCCCGTTGATGGCCTTGCCATGCCCAACGTTGGCCTTGCCATGTCCTAGAGTTGCTTTGTCATGGTCTTGTCATGCCCGACGAAGGCCTCACCATGTCCGAGAGTGGCATTGTCATGGCCTTGTCATGCCCGACGATGTCCTTGTCATGCCCGACGATGACCTTGTCATGCCCGACGCTGGCCTTGCCATGTCCGAGAGTTGCCTTGTCATGACCTTGTCATGCCCGACGATGGCCTTGTCATGCCCGACGCTGGCCTTGTTATTCCCGACGATGGCCTTGCCATGCCCGATGAACGCCTTGCTATGCCTAACGATGGGCTTGCCATGTCCGAGAGTTGCCTTGTCATGACCTTGTCATGCCCGACGATGGCCTCGCCAATCCCGAGAGTGGCATTGTCATGCCCGACGCTGGCCTTGTCAAGCCCGACGATGGCCTTGTCAAGCCTGACGATGGCCTTGCCATGTCCGAGAATTGCCTTGTCATGACCTTGTCATGCCCGACGATGGCCTTGGCCCTGCCCGACGCTGGCCTTGTCATGCCCGACGATGGCCTTGGCTCTGCCCGACGCTGGCCTTGTCATGCCCGACGATGGCCTTGCCATGTTAAAAAGTTGCATTGTCATGGCTTTGTCATGCCCGACGATGGCCTTGTCATGCCCGATGATGGCCTTGTCATGCCCGACGATGGCCTTGTCATGCCCGACGATTGCCTTGCCATGCTTGACGCTGGCCTTGCCATGTCCGATGATGGCCTTGTCATGCCCGACGATGGCCTTGTAAAGCTTGACGATGGCCTTGTCATGCCCGACGACGGCCTTGTCATACCCTACGCTGGCCTTGCCATGTCCGAGAGTTGCCTTGTCATGACCTTGTCATGCCCGACGCTGGCGTTGTCATGCCCGACGAAGGCGTCGCCATGTCCGAGAGTGGAATTATCATGGCCTTGTCTAGCGTGACGATGGCCTTGCCATGCACGACGCTGGCCTTGTCATGGCCGACGCTGGCCTTGTCATGCCCGAAGATGGCCTTGTCATGCTCGACGCTTGCATTGACATGCCCTTTTTGATGCCCCACGATGCCCTCACCATGCCCGACGCTGGCCTTGTCATGTCCGACGATGGCCTTCTCATGCCCGACGATGGCCTTGTCATGCCGAAGATGGCCTTGTCATGCCCGACGATGGTCTTGTCATGCCCGACGATGGCCTTGTCATGCCTGACGTGGGCCATGCCATGTCCGAGAGTTGCCTTGTCATGACCTTGTCATGCCCGACGATGGCCTTGTCATGCTTGACACTGGCCTTGTCATGCCCGACGATGGCCTTGCCATGCCCGACGATGGCCTTGCCATGTCCTAGAGTTGCCTTATCATGACTTTGTCATGGCCGATGAAGGCCTCGGCAAACCCGAGAGTGGCAATTTCATGCCCGACGATGGTCTTGTCATGCCCGACGAAGGCCTCACCATGTCCGAGAGTGGCATTGTCATGGCCTTGTCATGCCCGACGATGGCCTTGTCATGCCCGACGCTGGCCATGCCATGCCCGACGATGGCCTTGTCATGTCCGACGATGGCCTTGTCATGCCCGACGATGGCCTTGTCATGCCGAACATGGCCTTGTCATGCCCGACGATGGTCTTGTCATGCCCGACGATGGCCTTGTCATGCCCGACGCGGGCCTTGCCATGTCCGAGAGTTGCCTTGTCATGACCTTGTCATGCCCGACGATGGCCTTGCCATGCCTGACACAGGCCTTGTCATGCCCGACGATGGCCTTGCCATGCCCGGCGATGGCCTTGCCATGTCCTAGAGTTGCCTTGTCATGAACTTGTCATGGCCGATGAAGGCCTCGGCAAACCCGAGAATGGCAATTTCATGCCCGACGATGGTCTTGTCATGCCCGACGAAGGCCTCACCATGTCCGAGAGTGGCATTGTCATGGCCTTGTCATGCCCGACGATGGCGTTGCCATGCCCCACGATGGACTTTTCATGCCCGACGATGGCCTTCTCTTGCCTGACGATGGCCTTGCTATGCCCGACGCTGGCCTTTTCATGTCCAAGGATGGCCTTGCCATGCCCGACGATGGCCTTATCATGTCCGACGATGGCCTTGTCATGCCCGACGATGGCCTTGTCATGCCCGACGCAGGCCTTGCCATTTCCGAGAGTTGCCTTGTCATGCCCTTGTCATGCCCGACGATGGCCTTGCCATGCCCGACGCTGGCCTTGTCATGCCCGACGATGGCCTTGTCATGCCCGACGAAGGGCTTGTCATGCCCGACGATGGCCTTGTCATGCCCGACGATGGCCTTGTCCTGCCCAACGATGGCCTTGCCATCCCGACGATTGCCTTACCATGCCCGACGACTGCCTTGCCATGCCCGACGCTGGCCTTGCCATGCCCGACGATGGCCTTGTCATGCCCGATGATGGCCTTCTCATGCCCGACGCTGGCCTTTTGATGTCCAACAATGGCCTTGCCATGCCCGACGATGGCCTTGTCATGCCCGATGATGGCCTTGTCATGCCCGACGATGGCCTTGTCAAGCCCGACGATGGCCTTGTCATGCCCGACGCTGGCCTTGCCATGTCCAAGAGTTGCCTTGTCATCCCGACGATTGCCTTACCATGCCCGACGACTCCCTTGCCATGCCCGACGCTGGCCTTGCCATGCCCGACGCTGGCCTTGCCATGCCCGACGATGGCCTTGTCATGCCCGACGATGGCCTTGCCATGCCGGACGATGGACTTTTCTTGCCCGACGATGACCTTGTCATGCCCGACGATGGCCTTGCTATGCCCGACGCTGGCCTTTTCATGTCCAACGATGGCCTTGCCATGCCCGACGATTGCCTTGTCATGCCCGACGCTGGCCTTGTCATGCCCGACGATGGCCTTGTCATGCCCGACGATGGCTTTGTCATGTCCAAGAGTTGCCTTGTCATGCCCTTGTGATGCCCGACGATGGCCTTGCCATGCCCGACGTTGGCCTTGCCATGTACGAGAGTTGCCTTGTCATGCCTTGTTCATGTCCGACGATGGTCTTGCCATGCCCAAATATGGCCTTGTCGAGCTTGACGATGGCCTTGTCATGCCCGACGACGGCCTTGTCATACCCTACGCTGGCCTTGCCATGTCCGAGAGTTGCCTTGTCATGACCTTGTCATGCCCGACGCTGGCGTTGTCATGCCCGACGAAGGCGTCGCCATGTCCGAGAGTGGAATTATCATGGCCTTGTCTAGCGTGACGATGGCCTTGCCATGCACGACGCTGGCCTTGTCATGGCCGATGCTGGCCTTGTCATGCCCGAAGATGGCCTTGTCATGCTCGACGCTTGCATTGACATGCCCTTTTTGATGCCCCACGATGCCCTCACCATGCCCGACGCTGGCCTTGTCATGTCCGACGATGGCCTTCTCATGCCCGACGATGGCCTTGTCATGCCGAAGATGGCCTTGTCATGCCCGACGATGGTCTTGTCATGCCCGACGATGGCCTTGTCATGCCCGACGTGGGCCATGCCATGTCCGAGAGTTGCCTTGTCATGCTTGACACTGGCCTTGTCATGCCCGACGATGGCCTTGCCATGCCCGACGATGGCCTTGCCATGTCCTAGAGTTGCCTTATCATGACCTTGTCATGGCCGATGAAGGCCTCGGCAAACCCGAGAGTGGCATTGTCATGGCCTTGTCATGCCCGACGATGGCCTTGTCATGCCCGACGCTGGCCATGCCATGCCCGACGATGGCCTTGTCATGCCCGATGATGGCCTTCTCATGCCCGACGCTGGCCTTTTCATGTCCAACAATGGCCTTGCCATGCCCGACGATGGCCTTGTCATGCCCGACGATGACCTTGTCATGCCCGACGATGGCCTTGTCATGCCCGACGATGGCCTTGTCATGCCCGACGCTGGCCTTGCCATGTCCAAGAGTTGCCTTGTCATCCCGACGATTGCCTTACCATGCCCGACGACTGCCTTGACATGCCAGACGCTGGCCTTGCCATGCCCGACGATGGCCTTGTCATACCCGACGATGGCCTTGCCATGCCGGACGATGGACTTTTCTTGCCCGACGATGACCTTGTCATGCCCGACGATGGCCTTGCTATGCCCGACGCTGGCCTTTTCATGTCCAACGATGGCCTTGCCATGCCCGACGATGGCCTTGTCATGCCCGACGCTGGCCTTGTCATGCCCGACGATGGCCTTGTCATGCCCGACGATGGCCTTGTCATGCCCGACGATGGCTTTGTCATATCCAAGAGTTGCCTTGTGATGCCCTTGTGATGCCCGACGATGGCCTTGCCATGCCCGATGCTGGCCTTGCCATGTATGAGAGTTGCCTTGTCATGCCTTTTTCATGTCCGACGATGGTCTTGCCATTCCCAAAGATGGCCTTGTCAAGCTTGACGATGGCCTTGTCATGCCCGACGAAGGCCTCACCATGTCCGAGAGTGGCATTCTTATGGCCTTGTCATGCCCGACGATGGACTTGCCATGCCCCACGATGGACTTTTCATGCCCGACGATGGCCTTGTCATGCCCGACGATGGCCTTCCTATGCCCGACGCTGGCCTTTTCATGTCCAAGGATGGCCTTGCCATGCCCGACGATGGCCTTGTCATGTCCTAGAGTTGCCTTGTCATGACCTTGTCATGGCCGATGAAGGCCTCGGCAAACCCGAGAGTGGCAATTTCATGCCCGACGATGGTCTTGTCATGCCCGACGAAGGCCTCACCATGTCCGAGAGTGGCATTGTCATGGCCTTGTAATGCCCGACGATGGCCTTGTCATGGCCGACGCTGGCCATGCCATGCCCGACGATGGCCTTGCCATGCCCCACGATGGACTTTTCATGCCCGACGATGGCCTTGTCATGCCCGACGATGGCTTTGCTATGCCCGACGCTGGCCTTTTCATGTCCAAGGATGGCCTTGCCATGCCCGACGATGGCCTTGTCATGCCCGACGATGGCCTTGCTATGCCCGAAGCTGGCCTTTCCATGTCCAACGATGGCCTTGCCATGCCCGACGATTGCCTTGTCATGCCCGACGATGGCCTTGTCATGCCCGACGATGGCCTTGTCATGCCCGACGATTGCCTTGCCATGCTTGACGCTGGCCTTGCCATGCCCGACGATGGCCTTGCCATGCCCGACGATGGCCTTTGCATGCCCGACGATGGACTTTTTATGCCCGACGATGGCCTTGTCATGCCCGAAGATGTCATTGCTATGCCCGACAATGGCCTTTTCATGTCCGACAATGGCTTTGCCATGCCCGAAAATGGCCTTGTCATGCCCGAATATGGCCTTGTCATGCTCGACGTTGACCTTGTCATGCCCGACGCTGGCCTTGTCATGTCCAAGAGTTGCCTTGTCATGACCTTGTCATGCCCGACGAAGGCCTTGCAATGCCCGACGCTGGTCTTGTCATGCCCGACGCTAGCCATGCCATGCCCGACGATGTCCTTGCCACGACCAAGAGTTGCCTTGTCATGACCTTGTTATGCCCGATGATGGCCTCGCCGTGCCCGACGATGGCCTTGCCATGCCCCACGATGGACTTTTCATGCCCGACGATGGCCTTGTAATGCCCGACGATGGCTTTGCTATGCCCGACGCTGGCCTTTTCATGTCCAAGGATGGCCTTGCCATACCCGACGATGGCCTTGTCATGCCCGACGATGGCCTTGCTATGCCTGAAGCTGGCCTTTTCATGTCCAACGATGGCCTTGCCATGCCCGACGATTGCCTTGTCATGCCCGACGATGGCCTTGTCATGCCCGACGATGGCCTTTGCATGCCCGACGATTGCCTTGCCATGCTTGACGCTGGCCTTGCCATGCCCGACGATGGCCTTGTCATGCCCGACGATGGCCTTTGCATGCCCGACGATGGCTTTGCCATGTCCGACGATGGCGTTGCCATGCCTGAAAATGGCCTTGTCATGCCCGACGATGGCCTTGTCATGCTCGACGATGACCTAGTCATGCCCGACGCTGGCCTTGCCATGTCCAAGAGTTGCCTTGTCATGACCTTGTCATGCCCGACGAAGACCTTGCAAAGCCCGACGTTGGTCTTGTCATGCCCGACGCTAGCCATGCCATGCCCGACGATGTCCTTTCCACGACCAAGAGTTGCCTTGTCATGACCTTGTTATGCCCGATGATGGCCTCGCCATGCCCGATAGTGGCATTGTCATGCTCGACGCTTGCCTTGTCATGACCGACGACGGCCTCGCCATGTCCGAGAGTGGCATTGTCATGGCCTTGTCATGCCCGACGATGGCCTTGTGATGCCCGACGATGGCCTTGCCATGCCCGACGTTGGCCTTGCCATGTACGAGAGTTGCCTTGTCATGCCTTTGTCATGTCCGACGATGGTCTTTCCATGCCCAAAGATGGCCTTGTCGAGCTTGACGATGGCCTTGTCATGCCCGACGACGGCCTTGTCATACCCTACGTTGGCCTTGCCATGTCCGAGAGTTGTCTTGTCATGACCTTGTCATGCCCGACCCTGGCGTTGTCATGCCCGACGAAGGCGTCGCCATGTCCGAGAGTGGAATTATCATGGCCTTGTCTAGCGTGACGATGGCCTTGCCATGCACGACGCTGGCCTTGTCATGGCCGACGCTGACCTTGTCATGCCCGAAGATGGCCTTGTCATGCTCGACGCTTGCATTGACATGCCCTTTTTGATGCCCCACGATGCCCTCACCATGCCCGACGCTGGCCTTGTCATGTCCGACGATGGCCTTCTCATGCCCGACGATTGCCTTGTCATGCCGAAGATGGCCTTGTCATGCCCGACGATGGCCTTGTCATGCCCGACGTGGGCCATGCCATGTCCGAGAGTTGCCTTGTCATGACCTTGTCATGCCCGACGATGGCCTTGTCATGCTTGACACTGGCCTTGTCATGCCCGACGATGGCCTTGCCATGCCCGACGATGGCCTTGCCATGTCCTAGAGTTGCCTTATCATGACCTTGTCATGGCCGATGAAGGCCTCGGCAAACCCGAGAGTGGCATTGTCATGGCCTTGTCATGCCCGACGATGGCCTTGTCATGCCCGACGCTGGCCATGCCATGCCCGACGATGGCCTTGTCATGCCCGATGATGGCCTTCTAATGCCCGACGCTGGCCTTTTCATGTCCAACAATGGCCTTGCCATGCCCGACGATGGCCTTGTCATGCCCGACGATGGCCTTGTCATGCCCGACGATGGCCTTGTCATGCCCGACGATGGCCTTGTCATGCCCGACGCTGGCCTTGCCATGTCCAAGAGTTGCCTTGTCATCCCGACGATTGCCTTACCATGCCCGACGACTGCCTTGACATGCCAGACGCTGGCCTTGCCATGCCCGACGATGGCCTTGTCATACCCGACGATGGCCTTGCCATGCCGGACGATGGACTTTTCTTGCCCGACGATGACCTTGTCATGCCCGACGATGGCCTTGCTATGCCCGACGCTGGCCTTTTCATGTCCAACGATGGCCTTGCCATGCCCGACGATGGCCTTGTCATGCCCGACGATGGCCTTGTCATGCCCGACGATGGCCCTGTCATGCCCGACGATGGCCTTGTCATGCCCGACGATGGCTTTGTCATGTCCAAGAGTTGCCTTGTGATGCCCTTGTGATGCCCGACGATGGCCTTGCCATGCCCGACGCTGGCCTTGCCATGTAC
This sequence comes from Fagopyrum homotropicum, assembly GCA_033239125.1. NCBI lineage: Eukaryota > Viridiplantae > Streptophyta > Magnoliopsida > Caryophyllales > Polygonaceae > Fagopyrum > Fagopyrum homotropicum. The sequence goes on from BSWB01000007.1 coordinate 74,479,497, forward strand.
GAGAGTTGCCTTGTCATGCCTTTGTCATGTCCGACGATGGTCTTGCCATTCCCAAAGATGGCCTTGTCAAGCTTGACGATGGCCTTGTCATGCCCGACGAAGGCCTGACCATGTCCGAGAGTGGCATTCTTATGGCCTTGTCATGCCCGACGATGGACTTGCCATGCCTCACGATGGACTTTTCATGCCCGACGATGGCCTTGTCATGCCCGACGATGGCCTTCCTATGCCCGACGCTGGCCTTTTCATGTCCAAGGATGGCCTTGCCATGCCCGACGATGGCCTTGTCATGTCCTAGAGTTGCCTTGTCATGACCTTGTCATGGCCGATGAAGGCCTCGGCAAACCCGAGAGTGGCAATTTCATGCCCGACGATGGTCTTGTCATGCCCGACGAAGGCCTCACCATGTCCGAGAGTGGCATTGTCATGGCCTTGTAATGCCCGACGATGGCCTTGTCATGGCCGACGCTGGCCATGCCATGCCCGACGATGGCCTTGCCATGCCCCACGATGGACTTTTCATGCCCGACGATGGCCTTGTCATGCCCGACGATGGCTTTGCTATGCCCGACGCTGGCCTTTTCATGTCCAAGGATGGCCTTGCCATGCCCGACGATGGCCTTGTCATGCCCGACGATGGCCTTGCTATGCCCGAAGCTGGCCTTTCCATGTCCAACGATGGCCTTGCCATGCCCGACGATTGCCTTGTCATGCCCGACGATGGCCTTGTCATGCCCGACGATGGCCTTGTCATGCCCGACGATTGCCTTGCCATGCTTGACGCTGGCCTTGCCATGCCCGACGATGGCCTTGCCATGCCCGACGATGGCCTTTGCATGCCCGCCGATGGACTTTTTATGCCCGACGATGGCCTTGTCATGCCCGAAGATGTCATTGCTATGCCCGACAATGGCCTTTTCATGTCCGACAATGGCTTTGCCATGCCCGAAAATGGCCTTTTCATGCCCGACGATGGCCTTGTCATGCTCGACGTTGACCTTGTCATGCCCGACGCTGGCCTTGTCATGTCCAAGAGTTGCCTTGTCATGACCTTGTCATGCCCGACGAAGGCCTTGCAATGCCCGACGCTGGTCTTGTCATGCCCGACGCTAGCCATGCCATGCCCGACGATGTCCTTGCCACGACCAAGAGTTGCCTTGTCATGACCTTGTTATGCCCGATGATGGCCTCGCCATGCCCGACGATGGCCTTGCCATGCCCCACGATGGACTTTTCATGCCCGACGATGGCCTTGTGATGCCCGACGATGGCCTTGCCGTGCCCGACGTTGGCCTTGCCATGTCCGAGAGTTGCCTTGACATGACCTTGTCATGCCCGACGTTGGCCTTGTCATGCCCGACGAAGGCGTCGCCATGTCCGAGAGTGTCATTGTCATGGTCTTGTCAAGCGTGACGATGGCCTTGCCATGCACCACACTGGCCTTGTCATGGCCGACGCTGGCCTTGTCATGCCCAAAGATGGCCTTGTCATGCTCGACGTTGGCATTGACATGCCCTTTTTGATGCCCCACGATGCCCTCACCATGCCCGACGCTGGCCTTGTCATGTCCGACGATGGCCTTGTCATGCCCGACGATGGCCTTGTCATGCCCGAAGATGGCCTTATCATGCCCGACGATGGTCTTGTCATGCCCGACGATGGCCTTGTCATGCCCGACGCGGGCCTTGCCATGTCCGAGAGTTGCCTTGCCATGACCTTGTCATGCCCGACGATGGACTTGCCATGCCTGACACTGGCCTTGTCATGACGGACGATGGCCTTGCCATGCCCGCTGATGGCCTTGCCATGCCCAACGTTGGCCTTGCCATGTCCTAGAGTTGCTTTGTCATGGTCTTGTCATGCCCGACGAAGGCCTCACCATGTCCGAGAGTGGCATTGTCATGGCCTTGTCATGCCCGACGATGTCCTTGTCATGCCCGACGATGACCTTGTCATGCCCGACGCTGGCCTTGCCATGTCCGAGAGTTGCCTTGTCATGACCTTGGCATGCCCGACGATGGCCTTGTCATGCCCGACGCTGGCCTTGTTATTCCCGACGATGGCCTTGCCATGCCCGATGAAGGCCTTGCTATGCCTAACGATGGGCTTGCCATGTCCGAGAGTTGCCTTGTCATGACCTTGTCATGCCCGACGATGGCCTCGCCAAGCCCGAGAGTGGCATTGTCATGCCCGACGCTGGCCTTGTCAAGCCCGACGATCGCCTTGTCAAGCCTGACGATGGCCTTGCCATGTCCGAGAATTGCCTTGTCATGACCTTGTCATGCCCGACGATGGCCTTGGCCCTGCCCGACGCTGGCCTTGTCATACCCGACGATGGCCTTGGCCCTGCCCGACGCTGGCCTTGTCATGCCCGACGATGGCCTTGCCATGTTAAAAAGTTGCATTGTCATGGCTTTGTCATGCCCGACGATGGCCTTGTCATGCCCGATGATGGCCTTTTCATGCCCGACGATGGCCTTGTCATGCCCGACGATTGCCTTGCCATGCTTGACGCTAGCCTTGCCATGCCCGATGATGGCCTTGTCATGCCCGACGATGGCCTTGTCAAGCCCGACGATGGCCTTGCCATGCCCGGCGCTGGCCTTGTCATGCCCGACGATGGCCTCGCCATGTTCGAAAGTGGCATTGTCATGGCCTTGTCATGCCCGACGATGGCCTTGTCATGCCCGACGATGGCCTTGTCATGCCCGACGATTGCCTTGCCATGCTTGACGCTGGCCTTGCCATGCCCGACGATGGCCTTGTCATACCCGACGATGGCCTTGGCATGCCCGACGATGGACTTTTCATGCCCGACGATGGCCTTGTCATGCCCGACGATGGCATTGCTATGCCCGACAATGGCCTTTTCATGTCCGACAATGGCCTTGTCATGCCCGACGATGGCCTTGTCATGCCCGACGCTGGTCTTGTCATGCCCAACGCTGGCCTTGCCATGCCCGATAGTGGCATTGTCATGCTCGACGCTTGCCTCGCCATGTCCGAGACTGGCATTGTCATGGCCTTGTCATGCCCGACGATGGCCTTGTGATGCCCGACAATGGCCTTGTCATGCCCGACGCTGGCCTTGTCATGCCCAACCATTGCCTTGTCTTGCCCGACATTGGCCTTGTCATGCCTGACGATGGCCTTGTCAAGCCCGACCATGGCCTTGTCATGCCCGACGATTACCTTGTCATGCCCATTGCCCGACGATGGCCTTGTCATCCCAAACGATAGCCTTGTGATGACCGACGATGGCCTTGTCATGCCAAACGATGGCCTTGTCACGCCCGACGATGGTCTTGTCATACCCGACGAAGGCGTCTCTATGTCCGAGAGTGGCATTGTCATGGCCTTGTCTAGCTTGACGATGGCCTTGCCATGCACGACGCTGGCCTTGTCATGGCCGACGCTGGCCTTGTCATGCCCGAAGATGGCCTTGTCATGCTCGACGCTTGCATTGACATGCCCTTTTTGATGCCCCACGATGCCCTCACCATGCCCGACGCTGGCCTTGTCATGTCCGACGATGGCCTTGTAATGCCCGACGATGGCCTTGTCATGCCGAAGATGGCCTTGTCATGCCCGACGATGGTCTTGTCATGCCCGACGATGGCCTTGTCATGCCCGACACGGGCCTTGCCATGTCCGAGAGTTGCGTTGTCATGACCGACGATGGACTTGCCATGCCTGACACTGGCCTTGTCATGACGGACGATGGCCTTGCCATGCCCGCTGATGGCCTTGCCATGCCCAACGTTGGCCTTGCCATGTCCTAGAGTTGCTTTGTCATGGTCTTGTCATGCCCGACGAAGGCCTCACCATGTCCGAGAGTGGCATTGTCATGGCCTTGTCATGCCCGACGATGTCCTTGTCATGCCCGACGATGACCTTGTCATGCCCGACGCTGGCCTTGCCATGTCCGAGAGTTGCCTTGTCATGACCTTGTCATGCCCGACGATGGCCTTGTCATGCCCGACGTTGGCCTTGTTATTCCCGACGATGGCCTTGCCATGCCCGATGAAGGCCTTGCTATGCCTAACGATGGGCTTGCCATGTCCGAGAGTTGCCTTGTCATGACCTTGTCATGCCCGACGATGGCCTCGCCAAGCCCGAGAGTGGCATTGTCATGCCCGACGCTGGCCTTGTCAAGCCCGACGATCGCCTTGTCAAGCCTGACGATGGCCTTGCCATGTCCGAGAATTGCCTTGTCATGCCCGACGATGGCCTTGGCCCTGCCCGACGCTGGCCTTGTCATGCCCGACGATGGCCTTGGCCCTGCCCGACGCTGGCCTTGTCATGCCCGACGATGGCCTTGTCATGCCCGATGATGGCCTTTTCATGCCCGACGATGGCCTTGTCATGCCCGACGATTGCCTTGCCATGCTTGACGCTGGCCTTTCCATGCCCGATGATGGCCTTGTCATGCCCGACGATGGCCTTGTCAAGCCCGACGATGGCCTTGCCATGCCCGGCGCTGGCCTTGTCATGCCCGACGATGGCCTCGCCATGTTCGAAAGTGGCATTGTCATGGCCTTGTCATGCCCGACGATGGCCTTGTCATGCCCGACGATGGCCTTGTCATGCCCGACGATTGCCTTGCCATGCTTGACGCTGGCCTTGCCATGCCCGACGATGGCCTTGTCATACCCGACGATGGCCTTGGCATGCCCGACGATGGACTTTTCATGCCCGACGATTGCCTTGTCATGCCCGACGATGGCATTGCTATGCCCGACAATGGCCTTTTCATGTCCGACAATGGCCTTGTCATGCCCGACGATGGCCTTGTCATGCCCGACGCTGGTCTTGCCATGTCCGAGAGTTGCCTTGTCATGACCTTGTCATTCCCGACGATGGCCTTGCCATGCCCGACGCTGGTCTTGTCATGCCCAACGCTGGCCTTGCCATGCCCGATAGTGGCATTGTCATGCTCGACGCTTGCCTCGCCATGTCCGAGACTGGCATTGTCATGGCCTTGTCATGCCCAACGATGGCCTTGTGATGCCCGACAATGGCCTTGCCATGCCCGACGCTGGCCTTGCCATGTCAGACAATGGCCTTGTCAGGCCCGACGCTGGCCTTGTCATGCCCAACCATTGCCTTGTCTTGCCCGACATTGGCCTTGTCATGCCTGACGATGGCCTTGTCAAGCCCGATCATGGCCTTGTCATGCCCGACGATTACCTTGTCATGCCCATTGGCCGACGATGGCCTTGTCATCCCAAACGATAGCCTTGTGATGACCGACGATGGCCTTGTCATGCCAAACGATGGCCTTGTCACGCCCGACGATGGCCTTGTCATGCCCGACGAAGGCGTCTCTATGTCCGAGAGTGGCATTGTCATGGCCTTGTCTAGCTTGACGATGGCCTTGCCATGCACGACGCTGGCCTTGTCATGGCCGACGCTGGCTTTGTCATGCCCGAAGATGGCCTTGTCATGCTCGACGCTTGCATTGACACGCCCTTTTTGATGCCCCACGATGCCCTCACCATGCCCGACGCTGGCCTTGTCATGTCCGACGATGGCCTTGTCATGCCCGACGATGGCCTTGTCATGCCGAAGATGGCCTTGTCATGCCCGACGATGGTCTTGTCATGCCCGACGATGGCCTTGTCATGCCCGACGCGGGCCTTGCCATGTCCGAGAGTTGCGTTGCCATGACCTTGTCATGCCCGACGATGGACTTGCCATGCCTGACACTGGCCTTGTCATGACGGACGATGGCCTTGCCATGCCCGCTGATGGCCTTGCCATGCCCAACGTTGGCCTTGCCATGTCCTAGAGTTGCTTTGTCATGGTCTTGTCATGCCCGACGAAGGCCTCACCATGTCCGAGAGTGGCATTGTCATGGCCTTGTCAAGCCCGACGATGTCCTTGTCATGCCCGACGATGACCTTGTCATGCCCGACGCTGGCCTTGCCATGTCCGAGAGTTGCCTTGTCATGACCTTGTCATGCCCGACGATGGCCTTGTCATGCCCGACGCTGGCCTTGTTATTCCCGACGATGGCCTTGCCATGCCCGATGAAGGCCTTGCTATGCCTAACGATGGGCTTGCCATGTCCGAGAGTTGCCTTGGCATGACCTTGTCATGCCCGACGATGGCCTCGCCAAGCCCGAGAGTGGCATTGTCATGCCCGACGCTGGCCTTGTCAAGCCCGACGATCGCCTTGTCAAGCCTGACGATGGCCTTGCCATGTCCGAGAATTGCCTTGTTATGACCTTGTCATGCCCGACGATGGCCTTGGCCCTGCCCGACGCCGGCCTTGTCATGCCCGACGATGGCCTTGGCCCTGCCCGACGCTGGCCTTGTCATGCCCGACGATGGCCTTGCCATGTTAAAAAGTTGCATTGTCATGGCTTTGTCATGCCCGACGATGGCCTTGTCATGCCCGATGATGGCCTTTTCATGCCCGACGATGGCCTTGTCATGCCCGACGATTGCCTTGCCATGCTTGACGCTGGCCTTGCCATGCCCGATGATGGCCTTGTCATGCCCGACGATGGCCTTGTCAAGCCCGACGATGGCCTTGCCATGCCCGGCGCTGGCCTTGTCATGCCCGACGATGGCCTCGCCATGTTCGAAAGTGGCATTGTCATGGCCTTGTCATGCCCGACGATGGCCTTGTCATGCCCGACGATGGCCTTGTCATGCCCGACGATTGCCTTGCCATGCTTGACGCTGGCCTTGCCATGCCCGACGATGGCCTTGTCATACCCGACGATGGCCTTGGCATGCCCGACGATGGACTTTTCATGCCCGACGATGGCCTTGTCATGCCCGACGATGGCATTGCTATGCCCGACAATGGCCTTTTCATGTCCGACAATGGCCTTGTAATGCCCGACGATGGCCTTGTCATGCCCGACGCTGGTCTTGCCATGTCCGAGAGTTGCCTTGTCATGACCTTGTCATGCCCGACAATGGCCTTGCCATGCCCGACGCTGGTCTTGTCATGCCCAACGCTGGCCTTGCCATGCCCGATAGTGGCATTGTCATGCTCGACGCTTGCCTCGCCATGTCCGAGACTGGCATTGTCATGGCCTTGTCATGCCCGACGATGGCCTTGTGATGCCCGACAATGGCCTTGCCATGCCCGACGCTGGCCTTGCCATGTCAGACAATGGCCTTGTCAGGCCCGACGCTGGCCTTGTCATGCCCAACCATTGCCTTGTCTTGCCCGACATTGGCCTTGTCATGCCTGACGATGGCCTTGTCAAGCCCGATCATGGCCTTGTCATGCCCGACGATTACCTTGTCATGCCCATTGCCCGACGATGGCCTTGTCATCCCAAACGATAGCCTTGTGATGACCGACGATGGCCTTGTCATGCCCGACGAAGGCGTCTCTATGTCCGAGAGTGGCATTGTCATGGCCTTGTCTAGCTTGACGATGGCCTTGCCATGCACGACGCTGGCCTTGTCATGGCCGACGCTGGCCTTGTCATGCCCGAAGATGGCCTTGTCATGCTCGACGCTTGCATTGACACGCCCTTTTTGATGCCCCACGATGCCCTCACCATGCCCGACGTTGGCCTTGTCATGTCCGACGATGGCCTTGTCATGCCCGACGAAGGCGTCTCTATGTCCGAGAGTGGCATTGTCATGGCCTTGTCTAGCTTGACGATGGCCTTGCCATGCACGACGCTGGCCTTGTCATGGCCGACGCTGGCCTTGTCATGCCCGAAGATGGCCTTGTCATGCTCGACGCTTGCATTGACATGCCCTTTTTGATGCCCCACGATGCCCTCACCACGCCCGACGCTGGCCTTGTCATGTCCGACGATGGCCTTGTCATGCCCGACGATGGCCTTGTCATGCCGAAGATGGCCTTGTCATGCCCGACGATGGTCTTGTCATGCCCGACGATGGCCTTGTCATGCCCGACGCGGGCCTTGCCATGTCCGAGAGTTGTGTTGTCATGCCCGACGATGGCCTTGTCATACCCGACGATGGCCTTGGCATGCCCGACGATGGACTTTTCATGCCCGACGATGGCCTTGTCATGCCCGACGATGGCATTGCTATGCCCGACAATGGCCTTTTCATGTCCGACAATGGCCTTGTCATGCCCGACGATGGCCTTGTCATGCCCGACGCTGGTCTTGCCATGTCCGAGAGTTGCCTTGTCATGACCTTGTCATGCCCGACAATGGCCTTGCAATGCCCGACGCTGGTCTTGTCATGCCCAACGCTGGCCTTGCCATGCCCGATAGTGGCATTGTCATGCTCGACGCTTGCCTCGCCATGTCCGAGACTGGCATTGTCATGGCCTTGTCATGCCCGACGATGGCCTTGTGATGCCCGACAATGGCCTTGCCATGCCCGACGCTGGCCTTGCCATGTCAGACAATGGCCTTGTCAGGCCCGACGCTGGCCTTGTCATGCCCAACCATTGCCTTGTCTTGCCCGACATTGGCCTTGTCATGCCTGACGATGGCCTTGTCAAGCCCGATCATGGCCTTGTCATGCCCGACGATTACCTTGTCATGCCCATTGGCCGACGATGGCCTTGTCATCCCAAACGATAGCCTTGTGATGACCGACGATGGCCTTGTCATGCCAAACGATGGCCTTGTCACGCCCGACGATGGCCTTGTCATGCCCGACGAAGGCGTCTCTATGTCCGAGAGTGGCATTGTCATGGCCTTGTCTAGCTTGACGATGGCCTTGCCATGCACGACGCTGGCCTTGTCATGGCCGACGCTGGCTTTGTCATGCCCGAAGATGGCCTTGTCATGCTCGACGCTTGCATTGACACGCCCTTTTTGATGCCCCACGATGCCCTCACCATGCCCGACGCTGGCCTTGTCATGTCCGACGATGGCCTTGTCATGCCCGACGATGGCCTTGTCATGCCGAAGATGGCCTTGTCATGCCCGACGATGGTCTTGTCATGCCCGACGATGGCCTTGTCATGCCCGACGCGGGCCTTGCCATGTCCGAGAGTTGCGTTGCCATGACCTTGTCATGCCCGACGATGGACTTGCCATGCCTGACACTGGCCTTGTCATGACGGACGATGGCCTTGCCATGCCCGCTGATGGCCTTGCCATGCCCAACGTTGGCCTTGCCATGTCCTAGAGTTGCTTTGTCATGGTCTTGTCATGCCCGACGAAGGCCTCACCATGTCCGAGAGTGGCATTGTCATGGCCTTGTCATGCCCGACGATGTCCTTGTCATGCCCGACGATGACCTTATCATGCCCGACGCTGGCCTTGCCATGTCCGAGAGTTGCCTTGTCATGACCTTGTCATGCCCGACGATGGTCTTGTCATGCCCGACGCTGGCCTTGTTATTCCCGACGATGGCCTTGCCATGCCCGATGAAGGCCTTGCTATGCCTAACGATGGGCTTGCCATGTCCGAGAGTTGCCTTGTCATGACCTTGTCATGCCCGACGATGGCCTCGCCAAGCCCGAGAGTGGCATTGTCATGCCCGACGCTGGCCTTGTCAAGCCCGACGATCGCCTTGTCAAGCCTGACGATGGCCTTGCCATGTCCGAGAATTGCCTTGTCATGACCTTGTCATGCCCGACGATGGCCTTGGCCCTGCCCGACGCTGGCCTTGTCATGCCCGACGATGGCCTTGGCCCTGCCCGACGCTAGCCTTGTCATGCCCGACGATGGCCTTGCCATGTTAAAAAGTTGCATTGTCATGGCTTTGTCATGCCCGACGATGGCCTTGTCATGCCCGATGATGGCCTTTTCATGCCCGACGATGGCCTTGTCATGCCCGACGATTGCCTTGCCATGCTTGATGCTGGCCTTGCCATGCCCGATGATGGCCTTGTCATGCCCGACGATGGCCTTGTCAAGCCCGACGATGGCCTTGCCATGCCCGGCGCTGGCCTTGTCATGCCCGACGATGGCCTCGCCATGTTCGAAAGTGGCATTGTCATGGCCTTGTCATGCCCGACGATGGCCTTGTCATGCCCGACGATGGCCTTGTCATGCCCGACGATTGCCTTGCCATGCTTGACGCTGGCCTTGCCATGCCCGACGATGGCCTTGTCATGCCCGACGATGGCCTTGGCATGCCCGACGATGGACTTTTCATGCCCGACGATGGCCTTGTCATGCCCGACGATGGCATTGCTATGCCCGACAATGGCCTTTTCATGTCCGACAATGGCCTTGTCATGCCCGACGATGGCCTTGTCATGCCCGACGCTGGTCTTGCCATGTCCGAGAGTTGCCTTGTCATGACCTTGTCATGCCCGACGATGGCCTTGCCATGCCCGGCGCTGGTCTTGTCATGCCCAACGCTGGCCTTGCCATGCCCGATAGTGGCATTGTCATGCTCGACGCTTGCCTCGCCATGTCCGAGACTGGCATTGTCATGGCCTTGTCATGCCCGACGATGGCCTTGTGATGCCCGACAATGGCCTTGCCATGCCCGACGCTGGCCTTGCCATGTCAGACAATGGCCTTGTCAGGCCCGACGCTGGCCTTGTCATGCCCAACCATTGCCTTGTCTTGCCCGACATTGGCCTTGTCATGCCTGACGATGGCCTTGTCAAGCCCGACCATGGCCTTGTCATGCCCGACGATTACCTTGTCATGCCCATTGCCCGACGATGGCCTTGTCATCCCAAACGATAGCCTTGTGATGACCGACGATGGCCTTGTCATGCCAAACGATGGCCTTGTCACGCCCGACGATGGCCTTGTCATGCCCGACGAAGGCGTCTCTATGTCCGAGAGTGGCATTGTCATGGCCTTGTCTAGCTTGACGATGGCCTTGCCATGCACGACGCTGGCCTTGTCATGGCCGACGCTGGCCTTGTCATGCCCGAAGATGGCCTTGTCATGCTCGACGCTTGCATTGACATGCCCTTTTTGATGCCCCACGATGCCCTCACCATGCCCGACGCTGGCCTTGTCATGTCCGACAATGGCCTTGTCATGCCCGACGATGGCCTTGTCATGCCGAAGATGGCCTTGTCATGCCCGACGATGGTCTTGTCATGCCCGACGATGGCCTTGTCATGCCCGACGCGGGCCTTGCCATGTCCGAGAGTTGCGTTGCCATGACCTTGTCATGCCCGACGATGGACTTGCCATGCCTGACACTGGCCTTGTCATGACGGACGATGGCCTTGCCATGCCCGCTGATGGCCTTGCCATGCCCAACGTTGGCCTTGCCATGTCCTTGAGTTGCTTTGTCATGGTCTTGTCATGCCCGACGAAGGCCTCACCATGTCCGAGAGTGGCATTGTCATGGCCTTGTCATGCCCGACGATGTCCTTGTCATGCCCGACGATGACCTTGTCATGCCCGACGCTGGCCTTGCCATGTCCGAGAGTTGCTTTGTCATGACCTTGTCATGCCCGACGATGGCCTTGTCATGCCCGACGCTGGCCTTGTTATTCCCGACGATGGCCTTGCCATGCCCGATGAAGGCCTTGCTATGCCTAACGATGGGCTTGCCATGTCCGAGAGTTGCCTTGTCATGACCTTGTCATGCCCGACGATGGCCTCGCCAAGCCCGAGAGTGGCATTGTCATGCCCGACGCTGGCCTTGTCAAGCCCGACGATCGCCTTGTCAAGCCTGACGATGGCCTTGCCATGTCCGAGAATTGCCTTGTCATGCCCGACGATGGCCTTGGCCCTGCCCGACGCTGGCCTTGTCATGCCCGACGATGGCCTTGGCCCTGCCCGACGCTGGCCTTGTCATGCCCGACGATGGCCTTGCCATGTTAAAAAGTTGCATTGTCATGGCTTTGTCATGCCCGACGATGGCCTTGTCATGCCCGATGATGGCCTTTTCATGCCCGACGATGGCCTTGTCATGCCCGACGATTGCCTTGCCATGCTTGACGCCGGCCTTGCCATGCCCGATGATGGCCTTGTCATGCCCGACGATGGCCTTGTCAAGCCCGACGATGGCCTTGCCATGCCCGGCGCTGGCCTTGTCATGCCCGACGATGGCCTCGCCATGTTCGAAAGTGGCATTGTCATGGCCTTGTCATGCCCGACGATGGCCTTGTCATGCCCGACGATGGCCTTGTCATGCCCGACGATTGCCTTGCCATGCTTGACGCTGGCCTTGCCATGCCCGACGATGGCCTTGTCATACCTGACGATGGCCTTGGCATGCCCGACGATGGACTTTTCATGCCCGACGATGGCCTTGTCATGCCCGACGATGGCATTGCTATGCCCGACAATGGCCTTTTCATGTCCGACAATGGCCTTGTCATGCCCGACGATGGCCTTGTCATGCCCGACGCTGGTCTTGCCATGTCCGAGAGTTGCCTTGTCATGACCTTGTCATGCCCGACGATGGCCTTGCCATGCCCGACGCTGGTCTTGTCATGCCCAACGCTGGCCTTGCCATGCCCGATAGTGGCATTGTCATGCTCGACGCTTGCCTCGCCATGTCCGAGACTGGCATTGTCATGGCCTTGTCATGCCCGACGATGGCCTTGTGATGCCCGACAATGGCCTTGCCATGCCCGACGCTGGCCTTGCCATGTCAGACAATGGCCTTGTCAGGCCCGACGCTGGCCTTGTCATGCCCAACCATTGCCTTGTCTTGCCCGACATTGGCCTTGTCATGCGTGACGATGGCCTTGTCAAGCCCGACCATGGCCTTGTCATGCCCGACGATTACCTTGTCATGCCCATTGCCCGACGATGGCCTTGTCATCCCAAACGATAGCCTTGTGATGACCGACGATGGCCTTGTCATGCCAAACGATGGCCTTGTCACGCCCGACGATGGCCTTGTCATGCCCGACGAAGGCGTCTCTATGTCCTAGAGTGGCATTGTCATGGCCTTGTCTAGCTTGACGATGGCCTTGCCATGCACGACGCTGGCCTTGTCATGGCCGACGCTGGCCTTGTCATGCCCGAAGATGGCCTTGTCATGCTCGACGCTTGCATTGACATGCCCTTTTTGATGCCCCACGATGCCCTCACCATGCCCGACGCTGGCCTTGTCATGTCCGACGATGGCCTTGTCATGCCCGACGATGGCCTTGTCATGCCGAAGATGGCCTTGTCATGCCCGACGATGGTCTTGTCATGCCCGACGATGGCCTTGTCATGCCCGACGCGGGCCTTGCCATGTCCGAGAGTTGCGTTGTCATGACCTTGTCATGCCCGACGATGGCCTTGCCATGCCTGACACAGGCCTTGTCATGCCCGACGATGGCCTTGCCATGCCCGGCGATGGCCTTGCCATGAACTTGTCATGGCCGATGAAGGCCTCGGCAAACCCGAGAATGGCAATTTCATGCCCGACGATGGTCTTGTCATGCCCGACGAAGGCCTCACCATATCCGAGAGTGGCATTGTCACGGCCTTGTCATGCCCGACGATGGACTTTTCATGCCCGACGATGGCCTTGTCATGCCTGACGATGGCCTTGTTATGCCCGACGCTGGCCTTTTCATGTCCAAGGATGGCCTTGCCATGCCCGACGATGGCCTTATCATGCCCGACGATGGCCTTGTCATGCCCGACGATGGCCTTGTCATGCCCGACGCTGGCCTTGCCATTTCCGAGAGTTTCCTTGTCATGACCTTGTCATGCCCGACGATGGCCTTGCCATGCCCGACGCTGGCCTTGTCATGCCCGACGATGTCCTTGTCATGCCCGACGAAGGGCTTGTCATGCCCGACGATGGCCTTGTCATGCCCGACGATGGCCTTGTCTTGCCCAACGATGGCCTTGCCATCCCGACGATTGCCTTACCATGCCCGACGACTGCCTTGCCATGCCCGACGCTTGCCTTGCCATGCCCGACGATGGCCTTGTCATGCCCGATGATGGCCTTCTCATGCCCGACGCTGGCCTTTTCATGTCCAACAATGGCCTTGCCATGCCCGACGATGGCCTTGCCATGCCCGAAGATGTCATTGCTATGCCCGACAATGGCCTTTTCATGTCCGACAATGGCTTTGCCATGCCCGAAAATGGCCTTGTCATGCCCGACGATGGCCTTGTCATGCTCGACGATGACCTTGTCATGCCCGACGACTGCCTTGCCATGCCCGACGCTGGCCTTGCCATGCCCGACGATGGCCTTGTCATGCCCCACGATGGACTTTTCATGCCCGACGATGGCCTTGTCATACTCGACGATGGCCTTGCTATGCCCGACGCTGGCCTTTTCATGTCCAAGGATGGCCTTGCCATGCCCGACGATGGCCTTGTCGTTCCCGACGATGGCCTTGCTATGCCCGAAACTGTCCTTTTGATGTCCAACGATGGCCTTGTCATGCCCGACGATGGCCTTGTCATGCCCGACGATGGCCTTGTCATGCCCGACGATGGCCTTGTCATGCCCGACGATTGCCTTGCACTGCTTGACGTTGGCCTTGCCATGCCCGACGATGGCCTTGTCATGCCCGACGATGGCCTTGGCATGCCCGACGATGGAATTTTCATGCCCGACAATGGCCTTCTCATGCCCGACGATGGCATTGCTATGCCCGACAATGGCCTTTTCATGTCCGACAATGGCCTTGCCATGCCCGAAGATGGCCTTGTCATGCCCGACGCTGGCCTTGCCATGTCCAAAACTTGCCTTGTCATGACCTTGTCATGCCCGACGATGGCCTTGTTGTTCGCTCCAAACGGTGTGTGCAAGCTTTAAATTTATAACCCTAGACTTAAGCTTAAAACAAGGATGCGAACCCGAAGTGTACGGGTCAATCGTATTAAAAGCAAGAAAATTCCAAGGGTCGATCACAGGGACTCGGTGAAACAAAGTCAACACGGTATTCTTATGTCAATACTAACCACAAGAGCAATTGACACAATCAAAGATGAATAAGAAGTCAATAAAGCAAACATGCAATTCTAGGGATTAAAGCATCTAGTTGTGGTTCCAACTCAAGATCTATAGATAAGCGGACAAAGCTGAGATTTTTGCGTGGGGAAGATGTTACTAAAGTGGAGTAGATCACCGGGTAAGTCTCACTACACTCTAATCCTAAACCGTAACTCCTATTACCGGGTAAGTCTCTAGGAATCAAGATAAAGAACTGTAACCTCAAACTAACATGCCATCTAAGGGAATAGAATCAACCTTTACCGGGTAAGTCTCAGGCTAACTCACAAAGATGGGATGGAAGCACACTCAAACCCCAATAAAGGATGAACCTTTATTACATACACTTATGATCGTTGGTACACAAACTAAGGAATTACCGGGTAAGTCTCATCCTAAGCTTGCATTGAACCAGGAAAGGTGTAATAAGAATAGGATTTAGCAAACTCTAACACTTAACTCTCAGTTTCGGATCAGATAAGTCACCTCGGTCAGAAAAATTCCACCCCGGCCGAGATGTTCATCGACTGAACGAGATGCTTAGGGTTAAGGTTAAAGACTCCAACTTTTAGGATCCTACTGGAATCTAAGATTATTCTATCATTGTTTTTCCCACAACCTTCTGCCAATCACCCTAGAATCACACAAGGAAATTAGCCACTCATCATCATTATGAAAGTATTAAATATATGGGAATAAGGTGAATATTTGAACAAAGAAGAATTTAAGGAAAAGACTTCAATAACTGGATCAAATATCACAACAAAAGCGTTCCTTGGATAGCAATCCAACAAGACAAGACAACAAGTGAGGGAATTGAAGATAATCTTACAAAAACCCTCCAAAAAGCTATAAAAGCTCTAGACTTCAATCTTCCTTCAACCTTCAAAAAGGTTCTTTAAAACTCCTAACTGGAGTAGGCTGCTGCTGCGTGATCTTCTCGTAAGCAAGATGTCCAACCGTAAACGGATGTAGCGGGGTCTATGCGAGATGTTGGAATTGTGGAAATCCAACCCTTTTTATAAGAAAATAACCCTCCTAAGATAATAAATCTTAGAAAGATATTTTCCCATAAATATAGGTAAAATATATGATAATGCATATCTCCTTCCTTCCAGGAGCCAAGCCCAAAAATATAAGATCACTTTCCAATTTTAAAAGATCTCAGCCAAGAATAAAATATTCTCGCCGCGTCCTACGTTTTCGCCTCGGTCGAGTCGGCGTCTCTGGATCACCTCGGTTGAGATGAATCTCTGGTCAACCGAGGTGAGTCACAACTGAATGTGAAATCTCTCAAAACTGGTCCAAAGTAAATCTTTAATCCATAGCTATGCTCCCTGGATGTAGCTCCAAATGACTCATGACTCCTTTTGCTCCTTTTTGATGCGAAACGTACCATTTTACCTGCAATTACAACAAAACTAGGTGTAGACCTCGATTCTCGCAAAGGTAGATAAAATGGTAGTAAAATCACATAATGCACATACAAACATGCAGATTATGAAAGATAAAACGTCCAAACAAACCCCAAAATATAGACTATAATTCATGCTATCAAAATACCCCATACTTAGCCCTTGCTTGTCCCCAAGCAAGTTCCTCATATAAAAGATAAGATAGAATGGATTATAAATCAAGAAAATCAATGAAAAAGTCTTTCAAAAACATTTTATGGTGTGCAACTACCATAGATCACTCTAAGAGAGTACTTCCTGGAATTTAAAAACTCAATATGCTCAAAACATTTTATAAATATAGGAAAGTCGTTCATCTTTGCATAAAATCATAGAATTCATAATAAATCATAATTATCAAAATTAATCATGTATAATCCAGTTTAAACCACTAAGTCAATCAACAAGCTCAAGGTCTCAAGGGCTTCCCAAAAGAAAAGGTCAAGAAACGTGTAGGGTAGGGATGTATGTAAGGTAATGTGGTGCTAGAATCCGGGAAAAGGATGAACTTCACTTTCACTTTGACTTGCAACATCTTCCACCAATAAGCTTCGCTTATCTCACACTTTTTCTTTTTACTTTACTTTTTGGGACGCATGGACAGAGGTGCACAATAACCGAAGCCTAGGAAATCTGCAATCATCAATTTCTCGAGATGCATCAAACCCTTGATGCACATACCATGACCCGTTAGGAATATCGCTCAATCCGACTTTGGCAAGACACAAACACCGGGCTATGTGAATGGTGCCGAGTTACTCATCTTCATGATTGACTTCCCCAAACCTATTATTGCTTTCTAACACTTTCACTTCCAGCCACTTCTCAACTTTAACTCCACTTGCTTTCACCACTTCGCTTGCTTCCAAATTCCCGGATAGGTAAAGGGAGGCAAAATGTATATGAGGGGCTAAGCATGATCAAGAAGAAGAAGCAGATAATGAATTGCCTTGGTCTTTCCAAGAAGAAAGTGAGAGAACTTAACCTGCGGTGTCAACCTTCAAATTCAACATAATTTGGATAAAAACAAAGTATTAAACATGCTAATAATTTCATGAAAAGCATTTAGCAACTTAAACATATTATAAAACCTTTCAAACACATAAAGAATTTAAAACCAGTCAGTAAACAAGATCTTCACTGAGATCATATCCAGATAAGTAACACAAAATCGTTTTCGAAAACTTTCTGTTACGCACCTCGGTCGAGATGTTCTTGGTTCAACCGAGGTGAAATGCCTCGTTTGGCCAGAATCTCCCCGGTCGAGGTCAAAAATTTTTTTTTTAAAACCATTTTTTTTTTTAGTTTCGACGTTTTTCTCAATCAAATAACCCGTAGGTATGCATGTAATATCAGATAATCATATAAATGCAGAAGTGAAGCATAAATAAAATATCCGATAAATATATCATACATCAAAAGTAGTCGAATAACATCAAGTAGTCATAATCAATACAAACACCCCATACTTGGGACACACTGTCCCAGTGGGTCAAATAAAAGTCTAGAAAATGAGAGAACTCATCGGATAAATAGCTGAACTGCATAAAAGAAAATAAAGAAAATCCTGCAGCTCCTCAGTAATCCTGATCCGGCGGTGGTGGTGGCACGTACGGATACTGTGTCGGGTCGAACGGATAACCCATGACACGCTCGAACTGCAGCTGGGCCATGACGTGCTGATAGTGCTGCCGCTCCTGCATCTCGCGGATATCCAGCGATAATGCAGCATACGAGTCAATAACCTGATCCGTCAGGTCATCGATCCGTCGATGGGCAGCTCGATCCCTCACTCCACGCCTCCTGCGTCTAGCAGGTCTGATTGGAGAAGTCTCAGCTGGTGCAGGCTCCGTCTCCTCCTCATCATCCAAATTGATGATCGGTGGCGCGCTCATCCCTGCAGTATCCGTCCCTGTATCCATCGGGACTCCACCATCTCTCTCGTCCACTGTCTCCTCGTCGTCGTCATCCTCCTCCTCCTCAGCCGGGGCAGCTGCTGCCTCTCTATGATCCTCCATCAATGTAGCCCAAGCTGTCTGCCAGTAATGAGGATCGAAAACTGTGAACTGAGCAGACCAGCAGATCCCCTGTGGTGCAGTCCGCTCCCAAGGCATAGCGACGTATGGAGTGGTCAAACCACGGGGAACCAGAATCCTCCGTGTGATCATCTCCTGTAATCCCAGCGGCTTCGGAGACGCCGCCATCGTGCAAACACTAAGGTCCATCCCGTGATAAGTGGCAATGTGGGTGACTAGACCTCCGCAGCAAATGTCTCCCTTTCGCCTTGGCCTTGATCTTGTGCAGGTCCTCTGCCAAGAGCAAGCCAAAGTTTGGGAAACCTCCTATAACCATGCATTAGAGGCTGAAGAGCTCGCCTTGTCGGATCTTCTGGGGCGTCTCAGTACGCGCCAGAAGTGTCTCGCTAAATATCCTGTGGGCTAGTCTGAAAGCTGGGTGGAAGATGACCTTCTCCCTGGAATCTCTAGGGCGCCATCTGTCTACATGCTCAGTAATATGGGCAATCTGCCCCCAGAATTCCCTAGCTACGGATCGGGAGGGGAAATTAGTGGCGGTGGGCTCAGAAAAGCCGAAAATCTCTCTCCATATCTCTAAAGGAACTATGAAGTTCCGGTTCATCAACCGGTACTTCACAGACTGGTCTGTGGGAAGGTAGGACAAGGAGCTAACAAACTCTAAGGTCGGCTCCAAATAAGCTGGGGGTCGGATCTCAGTAAACTGATCCAGCCCCACAGTAGCAATCATCCTCCTAAGGTCAGCATCTAACCCTAGGCAATCAAAAGCCGACACGTCCAGAAATCGAGGTGCGATAACTGGACGGCTAGCTATGCGCTCATAGTCTACCCGGCATCTCTCGTGGATAACCGGGCGGTAAGGACGGGAAGAAGAGGAAGAAGGGGAGGGTGAAGATCCGTCTCTCAGGGCTAGGCGATGATCGGAACTCATTTTCACTCAACACTGTCCGTACCACCTCGGTCGCTGACAAGCCTCAAGAATCACCTCGGTCGAGATGCAGCTCGACCGGACCGAGGCGCAACAGTTACGATTCCAATTCTCAGAAATTCAGTTCTTTTCCCCCCAAAATCACTACAATTGCTTCCTAAGGGGTACTTAAATCCTTTCTCAGCAGAATCAAGGGCAACCAAAGCCCAAATTGAAGCGAATGAACGAGTTAGGGTTTCGACTTGTTTTACCTCGTTTCGGTCGATTCGTTCGATTTTCTTGCATATCTGTTGTTGCAATCGGTTCCTATACCCTTCAATCACAGTTTAGAAGCAGAAATCTTCGA
The DNA here is from genome assembly GCA_033239125.1 of Fagopyrum homotropicum. NCBI lineage: Eukaryota > Viridiplantae > Streptophyta > Magnoliopsida > Caryophyllales > Polygonaceae > Fagopyrum > Fagopyrum homotropicum. The sequence goes on from BSWB01000007.1 coordinate 74,499,051, forward strand.
AAACGAGCAAGATCTGAGAGAGAGCGAAGTGGACTGTCGCCGCGGTCGAGGTGGGGAAGATAAAAAGGTAAAAATAAATTTTTTTTCCCAATTTATACCGTTCCTGGATCTGCTGTCACCTCGGTCGAGATGGTCTCGACTGGACCGAGGTGGTACGGACCGAGGTTGTTCTGCAGAAACCCTAGTCGCCTCGGTTGCTCAAGAATCAACTCGGTCGAGATACTCTGACAGTGACCGAGATGCTTCTGTCCTCTCAAAATCTCGAGCTTCTGTCCTTCCAATTATGCTCCTTCCTTAGATATTCCCTGTTATCTGTCCAGAACGCCAAAAACAAAGCAAAGCAAAGAAAAAACAAAAACTATCTAAGCTAGACTAGAAAACGGGAAAAGAAAGCAATACCTTGGGTTGCCTCCCAAGAAGCGCTTGATTTAAGGTCGCTAGCTGGACCATGATGCGTCTCAAACGAGATGGGAGGTGCCCTCACCCCATACTTCACCTCCATCGTGGGGTGAAGTAACTAAATCCATCAAACGCTCCAACAAGTGTAAATGCTCATCGGGGAATGAATCGTCTATGGGTGGGTCGTCCGTCTCGCGGGAAGATTCCGGTAGCCGGCTGAGGTGATCCGCAACTGAGTTCTCGGATCCCTTCTTATCGCGGATCTCTAGGTCAAACTCTTGAAGCAGGAGAATCCATCGAATAAGGCGCGGCTTGGCATCTTTCTTAGCCAACAAGTAACGAATGGCTGCATGGTCGGTGTAGACAATGACTTTCGCCCCCACTAGATAGGAACGAAACTTCTCGAAAGCATATACAACCGCCAATAACTCCTTCTCGGTGGTAGCGTAGTTGCGTTGTGCTTCATCTAGCGTCTTGCTAGCATAATAAATGGCGGTGGTCCGCCCATCCTTCTTCTGTCCAAGCACCGCTCCTACGGCTACATCACTAGCGTCACACATGACCTCAAAGGGCAAGGTCCAATCAGGAGGTTGGATAATAGGAGCGGAGGTCAACGCTTCCTTAATCCTGTAAAAAGCATCAAGACATTCCTGCGAAAACTCAAAAACAATATCTTTATTCTAGAGGTTAGTTAGAGGTTTAGAAATCTTAGAGAAGTCTTTGATGAATCTCCTATAAAAACCTGCATGCCCGAGAAAACTCCTCACACCTTTAACAGAACAAGAAGGAGGGAGTTTCTCAATAGTCTCGATCTTAGCCCGATCGACCTCAATACCTCGATTAGAAACGAGGTGTCCTAGCACAATGCCTTCATTAACCATAAAATGATACTTCTCCCAATTCAAGACGAGATTAGTGTCTTCACATCTTTTAAGCACTAGAGAAAGGTTAGATAGGCAATCATCAAAAGAGGAACCATATACAGAAAAATCGTCCATGAATACCTCCATGATCTCCTCTATGTACTCGGAAAAGATAGCCATCATGCATCGTTGGAAGGTAGCGGGTGCATTGCAGAATCCAAATGGCATCCTCCGATAGGCAAACGTCCCCCAAGGACAAGTAAAAGTGGTCTTCTCCTGATCATCCGGATGGATAGGAATCTGGAAGAATCCACTATAGCCGTCCAAGTAGCAAAAGTGTGAATGATGGGCCAATCATTCGAGCATTTGATCGATGAAGGGAAGTGGAAAATGATCCTTCATAGTCGCCGTGTTCAGCTTCCTATAATCGATGCAAACTCTCCAGCCCGTAACGGTCCTCGTTGGGATCAACTCGTTGTTCTTATTCGTCACAACGGTCATCCCTCCTTTCTTCGGAACGACATGCACCGGGCTAACCCACTTGCTGTCCGAGATAGGATAAATAATACCTGCATCCAACAACTTAAGAACTTCCTTCTTCACAACCTCTTTCATGATCGGATTTAACCGTCTTTGAGGTTCCCGTGAAGTCTTATGATTATCTTCCATTAGAATTCTATGCATGCAGAAAGAAGGGTTAATGCCAATAAGATCATCCGTGGTATAACCTATAGCCTTTCGATGCTTTCTCAGGACATGCATTAATTTAGACAATTCAGATTCGGTAAGGGAAGCACTTGCAATAACGGGATAAGTAGAATCCGGTCCAAGAAAGATATACCTCAAGTGACTAGGGAGTTGTTTAAGCTCCACAACTGGGGGTGCTTTCTGAGAGGGACCCTTGCTTCCTCCTTCCAGTGGAGTGGTATCAGAAACTGGACTCGATGAAGTCTCAGTTAGAATCATCTCGCCTTCGATCTCGGTCGAGGCGCAGAGGCGTTGACCGAGATGTTCTTCAGTCGCCTCGCTCAGTCCAGAAGGTGCCTCGGTCGAGGTGCTGCTACTGGGCCCGAGACTGGAGATCTTCGTCTCCTGGATTAGCTTCTCAGTTTTAGCTCCTGGATCCTCTTCCTGTGCCTTTAAGCTCCGTATATCTGCATCACAAGAAGCATCTATACCTTCTTCCATTAAACCGAAGCTAATAACTCTTTCGAGTGGATCGTTAATAAGGATAGAGCTCACCAATTCTCTTGATTCTTCTTCATCGTAAATGTTGAAGATATCATCAGTTAGTTGCTCCCCTTTCATGGGTGCAAGTAGTGCGAACTCCACCTCATCGCCATCAACGTTGAATTTCAACTTGGCGTTCTTGCAATCCACGTTGCAACCCGAAGTTGCTAGAAATGGCCTCCTGAGAATAATAGGAACAGGATAATCTGCGGGAATGTCAAGTACAACAAAATCTATGGGTAGATAGAAGTTACCTAACTTGACCGGAACGTCTTCCAAAATGCCCACGGGATGGGTAATGGAGCGATCCGCCATGTAAAGTCGAATCTTGACCGGCTTGGGCTCTCCAAGACCGATCTTCGTGCATAGCTCCAGCGGGATGATGCTCACGCTGGCTCCTAGATCACAAAGGGCTTCACAAGTGACATCCCCAACTTGAATGGGAATGCAAAATGAGCCGGGATCTCTTAACTTAGATGGCATCTTTTCCTTCATGATTCTGATAAGCTCCGAAGATTTAGATGTCATCCTAACTTCACCAACATCCTCCAGCTTCCTCTTCCTTGATAAGATTTCTTTTAAGAACTTCCCATAGGCGGGCATACCTAAAATAGCATCAAGGAAAGGAATATTAATATGTAGCTTATTCATCAAGTCAAGAAACTTACCGAAGTGCTTGTCTAGATGTGCTCTGTCTCTGGACTGAGGGAATGGAAGTGGTGGTTTGTATGCAGGAGGTGGAACATAAGTTTCTGTCGTCCCTCCTGCTTTCTGCTGCTCCGCCTCGGTTGGCATCTCGGTCGAGGTGTTCTTCGACTGGATCTGGACCGAGGTGGTCTGCGTCGAGCGAGGTACTGGATCTGCAGTTTTGAGTCCACTCCTCGTCGTTATGGCCATGCACTGGCCCTTAGGGTTAGTTTCCGTCTTTGCTGGAAGCTTCCCTGGATCTCTTGGCGCTTCAACGACTGCCTTGTCTTGCCCGACGATTGCCTTGTCATGCCCGACGATGGCCTTGTCATGCCCGACCATGGCCTTGTCATGCCCGACGATTGCCTTGTCATGCCCATTGCCCGATGATGGCCTTGTCATCCCAAACGATAGCCTTGTGATGCCCGACGATGGCCTTGTCATGCCAAACGATGGCCTTGTCATGCCCGACGATGGCCTTGTCATGCCCGACGATGGCCTTGTCATGCCCGACAAAGGGCTTGTCATGCCCGATGATGGCCTTGTCATGCCCGACGATGGCCTTGTCATGCCCGACGATGGCCTTGTCATGCCCGACGATTGCCTTGCCATGCCCGACGCTGGCCTTGCCATGTCCGAGAGTTGTCTTGTCATGCCCTTGTCATGCCCGACGATGGCCTTGCCATGCCTGAAGCTGGCCTTGTGATGCCTAACGATGGCCTTGCCATGCCCGACGATGGCCTTGACATGCCCGACGATGGCCTTGCCATGTCCGAGAGTGTCCTTGCCATGACCTTGTAATGCCCGACGATGGCCTCGCCATGCCCGACGATGGCATTGTCATGTCGGACGATGGCCTTGTCATGCCCGACGATTGCCTTGTCATGCCCGATGATGGCCTTGTCATGCTTGACGACGGCATTGTCATGCCCGACGATGGCCTTGTCATGCCCGACGCTGGCCTTGCCATGTCCGAGAGTTGTCTTGTCATGACCTTGTCATGCCCGACGCTGGTCTTGTCATGCCCGACGAAGGCGTCGCCATGTCCGAGAGTGGCATTGGCATGGCCTTGTCATGCCCGACGATGGCCTCGCCATGCTTGACGCTGGCCTTGCCATGCCCGACAATGGCCTTGGCATGCCTGACGATGGACTTTTCACGCCTGACGATGGCCTTGTCATGCCCGACGATGGCCTTGCTATGCCCGACACTGGCATTTTCATGTCCCACGATGGCCTTGCCATGCCCGAAGATGGCTTTGTCATGCCCGACGTTGGCCTTGTCATGCCCGACGATGACCTTTTCATGCCCGACGCTGGCCTTGCCATGTCCGAGAGTTGCCTTGTCTTGACCTTGTCATGCCCGACGATGGCCTTGCCATGCCCGACGCTGGCCCTGTCATGCCCCACGATGGCCTTGCCATGCCCGACGATGGCCTTGTCATGCTAGACGCTGGCATTGACATGCCCTTTTTGATGCCCTACGATGGCCTTGCCATGCCCGACGCTGGCATTATCATATCCGACGATGGCCTTGTCATGCCCGACGATGACCTTGTCATGCCCGAAGATGGCCTTGTCATGCCCGACGATGGTCTTGTCATGCCCGACGCTGGCCTTGCAATGTCCGAGAGTTGCCTTGTCATGACCTCGTCATGTCCGACGATGGCCTTGCCCTGCCCGACACTGGCCTTGTCATGCCCGACCATGGCCTTGCCATGCCCGACGCTGGCATTGCCATGCCCGACGACGGCCTCGCCATGTCCGAGAGTGGCATTGTCATGGCCTTGGCATGCCCGACGATGGCCTTTTCATGCCCGACGATGGCCTCTTCATGCCCGACGATGGCCTTTTCATTCACGACGATAACCTTGTCATGCCCGAAAATAGCCTTGCTATGCCCGACGCTAGCCTTTTCATGTCAACGATGGTCTGGCCATGCCCGAAGATGGCCTTGTCATGCCTGACGATGGCCGTGTCATGCCCGACGATGGCCATGCCATGCTTTACGATGGGCTTGCCATGTCCGAGAGTTGCCTCGTCATGGCCTTGTCATGCCCGACGATGGCCTTGTCATGCCCGACGATGGCCTTGTCATGCCCGACGATTGCCTTGCCATGCTTGACGCTGGCCTTGCCATGCCCGACAATGGCCTTGTCATGCCCGACGATGGACTTTTCATGCCTGACGATGGCCTTGTCATGGCCGACGATGGACTTGCTATGCCCGACACTGGCATTTTCATGTCCGACGATGGCCTTGCCATGCCCGATGATGGCCTTGTCATGCCCATTGCCCGACGATGGCCTTGTCATCCCCAAAAGATAGCCTTGTGATGCCCGACGATGGCCTTGTCATGCCAAACGCTGGCCTTGTCACGCCCGACGATGGCCTTGTCATGCCCGACGAAGGGCTTATCATGCCCGATGATGGCCTTGTCATGCCCGACGATGGCCTTGTGATGCCCAACGATTGCCTTGTCATGCCCGACGCTGGCCTCGCCATGCTTGACGTTGGCCTTGCCATGCCCGACAATGGCCTTGGCATGCCTGACGATGGACTTTTCACGCCTGACGATGGCCTTGTCATGCCCGACGATGGCCTTGCTATGCCCGACACTGGCATTTTCATGTCCCACGATGGCCTTGCCATGCCCGAAGATGGATTTGTTATGCCCGACGTTGGCCTTGTCATGCCCGACGATGACCTTTTCATGCCCGACGCTGGCCTTGCCATGTCCGAGAGTTGCCTTGTCTTGACCTTGTCATGCCCGACGATGGCCTTGCCATGCCCGACGCTGGCCGTGTCATGCCCCACGATGGCCTTGCCATCCCCGACGATGGCCTTGTCATGCTAGACGCTGGCATTGACATGCCCTTTTTGATGCCCTACGATGGCCTTGCCATGCCCGACGCTGGCATTATCATATCCGACGATGGCCTTGTCATGCCCGACGATGACCTTGTCATGCCCGAAGATGGCCTTGTCATGCCCGACGATGGTCTTGTCATGCCCGACGCTGGCCTTGCAATGTCCGAGAGTTGCCTTGTCATGACCTCGTCATGTCCGACGATGGCCTTGCCCTGCCCGACACTGGCCTTGTCATGCCCGACCATGGCCTTGCCATGCCCGACGCTGGCATTGCCATGCCCGACAATGGCCTCGCCATGTCCGAGAGTGGCATTGTCATGGCCTTGGCATGCCCGACGATGGCCTTTTCATGCCCGACGATGGCCTTTTCATGCCCGACGATGGCCTTTTCATTCCCGACGATAGCCTTGTCATGCCCGACAATAGCCTTGCTATGCCCGACGCTAGCCTTTTCATGTCGACGATGGTCTGGCCATGCCCGAAGATGGCCTTGTCATGCGTGACGATGGCCGTGTCATGCCCGACGATGGCCATGCCATGCTTGACGATGGGCTTGCCATGTCCGAGAGTTGCCTCGTCATGGCCTTATCATGCCCGACGATGGCCTTGTCATGCCCGACGATGGCCTTGTCATGCCCGACGATTGCCTTGCCATGCTTGACGCTGGCCTTGCCATGCCCGACAATGGCCTTGTCATGCCCGACGATGGCCTTGGCATGCCCGACGATGGACTTTTCATGCCTGACGATGGCCTTGTCATGCCCGACGATGGCCTTGCTATGCCCGACACTGGCATTTTCATGTCCGACGATGGCCTTGTCATGCCCGAAGATGGCCTTGTCATGCCCATTGCCCGACGATGGCCTTGTCATCCCAAAAGATAGCCTTGTGATGCCCGACGATGGCCTTGTCATGCCAAACGCTGGCCTTGTCACGCCCGACGATGGCCTTGTCATGCCCGACGAAGGGCTTATCATGCCCGATGATGGCCTTGTCATGCCCGACGATGGCCTTGTGATGCCCAACGATTGCCTTGTCATGCCCGACGCTGGTCTTGCCATGTACGAGAGTTGTCTTGTCATGCCCTTGTCATGCCCGACGATGGCCTTGCCATGCCTGACGCTGGCCTTGCCATGTCCGAGGGTGACCTTGCCATGACCTTGTCATTCCCGACGATGGCCTCGCCATGCCTGACGAGTGCATTGTCATGTCGGACGATGGCCTTGTCATGCCCGACAATGGCCTTGTCATGCCCGACGATGGCCTTGTCATGCCCGACGAAGGGCTTGTCATGCCTTACGATGGCCTTGTCATGCCCGACGATGGCCTTGTCATGCCCGACGATGGCCTTGTCATGCCCGACGATGGCCTTGTCATCCCGACGATTGCCTTACCATGCCCAACGATTGCCTTGCCATGCCCGACGTTGGCCTTACCATGCCCGATGATGGCCTTGTCATGCCCGACGATGGCCTTGTCATGCCCAACGATGGCCTTTTCATGCCCAACGATGGCCTTGTCTTGCCCGAAGATGGCCTTGTCAAGCCCGAGGATGGCCTTGTCAAGCCCGGCGATGGCCTTGTCCTGCCCGACGCTGGCTTTGCCATGTCCGAGAGTTGCCTTGTCATGGCCTTTCCATGTCCGAGAGTGGCATTGGCATGGCCTTGTCAAGCGTGACGATGGCCTTGCCACGCACGACGCTGGCCTTGGCATGCCCGACGATGGACTTTTCATGCCTGACGATGGCCTTGTCATGCCCGACGATGGCCTTGCTATGCCCGACACTGGCATTTTCATGTCCGACGATGGCCTTGCCATGCCCGAAGATGGCCTTGTCATGCCCATTGCCCGACGATGGCCTTGTCATCCCAAAAGATAGCCTTGTGATGCCCGACGATGGCCTTGTCATGCCAAACGCTGGCCTTGTCACGCCCGACGATGGCCTTGTCATGCCCGACGAAGGGCTTATCATGCCCGATGATGGCCTTGTCATGCCCGACGATGGCCTTGTGATGCCCAACGATTGCCTTGTCATGCCCGACGCTGGTCTTGCCATGTACGAGAGTTGTCTTGTCATGCCCTTGTCATGCCCGACGATGGCCTTGCCATGCCTGACGCTGGCCTTGCCATGTCCGAGGGTGACCTTGCCATGACCTTGTCATGCCCGACGATGGCCTCGCCATGCCTGACGAGTGCATTGTCATGTCGGACGATGGCCTTGTCATGCCCGACAATGGCCTTGTCATGCCCGACGATGGCCTTGTCATGCCCGACGAAGGGCTTGTCATGCCGGACGATGGCCTTGTCATGCCCGACGATGGCCTTGTCATGCCCGACGATGGCCTTGTCATGCCCGACGATGGCCTTGTCATCCCGACGATTGCCTTACCATGCCCAACGATTGCCTTGCCATGCCCGACGTTGGCCTTACCATGCCCGACGATGGCCTTGTCATGCCCGACGATGGCCTTGTCATGCCCAACGATGGCCTTTTCATGCCCAACGATGGCCTTGTCTTGCCCGAAGATGGCCTTGTCAAGCCCGAGGATGGCCTTGTCAAGCCCGACGATGGCCTTGTCCTGCCCGACGCTGGCTTTGCCATGTCCGAGAGTTGCCTTGTCATGTCCTTTCCATGTCCGAGAGTGGCATTGGCATGGCCTTGTCAAGCGTGACGATGGCCTTGCCACGCACGACGCTGGCCTTGTCATGCCCGATGCTTGCCTTGTCATGCCCGACGATGGCCTTGTCATGCTCGACGCTGCCATTGACATGCCCTTTTTGATGTCCCACGATGCCCTCACCATGCCCGACGCTGGCCTTGTCATGTCCGACGATGGTCTTGCTATGCCCGAAGATGGCCTTGTCATGCTTGACGATGGCATTGTCATGCCCGACGATGGCCTTGTCATGCCCGACGATGGCCTTGCCATGCTTGACGATGGGCTTGCCATGTCCGAGAGTTGCCTCGTCATGACCTTGTCATGCCCGACGATGGCCTTGTCATGCCCGACGATGGCCTTGTCATGCCCGACGATGGCCTTGTCATGCTCGACGATGGCCTTGTCATGCCCGACGATTGCCTTGCCATGCTTGACGCTGGCCTTGCCATGCCCGACAATGGCCTTGTCATGCCCGACGAGTGCCTTGGTATGCCCGACGATGGACTTTTCATGCCTGACGATGGCCTTGTCATGCCCGACGATGGCCTTGCTATGCCCGACACTGGCATTTTCATGTCCGACGCTAGCCTTGTCATGCCCAACGATTGCCTTGTCTTGCCCGACGATTGCCTTGTCATGCCCGACGATGGCCTTGTCATGCCCGACCATGGCCTTGTCATGCCCGACGATTGCCTTGTCATGCCCATTGCCCGATGATGGCCTTGTCATCCCAAATGATAGCCTTGTGATGCCCGATGAAGGGCTTGTCATACCCGATGATGGCCTTGTCATGCCCGACGATGGCCTGGTGATGCCCAACGATTGCCATGTCATGCCCGACGCTGGTCTTGCCATGTACGAGAGTTGTCTTGTCATGCCCTTGTCATGCCCGACGAAGGCCTTGCCATGCCTGACGCTGGCCTTGCCATGTCCGAGAGTGTCCATGCCATGACCTTGTCATGCCCGACGATGGCCTCGCCATGCCCGACGCTGGCCTTGTCATGCCCGACGAAGGCGTCGCCATGTCCGAGAGTCGCATTGGCATGGCCTTGTCATGCCCGACGATGGCCTCGCCATGCTTGACGTTGGCCTTGCCATGCCCGACAATGGCCTTGGCATGCCTGACGATGGACTTTTCACGCCTGACGATGGCCTTGTCATGCCCGACGATGGCCTTGCTATGCCCGACACTGGCATTTTCATGTCCCACGATGGCCTTGCCATGCCCGAAGATGGCTTTGTTATGCCCGACGTTGGCCTTGTCATGCCCGACGATGACCTTTTCATGCCCGACGCTGGCCTTGCCATGTCCGAGAGTTGCCTTGTCTTGACCTTGTCATGCCCGACGATGGCCTTGCCATGCCCGACGCTGGCCGTGTCATGCCCCACGATGGCCTTGCCATCCCCGACGATGGCCTTGTCATGCTAGACGCTGGCATTGACATGCCCTTTTTGATGCCCTACGATGGCCTTGCCATGCCCGACGCTGGCATTATCATATCCGACGATGGCCTTGTCATGCCCGACGATGACCTTGTCATGCCCGAAGATGGCCTTGTCATGCCCGACGATGGTCTTGTCATGCCCGACGCTGGCCTTGCAATGTCCGAGAGTTGCCTTGTCATGACCTCGTCATGTCCGACGATGGCCTTGCCCTGCCCGACACTGGCCTTGTCATGCCCAACCATGGCCTTGCCATGCCCGACGCTGGCATTGCCATGCCCGACGATGGCCTCGCCATGTCCGAGAGTGGCATTGTCATGGCCTTGGCATGCCCGACGATGGCCTTTTCATGCCCGACGATGGCCTTTTCATGCCCGACGATGGCCTTTTCATGCCCGACGATGGCCTTTTCATGCCCGACGATGGCCTTTTCATTCCCGACGATAGCCTTGTCATGCCCGACAATAGCCTTGCTATGCCCGACGCTAGCCTTTTCATGTCGACGATGGTCTGGCCATGCCCGAAGATGGCCTTGTCATGCGTAACGATGGCCGTGTCATGCCCGACGATGGCCATGCCATGCTTGACGATGGGCTTGCCATGTCCGAGAGTTGCCTCGTCATGGCCTTATCATGCCCGACGATGGCCTTGTCATGCCCGACGATGGCCTTGTCATGCCCGACGATTGCCTTGCCATGCTTGACGCTGGCCTTGCCATGCCCGACAATGGCCTTGTCATGCCCGACGATGGCCTTGGCATGCCCGACGATGGACTTTTCATGCCTGACGATGGCCTTGTCATGCCCGACGATGGCCTTGCTATGCCCGACACTGGCATTTTCATGTCCGACGATGGCCTTGCCATGCCCGAAGATGGCCTTGTCATGCCCATTGCCCGACGATGGCCTTGTCATCCCAAAAGATAGCCTTGTGATGCCCGACGATGGCCTTGTCATGCCAAACGCTGGCCTTGTCACGCCCGACGATGGCCTTGTCATGCCCGACGAAGGGCTTATCATGCCCGATGATGGCCTTGTCATGCCCGACGATGGCCTTGTGATGCCCAACGATTGCCTTGTCATGCCCGACGCTGGTCTTGCCATGTACGAGAGTTGTCTTGTCATGCCCTTGTCATGCCCGACGATGGCCTTGCCATGCCTGACGCTGGCCTTGCCATGTCCGAGGGTGTCCTTGCCATGACCTTGTCATGCCCGACGATGGCCTCGCCATGCCTGACGATGGCATTGTCATGTCGGACGATTGCCTTGTCATGCCCGACAATGGCCTTGTCATGCCCGACGATGGCCTTGTCATGCCCGACGAAGGGCTTGTCATGCCTGACGATGGCCTTGTCATGCCCGACGATGGCCTTGTCATGCCCGACGATGGCCTTGTCATGCCCGACGATGGCCTTGTCATCCCGACGATTGCCTTACCATGCCCAACGATTGCCTTGCCATGCCCGACGTTGGCCTTACCATGCCCGATGATGGCCTTGTCATGCCCGACGATGGCCTTGTCATGCCCAACGATGGCCTTTTCATGCCCAACGATGGCCTTGTCTTGCCCGAAGATGGCCTTGTCAAGCCCGAGGATGGCCTTGTCAAGCCCGACGATGGCCTTGTCCTGCCCGACGCTGGCTTTGCCATGTCCGAGAGTTGCCTTGTCATGGCCTTTCCATGTCCGAGAGTGGCATTGGCATGGCCTTGTCAAGCGTGACGATGGCCTTGCCACGCACGACGCTGGCCTTGTCATGCCCGACGCTTGCCTTGTCATGCCCGACGATGGCCTTGTCATGCTCGACGCTGCCATTGACATGCCCTTTTTGATGTCCCACGATGCCCTCACCATGTCCGACGCTGGCCTTGTCATGTCCGACGATGGTCTTGCTATGCCCGAAGATGGCCTTGTCATGCTTGACGATGGCATTGTCATGCCCGACGATGGCCTTGTCATGCCCGACGATGGCCTTGCCATGCTTGACGATGGGCTTGCCATGTCCGAGAGTTGCCTCGTCATGACCTTGTCATGCCCGACGATGGCCTTGTCATGCTTGACGATGGCCTTGTCATGCCCGACGATTGCCTTGCCATGCTTGACGCTGGCCTTGCCATGCCCGACAATGGCCTTGTCATGCCCGACGAGTGCCTTGGTATGACCGACGATGGACTTTTCATGCCTGACGATGGCCTTGTCATGCCCGACGATGGCCTTGCTATGCCCGACACTGGCATTTTCATGTCCGACGCTAGCCTTGTCATGCCCAACGATTGCCTTGTCTTGCCCGACGATTGCCTTGTCATGCCCGACGATGGCCTTGTCATGCCCGACCATGGCCTTGTCATGCCCGACGATTGCCTTGTCATGCCGATTGCCCGATGATGGCCTTGTCATCCCAAATGATAGCCTTGTGATGCCCGATGAAGGGCTTGTCATACCCGATGATGGCCTTGTCATGCCCGACGATGGCCTTGTGATGCCCAACGATTGCCTTGTCATGCCCGACGCTGGTCTTGCCATGTACGAGAGTTGTCTTGTCATGCCCTTGTCATGCCCGACGAAGGCCTTGCCATGCCTGACGCTGGCCTTGCCATGTCCGAGAGTGTCCTTGCCATGACCTTGTCATGCCCGACGATGGCCTCGCCATGCCCGACGCTGGCCTTGTCATGCCCGACGAAGGCGTCGCCATGTCCGAGAGTGGCATTGGCATGGCCTTGTCATGCCCGACGATGGCCTCGCCATGCTTGACGCTGGCCTTGCCATGCCCGACAATGGCCTTGGCATGCCTGACGATGGACTTTTCACGCCTGACGATGGCCTTGTCATGCCCGACGATGGCTTTGCTATGCCCGACGCTGGCATTTTCATGTCCCACGATGGCCTTGCCATGCCCGAAGATGGCTTTGTCATGCCCGACGTTGGCCTTGTCATGCCCGACGATGACCTTTTCATGCCCGACGCTGGCCTTGCCATGTCCGAGAGTTGCCTTGTCTTGACCTTGTCATGCCCGACGATGGCCTTGCCATGCCCGACGCTGGCCCTGTCATGCCCCACGATGGCCTTGCCATGCCCGACGATGGCCTTGTCATGCTAGACGCTGGCATTGACATGCCCTTTTTGATGCCCTACGATGGCCTTGCCATGCCCGACGCTGGCATTATCATATCCGACGATGGCCTTGTCATGCCCGACGATGACCTTGTCATGCCCGAAGATGGCCTTGTCATGCCCGACGATGGTCTTGTCATGCCCGACGCTGGCCTTGCAATGTCCGAGAGTTGCCTTGTCATGACCTCGTCATGTCCGACGATGGCCTTGCCCTGCCCGACACTGGCCTTATCATGCCCGACCATGGCCTTGCCATGCCCGACGCTGGCATTGCCATGCCCGACGATGGCCTCGCCATGTCCGAGAGTGGCATTGTCATGGCCTTGGCATGCCCGACGATGGCCTTTTCATGCCCGACGATGGCCTTTTCATGCCCGACGATGGCCTTTTCATGCCCGACGATGGCCTTTTCATGCCCGACGATGGCCTTTTCATTCCCGACGATAGCCTTGTCATGCCCGACAATAGCCTTGCTATGCCCGACGCTAGCCTTTTCATGTCGACGATGGTCTGGCCATGCCCGAAGATGGCCTTGTCATTCCTGACGATGGCCGTGTCATGCCCGACGATGGCCATGCCATGCTTGACGATGGGCTTGCCATGTCCGAGAGTTGCCTCGTCATGGCCTTATCATGCCCGACGATGGCCTTGTCATGCCCGACGATGACCTTGTCATGCCCGAAGATGGCCTTGTCATGCCCGACGATGGTCTTGTCATGCCCGACGCTGGCCTTGCAATGTCCGAGAGTTGCCTTGTCATGACCTCGTCATGTCCGACGATGGCCTTGCCCTGCCCGACACTGGCCTTGTCATGCCCGACCATGGCCTTGCCATGCCCGACGCTGGCATTGCCATGCCCGACGATGGCCTCGCCATGTCCGAGAGTGGCATTGTCATGGCCTTGGCATGCCCGACGATGGCATTTTCATGCCCGACGATGGCCTTTTCATGCCCGACGATGGCCTTTTCATGCCCGACGATGGCCTTTTCATTCCCGACGATAGCCTTGTCATGCCCGACAATAGCCTTGCTATGCCCGACGCTAGCCTTTTCATGTCGACGATGGTCTGGCCATGCCCGAAGATGGCCTTGTCATGCCTGACGATGGCCGTGTCATGCCCGACGATGGCCATGCCATGCTTGACGATGGGCTTGCCATGTCCGAGAGTTGCCTCGTCATGGCCTTATCATGCCCGACGATGGCCTTGTCATGCCCGACGATGACCTTGTCATGCCCGAAGATGGCCTTGTCATGCCCGACGATGGTCTTGTCATGCCCGACGCTGGCCTTGCAATGTCCGAGAGTTGCCTTCTCATGACCTCGTCATGTCCGACGATGGCCTTGCCCTGCCCGACACTGGCCTTGTCATGCCCGACCATGGCCTTGCCATGCCCGACGCTGTCATTGCCATGCCCGACGATGGCCTCGCCATGTCCGAGAGTGGCATTGTCCTGGCCTTGGCATGCCCGACGATGGCCTTTTCATGCCCGACGATGGCCTTTTCATGCCCGACGATGGCCTTTTCATCCCCGACGATGGCCTTTTCATGCCCGACGATGGCCTTTTCATTCCCGACGATAGCCTTGTCATGCCCGACAATAGCCTTGCTATGCCCGACGCTAGCCTTTTCATGTCGACGATGGTCTGGCCATGCCCGAAGATGGCCTTGTCATGCCTGACGATGGCCGTGTCATGCCCGACGATGGCCATGCCATGCTTGACGATGGGCTTGCCATGTCCGAGAGTTGCCTCGTCATGGCCTTATTATGCCCGACGATGGCCTTGTCATGCCCGACGATGGCCTTGTCATGCCCGACGATTGCCTTGCCATGCTTGACGCTGGCCTTGCCATGCCCGACAATGGCCTTGTCATGCCCGACGATGGCCTTGGCATGCGCGACGATGGACTTTTCATGCCTGACGATGGCCTTGTCATGCCCGACGATGGCCTTGCTATGCCCGACACTGCCATTTTCATGTCCGACGATGGCCTTGCCATGCCCGAAGATGGCCTTGTCATGCCCATTGCCCGACGATGGCCTTGTCATCCCAAAAGATAGCCTTGTGATGCCCGACGATGATCTTGTCATGCCAAACGCTGGCCTTGTCACGCCCGACGATGGCCTTGTCATGCCCGACGAAGGGCTTATCATGCCCGATGATGGCCTTGTCATGCCCGACGATGGCCTTGTGATGCCCAACGATTGCCTTGTTATGCCCGACGCTGGTCTTGCCATGTACGAGAGTTGTCTTGTCATGCCCTTGTCATGCCCGACGATGGCCTTGCCATGCCTGACGCTGGCCTTGCCATGTCCGAGGGTGTCCTTGCCATGACCTTGTCATGCCCGACGATGGCCTCGCCATGCCTGACGATGGCATTGTCATGTCGGACGATGGCCTTGTCATGCCCGACAATGGCCTTGTCATGCCCGACGATGGCCTTGTCATGCCCGACGAAGGGCTTGTCATGCCTGACGATGGCCTTGTCATGCCCGACGATGGCCTTGTCATGCCCGACGATGGCCTTGTCATGCCCGACGATGACCTTGTCATCCCGACGATTGCCTTACCATGCCCAACGATTGCCTTGCCATGCCCGACGTTGGCCTTACCATGCCCGATGATGGCCTTGTCATGCCCGACGATGGCCTTGTCATGCCCAACGATGGCCTTTTCATGCCCAACGATGGCCTTGTCTTGCCCGAAGATGGCCTTGTCAAGCCCGAGGATGGCCTTGTCAAGCCCGACGATGGCCTTGTCCTGCCCGACGCTGGCCTTGCCATGTCCGAGAGTTGCCTTGTCATGGCCTTTCCATGTCCGAGAGTGGCATTGGCATGGCCTTGTCAAGCGTGACGATGGCCTTGCCACGCACGACGCTGGCCTTGTCATGCCCGACGCTTGCCTTATCATGCCCGACGATGGCCTTGTCATGCTCGACGCTGCCATTGACATGCCCTTTTTGATGTCCCACGATGCCCTCACCATGCCCGACGCTGGCCTTGTCATGTCCGACGATGGTCTTGCTATGCCCGAAGATGGCCATGTCATGCTTGACGATGGCATTGTCATGCCCGACGATGGCCTTGTCATGCCCGACGATGGCCTTGCCATGCTTGACGATGGGCTTGCCATGTCCGAGAGTTGCCTCGTCATGACCTTGTCATGCCCGACGATGGCCTTGTCATGCCCGACGATGGCCTTGTCATGCTCGACGATGGCCTTGTCATGCCCGACGATTGCCTTGCCATGCTTGACGCTGGCCTTGCCATGCCCGACAATGGCCTTGTCATGCCCGACGAGTGCCTTGGTATGCCCGACGATGGACTTTTCATGCCTGACGATGGCCTTGTCATGCCCGACGATGGCCTCGCCATGTCCGAGAGTGGCATTGTCATGGCCTTGGCATGCCCGACGATGGCATTTTCATGCCCGACGATGGCCTTTTCATGCCCGACGATGGCCTTTTCATGCCCGACGATGGCCTTTTCATTCCCGACGATAGCCTTGTCATGCCCGACAATAGCCTTGCTATGCCCGACGCTAGCCTTTTCATGTCGACGATGGTCTGGCCATGCCCGAAGATGGCCTTGTCATGCCTGACGATGGCCGTGTCATGCCCGACGATGGCCATGCCATGCTTGACGATGGGCTTGCCATGTCCGAGAGTTGCCTCGTCATGGCCTTATCATGCCCGACGATGGCCTTGTCATGCCCGACGATGACCTTGTCATGCCCGAAGATGGCCTTGTCATGCCCGACGATGGTCTTGTCATGCCCGACGCTGGCCTTGCAATGTCCGAGAGTTGCCTTCTCATGACCTCGTCATGTCCGACGATGGCCTTGCCCTGCCCGACACTGGCCTTGTCATGCCCGACCATGGCCTTGCCATGCCCGACGCTGTCATTGCCATGCCCGACGATGGCCTCGCCATGTCCGAGAGTGGCATTGTCCTGGCCTTGGCATGCCCGACGATGGCCTTTTCATGCCCGACGATGGCCTTTTCATGCCCGACGATGGCCTTTTCATCCCCGACGATGGCCTTTTCATGCCCGACGATGGCCTTTTCATTCCCGACGATAGCCTTGTCATGCCCGACAATAGCCTTGCTATGCCCGACGCTAGCCTTTTCATGTCGACGATGGTCTGGCCATGCCCGAAGATGGCCTTGTCATGCCTGACGATGGCCGTGTCATGCCCGACGATGGCCATGCCATGCTTGACGATGGGCTTGCCATGTCCGAGAGTTGCCTCGTCATGGCCTTATTATGCCCGACGATGGCCTTGTCATGCCCGACGATGGCCTTGTCATGCCCGACGATTGCCTTGCCATGCTTGACGCTGGCCTTGCCATGCCCGACAATGGCCTTGTCATGCCCGACGATGGCCTTGGCATGCGCGACGATGGACTTTTCATGCCTGACGATGGCCTTGTCATGCCCGACGATGGCCTTGCTATGCCCGACACTGCCATTTTCATGTCCGACGATGGCCTTGCCATGCCCGAAGATGGCCTTGTCATGCCCATTGCCCGACGATGGCCTTGTCATCCCAAAAGATAGCCTTGTGATGCCCGACGATGATCTTGTCATGCCAAACGCTGGCCTTGTCACGCCCGACGATGGCCTTGTCATGCCCGACGAAGGGCTTATCATGCCCGATGATGGCCTTGTCATGCCCGACGATGGCCTTGTGATGCCCAACGATTGCCTTGTTATGCCCGACGCTGGTCTTGCCATGTACGAGAGTTGTCTTGTCATGCCCTTGTCATGCCCGACGATGGCCTTGCCATGCCTGACGCTGGCCTTGCCATGTCCGAGGGTGTCCTTGCCATGACCTTGTCATGCCCGACGATGGCCTCGCCATGCCTGACGATGGCATTGTCATGTCGGACGATGGCCTTGTCATGCCCGACAATGGCCTTGTCATGCCCGACGATGGCCTTGTCATGCCCGACGAAGGGCTTGTCATGCCTGACGATGGCCTTGTCATGCCCGACGATGGCCTTGTCATGCCCGACGATGGCCTTGTCATGCCCGACGATGACCTTGTCATCCCGACGATTGCCTTACCATGCCCAACGATTGCCTTGCCATGCCCGACGTTGGCCTTACCATGCCCGATGATGGCCTTGTCATGCCCGACGATGGCCTTGTCATGCCCAACGATGGCCTTTTCATGCCCAACGATGGCCTTGTCTTGCCCGAAGATGGCCTTGTCAAGCCCGAGGATGGCCTTGTCAAGCCCGACGATGGCCTTGTCCTGCCCGACGCTGGCCTTGCCATGTCCGAGAGTTGCCTTGTCATGGCCTTTCCATGTCCGAGAGTGGCATTGGCATGGCCTTGTCAAGCGTGACGATGGCCTTGCCACGCACGACGCTGGCCTTGTCATGCCCGACGCTTGCCTTATCATGCCCGACGATGGCCTTGTCATGCTCGACGCTGCCATTGACATGCCCTTTTTGATGTCCCACGATGCCCTCACCATGCCCGACGCTGGCCTTGTCATGTCCGACGATGGTCTTGCTATGCCCGAAGATGGCCATGTCATGCTTGACGATGGCATTGTCATGCCCGACGATGGCCTTGTCATGCCCGACGATGGCCTTGCCATGCTTGACGATGGGCTTGCCATGTCCGAGAGTTGCCTCGTCATGACCTTGTCATGCCCGACGATGGCCTTGTCATGCCCGACGATGGCCTTGTCATGCTCGACGATGGCCTTGTCATGCCCGACGATTGCCTTGCCATGCTTGACGCTGGCCTTGCCATGCCCGACAATGGCCTTGTCATGCCCGACGAGTGCCTTGGTATGCCCGACGATGGACTTTTCATGCCTGACGATGGCCTTGTCATGCCCGACGATGGCCTTGCTATGCCCGACACTGGCATTTTCATGTCCGACGCTAGCCTTGTCATGCCCAACGATTGCCTTGTCTTGCCCGACGATTGCCTTGTCATGCCCGACGATGGCCTTGTCATGCCCGACCATGGCCTTGTCATGCCCGACGATTGCCTTGTCATGCCCATTGCCCGATGATGGCCTTGTCATCCCAAATGATAGCCTTGTGATGCCCGATGAAGGGCTTGTCATACCCGATGATGGCCTTGTCATGCCCGACGATGGCCTTGTGATGCCCAACGATTGCCTTGTCATGCCCGACGCTGGTCTTGCCATGTACGAGAGTTGTCTTGTCATGCCCTTGTCATGCCCGACGAAGGCCTTGCCATGCCTGACGCTGGTCTTGCCATGTCCGAGAGTGTCCTTGCCATGACCTTGTCATGCCCGACGATGGCCTCGCCATGCCCGACGCTGGCCTTGTCATTCCCGACGAAGGCGTCGCCATGTCCGAGAGTGGCATTGGCATGGCCTTGTCATGCCCGACGATGGCCTCGCCATGCTTGACGCTGGCCTTGCCATGCCCGACAATGGCCTTGGCATGCCTGACGATGGACTTTTCACGCCTGACGATGGCCTTGTCATGCCCGACGATGGCCTTGCTATGCCCGACACTGGCATTTTCATGTCCCACGATGGCCTTGCCATGCCCGAAGATGGCTTTGTCATGCCCGACGTTGGCCTTGTCATGCCCGACGATGACCTTTTCATGCCCGACGCTGGCCTTGCCATGTCCGAGAGTTGCCTTGTCTTGACCTTGTCATGCCCGACGATGGCCTTGCCATGACCGACGCTGGCCCTGTCATGCCCCACGATGGCCTTGCCATGCCCCACGATGGCCTTGTCATGCTAGACGCTGGCATTGACATGCCCTTTTTGATGCCCTACGATGGCCTTGCTATGCCCGACGCTGGCATTATCATATCCGACGATGGCCTTGTCATGCCCGACGATGACCTTGTCATGCCCGAAGATGGCCTTGTCATGCCCGACGATGGTCTTGTCATGCCCGACGCTGGCCTTGCAATGTCCGAGAGTTGCCTTGTCATGACCTCGTCATGTCCGACGATGGCCTTGCCCTGCCCGACACTGGCCTTGTCATGCCCGACCATGGCCTTGCCATGTCCGACGCTGGCATTGCCATGCCCGACGATGGCCTCGCCATGTCCGAGAGTGGCATTGTCATGGCCTTGGCATGCCCGACGATGGCCTTTTCATGCCCGACGATGGCCTTTTCATGCCCGACGATGGCCTTTTCATGCCCGACGATGGCCTTTTCATGCCCGACGATGGCCTTTTCATTCCCGACGATAGCCTTGTCATGCCCGACAATAGCCTTGCTATGCCCGACGCTAGCCTTTTCATGTCGACGATGGTCTGGCCATGCCCGAAGATGGCCTTGTCATGCCTGACGATGGCCGTGTCATGCCCGACGATGGCCATGCCATGCTTGACGATGGGCTTGCCATGTCCGAGAGTTGCCTCGTCATGGCCTTATCATGCCCGACGATGGCCTTGTCATGCCCGACGATGGCCTTGTCATGCCCGACGATTGCCTTGCCATGCTTGACGCTGGCCTTGCCATGCCCGACAATGGCCTTGTCATGCCCGACGATGGCCTTGGCATGCCCGACGATGGACTTTTCATGCCTGACGATGGCCTTGTCATGCCCGACGATGGCCTTGCTATGCCCGACACTGGCATTTTCATGTCCGACGATGGCCTTGCCATGCCCGAAGATGGCCTTGTCATGCCCATTGCCCGACGATGGCCTTGTCATCCCAAAAGATAGCCTTGTGATGCCCGACGATGGCCTTGTCATGCCAAACGCTGGCCTTGTCACGCCCGACGATGGCCTTGTCATGCCCGACGAAGGGCTTATCATGCCCGATGATGGCCTTGTCATGCCCGACGATGGCCTTGTGATGCCCAACGATTGCCTTGTCATGCCCGACGCTGGTCTTGCCATGTACGAGAGTTGTCTTGTCATGCCCTTGTCATGCCCGACGATGGCCTTGCCATGCCTGACGCTGGCCTTGCCATGTCCGAGGGTGTCCTTGCCATGACCTTGTCATGCCCGACGATGGCCTCGCCATGCCTGACGATGGCATTGTCATGTCGGACGATGGCCTTGTCATGCCCGACAATGGCCTTGTCATGCCCGACGATGGCCTTGTCATGCCCGACGAAGGGCTTGTATTGCCTGACGATGGCCTTGTGATGCCCGACGATGGCCTTGTCATGCCCGACGATGGCCTTGTCATGCCCGACGATGGCCTTGTCATCCCGACGATTGCCTTACCATGCCCAACGATTGCCTTGCCATGCCCGACGTTGGCCTTACCATGCCCGATGATGGCCTTGTCATGCCCGACGATGGCCTTGTCATGCCCAACGATGGCCTTTTCATGCCCAACGATGGCCTTGTCTTGCCCGAAGATGGCCTTGTCAAGCCCGAGGATGGCCTTGTCAAGCCCGACGATGGCCTTGTCCTGCCCGACGCTGGCCTTGCCATGTCCGAGAGTTGCCTTGTCATGGCCTTTCCATGTCCGAGAGTGGCATTGGCATGACCTTGTCAAGCGTGACGATGGCCTTGCCACGCACGACGCTGGCCTTGTCATGCCCGACGCTTGCCTTGTCATGCCCGACGATGGCCTTGTCATGCTCGACGCTGCCATTGACATGCCCTTTTTGATGTCCCACGATGCCCTCACCATGCCCGACGCTGGCCTTGTCATGTCCGACGATGGTCTTGCTATGCCCGAAGATGGCCATGTCATGCTTGACGATGGCATTGTCATGCCCGACGATGGCCTTGTCATGCCCGACGATGGCCTTGCCATGCTTGACGATGGGCTTGCCATGTCCGAGAGTTGCCTCGTCATGACCTTGTCATGCCCGACGATGGCCTTGTCATGCCCGACGATGGCCTTGTCATGCTCGACGATGGCCTTGTCATGCCCGACGATTGCTTTGCCATGCTTGACGCTGGCCTTGCCATGCCCGACAATGGCCTTGTCATGCCCGACGAGTGCCTTGGTATGCCCGACGATGGCCTTGTCATGCCCGACGATGGCCTTGCTATGCCCGACACTGGCATTTTCATGTCCGACGCTAGCCTTGTCATGCCCAACGATTGCCTTGTCTTGCCCGACGATTGCCTTGTCATGCCCGACGATGGCCTTGTCATGCCCAACCATGGCCTTGTCATGCCCGACGATTGCCTTGTCATGCCCATTGCCCGATGATGGCCTTGTCATCCCAAATGATAGCCTTGTGATGCCCGATGAAGGGCTTGTCATACCCGATGATGGCCTTGTCATGCCCGACGATGGCCTTGTGATGCCCAACGATTGCCTTGTCATGCCCGACGCTGGTCTTGCCATGTACGAGAGTTGTCTTGTCATGCCCTTGTCATGCCCGACGAAGGCCTTGCCATGCCTGACGCTGGCCTTGCCATGTCCGAGAGTGTCCTTGCCATGACCTTGTCATGCCCGACGATGGCCTCGCCATGCCCGACGCTGGCCTTGTCATTCCCGACGAAGGCGTCGCCATGTCCGAGAGTGGCATTGGCATGGCCTTGTCATGCCCGACGATGGCCTCGCCATGCTTGACGCTGGCCTTGCCATGCCCGACAATGGCCTTGGCATGCCTGACGATGGACTTTTCACGCCTGACGATGGCCTTGTCATGCCCGACGATGGCCTTGCTATGCCCGACACTGGCATTTTCATGTCCCACGATGGCCTTGCCATGCCCGAAGATGGCTTTGTCATGCCCGACGTTGGCCTTGTCATGCCCGACGATGACCTTTTCATGCCCGACGCTGGCCTTGCCATGTCCGAGAGTTGCCTTGTCTTGACCTTGTCATGCCCGACGATGGCCTTGCCATGACCGACGCTGGCCCTGTCATGCCCCACGATGGCCTTGCCATGCCCCACGATGGCCTTGTCATGCTAGACGCTGGCATTGACATGCCCTTTTTGATGCCCTACGATGGCCTTGCTATGCCCGACGCTGGCATTATCATATCCGACGATGGCCTTGTCATGCCCGACGATGACCTTGTCATGCCCGAAGATGGCCTTGTCATGCCCGACGATGGTCTTGTCATGCCCGACGCTGGCCTTGCAATGTCAGAGAGTTGCCTTGTCATGACCTCGTCATGTCCGACGATGGCCTTGCCCTGCCCGACACTGGCCTTGTCATGCCCGACCATGGCCTTGCCATGTCCGACGCTGGCATTGCCATGCCCGACGATGGCCTCGCCATGTCCGAGAGTGGCATTGTCATGGCCTTGGCATGCCCGACGATGGCCTTTTCATGCCTGACGATGGCCTTTTCATGCCCGACGATGGCCTTTTCATGCCCGACGATGGCCTTTTCATGCCCGACGATGGCCTTTTCATTCCCGACGATAGCCTTGTCATGCCCGACAATAGCCTTGCTATGCCCGACGCTAGCCTTTTCATGTCGACGATGGTCTGGCCATGCCCGAAGATGGCCTTGTCATGCCTGACGATGGCCGTGTCATGCCCGACGATGGCCATGCCATGCTTGACGATGGGCTTGCCATGTCCGAGAGTTGCCTCGTCATGGCCTTATCATGCCCGACGATGGCCTTGTCATGCCCGACGATGGCCTTGTCATGCCCGACGATTGCCTTGCCATGCTTGACGCTGGCCTTGCCATGCCCGACAATGGCCTTGTCATGCCCGACGATGGCCTTGGCATGCCCGACGATGGACTTTTCATGCCTGACGATGGCCTTGTCATGCCCGACGATGGCCTTGCTATGCCCGACACTGGCATTTTCATGTCCGACGATGGCCTTGCCATGCCCGAAGATGGCCTTGTCATGCCCATTGCCCGACGATGGCCTTGTCATCCCAAAAGATAGCCTTGTGATGCCCGACGATGGCCTTGTCATGCCAAACGCTGGCCTTGTCACGCCCGACGATGGCCTTGTCATGCCCGACGAAGGGCTTATCATGCCCGATGATGGCCTTGTCATGCCCGACGATGGCCTTGTGATGCCCAACGATTGCCTTGTCATGCCCGACGCTGGTCTTGCCATGTACGAGAGTTGTCTTGTCATGCCCTTGTCATGCCCGACGATGGCCTTGCCATGCCTGACGCTGGCCTTGCTATGTCCGAGGGTGTCCTTGCCATGACCTTGTCATGCCCGACGATGGCCTCGCCATGCCTGACGATGGCATTGTCATGTCGGACGATGGCCTTGTCATGCCCGACAATGGCCTTGTCATGCCCGACGATGGCCTTGTCATGCCCGACGAAGGGCTTGTATTGCCTGACGATGGCCTTGTCATGCCCGACGATGGCCTTGTCATGCCCGACGATGGCCTTGTCATGCCCGACGATGGCCTTGTCATCCCGACGATTGCCTTACCATGCCCAACGATTGCCTTGCCATGCCCGACGTTGGCCTTACCATGCCCGATGATGGCCTTGTCATGCCCGACGATGGCCTTGTCATGCCCAACGATGGCCTTTTCATGCCCAACGATGGCCTTGTCTTGCCCGAAGATGGCCTTGTCAAGCCCGAGGATGGCCTTGTCAAGCCCGACGATGGCCTTGTCCTGCCCGACGCTGGCCTTGCCATGTCCGAGAGTTGCCTTGTCATGGCCTTTCCATGTCCGAGAGTGGCATTGGCATGACCTTGTCAAGCGTGACGATGGCCTTGCCACGCACGACGCTGGCCTTGTCATGCCCGACGCTTGCCTTGTCATGCCCGACGATGGCCTTGTCATGCTCGACGCTGCCATTGACATGCCCTTTTTGATGTCCCACGATGCCCTCACCATGCCCGACGCTGGCCTTGTCATGTCCGACGATGGTCTTGCTATGCCCGAAGATGGCCATGTCATGCTTGACGATGGCATTGTCATGCCCGACGATGGCCTTGTCATGCCCGACGATGGCCTTGCCATGCTTGACGATGGGCTTGCCATGTCCGAGAGTTGCCTCGTCATGACCTTGTCATGCCCGACGATGGCCTTGTCATGCCCGACGATGGCCTTGTCATGCTCGACGATGGCCTTGTCATGCCCGACGATTGCCTTGCCATGCTTGACGCTGGCCTTGCCATGCCCGACAATGGCCTTGTCATGCCCGACGAGTGCCTTGGTATGCCCGACGATGGACTTTTCATGCCTGACGATGGCCTTGTCATGCCCGACGATGGCCTTGCTATGCCCGACACTGGCATTTTCATGTCCGACGCTAGCCTTGTCACGCCCAACGATTGCCTTGTCTTGCCCGACGATTGCCTTGTCATGCCCGACGATGGCCTTGTCATGCCCAACCATGGCCTTGTCATGCCCGACGATTGCCTTGTCATGCCCATTGCCCGATGATGGCCTTGTCATCCCAAATGATAGCCTTGTGATGCCCGATGAAGGGCTTGTCATACCCGATGATGGCCTTGTCATGCCCGACGATGGCCTTGTGATGCCCAACGATTGCCTTGTCATGCCCGACGCTGGTCTTGCCATGTACGAGAGTTGTCTTGTCATGCCCTTGTCATGCCCGACGAAGGCCTTGCCATGCCTGACGCTGGCCTTGCCATGTCCGAGAGTGTCCTTGCCATGACCTTGTCATGCCCGACGATGGCCTCGCCATGCCCGACGCTGGCCTTGTCATTCCCGACGAAGGCGTCGCCATGTCCGAGAGTGGCATTGGCATGGCCTTGTCATGCCCGACGATGGCCTCGCCATGCTTGACGCTGGCCTTGCCATGCCCGACAATGGCCTTGGCATGCCTGACGATGGACTTTTCACGCCTGACGATGGCCTTGTCATGCCCGACGATGGCCTTGCTATGCCCGACACTGGCATTTTCATGTCCCACGATGGCCTTGCCATGCCCGAAGATGGCTTTGTCATGCCCGACGTTGGCCTTGTCATGCCCGACGATGACCTTTTCATGCCCGACGCTGGCCTTGCCATGTCCGAGAGTTGCCTTGTCTTGACCTTGTCATGCCCGACGATGGCCTTGCCATGCCCGACGCTGGCCCTGTCATGCCCCACGATGGCCTTGCCATGCCCGACGATGGCCTTGTCATGCTAGACGCTGGCATTGACATGCCCTTTTTGATGCCCTACGATGGCCTTGCCATGCCCGACGCTGGCATTATCATATCCGACGATGGCCTTGTCATGCCCGACGATGACCTTGTCATGCCCGAAGATGGCCTTGTCATGCCCGACGATGGTCTTGTCATGCCCGACGCTGGCCTTGCAATGTCCGAGAGTTGCCTTGTCATGACCTCGTCATGTCCGACGATGGCCTTGCCCTGCCCGACACTGGCCTTGTCATGCCCGACCATGGCCTTGCCATGTCCGACGCTGGCATTGCCATGCCCGACGATGGCCTCGCCATGTCCGAGAGTGGCATTGTCATGGCCTTGGCATGCCCGACGATGGCCTTTTCATGCCCGACGATGGCCTTTTCATGCCCGACGATGGCCGTTTCATGCCCGACGATGGCCTTTTCATGCCCGACGATGGCCTTTTCATTCCCGACGATAGCCTTGTCATGCCCGACAATAGCCTTGCTATGCCCGACGCTAGCCTTTTCATGTCGACGATGGTCTGGCCATGCCCGAAGATGGCCTTGTCATGCCTGACGATGGAAGTGTCATGCCCGACGATGGCCATGCCATGCTTGACGATGGGCTTGCTATGTCCGAGAGTTGCCTCGTCATGGCCTTGTCATGCCCGACGATGGCCTTGTCATGCCCGACGATGGCCTTGTCATGCCCGATGATTGCCTTGCCATGCTTGACGCTGGCCTTGCCATGCCCGACAATGGCCTTGTCATGCCCGACGATGGCCTTGGCATGCCCGACGATGGACTTTTCATGCCTGACGATGGCCTTGTCATGCCCGACGATGGCCTTGCTATGCCCGACACTGGCATTTTCATGTCCGACGATGGCCTTGCCATGCCCGAAGATGGCCTTGTCATGCCCATTGCCCGACGATGGCCTTGTCATCCCAAAAGATAGCCTTGTGATGCCCGACGATGGCCTTGTCATGCCAAACGCTGGCCTTGTCACGCCCGACGATGGCCTTGTCATGCCCGACGAAGGGCTTATCATGCCCGATGATGGCCTTGTCATGCCCGACGATGGCCTTGTGATGCCCAACGATTGCCTTGTCATGCCCGACGCTGGTCTTGCCATGTACGAGAGTTGTCTTGTCATGACCTTGTCATGCCCGACGATGGCCTTGCCATGCCTGACGCTGGCCTTGCCATGTCCGAGGGTGTCCTTGCCATGACCTTGTCATGCCCGACGATGGCCTCGCCATGCCTGACGATGGCATTGTCATGTCGGACGATGGCCTTGTCATGCCCGACAATGGCCTTGTCATGCCCGACGATGGCCTTGTCATGCCCGACGAAGGGCTTGTCATGCCTGACGATGGCCTTGTCATGCCCGACGATGGCCTTGTCATGCCCGACGATGGCCTTGTCATGCCCGACGATGGCCATGTCATCCCGACGATTGCCTTACCATGCCCAACGATTGCCTTGCCATGCCCGACGTTGGCCTTACCATGCCCGATGATGGCCTTGTCATGCGCGACGATGGCCTTGTCATGCCCAACGATGACCTTTTCATGCCCAACGATGGCCTTGTCTTGCCCGAAGATGGCCTTGTCAAGCCCGAGGATGGCCTTGTCAAGTCCGATGATGGCCTTGTCCTGCCCGACGCTGGCTTTGCCATGTCCGAGAGTTGCCTTGTCATGGCCTTGCCATGTCCGAGAGTAGCATTGGCATGGCCTTGTCAAGCGTGACGATGGCCTTGCCATGCACGACGCTGGCCTTGTCATGCCCGACGCTTGCCTTGTCATGCCCGACGATGGCCTTGTCATGCTCGACGCTGCCATTGACATGCCCTTTTTGATGTCCCACGATGCCCTCACCATGCCCGACGCTGGCCTTGTCATGTCCGACGATGGTCTTGCTATGCCCGAAGATGGCCTTGTCATGCTTGACGATGGCATTGTCATGCCCGACGATGGCCTTGTCATGCACGACGATGGCCTTGCCATGCTTGACGATGGGCTTGCCATGTCCGAGAGTTGCCTCGTCATGACCTTGTCATGCCCGACGATGGCCTTGTCATGCTCGACGATGGCCTTGTCATGCCCGACGATTGCCTTGCCATGCTTGACGCTGGCCTTGCCATGCCCGACAATGGCCTTGTCATGCCCGACGAGTACCTTGGTATGCCCGACGATGGACTTTTCATGCCTGACGTTGGCCTTGTCATGCCCGACGATGGCCTTGCTATGCCCGACACTGGCATTTTCATGTCCGACGCTAGCCTTGTCATGCCCAACGATTGCCTTGTCTTGCCCGACGATTGCCTTGTCATGCCCGACGATGGCCTTGTCATGCCCGACCATGGCCTTGTCATGCCCGACGATTGCCTTGTCATGCCCATTGCCCGATGATGGCCTTGTCATCCCAAATGATAGCCTTGTGATGCCCGATGAAGGGCTTGTCATACCCGATGATGGCCTTGTCATGCCCGACGATGGCCTTGTGATGCCCAACGATTGCCTTGTCATGCCCGACGCTGGTCTTGCCATGTACGAGAGTAGTCTTGTCATGCCCTTGTCATGCCCGACGAAGGCCTTGCCATGCCTGACGCTGGCCTTGCCATGTCCGAGAGTGTCCTTGCCATGACCTTGTCATGCCCGACGATGGCCTCGCCATGCCTGACGATGGCATTGTCATGTCAGACGATGGCCTTGTCATGCCCGACAATTGCCTTGTCATGCCCGACGATGGCCTTGTCATGCCCGACGAAGGGCTTGTCATGCCCGACGATGGCCTTGTCATGCCCGACGATGGCCTTGTCATGCCCGACGATGGCCTTGTCATGCCCGACGATGGCCTTACCATGCCCAACGATTGCCTTGCCATGCCCGACGTTGGCCTTGCCATGCCCGATGATGGCCTTGTCATGCCCGACGATGGCCTTGTCATGCCCGACGATGGCCTTGTCTTGCCCGAAGATGGCCTTGTCAAGCCCGAGGATGGCCTTGTCAAGCCCGACGATGGCCTTGTCCTGCCCGACGCTGGTTTTGCCATGTCCGAGAGTTGCCTTGTCATGGCCTTGCCATGTCCGAGAGTGGCATTGGCATGGCCTTGTCAAGCGTGACGATGGCCTTGCCATGCACGACGCTGGCTTTGTCATGCCCGACGCTTGCCTTGTCATGCCCGACGATGGCCTTGTCATGCTCGACGCTGGCATTGACATGCCCTTTTTGATGTCCCACGATGCCCTCACCATGCCCGATGTAGGCCTTGTCATGTCCGACGATGGTCTTGCTATGCCCGAAGATGGCCTTGTCATGCTTGACGATGGCATTGTCATGCCCGACGATGGCCTTGTCATGCCCGACGATGGCCTTGCCATGCTTGACGATGGGCTTGGCATGTCCGAGAGTTGCCTCGTCATGACCTTGTCATGCCCGACGATGGCCTTGTCATGCCCGACGATGGCCTTGGCATGCCCGACGATGGCCTTGTCATGCCCGAGGATTGCCTTGCCATGCTTGACGGTGGCCTTGCCATGCCCGACAATGGCCTTGTCATGCCCGACGAGTGCCTTGGTATGCCCGACGATGGACTTTTCATGCCTGACGATGGCCTTGTCATGCCCGACGATGGCCTTGCTATGCCCGACACTGGCATTTTCATATCCGACGCTAGCCTTGTCATGCCCAACGATTGCCTTGTCTTGCCCGACGATTGCCTTGTCATGCCCGACGATGGCCTTGTCATGCCCGACCATGGCCTTGTCATGCCCGACGATTGCCTTGTCATGCCCAGTGCCCGATGATGGCCTTGTCATCCCAAACGATAGCCTTGTGATGCCCGACGAAGGGCTTGTCATACCCGATGATGGCCTTGTCATGCCCGACGATGGCCTTGCCATGCCTGACGCTGGCCTTGTGATGCTTAACGATGGCCTTGCCATGCCCGACGATGGCCTTGACATGCACGACGATGGCCTTGCCATGTCCGAGAGTGTCCTTGCCATGACCTTGTAATGCCCGACGATGGCCTCGCCATGCCCGACGATGGCATTGTCATGTCGGACGATGGTCTTGTCATGCCCGACGATTGCCTTGTCATGCCCGACGATGGCCTTGTCATGCTTGACGATGGCATTGTCATGCCCGACGATGGCCTTGTCATGCCCGACGCTGGCCTTTCCATGTCCGAGAGTTGTCTTGTCATGACCTTGTCATGCCCGACGATGGCCTTGCCATGCCTGACGCTGGCCTTGCCATGTCCGAGAGTGTCCTTGCCATGACCTTGTCATGCCCGACGATGGCCTCGCCATGCCTGACGATGGCATTGTCATGTCGGACGATGGCCTTGTCATGCCCGACAATGGCCTTGTCATGCCCGACGATGGCCTTGTCATGCCCGACGAAGGTCTTGTCATGCCCGACGATGGCCTTGTCATGCCCGACGATGGCCTTGTCATGCCCGACGATGGCCTTGTCATGCCTGACGATGGCCTTGTCATCCCGACGATTGCCTTACCATGCCCAACGATATCCTTGCCATGCCCGACGTTGGCCTTGCCATGCCCGATGATGGCCTTGTCATGCCCGACGATGGCCTTGTCATGCCCAACGATGGCCTTGTCTTGCCCGAAGATGGCCTTGTCAAGCCCGAGGATGGCCTTGTCAAGCCCGACGATGGCGTTGTCCTGCCCGACGCTGGCTTTGCCATGTCCGAGAGTTGCCTTGTTATGGCCTTGCCATGTCCGAGAGTGGCATTGGCATGGCCTTGTCAAGCGTGACGATGGCCTTGCCATGCACGACTCTGGCCTTGTCATGCCCGACGCTTGCCTTGTCATGCCCGACGATGGCCTTGTCATGCTCGACGCTGGAATTGACATGCCCTATTTGATGTCCCACGATGCCCTCACCATGCCCGACGCTGGCCTTGTCATGTCTGACGATGGTCTTGCTATGCCCGAAGATGGCCTTGTCATGCTTGACGATGGCATTGTCATGCCCGACGATGGCCTTGTCATGCCCGACGATGGCCTTGCCATGCTTGACGATGGGCTTGCCATGTCCGAGAGTTGCCTCGTGATGACCTTGTCATGCCCATCGATGGCCTTGTCATGCCCGACGATGGCCTTGTCATGCTTGATGATGGGCTTGCCATGTCCGAGAGTTGCCTCATCATGACCTTGTCATGCCCGACGATGGCCTTGTCATGCCCGACGATGGCCTTGTCATGCCCGACGATGGCCTTGTCATGCCCGACGATTGCCTTGCCATGCTTGACGCTGGCCTTGCCATGCCCGACAATGGCCTTGTCATGCCCGACGAGTGCCTTGGTATGCCCGACGATGGACTTTTCATGCCTGACGATGGCCTTGTCATGCCCGACGATGGCCTTGCTATGCCCGACACTGGCATTTTCATGTCCGACGCTAGCCTTGTCATGCCCAACGATTGCCTTGTCTTGCCCGACGATTGCCTTGTCATGCCCGACGATGGCCTTGTCATGCCCGACCATGGCCTTGTCATGCCCGACGATTGCCTTGTCATGCCCATTGCCCGTTGATGGCCTTCTCATCCCAAACGATAGCCTTGTGATGCCCGACGAAGGGCTTGTCATACCCGATGATGGCCTTGTCAGGCCCGACGATGGCCTTGTCATGCCCGACGATTGCCTTGCCACGCCCGACGCTGGCCTTGCCATGTCCGAGAGTTGTCTTGTCATGCCCTTGTCATGCCCGACGATGGCCTTGCCATGCCTGACGCTGGCCTTGTGATGCCTAACGATGGCCTTGCCATGCCCGACGATGGCCTTGACATGCCCGACGATGGCCTTGACATGTCCGAGAGTGTCCTTGCCATGACCTTGTAATGCCCGACGATGGCCTCGCCATGCCCGACGATGGCATTGTCATGTCGGACGATGGTCTTGTCATGCCCGACGATTGCCTTGTCATGCCCGACGATGGCCTTGTCATGCTTGACGATGGCATTGTCATGCCCGATGATGGCCTTGTCATGGCTGACGCTGGCCTTTCCATGTCCGAGAGTTGTCTTGTCATGTCCTTGTCATGCCCGACGATGGCCTTGTCATGCCCGACGATGGCCTTGTCATGCCCGACGATGGCCTTGTCATGCCCGACGATTGCCTTGCCATGCTTCACGCTGGTCTTGCCATGCCCGACAATGGCCTTGGAATGCCTGACGATGGACTTTTC
Source organism: Fagopyrum homotropicum (assembly GCA_033239125.1). Classification (NCBI taxonomy): domain Eukaryota; kingdom Viridiplantae; phylum Streptophyta; class Magnoliopsida; order Caryophyllales; family Polygonaceae; genus Fagopyrum; species Fagopyrum homotropicum. The sequence continues at coordinate 74,531,496 of BSWB01000007.1, forward strand.
ATGCCCGACAATGGCCTTGTCATGCCCGACGATGACCTTGCTATGCCCGACACTGGCATTTTCATGTCCCACGATGGCTTTGCCATGCCCGAAGATGGCTTTGTCATGCCCGACGTTGGCCTTGTCATGCCCAACGATGACCTTTTCATGCCCGACGCTGGCCTTGCCATGTCCGATAGTTGCCTTGTCTTGACCTTGTCATGCCCGACGATGGCCTTGCCATGCCCGACGCTGGCCCTGTCATGCCCCACGATGGCCTTGCCATGCCCGACAATGGCCTTGTCATGCTAGACGCTGGCATTGACATGCCCTTTTTGATGCCCGACGATGTCCTTGCCATGCCCGACGCTGGCATTATCATATCCGACGATGGCCTTGTCATGCCCGACGATGACCTTGTCTTGCCCGAAGATGGCCTTGTCATGCCCGACGATGGCCTTGTCATGCCCGACGCTGGCCTTGCCATGTCCGAGAGTTGCCTTGTCATGACCTCGTCATGTCCGACGATGGCCTTGCCCTGCCCGACACTGGCCTTATCATGCCCGACCATGGCCTTGCCATGCCCGACGCTGGCATTGCCATGCCCGACGATGGCCTCGCCATGTTCGAGAGTGGCATTGTCATGGCCTTGGCATGCCCGACGATGGCCTTTTCATGCCCGACGATGGCCTTTACATGCCCGACGATGGCCTTTTCATGCCCGACGATAGCCTTGTCATGCCCAACGATAGCCTTGCTATGCCCGATGCTAGCCTTTTCATGTCCGACGATGGTCTTGCCATGCCCGAAGATGGCCTTGTCATGCCTGACGATGGCCTTTTCATGCCCGACGATGGCCTTGCCATGCTTGACGATGGGCTTGCCATGCCCGACCCCGGCCTTTTCATGTCCAACGATGGCCATGCCATGCCCGACACTGGCCTTGCCATGTGCGAGAGTTGCCTTGTCATGCCCTTGTCATGCCCGACGATGGCCTTGTCATGCCCGACGCTGGCCTTGCCATGTCTGAGAGTTGCCTTGTCATGCCCTTGTCATGTCCGAAGATGGTCTTGCTATGCCCGAAGATGGCCTTGTCATGCTTGACGATGGCATTGTCATACCCGATGATGGCCTTGTCATGCCCGACGCTGGCCTTGTCATGCCCGACGAAGGCGTCGCCCTGTCCGAGAGTGGCATTGTCATGGCCTTGTCAAGCGTGACGATGGCCTTGACATGCACGACGATGGCCTTGACATGCCCGAGGATGGCCTTGCCCTGTCCGAGAGTTGCCTTGTCATGACCTTGTCATGCCCGACAATGGTCTCGCCATGCCCGACGATTGCTTTGTTATGTCCGAGGATGGCCTTGTCATGCCCGACGATGGCCTTGTCACGCCCGACGATGGCCTTGTCATGCCTGACGAAGGTCTTATCATGCCCGACGATGGCCTTGTCATGCCCGACAATGGCCTTGTCATGCCCGACGATGGCCTTGTCATCCCGACGATTGCCTTACCATGCCTGACGATGGCCTTGCCATGCCCGACGATGGCCTTGTCATGCCCGACGATGGCCTTGTCATGCCCGAAGATGGACTTTTCATGCCCGATGATGGGCTTGTCATGCCCGACAATGGCCTTGCTATGCCCGACCCCGGCCTTTTCATGTCCAACGATGGCCATGCCATGCCCGACGCTGGCCTTGCCATCTACGAGAGTTGCCTTGTCATGCCCTTGTCATGCCCGACGATGGCCTTGTCAAGTCCGATGATGGCCTTGTCATGCCCAACGATGGCCTTGTCTTGCCCGACGCTGGCTTTGCCATGTCCGAGAGTTGCCTTGTCATGACCTTGTCATGCCCGACGATGGTCTTGCCATGCCCGACGTTGGTCTTGTCATGCCCGACGATGGCCTTGCCATGCCCGGCGATGGCCTTGCCATGTCCAAGAGTTGCCTTGTCATGACCTTGTTATGCCCGATGATGGCCTCGTCATGCCCGACGATGGCCTTGCCATGCCCGACGCTGGCCTTGTCATGACCTACGACGGCCTCGCCATGTCCGAGAGTGGCATTGTCATGGCCTTGTCATGCCCGACGATGGTCTTGTGATGCCCGACGATGGCCTTGCCATGCCCGACACTGGCCTTGCCATGTCGGACGATGGCCTTGTCAGGCCCGACGCTAGCCTTGTCATGCCCAACGATTGCCTTGTCTTGCCCGACGATTGCCTTGTCATGCCCGACGATGGCCTTGTCATGCCCGACCATGGCCTTGTCATGCCCGACCATGGCCTTGTCATGCCCGACGATTGCCTTGTCATGCCCATTGCCCGATGATGGCCTTGTCATCCCAAACGATAGCCTTGTGATGTCCGACGATGGCCTTGTCATGCCAAACGATGGCCTTGTCATGCCCGACGATGGCCTTGTCATGCCCGACGAAGGGCTTGTCATGCCCGATGATGGCCTTGTCATGCCCGACGATGGCCTTGTCATGCCCGACGATTGCCTTGTCATGCCCGACGTTGGCTTTGCCATGTCCGAGAGTTGTCTTGTGATGCCCTTGACATGCCCGATGATGGCCTTGCCATGCTTGACGCTGGCCTTGTCATGCCTAACGATGGCCTTGCCATGCCCGACCATGGCCTTGACATGCCCGAGGATGACCTTGCCCTGTCCGAGAGTTGCCTTATCATGACCTTGTCATGCCTGACAATGGTCTCGCCATGCCCGACGAAGGTCTTATCATGCCCGACGATGGCCTTGTCATGCCCGACGATGGCCTTGTCATGCCCGACGATGGCCTTGTCATCCCGACGATTGCCTTACCATGCCCGATGATGGCCTTGCAATGCCCGACGATGGCCTTGTCATGCCCGACGATGGCCTTGTCATGCCCGACGATGGACTTTTCATGCCCGATGATGGGCTTGTCATGCCCGACGATGGCCTTGCTATGCCCGACCACGGCCTTTTCATGTCCAACGATGGCCATGCCATGCCCGACGCTGGCCTTGCCATGTGCGAGAGTTGCCTTGTCATGCCCTTGTCATGCCCGACGATGGCCTTGTCATGCCCGACGCTGGCCTTGCCATGTCCGAGAGTTGCCTTGTCATGCCCTTGTCATGTCCGAAGATGGTCTTGCTATGCCCGAAGATGGCCTTGTCATGCTTGACGATGGCATTGTCATACCCGACGATGGCCTTGTCATGCCCGACGCTGGCCTTGTCATGCCCGACGAAGGCGTCGTCATGTCCGAGAGTGGCATTGTCATGGCCTTGTCAAGCGTGACGATGGCCTTGCCATGCACAACGATGGCCTTGACATGCCCGAGGATGGCCTTGCCCTGTCCGAGAGTTGCCTTGTCATGACCTTGTCATGCCCGACAATGGTCTCGCCTTGCGCGACGATTGCTTTGTCATGTCCGACGATGGCCTTGTCATGCCCGACGATGGCCTTGTCACGCCCGACGATGGCCTTGTCATGCCCGACGAAGGTCTTATCATGCCCGACGATGGCCTTGTCACCCCGACGATGGCCTTGTCATGCCCGACGATGGCCTTGTCATCCCGACGATTGCCTTACCATGCCTGACGATGGCCTTGCCATGCCCGACGGTGGCATTGTCATGCCCGACGATGGCCTTGTCATGTCCGAAGATGGACTTTTCATGCCCGATGATGGGCTTGTCATGCCCGACGATGGCCTTGCTATGCCCGACCCCGGCCTTTTCATGTCCAACGATGGCCATGCCATGCCCGACGCTGGCCTTGCCATGTGCGAGAGTTGCCTTGTCATGCCCTTGTCATGCCCGACGATGGCTTTGTCATGCCCGACGCTGGCCTTGCCATGTCCGAGTGTTGCCTTGTCATACCCTTGTCATGTCCGAAGATGGTCTTGCTATGCCCGAAGATGGCCTTGTCATGCTTGACGATGGCATTGTCATACCCGACGATGGCCTTGTCATGCCCGACGCTGGCCTTGTCATGCCCGACGAAGGCGACACCACGTCAGAGAGTGGCATTGTCATGGCCTTGTCAAGCGTGACGATGGCCTTGCCATGCACGACGCTGGCCTTGTAATGCCCGACGATGGCCTTGTCATGCTCGACGCTAGCATTGACATGCCTTTTTTGATGTCCCACGATGCCCTCACCATGCCCGACGCTGGCCTTGTCATGTCCGACGATGGCCTTGTCACGCCCGACGATGGCCTTGTCATGCCCGACGAAGGTCTTATCATGCCCGACGATGGCCTTGTCATGCCCGATGATGGCCTTGTCATGCCCGACGATGGTCTTGTCATCCCGACGATTGCCTTACCATGCCCGACGATGGCTTTGCCATGCCCGACGATGGCCTTGTCATGCCTGACGATGGCCTTGTCATGCCCGACGATGGACATTTCATGCCCGATGATGGGCTTGTCATGCCCGACGATGGCCTTGCTATGCCCGACCCCGGCCTTGTCATGCCCGACGATGGCCATGCCATGCCCGACGCTGGCCTTGCCATGTGCGAGAGTTGCCTTGTCATGCCCTTGTCATGCCCGACGATGGCCTTGTCAAGTCCGATGATGGCCTTGTCATGCCCGACGATGGCCTTGTCCTGCCCGACGCTGGCTTTGCCATGTCCGAGAGTTGCCTTGTCATGACCTTGTCATGCCCGATGATGGTCTTGCCATGCCCGACGTTGGTCTTGTCATGCCCGACGATGGCCTTGCCATGCCCGGCGATGGCCTTGCCATGTCCAAGAGTTGCCTTGTCATGACCTTGTTATGCCCGATGATGGCCTCGTCATGCCCGACGATGGCCTTGCCATGCCCGACGCTGGCCTTGTCATGACCTACGACGGCCTCGCCATGTCCGAGAGTGGCATTGTCATGCCCGACGATGGTCTTGTGATGCCCGACGATGGCCTTGCCATGCCCGACACTGGCCTTGCCATGACGGACGATGGCCTTGTCAGGCCCGACGCTAGCCTTGTCATGCCCAACGATTGCCTTGTCTTGCCCGACGATTCCCTTGTCATGCCCTGACGATGGCCTTGTCATGCCCGACCATGGCCTTGTCATGCCCGACCATGGCCTTGTCATGCCCGACGATTGCCTTCTCATGCCCATTGCCCGATGATGGCCTTGTCATCCCAAACGATAGCCTTGTGATGTCCGACGATGGCCTTGTCATGCCAAACGATGGCCTTGTCATGCCCGACGATGGCCTTGTCATGCCCGACGAAGGGCTTGTCATGCCCGATGATGGCCTTGTCATGCCCGACGATGGCCTTGTCATGCCCGACGATTGCCTTGCCATGCCTGACGTTGGCTTTGCCATGTCCGAGAGTTGTCTTGTGATGCCCTTGACATGCCCGATGATGGCCTTGCCATGCTTGACGCTGGCCTTGTCATGCCTAACGATGGCCTTGCCATGCCCGACCATGGCCTTGACATGCCCGAGGATGGCCTTGCCCTGTCCGAGAGTTGCCTTATCATGACCTTGTCATGCCCGACAATGGTCTCGCCATGCCCGACGATTGCGTTGTCATGTCCGACGATGGCCTTGTCATGCCCGACGATGGCCTTGTCACGCCCGACGATAGCCTTGTCATGCCCGACGAAGGTCTTATCATGCCCGACGATGGCCTTGTCATGCCCGACGATGGCCTTGTCATGCCCGACGATGGCCTTGTCATCCCGACGATTGCCTTACCATGCCCGACGATGGCCTTGCCATGCCCGACGATGGCCTTGTCATGCCCGACGATGGCCTTGTCATGCCCGACGATGGACTTTTCATGCCCGATGATGGGCTTGTCATGCCCGACGATGGCCTTGCTATGCCCGACCACGGCCTTTTCATGTCCAACGATGGCCATGCCATGCCCGACGCTGGCCATGCCATGTGCGAGAGTTGCCTTGTCATGCCCTTGTCATGCCCGACGATGGCCTTGTCATGCCCGACGCTGGCCTTGCCATGTCCGAGAGTTGCCTTGTCATGCCCTTGTCATGTCCGAAGATGGTCTTGCTATGCCCGAAGATGGCCTTGTCATGCTTGACGATGGCATTGTCATACCCGACGATGGCCTTGTCATGCCCGACGCTGGCCTTGTCATGCCTGACGAAGGCGTCGCCATGTCCGAGAGTGGCATTGTCATGGCCTTGTCAAGCGTGACGATGGCCTTGCCATGCACAACGATGGCCTTGACATGCCCGAGGATGGCCTTGCCCTGTCCGAGAGTTGCCTTGTCATGAACTTGTCATGCCCGACAATGGTCTCGCCATGCCCGACGATTGCTTTGTCATGTCCGACGATGGCCTTGTCATGCCCGACGATGGCCTTGTCACGCCCGACGATGGCCTTGTCATGCCCGACGAAGGTCTTATCATGCCCGACGATGGCCTTGTCACGCCCGACGATGGCCTTGTCATGCCCGACGATGGCCTTGTCATCCCGACGATTGCCTTACCATGCCTGACGATGGCCTTGCCATGCCCGACGGTGGCATTGTCATGCCCGACGATGGCCTTGTCATGCCCGAAGATGGACTTTTCATGCCCGATGATGGGCTTGTCATGCCCGACGATGGCCTTGCTATGCCCGACCCCGGCCTTTTCATGTCCAACGATGGCCATGCCATGCCCGACGCTGGCCTTGCCATGTGCGAGAGTTGCCTTGTCATGCCCTTGTCATGCCCGACGATGGCTTTGTCATGCCCGACGCTGGCCTTGCCATGTCCGAGTGTTGCCTTGTCATACCCTTGTCATGTCCGAAGATGGTCTTGCTATGCCCGAAGATGGCCTTGTCATGCTTGACGATGGCATTGTCATACCCGACGATGGCCTTGTCATGCCCGACGCTGGCCTTGTCATGCCCGACGAAGGCGACACCATGTCAGAGAGTGGCATTGTCATGGCCTTGTCAAGCGTGACGATGGCCTTGCCATGCACGACGCTGGCCTTGTAATGCCCGACGATGGCCTTGTCATGCTCGACGCTAGCATTGACATGCCTTTTTTGATGTCCCACGATGCCCTCACCATGCCCGACGCTGGCCTTGTCATGTCCGACGATGGCCTTGTCACGCCCGACGATGGCCTTGTCATGCCCGACGAAGGTCTTATCATGCCCGACGATGGCCTTGTCATGCCCGATGATGGCCTTGTCATGCCCGACGATGGTCTTGTCATCCCGACGATAGCCTTACCATGCCCGACGATGGCTTTGCCATGCCCGACGATGGCCTTGTCATGCCTGACGATGGCCTTGTCATGCCCGACGATGGACATTTCATGCCCGATGATGGGCTTGTCATGCCCGACGATGGCCTTGCTATGCCCGACCCTGGCCTTGTCATGCCCGACGATGGCCATGCCATGCCCGACGCTGGCCTTGCCATGTGCAAGAGTTGCCTTGTCATGCCCTTGTCATGCCCGACGATGGCCTTGTCAAGTCCGATGATGGCCTTGTCATGCCCGACGATGGCCTTGTCCTGCCCGACACTGGCTTTGCCATGTCCGAGAGTTGCCTTGTCATGACCTTGTCATGCCCGATGATGGTCTTGCCATGCCCGACGTTGGTCTTGTCATGCCCGACGATGGCCTTGCCATGCCCGGCGATGGCCTTGCCATGTCCAAGAGTTGCCTTGTCATGACCTTGTTATGGCCGATGATGGCCTCGTCATGCCCGACGATGGCCTTGCCATGCCCGACGTTGGCCTTGTCATGACCTACGACGGCCTCGCCATGTCCGAGAGTGGCATTGTCATGCCCGACGATGGTCTTGTGATGCCCGACGATGGCCTTGCCATGCCCGACACTGGCCTTGCCATGTCGGACGATGGCCTTGTCAGGCCCGACGCTAGCCTTGTCATGCCCAACAATTGCCTTGTCTTGCCCGACGATTCCCTTGTCATGCCCTGACGATGGCCTTGTCATGCCCGACCATGGCCTTGTCATGCCCGACCATGGCCTTGTCATGCCCGACGATTGCCTTGTCATGCCCATTGCCCGATGATGGCCTTGTCATCCCAAACGATAGCCTTGTGATGTCCGACGATGGCCTTGTCATGCCAAACGATGGCCTTGTCATGCCCGACGATGGCCTTGTCATGCCCGACGAAGGGCTTGTCATGCCCGATGATGGCCTTGTCATGCCCGACGATGGCCTTGTCATGCCCGACGATTGCCTTGCCATGCCCGACGTTGGCTTTGCCATGTCCGAGAGTTGTCTTGTGATGCCCTTGACATGCCCGATGATGGCCTTGCCATGCTTGACGCTGGCCTTGTCATGCCTAACGATGGCCTTGCCATGCCCGACCATGGCCTTGACATGCCCGAGGATGGCCTTGCCCTGTCCGAGAGTTGCCTTATCATGACCTTGTCATGCCCGACAATGGTCTCGCCATGCCCGACGATTGCGTTGTCATGTCCGACGATGGCCTTGTCATGCCCGACGATGGCCTTGTCACGCCCGACGATGGCCTTGTCATGCCCGACGAAGGTCTTATCATGCCCGACGATGGCCTTGTCATGCCCGACGATGGCCTTGTCATGCCCGACGATAGCCTTGTCATCCCAACGATTGCCTTACCATGCCCGACGATGGCCTTGCCATGCCCGACGATGGCCTTGTCATGCCCGACGATGGCCTTGTCATGCCCGATGATGGACTTTTCATGCCCGATGATGGGCTTGTCATGCCCGACGATGGCCTTGCTATGCCCGACCACGGCCTTTTCATGTCCAACGATGGCCATGCCATGCCCGACGCTGGCCATGCCATGTGCGAGAGTTGCCTTGTCATGCCCTTGTCATGCCCGACGATGGCCTTGTCATGCCCGACGCTGGCCTTGCCATGTCCGAGAGTTGCCTTGTCATGCCCTTGTCATGTCCGAAGATGGTCTTGCTATGCCCGAAGATGGCCTTGTCATGCTTGACGATGGCATTGTCATACCCGACGATGGCCTTGTCATGCCCGACGCTGGCCTTGTCATGCCTGACGAAGGCGTCGCCATGTCCGAGAGTGGCATTGTCATGGCCTTGTCAAGCGTGACGATGGCCTTGCCATGCACAACGATGGCCTTGACATGCCCGAGGATGGCCTTGCCCTGTCCGAGAGTTGCCTTGTCATGACCTTGTCATGCCCGACAATGGTCTCGCCATGCCCGACGATTGCTTTGTCATGTCCGACGATGGCCTTGTCATGCCCGACGATGGCCTTGTCACGCCCGACGATGGCCTTGTCATGCCCGACGAAGGTCTTATCATGCCCGACGATGGCCTTGTCATGCCCGACGATGGCCTTGTCATGCCCGACGATGGCCTTGTCATCCCGACGATTGCCTTACCATGCCTGACGATGGCCTTGCCATGCCCGACGATGGCCTTGTCATGCCCGACGATGGCCTTGTCATGCCCAAAGATGGACTTTTCATGCCCGATGATGGGCTTGTCATGCCCGACGATGGCCTTGCTATGCCCGACCCCGGCCTTTTCATGTCCAACGATGGCCATGCCATGCCCGACGCTGGCCTTGCCATGTGCGAGAGTTGCCTTGTCATGCCCTTGTCATGCCCGACGATAGCTTTGTCATGCCCGACGCTGGCCTTGCCATGTCCGAGTGTTGCCTTGTCATACCCTTGTCATGTCCGAAGATGGTCTTGCTATGCCCGAAGATGGCCTTGTCATGCTTGACGATGGCATTGTCATACCCGACGATGGCCTTGTCATGCCCGACGCTGGCCTTGTCATGCCCGACAAAGGCGTCGCCATGTCAGAGAGTGGCATTGTCATGGCCTTGTCAAGCGTGACGATGGCCTTGCCATGCACGACGCTGGCCTTGTAATGCCCGACGATGGCCTTGTCATGTCCGACGATGGCCTTGTCACGCCCGACGATGGCCTTGTCATGCCCGACGAAGGTCTTATCATGCCTGACGATGGCCTTGTCATGCCCGATGATGGCCTTTTCATGCCCGACGATGGTCTTGTCATCCCGACGATTGCCTTACCATGCCCGACGATGGCCTTGCCATGCCCGACGATGGCCTTGTCATGCCTGACGATGGCCTTGTAATGCCCGACGATGGACTTTTCATGCCCGATGATGGGCTTCTCATGCCCGACGATGGCCTTGCTATGCCCGACCCCGGCCTTGTCATGCCCGACGATGGCCATGCCATGCCCGACGCTGGCCTTTCCATGTGCGAGAGTTGCCTTGTCATGCCCTTGTCATGCCCGACGATGGCCTTGTCAAGTCCGATGATGGCCTTGTCATGCCCGACGATGGCCTTGTCCTGCCCGACGCTGGCTTTGCCATGTCCGAGAGTTGCCTTGTCATGACCTTGTCATGCCCGACGATGGCCTTGCCATGCCCGACGTTGGTCTTGTCATGCCCGACGATGGCCTTGCCATGCCCGGCGATGGCCTTGCCATGTCCAAGAGTTGCCTTGTCATGACCTTGTTATGCCCGATGATGGCCTCGTCATGCCCGACGATGACCTTGCCATGCCCGACGCTGGCCTTGTCATGACCTACGACGGCCTCGCCATGTCCGAGAGTGGCATTGTCATGGCCTTGTCATGCCCGACGATGGTCTTGTGATGCCCGACGATGGCCTTGCCATGCCCGACACTGGCCTTGCCATGTCGGACGATGGCCTTGTCAGGCCCGACGCTAGCCTTGTCATGCCCAACGATTGCCTTGTCTTGCCCGACGATTGCCTTGTCATGCCCGACGATGGCCTTGTCATGCCCGACCATGGCCTTGTCATGCCCGACCATGGCCTTGTCATGCCCGACGATTGCCTTGTCATGCCCATTGCCCGATGATGGCCTTGTCATCCAAACTATAGCCTTGTGATGTCCGACGATGGCCTTGTCATGCCAAACGATGGCCTTGTCATGCCCGACGATGGCCTTGTCATGCCCGACGAAGGGATTGTCATGCGTGATGATGGCCTTGTCATGCCCGACGATGGCCTTGTCATGCCCGACGATTGCCTTGCCATGCCCGACGTTGGCTTTGCCATGTCCGAGAGTTGTCTTGTGATGCCCTTGACATGCCCGATGATGGCCTTGCCATGCTTGACGCTGGCCTTGTCATGCCTAACGATGACCTTGCCATGCCCGACCATGGCCTTGACATGCCCGAGGATGGCCTTGCCCTGTCCGAGAGTTGCCTTATCATGACCTTGTCATGCCCGACAATGGTCTCTCCATGCCCGACGATTGCGTTGTCATGTCCGACGATGGCCTTGTCATGCCCGACGATGGCCTTGTCACGCCCGACGATGGCCTTGTCATGCCCGACGAAGGTCTTATCATGCTCGACGATGGTCTTGTCATGCCCGACGATGGCCTTGTCATGCCCGACGATGGCCTTGTCATCCCGACGATTGCCTTACCATGCCCGACGATGGCCTTGCCATGCCCGACGATGGCCTTGTCATGCCCGACGATGGCCTTGTCATGCCCGACGATGGACTTTTCATGCCCGATGATGGGCTTGTCATGCCCGACGATGGCCTTGCTATGCCCGACCACGGCCTTTTCATGTCCAACGATGGCCATGCCATGCCCGACGCTGGCCTTGCCATGTGCGAGAGTTGCCTTGTCATGCCCGGCGATGGCCTTGCCATGTCCAAGAGTTGCCTTGTCATGACCTTGTTATGCCCGACGCTGGCCTCGACATGCCCGACGAAGGCCTCGCCATGTACGAGAGTTCATTGTCATGGCCTTGTCATGCCCGACGATGGCCTTGTCATGCCCGACAATGGCCGTGCCATGCCCGACGCTGGCGTTCCCATGTCGGACGATGGCCTTGTGAGGCCCGACGCTAGCCTTGTCATGCCCAACGATTGCCTTGTCTTGCCCGACGATTGGCTTGTCATGCCCGAGATGGCCTTGTCATGCCCGACCATTGCCTTGTCATGCCCGACGATTGCCTTGTCATGCCCGACCATGGCCTTGTCATGCCCGACCATGGCCTTGTCATGCCCGACGATTGCCTTGTCATGCCCATTGCCCGATGATGGCCTTGTCATCCAAACTATAGCCTTGTGATGTCCGACGATGGCCTTGTCATGCCAAACGATGGCCTTGTCATGCCCGACGATGGCCTTGTCATGCCCGACGAAGGGCTTGTCATGCGTGATGATGGCCTTGTCATGCCCGACGATGGCCTTGTCATGCCCGACGATTGCCTTGCCATGCCCGACGTTGGCTTTGCCATGTCCGAGAGTTGTCTTGTGATGCCCTTGACATGCCCGACGCTGGCCTTGCCATGCTTGACGCTGGCCTTGTCATGCCTAACGATGACCTTGCCATGCCCGACCATGGCCTTGACATGCCCGAGGATGGCCTTGCCCTGTCCGAGAGTTGCCTTATCATGACCTTGTCATGCCCGACAATGGTCTCGCCATGCCCGATGATTGCGTTGTCATGTCCGACGATGGCCTTGTCATGCCCGACGATGGCCTTGTCACGCCCGACGATGGCCTTGTCATGCCCGACGAAGGTCTTATCATGCCCGACGATGGTCTTGTCATGCCCGACGATGGCCTTGTCAAGCCCGACGATGGCCTTGTCATCCCGACGATTGCCTTACCATGCCCGACGATGGCCTTGCCATGCCCGACGATGGCCTTGTCATGCCCGACGATGGCCTTGTCATGCCCGACGATGGACTTTTCATGCCCGATGATGGGCTTGTCATGCCCGACGATGGCCTTGCTATGCCCGACCACGGCCTTTTCATGTCCAACGATGGCCATGCCATGCCCGACGCTGGCCTTGCCATGTGCGAGAGTTGCCTTGTCATGCCCGGCGATGGCCTTGCCATGTCCAAGAGTTGCCTTGTCATGACCTTGTTATGCTCGACGCTTGCCTTGTCATGACCGACGAAGGCCTCGCCATGTCCGAGAGTTCATTGTCATGGCCTTGTCATGCCCGACGATGGCCTTGTCATGCCCGACAATGGCCGTGCCATGCCCGACGCTGGCGTTGCCATGTCGGACGATGGCCTTGTGAGGCCCGACGCTAGCCTTGTCATGCCCAACGATTGCCTTGTCTTGCCCGACGATTGGCTTGTCATGCCCGAGATGGCCTTGTCATGCCCGACCATTGCCTTGTCATGCCCGACGATTGCCTTGTCATGCCCATTGCCCGATGATGGCCTTGTCATCCCAAACGATAGCCTTGTGATGCCCGACGATGGTCTTGTCATGCCAAACGATGGCCTTGTCATGACCGACGATTGCCTTGCCATGCCCGACGCTGGCCTTGCCATGTCCGAGAGTTGTCTTGTCATGCCCTTGTCATGCCCGACGATGGCCTTGCCATGCTTGACGTGGCCTTGTCATGCCTAACGATGGCCTTGCCATGCCCGACGATGGCCTTGACATGCCCGAGGATGGCCTTGCCCTGTCCGAGAGTTGCCTTGTCATGACCTTGTCATGCCCGACGATGGCCTCGCCATGCCCGACGATTGCATTGTCATGTCCGACGATGGCCCTGTCATGCCCGACGATGGCCCTGTCACGCCCGATGATGGCCCTGTCATGCCCGACGAAGGTCTTATCATGCCCGACGATGGCCTTGTCATGCCCGACGATGGCCTTGTCATCCCGACGATTGCCTTACCATGCCCGACGATGGCTTTGCCATGCCCGACGATGGCCTTGTGATGCCCGACGATGGCCTTGTTATGCCCGACGATGGACTTTTCATGCCCGACAATGGGCTTGTCATGCCCGACGATGGCCTTGTTATGCCCGACCCTGGCCTTTTCATGTCAAACGATGGCCATGCCATGCCCGATGCTAGCCTTGGCATGTGCGAGAGTTGCCTTGTCATGCCCTTGTCATGCCCGACGATGGCCTTGTCATGCACGACGCTGGCCTTGCCATGTCCGAGAGTTGCCTTGTCATGCCCTGGTCATGTCCGAAGATGGTCTTGCTATGCCCGAAGATGGCCTTGTCATGCTTGACGATGGCATTGTCATGCCCGACGATGGCCTTGTCATGCCCGACGCTGGCCTTGCCATGTCCGAGAGTTGTCTTGTCATGACATTTTCATGCCCGACGCTGGCCTTGTCATGCCCGACGAAGGCGTCGCCATGTCCGAGAGTGGCATTGTCATGGCCTTGTCAAGCGTGACGATGGCCTTGCCATGCACGACGCTGGCCTTGTCATGCCCGACGCTTGCCTTGTCATGCCCGACGATGGCCTTGTCATGCTCGACGCTGGCATTGACATGCCCTTTTTGATGTCCCACGATGCCCTCACCATGCCCGACGCTTGCCTTGTCATGTCCGACGATGGCCTTGTCATGACCGACGATGGCCTTGTCATGCCCGACGATGGTCTTGTCATGCCCGACGATGGCCTTGTCATGCCCGACGAGGGCCTTGCCATGTCCGAGAGTTGCCTTCGATGGCCTTGCCATGCCCGACGCTGGCCTTGTCATGCCCGACGATGGCCTTGCCATGCCCGACGATGGCCTTGCCATGCCCGACGATGGCCTTACCATGCCCGACGATGGCCTTCCCATGTCCTAGAGTTGCCTTGTCATGACCTTGTCATGCCCGATGATGGCCTCGCCATACCCAAGAGTGGCAATTTCATGCCCGACGAAGGCCTCACCATGTCCGAGAGTGGCTTTGTCATGCCCTTGTCATGCCCGACGACGGCCTTGTGATGCCCGACGATGGCCTTGTCAAGGCCGACACTGGCCTTGCCATGTCCGAGAGTTGCCTTGTCATGATCCAGTCATGCCCGACACTGGCCTTGTCATGCCCGACGATGGCCTCGCCATGTTCGAAAGTGGCATTGTCATGGCCTTGTCATGCCCGACGATGGCCTTGTCATCCCGACGATGGCCTTGTCATGCCCGACGATTGCCTTGCCATGCTTGACGCTGGCCTTGCCATGCCCGACAATGGCCTTGTCATGCCCGACGTTGGCCTTGGCATGCCCGACGATGGACCTTTCATGCTTGACGATGGCCTTGTCATGCCCGACGATGGCCTTGCTATGCCCGACACTGGCATTTTCATGTCCGACGATGGCCTTGCCATGCCCGAAGATGGCCTTGTCATGCCCGACGTTGAATTGTCATGCCCGACGATGACCTTGTCATGCCCGACGCTGGCCTTTCCATGCCCGACGCTGGCCTTGTCATGCCCGACGATGGCCTTACCATGCCCGACGATGGCCTTGTCATGCCTGACGATGGCCTTGCCATGTCCGAGAGTTGCCTTGTCATGACCTTGTAATGACGATGGCCTCGTCAAGCCCGAGAGTGGCATTGTCATTCCCGACGCTGGCCTTGTCATGCCCGACGAAGGCGTCGCCATGTCCGAGAGTGGCATTGTCATGGCCTTGTCAAGAGCGACGATGGCCTTGCCATGCCCAGCGCTGGCTTTGTCATGCCCGACGCTAGACTTGTCATGCCCGATGATGGCCTTGTCATGCTTGACGCTGGCATTGACATGCCCTTTTTGATGCCCGACGATGGCCTTGCCATGCCCGATGCTGGCATTGTCATATCCGACGATGGCCTTGTCATGCCCGAAGATGACCTTGTCATGCCCGAAGATGGCCTTGTCATGCCCGACGATGGCCTTGTCATGCCCGACGCCGGCCTTGCCATGTCCGAGAGTTGCTTGTCATGACCTCGTCAAGTCCGACGATGGCCTTGCCCCGCCCGACACTCCTTGTCATGCCCGACGATGGCCTTGTCATGCCCGACGCTGGCATTGTCATGCCCGACGATGACCTCGCCATGTCCGAGAGTGGCATTGTCATGGCCTTGGCATGCCCGACCATGGCCTTATCATGCCCGACGATGGCCTTTTCATGCCCAACGATGGCCTTTTCATGCCCGATGATAGCCTTGTCATGCCCGACGATGGCCTTGCTATGCCCGACGCTAGCCTTTTCATGTCCGACGATGGTCTTGCCATGCCTGAAGATGGCCTTGTCATGCTTGACGATGGCCTTGTAATGCCCGACGATGTCCTTGCCATGCTTGACGATGTGATTGCCATGTCCGAGAGTTGCCTCGTCATGACCTTGTCATGCCCGACGATTACCTCGCCAAGCCCGAGAGTGGCATTTTCATGCTCGACGCTGGACTTGTCATGCCCGACGAAGGCGTCGCCATGTCCGAGATTGGCATTGTCATGGCCTTGTCACGCGCGACGATGGCCTTGCAATGCCCGACGATGGCCTTACCATGCCCGATTCTGGCCTTGCCATGCCCGACGATGGCCTTGTCATGCCCGACGATGGCCATGCCACGTCCGAGTGTTGCCTTGTCATGACCTTGCCATGCCCGACGCTTGCCTTGCCATGCCCGACGATGGCCTTGTCATGTCCGTGAGTTGCCTTGTCATGACCTTCTCATGCCCGATGATCGCCTCGCCAAGCCCGAGAGTGGCATTGTCATGCCCGACGATGGCCTTGGCATGCCCGACGATGGCCTTGTCATGCTCGACGCAGGTATTGACATGCCCTTTTCATGCCCGACGATGGCCTCGCCACGCCCGACGCTGGCCTTGTCTTGCTAGACGATGGCCTTGTCTTGCCCGAAGATGGCCTTGTCAAGCCCGACGATGGCCTTGTCATGCCCGACGATGGCCTTTTCCTTCCTTACGCTGGCTTTGCCATGTCCGAGAGTTGCCTTGTCATGACCTTGTCCTGCCCGACGATGGCCTTGCCATGCCCGACGCTAGTCTTGTCATGCCCGACGATGGCCTTGCCATGCCCGGCGATGGCCTTGCCATGTCCAAGAGTTGCCTTGTCATGACCTTGTTATGCCCGATGATGGCCTCGCCATGCCCGAGAGTGGCATTGTCATGCTCAACGCTTGCCTTGTCAAGACCGACGACGGCCTCGCCATGTCCGAGAATGGCATTGTCATGGCCTTGTCATGCCCGACGATGGCCTTGTCATGCCCGACGATGGCCTTGCCATGCCCGATGCTGGCCTTGGAATGTCGGACGATGGCCTTGTCAGGCCCGACGCTAGCCTTGTCATGCCCAACGATTTCCTTATCTTGCGTGACGATGGCCTTGTCATGCCCGACGATGGCCTTGTCATGCCCGACAATGGCCTTGTCATGCCCGACGATTGCCTTGTCATGCCCATTGCCCGACGATGGCCTTGTCATCCCAAACGATAGCCTTGTGATGCCCGACGATGGCCTTGTCATGCCAAACGATGGCCTGGTCATGTCCGACGATGGCCTTGTCAAGATCGACAAAGGGCTTGTCATGCCCGATGATTTGCCTTGTCATGCCCGACGATGGCCTTGTCATGCCCGACGATTGCCTTTCCATGCCCGACGCTGGCCTTGCCATGTCCGAGAGTTGTCTTGTCATGCCCTTGCCATGCCCGACGATGGCCTTCCCATGCCTTACGCTGGCCTTGTCATGCCTAACGATGGCCTTGCCATGCCCGACGATGGCTTTGACATGACCGACGATGGCCTTGCCATGTCCGAGAGTTGCCTTGTCATGACCTTGTCATGCCCGACGATGGCCTCGCCATGCCCGACGATGGCATTGTCATGTCCGACGATGGCCTTGTCATGCCGGACATTGGCCTTGTCATGCCCGACGATGGCCTTGTCAGGCCCGACGAAGGGCTTGTCACGCCCAACGATGGCCTTGTCATGCCCGACGAAGGCGTTGTCATTCCCGACGATGACCTTGTCATCCCGACGATTGCCTTACCATGCCCGACGACTGCCTTGCCATGCCCGACGCTGGCCTTGCCATGCCCGACGATGGCCATGTCATGCCCGACGATGGCCTTGTTATGTCCGACGATGGACTTTTCATGCCCGACGATGGCCTTGTCATGCCCGACGATGGCCTTGCTATGCCCGACGATGGCCTTTTCAAGTCCAACGATGGCCTTGCCATGCCCGACGATGGCCTTGTCATGCCCGATGATGGCCTTGTCATGCCCGTCGATGGCCTTGTCATGCCCGACGCTGGCCTTGCCATGTCCAAGAGTTGCCTTGTCATCCCGACGATTGCCTTACCATGCCCGACGAGTGCCTTGCCATGCCCGACGCTGGCCTTGTCATCCCGACGATTGCCTTACCATGCCCGACGAGTGCCTTGCCATGCCCGACGCTGGCCTTGCCATGCCCGACGATGGCCTTGCCATGCCCGACGATCGACTTTTCATGCCCGACGATGGCCTTGTCATGCCCGACGATGGCCTTGCTATGCACGATGCTGGCCTTTTCATGTCCAACGATGGCCTTGCCATGCCCGACGATGGCCTTGTCATGCCCGACGATGGCCTTGTCATGCCCGACGATGGCCTTGTCATGCCCGACGCTGGCCTTGCCATGTCCGAGAGTTGCCTTGTCATGCCCTTGTCATGCCCGACGTTGGCCTTGTCATGCCCGACCA
The DNA here is from genome assembly GCA_033239125.1 of Fagopyrum homotropicum. NCBI lineage: Eukaryota > Viridiplantae > Streptophyta > Magnoliopsida > Caryophyllales > Polygonaceae > Fagopyrum > Fagopyrum homotropicum. The sequence goes on from BSWB01000007.1 coordinate 74,549,896, forward strand.
TGGCCTTGTCATGCCCGACGATTGCCTTGTCATGCCCATTGCCTGACGATGACCTTGTCATCCCGACGATAGCCTTGTGATGCCCGACGATGGCCTTGTCATGCCAAACGATGGCCTTGTCATGCCCGACGATGGCCTTGTCATGCCCGACGAAGGGCTTGTCATGCCCGATGATGGCCTTGTCATGCCCGACGATGGCCTTGTCATGCCCGACGATGGCCTTGTCATGCCCGACGATTGCCTTGCCATGCCCGACGCTGGCCTTGCCATGTCCGAGAGTTGTCTTGTCATGCCCTTGTCATGCCCGACGATGGCCTTCCCATGCCTTACGCTGGCCTTGTCATGCCTAACGATGGCCTTGTCATGCCCGACGATGGCTTTGACATGCCCGACGATGGCCTTGCCATGTCCGAGAGTTGCCTTGTCATGACCTTGTCATGCCCGACGATGGCCTCGCCATGCCCGACGATGGCATTGTCATGTCCGACGATGGCCTTGTCATGCCCGACATTGGCCTTGTCATGCCCGACGATGGCCTTGTCAGGCCCGACGAAGGGCTTGTCACGCCCGACGATGGCCTTGTCATGCCCGACGAAGGCATTGTCATTCCCGACGATGACCTTGTCATCCCGACGATTGCCTTACCATGCCCGACGACTGCCTTGCCATGCCCGACGCTGGCCTTGCCATGCCCGACGATGGCCATGTCATGCCCGACGATGGCCTTGTTATGTCCGACGATGGACTTTTCATGCCCGACGATGGCCTTGTCATGCCCGACGATGGCCTTGCTATGCCCGACGATGGCCTTTTCATGTCCAACGATGGCCTTGCCATGCCCGACGATGGCCTTGTCATGCCCGATGATGGCCTTGTCATGCCCGTCGATGGCCTTGTCATGCCCGACGCTGGCCTTGCCATGTCCAAGAGTTGCCTTGTCATCCCGACGATTGCCTTACCATGCCCGACGAGTGCCTTGCCATGCCCGACGCTGGCCTTGTCATCCCGACGATTGCCTTACCATGCCCGACGAGTGCCTTGCCATGCCCGACGCTGGCCTTGCCATGCCCGACGATGGCCTTGCCATGCCCGACGATCGACTTTTCATGCCGGACGATGGCCTTGTCATGCCCGACGATGGCCTTGCTATGCACGATGATGGCCTTTTCATGTCCAACGATGGCCTTGCCATTCCCGACGATGGCCTTGTCATGCCCGACGATGGCCTTGTCATGCCCGACGATGGCCTTGTCATGCCCGACGCTGGCCTTGCCATGTCCGAGAGTTGCCTTGTCATGCCCTTGTCATGCCCGACGTTGGCCTTGTCATGCCCGACCATGGCCTTGTCATGCCCGACGATTGCCTTGTCATGCCCATTGCCCGACGATGACCTTGTCATCCCGACGATAGCCTTGTGATGCCCGACGATGGCCTTGTCATGCCAAACGATGGCCTTGTCATGCCCGACGATGGCCTTGTCATGCCCGACGAAGGGCTTGTCATGCCCGATGATGGCCTTGTCATGCCCGACGATGGCCTTGTCATGCCCGACGATGGCCTTGCCATGCCCGACGCTTGCCTTGCCATGTCCGAGAGTTGTTTTGTCATGCCCTTGTCATGCCCGACGATGGCTTTGCCATGCTTGACGCTAGCCTTGTCATGCCTAACGATGGCCTTGCCGTTCCCGATGATGGCCTTGACATGCCCGAGGATGGCCTTGCCCCGTCCGAGAGTTGCCTTGTCATGACCTTGTCATGCCCGACGATGGCCTCGCCATGCCCGACGATTGCATTGTCATGTCCGACTATGGCCTTGTCATGCCCGACGATGGCCTTGTCACGCCCGACGATGGCCTTGTCATGCCCGACGAAGGTCTTATCATGCCCGACGATGGCCTTGTCATGCCCGACGCGGGCCTTGCCATGTCCGAGAGTTGCCTTGTCATGACCTTGTCATGCCCGACGATGGCCTAGCCATTCCCGACGATGGCCTTGTCATTCCCGACGATAGACTTTTCATGCCCGACGAAGGGCTTGTCATGCCCGACGATGGCCTTGCTATGCCCGACGATGGCCTGTTCATGTCCAACGATGGCCTTGCCATGCCCAAAGATGGCCTTGTCATGTCCGACACTGCCTTGTCATGCCCGACGATGGCCTTGTCATGCCCGACGCTAGCATTGTCATGCCCGACGATGGCCTCGCCATGTCCGAGAGTGGCATTGTCATGGCCTTGGCATGCCCGACGATGGCCTTATCATGCCCGACGATGGCCTTTTCATGCCCGACGATGGCCTTTTCATGCCCGACGATAGCCTTGTCATGCCCGACGATGGCCTTGCTATGCCCGACGCTAGCCTTTTCATGTCCGACGATGGTCTTGCCATGCCTGAAGATGGCCTTGTCATGCTTGACGATGGCCTTGTAATGCCCGACGATGTCCTTGCCATGCTTGACGATGTGCTTGCCATGTCCGAGAGTTGCCTCGTCATGACCTTGTCATGCCCGACGATTACCTCGCCAAGCCCGAGAGTGGCATTGTCATGCCCGACGCTGGACTTGTCATGCCCGACGAAGGCGTCGCCATGTCCGAGATTGGCATTGTCATGGCCTTGTCACGCGCGACGATGGCCTTGCAATGCCCGACGATGGCCTTGCCATGCCCGATTCTGGCCTTGCCATGCCCGACGATGGCCTTGTCATGCCCGACAATGGCCATGCCACGTCCGAGTGTTGCCTTGTCATGACCTTGCCATGCCCGACGCTGGCCTTGCCATGCCCGACGATGGCCTTGTCATGTCCGAGAGTTGCCTTGTCATGACCTTCTCATGCCCAATGATCGCCTCGCCAAGCCCGAGAGTGGCATTGTCATGCCCGACGATGGCCTCGCCACGCCCGACGCTGGCCTTGTCTTGCTAGACGATGGCCTTGTCTTGCCCGAAGATGGCCTTGTCAAGCCCGACGATGGCCTTGTCATGCCCGACGATGGCCTTGTCCTTCCTTACGCTGGCTTTGCCATGTCCGAGAGTTGCCTTGTCATGACCTTGTCCTGCCCGACGATGGCCTTGCCATGCCCGACGCTAGTCTTGTCATGCCCGACGATGGCCTTGCCATGCCCAGCGATGGCCTTGCCATGTCCAAGAGTTGCCTTGTCATGACCTTGTTATGCCCGATGATGGCCTCGCCATGCCCGAGAGTGGCATTGTCATGCTCAACGCTTGCCTTGTCAAGACCGACGACGGCCTCGCCATGTCCGAGAATGGCATGGTCATGGCCTTGTCATGCCCGACGATGGCCTTGTCATGCCCATTGCCCGACGATGGCCTTGTCATCCCAAACGATAGCCTTGTGATGCCCGACGATGGCCTTGTCATGCCAAACGATGGCCTGGTCATGTCCGACGATGGCCTTGTCAAGCCCGACAAAGGGCTTGTCATGCCCGATGATTTGCCTTGTCATGCCCGACGATGGCCTTGTCATGCCCGACGATTGCCTTGCCATGCCCGACGCTGGCCTTGCCATGTCCGAGAGTTGTCTTGTCATGCCCTTGTCATGCCCGACGATGGCCTTCCCATGCCTTACGCTGGCCTTGTCATGCCTAACGATGGCCTTGCCATGCCCGACGATGGCTTTGACATGCCCGACGATGGCCTTGCCATGTCCGAGAGTTGCCTTGTCATGACCTTGTCATGCCCGACGATGGCCTCGCCATGCCCGACGATGGCATTGTCATGTCCGACGATGGCCTTGTCATGCCCGACATTGGCCTTGTCATGCCCGACGATGGCCTTGTCAGGCCCGACGAAGGGCTTGTCACGCCCGACGATGGCCTTGTCATGCCCGACGAAGGCGTTGTCATTCCCGACGATGACCTTGTCATCCCGACGATTGCCTTACCATGCCCGACGACTGCCTTGCCATGCCCGACGCTGGCCTTGCCATGCCCGACGATGGCCTTGTCATGCCCGACGATGGCCTTGTTATGCCCGACGATGGACTTTTCATGCCCGACGATGGCCTTGTCATGCCCGACGATGGCCTTGCTATGCTCGACGATGGCCTTTTCATGTCCAACGATGGCCTTGCCATGCCCGACGATCGACTTTTCATGCCCGACGATGGCCTTGTCATGCCCGACGATGGCCTTGCTATGCACGATGCTGGCCTTTTCATGTCCAACGATGGCCTTGCCATGCCCGACGATGGCCTTGTCATGCCCGACGATGGCCTTGTCATGCCCGACGATGGCCTTGTCATGCCCGACGCTGGCCTTGCCATGTCCGAGAGTTGCCTTGTCATGCCCTTGTCATGCCCGACGTTGGCCTTGTCATGCCCGACCATGGCCTTGTCATGCCCGACGATTGCCTTGTCATGCCCATTGCCCGACGATGACCTTGTCATCCCGACGATAGCCTTGTGATGCCCGACGATGGCCTTGTCATGCCCGACGATGGCCTTGTCATGCCTGACGATGGCCTTGCCATGCCCGACGCTTGCCTTGCCATGTCCGAGAGTTGTTTTGTCATGCCCTTGTCATGCCCGACGATGGCTTTGCCATGCTTGACGCTGGCCTTGTCATGCCTAACGATGGCCTTGCCGTTCCCGATGATGGCCTTGACATGCCCGAGGATGGCCTTGCCCCGTCCGAGAGTTGCCTTGTCATGACCTTGTCATGCCCGACGATGGCCTCGCCATGCCCGACGATTGCATTGTCATGTCCGACTATGGCCTTGTCATGCCCGACGATGGCCTTGTCACGCCCGACGATGGCCTTGTCATGCCCGACGAAGGTCTTATCATGCCCGACGATGGCCTTGTCATGCCCGACGCGGGCCTTGCCATGTCCGAGAGTTGCCTTGTCATGACCTTGTCATGCCCGACGATGGCCTAGCCATTCCCGACGATGGCCTTGTCATTCCCGACGATGGACTTTTCATGTCCGACGAAGGGCTTGTCATGCCCGACGATGGCCTTGCTATGCCCGACGATGGCCTTTTCATGTCCAACGATGGCCTTGCCATGCCCAAAGATGGCCTTGTCATGTCCGACACTGCCTTGTCATGCCCGACGATGGCCTTGTCATGCCCGACGCTGGCATTGTCATGCTCGACGATGGCCTCGCCATGTCCGCGAGTGGCATTGTCATGGCCTTGGCATGCCCGACGATGGCCTTATCATGCCCGACGATGGCCTTTTCATGCCCGACGATGGCCTTTTCATGCTCGACGATAGCCTTGTCATGCCCGACGATGGCCTTGCTATGCCCGACGCTAGCCTTTTCATGTCCGACGATGGTCTTGACATGCCTGAAGATGGTCTTGTCATGCTTGACGATGGCCTTGTAATGCCCGACGATGTCCTTGCCATGCTTGACGATGTGCTTGCCATGTCCGAGAGTTGCCTCGTCATGACCTTGTCATGCCCGACGATTACCTCGCCAAGCCCGAGAGTGGCATTGTCATGCCCGACGCTGGACTTGTCATGCCCGACGAAGGTGTCGCCATGTCCGAGATTGGCATTGTCATGGCCTTGTCACGCGCGACGATGGCCTTGCAATGCCCGACGATGGCCTTGCCATGCCCGATTCTGGCCTTGCCATGCCCGACGATGGCCTTGTCATGCCCGACAATGGCCATGCCACGTCCGAGTGTTGCCTTGTCATGACCTTGCCATGCCCGACGCTGGCCTTGCCATGCCCGACGATGGCCTTGTCATGTCCGACAGTTGCCTTGTCATGACCTTCTCATGCCCAATGATCGCCTCGCCAAGCCCGAGAGTGGCATTGTCATGCCCGACGATGGCCTTGGCATGCCCGACGATGGCCTTGTCATGCTCGACGCAGGTATTGACATGCCCTTTTCATGCCCGATGATGGCCTCGCCACGCCCAACGCTGGCCTGGTCTTGCCCGAAGATGGCCTTGTCAAGCCCGACGATGGCCTTGTCATGCCCGACGATGGCCTTGTCCTTCCTTACGCTGGCTTTGCCATGTCCGAGAGTTGCCTTGTCAAGACCTTGTCCTGCCCAACGATGGCCTTGCCATGCCCGACGCTAGTCTTGTCATGCCCGACGATGGTCTTGCCATGCCCGGCGATGGCCTTGCCATGTCCAAGAGTTGCCTTGTCATGACCTTGTTATGCCCGATGATGGCCTCGCCATGCCAGAGAGTGGCATTGTCATGCTCAACGCTTGCCTTGTCAAGACCGACGACGGCCTCACCATGTCCGAGAATGGCATTGTCATGGCCTTGTCATGCCCGACGATGGCCTTGTCATGCCCGACGATGGCCTTGCCATGCCCGATGCTGGCCTTACAATGTCGGACGATGGCCTTGTCAGGCCCGACGCTGGCCTTGTCATGCCCAACGATTTCCTTATCTTGCGTGACGATGGCCTTGTCATGCCCGACGATGGCCTTGTCATGCCCGACAATGGCCTTGTCATGCCCGACGATTGCCTTGTCATGCCCATTGCCCGACGATGGCCTTGTCATCCCAAACGATAGCCTTGTAATGCCCGACGATAGCCTTGTCATGCCAAACGATGGCCTGGTCATGTCCGACGATGGCCTTGTCAAGCCCGACAAAGGGCTTGTCATGCCCGATGATTTGCCTTGTCATGCCCGACGATGGCCTTGTCATGCCCGACGATTGCCTTGCCATGCCCGACGTTGGCCTTGCCATGTCCGAGAGTTGTCTTGTCATGCCCTTGTCATGCCCGACGATGGCCTTCCCATGCCTTGCGCGGGCCTTGTCATGCCTAACGATGGCCTTGCCATGCCCGACGATGGCTTTGACATGCCCGACGATGGCCTTGCCATGTCCGAGAGTTGCCTTGTCATGACCTTGTCATGCCCGACGATGGCCTCGCCATGCCCGACGATGGCATTGTCATGTCCGACGATGGCCTTGTGATGCCCGACGATGGCCTTGTCATGCCCGACGATGGCCTTGTCAGGCCCGACGAAGGTCTTATCACGCCCGACGATGGCCTTGTCATGCCCGACGAAGGCGTTGTCATGCCCGACGATGACCTTGTCATCCCGACGATTGCCTTACCATGCCCGACGACTGCCTTGCCATGCCCGACGCTGGCCTTGCCATGCCCGACGATGGCCTTGTCATGCCCGACGATGGCCTTGTTATGCCCGACGATGGACTTTTCATGCCCGACGATGGCCTTGTCATGCCCGACGATGGCCTTGCTATGCCCGACGATGGCCTTTTCATGTCCAACGATGGCCTTGCCATGCATGACGATGGCCTTGTCATGCCCGATGATGGCCTTGTCATGCCCGACGATGGCCTAGTCATGCCCGACGCTGGCCTTGCCATGTCCAAGATTTGCCTTGTCATCCCGACGATTGCCTTACCATGCCCGACGAGTGCCTTGCCATGCCCGACGCTGGCCTTGCCATGCCCGACGATGGCCTTGCCATGCCCGACGATCGACTTTTCATGCCCGACGATGGCCTTGTCATGCCCGACGATTGCCTTGCCATGCCCGACGCTGGCCTTGTGTTCGCTCCAAACGGTGTGTGCAAGCTTTAAATTTATAACCCTAGACTTAAGCTTTAAAACAAGGATGCGAACCCACAGTGTACGGGTCAATCGTAGTAAAAGCAAGAAAATTTCAGGGGTCGATCACAGGGACTCGGTGAAACAAAGTCAACACGGTATGCTACGTTAGTTCTAACCACAAGAGCGATTAACACAATCAAAGATGAATAAGAAGTCAATAAAGCAAACATGCAATTCTAGGGATTAAAGCATCTAGTTGTGGTTCCAACTCAAGATCTATAGATAAACGGACAAAGCTGAGATTTTTGCGAGGGGAAGGTGTTACTAAAGTGGAGTAGATCACCGGGTAAGTCTCACTACACACTAATCCTAAACCGCAACTCCTATTACCGGGTAAGTCTCAAGGAATCAAGATAAAGAACTATAACCTCAAACTAACACACCATCTAAGGGAATAGAATCAACCTTTACCGGGTAAGTCTCAGGCTAACACACAAAGATGGGATGGAAGCACACTCAAACCCCAATAAAGGGTAAACCTTTATTACCTAAGCTTGCATTGAACCAGTAAGGTGAAATAAGAATAGGATTTAGCAAACTCTAACACTTAACTCTCAGTTATGGATCAGATAAGTCACCTCGGACAGAAGAATTCCACCCCGGCCGAGATGTTCATCAACCGAACGAGATGCTTAGGGTTAAGGTTAAAGACTCGAACTTTCAGGATCCTACTGGAATCTAAGATTATTCTATCATTGTTTTTCCCACAACCTTCAGCCAATCACCCTAGAATCACACAAAGAAATTAGCCACTCATCATCATAATGAAAGTATTAAATGTATGGGAAGAAGGTGAATATTTGAACAAAGAAGAATTTAATGAAAAGACTTCAATAACTGAATCAAATATCACAACAAAGCGTTCCTTGGATAATAATCCAAAAAGACAAGACAAAAATTGAGGGAATTGAAGACAATCTTACAAAACCCTTCAATAAAGCTATAAAAGCTATGGACTTCAATCTTCCTTCAACCTTCAAAAAGGTTCTTCAATTCTCCCAACGTGGAGAAGGCTGCTGCTGCGTAAACAACTCTCTTGCGCTGATAGCGGATGTATGCGGGGTCCCGGAATTGTGGAAATCCAACCCTTTTTATAGGAAAATAACCCTCCAAAGATAAATCTTAGAAAGATATTCTCCCATAAATATAGGTAAAATATATATTCTGCATATCTCCTTCCTTCCAGGAGCCAAGCCCAGAAATATAAGATCACTTTCCAATTTTAAAAGATCTCAGCCAAGAATAAAATATTCTCGCCGCGTCCTAGGTGTTCGCCTCGGTCGAGTCGGCCTCTCTGGATCACCTCGGTCGAGATGAATCTGTGGTCAACCGAAGTGACTCACAACTAAATGTGAAATCTCTCAAAACTGGTCCAAAGTAAATCTTTAATCCATGGCTATGCTTCCTGGATGTAGCTCCAAATGACTCATGACTCCTTTTGCTCCTTTTTGATGCAAAACGTACCATATTACCTGCAATTACAACGAAACTAGGTGTAGACCTCGATTCTCGCAAAGGTAGATGAAATGGTAGTAAAATCACATAATGTACATACAAACATGCAGATTATGAAAGATAAAATGTCCAAACAAACCCCAAAATATAGACTATAATTCATGCTATCACCTTGCCATGTCCGAGAGTTGTCTTGTCATGCCCTTGTCATGCCCGACGATGGCCTTCCCATGCCTTACGCTGGCCTTGTCATGCCTAACGATGGCCTTGCCATGCCCGACGATGGCTATGACATGCCCGACGATGGCCTTGCCATGTCCGAGAGTTGCCTTGTCATGACCTTGTCATGCCCGACGATGGCCTCGCCATGCCCGACGATGGCATTGTCATGTCCGACGATGGCCTTGTCATGCCCGACGATGGCCTTGTCATGCCCGACGATGGCCTTGTCAGGCCCGACGAAGGGCTTGTCACGCCCGACGATGGCCTTGTCATGCCCGACGAAGGCGTTGTCATGCCCGACGATGACCTTGTCATCCCGACGATTGCCTTACCATGCCCGACGACTGCCTTGCCATGCCCGACGCTGGCCTTGCCATGCCCGACGATGGCCTTGCCATGCCCGACGATCGACTTTTCATGCCCGACGATGGCCTTGATATGCCCGACGCTGGCCTTTTCATGTCCAACGATGGCCTTGCCATGCCCGACGATGGCCTTGTCATGCCCGACGATGGCCTTGTCATGCCCGACGCTGGCCTTGCCATGTCCGAGAGTTGCCTTGTCATGCCCTTGTCATGCCCGACGTTGGCCTTGTCATGCCCGACCATGGCCTTGTCATGCCCGACGATTGCCTTGTCATGCCCATTGCCCGATGATGGCCTTGTCATCCCAAACGATAGCCTTGTGATGCCCGACGATGGCCTTGTCATGCCAAACGATGGCCTTGTCATGCCCGACGATGGCCTTGTCATGCCCGACGAAGGGCTTGTCATGCCCGATGATGGCCTTGTCATGCCCGACGATGGCCTTGCCATGCCCGACGATGGCCTTGCCATGCCCGACGCTGGCCTTGCCATGTCCGAGAGTTGTCTTGTCATGCCCTTGTCATGCCCGACGATGGCCTTGCCATGCTTGACGCTGGCCTTGTCATGCCTAACGATGGCCTTGCTGTTCCCGACGATGGCCTTGACATGCCCGAGGATGGCCTTGCCCCGTCCGAGAGTTGCCTTGTCATGACCTTGTCATGCCCGACGATGGCCTCGCCATGCCCGACGATTGCATTGTCATGTCCGACGATGGCCTTGTCATGCCCGACGATGGCCTTGTCATGCCCGACGATGGCCTTGTTATGCCCGACGAAGGTCTTATCATGCCCGACGATGGTCTTGTCATGCCCGACGCGGGCCTTGCCATGTCGGAGAGTTGCCTTGTCATGACCTTGTCATGCCCGACGATGGCCTAGCCATGCCCGACGATGGCCTTGTCATTCCCGACGATGGACTTTTCATGCCCGACGAAGGGCTTGTCATGCCCGACGATGGCCTTGCTATGCCCGACGATGGCCTTTTCATGTCCAACGATGGCCTTGCCATGCCCGATGCTAGCCTTGCCATGTCCAAGAGTTGCCTTGTCATCCCGACGACTGTCTTACCATGCCCGACGAGTGCCTTGCCATGCCCGACGCTGGCCTTGCCATGCCCGACGATGGCCTTGCCATGCCCGACGATCGACTTTTCATGCCCGACGATGGTCTTGTCATGCCCGACGATGGCCTTGCTATGCCCGACGCTGGCCTTTTCATGTCCAACGATGGCCTTGCCATGCCCGACGATGGCCTTGTCATGCCCGACGATGGCCTTGTCATGCCCGACGATGGCCTTGTCATGCCCGACGCTGGCCTTGCCATGTCCGAGAGTTGCCTTGTCATGCCCTTGTCATGCCCGACGTTGGCCTTGTCATGTCCGACCATGGCCTTGTCATGCCCGACGATTGCCTTGTCATGCCCATTGCCCGATGATGGCCTTGTCATCCCAAACGATAGCCTTGTGATGCCCGACGATGGCCTTGTCATGCCAAACGATGGCCTTATCATGCCCGACGATGGCCTTGTCATGCCCGACGAAGGGCTTGTCATGCCCGATGATGGCCTTGTCATGCCCGACGATGGCCTTGTCATGCCCAACGATGGCCTTGCCATGCCCGACGCTGGCCTTGCCATGTCCGAGAGTTGTCTTGTCATGCCCTTGGCATGCACGACGATGGCCTTGCCATGCTTGACGCTGGCCTTGTCATGCCTAACGATGGCCTTGCCGTTCTTGACGATGGCCTTGACATGCCCGAGGATGGCCTTGCCCCGTCCGAGAGTTGTCTTGTCATGACCTTGTCATGCCCGACGATGGCCTCGCCATGCCCGACGATTGCATTGTCATGTCCGACGGTGGCCTTGTCATGCCCGACGATGGCCTTGTCACGCCCGACGATGGCCTTGTCATGCCCGACGAAGGTCTTGTCATGCCTGACGATGGCCTTGTCATGCCCGAAGCGGGCCTTGCCATGTCCGAGAGTTGCCTTGTCATGACCTTGTCATGCCCGACGATGGCCTAGCCATGCCCGACGATGGCCTTGTCATGCCCGACGATGGCCTTGTCATTCCCGACGATGGACTTTTCATGCCCGACGAAGGGCTTGTCATGCCCGACGATGGCCTTGCTATGCCCGACCCTGGCCTTTTCATGTCCAACGATGGCCATGCCAAGACCGACGCTGGCCTTGCCATGTGCGAAAGTTGCCTTGTCATGCCCTTGTCATGTCCGAAGATGGTCTTGCTATGCCCAAAGATGGCCTTGTCATGCTTGACGATGGCATTGTCTTGCCCGACGATGGCCTTGTCATGCCCGACGCTGGCCTTGCCATGTCCGAGAGTTGTCTTGTCATGACCTTGTCATGCCCGACGCTGGCCTTGTCATGCCCGACGAAGGCGTCGCCATGTCCGAGAGTGGCATTGTCATGGCCTGGTCAAGCGTGACGATGGCCTTGCCATGCACGACGCTGGCCTTGTCATGCCCGACGCTTGCCTTGTCATGCCCGACGATGGCTTTGTAATGCTCGACTCTGGCATTGGCATGCCCTTTTTGATGTCCCACGATGCCCTCACCATGCCCGACGCTGGCCTTGTCATGTCCGACGATGGCCTTGTCATGCCCGACGATGGCCTTGTCATACCCGAAGATGGCCTTGTCATGCCCGACGATGGTCTTGTCATGCCCGACGATGGCCTTGTCATGCCCGACGCGGGCCTTTCCATGTCCGAGAGTTGCCTTGTCATGACCTTGTCGTGCCCAACGATGGCCTTGCCATGCCCGACCCTGGCCTTGTCATGCCCGACGATGGCCTCGCCATGTTCGAAAGTGGCATTGTCATGGCCTTGTCATGCCCGACGATGGCCTTGTCATGCCCGACGATGGCCTTGTCATGCCCGACGATGGCCTTGTCATGCCCGACGATTGCCTTGCCATGCTTGACGCTGGCATTGCCATGCCCGACGATGGCATTGCTATGCCCGACAATGGCCTTTTCATGTCCGACAATGGCCTTGCCATGCCCGAAGATGGCCTTGTCATGCCCGACGATGGCCTTGTCATGCCCGACGATGACCTTGTCATGCACGACGATGGCCTTGCCATGCCCGACGCTGGTCTTGTCATGCCCGACGCTGGCTTTGCCATGCCCGACGATGGCCTTGCCATGTCCAAGAGTTGCCTCGTCATGACCTTGTTATGCCCGATGATGGCCTCGCCATGCCCGAGAGTGGCATTGTCATGCTCGACACTTGCCTTGTCATGACCAACGACGGCCTCGCCATTTCTGAGAGTGACATTGACATGGCCTTGTCATGCCCGACGATGATCTTGTGATGCCCGACGATGGCTTGCCATGCCCGACGCTGGCCTTGCCATGTCGGATGATGGCGTTGTCAGGCCCGACGCTAGGCTTGTCATGCCCAACGATTGCCTTATCTTGCCCGACAATGGCCTTGTCATGCCTGACGATGGCCTTGTCATGCCCGACCATGGCCTTGTCATGCCCGACGATTGCCTTGTCATGCCCATTGCCCGACGATGGCCTTCTCACCCCAAACGATAGCCTTGTAATGCCCGACGATGGCCTTGTCATGCCAAACGATAGCCTTGTCACGCCCGACGATGGCCTTGTCATGACCGACGAAGAGCTTGTCATGCCCGATGATGGCCTTGTCATGCCCGACGATGGCCTTGTGATGCCCAACGATTGCCTTGTCATGCCCGACGCTGGTCTTGCCATGTACGAGAGTTGTCTTGTCATGCCTTGTCATGCCCGACGATGGCCTTGCCATGCCTGACGCTGGCCTTGTGATGCCTAACAATGGACTTGCCATGCCCGACGATGGTTTTGACATGCCCGACGATGGCCTTGCCATGTCCGAGAGTGTCCTTGCCATGACCTTGTCATGCCCGACGATGGCCTCGCCATGCCCGACGATGGCATTGTCAAGTCGGACAATGGCCTTGTCATGCCCGACGATGGCCTTGTCATGCCCGACGATGGCCTTGTCATTCCCGACGATGGACTTTTCTTGCCCGACGAAGGGCTTGTCATGCCCGACGATGGCCTTGCTATACCCGACCCTGGCCTTTTCATGTCCAACGATGGTCATGCCAAGCCCGACGCTGGCCTTGCCATGTGCGAGAGTTGCCTTGTCATGCCCTTGTCATGTCCGAAGATAGTCTTGCTATGCCCGAAGATGGCCTTGTCATGCTTGACGATGGCATTGTCATGCCCGACGATGGCCTTGTCATGCCCGACGCTGGCCTTGCCATGTCCGAGAGTTGTCTTGTCATAACCTTGTCATGCCTGACGCTGGCCTTGTCATGCCCGACGAAGGCGTCGCCATATCCGAGAGTGGCATTGTCATGGCCTGGTCAAGTGTGACGGTGGCCTTGGCATGCACGACGCTGGCCTTGTCATGCCCGACGCTTGCCTTGTCATGCCCGACGATGGCCTTGTAATGCTCGACGCTGGCATTGACATGCCCTTTTTGATGTCCCACGATGCCCTCACCATGCCCGACGCTGGCCTTGTCATGTCCGACGATGGCATTGTCATGCCCGACGATGGCCTTGTCATGCCCGAAGATGGCCTTGTCATGCCCGACGATGGTCTTGTCATGCCCGACGATGGCCTTGTCATGCCCGACGCGAGCCTTGCCATGTCCGAGAGGCCTTGTCATGACCTTGTCATGCCCGACGATGGCCTTGCCATGCCCGACGCTGGCCATGTCATGCCCGACGATGGCCTCGCCATGTTCGAAAGTGGCAGTGTCATGGCCTTGTCATGCCCGACGATGGCCTTGTCATGCCCGACGATGGCCTTGTCATGCCCGACGATTGCCTTGCCATGCTTGACGCTGGCATTGCCATGCCCGACGATGGCCTTGTCATGCCCGACGATGGCGTTGACTTGCTCGACGATGGACTTTTCATGCCCGACGATGGCCTTGTCATGCCCGACGATGGCATTGCTATGCCCGACAATGGCCTTTTCATGTCCGACAATGTCCTTACCATGCCCGAAGATGGCCTTGTCATGCCCGACGATGGCCTTGTCATGCCCGACGATGACCTTGTCATGCCCGACGCTGGCCTTGCCATGTCCGAGAGTTGCCTTGTCATGACCTTGTCTTGCCCGACGATGGCCTTGCCATGCCCGACGCTGGTCTTGTCATGCCCGACGCTGGCCTTGCCATGCCCGACGATGGCCTTGCCACGTCCAAGAGTTGCCTTGTCATGACCTTGTTATGCCCGATGATGGCGTCGCCATGCCCGAGAGTGGCATTGTCATGCTCGACACCTGCCTTGTCATGACCGACGACGGCCTCGCCATGTCCGAGAGTGGCATTGACATGGCCTTGTCATGCCCGACGATGGTCTTGTGATGCCCGATGATGGCCTTGCCATGCCCGACACTGGCCTTGCCATGTCGTATGATGGTGTTGTCAGGACCGACGCTAGCCTTGTCATGCCCAACGATTGCCTTTTCTTGCCCGACAATGGCCTTGTCATGCCTGACGATGGCCTTGTCATGCCCGACCATGGCCTTGTCATGCCCGACGATTTCCTTGTCATGCCCATTGTCCGACGATGGCCTTGTCATCCCAAACGATAGCCTTGTGATGCCCGACGATGGCCTTGTCATGCCAAACGATGGCCTTGTCACGCCCGACGATGGCCATGTCATGCCCGACGAATGGCTTGTCATGCCCGATGATGGCCTTGTCATGCCCGACGATGGCCTTGTGATGCCCAACGATTGCCTTGTCATGCCCGACGCTGGTCTTGCCATGTACGAGAGTTGTCTTGTCATGGCCTTGTCATGCCCGACGATGGCCTTGCCATGCTTGACGCTGGCCTTGTGATGCCTAACGATGGCCTTGCCATGCCCGACGATTGCCTTGACATGCCCGACGATGGCCTTGCCATGTCCGAGAGTGTCCTTGCCATGACCTTGTCATGTCCGACGATGGCCTCGCCATGCCCGACGATGGCATTGTCATGTCGGACGATGGCCTTGTCATGCCCGACGATGGCCTTGTCATGCCCGACGATGGCCTTGTCATTCCCGACGATGGACTTTTCATGCCCGACGAAGGGCTTGTCATGCCCGACAATGGCCTTGCTATGCCCGACCCTGGCCTTTTCATGTCCAACGATGGCCATGCAAAGCCCGACGCTGGCCTTGCCATGTGCGAGAGTTGCCTTGTCATGCCCTTGTCATGTCCGAAGATGGTCTTGCTATGCCCGAAGATGGCCTTGTGATGCTTGATGATGGCATTGTCATGCCCGACGATGGCCTTGTCATGCCCGACGCTGGCCTTGCCATGTCCGAGAGTTGTCTTGTCATGACCTTGTCATGCCCGACGCTGGCCTTGTCATGCCCGACGAAGGCGTCTCCATGTCCGAGAGTGGCATTGTCATGGCCTGGTCAAGCGTGACGATGGCCTTGCCATGCACGACGCTGGCCTTGTCATGCCCGACGCTTGCCTTGTCATGCCCGACGATGGCTTTGTAATGCTCGACTCTGGCATTGGCATGCCCTTTTTGATGTCCCACGATGCCCTCACCATGCCCGACGCTGGCCTTGTCATGTCCGACGATGGCCTTGTCATGCCCGACGATGGCCTTGTCATGCCCGAAGATGGCCTTGTCATGCCCGACGATGGTCTTGTCATGCCCGACGATGGCCTTGTCATGCCCGACGCGGGCCTTTCCATGTCCGAGAGTTGCCTTGTCATGACCTTGTCGTGCCCAACGATGGCCTTGCCATGCCCGACCCTGGCCTTGTCATGCCCGACGATGGCCTCGCCATGTTCGAAAGTGGCATTGTCATGGCCTTGTCATGCCCGACGATGGCCTTGTCATGCCCGACGATGGCCTTGTCATGCCCGACGATTGCCTTGCCATGCTTGACGCTGGCATTGCCATGCCCGACGATGGCATTGCTATGCCCGACAATGGCCTTTTCATGTCCGACAATGGCCTTGCCATGCCCGAAGATGGCCTTGTCATGCCCGACGATGGCCTTGTCATGCCCGACGATGACCTTGTCATGCACGACGATGGCCTTGCCATGCCCGACGCTGGTCTTGTCATGCCCGACGCTGGCTTTGCCATGCCCGACGATGGCCTTGCCATGTCCAAGAGTTGCCTCGTCATGACCTTGTTATGCCCGATGATGGCCTCGCCATGCCCGAGAGTGGCATTGTCATGCTCGACACTTGCCTTGTCATGACCAACGACGGCCTCGCCATTTCTGAGAGTGACATTGACATGGCCTTGTCATGCCCGACGATGATCTTGTGATGCCCGACGATGGCTTGCCATGCCGACGCTGGCCTTGCCATGTCGGATGATGGCGTTGTCAGGCCCGACGCTAGGCTTGTCATGCCCAACGATTGCCTTATCTTGCCCGACAATGGCCTTGTCATGCATGACGATGGCCTTGTCATGCCCGACCATGGCCTTGTCATGCCCGACGATTGCCTTGTCATGCCCATTGCCCGACGATGGCCTTCTCACCCCAAACGATAGCCTTGTAATGCCCGACGATGGCCTTGTCATGCCAAACGATAGCCTTGTCACGCCCGACGATGGCCTTGTCATGACCGACGAAGAGCTTGTCATGCCCGATGATGGCCTTGTCATGCCCGACGATGGCCTTGTGATGCCCAACGATTGCCTTGTCATGCCCGACGCTGGTCTTGCCATGTACGAGAGTTGTCTTGTCATGCCCTTGTCATTCCCGACGATGGCCTTGCCATGCCTGACGCTGGCCTTGTGATGCCTAACAATGGACTTGCCATGCCCGACGATGGTTTTGACATGCCCGACGATGGCCTTGCCATGTCCGAGAGTGTCCTTGCCATGACCTTGTCATGCCCGACGATGGCCTCGCCATGCCCGACGATGGCATTGTCAAGTCGGACAATGGCCTTGTCATGCCCGACGATGGCCTTGTCATGCCCGACGATGGCCTTGTCATTCCCGACGATGGACTTTTCATGCCCGACGAAGGGCTTGTCATGCCCGACGATGGCCTTGCTATGCCCGACCCTGGCCTTTTCATGTCCAACGATGGCCATGCCAAGCCCGACGCTGGCCTTGCCATGTGCGAGAGTTGCCTTGTCATGCCCTTGTCATGTCCGAAGATAGTCTTGCTATGCCCGAAGATGGCCTTGTCATGCTTGACAATGGCATTGTCATGCCCGACGATGGCCTTGTCATGCCCGACGCTGGCCTTGCCATGTCCGAGAGTTGTCTTGTCATAACCTTGCAATGCCTGACGCTGGCCTTGTCATGCCCGACGAAGGCGTCGCCATATCCGAGAGTGGCATTGTCATGGCCTGGTCAAGTGTGACGGTGGCCTTGGCATGCACGACGCTGGCCTTGTCATGCCCGACGCTTGCCTTGTCATGCCCGACGATGGCCTTGTAATGCTCGACGCTGGCATTGACATGCCCTTTTTGATGTCCCACGATGCCCTCACCATGCCCGACGCTGGCCTTGTCATGTCCGACGATGGCATTGTCATGCCCGACGATGGCCTTGTCATGCCCGAAGATGGCCTTGTCATGCCCGACGATGGTCTTGTCATGCCCGACGATGGCCTTGTCATGCCCGACGCGAGCCTTGCCATGTCCGAGAGGCCTTGTCATGACCTTGTCATGCCCGACGATGGCCTTGCCATGCCCGACGCTGGCCATGTCATGCCCGACGATGGCCTCGCCATGTTCGAAAGTGGCAGTGTCATGGCCTTGTCATGCCCGACGATGGCCTTGTCATGCCCGACGATGGCCTTGTCATGCCCGACGATTGCCTTGCCATGCTTGACGCTGGCATTGCCATGCCCGACGATGGCCTTGTCATGCCCGACGATGGCGTTGACTTGCTCGACGATGGACTTTTCATGCCCGACGATGGCCTTGTCATGCCCGACGATGGCATTGCTATGCCCGACAATGGCCTTTTCATGTCCGACAATGTCCTTACCATGCCCGAAGATGGCCTTGTCATGCCCGACGATGGCCTTGTCATGCCCGACGATGACCTTGTCATGCCCGACGCTGGCCTTGCCATGTCCGAGAGTTGCCTTGTCATGACCTTGTCTTGCCCGACGATGGCCTTGCCATGCCCGACGCTGGTCTTGTCATGCCCGACGCTGGCCTTGCCATGCCCGACGATGGCCTTGCCACGTCCAAGAGTTGCCTTGTCATGACCTTGTTATGCCCGATGATGGCGTCGCCATGCCCGAGAGTGGCATTGTCATGCTCGACACCTGCCTTGTCATGACCGACGACGGCCTCGCCATGTCCGAGAGTGGCATTGACATGGCCTTGTCATGCCCGACGATGGTCTTGTGATGCCCGATGATGGCCTTGCCATGCCCGACACTGGCCTTGCCATGTCGTATGATGGCGTTGTCAGGACCGACGCTAGCCTTGTCATGCCCAACGATTGCCTTTTCTTGCCCGACAATGGCCTTGTCATGCCTGACGATGGCCTTGTCATGCCCGACCATGGCCTTGTCATGCCCGACGATTGCCTTGTCATGCCCATTGTCCGACGATGGCCTTGTCATCCCAAACGATAGCCTTGTGATGCCCGACGATGGCCTTGTCATGCCAAACGATGGCCTTGTCACGCCCGACGATGGCCATGTCATGCCCGACGAATGGCTTGTCATGCCCGATGATGGCCTTGTCATGCCCGACGATGGCCTTGTGATGCCCAACGATTGCCTTGTCATGCCCGACGCTGGTCTTGCCATGTACGAGAGTTGTCTTGTCATGGCCTTGTCATGCCCGACGATGGCCTTGCCATGCTTGACGCTGGCCTTGTGATGCCTAACGATGGCCTTGCCATGCCCGACGATTGCCTTGACATGCCCGACGATGGCCTTGCCATGTCCGAGAGTGTCCTTGCCATGACCTTGTCATGTCCGACGATGGCCTCGCCATGCCCGACGATGGCATTGTCATGTCGGACGATGGCCTTGTCATGCCCGACGATGGCCTTGTCATGCCCGACGATGGCCTTGTCATTCCCGACGATGGACTTTTCATGCCCGACGAAGGGCTTGTCATGCCCGACAATGGCCTTGCTATGCCCGACCCTGGCCTTTTCATGTCCAACGATGGCCATGCAAAGCCCGACGCTGGCCTTGCCATGTGCGAGAGTTGCCTTGTCATGCCCTTGTCATGTCCGAAGATGGTCTTGCTATGCCCGAAGATGGCCTTGTGATGCTTGATGATGGCATTGTCATGCCCGACGATGGCCTTGTCATGCCCGACGCTGGCCTTGCCATGTCCGAGAGTTGTCTTGTCATGACCTTGTCATGCCCGACGTTGGCCTTGTCATGCCCGACGAAGGCATCGCCATGTCCGACAGTGGCTTTGTCATGGCCTGGTCAAGAGTGACGATGGCCTTGCCATGCACGACGTTGGCCTTGTCATGCCCGACGCTTGCTTTGTCATGCCCGACGATGGCCTTGTAATGCTCGACGCTGGCATTGACATGCCCTTTTTGATGTCCCACGATGCCCTCACCATGCCCGTCGCTGGCCTTGTCATGTCCGACGATGGCCTTGTCATGCCCGACGATGGCCTTGTCATGCCCGAAGATGGCCTTGTCATGCCCGACGATGGTCTTGTCATGCCCGACGATGGCCTTGTCATGCCCGACGCGGGCCTTGCCAGTTCCGAGAGTTGCCTTGTCATGACCTTTTCATGCCCGACGATGGCCTTCCCATGCCCGACGCTGGCCTTGTCATGCCCGACGATGGCCTCGCCAAGTTCGAAAGTGGCATTGTCATGGCCTTGTCATGCCCGACGATGGCCTTGTCATGCCCGACGATGGCCTTGTCATGCCCGACGATTGCCTTGCCATGCTTGACGCTGGCATTGCCATGCCCGACGATGGCCTTGTCATGCCCGACGATGGCGTTGGCATGCCCGACGATGGACTTTTCATGCCCGACGATGGCCTTGTCATGCCCGACGATGGCATTGCTATGCCCGACAATGGCCTTTTCATGTCCGACAATGGCCTTGCCATGCCCGAAGATGGCCTTGTCATGCCCGACGATGGCCTTGTCATGCCCGACGATGCCCTTGTCATGCCCGACGCTGGCATTGCCATGTCCGAGAGTTGCCTTGTCATGACCTTCTCATGCCCGACGATGGCCTTGCCATGCCCGACGCTGGTCTTGTCATGCCCGACGCTGGCCTTGCCATGCCCGACGATGGCCTTGCCACGTCCAAGAGTTGCCTTGTCATGACCTTGTTATGCTCGATGATGGCCTCGCCATGCCCGAGAGTGGCATTGTCATGCTCGACACTTGCCTTGTCATGACCGATGACGGCCTCGCCATGTCCGAGAGTGGCATTGACATGGCCTTGTCATGCCCGACGATGGTCTTGTGATGCCCGACGATGGCCTTGCCATGCCCGACGCTGGCCTTGCCATGTCGGATGATGGCCTTGTCAGGCCCGACGCTAGCCTTGTCATGCCCGACGATGGCCTCGCCAAGTTCGAAAGTGGCATTGTCATGGCCTTGTCATGCCCGACGATGGCCTTGTAATGCTCGACGCTGGCATTGACATGCCCTTTTTGATGTCCCATGATGCCCTCACCATGCCCGACGCTAGCCTTGTCATGTCCGACGATGGCCTTGTCATGCCCGACGATGGCCTTGTCATGCCCGAAGATGGCCTTGTCATGCCCGACGATGGTCTTGTCATGCCCGACGATGGCCTTGTCATGCCCGACGCGGGCCTTGCCATGTCCGAGAGTTGCCTTGTCATGACCTTGTCATGCCCGACGATGGCCTTCCCATGCCCGACGCTGGCCTTGTCATGCCCGACGATGGCCTCGCCAAGTTCGAAAGTGGCATTGTCATGGCCTTGTCATGCCCGACGATGGAATTGCCATGCCCGACGATGGCCTTGTCATGCCCGATGATGGCGTTGGCATGCCCGACGATGGACTTTTCATGCCCGACGATGGCCTTGTCATGCCCGACGATGGCATTGCTATGCCCGACAATGGCCTTTTCATGTACGACAATGGCCTAGCCATGCCCGAAGATGGCCTTGTCATGCCCGACGATGGCCTTGTCATGCCCGACGATGACCTTGTCATGCTCGACGCTTGCATTGCCATGTCCGAGAGTTGCCTTGACATGACCTTCTCATGCCCGACGATGGCCTTGCCATGCCCGACGCTGGTCTTGTCATGCTCGACGCTGGCCTTGCCATGCCCGACGATGGCCTTGCCACGTCCAAGAGTTGCCTTGTCATGACCTTGTTATGCTCGATGATGGCCTCGCCATGCCCAAGAGTGGCATTGTCATGCTCGACACTTGCCTTGTCATGACCGACGACGTCCTCGCCATGTCCGAGAGTGGCATTGACATGGCCTTGTCATGCCCGACGATGGTCTTGTGATGCCCGACGCTGGCCTTGCCATCTCGGATGATGGCCTTGTCAGGCCCGACGCTAGCCTTGTCATGCCCAACGATTGCCTTATCTTGCTCGACAATGGCCTTGTCATGCCTGACGATGGCCTTGTCATGCCCGACCATGGCCTTGTCATGCCCGACGATTGCCTTGTTATGCCCATTGCCCGACGATGACCTTGTGATGCACGACGATGGCCTTGTCATCCCAAACGATAGCCTTGTGATGCACGACGATGGCCTTGTCATGCCAAACGATGGCCTTGTCACGCCCGACGATGGCCTTGTCATGCCCGACGAAGGGCTTGTCATGCCCGATGATGGCCTTGTCATGCCCAACGATGACCTTGTCATGCCCGACGATGGCCTTGCTATGCCCGACGATGGAATTTTCATGCCCGACGATGGTCTTGTCATGCCCGACGATGGCCTTGCTATGCCCGACGATGGCCTTTTCATGTCCAACGATTGCCTTGCCATGCCCGACGATGGCCTTGTCATGCCCAATGATGGCCTTGTCATGCCCTACGATGGCCTTGTCATGCCCGACGCTGGCCTTGCCATGTCCAAGAGTTGCCTTGTCATCCCGACGATTGCCTTACCATGCCCGACGACTGCCTTACCATGCCCGACGACTGCCTTGCCATGCCCGACGCTGGCCTTGCCATGCCCGACGATGGCCTTGTCATGCCCGACGATGGCCTTGTTATGCCCGACGATGGACTTTTCATGCCCGACGATGGCCTTGTCAGGCCCGACGATGGCCTTGCTATGCCCGACGATGGCCTTTTCATGTCCAACGATGGCCTTGCCATGCCCGACGATGGCCTTGTCATGCCCAATGATGGCCTTGTCATGCCCTACGATGGCCTTGTCATGCCCGACGCTGGCCTTGCCATGTCCAAGAGTTGCCTTGTCATCCCGACGATTGCCTTACCATGCCCGACGAGTGCCTTGCCATGCCCGACGCTGGCCTTGCCATGCCCGACGATGGCCTTGCCATGCCCGACGATCGACTTTTCATGCCCGACGATGGCCTTGTCATGCCCGACGATGGCCTTGCTATGCCCGATGCTGGCGTTTTCATGTCCAACGATGGCCTTGCCATGCCCGACGATGGCCTTGCCATGCCCGACGATGGCCTTGTCATGCCCGACGATGGCCTTGTCATGCCCGACGATGGCCTTGTCATGCCCGACGCTGGCCTTGCCATGTCCGAGAGTTGCCTTGTCATGCCCGACGATGGCCTTGTCATGCCCGACCATGGCCTTGTCATGCCCGACGATTGCCTTGTCATGCCCATTGCCCGATGATGGCCTTGTCATCCCAAACGATAGCCTTGTGATGCCCGACGATGGCCTTGTCATGCCAAACGATGGCCTTGTCATGCCCGACGATGGCCTTGTCATGCCCGACGAAGAGCTTGTCATGCCCGATGATGGCCTTGTCATGTCCGACGATGGCCTTGTCATGCCCGACGATGGCCTTGCCATGCCCGACGCTGACCTTGCCATGTCCGAGAGTTGTCTTGTCATGCCCTTGTCATGCCCGACGATGGCCTTGCCATGCTTGACGCTGGCCTTGTCATGCCTAACGATGGCCTTGCCGTTCTCGACGATGGCCTTGACATGCCCGAGGATGGCCTTGCCCCATCCGAGAGTTGCCTTGTCATGACCTTGTCATGCCCGACGATGGCCTCGCCATGCCCGACGATTGCATTGTCATTTCCGACGATGGCCTTGTCATGCCCGACGATGGCCTTGTCATGCCCGACGAAGGGCTTGTCATGCCCGATGATGGCCTTGTCATGTCCGACGATGGCCTTGTCATGCCCGACGATGGCCTTGCCATCTCCGACGCTGGCCTTGCCATGTCCGAGAGTTGTCTTGTCATGCCCTTGTCATGCCCGACGATGGCCTTGCCATGCTTGACGCTGGCCTTGTCATGCCTAACGATGGCCTTGCCGTTCTCGACGATGGCCTTGACATTCCCGAGGATGGCCTTGCCCCATCCGAGAGTTGCCTTGTCATGACCTTGTCATGCCCGACGATGGCCTCGCCATGCCCGACGATTGCATTGTCATGTCCGACGATGGCCTTGTCATGCCCGACGATGGCCTTGTCACGCCCGACGATGGCCTTGTCATGCCCGACGAAGGTCTTATCATGCCCGACGATGGCCTTGTCAAGCCCGACGCGGGCCTAGCCATGTCCGAGAGTTGCCTTGTCATGACCTTGTCATGCCCGACGATGGCCTTGCCATGCCCGACGATGGCCTAGCCATGCCCGACGATGGCCTTGTCATGCCCGACGATGGCCTTGTCATTCCCGACGATGGACTTTTCATGCCCGACGAAGGGCTTGTCATGCCCGACGATGGCCTTGCTATGCCCGACCCTAGCCTTTTCATGTCCAACGATGGCCATGCCAAGCCCGATGCTGGCCTTGCCATGTGCGAGAGTTGCCTTGTCATGCCCTTGTCATGTCCGAAGATGGTCTTGCTATGCCCGAAGATGGCCTCGTCATGCTTGACGATGGCATCGTCATGCCCGACGATGGCCTTGTCATGCCCGACGATGGCCTTGTCATGCCCGAAGATGGCCTTGTCATGCCCGACGATGGTCTTGTCATGCCCGACGATGGCCTTGTCATGCCCGACGCGGGCCTTGCCATGTCCGAGAGTTGCCTTGTCATGACCTTGTCATGCCCGACGATGGCCTTCCCATGCCCGACGCTGGCCTTGTCATGCCCGACGATGGCCTCGCCAAGTTCGAAAGTGGCATTGTCATGGCCTTGTCATGCCCGACGATGGCATTGCCATGCCCGACGATGGCCTTGTCATGCCCGACGATGGCGTAGGCATGCCCGACGATGGACTTTTCATGCCCGACGATGGCCTTGTCATGCCCGACGATGGCATTGCTATGCCCGACAATGGCCTTTTCATGTACGACAATGGCCTTGCCATGCCCGAAGATGGCCTTGTCATGCCCGACGATGGCCTTGTCATGCCCGACGATGACCTTGTCATGCCCGACGCTTGCATTGCCATGTCCGAGAGTTGCCTTGTCATGACCTTCTCATGCCCGACGATGGCCTTGCCATGCCCGACGCTGGTCTTGTCATGCTCGACGCTGGCCTTGCCATGCCCGACGATGGCCTTGCCACGTCCAAGAGTTGCCTTGTCATGACCTTGTTATGCTCGATGATGGCCTCGCCATGCCCGAGAGTGGCATTGTCATGCTCGACACTTGCCTTGTCATGACCGACGACGGCCTCGCCATGTCCGAGAGTGGCATTGACATGGCCTTGTCATGCCCGACGATGGTCTTGTGATGCCCGACGATGGCCTTGCCATGCCCGACGCTGGCCTTGCCATCTCGGATGATGGCCTTGTCAGGCCCGACGCTAGCCTTGTCATGCCCAACGATTGCCTTATCTTGCTCGACAATGGCCTTGTCATGCCTGACGATGGCCTTGTCATGCCCGACCATGGCCTTGTCATGCCCGACGATTGCCTTGTTATGCCCATTGCCCGACGATGGCCTTGTCATCCCAAACGATAGCCTTGTGATGCACGACGATGGCCTTGTCATGCCCGACGATGGTCTTGTCATGCCCGACGATGGCCTTGTCATGCCCGACGCGGGCCTTGCCATGTCCGAGAGTTGCCTTGTCATGACCTTGTTATGCCCGACGATGGCCTTCCCATGCCCGACGCTGGCCTTGTCATGCCCGACGATGGCCTCGCCAAGTTCGAAAGTGGCATTGTCATGGCCTTGTCATGCCCGACGATGGCATTGCCATGCCCGACGATGGCCTTGTCATGCCCGACGATGGCGTAGGCATGCCCGACGATGGCCTTGTCATGCCCGACGATGGCATTGCTATGCCCGACAATGGCCTTTTCATGTACGACAATGGCCTTGCCATGCCCGAAGATGGCCTTGTCATGCCCGACGAAGGGCTTGTCATGCCCGATGATGGCCTTGTCATGCCCAACGATGACCTTGTCATGCCCGACGATGGCCTTGCTATGCCCGACGATGGAATTTTCATGCCCGACGATGGCCTTGTCATGCCCGACGATGGCCTTGCTATGCCCGACGATGGCCTTTTCATGTCCAACGATGGCCTTGCCATGCCCGACGATGGCCTTGTCATGCCCAATGATGGCCTTGTCATGCCCTACGATGGCCTTGTCATGCCCGACGCTGGCCTTGCCATGTCCAAGAGTTGCCTTGTCATCCCGACGATTGCCTTACCATGCCCGACGACTGCCTTACCATGCCCGACGACTGCCTTGCCATGCCCGACGCTGGCCTTGCCATGCCCGACGATGGCCTTGTCATGCCCGACGATGGCCTTGTTATGCCCGACGATGGACTTTTCATGCCCGACGATGGCCTTGTCAGGCCCGACGATGGCCTTGCCATGCCCGACGATGGCCTTGTCATGCCCAATGATGGCCTTGTCATGCCCTACGATGGCCTTGTCATGCCCGACGCTGGCCTTGCCATGTCCAAGAGTTGCCTTGTCATCCCGACGATTGCCTTACCATGCCCGACGAGTGCCTTGCCATGCCCGACGCTGGCCTTGCCATGCCCGACGATGGCCTTGCCATGCCCGACGATCGACTTTTCATGCCCGACGATGGCCTTGTCATGCCCGACGATGGCCTTGCTATGCCGGATGCTGGCCTTTTCATGTCCAACGATGGCCTTGCCATGCCCGACGATGGCCTTGCCATGCCCGACGATGGCCTTGTCATGCCCGACGATGGCCTTGTCATGCCCGACGATGGCCTTGTCATGCCCGACGCTGGCCTTGCCATGTCCGAGAGTTGCCTTGTCATGCCCGACGATGGCCTTGTCATGCCCGACCATGGCCTTGTCATGCCCGACGATTGCCTTGTCATGCCCATTGCCCGATGATGGCCTTGTCATCCCAAACGATAGCCTTGTGATGCCCGACGATGGCCTTGTCATGCCAAACGATGGCCTTGTCATGCCCGACGATGGCCTTGTCATGCCCGACGAAGGGCTT
Organism: Fagopyrum homotropicum; assembly: GCA_033239125.1. Taxonomy (NCBI): domain Eukaryota; kingdom Viridiplantae; phylum Streptophyta; class Magnoliopsida; order Caryophyllales; family Polygonaceae; genus Fagopyrum; species Fagopyrum homotropicum. Next base: position 74,577,023 of record BSWB01000007.1, read on the forward strand.
GTCATGCCCGATGATGGCCTTGTCATGTCCGACGATGGCCTTGTCATGCCCGACGATGGCCTTGCCATGCCCGACGCTGACCTTGCCATGTCCGAGAGTTGTCTTGTCATGCCCTTGTCATGCCCGACGATGGCCTTGCCATGCTTGACGCTGGCCTTGTCATGCCTAACGATGGCCTTGCCGTTCTCGACGATGGCCTTGACATGCCCGAGGATGACCTTGCCCCATCCGAGAGTTGCCTTGTCATGACCTTGTCATGCCCGACGATGGCCTCGCCATGCCCGACGATTGCATTGTCATTTCCGACGATGGCCTTGTCATGCCCGACGATGGCCTTGTCATGCCCGACGAAGGGCTTGTCATGCCCGATGATGGCCTTGTCATGTCCGACGATGGCCTTGTCATGCCCGACGATGGCCTTGCCATGCCCGACGCTGGCCTTGCCATGTCCGAGAGTTGTCTTGTCATGCCCTTGTCATGCCCGACGATGGCCTTGCCATGCTTGACGCTGGCCTTGTCATGCCTAACGATGGCCTTGCCGTTCTCGACGATGGCCTTGACATTCCCGAGGATGGCCTTGCCCCATCCGAGAGTTGCCTTGTCATGACCTTGTCATGCCCGACGATGGCCTCGCCATGCCCGACGATTGCATTGTCATGTCCGACGATGGCCTTGTCATGCCCGACGATGGCCTTGTCACGCCCGACGATGGCCTTGTCATGCCCGACGAAGGTCTTATCATGCCCGACGATGGCCTTGTCATGCCCGACGCGGGCCTTGCCATGTCCGAGAGTTGCCTTGTCATGACCTTGTCATGCCCGACGATGGCCTTGCCATGCCCGACGATGGCCTAGCCATGCCCGACGATGGCCTTGTCATGCCCGACGATGGCCTTGTCATTCCCGACGATGGACTTTTCATGCCCGACGAAGGGCTTGTCATGCCCGACGATGGCCTTGCTATGCCCGACCCTAGCCTTTTCATGTCCAACGATGGCCATGCCAAGCCCGATGCTGGCCTTGCCATGTGCGAGAGTTGCCTTGTCATGCCCTTGTCATGTCCGAAGATGGTCTTGCTATGCCCGAAGATGGCCTCGTCATGCTTGACGATGGCATTGTCATGCCCGACGATGGCCTTGTCATGCCCGACGATGGCCTTGTCATGCCCGAAGATGGCCTTGTCATGCCCGACGATGGTCTTGTCATGCCCGACGATGGCCTTGTCATGCCCGACGCGGGCCTTGCCATGTCCGAGAGTTGCCTTGTCATGCCCGACGATGGCCTTCCCATGCCCGACGCTGGCCTTGTCATGCCCGACGATGGCCTCGCCAAGTTCGAAAGTGGCATTGTCATGGCCTTGTCATGCCCGACGATGGCATTGCCATGCCCGACGATGGCCTTGTCATGCCCGACGATGGCGTAGGCATGCCCGACGATGGACTTTTCATGCCCGACGATGGCCTTGTCATGCCCGACGATGGCATTGCTATGCCCGACAATGGCCTTTTCATGTACGACAATGGCCTTGCCATGCCCGAAGATGGCCTTGTCATGCCCGACGATGGCCTTGTCATGCCCGACGATGACCTTGTCATGCCCGACGCTTGCATTGCCATGTCCGAGAGTTGCCTTGTCATGACCTTCTCATGCCCGACGATGGCCTTGCCATGCCCGACGCTGGTCTTGTCATGCTCGACGCTGGCCTTGCCATGCCCGACGATGGCCTTGCCACGTCCAAGAGTTGCCTTGTCATGACCTTGTTATGCTCGATGATGGCCTCGCCATGCCCGAGAGTGGCATTGTCATGCTCGACACTTGCCTTGTCATGACCGACGACGGCCTCGCCATGTCCGAGAGTGGCATTGACATGGCCTTGTCATGCCCGACGATGGTCTTGTGATGCCCGACGATGGCCTTGCCATGCCCGACGCTGGCCTTGCCATCTCGGATGATGGCCTTGTCAGGCCCGACGCTAGCCTTGTCATGCCCAACGATTGCCTTATCTTGCTCGACAATGGCCTTGTCATGCCTGACGATGGCCTTGTCATGCCCGACCATGGCCTTGTCATGCCCGACGATTGCCTTGTTATGCCCATTGCCCGACGATGGCCTTGTCATCCCAAACGATAGCCTTGTGATGCACGACGATGGCCTTGTCATGCCAAACGATGGCCTTGTCACGCCCGACGATGGCCTTGTCATGCCCGACGAAGGGCTTGTCATGCCCGATGATGGCCTTGTCATGCCCAACGATGACCTTGTCATGCCCGACGCTGGCCTTGCCATGTCCGAGAGTTGCCTTGTCATGCCCGACGATGGCCTTGTCATGCCCGACCATGGCCTTGTCATGCCCGACGATTGCCTTGTCATGCCCATTGCCTGATGATGGCCTTGTCATCCCAAACGATAGCCTTGTGATGCCCGACGATGGCCTTGTCATGCCAAACGATGGCCTTGTCATGCCCGACGATGGCCTTGTCATGCCCAACGAAGGGCTTGTCATGCCCGATGATGGCCTTGTCATGTCCGACGATGGCCTTGTCATGCCCGACGATGGCCTTGCCATGCCCGACGCTGGCCTTGCCATGTCCGAGAGTTGTCTTGTCATGCCCTTGTCATGCCCGACGATGGCCTTGCCATGCTTGACGCTGGCCTTGTCATGCCTAACGATGGCCTTGCCGTTCTCGACGATGGCCTTGACATGCCCGAGGATGGCCTTGCCCCATCCGAGAGTTGCCTTGTCATGGCCTCGCCATGCCCGACGATTGCATTGTCATGTCCGACGATGGCCTTGTCATGCCCGACGATGGCCTTGTCATGCCCGACGAAGGGCTTGTCATGCCCGATGATGGCCTTGTCATGTCCGACGATGGCCTTGTCATGCCCGACGATGGCCTTGCCATGCCCGACGCTGGCCTTGCCATGTCCGAGAGTTGTCTTGTAATGCCCTTGTCATGCCCGACGATGGCCATGCCATGCTTGACGCTGGCCTTGTCATGCCTAACGATGGCCTTGCCGTTCTCGACGATGGCCTTGACATGCCCGAGGATGGCCTTGCCCCATCCGAGAGTTGCCTTGTCATGACCTTGTCATGCCCGACGATGGCCTCGCCATGCCCGACGATTGCATTGTCATGTCCGACGATGGCCTTGTCATGCCCGACGATGGCCTTGTCACGCCCGACGATGGCCTTGTCATGCCCGACGAAGGTCTTATCATGCCCGACGATGGCCTTGTCATGCCCGACGCGGGCCTTTCCATGTCCGAGAGTTGCCTTGTCATGACCTTGTCATGCCCGACGATGGCCTAGCCATGCCCGACGATGGCCTAGCCATGCCCGACGATGGCCTTGTCATGCCCGACGATGGCCTTGTCATTCCCGACGATGGACTTTTCATGCCCGACGAAGGGCTTGTCATGCCCGACGATGGCCTTGCTATGCCCGACCCTAGCCTTTTCATGTCCAACGATGGCCATGCCAAGCCCGATGCTGGCCTTGCCATGTGCGAGAGTTGCCTTGTCATGCCCTTGTCATGTCCGAAGATGGTCTTGCTATGCCCGAAGATGGCCTCGTCATGCTTGACGATGGCATTGTCATGCCCGACGATGGCCTTGTCATGCCCGACGCTGGCCTTGCCATGTCCGAGAGTTGTCTTGTCATGACCTAGTCATGCCCGACGCTGGCCTTGTCATGCCCGACGAAGGCGTCGCCATGTCCGAGAATGGCATTGTCATGGCCTGGTCAAGCGTGACGATGGCCTTGCCATGCACGACGCTGGCCTTGTCCTGCCCGACGCTTGCCTTGTCATGCCCGACGATGGCCTTGTAATGCTCGACTCTGGCATTGACATGCCCGAAGATGGCCTTGTCATGCCCGACGATGGTCTTGTCATGCCCGACGATGGCCTTGTCATGCCCGACGTGGGCCTTGCCATGTCCGAGAGTTGCATTGTCATGACCTTGTCATGCCCAACGATTGCCTTGCCATGCCCGACCCTGGCCTTGTCATGCCCGACGATGGCCTCGCCATGTTCGAAAGTGGCATTGTCATGGCCTTGTCATGCCCGACGATGGCCTTGTCATGCCCGACGATGGCCTTGTCATGCCCGACGATTGCCTTGCCATGCTTGACGCTGGCATTGCCATGCCCGACGATGGCCTTGTCATGCCCGACGATGGCGTTGGCATGCCCGACGATGGACTTTTCATGCCCGGCGATGGCCTTGTCATGCCCGACGATGGCATTGCTATGCCCGACAATGGCCTTTTCATGTCCGACAATGGCCTTGCCATGCCCGAAGATGGCCTTGTCATGCCCGACGATGGCCTTGTCATGACCGACGATGACCTTGTCATGCCCGACGATGGCCTTGCCATGCCCGACGCTGGTGTTGTCATGCCCGACGCTGGCCTTGCCATGCCCGACGATGGCCTAGCCACGTCCAAGAGTTGCCTCGTCATGACCTTGTTATGCCCAATGATGGCCTCGCCATGCCCGAGAGTGGCATTGTCATGCTCGACACTTGCCTTGTCATGACCAACGACGGCCTCGCCATGTCCGAGAGTGACATTGACATGGCCTTGTCATGCCCGACGATGGCCTTGTCATGCCCGACGCGGGCCTTGCCATGTCCGAGAGTTGCCTTGTCATGACCTTGTCATGCCCAACGATGGCCTTGCCATGCCCGACCCTGGCCTTGTCATGCCCGACGATGGCCTCGCCATGTTCGAAAGTGGCATTGTCATGGCCTTGTCATGCCTGACGATGGCCTTGTCATGCCCGACGATGGCCTTGTCATGCCCGACGATTGCCTTGCCATGCTTGACGCTGGCATTGCCATGCCCGACGATGGCCTTGTCATGCCCGACGATGGCGTTGGCATGCCCGACGATGGACTTTTCATGCCCGGCGATGGCCTTGTCATGCCCCACGATGGCATTGCTATGCCCGACAATGGCCTTTTCATGTCCGACAATGGCCTTGCCATGCCCGAAGATGGCCTTGTCATGCCCGACGATGGCCTTGTCATGACCGACGATGACCTTGTCATGCCCGACGATGGCCTTGCCATGCCTGACGCTTGTGTTGTCATGCCCGACGCTGGCCTTGCCATGCCCGACGATGGCCTTGCCACGTCCAAGAGTTGCCTCGTCATGACCTTGTTATGCCCGATGATGGCCTCGCCATGCCCGAGAGTGGCATTGTCATGCTCGACACTTGCCTTGTCATGACCAACGACGGCCTCGCCATGTCCGAGAGTGACATTGACATGGCCTTGTGATGCCCGACGATGGTCTTGTGATGCCCGACGATGGCTTTGCCATGCCCGACGCTGGCCTTGCCATGTCGGATGATGGCGTTGTCAGGCCCGACGCTAGCCTTGTCATGCCCAACGATTGCCTTATCTTGCCCGAAAATGGCCTTGTCATGCCTGACGATGGCCTTGTCATGCCCGACCATGGCCTTGTCATGCCCGACGATTGCCTTGTCATGCCCATTGCCCGACGATGGCCTTGTCACCCCAAACGATAGCCTTGTGATGCCCGACGATGGCCTTGTCATGCCTGACGATGGCCTTGTGATGCCCAACGATTGCCTTGTCATGCTTGACGCTGGTCTTGCCATGTACGAGAGTTGTCTTGTCATGCCCTTGTCATGCCCGACGATGGCCTTGCCATGCCTGACGCTGGCCTTGCCATGCCTGACGCTGGCCTTGCCATGCCCGACGATGGCCTTGCCATGCCCGACGATGGCCTTGACATGCCCGACGATGGCCTTGCCATGTCCGAGAGTGTCCTTGCCATGACCTTGTCATGCCCGACGATGGCCTCGCCATGCCTGACGATGGCATTGTCATGTCGGACGATGGCCTTGTCATGCCCGACGATGGCCTTGTCATTCCCGACGATGGCCTTGTCATTCCCGACGATGGACTTTTCATGCCCGACGAAGGGCTTGTCATGCCCGACGATGGCCTTGCTATGCCCGACCGTGGCCTTTTCATGTCCAACGATGGCCATGACAAGCCCGACGCTGGCCTTGCCATGTGCGAGAGTTGCCTTGTCATGCCCTAGTCATGTCCGAAGATGGTCTTGCTATGCCCGAAGATGGCCTTGTCATGCTTGACGATGGCATTGTCATGCCCGACGATGGCCTTGTCATGCCCGACGCTGGCCTTGCCATGTCCGAGAGTTGTCTTGTCATGACCTTGTCATGCCCGACGCTGGCCTTGTCATGCCCGACGAAGGCGTCGCCATGTCCGAGAGTGGCATTGTCATGGCCTGGTCAAGTGTGACGATGGCCTTGCCATGCACGACGCTGGCCTTGTCATGCCCGACGCTTGCCTTATCATGCCCGACGATGGCCTTGTAATGCTCGACACTGGCATTGACATGCCCTTTTTGATGTCCCACGATGCCCTCACCATGCCCGACGCTGGCCTTGTCATGTCCGACGATGGCCTTGTCATGCCCGACGATGGCCTTGTCATGCCCGAAGATGGCCTTGTCATGTCCGACGATGGTCTTGTCAAGCCCGACGATGGCCTTGTCATGCCCGACGCGGGCCTTGCCATGTCCGAGTACTACCTTGTCATGGCCTTGTCATGCCCGATGATGGCTTTATCATGCCCGACGATGGCCTTGTCATGCCCGACGATTGCCTTGCCATGCTTGACGCTGGCATTGCCATGCCCGACGATGGCCTTGTCATGCCCGACGATGGCGTTGACATGCCCGACGCTGGACTTTTCATGCCCGACGATGGCCTTGTCATGCCCAACGATGGCATTGCTATGCCCGACAATGGCCTTTTCATGTCCGACAATGTCCTTGCCATGCCCGAAGATGCCCTTGTCATTCCCGACGATGGCCTTGTCATGCCCGACGATGACCTTGTCATGCCCGACGCTGGCCTTGCCATGTCCGAGAGTTGCCTTGTCATGACCTTGTCATGCCCGACGATGGCCTTGCCATGCCCGACGATGGCCTTGTCATGCCCGACGTTGGCCTTGCCATGCCCGACGATGGCTTTGCCACGTCCAAGAGTTGCCTTGTCATGACCTTGTTATGCCCGATGATGGCCTCGCCATGCCCGAGAGTGGCATTGTCATGCTCGACACTTGCCTTGTCATGACCGACGACGGCCTCGCCATGTTTGAGAGTAGCATTGACATGGCCTTGTCATGCCCGACGATGGCCTTGCCATGCCCGATAATGGCCTTGCCATGCCCGACGATGGCCTTGCCATGTCCGAGAGTGTCCTTGCCATGACCTTGTCATGCCCGACGATGGCCACGCCATGCCCGACGATGGCATTGTCATGTCGGACGATGGCCTTGTCATGCCCGACGATGGCATTGTCATGTCAGACGATGGCCTTGTCATGCCCGACGATGGCCTTGTCATGCCCGACGATGGCCTTGTCATGCCCGACGAAGGGCTTGTCATGCCCGACGATGGCCTTGTCATGCCCGACGATGGCCTTGTCACGCCCGACGATGGCCTTGTCATGCCCGACGATGGCCTTGTCATCCCGACGATTGCCTTACCATGCCCAACGATTGCCTTGCCATGCCCGACGTTGGCTTGCCATGCCCGAGGATGGCCTTGTCATGCCCGACGATGGCCTTGTCATGCCCGACGCTGTCCTTGTCATGCCCGACGAAGGAGTCGCCATGTCCGAGAGTGGCATTGTCATGGCCTTGTCAAGCGTGACGATGGGCTTGCCATGCACGACGCTGGCCTTGTCATGCCCGACGCTTGCCTTGTCATGCCCAACGATGGCCTTGTCATGCTGGATACTGGCATTGACATGCCCTTTTTGATTTCCCACGATGCCCTCACCATGCCCGACGCTGGCCTTGTCATGTCCGACGATGGCCTTGTCATGCCCGAAGATGGCCTTGTCATGCCCGACGATGGTCTTGTCATGCCCGACGATGGCCTTGTTATGCCCGACGCGGGCCTTGCCATGTGCGAGAGTTGCCTTGTCATGACCTTAACATGCCCGACGATGGCCTTGCCATGCCCGACGCTGGCCTTGTCATGCCCGACGATGGCCTTGCCATGCCCGACGATGGCCTTGCGATGCCCGACGATGGCCTTCCCATGTCCTAGAGTTGCCTTGTCATAACCTTGTCATGCCCGATGATGGCCTCGCCATACCCGAGAGTGGCAATTTCATGCCCGACGAAGGCCTCACCATGTCCGAGAGTGGCATTGTCATGGCCTTGTCATGCCCGACGATGGCCTTGTCATGCCCGACGATGGCCTTGTCAAGGCCGACGTTGGCCTTGCCATGTCCGAGAGTTGCCTTGTCATGATCCTGTCATGCCCGACGCTGGCCTTGTTATGCCCGACGATGGCCTCGCCATGTTCGAAAATGGCATTGTCATGGCCTTGTCTTGCCCGACGTTGGCCTTGACATACTCGACGATCGCCTTGTCATGCCCGACGATTGCCTTGCCATGCTTGACGCTGGCCTTGCCATGCCCGACAATGGCCTTGTCATGCCCGACGATGGCCTTGGCATGCCCGACGATGGACTTTTCAGGCCTGACGATGGCCTTGTCATGCCCGACGATGGCCTTGCTATGCCCGACACTGGCATTTTCATGTCCGACGATGGCCTTGCCATGCCCGAAGATGGCCTTGTCATTCCCGACGATGACCTTGTCATGCCCAACGCTGGATTTGCCATGTCCGAGAGTTGCCTTGTCAGGACCTTGTCATGCCCAACGATGGCCTTGCCATGCCCGACGCTGGCCTTGTCATGCCAGACGATGGCCTTGCCATGCCCGACGATGGCCTTGCCATGCCTGACGATGGCCTTGCCATGTCCGAGAGTTTCCTTGTCATGACCTTGTAATGACGATGGCCTCGCCAAGCCCGAGAGTGGCATTGTCATTCCCGACGCTGGCCTTGTCATGCCCGACGAAGGCGTCGCCATGTCCGAGAGTGACATTGTGATGGCCTTGTCAAGAGCGACGATGGCCTTGCCATGCCCGACGCTGGCATTGTTATATCCGACGATGGCCTTGTCATGCCCGACGATGACCATGTCATGCCCGAAGATGGGCTTGTCATGCCCGACGATGGCCTTGTCATGCCCGACGCTGGCCTTGCCATGTCCGAGAGTTGCCTTGTCATGACCTCGTCATGTCCGACGATGGCCTTGCCCCGCCCGACACTGGCCTTGTCATGCCCGACGATGGCCTTGCCATGCCTGATGCTGGCATTGCCATGCCCGACAATGGCCTCGCCATGTCCGAGAGTGGCATTGTCATGGCCTTAGCATGCCCGACGATGACCTTGTCATGCCCGACGATGGCCTTTTCATGCCCGACGATGGCCTTTTCATGCCCGACGATAGCCTTGTCATGCCCGATGATGGCCTTGTTATGCCCGACGCTAGCCTTTTCATGTCCGACGATGGTCTTGCCATGCCTGAAGATGGCCTTGTCATTCATGACGATGGCCTTGTCATGCCCGACGATGGCCTTGCCATGCTTGAAGATGGGCTTGCCATGTCCGAGAGTTGCCTCGTCATGACCTTGTCATGCCCGACGATTACCTCGCCAAGCCCGAGAGTGGCATTGTCTTGCTCGACGCTGGCCTTGTCATGCCCGACGAAGGCGTCGTCATGTCCGAGATTGGCCTTGTCATGGCCTTGTCAAGCGAGACGATGGCCTTGCATTGCCCAACGATGGCCTTGCCATGCCCGACGCTGGCCTTGTCATGCCCGACGATGGCCTTGTCATGCCTGACGCTGGCCTTGCCACGTCCGAGTGTTGCCTTGTCATGACCTTGCCATGCCCGACGCTGGCCTTGCAATGCCCGACGATGGCCTTGTCATGTCCGAGAGTTGCATTGTCATGACCTTCTCATGCCAGATGATGGCCTCGCCAAGCCCGAGAGTGGCATTGTCATGCCCGACGATGGCCTAGACATGCTTGACAATGGCCTTGTCACGCTCGACGCTGGCATTGACAAGCCCTTTTCATGCCCGACGATGGCCTCGCCACGCCCGACGCTGGCCTTCTCATGTCCGACGATGGCCTTGTCTTGCTAGACGATGGCCTTGTCTTGCCCGAAGATGGCCTTGTCAAGTCCGACGATGGCCTTGCCATGCCCGACGATGGCCTTCTCCTGCCCGACGATGGCCTTGCCATGCCCGACGATGGCCTTGCCATGTCCAAGAGTTGCCTTGTCATGACCTTGTTATGCCCGATGATGGTCTCGCCATGCCCGAGAGTGGCATTGTCATGCTCGACGCTTGCCTTGTCAAGACCGACGACGGCCTCGCCATGTCCGAGAATGGCATTGTCATGGCCTTGTCATGCCCGACGATGGCCTTGTCATGCCCGACGATGGGCTTGCCATGCCCGACGCTGGCCTTGCCATGTCGGACGATGGCCTTGTCAGGCCCGACGCTGGCTTTGTCATGCCCAACGATTTCCTTGTCTTGCCCGACGATGGCCTTGTCATGCCCGACGATGGCCTTGTCATGCCCGACCATGGCCTTGTCATGCCCGACGCTGTCCTTGTCATGCCCGACGAAGGCGTCGCCATGTTTGAGAGTTCATTGTCAAGGCCTTGTCATGCCCGACGATGGGCTTGCCATGCACGACGCTGGCCTTGTCATGCCCGACGCTTGCCTTGTCATGCCCGACGATGGCCTTGTCATGCTCGACGCTGGCATTGACATGCCCTTTTTGATTTCCCACGATGCCCTCGCCATGTTCGAAAATGGCATTGTCATGGCCTTGTCTTGCCCGACGATGGCCTTGTCATACCCGACGATGGCCTTGTCATGCCAAACGATGGCCTTGTCATGCCCGACGATGTCCTTGTGATGCCCGACGAAGGGCTTGTCATGCCCGATGATGGCCTTGTCATGCCGGACGATGGCCTTGTCATGCCCGACGATTGCCTTGCCATGCCCGACGCTGGCCTTGCCATGTCCGAGAGTTGTCTTGTCATGCCCATCGATGGCCTTGCCATGCTTGACGCTGACCTTGTCATGACTAACGATGGCCTTGCCATGCCTGACGATAGCCTTGACATGCCCGAGGATGGCCTTGCCCTGTCCGAGAGTTGCCTTGTTATGACCTTGTCATGCCCGACGATGGCCTCGCCATGCCTGACGGTTGCATTGTCATGTCCGACGATGGCCTTGTCATGCCCGACGATGGCCTTGTCACGCCCGACAATGGCCTTGTCATGCCCGACGAAGGTCTTATCATGCCCGACGATGGCCTTGTCATGCCCGACGATGGCCTTGTTGATACGGGGATTTAGCCCGTCGAGCCGGATCTAGCACCATCAACACGAGAAACTGGAGGACGACACCTTGAACTCATAGTTGCGGACTCTTGTAGACTCTTTTGTGGAAAGGGAAACTAAAACTACGAAAGGGAAAGATAGGAGGCAAGCAAGCTATGCTACCCTTGAACCAACCCATTGATACAATCAGCCAAGAACCAATACCACAAACGGTACAACCCATGGACTAGATCGATCAAGAACCGAATCCAAGAACGACACAACCCTCTCGTCTATAAAGCGATGGACCGATTTGAGGAACCCATCCCAAACAATGCAAAGCACCATGACTAAAGAGCCAAGACACAATTGCAAATGATGTGATAACCCACTCATCGAGTAATCTAGGTCCATCTCACAAGAAAACATGCAACCCGGACTCCAATCTCCATTGGAGGGCGAGAGGGGAAACACGTTCGTTCAAAACAAGAACTGCTTATCTATTGCATCAAAAACTTGTTCTTACAAAGGAGAAGAAAACCTTAAATAGGCATCTTCCAAAAACTAAAAAAAAAAGACAATTTTACCAACAATTAATAAACCTAAAATATCTAAGAAAATAAAGCAATGAACCGGCTCTTAAAATGCAAGTGAACCGGCCCCAAATAAACAACTTAATCCTAATCAAAACAAAAAACAAAACAAAAACAATTTAGGCAACTAATGATTACAAATTTCAGCATCAATCAGCTTCTTCGTTTTCGGTTCCGTATCATTCTCTCCTTCTTGGAAAAGCTTCGACCCCAAAGCTTGTGGTAAGGCCGATGGAGGCAATACAGGGTAGAGGTACTCCGATGCAATGTAACGACTAACATCACCCTTATCATCCGGCCAGTTAACTATGTGCACATAACCAAACCCACGGGCAAGGACCCGAAAAGGCCCTAGACCGTTTGGGTTCGCGTCAAGCCGAGGGCGGCCTCGCTGCGGTATCTTGACCCAAACCCATGTCCCGGCTGCATGAGTGGACCTCCTCCGAGCTTGGCGAGCGGTCTCAGCGTCGAGGCGTGATGGTGGCCTGCGGTTGGCCTGAGAACGTGGGCGTCCTCTGCGGGCTGGAACACAAGCGGTTGAAGACGACTCCATGGGAGGCCGATGTTGATACGGGGATCCTCGTCTTACAAGGCCGTGGTTGAAGGCCATAGACTTGGTGAGATGTTTGCGGCGCAGCAACTCAACGGGAGAGAAGGAGGGCGGCGGTGGCGCTGCAGTTCGACGGGAGTAGAAGAGGGAGAGGCGTGAGGGCTGCAGTTCGATGGGAGTAGAAGAGGGAGAAGGCATGTGGGCTACAGTTCGATAGGAGTAGAAGAGGGAGAAGGCGTGTGGGCTGTTGTTCGATGGGAGTAGGAGAGGGAGAAGGCGTGTGGGCTGCAGGTCGACGGGAGTAGAAGAGGGAGATGGTTATGGGTTAGCAAATCTTGTGGAGGCAAGGTGATAAGATCACACGACATTAGCTAGAATTAAGGGGGTGGTTATGGGTTAAGATAATGTTGTGGAGGCAAGGTGATAAGATCACACGGATTAGCTAGAATTAAGGAGGTGGTTAGGGATTTAGTTTAGATTGTGGAGGCAAGGTGATAAGATCACACGGATTAGCTATAATTAAGGAGGTGGTTAGGGATTTAGTTTAGATTGTGGAGGCAAGGTGATAAGATCACACGGATTAGCTAGAATTAAGGAGGTGGTTAGGGATTTAGTTTAGATTGTGGAGGCTGATACGTGTAGATAGGTTTCGTTTTTTTTTTTTTTTTTTGTGTTTTTGAATATGGAGTAGAGGTGGGTATGGATAATGGGGTAGTGGGCGGTTTTGGTCGAAAGAGTGAGAGGTGGGTATGGGTAATGGGGTAGTGGGTGGTTGTGGTCAAAAGAGGGGAGAGTGTATGGGAGGCCGTTTGGCTGAGGTTAGGGCGAACCGGAACGTTGACGGCGCATATGGCTCTGATACCAATCTGATACGGGGATTTAGCCCGTCGAGCCAGATCTAGCACCATCAACACGAGAAACTGGAGGACGACACCTTGAACTCATAGTTGCGGACTCTTGTAGACTCTTTTGTGGAAAGGGAAACTAAAACTACGAAAGGGAAAGATAGGAGGCAAGCAAGCTATGCTACCCTTGAACCAACCCATTGATACAATCAGCCAAGAACCAATACCACAAACGGTACAACCCATGGACTAGATCGATCAAGAACCGAATCCAAGAACGACACAACCCTCTCGTCTATAAAGCGATGGACCGATTTGAGGAACCCATCCCAAACAATGCAAAGCACCATGACTAAAGAGCCAAGACACAATTGCAAATGATGTGATAACCCACTCATCGAGTAATCTAGGTCCATCTCACAAGAAAACATACAACCCGGGCTCCAATCTCCATTGGAGGGCGAGAGGGGAAACACGTTCGTTCAAAACAAGAACTGCTTATCTATTGCATCAAAAACTTGTTCTTACAAAGGAGAAGAAAACCTTAAATAGGCATCTTCCAAAAACTAAAAAAAAAAGACAATTTTACCAACAATTAATAAACCTAAAATATCTAAGAAAATAAAGCAATGAACCGGCTCTTAAAATGCAAGTGAACCGGCCCCAAATAAACAACTTAATCCTAATCAAAACAAAAAACAAAACAAAAACAATTTAGGCAACTAATGATTACAAATTTCAGCATCAATCAGCTTCTTCGTTTTCGGTTCCGTATCCGTCGAGCCGGATCTAGCACCATCAACACGAGAAACTGGAGGACGACTTCATGGACTCATAGTTGCGGACTCTTGTAGACTCTTTTGTGGAAAGGGAAACTAAAACTACGAAAGGGAAAGATAGGAGGCAAGCAAGCTATGCTACCCTTGAACCAACCCATTGATACAATCAGCCAAGAACCAATACCATAACGGTACAACCCATGGACTAGATCGATCAAGAACCGAATCCAAGAACGACACAACCCTCTCGTCTATAAAGCGATGGACCGATTTGAGGAACCCATCCCAAACAATGCAAAGCACTGATAGCATGAATTATAGTCTATATTTTGGGGCTTGTTTGGACGTTCTATCTTTCATAATCTGCATGTTTGTATGTACATTATGTGATTTTACTACCATTTCATCTACCTTTGCGAGAATCGAGGTCTACACCTAGTTTCATTGTAATTGCAGGTAATTTGGTACGTTTTGCATCAAAAAGGAGTCATGAGTCATTTGGAGCTACATTGAGGAGCAAAAAGGAATCATTCAGGAAGCATAGCCATGGATTGAAGATTTACTTTGGACCAGTTTTGAGAGATTCTACATTCAGTTATGAGTCACCTCGGTTGACCAGAGGTTCACCTCGACCGAGGCGATCCAGAGACGCCGACTCGACCGAGGCGAATACCTAGGACGCGGCGAGAATATTTTATTCTTGGCTGAGATCTTTTAAATCTGGAAAGTGATCTTATATTTTTGGGCTGAGCTTCTGGAAGGAAGGAGATATGCAAAATCATATATTTTACCTATATTTATGGGATAATATCTTCTTAAGATTTATTATCTTTGGAGGTTTATTTTTCCTATAAAAAGGGTTGATTTTCTACAATTTGAAGAGGCTGCATACATCGATTAAATCTCGCATACGACGCAGGCCGCATCCTACTCCAAGTTGGGAGATAGTTGAAGAACCTTTTTGAAGGTTGAAGAAGATTGAAGACCATAGCTTTTATAGCTTTTTGAAGGGTTTTGTAAGATTGTCTTCAATTCCTTTCCTTGTTGTCTTGTCTTTTTGGATTATTATCCAAGGAACGATTTTGTGTGTTATTTGATTCAGTTATTGAAGTCTTTTCATTAAATTCTTCTTTGTTCAAATATTCACCTTCTTCCCATATATTTAATACTTTCATAATGATGATGAGTGGCTAATTTCCTTGTGTGATTCTAGGGTGATTGGCTGAAGGTTGTGGGAAAAACAATGATAGAATAATTTTAGATTCCAGTAGGATCCTGAAAGTTCGAGTCTTTAACCTTAACCCTAAGCATCTCGTTCGGTTGATGAACATCTCGGCCGGGGTGGAATTCTTCTGACCGAGGTGACTTATCTGATCCATAACTGAGAGTTAAGTGTTAGAGTTTGCCAAACCCTATTCTTATTACACCTTACTGGTTCAATGCAAGCTTAGGATGAGACTTACCCGGTAATTCCTTAGTTTGTGTACCAACGATCATAAGTGTAGGTAATAAAGGTTTATCCTTTATTGGGGTTTGAGTGTGCTTCCATCCCATCTTTGTGAGTTAGCCTGAGACTTACCCGGTAAAGGTTGATTCTATTCCCTTAGATGGTGTGTTAGTTTGAAGTTATAGTTCTTTATCTTAATTCCTTGAGACTTACCCGGTGATAGGAGTTACGGTTTAGGATTAGTGTGTAGTGAGACTTACCTGGTGATCTACTCCACTTTAGTAACACCTTCCCCTTGCAAAAATCTCAGCTTTGTCCGCTTATCTATAGATCTTGAGTTGGAACCACAACTAGATGCTTTAATCCCTAGAATTGCATGTTTGCTTTATTTGACATCTTATTCATCTTTGATTGTGTTAATTGCTCTCGTGGTTAGAATTAACGTAGCATACCGTGTTGACTTTGTTTCACCGAGTCCCTGTGATCGACCCCTGGAATTTTCTTGCTTTTACTACGATTGACCCGTACACTGCGGGTTCGCATCCTTGTTTTAAGCTTGAGTCTAGGGTTATAAATTTAAAGCTTGCACACACCGTTTGGAGCGAACAAGTTTTTGGCGCCGTTGCCGGGGACTTGGTCTAGACCGAGCCGGTACGGTTTGCTCTTGGGGCGTTTGCCCCGTGTTGTCTAACCACTCTACTTGAGTGACTTTTGCAGGTTCTTTCTTAGGTATATGCGAAGAACCCGCACTGGAAAGGAAATCGTTCCTTACGATCCCGAACCAGAAAAGACATACAAGCGACGCTTAAGAGAAGCGAAGATGGCCCAACAAGACGATCGCGATCTTGTGGCCCAGTTGAGAGAGACGCAGGAGCAGCTACGTCTCAGTAAAGAAGAGCTAAGGCAAGAGAAAGAAGAGAATCAGGCCAGGAATGCAGCAATCGAAGCTGAGATTGCAGCAATTCGGAACCAGATTCTACTTCGAGCGATGCAGGATCCAGTAATTGATCCTCGACCGAGGCAGGTCCCAGTACCTGACGCCCCGGCCGATGTACATCCACCTCGGATACCAGTCCGAGATGTTCTTCTTGCAGGAATCCCACAAACCCTAGGTCAAAGGATGGACCCTAATCAACAGCTGAGGCGTCCAGGAGTGAACCTAGGAGATCCAGCAGATCATGACTACGAACTTCGACCTCAAGTTCTAGCCATGATTCGCCAATGTCAATTCGGAGGGCTAGAGAAGGAGTCGCCGCATCAACATCTTCAAAACTACGAGATTTTGATGGAAACCTTGCGACCTCCCAGAATTGAAAATAACAACTACAAGCTAAGACCTTTCTACTTTTCTCTTAAAGATAGAGCTCTTACTTGGTATCAATCTCTTCCTGCAGGAAAAATCAGCACATGGGAAGAGATGACTACGGAATTCTTGACCAAATTCTTTCCCCCCTCAAAGACTGCTGAAATGAGAGGGAAGATCAATGCTTTCATCATGAAGGACAAGGAGAGCTTGTCCAAATCTTGGGAGAGGTTCAAGGATATCCTTTTGGATTGCCCACATCATGGGATTCCAAAGATAGAGTTGTTGGAGATCTACTTCAAAGGGCTGGACGGAAACACCCAGTTCAATCTCCAATTACTCTCCGCCGGTACATTCATGGACATGGCGGTTGACGAGGCTTGGGACTTCATTGAGAAGCAAGCCTTGCACATGGAGAAGTACACCCACCAAGGAGCTGAGGGTGGAGTTAAGAGAGTCAACTTTCAAGAGACTCAACCCAACAACAACCAACTCACGTCCTTGAAGAACGACGTGAAGCAATTGAAGGAGCTCCTGATGGCTCAAACTAAGCAGGAAGAGCAAGGGCAAAGGAACAACAACAACAACAACAACAACAAAAACGGGTACCGTAACAACAACAACGGACCCCGAAACAACAACTACAACAACAACAATAGAGGATCCAATAGCAACAACTGGAGAGCGAATAATAACCAAAACAACGGTAACAACTATTCAAACTCCAACTCTAATGATTCCTCTAATCCTTTCCTCTCTCCTCCTTCTTCTTCTTCCACTCCATTGAAAAGCCAAGGGCAAGGATCAAGTTCGTCTCAGCCGGAAAAGAAGGACACAGTCCTGGAGGCAATCTTGATCAAGCTTAGTGCTATGGAGAATTCTATGACTTCATTTTCGAGGGCCCAAAAATCCTTCGAACAACAACTTGCTAATAGGGCGAATGAAGCGCCAAGAGATCCAGGGAAGCTTCCAGCAAAGACAGAAACTAACCCTAAGGGCCAGTGCATGGCCATCACGACGAGGAGTGGACTCAAAACTGCAGATCCAGTACCTCGCTCGACGCAGACCACCTCGGTCCAGATCCAGTCGAAGAACACCTCGACCGAGATGCCAACCGAGGCGGCGCAACAGAAAGCAGGAGGAACGACAGAAGTTTATGTTCCACCTCCAGCATATAAACCACCACTTCCATTCCCCCAGTCCAGAGCCAGAGCACATCTTGACAAGCACTTTGGTAAGTTTCTTGACTTGATGAATAAGCTACATATTAATATTCCTTTCCTTGATGCTATTTTAGGTATGCCCGCCTATGGGAAGTTCTTAAAAGAGATCTTATCAAGGAAGAGGAAGCTGGAGGATGTTGGTGAAGTTAGGATGACATCTAAATCTTCAGAGCTTATCAAGATCATGAAGGAGAAGATGCCACCCAAGTTGAGAGATCCCGGCTCGTTTTGCGTTCCCATTCAAGTTGGGGATGTCACTTGCGAAGCCCTTTGTGATCTAGGAGCCAGCGTGAGCATCATCCCGCTGGAGCTATGCACTAAGATCGGCCTTGGAGAGCCCAAGCCGGTCAAGATTCGACTTTACATGGCGGATCGCTCCATCACCCATCCCGTGGGCATTTTGGAGGATGTTCCGGTCAAGTTAGGTAACTTCTATCTTCCTATAGATTTTGTCGTACTTGACATTCCCGCAGATTATCCTGTTCCTATCATTCTCGGGAGACCATTTCTAGCAACTTCGGGTTGCAATGTGGATTGCAAGAACGCCAAGTTGAAATTCAACGTTGGTGGCGATGAGGTGGAGTTCGCACTACTTGCAGCCATGAAAGGGGAGCAACTAACTGATGATATCTTCAACATCTACGATGAAGAAGAATCAAGAGAATTGGTGAGCTCCATCCTTATTGATGATCCACTCGAAAGAGTTATTAGCTTCAGTTTAATGGAGGAAGGTATAGATGCTTCTTGTGATGCAGATATACGGAGCTTAAAGGCACTGGAAGAAGATCCAGGAGCTACAACTGAGAAGCTGATCCAGGAAACGAAGATTTCCAGCCTCGGATCCAGTAGCAGTACCTCGACCGAGGCACTTTCTGGACTGAGCGAGGCGTCTGAAGAACACCTCGGTCAACGCCTTTGCGCTTCGACCGAGGTCGACAGCGAGACAATGTCAACTGAGATTGCTGAGAATAAAAATTTTTCTTCTCCCTTCTCTGACATTCACCCACAGTTGGCGGACCATTCCCTCCACCAACTTTCTGATAATAAAGGTCCTTGGTATGCTGATATTGTGAATTATCTTGTTTGCCAGGAAATACCACCCGGATTGCCGTACTCTCAAAAGAAGAGATTCTTCAAGGAAGTACGACATTACTACTGGGATGAACCTCTGCTATTCAAGCGCGGACCGGATGGGATGCTTCGAAGGTGCATTCCGGAAGATGAAGTAAATAGCGTCATAAGGCATTGCCATTCACTTCCTTGCGGAGGGCATGCTAGCACCGATAAAACATGCGCTAAGGTATTGCGTTCCGGTTTCTTTTGGCCTACATTATTTAAGGATGTGCAATCTTTCGTTGTTTCTTGTGATGCATGCCAAAGAACAGGGAACTTGTCAAGGAGGAACGAAATGCCACTTAACAACATCCAAGAAGTGGAAATCTTTGATGTATGGGGGATTGACTTCATGGGACCTTTTCCATCCTCCGGAGGAAACCTCTACATTCTCCTTGCAGTTGATTACGTCTCTAGATGGGTTGAAGCCATTGCCTCTCCCACTAACGACGCCAAGGTGGTTGTGAAATTCTTGAACAAAACCATCTTTCCACGATTTGGAACTCCACGCATCATCATCAGCGATGGAGGAACGCATTTCATCAACCGGAAGTTTAAAGCACTTCTATCGAAGTATGGGGTAACCCACAAGGTGTCAACCGCTTATCACCCTCAAACTAGTGGACAGGTCGAGATCTCGAACAGAGAAATCAAGGCAATTTTGGAGAAGACCGTCTCTAGAACGAGGAAGGATTGGTCCATGAAGTTGGACGATGCTCTTTGGGCGTACAGGTTCGCATTCAAGACTCCCATAGGCACCACCCCTTATAATTTGGTGTATGGGAAATCTTGCCACTTGCCCGTTGAGTTGGAGCACAAAGCGTATTGGGCTATCAAATGGTTGAACTTTGACATTAAAGATGCTGGCGAGAAGCGACTATTGGAACTTAACGAGCTGGAGGAGCTGCGTTTGAACGCCTATGAGAATGCCAAAATCTACAAGGAAAGGACGAAGAGATGGCATGACAAGCGTATCGTTCCAAAGGAGCTTAACGAAGGAGATTTAGTTCTACTCTTCAACTCCCGCCTCCGTCTTTTTCCAGGTAAGTTGAAATCTAGATGGACCGGACCTTACGTTGTGAAACATGTTTTCCCTCATGGTGCAGTTGAGATATGGGGCGAAACTAGCGGAAGCTTCAAGGTCAACGGTCATAGACTTAAGAAGTACCAACCGGAAACGCCGGTTGAGGAGGTCGCGCCGATCTACCTCCTTTGAGACGCATAATGGTCCAGCTAGCGACCTTAAATCAAGCGCTTCTTGGGAGGCAACCCAAGGTATTGCTTTCTTTCCCGTCTTCTAGTCTAGCTTAGATAGTTTTTGCTTTTGCTTTGCTTTGCTTTGTTTTTGGCGTTCTGGACAGACAACAGGAAGGAACACATCTGGAAAGAGAGAAATTCGAGATTCTGAGAAGAAAGAGGCACCTCGGTCACTGTCAGAACACCTCGACCGAGTTGATTCTTGAAGCAACCGAGGCGACTAGGGTTTCTGCAGAACCGCCTCGGTCCGTACCACCTCGGTCCAGTCGAGACCATCTCGACCGAGGTAACAGCAGATCTCGTGACAGTATAAAAAGAAGAAAAATTTTTTTACTTTTTACTTTCACCCATTTCGACCGCGGCGCACAGAGGCACCTCGCTCCTCCATTTCTCGCTCGTTTTCGACGATTTCTCCTTCCAAATTGCAATTAAAGGGTAGAAGAGTCGATTGCAACTACAGATCTGCAAGAAATCTGAGTGTTTTCGACCGAAACGAGGCGCAAAAGGTTCGAAAACCCTAACTCCTCGTTTACTGCTTGTTGGGCTTTGGTTGCCCTTGATTTCGCTGAGAAAATCCATAAGTACCCCTTAGGAAGCATTTGTAGTGATTTTAGGGGGAAAAGAACTGAAAATCAGAGAATAGAAATCGACACTGCTACGCCTCGGTCCGGTCGAACTGCATCTCGACCGAGGTGATTTCTGAGGGTTGTCAGTCAACCGAGGTGATCTGACAGAGTGTTAGTGACAATGAGTTCAGATCGCCGTTTAGCCCTGAGAGACAGATCCTCACCCTCCCCTTCCCCTTCCTCATCCCGTCCCTACCGCCCGGTCATCCACGAGAGATGCCGGGTAGACTATGAGAGGATAGCGGGCCGTCCAGTTATCGCACCACGATTTCTGGAGGTATCCGCTTTTGACTGCCTAGGGTTAGAGGCTGACCTTAGGAGGATGATTGCTACCATTGGGCTAGATCAGTTCATTGAGATCCGAGCCCCAGCCTACCTCGAGCCTACCCTCGAGTTCGTCAGTTCCTTCTCCTACCTTCCCACAGAGGGATCTGTGAAGTACCGGCTGATGGGCCGGAACTTCTTAGTTCCACTAGAGATTTGGAGAGAGATCTTTAGCTTTCCTGCCCCTACCGCTGTAGACTTTCCCTCCCGATCCGTAGCTAGGGAGTTTTGGGGACAGATAGCCCACATTACCACTCATGCAGACAGATGGCGACCTGGTGATTCCAGGGAGAAGGTCATCTTTCACCCGGCCTTCAGACTAGCCCACAGGAGTTTTAGTGAGATGCTTCTGGCGCGTACTGAGACGCCCCAGAAGATCAGACAGGGGGAGCTCTTCTCGCTATACTGCATGGTTACAGGCGGCTTCCCGGACTTTGGCTTGCTCCTGGCAGAGGATCTGCACAGGATCAAGGCCAAGGCGAAGGGAGATATCTGCTGTGGAGGTCTAGTCACCCACATCGCCACATACCACGGGATGGACCTCAGTGTTTGCACATTAGCAGCGGCTCCGAAGCCGCTGGGTCTGCAGGAGATGATTACGCGGCGGATTCTGGTTCCCCGTGGACTGACTACACCTTACGTTGCCATGCCATGGGAGCGGACAGCGCCTCAGGGCATCAGATGGTCTGCACAGTTCTCTGTCGCCGACCCGCATTTCTGGCAGGCAGCATGGGTCCCGCTGATGGAGGACTATAGAGAGGGAGCAGCTGCCGCTGCTGCAGCTGCAGAGGAGGCTGAGGAGGCTGATGAGGATGACGATGACGAGACTGTTGATGAGAGAGGAGGCGGCGTCCCGATGGACACAGGGAC
This sequence comes from Fagopyrum homotropicum, assembly GCA_033239125.1. Classification (NCBI taxonomy): domain Eukaryota; kingdom Viridiplantae; phylum Streptophyta; class Magnoliopsida; order Caryophyllales; family Polygonaceae; genus Fagopyrum; species Fagopyrum homotropicum. The sequence goes on from BSWB01000007.1 coordinate 74,599,217, forward strand.
AGATACTGCTGGGACGAGCGCGCCTCCCATTATTGATTTAGATGAGGACGAGGAGGACACTGAGCCGGCGCCAGCTGAGACTTCTCCAGTCAGGCCCGCTAGGCGCAGGAGGCAGAGATTTAGGGACAGAGCTGCACACAGACGTATCGATGACCTGACGGATCAGGTTTATGCTGCACTTTCATTGGATATCCGGGAGATGCAGGAGCGGCAACATCATCAGCACATGATGGCTCAGCTACAGTTCCAGCATGTCATGGGCTATCCCTATGATCCTACCCAGCATCCCTACATACCACCACCACCTCCACCGGATCGAGACTACTGAGGAGCTACAGGGTTTTACTTATTTATTTTTATGCAGTTCGGCTCTTTATCCAGTGAGTCCTCTTTCATTCAGACTTTTAGTATACCCACTGGGACAGTGTGTCTCAAGTATGGGGTATTTATTTGATGTACTTATTTGACTACGTGACCACTTGATGTATTCGACATTTATGATGTATTTTATTGACCGGATATTTTCATATTTATGCTTCATTCTGCATTTATATGTTTATCTGAGATTTCATGCATACTTACAGGTTATTTGATTGAGAAAAACGTCGAAACTGAAAAAAAATTGGTTTTTAAAAAAAAAAATTTTTTACCTCGACCGGGGCAGTTCTGGCGAAACGAGGTGTTTCACCTCGGTTGAACCAAGAACATCTCGACCGAGGTGGGTTAACTGAGAGTTTTCGAAAACGATTTTGTGTTACTTATCTGGATATGATCTCAGTGAAGATCTTGTTTACTGACTGGTTTTAAATTCTTTATGTGTTTGAAAGGTTTTATAATATGTTTAAGTTGCTCAATGCTTTGTTTGAAATTTTTGGCATGTTTAATACTTTGTTTTTATCCAAATTATGTTGAATTTGAAGGTTGACACCGCAGGATAAGTTCTCTCACTTTCTTCTTGGAAAGATCAAGGCAATTCATATTCTTCTTCTTCTTCTTCTTGATCATGCTTAGCCCCTCATATACATTTTGCCTCCCTTCATCTATCCGGGAATTTGGAAGCAAGCGAAGTGGTGAAAGCAAGTCAAAAGATGAGAAGTGGCTGAAAGTGAAAGTGCTAGAAAGCAATAATAGGTTTGGGGAAGTCAATCATGAAGATGAGTAACTCGGCACCATTCACATAGCCGGGTGTTTGTGTCTTGCCAAAGTCGGATTGAGCGATATTCCTATCGGGTCATGGTATGTGCATCAAGGGTTTGATGCATCTCAAAAAATTGATGATTGCGGATTTCCTAGGCTTCGGTTATTGTGCACCTCTGTCCATGTATCCCAAAAAGTAAAGTAAAAAAGAAAAAAAGTGTGAGATAAGCAAGGCTTATTGGTGGAAGATGTTGCAAGTCAAAGTGGAAGTGAAGTTCATCCTTTTCCCGGATTCTAGCACCACATTACCTTACATACATCCCTACCCTACACGTTTCTTGACCTTTCTTTTGGGAAGCCCTTGAGACCTTGAGCTTGTTGATTGACTTAGCGGTTTAAATCGGATTATACATGATTAATTTTGATAATTATGATTTATTATGCATTCTATGATTTTATGCAAAGATGAACAACTTTCTTATATTTATAAAATGTTTTGATCATATTGAGTTTTTGAATTCCAAGAGGTACTCTCTAAGAGTGATCTATGATAGTTACACACCATAAAATGTTTTTGAAAGACTTTTCATTGATTTTCTTGACTTATAATCCATTCTATCTTGTCTTCTATATGAGGAACTTGCTTGGGGACAAGCAAGGGCTAAGTATGGGGTATTTTGATAGCATGAATTATAGTCTATATTTTGGGGCTTGTTTGGACGTTCTATCTTTCATAATCTGGATGTTTGTATGTACATTATGTGATTTTACTACCATTTCATCTACCTTTGCGAGAATCGAGGTCTACACCTAGTTTCATTGTAATTGCAGGTAATTTGGTACGTTTTGCATCAAAAAGGAGTCATGAGTCATTTGGAGCTACATTGAGGAGCAAAAAGGAATCATTCAGGAAGCATAGCCATGGATTGAAGATTTACTTTGGACCAGTTTTGAGAGATTCTACATTCAGTTATGAGTCACCTCGGTTGACCAGAGGTTCACCTCGACCGAGGCGATCCAGAGACGCCGACTCGACCGAGGCGAATACCTAGGACGCGGCGAGAATATTTTATTCTTGGCTGAGATCTTTTAAATCTGGAAAGTGATCTTATATTTTTGGGCTGAGCTTCTGGAAGGAAGGAGATATGCAAAATCATATATTTTACCTATATTTATGGGATAATATCTTCTTAAGATTTATTATCTTTGGAGGTTTATTTTTCCTATAAAAAGGGTTGATTTTCTACAATTTGAAGAGGCTGCATACATCGATTAAATCTCGCATACGACGCAGGCCGCATCCTACTCCAAGTTGGGAGATAGTTGAAGAACCTTTTTGAAGGTTGAAGAAGATTGAAGACCATAGCTTTTATAGCTTTTTGAAGGGTTTTGTAAGATTGTCTTCAATTCCTTTCCTTGTTGTCTTGTCTTTTTGGATTATTATCCAAGGAACGATTTTGTGTGATATTTGATTCAGTTATTGAAGTCTTTTCATTAAATTCTTCTTTGTTCAAATATTCACCTTCTTCCCATATATTTAATACTTTCATAATGATGATGAGTGGCTAATTTCCTTGTGTGATTCTAGGGTGATTGGCTGAAGGTTGTGGGAAAAACAATGATAGAATAATCTTAGATTCCAGTAGGATCCTGAAAGTTCGAGTCTTTAACCTTAACCCTAAGCATCTCGTTCGGTTGATGAACATCTCGGCCGGGGTGGAATTCTTCTGACCGAGGTGACTTATCTGATCCATAACTGAGAGTTAAGTGTTAGAGTTTGCCAAACCCTATTCTTATTACACCTTACTGGTTCAATGCAAGCTTAGGATGAGACTTACCCGGTAATTCCTTAGTTTGTGTACCAACGATCATAAGTGTAGGTAATAAAGGTTTATCCTTTATTGGGGTTTGAGTGTGCTTCCATCCCATCTTTGTGAGTTAGCCTGAGACTTACCCGGTAAAGGTTGATTCTATTCCCTTAGATGGTGTGTTAGTTTGAAGTTATAGTTCTTTATCTTAATTCCTTGAGACTTACCCGGTGATAGGAGTTACGGTTTAGGATTAGTGTGTAGTGAGACTTACCCGGTGATCTACTCCACTTTAGTAACACCTTCCCCTTGCAAAAATCTCAGCTTTGTCCGCTTATCTATAGATCTTGAGTTGGAACCACAACTAGATGCTTTAATCCCTAGAATTGCATGTTTGCTTTATTTGACATCTTATTCATCTTTGATTGTGTTAATTGCTCTCGTGGTTAGAATTAACGTAGCATACCGTGTTGACTTTGTTTCACCGAGTCCCTGTGATCGACCCCTGGAATTTTCTTGCTTTTACTACGATTGACCCGTACACTGCGGGTTCGCATCCTTGTTTTAAGCTTGAGTCTAGGGTTATAAATTTAAAGCTTGCACACACCGTTTGGAGCGAACAAGCACCATGACTAAAGAGCCAAGACACAGTTGCAAATGATGTGATAACCCACTCATCGAGTAATCTAGGTCCATCTCACAAGAAAACATACAACCCGGGCTCCAATCTCCATTGGAGGGCGAGAGGGGAAAGACATTCGTTCAAAACAAGAACTGCTTATCTATTGCATCAAAAACTTGTTCTTACAAAGGAGAAGAAAACCTTAAATAGGCATCTTCCAAAAACTAAAAAAAAAAGACAATTTTACCAACAATTAATAAACCTAAAATATCTAAGAAAATAAAGCAATGAACCGGCTCTTAAAATGCAAGTGAACCGGCCCCAAATAAACAACTTAATCCTAATCAAAACAAAAAACAAAACAAAAACAATTTAGGCAACTAATGATTACAAATTTCAGCATCAATCAGCTTCTTCGTTTTCGGTTCCGTATCACTTGTCATGCCCGATGATGGCCTTGTCATCCCGACGATTGCCTTACCATGCCCGACGATGGCCTTGCCATGCCCGACAATGGCCTTATCATGCCCGACAATGGCCTTGTCATTCCCGACGATGGACTTTTCATTCCCGACGATGGGCTTGTCTTGCCCGACGATGGCCTTGCTATGCCCGACCCTAGCCTTTTAATGTCCAACGATGGCCACGCCATGCCCGACGCTGGCCTTGCCATGTGCGAGAGTTGCCTTGTCATGCCCTTGTCATGCCCGAAGATAGCCTTGTCATGCCCGACGCTGTCCTTGTCATGCCCGACGAAGGCGTCGCCATGTCCGAGAGTGGCATTGTCATGGCCTTGTCAAGCGTGACGATGGGCTTGCCATGCACGACGCTGGCCTTGTCATGCCCGACACTTGCCTTGTCATGCCCAACGATGGCCTTGTCATGCTCGATACTGGCATTGACATGCCCTTTTTGATTTCCCACGATGCCCTCACCATGCCCGACGCTGGCCTTGTCATGTCCGACGATGGCCTTGTCATGCCCGAAGATGGCCTTGTCATGCCCGACGATGGTCTTGTCATGCCTGACGATGGCCTTGTTATGCCCGACGCGGGCCTTGCCATGTGCGAGAGTTGCCTTGTCATGACCTTAACATGCCCGACGATGGCCTTGCCATGCCCGACGCTGGCCTTGTCATGCCCGACGATGGCCTTGCCATGCCCGACGATGGCCTTGCGATGCCCGACGATGGCCTTCCCATGTCCTAGAGTTGCCTTGTCATAACCTTGTCATGCCCGATGATGGCCTCGCCATACCCAAGAGTGGCAATTTCATGCCCGACGAAGGCCTCACCATGTCCGAGAGTGGCATTGTCATGGCCTTGTCATGCCCGACGATGGCCTTGTGATGCCCGACGGTGGCCTTGTCAAGGCCGACGTTGGCCTTGCCATGTCCGAGAGTTGCCTTGTCATGATCCTGTCATGCCCGACGTTGGCCTTGTTATGCCCGACGATGGCCTCGCCATGTTCGAAAATGGCATTGTCATGGCCTTGTCTTGCCCGACGATGGCCTTGTCATACCCGACGATGGCCTTGTCATGCCCGACGATTGCCTTGCCATGCTTGACGCTGGCCTTGCCATGCCCGACAATGGCCTTGTCATGCCCGACGATGGCCTTGGCATGCCCGACGATGGACTTTTCATGCCTGACGATGGCCTTGTCATGCCCGACGATGGCCTTGCTATGCCCGACACTGGCATTTTCATGTCCGACGATGGCCTTGCCATGCCCGAAGATGGCCTTGTCATTCCCGACGATGACCTTGTCATGCCCAACGCTGGCCTTGCCATGTCCGAGAGTTGCCTTGTCAGGACCTTGTCATGCCTAACGATGGCCTTGCCATGCCCGACGCTGGCCTTGTCATGCCAGACGATGGCCTTGCCATGCCCGACGATGGCCTTGCCATTCCTGACGATGGCCTTGCCATGTCCGAGAGTTTCCTTGTCATGACCTTGTAATGACGATGGCCTCGCCAAGCCCGAGAGTGGCATTGTCATTCCCGACGCTGGCCTTGTCATGCCCGACGAAGGCGTCGCCATGTCCGAGAGTGACATTGTGATGGCCTTGTCAAGAGCGACGATGGCCTTGCCATGCCCGACGCTGGCATTGTTATATCCGACGATGGCCTTGTCATGCCCGACGATGACCATGTCATGCCCGAAGATGGCCTTGTCATGCCCGACGATGGCCTTGTCATGCCCGACGCTGGCCTTGCCATGTCCGAGAGTTGCCTTGTCATGACCTCGTCATGTCCGACGATGGCCTTGCCCCGCCCGACACTGGCCTTGTCATGCCCGACGATGGCCTTGCCATGCCCGATGCTGGCATTGCCATGCCCGACGATGGCCTCGCCATGTCCGAGAGTGGCATTGTCATGGCCTTGGCATGCCCGACGATGACCTTGTCATGCCCGACGATGGCTTTTTCATGCCCGACGATGGCCTTTTCATGCCCGACGATAGCCTTGTCATGCCCGATGATGGCCTTGTTATGCCCGACGCTAGCCTTTTCATGTCCGACGATGGTCTTGCCATGCCTGAAGATGGCCTTGTCATGCATGACGATGGCCTTGTAATGCCCGACGATGGCCTTGCCATGCTTGAAGATGGGCTTGCCATGTCCGAGAGTTGCCTCGTCATGACCTTGTCATGCCCGACGATTACCTCGCCAAGCCCGAGAGTGGCATTGTCTTGCTCGACGCTGGCCTTGTCACGCCCGACGAAGGCGTCGTCATGTCCGAGATTGGCCTTGTCATGGCCTTGTCAAGCGAGACGATGGCCTTGCCATGCCCGACGATGGCCTTGCCATGCCCGACGCTGGCCTTGTCATGCCCGACGATGGCCTTGTCATGCCTGACGCTGGCCTTGCCACGTCCGAGTGTTGCCTTGTCATGACCTTGCCATGCCCGACGCTGGCCTTGCAATGCCCGACGATGGCCTTGTCATGTCCGAGAGTTGCATTGTCATGACCTTCTCATGCCAGATGATGGCCTCGCCAAGCCCGAGAGTGGCATTGTCATGCCCGACGATGGCCTAGACATGCTTGACAATGGCCTTGTCACGCTCGACGCTGGCATTGACAAGCCCTTTTCATGCCCGACGATGGCCTCGCCACGCCCGACGCTGGCCTTCTCATGTCCGACGATGGCCTTGTCTTGCTAGACGATGGCCTTGTCTTGCCCGAAGATGGCCTTGTCAAGTCCGACGATGGCCTTGCCATGCCCGACGATGGCCTTCTCCTGCCCGACGATGGCCTTGCCATGCCCGACGATGGCCTTGCCATGTCCAAGAGTTGCCTTGTCATGACCTTGTTATGCCCGATGATGGTCTCGCCATGCCCGAGAGTGGCATTGTCATGCTCGACGCTTGCCTTGTCAAGACCGACGACGGCCTCGCCATGTCCGAGAATGGCATTGTCATGGCCTTGTCATGCCCGACGATGGCCTTGTCATGCCCGACGATGGGCTTGCCATGCCCGACGCTGGCCTTGCCATGTCGGACGATGGCCTTGTCAGGCCCGACGCTGGCTTTGTCATGCCCAACGATTTCCTTGTCTTGCCCGACGATGGCCTTGTCATGCCCGACGATGGCCTTGTCATGCCCGACCATGGCCTTGTCATGCCCGACGATTGCCTTGTCATGCCCATTGCCCGACGATGGCCTTGTCATCCCAAACGATAGCCTTGTGATGCCCGACGATGGCCTTGTCATGCCAAACAATGGCCTTGTCATGTCCGACGATGGCCTTGTCATGCCCGACAAAGGGCTTGTCATGCCCGATGATGGCCTTGTCATTCCCGACGATGGCCTTGTCATGCTCGACGCTGGCCTTGCCATGTCCGAGAGTTGTCTTGTCATGCCCTTGTCATGCCCGACGATGGCCTTCCCATGCCTTACGCTGGCCTTGTCATGCCTAACGATGGCCTTGCCATGCCCGACAATGGCTTTGACATTCCCGACGATGGCCTTGCCATGTCCGAGAGTTGCCTTTTCATGACCTTCTCATGCCCGATGATGGCCTCGCCATGCCCGACGATGGCATTGTCATGTCCGACGATGGCCTTGTCATGCCCGGCGATGGCCTTGTCATGCCCGACCATGGCCTTGTCATGCCCGACGAAGGGCTTGTCATGCCCGACGATGGCCTTGTCATGCCCGACGATGGCCTTGTCATGCCTGACGATGACCTTGTCATCCCGACGATTGCCTTACCATGCCCGATGGCTGCTTTGCCATGCCCGACGCTAGCCTTGCCATGCCCGACGATGGCCTTGTCATGCCCGACGATGGCCTTGTCATGCCCGACGATGGACTTTTCATGCCCGACACTGGCCTTGCCATGTCCGAGAGTTGCCTTGTCATGCCCTTGTCATGTCCGAAGATGGTCTTGCTATGCCCGAAGATGGCCTTGTCATGCTTGACGATGGCATTGTCATGCCCGACGATGGCCTTGTCATGCCCGACGCTGGCCTTGCCATGTCGGAGAGTTGTCTTGTCATGACCTTGTCATGCCCGACGCTGGCCTTGTCATACCCGACGAAGGCGTCGCCATGTCCGAGAGTGGCATTGTCATGGCCTTGTCAAGCGTGACGATGGCCTTTTCATGCACGACGCTGGCCTTGTCATGCCCGACGCTTGCCTTGTCATGCCCGACACTGGCCTTGTCATGCTCGACGCTGGCATTGACATGCCCTTTTTGATGTCCCACGATGCCCTCACCATGCCCGACGATTGCCTTGTCATGTCCGACGATGGCCTTGTCATGCCCGACGATGGCCTTGTCATGCCCGAACATGGCCTTGTCATGCCCGACGATGGTCTTGTCATGCCCGACGATGGCCTTGTCATGCCCGACGCGGGCCTTGCCATGTCCGAGAGTTGCCTTCGATGGCCTTGCCATGCCCGACGCTGTCCTTGTCATGCCCGACGATGGCCTTGCCATGCCCGACGATGGCCTTGCCATGCCCGACGATGGCCTTGCCATGCCCCACGTGGCCTTCCCATGTCCTAGAGTTGCCTTGTCATGACCTTGTCATGCCCGATGATGGCCTCGCCATACCCGAGAGTGGCAATATCATGCCCGACGAAGGCCTCACCATGTCCGAGAGTGGCATTGTCATGGCCTTGTCATGCCCGACGATGGCCTTGTGATGCCCGACGATGGCCTTGTCAAGGCCGACGCTGGCTTTGCCATGTCCGAGAGTTGCCTTGTCATGATCCAGTCATGCCCGACGCTGGCCTTGTCATGCCCAACGATGGCCTCGCCATGTTCGAAAGTGGCATTGTCATGGCCTTGTCATGCCCGACGATGGCCTTGTCATCCCGACGATGGCCTTGTCATGCCCGACGATTGCCTTGCCATGCTTGACGCTGGCCTTGCCATGCCCGACAATGGCCTTGTCATGCCCGACGTTGGCATTAGCATGCCCGACGATGGACTTTTCATGCCTTACGATGGCCTTGTCATGCCCGACGATGGCCTTGCTATGCACGACACTGGCATTTTCATGTCCGATGATGGCCTTGCCATGCCCGAAGATGGCCTTGTCATGCCCGACGTTGAATTGTCATGCCCGACACTGGCCATGCCATGCCCGACGCTGGCCTTGTCATGCCCGACGATGGCCTTACCATTCCCGACGATGACATGCCCGATGATGGCCTTGTCATGCTTGATGCTGACATTGACATGCCCTTTTTATGCCCGACGATGGCCTTGCCATGCCAACCGCTGGCATTGTCATATCCAACGATGGCCTTGTCATGCCCGACGATGACCTTGTCATGCCCGAAGATGGCCTTGTCATGCCCGACGATGGCCTTGCCCCGCCCGACACTGCCTTGTCATGCCCGACGATGACCTTGCCATGCCCGACGCTGGCCTTGCCACGCCCGACGCTGGCCTTGCCACGCCCGACGCTGGCCTTGCCACGCCCGACGCTGGCCTTCTCATGTCCGACGATGGCCTTGTCTTGCTAGACGATGGCCTTGTCTTGCCCGAAGATGGCCTTGTCAAGTCCGACGATGGCCTTGCCATGCCCGACGATGGCCTTGTCCTGCCCGACGATGGCCTTGCCATGCCCGACGATGGCCTTGCCATGTCCAAGAGTTCCCTTGTCATGACCTTGTTATGCCCGATGATGGACTCGCCATGCCCGAGAGTGGCATTGTCATGCTCGACGCTTGCCTTGTCAAGACCGACGACGGCCTCGCCATGTCCGAGAATGGCATTGTCATGGCCTTGTCATGCCCGACGATGGCCTTGTCATGCCTGACGATGGGCTTGCCATGCCCGACGCTGGCCTTGCCATGTCGGACGATGGCCTTGTCAGGCCCGACGCTGGCTTTATCATGCCCAACGATTTCCTTGTCTTGCCCGACGATGGTCTTGTCATGCCCGACGATGGCCTTGTCATGACCTTGTCATGACCTTGTCATGCCCGACGCTGGCCTTGTCATGCCCGACGAAGGCGTCGCCATGTCCGAGAGTGGCATTGTCATGGCCTTGTCAAGCGTGACGATGGCCTTGCCATGCACGACGCTGGCCTTGTCATGCCCGACGCTTGCCTTGTCATGCCCGACACTGGCTTGTCATGCTCGACGCTGGCATTGACATGCCCTTTTTGATGTCCCACGATGCCCTCACCATGCCCGACGATTGCCTTGTCATGTCCGACGATGGCCTTGTCATGCCCGACGATGACCTTGTCATGCCCGAACATGGCCTTGTCATGCCCGACGATGGTCTTGTCATGCCCGACGATGGCCTTGTAATGCCCGACGCGGGCCTTGCCATGTCCGAGAGTTGCCTTCGATGGCCTTGCCATGCCCGACGCTGTCCTTGTCATGCCCGACGATGGCCTTGCCATGCCCGACGATGGCCTTGCCATGCCCGACGATGGCCTTGCCATGCCCCACGTGGCCTTCCCATGTCCTAGAGTTGCCTTGTCATGACCTTGTCATGCCCGATGATGGCCTCGCCATACCCGAGAGTGGCAATTTCATGCCCGACGAAGGCCTCACCATGTCCGAGAGTGGCATTGTCATGGGCTTGTCATGCCCGACGATGGCCTTGTGATGCCCGACGATGGCCTTGTCAAGGCCGACGCTGGCTTTGCCATGTCCGAGAGTTGCCTTGTCATGATCCAGTCATGCCCGACGCTGGCCTTGTCATGCCCAACGATGGCCTCGCCATGTTCGAAAGTGGCATTGTCATGGCCTTGTCATGCCCGACGATGGCCTTGTCATCCCGACGATGGCCTTGTCATGCCCGACGATTGCCTTGCCATGCTTGACGCTGGCCTTGCCATGCCCGACAAAGGCCTTGTCATGGCCGACGTTGGCATTGGCATGCCCGACGATGGACTTTTCATGCCCGACGTTGGCATTGGCATGCCCGACGTTGGCATTGCTATGCACGACACTGGCATTTTCATGTCCGATGATGGCCTTGCCATGCCCGAAGATGGCCTTGTCATGCCCGACGTTGAATTGTCATGCCCGACGATGACCTTGTCATGCCCGACACTGGCCTTGCCATGCCCGACGCTGGCCTTGTCATGCCCGACGATGGCCTTACCATTCCCGACGATGACATGCCCGATGATGGCCTTGTCATGCTTGATGCTGACATTGACATGCCCTTTTTTATGCCCGACGATGGCCTTGCCATGCCAACCGTTGGCATTGTCATATCCGACGATGGCCTTATCATGCCCGACGATGACCTTGTCATGCCCGAAGATGGCCTTGTCATGCCCGACGATGGCCTTGCCCCGCCCGACACTGCCTTGTCATGCCCGACGATGACCTTGCCATGCCCGACGCTGGCCTTGCCACGCCCGACGCTGGCCTTCTCATGTCCGACGATGGCCTTATCTTGCTAGACGATGGCCTTGTCTTGCCCGAAGATGGCCTTGTCAAGTCCGACGATGGCCTTGCCATGCCCGACGATGGCCTTGTCCTGCCCGACGATGGTCTTGCCATGCCCGACGATGGCCTTGCCATGTCCAAGAGTTGCCTTGTCATGACCTTGTTATGCCCGATGATGGTCTCGCCATGCCCGAGAGTGGCATTGTCATGCTCGACGCTTGCCTTGTCAAGACCGACGACGGCCTCGCCATGTCCGAGAATGGCATTGTCATGGCCTTGTCATGCCCGACGATGGCCATGTCATGCCCGACGATGGGCTTGCCATGCCCGACGCTGGCCTTGCCATGTCGGACGATGGCCTTGTCAGGCCCGACGCTGGCTTTGTCATGCCCAACGATTTCCTTGTCTTGCCCGACGATGGCCTTGTCATGCCCGACGATGGCCTTGTCATGCCCGACCATGGCCTTGTCATGCCCGACGATTGCCTTGTCATGCCCATTGCCCGACGATGGCCTTGTCATCCCAAATGATAGCCTTGTGATGCCCGACGATGGCCTTGTCATGCCAAACGATGGCCTTGTCATGTCCAACGATGGCCTTGTCATGCCGACAAAGGGCTTGTCATGCCCGATGATGGCCTTGTCATGCCCGACGATGGCCTTGTCATGCTCGACGCTGGCCTTGCCATGTCCGAGAGTTGTCTTGTTATGCCCTTGTCATGCCCGACGATGGCCTTCCCATGCCTTACGCTGGCCTTGTCATGCCTAACGATGGCCTTGCCATGCCCGACGATGGCTTTGACATTCCCGACGATGGCCTTGCCATGTCCGAGAGTTGCCTTGTCATGACCTTGTCATGCCCGATGATGGCCTCGCCATGCCCGACGAAGGCGTCGCCATGTCCGAGAGTGGCATTGTCATGGCCTTGTCAAGCGTGACGATGGCCTTGCCATGCACGACGCTGGCCTTGTCATGCCCGACGCTTGCCTTGTCATGCCCGACGATGGCATTGTCATGTTCGACGCTGGCATTGACATGCCCTTTTTGATGTCCCACGATGCCCTCACCATGCCCGACGATTGCCTTGTCATGTCCGACGATGGCCTTGTCATGACCGACGATGGCCTTGTCATGCCCGAACATGGCCTTGTCATGCCCGACGATGGTCTTGTCATGCCCGATGATGGCCTTGTCATGCCCGACGCGGGCCTTGCCATGTCCGAGAGTTGCCTTGTCATGATCCAGTCATGCCCGACGCTGGCCTTGTCATGCCCAACGATGGCCTCGCCATGTTCGAAAGTGGCATTGTCATGGCCTTGTCATGCCCGACGATGGCCTTGTCATCCCGACGATGGCCTTGTCATGCCCGACGATTGCCTTGCCATGCTTGACGCTGGCCTTGCCATGCCCGACAAAGGCCTTGTCATGGCCGACGTTGGCATTGGCATGCCCGACGATGGACTTTTCATGCCTGACGATGGCCTTGTCATGCCCGACGATGGCCTTGCTATGCACGACACTGGCATTTTCATGTCCGATGATGGCCTTGCCATGCCCGAAGATGGCCTTGTCATGCCCGACGTTGAATTGTCATGCCCGACGATGACCTTGTCATGCCCGACACTGGCCTTGCCATGCCCGACGCTGGCCTTGTCATGCCCGACGATGGCCTTACCATTCCCGACGATGACATGCCCCATGATGGCCTTGTCATGCTTGATGCTGACATTGACATGCCCTTTTTATGCCCGACGATGGCCTTGCCATGCCAACCGTTGGCATTGTCATATCCGACGATGGCCTTGTCATGCCCGACGATGACCTTGTCATGCCCGAAGATGGCCTTGTCATGCCCGACGATGGCCTTGCCCCGCCCGACACTGCCTTGTCATGCCCGACGATGACCTTGCCATGCCCGACACTGGCCTTGCCACGCCCGACGCTGGCCTTCTCATGTCCGACGATGGCCTTGTCTTGCTAGACGATGGCCTTGTCTTGCCCGAAGATGGCCTTGTCAAGTCCGACGATGGCCTTGCCATGCCCGACGATGGCCTTGTCCTGCCCGACGATGGTCTTGCCATGCCCGACGATGGCCTTGCCATGTCCAAGAGTTGCCTTGTCATGACCTTGTTATGCCCGATGATGGTCTCGCCATGCCCGAGAGTGGCATTGTCATGCTCGACGCTTGCCTTGTCAAGACCGACGACGGCCTCGCCATGTCCGAGAATGGCATTGTCATGGCCTTGTCATGCCCGACGATGGCCATGTCATGCCCGACGATGGGCTTGCCATGCCCGACGCTGGCCTTGCCATGTCGGACGATGGCCTTGTCAGGCCCGACGCTGGCTTTGTCATGCCCAACGATTTCCTTGTCTTGCCCGACGATGGCCTTGTCATGCCCGACGATGGGCTTGTCATGCCCGACCATGGCCTTGTCATGCCCGACGATTGCCTTGTCATGCCCATTGCCCGACGATGGCCTTGTCATCCCAAACGATAGCCTTGTGATGCCCGACGATGGCCTTGTCATGCCAAACGATGGCCTTGTCATGTCCAACGATGGCCTTGTCATGCCGACAAAGGGCTTGTCATGCCCGATGATGGCCTTGTCATGCCCGACGATGGCCTTGTCATGCTCGACGCTGGCCTTGCCATGTCCGAGAGTTGTCTTGTTATGCCCTTGTCATGCCCGACGATGGCCTTCCCATGCCTTACGCTGGCCTTGTCATGCCTAACGATGGCCTTGCCATGCCCGACGATGGCTTTGACATTCCCGACGATGGCCTTGCCATGTCCGAGAGTTGCCTTGTCATGACCTTGTCATGCCCGATGATGGCCTCGCCATGCCCGACGAAGGCGTCGCCATGTCCGAGAGTGGCATTGTCATGGCCTTGTCAAGCGTGACGATGGCCTTGCCATGCACGACGCTGGCCTTGTCATGCCCGACGCTTGCCTTGTCATGCCCGACGATGGCATTGTCATGTTCGACGCTGGCATTGACATGCCCTTTTTGATGTCCCACGATGCCCTCACCATGCCCGACGATTGCCTTGTCATGTCCGACGATGGCCTTGTCATGACCGACGATGGCCTTGTCATGCCCGAACATGGCCTTGTCATGCCCGACGATGGTCTTGTCATGCCCGACGATGGCCTTGTCATGCCCGACGCGGGCCTTGCCATGTCCGAGAGTTGCCTTGTCATGATCCAGTCATGCCCGACGCTGGCCTTGTCATGCCCAACGATGGCCTCGCCATGTTCGAAAGTGGCATTGTCATGGCCTTGTCATGCCCGACGATGGCCTTGTCATCCCGACGATGGCCTTGTCATGCCCGACGATTGCCTTGCCATGCTTGACGCTGGCCTTACCATGCCCGACAAAGGCCTTGTCATGGCCGACGTTGGCATTGGCATGCCCGACGATGGACTTTTCATGCCTGACGATGGCCTTGTCATGCCCGACGATGGCCTTGCTATGCACGACACTGGCATTTTCATGTCCGATGATGGCCTTGCCATGCCCGAAGATGGCCTTGTCATGCCCGACGTTGAATTGTCATGCCCGACGATGACCTTGTCATGCCCGACACTGGCCTTGCCATGCCCGACGCTGGCCTTGTCATGCCCGACGATGGCCTTACCATTCCCGACGATGACATGCCCGATGATGGCCTTGTCATGCTTGATGCTGACATTGACATGCCCTTTTTTATGCCCGACGATGGCCTTGCCATGCCAACCGCTGGCATTGTCATATCCGACGATGGCCTTGTCATGCCCGACGATGACCTTGTCATGCCCGAAGATGGCCTTGTCATGCCCGACGATGGCCTTGCCCCGCCCGACACTGCCTTGTCATGCTCGACGATGACCTTGCCATGCCCGACGCTGGCCTTGCCACGCCCGACGCTGGCCTTCTCATGTCCGACGATGGCCTTGTCTTGCTAGACGATGGCCTTGTCTTGCCCGAAGATGGCCTTGTCAAGTCCGACGATGGCCTTGCCATGCCCGACGATGGCCTTGTCCTGCCCGACGATGGCCTTGCCATGCCCGACGATGGTCTTGTCATGTCCAAGAGTTGCCTTGTCATGACCTTGTTATGCCCGATGATGGTCTCGCCATGCCCGAGAGTGGCATTGTCATGCTCGACGCTTGCCTTGTCAAGACCGACGACGGCCTCGCCATGTCCGAGAATGGCATTGTCATGGCCTTGTCATGCCCGACGATGGCCTTGTCATGCCCGACGATGGGCTTGCCATGCCCGACGCTGGCCTTGCCATGTCGGACGATGGCCTTGTCAGGCCCGACGCTGGCTTTGTCATGCCCAACGATTTCCTTGTCTTGCCGACGATGGCCTTGTCATGCCCGACGATGGCCTTGTCATGCCCGACCATGGCCTTGTCATGCCCGATGATTGCCTTGTCATGCCCATTGCCCGACGATGGCCTTGTCATCCCAAACGATAGCCTTGTGATGCCCGACGATGGCCTTGTCATGCCAAACGGTGGCCTTGTCATGTCCAACGATGGCCTTGTCATGCCGACAAAGGGCTTGTCATGCCCGATGATGGCCTTGTCATGCCCGACGATGGCCTTGTCATGCTCGACGCTGGCCTTGCCATGTCCGAGAGTTGTCTTGTCATGCCCTTGTCATGCCCGACGATGGCCTTCCCATGCCTTACGCTGGCCTTGTCATGCCTAACGATGGCCTTGCCATGCCCGACGATGGCTTTGACATTCCCGACGATGGCCTTGCCATGTCCGAGAGTTGCCTTGTCATGACCTTGTCATGCCCGATGATGGCCTCGCCATGCCCGACGATGGCATTGTCATGTCCGACAGTGGCATTGTCATGGCCTTGTCATGTCCGACGATGGCCTTGTCTTGCTAGACGATGGCCTTGTCTTGCCCGAAGATGGCCTTGTCAAGTCCGACGATGGCCTTGCCATGCCCGACGATGGCCTTGTCCTGCCCGACGATGGCCTTGCCATGCCCGACGATGGCCTTGCCATGTCCAAGAGTTGCCTTGTCATGACCTTGTTATGCCCGATGATGGTCTCGCCATGCCCGAGAGTGGCATTGTCATGCTCGACGCTTGCCTTGTCAAGACCGACGACGGCCTCGCCATGTCCGAGAATGGCATTGTCATGGCCTTGTCATGCCCGACGATGGCCTTGTCATGCCCGACGATGGGCTTGCCATGCCCGACGGTGGCCTTGCCATGTCGGACGATGGCCTTGTCAGGCCCGACGCTGGCTTTGTCATGCCCAACGATTTCCTTGTCTTGCCCGACGATGGCCTTGTCATGCCCGACGATGGCCTTGTCATGCCCGACCATGGCCTTGTCATGCCCGACGATTGCCTTGTCATGCCCATTGCCCGACGATGTCCTTGTCATCCCAAACGATAGCCTTGTGATGCCCGACGATGGCCTTGTTATGCCAAACGATGGCCTTGTCATGTCCGACGATGGCCTTGTCATGCCCGACAAAGGGCTTGCCATGCCCGATGATGGCCTTGTCATGCCCGACGATGGCCTTGTCATGCTCGACGCTGGCCTTGCCATGTCCGAGAGTTGTCTTGTCATGCCCTTGTCATGCCCGACGATGGCCTTCCCATGCCTTACGCTGGCCTTGTCATGCCTAACGATGGCCTTGCCATGCCCGACGATGGCTTTGACATTCCCGACGATGGCCTTGCCATGTCCGAGAGTTGCCTTGTCATGACCTTGTCATTCCCGATGATGGCCTCGCCATGCCCGACGATGGCATTGTCATGTCCGACGATGGACTTGTCATGCCCGGCGATGGCCTTGTCATGCCCGACCATGGCCTTTTCATGCCCGACGAAGGGCTTGTCATGCCCGACGATGGCCTTGTCATGCCCGACGATGGCCTTGTCATGCCTGACGATGACCTTGTCATCCCGACGATTGCCTTACCATGCCCGACGGCTGCTTTGCCATGCCCAACGCTAGCCTTGCCATGCCCGACGATGGCCTTGTCATGCCCGACGATGGCCTTGTCATGCCCGACGATGGACTTTTCATGCCCGACACTGGCCTTGCCATGTCCGAGAGTTGCCTTGTCATGCCCTTGTCATGTCCGAAGATGGTCTTGCTATGCCCGAAGATGGCCTTGTCATGCTTGACGATGGCATTGTCATGCCCGACGATGGCCTTGTCATGCCCGACGCTGGCCTTGCCATGTCGGAGAGTTGTCTTGTCATGACCTTGTCATGCCCGACGCTGGCCTTGTCATGCCCGACGAAGGCGTCGCCATGTCCGAGAGTGGCATTGTCATGGCCTTGTCAAGCGTGACGATGGCCTTGCCATGCACGACGCTGGCCTTGTCATGCCCGACACTTGCCTTGTCATGCTCGACGCTGGCATTGACATGCCCTTTTTGATGTCCCACGATGCCCTCACCATGCCCGACGATTGCCTTGTCATGTCCGACGATGGCCTTGTAATGCCCGACGATGGCCTTGTCATGCCCGAACATGGCCTTGTCATGCCCGACGATGGTCTTGTCATGCCCGACGCTGGCCTTGTCATGCCCGACGCGGGCCTTGCCATGTCCGAGAGTTGCCTTCGATGGCCTTGCCATGCCCGACGCTGTCCTTGTCATGCCCGACGATGGCCTTGCCATGCCCGACGATGGCCTTGCCATGCCCGACGATGGCCTTGCCATGCCCCACGTGGCCTTCCCATGTCCTAGAGTTGCCTTGTCATGACCTTGTCATGCCCGATGATGGCCTCGCCATACTCGAGAGTGGCAATTTCATGCCCGACGAAGGCCTCACCATGTCCGAGAGTGGCATTGTCATGGCCTTGTCATGCCCGACGATGGCCTTGTGATGCCCGACGATGGCCTTGTCAAGGCCGACGCTGGCTTTGCCATGTCCGAGAGTTGCCTTGTCATGATCCAAACATGCCCGATGCTGGCCTTGTCATGCCCGACGCTGGCCTTGTCATGCCCAACGATGGCCTCGCCATGTTCGAAAGTGGCATTGTCATGGCCTTGTCATGCCGGACGATGGCCTTGTCATGCCCGACGATTGCCTTGCCATGCTTGACGCTGGCCTTGCCATGCCCGACAAAGGCCTTGTCATGCCCGACGTTGGCATTGGCATGCCCGACGATGGACTTTTCATGCCTGACGATGGCCTTGTCATGCCCGACGATGGCCTTGCTATGCACGACACTGGCATTTTCATGTCCGATGATGGCCTTGCCATGCCCGAAGATGGCCTTGTCATGCCCGACGTTGAATTGTCATGCCCGACGATGACCTTGTCATGCCCGACACAGGCCTTGCCATGCCCGACGCTGGCCTTGTCATGCCCGACGATGGCCTTACCATTCCCGACGATGACATGCCCGATGATGGCCTTGTCATGCTTGATGCTGACATTGACATGCCCTTTTTTATGCCCGACGATGGCCTTGCCATGCCAACCGCTGGCATTGTCATATCCGACGATGGCCTTGTCATGCCCGACGATGACCTTGTCATGCCCGAAGATGGCCTTGTCATGCCCGACGATGGCCTTGTCATGCCCGACGCCGGCCTTGCCATGTCCGAGAGTTGCTTGTCATGACCTCGTCATGTCCGACGATGGCCTTGCCCCGCCCGACACTGCCTTGTCATGCCCGACGATGGCCTTGCCATGCCCGACGCTGGCATTGTCATGCCCGACGATGGCCTCGCCATGTCCGAGAGTGGCATTGTCATGGCCTTGGCATGCCCGACGATGGCCTTGTCATGCCCGACGATGGCCTTTTCATGCCCGACGATGGCCTTTTCATGCCCGACGATAGCATTGTCATGACCGACGATGGCCTTGCTATGCCCGACGCTAGCCTTTTCATGTTTGACGATGGTCTTGCCATGCCCGAGAGTGGCATTGTCATGCCTGACGCTGGCCTTGTCATGCCCGACGAAGGCGTCGCCATATCCGAGATTTGGATTGTCATGGCCTTGTCAAGCGCGACGATGGCCTTGTCATGCCCGACGATGGCCTTGCCATGCCCGACGATGGCCTTGTCATGCTCGACGCTGGCATTGACATGCCCTTTTTGATTTCCCACGATGCCCTCACCATGCCCGACGCTGGTCTTGTCATGTCCGACGATGGCCTTGTCATGCCCGACGATGGCCTTGTCATGCCCGAAGATGTCCTTGTCATGCCCGACGATGGTCTTTTCATGCCCGACGATGGCCTTGTTATGCCCGACGCGGGCCTTGCCATGTCCGAGAGTTGCCTTGTCATGACCTTGTCATGCCCGACGATGGCCTTGCCATGCCCGACGCTGGCCTTGTCATGCCCGACGATGGCCTTGCAATGCCCGACGATGGCCTTGCGATGCCCAACGATGGCCTTCCCATGTCCTAGAGTTGCCTTGTGATAACCTTGTCATGCCCGATGATGGCCTCGCCATACCCGAGAGTGGCAATTTCATGCCCGACGAAGGCCTCACCATGTCCGAGAGTGGCATTGTCATGGCCTTGTCATGCCCGACGATGGCCTTGTGATGCCCGACGATGGCCTTGTCAAGGCCGACGTTGGCCTTGCCATGTCCGAGAGTTGCCTTGTCATGATCCTGTCATGCCCGACGCTGGCCTTGTTATGCCCGACGATGGCCTCGTCATGCCCGACGATGGCCTTGTCATGCTCGAAGCTGGCCTTGCCATGTCCGAGAGTTGTCTTGTCATGCCCTTGTCATGCCCGACGATGGCCTTCCCATGCCTTACGCTGGCCTTGTCATGCCTAACGATGGCCTTGCCATGCCCGACGATGGCTTTGACATTCCCGACGATGGCCTTGCCATGTCCGAGAGTTGCCTTGTCATGACCTTGTCATGCCCGATGATGGCCTCGCCATGCCCGACGATGGCATTGTCATGTCCGACGATGGCCTTGTCATGCCCGGCGATGGCCTTGTCATGCCCGACCATGGCCTTTTCATGCCCGACGAAGGGCTTGTCATGCCCGACGATGGCCTTGTCATGCCCGACGATGGCCTTGTCATGCCTGACGATGACCTTGTCATCCCGACGATTGCCTTACCATGCCCGACGGCTGCTTTGCCATGCCCAACGCTAGCCTTGCCATGCCCGACGATGGCCTTGTCATGCCCGACGATGGCCTTGTCATGCCCGACAATGGACTTTTCATGCCCGACACTGGCCTTGCCATGTCCGAGAGTTGCCTTGTCATGCCCTTGTCATGTCCGAAGATGGTCTTGCTATGCCCGAAGATGGCCTTGTCATGCTTGACGATGGCCTTGTCATGCCTGACGATGACCTTGTCATCCCGACGATTGCCTTACCATGCCCGACGGCTGCTTTGCCATGCCCAACGCTAGCCTTGCCATGCCCGACGATGGCCTTGTCATGCCCGACGATGGCCTTGTCATGCCCGACGATGGACTTTTCATGCCCGACACTGGCCTTGCCATGTCCGAGAGTTGCCTTGTCATGCCCTTGTCATGTCCGAAGATGGTCTTGCTATGCCCGAAGATGGCCTTGTCATGCTTGACGATGGCATTGTCATGCCCGACGATGGCCTTGTCATGCCCGACGCTGGCCTTGCCATGTCGGAGAGTTGTCTTGTCATGACCTTGTCATGCCCGACGCTGGCCTTGTCATGCCCGACGAAGGCGTCGCCATGTCCGAGAGTGGCATTGTCAGGGCCTTGTCAAGCGTGACGATGGCCTTGCCATGCACGACGCTGGCCTTGTCATGCCCGACACTGGCCTTGTCATGCTCGACGCTGGCATTGACATGCCCTTTTTGATGTCCCACGATGCCCTCACCATGCCCGACGATTGCCTTGTCATGTCCGACGATGGCCTTGTAATGCCCGACGATGGCCTTGTCATGCCCGAACATGGCCTTGTCATGCCCGACGATGGTCTTGTCATGCCCGACGCTGGCCTTGTCATGCCCGACGCGGGCCTTGCCATGTCCGAGAGTTGCCTTCGATGGCCTTGCCATGCCCGACGCTGTCCTTGTCATGCCCGACGATGGCCTTGCCATGCCCGACGATGGCCTTGCCATGCCCGACGATGGCCTTGCCATGCCCCACGTGGCCTTCCCATGTCCTAGAGTTGCCTTGTCATGACCTTGTCATGCCCGATGATGGCCTCGCCATACTCGAGAGTGGCAATTTCATGCCCGACGAAGGCCTCACCATGTCCGAGAGTGGCATTGTCATGGCCTTGTCATGCCCGACGATGGCCTTGTGATGCCCGACGATGGCCTTGTCAAGGCCGACGCTGGCTTTGCCATGTCCGAGAGTTGCCTTGTCATGATCCAAACATGCCCGACGCTTGCCTTGTCATGCCCGACGCTGGCCTTGTCATGCCCAACGATGGCCTCGCCATGTTCGAAAGTGGCATTGTCATGGCCTTGTCATGCCGGACGATGGCCTTGTCATCCCGACGATGGCCTTGTCATGCCCGACGATTGCCTTGCCATGCTTGACGCTGGCCTTGCCATGCCCGACAAAGGCCTTGTCATGCCCGACGTTGGCATTGGCATGCCCGACGATGGACTTTTCATGCCTGACGATGGCCTTGTCATGCCCGACGATGGCCTTGCTATGCACGACACTGGCATTTTCATGTCCGATGATGGCCTTGCCATGCCCGAAGATGGCCTTGTCATGCCCGACGTTGAATTGTCATGCCCGACGATGACCTTGTCATGCCCGACACTGGCCTTGCCATGCCCGACGCTGGCCTTGTCATGCCCGACGATGGCCTTACCATTCCCGACGATGACATGCCCGATGATGGCCTTGTCATGCTTGATGCTGACATTGACATGCCCTTTTTTATGCCCGACGATGGCCTTGCCATGCCAACCGCTGGCATTGTCATATCCGACGATGGCCTTGTCATGCCCGACGATGACCTTGTCATGCCCGAAGATGGCCTTGTCATGCCCGACGATGGCCTTGTCATGCCCGACGCCGGCCTTGCCATGTCCGAGAGTTGCTTGTCATGACCTCGTCATGTCCGACGATGGCCTTGCCCCGCCCGACACTGCCTTGTCATGCCCGACGATGGCCTTGCCATGCCCGACGCTGGCATTGTCATGCCCGACGATGGCCTCGCCATGTCCGAGAGTGGCATTGTCATGGCCTTGGCATGCCCGACGATGGCCTTGTCATGCCCGACGATGGCCTTTTCATGCCCGACGATGGCCTTTTCATGCCCGACGATAGCATTGTCATGCCCGACGATGGCCTTGCTATGCCCGACGCTAGCCTTTTCATGTCTGACGATGGTCTTGCCATGCCCGAGAGTGGCATTGTCATGCCTGACGCTGGCCTTGTCATGCCCGACGAAGGCGTCGCCATATCCGAGATTTGGATTGTCATGGCCTTGTCAAGCGCGACGATGGCCTTGTCATGCCCGACGATGGCCTTGCCATGCCCGACGATGGCCTTGTCATGCTCGACGCTGGCATTGACATGCCCTTTTTGATTTCCCACGATGCCCTCACCATGCCCGACGCTGGCCTTGTCATGTCCGACGATGGCCTTGTCATGCCCGACGATGGCCTTGTCATGCCCGAAGATGTCCTTGTCATGCCCGACGATGGTCTTTTCATGCCCGACGATGGCCTTGTTATGCCCGACGCGGGCCTTGCCTTGTCCGAGAGTTGCCTTGTCATGACCTTGTCATGCCCGACGATGGCCTTGCCATGCCCGACGCTGGCCTTGTCATGCCCGACGATGGCCTTGCAATGCCCGACGATGGCCTTGCGATGCCCAACGATGGCCTTCCCATGTCCTAGAGTTGCCTTGTGATAACCTTGTCATGCCCGATGATGGCCTCGCCATACCCGAGAGTGGCAATTTCATGCCCGACGAAGGCCTCACCATGTCCGAGAGTGGCATTGTCATGGCCTTGTCATGCCCGACGATGGCCTTGTGATGCCCGACGATGGCCTTGTCAAGGCCGACGTTGGCCTTGCCATGTCCGAGAGTTGCCTTGTCTTGTCATGATCCTGTCATGCCCGACGCTGGCCTTGTTATGCCCGACGATGGCCTCGTCATGCCCGACGATGGCCTTGTCATGCTCGACGCTGGCCTTGCCATGTCCGAGAGTTGTCTTGTCATGCCCTTGTCATGCCCGACGATGGCCTTCCCATGCCTTACGCTGGCCTTGTCATGCCTAACGATGGCCTTGCCATGCCCGACGATGGCTTTGACATTCCCGACGATGGCCTTGCCATGTCCGAGAGTTGCCTTGTCATGACCTTGTCATGCCCGATGATGGCCTCGCCATGCCCGACGATGGCATTGTCATGTCCGACGATGGCCTTGTCATGCCCGGCGATGGCCTTGTCATGCCCGACCATGGCCTTTTCATGCCCGACGAAGGGCTTGTCATGCCCGACGATGGCCTTGCAATGCCCGACGATGGCCTTGCGATGCCCAACGATGGCCTTCCCATGTCCTAGAGTTGCCTTGTGATAACCTTGTCATGCCCGATGATGGCCTCGCCATACCCGAGAGTGGCAATTTCATGCCCGACGAAGGCCTCACCATGTCCGAGAGTGGCATTGTCATGGCCTTGTCATGCCCGACGATGGCCTTGTGATGCCCGACGATGGCCTTGTCAAGGCCGACGTTGGCCTTGCCATGTCCGAGAGTTGCCTTGTCATGATCCTGTCATGCCCGACGCTGGCCTTGTTATGCCCGACGATGGCCTCGTCATGCCCGACGATGGCCTTGTCATGCTCGAAGCTGGCCTTGCCATGTCCGAGAGTTGTCTTGTCATGCCCTTGTCATGCCCGACGATGGCCTTCCCATGCCTTACGCTGGCCTTGTCATGCCTAACGATGGCCTTGCCATGCCCGACGATGGCTTTGACATTCCCGACGATGGCCTTGCCATGTCCGAGAGTTGCCTTGTCATGACCTTGTCATGCCCGATGATGGCCTCGCCATGCCCGACGATGGCATTGTCATGTCCGACGATGGCCTTGTCATGCCCGGCGATGGCCTTGTCATGCCCGACCATGGCCTTTTCATGCCCGACGAAGGGCTTGTCATGCCCGACGATGGCCTTGTCATGCCCGACGATGGCCTTGTCATGCCTGACGATGACCTTGTCATCCCGACGATTGCCTTACCATGCCCGACGGCTGCTTTGCCATGCCCAACGCTAGCCTTGCCATGCCCGACGATGGCCTTGTCATGCCCGACGATGGCCTTGTCATGCCCGACAATGGACTTTTCATGCCCGACACTGGCCTTGCCATGTCCGAGAGTTGCCTTGTCATGCCCTTGTCATGTCCGAAGATGGTCTTGCTATGCCCGAAGATGGCCTTGTCATGCTTGACGATGGCCTTGTCATGCCTGACGATGACCTTGTCATCCCGACGATTGCCTTACCATGCCCGACGGCTGCTTTGCCATGCCCAACGCTAGCCTTGCCATGCCCGACGATGGCCTTGTCATGCCCGACGATGGCCTTGTCATGCCCGACGATGGACTTTTCATGCCCGACACTGGCCTTGCCATGTCCGAGAGTTGCCTTGTCATGCCCTTGTCATGTCCGAAGATGGTCTTGCTATGCCCGAAGATGGCCTTGTCATGCTTGACGATGGCATTGTCATGCCCGACGATGGCCTTGTCATGCCCGACGCTGGCCTTGCCATGTCGGAGAGTTGTCTTGTCATGACCTTGTCATGCCCGACGCTGGCCTTGTCATGCCCGACGAAGGCGTCGCCATGTCCGAGAGTGGCATTGTCAGGGCCTTGTCAAGCGTGACGATGGCCTTGCCATGCACGACGCTGGCCTTGTCATGCCCGACACTGGCCTTGTCATGCTCGACGCTGGCATTGACATGCCCTTTTTGATGTCCCACGATGCCCTCACCATGCCCGACGATTGCCTTGTCATGTCCGACGATGGCCTTGTAATGCCCGACGATGGCCTTGTCATGCCCGAACATGGCCTTGTCATGCCCGACGATGGTCTTGTCATGCCCGACGCTGGCCTTGTCATGCCCGACGCGGGCCTTGCCATGTCCGAGAGTTGCCTTCGATGGCCTTGCCATGCCCGACGCTGTCCTTGTCATGCCCGACGATGGCCTTGCCATGCCCGACGATGGCCTTGCCATGCCCGACGATGGCCTTGCCATGCCCCACGTGGCCTTCCCATGTCCTAGAGTTGCCTTGTCATGACCTTGTCATGCCCGATGATGGCCTCGCCATACTCGAGAGTGGCAATTTCATGCCCGACGAAGGCCTCACCATGTCCGAGAGTGGCATTGTCATGGCCTTGTCATGCCCGACGATGGCCTTGTGATGCCCGACGATGGCCTTGTCAAGGCCGACGCTGGCTTTGCCATGTCCGAGAGTTGCCTTGTCATGATCCAAACATGCCCGACGCTTGCCTTGTCATGCCCGACGCTGGCCTTGTCATGCCCAACGATGGCCTCGCCATGTTCGAAAGTGGCATTGTCATGGCCTTGTCATGCCGGACGATGGCCTTGTCATCCCGACGATGGCCTTGTCATGCCCGACGATTGCCTTGCCATGCTTGACGCTGGCCTTGCCATGCCCGACAAAGGCCTTGTCATGCCCGACGTTGGCATTGGCATGCCCGACGATGGACTTTTCATGCCTGACGATGGCCTTGTCATGCCCGACGATGGCCTTGCTATGCACGACACTGGCATTTTCATGTCCGATGATGGCCTTGCCATGCCCGAAGATGGCCTTGTCATGCCCGACGTTGAATTGTCATGCCCGACGATGACCTTGTCATGCCCGACACTGGCCTTGCCATGCCCGACGCTGGCCTTGTCATGCCCGACGATGGCCTTACCATTCCCGACGATGACATGCCCGATGATGGCCTTGTCATGCTTGATGCTGACATTGACATGCCCTTTTTTATGCCCGACGATGGCCTTGCCATGCCAACCGCTGGCATTGTCATATCCGACGATGGCCTTGTCATGCCCGACGATGACCTTGTCATGCCCGAAGATGGCCTTGTCATGCCCGACGATGGCCTTGTCATGCCCGACGCCGGCCTTGCCATGTCCGAGAGTTGCTTGTCATGACCTCGTCATGTCCGACGACGGCCTTGCCCCGCCCGACACTGCCTTGTCATGCCCGACGATGGCCTTGCCATGCCCGACGCTGGCATTGTCATGCCCGACGATGGCCTCGCCATGTCCGAGAGTGGCATTGTCATGGCCTTGGCATGCCCGACGATGGCCTTGTCATGCCCGACGATGGCCTTTTCATGCCCGACGATGGCCTTTTCATGCCCGACGATAGCATTGTCATGCCCGACGATGGCCTTGCTATGCCCGACGCTAGCCTTTTCATGTCTGACGATGGTCTTGCCATGCCCGAGAGTGGCATTGTCATGCCTGACGCTGGCCTTGTCATGCCCGACGAAGGCGTCGCCATATCCGAGATTTGGATTGTCATGGCCTTGTCAAGCGCGACGATGGCCTTGTCATGCCCGACGATGGCCTTGCCATGCCCGACGATGGCCTTGTCATGCTCGACGCTGGCATTGACATGCCCTTTTTGATTTCCCACGATGCCCTCACGATGCCCGACGCTGGCCTTGTCATGTCCGACGATGGCCTTGTCATGCCCGACGATGGCCTTGTCATGCCCGAAGATGTCCTTGTCATGCCCGACGATGGTCTTTTCATGCCCGACGATGGCCTTGTTATGCCCGACGCGGGCCTTGCCATGTCCGAGAGTTGCCTTGTCATGACCTTGTCATGCCCGACGATGGCCTTGCCATGCCCGACGCTGGCCTTGTCATGCCCGACGATGGCCTTGCAATGCCCGACGATGGCCTTGCGATGCCCAACGATGGCCTTCCCATGTCCTAGAGTTGCCTTGTGATAACCTTGTCATGCCCGATGATGGCCTCGCCATACCCGAGAGTGGCAATTTCATGCCCGACGAAGGCCTCACCATGTCCGAGAGTGGCATTGTCATGGCCTTGTCATGCCCGACGATGGCCTTGTGATGCCCGACGATGGCCTTGTCAAGGGCGACGTTGGCCTTGCCATGTCCGAGAGTTGCCTTGTCTTGTCATGATCCTGTCATGCCCGACGCTGGCCTTGTTATGCCCGACGATGGCCTCGTCATGCCCGACGATGGCCTTGTCATGCTCGACGCTGGCCTTGCCATGTCCGAGAGTTGTCTTGTCATGCCCTTGTCATGCCCGACGATGGCCTTCCCATGCCTTACGCTGGCCTTGTCATGCCTAACGATGGCCTTGCCATGCCCGACGATGGCTTTGACATTCCCGACGATGGCCTTGCCATGTCCGAGAGTTGCCTTGTCATGACCTTGTCATGCCCGATGATGGCCTCGCCATGCCCGACGATGGCATTGTCATGTCCGACGATGGCCTTGTCATGCCCGGCGATGGCCTTGTCATGCCCGACCATGGCCTTTTCATGCCCGACGAAGGGCTTGTCATGCCCGACGATGGCCTTGTCATGCCCGACGATGGCCTTGTCATGCCTGACGATGACCTTGTCATCCCGACGATTGCCTTACCATGCCCGACGGCTGCTTTGCCATGCCCAACGCTAGCCTTGCCATGCCCGACGATGGCCTTGTCATGCCCGACGATGGCCTTGTCATGCCCGACAATGGACTTTTCATGCCCGACACTGGCCTTGCCATGTCCGAGAGTTGCCTTGTCATGCCCTTGTCATGTCCGAAGATGGTCTTGCTATGCCCGAAGATGGCCTTGTCATGCTTGACGATGGCATTGTCATGCCCGACGATGGCCTTGTCATGCCCGACGCTGGCCTTGCCATGTCGGAGAGTTGTCTTGTCATGACCGACGCTGGCCTTGTCATGCCCGACGAAGGCGTCGCCATGTCCGAGAGTGGCATTGTCATGGTCTTGTCAAGCGTGACGATGGCCTTGCCATGCACGACGTTGGCCTTGTCATGCCCGACGCTTGCCTTGTCATGCCCGACACTGGCCTTGTCATGCTCGACGCTGGCATTGACATGCCCTTTTTGATGTCCCACGATGCCCTCACCATGCCCGACGATTGCCTTGTCATGTCCGACGATGGCCTTGTCATGCCCGACGATGGCCTTGTCATGCCCGAACATGGCCTTGTCATGCCCGACGATGGTCTTGTCATGCCCGACGATGGCCTTGTTATGCCCGACGCGGGCCTTGCCATGTCCGAGAGTTGCCTTGTCATGACCTTGTCATGCCCGACGATGGCCTTGCCATGCCCGACGCTGGCCTTGTCATGCCCGACGATGGCCTTGCAATGCCCGACGATGGCCTTGCGATGCCCAACGATGGCCTTCCCATGTCCTAGAGTTGCCTTGTGATAACCTTGTCATGCCCGATGATGGCCTCGCCATACCCGAGAGTGGCAATTTCATGCCCGACGAAGGCCTCACCATGTCCGAGAGTGGCATTGTCATGGCCTTGTCATGCCCGACGATGGCCTTGTGATGCCCGACGATGGCCTTGTCAAGGCCGACGTTGGCCTTGCCATGTCCGAGAGTTGCCTTGTCTTGTCATGATCCTGTCATGCCCGACGCTGGCCTTGTTATGCCCGACGATGGCCTCGTCATGCCCGACGATGGCCTTGTCATGCTCGACGCTGGCCTTGCCATGTCCGAGAGTTGTCTTGTCATGCCCTTGTCATGCCCGACGATGGCCTTCCCATGCCTTACGCTGGCCTTGTCATGCCTAACGATGGCCTTGCCATGCCCGACGATGGCTTTGACATTCCCGACGATGGCCTTGCCATGTCCGAGAGTTGCCTTGTCATGACCTTGTCATGCCCGATGATGGCCTCGCCATGCCCGACGATGGCATTGTCATGTCCGACGATGGCCTTGTCATGCCCGGCGATGGCCTTGTCATGCCCGACCATGGCCTTTTCATGCCCGACGAAGGGCTTGTCATGCCCGACGATGGCCTTGCAATGCCCGACGATGGCCTTGCGATGCCCAACGATGGCCTTCCCATGTCCTAGAGTTGCCTTGTGATAACCTTGTCATGCCCGATGATGGCCTCGCCATACCCGAGAGTGGCAATTTCATGCCCGACGAAGGCCTCACCATGTCCGAGAGTGGCATTGTCATGGCCTTGTCATGCCCGACGATGGCCTTGTGATGCCCGACGATGGCCTTGTCAAGGCCGACGTTGGCCTTGCCATGTCCGAGAGTTGCCTTGTCATGATCCTGTCATGCCCGACGCTGGCCTTGTTATGCCCGACGATGGCCTCGTCATGCCCGACGATGGCCTTGTCATGCTCGAAGCTGGCCTTGCCATGTCCGAGAGTTGTCTTGTCATGCCCTTGTCATGCCCGACGATGGCCTTCCCATGCCTTACGCTGGCCTTGTCATGCCTAACGATGGCCTTGCCATGCCAGACGATGGCTTTGACATTCCCGACGATGGCCTTGCCATGTCCGAGAGTTGCCTTGTCATGACCTTGTCATGCCCGATGATGGCCTCGCCATGCCCGACGATGGCATTGTCATGTCCGACGATGGCCTTGTCATGCCCGGCGATGGCCTTGTCATGCCCGACCATGGCCTTTTCATGCCCGACGAAGGGCTTGTCATGCCCGACGATGGCCTTGTCATGCCCGACGATGGCCTTGTCATGCCTGACGATGACCTTGTCATCCCGACGATTGCCTTACCATGCCCGACGGCTGCTTTGCCATGCCCAACGCTAGCCTTGCCATGCCCGACGATGGCCTTGTCATGCCCGACGATGGCCTTGTCATGCCCGACAATGGACTTTTCATGCCCGACACTGGCCTTGCCATGTCCGAGAGTTGCCTTGTCATGCCCTTGTCATGTGCGAAGATGGTCTTGCTATGCCCGAAGATGGCCTTGTCATGCTTGACGATGGCCTTGTCATGCCTGACGATGACCTTGTCATCCCGACGATTGCCTTACCATGCCCGACGGCTGCTTTGCCATGCCCAACGCTAGCCTTGCCATGCCCGACGATGGCCTTGTCATGCCCGACGATGGCCTTGTCATGCCCGACGATGGACTTTTCATGCCCGACACTGGCCTTGCCATGTCCGAGAGTTGCCTTGTCATGCCCTTGTCATGTCCGAAGATGGTCTTGCTATGCCCGAAGATGGCCTTGTCATGCTTGACGATGGCATTGTCATGCCCGACGATGGCCTTGTCATGCCCGACGCTGGCCTTGCCATGTCGGAGAGTTGTCTTGTCATGACCTTGTCATGCCCGACGCTGGCCTTGTCATGCCCGACGAAGGCGTCGCCATGTCCGAGAGTGGCATTGTCAGGGCCTTGTCAAGCGTGACGATGGCCTTGCCATGCACGACGCTGGCCTTGTCATGCCCGACACTGGCCTTGTCATGCTCGACGCTGGCATTGACATGCCCTTTTTGATGTCCCACGATGCCCTCACCATGCCCGACGATTGCCTTGTCATGTCCGACGATGGCCTTGTAATGCCCGACGATGGCCTTGTCATGCCCGAACATGGCCTTGTCATGCCCGACGATGGTCTTGTCATGCCCGACGCTGGCCTTGTCATGCCCGACGCGGGCCTTGCCATGTCCGAGAGTTGCCTTCGATGGCCTTGCCATGCCCGACGCTGTCCTTGTCATGCCCGACGATGGCCTTGCCATGCCCGACGATGGCCTTGCAATGCCCGACGATGGCCTTGCGATGCCCAACGATGGCCTTCCCATGTCCTAGAGTTGCCTTGTGATAACCTTGTCATGCCCGATGATGGCCTCGCCATACCCGAGAGTGGCAATTTCATGCCCGACGAAGGCCTCACCATGTCCGAGAGTGGCATTGTCATGGCCTTGTCATGCCCGACGATGGCCTTGTGATGCCCGACGATGGCCTTGTCAAGGCCGACGTTGGCCTTGCCATGTCCGAGAGTTGCCTTGTCATGATCCTGTCATGCCCGACGCTGGCCTTGTTATGCCCGACGATGGCCTCGTCATGCCCGACGATGGCCTTGTCATGCTCGAAGCTGGCCTTGCCATGTCCGAGAGTTGTCTTGTCATGCCCTTGTCATGCCCGACGATGGCCTTCCCATGCCTTACGCTGGCCTTGTCATGCCTAACGATGGCCTTGCCATGCCAGACGATGGCTTTGACATTCCCGACGATGGCCTTGCCATGTCCGAGAGTTGCCTTGTCATGACCTTGTCATGCCCGATGATGGCCTCGCCATGCCCGACGATGGCATTGTCATGTCCGACGATGGCCTTGTCATGCCCGGCGATGGCCTTGTCATGCCCGACCATGGCCTTTTCATGCCCGACGAAGGGCTTGTCATGCCCGACGATGGCCTTGTCATGCCCGACGATGGCCTTGTCATGCCTGACGATGACCTTGTCATCCCGACGATTGCCTTACCATGCCCGACGGCTGCTTTGCCATGCCCAACGCTAGCCTTGCCATGCCCGACGATGGCCTTGTCATGCCCGACGATGGCCTTGTCATGCCCGACAATGGACTTTTCATGCCCGACACTGGCCTTGCCATGTCCGAGAGTTGCCTTGTCATGCCCTTGTCATGTCCGAAGATGGTCTTGCTATGCCCGAAGATGGCCTTGTCATGCTTGACGATGGCCTTGTCATGCCTGACGATGACCTTGTCATCCCGACGATTGCCTTACCATGCCCGACGGCTGCTTTGCCATGCCCAACGCTAGCCTTGCCATGCCCGACGATGGCCTTGTCATGCCCGACGATGGCCTTGTCATGCCCGACGATGGACTTTTCATGCCCGACACTGGCCTTGCCATGTCCGAGAGTTGCCTTGTCATGCCCTTGTCATGTCCGAAGATGGTCTTGCTATGCCCGAAGATGGCCTTGTCATGCTTGACGATGGCATTGTCATGCCCGACGATGGCCTTGTCATGCCCGACGCTGGCCTTGCCATGTCGGAGAGTTGTCTTGTCATGACCTTGTCATGCCCGACGCTGGCCTTGTCATGCCCGACGAAGGCGTCGCCATGTCCGAGAGTGGCATTGTCAGGGCCTTGTCAAGCGTGACGATGGCCTTGCCATGCACGACGCTGGCCTTGTCATGCCCGACACTGGCCTTGTCATGCTCGACGCTGGCATTGACATGCCCTTTTTGATGTCCCACGATGCCCTCACCATGCCCGACGATTGCCTTGTCATGTCCGACGATGGCCTTGTAATGCCCGACGATGGCCTTGTCATGCCCGAACATGGCCTTGTCATGCCCGACGATGGTCTTGTCATGCCCGACGCTGGCCTTGTCATGCCCGACGCGGGCCTTGCCATGTCCGAGAGTTGCCTTCGATGGCCTTGCCATGCCCGACGCTGTCCTTGTCATGCCCGACGATGGCCTTGCCATGCCCGACGATGGCCTTGCCATGCCCGACGTTGGCCTTGCCATGCCCCACGTGGCCTTCCCATGTCCTAGAGTTGCCTTGTCATGACCTTGTCATGCCCGATGATGGCCTCGCCATACTCGAGAGTGGCAATTTCATGCCCGACGAAGGCCTCACCATGTCCGAGAGTGGCATTGTCATGGCCTTGTCATGCCCGACGATGGCCTTGTGATGCCCGACGATGGCCTTGTCAAGGCCGACGCTGGCTTTGCCATGTCCGAGAGTTGCCTTGTCATGATCCAAACATGCCCGACGCTTGCCTTGTCATGCCCGACGCTGGCCTTGTCATGCCCAACGATGGCCTCGCCATGTTCGAAAGTGGCATTGTCATGGCCTTGTCATGCCGGACGATGGCCTTGTCATCCCGACGATGGCCTTGTCATGCCCGACGATTGCCTTGCCATGCTTGACGCTGGCCTTGCCATGCCCGACAAAGGCCTTGTCATGCCCGACGTTGGCATTGGCATGCCCGACGATGGACTTTTCATGCCTGACGATGGCCTTGTCATGCCCGACGATGGCCTTGCTATGCACGACACTGGCATTTTCATGTCCGATGATGGCCTTGCCATGCCCGAAGATGGCCTTGTCATGCCCGACGTTGAATTGTCATGCCCGACGATGACCTTGTCATGCCCGACACTGGCCTTGCCATGCCCGACGCTGGCCTTGTCATGCCCGACGATGGCCTTACCATTCCCGACGATGACATGCCCGATGATGGCCTTGTCATGCTTGATGCTGACATTGACATGCCCTTTTTTATGCCCGACGATGGCCTTGCCATGCCAACCGCTGGCATTGTCATATCCGACGATGGCCTTGTCATGCCCGACGATGACCTTGTCATGCCCGAAGATGGCCTTGTCATGCCCGACGATGGCCTTGTCATGCCCGACGCCGGCCTTGCCATGTCCGAGAGTTGCTTGTCATGACCTCGTCATGTCCGACGATGGCCTTGCCCCGCCCGACACTGCCTTGTCATGCCCGACGATGGCCTTGCCATGCCCGACGCTGGCATTGTCATGCCCGACGATGGCCTCGCCATGTCCGAGAGTGGCATTGTCATGGCCTTGGCATGCCCGACGATGGCCTTGTCATGCCCGACGATGGCCTTTTCATGCCCGACGATGGCCTTTTCATGCCCGACGATAGCATTGTCATGCCCGACGATGGCCTTGCTATGCCCGACGCTAGCCTTTTCATGTCTGACGATGGTCTTGCCATGCCCGAGAGTGGCATTGTCATGCCTGACGCTGGCCTTGTCATGCCCGACGAAGGCGTCGCCATATCCGAGATTTGGATTGTCATGGCCTTGTCAAGCGCGACGATGGCCTTGTCATGCCCGACGATGGCCTTGCCATGCCCGACGATGGCCTTGTCATGCTCGACGCTGGCATTGACATGCCCTTTTTGATTTCCCACGATGCCCTCACCATGCCCGACGCTGGCCTTGTCATGTCCGACGATGGCCTTGTCATGCCCGACGATGGCCTTGTCATGCCCGAAGATGTCCTTGTCATGCCCGACGATGGTCTTTTCATGCCCGACGATGGCCTTGTTATGCCCGACGCGGGCCTTGCCATGTCCGAGAGTTGCCTTGTCATGACCTTGTCATGCCCGACGATGGCCTTGCCATGCCCGACGCTGGCCTTGTCATGCCCGACGATGGCCTTGCAATGCCCGACGATGGCCTTGCGATGCCCAACGATGGCCTTCCCATGTCCTAGAGTTGCCTTGTGATAACCTTGTCATGCCCGATGATGGCCTCGCCATACCCGAGAGTGGCAATTTCATGCCCGACGAAGGCCTCACCATGTCCGAGAGTGGCATTGTCATGGCCTTGTCATGCCCGACGATGGCCTTGTGATGCCCGACGATGGCCTTGTCAAGGCCGACGTTGGCCTTGCCATGTCCGAGAGTTGCCTTGTCTTGTCATGATCCTGTCATGCCCGACGCTGGCCTTGTTATGCCCGACGATGGCCTCGTCATGCCCGACGATGGCCTTGTCATGCTCGACGCTGGCCTTGCCATGTCCGAGAGTTGTCTTGTCATGCCCTTGTCATGCCCGACGATGGCCTTCCCATGCCTTACGCTGGCCTTGTCATGCCTAACGATGGCCTTGCCATGCCCGACGATGGCTTTGACATTCCCGACGATGGCCTTGCCATGTCCGAGAGTTGCCTTGTCATGACCTTGTCATGCCCGATGATGGCCTCGCCATGCCCGACGATGGCATTGTCATGTCCGACGATGGCCTTGTCATGCCCGGCGATGGCCTTGTCATGCCCGACCATGGCCTTTTCATGCCCGACGAAGGGCTTGTCATGCCCGACGATGGCCTTGTCATGCCCGACGATGGCCTTGTCATGCCTGACGATGACCTTGTCATCCCGACGATTGCCTTACCATGCCCGACGGCTGCTTTGCCATGCCCAACGCTAGCCTTGCCATGCCCGACGATGGCCTTGTCATGCCCGACGATGGCCTTGTCATGCCCGACAATGGACTTTTCATGCCCGACACTGGCCTTGCCATGTCCGAGAGTTGCCTTGTCATGCCCTTGTCATGTCCGAAGATGGTCTTGCTATGCCCGAAGATGGCCTTGTCATGCTTGACGATGGCATTGTCATGCCCGACGATGGCCTTGTCATGCCCGACGCTGGCCTTGCCATGTCGGAGAGTTGTCTTGTCATGACCGACGCTGGCCTTGTCATGCCCGACGAAGGCGTCGCCATGTCCGAGAGTGGCATTGTCATGGTCTTGTCAAGCGTGACGATGGCCTTGCCATGCACGACGTTGGCCTTGTCATGCCCGACGCTTGCCTTGTCATGCCCGACACTGGCCTTGTCATGCTCGACGCTGGCATTGACATGCCCTTTTTGATGTCCCACGATGCCCTCACCATGCCCGACGATTGCCTTGTCATGTCCGACGATGGCCTTGTCATGCCCGACGATGGCCTTGTCATGCCCGAACATGGCCTTGTCATGCCCGACGATGGTCTTGTCATGCCCGACGATGGCCTTGTCATGCCCGACGCGGGCCTTGCCATGTCCGAGAGTTGCCTTCGATGGCCTTGCCATGCCCGACGCTGTCCTTGTCATGCCCGACGATGGCCTTGCCATGCCCGACGATGGCCTTGCCATGCCCGACGATGGCCTTGCCATGCCCCACGTGGCCTTCCCATGTCCTAGAGTTGCCTTGTCATGACCTTGTCATGCCCGATGATGGCCTCGCCATACCCGAGAGTGGCAATTTCATGCCCGACGAAGGCCTCACCATGTCCGAGAGTGGCATTGTCATGGCCTTGTCATGCCCGACGATGGCCTTGTGATGCCCGACGATGGCCTTGTCAAGGCCGACGCTGGCTTTTCCATGTCCGAGAGTTGCCTTGTCATGATCCAAACATGCCCGACGCTTGCCTTGTCATGCCCGACGCTGGCCTTGTCATGCCCAACGATGGCCTCGCCATGTTCGAAAGTGGCATTGTCATGGCCTTGTCATGCCGGACGATGGCCTTGTCATCCCGACGATGGCCTTGTCATGCCCGACGATTGCCTTGCCATGCTTGACGCTGGCCTTGCCATGCCCGACAAAGGCCTTGTCATGCCCGACGTTGGCATTGGCATGCCCGACGATGGACTTTTCATGCCTGACGATGGCCTTGTCATGCCCGACGATGGCCTTGCTATGCACGACACTGGCATTTTCATGTCCGATGATGGCCTTGCCATGCCCGAAGATGGCCTTGTCATGCCCGACGTTGAATTGTCATGCCCGACGATGACCTTGTCATGCCCGACACTGGCCTTGCCATGCCCGACGCTGGCCTTGTCATGCCCGACGATGGCCTTACCATTCCCGACGATGACATGCCCGATGATGGCCTTGTCATGCTTGATGCTGACATTGACATGCCCTTTTTTATGCCCGACGATGGCCTTGCCATGCCAACCGCTGGCATTGTCATATCCGACGATGGCCTTGTCATGCCCGACGATGACGTTGTCATGCCCGAAGATGGCCTTGTCATGCCCGACGATGGCCTTGTCATGCCCGACGCCGGCCTTGCCATGTCCGAGAGTTGCTTGTCATGACCTCGTCATGTCCGACGATGGCCTTGCCCCGCCCGACACTGCCTTGTCATGCCCGACGATGGCCTTCCCATGCCCGACGCTGGCATTGTCATGCCCGACGATGGCCTCGCCATGTCCGAGAGTGGCATTGTCATGGCCTTGGCATGCCCGACGATGGCCTTGTCATGCCCGACGATGGCCTTTTCATGCCCGACGATGGCCTTTTCATGCCCGACGATAGCATTGTCATGCCCGACGATGGCCTTGCTATGCCCGACGCTAGCCTTTTCATGTCCGACGATGGTCTTGCCATGCCCGAGAGTGGCATTGTCATGCCTGACGCTGGCCTTGTCATGCCCGACGAACGCGTCGCCATATCCGAGATTTGGATTGTCATGGCCTTGTCAAGCGCGACGATGGCCTTGTCATGCCCGACGATGGCCTTGCCATGCCCGACGATGGCCTTGTCATGCTCGACGCTGGCATTGACATGCCCTTTTTGATTTCCCACGATGCCCTCACCATGCCCGACGCTGGCCTTGTCATGTCCGACGATGGCCTTGTCATGCCCGACGATGGCCTTGTCATGCCCGAAGATGTCCTTGTCATGCCCGACGATGGTCTTTTCATGCCCGACGATGGCCTTGTTATGCCCGACGCGGGCCTTGCCATGTCCGAGAGTTGCCTTGTCATGACCTTGTCATGCCCGACGATGGCCTTGCCATGCCCGACGCTGGCCTTGTCATGCCCGACGATGGCCTTGCAATGCCCGACGATGGCCTTGCGATGCCCGACGATGGCCTTCCCATGTCCTAGAGTTGCCTTGTCATAACCTTGTCATGCCCGATGATGGCCTCGCCATACCCGAGAGTGGCAATTTCATGCCCGACGAAGGCCTCACCATGTCCGAGAGTGGCATTGTCATGGCCTTGTCATGCCCGACGATGGCCTTGTGATGCCCGACGATGGCCTTGTCAAGGCCGACGTTGGCCTTGCCATGTCTTAGAGTTGCCTTGTCATGATCCTGTCATGCCCGACGCTGGCCTTGTTATGCCCGACGATGGCCTCGCCATGTTCGAAAATGGCGTTGTCATGGCTTTGTCATGCCCGACGATGGCCTTGTGATACCCGACGATTGCCTTGCCATGCTTGACGCTGGCCTTGCCATGCTTGACGCTGGCCTTCCCATGCCCGACAATGGCCTTGTCATGCCCGACGAAGGCCTTGGCATGCCCGACGATGGACTTTTCATGCGTGACGATGGCCTTGTCATGCCCGACGATGGCCTTGCTATGCCCGACACTGGCATTTTCATGTCCGACGATGGCTTTGCCATGCCCGAAGATGGCCTTGTCATGCCCGACGATGACCTTGTCATGCCCGACGCTTGCCTTGCCATGTCCGAGAGTTGCCTTGTCAGCACCTTGTCATGCCCAACGATGGCCTTGCCATGCCCGACGCTGGCCTTGTCATGCTAGACGATGGCCTTGCCATGCCCGACGATGGCCTTGCCCTGCCTGACGATGGCCTTGCAATGTCCGAGAGTTGCCTTGTCATGACCTTGTAATGACGATGGCCTCGCCAAGCCCGAGAGTGGCATTGTCATTCCCGACGCTGGCCTTGTCATGCCCGACGAAGGCGTCGCCATGTCCGAGAGTGGCATTGTCATGGCCTTGTCAAGAGCGACGATGGCCTTGCCATGCCCGACGCTGGCATTGTTATATCCGACGATGGCCTTGTCATGCCCGACGATGACCATGTCATGCCCGAAGATGGCCTTGTCATGCCCGACGATGGCCTTGTCATGCCCGACGCTGGCCTTGCCATGTCCGAGAGTTGCCTTGTCATGACCTCGTCATGTCCGACGATGGCCTTGCCCCGCCCGACACTGGCCTTGTCATGCCCGACGATGGCCTTGCCATGCCTCATGTTGGCATTGCCCTTCCCGACGATGGCCTCGCCATGTCCGAGAGTGGCATTGTCATGGCCTTGGCATGCCCGACGATGGCCTTGTCATGCCCGACGTTGGCCTTTTCATGCCCGACGATGGCCTTTTCATGCCCGACGATAGCCTTGTCATGCCCCACGATGGCCTTGCTATGCCCGACGCTAGCCTTTTCATGTCCGACGATGGTCTTGCCATGCCTGAAGATGGCCTTGTCATGCCTGACGATGGCCTTGTCATGCCCGACGATGGCCTTGCCATGCTTGAAGATGGGCTTGCCATGTCCGAGAGTTGCCTCGTCATGACCTTGTCATGCCCGACGATTACCTCGCCAAGCCCGAGAGTGGCATTGTCTTGCTCGACGCTGGCCTTGTCATGCCCGACGAAGGCGTCGCCATGTCCGAGATTGGCCTTGTCATGGCCTTGTAAAGCGAGACGATGGCCTTGCCATGCCCGACGATGGCCTTGCCATGCCCGACGATGGCCTTGTCATGCTCGACGCTGGCATTGACATGCCCTTTTTGATTTCCCACGATGCCCTCACCATGCCCGACGCTGGCCTTGTCATGTCCGACGATGGCCTTGTCATGCCCGACGATGGCCTTGTCATGCCCGAAGATGTCCTTGTCATGCCCGACGATGGTCTTTTCATGCCCGACGATGGCCTTGTTATGCCCGACGCGGGCCTTGCCATGTCCGAGAGTTGCCTTGTCATGACCTTGTCATGCCCGACGATGGCCTTGCCATGCCCGACGCTGGCCTTGTCATGCCCGACGATGGCCTTGCAATGCCCGACGATGGCCTTGCGATGCCCGACGATGGCCTTCCCATGTCCTAGAGTTGCCTTGTCATAACCTTGTCATGCCCGATGATGGCCTCGCCATACCCGAGAGTGGCAATTTCATGCCCGACGAAGGCCTCACCATGTCCGAGAGTGGCATTGTCATGGCCTTGTCATGCCCGACGATGGCCTTGTGATGCCCGACGATGGCCTTGTCAAGGCCGACGTTGGCCTTGCCATGTCTTAGAGTTGCCTTGTCATGATCCTGTCATGCCCGACGCTGGCCTTGTTATGCCCGACGATGGCCTCGCCATGTTCGAAAATGGCGTTGTCATGGCTTTGTCATGCCCGACGATGGCCTTGTGATACCCGACGATTGCCTTGCCATGCTTGACGCTGGCCTTGCCATGCTTGACGCTGGCCTTCCCATGCCCGACAATGGCCTTGTCATGCCCGACGAAGGCCTTGGCATGCCCGACGATGGACTTTTCATGCGTGACGATGGCCTTGTCATGCCCGACGATGGCCTTGCTATGCCCGACACTGGCATTTTCATGTCCGACGATGGCTTTGCCATGCCCGAAGATGGCCTTGTCATGCCCGACGATGACCTTGTCATGCCCGACGCTTGCCTTGCCATGTCCGAGAGTTGCCTTGTCAGCACCTTGTCATGCCCAACGATGGCCTTGCCATGCCCGACGCTGGCCTTGTCATGCTAGACGATGGCCTTGCCATGCCCGACGATGGCCTTGCCCTGCCTGACGATGGCCTTGCAATGTCCGAGAGTTGCCTTGTCATGACCTTGTAATGACGATGGCCTCGCCAAGCCCGAGAGTGGCATTGTCATTCCCGACGCTGGCCTTGTCATGCCCGACGAAGGCGTCGCCATGTCCGAGAGTGGCATTGTCATGGCCTTGTCAAGAGCGACGATGGCCTTGCCATGCCCGATGCTGGCATTGTTATATCCGACGATGGCCTTGTCATGCCCGACGATGACCATGTCATGCCCGAAGATGGCCTTGTCATGCCCGACGATGGCCTTGTCATGCCCGACGCTGGCCTTGCCATGTCCGAGAGTTGCCTTGTCATGACCTCGTCATGTCCGACGATGGCCTTGCCCCGCCCGACACTGGCCTTGTCATGCCCGACGATGGCCTTGCCATGCCTCATGCTGGCATTGCCCTTCCCGACGATGGCCTCGCCATGTCCGAGAGTGGCATTGTCATGGCCTTGGCATGCCCGACGATGGCCTTGTCATGCCCGACGTTGGCCTTTTCATGCCCGACGATGGCCTTTTCATGCCCGACGATAGCCTTGTCATGCCCGACGATGGCCTTGCTATGCCCGACGCTAGCCTTTTCATGTCCGACGATGGTCTTGCCATGCCTGAAGATGGCCTTGTCATGCCTGACGATGGCCTTGTCATGCCCGACGATGGCCTTGCCATGCTTGAAGATGGGCTTGCCATGTCCGAGAGTTGCCTCGTCATGACCTTGTCATGCCCGACGATTACCTCGCCAAGCCCGAGAGTGGCATTGTCTTGCTCGACGCTGGCCTTGTCATGCCCGACGAAGGCGTCGCCATGTCCGAGATTGGCCTTGTCATGGCCTTGTAAAGCGAGACGATGGCCTTGCCATGCCCGACGATGGCCTTGCCATGCCCGACGCTGGCCTTGTCATGCCCGACGATGGCCTTGTCATGCCTGACGCTGGCCTTGCCACGTCCGAGTATTGCCTTGTCATGACCATGCCATGCCAGACGCTGGCCTTGCAATGCCCGATGATGGCCTTGTCATGTCCGAGAGTTGCCTTGTCATGACCTTCTCATGCCAGATGATTGCCTCGCCAAGCCCGAGAGTGGCATTGTCATGCCCGACGATGGCCTTGGCATGCTTGACGATGGCCTTGTCACGCTCGACGCTGGCATTGACAAGCCCTTTTCATGCCCGACGATGGCCTCGCCACGCCCGACGCTGGCCTTCTCATGTCCGACGATGGCCTTGTCTTGCTAGACGATGGCCTTGTCTTGCCCGAAGATGGCCTTGTCAAGTCCGACGATGGCCTTGCCATGCCCGACGATGGCCTTGTCCTGCCCGAAGATGGCCTTGCCATGCCCGACGATGGCCTTGCCATGTCCAAGAGTTGCCTTGTCATGACCTTGTTATGCCCGATGATGGTCTCGCCATGCCCGAGAGTGGCATTGTCATGCTCGACGCTTGCCTTGTCAAGACCGACGACGGCCTCGCCATGTCCGAGAATGGCATTGTCATGGCCTTGTCATGCCCGACGATGGCCTTGTCATGCCCGACGATGGGCTTGCCATGCCCGACGCTGGCCTTGCCATGTCGGACGATGGCCTTGTCAGGCCCGACGCTGGCTTTGTCATGCCCAACGATTTCCTTGTCTTGGCCGACGATGGCCTTGTCATGCCCGACGATGGCCTTGTCATGCCCGACCATGGCCTTGTCATGCCCGACGATTGCCTTGTCATGTCCATTGCCCGACAATGGCCTTGTCATCCCAAACGATAGCCTTGTGATGCCCGACGATGGCCTTGTCATGCCAAACGATGGCCTTGTCATGTCCGACGATGGCCTTGTCATGCCCGACAAAGGGCTTGTCATGCCCGATGATGGCCTTGTCATGCCCGACGATGGCCTTGTCATGCTCGACACTGGCCTTGCCATGTCCGAGAGTTGTCTTGTCATGCCCTTGTCATGCCCGACGATGGCCTTCCCATGCCTTACGCTGGCCTTGTCATGCCTAATGATGGCCTTGCCATGCCCGACGATGGCTTTGACATTCCCGACGATGGCCTTGCCATGTCCGAGAGTTGCCTTGTCATGACCTTGTCATGCCCGATGATGGCCTCGCCATGCCCGACGATGGCATTGTCATGTCCGACGATGGCCTTGTCATGCCCGGCGATGGCCTTGTCATGCCCGACCATGGCCTTGTCATGCCCGACGAAGGGCTTGTCATGCCCGACGATGGCCTTGTCATGCCCGACGATGGCCTTGTCATGCCTGACAATGACCTTGTCATCCCGACGATTGCCTTACCATGCCCGACGGCTGCTTTGCCATGCCCGACGCTAGCCTTGCCATGCCCGACGATGGCCTTGTCATGCCCGACG
The DNA here is from genome assembly GCA_033239125.1 of Fagopyrum homotropicum. Lineage (NCBI taxonomy): Eukaryota > Viridiplantae > Streptophyta > Magnoliopsida > Caryophyllales > Polygonaceae > Fagopyrum > Fagopyrum homotropicum. The sequence continues at coordinate 74,642,019 of BSWB01000007.1, forward strand.
ATGGCCTTGTCATGCCCGACGATGGACTTTTCATGCCCGACACTGGCCTTGCCATGTCCGAGAGTTGCCTTGTCATGTCCGAAGATGGTCTTGCTATGCCCGAAGATGGCCTTGTCATGCTTGACGATGGCATTGTCATGCCCGACGATGGCCTTGTCATGCCCGACGCTGGCCTTGCCATGTCGGAGAGTTGTCTTGTCATGACCTTGTCATGCCCGACGCTGGCCTTGTCATGCCCGACGAAGGCGTCGCCATGTCCGAGAGTGGCATTGTCATGGCCTTGTCAAGCGTGACGATGGCCTTGCCATGCACGACGCTGGCCTTGTCATGCCCGACGCTTGCCTTGTCATGCCCGACACTGGCCTTGTCATGCTCGACGCTGGCATTGACATGCCCTTTTTGATGTCCCACGATGCCCTCACCATGCCCGACGATTGCCTTGTCATGTCCGACGATGGCCTTGTCATGCCCGACGATGACCTTGTCATGCCCGAACATGGCCTTGTCATGCCCGACGATGGTCTTGTCATGCCCGACGATGGCCTTGTCATGCCCGACGCGGGCCTTGCCATGTCCGAGAGTTGCCTTCGATGGCCTTGCCATGCCCGACGCTGTCCTTGTCATGCCCGACGATGGCCTTGCCATGCCCGACGATGGCCTTGCCATGCCCGACGATGGCCTTGCCATGCCCCACGTGGCCTTCCCATGTCCTAGAGTTGCCTTGTCATGACCTTGTCATGCCCGATGATGGCCTCGCCATACCCGAGAGTGGCAATTTCATGCCCGATGAAGGCCTCACCATGACCGAGAGTGGCATTGTCATGGCCTTGTCATGCCCGACGATGGCCTTGTGATGCCCGACGATGGCTTGTCAAGGCCGACGCTGGCTTTGCCATGTTCGAGAGTTGCCTTGTCATGATCCAGTCATGCCCGACGCTGGCCTTGTCATGCCCAACGATGGCCTCGCCATGTTCGAAAGTGGCATTGTCATGGCCTTGTCATGCCCGACGATGGCCTTGTCATCCCGACGATGGCCTTGTCATGCTCGACGATTGCCTTGCCATGCTTGACGCTGGCCTTGCCATGCCCGACAAAGGCCTTGTCATGCCCGACGTTGGCATTGGCATGCCCGACGATGGACTTTTCATGCCTGACGATGGCCTTGTCATGCCCGACGATGGCCTTGCTATGCACGACACTGGCATTTTCATGTCCGATGATGGCCTTTCCATGCCCGAAGATGGCCTTGTCATGCCCGACGTTGAATTGTCATGCCCGACGATGACCTTGTCATGCCCGACACTGGCCTTGCCATGCCCGACGCTGGCCTTGCCATGCCCGACGATGGCCTTACCATTCCCGACGATGACATGCCCGATGATGGCCTTGTCATGCTTGATGCTGACATTGACATGCCCTTTTTTATGCCCGACGATGGCCTTGCCATGCCAACCGCTGGCATTGTCATATCCGACGATGGCCTTGTCATGCCCGACGATGACCTTGTCATGCCCGAAGATGGCCTTGTCATGCCCGACGATGGCCTTGTCATGCCCGACGCCGGCCTTGCCATGTCCGAGAGTTGCTTGTCATGACCTCGTCATGTCTGACGATGGCCTTGCCACGCCCGACACTGCCTTGTCATGCCCGACGATGGCCTTGCCATGCCCGACGCTGGCCTTGCCACGCCCGACGCTGGCCTTCTCATGTCCGACGATGGCCTGGTCTTGCTAGACGATGGCCTTGTCTTGCCCGAAGATGGCCTTGTCAAGTCCGACGATGGCCTTGCCATGAACGACGATGGCCTTGTCCTGCCCGACGATGGCCTTGCCATGCCCGACGATGGCCTTGCCATGTCCAAGAGTTGCCTTGTCATGACCTTGTTATGCCCGATGATGGTCTCGCCATGCCCGAGAGTGGCATTGTCATGCTCGACGCTTGCCTTGTCAAGACCGACGACGGCCTCGCCATGTCCGAGAATGGCATTGTCATGGCCTTGTCATGCCCGACGATGGCCTTGTCATGCCCGACGATGGGCTTGCCATGCCCGACGCTGGCCTTGCCATGTCGGACGATGGCCTTATCAGGCCCGACGCTGGCTTTGTCATGCCCAACGATTTCCTTGTCTCTCCCGACGATGGCCTTGTCATGCCCGACGATGGCCTTGTCATGCCCGACCATGGCCTTGTCATGCCCGACGATTGCCTTGTCATGCCCATTGCCCGACGATGGCCTTGTCATCCCAAACGATAGCCTTGTGATGCCCAACGATGGCCTTGTCATGCCAAACGATGGCCTTGTCATGTCCGACGATGGCCTTGTCATGCCCGACAAAGGGCTTGTCATGCCCGATGATGGCCTTGTCATGCCCGACGATGGCCTTGTCATGCTCGACGCTGGCCTTGCCATGTCCGAGAGTTGTCTTGTCATGCCCTTGTCATGCCCGACGATGGCCTTCCCATGCCTTACGCTGGCCTTGTCATGCCTAACGATGGCCTTGCCATGCCCGACGATGGCTTTGACATTCCCGACGATGGCCTTGCCATGTCCGAGAGTTGCCTTGTCATGCCCGATGATGGCCTCGCCATGCCCGACGATGGCATTGTCATGTCCGACGATGGCCTTGTCATGCCCGGCGATGGCCTTGTCATGCCCGACCATGGCCTTGTCATGCCCGACGAAGGGCTTGTCATGCCCGACGATGGCCTTGTCATGCCCGACGATGGCCTTGTCATGCCTGACGATGACCTTGTCATCCCGACGATTGCCTTACCATGCCCGACGGCTGCTTTGCCATGCCCGACGCTAGCCTTGCCATGCCCGACGATGGCCTTGTCATGCCCGACGATGGCCTTGTCATGCCCGACGATGGACTTTTCATGCCCGACACTGGCCTTGCCATGTCCGAGAGTTGCCTTGTCATGCCCTTGTCATGTCCGAAGATGGTCTTGCTATGCCCGAAGATGGCCTTGTCATGCTTGACGATGGCATTGTCATGCCCGACGATGGCCTTGTCATGCCCGACGCTGGCCTTGCCATATCGGAGAGTTGTCTTGTCATGACCTTGTCATGCCCGACGCTGGCTTGTCATGCCCGACGAAGGCGTCGCCATGTCCGAGAGTGGCATTGTCATGGCCTTGTCAAGCGTGACGATGGCCTTGCCATGCACGACGCTGGCCTTGTCATGCCCGACGCTTGCCTTGTCATGCCTGACACTGGCCTTGTCATGCTCGACGCTGGCATTGACATGCCCTTTTTGATGTCCCACGATGCCCTCACCATGCCCCACGATGCCCTCACCATGCCCGACGATTGCCTTGTCATGTCCGACGATGGCCTTGTCATGCCCGACGATGGCCTTGTCATGCCCGAACATGGCCTTGTCATGCCCGACGATGGTCTTGTCATGCCCGACAATGGCCTTGTCATGCCGACGCGGGCCTTGCCATGTCCGAGAGTTGCCTTCGATGGCCTTGCCATGCCCGACGCTGTCCTTGTCATGCCCGACGATGGCCTTGCCATGCCCGACGATGGCCTTGCCATGCCCGACGATGGCCTTGCCATGCCCCACGTGGCCTTCCCATGTCCTAGAGTTGCCTTGTCATGACCTTGTCATGCCCGATGATGGCCTCGCCATACCCGAGAGTGGCAATTTAATGCCCGACGAAGGCCTCACCATGTCCGAGAGTGGCATTGTCATGTCCTTGTCATGCCCGACGATGGCCTTGTGATGCCCGACGATGGCCTTGTCAAGGCTGACGCTGGCTTTGCCATGTCCGAGAGTTGCCTTGTCATGATCCAGTCATGCCCGACGCTGGCCTTGTCATGCCCAACGATGGCCTCGCCATGTTCGAAAGTGGCATTGTCATGGCCTTGTCATGCCCGACGATGGCCTTGTCATCCCGACGATGGCCTTGTTATGCCCGACGATTGCCTTGCCATGCTTGACGCTGGCCTTGCCATGCCCGACAAAGGCCTTGTCATGGCCGACGTTGGCATTGGCATGCCCGACGATGGACTTTTCATGCCTGACGATGGCCTTGTCATGCCCGACGATGGCCTTGCTATGCACGACACTGGCATTTTCATGTCCGATGATGGCCTTGCCATGCCCGAAGATGGCCTTGTCATGCCCGACGTTGAATTGTCATGCCCGACGATGACCTTGTCATGCCCGACACTGGCCTTGCCATGCCCGACGCTGGCCTTGTCATGCCCGACGATGGCCTTACCATTCCCGACGATGACATGCCCGATGATGGCCTTGTCATGCTTGATGCTGACATTGACATGCCCTTTTTTATGCCCGACGATGGCCTTGCCATGCCAACCGCTGGCATTGTCATATCCGACGATGGCCTTGTCATGCCCGACGATGACCTTGTCATGCCCGAAGATGGCCTTGTCATGCCCGACGATGGCCTTGTCATGCCCGACGCCGGCCTTGCCATGTCCGAGAGTTGCTTGTCATGACCTCGTCATGTCCGACGATGGCCTTGCCCCGCCCGACACTGCCTTGTCATGCCCGACGATGGCCTTGCCATGCCCGACGCTGGCATTGTCATGCCCGACGATGGCCTCGCCATGTCCGAGAGTGGCATTGTCATGGCCTTGGCATGCCCGACGATGGCCTTGTCATGCCCGACGATGGCCTTGTCATGCCCGACGATGGCTTTATCATGCCCGACGATGGCCTTGTCATGCCCGACGATTGCCTTGCCATGCTTGACGCTGGCATTGCCATGCCCGACGATGGCCTTGTCATGCCCGACGATGGCGTTGGCATGCCCGACGATGGACTTTTCATGCCCGACGATGGCCTTGTCATGCCCGACGATGGCATTGCTATGCCCGACAATGGCCTTTTCATGTCCGACAATGGCCTTGCCATGCCCGAAGATGGCCTTGTCATGCCCGACGATGGCCTTGTCATGCCCGACGATGGCCTTGTTATGCCCGACGCGTGCCTTGCCATGTCCGAGAGTTGCTTTGTCATGACCTTGTCATGCCCGACGATGGCCTTGCCATGCCCGACGCTGGCCTTGTCATGCCCGACGATGGCCTTGCAATGCCCGACGATGGCCTTGCGATGCCCGACGATGGCCTTCCCATGTCCTAGAGTTGCCTTGTCATAACCTTGTCATGCCCGATGATGGCCTCGCCATACCCGAGAGTGGCAATTTCATGCCCGACGAAGGCCTCACCATGTCCGAGAGTGGCATTGTCATGGCCTTGTCATGCCCGACGATGGCCTTGTGATGCCCGACGATGGCCTTGTCAAGGCCGACGTTGGCCTTGCCATGTCCGAGAGTTGCCTTGTCATGATCCTGTCATGCCCGACGCTGGCCTTGTTATGCCCGACGATGGCCTCGCCATGTTCGAAAATGGCGTTGTCATGGCCTTGTCATGCCCGACGATGGCCTTGTGATACCCGACGATGGCCTTGTCATGCCCGACGATTGCCTTGCCATGCTTGACGCTGGCCTTCCCATGCCCGACAATGGCCTTGTCATGCCCGACGAAGGCCTTGGCATGCCCGACGATGGACTTTTCATGCCTGACGATTGCCTTGTCATGCCCGACGATGGCCTTGCTATGCCCGACACTGGCATTTTCATGTCCGACGATGGCCTTGTCATGCCCGACGATGACCATGTCATGCCTGAAGATGGCCTTGTCATGCCCGACGATGGCCTTGTCATGCCCGACGCTGGCCTTGCCATGTCCGAGAGTTGCCTTGTCATGACCTCGTCATCTCCGACGATGGCCTTGCCCCGCCCGACACTGGCCTTGTCATGCCCGACGATGGCCTTGCCATGCCCCATGCTAGCATTGCCCTTCCCGACGATGGCCTCGCCATGTCCGAGAGTGGCATTGTCATGGCCTTGGCATGCCCGACGATGGCCTTGTCATGCCCGACGTTGGCCTTTTCATGCCCGACGATGGCCTTTTCATGCCCGACGATAGCCTTGTCATGCCCGACGATGGCCTTGCTATGCCCGACGCTAGCCTGTTCATGTCCGACGATGGTCTTGCCATGCCTGAAGATGGCCTTGTCATGCTTGACGATGGCCTTGTCATGCCCGACGATGGCCTTGCCATGCTTGAAGATGGGCTTGCCATGTCCAAGAGTTGCCTCGTCATGACCTTGTCATGCCCGACGATTACCTCGCCAAGCCCGAGAGTGGCATTGTCTTGCTCGACGCTGGCCTTGTCATGCCCGACGAAGGCGTCGCCATGTCCGAGATTGGCCTTGTCATGGCCTTGTAAAGCGAGACGATGGCCTTGCCATGCCCGACGATGGCCTTGCCATGCCCGCCGCTGGCCTTGTCATGCCCGACGATGGCCTTGTCATGCCTGACGCTGGCCTTGCCACGTCCGAGTATTGCCTTGTCATGACCATGCCATGCGAGACGCTGGCCTTGCAATGCCCGATGATGGCCTTGTCATGTCCGAGAGTTGCCTTGTCATGACCTTCTCATGCCAGATGATGGCCTCGCCAAGCCCGAGAGTGGCATTGTCATGCCCGACGATGGCCTTGGCATGCTTGATTATGGCCTTGTCACGCTCGACGCTGGCATTGACAAGCCCTTTTCATGCCCGACGATGGCCTCGCCATGCCCGACGCTGGCCTTCTCATGTCCGACGATGGCCTTGTCTTGCTAGACGATGGCCTTGTCTTGCACGAAGATGGCCTTGTCAAGTCCGACGATGGCCTTGCCATGCCTGACGATGGCCTTGCCATGCCTGACGATGGCCTTGCCATGTCCGAGAGTTGCCTTGTCATGACCTTGCAATGACGATGGCCTCGCCAAGCCCGAGAGTGGCATTGTCATTTCCGACGCTGCCCTTGTCATGCCCGACGAAGGCGTCGCCATGTCCGAGAGTGGCATTGTCATGGCCTTGTCAAGAGTGACGATGGCCTTGCCATGCCCTGCGCTGGCCTTGTCATGCCCGACGCTAGCATTGTCATGCCCGATGATGGCCTTGTCATGCTTGACGCTGACATTGACATGCCCTTTTTGATGCCCGACGATGGCCTTGCCATGCCAACCGCTAGCATTGTCATATCCGACGATGGCCTTGTCATGCCCGACAATGACCTTGTCATGCCCGAAGATGGCCTTGTCATGCCCAACGATGGCCTTGTCATGCCCGACGCGGGCCTTGCCATGTCCGAGAGTTGCCTTCGATGGCCTTGCCATGCCCGACGCTGTCCTTGTCATGCCCGACGATGGCCTTGCCATGCCCGACGATGGCCTTGCCATGCCCCACGTGGCCTTCCCATGTCCTAGAGTTGCCTTGTCATGACCTTGTCATGCCCGATGATGGCCTCGCCATACCCGAGAGTGGCAATTTCATGCCCGACGAAGGCCTCACCATGTCCGAGAGTGGCATTGTCATGGCCTTGTCATGCCCGATGATGGCCTTGTCAAGACCGACGCTGGCTTTGCCATGTCCGAGAGTTGCCTTGTCATGATCCAGTCATGCCCGACGCTGGCCTTGTCATGCCCAACGATGGCCTCGCCATGTTCGAAAGTGGCATTGTCATGGCCTTGTCATGCCCGACGATGGCCTTGTCATCCCGACGATGGCCTTGTCATGCCCGACAATTGTCTTGCCATGCTTGACGCTGGCCTTGCCATGCCCGACAATGGCCTTGTCATGCCCGACGTTGGCATTGGCATGCCCGACGATGGAATTTTCATGCCTGACGATGGCCTTGTCATGCCCTACGATGGCCTTGCTATGCACGACACTGGCATTTTCATGTCCGATGATGGCCTTGCCATGCCCGAAGATGGCCTTGTCATGCCCGACGTTGAATTGTCATGCCCGACGATGACCTTGTCATGCCCGACACTGGCCTTGCCATGCCCGACGCTGGCCTTGTCATGCCCGACGATGGCCTTACCATTCCCGACGATGACATGCCCGATGATGGCCTTGTCATGCTTGATGCTGACATTGACATGCCCTTTTTAATGCCCGACGATGGCCTTGCCATGCCAACCGCTGGCATTGTCATATCCGACGATGGCCTTGTCATGCCCGACGATGACCTTGTCAAGCCCGAAGATGGCCTTGTCATGCCCGACGATGGCCTTGTCATGCCCGACGCCGGCCTTGCCATGTCCGTGAGTTGCTTGTCATGACCTCGTCATGTCCGACGATGGCCTTGCCCCGCCCGACACTGCCTTCTCATGCCCGACGATGGCGTTGCCATGCCCGACGCTGGCATTGTCATGCCCGACGATGGCCTCGCCATGTCCGAGAGTGGCATTGTCATGGCCTTGGCATGCCCGACGATGGCCTTGTCATGCCCGACGATGGCCTTTTCATGCCCGACGATGGCCTTTTCATGCCCGACGATAGCATTGTCATGCCCGACGATGGCCTTGCTATGCCCGACGCTAGCCTTTTCATGTCCGACGATGGTCTTGCCATGCGTGAAGATGGCCTTGTCATGCCTGACGATGGCCTTGTCATGCCCGAGGATGGCCTTGCCATGCTTGACGATGTGCTTGCCATGTCCGAGATTTTCCTCGTCATGACCTTGTCATGCCCGACGATTACCTCGCCAAGCCCGAGAGTGGCATTGTCATGCCTGACGCTGGCCTTGTCATGCCCGACGAAGGCGTCGCCATGTCCGAGATTTGGATTGTCATGGCCTTGTCAAGCACGACGATGGCCTTGTCATGCCCGACGATGGCCTTGCCATGCCCGACGATGGCCTTGTCATGCTCGACGCTGGCATTGACATGCCCTTTTTGATTTCCCACGATGCCCTCACCATGCCCGACGCTGGCCTTGTCATGTCCGACGATGGCCTAGTCATGCCCGACGATGGCCTTGTCATGCCCGAAGATGTCCTATTCATGCCCGACGATGGTCTTGGCATGCCCGACGATGGCCTTGTTATGCCCGACGCGGGCCTTGCCATGTCCGAGAGTTGCCTTGTCATGACCTTGTCATGCCCGACGATGGCCTTGCCATGCCCGACGCTGGCCTTATCATGCCCGACGATGGCCTTGCAATGCCTGACGATGGCCTTGTGATGCCCGACGATGGCCTTCCCATGTCCTAGAGTTGCCTTGTCATAACCTTGTCATGCCCGATGATGGCCTCGCCATACCCGAGAGTGGCAATTTCATGCCCAACGAAGGCCTCACCATGTCCGAGAGTGGCATTGTCATGGCCTTGTCATGCCCGACGATGGCCTTGTGATGGCCGACGATGGCCTTGTCAAGGCCGACGTTGGCCTTGCCATGTCCGAGAGTTGCCTTGTCATGATCCTGTCATGCCCGACGCTGGCCTTGTTATGCCCGACGATGGCCTCGCCATGTTCGAAAATGGCGTTGTCATGGCCTTGTCATGCCCGACGATGGCCTTGTGATACCCGACGATGGCCTTGTCATGCCGACGATTGCCTTGCCATGCTTGACGCTGGCCTTCCCATGCCCGACAATGGCCTTGTCAGGCCCGACGAAGGCCTTGGCATGCCCGACGATGGACTTTTCATGCCCGACGATGGCCTTGTCATGCCCGACGATGGCCTTGCTATGCCCGACACTGGCATTTTCATGTCCGACGATGGCTTTGCCATGCCCGAAGATGGCCTTGTCATGCCCGACGATGACCTTGTCATGCCCGACGCTTGCCTTGCCATGTCCGAGAGTTGCCTTGTCAGCACCTTGTCATGCCCAACGATAGCCTTGCCATGCCCGACGCTGGCCTTGTCATGCTAGACGATGGCCTTGCCATGCCCGACGATGGCCTTGCCATGCCTGACGATGGACTTGCAATGTCCGAGAGTTGCCTTGTCATGACCTTGTAATGACGATGGCCTCGCCAAGCCCGAGAGTGGCATTGTCATTCCCGACGCTGGCCTTGTCATGCCCGACGAAGGCGTCGCCATGTCCGAGAGTGGCATTGTCATGGCCTTGTCAAGAGCGACGATGGCCTTGCCATGCCCGACGCTGGCATTGTTATATCCGACGATGGCCTTGTCATGCCCGACGATGACCATGTCATGCCCGAAGATGGCCTTGTCATGCCCGACGATGGCCTTGTCTTGCCCGACGCTGGCCTTGCCATGTCCGAGAGTTGCTTGTCATGACCTCGTCATGTCCGACGATGGCCTTGCCCCGCCCGACACTGCCTTGTCATGCCCGACGATGGCCTTGCCATGCCCGAAGCTGGCATTGTCATGCCAGACGATGGCCTCGCCATGTCCGAGAGTGGCATTGTCATGGCCTTGGCATGCCCGACGATGGCCTTGTCATGCCCGACGATGGCCTTTTCATGCCCGACGATGGCCTTTTCATGCCCGACGATAGCATTGTCATGCCCGACGATGGCCTTGCTATGCCCGACGCTAGCCTTTTCATGTCCGACGATGGTCTTGCCATGCCTGAAGATGGCCTTGTCATGCCTGACGATGGCCTTGTCATGCCCGAGGATGGCCTTGCCATGCTTGACGATGTGCTTGCCATGTCCGAGATTTTCCTCGTCACGACCTTGTCATGCCCGACGATTACCTCGCCAAGCCCGAGAGTGGCATTGTCATGCCTGACGCTGGCCTTGTCATGCCCGACGAAGGCGTCGCCATGTCCGAGATTTGGATTGTCATGGCCTTGTCAAGCGCGACGATGGCCTTGTCATGCCCGACGATGGCCTTGCCATGCCCGACGATGGCCTTGTCATGTCGACGCTGGCATTGACATGCCCTTTTTGATTTCCCACGATGCCCTCACCATGCCCGACGCTGGCCTTGTCATGTCCGACGATGGCCTTCTCATGCCCGACGATGGCCTTGTCATGCCCGAAGATGTCCTTTTCATGCCCGACGATGGTCTTGTCATGCCCGACGATGGCCTTGTTATACCCGACGCGGGCCTTGCCATGTCCGAGAGTTGCCTTGTCATGACCTCGTCATGTCCGACGATGGCCTTGCCCCGCCCGACACTGACCTTGTCATGCCCGACGATGGCCTTGCCATGCCCCATGCTGGCATTGCCCTTCCCGACGATGGCCTCGCCATGTCCGAGAGTGGCATTGTCATGGCCTTGGCATGCCCGACGATGGCCTTGTCATGCCCGACGATGGCCTTTTCATGCCCGACGATGGCCTTTTCATGCCCGACGATAGCCTTGCCATGCCCGACGATGGCCTTGCTATGCCCGACGCTAGCCTTTTCATGTCCGACGATGGTCTTGCCATGCCTGAAGATGGCCTTGTCATGCCTGACGATGGCCTTGTCATGCCCGACGATGGCCTTGCCATGCTTGAAGATGGGCTTGCCATGTCCGAGAGTTGCCTCGTCATGACCTTGTCATGCCCGACGATTACCTCGCCAAGCCCGAGAGTGGCATTGTCTTGCTCGACGCTGGCCTTGTCATGCCCAACGAAGGCGTCGCCATGTCCAAGATTGGCCTTGTCATGGCCTTGTAAAGCGAGACGATGGCCTTGCCATGCCCGACGATGGCCTTGCCATGCCCGACGCTGGCCTTGTCATGCCCGACGATGGCCTTGTCATGCCTGACGCTGGCCTTGCCACGTCCGAGTGTTGCCTTGTCATGACCATGCCATGCCCGACGCTGGCCTTGCAATGCCCGACGATGGCCTTGTCATGTCCGAGAGTTGCCTTGTCATGTCCTTCTCATGCCAAATGATGGCCTCGCCAAGCCCGAGAGTGGCATTGTCATGCCCGACGATGGCCCTGGCATGCTTGACGATGGCCTTGTCACGCTCGACGCTGGCATTGACAAGCCCTTTTCATGCCCGACGATGGCCTCGCCACGCCCGACGCTGGCCTTCTCATGTCCGACGATGGCCTTGTCTTGCTAGACGATGGCCTTGTCTTGCACGAAGATGGCCTTTTTAAGTCCGACGATGGCCTTGCCATGCCTGACGATGGCCTTGCCATGTCCGAGAGTTGCCTTGTCATGACCTTGTAATGACGATGGCCTCGCCAAGCCCGAGAGTGGCATTGTCATTTCTGACGCTGGCCTTGTCATGCCCGACGAAGGCGTCGCCATGTCCGAGAGTGGCATTGTCATGGCCTTGTCAAGAGTGACGATGGCCTTGCCATGCCCAGCGCTGGCCTTGTCATGCCCGACGCTAGCCTTGTCATGCCCGATGATGGCCTTGTCATGCTTGACGCTGACATTGACATGCCCTTTTTGATGCCCGACGATGGCCTTGCCATGCCAACCGCTGGCATTGTCATATCCGACGATGGCCTTGTCATGCCCGACGATGACCTTGTCATGCCCGAAGATGGCCTTGTCATGCCCCACGATGGCCTTGTCATGCCCGACGCCGGCCTTGCCATGTCCGAGAGTTGCTTGTCATGACCTCGTCATGTCCGACGATGGCCTTGCCCCGCCCGACACTGCCTTGTCATGCCCGACGATGGCCTTGCCATGCCCGACGCTGGCATTGTCATGCCCGACGATGGCCTCGCCATGTCCGAGAGTGGCATTGTCATGGCCTTGGCATGCCCGACGATGGCCTTGTCATGCCCGACGATGGCCTTTTCATGCCCGACGATGGCCTTGTCATGCCCGACGATGGCCTTGCTATGCCCGACGCTAGCCTTTTCATGTCCGACGATGGTCTTGCCATGCCTGAAGATGGCCTTGTCATGCCTGATGATGGCCTTGTCATGCGCGACGATGGCCTTGCCATGCGCGACGATGGCCTTGCCATGCTTGAAGATGGGCTTGCCATGTCCGAGAGTTGCCTCGTCATGACCTTGTCATGCCCGACGATTACCTCGCCAAGCCCGAGAGTGGCATTGTCTTGCTCGACGCTGGCCTTGTCATGCCCGACGAAGGCGTCGCCATGTCCGAGATTGGCTTTGTCATGGCCTTGTAAAGCGAGACGATGGCCTTGCCCCGCCAGACACTGGCCTTGTCATGCCCGACGATGGCCTTGCCATGCCCCATGCTGGCATTGCCCTTCCCGTTGATGGCCTCGCCATGTCCGAGAGTGGCATTGTCATGGCCTTGGCATGCCCGACGATGGCCTTGTCATGCCCGACGATGGCCTTTTCATGCCCGACGATGGCCTTTTCATGCCCGACGATAGCCTTGTCATGCCCGACGATGGCCTTGCTATGCCCGACGCTAGCCTTTTCATGTCCGACGATGGTCTTGCCATGCCTGAAGATGGCCTTGTCATGCCTGATGATGGCCTTGTCATGCGCGACGATGGCCTTGCCATGCTTGAAGATGGGCTTGCCATGTCCGAGAGTTGCCTCGTCATGACCTTGTCATGCCCGACGATTACCTCGCCAAGCCCGAGAGTGGCATTGTCTTGCTCGACGCTGGCCTTGTCATGCCCGACGAAGGCGTCGCCATGTCCGAGATTGGCGTTGTCATGGCCTTGTAAAGCGAGACGATGGCCTTGCCATGCCCGACGATGGCCTTGCCATGCCCGACGCTGGCCTTGTCATGCCCGACGATGGCCTTGTCATGCCTGACGAAGCCTTGCCACGTCCGAGTGTTGCCTTGTCATGACCATGCCTTGCCCGACGCTGGCCTTGCAATGCCCAACGATGGCCTTGTCATGTCCGAGAGTTGCCTTGTCATGACCTTCTCATGCCAGATGATGGCCTCGCCAAGCCCGAGAGTGGCATTGTCATGCCCGACGATGGCCTTGGCATGCTTGACGATGGCCTTGTCACGCTCGATGCTGGCATTGACAAGCCCTTTTCATGCCCGACGATGGCCTCGCCACGCCCGACGCTGGCCTTCTCATGTCCGACGATGGCCTTGTCTTGCTAAACGATGGCCTTGTCTTGCACGAAGATGGCCTTGTCAAGTCCGACGATGGCCTTGCCATGCCTGACGATGGCCTTGCCATGTCCGAGAGTTGCCTTGTCATTTCCTTGTAATGGCGATGGCCTCGCCAAGCCCGAGAGTGGCATTGTCATTTCCGACGCTGGCCTTGTCATGCCCGACGAAGGCGTCGCCATGTCCGAGAGTGGCATTGTCATGGCCTTGTCAAGAGTGATGATGGCCTTGCCATGCCCAGCGCTGGCCTTGTCATGCCCGACGCTAGCCTTGTCATGCCCGATTATGGCCTTCTCATGCTTGACGCTGACATTGACATGCCCTTTTTGATGCCCGACGATGGCCTTCCCATGCCAACCGCTGGCATTGTCATATCCGACGATGGCCTTGTCATGCCCGACGATGACCTTGTCATGCCCGAAGATGGCCTTGTCATGCCCGACGATGGCCTTGTCATGCCCGACGCCGGCCTTGCCATGTCCGAGAGTTGCTTGTCATGACCTCGTCATGTCCGACGATGGCCTTGCCCCGCCCGACACTGCCTTGTCATGCCCGACGATGGCCTTGCCATGCCCGACGCTGGCATTGTCATGCCCGACGATGGCCTCGCCATGTCCGAGAGTGGCATTGTCATGGCCTTGGCATGCCCGACGATGGCCTTGTCATGCCCGACGATGGCCTTTTCATGCCCGACGATGGCCTTTTCATGCCCGACGATAGCCTTGTCATGCCCGACGATGGCCTTGCTATGCCCGACAGTAGCCTTTTCATGTCCGACGATGGTCTTGCCATGCCTGAAGATGGCCTTGTCATGCCTGACGATGGCCTTGTCATGCCCGAGGATGGCCTTGCCATGCTTGACGATGTGCTTGCCATGTCCGAGATTTGCCTCGTCATGACCTTGTCATGCCCGACGATTACCTCGCCAAGCCCGAGAGTGGCATTGTCATGCCCGACGCTGGCCTTGTCATGCCCGACGAAGGCGTCGCCATGTCCGAGATTGGCATTGTCATGGCCTTGTCAAGCGCGACGATGGCCTTGTCATGCCTGACGATGGCCTTGCCATGCCCGACGATGGCCTTGTCATGCTCGACGCTGGCATTGACATGCCCTTTTTGATTTCCCACGATGCCCTCTCCATGCCCGACGTTGGCCTTGTCATGTCCGACGATGGCCTTGTCATGCCCGACGATGGCCTTGTCATGCCCGAAGATGGCCTTGTCATGCCCGACGATGGTCTTGTCATGCCGACGATGGCCTTGTTATGCCCGACGCGGGCCTTGCCATGTCCGAGAGTTGCCTTGTCATGACCTTGTCATGCCCGACGATGGCCTTGCCATGCCCGACGCTGGCCTTGTCATGCCCGACGATGGCCTTGCAATGCCCGACGATGGCCTTGCGATGCCCGACGATGGCCTTCCCATGTCCTAGAGTTGCCTTGTCATAACCTTGTCATGCCCGATGATGGCCTCGCCATACCCGAGAGTGGCAATTTCATGCCCGACGAAGGCCTCACCATGTCCGAGTGTGGCATTGTCATGGCCTTGTCATGCCCGACGATGGCCTTGTGATGCCCGACGATGGCCTTGTCAAGGCCGACGTTGGCCTTGCCATGTCCGAGAGTTGCCTTGTCATGATCCTGTCATGCCCGACGCTGGCCTTGTTATGCCCGACGATGGCCTCGCCATGTTCGAAAATGGCATTGTCATGGCCTTGTCATGCCCGACGATGGCCTTGTGATACCCGACGATGGCCTTGTCATGCCCGACGATTGCCTTGCCATGCTTGACGCTGGCCTTCCCATGCCCGACAATGGCCTTGTCATGCCCGACGAAGGCCTTGGCATGCCCGACGATGGACTTTTCATGCCTGACGATGGCCTTGTCATGCCCGACGATGGCCTTGCTATGCCCGACACTGGCATTTTCATGTCCGACGATGGCCTTGCCATGCCCGAAGATGGCCTTGTCATGCCCGACGATGACCTTGTCATGCCCGACGCTTGCCTTGCCATGTCCGAGAGTTGCCTTGTCAACACCTTGTCATGCCCAACGATGACCTTGCCATGCCCGACGCTGGCCTTTTCATGCCAGACGATGGCCTTGCCATGCCCGACGGTGGCCTTGCCATGCCTGACGATGTCCTTGCAATGTCCGAGAGTTGCCTTGTCATGACCTTGTAATGACGATGGCCTCGCCAAGCCCGAGAGTGGCATTGTCATTCCCGACGCTGGCCTTGTCATGCCCGACGAAGGCGTCGCCATGTCCGAGAGTGGCATTGTCATGACCTTGTCAAGAGCGACGATGGCCTTGCCATGCCCGACGCTGGCATTGTTATATCCGACGATGGCCTTGTCATGCCCGACGATGACCATGTCATGCCCGAAGATGGCCTTGTCATGCCCGACGATGGCCTTGTCATGCCCGACGCTGGCCTTGCCATGTCCGAGAGTTGCCTTGTCATGACCTCGTCATGTCCGACGATGGCCTTGCCCCGCCCGACACTGGCCTTGTCATGCCCGACGATGGCCTTGCCATGCCCCATGCTGGCATTGCCCTTCCCGACGATGGCCTCGCCATGTCCGAGAGTGGCATTGTCATGGCCTTGGCATGCCCGACGATGGCCTTGTCATGCCCGATGATGGCCTTTTCATGCCCGACGATGGCCTTTTCATGCCCGACGATAGCCTTGTCATGCCCGACGATGGCCTTGCTATGCCCGACGCTAGCCTTTTCATGTCCGACGATGGTCTTGCCATGCCTGAAGATGGCCTTGTCATGCCGGACGATGGCCTTGTCATGCCCGACGATGGCCTTGCCATTCTTGAAGATGGGCTTGCCATGTCCGAGAGTTGCCTCGTCATGACCTTGTCATGCCTGACGATTACCTCGCCAAGCCCGAGAGTGGCATTGTCTTGCTCGACGCTGGCCTTGTCATGCCCGACGAAGGCGTCGCCATGTCCGAGATTGGCCTTGTCATGGCCTTGTAAAGCGAGACGATGGCCTTGCCATGCCCGACGATGGCCTTGCCATGCCCGACGCTGGCCTTGTCATGCCCGACGATGGCCTTGTCATGCCCGACGATGGCCTTGTCATGCCCGACCATGACCTTGTCATGCCCGACGATTGCCTTGTCATGCCCATTGCCCGACGATGGCCTTGTCATCCCAAACGATAGCCTTGTGATGCCCGACGATAGCCTTGTCATGCCAAACGATGGCCTTGTCATGTCCGACGATGGCCTTGTCATGCTCGACAATGGGCTTGTCATGCCCGATGATGGCCTTGTCATGCCCAACGATGGCCTTGTCATGCCCGACGATTGCCTTGCCATGCTCGACGCTGGCCTTGCCATGTCCGAGAGTTGTCTTGTCATGCCCTGGTCATGCCCGACGATGGCCTTCCCATGCCTTACGCTGGCCTTGTCATGGCTAACGATGGCCTTGCCATACCCGACGATGGACTTTTCATGCCTGACGATGGCCTTGTCATGCCCGACGATGGCCTTGCTATGCCCGACACTGGCATTTTCATGTCCGATGATGGCCTTGCCATGCCCGAAGATGGCCTTGTCATGACCGACGTTGAATTGTCATGCCCGACGATGACCTTGTCATGCTCGACGCTGGCCTTGTCATGCCCAACGATGGCCTTGTCATGCCCGACGCCGGCCTTGCCATGTCCGAGAGTTGCTTGTCATGACCTCGTCATGTCCGACGATGGCCTTGCCCCGCCCGACACTGCCTTGTCATGCCCGACGATGGCCTTGCCATGCCCGACGCTGGCATTGTCATGCCCGACGATGGCCTCGCCATGTCCGAGAGTGGCATTGTCATGGCCTTGGCATGCCCGACGATGGCCTTGTCATGCCCGACGATGGCCTTTTCATGCCCGACGATGGCCTTGTCATGCCCGACGATGGCCTTGCTATGCCCGACGCTAGCCTTTTCATGTCCGACGATGGTCTTGCCATGCCTGAAGATGGCCTTGTCATGCCTGATGATGGCCTTGTCATGCGCGACGATGGCCTTGCCATGCGCGACGATGGCCTTGCCATGCTTGAAGATGGGCTTGCCATGTCCGAGAGTTGCCTCGTCATGACCTTGTCATGCCCGACGATTACCTCGCCAAGCCCGAGAGTGGCATTGTCTTGCTCGACGCTGGCCTTGTCATGCCCGACGAAGGCGTCGCCATGTCCGAGATTGGCGTTGTCATGGCCTTGTAAAGCGAGACGATGGCCTTGCCCCGCCAAACACTGGCCTTGTCATGCCCGACGATGGCCTTGCCATGCCCCATGCTGGCATTGCCCTTCCCGTTGATGGCCTCGCCATGTCCGAGAGTGGCATTGTCATGGCCTTGGCATGCCCGACGATGGCCTTGTCATGCCCGACGATGGCCTTTTCATGCCCGACGATGGCCTTTTCATGCCCGACGATAGCCTTGTCATGCCCGACGATGGCCTTGCTATGCCCGACGCTAGCCTTTTCATGTCCGACGATGGTCTTGCCATGCCTGAAGATGGCCTTGTCATGCCTGATGATGGCCTTGTCATGCGCGACGATGGCCTTGCCATGCTTGAAGATGGGCTTGCCATGTCCGAGAGTTGCCTCGTCATGACCTTGTCATGCCCGACGATTACCTCGCCAAGCCCGAGAGTGGCATTGTCTTGCTCGACGCTGGCCTTGTCATGCCCGACGAAGGCGTCGCCATGTCCGAGATTGGCGTTGTCATGGCCTTGTAAAGCGAGACGATGGCCTTGCCATGCCCGACGATGGCCTTGCCATGCCCGACGCTGGCCTTGTCATGCCCGACGATGGCCTTGTCATGCCTGACGAAGCCTTGCCACGTCCGAGTGTTGCCTTGTCATGACCATGCCTTGCCCGACGCTGGCCTTGCAATGCCCAACGATGGCCTTGTCATGTCCGAGAGTTGCCTTGTCATGACCTTCTCATGCCAGATGATGGCCTCGCCAAGCCCGAGAGTGGCATTGTCATGCCCGACGATGGCCTTGGCATGCTTGACGATGGCCTTGTCACGCTCGATGCTGGCATTGACAAGCCCTTTTCATGCCCGACGATGGCCTCGCCACGCCCGACGCTGGCCTTCTCATGTCCGACGATGGCCTTGTCTTGCTAAACGATGGCCTTGTCTTGCACGAAGATGGCCTTGTCAAGTCCGACGATGGCCTTGCCATGCCTGACGATGGCCTTGCCATGTCCGAGAGTTGCCTTGTCATTTCCTTGTAATGGCGATGGCCTCGCCAAGCCCGAGAGTGGCATTGTCATTTCCAACGCTGGCCTTGTCATGCCCGACGAAGGCGTCGCCATGTCCGAGAGTGGCATTGTCATGGCCTTGTCAAGAGTGATGATGGCCTTGCCATGCCCAGCGCTGGCCTTGTCATGCCCGACGCTAGCCTTGTCATGCCCGATTATGGCCTTCTCATGCTTGACGCTGACATTGACATGCCCTTTTTGATGCCCGACGATGGCCTTCCCATGCCAACCGCTGGCATTGTCATATCCGACGATGGCCTTGTCATGCCCGACGATGACCTTGTCATGCCCGAAGATGGCCTTGTCATGCCCGACGATGGCCTTGTCATGCCCGACGCCGGCCTTGCCATGTCCGAGAGTTGCTTGTCATGACCTCGTCATGTCCGACGATGGCCTTGCCCCGCCCGACACTGCCTTGCATTCCCGACGATGGCCTTGCCATGCCCGACGCTGGCATTGTCATGCC
Source organism: Fagopyrum homotropicum (assembly GCA_033239125.1). Lineage (NCBI taxonomy): Eukaryota > Viridiplantae > Streptophyta > Magnoliopsida > Caryophyllales > Polygonaceae > Fagopyrum > Fagopyrum homotropicum. The sequence continues at coordinate 74,661,559 of BSWB01000007.1, forward strand.
CGACGATGGCCTCGCCATGTCCGAGAGTGGCATTGTCATGGCCTTGGCATGCCCGACGATGGCCTTGTCATGCCCGACGATGGCCTTTTCATGCCCGACGATGGCCTTTTCATGCCCGACGATAGCCTTGTCATGCCCGACGATGGCCTTGCTATGCCCGACAGTAGCCTTTTCATGTCCGACGATGGTCTTGCCATGCCTGAAGATGGCCTTGTCATGCCTGACGATGGCCTTGTCATGCCCGAGGATGGCCTTGCCATGCTTGACGATGTGCTTGCCATGTCCGAGATTTGCCTCGTCATGACCTTGTCATGCCCGACGATTACCTCGCCAAGCCCGAGAGTGGCATTGTCATGCCCGACGCTGGCCTTGTCATGCCCGACGAAGGCGTCGCCATGTCCGAGATTGGCATTGTCATGGCCTTGTCAAGCGCGACGATGGCCTTGTCATGCCTGACGATGGCCTTGCCATGCCCGACGATGGCCTTGTCATGCTCGACGCTGGCATTGACATGCCCTTTTTGATTTCCCACGATGCCCTCTCCATGCCCGACGTTGGCCTTGTCATGTCCGACGATGGCCTTGTCATGCCCGACGATGGCCTTGTCATGCCCGAAGATGGCCTTGTCATGCCCGACGATGGTCTTGTCATGCCCGACGATGGCCTTGTTATGCCCGACGCGGGCCTTGCCATGTCCGAGAGTTGCCTTGTCATGACCTTGTCATGCCCGACGATGGCCTTGCCATGCCCGACGCTGGCCTTGTCATGCCCGACGATGGCCTTGCAATGCCCGACGATGGCCTTGCGATGCCCGACGATGGCCTTCCCATGTCCTAGAGTTGCCTTGTCATAACCTTGTCATGCCCGATGATGGCCTCGCCATACCCGAGAGTGGCAATTTCATGCCCGACGAAGGCCTCACCATGTCCGAGTGTGGCATTGTCATGGCCTTGTCATGCCCGACGATGGCCTTGTGATGCCCGACGATGGCCTTGTCAAGGCCGACGTTGGCCTTGCCATGTCCGAGAGTTGCCTTGTCATGATCCTGTCATGCCCGACGCTGGCCTTGTTATGCCCGACGATGGCCTCGCCATGTTCGAAAATGGCATTGTCATGGCCTTGTCATGCCCGACGATGGCCTTGTGATACCCGACGATGGCCTTGTCATGCCCGACGATTGCCTTGCCATGCTTGACGCTGGCCTTCCCATGCCCGACAATGGCCTTGTCATGCCCGACGAAGGCCTTGGCATGCCCGACGATGGACTTTTCATGCCTGACGATGGCCTTGTCATGCCCGACGATGGCCTTGCTATGCCCGACACTGGCATTTTCATGTCCGACGATGGCCTTGCCATGCCCGAAGATGGCCTTGTCATGCCCGACGATGACCTTGTCATGCCCGACGCTTGCCTTGCCATGTCCGAGAGTTGCCTTGTCAACACCTTGTCATGCCCAACGATGACCTTGCCATGCCCGACGCTGGCCTTTTCATGCCAGACGATGGCCTTGCCATGCCCGACGGTGGCCTTGCCATGCCTGACGATGGCCTTGCAATGTCCGAGAGTTGCCTTGTCATGACCTTGTAATGACGATGGCCTCGCCAAGCCCGAGAGTGGCATTGTCATTCCCGACGCTGGCCTTGTCATGCCCGACGAAGGCGTCGCCATGTCCGAGAGTGGCATTGTCATGACCTTGTCAAGAGCGACGATGGCCTTGCCATGCCCGACGCTGGCATTGTTATATCCGACGATGGCCTTGTCATGCCCGACGATGACCATGTCATGCCCGAAGATGGCCTTGTCATGCCCGACGATGGCCTTGTCATGCCCGACGCTGGCCTTGCCATGTCCGAGAGTTGCCTTGTCATGACCTCGTCATGTCCGACGATGGCCTTGCCCCGCCCGACACTGGCCTTGTCATGCCCGACGATGGCCTTGCCATGCCCCATGCTGGCATTGCCCTTCCCGACGATGGCCTCGCCATGTCCGAGAGTGGCATTGTCATGGCCTTGGCATGCCCGACGATGGCCTTGTCATGCCCGACGATGGCCTTTTCATGCCCGACGATGGCCTTTTCATGCCCGACGATAGCCTTGTCATGCCCGACGATGGCCTTGCTATGCCCGACGCTAGCCTTTTCATGTCCGACGATGGTCTTGCCATGCCTGAAGATGGCCTTGTCATGCCGGACGATGGCCTTGTCATGCCCGACGATGGCCTTGCCATTCTTGAAGATGGGCTTGCCATGTCCGAGAGTTGCCTCGTCATGACCTTGTCATGCCTGACGATTACCTCGCCAAGCCCGAGAGTGGCATTGTCTTGCTCGACGCTGGCCTTGTCATGCCCGACGAAGGCGTCGCCATGTCCGAGATTGGCCTTGTCATGGCCTTGTAAAGCGAGACGATGGCCTTGCCATGCCCGACGATGGCCTTGCCATGCCCGACGCTGGCCTTGTCATGCCCGACGATGGCCTTGTCATGCCCGACGATGGCCTTGTCATGCCCGACCATGACCTTGTCATGCCCGACGATTGCCTTGTCATGCCCATTGCCCGACGATGGCCTTGTCATCCCAAACGATAGCCTTGTGATGCCCGACGATAGCCTTGTCATGCCAAACGATGGCCTTGTCATGTCCGACGATGGCCTTGTCATGCTCGACAATGGGCTTGTCATGCCCGATGATGGCCTTGTCATGCCCAACGATGGCCTTGTCATGCCCGACGATTGCCTTGCCATGCTCGACGCTGGCCTTGCCATGTCCGAGAGTTGTCTTGTCATGCCCTGGTCATGCCCGACGATGGCCTTCCCATGCCTTACGCTGGCCTTGTCATGGCTAACGATGGCCTTGCCATACCCGACGATGGACTTTTCATGCCTGACGATGGCCTTGTCATGCCCGACGATGGCCTTGCTATGCCCGACACTGGCATTTTCATGTCCGATGATGGCCTTGCCATGCCCGAAGATGGCCTTGTCATGACCGACGTTGAATTGTCATGCCCGACGATGACCTTGTCATGCTCGACGCTGGCCTTGCCATGCCCGACGCTGGCCTTTTCATGCCCGACGATGGCCTTGCTATGCCCGACACTGGCATTTTCATGTCCGATGATGGCCTTGCCATGCCCGAAGATGGCCTTGTCATGACTGACGTTGAATTGTCATGCCCGACGATGACCTTGTCATGCTCGACGCTGGCCTTGCCATGCCCGACGATGGCCTTGCCATGCCTGACGATGGCCTTGCATGTCCGAGAGTTGCCTTGTCATGACCTTGTGATGACGATGGCCTCGCCAAGCCCGAGAGTGGCATTGTCATTTCCGACGCTGGCCTTGTCATGCCCGACGAAGGCGTCGCCATGTCCGAGAGTGGCATTGTCATGGCCTTGTCAAGAGCGACGATGGCCTTGCCATGCCCAGCGCTGGCCTTGTCATGCCCGACGCTAGCCTTGTCATGCCCGATGATGGCCTTGTCATGCTTGACGCTGGCATTGACATGCCCTTTTTGATGGCCAACGATGGCCTTGCCATGCCCGACGCTGGCATTGTCATATCCGACGATGGCCTTGTCATGCCCGACGATGACCTTGTCATGCCCGAAGATGGCCTTGTCATGCCCGACGATGGCCTTGTCATGCCCGACGCCGGCTTTGCCATGTCCGAGAGTTGCTTGTCATGACCTCGTCATGTCCGACGATGGCCTTGCCCCGCCCGACACTACCTTGTCATGCCCGACGATGGCCTTGCCATGCCCGACGCTGGCATTCTCATGCCCGACGATGGCCTCGCCATGTCCGAGAGTGGCATTGTCATGGCCTTGGCATGCCCGACGATAGCCTTGTCATGCCCGACGATGGCCTTTTCATGCCCGACGATGGTCTTTTCATGCCCGACGATAGCCTTGTCATGCCCGACAATGGCCTTGCTATGCCCGACGCTAGCCTTTTCATGTCCGACGATGGTCTTGCCATGCCTGAAGATGGCCTTGTCATGCCTGAAGATGGCCTTGTCATGCCCGACGATGGCCTTGCCATGCTTGACGATGTGCTTGCCATGTCCGAGATTTGCCTCGTCATGACCTTGTCATGCATGACGATTACCTCGCCAATCCCGAGAGTGGCATTGTCATGCCCGACGAAGGCGTCGCCATGTCCGAGATTGGCATTGTCATGGCCTTGTCAAGCGCGACGATGGCCTTGCCATGCCCGACGAAGGCCTTGCCATGCCCGACGCTGGCCTTGCCATGCCCGACGATGGCCTTGTCATGCTCGACGATGGCCTTGCCACGTCCGAGTGTTGCCTTGTCATGACCTTGCCATGCCCGACGTTGGCCTTGCCATGCCCGACGATGGCCTTGTCATGTCCGAGAGTTGCCTTGTCATGACCTTCTCATGCCCGATGATCGCCTCGCCAAGCCTGAGAGTGGCATTGTCATGCCCGACGATGGCCTTGGCATGCCTGACGATGGCCTTGTCATGCTCGACGCAGGTATTGACATGCCCTTTTCATGCCCGACGATGGCCTCGCCACGCCCGACGCTGGCCTTGTCTTGCTAGACGATGGCCTTGTCTTGCCCGAAGATGGCCTTGTCATGCCCGATGATGACCTTGTCATGCCCGACGATGGCCTTGTCCTTCCTTACGCTGGCTTTGCCATGTCCGAGAGTTGCCTTGTCATGACCTTGTCCTGCCCGACGATGGCCTTGCCATGCCCGACGCTAGTCTTGTCATGCCCGACGATGGCCTTGCCATGCCCGGCGATGGCCTTGCATTTCCAAGAGTTGCCTTGTCATGACCTTGTTATGCCCGATGATGGCCTCGCCATGCCCGAGAGTGGCATTGTCATGCTCGACGCTTGCCTTGTCAAGACCGACGACGGCCTCACCATGTCAGAGAATGGCATTGTCATGGCCTTGTCATGCCCGACGATGGCCTTGTCATGCCCGACGATGGCCTTGCCATGCCCGATGCTGGCCTTGCAATGTCGGACGATGGCCTTGTCAGACCCGACGCTGGCCTTGTCATCCCAACGATTTCCTTATCTTGCTTGACGATGGCCTTGTCATGCCCGACGATGGCCTTGTCATGCCCGACGATGGCCTTGTCATGCCCGACGATTGCCTTGTCATGCCAATTGCCCGATGATGGCCTTGTCATGCCCATTGCCCGACGATGGCCTTGAAGATGGGCTTGCCATGTCCGAGAGTTGCCTCGTCATGACCTTGTCATGCCCGACGATTACCTCGCCAAGCCCGAGAGTGGCATTGTCTTGCTCGACGCTGGCCTTGTCATGCCCGACGAAGGCGTCGCCATGTCCGAGATTGGCCTTGTCATGGCCTTGTCAAGCGAGACGATGGCCTTGCCATGCCCGACGATGGCCTTGCCATGCCCGACGCTGGCCTTGTCATGCCCGACGATGGCCTTGTCATGCTTGACGCTGGCCTTGCCACGTCCGAGTGTTGCCTTGTCATGACCTTGCCATGCCCGACGCTGGCCTTGCAATGCCCGACGATGGCCTTGTCATGTCCGAGAGTAGCCTTGTCATGACCTTCTCATGCCAGATGATGGCCTCGCCAAACCCGAGAGTGGCATTGTCATGCCCGACGATGGCCTTGGCATGCTTGACGATGGCCTTGTCACGCGCGACGCTGGCATTGACAAGCCCTTTTCATGCCCGACGATGGCCTCGCCACGCCCGACGCTGGCCTTCTCATGTCCGACGATGGCCTTGTCTTGCTAGACGATGGCCTTGTCTTGCCCGAAGATGGCCTTGTCAAGTCCGACGATGGCCTTGCCATCCCCGACGATGGCCTTGTCCTGCCCGACGATGGCCTTGCCATGCCCGACGATGGCATTGCCATGTCCAAGAGTTGCCTTGTCATGACCTTGTTATGCCCGATGATGGTCTCGCCATGCCCGAGAGTGGCCTTGTTATGCCCGACGATGGCGTTGGCATGCCCGACGATGGACTTTTCATGCCCGACGATGGCCTTGTCATGCCCGACGATGGCATTGCTATGCCCGACAATGGCCTTGCCATGCCCGAAGATGGCCTTGTCATGCCCGACGATTGCCTTGTCATACCCGACGATGAACTTGTCATGCCCGACGCTGGCCTTGCCATGTCCGAGAGTTGCCTTGACAAGCCCTTTTCATGCCCGACGATTGCCTCGCCACGCCCGACGCTGGCCTTCTCATGTACGACGATGGCCTTGTCTTGCCAGACGATGGCCTTGTCTTGCCCGAAGATGGCCTTGTCAAGTCCGACGATGGTCTTGTCATGCCCGACGATGGCCTTGTCCTTCCTTACGCTGGCTTTGCCATGTCCGAGAGTTGCCTTGTCATGACCTTGTCTTGCCCGATGATGGCCTTGCCATGCCCGACGCTAGTCTTGTGATGCCCGACGATGGCCTTGCCATGCCCGGCGATGGCCTTGCAATGTCCAAGAGTTGCCTTGTCATGACCTTGTTATGCCGGATGATGGTCTCGCTATGCCCGAGAGTGGCATTGTCATGCTCGATGCTTGCCTTGTCAAGACCGGCGACGGCCTTGCCATGTCCGAGAATGGCATTGTCATGTCCTTGTCATGCCCGACGATGGCCTTGTCATGCCCGACGATGGCCTTGCCATGCCCGACGCTGGCCTTGCCATGTCGGACGATGGCCTTGTCAGGCCCGACGCTGGCTTTGTCGTGCCCAACGATTTCCTTGTCTTGCCCGACGATGGCCTTGTCATGCCCGACGATGGCCTTGTCATGCCCGACCATGGCCTTGTCATGCTCGACGATTGCCTTGTCATGCCCATTGCCCGATGATGGCCTTGCCATCCCAAACGATAGCCTTGTGATGCCCGACGATGGCCTTGTCATGCCAAACGATGGCCTTGTCATGTTCGACGATGGCCTTGTCATGCCCGACAAAGGGCTTGTCATGTCCGATGATGGCCTTGTCATGCCCGACGATGGCCTTGTCATGCCCGACGATGGCCTTGCCATGCTCGACGCTGGCCTTGCCATGTCCGAGAGTTGTCTTGTCATTACCTTCGCATGCCCGACGATGGCCTTCCCATGCCTTACGCTGGCCTTGTCATGCCTAACGATGGCCTTGCCATGCCCGACGATGGCTTTGACATTCCCGACGATGGCCTTGCCATGTCCGAGAGTTGCCTTGTCCAGACCTTGTCATGCCCGACGATGGCCTCGCCATGCCAGACGATGGCATTGTCATGTCCGACGATGGCCTTGTCATGCCCGGCGATGGCCTTGTCATGCCCGACGATGGCCTTGTCATGCCCGACAAAGGGCTTGTCATGCCCGACGATGGCCTTGTCATGCCCGACGATGGCCTTGTCATGCCCGAGGATGACCTTGTCATCCCGACGATTGCCTTACCATGCCCGACGACTGCCTTGCCATGCCCGACGCTGGCCTTGCCATGCCCGACGATGGCCTTGTCATGCCCGACGATGGCCTTGACATGCCCGACGATGGACTTTTTATACCCGGCGATGGCCTTGTCATGCCCGACGATGTCCTTGCTATGCCTGACGCTGGCCTTTTCATGTCCAACAATGGCCTTGCCATGCCCGACGATGGCCTTGTCATGCCCGACGATGGCCTTGTCATGCCCGACGATGGCCTTGTCATGCCCGACGATAGCCTTGACATGCCCGACGATAGCCTTGTCATGCCCGATGATGGCCTTGACATGCCCGACGATGGACTTTTCATGCCCGGCGATGGCCTTGTCATGCCCGACGATGTTCTTGCTATGCCTGACGCTAGCCTTTTCATGTCCAACTATGGCCTTGTCATGCCCGACGATGGCCTTGTCATGCCCGACGATGGCCTTGTCATGCCCGACGATTGCCTTGCCATGCTTGACGCTGGCCTTCTCATGCCCGACAATGGCCTTGTCATGCCCGACAAAGGCCTTGGCATGCCCGACGATGGACTTTTCATGCCTGACGATGGCCTTGTCATGCCCGACGATGGCCTTGCTATGCCCGACACTGGCATTTTCATGTCCGACGATGGCCTTGCCATGCCCGAAGATGGCCTTGTCATGCCCGACAATGACCTTGTCATGCCCGACGCTTGCCGTGCCATGTCCGAGAGTTGCCTTGTCAGCACCTTGTCATGCCCAACGATGGCCTTGCCATGCCCGACGCTGGCCTTGTCATGCCAGACGATGGCCTTGCCATGCCCGACGATGGCCTTGCCATGCCCGACGATGGCCTTGCCATGCCTGACAATGGCCTTGCAATGTCCGAGAGTTGCCTTGTCATGACCTTGTAATGATGATGGCCTCGCCAACCCCGAGAGTGGCATTGTCATTCCCGACGCTGGCCTTGTCATGCCCGACGAAGGCGTCGCCATGTCCGAGAGTGGCATTGTCATGGCCTTGTCAAGAGCGACGATGGCCTTGCCATGCCCGACGCTGGCATTGTTATATCTGACGATGGCCTTGCATGCCCGACGATGACCATGTCATGCCCGAAGATGGCCTTGTCATGCCCGACGATGGCCTTGTCATGCCCGACGCTGGCCTTGCCATGTCCGAGAGTTGCCTTGTCATGACCTCGTCATGTCCGACGATGGCCTTGCCAGCCCGACACTGGCCTTGTCATGCCCGACGATGGCCTTGCCATGCACCATGCTGGCATTGCCCTTCCCGACGATGGCCTCGCCATGTCCGAGAGTGGCATTGTCATGGCCTTGGCATGCCCGACGATGGCCTTGTCATGCCCGACGATGGCCTTTTCATGCCCGACAATGGCCTTTTCATGCCCGACGATAGCCTTGTCATGCCCGACGATGGCCTTGCTATGCCCGACGCTAGCCTTTTCATGTCCGACGATGGTCTTGCCATGCCTGAAGATGGCCTTGTCATGCCTGACGATGGCCTTGTCATGCCCGACGATGGCCTTGCCATGCTTGAAGATGGGCTTGCCATGTCCGGGAGTTGCCTCATCATGACCTTGTCATGCCCGACGATTACCTCGCCAAGCCCGAGAGTGGCATTGTCTTGCTCGACGCTGGACTTGTCATGCCCGACGAAGGCGTCGTCATGTCCGAGATTGGCCTTGTCATGGCCTTGTAAAGCGAGACGATGGCCATGCCATGCCCGACGATGGCCTTGCCATGCCCGACGCTGGCCTTGTCATGCCCGACGATGGCCTTGTCATGCCTGACGCTGGCCTTGCCATGTCCGAGTGTTGCCTTGTCATGACCATGCCATGCCTGACGCTGGCCTTGCAATGCCCGACGATGGCCTTGTCATGTCCGAGAGTTGCCTTGTCATGACCTTTTCATGCCAGATGATGTCCTCGCCAAGCCCGAGAGTGGCATTGTCATGCCCGACGATGGCCTTGGCATGCTTGACGATGGCCTTGTCACGCTCGACGCTGGCATTGACAAGCCCTTTTCATGCCCGACGATGGCCTCGCCACGCCCGACGCTGGCCTTCTCATGTCCGACAATGGCCTTGTCTTGCTAGACGATGGCCTTGTCTTGCACGAAGATGGCTTTGTCAAGTCCGACGATGGCCTTGCCATGCGTGACTATGGCCTTGCCATGTCCGAGAGTTGCCTTGTCATGACCTTGTAATGACGATGGCCTCGCCAAGCCCGAGAGTGGCATTGTCATTTCCGACGCTGGCCTTGTCATGCCCGACGAAGGCGTCGCCATGTCCGAGAGTGGCATTGTCATGGCCTTATCACGAGTGACGATGGCCTTGCCATGCCCAACGCTGGCCTTGTCATGCCCGTCGCTAGCCTTGTCATGCCCGATGATGGCCTTGTCATGCTTGACGCTGACATTGACATGCCCTTTTTGGTGCCCGACGATGGCCTTGCCATGCCAACCACTGGCATTGTCATATCCGACGATGGCCTTGTCATGCCCGACGATGACCTTGTCATGCCCGAAGATGGCCTTGTCATGCCCGACGATGGCCTTGTCATGCTCGACGCCGGCCTTGCCATGTCCGAGAGTTGCTTGTCATGACCTCGTCATGTCCGACGATGGCCTTCCCCCGCCCGACACTGCCTTGTCATGCCCGACGATGGCCTTGCCATGCCCGACGCTGGCATTGTCATGCCCGACGATGGCCTCGCCATGTCCGAGAGTGGCATTGTCATGGCCTTGGCATGCCCGACGATGGCCTTGTCATGCCCGACGATGGCCTTTTCATGCCCGACGATGGCCTTTTCATGCCTGACGATAGCCTTGTCATGCATGACGATGGCCTTGCTATGCCCGACGCTAGCCTTTTCATGTCCGACGATGGTCTTGCCATGCCTGAAGATGGCCTTGTCATGCCTGACGATGGCCTTGTCATGCCCGAGGATGGCCTTGCCATGCTTGAGGATGTGCTTGCCATGTCCGAGATTTGCCTCGTCATGACCTTGTCATGCCCGACGATTACCTCGCCAATCCCGAGAGTGGCATTGTCATGCCCGACGAAGGCGTCGCCATGTCCGAGATTGGCATTGTCATGGCCTTGTCAAGCGCGACGATGGCCTTGCCATGCCCGACGAAGGCCTTGCCATGCCCGACGCTGGCCTTGCCATGCCCGACGATGGCCTTGTCATGCTCGACGATGGCCTTGCCACGTCCGAGTGTTGCCTTGTCATGACCTTGCCATGCCCAACGTTGGCCTTGCCATGCCCGACGATGGCCTTGTCATGTCCGAGAGTTGCCTTATCATGACCTTCTCATGCCCGATGATCGCATCGCCAAGCCTGAGAGTGGCATTGTCATGCCCGACGATGGCCTTGGCATGCCTGACGATGGCCTTGTCATGCTCGACGCAGGTATTGACATGCCCTTTCATGCCCGACGATGGCCTCGCCACGCCCGACGCTGGCCTTGTCTTGCTAGACGATGGCCTTGTCTTGCCCGAAGATGGCCTTGTCAAGCCCGACGATGACCTTGTCATGCCCGACGATGGCCTTGTCCTTCCTTACGCTGGCTTTGCCATGTCCGAGAGTTGCCTTGTCATGACCTTGTCCTGCCCGACGATGGCCTTGCCATGCCCGACGCTAGTCTTGTCATGCCCGACGATGGCCTTGCCATGCCCGGCGATGGCCTTGCCATGTCCAAGAGTTGCCTTGTCATGACCTTGTTATGCCCGATGATGGCCTCGCCATGCCCGAGAGTGGCATTGTCATGCTCGACGCTTGCCTTGTCAAGACCGACGACGGCCTCGCCATGTCAGAGAATGGCATTGTCATGGCCTTGTCATGCCCGACGATGGCCTTGTCATGCCCGACGATGGCCTTGCCATGCCCGATGCTGGCCTTGCAATGTCGGACGATGGCCTTGTCAGACCCGACGCTGGCCTTGTCATCCCAACGATTTCCTTATCTTGCTTGACGATGGCCTTGTCATGCCCGACGATGGCCTTGTCATGCCCGACGATGGCCTTGTCATGCCCGACGATTGCCTTGTCATGCCCATTGCCCGATGATGGCCTTGTCATGCCCATTGCCCGACGATGGCCTTGAAGATGGGCTTGCCATGTCCGAGAGTTGCCTCGTCATGACCTTGTCATGCCCGACGATTACCTCGCCAAGCCCGAGAGTGGCATTGTCTTGCTCGACGCTGGCCTTGTCATGCCCGACGAAGGCGTCGCCATGTCCAAGATTGGCCTTGTCATGGCCTTGTCAAGCGAGACGATGGCCTTGCCATGCCCGACGATGGCCTTGCCATGCCCGACGCTGGCCTTGTCATGCCCGACGATGGCCTTGTCATGCTTGACGCTGGCCTTGCCACGTCCGAGTGTTGCCTTGTCATGACCTTGCCATGCCCGACGCTGGCCTTGCAATGCCCGACGATGGCCTTGTCATGTCCGAGAGTTGCCTTGTCATGACCTTCTCATGCCAGATGATGGCCTTGCCAAACCCGAGAGTGGCATTGTCATGCCCGACGATGGCCTTGGCATGCTTGACGATGGCCTTGTCACGCGCGACGCTGGCATTGACAAGCCCTTTTCATGCCCGACGATGGCCTCGCCACGCCCGACGCTGGCCTTCTCATGTCCGACGATGGCCTTGTCCTGCTAGACGATGGCCTTGTCTTGCCCGAAGATGGCCTTGTCAAGTCCGACGATGGCCTTGCCATCCCCGACGATGGCCTTGTCCTGCCCGACGATGGCCTTGCCATGCCCGACGATGGCATTGCCATGTCCAAGAGTTGCCTTGTCATGACCTTGTTATGCCCGATGATGGTCTCGCCATGCCCGAGAGTGGCCTTGTCATGCCCGACGATGGCGTTGGCATGCCCGACGATGGACTTTTCATGCCCGACGATGGCCTTGTCATGCCCGACGATGGCATTGCTATGCCCGACAATGGCCTTTTCATGTTCGACAATGGCCTTGCCATGCCCGAAGATGGCCTTGTCATGCCCGACGATTGCCTTGTCATACCCGACGATGAACTTGTCATGCCCGACGCTGGCCTTGCCATGTCCGAGAGTTGCCTTGACAAGCCCTTTTCATGCCTGACGATTGCCTCGCCACGCCCGACGCTCGCCTTCTCATGTACGACGATGGCCTTGTCTTGCCAGACGATGGCCTTGTCTTGCCCGAAGATGGCCTTGTGAAGTCCGACGATGGTCTTGTCATGCCCAACGATGGCCTTGTCCTTCCTTACGCTGGCTTTGCCATGTCCGAGAGTTGCCTTGTCATGACCTTGTCTTGCCCGATGATGGCCTTGCCATGCCCGACGCTAGTCTTGTGATGCCCGACGATGGCCTTGCCATGCCCGGCGATGGCCTTGCAATGTCCAAGAGTTGCCTTGTCATGACCTTGTTATGCCGGATGATGGTCTCGCTATGCCCGAGAGTGGCATTGTCATGCTCGACGCTTGCCTTGTCAAGACCGGCGACGGCCTTGCCATGTCCGAGAATGGCATTGTCATGTCCTTGTCATGCCCGACGATGGCCTTGTCATGCCTGACGATGGCCTTGCCATGCCCGACGCTGGCCTTGCCATGTCGGACGATGGCCTTGTCAGGCCCGACGCTGGCTTTGTCATGCCCAACGATTTCCTTGTCTTGCCCGACGATGGCCTTGTCATGCCCGACGATGGCCTTGTCATGCCCGACCATGGCCTTGTCATGCTCGACGATTGCCTTGTCATGCCCATTGCCCGATGATGGCCTTGCCATCCCAAACGATAGCCTTGTGATGCCCGACGATGGCCTTGTCATGCCAAACGATGGCCTTGTCATGTTCGACGATGGCCTTGTCATGCCCGACAAAGGGCTTGTCATGTCCGATGATGGCCTTGTCATGCCCGACGATGGCCTTGTCATGCCCGACGATGGCCTTGCCATGCTCGACGCTGGCCTTGCCATGTCCGAGAGTTGTCTTGTCATTACCTTCGCATGCCCGACGATGGCCTTCCCATGCCTTACGCAGGCCTTGTCATGCCTAACGATGGCCTTGCCATGCCCGACGATGGCTTTGACATTCCCGACGATGGCCTTGCCATGTCCGAGAGTTGCCTTGTCCAGACCTTGTCATGCCCGACGATGGCCTCGCCATGCCAGACGATGGCATTGTCATGTCCGACGATGGCCTTGTCATGCCCGGCGATGGCCTTGTCATGCCCGACGATGGCCTTGTCATGCCCGACGAAGGGCTTGTCATGCCCGACGATGGCCTTGTCATGCCCGACGATGGCCTTGTCATGCCCGAGGATGACCTTGTCATCCCGACGATTGCCTTACCATGCCCGACGACTGCCTTGCCATGCCCGACGCTGGCCTTGCCATGCCCGACGATGGCCTTGTCATGCCCGACGATGGCCTTGACATGCCCGACGATGGACTTTTCATGCCCGGCGATGGCCTTGTCATGCCCGACGATGTCCTTGCTATGCCTGACGCTGGCCTTTTCATGTCCAACGATGGCCTTGCCATGCCCGACGATGGCCTTGTCATGCCCGACGATAGCCTTGACATGCCCGACGATAGCCTTGTCATGCCCGACGATGGCCTTGACATGCCCGACGATGAACTTTTCATGCCCGGCGATGGCCTTGTCATGCCCGACGATGTTCTTGCTATGCCTGACGCTAGCCTTTTCATGTCCAACTATGGCCTTGTCATGCCCGACGATGGCCTTGTCATGCCCGACGATGGCCTTGTCATGCCCGACGATTGCCTTGCCATGCTTGACGCTGGCCTTCCCATGCCCGACAATGGCCTTGTCATGCCCGACAAAGGCCTTGGCATGCCCGACGATGGACTTTTCATGCCTGACGATGGCCTTGTCATGCCCGACGATGGCCTTGCTATGCCCGACACTGGCATTTTCATGTCCGACGATGGCCTTGCCATGCCCGAAGATGGCCTTGTCATGCCCGACAATGACCTTGTCATGCCCGACGCTTGCCTTGCCATGTCCGAGAGTTGCCTTGTCAGCACCTTGTCATGCCCAACGATGGCCTTGCCATGCCCGACGCTGGCCTTGTCATGCCAGACGATGGCCTTGCCATGCCCGACGATGGCCTTGCCATGCCCGACGATGGCCTTGCCATGCCTGACAATGGCCTTGCAATGTCCGAGAGTTGCCTTGTCATGACCTTGTAATGATGATGGCCTCGCCAACCCCGAGAGTGGCATTGTCATTCCCGACGCTGGCCTTGTCATGCCCGACGAAGGCGTCGCCATGTCCGAGAGTGGCATTGTCATGGCCTTGTCAAGAGCGACGATGGCCTTGCCATGCCCGACGCTGGCATTGTTATATCTGACGATGGCCTTGCATGCCCGACGATGACCATGTCATGCCCGAAGATGGCCTTGTCATGCCCGACGATGGCCTTGTCATGCCCGACGCTGGCCTTGCCATGTCCGAGAGTTGCCTTGTCATGACCTCGTCATGTCCGACGATGGCCTTGCCAGCCCGACACTGGCCTTGTCATGCCCGACGATGGCCTTGCCATGCACCATGCTGGCATTGCCCTTCCCGACGATGGCCTCGCCATGTCCGAGAGTGGCATTGTCATGGCCTTGGCATGCCCGACGATGGCCTTGTCATGCCCGACGATGGCCTTTTCATGCCCGACAATGGCCTTTTCATGCCCGACGATAGCCTTGTCATGCCCGACGATGGCCTTTCTATGCCCGACGCTAGCCTTTTCATGTCCGACGATGGTCTTGCCATGCCTGAAGATGGCCTTGTCATGCCTGACGATGGCCTTGTCATGCCCGACGATGGCCTTGCCATGCTTGAAGATGGGCTTGCCATGTCCGGGAGTTGCCTCATCATGACCTTGTCATGCCCGACGATTACCTCGCCAAGCCCGAGAGTGGCATTGTCTTGCTCGACGCTGGACTTGTCATGCTCGACGAAGGCGTCGCCATGTCCGAGATTGGCCTTGTCATGGCCTTGTAAAGCGAGACGATGGCCATGCCAAGCCCGACGATGGCCTTGCCATGCCCGACGCTGGCCTTGTCATGCCCGACGATGGCCTTGTCATGCCTGACGCTGGCCTTGCCATGTCCGAGTGTTGCCTTGTCATGACCATGCCATGCCTGACGCTGGCCTTGCAATGCCCGACGATGGCCTTGTCATGTCCGAGAGTTGCCTTGTCATGACCTTTTCATGCCAGATGATGTCCTCGCCAAGCCCGAGAGTGGCATTGTCATGCCCGACGATGGCCTTGGCATGCTTGACGATGGCCTTGTCACGCTCGACGCTGGCATTGACAAGCCCTTTTCATGCCCGACGATGGCCTCGCCACGCCCGACGCTGGCCTTCTCATGTCCGACAATGGCCTTGTCTTGCTAGACGATGGCCTTGTCTTGCACGAAGATGGCTTTGTCAAGTCCGACGATGGCCTTGCCATGCGTGACTATGGCCTTGCCATGTCCGAGAGTTGCCTTGTCATGACCTTGTAATGACGATGGCCTCGCCAAGCCCGAGAGTGGCATTGTCATTTCCGACGCTGGCCTTGTCATGCCCGACGAAGGCGTCGCCATGTCCGAGAGTGGCATTGTCATGGCCTTATCACGAGTGACGATGGCCTTGCCATGCCCAACGCTGGCCTTGTCATGCCCGTCGCTAGCCTTGTCATGCCCGATGATGGCCTTGTCATGCTTGACGCTGACATTGACATGCCCTTTTTGGTGCCCGACGATGGCCTTGCCATGCCAACCACTGGCATTGTCATATCCGACGATGGCCTTGTCATGCCCGACGATGACCTTGTCATGCCCGAAGATGGCCTTGTCATGCCCGACGATGGCCTTGTCATGCTCGACGCCGGCCTTGCCATGTCCGAGAGTTGCTTGTCATGACCTCGTCATGTCCGACGATGGCCTTCCCCCGCCCGACACTGCCTTGTCATGCCCGACGATGGCCTTGCCATGCCCGACGCTGGCATTGTCATGCCCGACGATGGCCTCGCCATGTCCGAGAGTGGCATTGTCATGGCCTTGGCATGCCCGACGATGGCCTTGTCATGCCCGACGATGGCCTTTTCATGCCCGGCGATGGCCTTTTCATGCCTGACGATAGCCTTGTCATGCATGACGATGGCCTTGCTATGCCCGACGCTAGCCTTTTCATGTCCGACGATGGTCTTGCCATGCCTGAAGATGGCCTTGTCATGCCTGACGATGGCCTTGTCATGCCCGAGGATGGCCTTGCCATGCTTGACGATGTGCTTGCCATGTCCGAGATTTGCCTCGTCATGACCTTGTCATGCCCGACGATTACCTCGCCAATCCCGAGAGTGGCATTGTCATGCCCGACGAAGGCGTCGCCATGTCCGAGATTGGCATTGTCATGGCCTTGTCAAGCGCGACGATGGCCTTGCCATGCCCGACGAAGGCCTTGCCATGCCCGACGCTGGCCTTGCCATGCCCGACGATGGCCTTGTCATGCTCGACGATGGCCTTGCCACGTCCGAGTGTTGCCTTGTCATGACCTTGCCATGCCCAACGTTGGCCTTGCCATGCCCGACGATGGCCTTGTCATGTCCGAGAGTTGCCTTGTCATGACCTTCTCATGCCCGATGATCGCATCGCCAAGCCTGAGAGTGGCATTGTCATGCCCGACGATGGCCTTGGCATGCCTGACGATGGCCTTGTCATGCTCGACGCAGGTATTGACATGCCCTTTTCATGCCCGACGATGGCCTCGCCACGCCCGACGCTGGCCTTGTCTTGCTAGACGATGGCCTTGTCTTGCCCGAAGATGGCCTTGTCAAGCCCGACGATGACCTTGTCATGCCCGACGATGGCCTTGTCCTTCCTTACGCTGGCTTTGCCATGTCCGAGAGTTGCCTTGTCATGACCTTGTCCTGCCCGACGATGGCCTTGCCATGCCCGACGCTAGTCTTGTCATGCCCGACGATGGCCTTGCCATGCCCGGCGATGGCCTTGCCATGTCCAAGAGTTGCCTTGTCATGACCTTGTTATGCCCGATGATGGCCTCGCCATGCCCGAGAGTGGCATTGTCATGCTCGACGCTTGCCTTGTCAAGACCGACGACGGCCTCGCCATGTCAGAGAATGGCATTGTCATGGCCTTGTCATGCCCGACGATGGCCTTCTCATGCCCGACGATGGCCTTGCCATGCCCGATGCTGGCCTTGCAATGTCGGACGATGGCCTTGTCAGACCCGACGCTGGCCTTGTCATCCCAACGATTTCCTTATCTTGCTTGACGATGGCCTTGTCATGCCCGACGATGGCCTTGTCATGCCCGACGATGGCCTTGTCATGCCCGACGATTGCCTTGTCATGCCCATTGCCCGATGATGGCCTTGTCATGCCCATTGCCCGACGATGGCCTTGAAGATGGGCTTGCCATGTCCGAGAGTTGCCTCGTCATGACCTTGTCATGCCCGACGATTACCTCGCCAAGCCCGAGAGTGGCATTGTCTTGCTCGACGCTGGCCTTGTCATGCCCGACGAAGGCGTCGCCATGTCCAAGATTGGCCTTGTCATGGCCTTGTCAAGCGAGACGATGGCCTTGCCATGCCCGACGATGGCCTTGCCATGCCCGACGCTGGCCTTGTCATGCCCGACGATGGCCTTGTCATGCTTGACGCTGGCCTTGCCACGTCCGAGTGTTGCCTTGTCATGACCTTGCCATGCCCGACGCTGGCCTTGCAATGCCCGACGATGGCCTTGTCATGTCCGAGAGTTGCCTTGTCATGACCTTCTCATGCCAGATGATGGCCTCGCCAAACCCGAGAGTGGCATTGTCATGCCCGACGATGGCCTTGGCATGCTTGACGATGGCCTTGTCACGCGCGACGCTGGCATTGACAAGCCCTTTTCATGCCCGACGATGGCCTCGCCACGCCCGACGCTGGCCTTCTCATGTCCGACGATGGCCTTGTCTTGCTAGACGATGGCCTTGTCTTGCCCGAAGATGGCCTTGTCAAGTCCGACGATGGCCTTGCCATCCCCGACGATGGCCTTGTCCTGCCCGACGATGGCCTTGCCATGCCCGACGATGGCATTGCCATGTCCAAGAGTTGCCTTGTCATGACCTTGTTATGCCCGATGATGGTCTCGCCATGCCCGAGAGTGGCCTTGTCATGCCCGACGATGGCGTTGGCATGCCCGACGATGGACTTTTCATGCCCGACGATGGCCTTGTCATGCCCGACGATGGCATTGCTATGCCCGACAATGGCCTTTTCATGTTCGACAATGGCCTTGCCATGCCCGAAGATGGCCTTGTCATGCCCGACGATTGCCTTGTCATACCCGACGATGAACTTGTCATGCCCGACGCTGGCCTTGCCATGTCCGAGAGTTGCCTTGACAAGCCCTTTTCATGCCCGACGATTGCCTCGCCACGCCCGACGCTGGCCTTCTCATGTACGACGATGGCCTTGTCTTGCCAGACGATGGCCTTGTCTTGCCCGAAGATGGCCTTGTCAAGTCCGACGATGGTCTTGTCATGCCCAACGATGGCCTTGTCCTTCCTTACGCTAGCTTTGCCATGTCCGAGAGTTGCCTTGTCATGACCTTGTCTTGCCCGATGATGGCCTTGCCATGCCCGACGCTAGTCTTGTGATGCCCGACGATGGCCTTGCCATGCCCGGCGATGGCCTTGCAATGTCCAAGAGTTGCCTTGTCATGACCTTGTTATGCCGGATGATGGTCTCGCTATGCCCGAGAGTGGCATTGTCATGCTCGACGCTTGCCTTGTCAAGACCGGCGACGGCCTTGCCATGTCCGAGAATGGCATTGTCATGTCCTTGTCATGCCCGACGATGGCCTTGTCATGCCTGACGATGGCCTTGCCATGCCCGACGCTGGCCTTGCCATGTCGGACGATGGCCTTGTCAGGCCCGACGCTGGCTTTGTCATGCCCAACGATTTCCTTGTCTTGCCCGACGATGGCCTTGTCATGCCCGACGATGGCCTTGTCATGCCCGACCATGGCCTTGTCATGCTCGACGATTGCCTTGTCATGCCCATTGCCCGATGATGGCCTTGCCATCCCAAACGATAGCCTTGTGATGCCCGACGATGGCCTTGTCATGCCAAACGATGGCCTTGTCATGTTCGACGATGGCCTTGTCATGCCCGACAAAGGGCTTGTCATGTCCGATGATGGCCTTGTCATGCCCGACGATGGCCTTGTCATGCCCGACGATGGCCTTGCCATGCTCGACGCTGGCCTTGCCATGTCCGAGAGTTGTCTTGTCATTACCTTCGCATGCCCGACGATGGCCTTCCCATGCCTTACGCAGGCCTTGTCATGCCTAACGATGGCCTTGCCATGCCCGACGATGGCTTTGACATTCCCGACGATGGCCTTGCCATGTCCGAGAGTTGCCTTGTCCAGACCTTGTCATGCCCGACAATGGCCTCGCCATGCCAGACGATGGCATTGTCATGTCCGACGATGGCCTTGTCATGCCCGGCGATGGCCTTGTCATGCCCGACGATGGCCTTGTCATGCCCGACGAAGGGCTTGTCATGCCCGACGATGGCCTTGTCATGCCCGACGATGGCCTTGTCATGCCCGAGGATGACCTTGTCATCCCGACGATTACCTTACCATACCCGACGACTGCCTTGCCATGCCCGACGCTGGCCTTGCCATGCCCGACGATGGCCTTGTCATGCCCGACGATGGCCTTGACATGCCCGACGATGGACTTTTCATGCCCGGCGATGGCCTTGTCATGCCCGACGATGTCCTTGCTATGCCTGACGCTGGCCTTTTCATGTCCAACGATGGCCTTGCCATGCCCGACGATGGCCTTGTCATGCCCGACGATAGCCTTGACATGCCCGACGATAGCCTTGTCATGCCCGACGATGGCCTTGACATGCCCGACGATGAACTTTTCATGCCCGGCGATGGCCTTGTCATGCCCGACGATGTTCTTGCTATGCCTGACGCTAGCCTTTTCATGTCCAACTATGGCCTTGTCATGCCCGACGATGGCCTTGTCATGCCCGACGATGGCCTTGTCATGCCCGACGATTGCCTTGCCATGCTTGACGCTGGCCTTCCCATGCCCGACAATGGCCTTGTCATGCCCAACAAAGGCCTTGGCATGCCCGACGATGGACTTTTCATGCCTGACGATGGCCTTGTCATGCCCGACGATGGCCTTGCTATGCCCGACACTGGCATTTTCATGTCCGACGATGGCCTTGCCATGCCCGAAGATGGCCTTGTCATGCCCGACAATGACCTTGTCATGCCCGACGCTTGCCTTGCCATGTCCGAGAGTTGCCTTGTCAGCACCTTGTCATGCCCAACGATGGCCTTGCCATGCCCGACGCTGGCCTTGTCATGCCAGACGATGGCCTTGCCATGCCCGACGATGGCCTTGCCATGCCCGACGATGGCCTTGCCATGCCTGACAATGGCCTTGCAATGTCCGAGAGTTGCGTTGTCATGACCTTGTAATGATGATGGCCTCGCCAACCCCGAGAGTGGCATTGTCATTCCCGACGATGGCCTTGCCATGCCCGACGATGGCCTTGCCATGCCTGACAATGGCCTTGCAATGTCCGAGAGTTGCGTTGTCATGACCTTGTAATGATGATGGCCTCGCCAACCCCGAGAGTGGCATTGTCATTCCCGACGCTGGCCTTGTCATGCCCGACGAAGGCGTCGCCATGTCCGAGAGTGGCATTGTCATGGCCTTGTCAAGAGCGACGATGGCCTTGCCATGCCCGACGCTGGCATTGTTATATCTGACGATGGCCTTGCATGCCCGACGATGACCATGTCATGCCCGAAGATGGCCTTGTCATGCCCGACGATGGCCTTGTCATGCCCGACGCTGGCCTTGCCATGTCCGAGAGTTGCCTTGTCATGACCTCGTCATGTCCGACAATGGCCTTGCCCCGCCCGACACTGGCCTTGTCATGCCCGACGATGGCCTTGCCATGCACCATGCTGGCATTGCCCTTCCCGACGATGGCCTCGCCATGTCCGAGAGTGGCATTGTCATGGCCTTGGCATGCCCGACGATGGCCTTGTCATGCCCGACGATGGCCTTTTCATGCCCGACGATGGCCTTTTCATGCCCGACGATAGCCTTGTGATGCCCGACGATGGCCTTGCTATGCCCGACGCTAGCCTTTTCATGTCCGACGATGGTCTTGCCATGCCTGAAGATGGCCTTGTCATGCCTGACGATGGCCTTGTCATGCCCGACGATGGCCTTGCCATGCTTGAAGATGGGCTTGCCATGTCCGGGAGTTGCCTCATCATGACCTTGTCATGCCCGATGATTACCTCGCCAAGCCCGAGAGTGGCATTGTCTTGCTCGACGCTGGACTTGTCATGCCCGACGAAGGCGTCGCCATGTCCGAGATTGGCCTTGTCATGGCCTTATAAAGCGAGACGATGGCCATGCCATGCCCGACGATGGCCTTGCCATGCCCGACGCTGGCCTTGTCATGCCCGACGATGGCCTTGTCATGCCTGACGCTGGCCTTGCCACGTCCGAGTGTTGCCTTGTCATGACCATGCCATGCCTGACGCTGGCCTTGCAATGCCCGACGATGGCCTTGTCATGTCCGAGAGTTGCCTTGTCATGACCTTTTCATGCCAGATGATGTCCTCGCCAAGCCCGAGAGTGGCATTGTCATGCCCGACGATGGCCTTGGCATGCTTGACGATGGCCTTGTCACGCTCGACGCTGGCATTGACAAGCCCTTTTCATGCCCGACGATGGCCTCGCCACGCCCGACGCTGGCCTTCTCATGTCCGACGATGGCCTTGTCTTGCTAGACGATGGCCTGTCTTGCACGAAGATGGCTTTGTCAAGTCCGACGATGGCCTTGCCATGCGTGACTATGGCCTTGCCATGTCCGAGAGTTGCCTTGTCATGACCTTGTAATGACGATGGCCTCGCCAAGCCCGAGAGTGGCATTGTCATTTCCGACGCTGGCCTTGTCATGCCCGACGAAGGCGTCGCCATGTCCGAGAGTGGCATTGTCATGGCCTTATCACGAGTGACGATGGCCTTGCCATGCCCAACGCTGGCCTTGTCATGCCCGTCGCTAGCCTTGTCATGCCCGATGATGGCCTTGTCATGCTTGACGCTGACATTGACATGCCCTTTTTGGTGCCCGACGATGGCCTTGCCATGCCAACCACTGGCATTGTAATATCCGACGATGGCCTTGTCATGCCCGACGATGACCTTGTCATGCCCGAAGATGGCCTTGTCATGCCCGACGATGGCCTTGTCATGCCCGACGCCGGCCTTGCCATGTCCGAGAGTTGCTTGTCATGACCTCGTCATGTCCGACGATGGCCTTCCCCCGCCCGACACTGCCTTGTCATGCCCGACGATGGCCTTGCCATGCCCGACGCTGGCATTGTCATGCCCGACGATGGCCTCGCCATGTCCGAGAGTGGCATTGTCATGGCCTTGGCATGCCCGACGATGGCCTTGTCATGCCCGACGATGGCCTTTTCATGCCCGACGATGGCCTTTTCATGCCCGACGATAGCCTTGTCATGCATGACGATGGCCTTGCTATGCCCGACGCTAGCCTTTTCATGTCCGACGATGGTCTTGCCATGCCTGAAGATGGCCTTGTCATGCCTGACGATGGCCTTGTCATGCCCGAGGATGGCCTTGCCATGCTTGACGATGTGCTTGCCATGTCCGAGATTTGCCTCGTCATGACCTTGTCATGCCCGACGATTACCTCGCCAATCCTGAGAGTGGCATTGTCATGCCCGACGCTGGCCTTGTCATGCCCGACGAAGGCGTCGCCATGTCCGAGATTGGCATTGTCATGGCCTTGTCAAGCGCGACGATGGCCTTGTCATGCCCGACGATGGCCTTGCCATGCCCGACGATGGCCTTGTCATGCTCGACGCTGGCATTGACATGCCCTTTTTGATTTCCCACGATGCCCTCACCATGCCCGACGCTGGCCTTGTCATGTCCGACGATGGCCTTGTCATGCCCGACGATGGCCTTGTCATGCCCGAAGATGGCCTTGTCATGCCCGACGATGGTCTTGTCATGCCCGACGATGGCCTTGTTATGCCCGACGCGGGCCTTGCCATGTCCGAGAGTTGCCTTGTCATGACCTTGTCATGCCCGACGATGGCCTTGCCATGCCCGACGCTGGCCTTGTCATGCCCGACGATGGCCTTGCAATGCCCGACGATGGCCTTGCGATGCCCGACGATGGCCTTCCCATGTCCTAGAGTTGCCTTGTCATAACCTTGTCATGCCCGATGATGGCCTCGCCATACCCGACAGTGGCAATTTCATGCCCGACGAAGGCCTCACCATGTCCGAGAGTGGCATTGTCATGGCCCTGTCATGCCCGACGATAGCCTTGTGATGCCCGACGATGGCCTTGTCAAGGCCGACGTTGGCCTTGCCATGTCCGAGAGTTGCCTTGTCATGATCCTGTCATGCCCGACGCTGGCCTTGTTATGCCCGACGATGGCCTCGCCATGTTCGAAAATGGCATTGTCATGGCCTTGTCATGCCCGACGATGACCTTGTGATACCCGACGATGGCCTTGTCATGCCCGACGATTGCCTTGCCATGCTTGACGCTGGCCTTCCCATGCCCGACAATGGCCTTGTCATGCCCGACGAAGGCCTTGGCATGCCCGACGATGGACTTTTCATGCCTGACGATGGCCTTGTCATGCCCGACGATGGCCTTGCTATGCCCGACACTGGCATTTTCATGTCCGACGATGGCCTTGCCATGCCCGAAGATGGCCTTGTCATGCCCGACGATGACCTTGTCATGCCCGATGCTTGCCTTGCCATGTCCGAGAGTTGCCTTGTCAGCACCTTGTCATGCCCAACGATGGCCTTGCCATGCCCGACGTTGGCCTTGTTATGCCAGACGATGGCCTTGCCATGCCCGACGATGGCCTTGCCATGCCTGACGATGGCCTTGCAATGTCCGAGAGTTGCCTTGTCATGACCTTGTAATGACGATGGCCTCGCCAAGCCCGAGAGTGGCATTGTCATTCCCGACGCTGGCCTTGTCATGCCCGACGAAGGCGTTGCCATGTCCGAGAGTGGCATTGTCATGGCCTTGTCAAGAGCGACGATGGCCTTGCAATGCCCGACGCTGGCATTGTGATATCCGACGATGGCCTTGTCATGCCCGACGATGACCATGTCATGCCCGAAGATGGTCTTGTCATGCCCGACGATGGCCTTGTCATGCCCGACGCTGGCCTTGCCATGTCCGAGAGTTGCCTTGTCATGACCTCGTCATGTCCGACGATGGCCTTGCCCCGCCCGACACTGGCCTTGTCATGCCCGACGATGGCCTTGCCATGCCCCATGCTGGCATTGCCCTTCCCGACGATGGCCTCGCCATGTCCGAGAGTGGCATTGTCATGGCCTTCGCATGCCCGACGATGGCCTTGTCATGCCCGACGATGGCCTTTTCATGCCCGACGATGGCCTTTTCATGCCCGACGATAGCCTTGTCATGCCCGACGATGGCCTTGCTATGCCCGACGCTAACCTTTTCATATCCGACGATGGTCTTGCCATGCCTGAAGATGGCCTTGTCATGCCTGACGATGGCCTTGTCATGCCCGACGATGGCCTTGCCATGCTTGAAGATGGGCTTGCCATGTCCGAGAGTTGCCTCGTCATGACCTTGTCATGCCCGACGATTACCTCGCCAAGCCCGAGAGTGGCATTGTCTTGCTCGACGCTGGCCTTGTCATGCCCGACGAAGGCGTCGCCATGTCCGAGATTGGCCTTGTCAGGGCCTTGTAAAGCGAGACGATGGCCTTGCCATGCCCGACGATGGCCTTGCCATGCCCGACGCTGGACTTGTCATGCCCGACGATGGCCTTGTCATGCCTGCCGCTGGCCTTACCACGTCCGAGTGTTGCCTTGTCATGACCATGCCATGCCCGACGCTGGCCTTGCAATGCCCGACGATGGCCTTGTCATGTCCGAGAGTTGCCTTGTCATGACCTTCTCATGCCAGATGATGGCCTCGCCAAGCCCGAGAGTGGCATTGTCATGCCCGACGATGGCCTTGGCATGCTTGACGATGGCCTGGTCACGCTCGACGCTGGCATTGACAAGCCCTTTTCATGCCCGACGATGGCCTCGCCACGCCCGACGCTGGCCTTCTCATGTCCGACGATGGCCTTTTCTTGCTAGACGATGGCCTTGTCTTGCACGAAGATGGCCTTGTCAAGTCCGACGATGGCCTTGTCATGCCCGACGATGGCCTTGTCCTGCCCGACGATGGCCTTGCCATGCCCGCCGATGGCCTTGCCATGTCCGAGAGTTGCCTTGTCATGACCTTGTTATGCCCGATGATGGTCTCGCCATGCCCGAGAGTGGCATTGTCATGCTCGACGCTTGCCTTGTCAAGACCGACGATGGCCTCGCCATGTCCGAGAATGGCATTGTCATGGCCTTGTCATGCCCGACGATGGCCTTGGCATGCCCGACGATGGCCTTGCCATGCCCGACGATGGCCTTGCCATGCCCGACGCTGGCCTTGCCGTGTCGGACGATTGCCTTGTCAGGCCCGATGGTGGCTTTGTCATGCCCAACGATGGCCTTGTCATGCCTGACGATGGCCTTGTCATGCCCGACCATGGCCTTGTCATGCCCGACGATTGCCTTGTCATGCCCATTGCCCGACGATGGCCTTGTCATCCCAAACGATAGCCTTGTGATGCCCGACGATGGCCTTGTCATGCCAAACGATGGCCTTGTCATATCCGACGATGGTCTTGTCATGCTCGACAATGGGCTTGTCATGCCCGAGGATGGCCTTGTCATGCCCGACGATGGCCTTGTCATTCCCGACGATTGCCTTGCCATGCTCTACGCTGGCCTTGCCATGTCCGAGAGTTGTCTTGTCATGCCATTGTCATGCCCGACGATGGCCTTCCCATGCCTTACGTTGGCCTTGTCATGCCTAACGATGGCCTTGCCATACCCGACGATGGACTTTTCATGCCTGACGATGGCCTTGTCATGCCCGACGATGGCCTTGCTATGCCCGACACTGGCATTTTCATGTCCGATGATGGCCTTGCCATGCCCGAAGATGGCCTTGTCATGCCCGACGATGGCCTTGCCATGCCCGACGATCGCGTTGCCATGCCTGACGATGGCCTTGCCATGTCCGAGAGTTGCCTTGTCATGACCTTGTAATGACGATGGCCTCGCCAAGCCCGAGAGTGGCATTGTCATTTCCGACGCTGGCCTTGTCATGCCCGACGAAGGCGTCGCCATGTCCGAGAGTGGCAATGTCATGGCCTTGTCAAGAGCGACGATGGCCTTGCCATGCCCAGCGCTGGCCTTGTCATGCCCGACGATGGCCTTTTCATGCCCGACAATAGCCTTGTCATGCCCGACGATGGCCTTGCTATGCCCGACGCTAGCCTTTTCATGTCCGACGATGGTCTTGCCATGCCTGAAGATGGCCTTGTCATGCCTGACGATGGCCTTGTCATGCCCGAGGATGGCCTTGCCATGCTTGACGATGTGCTTGCCATGTCCGAGATTTGCCTCGTCATGACCTTGTCATGCCCGACGATTACCTCGCCAATCCCGAGAGTGGCATTGTCATGCCCGACGCTGGCCTTGTCATGCCCGACGAAGGCGTCGCCATGTCCGAGATTGGCATTGTCATGGCCTTGTCAAGCGCAACGATGGCCTTGTCATGCCCGACGATGGCCTTGCCATGCCCGACGATGGCCTTGTCATGCTCGACGCTGGCATTGACATGCCCTTTTTGATTTCCCACGATGCCCTCACCATGCCCGACGCTGGCCTTGTCATGTCCGACGATGGCCTTGTCATGCCCGACGATGGCCTTGTTATGCCCGAAGATGGCCTTGTCATGCCCGACGATGGTCTTGTCATGCCCGACGATGGCCTTGTTATGCCCGACGCGGGCCTTGCCATGTCCGAGAGTTGCCTTGTCATGACCTTGTCATGCCCGACGATGGCCTTGCCATGCCCGACGCTGGCCTTGTCATGCCCGACGATGGCCTTGCAATGTCCAACGATGGCCTTGCGATGCCCGACGATGGCCTTCCCATGTCCTAGAGTTGCCTTGTCATAACCTTGTTATGCCCGATGATGGCCTCGCCATACCCGAGAGTGGCAATTTCATGCCCGACGAAGGCCTCACCATGTCCGAGAGTGGCATTGTCATGGCCTTGTCATGCCCGACGATGGCCTTGTGATGCCCGACGATGGCCTTGTCAAGGCCGACGTTGGCCTTGCCATGTCCGAGAGTTGCCTTGTCATGACCTCGTCATGTTCGACGATGGCCTTGCCCCGCCCGACACTGGCCTTGTCATGCCCGACGATGGCCTTGCCATGCCCCATGCTGGCATTGCCCTTCCCGACGATGGCCTCGCCATGTCCGAGAGTGGCATTGTCATGGCCTTGGCATGCCCGACGATGGCCTTGTCATGCCCGACGATGGCCTTTTCATGCCCGACGATGGCCTTTTTATGCCCGACGATAGCCTTGTCATGCCCGACGATGGCCTTGCTATGCCCGACGCTAGCCTTTTCATGTCCGACGATGGTCTTGCCATGCCTGAAGATGGCCTTGTCATGCCTGACGATGGCCTTGTCATGCCCGACGATGGCCTTGCCATGCTTGAAGATGGGCTTGCCATGTTCGAGAGTTGCCTCGTCATGACCTTGTCATGCCCGACGATTACCTCGCCAATCCCGAGAGTGGCATTGTCATGCCCGACGCTGGCCTTGTCATGCCCGACGAAGGCGTCGCCATGTCCGAGATTGGCGTTGTCATGGCCTTGTCAAGCGCGACGATGGCCTTGTCATGCCCGACGATGGCCTTGCCATGCCCGACGATGGCCTTGTTATGCTCGACGCTGGCATTGACATGCCCTTTTTGATTTCCCACGATGCCCTCACCATGCCCGACGCTGGCGTTGTCATGTCCGACGATGGCCTTGTCATGCCCGACGATGGCCTTGTTATGCCCGAAGATGGCCTTGTCATGCCCGACGATGGTCTTGTCATGCCCGACGATGGCCTTGTTATGCCCGACGCGGGCCTTGCCATGTCCGAGAGTGGCCTTGTCATGACCTTGTCATGCCCGACGATGGCCTTGCCATGCCCGACGCTGGCCTTGTCATGCCCGACGATGGCCTTGCAATGCCCAACGATGGCCTTGCGATGCCCGACGATGGCCTTCCCATGTCCTAGAGTTGCCTTGTCATAACCTTGTTATGCCCGATGATGGCCTCGCCATACCCGAGAGTGGCAATTTCATGCCCGACGAAGGCCTCACCATGTCCGAGAGTGGCATTGTCATGGCCTTGTCATGCCCGACGATGGCCTTGTGATGCCCGACGATGGCCTTGTCAAGGCCGACGTTGGCCTTGCCATGTCCGAGAGTTGCCTTGTCATGATCCTGTCATGCCCGACGCTGGCCTTGTTATGCCCGACGATGGCCTCGCCATGTTCGAAAATGGCATTGTCATGGCCTTGTCATGCCCGACGATGGCCTTGTGATACCCGACGATGGCCTTGTCATGCCCGACGATTGCCTTGCCATGCTTGACGCTGGCCTTCCCATGCCCGACAATGGCCTTGTCATGCCCGACGAAGGCCTTGGCATGCCCGACAATGGACTTTTCATGCCTGACGATGGCCTTGTCATGCCTGAAGATGGCCTTGCTATGCCCGACACTGGCATTTTCATGTCCGACGATGGCCTTGCCATGCCCGAAGATGGCCTTGTCATGCCCGACGATGACCTTGTCATGCCCGACGCTTGCCTTGCCATGTCCGAGAGTTGCCTTGTCAGCACCTTGTCATGCCCAACGATGGCCTTGCCATGCCCGACGTTGGCCTTGTTATGCCAGACGATGGCCTTGCCATGCCCGACGATGGCCTTGCCATGCCTGACGATGGCCTTGCAATGTCCGAGAGTTGCCTTGTCATGACCTTGTAATGACGATGGCCTCGCCAAGCCCGAGAGTGGCATTGTCATTCCCGACGCTGGCCTTGTCATGCCCGACGAAGGCGTTGCCATGTCCGAGAGTGGCATTGTCATGGCCTTGTCAAGAGCGACGATGGCCTTGCAATGCCCGACGCTGGCATTGTGATATCCGACGATGGCCTTGTCATGCCCGACGATGACCATGTCATGCCCGAAGATGGTCTTGTCATGCCCGACGATGGCCTTGTCATGCCCGACGCTGGCCTTGCCATGTCCGAGAGTTGCCTTGTCATGACCTCGTCATGTCCGACGATGGCCTTGCCCCGCCCGACACTGGCCTTGTCATGCCCGACGATGGCCTTGCCATGCCCCATGCTGGCATTGCCCTTCCCGACGATGGCCTCGCCATGTCCGAGAGTGGCATTGTCATGGCCTTGGCATGCCCGACGATGGCCTTGTCATGCCCGACGATGGCCTTTTCATGCCCGACGATGGCCTTTTCATGCCCGACGATAGCCTTGTCATGCCCGACGATGGCCTTGCTATGCCCGACGCTAGCCTTTTCATGTCCGACGATGGTCTTGCCATGCCTGAAGATGGCCTTGTCATGCCTGACGATGGCCTTGTCATGCCCGACGATGGCCTTGCCATGCTTGAAGATGGGCTTGCCATGTCCGAGAGTTGCCTCGTCATGACCTTGTCATGCCCGACGATTACCTCGCCAAGCCCGAGAGTGGCATTGTCTTGCTCGACGCTGGCCTTGTCATGCCCGACGAAGGCGTCGCCATGTCCGAGATTGGCCTTGTCATGGCCTTGTAAAGCGAGACGATGGCCTTGCCATGCCCGACGATGGCCTTGCCATGCCCGACGCTGGACTTGTCATGCCCGACGATGGCCTTGTCATGCCTGACGCTAGCCTTACCACGTCCGAGTGTTGCCTTGTCATGACCATGCCATGCCCGACGCTGGCCTTGCAATGCCCGACGATGGCCTTGTCATGTCCGAGAGTTGCCTTGTCATGACATTCTCATGCCAGATGATGGCCTCGCCAAGCCCGAGAGTGGCATTGTCATGCCCGACGATGGCCTTGGCATGCTTGACGATGGCCTTGTCACGCTCGACGCTGGCATTGACAAGCCCTTTTCATGCCCGACGATGGCCTCGCCACGCCCGACGCTGGCCTTCTCATGTCCAACGATGGCCTTGTCTTGCTAGACGATGGCCTTGTCTTGCACGAAGATGGCCTTGTCAAGTCCGACGATGGCCTTGCCATGCCCGACGATGGCCTTGTCCTGCCCGACGATGGCCTTGCCATGCCCGCCGATGGCCTTGCCATGTCCAAGAGTTGCCTTTTCATGACCTTGTTATGCCCGATGATGGTCTCGCCATGCCCGAGAGTGGCCTTGTCATGCCCGACGATGGCCTTGGCATGCCCGACGATGGCCTTGCCATGCCCGACGATGGCCTTGCCATGCCCGACGATGGCCTTGCCATGCCCGACGCTGGCCTTGCCATGTCGGACGATGGCCTTGTCAGGCCCGACGGTGGCTTTGTCATGCCCAACGATGGCCTTGTCATGCCTGACGATGGCCTTGTCATGCCCGACCATGACCTTGTCATGCCCGACGATTTCCTTGTCATGCCCATTGCCCGACGATGGCCTTGTCATCCCAAACGATAGCCTTGTGATGCCCGACGATAGCCTTGTCATGCCAAACGATGGCCTTGTCATGTCCGACGATGGTCTTGTCATGCTCGACAATGGGCTTGTCATGCCCGATGATGGCCTTGTCATGCCCGACGATGGCCTTGTCATGCCCGACGATTGCCTTGCCATGCTCTACGCTGGCCTTGCCATGTCCGAGAGTTGTCTTGTCATGCCCTTGTCATGCCCGACGATGGCCTTCCCATGCCTTATGTTGGCCTTGTCATGCCTAACGATGGCCTTGCCATACCCGACGATGGACTTTTCATGCCTGACGATGGCCTTGTCATGCCCGACGATGGCCTTGCTATGCCCGACACTGGCATTTTCATGTCCGATGATGGCCTTGCCATGCCCGAAGATGGCCTTGTCATGTCCGACGTTGAATTGTCATGCCCGACGATGACCTTGTCATGCTCGACGCTGGCCTTGCCATGCCCGACGCTGGCCTTTTCATGCCCGACGATGGCCTTGCCATGCCCGACGATGGCCTTGCCATGCCTGACGATGGCCTTGCCATGTCCGAGAGTTGCCTTGTCATGACCTTGTAATGACGATGGCCTCGCCAAGCCCGAGAGTGGCATTGTCATTTCCGACGCTGGTCTTGTCATGCCCGACGAAGGCGTCGCCATGTCCGAGAGTGGCAATGTCATGGCCTTGTCAAGAGCGACGATGGCCTTGCCATGCCCAGCGCTGGCCTTGTCATGCCCGACGCTAGCCTTGTCATGCCCGATGATGGCCTTGTCATGCTTGACGCTGGCATTGACATGCCCTTTTTGATGGCCGACGATGGCCTTGCCATGCCCGACGCTGGCATTGTCATATCCGACGATGGCCTTGTCATGCCCGACGATGACCTTGTCATGCCCGAAGATGGCCTTGTCATGCCCGACGATGGCCTTGTCATGCCCGACGCCGGCCTTGCCATGTCCGAGAGTTGCTTGTCATGACCTCGTCATGTCCGACGATGGCCTTGCCCCGCCCGACACTGCCTTGTCATGCCCAACGATGGCCTTGCCATGCCCGACGCTGGCATTCTCATGCCCGACGATGGCCTCGCCATGTCCGAGAGTGGCATTGTCATGGCCTTGGCATGCCCGACGATAGCCTTGTCATGCCCGACGTTGGCCTTTTTCATGCCCGACGATGGTCTTTTCATGCCCGACGATAGCCTTGTCATGCCCGACAATGGCCTTGCTATGCCCGACGCTAGCCTTTTCATGTCCGACGATGGTCTTGCCATGCCTGAAGATGGTCTTGTCATGCCTGACGATGGCCTTGTCATGCCCGACGATGGCCTTGCCATGCTTGACGATGTGCTTGCCATGTCCGAGAGTTGCCTCGTCATGACCTTGTCATTCCCGACGATTACCTTGCCAAGCCCGAGAGTGGCATTGTCATGCCCGACGATGGCCTTGTCATGCCCAACGCCGGCCTTGCCAAGTCCGAGAGTTGCTTGTCATGACCTCGTCATGTCCGACGATGGCCTTGCCCCGCCCGACACTGCCTTGTCATGCCCGACGATGGCCTTGCCATGCCCGACGCTGGCATTCTCATACCCGACGATGGCCTCGCCATGTCCGAGAGTGGCATTGTCATGGCCTTGGCATGCCCGACGATAGCCTTGTCATGCCCGACGATGGCCTTTTCATGCCCGACGATGGTCTTTTCATGCCCGACGATAGCCTTGTCATGCCCGACAATGGCCTTGCTATGCCCGACGCTAGCCTTTTCATGTCCGACGATGGTCTTGCCATGCCTGAAGATGGCCTTGTCATGCCTGACGATGGCCTTGTCATGCCCGACGATGGCCTTGCCATGCTTGACGATGTGCTTGCCATGTCCGAGAGTTGCCTCGTCATGACCTTGTCATTCCCGACGATTACCTCGCCAAGCCCGAGAGTGGCATTGCCATGCCCGACGCTGGCCTTGTCATGCCCGACGAAGGCGTCGCCATGTCCGAGATTGACATTGTCATGGCCTTGTCACGCGCGACGATGGCCTTGCAATGCCCGACGATGGCCTTGCCATGCCCGATTCTGGCCTTGCCATGCCCAACGATGGCCTTGTCATGCCCGATGATGGCCATGCCACGTCCGAGTGTTGCCTTGTCATGACCTTGCCATGCCCGACGCTCGCCTTGCCATGCCCGACGATGGCCTTGTCATGTCCGAGAGTTGCCTTGTCATGACCTTCTCATGCCCGATGATCGCCTCGCCAAGCCTGAGAGTGGCATTGTCATGCCCGACGATGGCCTTGGCATGCCCGACGATGGCCTTGTCATGCTCGACGCAGGTATTGACATGCCCTTTTCATGCCCGACGATGGCCTCGCCACGCCCGACGCTGGCCTTTTCTTGCTAGACGATGGCCTTGTCTTGCCCGAAGATGGCCTTGTCAAGCCCGACGATGACCTTGTCATGCCCGACGATGGCCTTGTCCTTCCTTACGCTGGCTTCGCCATGTCCGAGAGTTGCCTTGTGAAGACCTTGTCCTGCCCGACGATGGCCTTGCCATGCCCGACGCTAGTCTTGTCATGCCCGACGATGGCCTTGCCATGCCAGGCGATGGCCTTGCCATGTCCAAGAGTTGCCTTGTCATGACCTTGTTATGCCCGATGATGGCCTCGCCATGCCCGAGAGTGGCATTGTCATGCTCAACGCTTGCCTTGTCAAGACCGACGACGGCCTCGCCATGTCCGAGAATGGCATTGTCATGGCCTTGTCATGCCCGACGATGGCTTTGCCATGCCTGACGATGGCCTTGCCATGTCCGAGAGTTGCCCTGTCATGACCTTGTAATGACGATGGCCTCGCCAAGCCCGAGAGTGGCATTGTCATTTCCGACGCTGGCCTTGTCATGCCCGACGAAGGCGTCGCCATGTCCGAGAGTGGCAATGTCATGGCCTTGTCAAGAGCGACGATGCCCTTGCCATGCCCAGCACTGGCCTAGTCATGCCCGACGCTAGCCTTGTCATGCCCGATGATGGCCTTGTCATGCTTGACGCTGGCATTGACATGCCCTTTTTGATGGCCGACGATGGCCTTGCCATGCCCGACGCTGGCATTGTCATATCCGACGATGGCCTTGTCATGCCCGACGATGACCTTGTCATGCCCGAAGATGGCCTTGTCATGCCCGACGATGGCCTTGTCATGCCCGACGCCGGCCTTGCCATGTCCGAGAGTTGCTTGTCATGACCTCGTCATGTCCGACGATGGCCTTGCCCCGCCCGAAACTGCCTTGTCATGCCCGACGATGGCCTTGCCATGCCCGACGCTGGCATTCTCATGCCCGACGATGGCCTCGCCATGTCCGAGAGTGGCATTGTCATGGCCTTGGCATGCCCGACGATAGCCTTGTCATGCCCGACGATGGCCTTTTCATGCCCGACGATGGTCTTTTCATGCCCGACGATAGCCTTGTCATGCCCGACAATGGCCTTGCTATGCCCGACGCTAGCCTTTTCATGTCCGACGATGGTCTTGCCATGCCCGAGAGTGGCATTGTCATGCCTGACGCTGGCCTTGTCATGCCCGACGAAGGCGTCGCCATGTCCGAGATTTGGATTGTCATGGCCTTGTCAAGCGCGACGATGGCCTTGTCATGCCCGACGATGGCCTTGCCATGCCCGACGATGGCCTTGTCATGCTCGACGCTGGCATTGACATGCCCTTTTTGATTTCCCGACGATGGCCTTGTCATGCCCGACGATGGCCTTGCCATGCTTGACGATGTGCTTGCCATGTCCGAGAGTTGCCTCGTCATGACCTTGTCATGCCCGCCGATTACCTCGCCAAGCCCGAGAGTGGCACTGTCATGCCCGACGCTGGCCTTGTCATGCCCGACGAAGGCGTCGCCATGTCCGAGATTGGCATTGTCATGGCCTTGTCAAGAGCGACGATGGCCTTGCCATGCCCGACGAAGGCCTTGCCATGCCCGACGCTGGCCTTGCCATGCCCGACGATGGCCTTGTCATGCCCGACGATGGCCTTGCCACGTCCGAGTGTTGCCTTGTCATGACCTTGCCATGCCCGACGCTCGCCTTGCCATGCCCGACGATGGCCTTGTCATGTCCGAGAGTTGCCTTGTCATGACCTTCTCATGCCCGATGATCGCCTCGCCAAGCCTGAGAGTGGCATTGTCATGCCCGACGATGGCCTTGTCATGCTCGACGCAGGTATTGACATGCCCTTTTCATGCCCGACGATGGCCTCGCCACACCCGACGCTGGCCTTGTCTTGCTAG
This sequence comes from Fagopyrum homotropicum, assembly GCA_033239125.1. Taxonomy (NCBI): domain Eukaryota; kingdom Viridiplantae; phylum Streptophyta; class Magnoliopsida; order Caryophyllales; family Polygonaceae; genus Fagopyrum; species Fagopyrum homotropicum. Next base: position 74,696,937 of record BSWB01000007.1, read on the forward strand.
ACGATGGCCTTGTCTTGCCCGAAGATGGCCTTGTCAAGCCCGACGATGACCTTGTCATGCCCGACGATGGCCTTGTCCTTCCTTACGCTGGCTTCGCCATGTCCGAGAGTTGCCTTGTCATGACCTTGTCCTGCCCGACGATGGCCTTGCCATGCCCGACGGTAGTCTTGTCATGCCCGACGATGGCCTTGCCATGCCAGGCGATGGCCTTGCCATGTCCAATGATGGCCTCGTCAGACCCGACGTTGGCCTTGTCATGCCCAACGATTTCCTTATCTTGCCTGACGATGGCCTTGTCATGCCCGACGATGGCCTTGTCATGCCCGACGATGGCCTTGTCATGCCCGACCATGGCCTTGTCATGCCCGACGATTGCCTTGTCATGCCCATTGCCCGACGATGGCCTTGTCATGCCCATTGCCCGACGATGGCCTTGAAGATGGGCTTGCCATGTCCGAGAGTTGCCTCGTCATGACCTTGTCATGCCCGACGATTACCTCGCCAAGCCCGAGAGTGGCATTGTCTTGCTCGACGCTGGCCTTGTCAAGACCGACGACGGCCTCGCCATGTCCGAGAATGGCATTGTCATGGCCTTGTCATGCCCGACGATGGCCTTGTCATGCCCGACGATGGCCTTGTCATGCCCGACGATGGCCTTAACATGCCCGATGCTGGCCTTGCAATGTCGGACGATGGCCTTGTCAGACCCGACGTTGGCCTTGTCATGCCCAACGATTTCCTTATCTTGCCTGACGATGGCCTTGTCATGCCCGACGATGGCCTTGTCATGCCCGACGATGGCCTTGTCATGCCCGACCATGGCCTTGTCATGCCCGACGATTGCCTTGTCATGCCCATTGCCCGACGATGGCCTTGTCATGCCCATTGCCCGACGATGGCCTTGAAGATGGGCTTGCCATGTCCGAGAGTTGCCTCGTCATGACCTTGTCATGCCCGACGATTACCTCGCCAAGCCCGAGAGTGGCATTGTCTTGCTCGACGCTGGCCTTGTCATGCCCGACGAAGGCATCGCCATGTCCGAGATTGGCCTTGTCATGGCCTTGTCAAGCGAGACGATGGCCTTGCCATGCCCGACGATGGCCTTGCCATGCCCAACGCTGCCTTGTCATGCCCGACGATGGCCTTGTAATGCCTGACGCTGGCCTTGCCACGTCCGTGTGTTGCCTTGTCATGACCTTGCCATGCCCGACGCTTGTCTTGCAATGCCCGACGATGGCCTTGTCATGTCCGAGAGTTGCCTTGTCATGACCTTCTCATGCCAGATGATTGCCTCGCCAAGCCCGAGAGTGGCATTGTCATGCCCGACGATGGCCTTGGCATGCTTGAGGATGGCCTTGTCACGCGCGACGCTGGCATTGACAAGCCCTTTTCATGCCCGACGATGGCCTCGCCACGCCCGACGCTGGCCTTCTCATGTCCGACGATGGCCTTGTCTTGCCCGACGACGGCCTTGCCATGCCCGACGATGGCCTTGCCATGTCCAAGAGTTGCCTTGTCATGACCTTGTTATGCCCGATGATGGTCTCGCCATGCCCGAGAGTGGACTTGTCATGCCCGACGATGGCCTTGTCATGCCCGATGATGGCATTGCTATGCCCGACAATGGCCTTTTCATGTTTGACAATGGCCTTGCCATGCCCGAAGTTGGCCTTGTCATGCCCGACGATGGCCTTGTCATGCCCGACGATGAACTTGTCATGCCCGACGCTGGCCTTGCCATGTCCGAGAGTTGCCTTGACAAGCCCTTTTCATGCCCGACGATGGCCTCGCCACGCCCGACGCTGGCCTTCTCATGTACGACGATGGCCTTGTCTTGCCAGACGATGGCCTTGTCTTGCCCGAAGATGGCCTTGTCAAGTCCGACGATGGTCTTGTCATGCCCGACGATGGCCTTGTCCTTCCTTACGCTGGCTTTGCCATGTCCGAGAGTTGCCTTGTCATGACCTTGTCTTGCCCGATGATGGCCTTGCCATGCCCGACGCCAGTCTTGTGATGACCGACGATGGCCTTGCCATGCCCGGCGATGGCCTTGCAATGTCCAAGAGTTGCCTTGTCATGACCTTGTTATGCCGGATGATGGTCTCGCCATGCCCGAGAGTGGCATTGTCATGCTCGACGCTTGCCTTGTCAAGACCGGCGACGGCCTCGCCATGTCCGAGAATGGCATTGTCATGTCCTTGTCATGCCCGACGATGGCCTTGTCATGCCCGACGATGGCCTTGCCATGCCCGACGCTGGCCTTGCCATGTCGGACGATGGCCTTGTCAGGCCCGACGCTGGCTTTGTCATGCCCAACGATTTCCTTGTCTTGCCCGACGATGGCCTTGTCATGCCCGACGATGGCCTTGTCATGCCCGACCATGGCCTTGTCATGCTCGACGATTGCCTTGTCATGCCCATTGCCCGATGATGGCCTTGCCATCCCAAACGATAGCCTTGTGATGCCCGACGATGGCCTTGTCATGCCAAACGATGGCCTTGTCATGTTCGACGATGGCCTTGTCATGCCCGACAAAGGGCTTGTCATGTCCGATGATGGACTTGTCATGCCCGACGATGGCCTTGTCATGCCCGACGATGGCCTTGCCATGCTCGACGCTGGCCTTGCCATGTCCGAGAGTTGTCTTGTCATTACCTTCGCATGCCCAACGATGGCCTTCCCATGCCTTACGCAGGCCTTGTCATGCCTAACGATGGCCTTGCCATGCCCGACGATGGCTTTGACATTCCCGACGATGGCCTTGCCATGTCCGAGAGTTGCCTTGTCTAGACCTTGTCATGCCCGACGATGGCCTCGCCATGCCAGACGATGGCATTGTCATGTCCGACGATGGCCTTGTCATGCCCGGCGATGGCCTTGTCATGCCCGACGATGGCCTTGTCATGCCCGACGAAGGGCTTGTCATGCCCGACGATGGCCTTGTCATGCCCGACGATGGCCTTGTCATGCCCGAGGATGACCTTGTCATCCCGACGATTGCCTTACCATGCCCGACGACTGCCTTGCCATGCCCGACGATGGCCTTGACATGCCCGACGATGGACTTTTCATGCCCGGCGATGGCCTTGTCATGCCCGACGATGTCCTTGATATGCCTGACGCTGGCCTTTTCATGTCCAACGATGGCCTTGCCATGCCCGACGATGGCCTTGTCATGCCCGACGATGGCCTTGTCATGCCCGACGATGGCCTTGTCATGCCCGACGATAGCCTTGTCATGCCCGACGCTGGTCTTGCCATGTCCAAGAGTTGCGTTGTCATCCCGACGATTGCCTTACCATGCCCGACGAGTGCCTTGCCATGCCCGACGCTGGCCTTGCCATGCCCAACGATGGCCTTGTCATGCCCGACGAAGGCCTTGCCATGCCCGACGATGGCCTTGTCATGCCCGACGATGGCCTTGTCATGCCCGACGATTTCCTTGTCATGCCCATTGCCCGATGATGGCCTTGTCATCCCAAACGATAGCCTTGTGATGCCCGACGATGGCCTTGTCATGCCAAACGATGGCCTTGTCCTGCCCGACGATGGCCTTGTCATGCCCGACGAAGGGCTTGTCATGCCCGATGATGGCCTTGTCATGGCCGACAATGGCCTTGTCATACCCGACGATTGCCTTGCCATGCCCGACGCTAGCCTTGCCATGTCCGAGAGTTGTCTTGTCATGCCCTTGTCATGACCGACGATGGCCTTGCCATGCTTGACGCTGGCCTTGTCATGCCTAACGATGGCCTTGCCATGCCCGACGATGGCCTTGACATGCCCGAGGATGGCCTTCCCTGTCCGAGAGTTGCCTTGTCATGACCTTGTCATGCCCGACGATGGCCTTGTCACGCCCGACGATGGCCTTGTCATGCCCGACGAAGGTCTTATCATGACCGACGATGGCCTTGTCATGCCCGACAATGGCCTTGTCATGCCCGACGATGGCCTTGTCATCCCGACGATTGCCTTACCATGCCCGACGAGGCCTTGCCATTCCACGATGGCCTTGTCATGCCCGACGATGGCCTTGTCATGCCCGACGATGGACTTTTCATGCCCGACAATGGGCTTGTCATGCCCGACGATGGCCTTGCTATGCCCGACCCTGGCCTTTTCATGTCCAACGATGGCCATGCCATGCCCGACGCTGGCCTTGCCATATGCGAGAGTTGCCTTGGCATGCCCTTGTCATGACAGACGATGGCCTTGTCATGCCCGACGCTGGCCTTGCCATGTCCGAGAGTTACCTTGTCATGCCCTTGTCATGCCAGGCGATGGCCTTGCCATGCCATGCCAGGCCTTGCCATGCCAGGCGATGGCATGGCAAGGCCTTGCCATGCCAGGCGATGGCCTTGCCATGTCCAAGAGTTGCCTTGTCATGACCTTGTTATGCCCGATGATGGCCTCGCCATGCCCGAGAGTGGCATTGTCATGCTCGACGCTTGCCTTGTCAAGACCGACGACGGCCTCGCCATGTCCGAGAATGGCATTGTCATGGCCTTGTCATGCTCGACGATGGCCTTGCCATGCCCGATGCTGGCCTTGCAATGTCGGACGATGGCCTTGTCAGACCCGACGCTGGCCTTGTCATGCCCAACGATTTCCTTATCTTGCGTGACAATGGCCTTGTCATGCCCGACGATGGCCTTGTCATGCCCGACAATGGCCTTGTCATGCCTGACGATTGCCTTGTCATGCCCATTGCCCGACGATGGCCTTGTCATGCCCATTGCCCGACGATGGCCTTGAAGATGGGCTTGCCATGTCCGAGAGTTGCCTCGTCATGACCTTGTCATGCCCGACGATTACCTCGCCAAGCCCAAGAGTGGCATTGTCTTGCTCGACGCTGGCCTTGTCATGCCCGACGAAGGCGTCGCAATGTCCGAGATTGGCCTTGTCATGGCCTTGTCAGCGAGACGATGGCCTTGCCATGCCCGACGATGGCCTTGCCATGCCCGACGCTGGCCTTGTCATGCCCGACGATGGCCTTGTCATGCCTGACGCTGGCCTTGCCACGTCCGAGTGTTGCCTTGTCATGACCTTGCCATGCCCGACGCTGGCCTTGCAATGCCCGACGATGGCCTTGTCATGTCCGAGAGTTGCCTTGTCATGACCTTCTCATGCCAGATGATCGCCTCGCCAAGCCCGAGGGTGGCATTGTCATGCCCGACGATGGCCTTGGCATGCTTGACGATGGCCTTGTCACGCGCGACGCTGGCATTGACAAGCCCTTTTCATGCCCGACGATGGCCTCGCCACGCCCGACGCTGGCCTTCTCATGTCCGACGATGGCCTTGTCCTGCCCGACGACGGCCTTGCCATGCCCGACGATGGCCTTGCCATGTCCAAGAGTTGCCTTGTTATCACCTTGTTATGCCCGATGATGGTCTCCCCATGCCCGAGAGTGGCCTTGTCATGCCCGACGATGGCGTTGGCATGCCCGACGATGGACTTTTCATGCCCAACGATGGCCTTGTCATGCCCGACGATGGCATTGCTATGCCCGACAATGGCCTTTTCATGTTCGACAATGGCCTTGCCATGCCCGAAGATGGCCTTGTCATGCCCGACGATGGCCTTGTCATGCCCGACGATGAACTTGTCATGCCCGACGCTGGCCTTGCCATGTCCGAGAGTTGCCTTGACAAGCCCTTTTCATGCCCGACGATGGCCTCGCCACGCCCGACGCTGGCCTTCTCATGTACGACGATGGCCTTGTCTTGCTAGACGATGGCCTTGTCTTGCCCGAAGATGGCCTTGTCAAGTCCGACGATGGTCTTGTAATGCCCGACGATGGCCTTGTCCTTCCTTACGCTGGCTTTGCCATGTCCGAGAGTTGCCTTGTCATGACCTTGTCTTGCCCGATGATGGTCTTGCCATGCCCGACGCTAGTCTTGTGATGCCCGACGATGGCCTTGCCATGCCCGGCGATGGCCTTGCAATGTCCAAGAGTTGCCTTGTCATGACCTTGTTATGCCGGATGATGGTCTCGCCATGCCCAAGAGTGGCATTGTCATGCTCGACGCTTGCCTTGTCAAGACCGGCGACGGCCTCGCCATGTCCGAGAATGGCATTGTCATGCCCGACGATGGCCTTGTCATGCCCGACGATGGCCTTGCCATGCCCGACGATGGCCTTGCCATGTCGGACGATGGCCTTGTCAGGCCCGACGCTGGCTTTCTCATGCCCAACGATTTCCTTGTCTTGCCCGACGATGGCCTTGTCATGCCCGACGATGGCCTTGTCATGCCCGACCATGGCCTTGTCATGCTCGACGATTGCCTTGTCATGCCCATTGCCCGATGATGGCCTTGCCATCCCAAACGATAACCTTCTGATGCCCGACGATGGCCTTGTCATGCCAAACGATGGCCTTGCCATGTTCGACGATGGCCTTGTCATGCCCGACAAAGGGCTTGTCATGTCCGATGATGGCCTTGTCATTCCCGACGATGGCCTTGTCATGCCCGACGATGGCCTTGCGATGCTCGACACTGGCCTTGCAGTGTCCGAGAGTTGTCTTGTCATTACCTTCGCATGCCCAACGACGGCCTTCCCATGCCTTACGCTGGCCTTGTCATGCCTAACGATGGCCTTGCCATGCCCGACGATGGCTTTGACATTCCCGACGATGGCCTTGCCATGTCCGAGAGTTGCCTTGTCATGCCCGACGATGGCCTCGCCATGCCAGACGATGGCATTGTCATGTCCGACGATGGCCTTGTCATGCCCGGCGATGGCCTTGTCATGCCCGACGATGGCCTTGTCATGCCCGACGAAGGGCTTGTCATGCCCGACGATGGCCTTGTCATGCCCGACGATGGCCTTGCCATGCCCGACGATGGCTTTGACATTCCCGACGATGGCCTTGCCATGTCCGAGAGTTGCCTTGTCATGCCCGACGATGGCCTCGCCATGCCAGACGATGGCATTGTCATGTCCGACGATGGCCTTGTCATGCCCGGCGATGGCCTTGTCATGCCCGACGATGGCCTTGTCATGCCCGACGAAGGGCTTGTCATGCCCGACGATGGCCTTGTCATGCCCGACGATGGCCTTGTCATGTCCGACGATGGCCTTGTCATGCCCGGCGATGGCCTTGTCATGCCCGACGATGGCCTTGTCATGCCCGACGAAGGGCTTGTCATGCCCGACGATGGCCTTGTCATGCCCGACGATGGCCTTGTCATGCCCGAGGATGACCTTGTCATCCCGACGATTGCCTTACCATGCCCGACGACTGCCTTGCCATGCCCGACGATGGCCTTGACATGCCCGACGATGGACTTTTCATGCCCGGCGATGGCCTTGTCATGCCCGACGATGTCCTTGATATGCCTGACGCTGGCCTTTTCATGTCCAACGATGGCCTTGCCATGCCCGACGATGGCCTTGTCATGCCCGACGATGGCCTTGTCATGCCCGACGATGGCCTTGTCATGCCCGACGATAGCCTTGTCATGCCCGACGCTGGTCTTGCCATGTCCAAGAGTTGCGTTGTCATCCCGACGATTGCCTTACCATGCCCGACGAGTGCCTTGCCATGCCCGACGCTGGCCTTGCCATGCCCAACGATGGCCTTGTCATGCCCGACGAAGGCCTTGCCATGCCCGACGATGGCCTTGTCATGCCCGACGATGGCCTTGTCATGCCCGACGATTTCCTTGTCATGCCCATTGCCCGATGATGGCCTTGTCATCCCAAACGATAGCCTTGTGATGCCCGACGATGGCCTTGTCATGCCAAACGATGGCCTTGTCCTGCCCGACGATGGCCTTGTCATGCCCGACGAAGGGCTTGTCATGCCCGATGATGGCCTTGTCATGGCCGACAATGGCCTTGTCATACCCGACGATTGCCTTGCCATGCCCGACGCTAGCCTTGCCATGTCCGAGAGTTGTCTTGTCATGCCCTTGTCATGACCGACGATGGCCTTGCCATGCTTGACGCTGGCCTTGTCATGCCTAACGATGGCCTTGCCATGCCCGACGATGGCCTTGACATGCCCGAGGATGGCCTTCCCTGTCCGAGAGTTGCCTTGTCATGACCTTGTCATGCCCGACGATGGCCTTGTCACGCCCGACGATGGCCTTGTCATGCCCGACGAAGGTCTTATCATGACCGACGATGGCCTTGTCATGCCCGACAATGGCCTTGTCATGCCCGACGATGGCCTTGTCATCCCGACGATTGCCTTACCATGCCCGACGAGGCCTTGCCATTCCACGATGGCCTTGTCATGCCCGACGATGGCCTTGTCATGCCCGACGATGGACTTTTCATGCCCGACAATGGGCTTGTCATGCCCGACGATGGCCTTGCTATGCCCGACCCTGGCCTTTTCATGTCCAACGATGGCCATGCCATGCCCGACGCTGGCCTTGCCATATGCGAGAGTTGCCTTGGCATGCCCTTGTGATGACAGACGATGGCCTTGTCATGCCCGACGCTGGCCTTGCCATGTCCGAGAGTTACCTTGTCATGCCCTTGTCATGCCAGGCGATGGCCTTGCCATGCCATGCCAGGCCTTGCCATGCCAGGCGATGGCATGGCAAGGCCTTGCCATGCCAGGCGATGGCCTTGCCATGTCCAAGAGTTGCCTTGTCATGACCTTGTTATGCCCGATGATGGCCTCGCCATGCCCGAGAGTGGCATTGTCATGCTCGACGCTTGCCTTGTCAAGACCGACGACGGCCTCGCCATGTCCGAGAATGGCATTGTCATGGCCTTGTCATGCCCGACGATGGCCTTGCCATGCCCGATGCTGGCCTTGCAATGTCGGACGATGGCCTTGTCAGACCCGACGCTGGCCTTGTCATGCCCAACGATTTCCTTATCTTGCGTGACAATGGCCTTGTCATGCCCGACGATGGCCTTGTCATGCCCGACAATGGCCTTGTCATGCCTGACGATTGCCTTGTCATGCCCATTGCCCGACGATGGCCTTGTCATGCCCATTGCCCGACGATGGCCTTGAAGATGGGCTTGCCATGTCCGAGAGTTGCCTCGTCATGACCTTGTCATGCCCGACGATTACCTCGCCAAGCCCAAGAGTGGCATTGTCTTGCTCGACGCTGGCCTTGTCATGCCCGACGAAGGCGTCGCAATGTCCGAGATTGGCCTTGTCATGGCCTTGTCAGCGAGACGATGGCCTTGCCATGCCCGACGATGGCCTTGCCATGCCCGACGCTGGCCTTGTCATGCCCGACGATGGCCTTGTCATGCCTGACGCTGGCCTTGCCACGTCCGAGTGTTGCCTTGTCATGACCTTGCCATGCCCGACGCTGGCCTTGCAATGCCCGACGATGGCCTTGTCATGTCCGAGAGTTGCCTTGTCATGACCTTCTCATGCCAGATGATCGCCTCGCCAAGCCCGAGGGTGGCATTGTCATGCCCGACGATGGCCTTGGCATGCTTGACGATGGCCTTGTCACGCGCGACGCTGGCATTGACAAGCCTTTTCATGCCCGACGATGGCCTCGCCACGCCCGACGCTGGCCTTCTCATGTCCGACGATGGCCTTGTCCTGCCCGACGACGGCCTTGCCATGCCCGACGATGGCCTTGCCATGTCCAAGAGTTGCCTTGTTATCACCTTGTTATGCCCGATGATGGTCTCCCCATGCCCGAGAGTGGCCTTGTCATGCCCGACGATGGCGTTGGCATGCCCGACGATGGACTTTTCATGCCCGACGATGGCCTTGTCATGCCCGACGATGGCATTGCTATGCCCGACAATGGCCTTTTCATGTTCGACAATGGCCTTGCCATGCCCGAAGATGGCCTTGTCATGCCCGACGATGGCCTTGTCATGCCCGACGATGAACTTGTCATGCCCGACGCTGGCCTTGCCATGTCCGAGAGTTGCCTTGACAAGCCCTTTTCATGCCCGACGATGGCCTCGCCACGCCCGACGCTGGCCTTCTCATGTACGACGATGGCCTTGTCTTGCTAGACGATGGCCTTGTCTTGCCCGAAGATGGCCTTGTCAAGTCCGACGATGGTCTTGTAATGCCCGACGATGGCCTTGTCCTTCCTTACGCTGGCTTTGCCATGTCCGAGAGTTGCCTTGTCATGACCTTGTCTTGCCCGATGATGGTCTTGCCATGCCCGACGCTAGTCTTGTGATGCCCGACGATGGCCTTGCCATGCCCGGCGATGGCCTTGCAATGTCCAAGAGTTGCCTTGTCATGACCTTGTTATGCCGGATGATGGTCTCGCCATGCCCGAGAGTGGCATTGTCATGCTCGACGCTTGCCTTGTCAAGACCGGCGACGGCCTCGCCATGTCCGAGAATGGCATTGTCATGCCCGACGATGGCCTTGTCATGCCCGACGATGGCCTTGCCATGCCCGACGATGGCCTTGCCATGTCGGACGATGGTCTTGTCAGGCCCGACGCTGGCTTTCTCATGCCCAACGATTTCCTTGTCTTGCCCGACGATGGCCTTGTCATGCCCGACGATGGCCTTGTCATGCCCGACCATGGCCTTGTCATGCTCGACGATTGCCTTGTCATGCCCATTGCCCGATGATGGCCTTGCCATCCCAAACGATAGCCTTCTGATGCCCGACGATGGCCTTGTCATGCCAAACGATGGCCTTGCCATGTTCGACGATGGCCTTGTCATGCCCGACAAAGGGCTTGTCATGTCCGATGATGGCCTTGTCATTCCCGACGATGGCCTTGTCATGCCCGACGATGGCCTTGCGATGCTCGACACTGGCCTTGCAGTGTCCGAGAGTTGTCTTGTCATTACCTTCGCATGCCCAACGACGGCCTTCCCATGCCTTACGCTGGCCTTGTCATGCCTAACGATGGCCTTGCCATGCCCGACGATGGCTTTGACATTCCCGACGATGGCCTTGCCATGTCCGAGAGTTGCCTTGTCATGCCCGACGATGGCCTCGCCATGCCAGACGATGGCATTGTCATGTCCGACGATGGCCTTGTCATGCCCGGCGATGGCCTTGTCATGCCCGACGATGGCCTTGTCATGCCCGACGAAGGGCTTGTCATGCCCGACGATGGCCTTGTCATGCCCGACGATGGCCTTGTCATGCCCGACGATGGCCTTGCCATGCCCGACGATGGCTTTGACATTCCCGACGATGGCCTTGCCATGTCCGAGAGTTGCCTTGTCATGCCCGACGATGGCCTCGCCATGCCAGACGATGGCATTGTCATGTCCGACGATGGCCTTGTCATGCCCGGCGATGGCCTTGTCATGCCCGACGATGGCCTTGTCATGCCCGACGAAGGGCTTGTCATGCCCGACGATGGCCTTGTCATGCCCGACGATGGCCTTGTCATGCCCGAGGATGACCTTGTCATCCCGACGATTGCCTTACCATGCCCGACGACTGCCTTGCCATGCCCGACGCTGGCCTTGCCATGCCCGACGAGTGCCTTGCCATGCCCGACGCTGGCCTTGCCATGCCCAACGATGGCCTTGTCAAGCCCGACGATGGCCTTGCCATGCCCGACGATGGCCTTGTCATGCCCGACGATGACCTTGTCATGCCCGACGATTACCTTGTCATGCCCATTGCCCGATGATGGCCTTGTCATCCCAAACGATAGCCTTGTGATGCCCGACGATGGCCTTGTCATGCCAAACGATGGCCTTGTCCTGCCCGACGATGGCCTTGTCATGCCCGACGAAGGGCTTGTCATGCCCGATGATGGCCTTGTCATGGCCGACAATGGCCTTGTCATGCCGACGATTGCCTTGCCATGCCCGACGCTAGCCTTGCCATGTCCGAGAGTTGTCTTGTCATGCCCTTGTCATGACCAACGATGGCCTTGCCATGCTTGACGCTGGCCTTGTCATGCCTAACGATGGCCTTGCCATGCCCGACGATGGCCTTGACATGCCCGAGGATGGCCTTGCCCTGTCCGAGAGTTGCCTAGTCATGACCTTGTCATGCCCGACGATGGCCTCGCCATGCCCGACGATTGCATTGTCATGTCCGACGATGGCCTTGTCATGCCCAACGATGGCCTTGTCACGCCCGACGATGGCCTTGTCATGCCCGACGAAGGTCTTATCATGACCGACGATGGCCTTGTCATGCCCGACAATGGCCTTGTCATGCCCGACGATGGCCTTGTCATCCCGACGATTGCCTTACCATGCCCGACGAGGCCTTGCCATGCCCGACGATGGCCTTGTCATGCCCGACGATGGCCTTGTCATGCCCGACGATGGACTTTTCATGCCGGACAATGGGCTTGTCATGCCCGACGATGGCCTTGCTATGCCCGACCCTGGCCTTTTCATGTCCAACGATGGCCATGCCATGCCCGACGCTGGCCTTGCCATGTGCGAGAGTTGCCTTGTCATGCCCTTGTCATGACAGACGATGGCCTTGTCATGCCCGACGCTGGCCTTGCCATGTCCGAGAGTTGCCTTGTCATGCCCTTGTCATGTCCGAAGATGGTCTTGCTATGCCCGAAGATGGCCTTGTCATGCTTGACGATGGCACTGTCATGCCCGACGCTGGCCTTGCCATGTTTGAGAGTTGTCTTGTCATGACATTGTCATGCCCGACGCTGGCCTTGTCATGCCCGACGACGGCTTCGCCATGTCCGAGAGTTGCCTTGTCATGACCTTGTCATGCCCGACGATGGCCTCGCCATGCCCGACGATTGCATTGTCATGTCCGACGATGGCCTTGTCATGCCCGACGATGGCCTTGTCACGCCCGACGATGGCCTTGTCATGCCCGACGAAGGTCTTATCATGCCCGACGATGACCTTGTCATGCCCGACAATGGCCTTGTCATGCCCGACGATGGCCTTGTCATCCCGACGATTGCCTTACCATGCCCAACGATTGCCTTGCCATGCCCGACGATGGCCTTGTCATGCCCGACGATGGCCTTGTCATGCCCGACGATGGACTTTTCATGCCCGACGATGGGCTTGTCATGCCCGACGATGGCCTTGCTATGCCCGACCCTGGCCTTTTCATGTCCAACGATGGCCATGCCATGCCCGACGCTGGCCTTGCCATGTGCGAGAGTTGCCTTGTCATGCCCTTGTCATGCCAGACGATGGCCTTGTCATGCCCGACGCTGACCTTGCCATGTCCGAGAGTTGCCTTGTCATGTCCGAAGATGGTCTTGCTATGCCCGAAGATGGCCTTGTCAAGCATGACGATGGCATTGTCATGCCCAACGATGGCCTTGTCATGCCCGACGCTGGCCTTGCCATGTCCGAGAGTTGTCTTGTCATGACCTTGTCATGCCCGACGCTTGCCTTGTCATGCCCGACGAAGGTGTCGCCATGTCGAAGAGTGGCATTGTCATGGCCTTGTCAAGCGTGACGATGGCCTTGCCATGCACGACGTTGGCCTTGTCATGCCCGACGCTTGCCTTGTCATGCCCGACGATGGCCTTGTCATGCTCGACGCTGGCATTGACATGCCCTTTTTGATGCCCCACGATGCCCTCACCATGCCCGACGCTGGCCTTGTCATGTCCGACGATGGCCTTGTCATGCCCGACGATGGCCTTGTCATGCCCGAAGATGGCCTTGTCATGCCCGACGATGGTCTTGTCATGCCCGACGATGGCCTTGTTATGCCCGACGCGGGCCTTGCCATGTCCGAGAGTTGCCTTGTCTTGACCTTGTCATGCCCGACGATGGCCTCGCCATGCCCGACGATTGCATTGTCATGTCCGACGATGGCCTTGTCATGCCCGACGATGGCCTTGTCACGCCCGACGATGGCCTTATCATGCCCGACGAAGGTCTTATCATGCCCGACGATGGCCTTGTCATGCCCGACGCGGGCCTTTCCATGTCCGAGAGTTGCCTTGTCATGCCCGACGATGGCCTTGCCATGCCCGACGATGGCCTTGCGATGCCCGACGATGGTCTTGTCATGCCCGACGATGGCCTTGTTATGCCCGACGCGGGCCTTTCCCTGTCCGAGAGTTGCCTTGTCATGACCTTGTCATGCCCGACGATGGCCTCGCCATGCCCGACGATTGCATTGTCATGTCCGACGATGGCCTTGTCATGCCCGACGATGGCCTTGTCACGCCCGACGATGGCCTTGTCATGCCCGACGAAGGTCTTATCATGCCCGACGATGGCCTTGTCATGCCCGACGATGGCCTTGTCATGCCCGACGATGGCCTTGTCATCCCGATGATTGCCTTACCATGCCCGACGATGGCCTTGCCATGCCCTACGATGGCCTTGTCATGCCCGACGATGGCCTTGTCATGCCCGACGATGGACTTTTCATGCCCGACGATGGGCTTGTCATGCCCGACGATGGCCTTGCTATGCCCGACCCTGGCCTTTTCATGTCCAACGATGGCCATGCCATGCCCGACGCTGGCCTTGCCATGTGCGAGAGTTGCCTTGTCATGCCCTTGTCATGCCAGACGATGGCCTTGTCATGCCCGACGCTGGCCTTGCCATGTCCGAGAGTTGCCTTGTCATGCCATTGTCATGTCCGAAGATGGTCTTGCTATGGCCGAAGATGGCCTTGTCATTCTTGACGATGGCATTGTCATGCCCGACGATGGCCTTGTCATGCCCGACGCTGGCCTTGCCATGTCCGAGAGTTGTCTTGTGTTACGCTAAGATTGTGATGTGCAAATGGGTTTTAAATTTATAACTCGAACTAAATCCTAAACTACCTAGTGAAACCCGCAGTGTACGGGACGTTCGTAGTATGGATAGTATTCCGAGGTCGAACACAAAGACTAAGGTGAGATTGTTTCGGTTTATGATTGAGTTTAGTGAAAATCTAGGTTAAGAAAAGAGAGAAATAAAGAAATGAAAATCTCAATTGTTTTTTGTTGGTTTTTAGTGATCAATCAAAGATCACAATTCATGCAAAGTAAACAATCAACTAAACTATGAATCAACACAAATAAACAAGCTAAACAAGATATAGATCAAAGAAAGAAAAGACGGATTCTAGGGGTTGGAAATTCCGGTTATGGCATAGGACTCAAGCTATCTATTCATTCCTTGGATTAACTATGTTGGGGTTAAGTGTTTCTAGATTGGGATCAATCACCGGGTAGGTCTCATAGATCCACTAGTCCATTCCCTAGGTCTCATCACCGGGTAAGTCTCTAAGAACCTTAAGGGATGGAATTTTACACAAACCGGATTGTTACCTAGAGATCTTAACCTATCCTTACCGGGTAAGTCTTGGAAAGGGAAGTCCTAAACAACTATCCTAGCACACTTATTCCAATGACGGCTTATTAGGCTCACCACTACCTAAGGTTTGTTATCTTTGGAATCTAAGAGTAAGGATTACCGGGTAAGTCTCTCCTAACACTTAGTTGCTAACTCTAGGTCACCCTAGGATAGATTTAACTCAACAAACACTTAGGATTTCAACATTCTAACAATCTAGGACAAGATCCATCGAACCAGGAAAATCACGGTTTGTTCTACCTAAACCACGGCCGTGGTTAGGGAAGAACTACCCGTGATTTCTAACAGCAGCTACGTTCATACACACAAGTCATCCAAAGATAAATCTAAGTCCGTCCTATCATAGCCCTAGCCATAACCATCCCTTCCTTACCCTAGAACCACATCTATTTAGCCTACAATGTTCATAATAGAAATCGAAACAAACAAACATAAAATCATGACATCCATTTGCAAGATGATGAAGGAAGAGAGATGAACAAGTGAACTAAAACAAAACCAAGCTGAAAATAGAATTAGAGTAACTCAGAATCCTTCCAAAAGAAGGTTCAAATGATTCATACAACTCTAGAAATAGAATCCGGAATTCTTCAATACAAAACTATCAAGTGTGGTAATGGTGTGTGTTCTTCTTCTCCTCTTCAATGGAGCTCTTCTTCTTCTTTGACACTTTCCTTCCTAGAAACACTTCTTGTTGAGAGAATATTTTTGTTAGAGGATAATGGATAATGGAGAGCTGCTCCAAGATGCTTTTCTCAGCCAATGAAGGACCACTTTTATAACAAAATTTGCATGAGCTGGCCATGAGAGTCGTGGCACAGCTGTCACAAGAATCTGGCAAAATCCACCGGTGATTCCACGGCCGTGGAGTGTCAGAGAACCGTGATTTGCTCCAGAAACTTCGCTTTGGATCATTAAGCTGTGATTTGGTGTATGGCTTGTGTTGGCAAGGTTCCATGAGTCCTCCTTAGCCTTTAGCTTGTGTCCTAATGAGTCCGAGGGTGTGTCATCTAGATGAGCGATCCTCCAACGTATCGTTTTAGCTCCTAAATCTCCCGAAATACCTACAAAGCAACGCACAAGTCCGTGTAGACGTCTATCTCGACAAAGTACGTGAATTGAGTGCAAACGTCGTGAACTAGTGCTAAACCATGCATGAATGAGTGAGAAATCTATCTAAATGATTACCTAAAACTAAGCAATAAATCGTGTTATCAAAATACCCCATACTTAAGGTTTGCTCGTCCCCGAGCAAATTCCCAACTATAGACTAAGAGATGACATGATTTATGCATGCAGAAAAATGGCAAAATCTTTTTGGGTTTGTGCTTCTATTATTGGATCACCTTCAAAGTCATATTTCATGGCAAAGGATAAGCAATCATGCATCAAACAAATGAAGACATGGAAAGACAATTGTTCTTAACTCAAAAGTATGCATGAAATGTAAAGATGAAGAAGTCAAGAAGATCAAGAGTACATCCAATCTAAATCACTAAGTCTTACAAACATGCAAATAGGTCATAAGGTCTTGTGAAATAAAAGGGCCAAGAAATGTAGTGATTGGGTGGGGATTTCTAGGTTATGTGATGCTAATCCGGGAACGGAACTAACTCCACAATCTTGTCCTCGATCAACTTCCCTCAAGTGTATATTTTCCTCTATCTTTTCTTTCTTTTCTTTTTCTTTGACTTATTTTTGAGACAATGGCATTGGTGTACAAAAGCCGAAACCTTGGTGATTAGCCGTCCTCGGGCTTTTTCTTAGTTTTTGAAGTGCATCCACACCGGGCACACATAACAAAGCTCGTTAGGACTATTGGTTCATTTGACTTTGGCAAGGCACCACCACCCGATTATGTGAAGTGTACCGAGTTACTTGTCATTTAAGCCAATGTCCTCAAGCCTATATTTTTGGCTACACTTTCACAACAAATTCAGCATTTTATGCATGATGTTCTTTCATTAACAACTTTACCCCACACTTGCTTTTCGCACACATCAACACACTAGCATGCTCCTATTCCCGGATGGGTTAAAAGAGGTCAAATTTATCTCAATTGAGGTGCTCAAGCAATCATGATTAAGATGAGAAGTAGAGAAAGATGAATTGCCTCATTCATTCCTAGATGGTATGCAAGAACTATCATGTAATTTTGATCTTCAATACTCAATTATTTCTAGGCAACATCATGATCACAAATCATTCATAGAATTTAAGAGAAGTACTTCATGTCTACATATGCGTTCATCAATCCTAACACATGAGGCCATCCATAGCCAATTCACAAGACAAGATTCATCATTAGGATCATATCCAAGCCTAGAAAGCACAAAAGTTTTTTAAATTTTCTGATTTTTTTGGAATTTTCGAAATATGTATGTACAATCCAAGACATGTGAACTATCCTAGATGCTCATTATGCAAAGGATCATGCAACCCCACCCCATACTTAGAAACACATTGTCCCCAATGTGTAAATGAAGTAAAGAAGAGTGAAAGAAGGTTCTCACGATGTAAAAGTGGTTTGCTACGGTATTTGGGATTTCTCAAGTGAATCGATGTTGGATGATACTATCAACCATGGTAGAGAGCTCTAAGTATTCATCAAGGCGTCGGGACCCGCGCTAGGCACCGCTAGTCGTCCAAGTTCCGCGTCCGCTCCACCCATAATTTATGAGGGGTTCATCATCATCATTCCTATGTCAAGCAAGGCTTCCAATGCCACTAATGTTCTAGCACACACACAAAGTAGACAAAACACACAAAGATAGAAAAATCTAAAAACGAAAACAAAACGAAAAAGGAAAAATGTTACCAATGGGTTGCCTCCCACCAAGCGCTTCTTTAAGGTCATTAGCTTGACCAAACTCGGGGGCGTCTATTCAAGGTGAAGTGGGGCAATCATGTCCACCGGAGCTCCCGGAATATACTTCTTCAAGCGGTGCCCATTCACTTTAAAATTCCCACAATGCTCCCCTCCTATATCAATAGCTCCATGGGGAAAGATCTTCTTCACCACATATGGCCCGGTCCATCTTGATTTGAGCTTTCCGGGAAAGAGCCTTAGCCTTGAGTTGAAGAGAAGGACAAGATCTCCTTCTCTCAACTCCTTGGGGATGATCCTCTTGTCATGCCATCTTTTGGTTCTCTCCTTGTAGATCCGGGCATTCTCATAAGCTTCCAACCGGATCTCCTCAAGGGCGTTTATATCAAGCAACCTCTTCTCTCCCGCCTCTTTGAGGTCAAAATTTAGCCACTTAATAGCCCAATAAGCTCTATGCTCCATTTCCACCGGAAGATGGCAAGACTTTCCATAGACCAACTTGTAAGGAGTGGTGCCAATCGGTGTCTTGAAGGCGGTTCTATATGCCCATAAGGCATCATTGAGCTTCATAGTCCAATCCTTTCTAGTCCTAGACACCGTCTTCTCAAGGATGGCCTTGATATCCCGGTTGGATATCTCCACTTGGCCACTAGTTTGGGGATGGTAAGGTGTTGCCACCTTATGAGTCACCCCATACTTGGCCAAAAGCGCCCCAAAATTCCTATTGGTGAAGTGCTTTCCTCCATCACTAATGATCACCCTTGGTGTTCCAAACCTAGGGAAGATCACCCAGTTGAAGAACCGCACCACCACCTTGGCATCATTTGTAGGAGAGGCGATTGCCTCCACCCATCTTGACACATAGTCCACCGCCAATAGGATGTAGAGATTGCCACATGAAGAAGGGAATGATCCCATGAAGTCCACACCCCACACATCAAATATTTCGACTTCTTGGATGTTGTTCAAGGGCATCTCATTCCTCCTTGAGATGTTGCCCGTCCTTTGGCAAGCATCACATGCCGCTACAAAACCTTGCACATCTCTAAACAAGTTAGGCCAATAAAAACCGGATTGTAATACCTTTGCACACGTTTTGTGTGAGCTAGCATGGCCTCCACATGGTAAGGAGTGACAATGCCGGATCACACACTCTACTTCATCTTCCGGTATGCATCTTCTAAACATTCCATCCGGCCCTCTCTTGAATAGAAGTGGTTCACTCCAATAGTAGTGCCTCACATCGTTGAAGAACTTCTTTCTTTGTGCATATGTCAATCCGGGAGGCACTTCCTCACACACTAAGTAGTTCACAATGTCGGCATACCATTGCTCATTTCCTCTAGACACTTGGAACAAGCATTCCTCCACCATTTGTAATTGCTCATCCCGGAATGAGTCATCAATTGGGATGTCATCTCTTTCAAGCTCTAATGGAGGCAATCTACTAAGGTGATCCGCCACGGAGTTCTCGGATCCCTTCTTATCCCGTATTTCCAAATCAAAATCTTGAAGAAGAAGGATCCACCGAATCAACCTTGGTTTGGCATCCTTCTTTGTAAGTAGATAACGGATCGCAGCATGATCCGTATAAACTATGACCTTCGCTCCAACAAGGTATGAGCGGAACTTCTCAAATGCATACACCACCGCTAGCAACTCCTTCTCAGTAGGTTAGTGAGAGGCTTAGAAATTTTAGAGAAATCTTGAATAAACCTCCGGTAAAAACCGGCATGCCCTAAGAAGCTCCTTACCCCTTTCACCGAGGTAGGTGGTGGCAACTTCTCTATCGTTTCAATCTTGGCTCTATCAACCTCAATGCCACGGTTGAACACTAAGTGTCCCAACACGATACCTTCACTTACCATGAAGTGGCATTTTTCCCAATTTAAGACAAGATTTGTCTCCTCACATCTTTGCATTACTAATGATAAGTTAGCCAAGCAATTATCAAAGGAAGAACCATAAACAGAGAAATCATCCATAAACACTTCCATGATATTTTCAATGTATTCCGAAAAGATGGCCATCATACACTTTGGAAGGTGACGGGTGCATTACACAACCCAAGTGGCATTCTCCTGTATGCAAAAGTACCCCATGGACATGTAAAGGTTGTTTTCTCTTGGTCATCGGGGTGGATAGGGATTTGGAAGAATCCACTGTAGCCATCTAGATAGCAAAAATGAGAGTGTTGAGCTAACCTTTCTAGCATTTGGTCAATGAAGGGGAGAGGGAAGTGATCTTTCCTAGAGGCCATGTTCAATTTCCTATAATCAATGCACATCCTCCACCCCGTAAGCGTCCTAGTCGGGATTAGTTCATTGTTCTCATTAGTCACTACGGTCATCCCACCCTTCTTAGGTACTACATGAACGGGGATAACCCACTTACTATCCGAGATAGGGTAGATAATTCCCGCATCTAGCAACTTAATGATTTCCTTTTTGACTACCTCTTTCATTATAGGATTCAATCTCCTTTGATGTTCAATAGAGGGTTTATGATTATCTTCCATCATTATCTTATGCATGCACAAAGAAGGTTTTATGCCAACCAAATCATCAATAGTATAGCCAATGGCTTTCCTATGCAATCTTAGTTCATGCAACAACTTAGCAAGTTCATCATCACTTAAGCATGCATTAACAATCACAGGATATGTAGAGTTTTCACCAAGAAATGCATACTTCAAATGAGAGGGGAGGGGTTTAAGTTCAAGTGAAGGAGGACCTTTATCGATTGGAGACGATCCAAACAATGTTGGATGAGATGAGTCCAAAGCAAATAATGACTCTCCATGGCTCCTAGAAGCTTGATCATCATCAAGAGCTGATCCAGGGAAAATCACGGCTGGAACCACGGTTTGCTCAACTTCCACGGCCGTGGTTCTTGCCAAGCTTGCTTCCCGGAGTTGTCCAGAGAGTTTGACGGCCGTGGAACATGAATCTCGACCGTGGAACTTGCAGCTGTTCAAAACCTCTTCGTGGCCTTCAAATCCAACTCTTGGCTCCTCTTCCAATGCTTCCAAGGCCTTGATCTCTTCATTGCAAGCCTCCTCAACACCTTCCTCCATCATACTTAAGGTAAGAACCTTCTCCAAGGGATCCTTGATCAAGATCGAGCTTACGACTTCCCTAGATTCCTCTTGCTCGACTATGTTGAAGACATCCTCATCAAGGGCTGGTTCTTTCGTCATTGTGGACAACTTGAACTTGATGTTCTCTTCTCCAATATTGAAGGAGAGAGTCCCATTCTTGCAATCCACTAGGCATCCGGAGGTGGCTAGGAAAGGTCTTCCTAAGATGATGGGAACCGGATAATCCGCCGGAATGTCCAAGACGACAAAGTCAATTGGCACATAGAATCCTCCTAGTTGCACCGGGATGTGTTCTAAAATCCCAACCGGGTGAGTGATAGAACGGTCCGCCATGTATAGGGTCATCTTGACCGGTTTCGGCTCTCCTAGCCCAACCTTGTTGCAAAGTGCAAGCGGTATGATGCTTACACTTGCCCCAAGATCACAAAGGGCCTCGTACTTCACATCTCCTACTCCAATTGGGACACAAAAGGAACCCGGATCTCTTAGCTTGGGAGGCATTTCCTCCTTCATTGTTTGGATCAATTCCGAGGATGTCTTGGTCATTCTTATCTCCCCATACTCCTCCAACTTCCTTTTGTTGGAGAGTATCTCTTTCAAGAACTTGCCATATGCCGGCATTCCTAAGATAGCATCCATGAACGGAATGTTAATATGCAATTTAGACATTAGTTCAAGGAACTTACCAAAATGATTGTCCAAGCGAGCTCTTGCTCGTGATTGAGGGAACGGTAGTGGTGGTTTGTATGGAGGCAGTGCCACATAGGTTGGCTCTACATCCTTGCTCTTGCCTCCGTCTTTTTGCAACTTTCCCTCTTCTACCACTACTTGCTTTCCCTTAGCATTGTCCTTGGGCAAAGGATCTTTCATACTCAACCCACTCCTTGTTGTAATAGCCAACACTTGGCCTCTTGGGTTGTCTTCGGTTCTTCCGGGAAGCTTTCCCGGGTCTCTATGGGCTTCACCCGCCTTTTGGAACACTTGTGCTTCTAAAACCTTTTGAGCCTTAGAAATTGAAGTCACCGTGCTCTTAAGACCACTCAACCTTCCAAGCAATTGCTCAAACATCAATTCGGTCCTATCCTTTGGAGGTTGAGTGAATCCGGGTGGAGGTTCTTGTGAAGCTCTTGGTGGTGGAGTTGTGCTTGTGGAAACGGGAGGGTTCAAGGCTCCATCCGGGTTAGAGTAAGAGAACCCGGGGTGGTTGTGGTTGGGCCGGTAATTGTTGAATTGCCGGTTGTTGTTGAAGTTCCTTGGGCCTTGATAATTGTTGAAGTTGCTCCTTCCCATATAATTCACATCATCCTCCTTGGAAGGCAAGTTGGCTTGTGGAAGCACTTGAGGAGTTGCTTGGTTCTTCAAAGTTGTAGCACACAACTCCCTCAAGGACTTCAACTCATTGTTGATGGCGTCAAGCTTGAAATTGCTCATGGTGACTTCACTCACCTCATATGCTCCCGCCTTTCTCCCTTCACTCTTCCTATGGGAGTATTTCTCAATCACTAGAGCTTTCTTCTCCACAAACTCCCAAGCCTCATCTACATGCTTCTCCATAAAAGTTTCACCGGAAAGAGATTGGAGCTTGAATTGGCTATCTTCATCAAGTCCTTTGAAGTAGATCTCCAATAGCTCAATTTTCGGTATGCCATGGTGTGGACAATCAAGGAGAAGGTCTTTGAATCTCTCCCAAGACTTGAACAAACTCTCTCTATCCTTCATCACGAAGGCATTGATCTTCCCTCTTAATTCGGTAGTCTTGGAAGGTGGGAAGAACTTAGTCAAAAACTCGGTTGTCATTTCCTCCCAAGTACCAACTCGCCCTTGTGGAATAGATTGATACCAAGCCAAGGCTTTATCCTTAAGAGAGAAGGAAAAAGCCCTAAGGTTATGGTTGTTGCTCTCCAATCTTGGCGGTCTAAGAGTCTCCATCAAGATCTCATAATTCATCAAGTGTTGATGAGGAGACTCTCCTTCCATCCCTCCAAATTGATTATGCCGGATCATTTGTAGAACTTGAGGGCGGAGCTCATAGTTGTGGGTAGCGGGATCTCCTAAGTTCACACCCGGACGGTGTGCTCTTTGTGCCGGATCCATACGTCTCCCTAGAGTTTATGGCTCTTCAATGGCAATGGGCTCGACCCTAACATTAACCGCCGGCTGTGGTTGTATCACCGGTGGTGGAGGAGGTGGAGGTTGTTGACGATTAAGCTCTCCTTGAACAAGGGCTTGCCTAATCTCATCAATCTCCCTCCTAGTTGCCTCTTGCCTCTCATTGGCAAGTCTCCTTTCATCCTCCAAGAGCTCATCTCTTAGCCTAATTTGCTCTAAAGCCTCATCCAATTCAGCTTGGAGGTTTCTTCCGGCCATCTCCTTCTCTTTTCGAATGCTCTTTGATCTTGATATAAGGGTTTTCTCCGGTTCGGGATCGAATGGAGCTAAATCCTTTCCACGAGATCTTTGCATAAACCTAAAGAGTAAGAAATGTCCTAAAAAGCAAAGACACACACCAAAGAGAGATCAAAAGCAACAAGAAAGATGTACACTAATAACAATCACAAAATAGACTCAATCTAGACCTAGTCCCCGGCAACGGCGCCAAAAACTTGTTACGCTAAGATCGTGATGCGCAAATGGGTTTTAAATTTATAACTCGAACTAAATCCTAAACTACCTAGCGAAACCCGCAGTGTACGGGACGTTCGTAGTATGGATAGTATTCCGAGGTCGAACACAAAGACTAAGGTGAGATTGATTCGGTTTATGATTGAGTTTAGTGAAAATCTAGGTTAAGAAAAGAGAGAAATAAAGAAATGAAAATCTCAATTGTTTTTGGTTGGTTTTTAGTGATCAATAAAAGATCACAATTCATGCAAAGTAAACAATCAACTAAACTATGAATCAACACAAATAACAAGCTAAACAAGATATAGATCAAAGAAAGAAAAGACGGATTCTAGGGGTTGGAAATTCCGGTTATGGCATAGGACTCAAACTATCTATTCATTTCTTCGATTAACTATGTTGGGGTTAAGTGTTTCTAGATTGGGATCAATCACCGGGTAGGTCTCATAGATCCACTAGTCCATTCCCTAGGTCTCATCACCGGGTATGTCTCTAAGAACCTTAAGGGACGGAATTTTACACAAACCGGATTGTTACCTAGAGATCTTAACCTATCCATACCGGGTAAGTCTTGGAAAGGGAAGTCCTAAACAACTATCCTAGCACACTTATTCCAATGGCGGCTTATTAGGCTCACCACTACCTAAGGTTTGTTATCTTTGGAATCTAAGAGTAAGGATTACCGGGTAAGTCTCTCCTAACACTTAGTTGCTAACTCTAGGTCACCCTAGGATAGATTTAACTCAACAAACACTTAGGATTTCAACATTCTAACAATCTAGGACAAGATCCATCGAACCAGGAAAATCACGGTTTGTTCTACCTAAACCACGGCCGTGGTTAGGGAAGAACTACCCGTGATTTCTAACAGCAGCTACGTTCATGCACACAAGTCATCCAAAGAAAAATCTAAGTCTGTCCTATCATAGCCCTAGCCATAACCATCCCTTCCTTACCCTAGAACCACATCTATTTAGCCTACAACGTTCATAATAGAAATCGAAACAAACAAACATAAAATCATGACATCCATTTGCAAGATGATGAAGGAAGAGAGATGAACAAGTGAACTAAAACAAAACCAAGCTGAAAATAGAATTAGAGTAACTCACAATCCTTCCAAAAGAAGGTTCAAATGATTCATACAACTCTAGAAATACAATCCGGAATTCTTCAATACAAAACTATCAAGTGTGGTAATGGTGTGTGTTCTTCTTCTCCTCTTCAATGGAGCTCTTGTTCTTCTTTGACACTTTCCTTCCTAGAAAGACTTCTTGTTGAGAGAATATTTTTGTTAGAGGATAATGGATAATGGAGAGCTGCTCCAAGATGCTTTTCTCAGCCAATGAAGGACCACTTTTATAAAAAATTTTGCATGAGCTGGCCATGAGAGTCGTGGCACAGCTGTCACAAGAATTTGGCAAAATCCACGGGTGATTTCACGGCCGTGGAGAGTCAAAGAACCGTGATTTGCTCCAGAAACATCGCTTTGGATCATTAAGCTGTGATTTGGTGCATGGCTTGTGTTGGCAAGGTTCCATGAGTCCTCCTTAGCCTTTAGCTTGTGTCCTAATGAGTCCGAGGGTGTGTCATCTAGATGAACGATCCTCAAACGTATCGTTTTAGCTCCTAAATCTCCCGAAATACCTACAAAGCAACGCACAAGTCCGTGTAGACGTCTATCTCGACAAAGTACGTGAATTGATTGCAAACGTCGTGAACTAGTGCTAAACCATGCATGAATGAGTGAGAAATCTATCTAAATGATTATCTAAAACTAAGCAATAAATCGTGTTATCATCTTGTTATGACCTTGTCGTGCCCGACGCTGGCCTTGTCATGCCCGACGAAGGCGTCGCCTTGTCCGAGAGTGGCATTGTCATGGCCTTGTCAAGCGTGACGATGGCCTTGCCATGCACGACGCTGGCCTTGTCATGCCCGACGATGGCCTTGCCATGCTCGACGCTGGCCTTGTCATGCTCGACGATGGCCTTGCCATGCCCGACGATGGTCTTGCGATGCCCGACGATGGCCTTCCCATGTCCTAGAGTTGCCTTGTCATGACCTTGTCATGCCCGATGATGGCCTCGCCATACCCGAGAGTGGCAATTTCATGCCCGACGAAGGCCTCACCATGTCCGAGAGTGGTATTGTCATGGCCTTGTCATGCCCGACGATGGCCTTGTGATGCCCGACGATGGCCTTGTCAAGGCCGACGCTGGCCTTGCCATGTCCGAGAGTTGCCTTGTCATGATCCTGTCATGTCTGACGCTGGCCTTGTCATGCCCGACGCTGGCCTTGTCATGCCCGACGCTGGCCTTGTCATGCCCTTGTCATGCCAGACGATGGCATTGTCATGCCCGACGATGGCCTTGTCATGCCCGACGCTGGCCTTGCCATGTCCGAGAGTTGTCTTGTCATGACCTTGTCATGCCCGACGCTGGCCTTGTCATGCCCGACGAAGGCGTCGCCATGTCCGAGAGTGGCATTGTCATGGCCTTGTCAAGCGTGACGATGGCCTTGCCATGCACGACGCTGGCCTTGTCATGCCCGACGCTTGCCATGTCATGCCCGACGATGGCCTTGTCATGCTCGACGCTGGCATTAACATGCCCTTTTTTATGTCCCACGATGCCCTCACCATGCCCGACGCTGGCCTTGTCATGTCCGACGATGGCCTTGTCATGCCCGACGATGGCCTTGTCATGCCCGAAGATGGCCTTGTCATGCCCGACGATGGTCTTGTCATGCCCGACGATGGTCTTGTTATACCCGACGCGGGCCTTGCCATGTCCGAGAGTTTCCTTGTCATGACCTTGTCATGCCCGACGATGGCCTTGCCATGCCCGACGCTGGCCTTGTCATGCCCGACGATTGCCTTGCCATGCCCGACGATGGTCTTGCGATGCCCGACGATGGCCTTCCCATGTCCTAGAGTTGCCTTGTCATGACCTTGTCATGCCCGATGATGGCCTCGCCATACCCGAGAGTGGCAATTTCATGCCCGACGAAGGCCTCACCATGTCCGAGAGTGGCATTGTCATGGCCTTGTCATGCCCGACGATGGCCTTGTGATGCCCGACGATGGCCTTGTCAAGGCCGACGCTGGCCTTGCCATGTCCGAGAGTTGCCTTGTCATGATCCTGTCATGCCCGACGCTGGCCTTGTCATGCCCGACGCTGGCCTTGTCATGCCCTTGTCATGCCAGACGATGGCATTGTCATGCCCGACGATGGCCTTGTCATGCCCGACGCTGGCCTTGCCATGTCCGAGAGTTGTCTTGTCATGACCTTGTCATGCCCGACGCTGGCCTTGTCATGCCCGACGAAGGAGTCACCATGTCCGAGAGTGGCATTGTCATGGCCTTGTCAAGCGTGACGATGGCCTTTCCATGCATGACGCTGGCCTTGTCATGCCCGACGCTTGCCTTGTCATGCCCGACGATAGCCTTGTCATGCTCGACGCTGGCATTGACATGCCCTTTTTGATGTCCCACGATGCCCTCACCATGCCCGACGCTGGCCTTGTCATGTCCGACGATGGCCTTGTCATGCCCGACGATGGCCTTGTCATGCCCGAAGATAGCCTTGTCATGCACGACGATGGTCTTGTCATGCCCGACGATGGCCTTGTTATGCCCGACGCGGGCCTTGCCATGTCCGAGAGTTGCCTTGTCATGACCTTGTCATGCCCGACGATGGCCTTGCCATGCCCGACGCTGGCCTTGTCATGCCCGACGATGGCCTTGCCATGCCCGACAATGGCCTTCCCATGTCCTAGAGTTGCCTTGTCATGACCTTGTCATGCCCGATGATGGCCTCGCCATACCCGAGAGTGGCAATTTCATGCCCGACGAAGGCCTCACCATGTCCGAGAGTTGCATTGTCATGGCCTTGTCATGCCCGACGATGGCCTTGTGATGCCCGACGATGGCCTTGTCAAGGCCGACGCTGGCCTTGCCATGTCCGAGAGTTGCCTTGTCATGATCCTGTCATGCCCGACGCTGGCCTTGTCATGCCCGACGATGGCCTTGTCATGTCCGAGAGTTGCCTTGTCATGACCTTCTCATGCCCGATGATGGCCTCGCCAAGCCCGAGAGAAGCATTGTCATGCCCGACGATGGCCTTGGCATGCCCTACGATGGCCTTGTCATGCTAGACGCTGGCATTGACAAGCCCTTTTCATATCCGACGATGGCCTCGCCACGCCCGACGCTGGCTTTCTCATGTCCGACGATGGCCTTGTCTTGCCAGACGATGGCCTTGTCTTGCCGGAAGATAGCCTTGTTTTCCGACGTTGGCCTTGTCATGCCCGATAATGGCCTTGTCCTTCCTTACGTTGGCTTTGCCATGTCCAAGAGTTGCCTTGTCATGACCTTGTCCTGCCCGACGATGGCCTTACCATGCCCGACGCTAGTCTTATCATGCCCGACGATGGCCTTGCCATGCCCGGCGATGGCCTTGCCATGTCCAAGAGTTGCCTTGTCATGACCTTGTTATGCCCGATGATGGTCTCGCCATGCCCGAGAGTGGCATTGTCATGCTCGACGCTTGCCTTGTCAAGACCGACGACGGCCACGCCATGTCTCAGAATGGCATTGTCATGGCATTGTCATGCCCAACGATGGCCTTGTCATGCCCGACGATGGCCTTGCCATGCCCGACGCTGGCCTTGCCATGTCGGACGATGGCCTCGTCAGGCCCGACGCTGGCTTTGTCATGCCCAACGATTTCCTTGTCTTGCCCGATGATGGCCTTGTCATGCCTGACGATGGCCTAGTCATGCCCGACCATGGCCTTGTCATGCCCGACGATTGCCTTGTCATGCCCATTGCCCGACGATGGCCTTGTCATCCCAAACGATGGCCTTGTCATGCCCGACGATGGCCTTGTCATGCCCGAAGATGGCCTTGTCATGCCCGACGATGGTCTTGTCATGCCCGACGATGGCCTTGTTATGCCCGACGCGGGCCTTACCATGTCCGAGAGTTGCCTTGTCATGACCTTGTCATGCCCGACGATGGCCTTGTCATGCCCGACGATGGCCTTGTCATGCCCGACGATTGCCTTGCCATGCCCGACGCTGGCCTTGCCATGTCCGAGAGTTGTCTTGTCATGCCCTTGTCATGCCCGACGATGGCCTTCTCATGCCTTACGCTGGCCTTGTCATGCCCAACGATGGCCTTGCCATGCCGACGATGGCTTTGACATTCCCGACGATGGCCTTGCCATGTCCGAGAGTTGCCTTGTCATGACTTTGTCATGTCCGACGATGGCCTCGCCATGCCCGACGATGGCATTGTCATGTCCGACGATGGCCTTGTCATGCCCGGCGATGGCCTTGTCATGCTCGACAATGGCCTTGTCATGCCCGACGAAGGGTTGGTCATGCCCGACGATGGCCTTGTCATGCCCGACGATGGCCTTGTCATGCCCGACGATGACCTTGTCATCCCGACGATTGCCTTACCATGCCCGACGACTGCCTTGCCATGCCCGACGCTGGCCTTGCCATGCCCGACGATGGCCTTGTCATGCCCGACGATAGCCTTGTCATGCCCGACGATGGACTTTTCATGCCCGACGATGGCCTTGTCATGCCCGACGATGGCCTTGCTATGCCCGACGATGGCCTTTCAATGTCCAACGATGGCCTTGCCATGCCCGACGATGGCCTTATCATGCTCGACGATGGCCTTGTCATGGCCGACGATGGCCTTGTCATGCTCGACGATGGCCTTGTCATGCCCGACGCTGGTCTTGCCATGTCCAAGAGTTGCCTTGTCATCCCGACGATTGCCTTACCATGCCCGACGAGTGCCTTGCCATGCCCGACGATGGCCTTGCCATGCCCGACGATGGCCTTGGCATGCCCGACGATGGCCTTGCCATGCCCGACGATGGACTTTTCATGCCCGACGATGGCCTTGTCATGCCCGACGATGGCCTTGCTATGCCCGACGCTGGCCTTTTCATGTCCAACGATGGCCTTGCCATGCCCGACGATGGCCTTGTCATGCCCGACGATGGTCTTGTCGTGCCCGACGATTGCCTTGTCATGCCCATTGCCCGATGATGGCCTTGTCATCCCAAACGATAGCCTTGTGATGCCCGACGATGGCCTTGTCATGCCAAACGATGGCCTTGTCATGCCCGACGATGGCCTTGTCATGCCCGACGAAGGGCTTGTCATGCCCGATGATGGCCTTGTCATGGCCGACGATGGCCTTGTCATAACCGACGATTACCTTGCCATGCCCGACGCTGGCCTTGCCATGCCCGACGATGGCCTTGCCATACCTGACGATGGCCTTGTCATGCCCGACAATGGCCTTGCCATGCCCGACGATGGACTTTTCAAGCCCGACGATGGCCTTGTCATGCCCGACGATGGCCTTGCTATGCCCGACGCTGGCCTTTTCATGTCCAACGATGGCCTTGCCATGCCCGACGATGGCCTTGACATGCCCGACGATGGTCTTGTCGTGCGCGACGATTGCCTTGTCATGCCCATTGCCCGATGATGGCCTTGTCATCCCAAACGATAGCCTTGTGATGCCCGACGATGGCCTTGTCATGCCAAACGATGGCCTTGTCATGCCCGACGATGGCCTTGTCATGCCCGACGAAGGGCTTGTCATGCCCGATGATGGCCTTGTCATGGCCGACGATGGCCTTGTCATGCCCGACGATTACCTTGCCATGCCCGACGCTGGCCTTGCCATGTCCGAGAGTTGTCTTGTCATGCGCTTGTCATGCCCGACGATGGCCTTGCATTGCTTGACGTTGGCCTTGTCATGCCTAACGATGGCCTTGCCATGCCCGACGATGGCCTTGAAATGCCCGAGGATGGCCTTGCCCTGTCCGAGAGTTGCCTTGTCATGACCTTGTCATGCTCGACGATGGCCTCGCCATGCCCGACGATTGCATTGTCATATCCGACGATGGCCTTGTCATGCCCGACGATGGCCTTGTCACGCCCGACGATGGTCTTGTCATGCCCGACGAAGGTCTTATCATGCCCGAAGATGGCCTTGTCATGCCCGACGATGGCCTTGTCATGCCCGACGATGGCCTTGTCATCCCGACGATGGGCTTGTCATGCCCGACGATGGCCTTGCTATGCCCGACCCTGGCCTTTTCATTTCCAACGATGGCCATGCCATGCCCGACGTTGGCCTTCCCATGTGCGAGAGTTGTCTTGTCATGCCCTTGTCATGCCAGACGATGGCCTTGTCATGTCCGACGCTGGCCTTGCCATGTCCGAGAGTTGCCTTGTCATGCCCTTGTCATGTACAAAGATGGTCTTGATATGCCCGAAGATGGCCTTGTCATGCTTGACGATGGCATGGTCATGCCCGACGATGGCCTTGTCATGCACGACGCTAGCCTTGCCATGTCCGAGAGTTGTCTTGTCATGGCCTTGTCATGCCCGACGATGGCCTTGCCATGCCCGACGCTGGCCTTGCCATGTCGGACGATGGCCTTGTCAGGCCCGACGTTGGCTTTGTCATGCCCAACGATTTCCTTGTCTTACCCGATGATGGCCTTGTCATGCCTGACGATGGCCTAGTCATGCTTGACCATGGCCTTGTCATGCCCGACGATTGCCTTGTCATGGCCATTGCCCGACGATGGCCTTGTCATCCCAAATGATGGCCTTGTTATGCCCGACGATGGCCTTGTCATGCCCGAAGATGGCCTTGTCATGCCCGACGATGGTCTTGTCATGCCCGACGATGGCCTTGTTATGCCCGACGCGGGCCTTGCCATGTCCGAGAGTTGCCGTGTCATGACCTTGTCATGCCCGACGATGGGCTTGTCATGCCCGACGATGGCCTTGTCATGCCCGACGATTGCCTTGCCATGCCCGACGCTGGCCTTGCCATGTCCGAGAGTTGTCTTGTCTTGCCCTTGTCATGCCCGACGATGGCCTTCCCATGCCTTCCGCTGGCCTCGTCATGCCCAACGATGGCCTTGCCATGCCGACGATGGCTTTGACATTCCCGACGATGGCCTTGCCATGTCCGAGAGTTGCCTTGTCATGACTTTGTCATGCCCGACGATGGCCTCGCCATGCCTGACGATGGCATTGTCATGTCCGACGATGGCCTTGTCATGCCCGGCGATGGCCTTGTCATGCTCGACAATGGCCTTGTCATGCCCGTCGAAGGGTTCGTCATGCCCGACGATGGCCTTGTCATGCCCGACGATGGCCTTGTCATGCCCGACGTTGACCTTGTCATCCCGACGATTGCCTTACCATGCCCGACGACTGCCTTGCCATGCCCGACGCTGGCCTTGCCATGCCCGACGATGGCCTTGTCATGCCCGACGATAGCCTTGTCATGCCCGACGATGGACTTTTCATGCCCGACGATGGCCTTGTCATGCCCGACGATGGCCTTGCTATGCCAGACGATGGCCTTTTTATGTCCACCGATGGCCTTGCCATGCCCGACGATGGCCTTATCATTCCCGACAATGGCCTTGTCATGGCCGACGATGGCCTTGTCATGCCCGACGATGGCCTTGTCATGCCCGACGCTGGTCTTGCCATGTCCAAGAGTTGCCTTGTCATCCCGACGATTGCCTTACCATGCCCGACGAGTGCCTTGCCATGCCCGACGATGGCCTTGCCATGCCTGACGATGGCCTTGTCATGCCCGACGATGGCCTTGCCATGCCCGACGATGGACTTTTCATGCCCGACGATGGCCTTGTCATGCCCGACGATGGCCTTGCTATGCCCGACGCTGGCCTTTTCATGTCCAACGATGGCCTTGCCATGCCCGACGATGGCCTTGTCATGCCCGACGATGGTCTTGTCGTGCCCGACGATTGCCTTGTCATGCCCATTGCCCGATGATGGCCTTGTCATCCCAAACGATAGCCTTGTGATGCCCGACGATGGCCTTGTCATGCCAAACGATGGCCTTGTCATTCCCGACGATGGCCTTGTCATGCCCGACGAAGGGCTTGTCATGCCCGATGATGGCCTTGTCATGGCCGACGATGGCCTTGTCATGCCCGACGATTGCCTTGCCATGCCCGACGCTGGCCTTGCCATGTCCGAGAGTTGTCTTGTCATGCGCTTGTCATGCCCGACGATGGCCTTGCATTGCTTGACGTTGGCCTTGTCATGCCTAACGATGGCCTTGCCATGCCCGACGATGGCCTTGAAATGCCCGAGGATGGCCTTGCCCTGTCCGAGAGTTGCCTTGTCATGACCTTGTCATGCTTGACGATGGCCTCGCCATGCCCGACGATTGCATTGTCATGTCCGACGATGGCCTTGTCATGCCCGACGATGGCCTTGTCGCGCCCGACGATGGTCTTGTCATGCCCGACGAAGGTCTTATCATGCCCGACGATGGCCTTGTCATGCCCGACGATGGCCTTGTCATGCCCGACGATGGCCTTGTCATCCCGACGGTTGCCTTACCATGCCCGACGATGGCCTTGCCATTCCCAACGATGGCCTTGTCATGCCCGACGATGGCCTTGTCATGCCCGACGAAGGGTTGGTCATGCCCGACGATGGCCTTGTCATGCCCGACGATGGCCTTATCATGCCCGACGATGACCTTGTCATCCCGACGATTGCCTTACCATGCCCGACGACTGCCTTGCCATGCCCGACGCTGGCCTTGCCATGCCCGACGATGGCCTTGTCATGCCCGACGATAGCCTTGTCATGCCCGACGATGGACTTTTCATGCCCGACGATGGCCTTGTCATGCCCGACGATGGCCTTGCTATGCCCGACGATGGCCTTTTCATGTCCAACGATGGCCTTGCCATGCCCGACCATGGCCTTATCATTCCCGACGATGGCCTTGTCATGGCCGACGATGGCCTTGTCATGCCCGACGATGGCCTTGTCATGCCCGACGCTGGTCTTGCCATGTCCAAGAGTTGCCTTGTCATCCCGACGATTGCCTTACCATGCCCGACGAGTGCCTTGCCATGCCCGACGATGGCCTTGCCATGCCTGACGATGGCCTTGTCATGCCCGACGATGGCCTTGCCATGCCCGACGATGGACTTTTCATGCCCGACGATGGCCTTGTCATGCCCGACGATGGCCTTGCTATGCCCGACGCTGGCCTTTTCATGTCCAACGATGGCCTTGCCATGCCCGACGATGGCCTTGTCATTCCCGACGATGGTCTTGTCGTGCCCGACGATTGCCTTGTCATGCCCATTGCCCGATGATGGCCTTGTCATCCCAAACGATAGCCTTGTGATGCCCGACGATGGCCTTGTCATGCCAAACGATGGCCTTCTCATGCCCGACGATGGCCTTGTCATGCCCGACGAAGGGCTTGTCATGCCCGATGATGGCCTTGTCATGGCCGACGATGGCCTTGTCATGCCCGACGATTACCTTGCCATGCCCGACGCTGGCCTTGCCATGTCCGAGGGTTGTCTTGTCATGCGCTTGTCATGCCCGACGATGGCCTTGCATTGCTTGACGTTGGCCTTGTCATGCCTAACGATGGCCTTGCCATGCCCGACGATGGCCTTGAAATGCCCGAGGATGGCCTTGCCCTGTCCGAGAGTTGCCTTGTCATGACCTTGTCACGCTCGACGATGGCCTCGCCATGCCCGACGATTGCATTGTCATGTCCGACGATGGCCTTGTCATGCCCGACGATGGCCTTGTCACGCCCGACGATGGTCTTGTCATGCCCGACGAAGGTCTTATCATGCCCGACGATGGCCTTGTCATGCCCGACGATGGCCTTGTCATGCCCGACGATGGCCTTGTCATCCCGACGGTTGCCTTACCATGCCCGACGATGGCCTTGCCATGCCCGACGATGGCCTTGTCATGCCCGACGATGGCCATGTCATGCCCGACGATGGACTTTTCATGCCCGACGATGGGCTTGTCATGCCCGACGATGGCCTTGCTATGCCCGACCCTGGCCTTTTCATTTCCAACGATGGCCATTCCATGCCCGACGTTGGCCTTCCCATGTGCGAGAGTTGTCTTGTCATGCCCTTGTCATGCTAGACGATGGCCTTGTCATGTCCGACGCTGGCCTTGCCATGTCCGAGAGTTGCCTTGTGATGCCCTTGTCATGTACAAAGATGGTCTTGCTATGCACGAAGATGGCCTTTTCATGCTTGACGATGGCATGGTCATGCCCGACGATGGCCTTGTCATGCACGACGCTGGCCTTGCCATGTCCGAGAGTTGTCTTGTCATGGCCTTGTCATGCCCGACGTTGGCCTTGTCATGCCCGACGAAGGCGTCGCCATGTCCGAGAGTGGCATTGTCATGGCCTTGTCAAGCGTGACGATGGCCTTGCCATGCACAACGCTGGCCTTGTCATGCCCGACGCTTGCCTTGTCATGCCCGACGATGGCCTTGTCATGCACGACGCTGGCATTGACATGCCCTTTTTGATGTCTCACGATGCCCTCACCATGCCCGACGCTGGCCTTGTCATGTCCGACGATGGCCTTGTCATGCCCGACGATGGCCTTGTCATGCCGACGATGGCCTTGTCATGCCCGAAGATGGTCTTGTCATGCCCGACGATGGCCTTATCATCCCAACGGTTGCCTTACCATGCCCGACGATGGCCTTGCCATGCCCGACGATGGCCTTGTCATGCCCGACGATGGACTTTTCATGCCCGGCGATGGGCTTGTCATGCCCGACGATGGCCTTGTTATGCCCGACCCTGGCCTTTTCATGTCCAACGATGGCCATGCCATGCCCGATGCTGGCCTTGCCATGTGCGAGAGTTGCCTTGTCATGCCCTTGTCATGCCAGACGATGGCCTTGTCATGCCCGACGCTGGCCTTGCCATGTACAAGAGTTGCCTTGTCATGCCCTTGTCATGTCCGAAGATGGTCTTGTTATGCCCGAAGATGGCCTTGTCATGCTTGACGATGGAATTGTCATGCCCGACGATGTCCTTGTCATGCACGACGCTGGCCTTGCCATGTCCGAGAGTTGTCTTGTCATGACCTTGTCATGCCCGACGCTGGCCTTGTCATGCCCGACGAAGGCGTCGCCATGTCCGAGAGTGGCATTGTCATGGCCTTGTCAAGCGTGACGATGGCCTTGCCATGCTCGACGCTGGCCTTGTCATGCCCGACGCTTGCCTTGTCATGCCCGACGATGGCCTTGTCATGCTCGACGCTAGCATTGACATGCCCTTTTTGATGTCCCACGATGCCCTCACCATGCCCGACGCTGGCCTTGTCATGTCCGACGATGGCCTTGTCATGCCCGACGATGGCCTTGTCATGCCCGAAGATGGCCTTGTCATGCCCGACGATGGTCTTGTCATGCCCAACGATGGCCTTGTTATGCCCGACGCGGGCCTTGCCATGTCCGAGAGTTGCCTTGTCATGACCTTGTCATGCGTGACGATGGCCTTGCCATGCCCGACGTTGGCCTTGTCATGCCCGACGATGGCCTTGCCATGCCCGACGATGGCCTTTCCATGCCCGACGATGGCCTTCCCATGTCCTAGAGTTGCCTTGTCATGACCTTGTCATGCCCGATGATGGCTTCGCCATACCCGAGATTGGCAATTTCATGCCCGACGAAGGCCTCACCATGTCCGAGAGTGGCATTGCCATGGCCTTGTCATGCCCGACGATGGCCTTGTGATGCCCGACGATGGCCTTGTCAAGGCCGACGCTGGCCTTGCCATGTCCGAGAGTTGCCTTGTCATGCTCCTGTCATGCCCGACGCTGGCCTTGTCATGCCCGACGATGGCCTCGCCATGTATAAAAGTGGCATTGTCATGGCCATGTCATGCCCGACGATGGCCTTGTCATACCCGACGATGGCCTTGTCATGCCCGACGATTGCCTTGCCATGCTTGACGCTAGCCTTGTCATGCCCGACAATGGCCTTGTCATGCCCGACGATAGCCTTGGCATGCCCGACGATGGACTTTTCATGCCTGACGATGGCCTTGTCATGCCCGAAGATGGCCTTGCTATGCCCGACACTGGCATTTTCATGTCCGACGATGGCCTTGCCATGCCCGAAGATGGCCTTGTCATGCCCGACGTTGAATTGTCATGCCCGACGATGACCTTGTCATGCCCGACGCTGGCCTTGCCATGTCCGAGAGTTGCCTTGTCATCCCGACGATGGCCTTGCCCGACGATGGCCTCGCCATGCCGTACGCTGGTCTTGCCATGCCCGACGATGGCCTTGTCATGCCCGACGATGGCCTTTGTCATGCCCGCCGATGGCCTTGTCTTGCCCGATGTTGGCCTTGCCATGTCCGAGAGTTGCCTTGTCATGACCTTGTCATGCCCAACGATGGCCTTGCCATGCCCGACGTTGGCCTTGTCATGCCCGACGATGGCCTTGCCATGCCCGACGATGGCCTTGCCATGCCCGACGATGGACTTTTCATGCCCGACGATGGCCTTGTCATGACCTTGTAATGACGATGGCCTCGCCAAGCCCAAGAGTTGCATTGTCATTCCCGACGCTGCCTTGTCATGCCCGACGAAGGCGTCGCCATGTCCGAGTGTGGCATTGTCATGGCCTTGTCAAGTGCGATGATGGCCTTGCCATGCCCGACACTGGCATTGTTATATCCAACGATGGCCTTGTCATGCCCGACGATGACCTTGTCATGCCCGAAGATGGCCTTGTCATGCCCGACGATGGCCTTGTCATGCCCGAAGCTGGCCTTGCCATGTCCGAGAGTTGCCTTGTCATGACCTCGTCATGCCCGACGATGGCCTTGCCCCGCCCGACACTAGTGTCACGCTAAAGGAGTGTGGACGCAATAAGCCTTAAATTTATACTCGTTATAATTATCCTAAACTCTAGCGCACCCGCAGTGTACGAGACGTTTATAGTATAGATAGTACTCCGAGGTCGAACGCAAAGACTAAGGTGAAATGGATTCGGTTTTGTGATTAAGTTTAGTGAAGGTCTAAGGTTAGAAAAGAGGGAAACAAAGGAAGAAAATCTCAATTGTTTTTGTTGGTTTTAAGTGATCACATCAAGGATCATATATCATGCAAGGCAATCAATCAAACTAAACCAAAAATCAGCGCAAATAAACGAATCAAGCGAGATATTGATCAAAGAAAAAGAGAGACGGATTCTAGGGGTCGAAAATTCCGGTTATGGCA
This sequence comes from Fagopyrum homotropicum, assembly GCA_033239125.1. Classification (NCBI taxonomy): domain Eukaryota; kingdom Viridiplantae; phylum Streptophyta; class Magnoliopsida; order Caryophyllales; family Polygonaceae; genus Fagopyrum; species Fagopyrum homotropicum. The sequence goes on from BSWB01000007.1 coordinate 74,734,823, forward strand.
TAGAACTCAAGTTATCTATTCATACTTTGGATTGATTTTGATATGTTGGGATTAGGTGTTTCTAAATTGGGAGCAATTACCGGGTAAGTCTCATGATCCAACTAATCCACACCTAAGGTCTCATTACCGGGTAAGTCTCTAAGAACCTAAGGTTAGGAATTTCTCACAAACCGGGATTGTCAATTAGGGATCTAACCTATCCTTACCGGGTAAGTCTTGGAGAGGGAAGTCTAAATCAACATTCCTAGCACATCTAATCCAATGGCGACTTGTTAGGTTCACCACTACCTAAGGTTATGCTATTTTAGATTCTAAGGGAAAGGATTACCGGGTAAGTCTCTCCTAACACTTGGTCACTACACTAGGATACCCTAGAGTAGGTTAAACTCAGCAAAAACCTAGGGTTTCAACAATTTTATGAATCTAAGGTAAGATCCTTCGAACCAGGAAAAATCACGGTTTGTTCTTCAGAAACCACGACCGTGGTTCTTCAAGAACTACCCGTGATTCCTAACAGCAGCTACGTTCATAAACGAAAATCATCCAAAAGTAAATCTAAGTCCGTCCTATCATAGATCTAGCCATAACCATCCTTTCCTTACCGTAGAATCACATCAATTTAGCCTACAACATTCATAGTGGAAATCAAAGCAAACAAACATAGAATCATAACCTCCATTGCAAGAAAATGAAAGAAAGAAGATGAACGATGAACTTCAAATACAATCCAAATCTGAAGATGAAATTAGAACGACTTACAATCCTTCTAAAAGAAGGTTCAAGAGTTCATAAATCTCTAGCAATAAATCCGAAAATACAAGAGCTAAGTGTGTCTTCTCCTCTCCTCTTCAATGGCTCCTTCCTTCTTCTTTTTGCACTTTCCTTCCTAGAAAAATCCTTCTTCTTCTTGGAATATATTTTGTTAAAGAAAAATGGAGAATGTATGAGCTGCTCCCAAACTACCACAATTCCCAGCTGCCTCAAACAACCCCTCTTGGACCACTTTTATAACAAATTCTTCATGAGCTGGCCATGAGAGTCGTGGCCCAGCTGTCACGAGAATCTGGCAAAATCCACGGTCATTTCCACGGCCGTGGTTCTTCAGGAACCCGTGATTCTATGCAGAAAGTTCGTCTTGGATCATTGAGCTGTGGTTTGGTGTATGGCTAGAGTTGGCAAGGTTCCATGAGCCCTCCTAACTCTTTGTTTGTGTTGTAATGAGTCCGAGGACGTGTCATCTAAATGAACGATCCTTTGACGCATCGTTTTAGCTCTAAACTTTCCGAAATACCTACAAAACGCACACAAGTCCGTGTAGACGTCTATCTCGACAAAAGACATGTTTTAAGTGCAAAACGTATTGGACTAGTGCTAGATCATGCATGATTGAGCGGGAATTCTATCTAAATGTTAGCCTAAAACTATGCTATAAATCGTGTTATCAACTAGCCTTGTCATGCCCGACGATGGCCTTGCCATGCCCGATGCTGGCATTGCCATGCCCGGCGATGACCTCGCCATGTCCGAGAGTGGCATTGTCATGGCCTTGGCATGCCCGACGATGGCTTTCGAATGCCCGATGATGGCCTTTTCATGCCCGACGATGGCCTTTTCATGCCCGACGATGGGCTTGCCATGCTTGACGATGGGCTTTCCATGTCCGAGAGTTGCCTCGTCATGACCTTGTTATGCCCGATGATTACCTCGCCAAGCCCGAGAGTGGCATTGTCATGCCCGACGCAGGCCTTGTCATGCCCGACGAAGGCGTCGCCATGTCCGAGATTGGCCTTGTCATGGCCTTGTCAAGCGCGACGATGGCCTTGCCATGCCCGACGATGGCCTTGCCATGCCCGACGCTGGCCTTGTCATGCCCGACGATGGCCTTGTCATGCCTGACGCTGGCCTTGCCACGTCCGAGTGTTGCCTTGTCATGACCTTGCCATGCCCGACGCTGGACTTGCCATGCCCGACGATGGCCTTGTCATGTCCGAGAGTTGCCTTGTCATGACCTTCTCATGCCCGATGATGGCCTCGCCAAGCCCGAGAGTTGCATTGTCATGCCCGACGATGGCCTTGGCATGCCCGACGATGGCCTTGTCATGCTCGACGTTGGCATTGACAAGCCCTTTTCATGCCCCACGATGGCCTCGCCACGCCCGACGCTGGCCTTCTCATGTCCGACGATGGCCTTGTCTTGCCAGACGATGGCCTTGTCTTGCCCGTAGATGGCCTTGTCAAGTCCGACGATGGCCTTGTCATGCCCGATAATGGCCTTGTCCTTCCTTACGCAGGCTTTGCCATGTCCGAGAGTGGCATTGCCATGTCCGAGAGTTTCCTTGTCATGATCCTGTCATGCCCGACGCTGGCCTTGTCATGCCCGACGCTGGCCTTGTCATGCCCGACGATGGCCTCGCCATGTTCGAAAGTGGCATTGTCATGGCCTTGTCATGCCCGAAGATGGCCTGGTCATACCCGACGATGGCCTTGTCATGCCCGACGATTGCCTTGCCATGCTTGACGCTGGCCTTGCCATGCCCGACAATGGCCTTGTCATGCCCGACGATGGCCTTGGCATGCCCGACGATGGACTTTTCATGCCTGACGATGGCCTTGTCATGCCCGACGATGGCCTTGCTATGCCCGACAATGACATTTTCATGCCCGATGATGGCCTTGCCATGCCCGAAGATGGCCTTGTCATGCCCGACGTTGAATTGTCATGCCCGACGATGACCTTGTCATGCCCGACGCTGGCCTTGCCATGTCCGAGAGTTGCCTTGTCATGACCTTGTCATGCCCAACGATGGCCTTGTCATGCCCGACGCTGGCCTTGTAATGCCCGACGATGGCCTTGCCATGCCCGACGATGGCCTTGCCATGCTTGACGATGGCCTTGCCATGTCCGAGAGTTGCCTGGTCATGACCTTGTAATGACGATGGCCTCGCCAAGCCCGAGAGTGGCATTGTCATTCCCGACCCTGGCCTTGTCATGCCCGACGAAGGCGTCGCCATGTCCGAGAGTGGGATTGTCATGGCCTTGTCAAGAGCGACGATGGCCTTGCCATGCTCAGCGCTGGCCTTGTCATGCCCGACGCTAGCCTTGTCATGCTTGACGCTGGCATTGACATGCCCTTTTTGATGCCCGACGATGGCCTTGCCATGCCCGACGCTGGCATTGTCATATCCGACGATGGCCTTGTCATGCTCGACGATGACCTTGTCATGCCCGAAGATGGCCTTGTCATTCCCGATGATGGCCTTGTCATCCCGACGGTTGCCTTACCATGCCCGACGATGGCCTTGCAATGCCCGACGATGGCCTTGTCATGCCCGACGATGGCCTTGTCATGCCCGACGATGGACTTTTCATGCCCGGCGATGGACTTGTCATGCCCGACGATGGCCTTGTTATGCCCGACCCTGGCCTTTTCATGTCCAACGATGGCCATGCCATGCCCGACGCTGGCCTTGCCATGTGCGAGAGTTGCCTGGTCATGCCCTTGTCATGCAAGACGATGGCCTTGTCATGCCCGACGCTGGCCTTGCCATGTCCGAGAGTTGCCTTGTCATGCCCGACGCTGGCCTTGCCATGTCCGAGAGTTGCCTTGTCATGCCCTTGTCATGTCCGAAGATGGTCTTGCTATGCCCGAAGATGGGCTTGTCATGCTTGACGATGGCATTGTCATGCCCGACGATGGCATTGTCATGCACGACGATGGCCTTGCCATGTCCGAGAGTTGTCTTGTCATGAACTTGTCATGCCCCACGCTGGCCTTGTCATGCCCGACGAAGGCGTCGCCATGTCCGAGAGTGGCATTGTCATGGCCTTGTCAAGCGTGACGATGGCCTTCCCATGCACGACACTGGCCTTGTCATGCCCGACGCTTGCCTTGTCATGCCCGACGATGGCCTTGTCATGCTCGACACTGGCATTGACATGCCCTTTTTGATGTCCCACGATGCCCTCACCATGCCCGACGCTGGCCTTGTCATGTCCGACGATGGCCTTGTCATGCCCGACGATGGCCTTGTCATGCCCGAAGATGGCCTTGTCATGCCCGACGATGGTCTTGTCATGCCCGACAATGGCCTTGTTATGCCCGACGCGGGCCTTGCCATGTCCGAGAGTTGCCTTGTCATGACCTTGTCATGCGCGACGATGGCCTTGCCATGCCCGACGCTGGCCTTGTCATGCCCGACGATGGCCTTGCCATGCCCGACGATGGCCTTGCCATGCCCGACGATGGCCTTCCCATGTTCTAGAGTTGCCTTGTCATGACCTTGTCATGCCCGATGATGGCCTCGCCATACCCGAGAGTGGCAATTTCATGCCCGACGAATGCCTCACCATGTCCGAGAGTGGCATTGTCATGGCCTTGTCATGCCCGACGATGGCCTTGTGATTCCCGACGATGGCCTTGTCAAGGCCGACGCTGGCCTTGCCATGTCCGAGAGTTGCCTTGTCATGATCCTGTCATGCCCGACGCTGGCCTTGTCATGCCCGACGATAGCCTCGCCATGTTCAAAAGTGGCATTGTGAAGGCCTTGTCATGCTTGACGCTGGCATTGTCATGCCCGACAATGGCTTTGTCATGCCCGACGATGGCCTTGGCATGCCCGACGATGGACTTTTCGTGCCTGACGATGGCCTTGTCATGCCCGAAGATGGCCTTGCTATGCCCGACACTGGCATTTTCATGTCGGACGATGGCCTTGCCATGCCCGAAGATGGCCTTGTCATGCCCGACGTTGAATTGTCATGCCCGACGATGACCTTGTCATGCCCGACGCTGGCCTTGCCATGTCCGAGAGTTGCCTTGTCATGACCTTGTCATGCCCAACGATGGCCTTGCCATGCCCGACGCTGGCCTTGTCATGCCCGACAATGGCCTTGCCATGCCCAACGATGGCCTTGCCATGCCTGACGATGGACTTGCCATGTCCGAGGGTTGCCTTGTCATGACCTTGTAATGACGATGGCCTCGCCAAGCCCGAGAGTTGCTTTGTCATTCCCGACGCTGGCCTTGTCATGCCCAACGAAGGCGTCGCCATGTCCGAGAGTGGCATTGGCATGGCCTTGTCAAGAGCGACGATGGCCTTGCCATGCCCGACGCTGGCATTGTTATATCCGACGATGGCCTTGTCATGCCCGACGATGACCTTGTCATGCCCGAAGATGGCCTTGTCATGCCCGACGATGGCCTTGTCAGGCCCGACGCTGGCCTTGCCATGTCCGAGAGTTGCCTTGTCATGACCTCGTCATGTCCGACGATGGCCTTGCCCCGCCCGACTCTAGCCTTGTCATGCCCGACGATGGCTTTTCCATGCCCGATGCTGGCATTGCCATGCCCGACGATGGCCTCGCCATGTCCGAGAGTGGCATTGTCATGGCCTTGTCATGCCCGACGATGGCCTTGTTATGCCCGACGATGGCCTTTTCATGCCCGACGATGGGCTTTTCATGCCCGACGATAGCCTTGTCACGCCCGATGATGGCCTTGCTATGCCCGACGCTAGCCTTTTCATGTCCGACGATGGTCTTGCCATGCCTGAAGATGGCCTTGTCATGCCTGACGATGGCCTTGTCATGCCCGACGATGGCCTTGCCATGCTTGACGATGGGCTTGCCATGTCCGAGAGTTGCCTCGTCATGACCTTGTCATGCCCGACGATTACCTCGCCAACCCCGAGAGTGGCATTGCCATGCCCGACGATGGCCTTGCCATGCTTGACGATGGCCTTGCCATGTCCGAGAGTTGCCTGGTCATGACCTTGTAATGACGATGGCCTCGCCAAGCCCGAGAGTGGCATTGTCATTCCCGACCCTGGCCTTAACATGCCCGACGAAGGCGTCGCCATGTCCGAGAGTGGGATTGTCATGGCCTTGTCAAGAGCGACGATGGCCTTGCCATGCTCAGCGCTGGCCTTGTCATGCCCGACGCTAGCCTTGTCATGCCCGATGATGGCCTTGTCATGCTTGACGCTGGCATTGACATGCCCTTTTTGATGCCCGACGATGGCCTTGCCATGCCCGACGTTGGCATTGTCATATCCGACGATGGCCTTGTCATGCTCGACGATGACCTTGTCATGCCCGAAGATGGCCTTGTCATTCCCGATGATGGCCTTGTCATTCCCGATGATGGCCTTGTCATTCCCGATGATGGCCTTCTCATGTCCGACGATGGCCTTGTCTTGCCAGACGATGGCCTTGTCTTGCCCGAAGATGGCCTTGTCAAGTCCGACGATGGCCTTGTCATGCCCGATAATGGCCTTGTCCTTCCTTACGCTGGCTTTGCCATGTCCGAGAGTGGCATTGCCATGTCCGAGAGTTTCCTTGTCATGATCCTGTCATGCCCGACGCTGGCCTTGTCATGCCCGACGCTGGCCTTGTCATGCCCGACGATGGCCTCGCCATGTTCGAAAGTGGCATTGTCATGGCCTTGTCATGCCCGAAGATGGCCTGGTCATACCCGACGATGGCCTTGTCATGCCCGACGATTGCCTTGCCATGCTTGACGCTGGCCTTACCATGCCCGACAATGGCCTTGTCATGCCCGACGATGGCCTTGGCATGCCCGACGATGGACTTTTCATGCCTGACGATGGCCTTGTCATGCCCGACGATGGCCTTGCTATGCCCGACAATGACATTTTCATGCCCGATGATGGCCTTGCCATGCCCGAAGATGGCCTTGTCATGCCCGACGTTGAATTGTCATGCCCGACGATGACCTTGTCATGCCCGACGCTGGCCTTGCCATGTCCGAGAGTTGCCTTGTCATGACCTTGTCATGCCCAACGATGGCCTTGTCATGCCCGACGCTGGCCTTGTAATGCCCGACGATGGCCTTGCCATGCCCGACGATGGCCTTGCCATGCTTGACGATGGCCTTGCCATGTCCGAGAGTTGCCTGGTCATGACCTTGTAATGACGATGGCCTCGCCAAGCCCGAGAGTGGCATTGTCATTCCCGACCCTGGCCTTGTCATGCCCGACGAAGGCGTCGCCATGTCCGAGAGTGGGATTGTCATGACCTTGTCAAGAGCGACGATGGCCTTGCCATGCTCAGCGCTGGCCTTGTCATGCCCGACGCTAGCCTTGTCATGCCCGATGATGGCCTTGTCATGCTTGACGCTGGCATTGACATGCCCTTTTTGATGCCCGACGATGGCCTTGCCGTGCCCGACGCTGGCATTGTCATATTCGACGATGGCCTTGTCATGCTCGACGATGACCTTGTCATGCCCGAAGATGGCCTTGTCATTCCCGATGATGGCCTTGTCATCCCGACGGTTGCCTTACCATGCCCGACGATGGCCTTGCCATGCCCGACGATGGCCTTGTCATGCCCGACGATGGCCTTGTCATGCCCGACGATGGACTTTTCATGCCCGGCGATGGACTTGTCATGCCCGACGATGGCCTTGTTATGCCCGACCCTGGCCTTTTCATGTCCAACGATGGCCATGCCATGCCCGACGCTGGCCTTGCCATGTGCGAGAGTTGCCTGGTCATGCCCTTGTCATGTAAGACGATGGCCTTGTCATGCCCGACGCTGGCCTTGCCATGTCCGAGAGTTGCCTTGTCATGCCCGACGCTGGCCTTGCCATGTCCGAGAGTTGCCTTGTCATGCCCTTGTCATGTCCGAAGATGGTCTTGCTATGCCCGAAGATGGGCTTGTCATGCTTGACGATGGCATTGTCATGCCCGACGATGGCCTTGTCATGCACGATGATGGCCTTGCCATGTCCGAGAGTTGTCTTGTCATGAACTTGTCATGCCCCACGCTGGCCTTGTCATGCCCGACGAAGGCGTCGCCATGTCCGAGAGTGGCATTGTCATGGCCTTGTCAAGCGTGACGATGGCCTTCCCATGCACGACACTGGCCTTGTCATGCCCGACGCTTGCCTTGTCATGCCCGACGATGGCCTTGTCATGCTCGACGCTGGCATTGACATGCCCTTTTTGATGTCCCACGATGCCCTCACCATGCCCGACGCTGGCCTTGTCATGTCCGACGATGGCCTTGTCATGCCCGACGATGGCCTTGTCATGCCCGAAGATGGCCTTGTCATGCCCGACGATGGTCTTGTCATGCCCGACAATGGCCTTGTTATGCCCGACGCGGGCCTTGCCATGTCCAAGAGTTGCCTTGTCATGACCTTGTCATGCGCGACGATGGCCTTGCCATGCCCGACGCTGGCCTTGTCATGCCCGACGATGGCCTTGCCATGCCCGACGATGGCCTTGCCATGCCCGACGATGGCCTTCCCATGTTCTAGAGTTGCCTTGTCATGACCTTGTCATGCCCGATGATGGCCTCGCCATACCCGAGAGTGGCAATTTCATGCCCGACGAATGCCTCACCATGTCCGAGAGTGGCATTGTCATGGCCTTGTCATGCCCGACGATGGCCTTGTGATTCCCGACGATGGCCTTGTCAAGGCCGACGCTGGCCTTGCCATGTCCGAGAGTTGCCTTGTCATGATCCTGTCATGCCCGACGCTGGCCTTGTCATGCCCGACGATAGCCTCGCCATGTTCAAAAGTGGCATTGTCATGGCCTTGTCATGCTTGACGCTGGCATTGTCATGCCCGACAATGGCTTTGTCATGCCCGACGATGGCCTTGGCATGCCCGACGATGGACTTTTCGTGCCTGACGATGGCCTTGTCATGCCCGAAGATGGCCTTGCTATGCCCGACACTGGCATTTTCATGTCGGACGATGGCCTTGCCATGCCCGAAGATGGCCTTGTCATGCCCGACGTTGAATTGTCATGCCCGACGATGACCTTGTCATGCCCGACGCTGGCCTTGCCATGTCCGAGAGTTGCCTTGTCATGACCTTGTCATGCCCAACGATGGCCTTGCCATGCCCGACGCTGGCCTTGTCATGCCCGACAATGGCCTTGCCATGCCCAACGATGGCCTTGCCATGCCTGACGATGGACTTGCCATGTCCGAGGGTTGCCTTGTCATGACCTTGTAATGACAATGGCCTCGCCAAGCCCGAGAGTTGCTTTGTCATTCCCGACGCTGGCCTTGTCATGCCCAACGAAGGCGTCGCCATGTCCGAGAGTGGCATTGGCATGGCCTTGTCAAGAGCGACGATGGCCTTGCCATGCCCGACGCTGGCATTGTTATATCCGACGATGGCCTTGTCATGCCCGACGATGACCTTGTCATGCCCGAAGATGGCCTTGTCATGCCCGACGATGGCCTTGTCAGGCCCGACGCTGGCCTTGCCATGTCCGAGAGTTGCCTTGTCATGACCTCGTCATGTCCGACGATGGCCTTGCCCCGCCCGACTCTAGCCTTGTCATGCCCGACGATGGCTTTGCCATGCCCGATGCTGGCATTGCCATGCCCGACGATGGCCTCGCCATGTCCGAGAGTGGCATTGTCATGGCCTTGTCATGCCCGACGATGGCCTTGTTATGCCCGACGATGGCCTTTTCATGCCCGACGATGGGCTTTTCATGCCCGACGATAGCCTTGTCACGCCCGATGATGGCCTTGCTATGCCCGACGCTAGCCTTTTCATGTCCGACGATGGTCTTGCCATGCCTGAAGATGGCCTTGTCATGCCTGACGATGGCCTTGTCATGCCCGACGATGGCCTTGCCATGCTTGACGATGGGCTTGCCATGTCCGAGAGTTGCCTCGTCATGACCTTGTCATGCCCGACGATTACCTCGCCAACCCCGAGAGTGGCATTGCCATGCCCGACGATGGCCTTGCCATGCTTGACGATGGCCTTGCCATGTCCGAGAGTTGCCTGGTCATGACCTTGTAATGACGATGGCCTCGCCAAGCCCGAGAGTGGCATTGTCATTCCCGACCCTGGCCTTAACATGCCCGACGAAGGCGTCGCCATGTCCGAGAGTGGGATTGTCATGGCCTTGTCAAGAGCGACGATGGCCTTGCCATGCTCAGCGCTGGCCTTGTCATGCCCGACGCTAGCCTTGTCATGCCCGATGATGGCCTTGTCATGCTTGACGCTGGCATTGACATGCCCTTTTTGATGCCCGACGATGGCCTTGCCATGCCCGACGTTGGCATTGTCATATCCGACGATGGCCTTGTCATGCTCGACGATGACCTTGTCATGCCCGAAGATGGCCTTGTCATTCCCGATGATGGCCTTGTCATTCCCGATGATGGCCTTGTCATTCCCGATGATGGCCTTCTCATGTCCGACGATGGCCTTGTCTTGCCAGACGATGGCCTTGTCTTGCCCGAAGATGGCCTTGTCAAGTCCGACGATGGCCTTGTCATGCCCGATAATGGCCTTGTCCTTCCTTACGCTGGCTTTGCCATGTCCGAGAGTGGCATTGCCATGTCCGAGAGTTTCCTTGTCATGATCCTGTCATGCCCGACGCTAGCCTTGTCATGCCCGACGCTGGCCTTGTCATGCCCGACGATGGCCTCGCCATGTTCGAAAGTGGCATTGTCATGGCCTTGTCATGCCCGAAGATGGCCTGGTCATACCCGACGATGGCCTTGTCATGCCCGACGATTGCCTTGCCATGCTTGACGCTGGCCTTGCCATGCCCGACAATGGCCTTGTCATGCCCGACGATGGCCTTGGCATGCCCGACGATGGACTTTTCATGCCTGACGATGGCCTTGTCATGCCCGACGATGGCCTTGCTATGCCCGACAATGACATTTTCATGCCCGATGATGGCCTTGCCATGCCCGAAGTTGGCCTTGTCATGCCCGACGTTGAATTGTCATGCCCGACGATGACCTTGTCATGCCCGACGCTGGCCTTGCCATGTCCGAGAGTTGCCTTGTCATGACCTTGTCATGCCCAACGATGGCCTTGTCATGCCCGACGCTGGCCTTGTAATGCCCGACGATGGCCTTGCCATGCCCGACGATGGCCTTGCCATGCTTGACGATGGCCTTGCCATGTCCGAGAGTTGCCTAGTCATGACCTTGTAATGACGATGGCCTCGCCAAGCCCGAGAGTGGCATTGTCATTCCCGACCCTGGCCTTGTCATGCCCGACGAAGGCGTTGCCATGTCCGAGAGTGGGATTGTCATGGCCTTGTCAAGAGCGACGATGGCCTTGCCATGCTCAGCGCTGGCCTTGTCATGCCCGACGCTAGCCTTGTCATGCCCGATGATGGCCTTGTCATGCTTGACGCTGGCATTGACATGCCCTTTTTGATGCCCGGCGATGGCCTTGCCGTGCCCGACGCTGGCATTGTCATATCCGACGATGGCCTTGTCATGCTCGACGATGACCTTGTCATGCCCGAAGATGGCCTTGTCATTCCCGATGATGGCCTTGTCATCCCGACGGTTGCCTTACCATGCCCGACGATGGCCTTGCCATGCCCGACGATGGCCTTGTCATGCCCGACGATGGCCTTGTCATGCCCGACGATGGACTTTTCATGCCCGGCGATGGACTTGTCATGCCCGACGATGGCCTTGTTATGCCCGACCCTGGCCTTTTCATGTCCAACGATGGCCATGCCATGCCCGACGCTGGCCTTGCCATGTGCGAGAGTTGCCTGGTCATGCCCTTGTCATGCAAGACGATGGCCTTGTCATGCCCGACGCTGGCCTTGCCATGTCCGAGAGTTGCCTTGTCATGCCCGACGCTGGCCTTGCCATGTCCGAGAGTTGCCTTGTCATGCCCTTGTCATGTCCGAAGATGGTCTTGCTATGCCCGAAGATGGGCTTGTCATGCTTGACGATGGCATTGTCATGCCCGACGATGGCCTTGTCATGCACGACGATGGCCTTGCCATGTCCGAGAGTTGTCTTGTCATGAACTTGTCATGCCCCACGCTGGCCTTGTCATGCCCGACGAAGGCGTCGCCATGTCCGAGAGTGGCATTGTCATGGCCTTGTCAAGCGTGACGATGGCCTTCCCATGCACGACGCTGGCCTTGTCATGCCCGACGCTTGCCTTGTCATGCCCGACGATGGCCTTGTCATGCTCGATGCTGGCATTGACATGCCCTTTTTGATGTCCCACGATGCCCTCACCATGCCCGACGCTGGCCTTGTCATGTCCGACGATGGCCTTGTCATGCCCGACGATGGCCTTGTCATGCCCGAAGATGGCCTTGTCATGCCCGACGATGGTCTTGTCATGCCCGACAATGGCCTTGTTATGCCCGACGCGGGCCTTGCCATGTCCGAGAGTTGCCTTGTCATGACCTTGTCATGCGCGACGATGGCCTTGCCATGCCCGACGCTGGCCTTGTCATGCCCGACGATGGCCTTGCCATGCCCGACGATGGCCTTGCCATGCCCGACGATGGCCTTCCCATGTTCTAGAGTTGCCTTGTCATGACCTTGTCATGCCCGATGATGGCCTCGCCATACCCGAGAGTGGCAATTTCATGCCCGACGAATGCCTCACCATGTCCGAGAGTGGCATTGTCATGGCCTTGTCATGCCCAACGATGGCCTTGTGATTCCCGACGATGGCCTTGTCAAGGCCGACGCTGGTTTTGCCATGTCCGAGAGTTGCCTTGTCATGATCCTGTCATGCCCGACGCTGGCCTTGTCATGCCCGACGATAGCCTCGCCATGTTCAAAAGTGGCATTGTCATGGCCTTGTCATGCTTGACGCTGGCATTGTCATGCCCGACAATGGCTTTGTCATGCCCGACGATGGCCTTGGCATGCCCGACGATGGACTTTTCATGCCTGACGATGGCCTTGTCATGCCCGAAGATGGCCTTGCTATGCCCGACACTGGCATTTTCATGTCGGACGATGGCCTTGCCATGCCCGAAGATGGCCTTGTCATGCCCGACGTTGAATTGTCATGCCTGACGATGACCTTGTCATGCCCGACGCTGGCCTTGCCATGTCCGAGAGTTGCCTTGTCATGACCTTGTCATGCCCAACGATGGCCTTGCCATGCCCGACGCTGGCCTTGTCATGCCCGACAATGGCCTTGCCATGCCCAACGATGGCCTTGCCATGCCTGACGATGGACTTGCCATGTCCGAGGGTTGCCTTGTCATGACCTTGTAATGACGATGGCCTCGCCAAGCCCGAGAGTTGCATTGTCATTCCCGACGCTGGCCTTGTCATGCCCAACGAAGGCGTCGCCATGTCCGAGAGTGGCATTGGCATGGCCTTGTCAAGAGCGACGATGGCCTTGCCATGCCCGACGCTGGCATTGTTATATCCGACGATGGCCTTGTCATGCCCGACGATGACCTTGTCATGCCCGAAGATGGCCTTGTCATGCCCGACGATGGCCTTGTCAGGCCCGACGCTGGCCTTGCCATGTCCGAGAGTTGCCTTGTCATGACCTCGTCATGTCCGACGATGGCCTTGCCCCGCCCGACTCTAGCCTTGTCATGCCCGACGATGGCTTTTCCATGCCCGATGCTGGCATTGCCATGCCCGACGATGGCCTCGCCATGTCCGAGAGTGGCATTGTCATGGCCTTGTCATGCCCGACGATGGCCTTGTTATGCCCGACGATGGCCTTTTCATGCCCGACGATGGGCTTTTCATGCCCGACGATAGCCTTGTCACGCCCGATGATGGCCTTGCTATGCCCGACGCTAGCCTTTTCATGTCCGACGATGGTCTTGCCATGCCTGAAGATGGCCTTGTCATGCCTGACGATGGCCTTGTCATGCCCGACGATGGCCTTGCCATGCTTGACGATGGGCTTGCCATGTCCGAGAGTTGCCTCGTCATGACCTTGTCATGCCCGACGATTACCTCGCCAACCCCGAGAGTGGCATTGCCATGCCCGACGATGGCCTTGCCATGCTTGACGATGGCCTTGCCATGTCCGAGAGTTGCCTGGTCATGACCTTGTAATGACGATGGCCTCGCCAAGCCCGAGAGTGGCATTGTCATTCCCGACCCTGGCCTTAACATGCCCGACGAAGGCGTCGCCATGTCCGAGAGTGGGATTGTCATGGCCTTGTCAAGAGCGACGATGGCCTTGCCATGCTCAGCGCTGGCCTTGTCATGCCCGACGCTAGCCTTGTCATGCCCGATGATGGCCTTGTCATGCTTGACGCTGGCATTGACATGCCCTTTTTGATGCCCGACGATGGCCTTGCCATGCCCGACGTTGGCATTGTCATATCCGACGATGGCCTTGTCATGCTCGACGATGACCTTGTCATGCCCGAAGATGGCCTTGTCATTCCCGATGATGGCCTTGTCATTCCCGATGATGGCCTTGTCATTCCCGATGATGGCCTTCTCATGTCCGACGATGGCCTTGTCTTGCCAGACGATGGCCTTGTCTTGCCCGAAGATGGCCTTGTCAAGTCCGACGATGGCCTTGTCATGCCCGATAATGGCCTTGTCCTTCCTTACGCTGGCTTTGCCATGTCCGAGAGTGGCATTGCCATGTCCGAGAGTTTCCTTGTCATGATCCTGTCATGCCCGACGCTGGCCTTGTCATGCCCGACGCTGGCCTTGTCATGCCCGACGATGGCCTCGCCATGTTCGAAAGTGGCATTGTCATGGCCTTGTCATGCCCGAAGATGGCCTGGTCATACCCGACGATGGCCTTGTCATGCCCGACGATTGCCTTGCCATGCTTGACGCTAGCCTTGTCATGCCCGATGATGGCCTTGTCATGCTTGACGCTGGCATTGACATGCCCTTTTTGATGCCCGACGATGGCCTTGCCATGCCCGACGTTGGCATTGTCATATCCGACGATGGCCTTGTCATGCTCGACGATGACCTTGTCATGCCCGAAGATGGCCTTGTCATTCCCGATGATGGCCTTGTCATCCCGACGGTTGCCTTACCATGCCCGACGATGGCCTTGCCATGCCCGACGATGGCCTTGTCATGCCCGACGATGGCCTTGTCATGCCCGACGATGGACTTTTCATGCCCGGCGATGGACTTGTCATGCCCGACGATGGCCTTGTTATGCCCAACCCTGGCCTTTTCATGTCCAACGATGGCCATGCCATGCCCGACGCTGGCCTTGCCATGTGCGAGAGTTGCCTGGTCATGCCCTTGTCATGCAAGACGATGGCCTTGTCATGCCCGACGCTGGCCTTGCCATGTCCGAGAGTTGCCTTGTCATGCCCTTGTCATGTCCGAAGATGGTCTTGCTATGCCCGAAGATGGGCTTGTCATGCTTGACGATGGCATTGTCATGCCCGACGATGGCCTTGTCATGCACGACGATGGCCTTCCCATGTCCGAGAGTTGTCTTGTCATGAACTTGTCATGCCCCACGCTGGCCTTGTCATGCCCGACGAAGGCGTCGCCATGTCCGAGAGTGGCATTGTCATGGCCTTGTCAAGCGTGACGATGGCCTTCCCATGCACGACGCTGGCCTTGTCATGCCCGACGCTTGCCTTGTCATGCCCGACGATGGCCTTGTCATGCTCGACGCTGGCATTGACATGCCCTTTTTGATGTCCCACGATGCCCTCACCATGCCCGACGCTGGCCTTGTCATGTCCGACGATGGCCTTGTCATGCCCGACGATGGCCTTGTCATGCCCGAAGATGGCCTTGTCATGCCCGACGATGGTCTTGTCATGCCCGACAATGGCCTTGTTATGCCCGACGCGGGCCTTGCCATGTCCGAGAGTTGCCTTGTCATGACCTTGTCATGCGCGACGATGGCCTTGCCATGCCCGACGCTGGCCTTGTCATGCCCGACGATGGCCTTGCCATGCCCGACGATGGCCTTGCCATGCCCGACGATGGCCTTCCCATGTTCTAGAGTTGCCTTGTCATGACCTTGTCATGCCCGATGATGGCCTCGCCATACCCGAGAGTGGCAATTTCATGCCCGACGAAGGCCTCACCATGTCGGAGAGTGGCATTGTCATGGCCTTGTCATGCCCGACGATGGCCTTGTGATTCCCAACGATGGCCTTGTCAAGGCCGACGCTGGCCTTGCCATGTCCGAGAGTTGCCTTGTCATGATCCTGTCATGCCCGACGCTGGCCTTGTCATGCCCGATGATAGCCTCGCCATGTTCAAAAGTGGCATTGTCATAGCCTTGTCATGCTTGACGCTGGCATTGTCATGCCCGACAATGGCTTTGTCATGCCCGACGATGGCCTTGGCATGCCCGACGATGGACTTTTCATGCCTGACGATGGCCTTGTCATGCCCGAAGATGGCCTTGCTATGCCCGACACTGGCATTTTCATGTCGGACGATGGCCTTGCCATGCCCGAAGATGGCCTTGTCATGCCCGACGTTGAATTGTCATGCCCGACGATGACCTTGTCATGCCCGACGCTGGCCTTGCCATGTCCGAGAGTTGCCTTGTCATGACCTTGTCATGCCCAACGATGGCCTTGCCATGCCCGACGCTGGCCTTGTCATGCCCGACAATGGCCTTGCCATGCCCAACGATGGCCTTGCCATGCCTGACGATGGACTTGCCATGTCCGAGGGTTGCCTTGTCATGACCTTGTAATGACGATGGCCTCGCCAAGCCCGAGAGTTGCATTGTCATTCCCGACGCTGGCCTTGTCATGCCCAACGAAGGCGTCGCCATGTCCGAGAGTGGCAGTGGCATGGCCTTGTCAAGAGCGACGATGGCCTTACCATCCCCGACGCTGGCATTGTTATATCCGACGATGGCCTTGTCATGCCCGACGATGACCTTGTCATGCCCGAAGATGGCCTTGTCATGCCCGACGATGGCCTTGTCAGGCCCGACGCTGGCCTTGCCATGTCCGAGAGTTGCCTTGTCATGACCTCGTCATGTCCGACGATGGCCTTGCCCCGCCCGACTCTAGCCTTGTCATGCCCGACGATGGCTTTGCCATGCCCGACGATGGCCTTGTCATGCCCGACGATGGCCTTTTCATGCCCGACGATGGGCTTTTCATGCCCGACGATAGCCTTGTCACGCCCGATGATGGCCTTGCTATGCCCGACGCTAGCCTTTTCATGTCCGACGATGGTCTTGCCATGCCTGAAGATGGCCTTGTCATGCCTGACGATGGCCTTGTCATGCCCAACGATGGCCTTGCCATGCTTGATGATGGGCTTGCCATGTCCGAGAGTTGCCTCGTCATGACCTTGTCATGCCCGACGATTACCTCGCCAACCCCGAGAGTGGCATTGTCATGACCGACGATGGCCTTGTCATGCCCGACGCTGGTCTTGCCATGTCCAAGAGTTGCCTTGTCATCCCGACGATTGCCTTACCATGCCCGACGAGTGCCTTGCCATGCCCGACGATGGCCTTGTCATGCCCGACGATGGCCTTGTCTTGCCCGACGATGGCCGTGCCATGCCCACCGATGGACTTTTCATGCCCGACGATGGCCTTGCTATACCCGACGATGGCCTTGTCATGCCCGACGATTGCCTTGCCATGCTTGACGCTGGCCTTGTCATGCCCGACAATGGCTTTGTCATGCCCGACGATGGCCTTGGCATGCCCGGCGATGGACTTTTCATGCCTGACGATGGCCTTGTCATGCCCGAAGATGGCCTTGCTATGCCCGACACTGGCATTTTCATGTCGGACGATGGCCTTGCCATGCCCGAAGATGGCCTTGTCATGCCCGACGTTGAATTGTCATCCTCGACGATGACCGTGTCATGCCCGACGCTGGCCTTGCCATGTCCAGGAGTTGCCTTGTCATGACCTTGTCATGCCCAACGATGGCCTTGCCATGCCCGACGCTGGCCTTGTCATGCCCGACAATGGCCTTGCCATGCCCGACGATGGCCTTGCCATGCCTGACGATGGACTTGCCATGTCCGAGGGTTACCTTGTCATGACCTTGTAATGACGATGGCCTCGCCAAGCCCGAGAGTTGCATTGTCATTCCCGACGCTGGCCTTGTCATGCCCGACGAAGGCGTCGCCATGTCCGAGAGTGGCATTGGCATGGTGATGCGCCCTTGGATGCCCCTTTTACGTTGACCATGGACGAAGAGGACGAGGCTCTTAGAGTTCGCTCAGATGGACCGATCACCCGATCCCGAGTTAAGGCCATTGCTCGAGCCACCGGCTCCATCATCACCCGCATTACTTCTTCACTTGGTCCCATTACCGGCAGGCCTTGTCTCTACACCACCATGGCATAGGCTACCGGTTCCGTTAGCGGCATGTCCCGTCTTTCCGACTCCATGGCATGAAGCTAGCTTATCTTCGGACTATATTTTCATGTTTTCCTTTTTATGTAATAAAGGGATATTCCATATAGGAATATTCCCTTTTTTGACCTTACCCGTTTAGGGTTTGCTTGGATGCTTTTAGGTTTTCCCCTTTTGGGCTTTTTCTTCATGTATTCTTGTTTGGCCCGTTGGCCCATAGGTGGGCAAGTTTCTCTATATAAGAGATATCTTGCCTCACTTATTTTGCATGTTCAATATTACTAAGTTTTGAGAAGAATTTCCTCCACTTAACTTGGGCATCAAAACCTCTCTTCTAACCCTCAAACTTCTTCCTTGAATCTCGTCTTTGATTCAAGAAACCCATATTCGAGGATTCTTTTTAAGAATCAACCCTCGCTTCACACAAAAAGGTTCCTTCGATCTCTCTAGATCGAAGTAACCCTAGTTTCTTCATCGCTTCCGCCCCTTTGGATCCGAAACGATACAACGTTGCACAAAGAATCAAGGAGTAGTTGGAGTTTTGCTTGATCTAGATCCGGAGTTATCCTTGGTTACCTCTAAGGACGCATCAAATTGGTATCAGAGCAAGGGATCAAAGCTAAGTTCTCTTTACTCTTGTTTTTGTGCGTTATTATCTTAAACCTATTTAGCCTTTTTTTTTTTGTTCATGATGTTCTTCGTTTGCTCATGATGTTCTTCATTTGTTCTTCATGATCTTCATGTTGTTCATCATGTTCTTCATCATGTTCATCCATTTTTCCTGAATTTTTTTTCTTTTCCGTGTTTAACTCAAAACAAAAAGAACAAAAATAGGAGATATTTGGTTTACCTTCAAACCATTTATCAAACCCGTCTTTTTCTTAAACCGACCTAATCCGACAATTTTATTAATTAATTTCACCAAATCTCTTGGGATATTTTTGTTAACGAAAAGTTCGGATATCTCGCATTTGATATTCCAAGAAAAGCAAAAAAAAAACTCTTCATCAATACGGATTTGTGTTCAAAAAAAAAAAAAAAACAAAAGAAAGTGTTGCTCAAAACGTTTCAAAGAAACGAAACACACAAAGTGAAAAGACGTCCGGCAAACCGGTCCATCCGAAAAATCGGATTTTACAAAACGGTCAAAGACCGAAAGCAAGCAAAGCTTGCCGAGTGAACAATCCGTCCATCTTCTATCTCTCCATTTTCTCACATACGTTTGCAAAATATCACTTGTTTTTTTGTGTGTAATTGGTTCAATTTTGTTGGATTTGCCTTCCTTGCCTAACCGCCAAACGGCCTTCCCCAAAGTAGAACCCGATAACGCACTTGAACTTGGGTAAAGTTGACCTAACTTGTCACCTTGCTCACTTGATTGCTTGAACTTGTGTGCTGATTTGGAGCAATGACTAACGTTGAAATGGAAACTTCTCAGGATTCTGGTCCGCAAGAGTTCAGTGAACCCTTGGCTCAAGAAACTGCTTCGTTGTCCCGCGAAAATGACTCCATAAGGCGAGAATTGGAAGCCTTGAAGGCACAACAAAAGTTTGATGCCTTGACCCGAGAAAACATTGCCTTGAAAAAAGAGCTAGAAGCTCTTATGTCCCTTCAGAATGCTCACCGTCCCACCCCAACTTATCCGAATGAGAACGTGGTCAATGCTTCCACTTCCAATGCACAACGGAAAGGCAAGGGACTTTTGGGAGCCGGCCCATCAAATGTTACCCGGCTTGCGTCTGTCATTGAACGCACCCATCCTTTACCTCTTGACGGAAATGAGTCCCATGAAGACGAGGAGGAATTCCCCGACCCGCGTCAAGATAACTTGCCCATAGTCGATACGGAACATCGGCACCAATATTATGAGCATCAACATCAACGGTATGTTCCTTCTCCTCCTCCACCTAGTGTGCCCCGCACCGACCGACAAACCCGGGAAGAGCCCCGGTACCGTCCCAACTCAACCACCAATCATGGTCGTGAGCATGATCGGTCCGAACACCGTCACCAACGGTCAATCCGGCAACCAAGGACCCTTGACTTTGATGAATACGATGAGCAACACAACTTCAATGAGTTCTCCGGTGATGAATCCGATTTAGAACGGGTAGCACATAACCGTCCGTGGCACCCACCCGTCATAGACCCCTATGAGAACCAAGACCGGGGTGAAGAATGGTTGCCTCCCCCAAATCCACCTAGGCCGGCCCCACCCGTTCATGGGCGCCAACGTCATCATGGCGGCCACCGGCGAGCCCGTGCCGATGATGCCTACATTCCACCGCCCCGCCCGGACCCCTACCGAGCTCGTAGGGAAGGTAAGGTTAAGTTCCCTACCTTTCATGGTGAATATGATCCGTGTGTTTTTCTTGATTGGGCGCAGGATATGAAACGAGCATTAAAACATTGTCATTATGAGGAGGAATCCGAGAAAATCGAGGCGGCAACTCTATACTTTGAAGGAGATGCAAAGTCTTGGTGGAACCGGTATGAGTTCACCCGAGAGAGGCGAGGATGGGCACCAATTGAGACGTTTGAGCAATTGCTCTATTGCATGACCAAGAAGTACGTACCCGAGGACTTTAAGAATGACATGCGGTTGCAAATTGCCGAGTTCAAGCAAGGCAACCTCACTCCGGTGGCTTACTTGGCTAAACTTGAGGACATGCACATTAAGGCCGGCGTCTCGGCCTCCCCCTCCGCCCTCCGCACCAAGTTCATGAGTGGGCTTAATGCTTCCATCCGGCGGCCGCTCGAGATTGTCCCATTCAAGGATTTGGGAGCATTATGTCATGCCGCCATGAAGTTATATAAGCAACAACTCGAAACACCGCGGTATTCTAGGTATCCCTCTTCCTCGAGTCCATATCTTTATCCATCTAACACACGTTCTCGAGATGCGTCTAGTCCTACAGATACCGACGCCTCCAAAGGGACCCAACGGACGGGTCCTTCCAATAGGCAAACGGGTACCGAGAAGGCACCAAACCGTGGCCCGGCACCGGCGCCTCCCTCTCGAGGTCAACAAGGACCCTCACCGGCGGCTCGCCCAAGGGAGCCCGTGTGTTACAAGTGTAGCGGTTTTGGCCACGTACAACGTGATTGCCCGAACACCAAACGGGTCTTGTTTGCCGACCCAACATATTTCGAGGACGACGATGGTCAATATGAAGGTGATATCATTATTGAGGATGACCATGACACCGACCCACTTGTTGGCATGGAACCCTGTGATGACGAGATTGCTTGCGGCCCAGCACAACCCGGTAAATTCGCTCTTGTTTCTCGTCGTATTTTGGCTGTTAAAGAGCATATTCCTATTGATCAACGCGAGAATCTCTTCCACTCTCGTTGCTTGGTTAATAATACGAGTCTTTCTCTCATCATTGACGGGGGTTCTTGTTGCAATATTGTCAACGAACGGGTGGTAAAACACTTCAAGTTGCCTACGACCCCCCACCCAACGCCTTACGGACTCCAATGGATTTCCGATACGGCATGTGACACCGTCACACAACAAGCTTGGGTGCCGTTTTCTATTGGCGCCTATGTTGATAAGGTCCTTTGTGATGTTATCAAGATGGACGCCACACATGTCCTATTAGGACGACCATGGCAATTCGATCGCCGCACATATCATGATGGTTATCTTAATCGGTACATGTTCCAATATAATGGAAAACGGGTCACACTTTTGCCTATGACTCCGCACGAAATTTTGGTTGACTATGCGGAACGGAAGAGGCAACAAACTATTGAGGAGTCCGCTAAAGCACCGGCAAAATCGGACCCCCGGAGTCCCGATGTTGTAGGTGCTAGTACTTCCAAATCCCGCAACACCGTCCCTCTTGTCCATGCTACCGAATCCAAAGGTAGTAAAGGTCGCATCGTTTCTTCGGGCGCACCTTTATCATCTTCGGATCCCGTAATTCAAGGACGGTGTGAGCCACGGATCCTCTTAGCTCGCCGGCATGATTTGCAACCGGTCATGGAAGGCAAGTTCCCATGCTTTTTACTTGTTCCGTTTTGTTTATCTACTTCTCATGACCCAAGTAATGTGCCACACGAGGTGTCTTTGTTGTTGTCCGAATTTCAGGATATTATGCCCAAAGACCTCCCACCCGGCTTGCCACCTATCCGAGGGATTGAACATCAAATTGACTTTGTGCCCGGTGCCTCTTTGCCAAACCGTGCCGCCTACCGAGCCAGTCCGGAAGAGACAAAGGAGCTACAACGTCAAGTGCAAGAGCTCCTAGACCGGGGACATGTGCGTGAATCCTTATCACCATGTGCCGTCCCGGTAATCTTAGTACCAAAGAAAGATGGATCATGGCGGATGTGTGTTGATTGTCGTGCCATCAACCAAATCACCGTCAAATATCGCCACCCGATCCCGCGCCTTGATGACATGTTGGATGAGCTTCATGGCGCCACTATCTTCTCCAAAATTGATCTCCGGAGCGGTTACCACCAAATCCGGATGGCCGAAGGTGACGAATGGAAGACGGCGTTCAAAACGAAGTATGGACTCTATGAATGGCTTGTCATGCCTTTTGGCCTCTCCAACGCCCCGTCCACCTTCATGCGCCTCATGAACCACGTCTTGCGCCGATTCTTGGGTACATTCGTTGTTGTTTATTTTGATGATATTTTGGTGTTTAGTACGTCTTTGGAGGATCACATCGGGCACCTTCGCCAAGTGCTCGAGTGCCTTAGACAAGAGCAATTGTATGTCAACTTTGACAAATGCGTCTTTTGCTCGGACACCACTATCTTTCTTGGCTATGTCGTGTCTAAGGACGGACTCCGAGTAGATGAATCTAAAGTTCGTGCTATTCGGGAGTGGCCTACTCCTACTACGGTCACCATGGTCCGAGCCTTTCTCGGCTTAGCGGGTTTCTACCGGCGCTTTGTCAAGGACTTTAGCACGGTAGCAGCACCGCTCCATGAGCTCACTACCAAGGGTGTCACGTTTGAGTGGCGTGATATCCATGCTCGAGCGTTTGATGCGCTCAAAGACCGTCTTTGTAATGCACCATTACTCCAACTCCCAAACTTTTCGAAAACCTTCGAGGTGGAGTGTGATGCATCAAATGTGGGCATTGGAGGCGTTCTCTTACAAGAGAATCGTCCAATTGCCTACTTCAGTGAAAAACTGTCCGGTCCTTCGCTCAACTACCCTACATATGACAAGGAACTATATGCTCTAGTTCGTTGTCTTAAGACATGGCAACATTACTTGTGGCCGAAGGAGATCGTGATTCATTCGGATCATGCGGCTCTTTCGTATCTCAAGAGTCAAACAAATCTCAGTCGGCGCCATGCTAGTTGGGTAGAGTTTTTAGAGACCTTTCCTTATGTCATTCGGCATAAGAAAGGCAAAGAGAATGTGGTAGCCGATGCCCTTTCTCGCCGCTATGCCCTCCTTGTGTATATGGATGCCAAGATACATGGCTTTGCTCTTATCAAAGAGTTATATGCCACGGATCTTGACTTCAAGGACATATGGGCACAATGCCTCGACCTCCGAGAGCACGAGTCTTTCTTTATTAACGATGGCTATCTTTTTCGAGCGGGAAAACTTTGTATTCCGCGCTCATCTATACGCCATTTGTTGGTCAAGGAAGCTCATGAGGGCCGTGGTCATTTCGGTGCTACCAAGACCCTTTCCGCTCTCCAAGAGCATTTCTTTTGGCCCCGGATGCGTATGCATGTGACACGGTTTTGCAAAGGTTGCATCACATGTCATCATGCCAAGTCGCGCCAAGGTCCGGATGGGATATATTCTCCTTTGCCTATACCAATGGGACCTTGGGAGGATCTATCCATGGACTTTGTGGTCGGGTTGCCTATGTCAAAACGAGGCAAAGACTCCATTTTCGTGGTAGTCGATCGTTTCTCCAAAATGGCTCATTTCATCGCATGTAAAAGCACCCTAAATGCTAGTGAAGTTGCCACCTTGTTCTTTGACAATGTGGTGCGTTTACATGGGATACCCCGTTCCATCGTTAGTGATCGGGACGTGAAATTCGTAAGTCATTTTTGGAGAACGTTGTGGGGAAAACTTGGAACCAACTTGTTGTTTTCAAGTAGTTATCACCCCCAAACCGATGGTCAAACGGAGGTGACCAATCGGACTCTTGGTGCTCTACTTAGAGCCACCACTAGGACCAACCCACGTAGGTGGGAGGACTTACTTTCTGTTGTCGAGTTTTCGTATAACAGGTCTAGGCACACGGCAACTAAATTGTCCCCATTTGAAGTTGTCTACGGCCTCAATCCACACACACCATTGGATTTCACTCCCCGCCCGCTCAAGGATGGAGAACACATCATCGCCGGAAACCGAGCCGCCCAAATCATTGAGCTTCATGAGCGGACTAGGACACAACTCGAACGTCGTGCCACCCAGCTTGCCGGACAACGCAACAAGGGCCGCCGCGACGTCTCTTTTGAGCCCGGTGATCTTGTTTGGCTCCACCTACGGAAGGAGCGTTTTCCAACTCGCCGCATGAGCAAGCTCTCGGACCGTGGTGATGGCCCATTCCGCATCTTAGCCCGTCATGGTCCAAATGCATACAAGTTAGAGCTTCCGGATTCCTACGGAGTACACCCAACGTTCAACGTCAAGGACCTTGCCCCTTATGTTGAGCCCCTCTTTGACGATGGTGAAACGGGGACGTTTCACAGCCAAGATGGGGGGACTGATGCGCCCTTGGATGCCCCTTTTACGTTGACCATGGACGAAGAGGACGAGGCTCTTAGAGTTCGCTCAGATGGACCGATCACCCGATCCCGAGCTAAGGCCATTGCTCGAGCCACCGGCTCCATCATCACCCGCATTACTTCTTCACTTGGTCCCATTACCGGCAGGCCTTGTCTCTACACCACCATGGCATAGGCTACCGGTTCCGTTAGCGGCATGTCCCGTCTTTCCGACTCCATGGCATGAAGCTAGCTTATCTTCGGACTATATTTTCATGTTTTCCTTTTTATGTAATAAAGGGATATTCCATATAGGAATATTCCCTTTTTTGACCTTACCCGTTTAGGGTTTGCTTGGATGCTTTTAGGTTTTCCCCTTTTGGGCTTTTTCTTCATGTATTCTTGTTTGGCCCGTTGGCCCATAGGTGGGCAAGTTTCTCTATATAAGAGATATCTTGCCTCACTTATTTTGCATGTTCAATATTACTAAGTTTTGAGAAGAATTTCCTCCACTTAGCTTGGGCATCAAAACCTCTCTTCTAACCCTCAAACTTCTTCCTTGAATCTCGTCTTTGATTCAAGAAACCCATATTCGAGGAATCTTTTTAAGAATCAACCCTCGCTTCACACAAAAAGGTTCCTTCGATCTCTCTAGATCGAAGTAACCCTAGTTTCTTCATCGCTTCCGCCCCTTTGGATCCGAAACGATACAACGTTGCACAAAGAATCAAGGAGTAGTTGGAGTTTTGCTTGATCTAGATTCGGAGTTATCCTTGGTTACCTCCAAGGACGCATCACATGGCCTTGCCAAGAGCGACGATGGCCTTGCCATTCCCGACGCTGGCATTGTTATATCCGACGATGGCCTTGTCATGCCCGACGATGACCTTGTCATGCCCGAAGATGGCCTTGTCATGCCCGACGATGGCCTTGTCAGGCCCGACGCTGGCCTTGCCATGTCCGAGAGTTGCCTTGTCATGACCTCGTCATGTCCGACGATGGCCTTGCCCCACCCGACACTAGCCTTGTCATGCCCGACGATGGCTTTGCTATGCCCGATGCTGGCATTTCCATGCCCGACGATGGCCTCGCCATGTCCGAGAGTGGCATTGTCATGGCCTTGGCATGCCCGACGATGGCCTTGTCATGCCCGACGATGGCCTTTTCATGCCCGACGATGGCCTTTTCATGCCCGACAATGGCCTTTTCATGCCCGACGATAGCCTTGTCATGCCCGATGATGGCCTTGCTATCCCCGACGCTAGCCTTTTCATGTCCGACGATGGTCTTGCCATGCCTGAAGATGGCCTTGTCATGCCTGACGATGGCCTTGTCATGCCCGAGGATGGCCTTGCCATGCTTGACGATGGGCTTGCCATGTCCGAGAGTTGCCTCGTCATGACCTTGTCATGCCCGACGAGTGCCTTGCCATGCCCGACGATGGCCTTGCCATGCCCGACGATGGCCTTGTCTTGCCCGATGATGGCCTTGCCATGCCCACCGATGGACTTTTCATGCCCGACGATGGCCTTGTCATGCCCGACGATGGCCTTGCTATGCCCGACGCTGGCCTTTTCATGTCCAACGATGGCCTTGCCATGCCCGACGATGGCCTTGTCATGCCCAACGAAGGTCTTGTCGTGCCCGACGATTGCCTTGTCATGCCCATTGCCCGATGATGGCCTTGTCATCCCAAACGATAGCCTTGTGATGCCCAACGATGTCCTTGTCATACCAAACGATGGCCTTGTCATGCCCGACGATGACCTTGTCATGCCCGACGAAGGGCTTGTCATACCCGATGATGGCCTTGTCATGGCCGACGATGGTCTTGTCATGCCCGAAGATTGCCTTGCCATGCCCGACGCTGGCCTTGCCATGTCCGAGAGTTGTCTTGTCATGCGCTTGTCATGCCCGACGATGGCCTTGCCATGCTTGACGTTGGCCTTGTCATGCCTAACGATGGCCTTGCCATGCCCGACGATGGCCTTGACATGCCCGAGGATGGCCTTGCCCTGTCCGAGAGTTGCCTTGTCATGACCTTGTCATGCCCGACGATGGCCTCGCCATGCCCGACGATTGCATTGTCATGCCCGAGAGTGGCCGTGCCATGCCTGACGCTGGCCTTGCCATGCCCGACGATAGCCTTGCCATGTCCGAGAGTTACCTTGCAAGACCATGTCATGCCCGACGATGGCCTTGTCACGCCCGACGATGGCCTTGTCATGCCCGACGAAGGTCTTATCATGCCCGACGATGGCCTTGTCATGCCCGACGATGGCCTTGTCATGCCCGACGATGGCCTTGTCATCCCGACGGTTGCCTTACCATGCCCGACGCTGGCCTTGCCATGTCCGAGAGTTGCCTTGTCATGACCTTGTCATGCCCAACGATGGCCTTGCCATGCCCGACGCTGGCCTTGTCATGCCCGACAATGGCCTTGTCATGCCCGAAGATGGCCTTGTCATGCCCGACGAGGGCCTTGTCTTGCCCAACAATGGCCTTGTCATGCCCGACCCTGGCCTTGCCATGTCCGAGAGTTGCCTTGTCATGACCTTGTCATGCCCGACGATGGCCTTGTCATGCCCGACGCTGGCCTTGTCATTCCTGACGATGGCCTTGCCATGCCCGACGATGGTCTTGCTATGCCTGACGATGGGCTTGCCATGTCCGAGAGTTGCCTTGTCATGACCTTGTCATGCCCGACGATGGCCTCGCCAAGCCCGTGAGTGGCATTGTCATGCCCGACGATGGCCTTGGCATGCCCGACGATGGCCTTGTCATGCTCGACGCTGGCATTGACATGCCCTTTTCATGCCCGATGATGGCCTCGACATGCCCGACGATGGCCTTGTCATGTCCAACGATGGCCTTGTCTTGCCCGACGATGGCCTTGTCTTGCCCGAAGATGGCATTGTCAAGCCCGACGATGGACTTGTCATGGCCGACGATGGCCTTGTCCTGTTCGACGCTGGCCTTGTCATGTCCGAGAGTTGCCTTGTCATGACCTTGTCATGCCCGACGATGGCCTCGCCATGCCCGACGATTGCATTGTCATGCCCGAGAGTGGCCGTGCCATGCCTGACGCTGGCCTTGCCATGCCCGACGATAGCCTTGCCATGTCCGAGAGTTACCTTGCAAGACCATGTCATGCCCGACGATGGCCTTGTCACGCCCGACGATGGCCTTGTCATGCCCGACGAAGGTCTTATCATGCCCGACGATGGCCTTGTCATGCCCGACGATGGCCTTGTCATGCCCGACGATGGCCTTGTCATCCCGACAGTTGCCTTACCATGCCCGACGCTAGCCTTGCCATGTCCGAGAGTTGCCTTGTCATGACCTTGTCATGCCCAACGATGGCCTTGCCATGCCCGACGCTGGCCTTGTCATGCCCGACAATGGCCTTGCCATGCCCGACGATGGCCTTGCCATGCCTGACGATGGACTTGCCATGTCCGAGGGTTGCCTTGTCATGACTTTGTAATAACGATGGCCTCGCCAAGCCCGAGAGTTGCATTATCATTCCCGACGCTGGCCTTGTCATGCCCGACGAAGGCGTCGCCATGTCCGAGAGTGGCATTGGCATGGCCTTGTCAAGAGCGACGATGGCCTTGCCATGCCTGACGCTGGCATTGTTATATCCGTCGATGGCCTTGTCATGCCCGACGATGACCTTGTCATGCCCGAAGATGGCCTTGTCATGCCCGACGATGGCCTTGTCAGGCCCGACGCTGGCCTTGCCATGTCCGAGAGTTGCCTTGTCATGACCTCGTCATGTCCGACGATGGCCTTGCCCCACCCGACACTAGCCTTGTCATGCCCGACGATGGCTTTGCTATGCCCGATGCTGGCATTTCCATGCCCGACGATGGCCTCGCCATGTCCGAGAGTGGCATTGTCATGGCCTTGGCATGCCCGACGATGGCCTTGTCATGCCCGACGATGGCCTTTTCATGCCCGACGATGGCCTTTTCATGCCCGACAATGGCCTTTTCATGCCCGACGATAGCCTTGTCATGCCCGATGATGGCCTTGCTATGCCCGACGCTAGCCTTTTCATGTCCGACGATGGTCTTGCCATGCCTGAAGATGGCCTTGTCATGCCTGACGATGGCCTTGTCATGCCCGACGATGGCCTTGCCATGCTTGACGATGGGCTTGCCATGTCCGAGAGTTGCCTCGTCATGACCTTGTCATGCCCGACGAGTGCCTTGCCATGCCCGACGATGGCCTTGCCATGCCCGACGATGGCCTTGTCTTGCCCGATGATGGCCTTGCCATGCCCACCGATGGACTTTTCATGCCCGACGATGGCCTTGTCATGCCCGACGATGGCCTTGCTATGCCCGACGCTGGCCTTTTCATGTCCAACGATGGCCTTGCCATGCTCGACGATGGCCTTGTCATGCCCAACGAAGGTCTTGTCGTGCCCGACGATTGCCTTGTCATGCCCATTGCCCGATGATGGCCTTGTCATCCCAAACGATAGCCTTGTGATGCCCAACGATGTCCTTGTCATACCAAACGATGGCCTTGTCATGCCCGACGATGACCTTGTCATGCCCGACGAAGGGCTTGTCATACCCGATGATGGCCTTGTCATGGCCGACGATGGTCTTGTCATGCCCGAAGATTGCCTTGCCATGCCCGACGCTGGCCTTGCCATGTCCGAGAGTTGTCTTGTCATGCGCTTGTCATGCCCGACGATGGCCTTGCCATGCTTGACGTTGGCCTTGTCATGCCTAACGATGGCCTTGCCATGCCCGACGATGGCCTTGACATGCCCGAGGATGGCCTTGCCCTGTCCGAGAGTTGCCTTGTCATGACCTTGTCATGCCCGACGATGGCCTCGCCATGCCCGACGATTGCATTGTCATGCCCGAGAGTGGCCGTGCCATGCCTGACGCTGGCCTTGCCATGCCCGACGATAGCCTTGCCATGTCCGAGAGTTACCTTGCAAGACCATGTCATGCCCGACGATGGCCTTGTCACGCCCGACGATGGCCTTGTCATGCCCGACGAAGGTCTTATCATGCCCGACGATGGCCTTGTCATGCCCGACGATGGCCTTGTCATGCCCGACGATGGCCTTGTCATCCCGACGGTTGCCTTACCATGCCCGACGCTGGCCTTGCCATGTCCGAGAGTTGCCTTGTCATGACCTTGTCATGCCCAACGATGGCCTTGCCATGCCCGACGCTGGCCTTGTCATGCCCGACAATGGCCTTGTCATGCCCGAAGATGGCCTTGTCATGCCCGACGAGGGCCTTGTCTTGCCCAACAATGGCCTTGTCATGCCCGACCCTGGCCTTGCCATGTCCGAGAGTTGCCTTGTCATGACCTTGTCATGCCCGACGATGGCCTTGTCATGCCCGACGCTGGCCTTGTCATTCCTGACGATGGCCTTGCCATGCCCGACGATGGCCTTGCTATGCCTGACGATGGGCTTGCCATGTCCGAGAGTTGCCTTGTCATGACCTTGTCATGCCCGACGATGGCCTCGCCAAGCCCGTGAGTGGCATTGTCATGCCCGACGATGGCCTTGGCATGCCCGACGATGGCCTTGTCATGCTCGACGCTGGCATTGACATGCCCTTTTCATGCCCGATGATGGCCTCGACATGCCCGACGATGGCCTTGTCATGTCCAACGATGGCCTTGTCTTGCCCGACGATGGCCTTGTCTTG
The DNA here is from genome assembly GCA_033239125.1 of Fagopyrum homotropicum. NCBI lineage: Eukaryota > Viridiplantae > Streptophyta > Magnoliopsida > Caryophyllales > Polygonaceae > Fagopyrum > Fagopyrum homotropicum. The sequence goes on from BSWB01000007.1 coordinate 74,765,281, forward strand.
CCCGAAGATGGCATTGTCAAGCCCGACGATGGACTTGTCATGGCCGACGATGGCCTTGTCCTGTTCGACGCTGGCCTTGTCATGTCCGAGAGTTGCCTTGTCATGACCTTGTCATGCCCGACGATGGCCTCGCCATGCCCGACGATTGCATTGTCATGCCCGAGAGTGGCCGTGCCATGCCTGACGCTGGCCTTGCCATGCCCGACGATAGCCTTGCCATGTCCGAGAGTTACCTTGCAAGACCATGTCATGCCCGACGATGGCCTTGTCACGCCCGACGATGGCCTTGTCATGCCCGACGAAGGTCTTATCATGCCCGACGATGGCCTTGTCATGCCCGACGATGGCCTTGTCATGCCCGACGATGGCCTTGTCATCCCGACGGTTGCCTTACCATGCCCGACGCTAGCCTTGCCATGTCCGAGAGTTGCCTTGTCATGACCTTGTCATGCCCAACGATGGCCTTGCCATGCCCGACGCTGGCCTTGTCATGCCCGACAATGGCCTTGCCATGCCCGACGATGGCCTTGCCATGCCTGACGATGGACTTGCCATGTCCGAGGGTTGCCTTGTCATGACTTTGTAATAACGATGGCCTCGCCAAGCCCGAGAGTTGCATTATCATTCCCGACGCTGGCCTTGTCATGCCCGACGAAGGCGTCGCCATGTCCGAGAGTGGCATTGGCATGGCCTTGTCAAGAGCGACGATGGCCTTGCCATGCCTGACGCTGGCATTGTTATATCCGTCGATGGCCTTGTCATGCCCGACGATGACCTTGTCATGCCCGAAGATGGCCTTGTCATGCCCGACGATGGCCTTGTCATGCCCGACGATTGCCTTGCCATGCTTGACGCTGGCCTTGTCATGCCCGACAATGGCTTTGTCATGCCCGACGATGGCGTTGGCATGCCCGACGATGGACTTTTCATGCCTGACGATGGCCTTGTCATGCCCGAAGATGGCCTTGCTATGCCCGACACTGGCATTTTCATGTCGGACGATGGCCTTGCCATGCCCGAAGATGGCCTTGTCATGCCCGACGTTGAATTGTCATGCCCGACGCTGGCCTTGCCATGTCCGAGAGTTGTCTTGTCATGACCTTGTCATGCCCAACGATGGCCTTGCCATGCCCGACGCTGGCCTTGTCATGCCCGACAATGGCCTTGTCATGCCCGACGATGGCCTTGCCATGCCTGACGATGGACTTGCCATGTCCGAGGGTTGCCTTGTCATGACCTTGTAATGACGATGGCCTTGCCAAGCGCGAGAGTTGCATTGTCATTCCCGACGCTGGCCTTGTCATGCCCAACGAAGGCGTCGCCATGTCCGAGAGTGGCATTGGCATGGCCTTGTCAAGAGCGACGATGGCCTTGCCATGCCCGACGCTGGCATTGTTATATCCGACGATGGCCTTGTCATGCCCGACGATGACCTTGTCATGCACGAAGATGGCCTTGTCATGCCCGACGATGGCCTTGTCAGGCCCGACGCTGGTCTTGCCATGTCCGAGAGTTGCCTTGTCATGACCTCGTCATGTCCGACGATGGCCTTGCCATGCCCGACGCTGGCCTTGTCATGCCCGACAATGGCCTTGCCATGCCCGACGATGGCCTTGCCATGCCTGACGATGGACTTGCCATGTCCGAGGGTTGCCTTGTCATGACCTTGTAATGACGATGGCCTCGCCAAGCCCGAGAGTTGCATTATCATTCCCGACGCTGGCCTTGTCATGCCCGACGAAGGCGTCGCCATGTCCGAGAGTGGCATTGGCATGGCCTTGTCAAGAGCGACGATGGCCTTACCATGCCTGACGCTGGCATTGTTATATCCGTCGATGGCCTTGTCATGCCCGACGATGACCTTGTCATGCCCGAAGATGGCCTTGTCATGCCCGACGATGGCCTTGTCATGCCCGACGATTGACTTGCCATTCTTGACGCTGGCCTTGTCATGCCCGACAATGGCTTTGTCATGCCCGACGATGGCGTTGGCATGCCCGACGATGGACTTTTCATGCCTGACGATGGCCTTGTCATGCCCGAAGATGGCCTTGCTATGCCCGACACTGGCATTTTCATGTCGGACGATGGCCTTGTCATGCCCGACGATGGCCTTGTCATGCCCGACGCTGGCCTTGTCATTCCTGACGATGGCCTTGCCATGCCCGACGATGGCCTTGCTATGCCTGACGATGGGCTTGCCATGTCCGAGAGTTGCCTTGTCATGACCTTGTCATGCCCGACGATGGCCTCGCCAAGCCCGTGAGTGGCATTGTCATGCCCGACGATGGCCTTGGCATGCCCGACGATGGCCTTGTCATGCTCGACGCTGGCATTGACATGCCCTTTTCATGCCCGATGATGGCCTCGACATGCCCGACGATGGCCTTGTCATGTCCAACGATGTCCTTGTCTTGCCCGACGATGGCCTTGTCTTGCCCGAAGATGGCATTGTCAAGCCCGACGATGGACTTGTCATGGCCGACGATGGCCTTGTCCTGTTCGACGCTGGCCTTGTCATGTCCGAGAGTTGCCTTGTCATGACCTTGTCATGCCCGACGATGGCCTCGCCATGCCCGACGATTGCATTGTCATGCCCGAGAGTGGCCGTGCCATGCCTGACGCTGGCCTTGCCATGCCCGACGATAGCCTTGCCATGTCCGAGAGTTACCTTGCAAGACCATGTCATGCCCGACGATGGCCTTGTCACGCCCGACGATGGCCTTGTCATGCCCGACGAAGGTCTTATCATGCCCGACGATGGCCTTGTCATGCCTGACGATGGCCTTGTCATGCCCGACGATGGCCTTGCCATGCTTGACGATGGGCTTGCCATGTCCGAGAGTTGCCTCGTCATGACCTTGTCATGCCCGACGAGTGCCTTGCCATGCCCGACGATGGCCTTGCCATGCCCGACGAGGGCCTTGTCTTGCCCAACAATGGCCTTGTCATGCCCGACCCTGGCCTTGCCATGTCCGAGAGTTGCCTTGTCATGACCTTGTCATGCCCGACGATGGCCTTGTCATGCCCGACGCTGGCCTTGTCATTCCTGACGATGGCCTTGCCATGCCCGACGATGGCCTTGCTATGCCTGACGATGGGCTTGCCATGTCCGAGAGTTGCCTTTTCATGACCTTGTCATGCCCGACGATGGCCTCGCCAAGCCCGTGAGTGGCATTGTCATGCCCGACGATGGCCTTGGCATGCCCGACGATGGCCTTGTCATGCTCGACGCTGGCATTGACATGCCCTTTTCATGCCCGATGATGGCCTCGACATGCCCGACGATGGCCTTGTCATTTCCAACGATGGCCTTGTCTTGCCCGACGATGGCCTTGTCTTGCCCGAAGATGGCATTGTCAAGCCCGACGATGGACTTGTCATGGCCGACGATGGCCTTGTCCTGTTCGACGCTGGCCTTGTCATGTCCGAGAGTTGCCTTGTCATGACCTTGTCATGCCCGACGATGGCCTCGCCATGCCCGACGATTGCATTGTCATGCCCGAGAGTGGCCGTGCCATGCCTGACGCTGGCCTTGCCATGCCCGACGATAGCCTTGCCATGTCCGAGAGTTACCTTGCAAGACCATGTCATGCCCGACGATGGCCTTGTCACGCCCGACGATGGCCTTGTCATGCCCGACGAAGGTCTTATCATGCCCGACGATGGCCTTGTCATGCCCGACGATGGCCTTGTCATGCCCGACGATGGCCTTGTCATCCCGACGGTTGCCTTACCATGCCCGACGCTAGCCTTGCCATGTCCGAGAGTTGCCTTGTCATGACCTTGTCATGCCCAACGATGGCCTTGCCATGCCCGACGCTGGCCTTGTCATGCCCGACAATGGCCTTGCCATGCCCGACGATGGCCTTGCCATGCCTGACGATGGACTTGCCATGTCCGAGGGTTGCCTTGTCATGACTTTGTAATAACGATGGCCTCGCCAAGCCCGAGAGTTGCATTATCATTCCCGACGCTGGCCTTGTCATGCCCGACGAAGGCGTCGCCATGTCCGAGAGTGGCATTGGCATGGCCTTGTCAAGAGCGACGATGGCCTTGCCATGCCTGACGCTGGCATTGTTATATCCGTCGATGGCCTTGTCATGCCCGACGATGACCTTGTCATGCCCGAAGATGGCCTTGTCATGCCCGACGATGGCCTTGTCATGCCCGACGATTGCCTTGCCATGCTTGACGCTGGCCTTGTCATGCCCGACAATGGCTTTGTCATGCCCGACGATGGCGTTGGCATGCCCGACGATGGACTTTTCATGCCTGACGATGGCCTTGTCATGCCCGAAGATGGCCTTGCTATGCCCGACACTGGCATTTTCATGTCGGACGATGGCCTTGCCATGCCCGAAGATGGCCTTGTCATGCCCGACGTTGAATTGTCATGCCCGACGCTGGCCTTGCCATGTCCGAGAGTTGTCTTGTCATGACCTTGTCATGCCCAACGATGGCCTTGCCATGCCCGACGCTGGCCTTGTCATGCCCGACAATGGCCTTGCCATGCCCGACGATGGCCTTGCCATGCCTGACGATGGACTTGTCATGTCCGAGGGTTGCCTTGTCATGACCTTGTAATGACGATGGCCTTGCCAAGCGCGAGAGTTGCATTGTCATTCCCGACGCTGGCCTTGTCATGCCCAACGAAGGCGTCGCCATGTCCGAGAGTGGCATTGGCATGGCCTTGTCAAGAGCGACGATGGCCTTGCCATGCCCGACGCTGGCATTGTTATATCCGACGATGGCCTTGTCATGCCCGACGATGACCTTGTTATGCCTGAAGATGGCCTTGTCATGCCCGACGATGGCCTTGTCTGGCCCGACGCTGGTCTTGCCATGTCCGAGAGTTGCCTTGTCATGACCTCGTCATGTCCGACGATGGCCTTGCGATGCCCGACGCTGGCCTTGTCATGCCCGACAATGGCCTTGCCATGCCCGACGATGGCCTTGCCATGCCTGACGATGGACTTGCCATGTCCGAGGGTTGCCTTGTCATGACCTTGTAATGACGATGGCCTCGCCAAGCCCGAGAGTTGCATTATCATTCCCGACGCTGGCCTTGTCATGCCCGACGAAGGCGTCGCCATGTCCGAGAGTGGCATTGGCATGGCCTTGTCAAGAGCGACGATGGCCTTACCATGCCTGACGCTGGCATTGTTATATCCGTCGATGGCCTTGTCATGCCCGACGATGACCTTGTCATGCCCGAAGATGGCCTTGTCATGCCCGACGATGGCCTTGTCATGCCCGACGATTGACTTGCCATTCTTGACGCTGGCCTTGTCATGCCCGACAATGGCTTTGTCATGCCCGACGATGGCGTTGGCATGCCCGACGATGGACTTTTCATGCCTGACGATGGCCTTGTCATGCCCGAAGATGGCCTTGCTATGCCCGACACTGGCATTTTCATGTCGGACGATGGCCTTGCCATGCCCGAAGATGGCCTTGTCATGCCCGACGTTGAATTGTCATGCCCGACGCTGGCCTTGCCATGTCCGAGAGTTGCCTTGTCATGACCTTGTCATGCCCAACGATGGCCTTGCCATGCCCGACGCTGGCCTTGTCATGCCCGACAATGGCCTTGCCATGCCCGACGATGGCCTTGCCATGCCTGACGATGGACTTGCCATGTCCGAGGGTTGCCTTGTCATGACCTTGTAATGACGATGGCCTCGCCAAGCGCGAGAGTTGCATTGTCATTCCCGACGCTGGCCTTGTCATGCCCAACGAAGGCGTCGCCATGTCCGAGAGTGGCATGGGCATGGCCTTGTCAAGAGCGACGATGGCCTTGCCATGCCCGACGCTGGCATTGTTATATCCGACGATGGCCTTGTCATGCCCGACGATGACCTTGTCATGCCCGAAGATGGCCTTGTCATGCCCGACGATGGCCTTGTCAGGCCCGACGCTGGTCTTGCCATGTCCGAGAGTTGCCTTGTCATGACCTCGTCATGTCCGACGATGGCCTTGCCCCGCCCGACACTAGCCTTGTCATGCCCGACGATGGCTTTGCCATGCCCGATGCTGGCATTACCATGCCCGACGATGGCCTCGCCATGTCCGAGAGTGGCATTGTCATGGCCTTGTCATGCCCGACGATGGCCTTGTCATGCCCGACGATGGCCTTTTCATGCCCGACGATGGCCTTTTCATGCCCGACGATAGCCTTGTCACGCCCGATGATGGCCTTGCTATGCCCGACGCTAGCCTTTTCATGTCCGACGATGGTCTTGCCATGCCTGAAGATGGCCTTGTCATGCCTGACGATGGCCTTGTCATGCCCGACGATGGCCTTGCCATGCTTGACGATGGGCTTGCCATGTCCGAGAGTTGCCTCGTCATGACCTTGTCATGCCCGACGATTACCTCGCCAACCCCGAGAGTGGCATTGTCATGCCCGACGATGGCCTTGTCATGCCCGACGCTGGTCTTGCCATGTCCAAGAGTTGCCTTGTCATCCCGACGATTACCTTACCATGCTCGACGAGTGCCTTGCCATGCCCGACGATGGCCTTGTCATGCCCGACGATGGCCTTGTCTTGCCCGACGATGGCCGTGCCACGCCCACCGATGGACTTTTCATGCCCGACGATGGCCTTGCTATACCCGACGATGGCCTTGTCATGCCCGACGATTGCCTTGCCATGCTTGACGCTGGCCTTGTCATGCCCGACAATGGCTTTGTCATGCCCGACGATGGCCTTGGCATGTCCGACGATGGACTTTTCATGCCTGACGATGGCCTTGTCATGCCCGAAGATGGCCTTGTCATGCCCGACGTTGAATTGTCATGCCTGAAGATGACCTTGTCATGCCCGACGCTGGCCTTGCCATGTCCGAGAGTTGCCTTGTCATGACCTTGTCATACCCAACGATGGCCTTGCCATGCCCGACGCTGGCCTTGTCATGCCCGACAATGGCCTTGCCATGCCCGACGATCGCCTTGCCATGCCCGACGATGACCTTGTCATGCCCGAAGATGGCCTTGTCATGCCCGACGATGGCCTTGTCATGCCCGATGTTGGCCTTGCCATGTCCGAGAGTTGCCTTGTCATGACCTCGTCATGTCCGACGATGGCCTTACCCCGCCCGACACTAGCCTTGTCATGCCCGACGATGGCTTTGCCATGCCCGATGCTGGCATTGCCATGCCCGACGATGGCCTCGCCATGTCCGAGAGTGGCATTGTCATGGCCTTGTCATGCCCGACGATGGCCTTGTCATGCCCGACGATGGCCTTTTCATGCCCGACGATGGCCTTTTCATGCCCGACGATAGCCTTGTCACGCCCGATGATGGCCTTGCTATGCCCGACGCTAGCCTTTTCATGTCCGACGATGGTCTTGCCATGCCTGAAGATGGCCTTGTCATGCCTGACGATGGCCTTGTCATGCCCGACGATGGCCTTGCCATGCTTGACGATGGGCTTGCCATGTCCGAGAGTTGCCTCGTCATGACCTCGTCATGCCCGTCGATTACCTCGCCAACCCCGAGAGTGGCATTGTCATGCCCGACGAAGGCCTTGTCATGCCCGACGCTGGTCTTGCCATGTCCAAGAGTTGCCTTGTCATCCCGACGATTGCCTTACCATGCCCGACGAGTGCCTTGCCATGCCCGACGATGGCCTTGTCATGCCCGACGATGGCCTTGTCTTGCCCGACGATGGCCGTGCCATGCCCACCGATGGACTTTTCATGCCCGACGATGGCCTTGTCATGCCCGACGATGGCCTTGCTATACCTGACGATGGCCTTGTCATGCCCGACGATTGCCTTGCCATGCTTGACGCTGGCCTTGTCATGCCCGACAATGGCTTTGTCATGCCCCACGATGGCCTTGGCATGCCCGACGATGGACTTTTCATGCCTGACGATGGCCTTGCCATGCCCGAAGATGGCCTTGCTATGCCCGACACTGGCATTTTCATGTCGGACGATGGCCTTGCCATGCCCGAAGATGGCCTTGTCATGCCCGACGTTGAATTGTCATGCCCGAAGATGACCTTGTCATGCCCGACGCTGGCCTTTCCATGTCCGAGAGTTGCCTTGTCATGACCTTGTCATGCCCAACGATGGCCTTGCCATGCCCGACGCTGGCCTTGTCATGCCCGACAATGGCCTTGCCATGCCCGACGATCGCCTTGCCATGCCCGACGATGACCTTGTCATGCCCGAAGATGGCCTTGTCATGCCCGACGATGGCCTTGTCATGCCCGATGTTGGCCTTGCCATGTCCGAGAGTTGCCTTGTCATGACCTCGTCATGTCCGACGATCGCCTTACCCCGCCCGACACTAGCCTTGTCATGCCCGACGATGGCTTTGCCATGCCCGATGCTGGCATTGCCATGCCCGACGATGGCCTCGCCATGTCCGAGAGTGGCATTGTCATGGCCTTGTCATGCCCGACGATGGCCTTGTCATGCCCGACGATGGCCTTTTCATGCCCGACGATGGCCTTTTCATGCCCGACGATAGCCTTGTCACGCCCGATGATGGCCTTGCTATGCCCGACGCTAGCCTTTTCATGTCCGACGATGGTCTTGCCATGCCTGAAGATGGCCTTGTCATGCCTGACGATGGCCTTGTCATGCCCGACGATGGCCTTGCCATGCTTGACGATGGGCTTGCCATGTCCGAGAGTTGCCTCGTCATGACCTCGTCATGCCCGTCGATTACCTCGCCAACCCCGAGAGTGGCATTGTCATGCCCGACGAAGGCCTTGTCATGCCCGACGCTGGTCTTGCCATGTCCAAGAGTTGCCTTGTCATCCCGACGATTGCCTTACCATGCCCGACGAGTGCCTTGCCATGCCCGACGATGGCCTTGTCATGCCCGACGATGGCCTTGTCTTGCCCGACGATGGCCGTGCCATGCCCACCGATGGACTTTTCATGCCCGACGATGGCCTTGTCATGCCCGACGATGGCCTTGCTATACCTGACGATGGCCTTGTCATGCCCGACGATTGCCTTGCCATGCTTGACGCTGGCCTTGTCATGCCCGACAATGGCTTTGTCATGCCCCACGATGGCCTTGGCATGCCCGACGATGGACTTTTCATGCCTGACGATGGCCTTGCCATGCCCGAAGATGGCCTTGCTATGCCCGACACTGGCATTTTCATGTCGGACGATGGCCTTGCCATGCCCGAAGATGGCCTTGTCATGCCCGACGTTGAATTGTCATGCCCGAAGATGACCTTGTCATGCCCGACGCTGGCCTTGCCATGTCCGAGAGTTGCCTTGTCATGACCTTGTCATGCCCAACGATGGCCTTGCCATGCCCGACGCTGGCCTTGTCATGCCCGACAATGGCCTTGCCATGCCCGACGATCGCCTTGCCATGCCTGACGATGGACTTGCCATGTCCGAGGGTTGCCTTGTCATGAACTTGTAATGACGATGGCCTCGCCAAGCCCGAGAGTTGCATTGTCATTCCCGACGCTGGCCTTGTCATGCCCGACGAAGGCGTCGCCATGTCCGAGAGTGGCATTGGCATGGCCTTGTCAAGAGCGACGATGGCCTTGCCATGCCCGACGCTGGCATTGTTATATCCGACGATGGCCTTGTCATGCCCGACGATGACCTTGTCATGCCCGAAGATGGCCTTGTCATGCCCGACGATGGCCTTGTCAGGCCCGACGCTGGCCTTGCCATGTCCGAGAGTTGCCTTGTCATGACCTCGTCATGTCCGACGATGGCCTTGCCCCGCCCGACACTAGCCTTGTCATGCCCGACGATGGCTTTGCTATGCCCGATGCTGGCATTGCCATGCCCGACGATGGCCTCGCCATGTCCGAGAGTTGCATTGTCATGGCCTTGGCATGTCCGACGATGGCCTTGTCATGCCCGACGATGGCCTTTTCATGCCCGACGATGGCCTTTTCATGCCCGACGATGGCCTTTTCATGCCCGACGATAACCTCGCCATGCCCGATGATGGCCTTGCTATGCCCGACGCTAGCCTTTTCATGTCCGACGATGGTCTTGCCATGCTTGAAGATGGCCTTATCACTCCTGACGATGGCCTTGTCATGCCCGACGATGGCCTTGCCATGCTTGACGATGGGCTTGCCATGTCCGAGAGTTGCGTCGTCATGACCTTGTCATGCTCGACGATTACCTCGCCAACCCCGAGAGTGGCATTGTCATGCCCGACGATGGCCTTGTCATGCCCGACGCTGGTCTTGCCATGTCCAAGAGTTGCCTTGTCATCCCGACGATTGCCTTACCATGCCCGACGAGTGCCTTGCCATGCCCGACGATGGCCTTGCCATGCCCGACGATGGCCTTGTCTTGCCCGACGATGGCCTTGCCATGCCCACCGATGGACTTTTCATGCCCGACGATGGCCTTGTCATGCCCGACGATGGCCTTGTCATGCCCGACGATGGCCTTGCTATACCCGACGCTGGCCTTTTCATGTCCAACGATGGCCTTGCCATGCCCGACGATGGCCTTGTCATGCCCAACGATGGTCTTGTTGTGCCCAACGATTGCCTTGTCATGCCCGACGAAGGGCTTGTCATGCCAGATGATGGCCTTGTCATGGCCGACGATGGCCTTGTAATGCCCGACGATTGCCTTGCCATGCCCGACGCTGGCCTTGCCATGTCCGAGAGTTGTCTTGTCATGCGCTTGTCATGCCCGACGATGGCCTTGCCATGCTTGACCTTGGCCTTGTCATGCCTAACGATGGCCTTGCCATGCCCGACGATGGCCTTGACATGCCCGAGGATGGCCTTGCCCTGTCATGACCTTGTCATGCCCGACGATGGCCTCGCCATGCCCGACGATTGCATTGTCATGTCCGACGATGGCCTTGTCATGCCCGACGATGGCCTTGTCACGCCCGACGATGGCCTTGTCATGCCCGACGAAGGTCTTATCATGCCCGACGATGGCCTTGTCATGCCCGACGATGGCCTTGTCATGCCCGACGATGGCCTTGTCATGCCCGACGATGGCCTTGTCATCCCGACGGTTGCCTTACCATGCCCGACGATGGCCTTGCCATGCCCGACGATGGCCTTGTCATGCCCGACGATGGCCTTGTCATGCCCGACGATGGACTTTTCATGCCCGACGATGTGCTTGTCATGCCCGACGATGGCCTTGCTATGCCCGACCCTGGCCTTTTCATGTCCAACGATGGCCATGCCATTCCCGACGCTGGCCTTGCCATGTGCGAGAGTTGCCTTGTCATGCCCTTGTCATGCCCGACGATGGCCTTGCCATGCCCGACGATGGCCTTGTCTTGCTCGACGATGGCCGTGCCATGCCCACCGATGGACTTTTCATGCCCGACGATGGGCTTGTCATGCCCGACGATGGCCTTGCTATACCTGACGATGGCCTTGTCATGCCCGACGATTGCCTTGCCATGCTTGACGCTGGCCTTGTCATGCCCGACAATGGCTTTGTCATGCCCGACGATGGCCTTGGCATGCCCGACGATGGACTTTTCATGCCTGACGATGGCCTTGTCATGCCCGAAGATGGCCTTGCTATGCCCGACACTGGCATTTTCATGTCGGACGATGGCCTTGCAATGCCCGAAGATGGCCTTGTCATGCCCGACGTTGAATTGTCATGCCCGACGATGACCTTGTCATGCCCGACGCTGGCCTTGCCATGTCCGAGAGTTGCCTTGTCATGACCTTGTCATGCCCAACGATGGCCTTGCCATGCCCGACGCTGGCCTTGTCATGCCCGACAATGGCCTTGCCATGCCCGACGATGGCCTAGCCATGCCTGACGATGGACTTGCCATGTCCGAGGGTTGCCTTGTCATGACCTTGTGATGACGATGGCCTCGCCAAGCCCGAGAGTTGCATTGTCATTCCCGACGCTGGCCTTGTCATGCCCGACGAAGGCGTCGCCATGTCCGAGAGTGGCATTGGCATGGCCTTGTCAAGAGCGACGATGGCCTTGCCATGCCCGACGCTGGCATTGTTATATCCGACGATGGCCTTGTCATGCCCGACGATGACCTTGTCATGCCCGAAGATGGTCTTGTCATGCCCGACGATGGCCTTGTCAGGCCCGACGCTGGCCTTGCCATGTCCGAGAGTTGCCTTGTCATGACCTCGTCATGTCCGACGATGGCCTTGCCCCGCCCGACACTAGCCTTGTCATGCCCGACGATGGCTTTGCTATGCCCGATGCTGGCATTGCCATGCCCGACGATGGCCTCGCCATGTCCGAGAGTTGCATTGTCATGGCCTTGGCATGTCCGACGATGGCCTTGTCATGCCCGACGATGGCCTTTTCATGCCCGACGATGGCCTTTTCATGCCCGACGATGGCCTTTTCATGCCCGACGATAACCTCGCCATGCCCGATGATGGCCTTGCTATGCCCGACGCTAGCCTTTTCATGTCCGACGATGGTCTTGCCATGCTTGAAGATGGCCTTATCACTCCTGACGATGGCCTTGTCATGCCCGACGATGGCCTTGCCATGCTTGACGATGGGCTTGCCATGTCCGAGAGTTGCCTCGTCATGACCTTGTCATGCCCGACGATTACCTCGCCAACCCCGAGAGTGGCATTGTCATGCCCGACGATGGCCTTGTCATGCCCGACGCTGGTCTTGCCATGTCCAAGAGTTGCCTTGTCATCCCGACGATTGCCTTACCATGCCCGACGAGTGTCATGCCCGACGATGGCCTTGCCATGCCCGACGATGGCCTTGTCTTGCCCGACGATGGCCTTGCCATGCCCACCGATGGACTTTTCATGCCCGACGATGGCCTTGTCATGCCCGACGATGGCCTTGCTATGCCCGACGCTGGCCTTTTCATGTCCAACGATGGCCTTGCCATGCCCGACGATGGCCTTGTCATGCCCAATGATGGTCTTGTCGTGCCCGACGATTGCCTTGTCATGCCCATTGCCCGATGATGGCCTTGTCATCCCAAACGATAGCCTTGTGATGCCCAACGATGTCCTTGGCATGCCAAACGATGGCCTTGTCATGCCCGACGATGGCCTTGTCATGCCCGACGAAGGGCTTGTCATGCCCGATGATGGCCTTGTCATGGCCGACGATGGCCTTGTCATGCCCGACGATTGCCTTGCCATGCCCGACGCTGGCCTTGCCATGTCCGAGAGTTGTCTTGTCATGCGCTTGTCATGCCCGACGATGGCCTTGCCATGCTTGACGTTGGCCTTGTCATGCCTAACGATGGCCTTGCCATGCCCGACGATGGCCTTGACATGGCCGAGGATGGCCTTGCCCTGCCCGAGAGTTGCCTTGTCATGACCTTGTCATGCCCGACGATGGCCTCGCCATGCCCGACGATTGCATTGTCATGTCCGACGATGGCCTTGTCATGCCCGACGATGGCCTTGTCACGCACGACGATGGCCTTGTCATGCCCGACGAAGGTCTTGTCATGCCCGACGATGGCCTTGTCATGCCCGACGATGGCCTTGTCATGCCCGACGATGGCCTTGTCATGCCCGACGATGGCCTTGTCATCCCGACGGTTGCCTTACCATGCCCGACGATGGCCTTGCCATGCCCGACGATGGCCTTGTCATGCCCGACGATGGCCTTGTCATGCTCGACGATGGACTTTTCATGCCCGACGATGGGCTTCTCATGCCCGACGATGGCCTTGCTATGCCCGACCCTGGCCTTTTCATGTCCAACGATGGCCATGCCATTCCCGACGCTGGCCTTGCCATGTGCGAGAGTTGCCTTGTCATGCCCTTGTCATGCCAGATGATGGCCTTGTCATGCCCGACGCTGGCCTTGCCATGTCCGAGAGTTGCCTTGTCATGCCCTTGTCATGTCCGAAGATGGTCTTGCTATGCCCGAAGATGGCCTTGTCATGCTTGACGATGGCATTATCATGCCCGACGATGGCCTTGTCATGCACGACGCTGGCCTTGCCATGTCCGAGAGTTGTCTTGTCATGGCCTTGTCATGCCCGACGCTGGCCTTGTCATGCCCGACGAAGGCGTCGCCATGTCCGAGAGTGACATTGTCATGGCCTTGTCAAGCGTGACGATGGCCTTGCCATGCACGACGCTGGCATGGTCATGCCCGACGCTTGCCTTGTCATGCCCGACGATGGCCTTGTCATGCTCGACGCTGGCATTGACATGCCCTTTTTGATGTCCCACGATGCCCTCACCATGCCCGACGCTGGCCTTGTCATGTCCGACGATGGCCTTGTCATGCCCGACGATGGGCTTGTCATGGCGACGATGGCCTTGTCATGCCCGACGATGGCCTTGTTATCCCGACGGTTGCCTTACCATGCCCGACGATGGCCTTGCCATGCCCGACGATGGCCTTGTCATGCCCGACGATGGCCTTGTCATGCCCGACGATGGACTTTTCATGCCCGACGATGGGCTTGTCGTGCCCGACGATGGCCTTGTTCTGCCCGAACCTGGCCTTTTCATGTCCAACGATGGCCATGCCATGCACGACGCTGGCCTTTCCATGTGCGAGAGTTGCCTTGTCATGCCCTTGTCATGCTAGACGATGGCCTTGTCATGCCCGACGCTGGCCTTGCCATGTCCGAGAGTTGCCTTGTCATGTCCGAAGATGGTCTTGCTATGCCCAAAGATGGCCTTGTTATGCTTGACGATGGCATTGTCATGCCCGACGATGGCCTTGTCATGCACGACGCTGGCCTTACCATGTCTGAGAGTTGTCTTGTCATGACCTTGTCATGCCCAAAGATGGCCTTGTCATGCCCGACGATGGCCTTGCCATGTTCAAAAGTGGCATTGTCATGTCCTTGTCATGCCCGACGATGGCCTTGTCATACCCGACGATGGCCTTGTCATGCCCGACGATTGCCTTGCCATGCTTGACGCTGGCGTTGTCATGCCCGACGATGGCCTTGTCATGCCCGACGATGGCCTTGGCATGCCCGACGATGGACTTTTCATGCCTGACGATGGCCTTGTCATGCCTGAAGATGGCCTTGCTATGCCCGACACTAGCATTTTCATGTCCGACGATGGCCTTGCCATGCCCGATGATGGCCTTGTCATGCCCGACGTTGAATTGTCATGCCCGACGATGACCTTGTCATGCCCGACGTTGGCCTTGCCATGTCCGAGAGTTTCCTTGTCATGACCTTGTCATTCCTAACGATAGCCTTGCCATGCCCGACCCTAGCCTTGTCATGCCCGACGATGGCCTTGCCATGCCCGACGATGGCCTTGCCATGCCTGACGATGGACTTGCCATGTCCGAGGGTTGCCTTGTCATGACCTTGTAATGACGATGGCCTCGCCAAGCCCAAGAGTTGCATTGTCATTCCCGACGCTGGCCTTGTCATGCCCGACGAAGGCGTCGCCATGTCCGAGAGTGGCATTGTCATGGCCTTGTGAACAGCGATGATGGCCTTGCCATGCCCGACGCTGGCATTGTTATATCCGACAATGGCCTTGTCATGCCCGACGATGACCTTGTCATGCCCGAGGATGGCCTTGTCATGAACGACGATGGCCTTGTCATGCCCGACGCTGGCATTTCCATGTCCGAGAGTTGCCTTGTCATGACCTCGTCATGTCCGACGATGGCCTTGCCCCGCCCGACACTAGCCTTGTCATGCCCGACGATGGCCTCGCCATGTCCGAGAGTGACATTGTCATGGCCTTGGAATGCCCGACGATGGCCTTGTCATGCCCGATGATGGCCTTTTCATGCCCGACGATGGCCTTTTCATGCCTGACGATGGCCTTTTCATGCTTGACGATGGCCTTTTCATGCCCGACGATGGCCTTTTCATGTCCAACGATGGCCATGCCATGCACGACGCTGGCCTTTCCATGTGCGAGAGTTGCCTTGTCATGCCCTTGTCATGCCAGACGATGGCCTTGTCATGCCCGACGCTGGCCTTGCCATGTCCGAGAGTTGCCTTGTCATGCCCTTGTCATGTCCGAAGATGGTCTTGCTATGCCCGAAGATGGCCTTGTCATGCTTGACGATGGCATTGTCATGCCCGACGATGGCCTTGTCATGCACGACGCTGGCCTTGCCATGTCTGAGAGTTGTCTTGTCATGACCTTGTCATGCCCGACGTTGGCCTTGTCATGCCCGACGATGGCGTCGCCATGTTCAAAAGTGGCATTGTCATGGCCTTGTCATGCCCGACGATGGCCTTGTCATACCCGACGATGGCCTTGTCATGCCCGATGATTGCCTTGCCATGCTTGACGCTGGCCTTGTCATGCCCGACAATGGCCTTGTCATGCCCGACGATGGCCTTGGCATGCCCGACGATGGACTTTTCATGCCTGACGATGGCCTTGTCATGCCTGAAGATGGCCTTGTTATGCCCGACACTGGCATTTTCATGACCGACGATGGCCTTGCCATGCCCGAAGATGGCCTTGTCATGCCCGACGTTGAATTGTCATGCCCGACGATGACCTTGTCATGCCCGACGCTGGCCTTGCCATGTTCGAGAGTTGCCTTGTCATGACCTTGTCATGCCCAACGATGGCCTTGCCATGCCCGACGCTGGCCTTGTCATGCCCGACGATGGCCTTGCCATGCCCGACGATGGCCTTGCCATGCCTGACGATGGACTTGCCATGTCCGAGGGTTGCCTTGTCATCCCGACGATTGCCTTACCATGCCCGACGAGTGTCATGCCCGACGATGGCCTTGCCATGCCCGACGATGGCCTTGTCTTGCCCGACGATGGCCTTGCCATGCCCACCGATGGACTTTTCATGCCCGACGATGGCCTTGTCATGCCCGACGATGGCCTTGCTATGCCCGACGCTGGCCTTTTCATGTCCAACGATGGCCTTGCCATGCCCGACGATGGCCTTGTCATGCCCAATGATGGTCTTGTCGTGCCCGACGATTGCCTTGTCATGCCCATTGCCCGATGATGGCCTTGTCATCCCAAACGATAGCCTTGTGATGCCCAACGATGTCCTTGGCATGCCAAACGATGGCCTTGTCATGCCCGACGATGGCCTTGTCATGCCCGACGAAGGGCTTGTCATGCCCGATGATGGCCTTGTCATGGCCGACGATGGCCCTGTCATGCCCGACGATTGCCTTGCCATGCCCGACGCTGGCCTTGCCATGTCCGAGAGTTGTCTTGTCATGCGCTTGTCATGCCCGACGATGGCCTTGCCATGCTTGACGTTGGCCTTGTCATGCCTAACGATGGCCTTGCCATGCCCGACGATGGCCTTGACATGGCCGAGGATGGCCTTGCCCTGCCCGAGAGTTGCCTTGTCATGACCTTGTCATGCCCGACGATGGCCTCGCCATGCCCGACGATTGCATTGTCATGTCCGACGATGGCCTTGTCATGCCCGACGATGGCCTTGTCACGCCCGACGATGGCCTTGTCATGCCCGACGAAGGTCTTGTCATGCCCGACGATGGCCTTGTCATGCCCGACGATGGCCTTGTCATGCCCGACGATGGCCTTGTCATGCCCGACGATGGCCTTGTCATCCCGACGGTTGCCTTACCATGCCCGACGATGGCCTTGCCATGCCCGACGATGGCCTTGTCATGCCCGACGATGGCCTTGTCATGCTCGACGATGGACTTTTCATGCCCGACGATGGGCTTCTCATGCCCGACGATGGCCTTGCTATGCCCGACCCTGGCCTTTTCATGTCCAACGATGGCCATGCCATTCCCGACGCTGGCCTTGCCATGTGCGAGAGTTGCCTTGTCATGCCCTTGTCATGCCAGATGATGGCCTTGTCATGCCCGACGCTGGCCTCGCCATGTCCGAGAGTTGCCTTGTCATGCCCTTGTCATGTCCGAAGATGGTCTTGCTATGCCCGAAGATGGCCTTGTCATGCTTGACGATGGCATTATCATGCCCGACGATGGCCTTGTCATGCACGACGCTGGCCTTGCCATGTCCGAGAGTTGTCTTGTCATGGCCTTGTCATGCCCGACGCTGGCCTTGTCATGCCCGACGAAGGCGTCGCCATGTCCGAGAGTGACATTGTCATGGCCTTGTCAAGCGTGACGATGGCCTTGCCATGCACGACGCTGGCCTGGTCATGCCCGACGCTTGCCTTGTCATGCCCGACGATGGCCTTGTCATGCTCGACGCTGGCATTGACATGCCCTTTTTGATGTCCCACGATGCCCTCACCATGCCCGACGCTGGCCTTGTCATGTCCGACGATGGCCTTGTCATGCCCGACGATGGGCTTGTCATGGCGACGATGGCCTTGTCATGCCCGACGATGGCCTTGTTATCCCGACGGTTGCCTTACCATGCCCGACGATGGCCTTGCCATGCCCGACGATGGCCTTGTCATGCCCGACGATGGCCTTGTCATGCCCGACGATGGACTTTTCATGCCCGACGATGGGCTTGTCGTGCCCGACGATAGCCTTGTTATGCCCGAACCTGGCCTTTTCATGTCCAACGATGGCCATGCCATGCACGACGCTGGCCTTTCCATGTGCGAGAGTTGCCTTGTCATGCCCTTGTCATGCCAGACGATGGCCTTGTCATGCCCGACGCTGGCCTTGCCATGTCCGAGAGTTGCCTTGTCATGTCCGAAGATGGTCTTGCTATGCCCAAAGATGGCCTTGTTATGCTTGACGATGGCATTGTCATGCCCGACGATGGCCTTGTCAAGCACGACGCTGGCCTTGCCATGTCTGAGAGTTGTCTTGTCATGACCTTGTCATGCCCAAAGATGGCCTTGTCATGCCCGACGATGGCCTTGCCATGTTCAAAAGTGGCATTGTCATGTCCTTGTCATGCCCGACGATGGCCTTGTCATACCCGACGATGGCCTTGTCATGCCCGACGATTGCCTTGCCATGCTTGACGCTGGCGTTGTCATGCCCGACAATGGCCTTGTCATGCCCGACGATGGCCTTGGCATGCCCGACGATGGACTTTTCATGCCTGACGATGGCCTTGTCATGCCTGAAGATGGCCTTGCTATGCCCGACACTAGCATTTTCATGTCCGACGATGGCCTTGCCATGCCCGATGATGGCCTTGTCATGCCCGACGTTGAATTGTCATGCCCGACGATGACCTTGTCATGCCCGACGTTGGCCTTGCCATGTCCGAGAGTTTCCTTGTCATGACCTTGTCATTCCTAACGATAGCCTTGCCATGCCCGACCCTAGCCTTGTCATGCCCGACGATGGCCTTGCCATGCCCGACGATGGCCTTGCCATGCCTGACGATGGACTTGCCATGTCCGAGGGTTGCCTTGTCATGACCTTGTAATGACGATGGCCTCGCCAAGCCCAAGAGTTGCATTGTCATTCCCGACGCTGGCCTTGTCATGCCCGACGAAGGCGTCGCCATGTCCGAGAGTGGCATTGTCATGGCCTTGTGAACAGCGATGATGGCCTTGCCATGCCCGACGCTGGCATTGTTATATCCGACAATGGCCTTGTCATGCCCGACGATGACCTTGTCATGCCCGAGGATGGCCTTGTCATGAACGACGATGGCCTTGTCATGCCCGACGCTGGCATTTCCATGTCCGAGAGTTGCCTTGTCATGACCTCGTCATGTCCGACGATGGCCTTGCCCCGCCCGACACTAGCCTTGTCATGCCCGACGATGGCCTCGCCATGTCCGAGAGTGACATTGTCATGGCCTTGGAATGCCCGACGATGGCCTTGTCATGCCCGATGATGGCCTTTTCATGCCCGACGATGGCCTTTTCATGCCTGTCGATGGCCTTTTCATGCTTGACGATGGCCTTTTCATGCCCGACGATGGCCTTTTCATGTCCAACGATGGCCATGCCATGCACGACGCTGGCCTTTCCATGTGCGAGAGTTGCCTTGTCATGCCCTTGTCATGCCAGACGATGGCCTTGTCATGCCCGACGCTGGCCTTGCCATGTCCGAGAGTTGCCTTGTCATGCCCTTGTCATGTCCGAAGATGGTCTTGCTATGCCCGAAGATGGCCTTGTCATGCTTGACGATGGCATTGTCATGCCCGACGATGGCCTTGTCATGCACGACGCTGGCCTTGCCATGTCTGAGAGTTGTCTTGTCATGACCTTGTCATGCCCGACGTTGGCCTTGTCATGCCCGACGATGGCGTCGCCATGTTCAAAAGTGGCATTGTCATGGCCTTGTCATGCCCGACGATGGCCTTGTCATACCCGACGATGGCCTTGTCATGCCCGATGATTGCCTTGCCATGCTTGACGCTGGCCTTGTCATGCCCGACAATGGCCTTTTCATGCCCGACGATGGCCTTGGCATGCCCGACGATGGACTTTTCATGCCTAACGATGGCCTTGTCATGCCTGAAGATGGCCTTGTTATGCCCGACACTGGCATTTTCATGACCGACGATGGCCTTGCCATGCCCGAAGATGGCCTTGTCATGCCCGACGTTGAATTGTCATGCCCGACGATGACCTTGTCATGCCCGACGCTGGCCTTGCCATGTTCGAGAGTTGCCTTGTCATGACCTTGTCATGCCCAACGATGGCCTTGCCATGCCCGACGCTGGCCTTGGCATGCCCGACGATGGCCTTGCCATGCTCGACGATGGCCTTGCCATGCCTGACGATGGACTTGCCATGTCCGAGGGTTGCCTTGTCATGACCTTGTAATGACGATGGCCTCGCCAAGCCCAAGAGTTGCATTGTCATTCCCGACGCTGGCCTTGTCATGCCCGACGAAGGCGTCGCCATGTCCAAGAGTGGCATTGTCATGGCCTTGTCAAGAGCGATGATGGCCTTGCCATGCCCGACGCTGGCATTGTTATATCCGACGATGGCCTTGTCATGCCCGACGATGACCTTGTCATGCCCGAGGATGGCCTTGTCATGCCCGACGATGGCCTTGTCATGCCCGACGCTGGCCTTTCCATGTCCGAGAGTTGCCTTGTCATGACCTCGTCATGTCCGACGATGGCCTTGCCCCGCCCGACACTAGCCTTGTCATGCCCGACGATGGCCTTGCCATGCCCGATGCTGGCATTGCCATGCCCGGCGATGGCCTCGCCATGTCCGAGAGTGGCATTGTCATGGCCTTGGCATGCCCGACTATGGCCTTGTCATGCCCGATGATGGCCTTTTCATGCCCGACGATGGCCTTTTCATGCCCGACGATGGCCTTTTCATGCCCGACGATGGGCTTGCCATGCTTGACGATGGGCTTGCCATGTCCGAGAGTTGGCTCGTCATGACCTTGTCATGCCCGATGATTACCTCGCCAAGCCCGAGAGTGGCATTGTCATGCCCGACGCTGGCCTTGTCATGCCCGACGAAGGCGTCGCCATGTCCGAGATTGGCCTTGTCATGGCCTTGTCAAGCGCGACGATGGCCTTGCCATGCCCAACGATGGACTTGCCATGCCCGACACTGGCCTTGGCATGCCCGACGATGGCCTTGTCATGCTCGACGCTGGCATTGACAAGCCCTTTTCATGCCCGACGATGGCCTTGTCATGCCCGACGATGGCATTGTCATGCCCGACGATGGACTTTTCATGCCCGACGATGGGCTTGTCATGCTCGACGATGGCCTTGTTATGCCCGACCCTGGCCTTTTCATGTCCAACGATGGCCATGCCATGCCCGACGCTGGCCTTGCCATGTGCGAGAGTTGCCTTGTCATGCCCTTGTCATGCCAGACGATGGCCTTGAATTGCCCGACGCTGGCCTTGCCATGTCCGAGAGTTGCCTTGTCATGCCCTTGTCATGTCCGAAGATGGTCTTGCTATGCCCGAAGATGGCCTTGTCATGCTTGACGATGGTATTGTCATGCCCGACGATGGCCTTGTCATGCACGACGCTGGCCTTGCCATGTCCGAGAGTTGTCTTGTCATGACCTTGTCATGCCCGACGCTGGCCTTGTCATGCCCGACGAAGGCGTCGCCATGTCCGAGAGTAGCATTGTCATGGCCTTGTAAGGGCCGACGCTGGCCTTGCCATGTCCGAGAGTTGCCTTGTCATGATCCTGTCATGCCCGACGCTGGCCTTGTCATGCCCGACGATGGCCTCGCCAGGTTCAAAAGTGGCATTGTCATGGCCTTGTCATGCCCGACGATGGCCTTGTCATACCCGACGATGGCCTTGTCATGCCCGACGATTGCCTTGCCATACTTGACGTTGGCCTTGTCATGCACGACAATGGCCTTGTCATGCCCGACGATGGCCTTGGCATGCCCGACGATGGACTTTGCATGCCTGACGATGGCGTTGTCATGCCCGAAGATGGCCTTGCTATGCCCGACACTGGCATTTTCACGTCCGACGATGTCCTTGCCATGCCCGAAGATGGCCTTGTCATGCCCGACGATGACCTTGCTTGCCCGACACTGGCCTTGCCATGTCCGAGAGTTGCCTTGTCATGACCTTGTCATGCCCAACAATGGCCTTGCCATGCCCGACGGTGGCCTTGTCATGCCCGACGATCGCCTTGCCATGCCCGACGATGGCCTTGCCATGCCTGACGATGGACTTGCCATGTCCGAGGGTTGCCTTGTCATGACCTTGTAATGACGATGGCCTCGCCAAGACCAAGAGTTGCATTGTCATTCCCGACGCTGGCCTTGTCATGCCCGACGAAGGCGTCGCCATGTCCGAGAGTGGCATTGTCATGGCCTTGTCAAGAGCGATGATGGCCTTGCCATGCCCGACGCTGTCATTGTTATATCCGATGATGGCCCTGTCATGCCCGACGATGACCTTGTCATGCCCGAAGATGGCCTTGTCATGCCCGACGATGGCCTTGTCATGCCCGACGCTAGCCTTGCCATGTCCGAGAGTTGCCTTGTCATGACCTCGTCATGTCCGACGATGGCCTTGCCCCGCCCGACACTAGCCTTGTCATGCCCGACGATGGCCTTGCCATGCCCGATGTTGGCATTGCCATGCCCGACGATGGCCTCGCCATGTCCGAGAGTGGCATTGTCATGGCCTTGGCATGCCCGACGATGGCCTTGTCATGCCTTATGATGGCCTTTTCATGCCCGACGATGGCCTTTTCATGCCCGACGATGGCCTTTTCATGTCCGACGATGGGCTTGCCATACTTGACGATGGGCTTGCCATGTCCGAGAGTTGCCTCGTCATGACCTTGTCATGCCCGACGATTACCTCGCCAAGCCCGAGAGTGGCATTGTCATGCCCGACGCTGGCCTTGTCATGCCCGACGAAGGCGTCGCCATGTCCGAGATTGGGCTTGTCATGGCCTTGTCAAGCGCGACGATGGCCTTGCCATGCCCGACGATGGCCTTGCCATGCCCGACGCTGGCCTTGTCATGCCCGACGATGGTCTTGTCATGCCTGACGCTGGCCTTGCCACGTCCGAGTGTTGCCTTGTCATGACCTTGCCATGCCCGACGCTGGACTTGTCATGCCCGACGATGGCCTTGTCATGTCCGAGAGTTGCCTTGTCATGACCTTCTCATGGCCGATGATGGCCTCGCCAAGCCCGAGAGTGGCATTGTCATGCCCGACGATGGCCTTGGCATGCCCGACGATGGCCTTGTCATGCTCGACGCTGGCATTGACAAGCCCTTTTCATGCCCGACGATGGCCTCGCCACGCCCGACGCTGGCCTTCTCATGTCCGACGATGGCCTTGTCTTGCCAGACGATGGCCTTGTCTTGCCCGAAGATGGCCTTGTCAAGTCCGACGATGGCCTTGTCATGCCCGATAATGGCCTTGTCCTTCCTTACGCTGGCTTTGCCATGTCCGAGAGTGGCATTGCCATGTCCGAGAGTTGCCTTGTCATGATCCTGTCATGCCCGACGCTGGCCTTGTCATGCCCGACGATGGCCTCGCCATGTTCGAAAATGGCATTGTCATGGCCTTGTCATGCCCGACGATGGCCTTGTCATGCCCGACGATTGCCTTGCCATGCTTGACGCTGGCCTTGTCATGCACGACAATGGCCTTGTCATGCCCGACGATGGCCTTGGCATGCCCGACGATGGACTTTTCATGCCTGACGATGGCCTTGTCATGCCCGAAGATGGCCTTGCTATGCCCGACACTGGCATTTTCATGTCCGACGATGTCCTTGCCATACTCGAAGATGGCCTTGTCATGCCCGACGTTGAATTGTCATACCCGACGATGACCTTGTCATGCCCGACGCTGGCCTTGCCATGTCCGAGAGTTGCCTTGTCATGACCTTGTCATGCCCAACGATGGCCTTGCCATGCCCGACGCTGGCCTTGTCATGCCCGACGATGGCCTTGCCATGCCCGACAATGGCCTTGCCATGCCTGACGATGGACTTGCCATGTCCGAGGGTTGCCTTGTCATGACCTTGTAATGACGATGGCCTCGCCAAGCCCAAGAGTTCCATTGTCATTCCCGACGCTGGCCTTGTCATGCCCGACGAAGGCGTCGCCATGTCCGAGAGTGGCATTGTCATGGCCTTGTCAAGAGCGATGACGGCCTTGCCATTCCCGACGCTGTCATTGTTATATCCGATGATGGCCTTGTCATGCCCGACGATGACCTTGTCATGCCCGAAGATGGCCTTGTCATGCCCGACGATGGCCTTGTCATGCCCGACGCTGGCCTTGCCATGTCCGAGAGTTGCCTTGTCATGACCTCGTCATGTCCGACGATGGCCTTGCCCCGCCCGACACTAGCCTTGTCATGCCCGACGATGGCCTTGCCATGCCCGATGCTGGCATTGCCATGCCCGGTGATGGCCTCGCCATGTCCGAGAGTGGCATTGTCATGGCCTTGGCATGCCCGACGATGGCATTGTCATGCCTTATGATGGCCTTTTCATGCCCGACGATGGCCTTTTCATGCCCGACGATGTGCATGCCATGCTTGACGATGGGCTTGCCATGTCCGAGAGTTGCCTCGTCATGACCTTGTCATGCCCGACGATTACCTCGCCAAGCTCGAGAGTGGCATTGTCATGCCCGACGCTGGCCTTGTCATGCCCGTCGAAGGCGTCACCATGTCCGAGATTGGCCTTGTCATGGCCTTGTCAAGCGCGACGATGGCCTTGCCATGCCCGACGATGGCCTTGCCATGCCCGACGCTGGCCTTGTCATGCCCGACGATGGCCTTGTCATGCCTGACGCTGGCCTTGCCACGTCCGAGTGTTGCCTTGTCATGACCTTGCCATGCCCGACGCTGGACTTGCCATGCCCGACGATGGCCTTGTCATGTCCGAGAGTTGCCTTGTCATGACCTTCTCATGCCCGATGATGGCCTCGCCAAGCCCGAGAGTGGCATTGTCATGCCCGACGATGGCCTTGGCATGCCCGACGATGGCCTTGTCATGCTCAACGCTGGCATTGACAAGCCCTTTTCATGCCCGACGATGGCCTCGCCACGCCCGATGCTGGCCTTCTCATGTCCGACGATGGCCTTGTCTTGCCAGACGATGGCCTTGTCTTGCCCGAAGATGGCCTTGTCAAGTCCGACGATGGCCTTGTCATGCCCGATAATGGCCTTGTCCTTCCTTACGCTGGCTTTGACATGTCCGAGAGTGGCATTGCCATGTCCGAGAGTTGCCTTGTCATGATCCTGTCATGCCCGACGCTGGCCTTGTCATGCCCGACGCTGGCCTTGTCATGCCCGACGATGGCCTCGCCATGTTCGAAAGTGGCATTGTCATGGCCTTGTCATGCCCGACGATGGCCTGGTCATACCCGACTATGGCCTTGTCATGGCCGACGATTGCCTTGCCATTCTTGACGCTGGCCTTGCCATGCCCGACAATGGCCTTGTCATGCCCGACGATGGCCTTGGCATGCCCGACGATGGACTTTTCATGCCTGACGATGGCCTTGTCATGCCCGACGATGGCCTTGCTATGCCCGACAATGACATTTTCATGTCCGACGATGGCCTTGCCATGCCCGAAGATGGCCTTGTCATGCCCGACGTTGAATTGTCATGCCCGACGATGACCTTGTCATGCCCGACGCTGGCCTTGTAAAGCCCAACGATGGCCTTGCCATGCCCGATGATGGCCTTGCCATGCTTGACGATGGCCTTGCCATGTCCGAGAGTTTCCTGGTCATGACCTTGTAATGACGATGGCCTCGCCAAGCCTGAGAGTGGCATTGTCATTCCCGACACTGGCCTTGTCATGCCCGACGAAGGCGTCGCCACGTCCGAGAGTGGCATTGTCATGGCCTTGTCAAGAGCGACAATGGCCTTGCCATGCCCAGCGCTGGCCTTGTCATGCCCGACGCTAGCCTTGTCATGCCCGATGATGGCCTTGTCATGCTTGACGCTGGCATTGACATGCCCTTTTTGATGCCCGACGATGGCCTTTCCATGCCCGACGCTGGCATTGTCATATCCGACGATGGCCTTGTCATGCTCGACGATGACCTTGTCATGCCCGAAGATGGCCTTGTCATTCCCGATGATGGCCTTGTCATCCCGACGGTTGCCTTACCATGCCCGACGATGGCCTTGCCATGCCCGACGATGGCCTTGTCATGCGCGACGATGGCCTTGTCATGCCCGACAATGGACTTTTCATGCCCGACGATGGGCTTGTCATGCCCGACGATGGCCTTGTTATGCCCGACCCTGGCCTTTTCATGTCCAACGATGGCCATGCCATGCCCGAAGCTGGCCTTGCCATGTGCGAGAGTTGTCTTGTCATGCCCTTGTCATGCAAGACGATGGCCTTGTCATGCCCGACGCTGGCCTTGCCATGTCCGAGAGTTGCCTTGTCATGCCCTTGTCATGTCCGAAGATGGTCTTGCTATGCCAGAAGATGGCCTTGTCATGCTTGACGATGGCATTGTCATGCCCGACGATTGTCTTGTCATGCACGACGATGGCCTTGCCATGTCCGAGAGTTGTCTTGTCATGACCTTGTCATGCCCGACGCTGGCCTTGTCATGCCCGACGAAGGCGTCGCCATGTCCAAGAGTGGCATTGTCATGGCCTTGTCAAGCGTGACGATGGCCTTGCCATGCACGACGCTGGCCTTGTCAAGCCCGACGCTTGCCTTGTCATGCCCGACGATGGCCTTGTCATGCTCGACGCTGGCATTGACATGCCCTTTTTGATGTCCCACGATGCCCTCACCATGCCCGACGCTGGCCTTGTCATGTCCGACGATGGCCTTGTCATGGCCGACGATGGCCTTGTCATGCCCGAAGATGGCCTTGTCATGCCCGACGATGGTCTTGTCATGCCCGACGATGGCCTTGTTATGCCCAACGCGGGCCTTGCCATGTCCGAGAGTTGCCTTGTCATGACCTTGTCATGCGCGACGATGGCCTTGCCATGCCCGACGCTGGCCTTGTCATGCCCGACGATGGCCTTGCTATGCTCGACGATGGCCTTGCCATGCCCGACGATGGCCTTCCCATGTCCTAGAGTTGCCTTGTCATGACCTTGTCATGCCCGATGATGGCCTCGCCATACCCGAGAGTGGCAATCTCATGCCCGACGAAGGCCTCACCATGTCCGAGAGTGGCATTGTCATGGCCTTGTCATGCCCGACGATGGCCTAGTGATACCCGACGATGGGCTTGTCAAGGCCGACGCTGGCCTTGCCATGTCCGAGAGTTGCCTTGTCATGATCCTGTCATGCCCGACGCTGGCCTTGTCATGCCCGACGATGGCCTCGCCATGTTCAAAAGTGGCATTGTCATGGCCTTGTCATGCCCGACGATGGCCTTGTCATAC
Source organism: Fagopyrum homotropicum (assembly GCA_033239125.1). Lineage (NCBI taxonomy): Eukaryota > Viridiplantae > Streptophyta > Magnoliopsida > Caryophyllales > Polygonaceae > Fagopyrum > Fagopyrum homotropicum. Next base: position 74,792,902 of record BSWB01000007.1, read on the forward strand.
CCAACGATGGCCTTGACATACCCGACGATTGCCTTGCCATGCTTGACGCTGGTCTTGTCATGCCCGACAATGGCCTTGTCATGCCCGACGATGGCCTTGGCATGCCCGACGATGGACTTTTAATGCCTGACGATGGCCTTGTCATGCCCGAAGATGGCCTTGCTATGCCCGACACTGGCATTTTCATGTCCGACGATGGCCTTGCCATGCCCGAAGATGGCCTTGTCATGCCCGACGTTGAAATGTCATGCCCGACGATGACCTTGTCATGCCCGACGCTGGCCTTGCCATGTCCGAGAGTTGCCTTGTCATGACCTTGTCATGCCCAACGATGGCCTTGCCATGCCCGACGCTGGCCTTGTCATGCCCGACAATGGCCTTGCCATGCCCGACGATGGCCTTGTCATGCCTGACGCTGGCCTTGACATACCCGACGATTGCCTTGCCATGCTTGACGCTGGTCTTGTCATGCCCGACAATGGCCTTGTCATGCCCGACGATGGCCTTGGCATGCCCGACGATGGACTTTTAATGCCTGACGATGGCCTTGTCATGCCCGAAGATGGCCTTGCTATGCCCGACACTGGCATTTTCATGTCCGACGATGGCCTTGCCATGCCCGAAGATGGCCTTGTCATGCCCGACGTTGAAATGTCATGCCCGACGATGACCTTGTCATGCCCGACGCTGGCCTTGCCATGTCCGAGAGTTGCCTTGTCATGACCTTGTCATGCCCAACGATGGCCTTGCCATGCCCGACGCTGGCCTTGTCATGCCCGACAATGGCCTTGCCATGCCCGACGATGGCCTTGTCATGCCTGACGATGGACTTGCCATGTCCGAGGGTTGCCTTGTCATGACCTTGTGATGACGATGGCCTCGCCAAGCCCGAGAGTTGCATTGTCATTCCCGACGCTGGCCTTGTCATGCCCGACGAAGGCGTCGCCATGTCCGAGAGTGGCATTGGCATGGCATTGTCAAGAGCGACAATGGCCTTGCCATGCCCGACGCTGGCATTGTTATATCCGACGATGGCCTTGTCATGCCCGACGATGACCTTGTCATGCCCGAAGAAGGCCTTGTCATGTCCGACGATGGCCTTGTCATGCCCGACCCTGGCCTTGCCATGTCCGAGAGTTGCCTTGTCATGACCTCGTCATGTCCGACGATGGCCTTGCCCCGCCCGACACTAGCCTTGTCATGCCTGACGATGGCCTTGCCTTGCCCGATGCTGGCATTACCATGCCCGACGATGGCCTCGCCATGTCCGAGAGTGGCGTTGTCATGGCCTTGGCATGCCCGACGATGGCCTTGTGATGCCCGACGATGGCCTTTTCATGCCCGACGATGGCCTTTTCATGCCCGACGATGGCCTTTTCATGCCCGACGATAGCCTTGTCATGCCTGATGATGGCCTTTTCATGCCCGACGATAGCCTTGTCATGCCCGATGATGGCCATGCTATGGCCGACGCTAGCCTTTTCATGTCCGACGATGGTCTTGCCATGCCTGAAGATGGCCTTGTCATGCCTGACGATGGCCTTGTCATGCCCGACGAGGGCCTTGCCATGCTTGACGATGGGCTTGCCATGTCCGAGAGTTGCCTCGTCATGACCTTGTCATGCCCGACGATTACCTCGCCAACCCCGAGAGTGGCATTGTCATTCCCGACGCTGGCCTTGTCATGCCCGACTAAGGCGTCGCCATGTCCGAGATTGGCCTTGTCATGGCCTTGTCAAGCGCGACGATGGCCTTGCCATGCCCGACGATGGCCTTGCCATGCCCGACGCTGGCCTTGTCATGCCCGACGATGGCCTTGTCATGCCTGACGCTGGCCTTGCCACGTCCGAGTGTTGCCTTGTCATGACCTTGCCATGCCCGACGCTCGACTTGCCATGCCCGACGATGGCCTTGTCATGTCCGAGAGTTGCCTTGTCATGACCTTCTCATGCCCGATGATGGCCTCGCCAAGCCCGAGAGTGGCATTGTCATGCCCGACGATGGCCTTGGCATGCCCGACGATGGCCTTGTCATGCTCGACGCTGGCATTGACAAGCCCTTTTCATGCCCGACGATGGCCTCGCCACGCCCGACGCTGGCCTTCTCATGTCCGACGATGGCCTTGTCTTGCTAGACGATGGCCTTGTCTTGCCCGAAGATGGCCTTGTCAAGTCCGACGATGGCCTTGTCATGCCCGATAATGGCCTTGTCCTTCCTTACGCTGGCTTTGCCATGTCCGAGAGGGGCATTGTCATGTCCGAGAGTTGCCTTGTCATGATCTTGTCATGCCCGACGCTGGCCTTGTCATGCCCGACGCTGGCCTTGTCATGCCCGACGATGGCCTCGCCATTCTCGAAAGTGGCATTGTCATGGCCTTGTCATGCCCGACGATGGCCTTGTCATACCCGACGATGGCCTTGTCATGCCCGACGATTGGCTTGCCATGCTTGACGCTGGCCTTGCCATGCCCGACAATGGCCTTGTCATGCCCGACGATGGCCTTGGCATGCCCGACGATGGACTTTTCATGCCTGACGATGGCCTTGTCATGCCCGACGATGGCCTTGCTCTGCCCGACACTAGCATTTTCATGTCCGACGATGGCCTTGCCATGCCCGAAGATGGCCTTGTCATGCCCGACGTTGAATTGTCATGCCCGACGATGAGCTTGTCATGCCCGAAGATGGCCTTGTCATGCCCGACGATGGCCTTGTCATGCCCGACGCTGGTCTTGCCATGTCCGAGAGTTGCCTTGTCATGACCTCGTCATGTCCGACGATGGCCTTGCCCCGCCCGACACTAGCCTTGTCATGCCCGACGATGGCCTTGCCTTGCCCGATGCTGGCATTACCATGCCCGACGATGGCCTCGCCATGTCCGAGAGTGGCATTGTCATGGCCTTGGCATGCCCGACGATGGCCTTGTCATGCCCGACGATGGCCTTTTCATGCCCGACGATGGCCTTTTCATGCCCCACGATGGCCTTTTCATGCTCGATGATAGCCTTGTCATGCCCGATGATGGCCTTGCTATGGCCGACGCTAGCCTTTTCATGTCCGACGATGGTCTTGCCATGCCTGAAGATGGCCTTGTCATGCCTGACGATGGCCTTGTCATGCCCGACGAGGGCCTTACCATGCTTGACGATGGGCTCGCCAACCCCGAGAGTGGCATTGTCATTCCCGACGCTGGCCTTGTCATGCCCGACGAAGGCGTCGCCATGTCCGAGATTGGCCTTGTCATGGCCTTATCAAGCGCGACGATGGCCTTGCCATGCCCGACAATGGCCTTGCCATGCCCGACGCTGGCCTTGTCATGCCCGACGATGGCCTTGTCATGCCTGACGCTGGCCTTGCCACGTCCGAGTGTTGCCTTGTCATGACCTTGCCATGCCCGACGCTAGACTTGCCATGCCCGACGATGGCCTTGTCATGTCCGAGAGTTGCCTTGTCATGACCTTCTCATGCCCGATGATGGCCTCGCCAAGCCCGAGAGTGGCATTGTCATGCCCGACGATGGCCTTGGCATGCCCGACGATGGCCTTGTCATGCTCGACGCTGGCATTGACAAGCCCTTTTCATGCCAGACGATGGCCTCGCCACGCCCGACGCTGGCCTTCTCATGTCCGACGATGGCCTTGTCTTGCTAGACGATGGCCTTGTCTTGCCCGAAGATGGCCTTCTCAAGTCCGACGATGGCCTTGTCATGCCCGATAATGGCCTTGTCCTTCCTTACGCTGGCTTTGCCATGCCCGAGAGGGGCATTGTCATGTCCGAGAGTTGCCTTGTCATGATCCTGTCATGCCCGACGCTGGCCTTGTCATGCCCGAAGCTGGCCTTGTCATGCCCGACGATGGCCTCGCCATGTTCGAAAGTGGCATTGTCATGGCCTTGTCATGCCCGACGATGGCCTTGTCATACCCGACGATGGCCTTGCCATGCCCAGCGCTGGCCTTGTCATGCCCGACGCTTGGCTTGTCATGCCCGATGATGGCCTTGTCATGCTTGACGCTGGCATTGACATGCCCTTTTTGATGCCCGACGATGAACTTGCCATGCCCGACGCTGGCATTGTCATATCCGACGATGGCCTTGTCATGCTCGACGATGACCTTGTCATGCCCGAAAATGGCCTCGTCATGCCCGACGATGGCCTTGTCATGCCCGACGCTGGTCTTGCCGTGTCCGAGAGTTGCCTCGTCATGTCCGACGATGGCCTTGCCCCGCCCGACACTGGCCTTGTCATGCCCGACGATGGCCTTGCCATGCCCGACGCTGGCATTGCCATGCCCGACGATGGCCTCGCCATGTCCGAGAGTGGCATTGTCATGGCCTTGGCATGCCCGACGATGGCCTTGTCATGCCCGACGATGGCCTTTTCATGCCCGACGATGGCCTTTTCATGCCCGACGATAGCCTTGTCATGCCTGATGATGGCCTTTTCATGCCCGACGATAGCCTTGCCATGCCCGATGATGGCCATGCTATGGCCGACGCTAGCCTTTTCATGTCCGACGATGGTCTTGCCATGCCTGAAGATGGCCTTGTCATGCCTGACGATGGCCTTGTCATGCCCGACGAGGGCCTTGCCATGCTTGACGATGGGCTTGCCATGTCCGAGAGTTGCCTCGTCATGACCTTGTCATGCCCGACGATTACCTCGCCAACCCCGAGAGTGGCATTGTCATTCCCGACGCTGGCCTTGTCATGCCCGACGAAGGCGTCGCCATGTCCGAGATTGGCCTTGTCATGGCCTTGTCAAGCGCGACGATGGCCTTGCCATGCCCGACGATGGCCTTGCCATGCCCGACGCTGGCCTTGTCATGCCCGACGATGGCCTTGTCATGCCTGACGCTGGCCTTGCCACGTCCGAGTGTTGCCTTGTCATGACCTTGCCATGCCCGACGCTCGACTTGCCATGCCCGACGATGGCCTTGTCATGTCCGAGAGTTGCCTTGTCATGACCTTCTCATGCCCAATGATGGCCTCGCCAAGCCCGAGAGTGGCATTGTCATGCCCGACGATGGCCTTGGCATGCCCGACGATGGCCTTGTCATGCTCGACGCTGGCATTGACAAGCCCTTTTCATGCCCGACGATGGCCTCGCCACGCCCGACGCTGGCCTTCTCATGTCCGACGATGGCCTTGTCTTGCTAGACGATGGCCTTGTCTTGCCCGAAGATGGCCTTGTCAAGTCCGACGATGGCCTTGTCATGCCCGATAATGGCCTTGTCCTTCCTTACGCTGGCTTTTCCATGTCCGAGAGGGGCATTGTCATGTCCGAGAGTTGCCTTGTCATGATCTTGTCATGCCCGACGCTGGCCTTGTCATGCCCGACGCTGGCCTTGTCATGCCCGACGATGGCCTCGCCATGCTCGAAAGTGGCATTGTCATGGCCTTGTCATGCCCGACGATGGCCTTGTCATACCCGACGATGGCCTTGTCATGCCCGACGATTGGCTTGCCATGCTTGACGCTGGCCTTGCCATGCCCGACAATGGCCTTGTCATGCCCGACGATGGCCTTGGCATGCCCGACGATGGACTTTTCATGCCTGACGATGGCCTTGTCATGCCCGACGATGGCCTTGCTCTGCCCGACACTAGCATTTTCATGTCCGACGATGGCCTTGCCATGCCCGAAGATGGCCTTGTCATGCCCGACGTAGAATTGTCATGCCCGACGATGAGCTTGTCATGCCCGAAGATGGCCTTGTCATGCCCGACGATGGCCTTGTCATGCCCGACGCTGGTCTTGCCATGTCCGAGAGTTGCCTTGTCATGACCTCGTCATGTCCGACGATGGCCTTGCCCCGCCCGACACTAGCCTTGTCATGCCCGACGATGGCCTTGCCTTGCCCGATGCTGGCATTACCATGCCCGACGATGGCCTCGCCATGTCCGAGAGTGGCATTGTCATGGCCTTGGCATGCCCGACGATGGCCTTGTCATGCCCGACGATGGCCTTTTCATGCCCGACGATGGCCTTTTCATGCCCCACGATGGCCTTTTCATGCTCGATGATAGCCTTGTCATGCCCGATGATGGCCTTGCTATGGCCGACGCTAGCCTTTTCATGTCCGACGATGGTCTTGCCATGCCTGAAGATGGCCTTGTCATGCCTGACGATGGCCTTGTCATGCCCGACGAGGGCCTTACCATGCTTGACGATGGGCTCGCCAACCCCGAGAGTGGCATTGTCATTCCCGACGCTGGCCTTGTCATGCCCGACGAAGGCGTCGCCATGTCCGAGATTGGCCTTGTCATGGCCTTGTCAAGCGCGACGATGGCCTTGCCATGCTCGACAATGGCCTTGCCATGCCCGACGCTGGCCTTGTCATGCCCGACGATGGCCTTGTCATGCCTGACGCTGGCCTTGCCACGTCCGAGTGTTGCCTTGTCATGACCTTGCCATGCCCGACGCTAGACTTGCCATGCCCGACGATGGCCTTGTCATGTCCGAGAGTTGCCTTGTCATGACCTTCTCATGCCCGATGATGGCCTCGCCAAGCCCGAGAGTGGCATTGTCATGCCCGACGATGGCCTTGGCATGCCCGACGATGGCCTTGTCATGCTCGACGCTGGCATTGACAAGCCCTTTTCATGCCAGACGATGGCCTCGCCACGCCCGACGCTGGCCTTCTCATGTCCGACGATGGCCTTGTCTTGCTAGACGATGGCCTTGTCTTGCCCGAAGATGGCCTTCTCAAGTCCGACGATGGCCTTGTCATGCCCGATAATGGCCTTGTCCTTCCTTACGCTGGCTTTGCCATGCCCGAGAGGGGCATTGTCATGTCCGAGAGTTGCCTTGTCATGATCCTGTCATGCCCGACGCTGGCCTTGTCATGCCCGAAGCTGGCCTTGTCATGCCCGACGATGGCCTCGCCATGTTCGAAAGTGGCATTGTCATGGCCTTGTCATGCCCGACGATGGCCTTGTCATACCCGACGATGGCCTTGCCATGCCCAGCGCTGGCCTTGTCATGCCCGACGCTTGGCTTGTCATGCCCGATGATGGCCTTGTCATGCTTGACGCTGGCATTGACATGCCCTTTTTGATGCCCGACGATGAACTTGCCATGCCCGACGCTGGCATTGTCATATCCGACGATGGCCTTGTCATGCTCGACGATGACCTTGTCATGCCCGAAGATGGCCTCGTCATGCCCGACGATGGCCTTGTCATGCCCGACGCTGGTCTTGCCGTGTCCGAGAGTTGCCTCGTCATGTCCGACGATGGCCTTGCCCCGCCCGACACTGGCCTTGTCATGCCCGACGATGGCCTTGCCATGCCCGACGCTGGCATTGCCATGCCCGACGATGGCCTCGCCATGTCCGAGAGTGGCATTGTCATGGCCTTGGCATGCCCGACGATGGCCTTGTCATGCCCGACGATGGCCTTTTCATGCCCGACGATGGCCTTTTCATGCCCGACGATAGCCTTGTCATGCCTGATGATGGCCTTTTCATGCCCGACGATAGCCTTGCCATGCCCGATGATGGCCATGCTATGGCCGACGCTAGCCTTTTCATGTCCGACGATGGTCTTGCCATGCCTGAAGATGGCCTTGTCATGCCTGACGATGGCCTTGTCATGCCCGACGAGGGCCTTGCCATGCTTGACGATGGGCTTGCCATGTCCGAGAGTTGCCTCGTCATGACCTTGTCATGCCCGACGATTACCTCGCCAACCCCGAGAGTGGCATTGTCATTCCCGACGCTGGCCTTGTCATGCCCGACGAAGGCGTCGCCATGTCCGAGATTGGCCTTGTCATGGCCTTGTCAAGCGCGACGATGGCCTTGCCATGCCCGACGATGGCCTTGCCATGCCCGACGCTGGCCTTGTCATGCCCGACGATGGCCTTGTCATGCCTGACGCTGGCCTTGCCACGTCCGAGTGTTGCCTTGTCATGACCTTGCCATGCCCGACGCTCGACTTGCCATGCCCGACGATGGCCTTGTCATGTCCGAGAGTTGCCTTGTCATGACCTTCTCATGCCCAATGATGGCCTCGCCAAGCCCGAGAGTGGCATTGTCATGCCCGACGATGGCCTTGGCATGCCCGACGATGGCCTTGTCATGCTCGACGCTGGCATTGACAAGCCCTTTTCATGCCCGACGATGGCCTCGCCACGCCCGACGCTGGCCTTCTCATGTCCGACGATGGCCTTGTCTTGCTAGACGATGGCCTTGTCTTGCCCGAAGATGGCCTTGTCAAGTCCGACGATGGCCTTGTCATGCCCGATAATGGCCTTGTCCTTCCTTACGCTGGCTTTGCCATGTCCGAGAGGGGCATTGTCATGTCCGAGAGTTGCCTTGTCATGATCTTGTCATGCCCGACGCTGGCCTTGTCATGCCCGACGCTGGCCTTGTCATGCCCGACGATGGCCTCGCCATGCTCGAAAGTGGCATTGTCATGGCCTTGTCATGCCCGACGATGGCCTTGTCATACCCGACGATGGCCTTGTCATGCCCGACGATTGGCTTGCCATGCTTGACGCTGGCCTTGCCATGCCCGACAATGGCCTTGTCATGCCCGACGATGGCCTTGGCATGCCCGACGATGGACTTTTCATGCCTGACGATGGCCTTGTCATGCCCGACGATGGCCTTGCTCTGCCCGACACTAGCATTTTCATGTCCGACGATGGCCTTGCCATGCCCGAAGATGGCCTTGTCATGCCCGACGTTGAATTGTCATGCCCGACGATGAGCTTGTCATGCCCGAAGATGGCCTTGTCATGCCCGACGATGGCCTTGTCATGCCCGACGCTGGTCTTGCCATGTCCGAGAGTTGCCTTGTCATGACCTCGTCATGTCCGACGATGGCCTTGCCCCGCCCGACACTAGCCTTGTCATGCCCGACGATGGCCTTGCCTTGCCCGATGCTGGCATTACCATGCCCGACGATGGCCTCGCCATGTCCGAGAGTGGCATTGTCATGGCCTTGGCATGCCCGACGATGGCCTTGTCATGCCCGACGATGGCCTTTTCATGCCCGACGATGGCCTTTTCATGCCCCACGATGGCCTTTTCATGCTCGATGATAGCCTTGTCATGCCCGATGATGGCCTTGCTATGGCCGACGCTAGCCTTTTCATGTCCGACGATGGTCTTGCCATGCCTGAAGATGGCCTTGTCATGCCTGACGATGGCCTTGTCATGCCCGACGAGGGCCTTACCATGCTTGACAAGCCCTTTTCATGCCCGACGATGGCCTCGCCACGCCCGACGCTGGCCTTCTCATGTCCGACGATGGCCTTGTCTTGCTAGACGATGGCCTTGTCTTGCCCGAAGATGGCCTTCTCAAGTCCGACGATGGCCTTGTCATGCCCGATAATGGCCTTGTCCTTCCTTACGCTGGCTTTGCCATGCCCGAGAGGGGCCTTGTCATGTCCGAGAGTTGCCTTGTCATGATCCTGTCATGCCCGACGCTGGCCTTGTCATGCCCGAAGCTGGCCTTGTCATGCCCGACGATGGCCTCGCCATGTTCGAAAGTGGCATTGTCATGGCCTTGTCATGCCCGACGATGGCCTTGTCATACCCGACGATGGCCTTGCCATGCCCAGCGCTGGCCTTGTCATGCCCGACGCTTGGCTTGTCATGCCCGATGATGGCCTTGTCATGCTTGACGCTGGCATTGACATGCCCTTTTTGATGCCCGACGATGAACTTGCCATGCCCGACGCTGGCATTGTCATATCCGACGATGGCCTTGTCATGCTCGACGATGACCTTGTCATGCCCGAAGATGGCCTCGTCATGCCCGACGATGGCCTTGTCATGCCCGACGCTGGTCTTGCCGTGTCCGAGAGTTGCCTCGTCATGTCCGACGATGGCCTTGCCCCGCCCGACACTGGCCTTGTCATGCCCGACGATGGCCTTGCCATGCCCGACGCTGGCATTGCCATGCCCGACGATGGCCTCGCCATGTCCGAGAGTGGCATTGTCATGGCCTTGGCATGCCCGACGATGGCCTTGTCATGCCCGACGATGGCCTTTTCATGCCCGACGATGGCCTTTTCATGCCCGACGATGGCCTTGTCATGCCCGACGATGGCCTTTTCATGCCCGACGATGGCCTTTTCATGCCCGGCGATGGCCTTGCTATGCCCGACGATAGCCTTTTCATGTCCGACGATGGTCTTGCCATGCCTGAAGATGGCCTTGTCATGTCCGAGAGTTGCCTTGTCATGACCTTCTCATGCCCGATGATGGCCTCGCCAAGCCCGAGAGTGGCATTGTCATGCCCGACGATGGCCTTGGCATGCCCGACGATGGCCTTGTCATGCTCGACGCTGGCATTGACAAGCCCTTTTCATGCCCGACGATGGCCTCGCCACGCCCGACGCTGGCCTTCTCATGTCCGACGATGGCCTTGTCTTGCCACACGATGGCCTTGTCTTGCCCGAAGATGGCCTTGTCAAGTCCGACGATGGCCTTGTCATGCCCGATAATGGCCTTGTCCTTCCTTACGCTGGCTTTGCCATGTCCGAGAGGGGCATTGTCATGTCCGAGAGTTGCCTTGTCATGATCTTGTCATGCCCGGCGCTGGCCTTGTCATGCCCGACGCTGGCCTTGTCATGCCCGACGATGGCCTCGCCATGAACGAAAGTGGCATTGTCATGGCCTTGTCATGCCCGACGATGGCCTTGTCATACCCGACGATGGCCTTGTCATGCCCGACGATTGGCTTGCCATGCTTGACGCTGGCCTTGCCATGCCCGACAGTGGCCTTGTCATGCCCGACGATGGCCTTGGCATGCCCGACGATGGACTTTTCATGCCTGACGATGGCCTTGTCATGCCCGACGATGGCCTTGCTCTGCCCGACACTAGCATTTTCATGTCCGACGATGGCCTTGCCATGCCCGAAGATGGCCTTGTCATGCCCGACGATGAATTGTCATGCCCGACGATGACCTTGTCATGCCCGACGCTGGCCTTGCCATGTCCGAGAGTTGCCTTGTCATGACCTTGTCATGCCCAACGATGGCCTTGCCATGCCCGACGCTGGCCTTGTAGTGCCCGACGATGGCCTTGCCATGCCCGACGATGGCCTTGCCATGCTTGACGATGGCCTTGCCATGTCCGAGAGTTGTCTGGTCATGACCTTGGAATGACGATGGCCTCGCCAAGCCCGAGAGTGGCATTGTCATTCCCGACGCTGGCCTTGTCATGCCTGACGAAGGCGTCGCCGTGTCCGAGAGTGGCATTGTCATGGCCTTGTCAAGAGCGACGATGGCCTTGCCATGCCCAGCGCTGGCCTTGTCATGCTTGACGCTATCCTTGTCATGCCCGATGATGGCCTTGTCATGCTTGACGCTGGCATTGACATGCCCTTTTTGATGCCCGACGATGGCCTTGCCATGCCCGACGCTGGCATTGTCATATCCGACGATGGCCTTGTCATGCTCGACGATGACCTTGTCATGCCCGAAGATGGCCTTGTCATTCCCGATGATGGCCTTGTCATCCCGACGGTTGCCTTACCATGCCCGACGATGGCCTATCCATGCCCGACGATGGCCTTGTCATGCCCGACGATGGCCTTGTCATGCCCGACGATGGACTTTTCATGCCCGACGATGGGCTTGTCATGCCCGACGATGGCCTTGTTATGCCCGACCCTGGCCTTTTCATGTCCAACAATGGCCATGCCATGCCCGACGCTGGCCTTGCCATGTGCGATAGTTGCCTTGTCATGCCCTTGTCATGCAAGACGATGGCCTTGTCATGCCCGACGCTGGCCTTGCCATGTCCAAGAGTTGCCTTGTCATGCCCTTGTCATGTCCGAAGATGGTCTTGCTATGCCCGAGGATGGCCTTGTCATGCTTGACGATGGCATTGTCATGCCCGACGATGGCCTTGTCATGCACGACGATGGCCTTGCCATGTCCGAGAGTTGTCTTGTCATGACCTTGTCATGCCCGACGCTGGGCTTGTCATGCCCGACGAAGGCGTCGCCATGTCCGAGAGTGGCATTGTCATGGGCTTGTCAAGCGTGACGATGGCCTTGCCATGCACGACGCTGGCCTTGTCATGCCCGACGCTTGCCTTGTCATGCCCGACGATGGCCTTGTCATGCTCGACGCTGGCATTGACATACCCTTTTTGATGTCCTACGATGCCCTCACAATGCCCAACGCTGGCCTTGTCATGTCCGACGATGGCCTTGTCATGGCCGACGATGGCCTTGTCATGCCCGAAGATGGCCTTTTCATGCCCGACGATGGTCTTGTCATGCCCGACGATGGCCTTTTTATGCCCAACGCGGGCCTTGCCTTGTCCGAGAGTTGTCTTGTCATGACCTTATCATGCGCGACGATGGCCTTGCCATGCCCGACGCTGACTTGTCATGCCCGACGATGGCCTTGCCATGCCCGACGATGGCCTTGCCATGCCCGACGATGGCCTTCCCATGTCCTAGAGTTGCCTTGTCATGACCTTGTCATGCCCGATGATGGCCTCGCCATACCCGAGAGTGGCAATTTCATGCCCGACGAAGGCCTCACCATGTCCGAGAGTGGCATTGTCATGGCCTTGTCATGCCCGACGATGGCCTTGTCAATGCCGACGCTGGCCTTGCCATGTCCGAGAGTTGCCTTGTCATGATCCTGTCATGCCCGACGCTGGCCTTGTCATGCCCGACGATGGCCTCGCCATGTTCAAAAGTGGCATTGTCATGGCCTTGTCATGCCCGACGATGGCCTTGTCATACCCGACGATGGCCTTTTCATGCCCGACGATGGCCTTTTCATGCCCAACGATGGCCTTTTCATGCTCGACGATAGCCTTGTCATGCCCGATGATGGCCTTGCTATGGCCGACGCAAGCCTTTTCATGTCCGACGATGGTCTTGCCATGCCTGAAGATGGCCTTGTCATGCCTGACGATGGCCTTGTCATGCCCGACGAGGGCCTTGCCATGCTTGACGATGGGCTTGCCATGTCCGAGAGTTGCCTCGTCATGACCTTGTCATGCCCGACGATTACCTCGCCAACCCCGAGAGTGGCATTGTCATTCCCGACGCTGGCCTTGTCATGCCCGACGAAGGCGTCGCCATGTCCGAGATTGGCCTTGTCATGGCCTTGTCAAGCGCGACGATGGCCTTGCCATGCCCGACGATGGCCTTGCCATGCCCGACGCTGGCCTTGTCATGCCCGACGATGGCCTTGTCATGCCTGACGCTGGCCTTGCCACGTCCGAGTGTTGCCTTGTCATGACCTTGCCATGCCCGACGCTCGACTTGCCATGCCCGACGATGGCCTTGTCATGTCCGAGAGTTGCCTTGTCATGACCTTCTCATGCCCGATGATGGCCTCGCCAAGCCCGAGAGTGGCATTGTCATGCCCGACGATGGCCTTGGCATGCCCGACGATGGCCTTGTCATGCTCGACGCTGGCATTGACAAGCCCTTTTCATGCCCGACGATGGCCTCTCCACGCCCGACGCGGGCCTTCTCATGTCCGACGATGGCCTTGTGTTGCCAGACGATGGCCTTGTCTTGCCCGAAGATGGCCTTGTCAAGTCCGACGATGGCCTTGTCATGCCCGATAATGGCCTTGTCCTTCCTTACGCTGGCTTTGCCATGTCCGAGAGGGGCATTGTCATGTCCGAGAGTTGCCTTGTCATGATCCTGTCATGCCCGACGCTGGCCTTGTCATGCCCGACACTGGCCTTGTCATGCCCGACGATGGCCTCGCCATGTTCGAAAGTGGCATTATCATGGCCTTGTCATGCCCGACGATGGCCTTGTCATACCCGACGATGGCCGTGTCATGCCCGACGATTGGCTTGCCATGCTTGATGCTGGCTTTGCCATGCCCGACAATGGCCTGGTCATGCCCGACGATGGCCTTGGCATGCCCGACGATGGACTTTTCATGCCTGACGATGGCCTTGTCATGCCCGACGATGGCCTTGCTCTGCCCGACACTAGCATTTTCATGTCCGACGATGGCCTTGCCATGCCCGAAGATGGCCTTGTCATGCCCGACGTTGAATTGTCATGCTCGACGATGACCTTGTCATGCCCGACGCTGGCCTTGCCATGTCCGAGAGTTGCCTTGTCATGACCTTGTCATGCCCAACGATGGCCTTGCCATGCCCGACGCTGGCCTTGTAGTGCCCGACGATGGCCTTGCCATGCCCGCCGATGGCCTTGCCATGCTTGACGATGGCCTTGCCATGCTTGACGATGGCCTTGCCATGTCCGAGAGTTGCCTGGTCACGACCTTGGAATGACGATGGCCTCGCCAAGCCCGAGAGTGGCATTGTCATTCCCGACGCTGGCCTTGTCATGCCCGACGATGGCCTTGTCATGCTCGACGCTGGCATTGACAAGCCCTTTTCATGCCCGACGATGGCCTCGCCACGCCCGACGCTGGCCTTCTCATGTCCGACGATGGCCTTGTCTTGCTAGACGATGGCCTTGTCTTGCCCGAAGATGGCCTTGTCAAGTCCGACGATGGCCTTGTCATGCCCGATAATGGCCTTGTCCTTCCTTACGCTGGCTTTGCTATGTCCGAGAGGGGCATTGTCATGTCCGAGAGTTGCCTTGTCATGATCCTGTCATGCCCGACGCTGGCCTTGTCATGCCTGACGCTGGCCTTGTCATGCCCGACGATGGCCTCGCCATGTTCGAAAGTGGCATTGTCATGGCCTTGTCATGCCCGACGATGGCCTTGTCATACTCGACGATGGCCTTGTCATGCCCGACGATTGGCTTGCCATGCTTGACGCTGGACTTGCCATGCCCGACAATGGCCTTGTCATGCCCGACGATGGCCTTGGCATGCCCGACGATGGACTTTTCATGCCTGACGATGGTCTTGTCATGCCCGACGATGGCCTTGCTCTGCCCGACACTAGCATTTTCATGTCCGACGATGGCCTTGCCATGCCCGACGTTGGCATTGTCATATCCGACGATGGCCTTTTCATGCTCGACGATGACCTTGTCATGCCCGAAGATGGCCTCGTTATGCCCGACGATGGCCTTGTCATGCCCGACGCTGGTCTTGCCATGTCCGAGAGTTGCCTCGTCATGTCCGACGATGGCCTTGCCCCGCCCGACACTGGCCTTGTCATGCCCGACGATGGCCTTGCCATGCCCGACGCTGGCATTGCCATGCCCGACGATGGCCTCGCCATGTCCGAGAGTGGCATTGTCATGGCCTTGGCATGCCCGACGATGGCCATGTCATGCCCGACGATGGCCTTTTCATGCCCGACGATGGCCTTTTCATGCCCGACGATGGCCTTGCTATGCCCGACGATAGCCTTTTCATGTCCGACGATGGTCTTGCCATGCCTGAAGATGGCCTTGCCATGTCCGAGAGTTGCCTTGTCATGACCTTGTCATGCCCAACGATGGCCTTGCCATGCCCGACGCTGGCCTTGTAGTGCCCGACGATGGCCTTGCCATGCCCGCCGATGGCCTTGTCATGCTTGACGATGGCCTTGCCATGCTTGACGATGGCCTTGCCATGTCCGAGAGTTGCCTGGTCACGACCTTGGAATGACGATGGCCTCGCCAAGCCCGAGAGTGGCATTGTCATTCCCGACGCTGGCCTTGTCATGCCCGACGATGGCCTTGTCATGCTCGACGCTGGCATTGACAAGCCCTTTTCATGCCCGACGATGGCCTCGCCATGCCCGACGCTGGCCTTCTCATGTCCGACGATGGCCTTGTCTTGCCAGACGATGGCCTTGTCTTGCCCGAAGATGGCCTTGTCAAGTCCGACGATGGCCTTGTCATGCCCGATAATGGCCTTGTCCTTCCTTACGCTGGCTTTGCCATGTCCGAGAGGGGCATTGTCATGTCCGAGAGTTGCCTTGTCATGATCTTGTCATGCCCGACGCTGGCCTTGTCATGCCCGACGCTGGCCTTGTCATGCCCGACGATGGCCTCGCCATGATCGAAAGTGGCATTGTCATGGCCTTGTCATGCCCGACGATGGCCTTGTCATACCCGACGATGGCCTTGTCATGCCCGACGATTGGCTTGCCATGCTTGACGCTGGCCTTGCCATGCCCGACAGTGGCCTTGTCATGCCCGACGATGGCCTTGGCATGCCCGACGATGGACTTTTCATGCCTGACGATGGCCTTGTCATGCCCGACGATGGCCTTGCTCTGCCCGACACTAGCATTTTCATGTCCGACGATGGCCTTGCCATGCCCGAAGATGGCCTTGTCATGCCCGACGATGAATTGTCATGCCCGACGATGACCTTGTCATGCCCGACGCTGGCCTTGCCATGTCCGAGAGTTGCCTTGTCATGACCTTGTCATGCCCAACGATGGCCTTGCCATGCCCGACGCTGGCCTTGTAGTGCCCGACGATGGCCTTGCCATGCCCGACGATGGCCTTGCCATGCTTGACGATGGCCTTGCCATGTCCGAGAGTTGCCTGGTCATGACCTTGGAATGACGATGGCCTCGCCAAGCCCGAGAGTGGCATTGTCATTCCCGACGCTGGCCTTGTCATGCCTGACGAAGGCGTCGCCATGTCCGAGAGTGGCATTGTCATGGCCTTGTCAAGAGCGACGATGGCCTTGCCATGCCCAGCGCTGGCCTTGTCATGCCCGACGCTATCCTTGTCATGCCCGATGATGGCCTTGTCATGCTTGACGCTGGCATTGACATGCCCTTTTTGATGCCCGACGATGGCCTTGCCATGCCCGACGCTGGCATTGTCATATCCGACGATGGCCTTGTCATGCTCGACGATGACCTTGTCATGCCCGAAGATGGCCTTGTCATTCCCGATGATGGCCTTGTCATCCCGACGGTTGCCTTACCATGCCCGACGATGGCCTATCCATGCCCGACGATGGCCTGGTCATGCCCGACGATGGCCTTGTCATGCCCGACGATGGACTTTTCATGCCCGACGATGGGCTTGTCATGCCCGACGATGGCCTTGTTATGCCCGACCCTGGCCTTTTCATGTCCAACGATGGCCATGCCATGCCCGACGCTGGCCTTGCCATGTGCGATAGTTGCCTTGTCATGCCCTTGTCATGCAAGACGATGGCCTTGTCATGCCCGACGCTGGCCTTGCCATGTCCAAGAGTTGCCTTGTCATGCCCTTGTCATGTCCAAAGATGGTCTTGCTATGCCCGAAGATGGCCTTGTCATGCTTGACGATGGCATTGTCATGCCCGACGATGGCCTTGTCATGCACGACGATGGCCTTGCCATGTCCGAGAGTTGTCTTGTCATGACCTTGTCATGCCCGACGCTGGCCTTGTCATGCCCGACGAAGGCGTCGCCATGTCCGAGAGTGGCATTGTCATGGCCTTGTCAAGCGTGACGATGGCCTTGCCATGCACGACGCTGGCCTTGTCATGCCCGACGCTTGCCTTGTCATGCCCGACGATGGCCTTGTCATGCTCGACGCTGGCATTGACATGCCCTTTTTGATGTCCCACGATGCCCTCACAATGCCCAACGCTGGCCTTGTCATGTCCGACGATGGCCTTGTCATGGCCGACGATGGCCTTGTCATGCCCGAAGATGGCCTTTTCATGCCCGACGATGGTCTTGTCATGCCCGACGATGACCTTTTTATGCCCAACGCGGGCCTTGCCGTGTCCGAGAGTTGTCTTGTCATGACCTTGTCATGCGCGACGATGGCCTTGCCATGCCCGACGATGGCCTTGTCATGCCCGACGATGGCCTTGCCATGCCCGACGATGGCCTTGCCATGCCCTACGATGGCCTTCCCATGTCCTAGAGTTGCCTTGTCATGACCTTGTCATGCCCGATGATGGCCTCGCCATACCCGAGAGTGGCAATTTCATGCCCGACGAAGGCCTCACCATGTCCGAGAGTGGCATTGTCATGGCCTTATCATGCCTGACGATGGCCTTGTGATGCCCGACGATGGCCTTGTCAATGCGACGCTGGCCTTGCCATGTCCGAGAGTTGCCTTGTCATGATCCTGTCATGCCCGACGCTGGCCTTCTGATGCCCGACGATGGCCTCGCCATGTTCAAAAGTGGCATTGTCATGGCCTTGTCATGCCCGACGATGGCCTTGTCATACCCGACGATGGCCTTTTCATGCCCGACGATGGCCTTTTCATGCCAAACAATGGCCTTTTCATGCTCGACGATAGCCTTGTCATGCCCGATGATGGCCTTGCTATGGCCGACGCTAGCCTTTACATGTCCGACGATGGTCTTGCCATGCCTGAAGATGGCCTTGTCATGCCTGACGATGGCCTTGTCATGCCCGACGAGGGCCTTGCCATGCTTCACGATGGGCTTGCCATGTCCGAGAGTTGCCTCGTCATGACCTTGTCATGCCCGACGATTACCTCGCCAACCCCGAGAGTGGCATTGTCATTCCCGACGCTGGCCTTGTCATGCCCGACGAAGGCGTCGCCATGTCCGAGATTGGCCTTGTTATGGCCTTGTCAAGCGCGACGATGGCCTTGCCATGCCCGACGATGGCCTTGCCATGCCCGACGCTGGCCTTGTCATGCCCGACGATGGCCTTGTCATGCCTGACGCTGGCCTTGCCACGTCCGAGTGTTGCCTTGTCATGACCTTGCCATGCCCGACGCTCGACTTGCCATGCCCGACGATGGCCTTGTCATGTCCGAGAGTTGCCTTGTCATGACCTTCTCATGCCCGATGATGGCCTCGCCAAGCCCGAGAGTGGCATTGTCATGCCCGACGATGGCCTTGGCATGCCCGACGAGGGCCTTGTCATGCTCGACGCTGGCATTGACAAGCCCTTTTCATGCCCGACGATGGCCTCTCCACGCCCGACGCTGGCCTTCTCATGTGCGACGATGGCCTTGTCTTGCCAGACGATGGCCTTGTCTTGCCCGAAGATGGCCTTGTCAATTCCGACGATGGCCTTGTCATGCCCGATAATGGCCTTGTCCTTCCTTACGCTGGCTTTGCCATGTCCGAGAGGGGCATTGTCATGTCCGAGAGTTGCCTTGTCACGATACTATCATGCCCGACGCTGGCCTTGTCATGCCTGACGCTGGCCTTGTCATGCCCGACGATGGCCTCGCCATGTTCGAAAGTGGCATTGTCATGGCCTTGTCATGCCCGACGATGGCCTTGTCATACTCGACGATGGCCTTGTCATACCCGACGATTGGCTTGCCATGCTTGACGCTGGACTTGCCATGCCCGACAATGGCCTTGTCATGCCCGACGATGGCCTTGGCATGCCCGACGATGGACTTTTCATGCCTGACGATGGTCTTGTCATGCCCGACGATGGCCTTGCTCTGCCCGACACTAGCATTTTCATGACCGACGATGGCCTTGCCATGCCCGACGTTGGCATTGTCATATCCGACGATGGCCTTTTCATGCTCGACGATGACCTTGTCATGCCCGAAGATGGCCTCGTTATGCCCGACGATGGCCTTGTCATGCCCGACGCTGGTCTTGCCATGTCCGAGAGTTGCCTCGTCATGTCCGACGATGGCCTTGCCCCGCCCGACACTGGCCTTGTCATGCCCGACGATGGCCTTGCCATGCCCGACGCTGGCATTGCCATGCCCGACGATGGCCTCGCCATGTCCGAGAGTGGCATTGTCATGGCCTTGGCATGCCCGACGATGGCCTTGTCGTGCCCGACGATGGCCTTTTCATGCCCGACGATGGCCTTTTCATGCCCGACGATGGTCTTGCCATGCCTGAAGATGGCCTTGTCATGTCCGAGAGTTGCCTTGTCATGACCTTCTCATGCCCGATGATGGCCTCGCCAAGCCCGAGAGTGGCATTGTCATGCCCGACGATGGCCTTGGCATGCCCGACGATGGCCTTATCATGCTCGACGCTGGCATTGACAAGCCCTTTTCATGCCCGACGATGGCCTCGCCACGCCCGACGCTGGCCTTCTCATGTCCGACGATGGCCTTGTCTTGCCAGACGATGGCCTTGTCTTGCCCGAAGATGGCCTTGTCAAGTCCGACGATGGCCTTGTCATGCCCGATAATGGCCTTGTCCTTCCTTACGCTGGCTTTGCCATGTCCGAGAGGGGCATTGTCATGTCCGAGAGTTGCCTTGTCATGATCCTGTCATGCCCGACGCTGGCCTTGTCATGCCCGACGCTGGCCTTGTCATGCCCGACGATGGCCTCGCCATGTTCGAAAGTGGCATTGTCATGGCCTTGTCATGCCCGAAGATGGCCTGGTCATACCCGACGATGGCCTTGTCATGCCCGACGATTGCCTTGCCATGCTTGACGCTGGCCTTGCCATGCCCGACAATGGCCTTGTCATGCCCGACGATGGCCTTGGCATGCCCGACGATGGACTTTTCATGCCTGACGATGGCCTTGTCATGCCCGACGATGGCCTTGCTATGCCCGACAATGACATTTTCATGCCCAATGATGGCCTTGCCATGCCCGAAGATGGCCTTGTCATGCCCGACGTTGAATTGTCATGCCCGACGATGACCTTGTCATGCCCGACGCTGGCCTTGCCATGTCCGAGAGTTGCCTTGTCATGACCTTGTCATGCCCAACGATGGCCTTGTCATGCCCGACGCTGGCCTTGTAATGCCCGACGATGGCCTTGCCATGCCCGACGATGGCCTTGCCATGCTTGACGATGGCCTTGCCATGTCCGAGAGTTGCCTGGTCATGACCTTGTAATGACGATGGCCTCGCCAAGCCCGAGAGTGGCATTGTCATTCCCGACCCTGGCCTTGTCATGCCCGACGAAGGCGTCGCCATGTCCGAGAGTGGGATTGTCATGACCTTGTCAAGAGCGACGATGGCCTTGCCATGCTCAGCGCTGGCCTTGTCATGCCCGACGCTAGCCTTGTCATGCCCGATGATGGCCTTGTCATGCTTGACGCTGGCATTGACATGCCCTTTTTGATGCCCGACGATGGCCTTGTCATGCCCGACGATTGGCTTGCCATGCTTGACGCTGGCCTTGCCATGCCCGACAATGGCCTTGTCATGCCCGACGATGGCCTTGGCATGCCAGACGATGGACTTTTCATGCCTGACGATGGCCTTGTCATGCCCGACGATGGCCTTGCTCTGCCCGACACTAGCATTTTCATGTCCGACGATGGCCTTGCCATGCCCGAAGATGGCCTTGTCATGCCCGACGTTGAATTGTCATGCCCGACGATGACCTTGTCATGTCCGACGCTGGCCTTGCCATGTCCGAGAGTTGCCTTGTCATGACCTTGTCATGCCCAACGATGGCCTTGCCATGCCCGACGCTGGCCTTGTAGTGCCCGACGATGGCCTTGCCATGCCCGAGGATGGCCTTGCCATGCTTGACGATGGCCTTGCCATGTCCGAGAGTTGCCTGGTCATGACCTTGGAATGACGATGGCCTCGCCAAGCCCGAGAGTGGCATTGTCATTCCCGACGCTGGCCTTGTCATGCCTGACGAAGGCGTCGCCATGTCCGAGAGTGGCATTGTCATGGCCTTGTCAAGAGCGACGATGGCCTTGCCATGCCCAGCGCTGGCCTTGTCATGCCCGACGCTAGCCTTGTCATGCCCGATGATGGCCTTGTCATGCTTGACGCTGGCATTGACATGCCCTTTTTGATGCCCGACGATGGCCTTGCCATGCCCGACGCTGGCATTGTCATATCCGACGATGGCCTTGTCATGCTCGACGATGACCTTGTCATGCCCGAAGATGGCCTTGTCATTCCCGATGATGGCCTTGTGATCCCGACGGTTGCCTTACCATGCCCGACGATGGCCTATCCATGCCCGACGATGGCCTTGTCATGCCCGACGATGGCCTTGTCATGCCCGACGATGGACTTTTCATGCCCGACGATGGGCTTGTCATGCCCGACGATGGCCTTGTTATGCCCGACCCTGGCCTTTTCATGTCCAACGATGGCCATGCCATGCCCGACGCTGGCCTTGCCATGTGCGATAGTTGCCTTGTCATGCCCTTGTCATGCAAGACGATGGCCTTGTCATGCCCGACGCTGGCCTTGCCATGTCCGAGAGTTGCCTTGTCATGCCCTTGTCATGTCCGAAGATGGTCTTGCTATGCCCGAAGATGGCCTTGTCATGCTTGACGATGGCATTGTCATGCCCGACGATGGCCTTGTCATGCACGACGATGGCCTTGCCATGTCCGAGAGTTGTCTTGTCATGACCTTGTCATGCCCGACGCTGGCCTTGTCATGCCTGACGAAGGCGTCGCCATGTCCGAGAGTGGCATAGTCATGGCCTTGTCAAGCGTGACGATGGCCTTGCCATGCACGACGCTGGCCTTGTCATGCCCGACGCTTGCCTTGTCATGCCCGACGATGGCCTTGTCATGCTCGACGCTGGCATTGACATGCCCTTTTTGATGTCCCACGATACCCTCACAATGCCCGACGCTGGCCTTGTCATGTCCGACGATGGCCTTGTCATGGCCGACGATGGCCTTGTCCCGCCCGACACTGGCCTTGTCATGCCCGACGATGGCCTTACCATGCCCGACGCTGGCATTGCCATGCCCGACGATGGCCTCGCCATGTCCGAGAGTGGCATTGTCATGGCCTTGGCATGCCCGACGATGGCCTTGTCATGCCCGACGATGGCCTTTTCATGCCCGACGATGGCCTTTTCATGCCCGACGATGGCCTTGCTATGCCCAACGATAGCCTTTTCATGCCCGACGATGGCCTTTTCATGCCCGACGATGGCCTTGCTATGCCCGACGATAGCCTTTTCATGCCCGACGATGGCCTTGCCATGCCCGAAGCTGGCATTGCCATGCCCGACGATGGCCTCGCCATGTCCGAGAGTGGCATTGTCATGGCCTTGGCATGCCCGACGATGGCCTTGTCGTTCCCGACGATGGCCTTTTCATGCCCGACGATGGCCTTTTCATGCCCGACGATGGTCTTGCCATGCCTGAAGATGGCCTTGTCATGTCCGAGAGTTGCCTTGTCATGACCTTCTCATGCCCGATGATGGCCTCGCCAAGCCCGAGAGTGGCATTGTCATGCCCGACGATGGCCTTGGCATGCGCGACGATGGCCTTGTCATGCTCGACGCTGGCATTGACCAGCCCTTTTCATGCCCGACGATGGCCTCGCCACGCCCGACGCTGGCCTTCTCATGTCCGACGATGGCCTTGTCTTGCCAGACGATGGCCTTGTCTTGCCCGAAGATTGCCTTGTCAAGTCCGACGATGGCCTTGTCATGCCCGATAATGGCCTTGTCCTTCCTTACGCTGGCTTTGCCATGTCCGAGAGGGGCATTGTCATGTCCGAGAGTTGGCTTGTCATGATCTTGTCATGCCCGACGCTGGCCTTGTCATGCCCGACGCTGGCCTTGTCATGCCCGACGATGGCCTCGCCATGATCGAAAGTGGCATTGTCATGGCCTTGTCATGCCCGACGATGGCCTTGTCATACCCGACGATGGCCTTGTCATGCCCGACGATTGGCTTGCCATGCTTGACGCTGGCCTTGCCATGCCCGACAGTGGCCTTGTCATGCCCGACGATGGCCTTGGCATGCCCGACGATGGACTTTTCATGCCTGACGATGGCCTTGTCATGCCCGACGATGGCCTTGCTCTGCCTGACACTAGCATTTTCATGTCCGACGATGGCCTTGCCATGCCCGAAGATGGCCTTGTCATGCCCGACGATGAATTGTCATGCCCGACGATGACCTTGTCATGCCCGACGCTGGCCTTGCCATGTCCGAGAGTTGCCTTGTCATGACCTTGTCATGCCCAACGATGGCCTTGCCATGCCCGACGCTGGCCTTGTAGTGCCCGACGATGGCCTTGCCATGCCCGACGATGGCCTTGCCATGCTTGACGATGGCCTTTCCATGTCCGAGAGTTGCCTGGTTATGACCTTGGAATGACGATGGCCTCGCCAAGCCCGAGAGTGGCATTGTCATTCCCGACGCTGGCCTTGTCATGCCTGACGAAGGCGTCGTCATGTCCGAGAGTGGCATTGTCATGGCCTTGTCAAGAGCGACGATGGCCTTGCCATGCCCAGCGCTGGCCTTGTCATGCCCGACGCTATCCTTGTCATGCCCGATGATGGCCTTGTCATGCTTGACGCTGGCATTGACATGCCCTTTTTGATGCCCGACGATGGCCTTGCCATGCCCGACGCTGCAATTGTCATATCCGACGATGGCCTTGTCATGCTCGACGATGACCTTGTCATGCCCGAAGATGGCCTTGTCATTCCCGATGATGGCCTTGTCATCCCGACGGTTGCCTTACCATGCCCGACGATGGCCTATCCATGCCCGACGATGGCCTTGTCATGCCCGACGATGGCCTTGTCATGCCCGACGATGGACTTTTCATGCCCGACGATGGGCTTGTCATGCCCGACGATGGCCTTGTTATGCCCGACCCTGGCCTTTTCATGTCCAACGATGGCCATGCCATGCCCGACGCTGGCCTTGCCATGTGCGATAGTTGCCTTGTCATGCCCTTGTCATGCAAGACGATGGCCTTGTCATGCCCGACGCTGGCCTTGCCATGTCCAAGAGTTGCCTTGTCATGCCCTTGTCATGTCCGAAGATGGTCTTGCTATGCCCGAAGATGGCCTTGTCATGCTTGACGATGGCATTGTCATGCCCGACGATGGCCTTGTTTTGCACGACGATGGCCTTGCCATGTCCGAGAGTTGTCTTGTCAAGACCTTGTCATGCCCGACGCTGGCCTTGTCATGCCCGACGAAGGCGTTGCCATGTCCGAGAGTGGCATTGTCATGGCCTTGTCAAGCGTGACGATGGCCTTGCAATGCACGACGTTGGCCTTGTCATGCCCGACGCTTGCCTTGTCATGCCCGACGATGGCCTTGTCATGCTCGACGCTGGCATTGACATGCCCTTTTTGATGTCCCACGATGCCCTCACAATGCCCAACGCTGGCCTTGTCATGTCCGACGATGGCCTTGTCATGGCCGACGATGGTCTTGTCATGCCCGAAGATGGCCTTTTCATGCCCGACGATGGTCTTGTCATGCCCGACGACGGCCTTTTTATGCCCAACGCGGGCCTTGCCGTGTCCGAGAGTTGTCTTGTCATGACCTTGTCATGCGCGACGATGGCCTTGCCATGCCCGACGCTGGCCTTGTCATGCCCGATGATGGCCTTGCCATGCCCGACGATGGCCTTGCCATGCCCGACGATGGCCTTCCCATGTCCTAGAGTTGCCTTGTCATGACCTTGTCATGCCCGATGATGGCCTCGCCATACCCGAGAGTGGCAATTTCATGCCCGACGAAGGCCTCACCATGTCCGAGAGTGGCATTGTCATGGCCTTATCATGCCTGACGATGGCCTTGTGATGCCCGACGATGGCCTTGTCAATGCGACGCTGGCCTTGCCATGTCCGAGAGTTGCCTTGTCATGATCCTGTCATGCCCGACGCTGGCCTTGTGATGCCCGACGATGGCCTCGCCATGTTCAAAAGTGGCATTGTCATGGCCTTGTCATGCCCGACGATGGCCTTGTCATACCCGACGATGGCCTTTTCATGCCCGACGATGGCCTTTTCATGCCAAACAATGGCCTTTTCATGCTCGACGATAGCCTTGTCATGCCCGATGATGGCCTTGCTATGGCCGACGCTAGCCTTTACATGTCCGACGATGGTCTTGCCATGCCTGAAGATGGCCTTGTCATGCCTGACGATGGCCTTGTCATGCCCGACGAGGGCCTTGCCATGCCTCACGATGGGCTTGCCATGTCCGAGAGTTGCCTCGTCATGACCTTGTCATGCCCGACGATTACCTCGCCAACCCCGAGAGTGGCATTGTCATTCCCGACGCTGGCCTTGTCATGGCCGACGAAGGCGTCGCCATGTCCGAGATTGGCCTTGTTATGGCCTTGTCAAGCGCGACGATGGCCTTGCCATGCCCGATGATGGCCTTGCCATGCCCGACGCTGGCCTTGTCATGCCCGACGATGGCCTTGTCATGCCTGACGCTGGCCTTGCCACGTCCGAGTGTTGCCTTGTCATGACCTTGCCATGCCCGACGCTCGACTTGCCATGCCCGACGATGGCCTTGTCATGTCCGAGAGTTGCCTTGTCATGACCTTCTCATGCCCGATGATGGCCTCGCCAAGCCCGAGAGTGGCATTGTCATGCCCGACGATGGCCTTGGCATGCCCGACTAGGGCCTTGTCATGCTCGACGCTGGCATTGACAAGCCCTTTTCATGCCCGACGATGGCCTCTCCACGCCCGACGCTGGCCTTCTCATGTCCGACGATGGCCTTGTCTTGCCAGACGATGGCCTTGTCTTGCCCGAAGATGGCCTTGTCAATTCCGACGATGGCCTTGTCATGCCCGATAATGGCCTTGTCCTTCCTTACGCTGGCTTTGCCATGTCCGAGAGGGGCATTGTCATGTCCGAGAGTTGCCTTGTCACGATACTGTCATGCCCGACGCTGGCCTTGTCATGCCTGACGCTGGCCTTGTCATGCCCGACGATGGCCTCGCCATGTTCGAAAGTGGCATTGTCATGGCCTTGTCTTGCCCGACGATGGCCTTGTCATACTCGACGATGGCCTTGTCATACCCGACGATTGGCTTGCCAAGCTTGACGCTGGACTTGCCATGCCCGACAATGGCCTTGTCATGCCCGACGATGGCCTTGGCATGCCCGACGATGGACTTTTCATGCCTGACGATGGTCTTGTCATGCCCGACGATGGCCTTGCTCTGCCCGACACTAGCATTTTCATGTCCGACGATAGCCTTGCCATGCCCGACGTTGGCATTGTCATATCCGACGATGGCCTTTTCATGCTCGACGATGACCTTGTCATGCCCGAAGATGGCCTCGTTATGCCCGATGATGGCCTTGTCATGCCCGACGCTGGTCTTGCCATGTCCGAGAGTTGCCTCGTCATGTCCGACGATGGCCTTGCCCCGCCCGACACTGGCCTTGTCATGCCCGACGATGGCCTTGCCATGCCCGACGCTGGCATTGCCATGCCCGACGATGGCCTCGCCATGTCCGAGAGTGGCATTGTCATGGCCTTGGCATGCCCGACGATGGCCTTGTCATGCCCGACGATGGCCTTTTCATGCCCGACGATGGCCTTTTCATGCCCGACGATGGCCTTGCTATGCCCAACGATAGCCTTTTCATGTCCGACGATGGTCTTGCCATGCCTGAAGATGGCCTTGTCATGTCCGAGAGTTGCCTTGTCATGACCTTCTCATGCCCGATGATGGCCTCGCCAAGCCCGAGAGTGGCATTGTCATGCCCGACGATGGCCTTGGCATGCCCGACGATGGCCTTGTCATGCTCGACGCTGGCATTGACCAGCCCTTTTCATGCCCGACGATGGCCTCGCCACGCCCGACGCTGGCCTTCTCATGTCCGACGATGGCCTTGTCTTGCCAGACGATGGCCTTGTCTTGCCCGAAGATGGCCTTGTCAAGTCCGACGATGGCCTTGTCATGCCCGATAATGGCCTTTTCCTTCGTTACGCTGGCTTTGCCATGTCCGAGAGGGGCATTGTCATGTCCGAGAGTTGCCTTGTCATGATCTTGTCATGCCCGACGCTGGCCTTGTCATGCCCGACGCTGGCCTTGTCATGCCCGACGATGGCCTCGCCATGCTCGAAAGTGGCATTGTCATGGCCTTGTCATGCCCGACGATGGCCTTGTCATACCCGACGATGGCCTTGTCATGCCCGACGATTGCCTTGCCATGCTTGACGCTGGCCTTGCCATGCCCGACAATGGCCTTGTCATGCCCGACGATGGCCTTGGCATGCCCGACGATGGACTTTTCATGCCTGACGATGGCCTTGTCATGCCCGACGATGGCCTTGCTCTGTCCGACACTAGCATTTTCATGTCCGACGATGGCATTGCCATGCCCGAAGATGGCCTTGTCATGCCCGACGTTGAATTGTCATGCCCGACGATGACCTTGTCATGCCCGACGTTGGCCTTGCCATGTCCGAGAGTTGCCTTGTCATGACCTTGTCATGCCCAACGATGGCCTTGACATGCCCGACGCTGGCCTTGTAGTGCCCGACGATGGCCTTGCCATGCCCGACGATGGCCTTCCCATGATTGACGATGGCCTTGCCATGTCCGAGAGTTGCCTGGTCATGACCTTGGAATGACGATGGCCTCGCCAAGCCCGAGAGTGGCATTGTCATTCCCGACGCTGGCCTTGTCATGCCTGACGAAGGCGTCGCCATGTCCGAGAGTGGCCTTGTCAAGAGCGACGATGGCCTTGCCATGCCCAGCGCTGGCCTTGTCATGCCCGACGCTAGCCTTGTCATGCCCGATGATGGCCTCGTTATGCCCGACGATGGCCTTGTCATGCCCGACGCTGGTCTTGCCATGTCCGAGAGTTGCCTCGTCATGTCCGACGATGGCCTTGCCCCGCCCGACACTGGCCTTGTCATGCCCGACGATGGCCTTGCCATGCCCGACGCTGACATTGCCATGCCCGACGATGGCCTCGCCATGTCCGAGAGTGGCATTGTCATGGCCTTGGCATGCCCGACGATGGCCTTGTCATGCCCGACGATGGCCTTTTCATGCCCGACGATGGCCTTTTCATGCCCGACGATGGCCTTGCTATGCCCGACAATAGCCTTTTCATGTCCGACGATGGTCTTGCCATGCCTGAAGATGGCCTTGTCATGTCCGAGAGTTGCCTTGTCATGACCTTCTCATGCCCGATGATAGCCTCGCCAAGCCCGAGAGTGGCATTGTCATGCCCGACGATGGCCTTGGCATGCCCGACGATGGCCTTATCATGCTCGACGCTGGCATTGACAAGCCCTTTTCATGCCCGACGATGGCCTCGCCACGCCCGACGCTGGCCTTCTCATGTCCGACGATGGCCTTGTCTTGCCAGACGATGGCCTTGTCTTGCCCGAAGATGGCCTTGTCAAGTCCGACGATGGCCTTGTCATGCCCGATAATGGCCTTGTCCTTCCTTACGCTGGCTTTGCCATGTCCGAGAGGGGCATTGTCATGTCCGAGAGTTGCCTTGTCATGATCCTGTCATGCCCGACGCTGGCCTTGTCATGCCCGACGCTGGCCTTGTCATGCCCGACGATGGCCTCGCCATGTTCGAAAGTGGCATTGTCATGGCCTTGTCATGCCCGACGATGGCCTTGTCATACCCGACGATGGCCTTGTCATGCCCGACGATTGGCTTGCCATGCTTGACGCTGGCCTTGCCATGCCCGACAATGGCCTTGTCATGCCCGACGATGGCCTTGGCATGCCAGACGATGGACTTTTCATGCCTGACGATGGCCTTGTCATGCCCGACGATGGCCTTGCTCTGCCCGACACTAGCATTTTCATGTCCGACGATGGCCTTGCCATGCCCGAAGATGGCCTTGTCATGCCCGACGTTGAATTGTCATGCCCGACGATGACCTTGTCATGTCCGACGCTGGCCTTGCCATGTCCGAGAGTTGCCTTGTCATGACCTTGTCATGCCCAACGATGGCCTTGCCATGCCCGACGCTGGCCTTGTAGTGCCCGACGATGGCCTTGCCATGCCCGACGATGGCCTTGCCATGCTTGACGATGGCCTTGCCATGTCCGAGAGTTGCCTGGTCATGACCTTGGAATGACGATGGCCTCGCCAAGCCCGAGAGTGGCATTGTCATTCCCGACGCTGGCCTTGTCATGCCTGACGAAGGCGTCGCCATGTCCGAGAGTGGCATTGTCATGGCCTTGTCAAGAGCGACGATGGCCTTGCCATGCCCAGCGCTGGCCTTGTCATGCCCGACGCTAGCCTTGTCATGCCCGATGATGGCCTTGTCATGCTTGACGCTGGCATTGACATGCCCTTTTTGATGCCCGACGATGGCCTTGCCATGCCCGACGCTGGCATTGTCATATCCGACGATGGCCTTGTCATGCCCGACGATGACCTTGTCATGCCCGAAGATGGCCTTGTCATTCCCGATGATGGCCTTGTCATCCCGACGGTTGCCTTACCATGCCCGACGATGGCCTATCCATACCCGACGATGGCCTTGTCATGCCCGACGATGGCCTTGTCATGCCCGACGATGGACTTTTCATGCCCGACGATGGGCTTGTCATGCCCGACGATGGCCTTGTTATGCCCGACCCTGGCCTTTTCATGTCCAACGATGGCCATGCCATGCCCGACGCTGGCCTTGCCATGTGCGATAGTTGCCTTGTCATGCCCTTGTCATGCAAGACGATGGCCTTGTCATGCCCGACGCTGGCCTTGCCATGTCCGAGAGTTGCCTTGTCATGCCCTTGTCATGTCCGAAGATGGTCTTGCTATGCCCGAAGATGGCCTTGTCATGCTTGACGATGGCATTGTCATGCCCGACGATGGCCTTGTCATGCACGACGATGGCCTTGCCATGTCCGAGAGTTGTCTTGTCATGACCTTGTCATGCCCGACGCTGGCCTTGTCATGCCCGACGAAGGCGTCGCCATGTCCGAGAGTGGCATAGTCATGGCCTTGTCAAGCGTGACGATGGCCTTGCCATGCACGACGCTGGCCTTGTCATTCCCGACGCTTGCCTTGTCATGCCCGACGATGGCCTTGTCATGCTCGACGCTGGCATTGACATGCCCTTTTTGATGTCCCACGATACCCTCACAATGCCCGACGCTGGCCTTGTCATGTCCGACGATGGCCTTGTCATGGCCGACGATGGCCTTGTCCCGCCCGACACTGGCCTTGTCATGCCCGACGATGGCCTTACCATGCCCGACGCTGGCATTGCCATGCCCGACGATGGCCTCGCCATGTCCGAGAGTGGCATTGTCATGGCCTTGGCATGCCCGACGATGGCCTTGTCATGCCCGACGATTGCCTTTTCATGCCCGACGATGGCCTTTTCATGCCCGACGATGGCCTTGCTATGCCCGACGATAGCCTTTTCATGTCCGACGATGGTCTTGCCATGCTTGAAGATGGCCTTGTCATGTCCGAGAGTTGCCTTGTCATGACCTTCTCATGCCCGATGATGGCCTCGCCAAGCCCGAGAGTGGCATTGTCATGCCCGACGATGGCCTTGGCATGCGCGACGATGGCCTTGTCATGCTCGACGCTGGCATTGACCAGCCCTTTTCATGCCCGACGATGGCCTCGCCACGCCCGACGCTGGCCTTCTCATGTCCGACGATGGCCTTGTCTTGCCAGACGATGGCCTTGTCTTGCCCGAAGATGGCCTTGTCAAGTCCGACGATGGCCTTGTCATGCCCGATAATGGCCTTGTCCTTCGTTACGCTGGCTTTGCCATGTCCGAGAGGGGCATTGTCATGTCCGAGAGTTGCCTTGTCATGATCTTGTCATGCCCGACGCTGGCCTTGTCATGCCCGACGCTGGCCTTGTCATGCCCGACGATGGCCTCGCCATGCTCGAAAGTGGCATTGTCATGGCCTTGTCATGCCCGACGATGGCCTTGTCATACCCGACGATGGCCTTGTCATGCCCGACGATTGCCTTGCCATGCTTGACGCTGGCCTTGCCATGCCCGACAATGGCCTTGTCATGCCCGACGATGGCCTTGGCATGCTCGACGATGGACTTTTCATGCCTGACGATGGCCTTGTCATGCCCGACGATGGCCTTGCTCTGTCCGACACTAGCATTTTCATGTCCGACGATGGCATTGCCATGCCCGAAGATGGCCTTGTCATGCCCGACGTTGAATTGTCATGCCCGACGATGACCTTGTCATGCCCGACGTTGGCCTTGCCATGTCCGAGAGTTGCCTTGTCATGACCTTGTCATGCCCAACGATGGCCTTGACATGCCCGACGCTGGCCTTGTAGTGCCCGACGATGGCCTTGCCATGCCCGACGATGGCCTTCCCATGATTGACGATGGCCTTGCCATGTCCGAGAGTTGCCTGGTCATGACCTTGGAATGACGATGGCCTCGCCAAGCCCGAGAGTGGCATTGTCATTCCCGACGCTGGCCTTGTCATGCCTGACGAAGGCGTCGCCATGTCCGAGAGTGGCATTGTCATGGCCTTGTCAAGAGCGACGATGGCCTTGCCATGCCCAGCGCTGGCCTTGTCATGCCCGACGCTAGCCTTGTCATGCCCGATGATGGCCTCGTTATGCCCGACGATGGCCTTGTCATGCCCGACGCTGGTCTTGCCATGTCTGAGAGTTGCCTCGTCATGTCCGACGATGGCCTTGCCCCGCCCGACACTGGCCTTGTCATGCCCGACGATGGCCTTGCCATGCCCGACGCTGACATTGCCATGCCCGACGATGGCCTCGCCATGTCCGAGAGTGGCATTGTCATGGCCTTGGCATGCCCGACGATGGCCTTGTCATGCCCGACGATGGCCTTTTCATGCCCGACGATGGCCTTTTCATGCCCGACGATGGCCTTGCTATGCCCGACAATAGCCTTTTCATGTCCGACGATGGTCTTGCCATGCCTGAAGATGGCCTTGTCATGTCCGAGAGTTGCCTTGTCATGACCTTCTCATGCCCGATGATAGCCTCGCCAAGCCCGAGAGTGGCATTGTCATGCCCGACGATGGCCTTGTCATGCTCGACAATGACCTTGACATGCCCGACAATGGCCTTGTCATGCTCGACAATGACCTTGTCATGCCCGAAGATGGCCTTGTCATTCCCGATGATGGCCTTGTCATCCCGACGGTTGCCTTACCATGCCCGACGATGGCCTATCCATGCCCGACGATGGCCTTGTCATGCCCGACGATGGCCTTGTCATGCCCGACGATGGACTTTTCATGCCCGACGATGGGCTTGTCATGCCCGACGATGGCCTTGTTATGCCCGACCCTGGCCTTTTCATGTCCAACGTTGGCCATGCCATGCCCGACGCTGGCCTTGCCATGTGCGATAGTTGCCTTGTCATGCCCTTGTCATGCAAGACGATGGCCTTGTCATGCCCGACGCTGGCCTTGCCATGTCCGAGAGTTGCCTTGTCATGCCCTTGTCATGTCCGAAGATGGTCTTGCTATGCCCGAAGATGGCCTTGTCATGCTTGACGATGGCATTGTCATGCCCGACGATGGCCTTGTCATGCACGACGATGGCCTTGCCATGTCCGAGAGTTGTCTTGTCATGACCTTGTCATGCCCGACGCTGGCCTTGTCATGCCTGACGAAGGCGTCGCCATGTCCGAGAGTGGCATAGTCATGGCCTTGTCAAGCGTGACGATGGCCTTGCCATGCACGACGCTGGCCTTGTCATGCCCGACGCTTGCCTTGTCATGCCCGACGATGGCCTTGTCATGCTCGACGCTGGCATTGACATGCCCTTTTTGATGTCCCACGATACCCTCACAATGCCCGACGATGGCCTTGTCATGTCCGACGATGGCCTTGTCATGGCCGACGATGGCCTTGTCATGCCCGAAGATGGCGTTGTCATGCCCGACGATGGTCTTGTCATGCCCGACGATGGCCTTGTTATGCCCAACGCGGGCCTTGCCTTGTCCGAGAGTTGTCTTGTCATGACCTTGTCATGCGCGACGATGGCCTTGCCATGCCCGACGCTGGCCTTGTCATGCCCGACGATTGCCTTGCCATGCCCGACGATGGCCTTGCCATGCCCGACGATGGCCTTCCCATGTCCTAGAGTTGCCTTGTCTTGACCTTGTCATGCCCGATGATGGCCTCGCCATACCCGAGAGTGGAAATTTCATGCCCGACGAAGGCCTCACCATGTCCGAGAGTGGCATTGTCATTGCCTTGTCATGCCCGACGATGGCCTTGTGATGCCCGACGATGGCCTTGTCAAGGCCGACGCTGGCCTTGCCATGTCCGAGAGTTGCCTTGTCATGATCCTGTCATGCCCGACGCTGGCCTTGTCATGCCCGACGATGGCCTCGCCATGTTCAAAAGTGGCATTGTCATGGCCTTGTCATGCCCGACGATGGCCTTGTCATACCCGACGATGGCCTTGTCATGCCCGACGATTGCCTTGCCATGCTTGACGCTGGCCTTGTCATGCCCGACAATGGCCTTGTCATGCCCGACGATGGCCTTGGCATGCCCGACGATGGACTTTTCATGCCTGACGATGGCCTTGTCATGCCCGAAGATGGCCTTGCTATGCCCGACACTGGCATTTTCATGTCCGACGATGGCCTTGACATGCCCGAAGATGGCCTTGTCATGCCCGACGTTGAATTGTCATGCCCGACGATGACCTTGTCATGCCCGACGCTGACCTTGCCATGTCCGAGAGTTGCCTTGTCATGCCCAACGATGGCATTTCCATGCCCGACGCTGGCCTTGTCATGCCCAACGATGACCTTGTCCTTCTCTTCAACTCGAGGCTGCGGATTTTTCCCGGAAAGCTCAAATCAAGATGGACCGGGCCATATGTGGTTAAGAAGATCTTTCCCCATGGAGCTATTGAGATAGGAGGGGAGCATTGTGAAAACTTTAAGGTGAATGAGCACCGGTTGAAGAAGTATATCCCGGGAGCTCCGGTGGATATGATTGTCCCACTTTACCTTGAGTAGACGCCCCCGAGTTTGGTCAAGCTAATGACCTTAAAGAAGCGCTTAGTGGGAGGCAACCCATTGGTAACGTTTTTCCCTTTTCATTTTTCGTTTTTGCTTAGATTTTTCTGTTTTTGTGTGCTTTGTGTGTTTGGTGTGTTTTGTGTGTATGCTAGAACCTTAGTAGCATTGGAAGCCTTGCTTGGCATGTGAATGATGATGATGAACCCCTCATCAACTATGGGTGGAGCGGATGCGGAACTTGGACGGCTAGCGGTGCCTAGCGCGGGTCCCGACGCTTTGATGAACACTTAGAGCTCTCTACCATTGTTGATAAGATCATCCAACATCAATTCCACTTGAGAAATCCCAAATACCATAGCAACCATTTTTACATTGTGAGAACCTTCTTTCACTCTTCTTTACTTGAATACCACATTGGGGACAATGTGTTTCTAAGTATGGGGTGGGGTTTGCATAATCCTTTGCATGATGAGCATCTAGGGTAGTTTAACATTTTCACATGTCTTGCATTGCACATATTTATTTCGAAAATCCCATAAAAATTCAGAAAATTTAAAAATTTTTGTGCTTTCTAGGCTTGGATATGCCCTTAATGATGAATCTTGTCTTATGGATTGGCTATGGAAGGCCTTATGTGTTGAATTGATGAATGCATTCGTGGACTTGAAGTACTTCTTTTGAAATCCATGAATGATTTGTGATCATGATGTTCCCTAGAATGGATTGAGTATTGAAGGTCGAAATTACATGATAGTTCTTGCATACCATCTAGGAATGAATGAGGCGATTCATCCTTCTCTACTTCTCATCTTGATCATCATTGTTTGAGCACCTCAATGGATATAAATTTGACCTCTTTTGACCCATCCGGGAATAGGAGCATGATAGTGTGTTGATGTGTGTGAAAAGCAAGTATGGGGTGAAAATGTTGATGAAAGAATATCATGCATAAAATGCTGAATTTGTTGTGAAAATGTAGCCAAAAATATAGGTTTGGGGACGTTGGCTTAAATGACAAGTAACTCGGTACACTTCACATAATCGGGTGTTGGTGCCTTGCCAAAGTCAAATAAACCAATAGTCCTAACGAGTTTTGGTATGTGTGCCCGGTGTGGATGCACCTCGAAAACTAAGAAAAAACCCGAGGACGGCTAATCACCAAGGTTTCGGCTTTTGTACACCAATGCCATTGTCTCAAAAATAATTGAAAGAAAAAGAAAAGAAAGAAAAGATAGAGAAAAATATACACTTGAGGGAAGTTGATCGAGGACAAGATTGTGGAGTTAGTTCCATTCCCGGATTAGCACCACATAGCCTAGAAAAATCCCCACCTAATCACAACGTTTCTTGGCCTTTTAACTCATTAGACCTTATGACCTATTTGCATGTTTGTGAGACTTAGTAATCTAGATTGGATATGCTCTTGATCTTCTTGGCTTCCTCATTTTTACATTTCATGCATGATTTTGAGTTAAGTACAATTGTCTTTCCATGCCTTCATTTATTTAATGCATGATTGCTTATCCTTTGACATGAAACATGACTTTGAAGGTGATCCAATAGTAGAAGCACAAACCCAAAAAGATTTTGCCATTTTTCTGCATACCTAAATCATGTTATCTTGTAGTCTATAGTTGAGAATTTGCTCGGGGACGAGCAAACCTTAAGTATGGGGTATTTTGATAACACGATTTATGACTTAGGTTTAGGTAGTCATTTAGATAGATTCCTCACTCATTTATGCATGGTTTAGCATTAGTTCACGACGTTTTGCACTCAATTCATGTATTTTGTCGAGATAGACGTCTACACAGACTTGTGCTTGTTTTATAGGATTTTGGGAGATTTAGGAGCTAAACCGATGCATTCGAGAATCAATCCTCGAGATGACACACCCTCGGACTCATTAGGATGCAATCTAGAGGCCAAAGGAGACTCATGGAACCTTGCCAACACGAGCCATGCACCAAATCATCACTAAACGAGCTGAAGGTGGAGTTAATAGAGTTAACCCACCAAGGAGACTCATGGACATGGCGATTGACGAGGCTTGAGACTTCATTGAGAAGCAAGCCTTGCATATGTAGAAGTACACCCACCAAGGAGCTGAAGGTGGAGTTAATAGAGTTAACTTCCAAGAAACTCAGCCCAACAACAATCAACTCACGTCTTTGAAGAATGACGTGAAGCAATTGAAGGAACTCTTGGTTGCACAAACCAAGAAGGAAGAGCAAGGGCAAAGGAACAACAACAACAGATACCGTAACAACAACCGTTCCCGGAACAACAATTACAACAACAACAATAGAGGATCCAATAGCAACAACTGGAGGGCGAACAACCAAAATTCTGGTAACAATAATTCAAACTCCAACTCTAACGATTCCTCTAACCCTTTCCTCTCTTCCCCTCCTTCTTCTTCTTCTACTCCATTAAAAAGCTAGGGGCAAGGATCAAGTTTGTCTCAACCAGAAAAGAAAGACGCAGTTCTGGAAGCTATCTTGATCAAGCTCAACGCTATGGAGACTTCTATGACTTCATTTTCGAAGGCCCAAAAAGCCTTTGAACAACAACTTGCAAGTAGGGCGAATGAAGCGGCGAGAGATCCAGGGAAGCTTCCAGCAAGGACGGAAAGCAACCCTAAGGGCCAGATCATGGCCATAACTACGAGGAGTGGACTGAAAACTGCAGATCCAGTGCCTCGGCCGGTGCCGACGAAGACTACCTCGGTCCAGGTGCAGTCGAAGAACACTTCGGCCGAGACACCAACCGAGGTGGAGCCACAAAAAGCGGAGGGGAAAACTGAAGTTTATGTTCCACCTCCTGCATACAAACCACCACTTCCATTCCCCAGTCAAGGGCCAGAGCACATCTAGACAAGCACTTTGGTAAGTTCCTTGACTTGATGAATAAGCTGCATATTAATATTCCTTTCCTTGATGCCATTCTAGGAATGCCCGCCTATGGAAAGTTCTTGAAGGAGATCCTATCAAGGAAAAGGAACCTGGAAGACTTTGGTGAAGTTAGGATGACATCTAAATCCTCGGAGCTCATACAAATCATGAAGGAGAAGATGCCACCTAAATTGAGAGATCCCGGCTCATTTTCCATTCCCATTCAAGTTGGGGATGTCACTTGTGAAGCCCTTTGTGATCTAGGAGCCAGCGTGAGCATCATCCCGCTGGAGCTATGTGTGAAGATCAGACTTGGAGAGCACAAGCTGGTCAAGATTCGACTTTATATGGCGGATCGCTCCATTACCCATCCCGTGGGCATCTTGTAGGACGTTCCGGTCAAGTTAGGTAACTTCTATCTACCTATAGATTTTGTTGTACTTGACATTCCCGCAGATTATCCTGTTCCTATTATTCTCGGTAGGCCATTTCTAGCAACTTTGGGTTGCAACATGGATTGCAAGAACGCCAAGTTGAAATTCAACGTTGGTGGCGATGAGGTGGAGTTCGCATTACTTGCAGCCATGAAAGGGGAGCAGCTAAGCGATGATATCTTCAACATCTATGATGAAGAAGAATCAAGAGAATTGGTGAGCTCTATCCTTACTAACGATCCACTCGAAAGAGTTATTAGCTTCAGTTTAATGGAGGAAGGTATAGATGTTTCTTGTGATGCAGATATATGGAGCTTAAAGGCACTGGAAGAGGATCCAGGAGCTAAAACTGAGAAGCTGATCCAGGAGATAAAGATCTCTAGTTTCGGTTCCAGTTGTAGTACCTCGACCGAGGCACTTCCTGGACCGAGCAAGGCGACTGAAGAACATCTCGGTCAACGCCTCTGCGCCTCGACCGAGGTCGATGGCGAGATGATGTAAACTGAGACTTCCGAAAGTCCACCTTCTGATTCCATTCCACTGGAAAGAGGAAGCAAGGATCCCCCTCAGAAAGCACCCCCAATTGTGGAGCTTAAACAACTCCCTAGTCACTTGAGGTATGTCTTTCTTGGACCGGATTGTACTTATCCCGTTATTGTTAGTGCTTCCCTTTCCGAATCCGAATTGTCTAAGTTAATGCATGTCCTGAGAAAGCATCAAAAGGCAATAGGTTATACCACGGACGATTTTATTGGCATTAAGCCTTCTTTCTGCATGCATAGGATTCTAATGGAGGACAATCATAAGACTTCACGGGAACCTCAAAGACGGTTAAATCCGATCATGAAAGAGGTTGTAAAGAAGGAAATTCTTAAGTTGTTGGATGCAAGTATCATTTATCCTATCTCGGACAACAAGTGGGTTAGCCCGGTGCATGTAGTTCCGTAGAAAGGAGGGATGACCGTTGTGACAAATAAGAACAACGAGTTGATCCCAACTAGAACCGTTACATGTTGGAGGGTTTGCATCGATTATAGGAAGATGAACACGGCCACACGGAAAGACCATTTTCCACTTCCCTTCATTGATCAGATGCTCGAGCGGTTGGCCCAACATTCACACTTTTGCTACTTAGACGGTTATAGTGGATTCTTCCAGATTCCTATACATCCGGATGATCAGGAGAAGACCACTTTCACTTGTCCATGGGGGACATTTGCTTATAGGAGGATGCCATTTGGACTGTGCAATGCACCCGCTACCTTCTAGCGATGCATGATGGCTATCTTTTCCGAGTACATAGAGGAGATCATGGAGGTATTTATGGATGATTTTTCTGTATATGGTTCCTCTTTTGACGACTGCCTATCTAACCTTTCTTTAGTACTTAAAAGATGTGAAGACACTAATCTTGTTTTGAATTGGGAGAAGTGTCATTTTATGGTTAATGAAGGCATTGTGCTAGGACACCTCATTTCTAATTGAGGCATTTAGGTCGATCGCGCTAAGATCGAGACTATTGAGAAACTCCCTCCCCTTTGTTCTGTTAAAGGTGTGAGGAGTTTTCTCGGGCATGCAGGTTTCTACAGGAGATTCATCAAGGACTTCTCTAAGATTTCTAAACCTCTAACTAACCTCTTGAATAAAGATGTTGTTTTTGAGTTTTCGCAGGAGTGTCTTGATGCTTTTTACAGGATTAAGGAAGCATTGATCTCCGCTCCTATTATCCAACCTCCGGATTGGACCTTGCCTTTTGAGATCATGTGCGATGCTAGTGATGTAGCAGTAGGAGTGGTGCTTGGACAGAAGAAGGATGGACGGACCACCGCCATTTACTATGCTAGCAAGACGCTAGATGTAGCACAACGCAACTACGCTACCACCGAGAAGGAGTTATTGGTGGTTGTATATGCTTTCGAGAAGTTTCGTTCCTATTTAGTAGGGGAAAAAGTCATTGTCTACACCAACCATGCAGCCATTCGTTATTTGTTGGCTAAGAAAGATGCCATGCCACGCCTTATTCGATGGATTCTCTTGCTTCAAGAGTTTGACCTAGAGATCCGCGATAAGAAGGGATCCGAGAATTCTGTTGCGGATCACCTCAGCCGGCTACCTGCATCTTCACGTGAGAAGGACGACCCGCCCATAGACGATTCATTCCCCGATGAGCACTTACACTTGTTGGAGCGTTTGATAGATTTACTTACTTCACCCCACGATGGAGGTGAAGTATGGGGTGAGGGCACCTCCCATCACGTTTGAGAGACGCATTATGGTCCAGCTAGAGACCTTAAACCAAGCGCTTCTTGGGAGGCAACCCAAGATATTGCTTTCTTTTCCCTCTTTCTAGTCTAGCTTAGTTAGTTTTTGCTTTTGCTTTGTTTTGTCTTGGCGTTCTAGACAGATAACAGGAGACATCTAAGGAAGGAGCATAACTGGAAGGACAAAAGTTCGAGAATTTGAGAAGACGGAGTTTGACTGAGGCATCTCGGTTGCTATCAAAGCACCTCGACCGAGATGATTCTTGAGCAACCGAGGCGACTAGGGTTTTCTGAAGAACCACCTCGGTCCGTACCACCTCGGTCTAGTCGAGACCATCTCGAACGAGGTGACAGCAGTCCAGAAAATGGTATAAAAGGCGGAAGATTTCTCTCTCCTCACTTTACTCTTTCCCCTCGACCGCGGCGACAGTTCACCTCGCCTCCTTCGTTTCTTGCTCGTTTTCGAAGATTTCTGTCTCCAAACTACGATTGAAGGATAGAGGATCGTGTTGGAAGTACTGATCTGCAGAAAATCGAACCGATTCGGCCGGAACGAGGTAAAACGAACCGAAACCCTAACCTCTCCGTTTCACTTCGATTTGGGCTTTGGTTGCCCCTGCATTTGTTGAGAAAAGGCTTAAGTACCCCATAGGAAGCAATTGTAGTGATTTTTGGGGGAAAGAACTGAATTTTCAGAAGGAATTAGAATCTAGTTTTCCGCCTCGGTCCAGTCGAGCTGTGCCTCGGCCGAGGTGATTCTTGAGTGTTGTCAATCGACCGAGGTGACCTGACAGTTTGATTTTCTGAAAATGAGTTCTGACCGTCGCCTTGCCCTCAGGGATAGATCCTCACCTTCCCCTTCTTCTTCTTCCCGACCTTACCGCCCGGTGATCCATGAGCGACACCGGGTGGATTATGAGCGGATTTCCGGCCGTCCAGTGATTGCACCATGTTTCTTGGACGTGTCTGCTTTTGATTGCCTCCAGGTAGACGGAGACCTTAGGAGGATGATTTCTATAGTTGGGCTGGATCAGTTTACTGAGATCCGAGCCCCAACCTATTTGCAGCCGACCCTAGAGTTCGTTAGCTCCTTCACCTACCTTCCCACAGAGCAGTCTGTGAAGTACCTGTTGATGATCCGGAACTTCTTAGTGCCACTTGAGTACTAGAGAGATATTTTTGGCTTTCCGAAGCCCACCGCTGTTGACTTCCCGTCTCGATCAGTAGCTAGGGAGTTTTGGGGGCAGATTGCCCATATTGTTGAGCACGCAGATAGATGGCGCCCTGGAGATTCCAAGGAGAAGGTCATCTTCCACCTAGCCTTAAGGTTAGCCCACCGGATCTTCAGTGAGATGCTTCTTGCGCGTACTGAGACGCCCCAGAAGATCCGACAGGGAGAGCTTTTCAGTTTATACTGCATGGTTACTAGGGGTATCCCGGACTTTGGCTTGATGTTGGCAGAGGATCTGCACAGGATCAAGGCCAAGGCGAAGGGAGACATCTGCTGCGGAGGGCTTGTCACCCACATAGCTAGCTATCAGGACATGGATCTCAGTGCTTGCACGATGGTGGCGGCTGCCAAGCCGCTTGGATTGCAGGAGATGATCACTCGGCGGATACTAGTTCCTTGACTACTCTGTACGTGGCTATGCCGTGGGAGCTCACTGCACCACAGGGGATCAGGTGGTCTGCCAAGTTTTGTGTTTATGACCCTCACTATTGGCAGACCGCTTGGGCTCCACTGATGGAGGATTACAGAGAGGCAACAGCTGCCCCAGCTGAGGAGGAGGTTGATGATGAGGAGACAGTTGATGAGAGAGAGGGTGGAGTCCCGATGGATACAGGGACACATACTGCAGGGACGAGCGCACCACCAGTTATTGATCTGGATGATGAGGATACGGAGCCTACACCTGCTGCATCACCTGCTAGACCTGCTAGGCGTAGGACACGCCGTCATAGAGATTCAGAGGCTCATCGTCGGATCGATGATCTGACGGATCAGATGATAGACTCCTATGATGCCCTTACTGTGGACATACATGAGAGATTTGCTGCCCAGCACCGACAGATTGACAGCTGGACTCATCAGATGTTATAGGGGCAGCACTATTAGCGCAGGATGATGGAGATACAGTTCCAGCAGACTATGGGTTATCCACTCGACCCGACCTAGTATCCGTACGTGCCACCACCACCACCGGATCAGGATTCTTGAGAGCTGCAGGATTTTCTTTATTATTTTTTATGTAGTTCAGCTATTTATCCGGTGAGTACTTTTATCCTTTAGACTTATTTTGACCCACTGGGACAGTGTGTCCCAAGTATGGGGTATTTGATGTATTATTTGACTTTGATGTATGATTCTATTGACCGGATATTTATATTTATGCTTCACTTCTGCATTTATATGTTTAGCTGAGATTGCATGCATACTTACAGGTTTGATTGAGAAAAACGTCGAAACTGAAAAAAATGGATTTAAAAGAATTTTTTGACCTCGACCGG
Organism: Fagopyrum homotropicum; assembly: GCA_033239125.1. Lineage (NCBI taxonomy): Eukaryota > Viridiplantae > Streptophyta > Magnoliopsida > Caryophyllales > Polygonaceae > Fagopyrum > Fagopyrum homotropicum. The sequence goes on from BSWB01000007.1 coordinate 74,835,458, forward strand.
TGGAGTTCTGGCCGAACGAGGTGTTTCACCTCAGTTGACCTACGAACATCTCGACCGAGGTGGGTTAACTGAGAGTTTTCGAAAACGATTTTTGTGTTACTTATCTGGATATGATCTCAGTGAAGATCTTGCTTACTGACTGGTTTTAAATTCTTTATGTGTTTGAAAGGTTTTATAATATGTTTAAGTTGCTAAATGCTTTGTTTGAAATTATTGGCATGTTTAATATTTTGTTTTTATCTAAATTATGTTGAATTTGAAGGTTGACATCACATTATGAGTTCTCTCACTTTCTTCCTGGAAAGACCAAGGGAATTCATTCTTCTCTCTTCTTCTTCTTAATCATGCTTAGCCCCTCATATACATTTTGCCTCCCTTTACCTATCCGGGAATTTGGAAGCAAGCGAAGTGGTGAAAGCAAGTGAAGTTAAAGTTGAAAAATTGGCTGGAAGTGAAAGTGTTAGAAAGTAATAATAGGTTTGGGGAAGTCAATCATGAAGATGAGTAACTCGGCACCATCAAAGTCGGATTGAGCGATATTCCTAACGGGTCATGGTATGTGCATCAAGGGTTTGATGCATCTCAAGAAATTGATGATTGTTGATTTTCTAGGCTTCGGTTATTGTGCACCTCTGTCCATGCATCCCAAAAAGTAAAGTAAAAAAAAAGTGTGAAATAAGCAAAGCTTATTGGTGGAAGATGTTGCAAGTCAAAGCGAAAGTGAAGTACATTTTTTTCCCGGATTCTAGCACCACATTACCATACATACATCCTTACCCTACACGTTTCTTGACCTTTCTTTTAGGAAGCCCTTGAGACCTCGAGCTTGTTGATTGAGTTAGTGGTTTAAACTGGATTATACATGATTAATTTCGATAATTATGACTTATGCATTCTATGATTTTATGCAAAGATGAACAACTTTCCTATACTTATAAAATGTTTTGAACATGTTTTGATTTTGAATTACATGAAGTATTCTCTTAGAGTGATCTATGATAGTTGCACACCATAAAAATATTTTTTGAAAGACTTTTCCTTGATTTTCTTGACTATTAATCCATTCTATCTTGTCTCTTATATGCGGAACTTGCTTGGGGACAAGCAAGGGCTAAGTACGGGGTATTTTGATAGAATGAATTATAGTCTATATTTTAGGGTTTGTTTGGACGTTTTATCTTTCATAATCTACATGTTTGTATGTATATTATGTGATTATATTACCATTTCATCTACCTTTGCGGGAATCGAGGTCTACACCTAGTTTTGTTGTAATCGTAGGTAAAATGGCACGTTTTGCATCAAAAAGGAGCAAAAGGAACTATGAAGTCATTGGAGCTACATTGAGGAACATAAGGAACCATCCAGGAAGCATAGCTATGGATTTTGGACTCACTTTGGACCAGATTTGAGAGATTTCACATTCAGTTGTGACTCACCTCGGTTGACCACAAATTCACCTCGACCGAGGTAATCCAGAGAAGCTGACTCGACCCAGGCGAATACCTAGGACGCGGCGAGAATATTTTATTCTTGGCTGATGATAACACGATTTATAGCATAGTTTTAGGTGCACATTTAGGTAGAATTCTCGCTCAATCATGCATTGTCTAGCACTAGTCCAATACGTTTTGCACTCAAAACATGTATTTTGTCGAGATAGACGTCTACACGGACTTGTGTGCGTTTTGTAGGTATTTCGGGAAATTTCAGGCTAAAACGAGGCGTTTGAAGGTCGCTCATTCAGAGGACGAGTTTTCAACTCATTAGAGCACAAAGAATGACTCAAGGAACCTTGCAAACAAAGGCAATGCACCAAACCACAGCCTAATGATCCAAAACAAAGTTTCTGCACAGAATCACGGTCATCTGAAAGACCACGGCCGTGGAAACAACCGTGGAATTTGCAAGATTCTCGTGACAGCTGTGCCACGACTCTCATGGCCAGCTCATGAAGAAATTGGTTATAAAAGTGGTCCTTGATAGTTGTTAGAGGCAGCTGGGATTTGGGGGTAGTTTTGGGAGCAGCTCACACATTCTCTATTGCTTTGAACAAAATATATTCCAAGAAGAAGAAGGATTTTTCTGGGAAGGAAAGTGCAAGAAGAAGAAGAAAGGAGCCATTGCCATTGAAGAGGAGAGGAGAAGACACCCCTAACTCTTGTATTTCGGATTATTTCTAGAAATTTTTGAACCCTTGAACCTTCCTTTGGAAGGGTTGTAAGTCATTCTAATTCAATCTCTAGATTTGGATTGTGTTTGGAGTTCATTTGTTCATCTTCTTTCTCTTATTCTTTCTTGCTATGGAGATTATAAATCTATGCTTGTTTGTTTTGAATTCCAATATGAATGTTGTAGGCTAGATTGATGTGATTCTAGGGTTAGGAAAGGATGGTTATGGCTAGATCTATGATAGGATGAACTTAGATGTACCTTTGGATGATTTTTGTTTATGGACGTAGCTACTGTTAGGAATCACGGGTAGTTCTTGAAGAACCACGGCCGTGGTTTCTGTAGAACGAACCGTGATTTTCCTGATTCGAAGGGATCTCACCTTAGGTTCATAAAATTGTTGAAACCCTAAGTTTTTGCTGAGTTTAACCTACCCTAGGGTGTCCTAGTGTAGAGACTAAGTGCTAGGAGAGACTTACCCGGTAATCCTTGCCCTTAGAATCTAAAATAGTAAAGCCTTAGGTAATGGTGAGCCTAATAAGCCGCCATTGGATTAAGTGTGCTAGGATAGTTGCTTAGAACTTCCCTTTCCGAGACTTACCCGGTAAGGATAGGTTAGACCTCTAGGTAATAATCCAGTTTGTGTTAAAATCCTATCCTTAGGTTCTTAGAGACTTAACCGGTAATGGGATCTTAGGTGTGGACTAGTTGGATCATGAGACTTACCCGGTAATTGATCTCATTTTAGAAACACTAAATCCCAAGCATATCATCATCAATCCAAAGAAGGAATAGATAACTTGAGATTATGCCATAACCGGAATTTCCAACCCCTAGAATCCGTTTCCTTCTCTCTTGATCACATCTTGTTCAATTTGTTTATTTGTGCCGATTTTTCCTATTGAGTTTGATTTGGTTGTTTGCATGAGTTGTGATCTTCGATTTGATCATCTAAAACCAACAAAAACAAATTGCGATTTCCCCTTTTTTTTCTTAGATTAGACCTTGCTAAATTCAATCACAACTTAGTTCGATTTCACCTTAGTCTTTGTGTTCGACCTTGGAGTACTTATCTTTCTACATACGTCCCGTACACTGCGGGTGCGCTTAGAATTAGGATAATTACAACAAGTATAAATTTAAGGCTTATTGCGTACATACTTTCTAGCGTAACAAGTTTTTGGCGCCGTTGCCGGGGACTAGGTCTAGATTGAGTCTATTTTGTGATTGATTCTAGTGTAGATCTTTCTTGTTTCTTTTGATCTCTTTTTGGTTTGTGTCTTTGCTTTTCAGGACATCTACTTCTCTTTAGGTGTATGCGAAGATCTCGTGGCAAGGATCTAGCTCCATTCGATCCCGAACCGGAGAAAACCCTTCGATCTAGATCTAAGAACATCCGAAGAGAGAGAGAGATGGCCGGTAGAAATCTTCAAGCTGAATTGGACGAAGCCTTAGAGCAAATAAGGCTTAGAGATGAACTCTTGGAGGAAGAAAGGAGACTTGCCAATGAAAGGCAAGAAGAAACTAGGAGGGAGATTGAAGAGATTAGGCAAGCCCTTGTCCAAGGAGAGCTTAATCGCCGACAACCTCCACCACCTCCACCACAACCGCAGCCGGCGGCTAATGTTAGGGTTGTTCCAATTGCCATTGAAGAGCCACAAACCCTAGGGAGACGCATGGATCCGGCACGAAGAGCACACCGACCGGGTGTGAATCTAGGAGATCCCGCAACCCACAACTATGAGCTCCGCCCCCAAGTTCTACAAATGATCCGGCACAATCAATTTGGAGGGATGGAAGGAGAGTCCCCTCATCAACACTTGATGAATTATGAGATCTTGATGGAGACTCTTAGACCACCAAGATTGGAGAGCAACAACCATAAGCTAAGGGCCTTCTCTTTCTCTCTAAAGGACAAAGCCTTAGCTTGGTATCAATCTATTCCACAAGGGAGAGTTGGCACTTGGGAAGAGATGACAACCGAGTTCTTGACCAAGTTCTTCCCACCTTCCAAGACCACCGAGTTAAGAGGGAAGATCAATGCCTTTGTGATGAGGGATAGAGAGAGTTTGTTCAAGTCTTGGGAGAGATTCAAAGACCTTCTCCTAGATTGTCCGCACCATGGCATACCAAAGATTGAGCTATTAGAGATCTATTTCAAGGGGCTTGATGAAGATAGCCAATTCAAGCTTCAATCTCTTTCCGGTGGGACATTTATGGAGAAGCATGTAGATGATGCTTGGGAGTTTGTGGAGAAGCAAGCTCTAGTGATTGAGAAGTACTCGCATAGGAAGAGTGAAGGGAGAAAGGCGGGAGCGTATGAGGTGAGTGAAGTCACCATGAACAATTTCAAGCTTGACGCCATCAACAACGAGTTGAAGTCCTTGAGAGAGTTATGCACTACAACCTTGAAGAGCCAAACAACTCCTCAAGCACCTCCACAAGCAAACTTGTCTTCCAAGGAGATGGATGTCAACTACATGGGAAGAGGCAACTTCAACAATTACCAAGGCCCAAGGAACTTCAACAACAACCGGAAATTCAACAATTACCGGCCAAACCATAACCATCCCGGTTTTTCTTACTCAAATCCGGATGGAGCCTTGAACCCTCCCGCTTCCACAAGCACAACTCCACCACAAAGAGCTTCACAAGAACCTCCACCCGGTTTTACTCAACCTTCAAAAGATAGAACCGAAGTCATGTTTGAACAATTGCTCGGAAGATTGAGTGGACTTGAGAGCACCGTCACTTCAATTTCTAAGGCTCAAAAGGTCTTGGAAGCACAAGTCTTTCAAAAGGCGGGTGAGGCACATAGAGATCCGGGGAAGCTTCCCGGAAGAACCGAAGACAACCCAAGAGGTCAAGTTTTGGCTATCACAACAAGGAGTGGGTTGAGTATGAAGGATCCTTTGCCCAAGGACCAAGCTAAGGGAAAGCAAGTAGTGGTAGAAGAGGGAAGAAAGCAAGATGAAGGAGGCAAGAGCAAGGATGTAGAGCCAACTTATGTAGCACCGCCTCCATACAAGCCGCCACTACCATTCCCACAATCAAGAGCAAGAGCTCGTTTGGACAATCACTTTGGTAAGTTCCTTGAACTAATGTCCAAGTTACATATTAACATTCCGTTCATGGATGCCATCTTAGGAATGCCGGCATACGGAAAGTTCTTGAAGGAAATACTCTCCAACAAAAGGAAGTTGGAGGAGTATGGGGAGATTAGGATGACCAAGAGATCCTCGGAGTTAATCAAAACAATGAAGGAAGCAATGCCTCCCAAGCTAAGAGATCCGGGCTCTTTTTCCGTCCCAATTGGAGTAGGAGATGTGAAGTACGAAGCCCTTTGTGATCTTGGGGCAAGTGTAAGCATCATACCGCTTGCACTTAGTAACAAGGTCGGGCTAGGAGAGCCAAAACCGGTCAAGATGACCCTCTATATGGCGGACCGATCCATCACTCACCCGGTTGGGATTCTCGAAGACATTCCGGTGCAATTGGGAGGATTCTATGTACCTATCGACTTTGTAGTGTTGGACATTCCGGCGGATTACCCGGTTCCCATCATCCTAGGGAGACCTTTCCTAGCCACATTCGGATGTTTAGTGGATTGCAAGAACGGGACTCTCTCCTTCAACATTGGAGAGGAGAACATCAAGTTCAAGCTGTCCACAATGATGAAAGGGCCAACCCTTGATGAGGATATCTTCAACATAGTCGAGCAAGAGGAATCTAGAGAAATGGTGAGCTCGATTTTGATCAAGGATCCCTTGGAAAAGGTTCTCACCTTGAGTATGATGGAGGAAGACATTGAGGAGAATTGCAATGAAGAGATCAAAGCCTTGGAGGCATTGGAAGAGGAGCCAAAAGTTGGATTTGAGAGCCATGAAGAAATTGTGAACAGCTGCAAGTTCCACGGTCGAGATTTAGGAACCACGGCCGTCAAACTCTCTGGACAACTCCGAGAAGCAAGCCTGGAAGGAACCACGGTCGTGGAAGTTGAGCAACCCGTGATTCCAACCGTGGTTTCCCCTGAATCAGCTCTTAATGATGATCAAACTTCTAGGAGCCAAGGGGGGTCTTCATTTGCTTTGGATTCATCTCATCCAATCTTATTTGGATCGTCTTCAACCGAAAAAGGTCCTCCCTCACTTGAACTCAAACCCCTCCCCTCTCATTTAAAGTATGCATTTCTTGGTGATAATTCTACATATCCGGTGATTGATAATGCATGCTTGAGTGATGATGAACTTGCTAAATTGCTGCATGAACTAAGATTACATAGGAAGGCCATTGGTTATACTATTGATGATTTGGTTGGCATTAAGCTATCTTTGTGCATGCATAAGATAATGATGGAAGATAACCACAAACCCTCTATTGAACATCAAAGGAGATTGAATCCTATAATGAAAGAGGTGGTCAAAAAGGAAATCATTAAGTTGCTAGATGCGGGAATTATCTACCCTATCTCGGATAGTAAGTGGGTTAGCCCCGTTCATGTAGTACCTAAGAAGGGTGGAATGACTGTAGTAACTAATGAGAACAATGAACTAATACCAACTAGGACGGTCACGGGATGGAGAATGTGTATAGACTATAGGAAATTGAACATGGCCTCTAGGAAAGATCACTTTCCCCTCCCCTTCATTGACCAAATGCTAGAAAGATTAGCTCAACACTCTCACTTTTGCTATCTAGATGGGTATAGTGGATTTTTCCAAATCCCTATCCACCCCGATGACCAAGAAAAAACAACTTTTACATGTCCATGGGTACATTTGCATATAGGAGAATGCCATTTGGGTTGTGTAATGCACCCGCCACCTTCCAAAGGTGTATGATGGCTATCTTTTCGGAATACATAGAAAATATCATGGAGGTGTTCATGGATGATTTCTCTGTTTATGGCTCTTCTTTTGATGATTGCTTGGCTAACTTGTCATTAGTATTGCAAAGAAGTGAAGAGACAAATCTTGTCTTAAATTGGGAGAAATGCCACTTCATGGTAAGTGAAGGGATTGTGTTAGGACACTTGGTGTCTAACCGTGGCATTGAGGTTGATAGGGCTAAGATTGAAACAATAGAGAAGTTGCCACCACCTACCTCGGTGAAGGGGGTAAGGAGTTTCCTAGGGCATGCCGGTTTTTACCGGAGATTCATCCAAGATTTCTCTAAAATCTCTAAGCCTCTAACTAACCTACTAATGAAGGATGTTGATTTTGTCTTTTCCAAGGATTGTCTTGAAGTGTTTTGTAGGTTGAAGAACGCCTTGATCTCCGCACCTATCATGCAACCTCCGGATTGGAGTCTACCATTCGAGATCATGTGCGATGCAAGTGATGTGGCCGTTGGGGCTGTTTTGGGGCAAAGAAAAGAAGGGCGCACTCATGCTATTTACTATGCTAGCAAGACGCTAGACGATGCCCAACTCAATTATGCTACTACCGAGAAGGAGTTGTTAGCGGTGGTGTATGCATTTGAGAAGTTCCGCTCATACCTTGTTGGAGCGAAGGTCATAGTTTATACGGATCATGCGGCGATCCGTTATCTACTTACAAAGAAGGATGCCAAGCCAAGGTTGATTCGGTGGATCCTTCTTCTTCAAGAGTTTGATTTAGAGATAAGAGATAAGAAAGGATCCGAGAACTCGGTGGCGGATCACCTTAGTAGACTCCCACCATTGGAGCTTGGAAAAGACAACATCCCGATAGATGATTCATTCCGGGATGAGCAATTGCAATTGGTGGAAGAATGCTTATTCCAAGTGGCTAGAGGAAATGAACCGTGGTATGCCGACATTGTGAATTACTTGTTGTGTGAGGAAGTGCCTCCCGGGTTATCATATTCGCAAAGGAAGAAATTCTTCAACGATGTGAGGCATTACTATTGGAGTGAGCCACTTCTATTCAAGAGAGGCCCGGATGGGGTGCTTAGAAGATGCATACCGGAAGATGAAATGGAGAGTGTGATCCGGCATTGTCATTCCCTACCATGTGGAGGCCATGCTAGCTCACACAAAACGTGTGCCAAGGTATTGCAATCCGGTTTTTATTGGCCTAACTTGTTTAGAGATGTGCAAGGTTTTGTAGCGGCATGTGATGCTTGCCAAAGAACGGGGAACATCTCAAGGAGGAATGAAATGCCCTTGAACAACATCCAAGAAGTTGAGATTTTTGATGTGTGGGGTGTAGACTTCATGGGACCATTCCCTTCTTCATGTGGAAATCTATTCATCCTATTGGCGGTGGACTATGTGTCAAGATGGGTAGAGGCAATCGCCTCTCCTACGAATGATGCCAAGGTGGTAGTGCGGTTCTTCAACCGAGTGATCTTCCCTAGGTTTGGAACACCAAGGGTGATCATTAGTGATGGGGGGAAGCACTTCACAAATAGGAACTTTGGAGCACTTTTGGCCAAGTATGGGGTGACTCACAAAGTGGCAACACCTTACCACCCCCAAACTAGTGGTCAAGTGGAGATCTCCAACCGAGAAATCAAGGCCATCCTCGAAAAGACGGTGTCTAGGACAAGAGCTTATTGGGCCATGAAGCTCAATGACGCACTATGGGCATATAGAACCGCCTTCAAGACACCTATTGGCACCACTCCCTACAAGTTGGTCTATGGCAAGTCTTGCCATCTTCCGGTGGAAATGGAGCATAGAGCTTATTGGGCCATTAAGTGGCTAAACTTTGACCTCAAGGAGGCGGGAGAAAAGAGATTGCTTGATATCAATGCACTTGAGGAACTCCGGTTGGAAGCTTATGAGAATGCCCGGATCTACAAGGAGAGAACCAAAAGGTGGCATGACAAGAGGATCATTCCAAAGGAGTTGAGTGAAGGAGATCTTGTCCTTCTCTTCAACTCAAGGCTAAGACTCTTTCCCGGAAAACTCAAATCAAGATGGACCGGGCCATATGTGGTAAAGAAGATCTTTCCCCATGGAGCCATTGAGATAGGAGGGGAGCATTGTGGAGATTTCAAAGTGAATGGGCATCGCTTGAAGAAATACATTCCGGGAGCACCGGTAGACATGATTGCCCCGCTTCACCTTGCATAAACGCTCCCGAGTTTGGTCAAGCTAATGACCTTAAAGAAGCGCTTGGTGGGAGGCAACCCATCGGTAACATTTTTTCCTTCATTTTAGCTTAGATTTTTCTGTTTTTGTGTGCTTTGTGTGTTTTGTCTATTTTATGTGTGCTAGAACATTAGTGGCATTGGAAGCCTTTCTTGGAATTGATGATGATGAAACCCTCACCAATTATGGGTGGAGCGGACGCGGAACTTGGACGGCTAGCGGTGCCTAGCGCGGGTTTCAAAGCTTGAAGGATGCTTAGAGCTCCCTACCATGGTTGAAAGGATCATCTAACATCAATCCTCTTGAGAATTCCCAAATACCAAAGAAAACCATTTTACATTGTGAGAACCTTCTTTCACTCTCTTTACTTGTATACCACATTGGGGACAATGTGTTTCTAAGTATGGGGTGGGGTTTGCATGATCCTTTGCATGAAGAGCATCTAGGATAGGTTAATATTTGCACATCTCTTGCATTGTACATACTTAAAGCGAAAATTCCAAAAAAATCAGAAAATTTAAAAATTTTTTGTGCTTTCTAGGCTTGGATATGATCCTAATGATGAAAACTTGTCTTGTGATTGGCTATGAATGGCCTTATGTGTTAAATTGATAAATGCATATGTGGATTTGAACTACTTCTCTTGAATTCCATGAATGACTTGAGAGCATGATGATTGCCTAGAATGGATTGAGTATTGAAAATCGAAATTACATGATAGTTCTTGCATACCATCTAGGAATGAATAAGGCATTTCATCTTTCTCTACTTCTCATCTTGATCATGATTGCTTAAGCACCTCAATTGATATAAAATTTGACCTCCTTTTAAACCCATCCGGGAATAGGAGCATGCTAGTGTGTTTGAAAGTGTAAAAAGCAAGTGCGGGGTGAAGATGTAATGAAAAGAATGTCGTGAATAGAATGCTGAAATTATTGTGGAAGTGTAGCCAAAATAGGTTTGGGGGCGTTGGTTTAAATGACAAGTAACTCGGTACACTTCACATGATCGGGTGTTGGTGCCTTGCCAAAGTCAAATGAACCAATAGCCCTAACGAGCTTTGGTATGTGTGCCCGGTGTGGATGCACCTCGAAAAAGAGAAAAAGCCCGAGGATGGCTAATCACCGAGGTTTCGGCTATTGTACATCAATGCCATTGTCTCAAAAATGAATCAAAGAAAAAGAAAAGAAAGGAAGATAGGGAAAAATATGCACTTGGGGGAAGTTGATCGAGGACAAGGAGTGAAGTTAGTTTCATTCCCGGATTAGCATCACACACCTAGAAAATTCCCCTCCCAACTACAACGTTTCTTGGCCTTTTATGTCACAAGCCCTTATGACCTACTTGCATGTTTGTAAGACTTAGTAGTCTAGATTGGATAGACTCTTGATCTTCTTGACATCTCCATCCTCCCAACTCATGCATGTTTTTGAGTTAAGTACAATTGTCTTTCCATGACTTTATCATTTGATACATAATTGCTTATTCAATTGCCATTGATCATGACTATGAAGGTGATCCAATAGTAGAAGCACAAAACCAAAAAGATTTTGCCATTTTTTCTGCATACATAAATCATGTCATCTCGTAGTCTATAGTTGGGAATTTGCTCGGGGACGAGCAAACCTTAAGTATGGGGTATTTTGATAACACGATTTATAGCATAGTTTTAGGTGCACATTTAGGTAGAATTCTCGCTCAATCATGCATTGTCTAGCACTAGTCCAATACGTTTTGCACTCAAAACATGTATTTTGTCGAGATAGACGTCTACACGGACTTGTGTGCGTTTTGTAGGTATTTCGGGAAATTTCGGGCTAAAACGAGGCGTTTGAAGGTCGCTCATTCAGAGGACGAGTTTTCAACTCATTAGAGCACAAAGAATGACTCAAGGAACCTTGCAAACAAAGGCCATGCACCAAACCACAGCCTAATGATCCAAAACAAAGTTTCTGCACAGAATCACGGTCATGTGAAAGACCACGGCCGTGGAAACAACCGTGGAATTTGCAAGATTCTCGTGACAGCTGTGCCACGACTCTCATGGCCAGCTCATGAAGAAATTGGTTATAAAAGTGGTCCTTGATAGTTGTTAGAGGCAGCTGGGATTTGGGGGTAGTTTTGGGAGCAGCTCACACATTCTCTATTGCTTTGAACAAAATATATTCCAAGAAGAAGAAGGATTTTTCTAGGAAGGAAAGTGCAAGAAGAAGAAGAAAGGAGCCATTGCCATTGAAGAGGAGAGGAGAAGACACCCCTAACTCTTGTATTTCGGATTATTTCTAGAAGTTTTTGAACCCTTGAACCTTCCTTTGGAAGGGTTGTAAGTCATTCTAATTCAATCTCTAGATTTGGATTGTGTTTGGAGTTCATTTGTTCATCTTCTTTCTCTTATTCTTTCTTGCTATGGAGATTATAAATCTATGCTTGTTTGTTTTGAATTCCAATATGAATGTTGTAGGCTAGATTGATGTGATTCTAGGGTTAGGAAAGGATGGTTATGGCTAGATCTATGATAGGATGAACTTAGATGTACCTTTGGATGATTTTTGTTTATGGACGTAGCTACTGTTAGGAATCACGGGTAGTTCTTGAAGAACCACGGCCGTGGTTTCTGTAGAACGAACCGTGATTTTCCTGATTCGAAGGGATCTCACCTTAGGTTCATAAAATTGTTGAAACCCTAAGTTTTTGCTGAGTTTAACCTACCCTAGGGTGTCCTAGTGTAGAGACTAAGTGCTAGGAGAGACTTACCCGGTAATCCTTGCCCTTAGAATCTAAAATAGTAAAGCCTTAGGTAATGGTGAGCCTAATAAGCCGCCATTGGATTAAGTGTGCTAGGATAGTTGCTTAGAACTTCCCTTTCCGAGACTTACCCGGTAAGGATAGGTTAGACCTCTAGGTAATAATCCAGTTTGTGTTAAAATCCTATCCTTAGGTTCTTAGAGACTTAACCGGTAATGGGATCTTAGGTGTGGACTAGTTGGATCATGAGACTTACCCGGTAATTGATCTCATTTTAGAAACACTAAATCCCAAGCATATCATCATCAATCCAAAGAAGGAATAGATAACTTGAGATTATGCCATAACCGGAATTTCCAACCCCTAGAATCCGTTTCCTTCTCTCTTGATCACATCTTGTTCGATTTGTTTATTTGTGCCGATTTTTCCTATTGAGTTTGATTTGGTTGTTTGCATGAGTTGTGATCTTCGATTTGATCATCTAAAACCAACAAAAACAAATTGCGATTTCCCCTTTTTTGCTTAGATTAGACCTTGCTAAATTCAATCACAACTTAGTTCGATTTCACCTTAGTCTTTGTGTTCGACCTTGGAGTACTTATCTTTCTACATACGTCCCGTACACTGCGGGTGCGCTTAGAATTAGGATAATTACAACAAGTATAAATTTAAGGCTTATTGCGTACATACTTTCTAGCATAACAGCTGAGATCTTTTATATTTGGAAAGTGATCTTATATTTTTGGGCTTGGCTTCTGGAAGGAAGAAGATATATTAGATCTTATATTTTACCTATTTTTATGGGAAGAGATCTTTCTAAGATATCTTATCTTTGGAGGGTTAGTTTCCTATAAAAAGGGTTGGATTTCCACAAATCCAACATCTCGCATACATCCCGCTTACCCCGAAAAATCCGCAATCAGTTGGGAATCACGCAGCAGCCATACTCCAGTTGGGAGATTTGAAGAACCTTTTGAAGGTTGAAGGAAGATTGAAGATTGTAGCTTTTATAGCTTTTGGAAGGTTTTCTTGTAAGATTACCTTAGATTCTCTTCCTTGTTGGATTTATATCCAAGGAACGCTTTGTTGTGATATTTGATTCAGTTATTGAAGTCTTTTCATTAAATTCTTCTTGTTCAAATATTCACCATCTTCCCATATATTTGATTAATACTTTCATGATGATGATGAGTGGCTAATTTCCTTGTGTGATTCTAGGTTGATTGGCTGAAGGTTGTGGGAAAAACAATGATAGAACAATCTTAGATTCCAGTAGGACCCTGAAAGTTCGAGTCTTTAACCTTAACCCCAAGCATCTCGCTCAGTCGATGAACATCTCGGCCGGGGTGGAATTTGGCTGACCGAGGTGACTTATCGGATCCGAAACTGAGAGTTAAGTGTTAAAGTTTGCCAAATCCTATTCTTATTACACCTTTCTTGGTTCAATGCAAGCTTAGAATGAGACTTACCCGGTAATACATCAATGCCGAGTAAGAAACATAACACATGAAACTGTATAAAACTGTACAACCCAAAAGGTAAGACATCAATGCCGAGTAAGAAACATAACACCCTCACACAGGAGGTAACAAAAGACCATCCTCACACAAGAGGGAAAGATAACAAACCCAAAAGCCAACACAACCTATGTACGAGACGTCCTCGGCCTGCCACTCTGCTAGATTACCCAACAACATGCCTATCATGTGGGGCATCTACAACATGGTAATAAACCATTAGCTATCCATACGCATATATAGAGTAATGCATAAGCACAATCACAAGTAAGGAAATATAAACACATCAGCATGCTTTCACACGTTTACCCATTCTATCATCTCAATATAATGGTCATTCACTGCAACATATGTGTATAATATATATGAAACTATGTGACATGAGGACCGATACACCCTCGCCTCTGAGCCTGCTAGCCAGCCGTACTAGTATCGTTCACATAATCCGTGTACCCTTTGGGAGTAGATTGTGCCCTTCTTGTAAACCGGTCTAGCCTGACTCAAAAGAACCTCCCAGACTCCGCGGCGGGATGAAAGGGAAAGGTTATCACAACCACGCATACGGGGCAACCAATAAAACATAACTCGGTAAATATGACATCACATACTATCATAGCAAACATACAAAGGACACACTACTCATGCAAACACCCAATATAAGGATGGCAAATAAGTAAGTCCTACGGACTTACCTCAACCTCGATCACAACTTAACCAGGATCACCTCTACACTAGAAGGACAACACAACCTATAAACAAGGCATAAGGAGATATATCAGACTCCAAACCACATAAGGGCAATACCTAGACCCAAAGGGATCCAAAGGATCAACCTCAACCTCACTCATAACCTAATGAACCTCAAAAACCATACAAGGCATATACCGATCATAAACATCATCAAAACTCAACCTCATACATCTAGCATAATCCTAAGCACTCATACTAGGAAAGGAAGGAACAAAGGCACCCTAAGGAAGGCCTAGAAGCAACACACACCTGCAGAACCAAAGGAAACACCAAGCTGGTGCAGATGGGCGCAGGGGCGGCTAGGAGGTGGAGCAGGGGCGGTGGACGGGCCGGCGCAGGGGCGGCTAGTTTGTAGAAGACACCACTCAGCTCCTTTCTTCACTTCTTCCTTCGATTATATACTCTTCTTCACTCCAACAGCAACATACATGTATCACATACATATACATACATCAACAAAACCCAAACATGGCTGGAATAGGATCAAAACCTAAGGAAAGCCATGCTAGACTAAGGAGAAGAGGAAAAAGAGACAAGAAGATGAAAAGAAGAAGAAGAAGGGGATGAAAGCCATAAAAGCTTACCAAGCTCAAGATCCAGAAGCTCACAGATTAACCAAAACGTCCTCAAGCTGGCTCACAAGGCTCAACAACCATCATCAACATCAAAGCCAAGCAAAAGCTTTCCAAACCTCACACAAACTCAAGGAGATCAACCAAGGATCCAAGGAAGAGGAAGAGAAGAGAGAGTATGTAAGGAGAGAGAGAGATCTGAAATGTAAACCCTCGTCAAGGTAAGGAAGAAGATATATATAGGAGGTGAAAGAGTAAAGAACGGGTCAAAGCAGTCAAAGAAGACGGCTACAGCACAGAGAGCCGCAGGGGCGGATCTTGTGAGCCGCAGGGGCGGATCTTGTGAGCCGAAGGGGTGGACCAGGCTAGGCGCAGGGGCCCCTCCTGTGTCACGCAGGGGTGGCTCATGCATAAACATGGCCCCTCTGCTCCCTCTCTCAGCTCTCAACACTAGGCTCTTACATCTCACTCCCCTAAAAACAAGTTTCGTCCCGAAACTTGCAAGATCCCAAGTCCCCTCGGTCCCATAAGCCGAGGTATAACTCACTCTCTCTATTGGAGGTATCACATCTCCACTGAAAATATGTCCATCAAAGTAGCATAGAGGATGAACCATCTCCAGCTGAATCCTAATCCACTCAGATAGCATGGAGGAAAGAACCATCTCCAGCTATAAACATAAGTTATACTCAAATAGCATGGAGGAAATAATCATCTTTAGCTATACATACATCATGCTAGTATAGCAAAATCTAATAAGATCATAAGGCGTAACATCACTAGCATGGAATAAACACATCAAGGCATGAAAGCACATAAGCACATAATCACATACTCACCAAGATAACACTAAGATCTACTCATCGATCCTAGGTGCATCTATCTCGGCATAAAACTATGGATAGTTCCCCTGGATACTATCCTCAGTCTCCCATGTAGCCTCCTCGGGTCCACATCTAGACCACTGTATCCTGATCATAGGAATGTCCTTCGAATGCAGGCGTCTCACACCTCGCTCTAGGACTGCAATCGGATGCTCAGTAAAGGTGGGTCTGGCTCCATCACTCATAGCATGAATTACAGTATATATTTTAGGGTTTGTTTGGACGTTTTATCTTTCATAATCTACATGTTTATATGTATATTATGTGATTATATTACCATTTCATCTATCTTTGCGGGAATCGAGGTCTACACCTAGTTTTCTTGTAATCGTAGGTAAAATGGCACGTTTTGCATCAAAAAGGAGCAAAAGAAACTATGGAGTCATTGGAGCTACATTGAGGAACATAAGGAACCATCCAGGAAGCATAGCTATGGATTTAGGACTCACCTTGGACCAGATTTGAGAGATTTCACATTCAGTTGTGACTCACCTCGGTTGACCACAGATTCACCTCGACGAGGTGATCCAGAGAAGCTGACTCGACCGAGGTGAATACCTAGGACGCGGCGAGAATATTTTATTCTTGGCTGAGATCTTTTATATTTGGAAAGTGATCTTATATTTTTGGGCTTGGCTCCTGTAAGGAAGAAGATATATTAGATCTTATATTTTACCTATTTTTATGGGAAGAGATCTTTCTAAGATATCTTATCTTTGGAGGGTTATTTTCCTATAAAAAAGGGTTGGATTTCCACAAATCCAACATCTCGCATACATCTCGCTTACCACGAAAAATCCGCAATCAGTTGGGAATCACGCAGCAGCCATACTCCAGTTGGAAGATTTGAAGAACCTTTTGAAGGTTGAAGGAAGATTGAAGATTGTAGCTTTTATAGCTTTTGGAAGGTTTTCTTGTAAGATTACCTTAGATTCTCTTCCTTGTTGTCTTGCTTGTTGGATTTATATCCAAGGAACGCTTTGTTGTGATATTTGATTCAGTTATGGAAGTCTTTTCATTAAATTCTTCTTGTTCAAATATTCACCTTCTTCCCATATATTTGATTAATACTTTCATGATGATGATGAGTGGCTAATTTCCTTGTGTGATTCTAGGTTGATTGGCTGAAGGTTGTGGGAAAAACAATGATAGAACAATCTTAGATTCCAGTACGACCCTGAAAGTTCGAGTCTTTAACCTTAACCCCAAGCATCTCGCTCAGTCGATGAACATCTCGGCCGGGGTGGAATTTGGCTGACCGAGGTGACTTTTCTGAACCGAAACTGAGAGTTAAGTGTTAGACTTTGCCAAATCCTATTCTTATTACACCTTTCCTGGTTCAATGCAAGCTTAGAATGAGACTTACCCGGTAATACATCAATGCCGAGTAAGAAACATAACACATGAAACTGTATAAAACTGTACAACCCAAAAGGTAAGACATCAATGCCGAGTAAGAAACATAACACCCTCACACAGGAGGTAACAAAAGAACATCCTCACACAAGAGGGAAAGATATCAAACCCAAAAGCCAACACAACCTATGTACGAGACGTCCTCGTCCTGCCACTCTGCTAGATTACCCAACAACATGCCTATCATGTGGGGCATCTACAACATGGTAATAAACCATTAGCTATCCATACGCATATATAGAGTAATGCATAAGCACAATCACAAGTAAGGAAATATAAACACATCAGCATGCTTTCACACGTTTACCCATTCTATCATCTCAATATAATGGTCATTCACTGCAACATATGTGTATAATATATATGAAACTATGTGACACGAGGACCGATACACCCTCGCCTCTGAGCCTGCTAGCCAGCCGTACTAGTATCGTTCACACAATCCGTGTACCCTTTGGGAGTAGATTGTGCCCTTCTTGTAAACCGGTCTAGCCTGACTCAAGAGAACCTCCCAGACTCCGCGGCAGGATGAAAGGGAAAGGTTATCACAGCCACGCATACGGGGCAACCAATAAAACATAAGTCGGTAAATATGACATCACATACTATCATAGCAAACATACAAAGGACACACTACTCATGCAAACACCCAATATAAGGATGGCAAATAAGTAAGTCCTACGGACTTACCTCAACCTCGATCACAACTCAACCAGGATCACCTCTACACTGGAAGGACAACACAACCTATAAACAAGGCATAAGGAGATATATCAGACTCCAAACCACATAAGGGTCATACCTAGACCCAAAGGGATCCAAAGGATCAACCTCAACCTCACTCATAACCTAATGAACCTCAAAAACCATACAAGGCATATACCGATCATAAACATCATCAAAACTCAACCTCATACATCTAGCATAATCCTAAGCACTCATACTAGGAAAGGAAGGAACAAAGGCACCCTAAGGAAGGCCTAGAAGCAACACACACCTGCAGAACCAAAGGAAACACCAAGCTGGTGCAGGTGGGCGCAGGGGCGGCTAGGAGGTGGAGCAGGGGCGGTGTACGGGCCGGCGCAGGGGCGGCTGGTTTACAGAAGACACCACTCAGCTCCTTTCTTCACTTCTTCCTTCGATTATATACTCTTCTTCACTCCAACAGCAACATACATGTATCACATACATATACATACATCAACAAAACCCAAACATGGCTGGAATAGGATCAAAACCTAAGGAAAGCCATGCTAGACTAAGGAGAAGAGGAAAAAGAGACAAGAAGATGAAAAGAAGAAGAAGAAGGGGATGAAAGCCATAAAAGCTTACCAAGCTCAAGATCCAGAAGCTCACAGATTAACCAAAACGTCCTCAAGCTGGCTCACAAGGCTCAACAACCATCATCAACATCAAAGCCAAGCAAAAGCTTTCCAAACCTCACACAAACTCAAGGAGATCAACCAAGGATCCAAGGGAGAGGAAGAGAAGAGAGAGTATGTAAGGAGAGAGAGAGATCTGAAATGTAAACCCTCGTCAAGGTAAGGAAGAAGATATATATAGGAGGTGAAAGAGTAAAGAACGGGTCAAAGCAGTCAAAGAAGACGGCTACAGCACAGAGAGCCGCAGGGGCGGATCTTGTGAGCCGCAGGGGCGGATCTTGTGAGCCGAAGGGGTGGACCAGGCTAGGCGCAGGGGCGCCTCCTGTGTCACGCAGGGGTGGCTGATGCATAAACATGGCCCCTCTGCTCCCTCTCTCAGCTCTCAACACTAGGCTCTTACATCTCACCCCCCTAAAAACAAGTTTCGTCCCGAAACTTGCAAGATCCCAAGTCCTCTCGGTCCCATAAGCCGAGGTATAACTCACTCTCTCTATTGGAGGTATCACATCTCCGCTCAGAAGGTCTTAACCTATAACAGATCTATAACCATAAACATCAACATGGAGGAATCATCCACTCCAGAAAACAGGGCCACAACGCTACCCAAAGGTAGAGAGGAATCACGTCTGTCGCTATATCACATCACAGGGCATAGAGGAAGCACATCTCTAGCCAAACCTAACACAGGCATAGAGGAAATACGTCTTTAGCCGATCCATAAGTATATACATCGTATGGAGGAATCACATCTCCACTGAAAATATGTCCATCAAAGTAGCATAGAGGATGACCCATCTCCAGCTGAATCCTAATCCACTAAGATAGCATGGAGGAAAGAACCATCTCCAGCTATAAACATAAGTTATACTCAAATAGCATGGAGGAAATAATCATCTTTAGCTATACATACATCATGCTAGTATAGCAAAATCTAATAAGATCATAAGGCGTAACATCACTAGCATGGAATAAACACATCAAGGCATGAAAGCACATAAGCACATAATCACATACTCACCAAGATAACACTAAGATCTACTCATCAATCCTATGTGCATCTATCTCGGCATAAAACTCTGGATAGTTCCCCTGGATACTATCCTCAGTCTCCCATGTAGCCTCCTCGGGTCCACATCTAGACCACTGTATCCTCATCATAGGAATGTCCTTCGAATGCAGGCGTCTCACACCTCGCTCTAGGACTGCAATCGGATGCTCAGTAAAGGTGGGTCTGGCTCCATCACTCATAGAATGAATTATAGTATATATTTTAGGGTTTGTTTGGACGTTTTATCTTTCATAATCTACATGTTTGTATGTATATTATGTGATTATATTACCATTTCATCTATCTTTGCGGGAATCGAGGTCTACACCTAGTTTTCTTGTAATCGTAGGTAAAATGGCACGTTTTGCATCAAAAAGGAGCAAAAGGAACTATGGAGTCATTGGAGCTACATTGAAGAACATAAGGAACCATCCAGGAAGCATAGCTATGGATTTAGGACTCACCTTGGACCAGATTTGAGAGATTTCACATTCAGTTGTGACTCACCTCGGTTGACCACAGATTCACCTCGACCGAGGTGATCCAGAGAAGCTGACTCGACCGAGGCGAATACCTAGGACGCGGCGAGAATATTTTATTCTTGGCTGAGATCTTTTATATTTGGAAAGTGATCTTATATTTTTGGGCTTGGCTCCTGTAAGGAAGAAGATATATTAGATCTTATATTTTACCTATTTTTATGGAAAGAGATCTTTCTAAGATATCTTATCTTTGGAGGGTTATTTTCCTATAAAAAAGGGTTGGATTTCCACAAATCCAACATCTCGCATACATCCCGCTTACCACGAAAAATCCGCAATCAGTTGGGAATCACACAGCAGCCATACTCTAGTTGGGAGATTTGAAGAACCTTTTGAAGGTTGAAGGAAGATTGAAGATTGTAGCTTTTATAGCTTTTGGAAGGTTTTCTTGTAAGATTACCTTAGATTCTCTTCCTTGTTGTCTTGCTTGTTGGATTTATATCCAAGGAACGCTTTGTTGTGATATTTGATTCGGTTATTGAAGTCTTTTCATTAAATTCTTCTTGTTCAAATATTCACCTTCTTCCCATATATTTGATTAATACTTTCATGATGATGATGAGTTGCTAATTTCCTTGTGTGATTCTAGGTTGATTGGCTGAAGGTTGTGGGAAAAACAATGATAGAACAATCTTAGATTCCAGTAGGACCCTGAAAGTTCGAGTCTTTAACCTTAACCCCAAGCATCTCGCTCAGTCGATGAACATCTCGGCCGGGGTGGAATTTGGCTGACCGAGGTGACTTATCTGATCCGAAACTGAGAGTTAAGTGTTAGAGTTTGCCAAATCCTATTCTTATTACACCTTTCCTGGTTCAATGCAAGCTTAGAATGAGACTTACCCGGTAATACATCAATGCCGAGTAAGAAACATAACACATGAAACTGTATAAAACTGTACAACCCAAAAGGTAAGACATCAATGCCGAGTAAGAAACATAACACCCTCACACAGGAGGTAACAAAAGACCATCCTCACACAAGAGGGAAAGATAACAAACCCAAAAGCCAACACAACCTATGTACGAGACGTCCTCGGCCTGCCACTCTGCTAGATTACCCAACAACATGCCTATCATGTGGGGCATCTACAACATGGTAATAAACCATTACCTATCCATACGCATATATAGAGTAATGCATAAGCACAATCACAAGTAAGGAAATATAAACACATCAGCATGCTTTCACACGTTTACCCATTCTATCATCTCAATATAATGGTCATTCACTGCAACATATGTGTATAATATATATGAAACTATGTGACACGAGGACCGATACACCCTCGCCTCTGAGCCTGCTAGCCAGCCGTACTAGTATCGTTCACACAATCCGTGTACCCTTTGGGAGTAGATTGTGCCCTTCTTGTAAACCGGTCTAGCCTGACTCAAGAGAACCTCCCAGACTCCGCGGCGGGATGAAAGGGAAAGGTTATCACAGCCACGCATACGGGGCAACCAATAAAACATAAGTCGGTAAATATGACATCACATACTATCATAGCAAACATACAAAGGACACACTACTCATGCAAACACCCAATATAAGGATGGCAAATAAGTAAGTCCTACGGACTTACCTCAACCTCGATCACAACTCAACCAGGATCACCTCTACACTGGAAGGACAACACAACCTATAAACAAGGCATAAGGAGATATATCAGACTCCAAACCACATAAGGGTCATACCTAGACCCAAAGGGATCCAAAGGATCAACCTCAACCTCACTCATAACCTAATGAACCTCAAAAACCATACAAGGCATATACCGATCATAAACATCATCAAAACTCAACCTCATACATCTAGCATAATCCTAAGCACTCATACTAGGAAAGGAAGGAACAAAGGCACCATAAGGAAGGCCTAGAAGCAACACACACCTGCAGAACCAAAGGAAACACCAAGCTGGTGCAGGTGGGCGCAGGGGCGGCTAGGAGGTGGAGCAGGGGCGGTGTACGGGCCGGCGCAGGGGTGGCTGGTTTGCAGAAGACACCACTCAGCTCCTTTCTTCACTTCTTCCTTCAATTATATACTCTTCTTCATTCCAACAGCAACATACATGTATCACATACATATACATACATCAACAAAACCCAAACATGACTGGAATAGGATCAAAACCTAAGGAAAGTCATGCTAGACTAAGGAGAAGAGGAAAAAGAGACAAGAAGATGAAAAGAAGAAGAAGAAGGGGATGAAAGCCATAAAAGCTTACCAAGCTCAAGATCCAGAAGCTCACAGATTAACCAAAACGTCCTCAAGCTGGCTCACAAGGCTCAACAACCATCATCAACATCAAAGCCAAGCAAAAGCTTTCCAAACCTCACACAAACTCAAGGAGATCAACCAAGGATCCAAGGGAGAGGAAGAGAAGAGAGAGTATGTAAGGAGAGAGAGAGATCTGAAATGTAAACCCTCGTCAAGGTAAGGAAGAAGATATATATAGGAGGTGAAAGAGTAAAGAACGGGTCAAAGTAGTCAAAGAAGACGGCTACAGCACAGAGAGCCGCAGGGGCGGATCTTGTGAGCCGCAGGGGTGGATCTTGTGAGCCGAAGGGGTGGACCAGGCTAGGCGCAGGGGCCCCTCCTGTGTCACGCAGGGGTGGCTCATGCATAAACATGGCCCCTCTAATCCCTCTCTCAGCTCTCAACACTAGGCTCTTACATCTCACCCCCCTAAAAACAAGTTTTGTCCCGAAACTTGCAAGATCTCAAGTCCTCTCGGTCCCATAAGCCGAGGTATAACTCACTCTCTCTATTGGAGGTATCACATCTCTGCTCAGAAGGTCTTAACCTATAACAGATCTATAACCATAAACATCAACATGGAGGAATCATCCACTCCAGAAAACAGGGCCACAACGCTACCCAAAGGTAGAGAGGAATCACGTCTGTCGCTATATCACATCACAGGGCATAGAGGAAGCACATCTCTAGCCAAACCTAACACAGGCACAGAGGAAATACGTCTCTAGCCGATCCATAAGTATATACATCGTATGCAGGAATCACATCTCCACTGAAAATATGTCCATCAAAGTAGCATAGAGGATGAACCATCTCCAGCTGAATCCTAATCCACTAAGATAGCATGGAGGAAAGAACCATCTCCAGCTATAAACATAAGTTATACTCAAATAGCATGGAGGAAATAATCATCTTTAGCTATACATACATCATGTTAGTATAGCAAAATCTAATAAGATCATAAGGCGTAACATCACTAGCATGGAATAAACACATCAAGGCATGAAAGCACATAAGCACATAATCACATACTCACCAAGATAACACTAAGATCTACTCATCGATCCTAGGTGCATCTATCTCGGCATAAAACTCTGGATAGTTCCCCTGGATACTATCCTCAGTCTCCCATGTAGCCTCCTCGGGTCCACATCTAGACCACTGTATCCTCATCATAGGAATGTCCTTCGAATGCAGGCGTCTAACACCTCGCTCTAGGACTGCAATCGGATGCTCAGTAAAGGTGGGTCTGGCTCCATCACTCATAGAATGAATTATAGTATATATTTTAGGGTTTGTTTGGACGTTTTATCTTTCATAATCTACATGTTTGTATGTATATTATGTGATTATATTACCATTTCATCTATCTTTGCGGGAATCGAGGTCTACACCTAGTTTTCTTGTAATCGTAGGTAAAATGGCACGTTTTGCATCAAAAAGGAGCAAAAGGAACTATGGAGTCATTGGAGCTACATTGAGGAACATAAGGAACCATCCAGGAAGCATAGCTATGGATTTAGGACTCACCTTGGACCAGATTTGAGAGATTTCACATTCAGTTGTGACTCACCTCGGTTGACCACAGATTCACCTCGACCGAGGTGATCCAGAGAAGCTGACTCGACCGAGGCGAATACCTAGGACGCGGCGAGAATATTTTATTCTTGGCTGAGATCTTTTATATTTGGAAAGTGATCTTATATTTTTGGGCTTGGCTCCTGTAAGGAAGAAGATATATTAGATCTTATATTTTACCTATTTTTATGGGAAGAGATCTTTCTAAGATATCTTATCTTTGGAGGGTTATTTTCCTATAAAAAAAGGGTTGGATTTCCACAAATCCAACATCTCGCATACATCCCGCTTACCACGAAAAATCCGCAATCAGTTGGGAATCACGCATCAGCCATACTCTAGTTGGGAGATTTGAAGAACCTTTTGAAGGTTGAAGGAAGATTGAAGATTGTAGCTTTTATAGCTTTTGGAAGGTTTTCTTGTAAGATTACCTTAGATTCTCTTCCTTGTTGTCTTGCTTGTTGGATTTATATCCAAGGAACGCTTTGTTGTGATATTTGATTCAGTTATTGAAGTCTTTTCATTAAATTCTTCTTGTTCAAATATTCACCTTCTTCCCATATATTTGATTATTACTTTCATGATGATGATGAGTGGCTAATTTCCTTGTGTGATTCTAGGTTGATTGGCTGAAGGTTGTGGGAAAAACAATGATAGAACAATCTTAGATTCCAGTACGACCCTGAAAGTTTGAGTCTTTAACCTTAACCCCAAGCATCTCGCTCAGTCGATGAACATCTCGGCCGGGGTGGAATTTGGCTGACCGAGGTGACTTATCTGATCCGAAACTGAGAGTTAAGTGTTAGAGTTTGCCAAATCCTATTCTTATTACACCTTTCCTGGTTCAATGCAAGCTTAGAATGAGACTTACCCGGTAATACATCAATGCCGAGTAAGAAACATAACACATGAAACTGTATAAAACTGTACAACCCAAAAGGTAAGACATCAATGCCGAGTAAGAAACATAACACCCTCACACAGGAGGTAACAAAAGACCATCCTCACACAAGAGGGAAAGATAACAAACCCAAAAACCAACACAACCTATGTACGAGACGTCCTCGGCCTGCCACTCTGCTAGATTACCCAACAACATGCCTATCATGTGGGGCATCTACAACATGGTAATAAACCATTAGCTATCCATACGCATATATAGAGTAATGCATAAGCACAATCACAAGTAAGGAAATATAAACACATCAGCATGCTTTCACACGTTTACCCATTCTATCATCTCAATATAATGGTCATTCATTGTAAACATATGTGTATATTATATATGAAACTATGTGACACGAGGACCGATACACCCTCGCCTCTGAGCCTGCTAGCCAGCCGTACTAGTATCGTTCACACAATCCGTGTACCCTTTGGGAGTGGATTGTGCCCTTCTTGTAAACCGGTCTGGCCTGACTCAAGAGAACCTCCCAGACTCCGCGGCGGGATGAAAGGGAAAGGTTATCACAGCCACGCATACGGGGCAACCAATAAAACATAAGTCGGTAAATATGACATCACATACTATCATAGCAAACATACAAAGGACACACTACTCATGCAAACACCCAATATAAGGATGGCAAATAAATAAGTCCTACGGACTTACCTCAACCTCGATCACAACTCAACCAGGATCACCTCTACACTGGAAGGACAACACAACCTATAAACAAGGCATAAGGAGATATATAAGACTCCAAACCACATAAGGGTCATACCTAGACCCAAAGGGATCCAAAGGATCAACCTCAACCTCACTCATAACCTAATGAACCTCAAAAACCATACAAGGCATATACCGATCATAAACATCATCAAAACTCAACCTCATACATCTAGCATAATCCTAAGCACTCATACTAGGAAAGGAAGGAACAAAGGCACCCTAAGGAAGGCCTAGAAGCAACACACACCTGCAGAACCAAAGGAAACACCAAGCTGGTGCAGGTGGGTGCAGGGGCGGCTAGGAGGTGCAGCAGGGGCGGTGTACGGGCCGGCGCAGGGGCGGCTGGTTTACAGAAGACACCACTCAGCTCCTTTCTTCACTTCTTCCTTCGATTATATACTCTTATTCACTCCAACAGCAACATACATGTATCACATACATATACATACATCAACAAAACCCAAACATGGCTGGAATAGGATCAAAACCTAAGGAAAGCCATGCTAGACTAAGGAGAAGAGGAAAAAGAGACAAGAAGATGAAAAGAAGAAGAAGAAGGGGATGAAAGCCATAAAAGCTTACCAAGCTCAAGATCCAGAAGCTCACAGATTAACCAAAACGTCCTCAAGTTGGCTCACAAGGCTCAACAACCATCATCAACATCAAAGCCAAGCAAAAGCTTTCCAAACCTCACACAAACTCAAGGAGATCAACCAAGGATCCAAGGGAGAGGAAGAGAAGAGAGAGTATGTAAGGAGAGAGAGAGATCTGAAATGTAAACCCTCGTCAAGGTAAGGAAGAAGATATATATAGGAGGTGAAAGAGTAAAGAACGGGTCAAAGCAGTCAAAGAAGACGGCTACAGCACAGAGAGCCGCAGGGGCGGATCTTGTGAGCCGCAGGGGCGGATCTTGTGAGCCGAAGGGGTGGACCAGGCTAGGCGCAGGGGCCCCTCCTGTGTCACGTAGGGGTGGCTGATGCATAAACATGGCCCCTCTGCTCCCTCTCTCAGCTCTCAACACTAGGCTCTTACATCTCACCCCCCTAAAAACAAGTTTCGTCCCGAAACTTGCAAGATCCCAAGTCCTCTCGGTCCCATAAGCCGAGGTATAACTCACTCTCTCTATTGGAGGTATCACATCTCCGCTCAGAAGGTCTTAACCTATAACAGATCTATAACCATAAACATCAACATGGAGGAATCATCCACTCCAGAAAACAGGGCCACAACTCTACCCAAAGGTAGAGAGGAATCACGTTTGTCGCTATATCACATAACAGGGCATAGAGGAAGCACATCTCTAGCCAAACCTAACACAGGCATAGAGGAAATACGTCTCTAGCCGATCCATAAGTATATACAACGTATGGAGGAATCACATCTCCACTGAAAATATGTCCATCAAAGTAGCATAGAGGATGAACCATCTCCAGCTGAATCCTAATCCACTCAGATAGCATGGAGGAAAGAACCATTTCCATCTCTAAACATAAGTTATACTCAAATAGCATGGAGGAAATAATCATCTTTAGCTATACATACATCATGCTAGTATAGCAAAATCTAATAAGATCATAAGGCGTAACATCACTAGCATGGAATAAACACATCAAGGCATGAAAGCACATAAGCACATAATCACATACTCACCAAGATAACACTAAGATTTACTCATCGATCCTAGGTGCATCTATCTCGGCATAAAACTCTGGATAGTTCCCCTGGATACTATCCTCAATCTCCCATGTAGCCTCCTCGGGTCCACATCTAGACCACTGTATCCTCATCATAGGAATGTCCTTCGAATGCAGGCGTCTCACACCTCGCTCTAGGACTGCAATCGGATGCTCAGTAAAGGTGGGTCTGGCTCCATCACTCATAGCATGAATTATAGTATATATTTTAGGGTTTGTTTGGACGTTTTATCTTTCATAATCTACATGTTTGTATGTATATTATGTGATTATATTACCATTTCATCTATCTTTGCGGGAATCGAGGTCTACACCTAGTTTTCTTGTAATCGTAGGTAAAATGGCACGTTTTGCATCAAAAAGGAGCAAAAGGAACTATGGAGTCATTGGAGCTACATTGAGGAACATAAGGAACCATCCAGGAAGCATAGCTATGGATTTAGGACTCACCTTGGACCAGATTTGAGAGATTTCACATTCAGTTGTGACTCACCTCGGTTGACCACAGATTCACCTCGACCGAGGTGATCCAGAGAAGCTGACTCGACCGAGGCGAATACCTAGGACGCGGCGAGAATATTTTATTCTTGGCTGAGATCTTTTATATTTGGAAAGTGATCTTATATTTTTGGGCTTGGCTCCTGTAAGGAAGAAGATATATTAGATCTTATATTTTACCTATTTTTATGGGAAGAGATCTTTCTAAGATATCTTATCTTTGGAGGGTTATTTTCCTATAAAAAAGGGTTGGATTTCCACAAATCCAACATCTCGCATACATCTCGCTTACCACGAAAAATCCGCAATCAGTTGGGAATCACGCAGCAGCCATACTCCAGTTGGAAGATTTGAAGAACCTTTTGAAGGTTGAAGGAAGATTGAAGATTGTAGCTTTTATAGCTTTTGGAAGGTTTTCTTGTAAGATTACCTTAGATTATCTTCCTTGTTGTCTTGCTTGTTGGATTTATATCCAAGGAACGCTTTGTTGTGATATTTGATTCAGTTATGGAAGTCTTTTCATTAAATTCTTCTTGTTCAAATATTCACCTTCTTCCCATATATTTGATTAATACTTTCATGATGATGATGAGTGGCTAATTTCCTTGTGTGATTCTAGGTTGATTGGCAGAAGGTTGTGGGAAAAACAATGATAGAACAATCTTAGATTCCAGTACGACCCTGAAAGTTCGAGTCTTTAACCTTAACCCCAAGCATCTTGCTCAGTCGATGAACATCTCGGCCGGGGTGGAATTTGGCTGACCGAGGTGACTTATCTGATCCGAAACTGAGAGTTAAATGTTAGAGTTTGCCAAATCCTATTCTTATTACACCTTTCCTGGTTCAATGCAAGCTTAGAATGAGACTTACCCGGTAATACATCAATGCCGAGTAAGAAACATAACACATGAAACTGTATAAAACTGTACAACCCAAAAGGTAAGTCATCAATGCCGAGTAAGAAACATAACACCCTCACACAGGAGGTAACAAAAGACCATCCTCACACAAGAGGGAAAGATAACAAACCCAAAAGCCAACACAACCTATGTACGAGACGTCCTTGGCCTGCAACTCTGCTAGATTACCCAACAACATGCCTATCATGTGGGGCATCTACAACATGGTAATAAACCATTAGCTATCCATATGCATATATAGTGTAATGCATAAGCACAATCACAAGTAAGGAAATATAAACACATCAGCATGCTTTCACACGTTTACCCATTCTATCATATCAATATAATGGTCATTCACTGCAAACATATGTGTATAATATATATGAAACTATGTGACACGAGGACCGATACACCCTCGCCTCTGAGCCTGCTAGCCAGCCTTACTAGTATCGTTCACACAATCCGTGTACCCTTTGGGAGTGGATTGTGCCCTTCTTGTAAACCGGTCTGGCCTGACTCAAGAGATCCTCCCAGACTCCGCGGCGGGATGAAAGGGAAAGGTTATCACAGCCACGCATACGGGGCAACCAATAAAACATAAGTCGGTAAATACGACATCACATACTATCATAGCAAACATACAAAGGACACACTACTCATGCAAACACCCAATATAAGGATGGCAAATAAGTAAGTCCTACGGACTTACCTCAACCTCGATCACAACTCAACCAGGATCACCTCTACACTGGAAGGACAACACAACCTATAAACAAGGCATAAGGAGATATATCAGACTCCAAACCACATAAGGGTCATACCTAGACCCAAAGGGATCCAAAAGATCAACCTCAACCTCACTCATAACCTAATGAACCTCAAAAACCATACAAGGCATATACCGATCATAAACATCATCAAAACTCAACCTCATACATCTAGCATAATCCTAAGCACTCATACTAGGAAAGGAAGGAACAAAGGCACCCTAAGGAAGGCCTAGAAGCAACACACACCTACAGAACCAAAGGAAACACCAAGCTGGTGCAGGTGGGCGCAGGGGCGGCTAGGAGGTGGAGCAGGGGCGGTGTACGGGCCGGCGCAGGGGCGGCTGGTTTGCAGAAGACACCACTCAGCTCCTTTCTTCACTTCTTCCTTCGATTATATACTCTTCTTCACTCCAACAGCAACATACATGTATCACATACATATACATACATCAACAAAACCCAAACATGACTGGAATAGGATCAAAACCTAAGGAAAGCCATGCTAGACTAAGGAGAAGAGGAAAAAGAGACAAGAAGATGAAAAGAAGAAGAAGAAGGGGATGAAAGCCATAAAAGCTTACCAAGCTCAAGATCCAGAAGCTCACAGATTAACCAAAACGTCCTCAAGCTGGCTCACAAGGCTCAACAACCATCATCAACATCAAAGCCAAGCAAAAGCTTTCCAAACCTCACACAAACTCAAGGAGATCAACCAAGGATCCAAGGGAGAGGAAGAGAAGAGAGAGTATGTAAGGAGAGAGAGATCTGAAATGTAAACCCTCATCAAGGTAAGGCAGAAGATATATATAGGAGGTGAAAGAGTAAAGAACGGGTCAAAGCAGTCAAAGAAGACGGCTACAGCACAGAGAGCCGCAGGGGCGGATCTTGTGAGCCGCAGGGGCGGATCTTGTGAGCCGCAGGAGAGAGAGAGATCTGAAATGCCACTTCATGGTAAGTGAAGGCATTGTGTTGGGACACTTGGTGTCCAACCGTGGCATTGAGGTTGATAGGGCTGAGATAGAGATGATAGAGAAGTTGCCACCACCTACCTCGGTGAAAGGGGTAAGGAGTTTTCTAGGGCATGCCGGTTTTTACCGGAGATTCATTAAAGATTTCTCTAAGATTTCTAAGCCTCTTACTAACCTACTAATGAAAGATGTTGAGTTTGTTTTCTCCAAGGATTGCCTTGAGGCTTTTTGTAGGTTCAAGGATGCTTTGATCACCGCCCCCATCATGCAACCTCCGGATTGGAGCTTACCATTTGAAGTAATGTGTGATGCATATGATGTGGCCGTTGGGGCTGTTTTAGGAGAAAAGAAAGATGGGCGTACACATGCCATCTATTATGCTAGCAAGACGCTAGATGATGCCCAACTTAACTATGCCACAACCGAGAAGGAGTTGCTAGCGGTGGTGTATGCCTTTGAGAAGTTCCGGTCATATCTTGTTGGAGCAAAGGTCATTGTGTACACAGATCATGCTGCGATTCGTTATCTCCTCACAAAGAAAGATGCCAAGCCTCGCCTAATTCGGTGGATCCTTCTTCTTCAAGAGTTTGACTTGGAAATCCGGGATAAGAAGGGGTCCGAAAACTCTGTGACGGATCACCTTAGTAGACTCCCACCATTGGAGCTTGAAAGATACGACATCCCGATTGATGACTCATTCTGGGATGAGCAATTGCAAATGGTAGAGGAGTGCGTGTTTCAAGTGTCAAGGGGTAATGAGCCATGGTATGCCGATATTGTGAACTACCTTGTGTGTGAGGAGGTGCCTGATAGCATGAATTATAGTCTATATTTTGGGGTTTGTTTGGACGTTTTATCTTTCATAATCTGCATGTTTGTATGTACATTATGTGATTTTGCTACCATTTCATCTACCTTTGTGAGAATCAATGTCTACACCTAGTTTTGTTGTAATTGCAGGTAAAATGGTACGTTTTGCATCAAAAAGGAGCAAAAGGAGTCATGAGTCATTTGGAGCTACATCTAGGGAGCATAGCCATGGATTAAAAATTTACTTTGGAGCAGTTTTGAGAGATTTCACATTCAGTTGTGAGTCACCTCGGTTGACCACAGATTCACCTCGACCGAGGTGATCCAGAGACACCGACTCGACCGAGGCGAACACCTAGGACGCGGCGAGAATATTTTATTCTTGGCTGAGATCTTTTAAAACTGGAAAGTGATCTTATATTTTTGGGCTTGGCTCCTGGAAGGAAGGAGATATGCAGAATCATATATTTTACCTATATTTATGGGAAAATATCTTTCTAAGATTTATTATCTTTGGAGGGTTATTTTCCTATAAAAAGGGTTGGATTTCCACAATTCCAACATCCCGCTTACACCGAAAAACACGCAGTAGCAGCAGCATACTCCAATTTGGGAGAGAGTTGAAGAACCTTTTTGAAGGTTAAAGGAAGATTGAAGTCCATAGCTTTTATAGCTTTATTGAAGGGTTTTGTAAGATTGTCTTCAATTCCCTCAATTGTTGTCTTGTCTTTTTGGATTGCTATCCAAGGAACGCTTTGTTGTTATATTTGATTCAGTTATTGAAGTCTTTTCATTAAATTCTTCTTTGTTCAAATATTCACTTTCTTCCCTTACATTTAATACTTTCATTATGATGATGAGTGGCTAATTTCCTTGTGTGATTCTAGGGTGATTGGCTGAAGGTTGTGGGAAAAACAATGATAGAATAGTCTTAGATTCCAGTAGGATCTTGAAAGTTCGAGTCTTTAACCTTAACCCTAAGCATCTCGTTCGGTTGATGAACATCTCGGCCGGGGTGGAATTCTTCTGACCGAGGTGACTTATTTGATCCTAAACTTAGAGTTAAGTGTTAGAGTTTGCCAAATCCTATTCTTATTACACCTTCCTGGTTTAAAGCAAGCTTAGGATGAGACTTACCCGGTAATTCCTTAGTTTGTGTATTAAAGATCATAAGTGTAGGTAATAAAGGTTTATCCTTTATTGGGGTTTGAGTGTGCTTTCATCCCATCTTTGTGAGTTAGCCTGAGACTTACCCGGTAAAGGTTGATTCTATTCCCTTAGATGGTGTGTTAGTTTGAGGTTATAGTTCTTTATCTTGATTCCTTGAGACTTACCCGGTAATAGGAGTTACGGTTTAGGATTAGTGAGTAGTGAGACTTACCCGGTGATCTACTCCATTTTAGTAACGCCTTCCCCACGCAAAAATCTCAGCTTTGTCCGTTTATCTATAGATCTTGAGTTGGAACCACAACTAGATGCTTTAATCCCTAGAATTGCATGTTTGCTTTATTGACTTCTTATTCATCTTTGATTGTGTTAATCGCTCTTGTGGTTAGAACTAACGTAGCATACCGTGTTGACTTTGTTTCACCGAGTCCCTGTGATCGACCCCTGGATATTTCTTGCTTTTACTACGATTGACCCGTACACTGCGGGTTCGCATCCTTGTTTTAAGCTTAAGTCTAGGGTTATAAATTTAAAGCTTGCACACACCGTTTGGAGCGAACAAGTTTTTGGCGCCGTTGCCGGGGACTTGGTCTAGACCGAGCCGGTACGGTTTGCTCTTGGGGCATTTGCCCCGTTGTGTCTAACCACTCTACTTGAGTGACTTTTGCAGGTTCTTTCTTAGGTATATGCAAAGAACCCGCGCTGGGAAGGAAATCGTTCCTTACGATCCCGAACCAGAAAAGACATACAAGCGACGCTTAAGAGAAGCGAAGATGGCCCAACAAGACGATCGCGATCTTGCGGCCGAATTAAAGGAGACACAAGAGCTGCTACGTCTCAGTAAGGAAGAACTAATGCAAGAGAAAGAGGAGAATCGCGCGAGGAATGCAGCAATCGAAGCTGAGATTGCAGCCATCCGAGACCAGATTCTACTTCGACCGAGGGAGGATCCAGTAGTTGATCCTCGACCGAGGCAGATTCCAGTACCCAACGCCCCGGCCGAGGTACTTCCACCTCGGATACCAGTCCGAGATGTTCTTCTTGCAGGAATCCCGCAAACCCTAGGTCAAAGGATGGACCCTAATCAACAACTGAGGCGTCCAGGAGTGAACCTAGGAGATCCAGCAGATCATGACTACGAACTTCGACCGCAAGTTCTAGCCATGATTCGCCAATGCCAATTCGGAGGGCTGGAGAAGGAGTCGCCGCATCAACATCTTCAAAACTACAAGATCTTGATGGAAACCTTGCGACCTCCCAGAATTGAGAACAACAACTACAAGCTAAGACCTTTTTACTTTTCTTTAAAAGATAGAGCTCTTACTTGGTATCAATCCCTTCCTCCAGGAAAAATTAGCACATGGGAGGAGATGACTACGGAATTCTTGACCAAATTCTTTCCACCCTCAAAGACCGCTGAAATGAGAGGAAAGATCAATGCTTTCATCATGAAGGACAAGGAGAGCTTGTCCAAATCTTGGGAGCGGTTCAAGGATATCCTTTTGGATTGCCCACATCATGGGATTCGAAAGATCGAGTTGTTGGAGATCTACTTCAAAGGGCTGGACGGAAGCACCCAGTTCAATCTCCAACTACTCTCCGCCGGTACCTTCATGGACATGGCGATTGATGAGGCTTGGGACTTCATTGAGAAGCAAGCCTTGCACATGGAGAAATATACCCACCAAGGAGCTGAAGGTGGAGTTAAAAGAGTCAACTTTCAAGAGACTCAACCCAACATCAATCAACTCACGTCATTAAAGAACGACGTGAAGCAATTGAAGGAGCTCTTGATGGCTCAAACTAAAAAGGAAGAGCAAGGGCAAAGGAACAACAACAACAATAACGGGTACCGTAACAACAACAACGGACCCCGAAACAACAACTACAACAACAACAATAGAGGATCCAATAGCAACAACTGGAGGGCGAATAACCAAAACCACGGTAACAACCATTCAAACTCCAACTCTAATGATTCCTCTAACCCTTTCCTCTCTTCTCCTTATTCTTCTTCTACTCCATTGAAGAGCCAAGGGCAAGGATAAAGTTCGTCTCAGCCGGAAAAGAAGGACGCAGTTCTGGAGGCAATCTTGATCAAGCTTAGTACTATGGAGAATTCTATGACTTCATTCTCGAGGGCCCAAAAGTCCTTCGAACAACAACTTGCTAGTAGGGCGAATGAAGCGCCAAGAGATCCAGGGAAGCTTCCAGCAAAGACGGAAACTAACCCTAAGGGCCAGTGCATGGCCATAACGACGAGGAGTGGACTCAAAACTGCAGATCCAGTACCTCGCTCGATGCAGACCACCTCGGTCCAGACCCAGTCAAAGAACACCTCGACCGAGATGCCAACCGAGGCGGAGCAACAGAAAGCAGGAGGAACGACAGAAACTTATGTTCCACCTCCTGCATATAAACCACCACTTCCATTCCCTCAATCCAGAGCCAGAGCACATCTAGACAAGCACTTTGGTAAGTTTCTTGACTTGATGAATAAGCTACATATTAACATTCCCTTCCTTGATGCCATTCTAGGTATGCCCGCCTATGGGAAGTTCTTAAAAGAAATCTTATCAAGGAAGAGGAAGCTGGAGGATGTTGGTGAAGTTAGGATGACATCTAAATCTTCGGAGCTTATCAAGATCATGAAGGAAAAGATGCCACCTAAGTTGAGAGATCCCGGCTCATTTTGCATTCCCATTCAAGTTGGGGATGTCACTTGTGAAGCCCTTTGCGATCTAGGAGCCAGCGTGAGCATCATCCCGCTGGAGTTATGCACTAAGATCGGTCTTGGAGAGCCCAAACCGGTCAAGATTCGACTTTACATGGCGGATCGCTCCATTACCCATCCCGTGGGCATCTTGGAAGACATTCCGGTCAAGTTGGGTAATTTCTATCTACCTATAGATTTTGTTGTACTTGACATTCCCGCAGATTATCCAGTACCTATTATTCTCGGGAGGCCATTTCTAGCAACTTCGGGTTGCAACGTGGATTGTAAGAACGCCAAGTTGAAATTCAACGTTGGTGGCGATGAGGTGGAATTCGCACTACTTGCAGCCATGAAAGGGGAGCAGCTAACTGACGATATCTTCAACATCTACAATGAAGAAGAATCAAGAGAATTGGTGAGCTCTATCCTTATTAACGATCCGCTCGAAAGAGTTATAAGTTTCAGTTTAATGGAGGAAGGTATAGATGCTTCTTATGATGCAGATATACGAAGCTTGAAGGCACTGGAAGAGGATCCAGGAGCCAAGACTGGGAAGCTGATCCAGAAGACGAAGATCTCCAGCCTCGGACCCAGTAGCAGTACCTCGACCGAGGCACCTTCTGGACAGAGCGAGGCGACTGAAGAACACATCGGTCAACGCCTAAACGCCTCGACCGAGGTCGACAGCGAGATGATGTCTACTGAGATTGCTGAGAATAACAATTTTCTTACTCCTTTCTCTGACATTCACCCACTGTTGGCGGACCATTCCCTCCACCAACTTTCTGATAATAAAGGTCCTTGGTATGCTGATATTGTGAATTATCTTGTTTGCCAGGAAATACCACCCGGATTGACGTACTCTCAAAAGAAGAGATTCTTCAAGGAAGTACGACATTACTACTGGGATGAGCCGCTGCTATTCAAGCGCGGACCGGATGGGATGCTTCGAAGGTGCATTCCGGAAGATGAAGTTAATAGCGTCATAAGGCATTGTCATTCACTTCCTTGTGGAGGACATGCTAGCACCGATAAAACATGCGCTAAGGTATTGCGTTCCGGTTTCTTTTGGCCTACATTATTTAAGGATGTGCAATCTTTTGTTGTTTCTTGTGATGCATGCCAAAGAACAGGGAACTTATCGAGGAGGAACGAGATGCCACTTAATAACATCCAAGAAGTGGAAATCTTTGATGTGTGGGGGATTGACTTCATGGGACCTTTCCCATCCTCCGGAGGAAACCTCTACATTCTCCTTGCAGTTGATTACGTCTCTAGATGGGTTGAAGCCATTGCTTCTCCCACTAATGACGCCAAGGTGGTTGTGAAGTTCTTGAATAAAACTATCTTTCCACGATTTGGAACTCCACGCATCATCATCAGCGATGGAGGAACGCATTTCATCAACCGGAAGTTTAAAGCACTTCTATCGAAGTATGGGGTAACCCACAAGGTATCAACCGCTTATCACCCTCAAACTAGTGGACAGGTCGAGATCTCGAATAGAGAAATCAAGGCAATTTTGGAGAAGACCGTCTCTAGAACGAGGAAGGATTGGTCCATGAAATTGGACGATGCTCTTTGGGCACATAGGACGGCATTCAAGACTCCCATAGGTACCACCCCTTATAATTTGGTATATGGGAAGTCTTGCCATTTGCCCATTGAGTTGGAGCACAAGGCGTATTGGGCTATCAAATGATTGAACTTTGACATCAAGGAGGCTGGCGAGAAACGACTATTGGAGCTTAACGAGCTGGAAGAGCTGCGGTTGAACGCCTATGAGAATGCCAAAATCTACAAGGAAAGAACGAAGAGATGGCATGACAAGCGTATCGTTCCAAAGGAGCTTAACGAAGGAGACTTAGTTCTACTCTTCAACTCCCGCCTCCGTCTTTTTCCAGGTAAGTTGAAATCTAGATGGACCGGACCTTACGTTGTGAAACATGTTTTCCCTCATGGTGCAGTTGAGATATGGGGAGAAACTAGCGGAAGCTTCAAGGTCAACGGTCATAGGCTTAAGAAGTACCAACCGGAAACACCGGTTGAGGAGGTTGCACCGATATACCTCGTTTGAGACGCATTATGGTCCAGCTAGCGACCGTAAATCAAGCGCTTCTTGGGAGGCAACCCAAGGTATTGCTTTCTTCTCCGTTTTCTAGTCTAGCTTAGATAGTATTTGTTTTTGCTTTGCTTTGCTTTGTTTTTGGCGTAATGGACAGACAACAGGAAGGAGCACATCTGGAAGGACAGAAGTTCGAGATTCTGAGAAGAGAGAAGCACCTCGGTCACTGTCAGAGCACCTCGACCGAGTTGATTCTTGAGCAACCGAGGCGACTAGGGTTTCTGCAAAACCGCCTCGGTCCATACCACCTCGGTCCAGTCGAGACCATCTCGACCGAGGTGACAGCAGATCCAGTAACAGTATAAAAAGGGGAAAAATTACTTTTCACATTTTTTACCTACCTCGACCGCGGCGACAGATCCATTTCGCTCACTCTCGATTCTTGCTCGTTTTCGACGTTTTCTGCTTCCAAACCGAGATTGAAGGGTAGAGGAGTCGATTGCAACTACAGATCTGCGAGAAATTTGAGCAACTCGGCCGGAAAGAGGTAAAAACGATCGAAACCCTAAACTCGTTCGTTTACTGCAATTTGGGCTTTGGTTGCCCTTGATTCTGTTGAGGAAAACCTTAAGTACCCCTTAGGAAGCATCGGTAGTGATTTTTGGGGGAAAAGAACTGAAATTCAGAGAGTTGAAATCGCGACTGTCTTCGCCTCGGTCCAGTTGACCTGCACCTTGGTCGAGGTGATTCTTGGAGTTTGTCAGTCGACCGAGGTAGTCTGACAGTGCAGTTTGAAGATGAGTTCTGACAGATTGTTAGCCCTTAGAGATAGATCCTCTCCTTCCCCTTCTTCTTCCTCATCCCGACCTTCTATCCCGGTGATCCACGAGAGATACCAGGTAGATTATGATCGTATTGCTAGTCGTCCAGTTATGGCTCCTAGATTTCTGGACATTTCTGCCTTTGATTGTCTCCACGTAGATGGAGAACTTAGGAGGATGATCACCACCGTCGGGCTGGATCAGTTTACTGAGACCCGAGCCCCAGCCTACCTTGAGCCGACCCTCGAGTTTGTCAGCTCCTTCACTTACCTCCCCACAGAGAGGGCTGTGAAGTACCGGTTGATGAACCGGAACTACTTAGTACCTCTAGACCACTGGAGAGACATTTTTGGCTTCCCTGCCCCCACTGCTGTAGACTTCCCGACCCGAGCTGTAGCTAGAGAGTTCTGGAGTCAGATCGCCCACATTACGAGGCATGCAGATAGGTGGCACCCTGGTGATTCCAGGGCGAAGCTTATCTATCATCTAGCCTTTCGATTGGTACACCGGATCTTCAGCGAGACGCTTCTGGTGCGTACTGAGACGCCCCAGAAGGTCCGACAGGGGGAGCTGTTTGCTTTATACTGCATGGTCACAGGTGGATACCCTGACTTTGGATTGATGCTGGCAGAGGATCTGCACAGGATCAAGGCCAAAGGGAAGGGAGATATATGTTGCGGAGGGATAGTGACCCATATCACTA
This sequence comes from Fagopyrum homotropicum, assembly GCA_033239125.1. NCBI lineage: Eukaryota > Viridiplantae > Streptophyta > Magnoliopsida > Caryophyllales > Polygonaceae > Fagopyrum > Fagopyrum homotropicum. The sequence continues at coordinate 74,874,182 of BSWB01000007.1, forward strand.
GGTATCAGGATATGGATCTGAGTAGGTGTACCATGGTGGCGGCTGCCAAGCCGCTCGGACTTCAGGAGATGATTACTCGGAGGATTCTGGTTCCCCGAGGACTGACTACACCCTACGTCGCTATACCATGGGAGCTGACTGCACCTCAGGGCATCAGATGGTCTGCACAGTTCTTTGTCTTTGATCCACATTTCTGGCAGACTGCTTGGGGTCCACTTATGGAGGATTACAGAGAGGGAGCAGCTGCCCCTGCTGAGGCTTAGGAGGAGGCTGAGGATGAGGACGACGATGATGATGATATAATAGACGAGAGAGGAGGTGGCGTCCCGATGGACACAGGTACAGATACAACTGGGACGAGCGCGCCACCTATTATTGATTTGGATGATGACGAGGAGGACACTGAGCCGGCGCCAGCTGAGACTTCTCCAGTCAGACCTGCTAGACGCAGGAGGCGTGGAGTGAGGGATAGAGCTGCACACCGACGGATCGATGACCTGACGGATCAGGTTATCGACTCATATGCTGCACTTTCGCTGGATATCCGCGAGATGCAGGAGCGGCAGCATCATCAGCACATGATGGCTCAGCTACAGTTTGAGCGTATCATGGGCCATCCCTATGACCCGACTCAGTACCCCTACATACCACCACCACCACCGGATCGAGACTACTGAGGAGCTGCAGGATTCTATTATTATATCTTTTATTTATGTAGTTCGGCTTTTATTCGGTGAGTTCTCTTGTTTAGATTTTTATTATACCCACTGGGACACTGTGTCTCAAGTATGGGGTGTTTGTTATTTGACTATGTGGCTACCTTTGATGTATTTGATACTTTTGATGTACTATATTTATCGGATATTTTCATATTTATGCTTCATTTGCCTTTATATGATTATCTGATATTGCATGCATACCTACAGGTTCTTTGATTGAGAAAAACGTCGAAACCGAAAAAAATGGTTTTAAAAAAAAATTTTGACCTCGACCGGGGAGATTCTGGCCGAACGAGGTGTTTCACCTCGGTTGAAGCAAGAACACCTCGACCGAGGTGGGTTAACTGAGAGTTTTCGAAAATGATTTTGTGTTATTTATCTGGATATGATCTCAGTGAAGATCTTGTTTACTACCGGTTTTAAATTTTTTATGTGTTTGAAAGGTTTTATAATATGTTTAAGTTGCTAAATGCTTTGTTTGAAATTATTAGCATGTTTAATACTTTGTTTTTATCCAAATTATGTTGAATTTGAAGGTTGACACTGCAGGTTGAGTTCTCTCACGTTCTTCTTGGAAAGACCAAGGCAATTCATTCTCTTCTTCTTCTTCTTCTTCTTAATCATGCTTAGCCCCTCATATACATTTTGCCTCCCTTTACCTATCCGGGAATTTGGAAGCAAGCGAAGTGGTGAAAGCAAGTTAAAGTTGAGAAGTGGGCTGGAAGTGAAAGTGTTAGAAATCAATAATAGGTTTGGGGAAGTCAATCATGAAGATGAGTAACTCGGCACCATTCACATAGCCGGGTGTTTGTGTCTTGCCAAAGTCGGATTGAGCGATATTCCTAACGGGTCATGGTATGTGCATCAAGGGTTTGATGCATCTCGAGAAATTGATGATTGCAGATTTCCTAGGCTTCGGTTATTGTGCACCTCTGTCCATGCATCCCAAAGAGTAAAGTAAAAGAGAAAAAGTGTGAAATAAGCAAAGCTTATTGGTGGAAGGTGTTGCAAGTCAAAGTGAAAGTGAAGTTCATCCTTTTCCCGGATTCTAGCACCACATTACCTTACATACATCCCTACCCTACACGTTTCTTGACCTTTCTTTTGGGAAGCCCTTGAGACCTTGAGCTTGTTGATTGACTTAGCGGTTTAAACTGGATTATACATGATTAATTTTGATAATTATGATTTATTATGCATTCTATGATTTTGTGCAAAGATGAACAACTTTTCTATATTTATAAAATGTTTCGAGCATATTGAGTTTTTAAATTCCAGGAAGTACTCTCTTAGAGTGATCTATGATTGTAACACACCATAAAAATGTTTTTGAAAGCCTTTTTCATTGATTTTCTTGACTTATAATCCATTCTATCTTGTCTTCTATATGAGGAACTTGCTTGGGGACAAGCAAGGGCTAAGTATGGGGTATTTTGATAGCATGAATTATAGTCTATATTTTGGGGTTTGTTTGGACGTTTTATCTTTCATAATCTGCATGTTTGTATGTACATTATGTTATTTTGCTACCATTTCATCTACCTTTGCGAGAATCAAGGTCTACACCTAGTTTTGTTGTAATTGCAGGTAAAATGGTACGTTTTGCATCAAAAAGGAGCAAAAGGAGTCATGAGTCATTTGGAGCTACATCCAGGGAGCATAGCCATGGATTAAAGATTTACTTTGGAGCAGTTTTGAGAGATTTCACATTCAGTTTTGAGTCACCTCGGTTGACCACAGATTCACCTCGACCGAGGTGATCCAGAGACACCGACTCGACCGAGGCGAACACCTAGGACGCGGCGAGAATATTTTATTCTTGGGTGAGATCTTTTAAAATTGGAAAGTGATCTTATATTTTTGGGCTTGGCTCCTGGAAGGAAGGAGATATGCAGAATCATATATTTTACCTATATTTATGGGAAAATATCTTTCTAAGATTTATTATCTTTGGAGGGTTATTTTCCTATAAAAAGGGTTGGATTTCCACAATTCCAACATCCCGCTTACACCGAAAAACACGCAGCAGCAGCAGCATACTCCAATTTGGGAGAGAGTTGAAGAACCTTTTTGAAGGTTAAAGGAAGATTGAAGTCAATAGTTTTTATAGCTTTATTGAAGGGTTTTGTAAGATTGTCTTCAATTCCCTCAATTGTTGTCTTGTCTTTTTGGATTGCTATCCAAGGAACGCTTTGTTGTTATATTTGATTCAGTTATTGAAGTCTTTTCATTAAATTCTTCTTTGTTCAAATATTCACTTTCTTCCCTTACATTTAATACTTTCATTATGATGATGAGTGGCTAATTTCCTTGTGTGATTCTAGGGTGATTGGCTGAAGGTTGTGGGAAAAACAATGATAGAATAGTCTTAGATTCCAGTAGGATCCTGAAAGTTCGAGTCTTTAACCTTAACCCTAAGCATCTCGTTCGGTTGATGAACATCTCGGCCGGGGTGGAATTCTTCTGACCGAGGTGACTTATTTGATCCTAAACTGAGAGTTAAGTGTTAGAGTTTGCCAAATCCTATTCTTATTACACCTTCCTGGTTTAAAGCAAGCTTAGGATGAGACTTACCCGGTAATTCCTTAGTTTGTGTATTAAAGATCATAAGTGTAGGTAATAAAGGTTTATCCTTTATTGGGGTTTGAGTGTGCTTTCATCCCATCTTTGTGAGTTAGCCTGAGACTTACCCGGTAAAGGTTGATTCTATTCCCTTAGATGGTGTGTTAGTTTGAGGTTATAGTTCTTTATCTTGATTCCTTGAGACTTACCCGGTAATAGGAGTTACGGTTTAGGATTAGTGAGTAGTGAGACTTACCCGGTGATCTACTCCATTTTAGTAACGCCTTCCCCACGCAAAAATCTCAGCTTTGTCCGTTTATCTATAGATCTTGAGTTGGAACCACAACTAGATGCTTTAATCCCTAGAATTGCATGTTTGCTTTATTGACTTCTTATTCATCTTTGATTGTGTTAATCGCTCTTGTGGTTAGAACTAACGTAGCATACCGTGTTGACTTTGTTTCACCGAGTCCCTGTGATCGACCCTTGGATATTTCTTGCTTTGACTACGATTGACCCGTACACTGCGGGTTCGCATCCTTGTTTTAAGCTTAAGTCTAGGGTTATAAATTTAAAGCTTGCACACACCGTTTGGAGCGAACAAGTTTTTGGCGCCGTTGCCGGGGACTTGGTCTAGACCGAGCCGGTACGGTTTGCTCTTGGGGCATTTGCCCCGTTGTGTCTAACCACTCTACTTGAGTGACTTTTGCAGGTTCTTTCTTAGGTATATGCGAAGAACCCGCGCTGGGAAGGAAATCGTTCCTTACGATCCCGAACCAAAAAAGACATACAAGCGACGCTTAAGAGAAGCGAAGATGGCCCAACAAGACGATCGCGATCTTGCGGCCGAATTAAAGGAGACGCAAGAGCTGCTACGTCTCAGTAAGGAAGAACTAATGCAAGAGAAAGAGGAGAATCGCGCGAGGACTGCAGCAATCGAAGCTGAGATTGCAGCCATCCGAGACCAGATTCTACTTCGACCGAGGGAGGATCCAGTAGTTGATCCTCGACCGAGGCAGATTCCAGTACCCAACGCCCCGGCCGAGGTACTTCCACCTCGGATACCAGTCCGAGATGTTCTTCTTGCAGGAATCCCGCAAACCCTAGGTCAAAGGATGGACCCTAATCAACAACTGAGGCGTCCAGGAGTGAACCTAGGAGATCCAGCAGATCATGACTACGAACTTCGACCGCAAGTTCTAGCCATGATTCGCCAATGCCAATTCGGAGGGCTAAAGAAGGAGTCGCCGCATCAACATCTTCAAAACTACGAGATCTTGATGGAAACCTTGCGACCTCCCAGAATTGAGAACAACAACTACAAGCTAAGACCTTTTTACTTTTCTTTAAAAGATAGAGCTCTTACTTGGTATCAATCCCTTCCTCGAGGAAAAATTAGCACATGGGAGGAGATGACTACGGAATTCTTGACCAAATTCTTTCCACCCTCAAAGACCGCTGAAATGAGAGGAAAGATCAATGCTTTCATCATGAAGGACAAGGAGAGCTTGTCCAAATCTTGGGAGCGGTTCAAGGATATCCTTTTGGATTGCCCACATCATGGGATTCCAAAGATCGAGTTGTTGGAGATCTACTTCAAAGGGCTGGACGGAAGCACCCAGTTCAATCTCCAACTACTCTCCGCCGGTACCTTCATGGACATGGCGATTGATGAGGCTTGGGACTTCATTGAGAAGCAAGCCTTGCACATGGAGAAATATACCCACCAAGGAGCTGAAGGTGGAGTTAAAAGAGTCAACTTTCAAGAGACTCAACCCAACAACAATCAACTCACGTCATTAAAGAACGACGTGAAGCAATTGAAGGAGCTCTTGATGGCTCAAACTAAGAAGGAAGAGAAAGGGCAAAGGAACAACAACAACAATAACGGGTACCGTAACAACAACAACGGACCCCGAAACAACAACTACAACAACAACAATAGAGGATCCAATAGCAACAACTGGAGGGCGAATAACCAAAACCACGGTAACAACCATTCAAACTCCAACTCTAATGATTCTTCTAACCCTTTCCTCTCTTCTCCTTCTTCTTCTTCTACTCCATTGAAGAGCCAAGGGCAAGGATCAAGTTCGTCTCAGCCGGAAAAGAAGGACGCAGTTCTGGAGGCAATCTTGATCAAGCTTAGTGCTATGGAGAATTCTATGACTTCATTCTCGAGGGCCCAAAAGTCCTTCGAACAACAACTTGCTAGTAGGGCGAATGAAGCGCCAAGAGATCCAGGGAAGCTTCCAGCAAAGACGGAAACTAACCCTAAGGGCCAGTGCATGGCCATAACGACGAGGAGTGGACTCAAAACTGCAGATCCAGTACCTCGCTCGATGCATACCACCTCGGTCCAGACCCAGTCGAAGAACACCTCGACCGAGATGCCAACCGAGGCGGAGCAACAGAAAGCAGGAGGAACGACAGAAACTTATGTTCCACCTCCTGCATATAAACCACCACTTCCATTCCCTCAGTCCAGAGCCAGAGCACATTTAGACAAGCACTTTGGTAAGTTTCTTGACTTGATGAATAAGCTACATATTAACATTCCCTTCCTTGATGCCATTCTAGGTATGCCCGCCTATGGGAAGTTCTTAAAAGAAATCTTATCAAGGAAGAGGAAGCTGGAGGATGTTGGTGAAGTTAGGATGACATCTAAATCTTCGGAGCTTATCAAGATCATGAAGGAAAAGATGCCACCTAAGTTGAGAGATCCCGGCTCATTTTGCATTCCCATTCAAGTTGGGGATATGTCACTTGTGAAGCCCTTTGCGATCTAGGAGCCAGCGTGAGCATCATCCCGCTGGAGTTATGCACTAAGATCGGTCTTGGAGAGCCCAAACCGATCAAGATTCGACTTTACATTACATGGCGGATCGCTCCATTACCCATCCCGTGGGCATCTTGGAAGACGTTCCGGTCAAGTTGGGTAATTTATATCTACCTATAGATTTTGTTGTACTTGACATTCCCGCAGATTATCCAGTACCTATTATTCTCGGGAGGCCATTTCTAGCAACTTCGGGTTGCAACATGGATTGTAAGAACGCCAAGTTGAACTTCAACGTTGGTGGCGATGAGGTGGAATTCGCACTACTTGCAGCCATGAAAGGGGAGCAGCTAACTGACGATATCTTCAACATCTACAATGAAGAAGAATCAAGAGAATTGGTGAGCTCTATCCTTATTAACGATCCGCTCGAAAGAGTTATAAGTTTCAGTTTAATGGAGGAAGGTATAGATGCTTCTTGTGATGCAGATATACGAAGCTTGAAGGCACTGGAAGAGGATCCAGGAGCCAAGACTGGGAAGCTGATCCAGAAGACGAAGATCTCCAGCCTCGGACCCAGTAGCAGTACCTCGACCGAGGCACCTTCTGGACAGAGCGAGGCGACTGAAGAACACATCGGTCAACGCCTAAACGCCTCGACCGAGGTCGACAGCGAGATGATGTCTACTGAGATTGCTGAGAATAACAATTTTCTTACTCCTTTCTCTGACATTCACCCACTGTTGGCGGACCATTCCCTCCATCAACTTTCTGATAATAAAGGTCCTTGGTATGCTGATATTGTGAATTATCTTGTTTGCCAGGAAATACCACCCGGATTGACGTACTCTCAAAAGAAGAGATTCTTCAAGGAAGTACGACATTACTACTGGGATGAGCCGCTGCTATTCAAGCGCGGACCGGATGGGATGCTTCGAAGGTGCATTCCGGAAGATGAAGTTAATAGCGTCATAAGGCATTGTCATTCACTTCCTTGTGGAGGACATGCTAGCACCGATAAAACATGCGCTAAGGTATTGCGTCCCGGTTTCTTTTGGCCTACATTATTTAAGGATGTGCAATCTTTTGTTGTTTCTTGTGATGCATGCCAAAGAACAGGGAACTTATCGAGGAGGAACGAGATGCCACTTAATAACATCCAAGAAGTGGAAATCTTTGATGTGTGGGGGATTGACTTCATGGGACCTTTCCCATCCTCCGGAGGAAACCTCTACATTCTCCTTGCAGTTGATTACGTCTCTAGATGGGTTGAAGCCATTGCTTCTCCCACTAACGACGCCAAGGTGGTTGTGAAGTTCTTGAATAAAACTATCTTTCCACGATTTGGAACTCCACGCATCATCATCAGCGATGGAGGAACGCATTTCATCAACCGGAAGTTTAAAGCACTTCTATCGAAGTATGGGGTAACCCACAAGGTATCAACCGCTTATCACCCTCAAACTAGTGGACAGGTCGAGATCTCGAATAGAGAAATTAAGGCAATTTTGGAGAAGACCGTCTCTAGAACGAGGAAGGATTGGTCCATGAAATTGGACGATGCTCTTTGGGCGCATAGGACGGCATTCAAGACTCCCATAGGTACCACCCCTTATAATTTGGTATATGGGAAGTCTTGCCATTTGCCCGTTGAGTTGGAGCACAAGGCGTATTGGGCTATCAAATGGTTGAACTTTGACATCAAGGAGGCTGGCGAGAAACGACTATTGGAGCTTAACGAGCTGGAAGAGCTGCGGTTGAACGCCTATGAGAATGCCAAAATCTACAAGGAAAGAACGAAGAGATGGCATGACAAGCGTATCGTTCCAAAGGAGCTTAACGAAGGAGACTTAGTTCTACTCTTCAACTCCCGGCTCCGTCCTTTTCCAAGTAAGTTGAAATCTAGATGGACCGGACCTTACGTTGTGAAACATGTTTTCCCTCATGGTGCAGTTGAGATATGGGGAGAAACTAGCGGAAGCTTCAAGGTCAACGGTCATAGGCTTAAGAAGTACCAACCGGAAACACCGGTTGAGGAGGTTGCACCGATATACCTCGTTTGAGACGCATTATGGTCCAGCTAGCGACCTTAAATCAAGCGCTTCTTGGGAGGCAACCCAAGGTATTGCTTTCTTCTCCGTTTTCTAGTCTAGCTTAGATAGTATTTGTTTTTGCTTTGCTTTGCTTTGTTTTTGGCGTTCTGGACAGACAACAGGAAGGAGCACATCTGGAAGGACAGAAGTTCGAGATTCTGAGAAGACAGAAGCACCTCAATCACTGTCAGAGCACCTCGACCGAGTTGATTCTTGAGCAACCGAGGCGACTAGGGTTTCTGCAAAACCGCCTCGGTCCATACCACCTCGGTCCAGTCGAGACCATCTCGACCGAGGTGACAGCAGATCCAGTAACAGTATAAAAAGGGGAAAAATTACTTTTCACATTTTTTACCTACCTCGACCGCGGCGACAGATCCATTTCGCTCACTCTCGATTCTTGCTCGTTTTCGACGTTTTCTGCTTCCAAACCGAGATTGAAGGGTAGAGGAGTCGATTGCAACTACAGATCTGCGAGAAATTTGAGCAACTCGGCCGGAAAGAGGTAAAAACGATCGAAACCCTAAACTCGTTCGTTTACTGCAATTTGGGCTTTGGTTGCCCTTGATTCTGTTGAGGAAAACCTTAAGTACCCCTTAGGAAGCATCGGTAGTGATTTTTGGGGGAAAAGAACTGAAATTCAGAGAGTTGAAATCGCGACTGTCTTCGCCTCGGTCCAGTCGACCTGCACCTCGGTCGAGGTGATTCTTGGAGTTTGTCAGTCGACCGAGGTAGTCTGACAGTGCAGTTTGAAGATGAGTTCTGACAGATTGTTAGCCCTTAGAGATAGATCCTCTCCTTCCCCTTCTTCTTCCTCATCCCGACCTTCTATCCCGGTGATCCACGAGAGACACCAGGTAGATTATGATCGTATTGCTAGTCGTCCAGTTATCGCTCCTAGATTTCTGGACATTTCTGCCTTTGATTGTCTCCACGTAGATGGAGATCTTAGGAGGATGATCACCACCGTCGGGCTGGATCAGTTTACTGAGACCCGAGCCCCAGCCTACCTTGAGCCGACCCTCGAGTTTGTCAGCTCCTTCACTTACCTCCCCACAGAGAGGGCTGTGAAGTACCGGTTGATGAACCGGAACTACTTAGTACCTCTAGACCACTGGAGAGACATTTTTGGCTTCCCTGCCCCCACTGCTGTAGACTTCCCGACCCGAGCTGTAGCTAGAGAGTTCTGGAGTCAGATCGCCCACATTACGAGGCATGTAGATAGGTGGCGCCCTGGTGATTCCAGGGCGAAGCTTATCTATCATCTAGCCTTTCGATTGGTACACCGGATCTTCAGCGAGACGCTTCTGGCGCGTACTGAGACGCCCCAGAAGGTCCGACAGGGGGAGCTGTTTGCTTTATACTGCATGGTCACAGGTGGATACCCTGACTTTGGATTGATGCTGGCAGAGGATCAGCACAAGATCAAGGCCAAAGGGAAGGGAGATATATGCTGCGGAGGGATAGTGACCCATATCGCTAGGTATCAGGATATGGATCTGAGTAGGTGTACCATGGTGGCGGCTGCCAAGCCGCTCGGACTTCAGGAGATGATTACTCGGAGGATTCTGGTTCCCCGAGGACTGACTACACCCTACGTCGCTATGCCATGGGAGCTGACTGCACCTCAGGGCATCAGATGGTCTGCACAGTTCTCTGTCTTTGATCCACATTTCTGGCAGACTGCTTGGGGTCCACTTATGGAGGATTACAGAGAGGGAGCAGCTGCCCCTGCTGAGGCTGAGGAGGAGGCTGAGGATGAGGACGACGATGATGATGATACAATAGACGAGAGAGGAGGTGGCGTCCCGATGGACACAGGTACAAATACAACTGGGACGAGCGCGCCACCTATTATTGATTTGGATGATGACGAGGAGGACACTAAGCCGGCGCCAGCTGAGACTTCTCCAGTCAGACCTGCTAGACGCAGGAGGCGTGGAGTGAGGGATAGAGGTGCACACCGACGGATCGATGACCTGACGGATCAGGTTATCGACTCATATGCTGCACTTTCGCTGGATATCCGCGAGATGCAGGAGCGGCAGCATCATCAACACATGATGGCTCAGCTACAGTTTGAGCGTATCATGGGCCATCCCTATGACCCGACTCAGTACCCCTACATACCACCACCACCACCGGATCGAGACTATTGAGGAGCTGCAAGATTCTATTATTATATCTTTTTTTATGCAGTTCGGCTTTTATTCGGTGAGTTCTCTTGTTTAGACTTTTATTATACCCACTGGGACACTGTGTCTCAAGTATGGGGTGTTTGTTATTTGACTATGTGGCTACCTTTGATGTATTTGATACTTTTGATGTACTATATTTATCGGATATTTTCATATTTATGCTTCATTTGCCTTTATATGATTATCTGATATTGCATGCATACCTACAGGTTATTTGATTGAGAAAAACGTCGAAACCGAAAAAAATGGTTTTAAAAAATTTTTTTGACCTCGACCGGGGAGATTCTGGCCGAACGAGGTGTTTCACCTCGGTTGAACCAAGAACACCTCGACCGAGGTGGGTTAACTGAGAGTTTACGAAAACGATTTTGTGTTATTTATCTGGATATGATCTCAGTGAAGATCTTGTTTACTACTGGTTTTAAATTCTTTATGTGTTTGAAAGGTTTTATAATATGTTTAAGTTGCTAAATGCTTTGTTTGAAATTATTAGCATGTTTAATACTTTGTTTTTATCCAAATTATGTTGAATTTGAAGGTTGACACCGCAGGTTGAGTTCTCTCACGTTCTTCTTGGAAAGACCAAGGCAATTCATTCTCTTCTTCTTCTTCTTCTTCTTCTTAATCATGCTTAGCCCCTCATATACATTTTGCCTCCCTTTACCTATCCGGGAATTTGGAAGCAAGCGAAGTGGTGAAAGCAAGTTAAAGTTGAGAAGTGGGCTGGAAGTGAAAGTGTTAGAAAGCAATAATAGGTTTGGGGAAGTCAATCATGAAGATGAGTAACTCGGCACCATTCACATAGCCGGGTATTTGTGTCTTGCCAAAGTCGGATTGAGCGATATTCCTAACGGGTCATGGTATGTGCATCAAGGGTTTGATGCATCTCGAGAAATTGATGATTGCAGATTTCCTAGGCTTCGGTTATTGTGCACCTCTGTCCATGCATCCCAAAGAGTAAAGTAAAAGAGAAAAAGTGTGAAATAAGCAAAGCTTATTGGTGGAAGGTGTTGCAAGTCAAAGTGAAAGTGAAGTTCATCCTTTTCCCGGATTCTAGCACCACATTACCTTACATACATCCCTACCCTACACGTTTCTTGACCTTTCTTTTGGGAAGCCCTTGAGACCTTGAGCTTGTTGATTGACTTAGCGGTTTAAACTGGATTATACATGATTAATTTTGATAATTATGATTTATTATGCATTCTATGATTTTATGCAAAGATGAACAACTTTCCTATATTTATAAAATGTTTTGAGCATATTGAGTTTTTAAATTCCAGGAAGTATTCTCTTAGAGTGATCTATGATAGTTGCACACCATAAAATGTTTTTGAAAGATTTTTTTTCATTGATTTTATTGACTTTTAATCCATTCTATCTTGTTTTCTATATGAGGAACTTGCTTGGGGACAAGCAAGGGCTAAGTATGGGGTATTTTGATAGCATGAATTATAGTCTATATTTTGGGGTTTGTTTGGACGTTTTATCTTTCATAATCTGCATGTTTGTATGTACATTATGTGATTTTGCTACCATTTCATCTACCTTTGCGAGAATCAAGGTCTACACCTAGTTTTGTTGTAATTGCAGGTAAAATGGTACGTTTTGCATCAAAAAGTAGCAAAAGGAGTCATGAGTCATTTGGAGCTACATCCAGGGAGCATAGCCATGGATTAAAGATTTACTTTGGAGCAGTTTTGAGAGATTTCACATTCAGTTGTGAGTCACCTCGGTTGACCACAGATTCACCTCGACCGAGGTAATCCAGAGACACCGACTCGACCGAGGCGAACACCTAGGACGCGGCGAGAATATTTTATTCTTGGCTGAGATCTTTTAAAATTGGAAAGTGATCTTATATTTTTGGGCTTGGCTCCTGGAAGGAAGGAGATATGCAGAATCATATATTTTACCTATATTTATGGGAAAATATCTTTCTAAGATTTATTATCTTTGGAGGGTTATTTTCCTATAAAAAGGGTTGGATTTCCACAATTCCAACATCCCGCTTACACCGAAAAACACGCAGCAGCAGCAGCATACTCCAATTTGGGAGAGAGTTGAAGAACCTTTTTGAAGGTTAAAGGAAGATTGAAGTCCATAGCTTTTATAGCTTTATTGAAGGGTTTTGTAAGATTGTCTTCAATTCCCTCAATTGTTGTCTTGTCTTTTTGGATTGCTATCCAAGGAACGCTTTGTTGTGATATTTGATTCAGTTATTGAAGTCTTTTCATTAAATTCTTCTTTGTTCAAATATTCACTTTCTTCCCTTACATTTAATACTTTCATTATGATGATGAGTGGCTAATTTCCTTGTGTGATTCTAGGGTGATTGGCTGAAAGTTGTGGGAAAAACAATGATAGAATAGTCTTAGATTCTAGTAGGATCCTGAAAGTTCGAGTCTTTAACCTTAACCCTAAGCATCTCGTTCGGTTGATGAACATCTCGGCCGGGGTGGAATTCTTCTGACCGAGGTGACTTATTTGATCCTAAACTGAGAGTTAAGTGTTAGAGTTTGCCAAATCCTATTCTTATTACACCTTCCTGGTTTAAAGCAAGCTTAGGATGAGACTTACCCGGTAATTCCTTAGTTTGTGTATTAAAGATCATAAGTGTAGGTAATAAAGGTTTATCCTTTATTGGGGTTTGAGTGTGCTTTCATCCCATCTTTGTGAGTTAGCCTGGGACTTACCCGGTAAAGGTTGATTCTATTCCCTTAGATGGTGTGTTAGTTTGAGGTTATAGTTCTTTATCTTGATTCCTTGAGACTTACCCGGTAATAGGAGTTACAGTTTAGGATTAGTGAGTAGTGAGACTTACCCGGTGATCTACTCCATTTTAGTAACGCCTTCCCCACGCAAAAATCTCAGCTTTGTCCGTTTATCTATAGATCTTGAGTTGGAACCACAACTAGATGCTTTAATCCCTAGAATTGCATGTTTGCTTTATTGACTTCTTATTCATCTTTGATTGTGTTAATCGCTCTTGTGGTTAGAACTAACGTAGCATACCGTGTTGACTTTGTTTCACCGAGTCCCTGTGATCGACCCCTGGAATTTTCTTGCTTTTACTACGATTGACCCGTACACTGCGGGTTCGCATCCTTGTTTTAAGCTTAAGTCTAGGGTTATAAATTTAAAGCTTGTACACACCGTTTGGAGCGAACAGTGCCACCCGGTTTATCCTATGCCCAAAGGAAGAAATTCTTCAAGGATGTGAGGCATTACTATTGGTGTGAACCGCTTTTGTTCAAGAGAGGGCCGGATGGAGTCTTTAGGAGGTGCATTCCGTAGGATGAGGTGGAGAGTGTGATCCGCCATTGTCACTCCTTGCCATGTGGAGGCCATGCTAGCTCACACAAGACATGTGCCAAGGTGTTGCAATCGAGTTTCTTTTGGCCAAGTTTGTTCAAGGATGTGCAGAATTTTGTAGTGGCATGTGATGCTTGCCAAAGGACGGGCAACATCTCAAGGAGGAATGAGATGCCCTTGAACAACATACAAGAGGTAGAGATATTTGATGTTTGGGGTGTGGACTTCATGGGACCATTCCCTTCCTCATGGGGCAACCTATACATCCTATTGGCGGTGGACTATGTGTCAAGATGGGTGGAAGAAATCGCTTCTCCCACAAATGATGCCAAGGTTGTGGTGCGGTTCTTCAACCGAGTGATATTTCCTAGGTTTGGGACACCAAGGGTGATCATAAGTGATGGAGGAAAGAACTTCACCAATAGGAAATTTGGGTCACTTTTGGCTAAGTATGGGGTGACTCATAAGGTGGCAACACCTTACCATCCGCAAACTAGTGGCCAAGTGGAGATCTCCAACCGGGAGATAAAAGGGATACTTGAGAAGACGGTTTCTAGAACAAGAAAGGATTGGGCTATGAAGCTCGATGATGCTTTATGGGCTTATAGAACCTCTTTCAAGACACCGATTGGCACCACTCCCTACAAGATAGTTTGTGGCAAGTCTTGCCACCTTCCGGTGGAGATGGAACATAGAGCATATTGGGCCATAAGGTGGCTGAATTTTGACATCAAAGAAGCCGGTGGGGTTGCTAGACATGAACGCTCTTGAGGAGATCCGGTTGGATGCTTATGAAAATGCCCGGATTTACAAGGAGAGGACTAAGCGTTGGCATGACAAGCATCTCATCCCAAAGGAGTTGAGTGAGGGTGACTTAGTGCGTCTCTTCAACTCAAGGCTGCGGCTCTTCCCCGGAAAGCTCAAGTCAAGATGGACGGGTCCTTATGTTGTTAAGAAGATCTTTCCTCATGGAGTGGTGGAGATAGGAGGAGACCATTGTGGTAACTTTAAGGTGAATGGGCACCGTTTGAAGAAGTACATCCCGGAAGCCCCGTTGGAAACGCTACTGAATTTGGTCAAGCTAATGACCTTAAAGAAGCGCTTAATGGGAGGCAACCCATTGGTACATATTTTTCCCTTTTGTTTTTCTTGTCTTTTTTGATCTTGCTCTTGGTGTGCTTTGTGTTTCTTTTGTGTTTTTGGGTGCTAGATCTTGTTAATTGTCATGTGTGATGAGATGCTGGTGGTCATGTGAAAACCTCATGGAACTGCTGAAGGTACAAGATCCGAGCACATGGATGAGGAAGAAAGCACCCAGGAAGATCAGACTGATCTTGCACGAAATCGGCCGATTTTCCTAGGTTATGATCCGATTTTTCCTTCTGCCAAGGAATGTGATAATCTCCAATCAAGCATGGGTGGAGCGGACGTGGAACTTGGACGGTTTACGGTGCCAAGCGCGGGTTCCGACACCTTAATGAACATCAAGAGCTCTCTACCATCCTTGATCGATCATCCACCATCATCATTCGATGTGAACTGAAATACCAAAGGATCACCAATTTTACATTGTGAGGACTCTCTTTCACTTCTTTATTTAGTTTGCACATTGGGGACAATGTGTTTCTAAGTATGGGGTGGGGTTTTCGTGATCACTTGCATGATTAACATCTAGGATAGTTTAATATTGTCACATGTTTCATTACGCCTTGCATTGTACATACATATTTCGAAAAAAATTTCAAAAAAATCAAAAAATTTTAAAAATTTTAGTGTTTCTAAGCTTGGGAATGACCCTTATGATGAGATTGTCTTGTGAATTGGCTATGGATAGCCTTATGTGTTGAATTGATGTGTGCATATGTGGACTTGAAGTACTTATCTTGAATCCCATGTGTGAATTGTGATCATGAATGATTGCCTTGGTTGGATTGAGGATTGATAGTCGAAATTACATGCTAGTTCTTGCACATCATTTAGGAGTGATTAAGGCAATTCATCTTTCTCTACTTCTCATCTTGATCATGTTGTTTAAGCACCTCAATTGATATAAAATTTGACCTCTTTTGACCCATCCGGGAATAGGAGCATGCTAGTGTGTTGATGTGTGTGAAAAGCAAGTGTGGGGTGAAGTTGTTGATGAAAGAATGTTGTGAATTAAGTGCTGAATTTGTTGTGAAAAGTGTAGAAAAAAAATATAGGTTTGGGGACGTTGGTTTAAATGACGAGTAACTCGGCACCATTCACATAATCGGGTGTTTTTGCCTTGCCAAAGTCAAATAAACCGATAGTCCTAACGAGCTTTGGTATGTGTGCCCAGTGTGGATACACCTCGAAAAATAAAAAAGCCCGAGGACGGCCAATCCCCAAGGTTTCGGCTTTTGTATACCAATGTCATTGTCTCAAAAACAAGTGAAAAAGAAAAGAAAACAAAGAAAAAATGGAGAAAATTATACACTTGTTGGGAAGTTGAGCAAAAACGAAATTGTGGAGTTAGTTCCTTTCCCGGATTAGCATCGCATGACCTAAAATTTCCCACCTAATCACAACGTTTCTTAGCCTCTTCTTTTCTAAGTCCTTGTGACCTAATTGCATGTGTGTAAGACTTAGTGATCTAGATTGGATATACTCATGATCATCTTGACTTCTTCATTTTCACCTCTCATGCACTCTTTCTAGTTAAGTATAATTGTCTTTCCATGCCTTCATTCATTTGATGCATGATTGCTTGTCCATTGTCATGAAACATGACTATGAAGGTGATCCAATGTTAGAAGCACAATTCCAAAAAGATTTTGTTGTTTTTCTGCATGCATAAATCATGTCATCTCTTAGTCTGTAGTTTGGTCTTGCTCGGGGACGAGCAAATCTTAAGTATGGGGTATTTTGATAACGTGATTTATGACGTTAGTTTAGGCATTCATTTAAATAGTTTTTCCCGTTATTCATGCACGGTTTGGCATTAGTTCATGACGTTTACGCTTAATTCATGCATATTTCTAGAAAAGATGTCTACACGAGCTTTTGTCGGTTTTGTAGGTATTTCGGGGATCTTTTGGACATTAATCGATACATTCGAGGACCAAGCCTCATGGTGGTACATATCGAAGGCCTTGAAGGAACATAATTGGAGCAATGAAGGACACAAGGACCCTTGTTGGTGCAAGCTGTTACGCTAAGATCGTGATGCGCAAATGGGTTTTAAATTTATAACTCGAACTAAATCGTAAACTACCTAGCGAAACCCGCAGTGTACGGGACGTTTGTAGTAGGGATAGTATTCCGAGGTCGAACACAAAGACTAAGGTGAAATTGATTCGATTTGTGATTGAGTTTAGTAAAGACCTAGGTTGAAAGAAAAGAAAGAAATAAAGAAATGAAAATCTCAAATGTTTTTTGTTGGTTTTTGGTGATCAATCAAAGATCACAATTCATGCAAAGTAAACAATCAACTAAACTATGAATCAACACAAATAAACAAGCTAAACAAGATAATGATCGAAGAAAGAAAAGATGGATTCTAGGGGTTGGAAGTTCCGGTTATGGCATAGGACTCAAGCTATCTATTCATTCCTTGGATTAACTATGTTGGGGTTAAGTGTTTCTAGATTGGGATCAATCACCGGGTAGGTCTCATAAATCCACTAGTCCATTCCCTAGGTCTCATCACCGGGTAAGTCTCTAAGAACCTTAAGGGACGGAATTCTACACAAACCGGATTGTTACCTAGAGATCTTAACCTATCCTTACCGGGTAGGTCTTGGAAAGGGAAGTCCTAAACAACTATCCTAGCACACTTAATCCAATGGCGGCTTATTAGGCTCACCACTACCTAAGGTTTGTTATCTTTGGAATCTAAGAGTAAAGATTACCGGGTAAGTCTCTCCTAACACTTAGTTGCTAACACTAGGTTACCCTAGGATAGATTTAACTCAACAAACACTTAGGATTTCAACATTCTAACAATCTAAGACAAGATCCATCGAACTAGGGAAAATCACGGTTTGTTCTACCTAAACCACGGCCGTGGTTAGGCAAGAACTACCCGTGATTTCTAACAGCAGCTACGTTCATGCACACAAGTCATCCAAAGATAAATCTAAGTCCGTCCTATCATAGTCCTAGCCATAACCATCCTTTCCTTACCCTAGAACCACATCTATTTAGCCTACAACGTTCATAATAGAAATCGAAACAAGCAAACACAAAATCATGACATCCATTTGCAAGATGATGAAGGAAAAGATATGAAGAAGTGAACTAAAACAAAACCAAGCTGAAAATAGAATTAGAGTAACTCACAATCCTTCTAAAAGAAGGTTCAAATGATTCATACAACTCTAGAAATAGAATCCGGAATTCTTCAATACAAGACTATCAAGTGTGGTAATGGTGTGTGTTCTTCTTCTCCTCTTCAATGGAGCTCTTCTTCTTCCTGTTTGACACTTTCCTTCCTAGAAAGGCTTCTTGTTGAGAGAATATTTTTGTTAGAGGATAATGGATAATGGAGAGCTGCTCCAAGATGTTTTTCTCAGCCAATGAAGGACCACTTTTATAACAAATTTTGCATGAGCTGGCCATGAGAGTCGTGGCATAGCTGTCACAAGAATCTGGCAAAATCCACGGGTGATTCCACGGCCGTGGAGTGTCAGAGAACCGTGATTTGCTCTAGAAACTTCGCTTTAAATCATTAAGCTGTGATTTGGTGCATGGCTTGTGTTGGCAAGGTTCCATGAGTCCTCCTTAGCCTTTAGCTTGTGTCCTAATAAGTCCGAGGGTGTGTCCTCTAGATGAACGATCCTCAAACGTATCGTTTTAGCTCCTAAATCTCCCGAAATACCTACAAAGCAACGCACAAGTCCGTGTAGACGTCTATCTCGACAAAGTACGTGAATTGAGTGCAAACGTCGTGAACTAGTGCTAAAGCATGCATGAATGAGTGAGAAATCTATCTAAATGATTACCTAAAACTAAGCAATAAATCGTGTTATCAAAATACCCCATACTTAAGATTTGCTCGTCCCCGAGCAAATTCTCAACTATAGACTAAGAGATGACATGATGTATGCAGAAAAATGGAAAAATCTTTTTGGGTTTGTGCTTCTATTATTGGATCACCTTCAAAGTCATGTTTCATGGCAAAGGATAAGCAATCATGCATCAAACAAATGAAGACATGGAAAGACAATTGTACTTAACTCAAAAGTATGCATGAAATGTAAAGATGAAGAAGTCAAGAAGATCAAGAGTACATCCAATCTAAATCACTAAGTCTTACAAACATGCAAATAGGTCATAAGGTCTTGTGAAATAAAAGGGCCAAGAAATGTAGTGATTGGGTGGGGATTTCTAGGTTATGTGATGCTAATCCGGGAACGGAACTAACTCCACAATCTTGTCCTCGATCAACTTCCCTCAAGTGTATATTTTCCTCTATCTTTTCTTTCTTTTCTTTTTCTTTGACTTATTTTTGAGACAATGGCATTGGTGTACAAAATCCAAAACCTTGGTGATTAGCCGTCCTCGGGCTTTTTCTTAGTTTTCGAGGTGCATCCACACCGGGCACACATACCAAAGCTCGTTAGGACTATTGGTTCATTTGACTTTGGCAAGGCACCAGCACCCGATTATGTGAAGTGTACCGAGTTACTTGTCATTTAAGCCAATGTCCCCAAGCCTATATTTTTGGCTACACTTTCACAACAAATTCAGGATTTTATGCATGATATTCTTTCATTAACATCTTCACCCCACACTTGTTTTTCGCACACATCAACACACTAGCATGCTCCTATTCCCGGATGGGTTAAAGGAGGTCAAATTTATCTCGATTGAGGTGCTTAAACAATTATGATCAAGATGAGAAGTAGAGAAGATGAATTGCCTCATTCATTCCTAGATGGTATGCAAGAACTATCATGTAATTTTGATCTTCAATCCTCAATCATTTCTAGGCAAACATCATGATCACAAATCATTCATAGAATTTCAAGAGAAGTACTTCATGTCTACATATGCGTTCATTAATCCTAACACATGAGGCCATCCATAGCCAATTCACAAGACAAGATTCATCATTAGGATCATATCCAAGCCTAGAAAGCACAAAAATTTTGAAAATTTTCTGATTTTTATGGTATTTTCGAAATGAGTATGTACAATGCAAGACATGTGAAGATTTTAAACTATCCTAGATGCTCATCATGCAAAGGATCATGCAAACCCCACCCCATACTTAGAAACACATTGTCCCCAATGTGATATACAAGTAAAGAGAGTGAAAGAAGGTTCTCACAATGTAAAAATGGTTTGCTATGGTATTTGGGATTTCTCAAGTGAATCGATGTTGGATGATCCTATCAACCATGGTAGAGAGCTCTAAGTATTCATCAAGGCGTCGGGACCCGCGCTAGGCACCGCTAGCCGTCCAAGTTCCGCGTCCACTCCACCCATAATTGATGAGGGGTTCATCATCATCATTCCTATGTCAAGTAAGGCTTCCAATGCCACTAATGTTCTAGCACACACACAAAGTAGACAAAACACACACAAAGATAGAAAAATCTAAAAACGAAAACAAAACGAAAAAGGAAAGATGTTACCAATGGGTTGCCTCCCACCAAGCGCTTCTTTAAGGTCATTAGCTTGACCAAAATCTGGGGTGTCTATTCAAGGTGAAGTGGGGCAATCATGTCCACCGGAGCTCCCGGAATATACTTCTTCAAGCGGTGCCCATTCACTTTGAAATTCCCACAATGCTCCCCTCCTATCTCAATAGCTCCATGGGGAAAGATCTTCTTCACCACATATGGCCCGGTCCATCTTGGTTTGAGCTTTCCGGGAAAGAGCCTTAGCCTTGAGTTGAAGAGAAGGACAAGATCTCCTTCACTCAACTCCTTGGGGATGATCCTCTTGTCATGCCATCTTTTGGTTCTCTCCTTGTAGATCCGGGCATTCTCATAAGCTTCCAACCGGATCTCCTCAAGGGCGTTTATATCAAGCAACCTCTTCTCTCCCGCCTCTTTGAGGTCAAAATTTAGCCACTTAATGGCCCAATAAGCTCTATGCTCCATCTCTACCGGAAGGTGGCAAGACTTGCCATAGACCAACTTGTAAGGAGTGGTGTCAATCGGTGTCTTGAAGGCGGTTCTATATGCCCACAATGCGTCATTGAGCTTCATAGCCCAATCCTTTCTAGTCCTAGACACCGTCTTCTCAAGGATGGCCTTGATCTCCCGGTTGGAGATCTCCACTTGGCCACTAGTTTGGGGATGGTAAGGTGTCGCCACCTTATGAGTCACCCCATACTTAGCCAAAAGCGCCCCAAAATTCCTATTGGTGAAGTGCTTTCCTCCATCACTAATGATCACCCTTGGTGTTCCAAACCTAGGGAAGATCACCCGGTTGAAGAACCGCACCACCACCTTGGCATCATTTGTAGGAGAGGCGATTGCCTCCACCCATCTTGACACATAGTTCACCGCCAATAGGATGTAGAGATTTCCACACGAAGAAGGGAATGGTCCCATGAAGTCCACACCCCACACATCAAATATTTCGACTTCTTAGATGTTGTTCAAGGGCATTTCATTCCTCCTTGAGATGTTGCCCGTCCTTTGGCAAGCATCACATGCCGCTACAAAACCTTGCATATCTCTAAACAAGTTAGGCCAATAAAAACCGGATTGTAATACCTTTGCACACGTTTTGTGCGAGCTAGCATGGCCTCCACATGGTAAGGAGTGACAATGCCGGATCACACTTTCTACTTCATCTTTCGGTATGCATCTTCTAAACATTCCATCCGGCCCTCTCTTGAATAGAAGTGGTTCACTCCAATAGTAGTGCCTCACATCGTTGAAGAACTTCTTTCTTTGTGCATATGTCAATCCGGGAGGCACTTCCTCACATACTAAGTAGTTCACGATGTCGGCAAACCATGGCTCACTTCCTCTAGACACTTGGAACAAGCATTCCTCCACCATTTGTAATTGCTCATCCCGGAATGAGTCATCAATTGGGATGTCATCTCTTTCAAGCTCTAATGGTGCGAGTCTACTAAGGTGATCCGCCACCGAGTTCTCGGATCCCTTCTTGTCCCGTATTTCCAAATCAAACTCTTGAAGAAGAAGGATCCACCGAATCAACCTTGGTTTGGCATCCTTCTTTGTAAGTAGATAACGGATCGCAGCATGATCCGTATAAACTATGACCTTCGCTCCAACAAGGTATGAGCGGAACTTCTCAAATGCATAAACCACCGCTAGCAACTCCTTCTCGGTGGTGGCATAATTGAGTTGGGCATCATCTAGCGTCTTGCTAGCATAATAAATGGCATGAGGGCGCCCATCTTTCCTTTGCCCCAAAACAGCCCCAACGGCTACATCACTTGAATCGCACATGATCTCAAATGGTAGACTCCAATCCGGAGGTTGCATGATAGGTGCGGAGATCAAAGCGTTCTTCAACCTACAAAAAGCCTCAAGACAATCCTTGGAAAAAACAAAATCAACATCCTTCATTAGTAGGTTAGTGAGGGGCTTAGAAATTTTAGAGAAGTCTTTAATAAACCTCCGGTAAAAACCGGCATGCCCTAAGAAACTCCTTACCCCCTTCACCGAGGTAGGTGGTGGCAACTTCTCTATAGTTTCAATCTTGGCCCTATCAACCTCAATGCCGCGGTTAGACACCAAGTGTCCTAACACAATGCCTTCACTTACCATGAAGTGGCATTTTTCCCAATTCAAGACAAGATTTGTCTCCTCACATCTTTGCAATACTAATGACAAGTTAGCCAAGCAATTATCAAAGGAAGAACCATAAACAGAGAAATCATCCATAAACACTTCCATGATATTTTCTATGTATTCCGAAAAGATAGCCATTATACACCTTTGGAAGGTGGCAGGTGCATTACACAACCCAAATGGCATTCTCCTATATGCAAAAGTACCCCATGGACATGTAAAGGTTGTTTTCTCTTGGTCATCGGGGTGGATAGGGATTTGGAAGAATCCACTATAGCCATCTAGGTAGCAAAAATGAGAATGTTGAGCTAACCTCTCTAGCATTTGGTCAATGAAGGGGAGAGGGAAGTGATCTTTCCTAGAGGCCATGTTCAACTTCCTATAATCAATGCACATTCTCCACCCCGTAACCGTCCTAGTCGGGATTAGTTCATTGTTCTCATTAGTCACTACGGTCATCCCACCTTTCTTAGGAACTACATGAACGGGACTAACCCACTTACTATCCGAGATAGGGTAGATAATTCCCGCATCTAGCAACTTAATGATTTCCTTTTTGACTACCTCTTTCATTATAGGATTCAATCTCCTTTGATGTTCAATAGAGGGTTTATGATTATCTTCCATCATTATCTTATGCATGCACAAAGAAGGTTTTATGCCAACCAAATCATCAATAGTATAACCAATGGCTTTCCTATGCAATCTTAGTTCATGCAACAACTTAGCAAGTTCATCATCACTTAAGCATGCATTAACAATCACAGGATATGTAGAGTTTTCACCAAGAAATGCATACTTCAAATGAGGGGGGAGGGGTTTAAGTTCAAGTGAAGGAGGACCTTTATCGATTGGAGACGATCCAAACAATGTTGGATGAGATGAGTCCAAAGCAAATGAAGACTCTCCATGGCTCCTAAAAGCTTGACCGTCATCAAGGACTGGTCCAGGGAAAACCACGGCTGGAACCACGGTTTGCTCAACTTCCACGGCCGTGGTTCTTGCCAAGCTTGCTTCCCGGAGTTGTCCAGAGAGTTTGACGGCCGTGGAACATGAATCTCGACCGTGGAACTTGCAGGTGTTGAAGACCTCTTCGTGGCCTTCAAATCCAACTCTTGGCTCCTCTTCCAAGGCTTCCAAGGCCTTGATCTCTTCATTGCAAGCCTCCTCAACACCTTCCTCCATCATACTTTAGGGTAATAACCTTCTCCAAGGGATCCTTGATCAAGATCGAGCTTACAACTTCCCTGCATTCCTCTTGCTCGACTATGTTGAAGACATCCTCATCAAGGGCTAGCCCTTTCGTCATTGTGGACAACTTGAACTTGATGTTCTCTTCTCCAATGTTGAAGGAGAGAGTCCCATTCTTGCAATCCACTAGGCATCCGGAGGTGGCTAGGAAAGGCCTTCCCAAGATAATGGGAACCGGATAGTCCGCCGGAATGTCCAAGACTACAAAATCAATTGGCACATAGAATCCTCCTAGTTGCACCGGGATGTCCTCTAAGATCCCAACCGGATGAGTGATAGAACGGTCCGCCATATAGAGGGTCATCTTGACTGGTTTTGGCTCTCCTAGCCCCACTTTGTTGCAAAGTGCAAGCGGTATGATGCTTACACTCGCTCCAAGATCACAAAGGGCCTCGTACTTCACATCTCCCACTCCAATTGGGACACAAAAAGAGCCCGGATCCCTTAGCTTGCGAGGCATCTCCTCCTTCATTGTTTGGATCAATTCCGAGGATCTCTTGGTCATTCTTATCTCCCCATACTCCTCCAACTTCCTTTTGTTGGAGAGTATTTCTTTCAAAAACTTGCCATATGCCGGCATTCCTAAAATGGCATCCATGAACGGAATGTTAATATGTAATTTGGACATTAGTTCAAGGAACTTACCAAAGTGATTGTCCAAACGAGCTCTTGCTCTTGATTGTGGGAACGGTAGTGGTGGCTTGTATGGAGGCGGTGGCACATAGGTTGGCTTTACATCCTTGCTCTTGCCTGCATCTTCTTGCAACTTTCCCTCTTTTACCACTACTTGCTTTCCCTTAGCATTGTCCTTGGGCAAAGGATCTTTCATACTCAACCCACTCCTCGTTGTGATAGCCAACACTCGGCCTCTTGGGTTGTCTTCGGTCCTTCCGGGAAGCTTTCCCGGGTCTCTATGGGCTTCACCCGCCTTTTGGAACACTTGTGCTTCCAAAACCTTTTGAGCCTTAGAAATTGAAGTCACCGTGCTCTCAAGACCACTCAACCTTCCAAGCAATTGCTCAAACATCAACTCGGTCCTATCCTTTGGAGGTTGAGTGAATCCGGGTGGAGGTTCTTGTGAAGCTCTTGGTGGTGGAGTGGTCCTTGTGGAAGCGGGAGGGTTCAAGGCTCCATCCGGGTTAGAGTAAAAGAACCCGGGGTGGTTATGGTTGGGCCGGTAATTGTTGAATTGCCGGTTGTTGTTGAAATTCTTTGGGCCTTGATAATTGTTGAAGTTGCTCCTTCCCATATAATTCACATCCTCCTCCTTGGAAGACAAGTTGGCTTGTGGAAGCACTTGAGGAGTTGCTTGATTCTTCAAAGTTGTAGCACACAACTCCCTCAAGGACTTCAACTCATTGTTGATGGCGTCAAGCTTGAAATTGCTCATGGTGACCTCACTCACCTCATATGCTCCCGCCTTTCTCCCTTCACTCTTCCTATGGGAGTATTTCTCAATCACTAGGGCTTGCTTCTCCACAAACTCCCAAGCCTCATCTACATGCTTCTCCATAAAAGTCCCACCGGAAAGAATCAAGCAATTTTCGGTATGCCATGGTGTGGACAATCTAGGAGAAGGTCTTTGAATCTCTCCCAAGACTTGAACAAACTCTCTCTATCCTTCATCACGAAGGCATTATTCTTCCCTCTTAATTCGGTAGTCTTGGAAGTTAGGAAGAACTTGGTCAAAAACTCGGTTGTCATCTCCTCCCAAGTACCGACTCGCCCTTGTGGAAAAGATTGATACCAAGCCAAGGCTTTATCCTTAAGAGAGAAGGAAAAGGCCCTAAGCTTATGGTTGTTGCTCTCCAATCTTGGCGGTCTAATAGTCTCCATCAAGATCTCATAATTCATCAAATGTTGATGAGGAGACTCTCCTTCCATCCCTCCAAATTGATTATGCCGGATCATTTGTAGGACTTGAGGGCGGAGCTCATAGTTGTGGGTAGCGGGATCTCCTAAGTTCACACCCGGACGGTGTGCTCTTTGTGCCGGATCCATACGTCTCCCTAGGGTTTGTGGCTCTTCAATGGCAATGGGCTCAACCCTAACATTAACCGCCGGTTGCGGTTGTATCACCGGTGGTGGAGGAGGTGGAGGTTGTTGACGATTAAGCTCTCCTTGAACAAGGGCTTGCCTAATCTCATCAATCTCCCTCCTAGTTGCCTCTTGCCTCTCATTGGCAAGTCTCCTTTCTTCCTCCAAGAGCTCATCTCTTAGCCTAATTTGCTCTAAAGCCTCATCCAATTCAGCTTGGAGGTTTCTTCCGGCCATCTCCTTCTCTTTTTGAATGCTCTTTGATCTTGATCTAAGGGTTTTCTCCGGTTCGGGATCGAATGGAGCTAAATCCTTTCCACGAGATCTTCGCATAAACCTAAAGAGTAAGAAATGTCCTGAAAAGCAAAGACACACACCAAAGAGAGATCAAAAGCAACAAGAAAGATCTACACTAATAACAATCACAAAATAGACTCAATCTAGACCTAGTCCCCAGCAACGGCGCCAAAAACACTTTACGCTAAGATCGTGATGCGCAAATGGGTTTTAAATTTATAACTCGAACTAAATCCTAAACTACCTAGCGAAACCCGCAGTGTACGGGACGTTTGTAGTAGGGATAGTATTCCGAGGTCGAACACAAAGACTAAGGTGAAATTGATTCGATTTGTGATTGAGTTTAGTAAAGACCTAGGTTGAAAGAAAAGAAAGAAATAAAGAAATGAAAATCTCAAATGTTTTTGGTTGGTTTTTGGTGATCAATCAAAGATCACAATTCATGCAAAGTAAACAATCAACTAAACTATGAATCAACACAAATAAACAAGCTAAACAAGATAATGATCAAAGAAAGAAAAGACAGATTCTAGGGGTTGGAAGTTCCGGTTATGGCATAGGACTCAAGCTATCTATTCATTCCTTGGATTAACTATGTTGGGGTTAAGTGTTTCTAGATTGGGATCAATCACCGGGTAGGTCTCATAAATCCACTAGTCCATTCCCTAGGTCTCATCACCGGGTAAGTCTCTAAGAACCTTAAGGGACGGAATTCTACACAAACCGGATTGTTACCTAGAGATCTTAACCTATCCTTACCGGGTAGGTCTTGGAAAGGGAAGTCCTAAACAACTATCCTAGCACACTTAATCCAACGGCGGCTTATTAGGCTCACCACTACCTAAGGTTTGTTATCTTTGGAATCTAAGAGTAAAGATTACCGGGTAAGTCTCTCCTAACACTTAGTTGCTAACACTAGGTTACCCTAGGATAGATTTAACTCAACAAACACTTAGGATTTCAACATTCTAACAATCTAAGACAAGATCCATTGAACCAGGGAAAATCACGGTTTGTTCTACCTAAACCACGGCCGTGGTTAGGCAAGAACTACCTGTGATTTCTAACAGCAGCTACGTTCATGCACACAAGTCATCTAAAGATAAATCTAAGTCCGTCCTATCATAGCCCTAGCCATAACCATCCTTTCCTTACCCTAGAACCACATCTATTTAGCCTACAACGTTCATAATAGAAATCGAAACAAGCAAACACAAAATCATGACATCCATTTGCAAGATGATGAAGGAAAAGATATGAACAAGTGAACTAAAACAAAACCAAGCTGAAAATAGAATTAGAGTAACTCACAATCCTTCCAAAACAAGGTTCAAATGATTCATACAACTCTAGAAATAGAATCCGGAATTCTTCAATACAAGACTATCAAGTGTGGTAATGGTGTGTGTTCTTCTTCTCCTCTTCAATGGAGCTCTTCTTCTTCCTCTTTGACACTTTCCTTCCTAGAAAGGCTTCTTGTTGAGAGAATATTTTTGTTAGAGGATAATGGATAATGGAGAGCTGCTCCAAGATGCTTTTCTCAGCCAATGAAGGACCACTTTTATAACAAATTTTGCATGAGCTAGCCATGAGAGTCGTGGCATAGCTGTCACAAGAATCTGGCAAAATCCACGGGTGATTCCACGTCCGTGGAGTGTCAGAGAACCGTGATTTGCTCCAGAAACTTCGCTTTGGATCATTAAGTTGTGATTTGGTCCATGGCTTGTGTTGGCAAGGTTCCATGAGTCCTCCTTAGCCTTTAGCTTGTGTCCTAATGAGTCCGAGGGTGTGTCCTCTAGATGAACGATCCTCAAACGTATCGTTTTAGCTCCTAAATCTCCCGAAATACCTACAAAGCAACGCACAAGTCCATGTAGACGTCTATCTCGACAAAGTACGTGAATTGATTGCAAACGTCGTGAACTAGTGCTAAAGCATGCATGAATGAGTGAGAAATCTATCTAAATGATTACCTAAAATTAAGCAATAAATCGTGTTATCACAAGCAATGGAGCAACTCATGGCTAGATGATCATAACAAGTTTCTGTTGAAGAAAATCGACCAGGATAATCGGCCGATTTTTCTGTCTGGGTCGATTTTCTGGCTTTTGACAGCTTGAGCCACATGTCCCACGATCTATTTGTCCGGACCTTGCTTCTTTGTGGAGTATTTAAGTGGTCCTGCAGGCTGATTTGGAGATCTTTCTCCTTTCTTATGGAACCTTCTCCTCTAGCATCTTCCCAAAGACTCTTCCATTCTAGCCTCTCTTCAAGGCACCCTTGTGGGTGTTCTTGAGAGAGATTAGTGTTAATTTTAGTTTTGTAGTGAGATTTGAGTGATTTTTGTGAAGAAACTTGTTGAAGGTTGTAAGATCTAACTTGGAGCTACATTTGGTGTGTTGAAAGACTTGTTTTGAACTCAAATCCAGCTAAGTTTCATTGCTTTCATTTCCTTACTTCATCTTCCTGCTATGGATTCCATGTATGCTTGTATGATGATTTTAGAAATGCATGTTGTTGGCTAGTTTATTGTGATTCTGGAGTGATGGATTGATGGTTATGGCTTGGGTGATGATAGAAACGACTTACATGTTAGTTTAGGATTAATTTTGTGGCCGAAACCTAAACCAGAGGAGAAAAATCGACCTGTTCTTCAAAGTAAATCGGCCGATTTTTGCTATGATCCACACGATTCTTCCTTATGTTGCTCTTTATTTGATGAATATGTATGTTAGGATGTTAGATTGTTGAAATCCTAGTGTTTGTTGAGCATAATATAGCTTAGGGTGACCTAATGCTAGCAAACTAAGTGAGGAAAGAGACCTACCCGGTGATTTCCGATCTTAGATGATAACACGATTTATGACTTAGGTTTAAGTAATCATTTAGATAGATTCATCACTCATTCATGCATGGTTTAGCACAAATTCGCGACGTTTGCACTCAATTCACGTATTTTGTCGAGATAGACGTCTACACGGACTTGTGCGTTGCTTTGTAGGTATTTCGGGGGTCTTTTGGACATAAACCGATACATTAGAGGGCCTAGCCTCATGATGGAACACATCCAAGGCTAAAGAGGAGCATAAATGGAGCAACAAGGGACACAAAGACCACTATTGGTGCAAGCAATGGATCAACTCATGGCTAGACGATCATAGCATGTTTCTGCTGAAGAAAATCAGACTAACTAGCAGCTAAATCGGCCGATTTTTGTTCACTGGGTCGATTTTTGGGCCTTTGACAGCTTAAGCCACATGTCCCACGATCTCTTGTCCGTCCTTGCTCTTGGTGGAGAATATAAGTGGTCCTGCAAGTGGTTGCTGAGCATCTCTCCTCTCCCACACTCTCATTTGGCAGCTCATTGATTTTGGAGGAAGATTGGAGGAGAAGAAAAGCTCTCAAAGATTGAAGGAAGAAGAAGAACACCATTGTAGGAGGATAATGAAGTTTTGAGTGATTTTGAGTTGCTTTTGTAGTCTTGGATTGAATAACTTTTGCAAGGATTGTTAGGAACGTTTTGGATCTTCATTTAAGAGTTTGTAAGTCTTGCTACAACTTGGATTTGGCTGAGATTTATTGATTTTGCTTGCTTATCTTTCATTATCATCTATGAACACCATGTATGCTTGTGTGATGATTTTGGATCTTAATATGCATACTATTGGCTAATTTGTTGTGATTCTGGAGTGATGGATTGATGGTTATGGCTAGGGTGATGATAGGATGAGCTTATATGTTAGTTTAGGATGATTAATATGCACGAAACTCACAACAGAAGGAAAAATCGACCTGTTCATCAGATAAAACGGGCGATTTATCTGTAGAACAACCCGATTTATTCCCCTGTTGCTCTTTAAATGATAAATCTGAATGTTGGGGTCCTTGGTTGTTTAAATCCTAGTGTTTATTAAGCCTAATTTAGCTTAGGATTACCTAATGCTATCAACCTAAGTGAGGGAAGAGATCTACCCGATGATTTCCAATCTTAGATACATTAGAAGATGAATTCTAGGTAGTAGTGAGCCTCATAAGCCGCTATTGGATCGAGTGTGCTAGGATTATTGCTTGAGATTTCCCTATTCCGAGACTTACCCGGTAAGGAGAGGGTTACCCTTAAGTAGTATCTAGTTTGTGCGGAATTCCTTACTCTAACCCCTTGAGACCTACCCGGTAATAGGAGTTTGATGCGGGATTAGCGAAGTGAGAGACCTACCCGGTAATTTCTTCCATTAGTGAAACATTCTTTCCCAAACACCACAGCTTGTCCTTAGAATCCTTAGAACCTTGAGTCCAATGCCATAACCGGAAATCTTGACCTCTAGAATCTACTTTTCTCTCTTGATCATATACTTGTGCTTTGTGTTACTTGTTCGTTTGTTAGCTTGAGTTGTTAATTGTTTTATTATCTTGCTTGACTTGTGATCTTTGTTTGATCACCACAAAAACCAACCAAAAAAATTGTGTTTTCCATTTTCTTTGTTCCTCATCTTATCTTAGCCTAGATTCACACTATCTTTGATCATTGCTTGACTCGATTTCACCTTAGTCTTTGTGTTCGACCTCGGAATACTTACCTTTCTATAACGAGTATAAATTTAAGACTTATTGCGTGCACATCACATCTATTCCTAGACGTAACAAGTTTTTGGCGCCGTTGCCGGGGACTAGGTCTAGATTGAGTCATTTCGTGATTGTTTATAGTGTAGATCTTTCTTGTTGCTTTTGATCTCTCTTTGGTTTGTGTCTTTTCTTTTCAGGACATCTATTTCTCTTTATGTGTATGTGAAGATCTCGTGACAAGGATTTAGCTCCATTCGATCCCGAACCGGAGAAAACCCTTCGATCTAGATCCAAGAACATCCGAAAAGAGAAAGAGATGGCCGGAAGAAACCTCCAAGCTGAGTTGGATGAAGCCTTAGAGCAAATAAGGCTAAGAGATGAGCTCTTGGAGGAAGAAAGGAGACTTGCCAATGAGAGGCAAGAGGAAACTAGGAGGGAGATTGAGGAGATTAGGCAAGCCCTTGTTCAAGGAGAGCTTAATCGCCGACAACCTCCACCTCCTCCACCACCGGTGGAACAACCGCAGCCGGCGGTTAATGTTAGGGTTGTGCCCATTGCCATTGAAGAGCCACAAACCCTAGGGAGACGTATGGATCCGGCACAAAGAGCACACCGTTCGGGTGTGAACTTAGGAGATCCCGCAGCCCACAACTATGAGCTCCGCCCTCAAGTTCTACAAATGATCCGGCATAATCAATTTGGAGGGATGGAAGGAGAGTCTCCTCATCAACATTTGATGAAATACGAGATTTTGATGGAGACTCTTAGCCCGCCAAGATTGGAGAGCAACAACCATAAGCTTAGCGCTTTCTCCTTCTCTCTTAAGGATAAAGCCTTAGCTTGGTATCAATCTATTCCACAAGGGCGAGTTGGTACTTGGGAGGAGATGACAACCGAGTTTTTGACTAAGTTCTTCCCACTTTCCAAGACTACCGAATTAAGAGGGAAGATCAATGCCTTCGTGATGAAGGATAGAGAGAGTTTGTTCAAGTCTTGGGAGAGATTCAAAGACCTTCTCCTAGATTGTCCACACCATGGCATACCGAAAATTGAGCTATTGGAGATCTACTTCAAGGGACTTGATGAAGATAGTCAATTCAAGCTTCAATCCCTTTCCGGTGGGACTTTCATGGAGAAGCATGTAGATGATGCTTGGGAGTTTGTGGAGAAGCAAGCTCTAGTAATTGAGAAGTACTCCCATAGGAAGAGTGAAGGGAGAAAGGCGGGAGCATATGAGGTGAGTGAGGTCACCATGAGCAACTTCAAGCTCGACGCCATCAACAACGAGCTAAAGTCCTTGAGGGAGTTGTGTGCTACAACCTTGAAGAACCAAGCAACCCCTCAAGTGCTTCCACAAGCTAACTTGTCTTCCAAGGAGGAGGATGTGAACTATATGGGAAGGGGCAACTACAACAACTACCAAGGCCCAAGGAACTTCAACAACAACCGGCAATTCAACAATTACTGGCCCAACCATAACCATCCCGGGTTTTCTTACTCTAACCCGGATGGAGCCTTGAACCCTCCCGCTTCTACAAGCACAACTCCACCACCAAGAGCTTCACAAGAACCTCCACCCGGATTCACTCAACCTCCAAAGGATAGAACCGAAATGATGTTTGAGCAATTGCTTGGAAGGTTGAGTGGTCTTGAGAGCACGGTGACTTCTATCTCAAAGGCTCAAAAGGTTTTGGAAGCACATGTTTTTCAAAAGGCGGGTGAAGCACATAGAGATCCGGGAAAGCTTCCCGGAAGGACCGAAGAAAACCCAAGAGGCCAAGTGTTGGCTATTACAACAAGAAGTGGGTTAAGCATGAAGGATCCTTTGCCCAAGGAGAATGCTAAAGGGAAGCAAGTGGTGAATGAAGAAGAGACTTTGCAAGGAGATGGAGGCAAGAGCAAGGATGTAGAGCCAACCTATGTGGCACCGCCTCCATACAAGCCACCACTACCGTTCCCTCAATCACGAGCAAGAGCTCGCTTGGACAATCATTTTGGTAAGTTCCTTGAACTAATGTCTAAATTGCATATTAACATTCCGTTCATGGATGCTATTTTAGGGATGCCGGCATATGGCAAGTTCTTGAAGGAAATACTCTCCAACAAAAGGAAGTTGGAGGAGTATGGTGAGATAAGGATGACTAAGAGATCCTCGGAGTTGATTCAAACGATGAAGGAGGAGATGCCTCCCAAGCTAAGGGATCCGGGATCCTTTTGTGTGCCAATCGGAGTAGGAGAAGTGAAGTATGACGCCCTATGTGATCTTAGGGCAAGTGTAAGCATCTTCCCGCTTGCACTTTGCAACAAGGTTGGGCTAGGAGAGCCAAAGCCGGTCAAGATGACCCTTTACATGGCGGACCGCTCAATCACTTATCCGGTTGGGATCTTGGAAGACATTCCGGTGCAACTAGGGAAGTTCTATGTGCCCATAGACTTCGTTGTCTTGGATATCCCGGCGGACTATCCGGTTCCTATCATTTTGGGGAGACCTTTCCTAGCTACTTCCGGATGTCTAGTAGATTGCAAGAATGGGACTCTCTCCTTCAACATTGGAGAAGAGAACATCAAGTTCAAGCTGTCCACAATGATGAAAGGGCCAACCCTTGATGAGGATATATTCAACATAGTTGAAGAAGAGGAGTCTAGAGAGGTTGTAAGCTCAATCTTGCTCAAGGATCCGCTTGAGAGAGTTCTTAGCTCAAGCTTGATGGAAGAAGGAATTGAGGAGAGTGACAATGAAGTAATCAAGGCCTTGAGTGCATTGGACGAGCTACCAAGTGTTGGGTTTAAAGTGCTAGAAGAAGGGGAAAACTGCCAAAAAAATCGGACTGGAGGGCAAAAATCGGCCGATTTTTCTCCTTGGGCTGAAATTTCAGCCAGTTTTGCCAAAACAGAAACTCAGATCGACCCCCCTCAGATAAATCGTCCGATTTTTCTTCCTGGGTCGATTTTCCGGAGTCTTTTCAGCATCAACCACTTGAGTATGAGCAATCATCAAGGGACTTCAAGGAGGCTTCCATGGCTTTGCAATCATCTCAACCTACATTGTATGGATCGTCTCCAACCGAAAAAGGTCCTCCTCGACTTGATCTCAAAACTCTTCCTTCTAATTTAAAGTATGCTTTCCTTGGCTCAAATTCTACTTATTCGGTGATTGTGAATGCATCTTTGAATGATGATGAGCTTAATAGATTGTTGAATGAATTGAAACTGCATAGAAGGGCAATAGGATACACCATTGATGATCTTGTTGGCATCAAGCCCTCTTTGTGCATGCATAGGATAATGATGGAAGATAATCATAAACCCTCTATTGAACATCAAAGAAGATTGAATCCCATAATGAAAGAGGTAGTTAAGAAGGAGATCATAAAGTTGCTACATACGGGAATTATCTACCCTATCTCGGATAGTAAGTGGGTTAGTCTCGTTCATGTAGTACCTAAGAAGGGTGGGATGACCGTAGTAACCAATGAGAACAATGAACTAATCCCAACTAGGACGGTTACGGGATGGAGGATGTGCATTGATTATAGGAAGTTGAACATGGCCTCTAGGAAAGATCATTTCCCTCTCCCCTTCATTGACCAAATGCTAGAGAGATTAGCTCAACACTCTCATTTTTGCTACTTAGATGGTTATAGCGGATTCTTCCAAATCCCTATCCACCCCGATGACCAAGAGAAAACGACATTTACATGTCCATGGGGTACTTTTGCATATAGGAGGATGCCATTTGGGTTGTGTAATGCACCCGCCACCTTCCAAAGGTGCATGATGGCTATCTTTTCAGAATACATTGAAAATATCATGGAAGTGTTCATGGATGATTTCTCTGTTTATGGTTCTTCTTTCGATGATTGCTTGGCTAACTTGTCATTAGTATTGCAAAGATGTGAGGAGACAAATCTTGTCTTAAATTGGGAAAAATGCCACTTCATGGTAAGTGAAGGTATCGTGTTAGGACACTTGGTGTCTAACCGTGGCAATGAGGTTGATAGGGCCAAGATTGAAACGATAGAGAAGTTGCCACCACCTACCTCGGTGAAAGGGGTAAGGAGTTTCTTAGGGCATGCCGGTTTTTACCGGAGGTTTATTCAAGACTTCTCTAAAATTTCTAAGCCCCTTACTAACCTACTAATGAAGGATGTTGAATTTGTTTTCTCCAAAGATTGCCTTGAGGCTTTTTGTAGGTTGAAGAACGCTTTGATCTCCGCACCTATCATGCAACCTCCGGATTGGAGTTTACCATTTGAGATCATGTGTAATGCAAGCGATGTAGCCGTTGGGGCTGTTTTGGGGCAAAGGAAAGATGGGCGAACTCATGCCATTTATTATGCTAGCAAGACGCTAGATGATGCCCAACTCAATTATGCCACAACCGAGAAGGAGTTGCTAGCGGTGGTGTATGCTTTTGAGAAGTTTCGGTCATACCTTGTTGGAGCAAAAGTCATAGTCTATACGGATCATGCTGCGATCCGTTATCTCCTTACAAAGAAGGATGCAAAGCCTAGGTTGATTCGGTGGATCCTTCTTCTTCAAGAGTTCGATTTGGAAATCCGGGACAAGAAGGGATCCGAGAACTCCGTGGCGGATCACCTTAGTAGACTACCTCCTTTAGAGATTGAGAGAGATGACATCCCGATTGATGACTCATTCCGGGATGAGCAATTGCAAATGGTGGAGGAATGCTTGTTCCAAGTGTCTAGGGGAAGTGAGCCATGGTATGCCGACATTGTGAACTACTTAGTGTGTGAGGAAATGCCTCCCGGTTTGACATATGCCCAAAGGAAGAAGTTCTTCAAAGATGTGAGGCATTACTATTGGAGTGAGCCACTTTTGTTCAAAAGAGGGCCGGATGGAATGTTTAGGAGATGCATACCGGAGGATGAGGTGGAGAGTGTGATCCGCCATTGTCACTCCTTGCCATGTGGAGGGCATGCTAGTGCACACAAGACATGTGCGAAAGTGCTACAATCGGGCTTCTTTTGGCCAAGTTTGTTCAAGGATGTGCAAGGCTTTGTGGTAGCTTGTGATGCTTGCCAAAAGACGGGCAACATCTCAAGGAGGAATGAGATGCCCTTGAACAACATCCAAGAGGTAGAAATATTTGATGTATGGGGTGTGGACTTCATGGGGCCATTCCCTTCTTCATGTGGCAACCTCTACATCCTATTGGCGGTTGACTATGTTTTGAGATGGGTGGAGACAATCGCCTCTCCTACAAATGACGCCAAGGTTGTGGTGCGGTTCTTCAACCGAGTGATCTTTCCTAGGTTTGGAACACCAAGGGTGATCATAAGTGATGGAGGAAAGCACTTCACTAATAGGAACTTTGGGGCGCTTTTGGCTAAGTATGGGGTGACTCATAAGGTGGCAACACCTTACCATCCCCAAACTAGTGGCCAAGTGGAGATCTCCAACCGGGAGATAAAGGGAATTCTCGAGAAGACGGTCTCAAGAACGAGAAAGGATTGGGCTATGAAGCTCGATGATGCCTTGTGGGCATATAGGACCGCTTTCAAAACACCCATTGGCACCACTCCTTACAAGTTGGTCCATGGCAAGTCTTGCCACCTTCCGGTAGAGATGGAGCATAGAGCTTATTGGGCCATTAAGTGGCTAAATTTTAACCTCAAGGAGGCGGGAGAGAAGCGGTTGCTAGACATGAACGCCCTTGAGGAGATCCGGTTGGATGCTTATGAGAATGCCCGGATTTACAAGGAGCGGACCAAAAGGTGGCATGACAAGCGCCTCCTTCCAAAGGAGTTGAATGAAGGCAACTTGGTAATTCTTTTCAACTCGAGGCTGCGGCTCTTCCCCGGAAAGCTCAAATCAAGATGGACCGGGCCATATGTGGTGAAGAAGATCTTTCCTCATGGAGCGGTAGAGATAGGAGGAGATCATTGTGGTGACTTCAAAGTGAATGGGCATAGATTGAAGAAGTACATCCCGGAAGCCCCGGTGGAAGTGATTGCCCCGCTTCACCTTGATTGAAACGCTCCTGAATTTGGTCAAGCTAATGACCTTAAAGAAGCGCTTAATGGGAGGCAACCCATTGGTACCTATTTTTCCCTTTCTTTTTCTTGCTTTTGTTTAATCCCACTCTTGGTGTGTTTTGTTTTTCTTTTGTGTTTTTGGGTGCTAGATCTTGTTGATTGTCATGAGTTACGAGATGTTGGAGGTGATGTGAAAGCCTCGTGGACCAGTTGAAAGTACAAGATCCAAGCACATGGACGAGGAGGAAATCACCAGAAAAATCGGCC
Organism: Fagopyrum homotropicum; assembly: GCA_033239125.1. Lineage (NCBI taxonomy): Eukaryota > Viridiplantae > Streptophyta > Magnoliopsida > Caryophyllales > Polygonaceae > Fagopyrum > Fagopyrum homotropicum. The sequence goes on from BSWB01000007.1 coordinate 74,911,009, forward strand.
TGTTCTTCATCTAGATCGGCCGATTTTCCTGGGCTATGGGGCGATTTTTCCTCTGTATAAAGGAAAGTGATGATCTTCAATCAAGCATGGGTGGAGCGGACGAGGAACTTGGACGGCTTGCGGTGCCAAGCGCGGGTTCCGACATCATAACGAACATCAAGAGCTCTCTACCATCCTTGATCGATCATCTACCATCATCATCCAATGTGAACCGAAATACCGAAGCATCACAAATTTTACATTGTGAGAACTCTCTTTCACTTCTTTATTTAGTTTACACATTAGGGACAATGTGTTTCTAAGTATGGGGTGGGGTTTTCATGATCACCTGCATGATTAACATCTAGGATAGTTTAATTTTGTCACATGTTTCATTATGTCTTGCATTGTACATACATATTTCGAAAAATCCAAAAAAAAATTCAGAAAATTTTAAAAATTTTAGTGCTTCTAAGGCTTGGATATGACCCTAATGATTGAACCTTATCTTGTGGATTGGCTATGGATGGCCTTATGTGTTAAATTGATGAATGTATATGTGGACTTGAAGTACTTCTCTTGAAACCATGAATGATTTGTGATCATGAATGTTTGCCTTGATTGAATTGAGTATTGAAAGTCGAAATTGCATGCTAGTTCTTGCACATCAATTAGAAGTGATTAAGGCAATTCATATTCCTCTACTTCTCATCTTGATCATGTTGCTTGAGCACCTCAATTGAGATAAATTTGACCTCTTTTGACCCATCCGGGAATAGGAGCATGCTAGTGTGTTAATGTGTGTGAAAAGCAAGTGTGGGGTGAAGTTGTTGATGAAAAGAATGTCATGCATAAAATGCTGAAATTGTTGTGAAAGTGTAGCCAAAAATATAGGCTTGGGGACATTGGCTTAAATGACAAGTAACTCGGTACACTTCACATAATCGGGTGTTGGTGCCTTGCCAAAGTCAATTAAACCAATAGTCCTAACGAGTTTTGGTATGTGTGCCCGGTGTGAATGCATCTCGAAAAATAGAAAAAGCCCGAGAATGGCTAATCACCAAGGTTTCGGCTTTTGTACACCAATGCCATTGTCTCAAAAATAAAAGAAAGAAAAGAAAATGAAGAAGAAAAATATAAACTTGAGGGAAGTTGATAAGAAAATTTGAAGTTGTGGTTGTTTAGTTCCTTTCCCGGATTAGCATCACATAGCCTAGAAAATTCCCACCTAATCACAACGTTTCTTGGCCTTCTATTTTACAAGTCCTTTTGACCTACTCGCATGTGTGTAAGACTAAGTGATTTAGATTGGATATACTCATGATCATCTTGACTTCTTCATCTTTACATTTCATTGCATGCTATCAAGTTAAGTGTAATTGTCTTTCCATGCTTTCATTTATTTGATGCATAATTGCTTGTCCATTGCCATGAAACATGACTATGAAGGTGATCCAATATTAGAAGCACAACTCCAAAAGATTTTTGCCATTTTTCTGCATACATAAATCATGTCATCTCTTAGTCTATAGTTGGGAATTTGCTCGAGGACGAGCAAACCTTAAGTATGGGGTATTTTTGATAACACAATTTATGACTTAGGTTTAAGTAATCATTTAGATAGATTCATCACTCATTCATGCATGGTTTAGCACAAATTCGCGACGTTTGCACTCAATTCGCGTATTATGTCGAGATAGACGTCTACACGGACTTGTGCGTTGCTTTGTAGGTATTTCGGGGGTCTTTTGGACATTAACCGATACATTAGAGAGCCAAGCCTCATGATGGTACACATCCAAGGCTAAAGAGGAGCATAAATGGAGCAACAAGGGACACAAAGACCACTATTGGTGCAAGCAATGGATCAACTCATGGCTAGACGATCATAGCATGTTTCTACTGAAGAAAATCGGACTAACTAGCAGCTAAATCGGCCGATTTTTGTCCACTGGGTCGATTTTTGGGCCTTTGACAGCTTAAGCCACGTGTCCCACGATCTCTTGTCCGTCCTTGCTCTTGGTGGAGAATATAAGTGGTCCTGCGGGTGGTTGCTGAGCATCTCTCCTCTCCCACACTCTCATTTGATAGCTCATTGTTTTTGGAGGAAGATTGGAGGAGAAGAAAAGCTCTCAAAGATTGAAGGAAGAAGAAGAACACCATTGTAGGAGGATAATGAAGTTTTGAGTGATTTTGAGTTGCTTTTGTAGTCTTGGATTGAAGAACTTTTGCAAGGATTGTTAGGAACGTTTTGGATCTTCATTTAAGAATTTTATAAGTCTTGCTACAACTTGGATTTGGCTGAGATTTATTGATTTTGCTTGCTTATCTTTCATTATCATCTATGAACACCATGTATGCTTGTGTGATGATTTTGGATCTTAATATGCATACTATTGGCTAATTTGTTGTGATTCTGGAGTGATGGATTGATGGTTATGACTAGGGTGATGATAGGATGAGCTTATATGTTAGTTTAGGATGATTAATATGCACGAAACTCACAAGAGAAGGAAAAATCGACCTGTTCATCAGATAAATCGGCCGATTTATCTGTAGAACAACCCGATTTATTCCCCTGTTTCTCTTTAAATGATAAATCTGAATGCTGGGGTCCTTGGTTGTTTAAATCCTAGTGTTTATTAAGCCTAATTTAGCTTAGGATTACCTAATGCTATCAACCTAAGTGAGGGAAGAGATCTACCCGATGATTTCCGATCTTAGATACCTTAGAAGATGAATTCTAGGTAGTAGCGAGCCTCATAAGCCGCTATTGGATCGAGTGTGCTAGGATTATTGCTTGAGATTTCCCTATTCCGAGACTTACCCGGTAAGGAGAGGGTTACCCTTAAGTAGTATCTAGTTTGTGCGGAATTCCTTACTCTAACCCCTTGAGACCTACCCGGTAATAAGAGTTTGATGCGGGATTAGCGAAGTGAGAGACCTACCCGGTAATTGCTTCCATTAGTGAAACATTCTTTCCCAAACACCACAACTTGTCCTTAGAATCCTTAGAACCTTGAGTCCAATGCCATAACCGGAAATCTTGACCTCTAGAATCTACTTTTCTCTCTTGATCATATACTTGTGCTTTGTGTTACTTGTTCGTTTGTTAGCTTGAGTTGTTAATTGTTTTATTATCTTGCTTGACTTGTGATCTTTGTTTGATCACCACAAAAACCAACCAAAAACATTGTGTTTTCCATTTTCTTTGTTCCTCATCTTATCTTAGCCTAGATTCACACTATCTTTGATCATTGCTTGACTCGATTTCACCTTAGTCTTTGTGTTCGACCTCGGAATACTTACCTTTCTACAAACGTCCCGTACAATGCGGGTTCGCTAGGAGTTAGGATAAATATAACGAGTATAAATTTAAGACTTATTGCGTGCACATCACATCTATTCCTAGACGTAACATTAGATACCCAAGATGATGAACTCTAGGTAGTAGTGAGCCTCATAAGCCGCTATTGGATTGAGTGTTCTAGGATTGTTGCTTGAGACTTACCTTTTCCGAGACTTACCCGGTAAGGAGAGGTTTTCCCCTTAAGTAGAGTCCGGTTTGTGTAGAATTCCCTACTTTAACCCCTTGAGACCTACCCGGTAATAGGAGTTTGATGCGGGATTAGTGAAGCGAGAGACTTACCCGGTAATTGCTTCCATTAAAGAAACACCCTTTCCTAACACCGCAGCTTTATCCTTAGAATATCTAGAAGCTTGAGTCCAATGCCATAACCGGGAATCTTGATCTCTAGAATCCACTTATCTTACCTCTTATCTCCTATCTTGCATTCGTGTGTTTGTTTGCTTGTTTGATTTGCATATTTTGTGATCCTTGTTTGATCACCTCAAAACCAACCAAAAATATTGTGTTTTGCACCTTCTTTATTCCTCATCCCATCTTAGTTTAGATTTGCACTATCTTTGATCATTAAATGACTTGATTTCGCCTCAGTCCTTGTGTTCGACCTCGGAATACTTTCCTTCCTACATAACGATCCGTACACTGCGGGTTTCGCTAGGTAGTTTAGGAGATTAGATCGAGTTTATAAATGTAAAGCTTTTTGTGCTACACAATCTTAGCGTAACACACACAAAGTTTGTGAAGCTTTTTATTTTCTTTTTCAACTTGGTTTGGATCAACTTACTACCAACTGTCTGTATAACTAGTACTGGTAAATTGATTGTAAAAAAAAAACAAAAAAAATTGTACTATTTTTGTTTCAAGATAATTCAACTTGGATTTGCAGTAACATTGAGTTTAAAGAAAGTTCTTTTTGCAGGTTGTGAAGTGGAGAAGAGAAACTTCAAAGTCATAGATAATAACACACAAAGTAGTTGACTTTAATGAAGAAACGAATACAAATACAAATACTCATTGGCAATCATATTTGTCTTGGCAAGTAAGGGGCCTTGTGATTCATTTCCATATTTTCCTTTCTCTAAACTCATGGCAAAACAAAAAACTATTCCTTCTATGTTCTCATCATATATCCAAATAAACCACACTTTTATTATTAATTTTATTCTCTTCTATTATTATGTCATACTTACTAGTTTGATTGGTAACCTTTGCCACAATATGCAGAATCAGCACCCCTCGGCTCTTGATGTTTTCGAAAGGATGATGAACTCGGCCAAGGGAAAACAAATTGTTGTTTTTCTTGATTATTATGGGACACTCCCGTTCATTGTTGATAATCCTGAAGCTACTTTCATGACAAATAAGGTATAAGACAGGTGTTTAAAGAGAGTATATTCATAAAATAAGTAATAGATTATGGTACTTGATGCCACTAAAAGTCATAGATAAAAACACACAAAGTAGTTGATTTAGGAAAAGATAATCAGCGTTTTGGAATTTGAAAGATGATATTACATAATCAATTTAATATGCATCAGTCATCAACAATATGGCTTCTGAATTACTTTGGTTAGGAGAACAAAGTTGCAAACAGTGAGCATAAGTCTCCAACCGTAAAACAACTAGACAAACCAAGTCAATCTGAGATGCTAGCCAATTCACAGCTTATACACACAAGCAGTTTACTGCCAAATAGATATAAGACAACATAATAAGAAATAAACTGAAGGGAATAATAAGCAAGGAATATGACGTTTATAAGATGAGCATCTACACAAGATGCAGGATTCAGCTAATAGCAAATTCATATAACAACTTACAAACCTGTCAGAATCTGAAGTTTGAAAGCCTAGGATCTCTAGCATCAACACATGTACAACAAATCGCATTAGCACTTTGAGCTATCTCCCTCTTTGTTGTTAGCTTCAGGGCTTTGTACTTCTTCTCATTGCTGCTAGATAACTCTCCTGGAAGAATTATTAGACATGAGCAAAAGTTTGTATAAATAGAGATTTGAAATGAGAGGGACACTGTTACCTCAAACACACTCCATGGCTTTTTGTGTGCTATTACATTGCACGGGCAAATCCAAAATCACAAAGCTGGAGAAGAGTTGAAAAGGAGAGAATATTAGTACATATGAAAGAAATCAAATAAAAGAAAGTGAGTTTGAGTGAACATCTAGTGTGCAAAAGATGAAAAAAACTGTGGTATTTTCGTTAACCATACATGGTAGTATGGTGTACATCTAGTGTGCAAAATATGGCTATTTGTACAAGAAACTGGTATACAATCTCAACACCTGTTCAAGTTCAAGTCGTAGATCCAGCGAAATTTGGAATATCGACTAACCTAGAATTAGAATAGATGCACATTAGTTTGAAACCTACTGAAGGAGATGGGTAGGACTCGATTGAAATGAAGCTGATAGAGAAAGAGATAAAGATGTAGTTGATCAATTCAGACTCGAGAAAATAGATAAGAGCCTAACCGAAATCGATTTTGAAGGACCACCAAAACAGGAAGGAGAGTCGGGGTCAAGAATCGCCCGCCGCTCGTAGTCCCCAGTCACCGCGCAAGTAGCTGCTGAGATGTTATCAGATGGCCAGTTGGGATGTCTCCCTTGTACACAAAGAGGGGAGTCGGGAATAGGTTACGCCTAACTGAGAGGTGTATTAATGCGCTTGTGCTCCTATGCTCAAAACGACGCCGTTAATTGAGGGTTTTTTTTTACCACGGTTAATAAAAAAATCGGGGTCCGGGTTAGTTCTTTCAACACGGTTAGTAATATAACCGGTGTCCGAGCCTTTAATATCCCGGTTAAATCAAATAACCGGGGTCTAAATTTTTTTTAAAAAAAAACAAAAAGTAATTGACCTCGGTTATAAATATAACCGTGGTCCGAAAATACTTTTAATCACGGTTCTTTTAAACCGCTCCAACATAAGCGAGGTCTAGGGGGGCCTTTGTACTAGTGTGAGTTCTCATACAACAACAACTGGCATGCATCTATAGGGATGGCTCCTTATGGTGCACTGTATGGACGTAGATGCCGTACACCTTTATGCTGGGATGAGTCTAGCTGTATCAGTGGGATAGCGCGAGAGCAGATTCAAGATGATATGGCTCGAGTAGCGCTGATCAGAGAAAGGATGTTAGCTGCACAGAGTCGCCAAAAGTAGTATGCAGATAGGAGGCGTCGACCTCTAGAGTTCAGGGTAGGAGCTCATGTTTGGTTGAGTGTACCTCCGACGCGAGGCGTCAGACGTTTTGGCATAAAGGGGAAGCTGAGTGCCCGATATGTCGGTCCTTTCGAGATACATGATAGAGTTGGGAGAGTAGCCTATAGATTAGCATTGCCTCCGAGGTTAGAGGGTGTTCATCCTGTGTTTCATGTGTCTCAGCTGGGGGAGTACATACCAGATCCAAGGCACATCGTGAGTTATGATGATCTAGTTGTTGAGCCGGACCACACGTTTGCAGAGCACCCTATTGCAGTCCTAGATCGAGGTGTGAGACGCCTGTGTTCGAAGGACATTCCTATGCTGAGGATACAGTGGTCGAGACGAGGACCTGATGTTGCTACATGGGAGACAGAGGATAGTATCCAGAGGAACTATCCAGAGTTCTACGCTGAGTTTGAGGCACTAGTAGGACCCACAAGTAGATCTTAGTGCCTTCTTGGTGAGTGCATGCTATGTTATGTGCTTATGTGATATGTTTTGTTTTCGTGCTAGCTGTGATATGTCCACATGATCTTTTAGATCTTGTTTGCTAGTACGAGATAGGTATAGTTGGAGACGGTTCTTTCCTCCATGCTATGATGTATGTGTTAGGATTAACTGGAGACGGTTCTTTCCTCCATGCTACCTTAGTATTTGGATCCTAGGAGCCTTGATGAGCCTTAGCTGAGCTTTCCTTGACATTGTAAGCCGCCCCTGTGCCACATGTGAACCGCCCCTGAGCCTTAGTTGATCCGCCCTTGTGGTTTTGTGCGGTTGCAACAACCTTTGTTGACCTCTTGACTTTGCTTTTGGGGTAGCTTCCTATATAAGCTTCCCAACCTTCTGATGAAGGGTTTCCTCACTTCATTCCAGCTCCTTCATCTCCCTTATGTTCTTCTTGTCTTTCCTCTTCTCCTCTTTGTTCTTTCTTGATCTTGTGAGAAAGTTCTTGAGAGTTTGGTGTTGGTTTTGGTTGTGGATGATCTTGAGCTTGTTGCTGAGTGTTGTTGCTGGTATTTTGAGGTAGTGAGGTGTGTTGAATGCTCCTAGTCGTTGGTTAGGGTTGCTAAGGTAAGTTCTTCATCTTCCATCTTCTTTCTTTCTTCTTATTTGCTTCTTTCTTCTTCTTTCCTGCTTAGGATCACAAGCTGAGCTTGTGTGGATCCTTTCCTAGCTGTTTTGATGTTCATACATGTGAATATATGTATGTGTGTTGTTGTTGTGTGATGAAGAAGTGAAGGGAGTCGAGAAAAGGATCGAAGAAAAGTCGGGAATAACTCTCTACACAGTTTGTCGCCCCTGCAGCTGAACCAAGCCGCCCCTGCACCTGCTGTGGACCGTACCTACGCCTGGTGTGAGCAACCCCTGCGCCTCACTGGGTCTGCTTGGAGTTCCTTGCTTCTGTTGGTGCATACCTTGTTGGTATATCTTCCTTCCTTCCTTTCCTTTGGCCTTGGCTTAGATGTTGGCTAGGCTAGCTTGGTTACGATGAGTTGTATGTTAGAGATGTGCCTTAGGCACTCGTGTTGATGTTGAGGTTATGTTGTAGGCATCTGTGAGCTTGTTATGGTCTTGAGGGTTAGATTGAGGTTGTAGGTCGGTTTTGGTTATAGAGATGAGTCTCCTAACCCTTTCAGTGCATGATGTTGTATGCCTTGCTATTGCAGGCGTTGGTTTCTTCCCCAAGGGGAGCTGTGACGTGGTATTGGATACGAGTATATGAGATATGTCCATAGGACTTACTTAGCGATTAGTTATGAGTTTGTGTTATTGTGATGGTTGTGTGTGTTCATATGATTGTGCATTTACAACCTAAACCGGACTAGAATGACAATTTATTACTTTAACTGGCACAAGTATAATATAACGGGTCGTGACCACTTGCCTCCGCTTGCGGGTTGGAGGAGGTGCCCTGAAAATGATCTCACAGGAGGGGACGAGTGATGATCACCCCCATGCAAAACTCTTGTGTTACGTTGGATGGGAGGGGGTTCTTGAGGCTCCTTGTGTTACAAAAGAAGTTGAATTAGTAATGGAATATCGTAATGAAATATAATAAATGAATGTGTGTGGCGTTGCATGTATGAGATGTTGATGTGTGTTTATGCTGTTACTTTCATACTTATTCATTTTTGTAGGTAACGGTGTATATCGTGTTGTAGATGATTTTGCAGGTTAGGAAGATTGCTGATTGAGCCAGGTGGTGTGACCAGCTGAGGACTTCTGTACATTAGGATGTGTGGGATGTGGGATATTTTGAATCAGATGTTTATGTTTGATGTTTTGTCCTCGGCTTTGTGTTTGTAAACTCTTTTTATGTATCATATACAGCTTTTATGTATTTGGTTTTAATCTACATGTGCCTTGTTGTTAGATCCAGTCAACTTGTTGTCAGGCTAGAGTCAGGATCCATTGTGAGATCCTAGCCCAATGTAGCACTCCAAGTCTAGTGGATTTGGGGTGTTACAGAGTTGGTATCAGAGCCTTAGGTTGACAACAATGGCAAGTGGATATATAAATAGAACCCACATGGGGTATGACTTTTCAAAAAGGTTTTGGTTTTAAAGTGAGTACAGATGTTTTGGGATAGTATGTACAGAAGCCGTCACCAATCTGAGGATCTGAGGAGGTTGCTGAGAGTGTAGTTCCAGCTACGAGGAGTTGTTGGTCCAGGAGACAGGAGGCCCATCAAGGCCAATCTGATGGACCAGCTCACGCTGAGAGTGTAGTTCCAGCTACGAGGAATTATGGGTCCAGGAGACAGCAGGCCCATCAAGGCCAATCTGATGGCTCAAACCATGTATCCATGGGTGGACAAGAGTACAGACAGTACATCAGACACTTTGAGGAGGCCATTAGAGCGGGCAGACGAGCCCCACATCTACCAGGGCATGAAGGATCATTTGAGAGATCCCATGGAGCTACTCAACTGCCAGCTATACCGACACGTGCTGTTGAGGTTGCTCGAGTTGTATAGGAGACGAGAGGGTCTTGACGAGATATTTGGTTGAAGGCATTTCATCAGCAAGAAGTTCCACACTTCTCAAGAGAGATTGGCCTAGAGATTGAGGTGTGGATTGGGCATGTAGACTCAGCTTTAGAGTCTATTCGATGCCCAGAGGACAGATGGGTAGAACGAGTACAGTCTTTATTCCGTGACCTGGCACACCAGTGGTGGAGGACAGTTAGAGCACAAGTTAGGAGCTATGGGCAGATGAGGACTATGATGAGGGAGCAGTTCTGCCTTGCCTCATTGAGGAGGGAGAAGCTGCAGGACTTCGTGGAGGCGGGTTTTAAGGACGTACCCATTACAGATGCTTTTCGCCGCTTCTAGACTGAGTTAGCATTATTGGGTCCAGCTGCACCATCTGAGGACCAGCATGTGTACCTTTTCACCCGTCATTTGAGGGAGAGCACACACTCATACATGACAGGATTTCACTGTGACTCGTTGGCAGACTACCAGGATCAGGCCTCTACCTATGAGAGAGAGAGCTGGCTAGAGAAGGACTTCTAAGACAGGACGGTCTGAGAAGAGACAGCCACAACACCGACTGGTGTAGGAGCATCGTGATAAGGGCGAGGTCAGACTCAGGGCCGCTCGATTGTTTCAGTGTTTTCACAGACTACTGATAGAGGCCTGCAGTGTTACAATTACCGGGCCTATGGGCATATGAGGACTGATTGCCCTAGAGCACCACTGACTTGCTTCTCATGCTGGAAGCTAGGACATAGAGCTATGTTTTGCCGTCACGGCAAGGCGTCATCACAGCAGGGTTCTACCCCTGTAGGTGCAGCAAGAGGTGGGCAAAGACCACCTAAGCATCAGACACAGGGACAATAGAGAGTCCCATACACACCTGCTACTCAGAGGTCATCTCTAGGACCGTGTAGAGGTAGAGGTAGAGAGGCTGGTACCAGTGATGCCCGAGGAGAACGAGGCAGAGTTTTTGATCGGAGGAGTGTTGAGGAGCCGCTAGCATCAGCTGCTACAGGTACCATTCTGTTACATTGTTTACCTGTTAGAGTTTTATTTGATACGGGTGCTACACATTCATTTATTTATGCTGCTTGTGTTGAGCGTTTGAGTTTGTCTACCATAGAGGGGAACCCTTTACTATAGGGTTACTCGATGGTAGTAGGGTTAGAGGAACCCAATAGATACGTAGTTGTCCCCTACGCTAAGGGACTCGTGTGTTACTTGTTGACTTCTTAGTCATGCCTCTAATGCATGAAGAAGCACAAGGATGTGATGCCTTCTGGTGCTACGCCATGAAGGATGGAGAGAGTCTGGCTTTGGAGGACATACTAGTGGTCTGTGAGTTTACAGACGTATTTGCAGAGCCGTCTAGCTTGCCACCTCAGAGGAGTGTAGATTTTGGCATTGACTTAGAGCCGGGTACGAGACCCATCTCGAAGGCCCCATATCATATGGCACCTGTCGAGAGGTTGGAGCTGAAGAAGCAACTCGAGGAGTTGGTTGAGAAGCGCTTCATACACATAGCATTTCACCATGGGGTGCACCTATCCTCTTCGTACGGAAGAAGGACGGATCGTTGAGACTATGTATAGATTACAAAGAGTTGAACAAGATGACCACCAGGTACAAGTATCCACTACCTCGTATTGATGATCTACTTGATCAGCTTCAAGGAGCGACAGTCTTTTCCCGGATCGACTTGCGTTCTGGATATCACCAGCTGAGGGTGAGAGAGCAGGACGTGCCCAAGACGCCATTTCCTACCCGTTGTGGAGGGATTTTATGTGATTGCCCGTCCACTAACGAGTCTTCTGAGGAAGACTACTAGATTTGTGTGGATTGACCAGTGTGCTCAGAGTTTTGAGGAGTTGAAGAGGCGTTTGACTTCTGCTCCTGACCCGGCACAGCTAGAGGGTTCTGATGATTTCGTGGTCGATAGTTATGCATCAAAGCTAGGTTGGGATGTGTGCTGATGTAAAGAGGCAGGGTGATTGCATATGCGTCTCGACAGCTGAAGACGTATGGGGAGAACTACCCGACTCATGATTTGGAGTTGGTAGCGGTAGCTCATGCTTTGAAGATCTAGAGACATTACCTGTATGGTACAACCTGTCAGATCTTCACAAACCATAAGAGTCTTAAGTATATTTTCACGCAACGGGAATTGAATAACCGCCAGCATCGATGGCTTGAGTTGATCAAGGACTTTGACCTTGAGATTTTGTATCATCTTGGCAAGGCGAATGTGGTAGCTGATGCCTTGAGAAGGAAGACGCCTCGAGAGAAGGCGATTGCTAGACTTATTGTACAACCTCAACTTTAGAGGGATCTAGCTTGGCTAGAGATGGACATCCAGTTTCTCGATGAGGATGCCCAGTTGTTTGCATTAGAGGTTCTACCTGGTCTTTTGGATGAGATCCAACAAGAGCAGGGGACCTGCCTGACCATGACGAGGATCATAGAGAGGATGTCTCGTGGAGAGGCACCACAATTCTCTATTGGAGCATATGGAGTTCTGAGGTGCCATGATCGCATCTGTGTACCTGCTGATGAAGAGTTGAGACAACGGATTTTACAAGAGGCTCATTGTACACCTTACTTAGTACACCCATGTACGAGTAAGATGTATCCTGATGTGAGACACTCATATTGGTGGGGAGGGCTGAAGCCTGACGTAGCCAGATATGTGGCTCAGTGTGCGACTTGTGTGCAGGTCAAGATAGAGCATTTCAGTCCTTGAGGTGAGCTCCATCCATTGCCAGTACCGTAGTGGAGGTGGGAGGACGTCTCCATGGATTTTGTGACCGGGTTGAGGACCAGTAGGAGCTTAAATGCCATCTGGTGATCGTTGACAGACTTACGAAGACGGCACGTTTCATTCCCATTAGAGAGACGTGGCAAGTGAGCAGATTACCTGAGGAGTACACTAGATAGATAGTGAGACTCCATGGGGCACCGAGGACGATCGTTTCTCATCATGATGGACGATTTACATCGAGATTCTGGCAGCAGATTCAGACTGCTTTGTGGACGAGTCTATACTTCACGACTGTGTTTCACCCCCAGATAGATGGTCAGTTAGAGAGGACCATCAAGAACTTAAAGGACATACTGCGAGCTTATGTGTTCGATTGGGCATAGGGATGGTCTGATTACCTCCCACTCGTTGAGTTCTCATACAACAATAGCTGGCATGCATCTATAGGGATGACTCCTTATGAGGCACTGTATCGACGTAGATGCCGTACACCTTTATACTGGGAGGAGCCTAGTAGTATCAGTGGGATAGCGCGAGAGCACATTCAAGATGATATGGCTCGAGTAGCGCTGATTAGAGAAAGGATTTTAGCTTCACAGAGTCGCCAGAAGTCGTTTGCAGATAGGAGGCGTCGACCTCTAGAGTTCAAGGTAGGAGCTCATGTTCGGTTGAGAGTATCTCCGACGCGAGGCGTCAGACGTTTTGGTATAAAGGGGAAGCTGAGTGCCCGATATGTCGGTCCTTTTGAGATACTTGATAGAGTTGGGAGAGCAACCTACAGATTAGCATTGCCTCCGAGGTTAGAGTGTGTTCATCCTATGTTTCATGTGTCTTAGCTGAGGGAGTACATACCAGATCCGAGGCACATCGTGAGTTATGATGATCTAGTTGTTGAGCCGGACCACAAGTTTGCAGAGCACCCTATTGTAGTCCTAGAGCGAGGTGTGAGACGCATGTGTTCGAAGGACATTCCTATGTTTAGGATACAATGGTCGAGATGAGGACTTGATGAGGCTACGTGGGAGACAGAGGATAGTATTCAGAGGAACTATCCAGAGATCTACGCTGAGTTAGAGGCACCATTAGCATCCACGAGTAGATCTTACTGCCTTCTTGGTGAGTGCTTGTTATGTTATGGGCTTATGTGATATGTTGTGTTTTCGTGCTAGTTGTGATATGTGCAGATGATCTTTTAGATCTTATTTTTTAGTACGAGAAAGGTATAGTTGGAGATGTTTCTTTCCTCCATGCTATGGTGTGTGTGTTAGGATTAGCTGGAGACGGTTCTTTCCTCGACGCTACCTCTAATTGACATAGTGTGAGTGTAGATTGTTTTCCTCCACATAGTAGTGTTATGTGTATGTTTTGGCTGGAGACGGCTTTCCTGCATGCCAGTGTGATGTGGATAGTGTTTGGCTAGAGATGATCATCCTCTCGGCCTTGTGGAGAGTTGATGATAGTGTTTAGAGTTATACCTCGGCTTATGGGTCCGAGAGGTTTTGGGATTTTGCAAGTTTTAGGACGAAACCTGTTTTTATGGGAGTGTGATGTAAGAGCCTTAGTCTTTGGAGACTAGGAGTCTTGATGAGCCTTAGTTGAGCTTTCCTTGACATTGTCAGCCGCCCAAGCGGACCTTGTGAGCCGCCCCTACGCCACAAGTAAACTGCCCCTACGCCTTAGTTTATCTGCCCCTTCGGTTTTCTGCGGCTGCAGCCACCTTTGTTGACCTCTTGACTTTGCTTTTGGGGTAGCTTCCTATATAAGCTTCCCAACCTTCTGATGAAGGCTTTCCTCACTATATTCCAGCTCCTTCATCTCCCTTACGTTCTTCTTCTCCTTCCTCTTCTCCTCTTTGTTCTTTCCTGATCTTTTGTGAGAGGTCTTGAGAGTTTGGTGTTGGTTTTGGTTGTGGATGATCCTAAGCTTGTTGCTGAGTGTTGTTGCTATTATGTTGATGTGGTGAGGTGTTTTGAATGCTCCTAGTCGCTGCTTAGGGTTATTGTGGTAAGATCTTCATCTTCTATCTTCTTTCTTTCTTCTTCTTTGCTTCTTTCTTCTTCTTTCTAGCTTAGGATCAAAAGCTGAGCTTGTGTGGATCCTTTCCTAGTTGTTTTGATGTTCATAAATGTGCATATATGATTGCGTGTTTCTGTTGTGTGATGAATAAGTGAAGGGAGCCGAGAATGGGTCGAAGAGAAGTCGGGACCAACTCTTTCCACAGTTGGCCTCCCATGCACCTGAACCAAGCCGCCCTTGCGCTTGTTGTGGACCGTCCCTGCGCCTGGTGTGAGCTGCCCCTGCGCCTCACCGGGTCAGCTTGGAGTTCCTTGCTTCTGTTGGTGCATACCTTGTTGGTATGTCTTCCTTCCTTCCTTTCCTTTTCCCTTGGCCTAGATGTTGGCTAGGCTAGCTTGATTAGGATGAGTTGTATGTTAGAGATGTGCCTTAGGCACTCGTGTTGATGTTGAGGTTATGATGTAAGCATCTGTGAGCTTGTTATGGTATTGAGGGTTAGATTGAGGTTGTAGGTCGGTTTTGGTTATGGAGACAAGTCTCCTAACCCTTTGGAGTGTATGCTATTGCAGGCGTTGGTTTCTTCCCCAAGGGGAAGTTGTGACGTGGTATTGGATACGAGTGTATGAGGTATGTCCATAGGACTCACTTAGCATTCAGTTATGAGTTTGTGTGATTATGATGGTTGTGTGTGTTCATATTATTGTGCATTTATAACCTAAACCGGACTAGGATGACCATTTATTACTTAAAATGGCCCAAGTGTATTATAACGGGTCGTGACCACTTGCCTCCGCCTGCGGGTAGGAGGAGGTGCCCTGAAGATGATCTCACAGGAGGGGACGAGTGATGATCACCCCCATGCAAAACTCCTGTGTTACGTTGGATGGGATGGGGTTCTTTAGGCTCCTCGTGTTAAAAAAGAAGTTGAATTAGTACTGGAATAACGTAATGAAAGATAATAAACGAATGTGTGTGGCATTGCATGTATGAGATGTTGTTATGTGTTTGTGCTATTACTTTCATACTTATTCATTGTTGTAGCAAATGGTGTATAACGTATTGTAGATTATCTAGAAGTTAGGAAGACTGCAGAGTGAGCAAGGGTGTGTTACCAGCCGAGGACTTTTGTACATTAGGATGTGTGGGATATGGGATCTTTTGTATTAGATGTTTATGTTTGATGATTTGTACTCGGCTCTGTGTTTGTAAACTCTTTTGTGTATCATATACATCTGTTATGTATTTGGTTTTATTCTACCTGTGCCTTGTTGTAAGATTGAGTGAAGTTGTTTTTAGGCTAGGGTCAGGATCCATTGTGAGATCCTAGCCCAATGTAGCACTCCAAGTCCAGTGGATTTGGGGTGTTACAAAATCCTCCAGGCCGACCATAGAAATCATCTTCTTCAAGTCCTCTACCACGTGGAGGCACTTGAAGGCATCAACATGTAGGAATCGTGGTGCAATGATGGGGCGCCCACAAAATCGATCGTAATCCCGCTGATGTCTCTCGTGAATCACCGGGATGGTGAACTGTGCTGCAGAAGAAGGGAAGGAATGGTGTGAACTAGTGGGCCTATCCATCAAGGCCAACTGACGATCAGATCTGTGTGGGCTGCTCATAACTGGAAGAACACCTCGGTCGGCCAAGAACACCTCGGCCGAGACACAATCGAGGCGACCTAGGCGAAGTGTTGTGCGAATTTAACTTCTAAATCTACAAGATTTCTCCCAAAAAAACACTACAAAAAGCCTCCTATGGGGTATTTATATATTTATCACCAGCAACCTATGGCAACTAAAGCCAAATCTATGCAAAATTAAGAAAAATAGAATGAGTTAGGGTTTATGTCGAAATACCCCAGAATCCGCAGATTCGAAACGTTTTCTATGTTGTTTGTTGCTTGGAAACTGAATCTCTTGCGTCTCTGCTGATTTGGAGCCAAGAATCGTGGAAAATGATCGAGAAATGAGGATTTTAGTGGAGAGGGCCGCTGCGGTCGAGGTGAGCGTAGAGAGGGGAAAGTGAGAGGAGCGAGAAATTGTCGCGGCTTTTATACCCCTCGCTGAATTTGATTACACCTCGGTCGAGAAGTTCCTGAGCGGACCGAGGTGTCAGAATAGATGTCAGACCTAAGCACCTCGGTTGACGAAAAACATCTCGATCGAAGTACTCTAACAGCAACCGATATGTGCCTTAGCCAAACTTTGTCTTCTCAATTTCTCGAACTTGTGTCCTTCTATGTAGCTCCTGAGTTGTAATTTCTTCTTAGAGAGTACCTAATTCCTGTCTGGGAGGACGCAAAAACACGAAGCAAACTATCTAAACTAGCTAGAAAAGGGAAAAGAGAGCAATACCTTGGGTTTCCTCCCAAGAAACGCTTGGATTAAGGTCGCTAGCTGGACCGTATGCCATCCTCAAACAAGGTGTAAGGTGTCCTCGCCCCATACTTCATCTTCATCATGGTGTGAAACAAAGGATTCCATCCAATTCTCCATAAAATGCAAGTGCTCATCGGGAAACGAGTCATCAATGGGTAGGTCATCCTTCTCGACCGAGATGGGTGGTAGCCGGCTGATGTGATCCGCCACGGATTTCTCGGTTCCCTTCTTATCATGAATCTCTAAGTCAAACTCTTGAAGCAAGAGAATCCAACGAATAAGGCGTGGCTTTGCATCTTTCTTAGCTAGCAAGTAACGAATAGCTGCATGGTCAGTGTAAACAATAACTTTCGCACCCACTAAGTAAGAGACAAATTTCTCAAATGCATAAACAACTTCCAATAGCTCATTCTCGGAGGGGGCGTAGTTAAGTTGAGCTTCATCTAGCGTCTTGCTAGCATAGTAAATGGTGTTGGTCCGGTCATGCTTCTTTTCTCCAAGTACAACTCCTATGGCCACATCATTAGCATCACACATGATCTCCAAGGGCAAGGTCCGATCGGGAGGTTGAATGATGGGAGCGGTAATCAACGTTTCCTTTATCCTGTAAAATTCATCAAGGCATTCCTGCAAAAAATCAACAACAGCATCCTTATTCAAAAGATTAGTGATCGGTTTAGAGATTTTAGAGAAATCTTTGATGAACCTCCTGTAGAAACCTACATGCCCGATAAAACTCCGCACATCCTTAAAAGAACAAGGGGGAGGAAGTTTCTCAATAGTCTTGATCTTAGCTCTATCGACCTCGATACCTCGGTTGGAAACGAGGTATCCTAGATCAATTTCTTCGCTAACCATGAAGTGGCACTTCTCCCAATTCAAAATAAGATTAGTGTCCTCACAACGTTGTAGCACTAGAGAAAGGTTAGAAATCAGATATCAAAAGAGAAACCATAAACCGAAAAGTCATCCATCAATACCTGCATGATCTCCTCAATATACTCGGAAAAGATAGCCATCATACAACTCTGAAAAGTACCAGGTGCGTTACACAATCCGAATGGCATCCTCCGATAAGCAAATGTCCCTCATGGACAAGTGAAAGTGGTTTTCTCTTGATCATCCGGATGGATAGGAATTTGAAATAAGCCACTATAACCATCTAAAATAGCAAAAATGGGAGTGTTGTGCTAACCGTTCGAGCATTTGTTCGATGAATGGAAGAGGGAAATGGTTCTTTCGAGTGACCACATTCAGCTTCCTATAGTCAATGCACATCCTCCAGCCCGTAACGGACCTAGTAGGAATTAACTCGCTGTTCTTGTTTATCACGACGGTCATCCCTCCTTTCTTTGGAACTACATGCACCGGGCTCACTCATTTGCTATCCGATATGGGAAATATGATTCCTGCATCCAACAATTTAAGTATCTCCTTCTTCACAACCTCTTTCATGATCGGATTTAACCGTCTTTGAGGTTCCCATGAAGTCTTATGATCGTCTTCCATTAGTATCTTATGCATACAAAGAGAAGGCTTAATACCAAAAAGATCATCAATAGTGTAACCCAAAGCCTTTCTATGTTTCCTCAACACATGCATCAACTTAGACAACTTATTTTCAGAAAGAGAAGCACTAACAATGATGGGATAAGTAGAATCCGGACCAAGGAAAGCACACCTAAAGTGAGTCGGGAGTGGTTTCAGCTCTAAGACAGGGGGTGCTTTCAGAGGTGGATTTGTACCTTCTCTTTCTAGTGACATCACCACTCAGTTTGGCCCATTGTTACTATTATTATCAGGCGGTGACATCACCACTCAGTTTCCCGAGGGAGACTGGGTGGATCTTTACGACCAGGCCATATACGGTATATGGGCGGACTTCTTCATCATTCCCTCAGGGTATATGGGTTGGGCGCCGCCATACTCTTGTTGGTTACACGGGGACAGAGGCGAGAGTTATAAGATTCTCTTGTCACACTTGAACGAATGGATTAGATATGGAATAACCTAAAAAGATAATAAGTAACGGATGTGTATGTTGATGAGCATGTTGTGTGTTTGTGTTTATATTTGTGTTTGTGCCATATTATTCTTATAATGCCTAGAATGTGAGCTAACGGTTTTATACCGATTGTTGTAGTTGATGTGCAGGATATGATGTGGCCTAGTGATCCGGAGGAGTGGGCACCGGGGTTCCGTACATCTTAGGTTGAGTTGGCTTTTGAAGTCCTTGTGTTGTTGTTATTATATATTATGTTGATGTTGTTGTATGGACGGCTGAAGTCTTTCCTTTCTTTTATTGTCGGGTTTTATAACATTGCATAAAAATGTATTTCGGTTTTGGCCTTTATTTGCGCCTTGTTGCAAGATCCGGTGAAATTGTTGTCAGGCTAAGGGTCGGGAGCCATTGTGAGGTCTCGTCCGTAGCATCCCGATATCCCGCGGATTTAGGGTGTTAAATAACGCCCCGTTTATTGGGTGCGTTTCGATATTTATTTTTCCTACTTCTATCGATATTTATTATCTTAAGTATTTTTATTAAAAGTATTTTACGTGGTAAAATATCTTTTTCGAGTATTTATATATATTGGATGCGTTCATGTATATCCGTGTATTATTTTCGGAAAAGTCGAGAAAGTTTTCCGATTTCAAAATCCTAATCCGGGTGTTTCTTTCAAGTTCATTTCCATTTTTTTCTATTTATTTAATCTTTCTCGCTGCTTCTTTCTGTATGCCATGTAGATGGCGTGTTCATTGTGCCTTCCCCGCCCAGCCTGACCATAGCCTCTGTTGCAGCTCTAATTTCCCGACTTCTGGATCTCACATGCGCCCCCTCTACTCCTTTCACTCTCCTACCCAGTCTCTCGACACTCTCCTTCTCACTATCTCTCCTCACAATGTCCTCTCGATCTTAATCGTTTCCATGTGTGGCCATCGCTTTGCTTGCCTCACACAACCTCTACCTCGCGTCTTTCTTTGCCCTCAACTCTCACCCTGTTTTGCTTTCCCATCCCTCTGCAACAAATATTTCTCTAGAACTCACCTCCACCTCTCACCTTAACAATCTCAATCTCCTTCCTCTATAAACCGGGACTGCTGCAACCATTGGACTAGAGCTTCGCCTCTCCTGAGCCAACACCACCTTCTTTGCCCAATTTGCGCCCCACCAATGGCCTTCCCTCTCGTCTTATTTGTTCTTATTTGCTGCCAGAGATTTGCCATTGCGGCCAAGGAGGAATGCGCTTTTGTCACCGCCGAAGCTGATGTCGCAGTCTCCATAGCCACCAACGCCTTCCCTCGCCACTAGCCACCGGTGAAGCCGCTGGAGAAGAGGAGCCCTGTTAGCATTTCCTATCGGCTCCTGCTTGAGCTTTTCCCCACCCCCACTTTCATCTTTAGGGTTTTTAAAACCCTTTTTAGATTTATTTTTCAAATCGGGCCCTTCTTTTTGGTTAATTACAGGTTGTGCCCCATATTTGTTTAGTGTAGCTTTGAACCCAAGTTTTGGAATGTAAGGAATATACCCTCCTGGAGAAATCATTTATATAAATGGACCCATAATTTATATTGTAGTTTTTGACCCGGTTTTTACAAATCATTTATGCCTTGTTGGTTAACCTCGGTTTATGCCCAAGTTTAATTACAGAATACGACCCAGTTTATGAAATTGCTCATATTTGTCCTAAAAATGAATTTGTCGATTTTAAACTCGGATTTCCATTACGGGGTTATACTTATAGCTTATATATACTATATATAATGCCCAAGTTCATCCTTTAAAGCTAAACTTGTTTGGTTTGGGTGTTAGGTTCGGAAACGACACCGATAATGGCCAAACGAGTCCAAGTTCAACATCCGTCGATCGTCGTCTGCCTTTTTGGCATCATGTGAGTATCTTTTTCCTCGATCTAGTTATGTTTAGTAGTATCCTGCTAGATTGGATATAGCATAACTTAGAGTGAATACCTAGTAGTGGTTTGGACCTTAGGTGAGTTTTGAGGATTGTCGACTGTTGTAAGACGTTGAGTTTTTGGTTGATCTTGTGAGTATTTGACACTTGCGGTTGTGGTTATGTGGTTGTTGAGATTACGGGCTAGGATATGCGTATCCTAGCATAGTGTTGATACTATTGAGATTGTTGAGACTAGGCATGTTTATCCTAGTATGTGTTATGAGTTATGTTTTTGAGAGATCTTCAAGTCTAGAAGTCTAAGGACTTCTAGCTTGTGTTGAGTGTGGTGTGAGGATGAGGGATTCTAGGATAAGGTCCTAGAATGAGAGTCAAATGATATCGCATAGATCATTTGTGTAGAAGCCTAAGACTTCTTGAGTTGAGCTAGTTGTTCATACATATCCTCTTGTGAGCAGGTTGTGGGCTTCTTCCCAAAAGAAGAGAGAGTGTTGTGAGTTGAGTGTGAAGACGAGGTAAGTCTCCGGACTTACTTAGCTCGTATACCTTGTATTAGCATCTATGTGTGTTTGTTGTTGTGTGTGGTGTGTGATTATTTGTGTTTATTGTTTATCTTATACATAGGACAAATTTATATATTGATATTTGGCCCAAGTGTATGATAACGGGCGGTGACAACACTGTGTAGCTGTTGCGGAGTGCTAGGGGGTTCTCGGTGACTAGCCCGGGAATGTAGATGGCTAGATGCATTAGTGTCATTCCTTGATGGTGAGTAGGGACCGAGGAGAGATCATGCGGTGACTCTCGTGTCACAAACAAAAGTTGAATTAGAATGGGATATGACTTAATAATAATAAAAAGATAATGAACCGGGCTTGTGTGTTTACGAGCATGTTGGGTGTTTATGTTTATTTGTGTGTGTGTGCCATCACCTTGATTCTAATGCCTTGAATATTAGTTAACAGTTTTATACCGATGTTGTAGATTGCCTTGCAAGTTAAGAACGCGACCGAGAGATCCGGAATAGTGGACAGCCGGAGTTCCGTACATTTTAGGAGGGGTTTTGGTTCAAGTCGGTTGTATATTATTCTTCGTTTATTGTTTTGTATGCCGCGTGTATGGCGTTTGATCTTTGGAGTCGTTTTTCGACTAAAGTCCATTGTTTGTATTCTTTCGGGTGTCCTTTCATTGCATAAAAATGTATTTTGGTTTTGGCCTTTATATGTGCCTTGTTGCAAGATCCGGTGAAATTGTTGTCAGGATAAGGGTCGGGACCCATTGTGAGGTTTCCACCCGTAGCATCCCGAGTCCCGCGGATTCGGGGTGTTACAGGAATAGATCAGTACTATCCGTTACCTGCAAACATGGGTTGCAAGAACACTTCTTAGTCTCCTGTAGAACTACACAAGTGGTCACCGCCCGGTTATCATACACTTGGGCCAATAACGGTTATAAAGGTCAATCCTAGTCCGGATATCCGTTATAACAATAAACAATGCAAACAAGCAAATACTCTCAAGCCAATACACAAAATGCGGCTAAGTAAGTCTAGACGACTTACCTCACTCGAAGGTAACTCAAAGGTCAGCAAACAACTATGTTTCCCGTCGGAAAGAAGGAAGGAAAGCCTGCTCAACAAGGCATAACGAATCAAGAACAAAAGGATTGCTAGAAGTGTATAACTTCTAGTCTCAATGATCTCTTAGAGATCTCCACAAGCTAAGGTCTCAACCTTAGTCTTACAAATCAAGAAAGGTCAACAACATCAACATAAGCCAAAGGAAGGAACGAGGAAAGCAAGGAAGGAAGCAACTCACCAAAGACGGGAGCAATTTGGGGAAAACTACAAGGGTGGGAGACAGCACCGCAGGGGCGGCCCTGGGAAGGATCCGTAGGGGCGGTCTGTGCCCCGCGGGGGTGGGTACGGTGCAGAAATGACTATCGACTCCTTCAAAAGCAAGGAACGCAGCAAAGGCTAAAGCTTGCTTCTCTCAAAACACGCACACGTCAAAACTCAACCAAGGGAGCATGTGAACATCGACGAAACAACAAAGGAAGACCAATAAGGATTAAGGCTCAAACTTGATTCTTGTGAAGAAGACAAGGAAGAGCGGAAGAAGAAAGCGAAACCGAACGGAAATGTGTGCAAAAACTCTTGAACGTGAGAAAGAAACAAAGAAGGAGGAGACTTACAGGTCCACCAAGTTCACAAGGAAAGAAGGCTGCAACTTTCGAGGTTCAAGGAAAATGTATGCAAGAAATGGGAAAAATAAAAGAAAGTTAAAATTTATAGGAACGTTGGGAAAAGATAGAAGGAAAGATGGTCTATGGTTAAGAACATGATAGGAAAGCCGGCCCATAAGATAGATGATCTGATCTTCTGTCTATGGAAAGAAATAAAACGGAAGAAAAAGTTAGATCGGCGTGATCTGTTGCAAAACCGCAGGGGAGGTTCGCCCTGTAGCAGTGGCGGCTCCCTTCACAATGGGGGCGGTGAAGGAAAACACTAGGTCTTACAATTGTAATATATGTCAAATATAAATATTAATACAAAATTGAATAGTGATATAAAGTTAATAAGTATGTGTAAGTTATTAAATTGTAACAAATTAACATTATGAATTCATTGTTTTGCCTAACTCAAATATTTTTACATATAATATATTTTTAAATATAAATATTAGTACAAAATTGTAATATACAATCTTGATTTATTCTTTCTAAAACAAATAGAATTATAATATAATAAAAGTATTTTTTATAGCCGAATAACCAGGAATATATAGTGACTAGGGACTATCCTACTATCCGCAAATATCCAGATGCCAAAATCTCGATCCGTATTAGATGCGGTGATTCGGTAAAATATTTTAAATATAAATATTAGTACAAAATTGTAATATACAATTTTGGATCGGGTCAACGGTTTAAAAAGTTTGTTGTGTGATCCTAAGACCCGTTCAGTTAGGTCAAGGACCCAAGTGGATAATTGTAAGAGTCGGCTATGATCTCTCGGGACGGAATGGCCGCCTCAAAGTTTAGGCCCAAACTGGCCTAGATGGCCGGAGGAACTATTATTATGTTTGCGCATTTTTGCAACTGCAACCGTGGGATTTGGTTTGGGCCTCAAACTTGAAACCGTTCCATCTCGAGAGTTCGTGGCCGACTCTTACGTTTATCCACTTGGGGCCTTTGATCTAAGTGAATGTAACACTCCGAATTCGCGGGATATTAGAATGCTACGGGTTGGGATCTCGCAATGGGTCCCGACCCTTAGCCTGACAACAATCTCACCGGACCTTTCCAACATGGCACAAATAAAGGCTTAAAACTCGAAAACGTTTTAATGTATGCAAGACGAAAAAGGTAAAGAGTACAACTTGGAAACTCAGCCGAGTCCTCAAAACAACATAAAACTCCACAAGACATAAACCAAAAACGTATAACAACAACAATCCCAACAAAAGGTAACATAACAAACACAACAACCCCAAAAACGCCCCCGTCCTACAATGTACGGCGACCCTCGGCTGTCCACTCCTCCACCTCACTCGGCGGCGTCCCTAACCTGCGGGGCATCTACAACAAGCGATTTAAAACCGTTAGCTACATTCGAAGCATTAAAGACATGTTGAAGGCACAAGCACAATCATATACAAAATCACATCACGTAAACATGCTCCACACACAATCCGGTTATTATCTTTATTTATTACGTCATATCCTGTTCTAATTCAACTTTGTTTTGTGACACGAGACCACCGTGGTCTCGCCTCGGTCCCTACTTACCGGCATGGAACGGTACGGATGCCTCCGCCGTCTAACCAGCCCGGGCTAGTCGCCGAGAACCTCCAAGACTCTCGCGAGAGCTAGGCAGATGATGTCACCGCCCGTTATCATACACTTGGGCCAAAATATATTCATAAGGTCGGTGCTCCTATTACCAGTTTACAAGTTATAATAAAAGCAATAGAATACACACCACCAAGCACACAATGAATCTAATACGACGAATATGGCTAAGTCCGGAGACTTACCTCGTCTCTCAACTCACAACACTCTAGCTTCCTTAATGAGGAAGCACACAACCTGCTCATACACGAAAGTACTCATCAACACAAGTCCACACTAATGAAGTCATAGACTTCATTCTAAAGATCTAAGCAAAATCCCACCACTCTCAAACTAGGAATGTATCCTAGGGTCCAAGGTACACAAGACACTAACCACTACTAAAGAAAGCTCACAACAACCTATACAACCTAAGAACAAGATCAACAACAACATCCTAGGAGAAGCAACTAGTTTAGGAAGGCCAACATGCTCGTACTCAAGATCAACTCTCAAACCAAGCCATAAGGGCTCCAAGGCTAGCAACCACTAGATGGCATTCTCATAAGCCCTAGGTCTAACCTAAGCATGCTTCTAACTATAAACATCAACGATCTAAGGAAGGAACGAAAGGAAAGGGAGGGAGGAACCTACTGGTGAAGAAAACGCAGCCACGAAAGCAAGCAGACGCCCCGGCGGAAAACCTGCAGCCGCCCCTGCGCCCTTGGGAGCCGCCCCTGCGATGGTTCAGGTCGCCCCTGCGGTGGTTCAGGCCGCCCCTGCGGTGGTCCAGGCAGCCCCTGTAGTGGCCACAGTCCGCCCCCGCGCCTCTAGCAATCCGCCCCCACGGTCGAACAGCAGAAGGTTTCGCTTCTTCGTTTCATCGACTGGTTCTTTGCTCCTATCGTCTCCTTCTAATTGTGGGCGTCCTCCAAACCTCTATCGGAGATTTGAGCCAAGTCTTCATTGTAACCGTTGAGCTTGTCTTGAGACAAAGTGCAATGAGTTGTTCACATGTGTGTCACTATGGTCCAGGTTGTAGGAGGCAAGACAAGTAACCGGCACTAAGAACAACTAGTATTTTAAGGGGAGTCGAATCAAAGCAAGGTGATTCACGACAAGGTCAACTTGTGCTAGCTTTTAAAAGGCCGACGTTTGGGGCTTTTTAGCCACATTTTATCGGCACACCTTTGGTTCTTAGGCCTTATATTGGCTAAAGAATATGTGGTTAGAAATTGGGAGCAATCCAAGCTCAAATGCTTAGTGAATGTCAATGAAGCAGCTAGTGAGCTTCTTAAGGAGCTACACTAGCTTGAGCTAAGATATTGAGTATTTGAGAATCTTGGAGCTTAACTTAGCTATATTAAAGTGAATGAAGCTCATTGGAAGTGTTTGGAATAAGAAAAATAAGCTAGCTCTAAGCTAGCTCTGGGGAGCGGTTTTGGGCTTCCTATGTGGGTCTCGGGCTTTCTATGGCTTCAAGGCCCATCTTCCAAGTAACTTCCACATAACTTCGATAGCCAATTTTAACCTCTTTTAACTCCCCAAAACTGTGGCCCCTGTGCCTATAAAAGGGAGAGCCATTTGCACTTGATTCAAGATTCGTTTTTGCAACAATAAAGCTTTTAGTTCCATTGTATTGACATTGGATAGACCTTCTTATAAGCTTGTTTACAAAACTCGAAAGACTAGTATAGTTCCTTTATATGGGATAGGCATCCATCTTAGTTTGGTTTTGTATTGACAAAAGCTAGGAATACCCTTTCTACAAAGTAAGACAAGTAAGTCTCTTACTTAGGGTCTGTTTGGTGGAACATTGAGATTATTGTGAGGGATGAAAATTTTCAATAATCTACCAATAATCTCAATAATCTCTTTGTAGTTGGATACTTTTTGGGGTCAAAATAATCTCCCAAAATAATCTAGGCACAATAATCTACCAAATAATCCCATTTTTTGTGCACGCCAAACACACCCTTAGTCTTTGTAACGTGTAACGTTTTATCCCACTAAGGTATTTGGATATTCCCGGTGTAGGGGAGAATACACTTAGAAGGAAAATTCATTTATGAATGACTCATTATATTATCCAAGTCAATGGTTTTAACATATAACAACCGGTTTATAAGACGTGCAATTAAACATAACTTCTATTAGAGTTTTGTCTACTCCTTTTCGGAGATTACAAACTCTTGATTGGGTTTTGTCTCCTCCTTTGTAGAGATTACAAACCCTTGGCTAATAATTTGTTTTTAGTTCAAGATAATTATATTAAATTGATTGGGAATTGGGAGAACCGTCTACTCACATAAGTGAGACTACGGCCCTTTGGTCTAAAACCGGACACCAAAAATCCAACAATCTTCTAAGTGTATTCATTGTTAATTGTTGTGTAGGATTGGATTGATCAATAATGAGTAAGACGTTAATGACAGAAATGACTTCTCGTTTTGGGAAGTTGGATAAGTTTGAGGGTGTAGACTTTAGGAGGTGGCAAAAGAAAATGCACTTCCTCTTGACTACACTAAAAGTCGCTTATGTACTCACTACACCTAGACCGGCCGAGCCGGTTGATGATATGGTGGAGGAGATAGAGGCTGTCCGACGAAGGAGAAAATGGAATAATGATGACTACATATGTCGTGGTCATATTCTCAATGGCATGAATGATGCATTGTTTGATGTCTACCAAAGTGTAGAGTCATCAACATCAATTTGGGAACACTTGGAGTCTAAGTACATGGCGGAGGATGCTTCTGATAACACGATTTATTGCTTAGTTTTAGGTAATCATTTAGATAGATTTCTCACTCATTTATGCATAGTTTAGCACTAGTTCACGACGTTTGCACTCAATTCACGTACTTTGTCGAGATAGACGTCTACACGGACTTGTGCGTTGCTTTGTAGGTATTTCGGGAGATTTAGGAGCTAAAACGATACGTTTGAGGATCGTTCATCTAGATGACACACCCTCGGACTCATTAGGACACAAGCTAAAGGCTAAGGAGGACTCATGGAGCCTTGCCAACACAAGCCATGCACCAAATCACATCTTAATGATCCAAAGCGAAGTTTCTGGAGCAAATCACGGTTTACTGGCACATTCCACGGCCGTGATTCTACCCGTGGATGTTGCCAGATTCTTGTGACATCTGTGCCACGACTCTCATGGCCAGCTCATGCAAAATTTGTTATAAAAGTGGTCCTTCATTGGCTGAGAAGAGCATCTTGGAGCAGCTCTCCATTATCAAAAATCCTCCAATCAAAAATACTCTCAACAAGAAGTCTTTCTAGGAAGGAAAGTGCCAAAGAGGAAGAAGAAGAGCTCCATTGAAGAGGAGAAGAAGAACACGCACCATTACCACACCTTGATAGTTTTTGTAGTGAAGAATTTCGGATTCAATTTTTAGAGTTGTATGAACCATTGGAACCTTCGTTAAGAAGGATTGTGAGTTATTTCTAATTCCATTTTCAGCTTGGTTTGGTTTTAGTTCACTTGTTCATCTCTTTTTCTTCATTATCTTGCAAATGGATGTCATGATTTTATATTTGATTGTTTCGATTTCTATTATGAATGTTGTAGGCTAAATAGATGTGATTCTAGGGTGAGGAAAGGATGGTTATGGCTAGGACTATGATAGGATGGACTTAGATTTGCCTTTGGATGATTTGTGTACATGAACGTAGCTGCTGTTAGGAATCACGGGTAGTTCTTGCCAAACCACGGCCGTGGAAAGGTAGAACAAACCGTGATCTTACCTGATTCGATGGATCTAGTCTTAGATTGTTAGAATGTTGAAATCCTAGGTGTTTGTTAGTTAAATCTATCCTAGGGTGACCTAGTGTTAGCAACTAAGTGTTAGGAGAGACTTATCCGGTAATCCTTGCTCTTAGATTCCAAAGATAACAAACGCTAGGTAGTGGTGAGCCTCATAAACCGCCATTGGATTAAGTGTGCTAGATGGTTGTTTAGAACTAACCCTTCCAATACTTACCCGGTAAGGATAGGTTAGATCTCTAGGTAACAATCCGGTTCGTGTAGAATTCCTATCCTTAGGTTCTTAGAGACTTACCCGGTAATGAGACCTTAGGAATGGACTAGTGGACCATGAGACCTACCCGGTGATTGATCCCAATTTAGAAACACTTAATCCCAACATAGTTAATCCGAGGAACGAATAGATAGCTTGAGTCCTATGCCATAACCAGAACTTCCAAACCCTAGAATCCGTCTTTTCTTTCTTTGATCTATATCTCGTATTTTTGCTTGTTTGTTTTCGTTGATTTGTTAGCTTAGTTGAATTATTATATTTCGCATGATTTGTGATCTTTGATTGATCACCGAAAACCAACCAAAAACAATTGAGATTTTTCATTTCTTTGTTTCTTTCTCTTTTCTTTATCTAGATCTTCACTAGACTTAATCACTAATTGAATCAATCTCACCTTAGTCTTTGTGTTTGACCTCGGAATACTATCCCTACTAAAAACGTTCCGTACACTGCGGGTTTCGCTAGGTAGTTTAGGATTTAGTTCGAGTTATAAATGTAAAGCTTTTTGTGCTACATCCTAGCGTGAACAAGTTTTTGGCGCCGTTACCGGGGACTAGGTCTAGATTGAGTCTATTTTGTGATTGCTTATTAGTGTAGATCTTTCTTGTTGCTTTTGATCTCTTTTTGGTTTGTGTCTTTGCTTTTCAGGACGTCTCTTACTCTTTAGGTGTATGCGAAGATCTCGTGGCAAGGATTTAGCTCCATTTGATCCCGAACCGGAGAAAACCCTTAGATCTAGATCCAAGAGTATTAAAAAGGGGAAAGTGATGGCCGGAAGAGATCTCCAAGCTGAATTGGATGAAGCCTTAGAGCAAATAAGGCTAAGAGATGAGCTCTTGGAGGAAGAAAGGTGTTGAGGAGGCTTGCAATGAAGAGATCAAGGCCTTGGAAGCATTAGAAGAAGAGCCAAGAGTTGGATTTGAAGGCCACGAAGAGGTGTTGAACAGCTGCAAGTTCCACGGTCGAGATTCCACGGCCGTCAAACTCTCTGGACAACTCCGGGAAGCAAGCTTTGTAAGAACCACGGCCGTGGACTTGGAGAAAACCGTGGAGTTGGCCGTGGTTTCCCCTGGATCAGCCCTTGATGATGATCAGGCTTCTAGGAGTCTTGGAGGGTCTTCATTTGCTTTGGATTCATCTCATCCAACATTGTTTGGATCGTCTCCAATCAATAAAGGTCCTCCTAAACTTGAACTCAAACCCCTCCCCTCTCATTTAAAGTATGCTTTCCTTGGTGTTGATTCAACATATCCGGTGATTGTGAATGCATGCTTGAGTGATGATGAACTTGCTAAGTTGTTGCATGAATTAAGATTGCATAGGAAAGCCATAGGCTATACTATTGATGATTTGGTTGGCATAAAACCTTCTTTGTGCATGCATAAGATAATGATGGAAGATAATCATAAACCCTATATTGAACATCAAAGGAGATTGAATCCTATAATGAAAGAGGTAGTCAAAAAGGAAATCATTAAGTTGCTAGATGCGGGAATTATCTACCCTATCTCGGATAGTAAGTGGGTTAGTCCCGTTCATGTAGTACCTAAGAAGGGTGGAATGACCGTAGTGACTAATGAGAACAATGAACTAATCCCGACTAGGACGGTTACGGGGTGGAGGATGTGCATTGATTATAGGAAGTTGAACATGGCCTCTAGGAAAGATCACTTCCCTCTCCCCTTCATTGACCAAATGCTAGAAAGGTTGGCTCAACACTCTCATTTTTGCTATCTAGATGGCTATAGTGGATTCTTCCAAATCCCTATCCACCCCGATGACCAAGAGAAAACAACCTTTACATGTCCATGGGGTACTTTTGCATATAGGAAGGTTGAGTGGTCTTGAGCAATTGCTTGGAAGGTTGAGTGGTCTTGAGAGCACGGTGACTTCAATTTCTAAAGCTCAAAAGGTTTTGGAAGCACACGTATTTCAAAAAGCGGGTGAAGCCCATAGAGATCCGGGAAAGCTTCCCGGAAGAACCGAAGACAACCCAAGAGGCCAAGTGTTGGCTATTACAACGAGGAGTGGGTTGAGTATGAAAGATCCTTCGCCCAAGGACAATGCTAAGGGAAAGCAAGTAGTGGTAGAAGAGGGAAAGTTGCAAGAAGATGGAGGGAAGAGCAAAGATGTTGAGCCTACGTATGTGGCACCGCCTCCATACAAGCCACCACTACCGTTTCCACAATCAAGAGCAAGAGCTCGTTTGGACAGTCACTTTGGTAAGTTCCTTGAACTAATGTCCAAATTACATATTAACATTCCGTTCATGGATGCCATTTTAGGAATGCCGGCATATGGCAAGTTCTTGAAAGAGATACTCTCCAACAAAAGGAAATTGGAGGAGTATGGGGAGATAAGAATGACCAAGAGATCCTCGGAATTGATCCAAACAATGAAGGAGGAAATGCCTCCCAAGCTAAGAGATCTGGGCTCCTTTTGTGTCCCAATTGGAGTTGGAGATGTGAAGTACGAGGCCCTTTGTGATCTTGGAGCGAGTGTAAGCATCATACCGCTTGCACTTTGCAACAAGGTTGGGCTAGGAGAGCCGAAACCGGTCAAGATGTCCCTCTATATGGTGGACCATTCCATCACTCATCCGGTTGGGATTTTAGAAGACATCCCGGTGCAACTAGGAGGATTCTATGTGCCAATTGATTTTGTAGTCTTGGACATTCCGGCGGACTATCCGGTTCCCATCATCTTGGGAAGGCCTTTCCTAGCCACCTCCGGATGCCTAGTGGATTGCAAGAATGGAACTCTCTCCTTCAACATTGGAGAGGAGAACGTCAAGTTCAAATTGTCTACAATGATGAAAGGGCCAACCCTTAATGAGGATGTCTTCAACATAGTCGAGCAAGAGGAATCTAGGGAAGTTGTGAGCTCGATCTTGATCAAGGATCCCTTGGAGAAGGTTCTTACGTTAAGTATGATGGAGGAAGGTGTTGAGGAGGCTTGCAATGAAGAGATCAAGGCCTTGGAAGCATTAGAAGAAGAGCCAAGAGTTGGATTTGAAGGCCACGAAGAGGTGTTGAACAGCTGCAAGTTCCACGGTCGAGATTTATGTTCCACGGCCGTCAAACTCTCTAGACAACTCCGGGAAGCAAGCTTGGTAAGAACCACGGCCATGGACTTGGAGCAAACCGTGGAGTTGGCCGTGGTTTCCCCTGGATCAGCCCTTGATGATGATCAGGCTTCTAGGAGTCTTGGAGGGTCTTCATTTGCTTTGGATTCATCTCATCCAACATTGTTTGGATCGTCTCCAATCAATAAAGGTCCTCCTAAACTTGAACTCAAACCCCTCCCCTCTCATTTAAAGTATGCTTTCCTTGGTGTTGATTCAACATATCCGGTGATTGTGAATGCATGCTTGAGTGATGATGAACTTGCTAAGTTGTTGCATGAATTAAGATTGCATAGGAAAGCCATAGGCTATACTATTGATGATTTGGTTGGCATAAAACCTTCTTTGTGCATGCATAAGATAATGATGGAAGATAATCATAAACCCTCTATTGAGCATCAAAGGAGATTGAATCCTATAATGAAAGAGGTAGTCAAAAAGGAAATCATTAAGTTGCTAGATGCGGGAATTATCTACCCTATCTCGGATAGTAAGTGGGTTAGTCCCGTTCATGTAGTACCTAAGAAGGGTGGGATGACCGTAGTGACTAATGAGAACAATGAACTAATCCCGACTAGGACGGTTACGGGGTGGAGGATGTGCATTGATTATAGGAAGTTGAACATGGCCTCTAGGAAAGATCATTTCCCTCTCCCCTTCATTGACCAAATACTAGAAAGGTTGGCTCAACACTCTCATTTTTGCTATCTAGATGGCTATAGTGGATTCTTCCAAATCCCTATCCACCCTGATGACCAAGAGAAAACAACCTTTACATGTCCATGGGGTACTTTTGCATATAGGAGAATGCCATTTGGGTTGTGTAATGCACCCGCCACCTTCCAAAGGTGTATGATGGCTATCTTTTCGGAATACATAGAAAATATCATGGAAGTGTTTATGGATGATTTCTCTGTTTATGGTTCTTCCTTTGATAATTGCTTGGCTAACTTGTCATTAGTATTGCAAAGATGTGAGGAGACAAATCTTGTCTTGAATTGGGAAAAATGTCACTTCATGGTAAGTGAAGGCATTGTGTTAGGACACTTGGTGTCTAACCGTGGCATTGAGGTTGATAGGGCCAAAATTGAGACGATAGAGAAGTTGCCACCACCTACCTCGGTGAAAGGGGTAAGGAGTTTCTTAGGGCATGCCGGTTTTTACCGGAGGTTTATTCAAGGTTTCTCTAAAATTTCTAAGCCTCTCACTAACCTACTAATGAAGGATGTTGATTTTGTCTTTTCCAAAGATTGTCTTGAGGCTTTTTGTAGGTTGAAAAACGCTTTGATCTCCGCACCTATCATGCAACCTCCGGATTGGAGTCTACCATTTGAGATCATGTGTGATGCAAGCGATTTAGCCGTTGGGGCTGTTTTGGGGCAAAGGAAAGATGGGCGCACTCATGCTATTTATTATGCTAGCAAGACGCTAGATGATACCCAACTCAATTATGCTACCACCGAGAAAGAGCTGTTGGCGGTTGTGTATGCATTTGAGAAGTTCCGCTCATATCTTATTGGAGCGAAGATCATAGTTTATACGGATCATGCTGCGATTCGTTATCTACTTACCAAGAAGGATGCAAAGCCTAGGTTGATTCGGTGGATCCTTCTTCTACAAGAGTTCGATTTGGAAATCCGGGACAAGAAGGGATCCGAGAACTCCGTGGCGGATCACCTTAGTAGACTCCCACCATTGGAACTTGAGAGAGATGACATCCCGATTGATGATTCGTTCCGGGATGAGCAATTGCAAATAGTGGAGGAATGCTTGTTCCAAGTGTCTAGCGGAAGTGAGCCATGGTTTGCCGACATCGTGAACTACTTAGTGTGTGAGGAAGTGCCTCCCGGTTTGACATATGTACAAAGAAAGAAGTTCTTCAACGATGTGAGGCACTACTATTAGAGTGAACCACTTCTATTCAAGAGAGGACCGGATGGAATGTTTAGAAGATGCATACCGGAAGATGAAGTGGAGAGTGTGATCCGGCATTGTCACTCCTTACCATGTGGAGGCCATGCTAGCTCACACAAAATGTGTGCAAAGGTATTGCAATCCGGTTTTTATTGGCCTAACTTGTTTAAAGATGTGCAAGGTTTTGTATCGGCATGTGATGCTTGCCAAAGGACGGGCAACATCTCAAGAAGGAATGAGATGCCCTTGAACAACATCCAAGAAGTCGAAATATTTGATGTGTGGGGTGTGGACTTCATGGGACCATTCCCTTCTTCATGTGGCAATCTCTACATCCTATTGGCGGTGGACTATGTGTCGAGATGGGTGGAGGCAATCGCCTCTCCTACAAATGATGCCAAAGTGGTGGTGCGGTTCTTCAACCGAGTGATCTTCCCTAGGTTTGGTACACCAAGGGTGATCATTAGTGATGGAGGGAAGCACTTCACAAATAGGAACTTTGGAGCACTTTTGGCTAAGTATGGGGTGACTCATAAGGTGGCGACACCTTACCATCCCCAAACTAGTGGCCAAGTGGAGATCTCCAACCGAGAGATCAAGGCCATTCTTGAGAAGACGGTCTCTAGGACGAGAAAAGATTGGGCTATGAGGCTCAATGATGCCTTATGGGCATATAGAACCACCTTCAAGACACCGATTGGCACCACTCCTTACAAGTTGGTCTATGGCAAGTCTTGCCACCTTCCGGTAGAGATGGAGCATAGAGCTTATTGGGCCATTAAGTGGCTAAATTTTGATCTCAAAGAGGCGGGAGAAAAGAGATTGCTTGAATTGAATGCCCTCAAGGAGATCCGGTTGGATGCTTATGAGAATGCCCGGATTTACAAGGAGAGAACCAAAAGATGGCATGACAAGAGGATCATCCCCAAGGAGTTGAGTAAAGGAGATCTTGTCTTTCTCTTCAACTCAAGGCTAAGGCTCTTTCCCGGAAAGCTCAAATCAAGATGGACCGGGCCATATGTGGTGAAGAAGATCTTTCCCCATGGAGCTATTGAGATAGGAGGGGAACATTGTGAAAACTTTAAGGTAAACAGGCACCGGTTGAAGAAGTATATCCCGGAAGCTCCGGTGGATATGATTGCCCCACTTTACCTTGAATAGACGCTCCCGAGTTTGGTCAAGCTAATGACCTTAAAGAAGCGCTTGGTGGGAGGCAACCCATCGGTAACGTTTTTCCTTTCTTGTTTTGCTTTTGTTTTAGATTTTTCTATCTTTGTGTGTGTTTCGTGTGCTTTGTGTGTGTGCTAGAACATTAGTGGCATTGGAAGCCTTGCTTGACATATGAATGATGATGATGAACCCCTCATCAATTATGGATGGAGCGGACGCGGAACTTGGACGGCTAGCGGTGCCTAGCGCGGGTCCCGACGCCTTGATGAACACTTAGAGCTCTCTACCATGGTTGATAGGATCATCCAACATCGATTCACTTGAGAAATCCCAAATACCGAAGCAAACCATTTTACATTGTGAGAACCTTCTTTCACTCTTCCTTACTTCATTTACACATTGGGGACAATGTGTTTCTAAGTATGGGGTGGGGTTTGCATGATCCTTTGCATGATGAGCATCTAGGATAGTTTAAAATCTTCATATGTCTTGCATTGTACATACATATTTCGAAAATTCCAAAAAAATCAGAAAATTTAAAAATTTTTGTGCTTTCTAGGCTTGGATATGACCCTAATGATGAACCTTGTCCTGTGAATTGGCTATGGATGGCCTCATGTGTTAAATTGATGAATGCATACGTGGACATGACGTACTTCTCTTGAATTCTATGAATGATTTGTAATCATGATGTTTGCCTAGAATGGATTGAGTATTGAAGGTCAAAATTACATGATAGTTCTTGCATACCATCTAGGAATGAATGAGGCAATTCATCCTTCTCTACTTCTCATCTTGATCATGATTGTTTGAGCACCTCAATGGATATAAAATTGACCTCTTTTGACCCATCCGGGAATAGGAGCATGATAGTGTGTTGATGTGTGTAAAAAGAAAGTATGAGGTGAAGATGTTGATGAAAGAATATCATGCATAAAATGTTGAAATTGTTGTGAAAGTGTAGCCAAAAATATAGGCTTGGGGACGTTGGCTTAAATGACAAGTAACTCGGTACACTTCACATAATCGGGTGTTGGTGCCTTGCCAAAGTCAAATAAACCAATATCCTAACGAGCTTTGGTATGTGTGCCCGGTGTGGATGCACCTCGAAAACTAAGAAAAAGCCCGAGGACGGCTAATCACCAAGGTTTCGGCTTTTGTACACCAATGCCATTGTCTCAAAAATAAGTCAAAGAAAAAGAAAAGAAAGAAAAGAAAGAGAAAAATATACACTTAAGGGAAGTTGATCAAGGACAAGATTGTGGAGTTAGTTCCGTTCCCGGATTAGCACCACATAGCCTAGAAAAATCCCCACCTAATCACAACGTTTCTTGGCCTTTTAATTCATAAGACCTTATGACCTATTTGCATGTTTGTAAGACTTAATAATCTAGATTGGATATGCTCTTGATCTTCTTGGTTTCCTCATTTTTACATTTCATGCATGCTTTTGAGTTAAGTACAATTGTCTTTCCATGCCTTCATTTATTTAATGCATGATTGCTTATCCTTTGCCATGAAACATGACTTTGAAGGTGATCCAATAATAGAAGCACAAACCCAAAATGATTTTGCCATTTTTCTGCATACATAAATCATGTCATCTCTTAGTCTATAGTTGGGAATTTGCTCGGGGACGAGCAAACCTTAAGTATGGGGTATTTTGATAACACGATTTATTGCTTAGTTTTAGGTAATCATTTAGATAGATTTCTCACTCATTCATGCATAGTTTAGCACTAGTTCACGACGTTTGCACTCAATTCACGTACTTTGTCGAGATAGACGTCTACACGGACTTGTGCATTGCTTTGTAGGTATTTCGGGAGATTTAGGAGCTAAAACGATACGTTTGAGGATCGTTCATCTAGATGACACACCCTCGGACTCATTAGGACACAAGCTAAAGGCTAAGGAGGACTCATGGAGCCTTGCCAACACAAGCCATGCACCAAATCACAGCTTAATGATCCAAAGCGAAGTTTCTGGAGCAAATCACGGTATACTGGCACATTCCACGGCCGTGATTCTACCCGTGGATTTTGCCAGATTCTTGTGACAGCTGTGCCACGACTCTCATGGCCAGCTCATGCAAAATTTGTTATAAAAGTGGTCCTTCATTGGCTGAGAAGAGCATCTTGGAGCAGCTCTCCATTATCAAAAATCCTCCAATCAAAAATACTCTCAACAAGAAGTCTTTCTAGGAAGGAAAGTGCCAAAGAGGAAGAAGAAGAGCTCCATTGAAGAGGAGAAGAAGAACACACACTATTACCACACCTTGATAGTTTTTGTAGTGAAGAATTTCGGATTCAATTTTTAGAGTTGTATGAACCATTGGAACCTTCGTTAAGAAGGGTTGTGAGTTATTTCTAATTCCATTTTCAGCTTGGTTTGGTTTTAGTTCACTTGTTCATCTCTTTTTCTTCATTATCTTGCAAATGGATGTCATGATTTTATATTTGATTGTTTTGATTTCTATTATGAATGTTGTAGGCTAAATAGATGTGATTCTAGGGTGAGGAAAGGATGGTTATGGCTAGTACTATGATAGGATGGACTTAGATTTGCCTTTGGATGATTTGTGTACATGAACGTAGCTGCTGTTAGGAATCACGGGTATTTCTTGCCAAACCACGGCCGTGGAAAGGTAGAACAAACCGTGATCTTACCTGATTCGATGGATCTAGTCTTAGATTGTTATAATGTTGAAATCCTAGGTGTTTGTGAGTTAAATCTATCCTAGGGTGACCTAGTGTTAGCAACTAAGTGTTAGGAGAGAGTTATCCGGTAATCCTTACTCTTAGATTCCAAAGATAACAAACGCTAGGTAGTGGTGAGCCTCATAAACCGCCATTGGATTAAGTGTGCTAGATGGTTGTTTAGAACTAACCCTTCCAAGACTTACCCGGTAAGGATAGGTTAGATCTCTAGGTAACAATCCGGTTTGTGTAGAATTCCTATCCTTAGGTTCTTAGAGACTTACCCGGTAATGAGACCTTAGGAATGGACTAGTGGACCATGAGACATACCCGGTGATTGATCCCAATTTAGAAACACTTAATCCCAACATAGTTAATCCGAGGAACGAATAGATAGCTTGAGTCCTATGCCATAACCGGAACTTCCAAACCCTAGAATCCGTCTTTTCTTTCTTTGATCTATATCTCGTATTTTTGCTTGTTTGTTTGCGTTGATTTGTTAGCTTAGTTGAATTATTATATTTCGCATGATTTGTGATCTTTGATTGATCACCGAAAACCAACAAAAAACAATTGAGATTTTTCATTTCTTTGTTTCTTTCTCTTTTCTTTATCTAGATCTTCACTAGACTTAATCACTAATTGAATCAATCTCACCTTAGTCTTTGTGTTCGACCTCGGAATACTATCCCTACTACAAACGTCCCGTACACTGCAGGTTTCGCTATGTAGTTTAGGATTTAGTTCGAGTTATAAATGTAAAGCTTTTTGTGCTACATCCTAGCGTGAACAGCTTCATCTCGCAAATTCTTAGTCTCGGATTTTAACTCATATAAAATGGTGGACTCAAGGCCGGTAATGGAACAATACAATGAATTGCTCCGGATTCTTTGGAGGTTCACTCAACATGCCATGCATATGGATGAGGCCATTGTAGTTTCGTCTATAATGGATAAGCTTCCCCCTTTGTGGAAGAACTTCCGTCATGTGCTAAAGCACAAGAAGGAAGAACTCACGTTGGTGGAACTTGGCTCTCACCTTCAAATTGAACAAGGCCTTAGGGCAGAAGAAGGGGGACTCAAGAAGGAGGATAAAATATCTACTTCCCACGAGGCCAACATGATGGATGGCAAGGGCAAAAGTAAGAGGTTCAAAGGAAAGGACAAAGACAAAGACAAGAGAAATAAGTCCAAGAAGTCCAAGAAGGATAATATTGACAAGAAACCAAAAGGTTCTTGTTGGAAGTGTGGCAAGTCTGGCCACTTCAAACGGGATTGCAAGGTTAAGGACAATGGATCCAAGGGTGGAGGCTAAAGTGGCCAAAACCCCTCAAACCAAGGTGACTCACTTATGAGTCTTGATTCTAACTTTGATATAAATTCTGATTTGAATTATGTGTCATTGACTTTTGAATGTTTGTCCATGCAGGATAATGACCTTGGATGGTGGGTTGACTCGGGTGCAACAACTCATGTTTGCAAAGATCGGCATTGGTTCAAGACATATGTTGTTGCTAACGATGGAGCACTCATACATATGGGAAACGAGTCTACCACCCCCGTTCTAGGAAGAGGACGGGTTGACCTATACTTTACAAGTGGCAAGACTCTAGTCTTGTCAAATGTATTACATGCACCAGCCATTCAAAAGAATGTGATTTCTCGTGGTGTACTCAATATGCTTGGCTTCAAACAAGTCATAGAAGCCGACCGCTATGTATTATCTAGGAGAGGAAAATTTGTAGGCTTTGGCCATTGGAACAATAATATGTTTCTTCTCTCTTTATGTAATAAACTTTCTAATACTAATATAAACAAGAATAGTTTGTTTA
The DNA here is from genome assembly GCA_033239125.1 of Fagopyrum homotropicum. NCBI lineage: Eukaryota > Viridiplantae > Streptophyta > Magnoliopsida > Caryophyllales > Polygonaceae > Fagopyrum > Fagopyrum homotropicum. The sequence continues at coordinate 74,950,249 of BSWB01000007.1, forward strand.
CATTGTCTTCTTCTTCTTCCAATTGTGATTTTGTCAAATGGCATGCACGGCTTGGACATGCTCATTTTAAGCGTATGAATGACATGACTAAGGCTGATATTTTTCCTAAACTTTACTTGCCAAAAGACAAGTGTAAAACATGCATGTTGCCCAAGATAACAAGACTTCCATTTCCTAGAGTTGAAAGAGAACAATCAATGCTCGGCTTAGTCCACTCGGATCTAGGCGACTTGCACTCTACTCCTTCATTAGGATAGAAGAAGTATTACGTAAAATTCATTGATGATTACTCTAGGTATTGTTACGTATATCTACTCTTTGCAAAGAGTGATGCCTTACACAAATTTTATGTATTCAAGAATGAATCTGAGTTGCAACAAGGTACCTTAATAAAAAGACTACGCACGGATCATGGTGGTGAATTTATGGATAAGGAATACTTTGAGAGTGTCGGGATCATACATGAGACCACCGCACCTTACACACCACAATCAAATGGTGTGGCCGAACGAAAGAACCGAGTGCTTAAAGAAATGGTCAATGCCATGTTGTCTTACTCGGGTCTTAAGAATTCGTTTTGGGGTGAAGCTATGCTCACGGCAAACTACTTGCTTAATCGTGTTCCAAACAAAATAAGCAAGAAGACTCCTTACAAACTATGGTTCAAAAGGAAACCAAACCTACATTACTTACGAGTATGGGGATGTCGAGCCATAGTAAGGCTAAATGACAACAAACGTAAGACTTTAGGTGAAAGAGGTGTTGAGTGTGTGTTCATTGGCTATACCAAACACTCCCAAGCTTATAGGTTCTATGTGATAGAACCAAATGACTTCATCTCGGTTAATACCGTAATAGTGTCTAGGGATGCCATCTTTGATGAAGATCGCTTCACCTCGGCTCCTAGGCCTAGGGAAGTGATCAACATGACCTTAGATGAGGAATACCCAAACTAGCATCATAGGATTCAAGATGAATCCCGGCAAGCGTCCCACGGGCTTGACTTGCCAGAGATTGCTCCTATAAGCACTAATTTGTCCCAAAATTCGATTTTCCAAGTATTCTTGGTTGAAGCGTCAAGGGATAATGAAATGGATCGTCATTCTTAATTTCATATAGATGAGGATGCAAAGACATTTGATGAGGCCATGAAGTCTCAAAATGTTGTCTTTTGGAAGGAAGCAATCCAAGAGGAGATGGACCTCATTATGGGTAACCATACATGGGAGTTAGCCAACCTTCCTTCCGGTTGCAAACCTTTGGGATGCAAATGGATCTTCAAGAGGAAGATGAAAGTTGACGGTTCCATTGACAAGTTTAAAGCACGCTTGGTCATCCAAGGCTTTAGACAAAGGGAAGGTATCGATTACTTTGACACATAAGCTCCGGTGGCTAGGATTACAACCATTAGGTTATTAATAGCTATGGCGGCTATACATAATCTAGTGATTCATCAAATGGATATCAAGACAGCATTCCTTAATGGTGATATAGATGAGGAAGTGTATATGAGACAACTTGAGGGGTTTGTTTTAAAAGGACAAGAGCACAAAGTGTGTCGCTTGGTCAAACCCTTGTATGGACTAAAGCAAGCTCCAAAACAATGGCATCAAAAGTTTGATGATGTTGTATTGTCAAATGGATTTCACATAAATCAAGCTGACAAGTATGTCTATAATAAGTTTGATCATACCGGTCAAGGTGTGATCATATGCTTATATGTTGATGACATGTTGATCTTTGGAACAAACCAAAGACAAGTAGATCTCACTAATGATTTCTTGTCTACTAAGTTTTCTATGAAAGACTTAGGTGAGGCGGATGTGATTCTAGGCATAAGAATCAAACGTGATGCTAAAGGCTTAAGCCACACACAATCACACTACATTGAGAAGATTGTCGAATGCTTCCAATGTGATAAAAGTTCAACTGTTAGTACTCCTATGGACTCAAGTGAAAAATTGATGCCCAGCCAAGGATCAGCTGTCTCTCAACTTGAGTATGCACAAGTAATAGGATGTTGCATGTATGCAATGACTAGCATTAGGCCAGATTTTGCTTTTGCTATTGGTAAATTGAGTAGGTACACAAGTTGTCCTAGCTCACAACATTGGAAGGCACTAAGGCATGTGCTTAGGTACCTCAAGGGGACCATGGGTTTTGGCATCTTGTACAGTAAGTATCCTTCAGTGATAGAAGGCTACTCGGATGCATCATGGATCACTAATCTAGATGATCACTCATCCACCACAGGATGGGTTTTCTTGTTAGGTGGTGGTGCCATTTCGTGGGCTTCAAAGAAGCAAACATGCATCACAACCTCGACCATGGAGTCCGAGTTTGTGACACTTGCCGCTGCCGGTAAGGAAGCTGAATTTGGTTCTAGAAATTCCTTTAATGAACATATAGGCGAAAACCGGTTTCTCCTATCTCAATTCATTGTGATAGTGCAGCTACGTTGGCTAAAGCTTATAGCCAAACGTACAATAGAAAATCAAGACATCTTGGTGTGAGACATAGCTCGGTTAGAGAGCTCATAACTCACGGTATAAAATCGGTCGATTTTGTGAGAACACACAATAATCTAGCCGATCACTTAACCAAGAGCTTGGCTAGGGACTTAGTTCAAAAGTCAGCCAAGGGGATAGGGTTAACGACCTAAATTGAAAACCACTTGTCATGGGACACCCAATTCGCCTATGGCTTGATGCCTTAGCCGAATTCAATGAGGAAAGCCCATTCCAAGAAGTTGTGAGCATAAAATGTCCATCCAAGGTAATGCTCTATGCCTATATAATATGTATAATTTGAAATATGTAATTTCTTAACAACTCTTTTGAAAATTGCAATTATATGTGCAAGATCAAAGAGAGTTGGCTACGTGAACGTGAAGTGTCAAGGCTTCTTCAAGGGAGTAGATGGTCGACTCGCCTATATGTTCATTAAAGGATTAGGACACAATAGCCTTTAAATGTGTCCTTTATTTGTAAAGGAAATGTAAATTTCGTGTTGGTTGTCTTCATGTACTTAAACAAGTTAAGTGGTTGAATCCATTAGGACACCACAATTCTTTAGTGCAGAATGTGTAATTATACTAATTCAATAAATTCAATCGAAAGATATTTATGATTATGCGAATATTTTGTTTGGATGTATGTCTATTAAAAGTTTCTTGACTTTGCTCAAATGGGGGAGGAATGTTGGAGATTTGGGCCAAGTCTTCATTGTAACCGTTGAGCTTGTCTTGAGACAAGGTGCAATGAGTTGTTCACATGTGTGTCACTATGGTCCGGGTTGCGGGAGGCAAGACAAGTGACCGGCACTAAAAACAACTAATATTATATGGGGAGTCAAATCAAAGCAAGGTGATTCACGACAAGGTCAACTTGTGCTAGCTTTTAGAAGGCCGACGTTTGGGGCTTTTTAGCCACATCTTATCGGCACACCTTTGGTTCTTAGGCCTTATATTGGCTAAAGAATATGTGATTAAAAATTGGGAGCAATCCAAGCTCAAATGCTTAGTGAATGTCAATGAGCTTCTTAAGGAGCTACACTAGCTTGAGCTAAGATATTGAGTGTTTGAGGATCTTGGAGCTTACCCTTGCTATTTTAAAGTGAATGAAGCTCATTGGGAGTGTTTGGAACAAGAAAAATAAGCTAGCTCTAAGATAACTCTGGGGAGCGGTTTTGGGCTTCCTATGTGGGCCTCGGGCATCGGGCTTTCTAGGGCTTCAAGGCCCATCTTCCAAGTAACTTCCATATAACTTCGATAACCGATTTTAACCTCTTTTAACTCCCCAAAAGTGGGGCCCCCTATGCCTATAAAAAGGAGAGCCATTTGCACTTGATTCAAGATACGTTTTTGCAAAAATAAAGCTTTTAGTTCCATTGTATTGACATTGGATATGCCTTCTTATAAGCTTGTTTGCAAAACTCGAAAGACCAGTATAGTTCCTTTGTATTGACAAAGACAAAGGATAGGCATCCATCTTAGTTTGGATTTGTATTGACAAAACCTAGGAATACCCTTTCTACAAAGTAAGACAAGTAAGTCTCTTACTTAGTCTTTGTAACGTGTAACGTTTTATCCCACTAAGGTATTTGGATATTCCCAGTGTAGGGGAGAATACACTTAGAAGGAAAATTCATTTATGAATGACTCATTACATTATCCAAGTCAATGGTTTTAACATATAACAACCGGTTTATAAGACGTGCAATTGAACATAACATCTATTAGAGTTTTGTGTACTCCTTTTCGGAGATTACAAACTCTTGATTGGGTTTTGTCTACTCCATTGTGGAGATTACAAACCCTTGGCTAATAATTTGTTTTTAGTTCAAGATAATTATATTAAATTGAGTGGCAATTGGGAGAACCGTCTACTCACATAAGTGAGACTACGACCCTTGGCCTAAAACCGGACACCGAAAATCCAACAACCTTCACCACATGTCTTAGGCTCCTTAACATGACCTAAAAGAGCTAGGGAAAGGGACATGCAAAGGCTTTACAAGATATCTCTTCAAAGCTTCCTCCATAGCCATGGAGGTGAAGAGAAAGGAAAGGAGGGAATACAAGCAGTAAGAGGAAGAGGAGATAGAATAACTTACCACTACAAATCCGGAAAGCTCCAGTTGCAGCTCTCCACACCAAAAATCCAAGGTGTAAGAGAAGAAAGGTCCAAAGGGAGAAGAAGGGAGCTGTGGGAGGGAAAGAGCGTAAAAGGGAGAGAGAAAGAAAGAAGGGAGGAAAGGCTGACAAGGAGGTGGGATAACCCAAAGGTCAACCCCCTTGTCCCCTCACTCCACTTCCCAAGGTCGGAAGGTCAACGGGAACTCTCTCTCTATCTCGCGTTAAAAATTCGTACTCAGCAACGCGCTTGCAGGAAATAAGCCGCCGACACGGGGAAGGTCGAAAACACACCTCAACTTCCGGAAATAAAATTTCCGGATGTTACAACTAACCCCCCTAAAAACAAGTTTCGTCCTGAAACATGAGCGACGTACACCTCATAGAAAGCAGAACTCCGAAGTCGAAACTCGTAAACACATCGATACCTCGGAGGGTAATCAAACATAAAGCACATACAAAGCATGTCACAGCACACAGTATATAGGCATAAACAAGGAAAAGCTCGGGACTAACCCGTCTGCCCTATCGGTGACTCTAAACTCGCATAAAACTCGGGATAGTTCCTCCGGACACTATCCTCCGTCTCCCAAGTAGCCTCGTCTGCTCCTTGCCTCGACCACTGCACTCTCAACATCGGTATCTCCTTCGATCGAAGGCGTCTCGTACTCCTCTCCAAAACCACTATTGGGTGCTCCGCAAAAGTGTGGTCCGGCTCAACCACAAGGTCCTTGTGATTAATGATGTGCATCGGGTCACGAATGTACTCCCTCAACTGAGACACATGAAACACCGGGTGTATACCCTCCAACCGTGGTGGAAATGCTAGTCGGTATGCCACCTCACCGACTCTCTCTACTATCTCGAATGGGCCGTCATATCGGGGGCTAAACTTCCCCTTAATACCGAACCGTCTAACACCCCGAGTCGGTAATACCCTCAGCCACACCTAGACTCCTACTTTAAACTCGAGAGGTCTACGCCTCCTATCCGCGTAAGATCTCTGACGACTCTGAGCGGTCAACATCCTCTATCGTATCAAAGCAACTCTAGCCATGTCGTCCCGTACCTGATCCGGAGCTACAAGACTCGAGCTCCCCGACTCGTCCCAACATAAGGGAGTGCGGCATCTCCTCCCATACAACGCCTCATAAGGTGCCATCCCAATCGACGCGTGCCAGCTTTTATTATACGAAAACTCCACCAATGGAAGATGTTCTGGCCTTACCTGACCCCAGTCTAGTACACATGCCCGCAACATGTCCTCTAGGGTCTGAATAGTCCGCTCTGACTAGCCGTCGGTTTGTGGATGGTATGCGGTGGTGAAATGCAGACTAGATCCTAGGGCGGCGTGTACCTGCTGCCAGAACCTCGAGGTAAAGCGTCCGTCCCTATCCTACATGATAGTCCTCGGTACCCCATGTAACCTCACAATCTGTCGAGTAAACTCCTCGGCTAGACGACTCACCGGCCACGTTTCCCGAATAGGGATGAAACGTGCGGTCTTCGTCAACCGATCCACTACTACCCATATCGCGTCAAAGCTCCTACTCGGTCTAAAACCCATCACGAAGTCCATGGAAATATCCTCCCACTTCCACTGCGGCACGGGCAATGGATGATGCTCTCCTGCGTGTCTCTAGTGCTCGATCTTGACCTGCTGGCAGGTCACGCATCGGGCCACATATCTAGCTACATTGGGCTTGAGCTCGCCCCACCAATAAGATCTCCTAAGGTCCTGATACATCTTACTCGCGCCTGGGTGCACCGAGTAAGGTGTAGATTGTGCCTCCTGCAAGATCCGCTCTCTCAACTCCGGGTCTGACGGTACACAACTACGTCCCTGGCGTCTCAATAACCCGTCTGCCCCTGTGATGAACTACACTGCCTCACCTCTGGTCATCCTGTCCTGAATCCTCGTCAACACGGGACATCCCTCCTGCTTCTGCCGGATCTCCCCGGACGGATCAAGTAATACCTCTAACTCGGATAAACGGCTGACCGTATCCGGAAACCGGATATCTAACTCTAACTCCGCCAAATCCCTCTACAATTGTGGCTGAACCGTAAGTCGAGCTATAGCCTCCTCTCGAGATGTCCTCCTACTCAAAGCATCGGCGACCACGTTCGCCTTCCCCGGATGGTATAAAATCTCCAAGTCAAAATCCTTAATCAGCTCTAATCATCTCATCTGGCGGTTAATCAACTCCCGCTGAGTGAATATATACTTCAGACTCTTATGGTCTGTGAAGATCTGACACGTGCTCCATACAAATAGTGTCGCCAGATCTTTAGGGCATGAATCACTGCCGCTAACTCAAGATCATGGGTGGGATAATTCTCCTCGAATGGCTTCAGCTACCGAAAAGCGTACTGATAGCATGAATTATAGTCTATATTTTGGGGCTTGTTTGGACGTTCTATCTTTCATAATCTGCATGTTTGTATGTACATTATGTGATTTTACTACCATTTCATCTACCTTTGCGAGAATCGAGGTCTACACCTAGTTTCATTGTAATTGCAGGTAATTTGGTACGTTTTGCATCAAAAAGGAGCAAAAGGAGTCATGAGTCATTTGGAGCTACATTGAGGAGCAAAAAGGAATCATTCAGGAAGCATAGCCATGGATTGAAGATTTACTTTGGACCAGTTTTGAGAGATTCTACATTCAGTTATGAGTCACCTCGGTTGACCAGAGGTTCACCTCGACCGAGGCGATCCAGAGACGCCGACTCGACCGAGGCGAATACCTAGGACGCGGCGAGAATATTTTATTCTTGGCTGAGATCTTTTAAATCTGGAAAGTGATCTTATATTTTTGGGCTGAGCTTCTGGAAGGAAGGAGATATGCAAAATCATATATTTTACCTATATTTATGGGATAATATCTTCTTAAGATTTATTATCTTTGGAGGTTTATTTTTCCTATAAAAAGGGTTGATTTTCTACAATTTGAAGAGGCTGCATACATCGATTAAATCTCGCATACGACGCAGGCCGCATCCTACTCCAAGTTGGGAGATAGTTGAACAACCTTTTTGAAGGTTGAAGAAGATTGAAGACCATAGCTTTTATAGCTTTTTGAAGGGTTTTGTAAGATTGTCTTCAATTCCTTTCCTTGTTGTCTTGTCTTTTTGGATTATTATCCAAGGAACGATTTTGTGTGATATTTGATTCAGTTATTGAAGTCTTTTCATTAAATTCTTCTTTGTTCAAATATTCACCTTCTTCCCATATATTTAATACTTTCATAATGATGATGAGTGGCTAATTTCCTTGTGTGATTCTAGGGTGATTGGCTGAAGGTTGTGGGAAAAACAATGATAGAATAATCTTAGATTCCAGTAGGATCCTGAAAGTTCGAGTCTTTAACCTTAACCCTAAGCATCTCGTTCGGTTGATGAACATCTCGGCCGGGGTGGAATTCTTCTGACCGAGGTGACTTATCTGATCCATAACTGAGAGTTAAGTGTTAGAGTTTGCCAAACCCTATTCTTATTACACCTTACTGGTTCAATGCAAGCTTAGGATGAGACTTACCCGGTAATTCCTTAGTTTGTGTACCAACGATCATAAGTGTAGGTAATAAAGGTTTATCCTTTATTGGGGTTTGAGTGTGCTTCCATCCCATCTTTGTGAGTTAGCCTGAGACTTACCCGGTAAAGGTTGATTCTATTCCCTTAGATGGTGTGTTAGTTTGAAGTTATAGTTCTTTATCTTAATTCCTTGAGACTTACCCGGTGATAGGAGTTACGGTTTAGGATTAGTGTGTAGTGAGACTTACCCGGTGATCTACTCCACTTTAGTAACACCTTCCCCTTGCAAAAATCTCAGCTTTGTCCGCTTATCTATAGATCTTGAGTTGGAACCACAACTAGATGCTTTAATCCCTAGAATTGCATGTTTGCTTTATTTGACATCTTATTCATCTTTGATTGTGTTAATTGCTCTCGTGGTTAGAATTATCGTAGCATACCGTGTTGACTTTGTTTCACCGAGTCCCTGTGATCGACCCCTGGAATTTTCTTGCTTTTACTACGATTGACCCGTACACTGCGGGTTCGCATCCTTGTTTTAAGCTTGAGTCTAGGGTTATAAATTTAAAGCTTGCACACACCGTTTGGAGCAAACAAGTTTTTGGCGCCGTTGCCGGGGACTTGGTCTAGACCGAGCCGGTACGGTTTGCTCTTGGGGCGTTTGCCCCGTGTTGTCTAACCACTCTACTTGAGTGACTTTTGCAGGTTCTTTCTTAGGTATATGCGAAGAACCCGCACTGGAAAGGAAATCGTTCCTTACGATCCCGAACCAGAAAAGACATACAAGCGACGCTTAAGAGAAGCGAAGATGGCCCAACAAGACGATCGCGATCTTGTGGCCTAGTTGAGAGAGACGCAGGAGCAGCTACGTCTCAGTAAAGAAGAGCTAAGGCAAGAGAAAGAAGAGAATCAGGCCAGGAATGCAGCAATCGAAGCTGAGATTGCAGCAATTCGGAACCAGATTCTACTTCGACCGATGCAGGATCCAGTAATTGATCCTCGACCGAGGCAGGTCCCAGTACCTGACGCCCCGGCCGATGTACATCCACCTCGGATACCAGTCCGAGATGTTCTTCTTGCAGGAATCCCACAAACCCTAGGTCAAAGGATGGACCCTAATCAACAGCTGAGGCGTCCAGGAGTGAACCTAGGAGATCCAGCAGATCATGACTACGAACTTCGACCTCAAGTTCTAGCCATGATTCGCCAATGTCAATTCGGAGGGCTAGAGAAGGAGTCGCCGCATCAACATCTTCAAAACTACGAGATTTTGATGGAAACCTTGCGACCTCCCAGAATTGAAAATAACAACTACAAGCTAAGACCTTTCTACTTTTCTCTTAAAGATAGAGCTCTTACTTGGTATCAATCTCTTCCTGCAGGAAAAATCAGCACATGGGAAGAGATGACTACGGAATTCTTGACCAAATTCTTTCCCCCCTCAAAGACTGCTGAAATGAGAGGGAAGATCAATGCTTTCATCATGAAGGACAAGGAGAGCTTGTCCAAATCTTGGGAGAGGTTCAAGGATATCCTTTTGGATTGCCCACATCATGGGATTCCAAAGATAGAGTTGTTGGAGATCTACTTCAAAGGGCTGGACGGAAACACCCAGTTCAATCTCCAATTACTCTCCGCCGGTACATTCATGGACATGGCGGTTGACGAGGCTTGGGACTTCATTGAGAAGCAAGCCTTGCACATGGAGAAGTACACCCACCAAGGAGCTGAGGGTGGAGTTAAGAGAGTCAACTTTCAAGAGACTCAACCCAACAACAACCAACTCACGTCCTTGAAGAACGACGTGAAGCAATTGAAGGAGCTCTTGATGGCTCAAACTAAGCAGGAAGAGCAAGGGCAAAGGAACAACAACAACAACAACAACAACAAAAACGGGTACCGTAACAACAACAACGGACCCCGAAACAACAACTACAACAACAACAATAGAGGATCCAATAGCAACAACTGGAGAGCGAATAATAACCAAAACAACGGTAACAACTATTCAAACTCCAACTCTAATGATTCCTCTAATCCTTTCCTCTCTCCTCCTTCTTCTTCTTCCACTCCATTGAAAAGCCAAGGGCAAGGATCAAGTTCGTCTCAGCCGGAAAAGAAGGACGCAGTCCTGGAGGCAATCTTGATCAAGCTTAGTGCTATGGAGAATTCTATGACTTCATTTTCGAGGGCCCAAAAATCCTTCGAACAACAACTTGCTAATAGGGCGAATGAAGCGCCAAGAGATCCAGGGAAGCTTCCAGCAAAGACGGAAACTAACCCTAAGGGCCAGTGCATGGCCATCACGACGAGGAGTGGACTCAAAACTGCAGATCCAGTACCTCGCTCGACGCAGACCACCTCGGTCCAGATCCAGTCCAAGAACACCTCGACCGAGATGCCAACCGAGGCGGCGCAACAGAAAGCAGGAGGAACGACAGAAGTTTATGTTCCACCTCCAGCATATAAACCACCACTTCCATTCCCCCAGTCCAGAGCCAGAGCACATCTTGACAAGCACTTTGGTAAGTTTCTTGACTTGATGAATAAGCTACATATTAATATTCCTTTCCTTGATGCTATTTTAGGTATGCCTGCCTATGGGAAGTTCTTAAAAGAGATCTTATCAAGGAAGAGGAAGCTGGAGGATGTTGGTGAAGTTAGGATGACATCTAAATCTTCAGAGCTTATCAAGATCATGAAGGAGAAGATGCCACCCAAGTTGAGAGATCCCGGCTCGTTTTGCGTTCCCATTCAAGTTGGGGATGTCACTTGCGAAGCCCTTTGTGATCTAGGAGCCAGCGTGAGCATCATCCCGCTGGAGCTATGCACTAAGATCGGCCTTGGAGAGCCCAAGCCGGTCAAGATTCGACTTTACATGGCGGATCGCTCCATCACCCATCCCGTGGGCATTTTGGAGGATGTTCCGGTCAAGTTAGGTAACTTCTATCTTCCTATAGATTTTGTCGTACTTGACATTCCCGCAGATTATCCTGTTCCTATCATTCTCGGGAGACCAGTTCTAGCAACTTCGGGTTGCAATGTGGATTGCAAGAACGCCAAGTTGAAATTCAACGTTGGTGGCGATGAGGTGGAGTTCGCACTACTTGCAGCCATGAAAGGGGAGCAACTAACTGATGATATCTTCAACATCTACGATGAAGAAGAATCAAGAGAATTGGTGAGCTCCATCCTTATTGATGATCCACTCGAAAGAGTTATTAGCTTCAGTTTAATGGAGGAAGGTATAGATGCTTCTTGTGATGCAGATATACGGAGCTTAAAGGCACTGGAAGAAGATCCAGGAGCTACAACTGAGAAGCTGATCCAGGAAACGAAGATTTCCAGCCTCGGATCCAGTAGCAGTACCTCGACCGAGGCACTTTCTGGACTGAGCGAGGCGTCTGAAGAACACCTCGGTCAACGCCTTTGCGCTTCGACCGAGGTCGACAGCGAGACAATGTCAACTGAGATTGCTGAGAATAAAAATTTTTCTTCTCCCTTCTCTGACATTCACCCACAGTTGGCGGACCATTCCCTCCACCAACTTTCTGATAATAAAGGTCCTTGGTATGCTGATATTGTGAATTATCTTGTTTGCCAGGAAATACCACCCGGATTGCCGTACTCTCAAAAGAAGAGATTCTTCAAGGAAGTACGACATTACTACTGGGATGAACCGCTGCTATTCAAGCGCGGACCGGATGGGATGCTTCGAAGGTGCATTCCGGAAGATGAAGTAAATAGCGTCATAAGGCATTGCCATTCACTTCCTTGCGGAGGGCATGCTAGCACCGATAAAACATGCGCTAAGGTATTGCGTTCCGGTTTCTTTTGGCCTACATTATTTAAGGATGTGCAATCTTTCGTTGTTTCTTGTGATGCATGCCAAAGAACAGGGAACTTGTCAAGGAGGAACGAAATGCCACTTAACAACATCCAAGAAGTGGAAATCTTTGATGTATGGGGGATTGACTTCATGGGACCTTTTCCATCCTCCGGAGGAAACCTCTACATTCTCCTTGCAGTTGATTACGTCTCTAGATGGGTTGAAGCCATTGCCTCTCCCACTAACGACGCCAAGGTGGTTGTGAAATTCTTGAACAAAACCATCTTTCCACGATTTGGAACTCCACGCATCATCATCAGCGATGGAGGAACGCATTTCATCAACCGGAAGTTTAAAGCACTTCTATCGAAGTATGGGGTAACCCACAAGGTGTCAACCGCTTATCACCCTCAAACTAGTGGACAGGTCGAGATCTCGAACAGAGAAATCAAGGCAATTTTGGAGAAGACCGTCTCTAGAACGAGGAAGGATTGGTCCATGAAGTTGGACGATGCTCTTTGGGCGTACAGGACCGCATTCAAGACTCCCATAGGCACCACCCCTTATAATTTGGTGTATGGGAAATCTTGCCACTTGCCCGTTGAGTTGGAGCACAAAGCGTATTGGGTTATCAAATGGTTGAACTTTGACATTAAAGATGCTGGCGAGAAGCGACTATTGGAACTTAACGAGCTGGAGGAGCTGCGTTTGAACGCCTATGAGAATGCCAAAATCTACAAGGAAAGGACGAAGAGATGGCATGACAAGCGTATCGTTCCAAAGGAGCTTAACGAAGGAGATTTAGTTCTACTCTTCAACTCCCGCCTCCGTCTTTTTCCAGGTAAGTTGAAATCTAGATGGACCGGACCTTACGTTGTGAAACATGTTTTCCCTCATGGTGCAGTTGAGATATGGGGCGAAACTAGCGGAAGCTTCAAGGTCAACGGTCATAGACTTAAGAAGTACCAACCGGAAACGCCGGTTGAGGAGGTCGCGCCGATCTACCTCCTTTGAGACGCATAATGGTCCAGCTAGCGACCTTAAATCAAGCGCTTCTTGGGAGGCAACCCAAGGTATTGCTTTCTTTCCCGTCTTCTAGTCTAGCTTAGATAGTTTTTGCTTTTGCTTTGCTTTGCTTTGTTTTTGGCGTTCTGGACAGACAACAGGAAGGAACACATCTGGAAAGAGAGAAATTCGAGATTCTGAGAAGAAAGAGGCACCTCGGTCACTGTCAGAACACCTCGACCGAGTTGATTCTTGAAGCAACCGAGGCGACTAGGGTTTCTGCAGAACCGCCTCGGTCCGTACCACCTCGGTCCAGTCGAGACCATCTCGACCGAGGTGACAGCAGATCTCGTGACAGTATAAAAAGAAGAAAAAATTTTTTACTTTTCACTTTCACCCATTTCGACCGCGGCGCACAGAGGCACCTCGCTCCTCCATTTCTCGCTCGTTTTCGACGATTTCTCCTTCCAAATTGCAATTAAAGGGTAGAAGAGTCGATTGCAACTACAGATCTGCAAGAAATCTGAGTGTTTTCGACCGAAACGAGGCGCAAAAGGTTCGAAAACCCTAACTCCTCGTTTACTGCTTGTTGGGCTTTGGTTGCCCTTGATTTCGCTGAGAAAATCCATAAGTACCCCTTAGGAAGCATTTGTAGTGATTTTAGGGGGAAAAGAACTGAAAATCAGAGAATAGAAATCGACACTGCTACGCCTCGGTCCGGTCGAACTGCATCTCGACCGAGGTGATTTCTGAGGGTTGTCAGTCAACCGAGGTGATCTGACAGAGTGTTAGTGACAATGAGTTCAGATCGCCGTTTAGCCCTGAGAGACAGATCCTCACCCTCCCCTTCCCCTTCCTCATCCCGTCCCTACCGCCCGGTCATCCACGAGAGATGCCGGGTAGACTATGAGAGGATAGCGGGCCGTCCAGTTATCGCACCACGATTTCTGGAGGTATCCGCTTTTGACTGCCTAGGGTTAGAGGCTGACCTTAGGAGGATGATTGCTACCGTTGGGCTAGATCAGTTCATTGAGATCCGAGCCCCAGCCTACCTCGAGCCTACCCTCGAGTTCGTCAGTTCCTTCTCCTACCTTCCCACAGAGGGATCTGTGAAGTACCGGCTGATGGGCCGGAACTTCTTAGTTCCACTAGAGATTTGGAGAGAGATCTTTAGCTTTCCTGCCCTTACCGCTGTAGACTTTCCCTCCCGATCCGTAGCTAGGGAGTTTTGGGGACAGATAGCCCACATTACCACTCATGCAGACAGATGGCGACCTGGTGATTCCAGGGAGAAGGTCATCTTTAACCCGGCCTTCAGACTAGCCCACAGGATTTTTAGTGAGATGCTTCTGGCGCGTACTGAGACGCCCCAGAAGATCAGACAGGGGGAGCTCTTCTCGCTATACTGCATGGTTACAGGCGGCTTCCCGGACTTTGGCTTGCTCCTGGCAGAGGATCTGCACAGGATCAAGGCCAAGGCGAAGGGAGATATCTGCTGTGGAGGTCTAGTCACCCACATCGCCACATACCACGGGATGGACCTCAGTGTTTGCACATTAGCAGCGGCTCCGAAGCCGCTGGGTCTGCAGGAGATGATTACGCGGCGGATTCTGGTTCCCCGTGGACTGACTACACCTTACGTTGCCATGCCATGGGAGCGGACAGCGCCTCAGGGCATCAGATGGTCTGCACAGTTCTCTGTAGCCGACCCACATTTCTGGCAGGCAGCATGGGTCCCGCTGATGGAGGACTATAGAGAGGGAGCAGCTGCCGCTGCTGCAGCTGCAGAGGAGGCTGAGGAGGCTGATGAGGATGACGATGACGAGACTGTTGATGAGAGAGGAGGCGGCGTCCCGATGGACACAGGGACAGATACTGCTGGGACGAGCGCGCCTCCTATTATTGATCTAGATGAGGATGAGGAGGACACTGAGCCGGCGCCAGCTGAGACTTCTCCAGTCAGGCCCGCTAGGCGCAGGAGGCAGAGATTTAGGGACAGAGCTGCACACAGACGTATCGATGACCTGACGGATCAGGTTATCGACTCTTATGCTGCACTTTCATTGGATATCCTGGAGATGCAGGAGCGGCAGCATCATCAGCACATGATGGCTCAGCTACAGTTCCAGCATGTCATGGGTTATCCCTATGATCCTACCCAGCATCCCTACATACCACCACCACCTCCACCGGATCGAGACTACTGAGGAGCTGCAGGGTTTTACTTATTTATTTTTATGCAGTTCGGCTCTTTATCCGGTGAGTCCTCTATCATTCAGACTTTTAGTATACCCACTAGGACAGTGTGTCTCAAGTATGGGGTATTTATTTGATGTACTTATTTGACTACGTGACCACTTGATGTATTCGACATTTATGATGTATTTTATTGACCGGATATTTTCATATTTATGCTTCATTCTGCATTTATATGTTTATCTGAGATTTCATGCATACTTACAGGTTATTTGATTGAGAAAAACGTCGAAACTGAAAAAAAAAAATTGGTTTTTAAAAAAAAAAAATTTTTTACCTCGACCGGGGCAGTTCTGGCGAAACGAGGTGTTTCACCTCGGTTGAACCAAGAACATCTCGACCGAGGTGGGTTAACTGAGAGTTTTCGAAAACGATTTTGTGTTACTTATCTGGATATGATCTCAATGAAGATCTTGTTTACTGACTGGTTTTAAATTCTTTATGTGTTTGAAAGGTTTTATAATATGTTTAAGTTGCTCAATGCTTTGTTTGAAATTTTTGGCATGTTTAATACTTTGTTTTTATCCAAATTATGTTGAATTTGAAGGTTGACACCGCAGGATAAGTTCTCTCACTTTCTTCTTGGAAAGATCAAGGCAATTCATATTCTTCTTCTTCTTCTTCTTGATCATGCTTAGCCCCTCATATACATTTTGCCTCCCTTCATCTATCCGGGAATTTGGAAGCAAGCGAAGTGGTGAAAGCAAGTCAAAAGATGAGAAGTGGCTGAAAGTGAAAGTGCTAGAAAGCAATAATAGGTTTGGGGAAGTCAATCATGAAGATGAGTAACTCGGCACCATTCACATAGCCGGGTGTTTGTGTCTTGCCAAAGTCGGATTGAGCGATATTCCTATCGGGTCATGGTATGTGCATCAAGGGTTTGATGCATCTCAAGAAATTGATGATTGCGGATTTCCTAGGCTTCGGTTATTGTGCACCTCTGTCCATGTATCCCAAAAAGTAAAGTAAAAAAGAAAAAAGTGTGAGATAAGCAAGGCTTATTGGTGGAAGATGTTGCAAGTCAAAGTGGAAGTGAAGTTCATCCTTTTCCCGGATTCTAGCACCACATTACCTTACATACATCCCTACCCTACACGTTTCTTGACCTTTCTTTTGGGAAGCCCTTGAGACCTTGAGCTTGTTGATTGACTTAGCGGTTTAAATCGGATTATACATGATTAATTTTGATAATTATGATTTATTATGCATTCTATGATTTTATGCAAAGATGAACAACTTTCTTATATTTATAAAATGTTTTGATCATATTGAGTTTTTGAATTCCAAGAGGTACTCTCTAAGAGTGATCTATGATAGTTACACACCATAAAATGTTTTTGAAAGACTTTTCATTGATTTTCTTGACTTATAATCCATTCTATCTTGTCTTCTATATGAGGAACTTGCTTGGGGACAAGCAAGGGCTAAGTATGGGGTATTTTGATAGCATGAATTATAGTCTATATTTTGGGGCTTGTTTGGACGTTCTATCTTTCATAATCTGCATGTTTGTATGTACATTATGTGATTTTACTACCATTTCATCTACCTTTGCGAGAATCGAGGTCTACACCTAGTTTCATTGTAATTGCAGGTAATTTGGTACGTTTTGCATCAAAAAGGAGCAAAAGGAGTCATGAGTCATTTGGAGCTACATTGAGGAGCAAAAAGGAATCATTCAGGAAGCATAGCCATGGATTGAAGATTTACTTTGGACCAGTTTTGAGAGATTCTACATTCAGTTATGAGTTACCTCGGTTGACCAGAGGTTCACCTGGACCGAGGCGATCCAGAGACGCCGACTCGACCGAGGCGAATACCTAGGACGCGGCGAGAATATTTTATTCTTGGCTGAGATCTTTTAAATCTGGAAAGTGATCTTATATTTTTGGGCTGAGCTTCTGGAAGGAAGGAGATATGCAAAATCATATATTTTACCTATATTTATGGGATAATATCTTCTTAAGATTTATTATCTTTGGAGGTTTATTTTTCCTATAAAAAGGGTTGATTTTCTACAATTTGAAGAGGCTGCATACATCGATTAAATCTCGCATACGACGCAGGCCGCATCCTACTCCAAGTTGGGAGATAGTTGAAGAACCTTTTTGAAGGTTGAAGAAGATTGAAGACCATAGCTTTTATAGCTTTTTGAAGGGTTTTGTAAGATTGTCTTCAATTCCTTTCCTTGTTGTCTTGTCTTTTTGGATTATTATCCAAGGAACGATTTTGTGTGATATTTGATTCAGTTATTGAAGTCTTTTCATTAAATTCTTCTTTGTTCAAATATTCACCTTCTTCCCATATATTTTATACTTTCATAATGATGATGAGTGGCTAATTTCCTTGTGTGATTCTAGGGTGATTGGCTGAAGGTTGTGGGAAAAACAATGATAGAATAATCTTAGATTCCAGTAGGATCCTGAAAGTTCGAGTCTTTAACCTTAACCCTAAGCATCTCGTTCGGTTGATGAACATCTCGGCCGGGGTGGAATTCTTCTGACCGAGGTGACTTATCTGATCCATAACTGAGAGTTAAGTGTTAGAGTTTGCCAAACCCTATTCTTATTACACCTTACTGGTTCAATGCAAGCTTAGGATGAGACTTACCCGGTAATTCCTTAGTTTGTGTACCAACGATCATAAGTGTAGGTAATAAAGGTTTATCCTTTATTGGGGTTTGAGTGTGCTTCCATCCCATCTTTGTGAGTTAGCCTGAGACTTACCCGGTAAAGGTTGATTCTATTCCCTTAGATGGTGTGTTAGTTTGAAGTTATAGTTCTTTATCTTAATTCCTTGAGACTTACCCGGTGATAGGAGTTACGGTTTAGGATTAGTGTGTAGTGAGACTTACCCGGTGATCTACTCCACTTTAGTAACACCTTCCCCTTGCAAAAATCTCAGCTTTGTCCGCTTATCTATAGATCTTGAGTTGGAACCACAACTAGATGCTTTAATCCCTAGAATTGCATGTTTGCTTTATTTGACATCTTATTCATCTTTGATTGTGTTAATTGCTCTCGTGGTTAGAATTATCGTAGCATACCGTGTTGACTTTGTTTCACCGAGTCCCTGTGATCGACCCCTGGAATTTTCTTGCTTTTACTACGATTGACCCGTACACTGCGGGTTCGCATCCTTGTTTTAAGCTTGAGTCTAGGGTTATAAATTTAAAGCTTGCACACACCGTTTGGAGCGAACACGTACGCAATAACCCTACCCCTCTACATCAAAACGCACCCCAAGCCTAGCTTGGAGGCGTCACTATATACAACAAAGTCCTCTACATCCTCAGGCTGGCTAACATAGAAGCGGAGGTCAACCTCCTCTTCAGCTCCTCAAAATTGTGCTGACAAGGCTCGGACCAGACGAACCTGGTAGACTTCCTTAGCAAGGAAGTAATGGGCCGTGCAATCACGGAGAAACCCTTAACATAACGGCGGTAATATCCCGCTAAGCCCAAGAAACTGTGCACCTCCTTGACCGTCCGAGGAGGCGGCCATGAAGAAACGGACTCTATCTTCGCCGGGTCAACCATGACACCCTCGGCGAAAACTATATGACCTAGAAATGCCACCTCGGTCATCCAGAACTCGCACTTAGAGAGCTTTGCATAAAGCTCTCTATCCTGAAGGACTCGAAGAACCGTCCTCAGGTGTCCCGCATGCTCCTCCCTACTCCGGGAGTAGACTAAGATGTCATCTATAAACACCACTACAAATTGGTCCAAGAAGTCGATGAAGATGCCGTTCATCAACTCCATGAAGACGGAAGGCGCATTCGTGAGCCCGAATGGCATCACGAGAAACACATAGTGGCCGTATCTCGTCCTGAATGCCGTCTTTGGCACATCCTCCTCTCTAACCCTCAGCTGGTGGTATCCTGACCTCAAGTCGATACGTGAAAATACGGAGGCTCCCTGTAACTGGTCTAGCAAATCATCAATGCGCAGTAAGGGGTACTTGTCCTTGATGGTGACTTTGTTCAATTCCCGGTAATCGATACAAAGTCTTAGAGATCCGTCCTTCTTCTTGACGAAGAGGACCGGTGCACCCCAAGGGGAAATGGTCGGGCGTATGAAACCCCTCTCAGCTAACTCCTCGAGCTGCTTCTTCAGCTCCAGCAGCTCGATCGGCACCATGCGGTATGGGGTCTTGGAGATTGGCCTCGTGTCGGGCTCCAACTCAATGGCAAAATCAACGCTCCTCTGTAGGGGCAATCCGGGTGGCTCCCCAAATACATCCTCGAACTCGCAGGCCACGGGAATCTCCTCTAGCGACGGTCCCGTCTCCACCTTCATGGCATAGCACCAGAAGGCCTCGTATCCCTGTCCGATAAGTCTCGCGGCTCGGACCGCGCTAATGACTGTACCGGTCTTTCCGAGGTCCCAACCTCGGAAAATCGCCTCATGCCCCGTCTCCGTGGTAATTGTCACGGTCCTTTGACTAATGTCCAGAACGGCTCGGTGGCGGTCCATCCAGTCCATGCCAAGGATGACTTCTTCATGCACTAAGTGCATGACATAGAAGTCAGCTAACCAATCTCGGTTTCCCAAACGTATGGGACAACCGCGTACCTCTCGGGTACCACTAACTCTACCCCCATCAGGTAACCCCACAATGAAGGGTCTCCCCTCTACCGTAACTAAGAACAACCTAGCTACGCAATCATCGGAAATAAAAGAGTGCGTGGCACCCGTATCAAAAAAAACACAGACCGGTTGTCCATGGATCTGAATAGTACTTGTAGCTGCCGGTGCTGCAGGATCAATAGCACTCCTCAGCTCGATTGCTCTTACCTGAGTGCCACTGGTCTCCTGTGCACCACCACCACGGCCTCTACCACGGCCCGGACCTTCGGCTAAACCCTGGGTACGAGTCTGTCCTTGGAACCTTTGCTGAGAGCCCTGTGGCTGAACTTGTGGAGGCCTCTGACTACCTCCTGCTGCCCCAGCAGGCGATGAACCCTACTGAGACTGTGACTTGCCCTGACGGTAAAAAGCGGCTCGGTGGCCCATCTGACCACAAGAAAAGCACGTCACGGGTGGTCTCCTACATGTGTTCCTCATGTGCCCAAACTCTCCACAACTATAGCACTGACGTCCCCTGTCTTGTGCCTATCTCGATGCCTGAAGACCGGGACGTCCCTGCGTCTGGCTACGTCCCTGTCCTGCCACTCTTGTCCCCGAACTAGTTGGTATGGTCCTCTGTCTCTTGTCCGGTCCCCCGGACTGTGCTGATCTCCTCATCCCAGGTCGGTCTCTCTTGTAAGCCGAAGCTCGATCCTGGTGCTCTGCCAATGTATCGCAGCGAAAACCCACCAAGTAGGCCCGGGTGGACCCCCTCAGTCTACCAGAAAAGAGATAGATATGCTGGTCCGCTGGAGGTGCAGCGGGCCTCAGCAATCCCAACTCCGCTCTAAAACGTCTAATCGCCTCCATGAAGGGAACATCCTCAAAGCCGGCCTCTAGGAAGTCCTGAACTCTATCTCGACGTAGTGAGTCTGGGCAGAATGTCTCTCTCACGAGACACAACAACTGGTCCATCCTGGTCACACCCCCTCTCACCAACCTCCACTAGTACTGGGCCTCCTCTCGAAACAATGTCTGAACTATCTCCACCTGTCTCTCCTCTAGGCAACGGATCGCCTCCAAGGCTGACTCCACATGGCCAATCCAATGGTCTACCTCCAGCCCTACCTTCCCATCGAAGTAGGGGAGATGCTGCTGGTTGAAAGCTTTCAACCAGTCATCGGGTCTAGGAGTCCTCAGCTCGTCTCTAGGCCTAGCTATCTCCATAACCGGCCCAGGTGCCACTACTGCCGGTGCAACTACATCAGGTGCGGCTCTAATCTGGGTAGCCCTCTGCGAGACCTCTACTGATCTCGCCGGTGCGGGTGCAGGTACTGGTGGTGCCGGAGGCGGTGCTCCAGTCCTAAACGCCTCCTCTACTCGGCGTACGTACTCCTCAAACACTGTAGCTCCAATCGATGCTCCCCCAGTCCTAACAGATGGGTAACTCTGTGCCCCGGACATCACAGCTTTCCTACCCTCAGTCTCGGGAATAACGTTCTCTGCAACGTCCTCGACGGGATCCTCAGCCGCTAGCGGATCCACAACGGGTGGGTCCGCAATGGGGATACCTCCGCGACCTCTCGGGCCTGGAGGTCTCCCTACTCGTCCTCGTCTCGGAACGGTAGGAGGTAGAGGTGGTCTACCCTTGGCGGGTCCTACATAAGCGGTGGCTCTCGTACATGCCATCTGCTATCGTATCGCGTTATATATATAATAGGGTACTTATACAACTTAAGAGAAGAGTGCCGAAATCTAGAATACAACCAAGGCATAAAGCCCAATCATCCTAAGGTCGCATGCATATCTAAGTACATACAAGTCCAACAACAACGTTAAGGTCATAATGTAGATAGCTATGTAATATACTTACATGCGTCAAATCCAGAAATCTATGTCGCCGAGGTTTGTGTGAGGAGTGGTGGTCCCGTACATTCTAACACAATCCCGACTCATGCATATGAATTTTAAAACCAAAAAGGTCAGAACCAGAAGGGTTCTATTTATTCCTCATTCGGCCTTTAGAAGGTTGCGAGTGCCATTGTTGTCAACCTAGGGATCTGATACCACTTTGTAACACCCCGAATCCGCGGGATATCGGAATGCTATGGGTTGGAACCTCACAATGGGTCCCGACCCTTAGCCTGACAACAATCTCACCGGACCTTTCCAACATGGCACAAATAAAGGCTTAAAACTCGAAAACTTTTTAATGTACGCAAGACGAAAAAGGTAAAGAGTACAACTTGGAAACTCAGCCGAGTCCTCAAAACAACATAAATCTCCACAAGACATAAACTGAAAACGTATAACAACCACAATCCCAAAAACGCCCCCGTCCTACAATGTACGGCGACCCTCGGCTGTTCACTCCTCCACCTCACTCGGCGGCGTCCCTAAACTGCGGGGCATCTACAACAATCGGTTTAAAACCGTTAGCTACATTCGAAGCATTAAAGACATGGTGAAGGCACAAGCACAATCATATACCAAATCACATCACGTAAACATGCTCCACACACAATCCGGTTATTATCTTTATTTATTACGTCATATCCCGTTCTAACTCAACTTAATTTTGTGACAAGAGGCAACGTGGTCTCGCCTCGGTCCCTACTTACCGGCATGGAACGGTACGGATGCCTCCGCCGTCTAACCAGCATGGGCTAGTCGCCGAGAACCTCCTAGACTCTCGCAAGAGCTAGGCAAATGATGTCACCGCCCGTTATCATACACTTGGGCCTAAATAGATACATAAGATTGGTGGTCCTATTACTAGTTTACAAGTTATAATAAAAGCAATAAAACACACACCACCAAGCACGGAATGAATCTAATACGGCGAATATGGCTAAGTAAGTCCGGAGACTTACCTCGTCTCTCAACTCACAACACTCTAGCTTCCTTAATGAGGAAGCACACAACCTGCTCATACACGAAAGTACTCATCAACACAAGTCCACACTAATGAAGTCATAGATTTCATTCTAAAGATCTAAGCAAGATCCCACCACTCTCAAACTAGGAATGTATCCTAGGGTCCAAGGTACACAAGACACTAACCACTACTAAAGAAAGCTCACAACAGCCTATACAACCTAAGAACAAGATCAACAACAACATCCTAGGAGAAGCAACTAGTTTAGGAAGGCCAACATGCTCGTACTCAAGATCATCATTCAAACCAAACCATAAGGGCTCCAAGGCTAGCAACCACTAGATGGCATTCTCATAAGGCCTATGTCCAACCTAAGCATGCTTCTAACTATAAACATCAAGGATCTAAGGAAGGAACGAAAGGAAAGGGAGGGAGGAACCTAATGGTGAAGAAAACGCAACCGCGGAAGCAAGTTGACGCCCCGACGGAAAACCTGCAGCCGCCCCTGCGCCCTTGGGAGCCGCCCCTACGGTGGTCCAGGCCGCCCCTGCAGTGGTCCAGGCCGCCCCTGCAGTGGTCTCAGTCCGCCCCTACGGCTCTGGCAATCCGCCCCCGCGGTCGAACAGCAGAATGTTCGTCTTCTTCGTTTCTTCGACTGGTTCTTTGCTCCTATCGTCTCCATCTCTTGTTGGGCGTCCTCCAAACCTTCACCACAGGTATTAGTCTCCTTAACACGACCTAAAAGAGCTAGGGAAATGGACATGCAAAGGCTTTACAAGATATCTCTTCAAAGCTTCCTCCATAGCCATGGAGGTGAAGAGAAAGGAAAGGACGGAATACAAGCAGCAAAAGGAAGAGGAGATAGAATCACTTACCACTACAGATCCGGAAAGCTTCAGTTGTAGCTCTCCATACCAAAACTCCAAGGTATAAGAGAAGAGAGGTCCAAAGGGGAAGAAGGGAGTTGTGGGAGGGAAAGAGCGTAAAAGGAATAGAGAAAGAAAGAAGGGAGGAAAAGGATGACAAGGAGGTGGGATAATCCAAAGGTCAGCCCCCTTGTCCCCTCACTCCACTTCCCAAGGTCGGATGGTAAACGGGAACTCTCCCTCTCTCTCAATTGCGTTAAAAACTCGTACTCAGCAACGCGCCTGCGGGAAATAAGTCGCCGATGTGAGGAAGGTCGAAAACACACCTCAACTTCCGGAAATAAAATTTCCGGATGTTACAGTGAAGGGGGACTTTTTCGGGCACTTGGGCCCAGTAACAAGCCAAATAGCACAACCACTTTGATCACACAACCAATCTAGTATGATAAGATACAAGGTTATAAGGGGTTATAGGAGGTTGTAAATTCTCGATGTGGGACTCTATATTCTCTCTCAAATTTACATCAAATGGATCTATCTCAACACATCTATAGTTGAAACGAGTGCAAGTAAAATTTCTCCTCCTTGGATTCTCGATAGTGGAGCCTCGTTTCATATGACGGGATCCAATATTTTTTTTGGGAAATTCCGGATGGTACCCTCGTGGTTTGGAGTATTCCGGATTTTGCCCACCAGTTTTTTCAAGTTCGGATGGTACCCTTAAGTTTACGTTATTTTCCGGATTTTGCCCAAATTCATTATACTTTTTTAAATTCCATTAAAAACATACAAAAGAAAATAAACTAAAATTAAAAAAACAATATAAAATAGAAAGAATAATTTATTTATTTTAAAAATAAAGTAAAACAGTAACTTTTTTTAAAAAATATATATATTATATTAATTTAAAAATAAATTAGTTAGATAATTTTTAAAAAATTTAAAAAAATCAGTTTTTTTTTATTTTACAAATAAATAAATTGGGTTAGCATTTTTTAACAAAATCTAAAACATAATTTTTAATACTTCATTTCAAAAATAAATAAAGTAAGAATTTTTTTAAAATTTTTAAAAAAATCATTGTTTTAATTTATTATTAAATAAAATAAATCAGTTTTCAATTTTTTTTTTTAATATTACTTTATTTTCTTTCTTTTAATTTTGGGAAATAAATAAAATAGAAAATTTTTTATTTATTTTAATTATAAATTAAAACAGTGCTTTTTTTATTTTTTAATTTTAAATTAATATAATATATATATTTTTTTTAAAAAATTACTGTTTTACTTTATTTTTAAAATAAATAAATTATTATTTCTATTTTAAGTTGTTTTTTAATTTTAGTTTATTTTCTTTTGTATGTTTTTAATGGAATTTAAAAAAGTGTAATGAATTTGGGCAAAATCCGGAAAACAACATAAACTTAAGGGTACCATCCGAACTTGGAAAAACTGGTGGAAAAATCCGGAATACCGCAAACTACGAGGGTACCATCCGGAATTTCCCTTTTTTTTTTTATCTCATATTCATTCGGTTTCTCCTTGCCATATTAAATTACCAAATGGACCTATCTCCATTGAAAATTAAGTGGGATCTCATAAAAGTTTATCAAAATTTATTCTTAACAATGTCCTATATGTTCCCGACTTACATTTTAATAAAAATTTTTATTCAATGTTTTGCTAGTGATTTTTCTTGTAGTATCATATTTACTAAAAATTATTTAACATGATCATAATCAGTTTTTTTTTAAAAATTTATTTTTTATTTAAAAAATAGAAAATCATAAGTAACTTGGTTTGTTTTTATCCATAATTAGTTTTGAATTTTTTTTTACAGATTTTATAATTGAAACTTTAACAAAATGTATTAAGAAAGGGTATAAATAGGAAACAAATTATATTAGGAGGGTACCAAGAAGAAATTTGAAACCTTGTGGATACCGAGAGAAACAAATTCAAACTTGAGGGCTACCAAGTGGAAAGATCCAAAATATTATTTTGAACATTTGTTTTTTCAAATGAGACCAATTTCAAATAAAAGATTATTATTAAGACTAACTTAGAATCATATTTATAAAAATTTGTATGTTAAAAATTAGGCTAACTTACATTAAGATGTTATGAACATTTGTTTATTCAAATTATGCCAATTTCTATTAAAATATTATTATTGAAACTAACTTATAATCATATATATATATATATATATATATATATATATATATATATATATATATATATATATATATATATAGGGTGCTGTTCAGGTAAGAGACATTATTCCGGTAGGGCCGTGCTGTTGAACGTAGAGCTGACACGTGTCCCAAAAAATTTTATAAAGGATAGTGCATAACTTATAAAATGATAGTTCATGAATTACAATTGAATAGTTCATAACATATAAACGATTAATTTATAAATAATTTGATATAATATATTAAAAAGTAATAATTCATGAATTATATGGGAATAGTTCAAAGTTTATAACAGAATATTGCAGAAATTATAACATGGTAGTTCAAAAAAATTTTCATTCGTTTCTAAAAAAAAATCAATCGTTTCTAAGATGAATTTTTTTTAGGGCACGTTTCAGCTCTATGTTCAGCCGCACGCCCCTACCCGAAATTATGAATCGTACCTGAACATTGTCCTATATATATATATATATATATATATATATATATATCTTACAATGAGATCAATTTATAATAAAAAATTATTATGAATATTTATTTGGAAAGGTATGAATATGTGAGTATGTACAATGTTATATATATTATAGATGTATATATGGTTAATTAAATTAAATGAAATCAATATGACAATAAAAGTACATATAAAGTTATACAAAACATAAATATTATCGATTTATTACTTTGATTAATTAAAATAGTTTATCATGTAATATTGCTGTAGCACCCCAAGTTTTGGGAACTCGAAGCGTTACGGGCTAGGACCTCACAATGGGTCCCGACCTTCAGAGTAGCAACGAGAACATCGGATCTTACAACAAGGCATTAATAAATGAAATCAAAACTTAAAATAAAACCAAAGGTTAAAACAAATGGAAGCGTAGAAGACTCACAATCGAGTTCAACACGAAGGGAAAGCAACAACAAAAATATAAATCCGATCTCATTCTATAATGTGCGGGAACCACGGTTGACCACACCATCTAGATCACTCACCAGCATCTCTAACTTACGAAACGTCTACATCATCGGTAGCTAACATTCTAGATATCATAAAGATAGTAAAGGCACGAGCACACATAAGGTAAAAATAAACATATAACATGCTCACACTCAACCGGTTATTATCTTTCATTAAGTTATCCATTACTAATTCTACTTCTTTTGTCACACAAATATCTCCCGAAACTCACCTCTTCTTCCGTCTACCAACAGGTATAGATCAGTACTATCCGTTACCGGCTGACCACACCGTCCAGTTATCCTTTATAACAATAAACAACGCAAACACGCCAATACTCTCAAACCAATACACATAATGCGGCGAAGTAAGTGGAGAGGACTTACCTCACTCGAAGGTAACTCAAAGGTCAGCAAACAACTCTGTTTCCCGTCGGAAAGAAGGACGGAAAGCCTGCTCAACAAGGCATAATGAATCAAGAACGAAATGATTGCTACAAGTCTATAACTTCTAGTCTCAATGATCTCTAAGAGATCTCCACAAGCTAAGGTCTCAATATTAGTCTTACAAATCAAGAAGGGTCAACAACATCAACATAAGTCAAGGGAAGGAACGAGGAAAGCAAGGAAGGAAGCAGCTCACCATAGATGGGAGAAACTGGGGGAAAACCGCTGGGGCGGTAGACAACACTACAAGGGCGGCGATGGGCAGGATCTTGTTCGCTCTTAGACATGTGTGTATGGTAAACCATATAGCTTCAAATTTATAACCTAAAATATAAGCCTGAACAATATGTGAACCCATAGTTTACAGATCAATTGTAATAACGGCAAATACTCCAAGGTCGAACACAAGGACTATGGTGAAAAAAATATTGGTGATTCAAATTGTTAATCAAAAACAAGCAACAAAGCGAAGGTATCAAAAATGATGTAATAATCACATATTTGGTGGTGCACTCTATTCATAGATCACCGTAAGAGAATGCTTCAGGGCAAATAAAATCCAAACATGATCAAAACATTTTATAAATATAATAATATTTTTCATCCTTCCATAAGATCATAGAATGCATAATAAATCATATTTATCGAAATCAATCATGTATAATCCAATTTAAACCACCAAGTCAATCATCATACTCGAGGTCTCAAGGGCTTCCAAAAGAGGTCAAGAAACGTGTTAGGGTGGGATGTATATAGGATAATGTGGTGCTAGAATCTGGGAATAGGATCTTACTTTCACTTTCTTTGAATCACAACATCTTCCACCAATAAGCTTTGCTTATTTTCACTTTACTTTACTTTTTCGGAACATGGACAAAGGTGCAAAATAACCGAAGCCTAGGAGATCAGCAATCATCAATTTCTCGAGATGCCTCAAACCCTTGATACACATACCATGACCCGTTGGGACGATCGATCAATCCGACTTTGGCAAGACACAAACACCCGGCTATGTGAATGGTGCCTAGTTACTCATCATCAAGATAAAAGTCCCCAAACCTAATTTGTTTCTTTCTAATACTTTTAGCCAAGATCTCAACTTCACTTTCACACACTTTTCTTCAGCTGCATCCAAATTCCCTGATAGGTAAAGGGATGCAAATATGTATATGAGGAGCTAAAGCATGATCATGAAGAAGAAGATAATGAAGTCCCTTAATCATCCCAAGATGAATGTGAGAGAACTCATAATGTGGTGTCAACCTTCAAATCCAACATATTTTTGATAAAAACAAAGTATTAAACATGCTAGAATTTCAAACAAAGCATTTAGCAACATAAACATATCATAAAACCTTTCAAGCATATAAGGATTTCAAAGCCGATTTGCACACAAAAATCTTCATCATGGTCATATCCAGAATAGACGCACAGAACGTTTCGAAAATCTTTCAGTTAAAAACCCTTCTCGGTCGAGGTGATCTGACGGCGTCCGAGGTGTTCAACCGAGATGTGTCTCGGTTTTTACGACCTCGTTTGGTCAAGAGCGTCTCGGTCGAGCCAAAAACAATTTTCAAACTGGTTTTGACGTTTTTTTTCTGAAATAGAAACACGTATGCATCCATGTAATGACACATAAGCACATAGAGCCAAATAAACGATAATATCCAACAAGAGTTATACAAGAGTAGCAATAGGTCAAATAATACAAATACCCCATACTTGGGACACATTGCCCCAATGGGTCAAATATAAGTCATGGGAAACAAGGTACCCATCGGACATAGTTATACTTCATGATAAATAGAAAATAAATCTATAAGGCTCTCAATCCTCGTTAGCTGGTGGTTGTGGTGGTGATGGAATGCAGGGGAAATGGGATGGTTCGAATGGGTAGCCCATAACCTGCTGAAACTGCACCTCCATCATCCGTCTCGTGAAGTGTTGACTCTCCTCCATCCGATGCGTCCATCCATCTATAGATCTGTGTTGGGCATCGAAACACTGATTCACATCTAGTCCTAGGGTGGCGTAAGACTCAATCATATGTATCGTCAGGTCATCAATCCACTGATGTGCCTTGGGATCTCTACGGCGGCAGGCTCGCTGC
The DNA here is from genome assembly GCA_033239125.1 of Fagopyrum homotropicum. NCBI lineage: Eukaryota > Viridiplantae > Streptophyta > Magnoliopsida > Caryophyllales > Polygonaceae > Fagopyrum > Fagopyrum homotropicum. Next base: position 74,979,536 of record BSWB01000007.1, read on the forward strand.
TGAGGTGGTGGTGGCATGTCAATTGGAGGTGCAGGCGCCTCTCTCTCATCCTCCGTGGCCTCGTCGTCAAGTTCACTAGTGGAAATACTAGGCCCGCCGGTATCAGTATCGGTCTCCATGGAAACATTGATGAAATGATTTATGACACTAGTTTAGGTACTCTTTTAGATAGTATTCCTTTCCATTCATGCATGTTTCCACATTAGTTTGTGACGTTACGCTTAATTCATCCATATTGTCGAAATAGACGTCTACATGAGCTTTTGTCAGTTTTGTAGCTATTTTGGGGAGCTTTTGGACTTAATCGATACATTCGGATCATTCCTTGTGGTGGAACACATCCGGACTCTTTAAGGAACAAGCTAGGAGCAAAGAAGAACACAAAAGACGTTATTGGTGCATGGCTTGCACCAACTCATGACTTGGTGATCCAAGGAGGGCTGAACTATAGGAACCATGGCCCAGAGGGCCAAACCACGCCCGTGGTTTCATTGTTTTGCCCGTGTTTTTTGTCACGACAGCTTTGACACTTGTCAAACGATTCCTTTGTCCAACCCTTGCTTTTGTGGAAGTACTTAAGTGATGTTGTAGACTGTTTTTGGGAGTTCTTCCAGACCTTTTGACCTATCTTCTCCCAAAAACAACACTCTTCCATTGTATCTTCTCTTCCAAGCACCCTTGTAGGTGTTCTTGGGAGAGGTTAGTGTAGGTTTTAGTTTTGTAGTGAGATTTGAGTGGTTTTGAGTGAGGTTTCCATTGTTCACAACTTGGAGCAGCTCTTGAAGCCTTTGTAAGCCTTGGTAACTTCAATTCTAGCTTCTAATGTCTTTCTTTGATTTATTCTTCATTATCTAGCCATGACTTGCAAGCATGCTTTGTTTATGATGTTTGATCTAGAAATGTATTTTGTTGGTTGAGTAGATGTGATTCTAGGGTGAAGGAATGATGTTTATGCTTTGGACTATGACTGTATGGACTTCCATGTTAGCTTAGGATGGATTTGTGTTTAAAACCTAACTCAAAATAAAATCACGGCCTGTTCTTCATGCTTCCACGGCCGTGGTTTCCATAATCCACCCGTGGTTTTTGCTGTGTTGTCCTTAATTGATAAATCTGGATGTTAGGTTGTAGATCTGTTGAAATCCTAGTGTTTGTTGAGCTTAATCTAGCCTAGGGTGACCTTTTCTAGCAACCTATTTGAGGAATGAGACTTACCCAGTAATTTCCTTTCTTAGATACATAAGATGATGAACTCTAGGTAGTAGTGAGCCAAAAAAGCCGCTATTGGATTGAGTGTGCTAGGATCGTTGCCCAAGACTTACCTTTTCCGAGACTTACCCGGTAAGGAGGGGTTTGACCCTTAGGTAGTGGCCGGTTTGTGTAGAATTCCCGTCCTTAGGTTCCTTGAGACTTACCCGGTAATAGGACCTTAGGTTCGAGACTAGTGGAGCATGAGACTTACCCGGTAATTTCTCCCATTAGAGAAACACCCAACTCCGAACAACCGCAGCTTTCCTTTGTTCTTTAGAAGCATGAGTCCATTGTCATAATCGGAATTCCGAATCTCTAGAACCCGCCTTCTTACCTCTTATCTCCTTGTTGTGTTTGCTTGTTTGTGTGCATATATCTTGTGATCCTTGCTTGATCATCCAAAACCAACCAAAAATATTGTGTTTTGCACTTTCTTTATTCCTCATCTCATCTTAGTTTAGATTTGCACTATCTTTGATCATTGAATGATTTGATTTCACCTCAGTCCTAGTGTTCGACTTCGGAATACTTTCCTTCCTACATAACGATCCATACACTACGGGTTTCGTTAGGTAGTTTAGGATTTTGGATCGAGTTTATAAATGTAAAGCTTTTTGTGCTACATCTCTAGCGTAACAAGTTTTTGGCGCCGTTGCCAGGGACTAGGTCTAGATTAAGTCATTTTCTTTTGATTGTTCATAGAGTTTATCTTTCTTGTTACTTTTGATCTTGTGTTGTTTTTGTCTTTGCCTTTTCATGTTTTCCATGGACGGATTGTACTTTCAAGATGACCTTGACAACATGGAGTATGAGGAGTGGATGGAAAACCAAGATCGAGGACCTCTCTATGTTGAGTTTGAGTACTAGGAGGAGTTTAATGCCTATCATGAGTCCCATTATCAAGCTCACATGACTCCATTGCCATATGTGGAACCACACCATCAACCTCACAATGACCGAGCGGAATCATTATTAGAACATTTGTTGAGGATGATGGATGATCTAGAGAGCAACCTTGCTTCCCTTTCGAGTTCCCACATGGAGCTTGAAGCGGAAGTGTTACGACAAGAAGAGGTTCACTATGAGGAGATCCAAGAAGTGCCCGATTCAACTATGAGCATTAGAGACCTTGAAGAAGAGTTGAATGAACCTCGGGAGCAATTGTGACAAAGGGATTTGGTCTTGGAGGATGCAAGAAGATTGGCTTTAGAGAGAGAAGAACAAATAAGGAGGGAGATTGAGGAGAATTGGCTTGCTCTTTTGCAAGAGAAGTCTATCCTTCTTCAAGGCTTACCTCAAACTCCTTCAGCTTTAGAGGAGTGCAATGAAGTACTCTCACCCCTGGACATCAATGCCATCGACCCCGGAACCACACTTGGAGAACTCAGAAGGAACAAAGAGAGCTGCCAAAACCACGGCCCAAAGGGCCAAACCACGCCCGTGGTTTCTTATTTTCTGCCCGTGGAAAACCATGTCGTAGCCAAATTCTGCCAGAACCACGGCCTACCTAACCAAACCACGCCCGTGGTTTTTGATTTTTGCCCGTGGTTTTGTGCAGAGAGCCCTAAGTTGACTTCAACTACTTCCAATCCTTTCTTGCTTGCCCGGAGTATAGACGAAGATTGGAGTCCCTTTCCTAAGGAGTCTCCCATGTTGAATGAAGGAGGCAAGCATGACGGATCCATGATGGTTGTGAAGGACTTCAATGAAGATAACTTTCCAAGAGTTGGCTTTCTTCGGATCGTCGAGGATGAGGATGGCAAGCATTTCACCGGTGTGACCGCGGAGTACCAATTGTCTAAGTATGGGGTGGCCCCTATTGTTGCAACTCCATACTATCATCAAGGAAGCGATGATAAACGAGTCTACTACTCACTGGTGAAGAGAGAACTTAAGGTATATTTGGGCATCAAGTGGCCCGTGCTTGCCATCATGGATGCCGGAAAGCGATGGTTCCTTAGGCTCCTCAAGCAAACCATGGTATTTGAGGTGGATTGACACATCCATGGAGTTCGGTCAAGCTAATGACCTAAAAGAAGCGCTTCTTGGGAGGCAACCCAAGGGTAACAACTCTTTACCTTTTATCTTTCGTTTTTGTTTTTGTGTGTTTTTGTGTTTTGTGTTTGTGTGCTAGATTTTAGGTAAAAAGGAATCCTTGCAAGGCAAGTTGATGATAATGATCTCGTTTCAAGCATGGGCGGAGCAAACGTGAGACTTGGACGGCATAGGGTGTCTTTGAGGGGTGGAAGAGCTCCTATCTCGCATACACCTTGGCGCGGGGTCTCGACGCCGGAATGATTATGAAGAGCTCTCTACCATGCTTGATCGATCATCCGCACCTCCAATCCACATTAGTGAACCAAAATACCGAAAACACTACATTTTTACATTGTGATATCCTCTTTCACTTGTTTACTTGATTTGCGCATTGGGGACAATGTCATTTTAAGTATGGGATGGGGTTCATGATTCTTAGCATGGCATGATCGCATATAGGATAGTTTCATTTTATTGTCACACGTTTCTTTTCATGTTTTGCATTGTACATATATTTCAAAAATTCCAAAAAATCGAAAAATTTCAAAATTGATGTGCTTCTAGGATTGGACATGAACCTTATGATTATTATGTTTTGTGAATTGGCTTTTGGATGAACTTGTGTGTTGAATGAATTTATGCATATGTGGACTTGAAATACTTCTATTGAATCCTACGCATGAATTGTGATTATGATGCTTGTCTTGAGAATTAATAGTCGAAATTAAATGCTAGTTCTTGCACATCATCTAGGAATGATTAAGGCAATTCATCTTTCTTCTTCTCATCTTGATCATGTTGTTTAAGCACCTCACTTGATAAAAAATTTTCTTCTTTTGACCCATCTTGGAATAAGAGCATGATAGTGTGTTGTGTGTGAATAGCAAGTGTGGGGTGTTGAAGGAAGTGTATGAATGTTATGAATGAAGTGCTGAATGTGTTGTGAAAGTGTAAAAAAAATATAGGTTTGGGGACATTTGTTTTGATGACGAGTAACTCGGCACCATTCACATAATCGGGTGTTTGTGTCTTGCCAAAATCGGTTTAAGCGATAGTCCTAACGAGCCTTGGTATGTGTGCCTGGTGTGAGGCAACTCGAAAAAATCCTGAGGTCCTCTAATCACCAAGGTTTCGGCTTTTGTACACCAATGCCATTGTCTCAAAAATAAGTGAAAGAAAATGAAAAAGTAAGAGAAAAGAAAAGAAAGAAAAGAAGGAGAAAAATACACTTAGGTGGATGAACTATAAATGTGAAGTTGTGGTTGTTTAGTTCCTTTCCTGGATTTGCACCACATGACCTTAGAATATTCCCACCTTATCATCACGTTTCTTGACCTCTTCTTTCCTAAGTCCTTGTAACCTATTTGCATATGTGTATGACTTAGTGATCTAGATTGGATATTCTCATGATTATCTTAACTTCATCATTTTTACCTTTCATGCATGCTTTCGAGTTAAGTATGATTGTCTTTATGTGCCTTTGTTTCATTTAATACATGATTGCTTGTCCATTGCCATGAAACGTGACTATGAAGTTGATCCATATTTAGAAGAACAATTTCCAAAAGATTTTCTATTTTTATGCATTCATAAATCATGCCATCTCGTAGCCTACAGTTGGACTTGCTCGGGGACGAGCAAGTGGCAAGTATGGGGTATTTTGATGACATTATATATGACACTAGTTTAGGCACTCTTTTAGATAGTTTTCCTATCCATTCATGCATGTTTCCGCATTAGTTCGTGACGCTTACACTTAATTAATCCATATTGTCAAAATAGACGTCTACACGAGCTTTTGTCGGTTTTGTAAGTATTTTCGTGAGCTTTTGGGCTTAATCGATACATTCGAGGACCACTCCTCGTGGTGGCACACATCCGGACTCTTTAAGGAACAAGCTAGGAGCAAAGAAGAACACAAAAGACCTTATTGGTGCATGCCCTTGCTTTTGTGGAAGTACTTAAGTGATGTTGCAGGCTGTTTTTTGGAGTTCTTCTAGACCTTTTGACCTATCTTCTCCCAAAAACAACACTCTTCCATTGTAGCTTCTCTTCCAAACACCCTTGTGGGTGTTCTTGGGAGAGGTTAGTGTAGATTTTAGTTTTGTAGTGAGATTTGAATGGTTTTGAGTGAGGTTTCCATTTTTGACAACTTGGAGCAGCTCTTGAAGCCTTTGTAAGACTTGGTAACTTCTATTCTAGCTTGTGATGTCTTTTCATTGATTTATTCTTCATTATCTAGCCATGACTTGCAAGCATACTTTATTTATGAAGTTTGATCTAGAAATGTATGTTGTTGGCTGAGTAGATGTGATTTAGGGTGAAGGAATGATGTTTGCTTTGGACTATGATTGTATGGTGTTCGCTCCAAAAGGTGTGTGCAAGATTTAATATTTATTCCAAGAATAATTGCAAATAGAGAACCCGCATTGTACGGATCGATTGTAATAAAAGCAAGAATTCCAGGGTCGAACACAAGGACTATGATGAAACAAACAATGGTAATTCAGGTTGTCAATAACAAACACAAGTAACAAGAAAAGATGTAAAAGTCAAGTTAAAGGAATGCGGATTCTAGAGATTAAAGCATCCAGTTGTGGTTCCGACTCAAGATCTCAAAAGATAACGTGGACAAAGCTGAGGTTTTCGAAGGGAAGGTGTTTATAACGTGGGAATAGATCACCGGGTAAGTCTCACTACTCACTATCCCAGACCAAAGATTCTCTCACCAGGTAAGTCTCAAGGTACTAAGGAAAGAACCATAATCTCAAATCAACACACCACCCAAGGGGATATAATCAACCTTTACCGGGTAAGTCTCAGGCTAACTCTCAAATATGGGATGAAGACACACTCAAACCCCAATAAAGGATAAACCTTTATTAGCTACACTCATGATCTTTGGTAAACAAGAAAAGGAATCACTGGGTAATTCTCATCCTAGGCTTGTGTTGAACCAGGAAAGGTATAACAAGGATAGGATTTGGCAAACAAAAACCTAAACTCAGAAAAGGGTTCACCTTGTTCAGTAATATCCCATCCCGGCCGAGATGTTCAATGACCGACCGAGGTTTTCGTCGGTTAAGGTAAAGGCTCGAGCTTTCAGGGTCCACTGGGGTTAAGATCATTCCATCATCGTCTTTCCCTCAACTCTCAGCCAATCACCCTAGAATCATATAAAGAACATAGCCAACAATCATCATGATAACAATAATCAAATATATGAGAAAGGAATCAATATTCAAACAAGAAAATCTTAACACAAAGGTCTCAATAACTGAATGAAACAAACAAACAATCAACGTTCCTCAATCACAAATCACAAAAGACAACAAAACCAAACCAACTAAGAAAGTCTTACAAACTTCCTTCAAAGCCAACTTCAACTTGATTCCTTCCTTCCTTGATCTTCAACCTTCAAACTTCCTTCAGAAAATCCTTGATCCGAAGATGGCTGAATTGTAGAAAATCCAACCGTTTATATAGGAGAATTATTTTGCAAAGATAAAATATCTTATAAAAATAATTTTTTTAAAATATATCTCCATATCTTCCAAAATATATCAGCCAATAAGATATCTTCCTTCAAGAAATCCAACCAAAAATATGTGATATTCATATTGAAAAAATAGAAGATCTCAACCAAAAATATAGATCTCATGTCCGGTCATCACTTCTCCTCGGTCCAGACGCTCCTGAAGATCACCTCGGTTGAGGTGGTACTGTAGCTGACCGAGGTGAGTCTCACCTGAGAATGAAACTCTCTAATCTGGTCCAAAATCAATCTTCTAAATCATTTTCATGCTTCTTGAGATCTTCTTATAACTCCTCAATGCTCCAGAATGTAGCTTCAATGACTCCTTAGCTTCCTTAGCTCCATTTCGGTCCAAAACGTGTCATTTTCCCTACAATTACAACGAAAATAGGTGTAGACCTCGATTCACGCAAAGGTAGATAAAAAAATAATATAATTAAAGAATATACATCCATACATGCAGATTTATGAAGATAAAAACGTCTAAACCAATCCCAAAATATAAACTATAATACATGCTATAAAAATACCCCATACTTGTCCCTTGCTTGTGCCCAAGCAAGATCCAAATCTTAGATACAAGATAGAATGGATTATAAGTCATCAAAAAGATCCATAAAAAAAACATTTCAAAACCTTTTGTGGTGTGTTCCACTAATAGATCACCCTAAGAGAATGCTTCATGGCAAATAAAATCAAAACATGATAAAAACATTTTATAAATATAACAAAGTTGTTCATCTTTGCATAAAATCATAAAATGCATAATAAATCATATTTATCGAAATCAATCATGTATAATCCAATTTAAACCACCAAGTCAATCAACAAGCTCGAGGTCTCTAGGGCTTCCAAAAGAGGTCAAGAAACGTGTCAGGGTGGGATGTATATATAGGGTATTTGGTGTTAGAATCCAGGAATAGGATCTTACTTCACTTTCTTTGAATCACAACATATTCCACCAATAAGCTTTGCTTATTTTTACTTTACTTTTTGGGTTGCATTGACAGAGGTGCACAATAACCAAAGCCTAGGAGATCAGCAATCATCAATTTCTCGAGATGCCTCAAACCCTTGACGCACATACAATGACCGTTAGGACTATCGATCTATCCGACTTTGGCAAGACACAAACACCGGGCTATGTGAATGGTGCCGAGTTACTCATCATCAAGATCAACGTCCCCAAACCTAGTTGTTTCTTTCTAACACTTACAACCAACATCTCAACTTCACTTTCACTTGCTTTTCTTTACTTGCTTCCACATTCCCGGATAGGTAAAAGGGAGAAAAATATGTATATGAGGGGCTTCAGCATGGTCAAGACAAAGAAGAGAAGAGAAATGAATTGCCTTAGTCATCCCAGGAAGAATGTGATAGAACTCATCATGTGATGTCAACCTTCAAATCCAACATAATTTTGATAAAAACAAAGTATTAAACATGATAAAATTTCACACAAAGCATTTTGCCACTTAAACATATCATAAAACCTTTCAAATATATAAAGATTTCAAACCCAATCTGCAAACAGAATGATCATCGAGATCATATCCAGAGAAGAAGCATAAAATATTTCGAAAAAACTCACAGTTAAAAACCCATCTCGTTTGAGGTATTCTAGCGTCATCCGAGGTGTTCATCCTCGATCGGACATTGTTCGCTCAAAAAGTGTGTGCGTCAAAGTCTTAAATTTATATCTAGAACTCAAAGCAAAGCGAACCCGCAGTGTACGGATCAACTGTAGTGAGGTAAGAATTCCAGAGTCAAACTCAGGGATTTGGTGAGAGTAAATTCAATTCCAATTATCTAGCGAGAATGCAAAAAGCTTTTGTGATCAAATAAGGGTAAAATGATTCCAAGGATTCAAGTATCCGATTTCGGCTTTCGATTCAAGACACTTCTATAGATATAGGACAGAGTTTACATTGCCAAGATTAAATGTTCAAAGGTAGATATCGTACGGTGAAGTTCCGAAACCTATATAACTAATCTAAAGGTTCTCTCTATAAGGGTTGTTGAGGCTGCAATATAGAAAGATCTAAAGACAAGAATTATGTTCAAACTAACTATCTAAAATTCCAAGATATGACTCTCCAAAGTAAGAATAGAAAGCACACTTAGGATCTTAATAAAGGATGTTGAGTCTCTTTATTACCCAAATCTTATAATCCTAATCTATTAAATGTAGAACCAGGTTTGAAGTGTCTTCATACATTCAATTAGAGGTTAAAAAGATTAATCAATGTTGGGATTTAGGCAAGGATTAGTTTTGGTTAAAGATTGATTCAATTATAGTTCGTCAGAAGAATAAATCGGGCTATTCATAAGAAAATCGGCCGATTTACTCCAAGAACACACCGATTTTCCTGTTGTCGCAAAACTAAAATCTAAACTCTCAGGGTCCTAATGTTTGAATGAGTTCAGTCTATCATCATTTAAGCCTTAATCATCAATTATTCTCCCCAAAATCACAAGGGTTTTAGCCAACCATTTTCAAAATCGAATCAAATTAAAGACTGAGTGAAATATCGCAAAGAAACCGAATCTTGAATAAAAATTCAATAACCTTCAAATCTGTAAACAATCGTCAAAACTGATCAATGATCTCTTTAGTAACTCAATTACGTGTTCAAAAAGCACAATTGCTTCAATGGATAAAGAAATCTCACAAACAAGAATCAAGATTGGCTTCCCGGCAAAAAGTCCTTCAATCCTTCTCCAAGAATCTCCAATCTCTCTCAAACGTGTAAAGATCTCCCGCTGCGGCCTCCTCAATCTCCCTTTGGAGAATTTGACTCCAAGTCCCGGGGCTGTCACCGTCCTCCTTCAATGTTGAAGACTATCGAAGATATGTAGGGATCTATCTAGGGTTTAAAGATAAAACCCTAAATATTTGGGCTGAAAAGAAGTCGAATCCACTAGTATCAGAAGATACTCTGGGCTGCGACATAAGGTATCAGACAATACTCTGGCGCGTCAGACGGTATCAGAGAATACTTTGGGCCGCATCCGACGGTATCAGAAAATACTTTGGGCCGCGTCAGACGGTATCAGAAGATACTTTGGCGCGTCCTAACTTCCTTTTATTGCTTTTTTTTGTCCCGCTTCAAGGCTTAATCCTTAAATATGCTATTTCGCTCCATAATTCACCAAATTACCTACAAATGCAATAAAACTCTGTGTAGACCTCTATTCTTGCAAAGTAGGTGAATATAACCATAAATGCCATGAATGTATGTCTATACATGCAAAATAAAGGGAAAATCTATATAAATACATGCCTAAAAATAGGTCATAATTCATGTCATCAGACATGAACGACTCGGTCAAGGTCAGACATTTTTTTTTCGAACTAGATTTCGACGTTTTTTTAAAACAGAAACCTGTAGGTATGCATGTAATGACAGATAAGCATATACACCAAGTAAACAATAATATCCAAGAGTCATACAAACATACACATAAGTCATATAAATACATCCAAATACCCCATACCTGGGACACATTGTCCCAATGGGTCAAATATAAGTCTAAGAACAAAATACTCACCGGACCTAGCTGAACCGCATAGTAAATAAATAAGAAATCCATGAAGCTCTAATCTGCGTCAGCTGGCGGTGGTGGATGTGGAACGTAGGGATGCTGGGATGGATCGAATGGATAGCCCATAACATGCTGATGTTGGATCTCTGTCATCCGTCTAGTGAAGTGTTGGTTGTCCATCATCTGATGCGTCTATCCCTCAATATGTCGGCGCTCATCATTGAAGTGCTGGTGAATGTCAACTGTCAAGGTTGCGTATGCATCTATCATCTAGTCAGTCAGTTCATCAATCCGTTGGTGAGCCTTGGGATCTCTACTACGGCGGGATCTGCGTTGAGGTGGCGATGGTGTTGGTGCTGATCTCTCATCCTCTGTCGCCTCGTCATCAAGGTCAACAACGGGAACACCAGGGCCGCCGGTATCAGTATCGGTCTCTATGGAAGCTCCTCCAATATACCCCTCATCATCATCATCATCATCATCATCATCATCATCATGACATGGCAATACTGATGATCAAAAATAGAAAACTGGGATGACCACATAATCCCCTATGGAGTTGTAGTCTCCCATGACATGGCAACGTAAGGTGTGCCAAGACCACGAGGAACTAGAATGCGTCTGGTAATCATCTCCTGCAGTCCCAACGGCTTCGCAACCGCGACAAGTGTACAAGCTGAAAGATCTAAACCCATAGAAGTTGTGATGTGGGTCACTAACCCACCACAGGAGATATTGCCCTTTCGACTTCCCCTTAATTTTTCGTAGATCATCTGCCAGCATGGCAACAAATTCAAGCACTCCTCTAGTCAACATACAAAACAAACTCACCAGCTCCCCCTGACGGACCTTTTGGGGCGTCTCAGTACTCGCTAGAAGAGTCTCACTGAAAATCCTATGAGCAAGGCGGAAGGTAAGATGAAAGATAATACGCTCTCGGGAATCTCCAGGTCGCCACCTGTCACTATGGTCCGTCACATGGGCTATCTCGCCCCAAAAACTCCGAGCCACCATTCGGGAAGGAAAATCAGTCACAGTCGGTGTAGGGAAGCTGAAAAACTCCCTAAACTCATCCATCAGAAATACGTAGTTCCTGTTCAGCAGCCGGTACTTGATTCATTGATGCTCCGGCACGTATGTCATAGAACTGACAAACTCCATCGTTGGCTCCAGATAAGCCGGCACTTTAATATCCATAAATTCCTCCAATTCAACCAAGCATATCATCTTCTTCAAGTCCTCCACCACATGGAGGAACTCGAAGGCATCAACATGAAGAAAGCATGGGGCAACGATTGGGCGCCTGTAAATGCAATCATAATCCTTAGGTGTTTCTCGTGGATCACCGGAATGGAGAACTGAGAAGCAGAGGAAGGGGAAGACTGGTGTGAACTGCTAGGCCTGTCTCTTAGGGCCAATTGACGATCAGATTTGTTGCTCATTTTTCTAGAAAAAGAACACCTCGGTTGCCCTAAGAACACCTCGGCCGAGACACAGTCGACTGGACCGAGGCGAACTGTAGCTGAATATATAAGCTTTTTCCCCCCAAAACACTACCAAAAGCTTCCTAAGGGGTACTTATATCTTTTTCAACAATAATCTGTGGCAACCAAAGCCAGATCTGCTCATAATCGACAAAAGAAGGAAGAAGTTAGGGTTTGGAACGAAATACCCCTGATTTTGCAAATTGGAGCGTTTTCCATGCTATTTGATTCTTGGAAACTAAATCTCTTGCTTCCTCCGGTGAATTCGAGCCAAGAAACGTGGAAAACTGGCAAGAATCGAGAATTTGGGAGTAGGAGGCCGCCACGGCCGAGGTAAGGGTAGAGAGGAAAAAGTGAAAGAGTGAGAAACCGTCGTGCCTTTTATACCCCTCGTTGAATTTAATTTCACCTGGGTCGAGATGGTCCAGAGTGGACCGAGGTGTCAGAGCAGATGTCAGACCTAGTCGCCTCGGTTGATCGAGAACATCTCGGTCAAAGTTTTGTGACTACACCCGAGATGTGTCTCAGTCAAGCTCCGTCCTCTCAATTTCTCGAACTTCTATCCTTCCAATGTAGCTCCTGAGTTGTAGTTCTTCCATAGAAAGTACCTGGTTCCTGTCTAGAGGACGCAAAAAACAAAACGAACAAACTATCTAAAACTAAGCTAGAAAGGGGAAAAGAAAGAAAAACCTTGGGTTGCTTCCCAAGAAGCGCTTGGTTTAAAGTCGCTAACTGGACCGTACGTCATCCTCAAACATGTTGGAAGTTGTTTTCACCCCATACTTCATCTTCATCATGGGGTTAAACAAAGGATTCTATCCAATGTTCCAATAAATGCAACTGCTCATCGGGAAACGAGTAATCAATGGGTAGGTCATCCTTCTCGAGCGAGGTGGAAGGTAGCTGGCTAAGGTGATCCGCAACAGAATTCTCAGATCCCTTCTTATCGCAAATCTCTAGGTCAAACTCTTGAAGCAAGATAATCCAACGAATAAGGCGCGGCTTTTCATCTTTCTTAGAAAGCAAGTAACGAATAGTTGCATGGTCAGTGTAAACAATAACTTTCGCTCCCACTAAGTAAAAGCAAAATTTCTCAAAACATATACAATTGCCAAAAGTTCCGTTTCGGTGGTGGCGTATTTCAGTTTAGCTTCATCTAGCGTCTTGCTAGCATAGTAAATGGCGTTGGTCCGGCCATCCTTCTTTTGTCCTAGTACCGCTCCTATAGCCACATCACTAGCATCACACATGATCTCAAAGGGCAAGGTCCAATCGGGAGGTTGAATGATGGGAGCGGTAATCAACGCTTCCTTCATCCTATAAAAAGCATCAAGACATTCCTGAAAAAACTCAAAAACAACATCCTTATTCAAAAGATTAGTGAGCGGTTTAGAGATTTTAAAGAAATCCTTGATGAACCTCCTGTAGAAACCTGCATGCCAGAGAAAACTCCACACACCCTTAACAGAACAGGGGGGAGTTTCTCAATAGTCTAGATCTTACCTCGATCGACCCCAATACCTCGGTTGGACACGAGGTGTCCTAGAACAATTCCTTCGCTAACCATAAAGTGACACTTCTCCCAATTCAAAACAAGATTAGTGTCTTCACAACGTTGTAGCACTAGAGAAAGGTTAGCCAAACAGTTATCAAAAGAGAAATCATATACCGAAAAGTCATCCATGAATACCTCCATGATCTCCTCAATGTACTCGGAAAAGATAGCCATCATACAACGCTGAAAGGTAGAAGGTGCGTTACACAATCCAAATGGCATCCTCCAATAAGTGAATCTCCTCCATGGACAAGTGAAAGTGATCTTTTCTTGATCATCCGGATGGATAAGAATCTGAAAGAAGCCACTATAACCATCTAAATAGAAAAATTGAAGTGTTGAGCTAACCGTTCAAGCATTTGGTCTATGAAGGCAAGCGGGAAATGGTTCTTCCGAGTGGCCACATTTAGCTTCCTATAATCAATGCACATCCTCCAGCCCATAACGGTCCTAGTTGGAATCAACTCGTTGTTTTTATTCGTCACAACGGTCATCCATCCTTTCTTGGGAACTACATGCACCAGGCTCACCCATTTGCTATCCGATATGGGAAATATGATACCTGCATCCAACAACTTAAGAATCTCCTTCTTCACAACCTCTTTCATTATCGGATTTAACCGTCTTTATGGTTCCCAGAAGTCTTACGATCGTCTTCCATTAGTATCTTATGCATGCAAAAAGAAGGCTTAATACCAACAAGATCATCAATAGTATAACCCAAAGTCTTTCTATGTTTCCTCAACATGCATCAGTTTAGATAATTCAGTTTCAGAAAGGGAAGCACTATCGATATTGGGATATGTAGAATCTGAACCAAGGAAAGCATACCACAAGTGACTCGGAAGTGGTTTAAGCTCCAAAACAAGGGGTGCTTTCTGAGGTGGATATGTGCCTTCTCCTTCCCGTGAAGTGGACTTAGATCGAAGAACTGGACTTTAAGAAGTCTCAGTTAACTTCATATCGCCTATTCCCTCGGTCTGGGTCCGAGGTGGGTGACCGAAATGTTCTTCAAATAAGAACACCTCTCTTGGTCCAGAGGGTGCCTCGGTCGAGGTACTGAACTAGAATCGAAACCTAACGTGCTTTTCTTCTCCTGAATCAGTTTATTCAATCTAGCTCCTGGATCTGCTTCCAATGCTTTTAAACTTCGCAAATCTGTATCACAAAAGACATCAATACCTTCCTCCATTAAACTAAAACTAAGAAATTTTTCGAGAGGATCGTTAATAAGGATAGAGCTCACCAATTCTCACGAATCTTCTTCATCATAGATGTTGAAGATGTCATCTTCCAGCGGCTCTCCCTTCATTGCAGCAAGTAATGCAAACTCCAAATGATCTCCACCAATGTTGAATTTCAACTTGGCGATCTTACAATCCGCGTTACAACCCGAAGTTGTTAGAAATGGTCTCCCGAGAATGATAGGGATAGGATAATCTGCAGGAATGTCAACCACAACAAAGTCTATAGGTATGTAGAAGCTACCAAACTTGATGGGAACGTCCTCCAAAATACCAACGGGACGGGTAATGGAGCGATCCGTCATATATAACGTCATCTTAACGGGCTTGGGTTCTCGAAGTCCGATTTCTCACAAAGTTCCAGCGGCATGATGCTCACAAAGTTCTAGCCCATCCCGACTCATGCATATGATTTAAAAAGAACGGAAATTCAGAACCCGTAGGGTTCTGTTTATTCCTTATTCGGCCTTTAGAAGATTGCGACTACCATTGTTGTCAACCTAGGGCTCTGATACCACTTTGTAACACCCCGATTCCGCGGGAATCTGGATGCTACGGGCGAGACCTCACAATGGGTCCCGACCCTTAGCCTGACAACAACTTCACCGGATCTTTTCAACATGGCACAAATAAAGGCAAATCGAAATCGTTTTAATGCAATGCAAACAATCTGTAAAGAAATGTACAACTTGGAAACTCAGCCGAGTCCTCAAAACAACACAAATCCAAAACGATATCCGAAACGTACATCATAAGTATAAACTACAAACTAACACGACAAAGACATAACCCCAAAAACGTCCCCGTCTTATAATGTACGGACACCCCGGTTGGCCACTCTTCCCCCTCACCCGGCGGCATCCCTAACCTGCAAGGCATCTACACAAGCGGTTTAATACCGTTAGCTAATATTCAAGGCATTAGAAACAAGGTGATGGCACAAACACACGTAAATAACCAAACACTCAACATGATCAAAACAGTCAACAATTTCACCCTAACCTGCAAGGCATCTACACAAGCGGTTTATTAAACACTACTAATTCAACTTTCGATTGTGACGCGAGAATCACTGCATGAACTCGCCTCGGTCCCTACTCACCGTCAAGGAATGACACTGATGCATCTAGCCGTCTACCTGCCCGGGCTAGTGTAACACCCCAAATCCGCGGGACTCGGGACGCTACGGGTTGGGACCGCACGATGGGTCCCGACCCTTAGCTTGACAAATATTTCACGAGATCTTGCAACATGGCACAAATAAAGGCAAAAACTGAAATGCATTTTTATGCAATGAAAAGAGAAACCCAAAAGAATACATCAAAGGACCTCAGCACAAAATACAACCTCAAAGTCTAAATGCCATACAAGATACAATAAATACAAAACTCAAACTCGACTCCACCCCAAAACCCAATCCTAAAATTGTACGAACCCCGGCAGCCCACTCTTCCGGATCTCTCGGCTGCATGCCTAACCTGCAAGGCAATCTATAACAAGCGGTATAAAACCGTTAGCTAATGTTCGAGGCAATAGAATCAATGGGAAAGGCACATACACAAGTAATCTCATCACAAGCACACAACATACATAAAAGCACACCAATCCGGTTTATTATCTTTGTTATTATTAGGTCGTATCCCGTTCTAATTCAACTTAGGTTGTGACATGAGAGTCACCGAAACTCGCCTCGGTCCCTACTTATCGGTAGGAAATGGTACTGATGGATCTGACCGTCTATCAGCACGTCACCGAGAACCTCCTAGCTCTCGCGGGAGCTAGGCAAGTTGTCACCACCCGTTATCATACACTTGGGCCAAAATAATACAAAGGTCGGTAATCCTAATTCCGGTTTAGTTGTTATAAACAATAAATAATAAACACACACCACCAAACACACATCAATGCTAATACAAGAAATACGAGCTAAGTAAGTCCGGAGAGTTACCTCGTCACCACACTCAACTCACAACACTCTCGCTTCCTTAGGGCGGAAGCTCATAACCTGCTCACAAGAAGATAACTATATCAACAACAACCCACTCACAATAGAAGTCCTAGACTTCTATACAAATGATCTACGCAAGACCATTTGACTCTCAATTCTAGGACCGCATCCTAGAATCTCACATGCTCACATCACACTCAACAGAAGCTAGAACTCCTAAGACTTCTAAACCCTCGGATCTTGAAAGATCATAACTTACAACACCACTAGGATAATATGCTTAGTCCCCACGATCACAATGGCAACAACACTAGGCTAGGATACTCTCGTGCTAGTCACCACAATCTCAACAATCATACAACCTTAATCCATAAATTCTCACAAGCTCAACATACAACTTAAAGGCGTAAACAACCTCACAAGGTAAAATCAACTCCTCAAGTCTTACAACATTTTACAATCAACGAATCTCACCTAAGGTCCATAACTACTACTTGGTATTCACTCTTAAGTTTTTCTAGATCCAACCTAGCATGATACTAATACTAAACATGACTAAATCGAGTAAGATCATAAGCTCGGGGGAGAGGGTACTCAAATAACGTCAAAAGACGGAAGGCGAACTTAGACTCGTTAGCCTTTAACGTGGCGCTTCCAGACCTAAAACCAAAGCTACACAAATTTAGCGTATTACCTAAATTTGATCGTAATTTATAAGATATATTATTCTAAGGTAAACTCATTTTTAAAAGAAAACGCTAAAAATCCCAAATTAAACCCTTGAGTCATAATCTCAAATATAATCCAACAAGGGTATAAAATATAAGGAAAGTGCTGTTTTTAAAACAAGGATAAAACTCGCAAAAACGCTTTCCGGGACAAATAATACCATTCCAAAAATATGGGTCATAAAACGTAATTAAATATTGGGCCAAATTCCATAAATAAACCAACAATGGCACAATATGTAATATACATAAATATAAGATCAACTCGTATATAAAATCCAAGGTTAAAACTCGTAAAAACATCTTCTAGGCAACTCATGAAGTTCCATAAACTTTGGCATATATTTTGAAAATAAAATATGGGCCAAATCTGTAATAAATTCAAATCAGTAGGGCACAATCTAGAAATTTCAGAAGAGTGGGTCAAATCTGCAATACATAGAGGAGTGGGTTCAGATTTGTAATTATCATAAAGTAAATGCCCAAAATTTGAAATACTAAAACTCCTTCAACCTTGAGAAATCGACACACAGTAGGGGAAAAATTGAGGCGGCGGCAAGGCAGCACTGGCGGCGGCGACTACCAGGGCGTGGGCGAGGCACGGAATCGGCTTCTGTCTCCGACAGAGGGGGGCTACGGCGGGTTGAAGGTGGCGCAGGCGATGCCGAGTCCGGGTAATCCTGTGACGAAGGCGGGGCTTCTCTAGGCGGTGGTGTTTGTTGGCGGTAGCGGAGGCAAGGAGAGTGGCTCCTCAGCGCGATTCCGGTGGTGGCTGCAATTGAGAGGGAGGAGCAGCTCAGCGACACTAGAAGTTTCAGATCCACGGGTGAAGAGATGGATGCAAACTAGGGGCTGCTCTTGCATCTTCTGTTAGTTCGACGTTCACAAGGGAGGGGAAAGAGGGTTGCGAGCTGGGTAGAGGAGAGAAGTGAGAGGGTTGTGAGAGAGGGTGTTGCACAGTGGGAAAAGAGGAGGGGAGTGAAGGGTCAAGGATCTGCAGGGCTGAGAAGTAGTTGTAGCGTGTAGGAGGAAGGCTACGGGAGAGATATGTGAAGGCACGGCTGCAGAAAAGGGTAGCACCGTCATCACAGTGGAAAGACAGAGCCGGGAAAAAGAAAAGAGAGAAAAACGAAAAAGAATAAAAAAGGGATAGGGCCATTAACTCGATTAAACGATCGGAACGGGATTTGCGGATCGGTAATTTCCAAATTTTCCGACTAAAAAATAAAATAGAATATAGAAATACGTATATGTACATCTAAACAATAACATACCCAGAAAGTTATTTTTAGGTCGAAGAAATATTTTTTAAAAATAATAATAAAAAGAACTCTCGTGCTGCAAACGAGTCGAAAGTAGGGAGAAAATAAAAACCGGAACGCACCCAAAAGAACGGGGCGTTACATCAGGAGTTTTGCATGGGGGTGGCCGTCACTCGTCCCCTCTTGTGAGATCATCTTCAGGGCACCTCCTCCTAACCCAGCAGGCGGAGACCGGTGGTTACCGCCAATTATAATACACTTGGGCCATATAAATATAATGGTCATCCTAGTCCGGTTTAAGTTATAAATACACAACCATATGAACACACACAACCATTACAATCAAACAATTCACAACCATCCGCTAAGTAAGTCCTAAGGACTTACCTGATACCCTCGTATCCACTACCACATCATAGCTTCCCCTCGGGGAAGAAACCAACGCCTGCAAGAGCAAGGCACATAACATCACAACCTGAAAGGGTTAGGAGACTCGTCTTTATAACCAGAACCAACCTACAACCTAAAGATCATCACAAGCTCACATATGCCTATAGCATACTCTCAACATCAACACAAGTGCCTAAGGCACATCTCTAACGTACAACTCATCCTAACCACCCTAACCTAGCTAGCAACTAAGCCAAGGCCAAAGGAAAGGAAGGAAGGAAGGCATGCCAACAAATTATGCACCAACAGAAGCAAGAACACACCAGCCAGCCCAGTGAGGCGCAGGGGCGGCTCACCAAAGGCGCAAGGGCGGCTCCATATCAGGCACAGGTGCGGCTCAGGACAAGCGCAGGGGCGGCCAACTGTGCAGAGAGTTGGTCCCGACTTCTCTTCGACTCCTTTCTCGATCCTCTTCACGTCTTTAACATACCACCGCAACATATATGCACACACACACATATATGATCATCAAAAGGCTAGGAAAGATCCAACACAAGTCCAAATTGTGCTTCCTAAGCTAAAGAGGAAGATAAGAAGCAAGAAAAAGGAAAGAAGAGAGAAGAAGAGAGAAGAAGAGAAAGAGCTTACTACTCCACCCTAGGCTTTAACTATGGAGCATCCACACCCCTCACCACTTCAGCGCATCAACAACAACAGACAGCAACAACAACAAGGTCATCCAAGGCCAAAGCCACACTCAAAACTCTCAAAACTCTCTCACAAGATCAAGAAGAAGCAAAGATGAGAAGAGGAAGGAGAAGAAGAACGTAAAGGTGATGAAGGAGCTGCAATGGAGTAAAGAACCCTTCATCAGAAGATTGGGGAGGCTTGTATACGAAGTTTCCCCAAAAGCAAGATCAAAAGTCAACAAAGGTGACTGCATCCGCACAAAACCGCAGGGGCGGACCTACTATGGCGCAGGGGCGGCTCCTTTGTGGCGCAGGGGCGGCCCATGTGGTGCGCAGGGGCGGCTGACAAGTCAAGGCTAGGCACACACTAGCTCATCCAGGCTCCAAAGACTAAGGCTCTTACATCTCACCCCCCCTAAAAACAAGTTTTGTCCCGAAACTTGCAGGATCCCAAAACCTCTCGGACCCACAAGCCGAGGTAACACTCTCCTCAAGAATGTTAGGTCATATCCTATAACATTCTATATCCTCAGCACAACATGAAGGTATCACAACTCCAGCATCAGAACTCTACATAAGGCTTGGAGGAAGATCATCTCTAGCCAAACACTAACCACAGCACACTGGCATGGAGGAAAACCCTCTCCAGCCACCACGTACACATAACACTACTACGTGGAGGAAAACCATCTCCACTCACACTATGTCCATCAAAGGTAGCATGGAGGAAGTAACCATCTCCTGCTAATCATAACACAACCAAAGCATGGAGGAATGAACCATCTCCAACTATACCTATCTCGTACTAGAAACCAGATCTAACAGATCATATGCACACATCACAGCTAGCACGAAGGCACAAAATATCACATAAGCACATAGCAAACATGCACTCACCAGAAGATGCTAAGATCTACTCGCGGATCCTACTGGTGCCTCTAACTCAACATAGAACTCAAGATAGTCCTTCTGGATACTATCTTCTGTCTCCCAGGTAGCCTCATCTGGTCCTCGTATAGACCACTGTATCCTCAACATAGGAATGTCCTTCGAACGTAGGCATCTCACACCTCGCTCTAGGACTACAATAGGGTGCTCTACAAACGTGTGGTCTGGCTCAACCACCAATTCATCATAACTCACGATGTGCCTCGGATCTGGTATATACTTCCTCAGCTGAGACACATAAAACACGGGTGAACACCCTCTAACTTCAGACGCAACGCTAATTTGTAAGCTGCTCGTCCAACTCTATCTAGTATCTCAAAAGGACCTACATATCAGGGACTCAGCTTCCCCTTTATACCAAAACATCTGACGCCTCGCGTCGGAGATACTCTCAACCAGACATGAGCTCCTACCCTGAACTCTAGAGGTCGACGCCTCTTGTCTGCATACGACTTCTGGCGACTCTGTGCAACCAACATCCTCTCTCTAATCAACGCTACTCGAGCCATAATATCCTAAAACTGCTCTAGTGCTATCCCACTAATACTGCTAGGCTCGTCCCAACATAACGGTGTACGGCATCTACGTCCATATAGTGCCTCATAAGGAGCCATCCCTATAGACGCATGCCAGCTGTTGTTATATGAGAACTCAACGAGTGGGAGGTAATCAGACCATCCCTGTTCCCAATCCAACACACAAGCTCGCAACATATCCTCTAAGGTCTGGATGGTCCTTTTTGACTTACCATCTGTCTGGGGGTGAAACGCGGTCGTGAAGTATAGACTCGTCCCCAAAGCAGTCTGAATCTGCTGCCAGAATCTCGATGTAAATCGTCCATCACGATCAGAAACGATCGTCCTCGGTACCCCATGGAGTCTCACTATCTGTCTAGTGTACTCCTTAGCTAATTTGCTCACGGGTCACGTCTCTCTGATGGGAATGAAACGTGTCATCTTCGTCAGTCTATCAACAACCACCCAGATGGCATCAAAGCTCCTACTGATCTTCAGTCCAGTCACAAAATCCATGGTGACGTCTTCCCAATTCCACTGTGGTACTAGCAGTGGATGGAGCTCACCTCCAGGTCTGAAATTCTCTATCTTGACCTACTAACAAGTCGCACACTGAGCTATAAATCTAGCTACGTCGGGCTTCATCCCTCCCCACCAAAATGAACGTCTCACATCATGGTACATCTTACTCGTACTAGGGTGTACTGAGTAAGGTGTACAATGAGCCTCCTGTAATATCCGTTGTCCCAGCTCTGTATCTGCAGGAACGCAGATACGATCATGTCGTCTCATAACTCCATCTGCCCCAATAATGAACTAGTGTGCCTCTCCATGAGACATCATATCTCCGATCCTCGCCAAGGTCGGGCAGGTCCCCTGCTTCTGTTGGATCTCATCCAATAGACTAGGTAAAATCTCTAAGGTAAACAACTGGGCATCCTCATCAAGAAACTGGATGTCCATCTCTAGCCAGGCTAAATCTCTCTGCAGTTGAGGCTGTACAGTAAGTCTAGAAATCGCCTTCTCTCGAGGCGTCTTCCTACTCAAGGCGTCAGCTACCACATTCGCCTTGCCAGGATGATACAAAATCTCAAGGTCAAAGTCCTTGATCAACTCAAGCCATCGACGCTGGCGGTTATTCAATTCCCGCTGCGTGAAAATATACTTCAGACTCTTATGGTCTGTGAAGATCTGGCATGTAGCACCATACAGGTAATGTCTCCAAATCTTCAAAGCATGAACTACAGCTGCCAACTCCAGATCATGAGTCGGGTAGTTCTCCTCATACGTCTTCAACTGTCGAGACGCATATGCAATCATTCTGCCCCTCTGCATCAGCACACATCCCAAGCCTAGCTTGGATGTATCACTGTAGACCACAAAATCCTCAGAACCCTCTGGTTGTGCTAAGACAAGAGCAGAAGTCAAACGCCTCTTCAACTCCTCAAAACTCTGAGCACACTAATCGGTCCATATAAACCTAGTAGTCTTCCTCAGAAGACTAATCAGTGGACGGGCAATCACAGAAAATCCCTCCACAAAGCGTCTGTAATAACCGGATAAGCCAAGAAAACTACACACTCCCTTGATGTTCGTCGGTGTCGTCCAAGCAGCAACAGACTCGATCTTTGCATGGTCAACCATGATCCCATCGGTAGAGACGATATGTTTAAGGAAAGAAACCTCAGACATCCAAAACTCGCACTTAGAGAGCTTGGCGTACAACTCTCTATCTCTCAAAATCTACAATACCGTCCTCAAGTGTCCCGCATGCTCCTCTCTGCTACGAGAGTATACCAAAATGTCATCAATGAAGACCACCACAAACTAATCTAGGAAGTCGATGAAGGTGTTGTTCATCAACTCCATGAATACAATTGGGGCATTCGTCAGCCCAAATGGCATCACTACAAACTCGTAGTGTCCATAACGGGTACGAAATACCGTCTTTTGCACATCCTGCTCTCTCACCCTCAGCTAGTGATATCCTGAACGCAAGTCAATCCTAGAGAAAATTGTCGCTCCCTACAGCTGATCAAGTAGATCATCAATACGAGGTAGTGGATACCTGTTCTTTATGGTCACCTTGTTCAGCTCTTTGTAATCTATACACAGTCTCAACGATCCATCCTTTTTCTGCACGAAGAGGACCGGTGCACCCCATGGTGAAACGCTAGGGCGTATGAAGCCCTTCGCAGCCAACTCCTCGAGTTGCTTCTTCAGCTCCAACATCTCGACAGATGCCATACCGTAAGGGGCCTTCAAGATGGGTCTCGTGCCAGGCTCTAAGTCAATGCCAAAATCAACGCACCTTTGAGGTGGCAAGCTAGACGGCTCTGCAAAAACGTTTGTAAACTCACAAACCACTGGTATGTCCTCCAAAGCTGGACTCTCGCCATCCTTCATGGCGTAGCACCAGATGGCATCACAACCTTGTGTAATCAGTCTAGCTACTCGGACAACACTGATGACAGATCCTGTCTTTCCAAGGTCCCAACCCCGGAAGACCTCTATCGGACCTAAATCGGTAGAGACTGTAACAATCCTCTTACCCACATCTAACACCGCACGGTGTCTACGGATCCAATGCATACCTAATATGACTTCTTCATGCATCAAAGGCATGACTAAGAAGTCAAGAAGTAGTACACGAGTCCCTAAACATAGGGGAAAACTACGTATCTCCTGAGTACCTATGACCCTACTACCATCAGGTAACCCTATAGTAAAGGGTGCCCCCTCTATGGTGGACAAACTCAAACGCTCAACACAAGAAGCAGAAATAATTGAATGCGTAGCACCCGTATAAAATAAAACTCTAACAGGTAAACCATGTAACAAAATGGTACATGCGGCAGTTGGTGCTGGCGGCTCCTCAGCACTCCTCAACTCAAAAGCACGACCTCGAACTCCTCGGGCATCACTAGTACTAGCCTCTCTACCTCTACCTCTACTCGGTCCAAGAGCTAAACCCTGAGTAGCAGGTGTCCCTGAGACCCTCTGTTGTCCCTGATGCTGAGGCGGTCTCTGTCCACCTCCTGCTGCACTTACAGGGGAAGAACCCTGCTGTGATGGTGCCTTGCCCTGACGGCAAAAACGTAGCTATATGTCCTGGCTTCCCGCACGAGAAGCAAGTCAGCGGTGCTCTAGGGCAATCAGCCCTCATATGCCCATAGGCCCCTCAGTTGTAACACTGTCGGCCTCTATTAGTATTCTGTGCAGACACTGGAATACTCGAGCGGCCCTGAGTCTGACCTCGGCCGAATTCAGATGCTTCTGCACTAGTCGGTGTTGTACGCTGTCTCTTCTCAGACCGTCCGGTTTGAGAAGTCCTCCTCTGGCTAGCCCTCTCTCTCATAAGTAGAGGCCCGATCTTGGTATTCTACCAATGAGTCACAATGAAATCCCGACATATATGAATGTGTACTCTCCCTCAAACATCGGGAGAATAGGTATATGTGTTGGTCCTCAGAAGGTGCAGCTGGACCCAACAAAGCTAACTCAGTCCGGAAGCGACGAATGGCATCAATAATGGGTACATCCTCAAAGCCTACTTCCACAAAATCCTGCAGCTTCTCCCTTCTTAGTGAGGCACGGCAGAACTGCTCCCTCAGCAATGTCCTCATCTGCTCATAGGTGGTGACTCGTGCTCTAACCGTCCTCCACCTCTAATGTGCCAGGTCACGGAATAGAGATTGTACTAGCTCTATCCGTCTGTCCTCTGGGCAACGAATAGACTCTAAAGCTGAGTCTACATGCCCAATCCACACCTAGGTCTCTAGGCCGATCTCTCCAAAGAAGTGTGGTACTCTCTGCTGGTGGAATGCCTTCAACGAAGTATCTGGTCGAGGCCCTCTAGTCTCCTCCACAGCTCGAGCAACCTCAACAGCATGTGCCGGCCTAGCTGGCACCTGAGTAGCTCCATGGGATTCCTCGGATAATCCCTCCTGCCCTGGTAGGTTTGGGGCTCATCGACCCGCTCAGATGGCCTCCTCGAACTGCCTGAGATATTCTCTAAACTCAAGCCCTCCCATAGAAACACAATTTGAACCATCAGACTGGCCTGGATGGGTTTGTTGTCTCCTATACCCACCACTCCTCGTTGCTGGAACAAAGCTCTCAGCAACCTCCTCACGAGCCTCATCCACCACTGGTGGATATGCAGCGGGAGCTGGTCCCTATTTCCTCTCTCCTGGAGGAAGAGGTGGTCTATCTCTACCTCTACCTACAGCAGTTGCTCTCGTCCGATCCATCTGCGGGGTATGCACACCTAACGTATAAGGCTCTATATAGGCCATATGTATATATATATATATATATATATATATATAATACTTAATAATACATGCACACATATCATCACATAAAAGGTATATATATATATATATATATATATATATATATATATATATCTATACTGTCGAGATCCTCAGATGGGTGACGACTTTTGTACACACTATCCCAAAACATCTGTACTCGCTTTAAAACCAAAACTCTTTAAAACGTCAGACCCCATGTGGGTTCTGTTTATTTATCCACTCTACCTTTATTGCAGATAGCAAGTGTCATTGTTGTCAACCTAAGGCTCTGATACCAACTTTGTAACACCCCGAATCCACTGGACTCGGAATGCTACATTGAGCTAGGATCTCACAATGGATCGTGACCCTAGCCTGACAATAAGTTCACTGGATCTTACAACATGGCACAAGTAGAGTAAAAACAAATACATAAAAGTTGTATAATACATCAAAAGAGTTTACAAACTCAAATCCGAGTACAAAACCATAACAACAACATCATTGATACAAAAGATCCCCAACCCACACATCCTAATGTACAAAAGTCCTCGACTGGTCACACCATCTGGCTCACTCTTGCAGTCTTCCTAACCTGCAGATCATCTACAATACGGTATACACCGTTAGCTACAACAGTAGATAAACATGACGGTAATAGCACAAACACACCAAAACAACTCATACATGCAATGTCACGCACATTCATTTATTATCTTTAATTATGTTATTCCATTACTAATTCAACTTCTTTTGTAACATGAGACGCCTCAAGAACCCCGTCCCATCCAATGTAACATAGGAGTTTTGCATGGGGGTGATTGTCACTCGTCCCCTCCTGTGAGATCATCTTCAGGGCACCTCCTCCTAACCTAGCAGGCGGAGACCGGTGGTTACCGCCCGTTATAATACACTTGGGCCATATAAATATAATGAATGGTTATCCTAGTGATAACGTGATTTATGACGTTAGTATAGGCATACAATTAGATAGTTTTTCCCGTTATTCATGCAAGGTTTGACATTAGTTTAAGACGTTTACACTCATTTCGTGCATATTTCTAGAAAAGACATCTACACGAGCTTTTGTCGGTTTTGTAGGTATTTCGGGGATCTTTTGGGCATTAATCGAGACATTCGAGAGTCAAGCCTCATGGTGGTACATATCCGAGACCTTGAAGGAACATAATTGGAGCAACAAAGGACACAAAGACCACTATTGGTGCAAGCAATGGAGCAACTCATGGCTAGACGATCATAGCATGCTTCTGTTGAAGAAAATCGACCTACACCCAGGTAAATCGGCCGATTTTTCCTACTGGGTCGATTTTTGGGCCTTTGACAGCTTAAGCCACGTGTCCCACGATCTTATGTCCGGCCTTGCTCTTGGTGGAGAATATAAGTGGTCCTTCAAAGCTGTTGCTGATTCATTCAATTCTCCTCCTCTCCCACATCCTCTAGCATCTTTCAAAAGACTCTTCCAATTGGGAGCTCTCTTCAAGACACCCTTGTGGGTGTTCTTGAGGGAGATTAGTGTAGATTTCAATTTCATAGTGAGATTTGAGTGATTTTTGTGAAGAAGATTGTTGAAGGTTGTAAGATCCGACTTGGAGCTACCTTTGGTGTGTTGAAAGATTTGTTTTGAGCTCAAATCTAGCTAAGTTTCATTGCTTTCATTTCCTTACTTCATCTTCTTGCTATGGATTCCATGTATGCTTGTATGATGATTTTAGATCTTGAAATGCATGTTATTGGCTAGTTTGTTGTGATTCTGGAGTGATGGATTGATGGTTATAGCTTGGGTGATGATAGAATGGACTTATATGTTAGTTTAGGATGATTTATATGCACGAAACGTAACTCCGACATAAAAATCGACCTTATCTTCATAGTAAATCGGCCGATTTTTGCTATGATCAGCCCGATTTTTCCTTCTGTTGCTCTTTAATTGATGAATCTGTATGTTAGGATGTTAGATTGTTGAAATCCTAGTGTTTGTTGAGCATGATATAGCTTAGGGTGACCTAATGCTAGCAAACTAAGTGAGGAAAGAGACCTACCCGGTGATTTCCGATCTTAGATACAAAAGATGATGAACTCTAGGTAGTAGTGAGCCTCATAAGCCGCTATTGGATCGAGTGTGCTAGGATTGTTGCTTGAGACTTACCATTTCCGAGACTTACCCGGTAAGGAGAGGTTTGCCCCTTAAGTAGTGTCCGGTTTGTGTAGAATTCCCAACTTTACCTCCTTGAGACTTACCCGGTAATAGGAGTTTGGTACGGGATTAGTGAAGCGTGAGACTTACCCGGTAATTGCTTCCATTAGAGAAACACCCTTTCCCAACACCGCAACTTTATCCTTAGAATCTTTAGAAGCTTGAGTCCAATGCCATAACCGGAAATCTTGATCTCTAGAATCCACATTCTTCTCTCTTTGATCTCATATCTTGTGTTTGTGTCATTTGTTTGTTTGCTAGCTTGAGTTGTTAGTTTGTTTTATTACTTTGCTTGATCTGTGATCTTTGCTTGATCACCATAAAAAAACCAACCAAAAATATCATCATTTTCATTTCTTTATTTCTTTCTCTTTTCTTAGACTAGATTTGCACTATCTTTGATCATTGAATGACTTGATTTCGCCTCAGTCCTTGTGTTCGACCTCGGAATACTTTCCTTCCTACATAACGATCCGTACACTGCGGGTTTCGCTAGGTAGCTTAGGAGATTAGATCGAGTTTATAAATGTAAAGCTTTTTGTGCTATTTCCTAGCGTAACAAGTTTTTGGCGCCGTTGCCGGGGACTAGGTCTAGATTAAGTCATTTGCTTTTGATCGTTTTTAGTGTTTATCTTTCTTGTTACTTTTGATCTTGTGTTGTTTTTGTCTTTGTCTTTTCATGTTTGCCATGGACGGATTGTACCTCCAAGACGACCTTGACAACATGGAGTATGAGGAGTGGATGGAAAGCTAAGATCTAGGACCTCTCCATGATGAGTTTGAGTATTGGAAGGAGTTTAATGCCTATCATGAGTCCCATGATCAAGCTCACATGACTACATTGCCTTATGAGGAACCTCACCATCAACCTCACAATGACCGAGTGGAATCAATGCTGGAAGAAATGTTGAGGAAGATGGATGATCTAGAGAGCAACCTTGCTTCCATTTCGAGTGCCCACATGGTGCTTGAAGCGGAAGTATTTCAACAAGAGGAGGTTCACCATGAGGAGATCCAAGAATTACCCGATTCAACCATAACCAATAGAGACCTTCAAGAAGAGTTGAATAAAGCTTGGGATCAAGTGAGGCTAAGGGATTTGGCCCTGGAGGATGCAAGAAGATTGAATGTTGAGAGAGAAGAACAAATGAGGAGGGAGATTGAGGAGATTAGGCATGCTCTTATGCTAGGAGATCCTACCATCCTTCAAAGCTTACCTCCACCTCCTTCACCTTTGGAGGAGCGCAATGAAGTATTCTCACCCCCGGACATCCTTGCCATCAACCCCGGAACCACACTTGAAGAGCTCACGAAGGAGAACCCTAAGTTAACTTCAACTCCTTCCAATCCTTTCTTGCTTGCCCGGAGTACACACGAAGATTGGAGTCCCTTTCCTAAGGAGTCTCCAATGTTGAATGATGGAGGCAAGCATGATGGATCCATGATGGTTATGAAGCACTTCAATGAAAAATTCTTTCCAAGAATCGGCCTTCTTCGGATAATAGAGGATGAGGATGGCAAGTATCTCACCGGTGTGACCGCGGAGTACCAATTGTCTAAGTATGGGGTGGCACCTATGGTTGCAACTCCATACTACCATCAAGGGAGCGGTGATGAAGGAGTCTTCTACTCACCGGTGAAGAGAGAACTTAAAGCTTATTTGGGCATCAAGTGGCCCTTGCTTGTCATCATGGATGCCGGAAAACGATGGTTGCTTGGACTCCTCAAGCAAACCATGGTATTCGAGGTGGATTGACACATCCTCGGAGTTTGGTCAAGCTAACGAACTAAAAGAAGCGCTTCTTGGGAGGCAACCCAAGGGTTATAACTCTTTCCCTTTTCTCTTTCGTCTTCGTTTTTGCTTTTGTTTTTGGTATGCTTTGTTTTTCTTTTGTGTTTCTGGGTGCTAGATCTTGTTGTTGTTGTCATGTGTGATGAGATGTTGGAGGTCATGTGAAGACCTCATGGAGCTATTTAAGGTACAAGATCCAAGCACATAGACGAGGAGGAAATCACCCAGAAAAATCGGACTGTTCATGCACAAAATTGGCCGATTTTCCTGGGCTATGGGGCGATTTTTCCTCTGTATAAAGAAAAGTGATGATCTCCAATCAAGCATGGGTGGAGCGGACGAGGAACTTGGACGGCTTGCGGTGCCAAGCGCGGGTTCCGACCTCTTAACGAACATCAAGAGCTCTCTACCATCCTTGATCGATCATCCACCATCATCATCCAATGAGAACCGAAATACCAAAGCATCACCAATTTTACATTGTGAGGACTCTCTTTCACTTCTTTA
Source organism: Fagopyrum homotropicum (assembly GCA_033239125.1). Classification (NCBI taxonomy): domain Eukaryota; kingdom Viridiplantae; phylum Streptophyta; class Magnoliopsida; order Caryophyllales; family Polygonaceae; genus Fagopyrum; species Fagopyrum homotropicum. Next base: position 75,009,480 of record BSWB01000007.1, read on the forward strand.
TTTAGTTTCCACATTGGGGACAATGTGTTTCTAAGTATGGGGTGGGATTTTCATGATCACTTGCATGATTAGCATCTAGGATAGTTTAATTTTGTCACATGTTTCATTATGTTTTGCATTGTACATACATATTTCGAAAAATCCAAAAAACAAAATTCAGAAAATTTTAAAAAATTTTAGTGCTTCTAAGGCTTGGATATGACCCTAATGATGAATCTTGTCTTGTGGATTAGCCATGGATGGCCTTATGTGTTCAATTGATGAATGTATATGTGGACTTAAAGTACTTCTCTTGAATTCCATGAATGATTTGTGATCATGATGTTTGCCTAGAATGGATTGAGTATTGAAGGTCGAAATTGCATGCTAGTTCTTGCACATCAATTAGGAGTGATTAAGGCAATTCATTTTTTCTCTACTTCTCATCTTGATCATGTTGCTTGAGCACCTCAATTGAGATAAATTTGACCTCTTTTGACCCATCCGGGAATAGGAGCATGTTAGTGTGTTGAAGTGTGTGAAAAGCAAGTGTGGGGTGAAGATGTTGATGAAAAGAATGTCGTGAATAAAATGCTGAATTTGTTGTGAAAGTGTAGCCAAAAATATAGGCTTGGGGACGTTGGCTTAAATGACAAGTAACTCGGTACACTTCACATAATCGGGTGTTGGTGCCTTGCCAAAGTCAAATAAACCAATAGTCCTAACGAGCTTTGGTATGTGTGCCCGGTGTGGATGCACCTCGAAAAATAGAAAAAGCCCGAGGATGGCTAATCACCAAGGTTTCGGCTTTTGTACACCAATGCCATTGTCTCAAAAATAAAAGAAAAGAAAGAAAAGAAAATGAAAAATATACACTTGAGGGAAGTTGATAAGAAATGTGAAGTTGTGGTTGTTTAGTTCCTTTCCCGGATTAGCATCACATAGCCTAGAAAATTCCCACCTAATCACAACGTTTCTTGGCCTTCTATTTTACAAGTCCTTTTGACCTACTCGCATGTGTGTGAGGCTAAGTGATTTAGATTGGATATACTCATGATCATCTTGACTTCTTCATCTTTACATTTCATTGCATGCTATCAAGTTAAGTGTAATTGTCTTTCCATGCTTTAATTTACTTGATACATAATTGCTTGTCCATTGCCATGAAACATGACTATGAAGGTGATCCAATGTTAGAAGCACAATTTCAAAAAGATTTTTTCGTTTTTTCTGCATGCATAAATCACGTCATCTCTTAGTCTATAGTTGGGTCTTGCTCGGGGACGAGCAAATCTTAAGTATGGGGTATTTTGATAACGTGATTTATGACGTTACTATAGGCATACAATTAGATAGTTTTTCCCGTTATTCATGCACAGTTTGACATTAGTTTAAGACGTTTACACTCATTTCGTGCATATTTCTAGAAAAGACATCTACACGAGCTTTTGTCGGTTTTGTAGGTATTTCGGGGATCTTTTGGGCATTAATCGACACATTCGAGAGTCAAGCCTCATGGTGGTACATATCCGAGACCTTGAAGGAACATAATTGGAGCAACAAAGGACACAAAGACCACTATTGGTGCAAGCAATGGAGCAACTCATGGCTAGACGATCATAGCATGCTTCTGTTGAAGAAAATCGACCTACATCCAGGAAAATCGGCCGATTTTTCCTACTAGGTCGATTTTTGGGTCTTTGACAGCTTAAGCCACGTGTCCCACGATCTCTTGTCCGGCCTTGCTCTTGGTGGAGAATATAAGTGGTCCTTCAAAGCTGTTGCTGATTCATTCAATTCTCCTCCTCTCCCACATCCTCTAGCATCTTTCAAAAGACTCTTACAATTGGGAGCTCTCTTCAAGACACCCTTGTGGGTGTTCTTGAGGGAGATTAGTGTACATTTCAATTTCATAGTGAGATTTGAGTGATTTTTGTGAAGAAGCTTGTTGAAGGTTGTAAGATCCGACTTGGAGCTACATTTGGTGTGTTGAAAGATTTGTTTTGAGCTTAAATCTAGCTAAGTTTCATTGCTTTCATTTCCTTACTTCATCTTCTTGCTATGGATTCCATGTATGCTTGTATGATGATTTTAGATCTTGAAATGCATATTATTGGCTAGTTTGTTGTGATTCTGGAGTGATCGATTGATGGTTATAGCTTGAGTGATGATAGAATGGACTTATATGTTAGTTTAGGATGATTTATATGCACGAAACCTAACTCAGACATAAAAATCGACCTGTTCTTCATAGTAAATCGGCCGATTTTTGCTATGATCAGCCCGATTTTTCTTTCTGTTGCTCTTTAATTGATGAATCTGTATGTTAGGATGTTAGATTGTTGAAATCCTAGTGTTTGTTGAGCATGATATAGCTTAGGGTGACCTAATGCTAGCAAACTAAGTGAGGAAAGAGACCTACCCGGTGATTTCCGATCTTAGATACAAAAGATGATGAACTCTAGGTAGTAGTGAGCCTTATAAGCCGCTATTGGATCGAGTGTGCTAGGATTGTTGCTTGAGACTTACCTTTTCCGAGACTTACCCGGTAAGGAGAGGTTTGCCCCTTAAGTAGTGTCCGGTTTGTGTAGAATTCCCAACTTTACCTCCTTGAGACTTACCCGGTAATAGGAGTTTGGTGCGGGATTAGTGAAGCATGAGACTTACCCGGTAATAGGAGTTTGGTGCGGGATTAGTGAAGCATGAGACTTACCCGGTAATTGCTTCCATTAGAGAAACATCCTTTCCCAACACCGCAGCTTTATCCTTAGAATCTTTAGAAGCTTGAGTTCAATGCCATAACCGGAAATCTTGATCTCTAGAATCCACATTCTTCTCTCTTTGATCTCATATCTTGTGTTTGTGTCATTTGTTTGTTTGCTAGCTTGAGTTGTTAGTTTGTTTTATTACTTTGCTTGATCTGTGATCTTTGCTTGATCACCATAAAAAAACCAACCAAAAATATCATCATTTTCATTTCTTTATTTCTTTCTCTTTTCTTAGACTAGATTTGCATTATCTTTGATCATTGAATGACTTGATTTCGCCTCAGTCCTTGTGTTCGACCTCGGAATACTTTCCTTCCTACATAACGATCCGTACACTGCGGGTTTCGCTAGGTAGCTTAGGAGATTAGATCGAGTTTATAAATGTAAAGCTTTTTGTGCTATTTCCTAGCGTAACACCTAGTCCGATTTAAGTTATAAATGCACAACCATATGAACACACACAACCATTACAATCATACAATCCACAACCGTACGCTAAGTAAGTCCTAAGGACTTACCTGATACACTCATATCCTCTACCACGTCACAGCTTCCCCTCGGGGAAGAAACCAACGCCTGTAAGAGCAAGGCACACAACATCACAACCTGAAAGGGTTAGGAGACTCGTCTCCATAACCTGAACCAACCTGCAACCTAAAGATCATCACAAGCTCACATATGCCTATAGCATACTCTCAAAATCAACACAAGTGCCTGAGGCACATCTCTAACATACAACTCATCCTAACCACCCTAACCTAGCTAGCAACTAAGCCAAGGCCAAAGGAAAGGAAGGAAGGAAGGCATACCAACAAAGTATGCAGCAACAGAAGCAAGAACACACCAGCCAGCCCAGTAAGGTGCAGAGGCGGCTCACCAAAGGTGCAGGGGCGGCTCCACACCAGGCGCAGGTGCGGCTCATGACAGGCGCAGGGGCGGCCAACTGTGCAGAGAGTTGGTCCCGACTTCTCTTTGACTCCTTTCTCGATCCTCTTCACGTCTTCAATATACCACCGCAACATATATGCATACACACACATATATGATCATCAAAAGGCTGGGAAAGATCCAACACAAGTCCAAATTGTGCTTCCTAAGCTAAATAGGGAGATAAGAAGCAAGAAGAAGGAAAGAAGAGAGAAGAAGAGAAAGAGCTTACAACTCCACCCTAGGTTGTAACTATGGAGCATCCACACCCCTCACCACTTCAGCACATCAACAACAACACACAGCAACAACAGCAAGGTCATCCAAGGCCAAAGCCACACTCAAAACTCTCAAAACTCTCTCACAAGATCAAGAAGAAGCAAAGATGAGAAGAGGAAGAAGAAGAAGAACGTAAAGGTGATGAAGGAGCTGCAATGGAGTAAAGAACCCTTCATCAGAAGATTGGGGAGGCTTATATACGAAGTTTCCCCAAAAGCAAGATCAAAAGTCAACAAAGATGGTAGCATCCGCATAAAACCGTAGGGGCGGACCGACTATGGCGCAAGGGCGGCTCCTCTGTGGCGCAGGGGCGGTCCATGTGGTGCGCAGGGGCGGCTGACAGGTCAAGGCTAGGCACACACTAGCTCATCTAGGCTCCAATGACTAAGGCTCTTACATGATGAACACTCCCTACTCTCGGCGGCCACGCCGACCAGTAAGCCCCTTTACCAACCCGCGCTAAGATCTCAAAAAGCTCGATATATCGGAACTCAACTTCCTTCTTGGGTCTCTCTCAATGCAGCATATCCATTATGTTTCTCCTTGATCGTCTCAAACAAAGAAGTTCAAATCTTCCCATTTACACATTGGGCTTTGGTTCTTGTCCAACCAACTTTGATGTTACGTTCCCTCAATAATTGTTGCACGCTCCAAGTAAGGAAGGGAATACTTTACTTACCACTACTTCTACTAACAAGGCATGTATGTTGTTACTTCTCTCTTTTACATCATTACTTAACCTAGACGTTGTCTTGAAGAATAAATTGTACAACACCAAATCCATCATACCTCGAGACAATGTCAAAACAATTGCCCAACGACTCTTTTATTAACTCTTAACAACTCTTATGACCCTTGCCTATTTTACAAACTCTTTTGTCTTCCAAGGTAGGTTAATCATTGATGCTATTACTTTGGAGGATCGCTCCACAATTCCGGGAATGACCAACACATCTAAGGAAGGTTGCAACTTCTTTCACATCCTTCGTGCTTGCCATCCAGAGACAACTTGTCATATAACTTCTCTCTTCTTCGAGAGTAGACCAAACTGTCTTATTTGGGGCATTAGTAAGCCCATATGGAATCACTACAACATGTAGTGGCCATGGTATGTCCGGAATGTCGTATTTACAATATTCAATCTCGAATTCTCAATTGGTGGAAATAAGACCTTAAATCATTCTTAGAAGAGACTACCGACCCTTGCAACCGGTTGAGTAGATCATCTACCCGTAGTGAGGAATACTCGTTCTTCATTGTATCTTGTTCAACTCACGGTCATTGAGGTATAAACGGAGATAACCGTCTCTCTTTTCGCAAACTGGTGTTCTTCATAACAACTTAAAATCAAGAGTTTACGATATATTCCAATATGAACTTCAATTCAATAGTTCAGTGATAGCATGAATTATAGTCTATATTTTGAGACCTGTTTAGACGTTTTATCTTCAATAATCTGCATGTTTGGATGTATATTATGTGATTATATTGTCGTTTCATCTATGTTTGCGGGAATCGAGGTCTACACCAAGTTTCGATGTAATCGTAGGTAAAATGGCACGTTTTGCATCAAAATGAGAGCTAAAAAGGCTAAGGAGTCATTGGAGCTACATTCAGGAGCTTAAGGAAGAATCCAGGAAGCATGGAAATGGATTAAAGATTCACTTTGGACCAGATTTAAGAGATTTCACATTTTGTTTAGAGCCACCTCGGTTAGCTACAGTACCACCTCGACCGAGGTGATCTTGAGGAGCGTCCTGACCGAGGCGAACACCTTGGACGAGGCAAGATATATTTTATTCTTGGCTGAGATCTTTTATTTTTGGAAGGAGGGATCTTATATTTTTAGGCTGGATTTCTGGAAGGAAGATCATATATTTTAGGGATTTATTTATGAGAGCTAGATATATTTTATTAGGAAAATATCTTTTCAAGATATTTTATCTTTGGAGGGTAGTTTTCCTATATAAAGTTTTGGATTTGCCACAAATCATAGCCGACGCATCACCGGAAATCCCGCTGACATTATTAGTGGTTGAAGGAAGGGAGATTGAAGGAAGGAAGTTGATAGCTTTTATAGCTTTTGTGATGGGTTTTGTAAGATTCTCTTAGATTCCCTTCTTTGTTGATTGTCTTATTGGATTTTGATCCAAGGAACGCTTGTTTGATTGATAATTGATTCAGTTATTGAAGCCTTTTTCTTAAGGTTTTTGTGTTCAAATATTCACTTTCTTGCCTTATATTTCATTATTGCTTTCATGATGATGAGTGGCTAATTTCATTGTGCGATTCTAGGGTGATTGGCTGAAGGTTGTGGGAAAAACAATGATAGAATAATCTTAAATTCCAGTAGGACCCTGAAAGTTCGAGTCTTTATCCTTAACCCTAGAACATCTCGCTCAATCAATGAACATCTCGGCCGGGGTGGAATTTGTCTGACCGAGGTGACCTATCTTATCCGAAACTGAGAGTTAAGTGATAGAGTTTGCCAAATCCTATTCTTATTACACCTTTCCTGGTTCAATGCAAGCCTAGGATGAGACTTGCCCGGTAATTCCATTGTTTGTTTACCAAAGATCATAAGTATAGGTAATAAAGGTTTATCCTTTATTGGGGTTTGAGTGTGCTTTCATTCCATCTTTGTGAGTTAGCCTGAGACTTACCCGGTAAAGGTTGATTCTATTCCCTTAGTTGGAGTGTTAGTTTGAGGTTATAGTTCTTTTCCTTAATTTCTTGAGACTTACCCGGTAATAGGAGTTACGGTTTGGGATTAGTGAGTAGTGAGACTTACCCGGTGATCTATTCCACTTTAGTAACACCTTCCCTTTGCAAAATCTCAACTTTGTCCGCTTATCTTTAGATCTTGAGTTGGAACCACAACTAGATGCTTTAATCCCTAGAATTGCATATTTTCTTAATTGACTTTTTATCATCTTTGATTGTTTTAATCGCTTTTGTGGTTAGTAATTACATAGACTGCCTATACTTGCTTAGGTTTCACCTAAGTCCCTGAGATCGACACCCCGGAATTTCTTGCTTTTACTACGATTGACCCGTACACTGCGGGTTCGCATCCTTGTTTTTAGCAAACTTCTTGGGTTATAAATTTAAAGCTTGCAGACACCATTTGGAGCGAACAAGTTTTTGGCGCCGTTGCCTGGGACTTGGTCTAGACCGAGCCGGTTGCGGTGATCTTTCGGGGCGCTTGCCCCTGTTTCTACTAACCACTCTACTTGAGTGACTTTCGCAGGTTCTTTTTCTTAGGTTTATGCGAAGAACCCGCGCTGGGAAGGAAATCGTTCCCTACGATCCCGAACCATAAAAGACATACAAAAGACGCTTGAAAGAAGCGAAGATGGCCAATCAGGATAATCGCGATCTTGAGGCCGAATTGAAGGAGGCGTTGGAACAACTACGCCTCAGTAAAGAAGAATTACGACTGGAAAAGGAAGAAACTCGCACAAGGACTGAGGTGATCGAAGCAGATATGGCAGCTTTACGGGACCAATATCTACCTCGACTGAATCCAGATCCTCGACCGAGGCAAGACCCAGTTCCAGATCCTCGACCGAGGCAGAATCCAGTACCTGCTGCCCCGGCCGAGATACTTCCACCTCGGATGCCAGTCCGAGATGCTCCTTTTGCAGGTATTCCACACACCCTAGGGCAAAGGATGGACCCCAATCAGCAACTGAGGCGTCCAAGAGTCAACCTAGGTGATCCAGCGGAGCATGATTATGAGCTTCGACCGCAAGTTCTTTCCATGATTCGCCAATGCCAGTTTGGAGGGCTAGAGAGGGAATCTCCGCATCAACATCTACAAAACTATGAGATCTTGATGGAGACCTTGAGACCTTCAAGGCTGGAAAACAACAATTACAAGATAAGGCCTTTCTACTTCTCTTTGAAAGATAGAGCGCTTACTTGGTATCAATCTCTTCCTCCAGGAAAAATCAATACTTGGGAGGAGATGACGACGGAGTTCTTAACTAAATTCTTTCCCCCCTCTAAAACCGCTGAAATGAGAGGGAAGATTAATTCATTCATCATGAAGGACAAGGAGAGATTGTCCAAGTCATGGGAGAGATTTAAAGACATTCTTTTGGATTGCCCACATCATGGGATTCCAAAGATAGAGTTGTTGGAGATATACTTCAAGTGACTGGACGGAAACACCTAGTTCAACCTTCAACTACTATCCGCCGGCACGTTCATGGACATGCCGATTGACGATGAAATACCCCAAACAAAAATACATTGTTAAGCTTTTTAATATAATCTCTTGTAAGATAATAAGTTTGGGTTATGTCCAACTTATATCATTGTAATAAAAGAAGTGCAACATATTAGTATATATGCGTACACCTTTTATATATCGGATTTATTAATTATGTAGACGTTTTATTTTATTTGATGTTAAACTCTCTTATTATTGTTCAAATAAGAGTTGTTCATAACAAAATATAAAAATAAAAAGAGAACCAAATGTTGGAGATCAGTTTCGAACACTTGACCCCCAACATACCACGTAGAATACATAACCAGCAAGCCACGTCGTTCTTCATGTTGCAGAAGGGGCTGATTTATAATAATACCTAATTTAAGGCATTATAACAAAAGAGAGGAAAAACTACTGGAGCCCAGTTTCGAACACGAAACCTGCAGGTTTCCTAGCATGCCCACAGGCCAGCTGAGCCGACGCTTCACTTTGATTATTTCTGCAACGATTTCGTATTTATCGTTCTATAAAAACGTTGGTTGAAAAGCCGAAATGAATATTCGATTGGCTTCGATTTCATTAATCTTCGGTTACGTTTTTAGGTGTTAATCCAATATTGATGAGAGGGATTTTACAACATTAGTGTTGTATTCTTTAATAAATTTCATAATCTCCAATTTAATTTGGAAGATTAGTATTTTATTCTCTTTCTCATTAATTTTAAAAGCTCTCATTTAATTTGGAAGATTAGTATTTTATTCTTTTTCTGATTAATTTTATAATCTCCCATTTAATTGGAAGATTAGTATTTTTATTCTCTTTCTAATTAATTTTATAATCTCCAATTTAATTGGAAGATTAGTATTTTATTCTCTAATTAATTTCATAATCTTCCAATTAATTGGTGGTGATTAATGAAAATATTTTCCTATGGCTATATAAACCTTGCCTCTCTTCTTTTTCCATTCACTTTGCTTCTTGCATCTTGAATCTTCTTCTCAACTCTCATATTGTTGAAATCCTGAGTCGAAACTCTGCAAGTGTGGACGTCAACGTAGTTGCTAACATACGTTAAGGGATTACTCTTTCTTCATATCCGTTCAAAGAAGATCGAGTTGTCTTGTGTGTTGCTTACAAGTCCATTGTAAACGGTACCATCTTTTTCTTTAATCAATAGATAGTCTACATAATTTCTTCATATATTATGTACTAGACTAATAAAGATTTTAGTGATATAAATCTTACCCACTTCCACCATTAGTATAAGCATGTTAGCCAACTACGAGTTTTTGATTAATATTGTTAATCAAGTAAGAAAAATTAACAAATATAAATCAACTTGTAAAATCTTACTCTATGGATGAAATAATTTATAAAAAGGATTTATAAATTATTGTTATGAATTAACTATATAACTAGAGATGTACGAATTTGTGCAAAAGTTATATAAATATTCATAAGAGCTTTTTGCTTGGATGTTAGGTACCCGGTGGAGTGTTGGTGAACCTTAACCACCAAGTGTATCCGTTTTCGATCCGTTCTTCGTAATTCAAGGCAAGTGATTTCGGTTCATTTTCGCAAGTGTTTATTTTCAACCCTTGTTTCTTCTTCAATTCGATATATTCCCCCGGCTAGGAAATTTTAGAGAATAGTCGGAATTGTGTTAGAGTGACCTTTGAACTTAGCTTAGTGATTATATGGGAATCTTTGAAGTGAATTATTTTAATATGATACATGCTTTATTATCATCTACGGGTGATTTTGTGTGGGACTTTATGTGTTAGTTTAAGTTTCTATAACGTAAGGGTTATCGAAATTAACGCAAACGTTTAAAACTCGCATAAATTATTATATTTATGTTAGTATATATTAAATTTCAAAAGTGGGAAGTACCACTTTTGTACCCATTCCATGGAATGATAATTAAGCACATTTGATGCAATGAGGTTGAATTACATTTGATAAATCAACTGGTACACTAACTAAGACATAGGGGCTTAGTTGGTTCCGAGCTTTGATACGCTTCTACTATTAAGTTTATACTTAAATATTTGCACAAGTGGAATATTATTAAAATGTGTCACTAATATCACTAGTAAGTACTTGGTGTACACTTAGCGTTTTAAAACGAGGGTGATGGGTTCCCGGTGAACTCCACTCTAGTCCTTTGATAGAATTGTCTTTCCAATCTGAATTTGCCCGGGTCACTCGGGAGGTGAGGTTGGTCGGATTCTGTTACTAGGACTTTAGGGTAGTCCAAGTTAGCGTTGTTTTTAATAAAATTTTCAAATTAAAGATTCCCAATAAAAATCACTAATTCCAATAATTCTTAAGGTATCCTTACCTTTAGAAATTATTTTCACCTCTCTTGTCTTTCCTCTTCTTGTTAAGTGTTGGGTTTGAATACATACCGTTTAATGGTCACTGTATGACCCACATCGAACCTATTTACTTTAGTCAATTGCTAGTCTTACGTTAGACTAACCAACCTATTACCTGGTTGGCTGGTGTCCCTCGTTGCATACGACACATCAGACAATGTTTCTCAGGACCATGGATACAAAGGATCAAAGTGAAGATGGCGTCATCTAGAGCATTTATTTATTGTTTTAATAAATTAAATTCTTAGACTATGTATTAGGATGCAACGTTTTTGTACCTAGTCATATGTATAGGGATTTCACTCGAGTTATCTTTTAATTTAGTTGTTTTACTTTGTTATAATAAACTTTTTATTACATTTTGACATTGTGGTTACGAATTTATGAATTTGATCTTTTATGTTCAAACAAGTTTTCCGCTGGTTATTTAATTATGTTCTATTTTTACGCAAATAATTTGCTACTAGCCTTGGGTAGTTTTGGAAGTTTTGAATTTCTCAAACTATTGGATGTGACATCCTTGATTTAAGAGGGGGTGTTACAGAAGTGGTATCAGAGCCTTTTGTTTTACAGACCGATTTTCGAAAATTGTTTGTAAAACGATCAACTATTTTATTTATTTTATTTTATTATTTTTTTTAAAATAAAATAAAATAAAATTTAAAGTGCTTAAGATAGAGATCATCTCACTCCTGTGTATTATATAGATCTTTTACCCCTTTTTAGGAAATGTCATGTAAAATTCTGACATTACTTCGTCTATCTATAGGATATGGCCATAACCCGATCAATGACTAGAGCAGCAAAGCACGCAGAGTTCTGGAGGAACTTTTCCTTTGACAATGTCTCTGATCCAGATTCTAACTAGGAGTTGGACTCTGACTTGATCCGAGAGGCTATACCAAATTTTCCTCATAGGGAAGGCAAACAACCAACAATTGTTGTTTCAGAGCCAGAAGAAGAAGAAGACCCGATGGAAGACTCTAGATCATATAGATCTCCAAACTCAGGGTATCAATCATTTCATTCTCATTCCTTACAATCAGATGGAAAATGGGTCACACCTAGTGATGAGCATATAAGGACAACCACCAACTACCACTCAAGGATAGAGGACTAATGGGGACAAGTTCGAGTATAGGACCTATATGGTGGATGGTTGGCAAAAACATACTTCCCATATTGAGAGAATGGAGGTTCCCGAGGATGTGACACCTCAGTACAAAGAACCTTCAACCCCTATGATTTTTGATCCTACAAGGGTAATGACGATAGAAGAATGAAGACAAGAACTCTACCATCTCGAGGGAATTGCAATGAGACTAGAGGGATCTCTACGCAATGTTCACATATTTGTCCATGATGGAAACAACCAGCGTGCTAGGGGGGTCCTAAGAAGCAATGCTGAACGAGTGGAGGACTCGGAGTCCGACCATAATAACGGGCGTCAAACGGAGAATGGACTAGGAATTGACCCGCCACCCCAAGCACCAATTGTTTTTGATGCAACAACATTGGAAGCATTAAGGCAAATGATGGTTCAAACAGCTCGGGAAGTGATGAACCAAGCCATACCCCAGGCAGTTCCAGTTGCACCACAACCAATTCCTCAAATGCCGCCCGTTGAACCGCAACATCAAGGAGTAGATGCACTTTAACACCCGACTCTTGGACTAGGTGGTAATTACAACCGTTCTCTAAAGGCGGTCGCCTCTATGAAGCCACAAGAATATGATGGTTCTGGCGAGCCAATAAAGGTGGTCAAATGGTTCACTCACATCGAACGGATCTTCAGATGTGTCCCTTGTAAAGAGGTAGAAAAGGTGAACATAGCTTCTCTACACTTAAGGGGAGGTGCTAGTCAATGGTGGGAAGGAACCGGATTGGCACATAAACTAGACTTAACTTGGGAGTTGTTCAAAACCAAGTTGATGAACCGGTACTTCTCTCGCTCTATGAGAGATGTGAAGCAAAAGGAGTTCCTTTTCCCTCACAATGAAAGGCTCAATGTCACACAACTAGCTGCAAAGTTCAATAAGTTATTGCAATACCTTGGGAGGCACCTATATTATTTGTACGCAAGAAGGATGGGTCATTCAGGTTGTGCATCGACTACAGAGAACTGAACAAGGTGACCATCAAAAATGGGTACCCTCTTCCAAGGATCGATGATCTACTCGATCAACTCCAAGGAGCAAAAGTATTCTCCAAGATCGATTTAAGATCAGGCTACCATCAATTGAGGATTTGCGAGGAGGACATTCCTAGATCAGCTTTTCGTACGAGGTATGGACACTACGAGTTTGTAGTGATGCCGTTTGGATTGACAAATGCTCCCGCGGTATTCATGGATCTCATGCATAGGTGTTTTCACGAGTGTTTGGATAAGTTTGTCGTCGTATTCATTGACGGTATCCTCATCTACTCACCAAGTCGTGAAGTTCATGCGGAACACCTACAAACGGCGTTGACAATACTGAGAAGGAATGAACTATACGCTAAGTTATCAAAATGTGACTTTTGGATAAAAGAGGTTTCTTTTCTAGGTCATATCATCAATGAGGATGGAGTGATGGTAGACCCTGAAAAGATTGGAGCAGTATCAGACTGGAAACAACCCCAAAATGTGAAGGAGGTTCGCAGCTTCTTGGGACTTGTAGGTTATTACCGGAGGTTCGTGGAAGGGTTCTCCAAAATTGCGTTACCAATGACTAAGTTGCTCCGCAAAACCCAGAAATTTGTGTGGGACCACAATTGTGAGTCGAGCTTCCAAGAGCTAAAGAAACGACTTACTAGTGCCCCAGTTTTAACCCTCCCAAAGGGTACTGAAGATTTTGTGGTGTATAGTGATGCTTCTAAACAAGGTCTAGGTTGTGTGCTAATGCGAAACGGAAGGGTGGTAGCATATGACATATGCTTCTAGGCAATTAAAAACCGTACGAAGTAAACTATCCCACCCATGACCTAGAATTGGCAGCGGTGGTTTTTGCTCTAAAAATTTGGCGACATTACCTGTTTGGGGTGAGTTGTCAAATTTTTACGATCATAAAAGCCTGAAATATGTGTTCACACAGAAGGAACTGAATATGCGTGAGAGAAGATGGTTGGAACTTATCAAGGATTATGACATTGAAATCTTGTACCATCCAGGAAAGGCTAACGTAGTGGCAGATGCATTAAGTCGCAAGTCAACGTCAGAGCATATGATTGCATGTTTAACCTCACAATCAATGTTGCGTCAAGACTTGATGGAGTTTGGGGTTGAGGTTTGGTTTGGGCAACAACAAGGACACATGTGCATACTCGAAATTCGGTCTACCTTACTAGACCAAATAAAGGAGAAGTAGATTGAGGACACTATCTTGATCAAAATTTGTGCTGATGTTGTGGAAGGAAAGGCTCCGGGATTCTTGATACAAGATGATGGTTCATTATGGTATCGGAATCGGATTTGTGTTCCTAGCATTGATGATATACGTAGAATAATTCTCAAAGAAGCTCATTCTTCAGCATACTCTGTACACCCAGGTGCGAGCAAGATGTACAAGGATTTACGGAGAAATTTTTGGTGGCCTAATATGAAAGGGGACGTTACGGAGTTTGTGTCAAGGTGTTTGATATGTCAACGAGTTAAGATTGAACATAGAAGGCCTGGGGGTGAGTTGCAACCACTTCCTCTGCCAGAATGGAAATGGGAAGACATAGCTATGGATTTTGTCACGGGATTACCAAGGACACAGGGTCAAAAGGACGCAATTTGGGTGATCATCGATCGATTAACTAAGAGTGCGCACTTTGTAGCGATTAAGGTAACTTGGGGAGAACAAAAGTTAGCCGAGGTATTTCTACAGGAGATAGTGCGACTTCATGGAGTCCCAAAGACCATTGTTTCAGACCGAGATGGGCGATTCATGTCACAATTCTGGAAGTCCTTACACAAAGCTTTGGGAACAGAGTTAAGGTTCAGTAGTGCCTTTCATCCTCAAACCGATGGTCAATCAGAAAGGACTATTCAAACGCTAGAAGACATGTTGCGGGCGTGTGTTTTGGATAGACCAACTAGTTGGGAGTCAAGTTTATGCCTTGTTGAATTCACTTACAATAATAGTTGGCACTCGTCCATTAAGATGGCCCTGTTCGAAGCTCTTTATGGACGAAAATGCCGTTCACCAATATGTTGGGATGATGCAACCGATCAGATCTTACTAGGTCCAGAGATGCTAGAAAGAACGGCTAACGAGGTTACTCTGATTAGGCAACGAATGCTCACTGCCTAGAGTCGCCAAAAGTCGTATGCAGATAAAAGACGACGAGATATAGAATTTGAAGAAGGTGATAAGGTGTTTGTTAAAGTCTCACCTTCCAAAGGGGTGTTCAGGTTTGGGAAGCGTGGGAAACTCAATCCTCGATATGTCGGACCCTTTGAAATACTTGAACGCATAGGCAAAGTCGCTTATCGCTTAGCCCTACCTCCATCAGTACACCCGGTTCATAATGTCTTCCATGTATCGCTGCTAAGGAAGTACATTCCTGACTCCTCTCATGTGCTCGATTATGAGGATATCGAAGTACGAGAAAATGGAACATACGAAGAAGTACCTGTCCGGATACTAGAGTATCGAGAAAAGCAACTCAGGAATAAAGTTGTGCCCTTAGTTCGTGTACTCTGGTCTAAATTTGGAAAGGAGGGGGTGAGTTGGGAAACTTGGGAAACCGAAGTTGATATGAGAACACGCTTTCCCGATTTATTCACGGCCTAGTTTCGGGGTCGAAACTTTTTTTTAGAGGGAGATATTGAAATACCCCAAACAAAAATACATTGTTAAGCTTTTTAATATAATCCCTTGTAAGATAATAAGTTTGGGTTATGTCCAACTTATATCATTGTAATCAAAGAAGTGCAACATATTAGTATATATGGGTACACCTTTTATATATCGGATTTATTAATTATGTAGACGTTTTATTTTATTTGATGTTAAACTCTCTTATTATTGTTTAAATAAGAGTTGTTCATAACAAAATATAAAAATAAAAAGAGAACCAAATGCTGGAGATCAGTTTCAAACACTTGACCCCCAACATACCACATAGAATACATAACCAGCAAGCCACGTCGTTCTTCATGTTGCAGAAGGGGGCTGATTTATAATAATACCTAATTTAAGGCATTATAACAAAAGAGAGGAAAAACTGCTGGAGACCAGTTTCGAACACAAAACCTGCAGGTTTCCTAGCGTGCCCATAGGCCAGCTGAGCCGACGCTTCACTTAGGTTATTTCTGCAACGATTTCGTATTTATCGTTCTATAAAAACGTTGGTTGAAAAGCCGAAATGAATATTCGATTGACTTCGATTTCATTAATCTTCGGTTACGTTTTTAGGTGTTAATCCAATATTGATGAGAGGGATTTTACAACATTAGTGTTGTATTCTTTAATAAATTTCATAATCTCCCATTTAATTTGGAAGATTAGTATTTTATTCTCTTTCTCATTAATTTTATAATCTCTCATTTAATTTGGAAGATTAGTATTTTATTCTTTTTCTCATTAATTTTATAATCTCCCATTTAATTGGAAGATTAGTATTTTATTCTCTTTCTAATTAATTTTATAATCTCCAATTTAATTGGAAGATTAGTATTTTATTCTCTAATTAATTTCATAATCTTCCAATTAATTGGTGGTAATTAATGAAAATATGTTCCTATGGCTATATAAACCTTGCCTCTCTTCTTTTTCCATTCACTTTGCTTCTTGCATCTTGAATCTTCTTCCCAACTCTCATATTGTTGAAATCCTGAGTCGAAACTCTGCAAGTGTGGATGTCAACGTAGTTGCTAACATACGTTAAGGGATTACTCATTCTTTATATCCGTTCAAAGAAGATCGAGTTGTCTTGTGTGTTGCTTACAAGTCCATTGTAAACGGTACCATCTTTTTCTTTAATCAATAGATAGTCTACATAATTTCTTCATATATTATGTACTAGACTAATGAAGATTTTAGTGATATAAATCTTACCCACTTCCACCATTAGTATAAGCATGTTAGCCAACTACGAGTTTTTGATTAATATTGTTAATCAAGTAAGAAAATTAACAAATATAAATCAATTTGTAAAATCTTACTCTATGGATGAAATAATTTATAAAAAGGATTTATAAATTATTGTTATGAATTAACTATATAACTAGAGATGTACGAATTTGTGCAAAAGTTATATAAATATTCATAAGAGCTTTTTGCTTGGATGTTAGGTACCCGGTGGAGTGTTGGTGAACCTTAACCATCAAGTGTATCCGTTTTCGATCCGTTCTTCGTAATTCAAGGCAAGTGATTTCGGTTCATTTTCGCAAGTGGTTATTTTCAACCCTTGTTTCTTCTTCAATTCGATATATTCCCCCGGCTAGGACATTTTAGAGAATAGTCGGAATTGTGTTAGGGTGACCTTTGAACTTAGCTTAGTGATTATATGGGAATCTTTGAAGTGAATTATTTTAATATGATACATGCTTTATTATCATCTACGGGTGATTTTGTGTGGGACTTTATGTGTTAGTTTAAGTTTCTATAACGTAAGGGTTATCGAAATTAGTGCAAACGTTTAAAACTCGCATAAATTATTATATTTATGTTAGTATATATTAAATTTCAAAAGTGGGAAGTACCACTTTTGTACCCATTCCATGGAATGATAATTAAGCACATTTGATGCAATGAGGTTGAATTACATTTGATAAATCAACTGGTACACTAACTAAGACATAGGGTTTTAGTTGGTTTCGGGCTTTGATACGCCTCTACTATTAAGTTTATACTTAAATATTTGCACAAGTGGAATATTATTAAAATGTGTCACTAATATCACTAGTAAGTACTTGGTGTACACTTAGCGTTTTAAAACGAGGGTGATGGGTTCCCGGCGAACTCCACTCTAGTCCTTTGATAGAATTGTCTTTCCAATCTGAATTCGCCCGGGTCACTCGGGAGGTGAGGTTGGTCGGATTCTGTTACTAGGACTTTAGGGTAGTCCAAGTTAGCGTTGTTTTTAATAAAATTTTCAAATTAAAGATTCCCAATAAAAATCACTAATTCCAATAATTCTTAAGGTATCCTTACCTTTGGAAATTCTTTTCACCTCTCTTGTCTTTCCTCTTCCTGTTAAGTGTTGGGTTTGAATACATACCGTTTAATGGTCACTGTATGACCCACATCGAACCTATTTACTTTAGTCAATTGCTAGTCTTACTTTAGACTAACCAACCTATTACCTGGTTGGCTGGTGTCCTTCGTTGCATACGACACATCAGACAATGTTTCTTAGGACCATGGATACAAAGGATCAAAGTGAAGATGGCGTCATCTAGAGCATTTATTTATTGTTTTAATAAATTAAATTCTTAGACTATGTATTAGGATGCAACGTTTTTGTACCTAGTCATATGTATAGGGATTTCACTCGAGTTATCTTTTAATTTAGTTGTTTTACTTTGTTATAATAAACTTTTTATTACATTTTGACATTGTGGTTACGAATTTATGAATTTGATCTTTTATGTTCAAACAAGTTTTCCGCTGGTTATTTAATTATGTTCTATTTTTACGCAAATAATTTGCTACTAGCCTTGGGTAGTTTTGGAAGTTTTGAATTTCTCAAACTATTGGATGTGACATCCTTGATTTAAGAGGGGGTGTTACAGACGAAGCTTGGGAGTTCATAGAGAAGCAAGCTTTGCACATGGAGAAATATTTCCACCAAGGAGCTGAAGATGGAGTTAAAAGAGTCAACTTTCAAGATGCTCCACCAAACAATGACCAACTCACTTCTTTGAAGAATGATGTGAAGCAATTGAAAGATCTTTTGGTTGCTCAAACCAAGAAAGAAGATGAAGGATATCAAGGCTCGAGGAACAACAATGGATACCGGAACAACAACGGTTCCCGGAACAACAACTATAACAACAATAGAGGATCCAACAACAATAATTGGAGGGCAAACAACCAAAATTCGGGTAAGCCTTACTCTAACTCCAATTCGAATGACTCCTCTAATCATTTCCTCTCTCCCTCTTCTCCTTCTACTCCATTGAAGAGCCAGGAGCAAGGATCGAGTTTATCCCAGCCGGAAAAGAAAGATGCGGTGTTGGAGGCCATCTTGATCAAGCTTAACTCTTTGGAGACATCCATGACTTCATTTTCGAAGGCACAAAAAGCCTTAGAACAACAATTCTTTAACAAGGCAAATGAAGCGCCAAGAGATCCAGGGAAGCTTCCAGCAAGGATGAAAAGCAACCCCAAGGGACAGATCATGACAATAACAACGAGAAGTGGACTGAAGACTGTAGATCCAGTGCCTCGGTCGATGCCAGTACAGACAAAGACCACCTCGGTCCAGGTACAGTCGAAGAACACTTCGGCCGAGATGCCAACCGAGGTGGAGCCACAGAAAGCGGAGGAGAAAACTGAAGTTTATGTTCCACCTCCTGCATATAAACCCCCACTTCCATTCCCCCAGTCAAGGGCCAAAGCACATCTAGACAAGCACTTTGGTAAGTTCCTTGACTTGATGAATAAACTACACATTAATATCCCTTTCCTTGATGCTATTCTAGGGATGCCCGCCTATGGGAAGTTCCTAAAAGAGATTCTATCAAGGAAGAGGAAGTTGGAAGATTTTGGTGAAGTAAGGATGACATCTAAATCCTCGGAGCTCATTCAAATCATGAAGGAGAAGATGCCACCCAAGTTGAGAGATCCCGGCTCGTTTTGCATTCCCATTCAAGTTGGGGATGTAACTTGTGAGGCGTTGTGTGATCTAGGAGCCAGCGTGAGCATCATCCCGCTGGAGCTATGTGTTAAGATCGGACTTGGAGAGCCCAAGCCGGTGAAGATACGGTTATACATGGCGGACCACTCCATTACCCATCCCGTGGGCATTTTGGAAGACGTTCCGGTTAAGTTAGGTAATTTCTATTTACCTATAGACTTTGTTATACTTGACATTCCCGCAGATTATCCCGTTCCTATCATTCTCGGGAGGCCATTTCTAGCAACTTCGGGTTGCAATGTTGATTGTAAGAACGCCAAGTTAAAATTCAACATTGGCGGAGATGAAGTGGAGTTTGCATTACTTGCGGCAATGAAGGGAGAGCAGCTAGGAGATGATATCTTCAACATCTATGATGAAGAAGAATCAACAGAATTGGTGAGCTCTATCCTTGTTAAAGATCCACTTGAAAAAGTTATTAGTTTTAGCTTAATGGAGGAAGGTATAGTTGCTTCTTGTGATGCAGATATACAGAGTTTAAAGGCGCTAGAAGAAGATCCAGGAGCTAAAATTGAAAAGCTAATCCAGGAGAAGAAGATCTCCAGTTTCGGTCCCAGTTGTAGCACCTCGACCGAGGCACTCTCTGGACCAAGCGAGGTGTTCTTGACTGAAGAACATCTCGGTCACCCTCTCTGGACCTCGACCGAGGTCGAAAGCGAAATGATGTCAACTGAGACTTCTGAAAGTCTAGTTCTTCGATCTACTCCACTGGAAGAAGGAAGCAAGGATCCACCTCAGAAAGTACCCCCAGTTGTGGAGCTTAAACAACTCCCAAGTCACTTGAGGTATGTTTTTCTTGGACCGGATTCTACTTATCCCGTCATCGTTAGTGCTTCCCTCTCCGAATCTGAATGATCTAAACTAATGCATGTCCTGAAGAAGCATCAAAAGGCTTTGGGTTATACTATTGATGATCTTATTGGCATTAAGCCTTCTTTCTGCATGCATAAAATACTAATGGAGGACGATCATAAGACTTCACGGGAACCTCAAAGACGGTTAAATCCGATCATGAAAGAGGTTGTGAAGAAAGAAATTCTTAAGTTGTTGGATGCAGGTATCATATTTCCTATCTCGGACAGCAAGTGGGTGAGCCCGGTGTATGTAGTTCCGAAGAAGGGAGGGATGACCGTTGTGACGAATAAGAACAACGAGTTAATCCCAACTAGGACCGTCACGGGCTGGAGGGTGTGCATCGATTATAGGAAGCTAAACGTGGCCACTCGGAAGGACCACTTTCCACTCCCCTTCATCGATCAAATGCTCGAACGGTTGACCCAGCATTCACACTTCTGCTATTTAGATGGCTATAGTGGCTTCTTCCAGATTCCTATCCATCCAGATGATCAAGAGAAAACCACTTTCACTTGTCCATGGGGGACATTCGCTTATAGGAGGACGCCATTTGGATTATGCAATGCACCTGCTACCTTCCAGCGATGTATGATGGCTATATTTTCCGAGTACATAGAGGACATCATGGAGGTATTTATGGATGATTTTTCAGTATATGGTTCCTCTTTTGATGATTGCCTATCTAACCTTTCTCTAGTGCTACAAAGATGTGAAGACACTAATCTCGTCTTGAATTGGGAGAAGTGTCACTTTATGGTTCATGAAGGCATTGTGCTAGGACACCTCGTTTCTAATCGAGGCATTGAAGTCGATCGCTCTAAGTTCGAGACTATTGAGAAGCTCCCTCCCCCTTGCTCTGTTAAGGGTGTGAGGAGTTTTCTCGGGCATGCAGGTTTCTATAGGAGATTCATCAAGGACTTCTCGAAGATTTCTAAACCACTAACTAACCTCTTGAATAAAGATGTTGTTTTTGAGTTTTCGCAGGAGTGTCTTGATGCATTTTACAGGATTAACGAAGCGTTGATCTCCGCTCCCATTATCCAGCCTCCAGATTGGACCTTTCCCTTTGAGATCATGTGCGATGCGAGTGATGTGGCAGTAGAAGCGGTGCTTGAACAAAAGAAGGATGGGCGGACCACCGCCATTTACTACGCCAGCAAGACGTTAGATGAAGCCCAGTGTAACTACGCCACCACCGAGAAGGAGCTATTGGCGGTTGTATATGCTTTCGAGAAGTTTCGTTCTTACTTAGTAGGGGCGAAAGCCATTGTCTACACCGACCATGTAGCCATTCATTACTTGCTTGCTAAGAAGGATTCCGAGCCACGCCTTATTCGATGGATTCTCTTGCTTCAAGAGTTTGACTTAGAGATCCGCAATAAGAAGGGATCCAAAAATTCTGTTGTGGATTACCTCAGCCGGCTACCTTCCTCTTCACGCGAGAAGGACGATCCACCCATAGACGATTCATTCCCCGATGAGCACTTGCACTTGTTGGAGCGTTTGATAGACTTCCTTATCTCACCCCATGATGAAGGTGAAGTATGGGGTGAGGACACTTCCCATCACGTTTAGGGACTCCGTACGGTCAAGCTAGTGACCTTAAATCAAGCGCTTCTTGAGAGGCAACCCAAGGTATTGTTTTCTTTTCCCTTTTTCTAGTCTAGCTTTAGATAGTTTGCTTTTACTTTGCATTGCTTTGTTTTTGGCGTCCTGGACAGACAACAAGTGACATCTAAGGAAGGAATACAATCCAGGAGCAAAACTGGAAGGACAAAAGTTCGAGAATTTGAGAAGACAGAGTTTTATTGAGACACATCTCGGTTGCTGTCACAACACCTCGACCGAGATGATTCTTGAGCAACCGAGGCGACTAGGGTTACTCAAGACCCACCTCGGTCCGTACACCTCGTTCCAGTCGAGACCATCTCGACCGAGGTGACAGCAGTTCCAAAAAAGGGTATAAAAGGGGGCTGAGATTTCTCTCTCTTCCCTCTACCTCCCTCTCGACCGAAACGCCATCTTTGCCTTGCTTCTCTGATTTTTGCCCGTTTTCGACGGTTCTCACTTCCAAACTGCAAGGAAAGGGTAGAGGATCGATTCACAACCATCAATCTACAGCAAAAACGCTCCGAATCGACCAAATCTGGGGTAAAATCGAGAAAAACCCTAAAACTCTCTCCTTCACTGTTTTTGATCAAATTCGGCTTTGGTTGCCCCTGCATTTTGTTGAAAAAGGATTAAGTACCCAATAGGAACCTTTGGTAGTGATATTGGGGGAAAAGAACTAGATTTTTGAGAGAATCGATCGCACAACACTTCGCCTCGGTCCAGTCGGCCTGTGCCTCGGCCGAGCTGTTCCTGAGAATTGTCAAAGAGACCGAGGTGGTCTGACAGAGTACAGAATAGATGAGTTCTGACAGGCAGCTAGTTTTGAGAGACAATCCTCTCCTTCTCCTTCTTCTTCTTCTTCACGCTGCTCTAGACCGGTGATTCACGAGCGTCACCAGGTCGACTATGACCGCATAGCGGCACGTCTAGTGGTTGCACCACGGTTCCTGGACATTTCCACCTTCGACTGCCTCCACGTAGATGAGGACTTGAGGCGGATGATATCTGCGGTAGGGCTGGAGCAGTTTACTGAGATTAGAGCTCCAGCCTATCTTGAGCCGACACTGGAGTTTGTTAGCTCCGTCACCTACTTGCCCACCGAGCGCGCCATCAAGTACCAGTTGATGAACCGGAACTATATAGTTCCTATGGACCACTAGAGGGACATTTTCGGTTTCCTGGCCACCACAGTTCCTGACTTTCCTTCTCGAGCTGTGGCTAGAGAGTTTTGGGGCTAGATAGCTCACGTGGTTGAGCACGCTGACAGGTTGCGACCTGGATATTCCAAGGAGCGGATTATATTTCACCTGGCTTTTAGACTTGCTCACATGATCTTTAGCGAGACTCTTCAGGCGCGTACTGAGATGCCCCATAAGATCAGACAGGGTGAGCTACTGAGTCTGTACTGCATGGTGACCGGCGGAGTTCCGGATTTTGGAGTTATGCTAGCAAAGGATCTACACAAGATAAAGGCGAAGGCGAAAGGGGATATCTGCTGCGGAGGGATAGTGACTCACATTGCGAGTTACATGGATCTTGACTTGAGTGCGTGTACTATGGTGGCGGCTGCCAAGCCGCTCGGGCTTCAAGAGATGATCACTGGGAGGATACTGGTTCCTCGCGGGCTTACTACGCCATATGTGGCGATGCCCTGGGAGCAGACTGCACCTCAGGGTATTAGGTGGTCACCTCAGTTCTCTATTTATGACCCGCACTACTGGCAGACCGCATGGATTCCGCTTATAGAGGATGCTAGAGATGCAGCAGCTCCGAGACAAGATGAGGAGGCTGAGGAGCAGGATGAGGCTGATGAGGTCGAGGATGGCGGTGCTGCCATGGACACAGGCACAGATACAGCTGGGACTAGCGTGCCAGTCGTCGATTTAGACGACGACGAGACTGAGGAGGAGCCAGCTGCAACACCGGCACGTCCTGCTAGGCGTAGGGTACGCAAGCAGAGGGATCCAGTTGCTCACCGCCGGATCGATGATCTGACAGATTAGGTGATAGATTCCTACGCTGCCTTGTCCTTGGACATTAGAGAGATGCAGGTGAGACTACGCTACCAGCACACGATGGCTGAGATTCAGTTTCAGCATATCATGGGCTATCCTTTTGACCCATCTCAATACCCGTACGTGCCACCACCACCACCACCACCGGATCGGGATTATTGAGAGCTTGTAGGATTTTCTTTATTTATTTATTATGCAGCTCAGCTTTATTCGGTGAGTATTTTGTTTTCTTAGACTTATTTGACCCATTGGGACAATGTGTCCCAAGTATGGGGTATGTGGGTATGTATTTATTTGACTTATGTGGATGTATGACTTGACTCTTGACGGATATCTACTGTTTTATTTTGCTCTATGTGTTTATCTGAGATTACATGCATGCATATAGGTTAATTGATTGAGAAAAACATCGAAAACTGGTTTGAAAATTTTTTTGACCTCGACCGATGTGACTCTGACCAATCGAGGTGCAATACCTCGGTTGACTTAGATCATCTCGACCGAGGTGGCTTAACTGGAACAGTTTTTGAAACGATTTTTGTGCTTCTTATTTGGATATGACCTCAGTGATGATTTTTGTTTGTTGACTGGCTTTGAAATCTTTATATGTTTGAAAGGTTTTATGATATGTTTAAGTTGCTAAATGCTTTGTTTGAAATTTTGGCATGTTTAATACTATGTTTTTATCCAAATTATGTTGAATTTGAAGGTTGACACCACATGATGAGTTCTCTCACTCTCTTCATGGAAAGACCAAGACAATTCATTCTCTTCTCTTCTTCTTCTTGATCATGCTTAGCCCCTCATATACATATTTGCCTCCCTTTACCTATCCGGGAATTTGGAAGCAAGCAAAAGTGAAAAGCAATAGAAAGAAAAGTTGAGATGATGGCTGAAAGTTAGAAAGAAACAAATAGGTTTGGGGAAGTCAATCATGATGATGAGTAACTCGGCACCATTCACATAGCCGGGTGTTTGTGTCTTGCCAAAGTCGGATTGAGCGATATTGGTGGAAGATGTTGAAGTTCAAAAGAAGTGAAGTAAAGATCCTTTTCCCGGATTCTAGCACCACATTCCCTATATACATCCCACCCTCACACGTTTCTTGGCCTCTTTTGGAAGCCCTTGAGACCTCGAGCTTGTTGATTGACTTAGTGGTTTAAACTGGATTATACATGATTAATTTCGATAATTATGATTTATTATGCATTCTATGATTTTATGCAAAAATGAACAACTTTCTTATATTTATAAAATGTTTTGAGCATGTTTTGATTTTAAACGCTCCGAAGCATTCTCTTAGAGTGATCTATGATTGTAGCACACCATTAAAATGTTTAGAAATACTTTTCATTGATCTTTATGACTTATAATCCATTCTATCTTGTATCTAAGATTTGGAACTTACTTGGGGACAAGCAAGGGCTAAGTATGGGGTATTTTGATAGCATGAATTATAGTCTATATTTTGAGACCTGTTTAGACGTTTTATCTTCAATAATCTCCATGTTTGGATGTATATTATGTGATTATATTGTCGTTTCATCTATCTTTCCGGGAATCGAGGTCTACACCAAGTTTCGATGTAATCGTAGGTAAAATGGCACGTTTTGCATCAAAATGGAGCTAAAGGAGCTAAGGAGTCATTGGAGCTACATTCAGGAGCTTAAGGAAGAATCCAGGAAGCATGGAAATGGATTAAAGATTCACTTTGGACCAGATTTAAGAGATTTCAGATTTTGTTTAGAGCCACCTCGGTTAGCTACAGTACCACCTCGACCGAGGTGATCTTGAGGAGCGTCCGGACCGAGGCGAACACCTTGGACGCGGCAAGATATATTTTACTTTTGGCTGAGATCTTTTATTTTTGGAAGGAGGGATCTTATATTTTTTAGGCTGGATTTCTGGAAGGAAGATCATATAGTTTAGGGATTTATTTATGAGAGATAGATATATTTTATTAGAAAAATATCTTTTCAAGATATTTTATCTTTGGAGGGTAATTTTTCTATATAAAGGGTTGGATTTTCCACAAATCATAGCCGGCGCATCACCGGAAATCCCACTGACATTATTAGTGGTTGAAGGAAGGAAGATTGAAGGAAGGAAGTGGATAGCTTTTATAGCTTTTGTGAAGGGTTTTGTAAGATTCTCTTAGATTCCCTTCTTTGTTGATTGTCTTATTGAATTTTGATCCAAGGAACGCTTGTTTGATTGATAATTGATTCAGTTATTGAAGCCTTTTTCTTAAGGTTTTTGTGTTCAAATATTCACTTTCTTCCCGTATATTTGATTATTGCTTTCATGATGATGAGTGGCTAATTTCATTGTGCGATTCTAGGGTGATTGGCTGAAGCTTGTGGGAAAAACAATGATAGAATAATCTTGAATTCCAATAGGACCCTAAAAGTTCGAGTCTTTACCCTTAACCCTAGAACATCTCGCTCAGTCGATGAACATCTCGGCCGGGGTGGAATTCGTCTAACCGAGGTGACCTATCTGATCCGAAATTGAGAGTTAAGTGATAGAGTTTGCCAAATCCTATTCTTATTACACCTTTATTGGTTCAATGCAAGCCTAGGATGAGACTTACCCGGTAATTCCTTTGTTTGTTTACCAAAGATCATAAGTATAGGTAATAAAGGTTTATCCTTTATTGGGGTTTGAGTGTGCTTTCATTCCATCTTTGTGAGTTAGCCTGAGACTTACCCGGTAAAGGTTGATTCTATTCCCTTAGTTGGAGTGTTACTTTGAGGTTATACTTCTTTTCCTTAATTCCTTGAGACTTACCCGGTAATAGGGGTTACGGTTTGGGATTAGTGAGTAGTGAGACTTACCCAGTGATCTATTCCACTTTAGTAACACCTTCCCTTTGCAAAATCTCAGCTTTGTCCGCTTATCTTTAGATCTTGAGTTGGAACTACAACTAGATGCTTTAATCCCTAGAATTGCATATTTCCTTAATTGACTTTTTATTATCTTTGATTGTTTTAATCGCTTTTATGGTTAGTAATTACATAGACTGCCTATACTTGCTTAGGTTTCACCTAAGTCCCTGAGATCGACACCCCGGAATTTCTTGCTTTTACTACGATTGACCCGTACACTGTGGGTTCGCATCCTTGTTTTTAGCAAACGTCTTGGGTTATAAATTTAAAGCTTGCACACACCATTTGGAGCGAACATTCAGATAACATTCGGAGTTCTCCATAGCCTTTCCCTAATTCTAATGAACTCTTCTTAATAAGTTCTTACGATTGTCCCTTCACTTGCTTCCACGACTCATCTCTCTTCACAAGTGTCATTCCATATGGCGTCTTGGATATCGGAATTGAGTCAAGATTAACCTTAGGGCTAAAATCCACATTCTGGCATATTAGAATCCGTGATATCTCGGTTCTCGTCTTTTCCTCTTTCATCCCATAGAATAGGACCGGCACAACCTTGTCTTAAAACTTGACAGGTGGTCATGATATAATTGATCTACCTCGATCTATTGATGTGTCGTCTTTAAGACTCGTGTATTGTTCCATCTTCAGCTACAATGTCGACCGTCCTCTTTAAAAGATATTTCATCTCCTGAACTCGAGGGACTTGCTCGAGTCTTCAGAATCTCGAAGCCTTGGTTAAGCAATATTTAAACTTATTCCCCCTTTTCACTTCGAAGGAATGGCGATAATGATATTTCTTGATCTCGCACATATATTCAGTCACGAAGGTCCTAACTACAAGACTTAACCATGCCTTATAACAAATTGATTTTATCTTCTTCGCTTTCCCTGACATGCCAACATATGGGAGGAGCTCTTCGTATTCTACATAAGCTTGCATCATTCCTTCGAGTAGGTGTAGAAATTCTTTGTTTCCTTATGTAACGTCAATCCGACCGTAGAGGTTCTAACCTCAATCTTTCATATACTTCTCGTTCATCTCATGTCGACATCAAACTTCAAGACTTCGGTCTTCTCTTACTCTGGTAGCTCACCTTATGCATCTCTCGGTATCCCATAAACAACTCCACAACCACACCAGTATGCCTTTAGGCAAAATTTGCCAACCACAATCACTGAAAGATCCACTCATAACTCCACCATGCACTAACATCATAACTCTAAGCTTGCCGCATTGCCCTAATCTAGATTCCTCGTTTCACGTCATAGCCACTATGACTTCGCCATGCGAGTAACAAAACCCTCGACTTAGTTTTTGCTCGCGAAAACATAACATCCATAACCTTTGAACAAACATACCATACCTCCCCTTATAATATCCCATTTATGCATAGTAACCATAGAAGACTCACCTTTCTCTTTGTCCTTCCAATTTCCTTCACTCTGATCCGTGTCATTCCTCCATATGACAACCCATGACCTAAGAAGGTCACACCAGATCATTACAATCCCTCTCTACACGGTACGTTACTACCACTTGCTGGAATCTATAATTTTCTACATGATTAAGACATTTGCACTTCCCTTGATACACCTCTTTATTGCCCACATTCAACCACCACGGATATTCCATGTCCTTGTTACCCCTCTTCATGATCCCATAATCTTGTTTACTCTCTCCACCTACATTCGCCAGTATACAACCCGCACTTGTGCAATTTTGGTTGTCACCGATTAACTCATTGATGACCCCCTTCAAGATCAACGACTTACCCTCCTACCACACTTCAATGTTACCATACTCATGAAGGTTACCCTCCTCGGGGTACTTTACCTTAAACTTCACTAGCTCCTTTTTATTCTACTTCCCACTTCGTTAGCTCCAATTATGCTCCCCTCTTCCTTCCGCTTTTGTAAGATAACTATACCTTCCCAACTCTTTCGTGACATAAGAACCACCTTCAAAGGCTTAACCGCTCTTCATGATGTTTTGCAAAAGCACTTCTCAAGAATTGTGACCTTAATTAGTATCCACTAGCGTTCCTCTTGGTCGGTACTTAAGTCTTTCTATCCACACCCCTCGTTTCATCTTTCATTTCCTGAAGATCATCATCCTCACACACCATGTCCTTCTTCTCATAACTCTAGTAATGTTGACACTTCACTTATTGGTACATCGTAAGCTTAACTTGTCAGAATGTACCCATCTCTTCCTTGTTTCGCATCTTTAGTTGTCCACGCGTCCTTGTGAAGAACTTAAGTCCATTATCTCTATTGGTCTTGTTGTCGTTCAATCATGGCTTCTTTAGAACCACTTCTACACCTTAATGTTGCTCCTTTTTCTTGTATGGTCTCCATCTCGCTTTATCTTTAGTTGTCTCGAGTTCTTCTTTCTACTTGTTCGTCTTTCGTTTATGTCATCTCTAGTCCTCTTCTTCGATATCCTTTTATAGGAATCCGAGAAACGCCATGGTGTTCGTCAACACGAAACGCTCAACTCGATACTTGAGCGTACTCCTCCACGTATGAACGCTATCTCAAGCCAACATCGTCGGCTTAAAGGTGATGCTATCTTCCCGTCATCATAATTATAAGGTCCCATACTATATACTACTATATATAAAAAGAATCTGCATAAACGACTATATAGGTCCTATGTCCATATCACTACTAATATGAAAAATCCAAAAAAATACATTACAACAATACAAGGTTCAAAAGCTAATCAGATCCTATCATACCACATATATAAGCAAATATCTATATAAGGCCACGCCACTACTATAACAAGTCCATCATGCATAACTACACATATACTATACATATCTACATATATATATATATATATATATATATATATATATATATATATATATATATATATCTCAAAATTCAATAAACTAAGTTGCCGAGATCCGCGGAAGTAGTGGTGGTCCCTACATTCTACCCCACTCATGCATGTGATTTTGAAAACAAAAAATTATTTTAAACTTAGAACTCTTCCCTTGAGGGTTCTATTTCCCTCTATTTGGCCTTTAGAAAACTGCGAGTGCCATTGTTGTCAACCTAGGGTTCTGACACCACTTTTGTAACACCCCAAATCCACGGGACTCGAGGCGCTACGTGTTCGGACCTCACGAGGGTCCCGACCCTTATCTTGACAACAATTTCACCGGATCATGCAACAAGGAACAAATAAAGGCCAAAACCGAAATGTATTTTTATGCAATGAAAAGAAAAACCCAAAAGAATACAACAAAGGACCTCAGCCGAAAATACAACCTCAAAGACTAAACGCCATACAAGATACAATAAATACAAAACTCAAACTTGACTCCACCCCAAAACCCAATCGTAAAATGTACGGATCCCGGCTGCCCACTCTTCCGGATCTCTCGGCCGCATTCATAACCTGCAAGGCAATCTACAACAAGCGGTGTAAAACCGTTAGCTAATATTCGAGGCATTAGAATCAATGGGAAAGGCACATACACAAATAATCTCATCACAAGCATATAACATAGATAAAAGCACACCAATCCGGTTTATTATCTTTGTTATTATTAGTTCGTATCCCGTTCTAATTCAACTTAGGTTGTGACACGAGAGTCAACGACACTCGACTCGGTCCCTACTTACCGGCATCGAATGGTACTGATGCATCTGACCGTCTACCAGCACGAGATAGTCGCCGGCAACCTCCTAGCTCTCGCGGGAGCTAGGCAAGTGGTCACCGCCCGTTATCATACACTTGGGCCAAAATAATATAAAGGTCGGTAATCCTAATTCCGGTTTAGTTGTTATAAAAAATAAAAAATAAACACACACCACCAAACACACATCAATGCTATTACAAGGAATACGAGCTAAGTAAGTCCGGAGACTTACCTCGTCACCACACTCAACTCAGAACACTCTCGCTTCCTTAGGAAGGAAGCTCATAATCGGCTCACAAGAAGATAACTATATCAACAACAACCCACTCACAATAGATGTTCTAGACTTCTATACAAATGATCTACGCAAGACCATTTCACTCTCAATTCTAGGACCGCATCCTAAAACCTCACATGCTCACATAATACTCAACAGAAGCTAGAAGTCCTAAGACTTCTAAACCTTCGGATCTCGCAAGATCATAACTCACAATACCACTAGGATAACATGCTTAGTCCCCACGATCACAATAGGAACAACACTAGGCTAGGATACTCTCGTCCTAGTCACCACAATCTCAACAATCATACAACCTCAAACCCTAAATTCTCACAAGCTCAACATACAACTTAAAGCCATTAAAAACCTCACAAGATAAAGTCAACTCCTCAAGTCTTACAACATTTCACAATCAACGAATCTCACCTAAGGTCCATAACCACTACTTGGTATTCACTCCAAGTTTTTCTAGATCCAACCTAGTATGATACTAATACTAAACATGACTAAATCGAGTACCATCATAAGCTCGGGGGAGAGGGTACTCACATGACATCAAAAGACGGAAGGCGAACTTAGACTCGTTAGGCCTTTATCGGGGCGCTTCCGGACCTAAAACCAAATCTACACAAATTTAGCGTATTAGCTAAATTTGAAATACATAAGATATGTTATTCTAAGGTAAACTCATTTTCAAAAGCAGACGCTAAAAACTCGCAATTAAACCCTTGAGTCATAATCTCGAAATTAATCCAGCGAGGGTATAAAATATAAGGAAAGTCCCGCTTTTAAACCAAGGATAAAACTCGCAAAAACGCTTTCCGGGACAAATAATACCATTCCAAAAATATGGGTCATAGAACGTAATTAAATATTGGGCCAAATTCCATAAATAAACCAAAGAGGAGAAAATACGTAATATACACAAATATAAGATCAACTCGTATATAAAATCCAAGGTTAAAACTCGTAAAAACATCTTTTGGGCAACTAATGAAGTTCTATAAACTTTGGGATATGTTCTAAAAATAAAATATGGGCCAAATCTGTAATTAATTCAAATCAGTAGGGCACAATCTACAAATTTCAAAAGAGTGGGTCAAATCTGCAATACATAGAGGAGTGGGTCCAGATTTGTAATTATCACAAAGTAAATGCCCAAACTTTGAAATACTAAAACTCCTTCAACCTTGAGAAATTGACACACAGTAGGGGAAAAAATTGAGGCGGCGGTAAGGCAGCACTAGCGGCGGCGACTACCAAGGCGAGGGCGAGACACGGAATCAGCTTCTGTCTCCGGAAGATGGGGCTTCGGCGGGTTGAAGGTGGCGCAGGCGATGCCGAGTCCGGGTCATCCGGTGATGAAGGCGGGGCTTCTCCAAGCGGCGGTGTTTGTTGGCGGCAGCGGAGGCATGGGGAGGTGCTCCACAACGCAACTCCGGTGGTGGCTGCAATTGAGAGGGAGGAGCAGCCCCAGCGACGCCGAAGGTTTCAGATCCACGGGTGAAGAGAGGGAGGCAAACCAGGGGCTGCTCTTGCAGCTTCTATTAGTTCGACTTTCACAAGGGAGGGGAAAGAGGGTTGCGAGCTGGGCAAAGGAGATAAGTGAGAGGGCTACGAGAGAGGGCGTTGCACAGTGGGAAAAGAGGAGGGGAGTGAAGGGTCAAGGATCTGCAGGGCTGAGAAGTAGCTGTAACGTGTAGGAGGAAGGTTACGGGAGAGATATGTGAAGGCAAGGCTGCAGAAAGGGGCAGCATCATCATCACGCTGGAAAGAGAGAGCCGGGGAAAAGAAAAGAGAGAAAAAAGAAAAGGAATAAAAAAGGGATAAGGCCACTAACTCGATTAAACGATCGGAACGGGATTTCCGGATCGTGAATTTCCGACGTTTCCGACTACAAAATAAAATAAAATATGGAAACACGTATATGTACACCAAAACAATAACATACCCGGAAAGTTATTTTTGTGTCGAAGAAATATGTATCTAAAAATAATAATAAAAAGAACTCTCATTTTGCTAACGAATCGAAAGTAGGGAGAAAATAAAAACCGGAACGCACCCAAAAGAACGAGGCTTTACAGCTAATCGTGAGAACCCCCCAGCTCTCCGCAAGAGCTAGGTCGTGTTGTCACCGCCCGTTATCAGACACTTGGGCCAATAATATAATATAAGGTCGTCATATTTCCGGTTTCATGGTTGTTATAATATAAACAATAAACACACACCACCAACACACATCGTAACTAATACGAAGAATACAAGCTAAGTAAGTCCGAAGACTTACCTCGTCTCCACACTCAACTCACAACACTCTCGCCTCCCTTGGGAAGAAGCCCACAACCTGCTCACATGAAGATATATGTCAACAACCCACTCACACAAGAAGTCTTAGACTTCTATACAAATGATCTACGCAAGACTATTTGACTCTCAATTCTAGGACCGCATCCTAAAATTCCTACACTCACATCTCACTCAACGCATTACGAGATCAACCAACAACCCACTCTCTGTCAACACATGATAGAACTCATAACAGCCTATAACCTCTCATGAAAGAACCAAGGAAGGACGATCTAGCTTAAAATGTCCCACAAGATCAACCAACTCAAAGCCATCAACTACATCGAGCCATAAGGGCTCCAAAGTTCTCAACCACTAGGTGGCATTCTCAAGCTACTATAGGCCATCCTAGGCATGATACTAACATGATACAACTACAAAGCTAAGGAAGGAATGAAGAGGAAGGGAGAGGGAAACTTACTATTGAAGAAAACGCGGCCGCGGAACAAGTTGGCGCCCCCTACGTGGCCCCTGTCACCGCCCCTACGGACCCTGCCACCACCCCTGCGGCTTCCTGGAGTCCTGAAACGGCCCCCAGCGGGTCTCTGATTCACCCCTGCGGTGGCCTGGATCCGCCTCGTGGCTGTGAATATCCGCCCCGCGGTATAAGCAACAGAACGTCGTCTTCTTCGTCTTCGACTATGGATCCTTGGCTCCAATGTCCTCCTATCCTTCTTGGGTCTTCTCCAAACACTATCCTCTTATCTTAGGCTCTTCTCAATGACCTAATAGATCTAAGAACATGCGCATGCAAAGGATCTAAGGAAAAGCTTCTCACAAGTTTCATTCCTGGCTATGGATGGAAGGGGGAAGAAGAAAAGCAAAAAACCAAGGATGTAGCATGGAGGAAGGGGAAGAAACTTACCACACTGGATCTGATCCTCTTCTTCTACAGTCCACACATGCAAGAGCTCCAAGATGGAAGAAGAGAAAGAGAGAGATAGAAGAGAGGAAATGGGAGAAATGAATGAGCGTGAAATGAAAAGTGAATGGAGAGAGAGAGAGAGAGGGAATCTTTGGCTGAAAAGGTAGGAGGGGAATAAGGGGTCAGCTGACCTCTTGTCCCCTAGGCACAAGCAACGAGGGGTCCAAGCGTAAGAGGAAGAACGAGGTGTCGGAAAGGAATAAAACTCGTTACTCAGCATCCCGTGCCTGCGGGAAAACTGAGCCGCGCCTGCGGAAAGGTCGAAACCCGCTAACCATCCGGAATAAAATTTCCGGATGTTACATATAGGTATGTAGAAATTACCTAACTTTTCGGGAACATCCTGCAAGATACCAACTGGACGGGTAATAGAGCGATCCGCCATGTATAACGTCATCTTCACTGGCTTGGGAATTCCAAGGTTGATCTTCTCACAATGTGTTAGAGGAATGATGCTCACACTAGCTCCTAGATCACAAAGCACATCATATGTCGCATTCCCAACATGGATGGGAATGCAAAACGAACCGGGATCTCTCAACTTAGGTGGCATCTTCTCCTTCATGATTTGAATGAGCTCCGACGATCTAGAGGTCATCCGTACTTCTCCAAAGTCTTCCAGCTTTGTCTTTCTTGACAAGATCTCTTTCAAAAACTTCCTATAGACAGGCATTCCTTGTATAGCATCAATAAAAGGGATGTTAATATGTAGCTTATTCATAAGGTCAAGAAACTTACCAAAGTGCTTGTCTAGATGTGCCCGCGCCCTAGACTGAGGGAACGGGAGTTGTTGTTTATAAGCAGGTGGTGAAACATAAACTTCAGCTTTTTCTTTCGATTTTTGTGGTTCCATCTCGGTTGGAACCTCGACTGAGGTGTTCCTCGTCTGATCGTGGTCCGACCGAGGTGCTGGATCCCCAGTCTTCAATCCACTTCGTGTTGGGATCGCCATGACCTACCCTTTTGGTTTGTTCTTTGTCCTTCCTTGAAGTTTACCAAGATCTCTTGGTGATTTATTAGCCTTGTTGAAAACTTGTTGTTCTAAGGCTTTTTCTTCCTTCGAAAATGAGTCCATAGAAGTATCCATAGCGTTTAGCTTGATCAATATAGCTTCCAGCATAGCATCCTATTTTTTGGGTGGCTGGGACGAGCTTGATGACGGCTCTTGGCTTCTCAATGAAGTAGAAGAAGACTAAGGGGGGTTGAGAGCATTTTCAGCATGAGAATAAGGGTTACCAGGATTTTGTTGATTTGATCTCCAATTGTTGTTGAAATTCCTGTTGTTGTTGTTGTTGTTGTAATTGTTGTTGTTCCGCGGCCCTTGATAATTTCCTCTTCCTACATATCCAACATCTTGTTCCTTATTAGTTTGAGCTACCAAAAGCTCCTTCAATGCCTTGACTTCATTGTTGAGCGTGGTGAGTTGAGCAGCACTTGAAATTGTAAGACTTGTATCCGGAAAGCTAACTCGCATTGCTCCATCTTCAACCCTTTGATAGGAATATTTCTCCATGTGTAAGGCTTGCTTTTCTATGAATTCCCAAGCTTTATCTACCGGTGTATCCATTAAAGTGCCGACAAAAAGTAATTGGAGTTTGAATTGAGTGTCTCCATCCAAGACCTTGAAGTAGATCTCTAGCAACTCGATCTTTGGAATCCCATGATGAGGGCAATCCAAGAAAATGTCTTTTAACCTTTCCCATGACTTGGACAAACTTTCTTTTTCTTTCATGATAAAAGCATTGATCTACCCCTCAATTCAACGGTCTTTGATGGGGGAAAGAACTTATTAAGAAACTCCGTAGTCATCTCTTCTCATGTGTTGATTTTTCCAGCTGGAAGAGATTGATACCAAGTAAGCGCCATGTCTTTTAATGAGAAGTAGAAAGGCCTTAACTTGTAATTGTTGTTCTCCACTCTTGATGGTCTCAAAGTCTCCATGAGAATCTCATTATTTTGTAAATGTTAATGTGGAGATTCTCTTTCCAAACCTCCAAGCTGACATTGTCGAATCATGGTTAGAGCTTGAGGTCGAAGTTCATAATCATGCTCAGCTAGATCACCTAGATTAACTCCTGGACGCCGCACTTGCTGATTCGGGTCCGTTAACCATAGCCAACAACCGAGGTGGTGGGTGTATCTCGGCTGGTGCAACTAGAGGTGGATCCTGTCTCGGTCGAGCAACTGGGACAGGTCTAGGTAAGATTTGAGCTTTTAGAGCGGCCATATCAGCTTGAATCTCTTCAGTTCTTGCACGAGTTTCGTCTTTCTCTTTTTGCAATTCTTTTTTATTGAGGCGAAGTTGTTCCAATGCCTCCTTCAATTCGGCTTCAAGATCGCAATTATCTTGATCGGCCATCTTAGCTTCTTTCAATCTTATTTTATATGTCTTTTCTGGTTCGGGATCGTAAGGAACGATTTCCTTTCCAACACGAGTTCTTCTCATAAATCTGAGAAAGATCCTACAAAATCACTCAAGTAAAGCAATCAATAGCAACAAGGGCAGTAACCCTAAAACACAACCGAAACCGAACTTGGTCTTGACCAAGTCCCCGGAAACAACGCAAAAAACTTGTTCGCTCTCAAACGTGTGTGTATGGTGAACGATATAGCTTTAAATTTATAACCTAAAATATAAGCTTGAAACAATATGCAAACCCGCAGTGTACGGATCGATTGTAATAACGGCAAATACTCTAGGGTCGAACACAAGGACTATGGTGAAACAAAGATCGGTAATTCAGGTTGTCAATCAAAAACAAGCAACAAACAAAGGTATCAAAGTTGATGTAATAATCAGATAAAGAGAATGATGATTCTAGAGATTAAAGAATCCGGTTGTGGTGCCGACTCAAGATCTCAAAGGATAACGTGGACAAAGCTGAGGTTTGCAAAGGGAAGGTGTTTCTAAGGTCGGAATAGATCACCGGGTAAGTCTCACTACTCACTATCCCAAACCAAAGATCCTCTCACCGGGTAAGTCTCAAGGTACTAAGGAAAGGAACTATAATCTCAAACCAACACACCACCCAAGGGGATAGAATCAATCTTTACTGAGTAAGTCTCAGGCTAACTCTCAAAGACGGGATGAAGGCACACTCAAACCCTAATAAAGGATAAACCTTTATTACCTAACACTCATGATCTTTGGTATACAAGCAAAGGATTCACCGGGTAAGTCTCATCCTAGGCTTGCGTTGAACCAGGAAAGGTATAACAAGGATAGGATTTGGCAAACTGAAACCTCAACTCATATAAGGATCAGGACAGGTCTCGCCACGCTCAGTTCATGTTCGATCTCGGTCGAGATGTTCCACGACTGACCGAGGTGTTCGTCGGTAAAGGCTCGAGCTTTCAGCGTCCGCTGGGGTAAAGGCTCATTCTTTCATCGTCATTCCCAAAACTTTCAGCCAATCACCCTAGAATCGCATAAAGAACTTAGCCAACAATCATCATGATAACAATAATCAAATATATGAAAAGGGAATCAATACTCAAACAAGAAAACCTTAACCAAAGGTCTCAATAACTCAATCAAACAAACAATCAAATTGCGTTCCTCAATCACAAGCAAGAAGAAACAATCAAAACAATCTAAGAAAACCTTACAACTTCCTTTAAAGCCTTCAACTTGATCTTCAAAGCAAACTTCCTTCCTTGTAATATCTTCCAACTTTCTTCAACTTCCAGCTCCAAGACATACTTCTATCCAGAAAACCCATCCTATTATATAGGAGAATCACTTGCAAAAAATAAAAGATCTCAGCCAAGAATAAAAGATCTCGTGGGTTGTGGGCCGTTCGCCTCGGTCCAGCCCATCACAAAGATCACCTCGGTCGAGGTGACACTGTAGCCATCCGTGGTGTATCTCAACTGCGTGTAAATCTCTCTAATGTGGTCCAAAATATATCTTCTATCCAATTTCCATGGTTCATGAGACTTTCTTGTAGCTCATCAATAATGTAGCTCCAATGACTCCTTTGTAACACCCCGAATCCGCGGGACTCGGAGTGTCACATTGGGCTAGGATCTCACTATGGATCCTGACCCTTGCCTGAAAACAAGTTCACTTGACCTTACAACATGACATTGACAGATATAAAAACAAATACATAAAACTATATAAACTGTACAACCAAAGGTAAACAACAGCATAGCCGAGTATATAAAATAACATCCTCACATAGGAGGTATAAAAGATCATCCTCATGCAAGAGGGAAACACAACAACCCCAAAACCAACCACCTAGTGTACGAGAGTCCTCGGCCTGTCACCCTGCCAGATCACCCAGCAGCGCCTAACCTGCAAACATCAACAACACGGTATGAAACCGTTAGCTAACCATACACATATATAAAGAGTAATGCATAAGCACAATCACAATCAAGGAAAGATAAACACATCAGCATGCTTTCACACATTTACCCATTTTATCATCTCAATATAATGGTCATTCAATCAAATTGTATATATAAATACATATGAAACTATGTGACACGAGGACCGATACTTCATCGCCATTGAGCCTGCTAACCAGCTGCACAAGTATCGGCCACACAATCCGTGTACCGTATGGGGGTGGATTGTGCCCTTCTTGTAAAGTCAGTATGGCAAGACATCAAAGAACCTCCCAAACTCCACGGCGGGATGAAAGGGAATGGTTATCACAACCACGCATACGGGGCAATCAATAAAACATAGGTCGGTATAAACGACATCTCATGCTATCATAGCAAACATATAAATCATACACCACTCATGCAAACACCCAATATAAGGATGACAACTAAGTAAGTCCTATGGACTTACCTCAACCTGGTACATAGCTCAACCACACACAACCTCCAATCCTGAGAGAGGAGCACTGCCTAATAACAAGGCGTAGAAAGATATCAACCTCTATTAATCAAAGGGATCACACCTAGACCCAAAGGGATCCATAGGGATCATACTCAACCTCAAAACCTTAAACAACATCAACATAAGTCCTTAAAGCCGTACAAGGCATAAACCGATCATAACCTCAACCAAACACATCCTCACACCTCTAGCATGATCCTATACACTCACACTAGGAAAGGAGAGAACAAAGGTATCCTAACATAAGCCTAGAAGCAACACACACCTGCAGAACCAAGTGCAACACCAAGCTGGTGCAGGTGGCCGCAGGAGCGGCTAGGTGGTGGCGCAGGGGCGGTTCACTACCGGCGCTGGGGCGGCTCAAGATAGGCGCAGGGGAGGCTGGTGTGCCGAAGACACCCCTTCAGCTCCTTCTTCACTCCTTCCTTCGATTCCTTCACTTGTTCTTCATCCAAGCTAGGCTAAGGAAAGAGGGAAAAGATGTAAGAAATGAGAAAGAAAGAGAAGAAGCCATGAGACTCACCAAGCTGTGCTCAACTCAGAGTAGAACACCATCCAAAACCTCAAGGCTGGCTATCAACAAGCACAACAACAACAACCATCAACAACAGCAAGCAAAGCCACTCCTAAGCTGCCAATCTCAAACAAACTCAAACATGGATCAAGAAGAGACCCAAAGGAAGAAGATAGGAGAAGAAGATCGTGAGGGAGATGGAGTAGGAGAGAGAATGAGGTAACCCTCATCTGGAGGAGAAGAGGAAAATATAAAGGAAAGAGAGGCCAAAAAGCAAGGCTCGGGTCAAAGAAGATGGCTGCAGCCCACCACAAACAGCAGGGACGGCTGGCCTGGCCGCTTGGGCGGCTCACAGAGCCGCAGGGGCGGCCCACTGCAGCTCCAAAGAAGAAAGGCAGTTGCGTCTCAGCTGAAGCGCATGTGCGGGATCTCTCGAAGACTAAGACTCTTACATCCTTAGCTTCCTTAGCTCTATCTCTCTCCAAAATGTGTTATTTTCCCTACAATCACAATGAAACTAGGTGTAGACCTCGATTCTTGGAAAGGTAAACAAAACAACATAATGATCAAAGAATATACATCCATACATGTAGATTTATGAAGATAAAACGTCCAAACCAATCCAAAAATATAGACTATAATACACGCTATCAGATCCACAGGGGCGGTCTATAACACCCCAAATCCGTGGGACTCGGGATGCTACGGGCGGAGACCTCATAATGGGTCCCGACACTTAGCGTGGCAACAAATTCACCGGATCTTGCAACATGGCACAAATAAAGGCCTAAACCGCAAAACATTTTTATGCTTTGAATGAACCCAAAGCAACAAACTAAAGACTACAATTGAGATACAAAACCAAAGACCAAAAGCCATATATGCGGTCTACAAAAATACAATATACAATAAACAAAATCAAACAAAATTCCAACCAACCCATCCTAAAATGTACGGAACCCCGGCTTCCTACTCTTCCGGATCTCTCGGCCGCATTCCTAACCTGCAAGGCAATCTACAACAATCCGTATAAAACCGTTAGCTAATATTCGAAGCATTAGAATCAAGGTGAAAGGCACAAACACAAGTAAATCAACATAACACACAATAGACACAAAATCACACAAGTCCGGTTTATTATCTTTTGTGATACGAGAATCTTCCAAAACTTGCCTCGGTCCCCACTTACCGCATGGAACGGTACGGATGCATCCGTCCGTCTACGCAAGAGCTAGGCAGTGATGTCACCGCCTGTTATCATACACTTGGGCCAAATAGTATAAAGGTCGGTGGTCCTATTTCCGGTTTAATTGTCATAACATAAACGATAAACACACACCCCTAAACACACATAAATGCTAATACAAGGAATACGAGCTAAGTAATTCCGGAGACTTACCTCGTCCCAAAGATAATCCCGCTATATCCCGCTCTCAGCTTCCCGCAGGAAGACACTCAACGCCTGTAAAAAGCCACACGATCAACATCTCTCTAACATGCTAGAAGTCCTTAGACTTCTAGTCCCAATGATCTCGCAAGATCATAAACCATAACCATGATAGGATAAAAACTCCTAATCCTCGTGATCTCACAAGGTCATAACCATCAGAACACGTGCTAGGATACTCTCGTCCTAGTCACCACACTCTCAACGAACATATAACCATAATCTCAATCTGCATAAGCTCACAAGATCAACCAAACACTCAACACCTTACAATCCTCACAAGATAATAACACCTCAAGCTTTAGAACGATCATAAATCCTCAAAACTCACCTAAGGTTCAAGGCCACTACTTGGCATTCACTCTAAGTTATGCTAGATCCAACCTAACATGATATTAATACTAAACATTACTAGATCGCGGAAAGGATACTCACACGACGTCAAAAGACAGAAGTCGATCAATGGGTGTCGACTTTGGATTCGTTAGGCCATTATCGGGATGCTTCCGAACCTAACACCAAAATTAAACAAATTTAGCTCATATGCTAAATTTGGACGGAATATATAATATATATAACTCTAAGGAGAACTCGTTTTCAAAAGTGAACGTTAAAAACCCGAGATTAAATCTTTGAGCCATAACCGAATTAATCCATCAAAGACATAATATACCGTGTATTAAAATATAAGAATATCCCATAATTAAAATCCAAGATTAAAAGCCGCTAACACATTTTCCGGGGCAAATTATACTGTTTAAAAAATATGGGTAATAATCTATAATTAATTCTTTCGGCCATAATATGTAAATAAATTCTGCAGGAGGGTATAATTATTACATTCCAAAACCTGGGTACAGAGGAAGCAAGAAAGACCACTTACAGTTGACAAGCCAATAGCCTGATGTTCTTCTCAGGGGGAACGAGTAAAAAATTACGCTCCCATTGCCTCCTCCTGCTCCTGCCCCTCAACCCTGGATTAGGCTCCGGCTTACTCCAACACCAGTGTGGCCGCCACAGCCACGCCCCCCCCCCCCCCCCCCAATACCAAAAAACCCCTGCTTCTCCTCACCATGGGAGGCTCAAAGAAAACCAGAAAGCAATCGATCAAGTTATCCGATCTAAACCAAACCCGAAACCATACTCAAAAAGAAAACAGCCCTTCGCACCCTCCGAGCCCTTTCGACTCCATCCCGGAGGAGATCATTCGCTCAAACAACATTCGTCTCTCCAAAACATCGTCTACACCGCTGCCGGAAACCCACCCCTTCCAGCCAAATATGCTCTCCTCGATCGACCTGTTCCCGGCGCTCTCTCCTCCAAAACAACCACCTCTGGCTCTCCATCTTCCCAGCGCACCCACCTCACCTACCCACGCCCACACTTCTGAGGCTCAACCCCTGGGCTCCCTGGCGATTAGCCTCCCTTCCCCAAAACCCAATACTGAACCTCTTCAGCTACCTAATGAAACTGTAACAGTTCCCCATGCCTTGGGACCCACCACCATTAACCCCCCCTTGCCGCACGCATCAAATGATACCCCCCAATCACCTTCTAAGCATGTTGATACTGCATCCCCTCCTCCCTCCTTGCAGAATGACCACGTCCCTCCTCCTCCCCCTCCATGCACCAAAAATACAGATACCTCCCATACATCTTTCAAAGATATCCTATCCAACTCCCTCGCCTGGAACCATGTTCCTCTCTAGTTTTCCCCGGGTCTGGACGATGGAGTGATTCCTTTCACTTCAGACGACATATCCGACTCTCTGGAAAAATGGAACCGATCCTTGGTGGGCTTCCCGCTGGGTAGCCATCTGTCTTACCAGCGTATGAAGTCATACGCTACGCACTCCTGGAACGCCATTGCTCAGCCTACTATCCTCAAGAATGACAAGGGGATCTTTGTCATCCAATTTGCTTCCGAAGAAGACCTAAACCATGTCCTCCTAAACAGCCCATGGATCATAAACGGTTCCACCTCACTTCTTCTAAAACGCTGGTGTCACGGAATGTCTCTTGACTACTCTTGCTTGTCTTCTATCCCGATCTGGGCCGCCTTATACGACTTGGATTTCCGCTTCTGGTCCGCTCACATGCTCGCTAGAATTGGCTCAGCCATCGGAATCCCCATCCTTACCGACTCATGCTCGGTAAATCATGAAAGACTAGGATTCGCGCGAATCCTTGTTGAAGTCTCTGCATCAAAGCCACTTAAACGGGAAGTCACCCTCGTTGGCCCTGGTGGTGAATCCATCACGCAAAAGGTCTCCTTTGAATGGATTCCGGAACACTGCTCTACTTGCCAAACGTTTGGTTACCGATGCAAGCAAAAAACCCACTCCGCTGCCAACCCTAACCCTAAACCAAAAAACCCTAAAAGCTACAAAACACGTGTCCTACCCCACTCAACTAAACCCCCTCTTCTCCCTACTCCAGATAAGAGCCTCCTCCTAGAAAACCCTTCGGAGACCCAGGCTGAAGACGCTTCAACCACCCCACAAACCATCATGACTGATATGCCTGGAAGCGCCCTTCTTTCTAGCATCACCCCCAAGCCTTACTGCCCCCCCCCCCCGAATGATCCCCCAGTGCTGCACCAAAATTCAATCAATTGTGCCCAAAAAGCCACTCCTCAAAATCCTTCTGACGAGGTAATCCCCCTTTTACCCACCACCTCTACTGAACCTTGCTTACTAAACCAAACCTCTACCAGTCCCATCCCCTCCACGCAACAACTTTACCCACCCTCAAATGCAAGTCTCAAGGAGTCTTGCCTCTCTGAAAAGATCAATCAATGAATTTGAACATATGCGCTTGGAACATCAGAGGGTTAAATCACCCAAACAAGCAAAGAGCTATTCGCGACATAGTAAGTCGTCACCACCTTGATATCATTGCCATTCTCGAAACTAGACTATCCTCTTCTAGAATGACAAAACTCACAACTCTCCTCCCAGCCTGGCACCATTCATCAAATTGCTCACCCCAACTTAAGTGTAGAATCTGGTTATGGTGGAACCCAAAAGCTGTTTCCCTCAACCCCATCTTCTCCAATAACCAACTAATCCACTACAACCTCACCTCCCCTACCTCTCATGACATGCTCGCCTGTACCTTCATCTATGCTCTCAACCAGCCTGATGAGCGTGACCCCCTTTGGGATAACATTGCTACTATCAAACTCTTAAACCAAAATCTACCATGGGCTCTTCTTGGTGATTTCAACACCATTCTTTCCCCTGAAGACAAGATCGCCAGATTCACTGTTACCCCTTCCTCTCCAACAACGGAACTTGCTGATTGCTTACTTCAGAACAATCTCTCCGACCACTTATTCTCTAGCTGTAAGATGACATGGAACAACAAGCAGATCCGAAATAGAATCTGGTGCAAACTCGATAGAATTCTCACCAACTCCTCATGGTCAAATTCCTATCCTCACTCTACTGCTTTGTTCGACAATCCATCCATCTCGGATCATTCCCCTGGCATACTCTCCCTAAACCCTACCACAATCCCACCCAAACGTCAATTTCGCTTCAACAACTGTTGGGCCTCACACGAATCCATTGCCTCCACGATCTCTTCTATCTGGACACAGCAAAATGACCCTCACTGCCGCCATGGAAACAACACAAAGCTTTTTGTCTCTATGCTCAGACAAACAAAACTGAGATTAAAGAAGTTTTCCAGTGTAAAACTTGAAGAATTGGTCTCCTCGGTGGACTCTCAAAGGCGTATCCTGGCTGATATCCAATCAAGGCTCCAACTTTCGCCTTTGGACCCTGGGCT
The DNA here is from genome assembly GCA_033239125.1 of Fagopyrum homotropicum. Taxonomy (NCBI): domain Eukaryota; kingdom Viridiplantae; phylum Streptophyta; class Magnoliopsida; order Caryophyllales; family Polygonaceae; genus Fagopyrum; species Fagopyrum homotropicum. Next base: position 75,054,061 of record BSWB01000007.1, read on the forward strand.
CTTTACTGATGAGAGAAACGCCACAATGGCCTTAAACTCAAAGACTGATCTTCTTCGCTCTACCCTTGCACAACTCCACAAAGCATCCTGGACTAAATATGGTGACTAATGCAGTTCATTCTTTTTCAAATCTATAACTGCCAGAAGAGCATCAAATCACATAAGAATCATCCACGATCCAAAAAACCCGCTGGCAGGCCCCATCCATGATGCTGAAATGATCGCCCAAATCCTTATCACACATTTCTCTGAGATACTGAATCCAAATACCCCCCAAAATCCGCTAAACCTCTTCCCTGATTGTGACCTACCCATCATCCCTCCTGACATCTCCGATATTATCTCAAATGCGGTTTCTTCGGATGACATTAAAAACGCTCTCTTTGGTATGGGCAATCAAAAAGCCCCTGGCCCGGATGGCTTTAACTCCTTCTTCTTCAAGTCGACATGGTCCACCACGAGTGCTTTTTTCACAAACGCTATCCAGGAGTTCTTCAGTTCGGGTATTCTCACCAACCAATTAAACCACACATCCATCTCTTTGATCCCAAAAAAGCCAAACCCGATGCACCCCTCGGACTATCGTCCTATCTCCTGTTGTAACACATCTTATAAGGTCATCGCAAAACTCCTTGCTGACAAACTAAACCTTGCCCTCCCCTCAATCATTGGCAGGTACCAGGGAGCTTTTGTCAAGGGACGATCTATAAAGCATAACGTGCTCATTTTCCAGGAACTATTCAAGAAGTATAATCATCACAGAATCTCTCCCAGATGTTCTCTCAAAATTGATCTTACAAAAGCCTTTGATACCATTAACCATAGCTTCATTCTTCAATGCCTTTACAGAATGGGCTTTCCGGGAAATTTCATCCACTTGATTGAGGCGTGCATCTCCACCCCTACATATTCTATCAACATAAACGGCTCCCTTCGTGGTTTTTTCAAGGGATCACGTGGGCTCAGGCAGGGGTGTCCCCTCTCCCGTCCTCTATTCGTCATTGCCTTAGAAGTTCTGTCCTCTATGCTCACCACAAACACATCAAGCCCAAACTTCAATGCCCATCCTAAATGCTCCTCTCCCAGAATCACTCACCTTTGTTTTGCTGACGATTTGCTTCTTTTTTGCAGGGGTGATATCATTTCTCTAAACATCTTAAAGAACACGCTTGACCACTTTGGCAGGTACTCGGGTCTTCTCCTGAACCCCTCCAAGTCTGCTCTCTTCGCTGGGGGTACCTCGTCAAATGACAGTGCTTTACTGTCCAATTCTACCGGAATCCCTCTCGGCTCCCTCCCCTTCACTTACCTCGGCATTCCGGTGGGGAGCAAACGCTTGAACATTAGAGAATTTTCCCCTCTTATCTCAAAGATCACAAGCAAAGTTAACTCCTGGAGCGCTAGAAGTCTCTCTTATGCGGGTAGGAAGCAGATTATTACATCTATTCTCATGTCCATCCATCTCTATTGGAGCTCTGTGCTTCCTATTCCTGCTTCCATCATCCTCAAAATCCAAGGGATTCTACGCTCTTTCCTCTGGGCCGGAAAGTCGTCTTCTGCTTGTGCTCTGGTTGCCTGGAACGTTGTGTGCTATGACTATGCTGATGGTGGGCTCGGCTTCAAAGAGATCCTCTCTTGGAACAAATCTTGCCTCTCAAAGCTCATCTTTGACCTTGCCTCTCTCAATCCGGATACAAATCTTTGGGTTGAATGGATCCACAACAACATTCTGAAAGGCTCGTCTATATAGCACTACTCACCATCTTACAAGCACAGCTTCACCTGGTGTTCCATCATAAAAATCAGAGACGAGATCCTAAATGTCACTACAGGACCCCAGTTCATCCTTCTAGCTTCCGACACAAATGGACGCTACAAAACTTCAAATGCTTACAAGTCCATATGGAATGCCCCACCACCTTCCCCTCCATATGGAATGAAACATATCTGGAATGGAATAAATGTCCCAAAAAGCAGCTTCATCACTTGGATTGCTAGCCACAACCGTCTTCCCACTCTCTCAAAGCTCCGCCTATGGAACCTTACTCAGGATGATTGCTGCAAGTTATGCAACTCACACACGGAGAACGTCGACCATATCCTCCACAAATGCAACTTCTCCATGCTGGTTATGGACCTCATCTCTAGGTGGACTCGAACTCCTCCTCCTTTCCCATACCGTCACAACTTATGGGATTGGTTCCGCTCTCTAAAACCAAAAAAGAATGATCTCATTACCCATGTCTGTATCTCTTCCATGACCGGCTATGTCTACTTTGTTTGGAAGGCTCGGAATGATCTTATCTACAATAACACCCCCACACACCCCGCCTCCTGTGCACAACTCGCTATCAATGCTACTAAATCCTTTGCCTCCTGTAATTGGAAAGATCGACCCTCTTCCTCCATTATGTGGGCAAATCTACTTTGCATTCACTTTATCTAAAACTCTCTTGTAATCTAACAAATATGTCTAGTAGACCACCCCCCTCTGTATATTCTCTGGTTACTAATACATAAATTTTCAAAAAAAAACCTGGGTACAGATATGCAATAAAAATTCTGGGTCAAATCTGTAATTAATTCAATCAATGGCAGATTTGCAATTTTCCAAAATTTTGGCTAAAACTTGTAAATACAAAGTAGTGGGTAACATTTGTAATTATACCAAAAGGGAGGGGGGCCGATTTAATTTTGAAAAAGGGTTTCATCACATCATCCAGCGCAAATGACAAAGGAAGGAGGAGAGCACACAGGTTGGAGGCGAGCAGTGTTGCGCAAGTCTCCGGCGGCGAGGGATCCAAGCGTCGTCTCCGGTGGCAGAGCGGAGGAGGAGATTTCCCAGCCCTCTTCCTCCAGCTGTTGCACAGAACCCGGCTGGGTGGCGCCACACAGCAAAGCGAAGAAAGGAAGAACAAGAAGGCGTTGTAGAGGAAGAGGAAGGGTGGCGAGCCGGCGGCATTACATGGTTGCACTCGACGGTGGGGTTCCCTGGTGACGGAGGCGGCGAAGCTGCGGCAGTAGAGCGGATCGATCTCCGGCGGGGCAGTTTCCCCTCACCTTGCGACAGAAAGTACAAGAGTAAGGGAAGGACAAGGATGGCGGGCTTGCTGGTGCTCCAATCGTGTCAGGGCGGCGGTGTGGAGGCGTTCCCCTCCTCTTTCCGGTGGATCCTAGTGGTGCAGCTTCTTCTCCGGTGTGGCGCTCTCTCACAATTGATTTCCAGGGCTGCAAACAGATAGGGAAAAAAAGGGAAGAGAATAGAGGGTTGGGGTGGTGTGAGGAAGTAGGACAGCTCAAAGGGAAACGAGGGGAATGAGAGGTCTTTTGGGCGTTGTGTAGGAGTGGTGCTGAAGCGAGGAGTCGGGGAACGAGGGGTCGTTTGAGAACAAACAGTTGCTCATCCGCCAGAGTAGAGAGGCAAGAGAGAAAAGAAATTTAAAGAAAAAGGAAAAGAAAAGAATGAAAAGACAAATAAAATAAACTCGATTGAAACAAATCGAAACGGAAATTTCGGATCGGAAAAGTTTTCCGAAAAAGAATAAATATACTGGAAAAAAAATTGTAGATCGAGTACGTAAACTTAAACTCACCAAATATACTTTGCAACGTATAGTTAAATCTCGTAATTAAATTTTTGAGATTCCAAAAATTCTTAAAATACCGATAATATATCACCAGTATATACCCGTAAAATAAAAAAATTTTTCTTCAACATAAAATATTCGTAAAACACACTCAAAATAATAAAATATCAATAAGGCCGGGAAATAAATAGCGCATACGCGCTTAAAAACTCGGATGTTACATCATATCCCCCTAAAAACAAGTTTCGGCCCGAAACTTGCCACACGCCGAACTTCTCGGTCCCTAAGGCCGAGGTATGAACTCTCAAACTAAGAAGGCTTAAACCTTCTAGTCTATACACACAATCTACTCAAACTACCACCGCAAGATAAATCAAGTCATATAACACATTCCCGCATAGGTAGGGGTGGGCATCGGATCGATCCGATCCGAATACCCGGATATCCGAATAGAAATTTTCATAAAACCCCCGATCCGGATCCAATCCGTATCCGGCTGGATATCCGACACTTTTCCCGGATCGGGTCGGATAATTATCCGCGGATATCCGGCATATCCGTTTGATCCGAATTCCAAAATATAGTATCCGAAAATGATTTTCTCCGGATCGGATCGGATTATAATCCGCGGATATCCGGATGATCCGAATGACTTTTGTATGACCCGGTTGATCCGTTTGATCCGAAAATGACTTTATCCGGATCCGGATATCCGATTGATCCGATTGATCCGAATATCCGTTTGATCCGGTATGTATTTGCAACCTTGTTTATCACAAAATGTAATTAAAAACAATTTAAAGACATAAAACAAAATATATAAAATGATAATCTTATAAATGATAAAAAAAAATTGAGAATATTAAAGTACATAATAATAAGAAAATAAAAATAAAGATTAAAACGATAAAATTTTCTATTTTTACAATTTATAACTACTTCATACAATACAAATATATAAAATTGAGAATGCTAATGTAAAAGTAAATAATTTAATTTTGATAAAAACTAAATTTATTAGTCTTGAAAACATTAATATATAGAAAATGTTATCATTAAATATTATCAAAGTTAATTAACTTTTTTCATTTTAATAAAAGCTAATTGATTGTAATTTTATTATAAAATAATTACATAAGAAAAACGATCTTATAAATTTATAATATAATATAAACTTTTTATATATTCTAAAACAAAAATCTTATATATATATATATATATATACACGATTTCATTAAATAAGACGATCTTATAATAAAAGGTTGATTTGCTAAGAAAAAAATGACTAAAGTTATACTTATCACAATCATCATTACTTATATCATCATTACTTATATTATTGAAAAACTTATTGTTAATACTTTAACAAATCTTATGTTTAACATGGTTAAAATAGTTAGACTTATAATACATAGTTAAATAAACTTATAATAATTAATATTTTACTTCTGATCTTGTATAGTAAACCAAAAGTTTATTTAATAACTTTTTAAAAAATTAATTTGTAGAATTAAAGTATAATAGTAAATTTTATTTGAATCTAAATATTTATATCATTTTCTATAGAAGTCTTTTCGGAAAGTTATTGTGCCAAAAAAATTTTATACTAAAATTACAATTATCATTATCATCATTATAATGAGAAACTTACATTAAGACGTTACCACATATATTCTCTTTAATATGGTGATAAGAATTGAAATTAAAAGGCTCATAATAGACCTATAATAATTAATATGTATGGTAAATTATATTATATAAAAATGAATTTTAAGAATTATAGTGAAATCTTATTTGAATCAAAAGTTATTATATGTATGTTTAACTTTTTAACCATGTTAGAATAGAGTAATGTTTTTACAACCTTATAATAAAAGATAATATGAAGATTAGTAAAACATGAACATATTAATAAAACAATCATTCAAATTATGATCATATTTATAAATATTTGTGTATGTATGTTGTAAACAAAATGAACATGACGTATTCATTGCTTTGCCTATGTATAAAATTATTACCGTGTAACATGATAAATTCATTTACATGAGGTCAATAATAAATTGTTATTCTTGAGATTAACTTATAAAAAACTATACCTTACAATGAGATCAGATTAAAGTAAAAGATTATTATAGATATTTGTTCATTTAAATAAGACCAACTTCTAATAAAAGATTATTATTATTATTGAGACCATCTTATAAAAATATATATCATAAAAAGAGATCAACTTATCAAAAAGAATATTATGGACATTTATTCATTTTAATGAGAACAACTTCTAATAAAGGATTATTATTGAGACCATCTTATAAACAATGTATCTTACATTGAAATCAAACTATAATAAAGATCATTATAATAAAAGATATTTATTCAAATCATCTTATAAAAATTATGTCTTACAATGTGTAACACCCCGAATCCGCGGGACTCGGGGTGCTACGGGTTGGGACCTCACGATGGGTCCCGACCCTTAGCCTGACAACAATTTCACCGGATCTTGCAACAAGACACAAATAAAGGCCAAAATCAAAAAAACATTTTTATGCAATGAATGAAACCCAAAGCAAACAAGCTAAAGACTACAGCCGAGATACAAAACCAAAGACCGAAATCCATACACGCGGCCTACATAAATACGAGATACAATAAACAAAACTCAAACACAACTCCAACCAACCCATCCTAAAATGTACGGAACCCCGGCTGCCCACTCTTCCGGATCTCTCGGCCTCATTTCTAACCTGCAAGGCAATCTACAACAATCGGTATAAAACCGTTAGCTAATATTCGCAGCATTAGAAGCAAGGTGAAGGCACATACACACATACATCAACATAACACATAACATGCTCAAACACACAAGTCCGGTTATTATCTTTTTATTATTAGGTCATATCCCGTTCTAATTCAACTTCTTTTGTGACACGAGAATCTCCCGAAACTCGCCTCGGTCCCCACTTACCGCATGGAACGGTACGGATGCATCCGTCCGTCTAACCACATGAGCTAGTCGCCAAGAACCTCCTAACTCTACGCAAGAGCTAGACAAGTTGTCACCGCCCGTTATCATACACTTGGGCCAAATAATATATAAAGGTTGGTAATCCTAATTCCGGTTTATAAGTTATAATGAAAGCAATAAAACACACACCACCAAACACTCAATGAATCTAATACATAGAATACAAGCTAAGTAAGTCCGAAGACTTACCTCGTCACCGCACTCCACTCACAACACTCTCGCTTCCTTAGGAGAGGAAGCCCATAGCCTGCTCACAAGAAGATAACTATATCAACAACCCACTCACAATAGAAGTCTTAGACTTCTATACAAATGATCTACGCAATACCATTTGACTCTTAATTCTAGGACCGCATCCTAGAATCCCTCATGCTCACATCACACTCAACACAAGCTAGAAGTCCTAAGACTTCTAAACCACGGATCTCGCAAGATCATAACTCACAACGCAACTAGGATAAGCCAAACCTAACTCCAAAATCCACAAGATCATACAACCCCACCTCGAGCCTCAAAACGCTCACAAGATCAACCATATAACATAAAGCCTTATAACAAGCTCACAAGATAACCAACACCTCAAGCTTAGAATCAACATAAATCCATCAAACAATATCAAATCCTCGAAACTCACCTAAGGCCCAAAGCCACTACTTGACATTCACTCTAAGTTATGCTAGATTATTCAACCTAGCATGATACTAATACTAACTATAACTAAATCGAGGAAGAGAATAAGCTCGGGGAAGAGGGTACTCACATGACGTCACAAGACGGAAGACGGTCTATGGATGTTGATATGGAACCGTTTGGCCTTTATCGGGACGCTTCCGAACCTACCACCAAAACTATACAAATTTAGCATAACGCTAAATTTGGACATACTACATAGTTTACATAAACTATAAGAATAACTCCCGTAATTCAAATCCGAGTTTAAAATCTTAAAAACACTTTCCGGGGCAAATAATACCATTCCAAAAATATGGGTCATAAAACGTAATTAAATCTTTGGGCCCAAAATCCATAAATATCCCAACAAAGGGCATAATGTCACATTCCAAAAATCTGGGTTCAAACAACAATATTAAAATATTGGGCACATTCTGTAATTAATTCTAGAAAGGGCATATATGCAACTTCTAGAAATTAGGGCCAAAACTGTAGATATGAATTATGGGTAATTTTCTGCAATTAACACAAAAGAAGGGGCCCCGATTTAAATATCACAAAAGGGTTTCATATGACCCGATAGATCTCGTGCAGGGCTGGGGAAGGGGCTGCACTGGCAGCGGCTGGCAGGCAAGGGAAGGCAGCTTTGGCAGTTACGACAGCGAGGCGAGATCGGCGAAGGCGGTTCCTCTGGTGGCAGTTGCGTCTGGCATCAGCGACAGGCGCTTCTCCGGTGTCGATTGGTGGGGCACGAGTCTGGCGCAGTTAAGAACAGAGAAGATGGAGGTGATGTCACTACTTGTTACTAGTGAGGAAGAAGCATGGCAGAGGAGATGAAGGCTGAGAAGAGAGTTGGCAGCTGCAATAACATCAGTTTTGCTTAGGCTTTCCTTCACCACTGCAGTGACAATATCTATTGCATAGACTTCATTCTCCCCAAATTCAGCATCATCAACTCTAGTTTCAGGGTTGGCAACACTCAATACAACCTTGTTCCCATCAATCACAAATTGCTTTAATTGGTGACTGAGAACACCTTCACCAATTTTGCAGTCATAAGTAGCAGCAACCCCCTGGACTGCTTCAGTTACACCTTTATTCTTCTTCACCGGCCTCACAAACCTGAGAGCAGCTTCTGTAGCAGTGTTGGCTCCTAAGCGACGGTGAGTGAAGGGCAGCTCTCCCAAGGCTCGAAGAGGGTGGTTGCTGGAAGGAGATGGGTGCTTGTTGCAAGACACCGGGAATGATATGTGCTGCAGAGGCTCCTGGTTTGGTTGGGTGACACAAGGAAGTGAGGTGTGGCGTTCAAAGCGGAGGGAACAGAGGACACAGATGAGGCGAGGTCGAGATGAAGGACATAGGTGAGAGCTGGATGTGTCAAGCGGCAATTACAGAGAAGGGGAGAGTTGGAGGTATCAAGCAGCATTACAGAGAAGGGGAAGATGGTGAGGGTTGTGAGAGAGGGAGAGAACGTTGCACAGAGGGAAAAGGGGAGGGGAGTGCAGACCTCAGCTTCCACGAGTGACAAGGCTGGTCCCGTGGAGGTGATGCGAGAGACGAGGGGTCCAGTACAGAGCATAGGCGGCAACAACGAAGGGTCAGAAGTGTTGAGGTGTTGGGGAGAGCTAAGCGGTTCATAAGCCAAAGGAAAGGGAAAGGGTACAATAAAGAAAAGGGAAAAAAAAGGAAATTAAAAATAATAAATGAATAAAATAACATAAGAAAAAAGAATACGATATATACTCGATTTAAAAGGATAATTTATGATATAAAAATCATTCTCGTAAAATATTTAAGCTATAAAAGTATCGATAAAAGGAGAAAAAAAAGAATATCAAAACGAACCCAATAAACGGGGCGTTACATTAGATCCCCCTAAAAAAAAGTTTCGTCCCGAAACTTGCTATGCGTCGAACTTTTCGGACCCTAAGGTGGAGGTATGAACTCTCAAACTAAGAAGGGTTAAACCTTCCAATCTATACACACAATCTACTCAAACTACCACCGCAAGATATATCAGGTCCTATAACGTATTCACGCATAGGGCACAAACTACACATAACATCACGCATGCACATAACTCAACCAAGGGAAGAACTAGGTCTAGCCCTTCGATTCTATCGATGCTACTAGATCCGCGTAAAACTCAACTAACGATACTACCATATGTCTCCCAAGTAGCCTCATCGGCTCCTCGTCGGTCACTAGGTCATCATGACTGACAACACGTCTCGAGGCATGCATGTACTCCCTCGACTGATACACATGAACACCGGGTGAAGACCCTCTACTCTTGGCGGCTACGCCAACCGGTAAACTACTTTCCCAACTTGCGCTAACATCTCACAAAGGTCAGATATATCGGAACTCAACTTCCTTCTCGGGTCTTTCTCAATGCAGCATTTCCATTAGGTTTCCCTATGATGTCTCTATCAAGGAAGATCTAACTTCCAATTTACAGCATTAGCTTTGGTTATTGTCAAACCAAACTTTGATGTTACGTTTCTTCAATTCTTGTGGAAATTCCAAGTAACGAAGGAAGTACCTTACTTCGCACCGCTTCTACTAACGATACCAGTATGCTATTACTTCTACATCGCTCCGCAATACTCGATCAAGGCCTTGTCTTGAAGAATCACTTTGTACACTGCAAAATCATAACACCTCAAGGTAAACCAAAACAATTGCACCAACGAATCCTCTCTTAACTCTCATCAACTCTATTGTCAACTCTTCATCTCAGTCAATACTTCATTGTCATCCGGAGTGGGTTATCATAACAGGTGTTATACAACTTTTCTCTTCACATATCTGGTAAGGCTTAGTACATCTAAGAAAACTGGTAACTTCTTTCACCTCTTTCAGGGTTTGCCATCCTGAGACAACTTGTCATACCTCTTCTCCCTTTTTCAAGAGTAGACCAAAATATCTCATTCGGGACATTAGTAATCCCATATGGAATCACTACAACTCTTAGTGACCATGGTTTGTCTGGAATGCCGCATGTAAAATATCCCAAATTTTGAATTCTCAATTGGTGACAACAAACCTTAAATCATTCTTAGAAGAGGTTACCGACCCTTGCAATTGGTCGAGTAGATCGTCTATCCATGGTGAGGGATACTTGTTCTTCATTGTTATTTTGTTCAGCTCACGGTAATCAATGTACAAACGGAGGTAACCGTCTCTCTTTTCACAAGCTGGTGTTCTCCATAACAACTCTAAATCATGAGTTTAAGATATATTCCAATATGAACTTCAAAAGCTCAAGATAACATTCGGAGTTCTCCATAGCATTTCACTAATTCTAATGAACTCTTATCAATAAGTTCTTGCAATTACTCATCCAATCGCTTCCACAACTCATGTCTCTGCACAAGTGTTACTCCATAGGGCGTCTTAGACATCGGAATTAAATCAAGCTCGACCTTAGTGGAAAATTCCACATCGTGACGTATTGGAATCCGTGATATCTCGGTTGCATCTTTTCTCTCCCCGTCACATATTGTAATAACCGACACAATCTTGTCTTATCACTTTACAAGTGGTTAAGACACAATTGATCTACCCCGATCTATTGAGTTGACGTCCTTTAAACACGTATATTGCTCTTTCTTTAGCTACAATGTTCACCGTCCTCTTCCATAGATCCTTCATCTACAGAACTCGAGAGAATTGCTCTACTTTTCCGACTCTTGAAGCCTTAGTTAAGCAATAATTCAGCTTACTTCCTCTTCTCGCTTTAAAAGAATAGCGATAATAACCTCTCTTGATCTCGTGCATGTGTTCAATCACAAAGGTACTTACTACAAGACTTAATCATGCCTTAGAACAATATGACATAAACTTTTTCGCTTTCAGTGATATCCCAACATATGGGAGAAGCTCATCGTATTCTACATAACCTTACACCATGGACATCCTTTCTTCGAGCAGGCGTAGAAATTACACTTCATTTCATTATGTAATGTCACATGACTGCAAAGGCTCTAACTTCGATCTTTCATGTACTTCTTGTATATCTCAAATCGACATCACACTTCAAAACTTCAATCTTCTTCTACTCTTGTTGGTCACCTTATACATCTCTTGGTATTCCAAAAACAACTTCACAACCGTACCGGTATGCCTGGTGAAGAACGCTAGGCTAGTATCCCCCCTACCAACATCACTAAAGTGTCCAGCTCATAACTCCACCCAACACTAACATCATAACTTTAAATTTGTAACGTTTCTCTAATCTAGGTCCTCCCTTTCACGCCATAAACATCGGGGTTCTTCCGTGTGATTTTGAAATATCTGACTCGGCTTTTACTCGCAAAAACATACCATCCATTTCATTAGACGAACATACTTTGCATCCTCTTATTATACTCCCGTCTACGCACCACAAACAATGAAAACCTCACCTTCCTCTTGTAACGCCCCAAAATTTTGGCGCGTTTTCGATATTTATTTCTCCGACCTCTATCGATATTTTATTACATTATATATTATATTAAAAGTATTTTAAGGCATAAAATATATTTTCCAAGTATATTTATATTTTTGGATACGTTCACATATATCCGTATTATTATTATCGTAAAACGTCGGAAAAGTTTTCCGAGTCGAAAATCCGGTTTCGGTTTATTCCTTTGGAGTGTATTCCCCCTTTTGTTTTACTTTCTTTTATTTTAATTTACTTGTTTCCTTTTCATTTTCCAACCCTTGGTCTTCTCCCACTCAGCACATTTACGTGTGATGTTGCCCAACAATCTACATACCTATCTCTAGCTTTACTCCTTGTTGTCTTGCATCTACCTCTGCCCATCTATCCGAGTTCCCTCTCCCACACTCAGCTCATCCCCTTCCCTTCCTTTGCTCCTACACCACTTCTATGCCCTCTAGATTGAAACCTATTCACCGATCACCCTTCTCCTCTACTCCTTCGTCCACACCAAGAGCAAGCAGCAACTCAACACCGTTCTTCTTCTCTGCTTCCATGCTCACACTCCCCTCTACCTCAACCTTACCTTCCCACATTTTTGTTAAGTTCAGTGAGATCTTGACCAAGTTTGATAGACGTTCTGGAAGGGAAATTGAGGAGGAATCGGTAACGGTTATGCCCAGTTCTTGGCTGCCACACTCCCCACACTATTGTGCCACCAGGAGACCGGAAAGTTTCTTGCTGCCACCATCGAATTCGCTAGGAAGGCCCACCTGTCGTCGACACCAGATGCAGCCGGCAGAGCCATCACCCACCGTCTTCCTCCCTTCCCTTTTGTTGCAGTCACCGCCTCCCTTGTGCGGCCGTTGGTCCCTCCGTTTCCTCGTTTGCCCTGCCGCCGGGAGTCCTTGCCGGAGCCTTTGTAACCGCCAGTGCAGCCATCCCTCCTCTGTACTACCTTTTCATTTGCAGCGAGCCTTGGCCACACCAGCAAGCGCCGCCTATTTGTTCCCTCTCGTCTTTGTTCTCCACCGCTAACCACGCTGGGCCGCTAGACGGCGCCGGAGTCCCTCGCTTTCAACATCGCCGTGTCTGCCCTGTTGAAGCCACCGGAGGTCTTCTTCGCAACCGCCGCTGGTTCTTCTCTTTCCAGCTGAAGAAGAAGGCGCTTGGGCTTTCTTTTTAAAACCCTTGTTGTTATTACATTCGACCCCCCTCTTTTCAGTGTTAATTACAAAATGGGCCCATTATCTTTTATTTGCAGATTTGGCCCTAATTTCTGAAAGTTGCAGATTTACCCCTGTTGGTATAATTACAAATACAGCCCAAGGATTTTTTACGGTTTATCGCGGCATTTACAAGATGGTATATTTTGCCCGGAAAATGGTTGAACGTTTTTGTTTACCCTTGGCTTTGAGAACGAGTTTTACCATTGGGTTTACGATGTTGTTTAGATTGCCCGAAAAATATAATTACGGATTTTAAATTCAGTTTATGGTTCAAGTTGTAATTTCGGGTTTACGACCAAGTGATTTGATTTCATGTTTTCGCCCCGGAAAAGTTTAATGAGTTTTAACGTTGGCTTTTGAAAACGAGTTTTCCTTAGATTATTTATATTATACATTCCGTTCAAGTTTGCGTATGAGCTAAGCTTGCTTAGTTTTGGTATTAGGTTTGGAAGCTGCCGATAAAGACCAACGATTCCAATTTCAACATCCGTAGATCGACTTCTGTCTTTTGATGTCATGTGAGTATTCTTTTCCTCGACCTACTTATGTTTAGTAGTAGTATCATGCTAGGTTGGATCTAGCATAACTTAGAGTGAATACCAAGTAGTGGTTATGGAACTTAAGTGAGTGTTTGAGGATTGTGAAATGTTTTATGACTTAAGGTGTTGATGTCACTTTGTGAGGCTTGTGAGGTTCGAGAATTGGAGTATATGGTTGTTGAGTTTATGGGCTAGGATATCCATATCCTAACATGATGTTGTGGCCGTTGAGTTTGTTTGGACTAGGCATGTTATCCTAGTATGCGCTATGGGTTATGATCCCGCGAGATCATAGGGTCTAGAAGTCTAAAGAACTTCTAGCTTGTGTTGAGTGAGAGGTGAGCTTGAGAGATTCTAGGATGTGGTCCTAGAATGAGAGTCAAATGATCTTGCGTAGATCATTTGTGTAGAAGTCTAAGACTTCTTGAGTTGAGCGAGTTGTTGATATAGATATCTTGTTGTGAGCAGGTTATAAGCTTCTTCCCAAGGGAAGCGAGAGTGTTGCGTGAGTTAGCGTTTGGAACGAGGTAAGTCTTCGGACTTACTTAGCTCGTATTCCTTGTATTAGCATTGATGTGTGCTTGGTGGTGTGTGTTTATTCTTTATTGTATATAACAACTAAACCGGAAATAGGATTACCGACCTTTATATTATTTTGGCCCAAGTGTATGATAACGGGCGGTGGCAACTTGCCTGGCTCCCGCGAGAGCTAGGAGGTTCTCGGCGACTATCCCGTGCTGGTAGACGGTCAGATGCATTAGTACCATTCCATGCCGGTAAGTAGGGACCGAGGCGAGTTTCGGTGACTCTCGTGTCATAACCTAAGTTGAATTAGAACGGGATATGACTTAATAATAATAAAGATAATAAACGGGATTGATGTGCTTTATGTATGTTGTATGCTTGTGATGAGATTACTTGTGTATGTGCCTTTCCCATTGATTCTAATGCTTCGAATATGAGCTAACGGTTTTATACCGATTGTTGTAGATTGCCTTGCAGGTTAGGAATGCGGCCGAGAGATCCGGAAGAGTGGGCAGCCGGGGTCCGTACATTTTAGGAAGGGTTTTTGGTTGGAGTTGAGTCATGTTTTGTCCTTCGGTTGTTCTGTTTTGTATGCCGCGTGTATGGCGTTTATTTTTGGATTGTATCTCGGCTGATGTCTTTTGTTGTATTCTTTCGGGTTTCATATCATGTGCATAGAAAAATGAATCTTGGTTTTGCCTTTATTTGTGTCATGTTGGAAAGGTCCGGTGAAATTGTTGTCAAGCTAAGGGTCGGGACCCATTGTGAGGTCCCAACCCGTAGCATCTCGAGTCCCGCGGATTCGGGGTGTTACAAAAAGTGGTATCAGAGCCCTAGGTTGACAACAATGGCACTCGCAATCTTCTAAAGGCCGAATAAGGAATAAATAGAACCCCACGGGTTTTGACTTTTCGTTTTAAAAATCACATGCATGAGTCGGGGTAGAATGTACGGACCACCACTCCTTCCGCGGATCTCGGCAGCTTAGTTTATTGGATTTTTTTATATGTATATATATGTATATATAGATATGGATATGAGGTTTGTAGTTTTGCACGATAGTTTTGATGTGTATCTTTGTGATTGTATGTTGCATGGTGAACTGGATATATGTGTATAGTTATATATGTGGACGGTTATATGTTTTGGGACCTTATATTGTTGTAATGGAATGCCGAATGCGTGATATTAGTAGTAATATGGACTTAGGACTTATATAGTTATGGATACGTATTCCTATTATATATAGTAGCATATGGAGTTATAGGACCTTTTAGTTGAGATGCTATTATGATATCATCGCCCTTGGACGACGTCGTTTTACATAGGATAGTGTACATACGAGGATGTCGAAGAGGAGGAGTAGAGATGACATAAACAAAGGACGAACAAGTGGAAGGAAAATTCGCCGCAACTTAGGGAAATCGAGATGAAGACCATACAAGAAAAAGGAGTAACATAAGTGTGCGGAAGTGGTTCCAAAGGAACTATGATTTAAAGACAAAAAGACCAATGTAGATAATGAACTTAAGTTCTTCTAGTAGACGCGTGGACAACTAAACATACGAATCAAAGAAGAGATGGGTACATTCTAGCAAGGTTAAAGGTGATAACCCATTAAGATGTGAAGTTTTCTTTAGGCGCTCCTAAGCATTGGAGTCAAGACGAGAAGAGTAATTGAACTATTTCTAAAGATTTAAAATACCGTAAGTTAAACTTACGAGGTACCAAGAAGTGAAGAGTCAAAAATACGAGGGATTACGAGGGGGACTACATGGAGAAAGTTCACATAGTAGGATTAACATGGACTTGACCGGTTTCCATTATGATGATAAGGCTAAGAAACGCCAAAAAGGAGGAATTGAGTATAAGTGATGATCCTAAGAAGTTGAAAGACAAAACGAGGAGCTTTGATCAAGAGACTTAAGATACCAACCAAGAGGAACGCGAGTGGATGCTAGCTAGGGCTATAATATTTGGGAAGGTGCACTTCAAGGATATCAAGGAAGAATGGTTAAGCCTATGGAAGGGGGTTATAAGAAACAAAAAGGCCAAGAAGAGTATAGTTACCTTATGGAAGAGGAAGAAAGCATGGTACGAGGAAAGAACTAATGGAGATTAAGGTAGAGTACCCCGATGACGGTAGCCTTCATAAGAGAGGTAACATGGAAAGTGTAGTAGAATGGTAAGGCGTTGATTTGGGAGAAGGTCAACTATAAGTTGACCAGTGACAATTAAGAACGCACAGGTGTGGGTTGTCTGTTGGTGAGTGTAGAGGGGATGAGTAAACAAGACTATGAGGATATAGAGGATCGACAACAAGATCTTACAGTATTCGCGGTGGATCAATGTCAATGGTAAGGAAGTACGTCAACGGAAGTGCCTTTGTCTTAAATCAAATAATGTTGAATGAGTTCAAGCAAGTTGTTGTTACAAACCTCCTAGGGGAGGTTGAAGATGACCCTTTAAGACCTTCTTAGGTCATGAGAACGGCATATGGTAGATTGACCCGGATTAGAAGTTTTAAGGTTTGATCATGGTAAAGGCAACTAGTAGATCAAGAGGAAGGTGATATTTTCATTATTTGTGGTGCGTAGACGGGAGTATAATAAGAGGATGCATGGTATGTTCATTCTAATGAAATGGAGTGTATGTTCTCGCGAGCAAAAGATGAGAGAGAGATGTCAAACTCACATGGAAGAGACATTGTGGCTATGGCGTGAAAGGGAGGACCTAGATTAGGGCAACGCTGCAAGCTTAAAGATACGATGATAGTACTTGGAGATGTAATGAGATTGATATTTTAGTGTTATTGGATGGGGAGTTTCTTCTAGCATTTTCCACAGGGCATACCGGTACAGTGGTGAAGTTGTTCATGGAATACCGATAGATGCATAAGATGACCAACAAGAGTAAGAGAAGATCGAAGTTTTTAAGTTTGATGTTGACAAGAGATGTACAAAAAGTATATGAAAGATTGAGGTTAGAACCTCTACCGTCGGGTTGACTTTACATAAGGAAAGTAAAGTATAATTTCTACATCGACTTGAAGAAAGGATGTCTATGGTGAGAGCTTATGTAAAATACGAAGAACTCCTCCCATATGTTGGGATGTCAAGGAATTCAAAGAAGATAAGGTCAATTGTTTTGAAGCACGGTTTAGTCCTTCAGTATGGACCCCTACGGTTGAACATAAGTGAGAAACCTTAGAAGATTTTTACAATCATGCCATTTAAGAGGGAAGATGGGATTAAGTTCAAAGAATACGTATATAAGAAACCTAGAGTCAGAAGACGCTAGCAAATCTTTCCATTTCAAGAAAAGACGAATATTTGAAAGAGGACGGTCAACATTGTAGCTAAAGATGGAGCAATACACGTGTTTGAAAGACGTCACCCCAACAGATTGGGAAAGATCATTAATACCATGACCACTTGTGAAGTGATAAGACAAGATTGTGTCGGTTATTACGATATGTGACGGGAAGAGAAAAGATGGAACCTGAGATACCACAAAGTCTTAATACGTCAGAATGTGGAATTTTCCACAAAGTTTAAGCTTGACTCGATTCCGATATCTAAGGCGCCGTATGGAATGCCACTTGTGAAGAGACATGAGTTGTGGAAGCAAGTGAAGGAGCATTTGCATGAACTTATTGAAAAGAGTTCATTGGAATTAGTGTATTGTTATGGAGAAATCCGAAGGTTATCTTGAACACTCGATTTGAAGTTCATATTGGAATATATCTTAAACTCTTGATTTGGAGTTGTTATGGAGAACACCAGTTTGCAAAAAGAGAGACAATTACCTACGTTTGTACATCGATTACAATGAATCGAACAAGATTACAATGAAGAACAAGTACCCCTTACCGCGTATAGATGATCTACTCTCTCAGTTGCAAGGGTCGGTAGTCTCTTCTAAAATTTATTTAAGGTTTGATTGTCACCAATTGAGAATTCGAGACTCAGATATTGCAAACACGACATTTTGGACCAACCAGAGTCACTAGAGCGAGAAGTCGTATGACAAGATGTCTCGGGATGGAAAACCCCGAGAGATATGAAAGGAGTTACAATTTATCTTAGATGTGTTGAGCTTTACCAGATATGTGAAGGGAGAAGTTGTGTAACACCTTTTATGGTAACCTACTATGGATGATGATGGAGTGTTGAATGGGCCGAAGAATTGACAATAGAGTTGTTGAGAGTTAAGAGGGGATTTATTGGTGCAACTGTTTTGATTTATCTCGAGGTATGATGAGTTGGAAGTGTACAAGTGATTGCCTAAGTCAAGTCTTGATTGAGTATTTAGGAACGATGTAAAGGTAATAGCATACGCGTCTCGTTAGTAGAAGCAGTGTGGATGAAAGTACTTCATTCATCACTTAGAACTTGTAACAAGAATTTAGGAAACGTAACATCAAAGTTTGGTTTGACAAGAACCAAAGCCAACATTGTAAATGGGAAGTTCGATCTTCTCTGTTAGAGACAATAAAAGAGAAACATAATGGAAGTACTGCGTTGAGAAAGAACCGAGAAGAAAGTTAAGTTTCTGATATATCGGACCTTTTTGAGATCTTAGCGCGAGTTGGAGAAGTGGCTTACAAGTTGGTGTTGCCACCTAGAGTAGAGTATGTTCACACGGTGTTTCATTTGTATCAATCGAGAGAGTACATACATGACTCGAGGCGTGTTGTCAGTCATGGTGGTTTAGTAGTAGACGAGGAACGGATGGGGCTAACTAGAAGACGGGGGAAATATCTTTGCTTGAGTTTTACGCTGAGCTAGTAAATTCGATATAATCGATGTGTTAGACCTATTTCTTTCCTTAGTTGTGTTATGTGCATGTGTGATATTATGTGTAGTTGTGACTTGTGCGGGTATGTGTTTTATGACCTGATCTATCTTGCGGTGGCAGTTGAGTATATTATGTGTATAGACCGGAAGGTTCAAGCCTTCTTAGTTTGAGAGTTCGTACCTCGGTCTTAGGGACCGAGAAGTTTGACGCATAGCAAGTTTCGGGACGAAACTTGTTTTTAGGGGGATCTAATGTAACGCCCCAAAATTTTGGCGCGTTTTCGATATTTATTTCTCCGACCTCTATCGATATTTTATTACATTAAATATTATATTAAAAGTATTTTAAGGCATAAAATATATTTTCCAAGTATATTTATATTTTTGGATACGTTCACGTATATCCGTATTATTATTATCGTAAAACGTCAGAAAAATTTTCCGAGTCGAAAATCCGGTTTCGGTTTATTCCTTTGGAGTGTATTCCCCCTTTTGTTTTACTTTCTTTTATTTTAATTTACTTGTTTCTTTTTCATTTTCCGACCCTTGGTCTTCTCCCACTCAGCACATTTACGTGTGATGTTGCCCAACAATCTACATACCTATCTCTAGCTTGACTCCTTGTTGTCTTGCATCTACCTCTGCCCATCTATCCGAGTTCCCTCTCCCACACTCAGCTCATCCCCTTCCCTTTCTTTGCTCCTACACCACTTCTATGCCCCCTGGATTGGAACCTATTCACCGATCACCCTTCTCCTCTACTCCTTCGTCCACACCAAGAGCAAGCAGCAACTCAACACCGTTCTTCTCCTTTGCTTCCATGCTCACACTCCCCTCTACCTCAACCTTACCTTCCCACATTTCTGTTAAGTTCAGTGAGATCTTGACCAATTTTGATAGACGTTCTGGAAGGGAAATTGAGGAGGAATCGGTAACGGTTATGCCCAGTTCTCGACTGCCACACTCCCCACACTATTGTGCCACCAGGAGACCGGAAAGTTCCTTGCTGCCGCCATCGAATTCGCTAGGGAGGCCCACCTGTCGTCGACACCAGATGCAGCCGGCAGAGCCATCGCCCGCCATCTTCCTCCCTTCCCTTTTGTTGCAGTCACCGCCTCCCTTGTGCGGCCGCTGGTCCCTCCTTTTCCTCGTTTGCCCTGCCGCCGGGAGTCCTTGCCGGAGCCTTTGTCACCACCAGTGCAGCCATCCCTCCTCTGTACTACCTTTTCCTTTGCAGCGAGCCTTGGCCACACCAACAAGCGCTGCCTCTTTGTTCCCTCTCGTCTCTGTTCTCCACTGCTGACCACGCTGGGCCGCTAGACGACGCCGGAGTCCCTCACTTTCAACATCGCCGTGTCTGCCCTGTTGAAGCCACCGGAGGTCTTCTTCGCAACCGCCGCTGGTTCTTCTCTTTCCAGCTGAAGAAGAAGGCGCTTGGGCTTTCTTTTTAAAACCCTTGTTGTTATTACATTCGACTCCCCTCTTTTTAGTGTTAATTACAAAATGGGCCCATTATCTTTTATTTGCAGATTTGGCCCTAATTTCTAAAAGTTGCAGATTTACCCCTGTTGGTATAATTACAAATATAGCCCAAGGATTTTTTACGGTTTATCGCCGCATTTACAAGATGGTATATTTTGCCCGGAAAATGGTTGAACGGTTTTGTTTACCCTTGGCTTTGAGAACGAGTTTTACCATTGGGTTTACGATGTTGTTTAGATTACCCGGAAAATATAATTACAGATTTTAAATTCAGTTTATGGTTCAAGTTGTAATTTCGGGTTTACGACCAAGTGATTTGATTTCATGTTTTCGCCCCGGAAGGGTTTAATGAGTTTTAAAGTTGGCTTTTGAAAACGAGTTTTCCTTAGATTATTTATATTATACATTCCGTTCAAGTTTAGCATATGAGCTAAGCTTGCTTAGTTTTGGTATTAGGTTTGGAAGCTCCCGATAAAGACCAACGATTCCAATCTCAACATCCGTAGATCGACTTCTGTCTTTTGATGTCGTGTGAGTATTCTTTTCCTCGACCTACTTATCTTTAGTAGTAGTATCATGCTAGGTTGGATCTAGCATAACTTAGAGTGAATACCAAGTAGTGGTTATGGAACTTAAGTGAGCGTTTGAGGATTGTGAAATGTTTTATGACTTAAGGTGTTGATGTCACTTTGTGAGGCTTGTGAGGTTCGAGAATTGGAGTATATGGTTGTTGAGTTTATGGGCTAGGATATGCATATCTTAACATGATGTTGTGGCCGTTGAGTTTGTTTGGACTAGGCATGTTATCCTAGTATGCGCTATGGGTTATGATCCCGCGAGATCATAGGGTCTAGAAGTCTAAAGAACTTCTAGCTTGTGTTGAGTGAGAGGTGAGCATGAGAGATTCTAGGATGTGGTCCTAGAATGAGAGTCAAATGATCTTGCGTATATCATTTGTGTAGAAGTCTAAGACTTCTTGAGTTGAGCGAGTTGTTGATATAGATATCTTGTTGTGAGCAGGTTATAGGCTTCTTCCCAAGGGAAGCGAGAGTGTTGCGTGAGTTAGCGTTTGGAACGAGGTAAGTCTTCGGACTTACTTAGCTCTTATTCCTTGTATTAGCATTGATGTGTGCTTGGTGGTGTGTGTTTATTCTTTATTGTACATAACAACTAAACCGGAAATAGGATTACCGACCTTTATATTATTTTGGCCCAAGTGTATGATAACAGGCGGTGACAACTTGCCTGGCTCCCGCGAGAGCTAGGAGGTTCTCGGCGACTAACCCGTGCTGGTAGACGGTCAGATGCATCAGTACCATTCCATGCCGGTAAGTAGGGACCGAGGCGAGTTTCGGTGACTCTCGTGTCACAACCTAAGTTGAATTAGAACGGGATATGACTTAATAATAATAAAGATAATAAACCGGATTCATGTGCTTTATGTATGTTGTATGCTTGTGATGAGATTACTTGTGTATGTGCATTTCCCATTGATTCTAATGCTTCGAATATGAGCTAACGGTTTTATACCGATTGTTGTAGATTGCCTTACAGGTTAGGAATGCGGCCGAGAGATCCGGAAGAGTGGGCAGCCGGGGTCCGTACATTTTAGGAAGGGTTTTTGGTTGGAGTTGAGTCGTGTTTTGTCCTTCGGTTATGTGTTTTGTATGCCGCGTGTATGGCGTTTATTTTGGATTGTATCTCGGCTGATGTCTTTTGTTGTATTCTTTCGGGTTTCATATCATGTGCATAGAAAAATGAATTTTGGTTTTTCCTTTATTTGTGCCATGTTGGAAAGGTCCGGTGAAATTGTTGTCAAGCTAAGGGTCGGCACCCATTGTGAGGTCCCAACCCGTAGCATCTCGAGTCCCGCGGATTCGGGGTGTTACATCTCTTGATCTACCAATTCCCTTTACCATGATCAAACCTTAAAACTTCTAATCCGGGTCGTTCTCCTATAGGCCGTTCTTATGACCTAAGAAGGTCGCAAAGGTTCGTTACAATCCCTCCCCAGGAGGTCTATTATAGTTACTTGCTTTGACCTCAATCCATGCAACTTGATTAAAACACTTGCACTTCTACTGATACAACTCCTTATTGTTGACATTTAACCAGCGGGAATGTTTCAAGTTCTTGTTACCGTTCCTTTATGATCCCACAATCTGGTTACTCTTCCCTCCACACTCATTCATAGACCACCCGCACATGCGCGTTCTTGGCTGTCACCAATTAGTTTATAAATGACCTTCTCCAATGTCACTGACTTACCATTCTTCTATACTTCCATGTTATCATTCTCATGAAAGCTACCTTCCTCGAGTTACTCTACCTTAAACCCCGCTAATTCCTTATTTATTCCATGCTTCATCTTCTTTATAAGGTAACTATATCTTCTTTACCTTGTTGTTTCACATAACTCCCTTTCATAGGCTTAACCATTCTTCCTTGATGTCTTTCAGGTGCCCTTCCCAAATATTATGGCCCTAGCTAGCATCCACTCGTGTTCCTCTTGGTTGATATCTTACGTCTCTCGATCAAAGCTCTTCGTTTCGCGTTTCATCTTCTTGGGGTCATCATTTATTCACACTTCCTCCTTCTCGGCGTTTCTTAGCCTTATCATAAATAACGGAAATCGGTCAACTCCACGTGAATTCCCACCATGCCCGTCTTCTCATAACTCTTGTAATGTCGACGCTTCACTTGTTGGTACCTCCTAAGCTTAACTCACGGTATCTTAAACCTTTCAAAATTTGTTGATCATACTTCTCACCTCAACTCCCGTGCTTAGGAGTGTCTAGGCAACTTGCCTTAATTGGATCGCCACTCTTGTAATCCTATCCACATAATCCACGTCTTCCGTTTATCGGCATGACACTTGGAATGCCCCTTAAGTTGTTACCTCTAGTTTGCTTCATTGTTGTTCAATCGTTGCTTCTTTGGAACCACTCCCACATCTTCATGCTATTTCCTTTACTTGTATAGTTTCCATCTCGGTTTCTTTCAACTTGACTCAAAGTTCGCTTCCATTTGTTCATCCTTCGGTTACGTTATCTCTAATCTTCCTCTTCAACATCCTTCTAAAGGGATCCGAGAACCGCCATGGTGTTTGTTAGCACAAAATGCTCAACCTCGATAATTGAGCGTACTCATCGTATATATACTATCCTAATCCCAAAAAGACGTTTGTCCAAGGGCGATGATAGCTTCCTATCATCTTAACTATAAGGTCCACTACTACTAATATAATACTAGCATACCATATGTCTATGTATATATAACTATATATATAAGTCCTATGTTCACATTACTACTAATATATCAAATCCAAAATTCCATAACAACCATACAAGGTCAACAACGTACTATAGTCCACATATATAATTATACATATATATCAAATACATCATGCAACTACAATCCACATATCCATATCTACATATATACATACATATATATTTATATATCAAAATCCAATAAACTAAGCTGCCGAGATCCGCGGAAGGAGTGGTGGTCCGTACATTCTACCCCGACTCATGCATGTGATTTTAAAAACGAAAACTCAGAACCCGTGGGGTTCTGTTTATTCCTTATTCGGCCTTTAGAAGATTGCGAGTGCCATTGTTGTCAACCTAGGGCTCTGATACTACTTTTGTAACAACCCGAATCCGCGGGACTCGGGGCGCTACGGGTTGGGACCTCACGATGGGTCCCGACCCTTAGCCTGACAACAATTTCACCGGATCTTACAACAAGACACAAATAAAGGCCAAAATCGAAAAACATTTTTATGCAATGAATGAAACCCAAAGCAAACAAGCTAAAGACTACAGCCGAGATACAAAACCAAAGATCGAAAGCCATACACGCGGCCTACATAAATACGAGATACAATAAACAAAACTCAAACACAACTCCAACCAACCCATCCTAAAATGTACGGAACCCCGGCTGCCCACTCTTCCGGATCTATCGGCCGCATTTCTAACCTGCAAGGCAATCTACAACAATCGGTATAAAACCGTTAGCTAATATTCGCAGCATTAGAAGCAAGGTGAAGGCACATACACACAAACATCAACATAACACATAACATGCTCAAACACACAAGTCCGGTTATTATCTTTTTATTATTAGGTCATATCCGATCCCGTTCTAATTCAACTTCTTTTGTGACACGAGAATCTCCCAAAACTCGCCTCTGTCCCCACTTACCGCATGGAACGGTACGGATGCATCCGTCCGTCTAACCACACGGGCTAGTCGCCAAGAACCTCCTAACTCTACGCAAGAGCTAGACAAGTTGTCACCGCCCGTTATCAAACACTTGGGCCAAATAATATATAAAGGTCGGTAATCCTAATTCCGGTTTATAAGTTATAATGAAAGCAATAAAACACACACCACCAAACACTCAATGAATCTAATACATAGAATACAAGCTAAGTAAGTCCGAAGACTTACCTCGTCACCGCACTCCACTCACAACACTCTCGCTTCCTTAGGAGAGGAAGCCCATAGCCTGCTCACAAGAAGATAACTATATCAACAACCCACTCACAATAGAAGTCTTAGACTTCTATACAAATGATCTACGCAAGACGATTTGACTCTCAATTCTAGGACCGCATCCTAGAATCCCTCATGCTCACATCACACTCAACACAAGCTAGAAGTCCTAAGACTTCTAAACCCTCGGATCTCGCAAGATCATAACTCACAACGCAACTATGATAAGCCAAACCTAACTCCAAAATTCACAAGATCATACAACCCCACCTCGAGCCTCAAAAACCTCACAAGATCAACCATATAACATAAAGCCTTATAACAAGCTCACAAGATAACCAACACATCAAGCTTAGAATCAACCTCAATCCATCAAACAATATCAAATCCTCGAAACTCACCTAAGGCCCAAAGCCACTACTTGGCATTCACTCTAAGTTATGCTAGATTATTCAACCTAGCATGATACTAATACTAACTATAATTAATCGATGAAGAGAATAAGCTCGGGGAAGAGGGTACTCACGTGACGTCACAAGACGGAAGACGGTCTATGGATGTTGATATGGAACCGTTTGGCCTTTATCGGGACGCTTCCGAACCTAACACCAAAACTATACAAATTTAGCATAACGCTAAATTTGGACATACGACATAGTTTATATAAACTATAAGAATAACTCCCGTAATTCAAATCCGAGTTTAAAATCTTAAAAACACTTTCCGGGGCAAATAATACCATTCCAAAAATATGGGTCATAAAACATAATTACATCTTTGGGCCCAAAATCCATAAATATCCCAACAAAGGGCATAATGTCACATTCCAAAAATCTGGGTTCAAACAACAATATTAAAATATTGGGCACATTCTGTAATTAATTCCAAAAAGGGCATATATGCAACTTCTAGAAATTAGGGCCAAAACTATATATATGAATTATGGGTAATTTTCTGCAATTAACACAAAAGAAGGGGCCCCGATTTAAATATCACAAAAGGGTTTCATATGACCCGATAGGTCTCGCGCAGGGCTGAGGAAGGGGCTACACTGGCGGCGGCTGGCAAGCAAGGGAAGGCGGCTCCGGCAGTTCCAGCAGCGAGGCGAGGTCGGCGAAGGCGGTTCCTCTATTGGCAGTTGCGTCTGGCGTCGGCGACAGGCGCTTCTCCGGTGTCGATTGGTGGGGCACGAGTCTGGCGCAGTTAAGAACAGAGAAGATGGAGGTGCTGTCACTACTTGTTACTGGTGAGGAAGAAGCATGGCAGAGGACATGAAGGCTGAGAAGAGAGTTGGCAGCTGCAATAACATCAGCTTTGCTTAGGCTTTCCTTCACCAGTGTAGTGACAATATCTATTGCATAGACTTCATTCTCCCCAAATTCAACATCATCAACTCTAGTTTCAGGGTTGGCAACACTCAATACAACCTTGTTCCCGTCAATCACAAATTGCTTTAATTGGTGACTGAGAACACCTTCACCAATTTTGCAGTCATAAGTAGCAGCAACCCCCTGGACTGCTTCAGTTACATCTTCATTCTTCTTCACCAGCCTCACGAACCTGAGAGCAGCTTCTGTAGCAGTGTTGGCTCCTAAGCGACGGTGAGTGAAGGGCAGCTCTCCCAAGGCTCGAAGAGGGTGGTTGCTGGAAGGATATGGGTGCTTGCTGCAAGACACCGGGAAGGATATGTGCTGCAGAGGCTCCTGGTTTGGTTGGGTGACACAAGGAAGTGAGGTGTGGCGTTCAAAGCGGAGGGAACAGATGACACAGCTGAGGCGAGGTCGAGATGAAGGACATAGGTGAGAGCTGGATGTGTCAAGCGGTAATTACAGAGAAGGGGAGAGTTGAAGGTATCAAGCATCATTACAGAGAAGGGGAAGATGGTGAGGGCTGTGAGAGAGGGAGAGAACGTTGCACAGAGGGAAAAGGGGAGGGGAGTGCAGACCTCAGCTTCCACGAGTGACGAGGCTGGTCCCGTGGAGGTGATGCGAGAGACGAGGGGTCGAGTACAGAGCATAGGCGGCAACAACGAAGGGTCGGAAGTGCTGAGGGGTCGGGGAGAGCTAAGCGGTTCATCAGCCAAAGGAAAGGGAAAGGGAACAATAAAGAAAAGGGAAAAAAAGGAAATTAAAAAAATAAATGAATAAAATAACATAAGAAAAAAGAATACGATATATACTCGATTTAAAAGGATAATTTATGATATAAAAATCATTCTCGTAAAATATTTAAGCTATAAAAGTATCGATAGAAGGAGAAAAAAAGAATATCAAAACGAACCCAATAAACGGGGCGTTACACAATGAGATCCACTTATAATAAACAGATTATTATGAACATTTATTCATTTTAAATGAGACCGATTTATAATAACAGATTATTATTGAAACCAACTTATAATCATATTTATAAAACTTCATATATGAAAATGAGACTAATTCATAATTAAATATTATTATGAACATATATCGTTTCATTGAGACCAATTTTTTGATAAAAGATTATTATTAAGACCAACTTATAATCATATTTATAAGAATCAACATCTTAAAATGAGACGAACTTATAATAAAAGATTACTATGAACATTTGTTCATTCAAATAAAACCAAATTTTAATAAAATATTATTATTGAGAACAACTTATAATCATATTTGTAAAAAATATATATCTTACAATGAGATATATTTTTTATAAAATTTTTTTTTGAATATTTATTCCGAAAGGTTTGAATATGTGAGTATTGACAAAGTTGCATATATTATAGATGCATATATGTTAATTAAATAAATGAGATCAATGTGACTATGTGAGTGCGTATAAAGTTATAAGAAAATAAATATTATCACTTCATTACTTTGATTAATTAAAATAGTTTACCGTGTAATATTGTAATATATGACAAATATAATATTAATACAAAGTTGCATAGTGATATTAAGCAAGTATTCATAAGTTAATAAGGTATTAAGTAGTAACAAATTAACATTATTAATTCATCACTTTGCCTAACTCAAAATATTTTCCCATTTAAAATATATGCAAATATAAATTATAGTACAAATTGTAATTTACCATCTTGATTTATCTATCATAACACAAATACATTTAATATTATAATAAAAGTTCTTTTAATAGCCGGATATCCGGGAACATATAGTGATCCGGGACTATCTGGATATCCGGGTCTATCCGGATATCCGATACGATGATCCGCGGATATCCGTTTTTATCCAGGTATTCACGGATATCCGGATGGCTAAAACCCCGATCCGTATCCGACCGGTGATCCGGAAAAATATTCCGGATCGGATCGGATTCGGACCGGATCAAAACGGGTACTAAATAATCGGGTTTTTCCGGATTGGGTCAACGGATTTTTCGGACCGGATCGACGGATCGGATTGGTTTTGCCCACCCCTACGCATAGGGCACAACTACACATACATCACACATGCAAATAACTCAAGCAAGGGAAGAATTATGTCTTACCCGTCGATTCTATCGATGATACTAGCTCCGCGTAAAACTCAACTTGAGATACTATCCTCCGTCTTCCAAGTAGCCCCATTGGTCCCTTGTCTGCCACTAGATCATCATGACTTACAACATGTCTCTAGTCATGTATGTACTCTCTCGATTGATACAAATGAAACCTTGGGTGAGCACCCTCTACCCTCGGCGGCGACGCCAACCCGTAAGTCACTTATCCAACTCGCGCTAAGATCTCAAAATGGTCCGATATATCGGAAACTCAACTTCCTTCTCGGGTCTTTCCCAATACATCACTTCCATTATGTTTCTCTTTGCATGTCTCTAACAAAGAAGATCGAACTTCCAAAATACACTTTTGGTTTTTGGTTCTTGTCAAACCAAACTTTGATGCTACATATCCTCAATTCTTGTTGCATGTTCTAAGAAATGAAGGGAAGTACTTTACTTTACGCTGTTTCTACTCGCGAGACACGTATGATATGACTTTAACATCGTTCCTCAATACTCAATCAATACATTGTCTTGGAGAGTCATTTGTACACTTAAATCCCGTCATACCTCGAGCCAATGTCAAATAGTTGCACCAATGAATCTCCTCTTAAATCTCAACAACTTCATTGTGAAATTTTGTTCCATTCAATAATTCGTTGTCATCCAAAGTAGGTTAACCATTAATGGTGTTACCTGCAGAATCTCTCCACAAATCCGGTAATGACCGGCACATCTAATAAAACTTGTAACTTCTTTCACGTCCTTCGGGGGTTTCCATCCCGAGACAACTTGCCATACAACTTCTCTCTTCTACGAGAGTAGACCAAAATATCTTATCTGGGGCATTAGTAAGCCTATATGGAATCAATAAAACTCATAGTGACTATGGTTCGTCAGGAATTTTGTACTTGCAATATCCCATTCTCAAATTCTCAATTGGTGACAATTTGACCTTAAATCATTCTTAGTAGAGACTACCGACCCTTACAACTGGTCAAGTAGATCATCTATCCGTGGTGAGGGAGACTTCTTCTTCATTGTAATCTTGTTTAGCTCGCGGTAATCGATGTACAAACGAAGATATATAACCGTCTCATTTTTCGCAAACTGATGTTCTCCATAAAAACTTCAAATCAAGAGTTTAAGATATATTCCAATATGAACTTCAAATCTAGAGTTCAAGATAACGTCTGGTTTTCTCTATGGCATTTCACTAATTCTAATGAAATCTTATCACTAAGTTCTTGCAATTCCTCCTTCACTTGCTTTCACAACTCATGTCTATGCACAAGTGTTATTCCATACAGCGCCTTAGACATCGGAATTAAATCAAGCTCAACCTTAGTAGAAAATTCAACATTCTGACATATTAGAATCCGTGATATCTCAGATTTCATCATTTCTCTTCCCGTCACATATCATAATAACCGACATAATCTTGTCTTATCACTTTACAAGTGGTCATGATACTAATGTTCTACCTCGATCTGTTGGGGCGACGTCCTTTAAACACGTGTATTGTTCCATCTTTAGCTACAATGTTTACCGTCTTCTTTCCGAGATCCTTCATATTTCGAACTCGAGAGACTTGCTCAAGTCTTTTGACTCTTGTAGCCTTATTTAAGTATTCCTTTATCTTAATCTCATTCTCCCTATTTGATGAGTCATGCTGAACTTCACAATCGTACCCATATCCCCGTTAAAAATGCTAGAAGAAATTCCTCATCAAAACCACTGAAATATCAAACTCATTACACCTCCAGGTACTAACATCATAAACTCTGAGCATGCAGCGTTGCCCTAATCTAGGTCCTCCTTTTCACGCCATAACCACCATGGATCTTTTGTGTGAGTCTGAACCATTTGACTCGGATTTTACTCACAAAACATACCATCCTTTCATTAGAACAAACATACCATGCATCCCCTTTACGCACAACAACAACAAAAGCCTCACATTCCTCTTGGTTCTTCTAGTTTTCTTCACCCTAATAAAACTTTAAAAGTTTGATCCGCGGCATCCCCCATATGTCAATCTCATGACCTAAGAAGGTCGCATAGGGTCATGACAATAACCCCTCGAAAGCTCGGTTGCAATTATATGTTTGAACCCATCAATGCTACTTGATTATAAAATTTGCGCTTTCGTTGATATAACTCCTTATTGCTGACATTGAACCACCAGGAATATTCCAAGTTCTTCTTACCATTCCTTTGTTATCCACACTTACTAGTAGACAACCCGCCCCTGTTCATTCTCGGTGGTCACCTATTAACTTACACATGACCTTCTCCAAGTTCAACTGCTCACCATTCTTCCTACGCTCCATGTTACCATACTGTTGAAGGTTACCCTCATAGGGTACTGATAACATGTATTATAGTCTATATTTTGGGACTTGTTTAGACGTTTTATCTTCAATAATCTGCATGTTTGGATGTATATTATGTGATTACATTGTTGTTTCATCTACCTTTGCGGGAATCGAGGTCTATACCAAGTTTCGTTGTAATCGTAGGTAAAATGGCACAGTTTGGATCGAAATGGAGCTAAGGAGAAAATGAGTCATTGGAGCTACATTCAGGAGCTTAAAAGAGAACTTAGGAAACAAGGAGTTAACAAAGAAAATTTACTTTGGACCAGATTTGAGAGATTTCACCTTCAGCTGAGATTCACCTCGGTCAGCTACAGTACCACCTCGACCGAGGTGATCTAGAGGAGCGCCCCGACCGAGGCGAATACCCTAACGCGGCGAAATATATTTTATTTGGCTGAGATCTTTTATTTTTAGAAGCAGAGATCTTATATTTTTGGGCTGGATTTCTGGAAGGAAGATCATATATTTAGAAGATCTATTTTAGAGATAGAGATATATTTTATTAGGATATTATCCTTTTAAAATATTATTATCTTTGGAAGAGAATTCTCCTATATAAAGGGTTGGATTTTCCATAAATTCAGCAACCCGCTACCATCGAGTACTTGGAGATTGAAGAAGCTGCAATCAGGAAGGCTTTTGGAAGTTTTGAAGGAAGATTGAAGGAAGGAAGTTCATAGCTTGTTATAGCTTTTGAAGGGATTTGTAAGACTTTCTTTGATTCCCTTTTGTTTGATTGTCTTGTTGGATTTGTAATCCAAGGAACGCTGATTTGTTTGATATATGATTAAGTTATTGAAGCCTTGTTCTTAAGGTTTTTGTGTTCAAATATTCATTCTCTTCCCATACATTTGATTATTGCTTTCATGATGATGAGTGGCTAATTTCCTTGTGCGATTCTAGGGTCATTGGCTGAAGGTTGTGGGAAAAACAATGATAGGATAATCTTAAATCCTAATAGGACCCTGAAATCTCGAGTCTCTATTCTTAACCTTAGAACATCTCGTTCAGTCGATGAACGTCTCAGTCGGGGTGGAACTTGACTGACCGAGGTGACTCTTCTGATCCGTAACTGAGAGTTAATTGTTAGAGTTTGCCAAATCCTATTCTTATTACACCTTTCCTGGTTCAATGCAAGCCTAGGATGAGACTTACCAGGTAATTCCTTTGTTTGTTTACCCAAGATCATAAGTGTAGGTAATAAAGGTTTATCCTTTATTAGGGTTTGAGTATGCTTTCATTCCATCTTTGTGAGTTAACCTGAGACTTACCGGTAAAGCTTGATTCTATTCCCTTAGTTGGTGTGTTGGTTTGAGATTATGATTCCTTTCCTTAGTACCTTGAGACTTACCCGGTGATAGGTTCTTTGGCTTGGTATTGTGAGTAGTGAGACTTACCCGGTGATCTATTCCACTTTAGTAACACCTTCCCTTTGCAAAATCTCATCTTTGTCCTCTTATCTTGAGATCTTGAGTTGGAACCATAACTAGATGCTTTAATCCCTAGAATTTGCATATTTCCCTTAATTGACCTTATTATCATTTCTTTGATTGCTTTAATCGCTTTTGTGGTTATTAGTTGCATTGACAACCTATACTTTCTTTGTTTCACCTAAGTCCCTGAGATCGACACCCCGGAATTTTTGCTTTTACTATAATTGATCCGTACACTACGGGTTCGCTTCT
Organism: Fagopyrum homotropicum; assembly: GCA_033239125.1. Classification (NCBI taxonomy): domain Eukaryota; kingdom Viridiplantae; phylum Streptophyta; class Magnoliopsida; order Caryophyllales; family Polygonaceae; genus Fagopyrum; species Fagopyrum homotropicum. Next base: position 75,086,409 of record BSWB01000007.1, read on the forward strand.
TGGTTTTAAGCCTACTTCTTGGGTTATAAATTTAAAGCTTGCACACACCGTTTGGAGCGAACATGTTTTTGGCGCCGTTGCCGGGGACTTGGTCTAGACTGAACCGGTTGTGGTTGTCTTTCGGGGGAATTGCCCCTGTTGCTACTAACCACTCTACTTGAGTGATTTTCGCAGGATCTTTTTCTTAGGCTTATGCGAAGAACCCGTGCTGGGAAGGAAACCGTTCCTTACGATCCCGAACTAGAAAAGACATACAAACAACGCTTGAAAGAAGCAAAAATGGCCAACCAAGACAATCACGATCTTGAGGCCGAATTGAAGGAGGCGATAGAATAACTGCGCCTCAATAGGGAAGAACTGCGGCGCGAAAGGGAGGAAAATCGCACCAGAGCTGCAGAGATTGCAGTAGATATGGCTGAGTTACGAGCTCAGATTTTGCCTCGACCAGACCCTCGACCGAGGCAGGATCCCGCTCCAGCTGCCCCGACCGAGATACTTCCACCTCGGATGCATGTCCGAGATGGGTTCTTTTTGCAGGTATTCCACAGACCCTAGGGCAGAGGATGGACCCGAACCAGCAAGTGAGGCGTCCAGGAGTCAACCTAGGAGATCCAGCGGAGCATGATTATGAACTTCGACCGTAGGTTCTTTCCATGATCCACCAACGCCAGTTGGGAGGTTTAGAGAGCGAGTCTCCGCATCAACATTTGCAAAACTATGAGATTTTGATGGAGATCTTGAGACCTTCAAGGCTGGAAAATAATAATTACAAGCTAAGGCCTTTTCACTTTTCTTTGAAAGACAGGGCGCTTACTTGGTACCAGTCTCTTCCTCCGGGAAAGATCAACACTTGGGAGGAGATAACGACGGAGTTTTTGACAAAATTCTTTCCCCCCTCTAAAACTGCTGAAATGAGAGAGAAGATCAATGCATTTATCATGAAGGACAAGGAGAGTTTGTCAAAGTTATAGGAGAGATTTAAAGATGTTCTTTTGGATTGCCCACATCATGGGATTCCAAAGATAGAGTTTATGGAGATTTATTTCAAGGGATTGGATGGAGCTACCCAATTCAGCCTTCAACTACTATCCACCGGCACATTTATGGACATGCAGATTGACGAAGCTTGGGAATTCATTGAAAAATAAGCTTTGCACATGGAGAAGTACTCACACCAAGGAGTTGAAAATGGAGTTAAGAGAGTTAATTTCCAGGAAACTCCATCAATTGATAATCAACTCACTTCCCTCAAGAATGATGTGAAGCAATTGAAAGATATTTTGGTTGCCCACACCAAAAAGGAGGAAGGAGGATATCAAGGTTCAAGGAACAACAACGGTTCCCGGAACAACAACAACAACAATGGTTCCCGGAACAACAACTACAACAATAATAGAGGCTCCAACAACAACAATTGGAGACCAAACAATCAAAATTCGGGTAACCCTTACTCTAACTCCAATTCAAATAATTCTTCTAATCCTTTCCTCTCTTCTTCTTCTTCTACTCCATTGATGAGCCAGGAGCCTGGATCAAGCTCGTCCCAGCCAGAGAAGAAAGATGCAGTGCTGGAGGCTATCTTGATCAAGCTCAATGCTATGGAGACGTCCATGACTTCATTTTCGAAGGCACAAAAAGCCTTAGAGCAACAATTCTTCAATAAGGCGAATGAAGCGCCAAGAGACCCAAGGAAGCTCCCAGCAAGGACAGAGAGCAACCCCAAGGGACAAATCATGGCAATAACGACGAGAAGTGGATTATAAAACTGTAGATCCAGTGCCTCGGTCGATGCCAGTACATATGAAGAACACCTCGGTCCAGGTACAAACGAAGAACACTTCAGTCGAGGTACCATCCGAGGTGGAGTCTCAGAAAGCGTCGGACAAAACTAAAGTTTATGTCCCACCTCCTGCATATAAACCACCACTTTCATTCCCCCAGTCAAGGGCCAGAGCACATCTAGACAAGCACTTTGGTAAGTTCCTTGACTTGATGAATAAATTACATATTAACATCCCTTTTCTTGATGCTATTTTAGGGATGCCCGCCTATGGGAAGTTCTTAAAAGAGATTCTATCAAGGAAGAGGAAGCTGGAAGATTTTGGTGAAGTAAGGATGACATCTAAATTCTCGGAGCTCATTCAAATCATGAAGGAGAAGATGCCACCCAAGTTGAGAGATCCCGGCTCATTTTGCATTCCCATTCAAGTTGGGGATGTTACTTGTGAGGCGTTGTGTGATCTAGGAGCCAACGTGAGCATCATCCCGCTGGAGCTATGTGTGAATATCGGACTTGGAGAGCCCAAGCCGGTGAAGATGAGGTTATACATGGCGGACCGCTCCATTACCCATCCCGTGGACATTTTGGAAGACGTTCCGGTTAAGTTAGGTAACGTCTACTTACCTATAGACTTTGGTGTGCTTGATATTCCCGCAGATTATCCCGTCCCTATCATTCTCGGAAGACCATTTCTAGCAACTTCGGGTTGCAATGTGGATTGTAAGAACGCCAAGTTGCAATTCAGCATTGGCGGTGATCAAGTGGAGTTTGCATTGCTTGCTGCAATGAAAGGGGGGCCGCTGGAGGATGATATCTTCAACATCTATGATGAAGAAGAATCAAGAGAATTGGTGAGCTCTATCCTTATTAATGATCCACTTGAGAGAGTTATTAGTTTTAGCTTAATGGAGGAAGGTATAGATGCTTCTTGTGATGCAAATATACGAAGCTTAAAGGCACTGGAAGAAGATCCGGGAGCTAAGATTGAAAAACTAATCTAGGAGAAGAGAATCTCCAGTTTCGGTCCCAGTTGCAGTACCTCGACCGAGGCACTCTTTGGACCAAACGATGTATTCTTGACTAAAGAACATCCCGGTCATCCACTCTGGACCTCGACCGAGGTCGAAAGCGAGATGCTGTCAACGGAGACTTCTGAAAGTCCAGTTCTTCGATCTAAGTCTACTCTACTGAAAGGAGGAAGCAAGGATCCCCCTTAGAAAGCACCCCCAGTTGTGGAGCTTAAACAACTTCCAAGTCACTTGAGGTATGCTTTTCTTGGACCGGATTCCACTTATCCCGTTATTATTAGTGCTTCCCTTTCCGAAACTGAATTATCTAAACTAATGCATGTCTTCAGAAAGCATCAAAAGGCTTTGGGTTATACTATTGATGATCTTATTGGTATTAAGCCCTCTTTCTGCATGCATAGAATACTAATGGAGGACGATCATAAGACTTCACGGGAACCTCAAAGACGGTTAAATCCGATCATGAAAGAGGTTGTGAAGAAAGAAATTCTTAAGTTATTGGATGCATGTATCATATTTCCTTTCTTGGATAGCAAGTGGGTGAGCCCAGTGCATGTAGTTCCGAAGAAAGGAGGGATGACCGTTGTGACAAATAAGAACAACGAGTTGATCCCAACTAGGACCATCACGGGCTGGAGGGTGTGCATCGATTATATGAAGCTGAACGTGGCCACTCGGAAGGACCATTTTCCACTCCTCTCCATCGATCAAATGCGTCGAACGGTTAGCCCAACATTCACATTTTTGCTATTTAGATGGTTATAGTGGCTTCTTTCAGATTCCTATCCATCCGGATGATCAAGAGAAGACCACTTTCACTTGTCCATGGGGGACATTTGCTTATAGGAGGATGCCATTTGGATTATGTAATGCACCTGCTACCTTCAAGCGATGCATGATGGCTATCTTTTCTGAGTACATAGAGGAGATCATGGAGGAATGTCTTGATGCATTTTATAGGATTAAGGAAGCGTTGATCTCCGCTCCCATTATCCAACCTCCGGATTGGACCTTGCCCTTTGAGATCATGTGTGATGCGAGTGATGTGGCGGTAGGAGCGGTGCTTGGACAAAAGAAGGATGGCCGGACCAATGCCATTTACTATGCTAGCAAGACGCTAAATGAAGCCCAGCTTAACTACGCCACCACCGAAAAGGAGCTTTTGGCGGTTGTATATGCTTTTGAGAAGTTTCGTTCTTACTTAGTGGGAGCGAAAGTTATTGTTCACACTGACCATGCAGCTATTCGTTACTTACTTGCTAAGAAGGATGTTAAGCCACGTCGTATTCGATAGATTCTCTTGCTTCAAGAGTTTGACCTAGAGATCCGGAATAAGAAGGGATCCGAAAATTCTATTGCGGATCATCTCAGCCGGCTACCTCCCTCTTCACGCGAGAAGGACGAACCACCCATAGATGATTCATTCCCCGATGAGCACTTGCATTTGCTGGAACGTTTGATGGACTTCTTTATTGTAACACCCCGATTCCGCGGGACTCGGGATGTCACATTGGGCTAGGATCTCACAATGGATTCTGACCCTAGCCTGACAACAAGTTCACTGGATCTTACAACATGGCACTGACAGATATAAAACAAATACATAAAATAGTGTAAACTGTACGACCCAAAGTAAACAACAACATAGCCGAGTACATAAAACGACATCCTGACACAGGAGGTAAACAAGACATCATCTTCACGCATGAGGGAAAACATAAACAACCCCAAAACCAACCACCTAATGTACGAGAGTCCTCGGCCTGTCACCCTGCCAGATCACCCAACAACGCCTATTCTACAAACATCTACAACACGGTATGAAACCGTTAGCTAACCATACATATATGGGTTAATGCATAAGCACAAGCACAATCATGAAAGATAAACACATCAGCATGCTATCACACATTTACCCATTTATTATCTTTATAGAATAACCATTCACTCAAAAACCATATATATAGATAGATGAAAGTACGTGACATGAGGACCGATACATCCCCGCCTCTGAGTGCAATGTCCAGCTGTACGAGTATCGGTCACACAATCCGTTTACCCTATGGGAGTGGATTGCGCCCTTCCTGTAAACCAGTCTGGCCCGACATTAGAGAACCTCCCAGACTCCACGGCGGGATGAAAGGGAAAGGTTATCACAACCACGAAGTGGGGCAGTCAATATGAGATAGGTCGATAAAAACGACAACTCCTGCTATCATAGCAAACATATAAAGCACACACCACTCATGCAAACACCCAATATAGGGATGGTAGCTAAGTAAGTCCTACGGACTTACCTCAACCTCATACAATCACAACCATGATCAACCTCCAATCCTGAGAGGGACACTGCCTAATAACAAGGCATAAAGAGATGTCAATACTCCTATCAATCAAAAAGGTCACATCTAGACCCAAGGGATCCATAAGGATCATAATCAATCTATAAGCCTCACAACCAACTAAACCTCAATATCTCAACATAACTCACAATTCCTCAAATCTCAAGGTAGTATCTAATCAACATTCCTCAATCTCAATTCTAATCCTAATTTAATTAATTAACCTTTAATTAATTAATAGATTTTCCCATAATAACGTTTTTCCCGTAGGCAATTTCTAAACCCACCTGTCATCAGATTTCATCAAACAAACTACCCATAATCACCAGAATAATGTAACGAGCATAATGGAATTTCTAATTGTCCTATTTGACAAGCCTAAAGTCAATTTAGGCCAAATCGCAGTACGGAAAACGAATAAATTCATAACTTATTCGTTACTAACACGGTTGATGATCTGAAAGAAGATTCGGAATCACAATGACGCAGGCTACGCATGGACAACGTCAAATTCATCGGAATCTGAGCGACTAAACCATCATGGTGACATATATGCTCGACCAGCCCTCCATATACTCGGACATGCAGAAACTCGGTACCGTTATGAAGAGAATGAAGAGAGGAATCTAGAAACTCAAACGGAATTGAAATCGGATTAGAAACGGAGAGTAGATCTGAGTTTGAAGGTTGAGAGAAATTAGAGCTTTTACGAGGAAACGTGAAAGGAAATGAATTAATAAAGGATTTTCCGTTATTTATAGTGAAGACGATAATTATCCTTTAGTAAAGTCGACAATTATCCTTTAACCGATCCAAAGGCGGGTCGAACCTCTTTCTCCAAACTTCTCGAGATTGGAACATTAAATCTGGAATATTGTAGGATAATTATTCTACAACTGCATCGGAAAACGTGTAATCCTAAGCCGTCTTTCTTAGCCATTAAGAAACGAAATAGCGACTCTTTTGGCCGTTTTGTCTCTCCATGTTATTTCATACCTAGGACATATCCGATATCCTGATCATTTCTCTCAACTGCATTTTTATTAATTGGAGCTTCCAAATGCTCCAAATAGCTACGGAGGGTAAAAATAATTACCCGGGGGAAAAAGTAAAAATTTCCCCAAACGTCCAAAATTACGCCAGAAACATAACGGTGGGACTCTTACTCATCGCTTGCGAAATCTTCGCGAGTTATTTGTCAATTACTATCAACGATTAAGTTAATCAACATTAATTAGAATTTGGAAATCCTAGCTATTACATCACACTCCCCTTAAAAAAAAGTTTCTTCCCGAAGCTTGCAAAATCCCAAAGTCATCTCGGACCCATAAGCCGAGGTATAACTCTCACTCTCTCTATAGGAGGTATCACATCTCCGTTCAGAAGGTCATCACCTATAACAATTTATAACCTCAATGTCACCATAGAGGAATCATCAACTCCAGAAAACAGGGTCATAACGCTACCCAAAGGCGTAGAGGAATCACGTCTCTTGCCATACCACATCACAAGGCATAGAGGAAGCACATCTCTAGCTCAAACATATCACAGGCATAGAGGAAATACGTCTCTAGCAAACCATAAGCATATATATCGCATGGAGGAATCACATCTCCACTAAAACTATGTCCATCAAGGTAGCAAGGAGGAAAGAACCATCTCCAGCTGAATCCTAATCACACTCAAATAGCATGGAGGAAAGAACCATCTCCAACTATAAATATAAATCATACTCAGATAGCGTGGAGGAAATAATCATCTCCAGCTATGAAATAAACTACGCTAGCAGAACAAGATCTACTAAGATCATAAATCACATCACAGCTAGCATGGATTAAACACATCAAGGCATATAAGCACATAGGCACAACATTCATCAAGATAGCACTAAGATCTACTCGTGCTCCCACAAATGGGTCTGTCCCAACATATACTCTGGATAGTTCCTCAAGACACTATCCTCAGTCTCTCACATAGCCTCTTCAGGTCTTCATCTCGACCATCATATCCTCAATATGAGAATGTCTTTCGAATGCAAGTGTTTCATATCTCATTCCAAGAAAGTAATTGAATGCTCAACAAAAGTGTGGTTGGACTCAACCATCAAATCATCGTAACTCACAAGGTGTCTCGAGTCTAGTATATACTCCTCAGTTGAGACATATGAAACACTGGGTGGATATCCTCTAATATCAGAGGCAAAGCTAAACATCATGATGCCTTCTCCGTACTGATCGATCTCAAATAAACCATAGTGGAATCTCAGTTCCCTTTCCATATTAACACGTCTAACGTATCGCAGCTGAGATACTTACAGCCAGACATGAACTCTCGCTTGAACTTTAGAGGTTAATGCCTCGTGTCTACAAATAATATATGAGGATTCTGTACAGCCAGCATTCTTCCTTCAATCAACGTTACTTGAACTATAAAATCCTGAATCTGGTTAGGTGTTATTCCACTACTACTACTAGATCACTTCTAGCATAAGGATCTACGACATCTATGTCTATATATAATGCCTCATAGGGCCATCCGAGAAATATGCACGTCCTTCATTGTTATATAATAAACTCATTAATGGAAGGTAATATAACCATCCATGTTTCCCATTCAACTTACAACTTATAATAGATCTTTGAGATCTAGATGATCCTCTCTAACTAACCATTTGTTAGGGGGTGAAGTGTAGTCATGAGGTACAGACTCGTCCCCAAAGCAGTCTGAATCTGCTGCCTAAAATCTCAAAGTAAAAACATTCATCTCGATCAGAAATGATCGTTCTTGGTATACCATGGAGTCTCACTATCTGTCTAGTGTACTCCTCAGCCAATTCATTCACTAGCCACGTCCTTCTGATAGAAATGAAACGTGCCGCTTTCATTAATTTTTTACCAACAATCCAGATAACATAAATCTTCTACTGGGTCACAATCCCATAAAAAAGTTCATAGAGATGTCCTCCAAAATTCTACTACTGCACTGGTAGTGGGTGGGGCTTATCTCTAGATCGGAAATACTCTATCTGGACCTGCTGACAGGTCACACACTGTTTCACAAATCTTGTTATATCGGCTTCATACAATATAATCGTCTCATCTCGTGGTACATCTAACTCATACCTGAATGTACCGAATAAGGCATACAGTGGGTGTACCGAAATATTCTCTATCTTCATTTGCATTAGCAGGTACACAAAAGTGTCATGACTCTTCATCAGTCCATCTACTCCCATGGAGAACTATGGTGCCTCAGTACGAGACATCCTTTCTCTAAACCTTGTCAAGGCCGAGCAGGTCTCTTGCTTTTGTTGGACCTCATCCAACAGACCAGGTAGAACCTCTTAGGTATAACTGGGTATCCTCATCAAGGAACTGATTGTCCAACTCTAGCCAAGCTAGATCTCTCTGAAGCTGAGGTTGAACTATCAGTCTCGCAATCATCTTCTCTTGGAGCGTCTTTCCATTCAAGTTATCGGCGATAACATTCAATTTCTCTGAATGATATGGAATCTTCAAGTCAAAGTCTTGATCAACTTAAGCTCTTAACACTGGCGGTTATTCAACCCCTGTTGCATAAAATATACTTCAGATTTCTATGATCTACAGAAATCTTACATGAAGATCACACCGGTACGGTCTTCAAAACTTAAAGGCTTGAACTACCACTACTAACTCTAAATCATGAGTCGGGTAGTTCTCATCATACGTACTCAGCTGTAAACACACATATCAATAACCCTACTCCTCTGTAGTAATACACATCTCATACTTAGCTTGGATGTATCACCGTAAATCACGGGATCCCAAAAATCTTCTAACTACAACAGAATGGAAGCAGAGGTCAAATGCCTTCTCAACTCTTCAGAACATAGACACACTGCTTTCATCACGTAGTTATGGTTGTCTTCTCAAAAGACTCGCAAATGAATACGTAATCATATAAAATCCTTCCTCAAAGCATTGGTAGCAATCGTCTGAGCCGAGAAAACTACGCATTCCTTAATGTTCATCAGTATCTCCCATGTTACAACATACTTAATTCTCGCCAGGTCAACCATGATCTCACTGGCGGAGACAACATGGCCCAAAAAGGCTACCACTGACATCTCAACTTACACTTAGAGAGCGTAGCATACAACCCTCTATCTCTCGAAATCTGCAGAACGGTCCTCAGACGATCGGTCTACTATTCTCTTCTATGAACGTATGCCGACATGTCATCATTGAAATCCACCACCAACTAATCAAAGAAATTCGATGAAGATACTGTTCATCAACTCCATAAAAACTACTAAAACATTCGTCAATCCAAATGACATCACTACAAACTCGTAGTGTCCATAACGGGTATGGGATGCTATCTTGTACACATGCTGCTCTCTCATCCATGACTAGGGATATCTTGAGCACAAAGGAATCCTGAAAACACAATTGCTTCTTGAAAATAACTCATCAGGTCGTCAATACGGAACATGGAACCCACTAGGGTAAAAGAAGCCCGTTTCAGTCAACTTTTCAAGTTATTAGTACAATATCTCAACAAGCACCATATAGTGTGGCTTTCCCATTCAATCTTGTATCATACTTCAACTTGATAACAATGTCCACACTCCGCTGAGGTGGCAACCAGACGGTTCAGTAACACGTCTATAAACTCATAAATAACTTGAATACCTTCTAATGTTGGACTATCTTGCCCCTTCATGGTATAACACTAAAAGGCGTCATATCCATGTGATATCAGCTCGCTGCTCGTACAGTTCTGATGACAAACCCGTCTCTTCAAAGGTCTTAACCTTAGAAGACCTCTATTTACCATCTCAGTAAAGACTATAATATCCTTACTATTAATATCTAACACCGCATGATATCTATTCATCCAATCCATACACATAATGACTTCCTCATGCACCTATGACATGACAAAGAAGTCTACAAGCCATACACAAGTCCCGGAATAAGGGAACAAACACATATCTCACGGGTACCTCAGACCCATAACTGGTAATCCTGTAAAGGAAAGTCCACCTTCTACTATATATCAAAGATCAACCATTAACGCATGCATCGAAAGACAAGAAGTGCATAGCACTCATAACAAACAAAACTCCACTAGGTAAACCATTAACGAGAATGGTACTTGTAACAGCTAACTCCCGTAGCTCCACTACATATCATCACTCGATCTCGGATCTATGCTCCTCAAGTATCACTGATGTCCTCACTATAGCCTCCACTTCCACTCTTTCAGCACCGGAGAGAGGAAGGTCTTGTTGGAAAAAAACACTACCTTGCTGACAGAAAGGCGCCAGATGGCCTAGTTCACCACAGATGAAACAAGCTATCGGTGCCAAAGGGCACTCAGAACGCAAATGATCTGGATAGCCACAATTGTAACATAATCGTCCCATTCTTGCAACCTGTGCAATTAAAAGGGTAACTCGATCTTCGTCGTCCACCTTGAATGATCTTATTCCGAGAGGGAACTTGTAAAAGGCAGCGCCTTGCCTTGTCGACAAAACTTCGCTCTATGCCCTACTTTACCACACGTAAAGCATATTATGGGCGCCTTTGGGCACACAGCTCGCCGGTGTCCAAACTTCCCGCAATTAAAACACTGTAGTTCCGTGCCAGTCGTCTTCATGGCCAAAGGACCACTTGGTTGTCCTGGTATCTGACTTGGTTCACCATTCATCATCTTTGCTTCTCCACTAACTGATTCAATCCGTTGCTTCTTCTCTAATCCAGAAGCTTCAGTTGATCTCAAAGATGTTGGTAAATCCGGTGTAGGTTTACCCACTCTTGCAACTACATATACTTGGCGTATATATAATCTCGAAACTCAAGTCCACTCATCGAGACATAATCGAGATGTCCTCTGTTGTAGGCGATACAACAGCGGAAACTGGTCCCTGACCTATCACTATTGTAGGAAGAGGGGGCATATTCCAACCTCATTCCACTACAGATGTTGCTCTAGTCTGAGCCATCTGTAGAGTATACGCACCTAATCTTATATGCCATATCTATCGGTATATATGTATATATAACACAACAAAATAATCCATAGTACACATATATATATACATATCTACGCTGTAGAGATCCATTACAGATGTGACGACTTCTCGTACATTCTATCCCAAAACCACACTTAAAACCAAAAATATTTTAAAACGTCAGACCCCTTTCGGGTTCTGTTTATTTTACCTATCAGACCTTATTGCAGGTAGCAAGTGCCATTGTTGTCAAACTGGCTCTGATACCAACTCTGTAACACCCCGATTCCACGAGACTCGGGATGTCACATTGGGCTAGGATCTCACAATGGATCCTGACCCTAGCCTGACAACAAGTTCACTGGACCTTACAACATGACACTGACAGACATAAAACAAATACATAAAACAGTGTAAATTGTACGACCCAAAGTAAACAACAACATAGCCGAGTACATAAAACGACATCCTCACACAGGAGGTAAACAAGACATCATCTTCACGCATGAGGGAAAACATAAACAACCCCAAAACCAACCACCTAATGTACGAGAGTCCTCGGCCTGTCACCCTGCCAGATCACCTAGCAGCGCCTATTCTGCAAACATCTACAACACGGTATGAAACCGTTAGCTAACCATACATATATGGGTTAATGCATAAGCACAAGCACAATCATGAAAGATAAACACATCAGCATGCTATCACACATTTACCCATTTATTATCTTTATATAATAACCATTCACTCAAAAACCGTATATATAGATAGATGAAAGTACGTGACACGAGGACCGATACATCCCCGCCTTTGAGTGCAATGTCCACCTGTACGAGTATCGGTCACACAATCCGTGTACCCTATGGGAGTGGATTGCGCCCTTCCTGTAAACCAGTCTGGCCCGACATCAGAGAACCTCCCATACTCCACGGCTGGATGATAGGGAAAGGTTATCACAACCACGCAGTGGGGCAGTCAATATGACATAGGTCGATAAAAACGACAACTCGTGCTATCATGGCAAACATATAAAGCACACACCACTCATGCAAACACCCAATATAGGGATGTTAGCTAAGTAAGTCCTACGGACTTACCTCAACCTCGTACAATCACAACCATGATCAACCTCCAATCTTGAGAGGGACACTGCATAATAACAAGGCATAAAGAGATATCAATACTCCTATCAATCAAAAAGGTCACATCTAGACCCAAGGGATCCATAAGGATCATAATCAATCTATAATCCTCACAACCAACTAAACCTCAATATCTCAACATAACTCACAATTCCTCAAATCTAAAGGTAGTATCTAATCAACATTCCTCAATCTCAATTCTAATCTTAATTTAATTAATTAACCTTTAATTAATTAATTAGATTTTCCCAGAATAACGTTTTGCCCGCAGGCAATTTCTAAACCCACCTGTCATCAGATTTCATCAAACAAACCACCCATAATCACCAGAATAATGTAACGAGCATAATGGAATTTCTAATTGTCCTATTTGACAAGCCTAAAGTCAATTTAGGCCAAATCGCAGTACGGAAGACGAATAAATTCATAACTTATTCGTTACTAACCCGATTGATGATTTGAAAGAAGATTCGGAATCACAACGACGCAGGCTACGCATGGACAACATCAAATTCATCGGAATCTGAGCGACGGAACCATCATGGTGACATATATGCTCGACCAGCCCTCCATATACTCGGAAATGCAGAAACTCGGTACCGTTATGAAGAGAATGAAGAGAGGAATCCAGAAACTCAAACGGAATTGAAATCGGATTAGAAACGGAGAGTAGATCTGAGTTTGAAGGTTGAGAGAAATCAAAGCTTTTACGAGGAAACGTGAAAGGAAATGAATTAATAAAGGATTTTCCGCTATTTATAGTGAAGACGATAATTATCCTTTAGTAAAGTCGATAATTATCCTTTAACCGATCCAAAGGCGGGTCGAACCTCTTTCTCCAAACTTCTCGAGATTGGAACATTAAATCTGGAATATTGTAGGGATAATTATTCCACAACTGCCTCGGAAAACGTGTAATCCTAAGCCGTCTTTCTTAGCCGTTAAGAAACGAAATAGCGACTCTTTTGGCCGTTTTGCCTCTCCATGTTATTTCATATCTAGGACATATCCGATGTCCTGATCATTTCTCTCAACTGCATTTTTATTAATTGGAGCTCCCAAATGCACCAAATAACAACGGAGGGTAAATATAATTACCCGGGGGAAAAGTAAAAATTTCCCCAAACCTTCAAAATTACGCCAGGAACATAATGGTGGGACTCTTACTCATCACTTGCGAAATCTTCGCGAGTTATATGTCAATTACTATAACCGATTAAGTTAATCAACATTAATTAGAATTCGGAAATCCTAGCTATTACATTTATCTCACCCCATGATGAAGGCGAAGTATGGGGTGAGGACACCTTCCAGCATGTTTAGGGATGCCGTACGGTCCAGCTAGCGACCTTAAATCAAGCGCTTTTTGGGAGGCAACCCAAGGTATTGCTTTCTTTTCCCCTTTTCTAATCTAGCTTTAGATAGTTTGCTTTAGCTTTGCTTTGCTTTGTTTTTTGGTCCTAGACAGAAACCAGGTACTTTCTAAGGAAGAATTACAACTCAGGAGCTACATGGAAGGACAAAAGTTGAGAAAACGGAGCTTGGCTGAGATCCATCTTGGATGCTATCAGAACGCCTCGACCGAGATGTTCTTCGTCAATCGAGATGGTCTTATCTGGGAGCTGTTTCTTATTTCTTTATGCAGTTCAACTATGTCCGGTGAGTATTCTGTTCTTCTGACTTATATTTGACCCATTGGGACAATGTGTCCCAAGTATGGGGTATTTCTATGACTTGTATGACTATCTTGAATCTTTGATTATGATCTTAATTGGCTCTATATGCTTATTTGAGATTACATGCATGCATACAGGTTATTTGTTTGAAAAAAACGTCAAAACGGGTTAAGAAAAAAACAATTTTTTATGCCTCGAACGAAGTGATTCTGACCAATCGAGGTACATCACCTCGGTTGACTTATAACATCTCGACCGAGGTTGTTTAATTGAAACAGTTTTCGAAACGATTTTGTGCTTCTTATCTGGATATGAACTCAGTGAAGATTTTGTTTGCAGATTGGTTTTTGAAATCTTTATATGTTTGAAAGGTTTTATGATATGTTTAAGTTGCTAAATGCTTTGTTTGAAATTTTGGCATGTTGAATACTTTGTTTTTATCCAAATTATGTTGAATTTGAAGGTTGACACCACATGATGAGTTCTATCACTTTCTTCCTGGGATGATTAAGGCAATTCATTCTCTTCTTCTTCTTCTTCTTGATCATGCTTAGCCCCTCATATACATATTTGCCTCCCTTTACCTATCCGGGAAATTGGAAGCAAGCAAATGAAAAGCAAGTGAAAGTGAAGTTGAGATGTTGGCTGAAAGTTAGAAAGAAACAAATAGGTTTGGGGAAGTCAATCATGATGATGAGTAACTCGGCACCATTCACATAGCCGGGTGTTTGTGTCTTGCCAAAGTCGGATTGAGCGATATTCCTAACGGGTCATGGTATGTGCATCAAGGGTTTGAAGCATCTCGAGAAATTGATGATTGCTGATCTCCTAGGCTTCGGTTATTGTTTACCTCTGTCCATGCATCCCAAAAATTAAAGTAAAAAAAGGAAAAGTAAATAAGCAAAGCTTATTGGTGGAAGATGTTGAAGTTCAAAGCAAAGTGAAGTGAAGATCCTTTTCCCGGATTCTAGCACCACATTCCCTATATACATCCCACCCTCACACGTTTCTTGACCCTCTTTTGAAAAGCCCTTGAGACCTCGAGCTTGTTGATTGACTTGTTGTTTTAAATTGGATTATACATGATTAATTTCGATAATTATGATTTATTATGCATTCTACGATTTTATGCAAAGATGAACAACTTTCTTATATTTATAAAATGTTTTGATCATTTTTTGATTTTAAATACCATGAAGCATTCTCTTAGAGTGATCTATGAGTGGAGCACACCACCAAAATGTTTTGAAATACTTTTCATTGATCTTTATGACTTATAATCCATTCTATCTTGTACTTAAGATTTGGAACTTGTTTGGGGACAAGCAAGGGACAAGTATGGGGTATTTTGATAGCATGTATTATAGTCTATATTTTGGGACTTGTTTAGAGGTTTTATCTTCAATAATCTGCATGTTTGGATGTATATTATGTAATTACATTGTTGTTTCATCTAGCTTTGCGAGAATCGAGGTCTACACCAAGTTTCGTTGTAATCGTAGGTAAAACGGCACAATTTGGATCGAAATGGAGCTAAGGAGCAAAGGAGTCATTGGAGCTACATTCAGGAGCTTAAAAGAGAACTCAGGAAACAAGGAATTAACAAAGAAAATTTACTTTGGACCAGATTTGAGAGATTTCACCTTCAGCTGAGATTCACCTCGGTCAGCTACAGTACCACCTCAACCGAGGTGATCTAGAAGAGCGCCCCGACCGAGGCGAATACCCTGACGTGGTGAGATATATTTTATTTGGCTGAGATCTTTTATTTTTGGAAGGAGAGATCTTATATTTTTGAGCTGGATTTCTGGAATAAAGATCATATATTTAGAAGATCTATTTTAGAGATAGAGATATACTTTATTAGGATATTATCCTTTTAAAATATAATTATCTTTGGAAGAGAATTCTCCTATATAAAGGGTTGGATTTTCCACAAATTCAGCAACCCGCTACAATCGAGTACTTGGAGATTGAAGAAGCTGCAGTTAGGAAGGCTTTTGGAAGTTTTGAAGGAAGATTGAAGGAAGGAAGTTCATAGCTTGTTATAGCTTTTGAGGGGAATTGTAAGACTTTCTTAGATTCCCTTTTGTTTGATTGTCTTGTTGGATTTGTAATCCAAGGAACGCTGATTTGTTTGATATTTTATTCAGTTATTGAAGCATTGTTCTTAAGGTTTTTGTGTTCAAATATTCATTCTCTTCCCATACATTTGATTATTGCTTTCATGATGATGAGTGGCTAATTTCCTTGTGTAATTCTAGGGTGATTGGCTGAAGGTTGTGGGAAAAACAATGATAGAATAATCTTAAATCCCAGTAGGACCCTGAAAGCTTGAGTCTTTATCCTTAACCTTAGAACATCTCGTTCAGTCGATGAACATCTCGGCCGGGGTGGAACTTGACTGACCGAGGTGACTCTTCTGATCTGTAACTGAGAGTTATGTGTTAGAGTTTGTCAAATCCTATTCTTATTACACCTTTCCTTGTTCAATGCAAGCCTAGGATGAGACTTACCTGGTAATTCCTTTGTTTGTTTACCCAAGATAATAAGTGTAGGTAATAAAGGTTTATCCTTTATTAGGGTTTGAGTGTGCTTTCATTCCATCTTTGTGAGTTAACATGAGACTTACCCGGTAAAGGTTAATTCTATTCCCTTAGTTGGTGTGTTGGTTTGAGATTATAATTCCTTTCCTTAGTACCTTGAGACTTACCCGGTGATAGGTTCTTTGGCTGTGGATTGTGAGTAGTGAGACTTACCCGGTGATCTATTCCACTTTAGTAACACCTTCCCTTTGCAAAATCTCAGCTTTGTCCGCTTATCTTGAGATCTTGAGTTGGAACCACAACTAGATGCTTTAATCCCTAGAATTTGCATATTTCCCTTAATTGACCTTATTATCATCTCTTTGATTGCTTTAATCGCTTTTGTGGTTATTAGTTACATTGACAACATATACTTGCTATGTATCACCTAAGTCCCTGAGATCGACACCCCGGAATTCTTGCTTTTACTATAATTGATCCGTACACTGCGGGTTCGCATCCTTGTTTTAAGCATACTTCTTGGGTTATAAATTTAAAGCTTGCACACACTGTTTGGAGCGAACAGGTACTCTGCCTTAAACTTCACTAGCTCATTTTACTCTACCTCAACTCCATTAGGTCTTTCTATGATCCTCACTTCCTTCCACTTATGTAAGATAATTATACCCTTCTCGG
Source organism: Fagopyrum homotropicum (assembly GCA_033239125.1). Classification (NCBI taxonomy): domain Eukaryota; kingdom Viridiplantae; phylum Streptophyta; class Magnoliopsida; order Caryophyllales; family Polygonaceae; genus Fagopyrum; species Fagopyrum homotropicum. Next base: position 75,103,599 of record BSWB01000007.1, read on the forward strand.
AGTTGTTGTGTCACAAGACTCACCTTCATAGGCTTAACGGGTGCCTCCAGGACGTCTTTCAAGTGCACCTTCTCAAATTCCCGGCCCCAAATAGCGTCAGTTCAGATTTCTCTTGATGGCTATCTTAAGTCTTTCATAACTAACAGCTTCTTGTTACGTCACTCATCTCCTCGGGATCACATCTACTCGAACTTCTCTCCTCTTGGCATTTCTTAGCCTATCAACATAACGGAAAACCGGTCACTCTTCTAGGAAAATTCTACCATGTGAAACTCCACCACGTCGTTCTTCTCATAACTCTCGTAAGTCCGAAGAAGTCAACCCGCATGTATCCTTCGAAACTTGACACTTCATCTTTTGGTACCTCGGTAAGCATAAGTTACAGTTTTTCTTAAACCTTCGCAAATGGTACACTCACTCTTGCTCATCTTGACTCCAATGCTTAGGAGAGTCTAAGGAAAGCTTCACATGTTAATGAAATACCAACTTTAACCTTGTTAGAATATACTAATCTCCTCCTTGATTCGCATCTTTAGATGTCCACGCGTCTTCTTGAAGAAGATAAGCTCGTTATCTACATTGGTCTCCTTGTCATTCGATCATGGCCTCTTTAGAACTGCTTCTACACTTTAATGTTGCTCCCTTTTCTTGTATTGCTCCCATCTTGATCCCCCTTAAGTCGTCTCGAGTTTTCTTTTACTTGGTTGCCCTTTGTTTACATCGTCTCTACTACTCCTCATCGACATCCTTTTAAAGGAATCCGAGAAATGTCATGGTGCTCATTAGCACGAAAAGTTCAACTCGATACTTGAGCCTACTCCTCCAAATATGAAGGCTATTTTCTATGTTCTTGTTACCATTGTTACACTTCTCATCCACACTCACTAGTAGACAACCCGCCCCTGTGCATTCTCAGTGGTCACCTATTAACTTACACCTGACCTTCTCCAAGTTCTACTGCTCATCATTCTCCCTACGCTCCATGTTACCATACTGCTGAAGGTTACCCTCATGTGGTACTCTGCCTTAAACTTCACTAGCTCATTTTACCCTACCTCAACTCCGTTAGATCTTTCTATGCTCCCGCTTCCTTCCACTTATGTAAGTTAAAAATACCCTTCTCGGCATTGTTGTGTCACAAGACTCACTTTCATAGGCTTAACTAGTACCTCCAGGACGTCTTTCAAGTGCACCTTCTCAAATTCCCGGCCTCAAATAGCGTCAATTCAGGTTACTCTTGGTGGGTATCTTAAGTCTTTCATAACTAACAACTTCTTGTTACGTCACTCATCTCCTCGGGATCACATCTACTCGAACTTCTCTCCTCTTGGAATTTCTTAGCCTTATCAACATAACGGAAAACCGTTCACTCTTCCCGGAAAATTCTACCATGTGAAACTCCACCACGTCGTTCTTCTCATAACTCTTGTAAGTCCGAAGAAGTCAACCCGCATGTATCATTGGAAACTTGACACTTCATCTTTTGGTACCTCCAGAAGCTTAAGTTACAGGTCTTCTTAAACATTCGCAAATGGTTCGTTCACTCTTGCTCATCTTGACTCCAATGCTTAGGAGCGTCAAAAGAAAGCTTCACATCTTATTGAAATACCAACTTTAACCTTGTTAGAATGTACTCATCTCCTCCTCGATTCACATCTTTAGATGTCCACGCGTCTTCTTGAAGAGCTTAAGCTCGTTATCTACATTTGTCTCCTTGTCGTTCGATCATGGCCTCTTTAGAACCGCTTCTACACTTTAATGTTGCTCCCTTTTCTTGTATTGCTCCCATCTTGATCCCCCTTAAGTCTTCTCGAGTTTCCTTTTTCTTGGTTGCCCTTTGTTTACATCATCTGTACTCATCCTCTTTGATATCCTTTTAAGGGAATCCGAGAAATGTCATGGTGCTTGTTGGCACAAAAAGTTCAACTCGATACTTGAGCGTACTCCTCCAAATATGAACGCTATTCTCTAAGTTCTTATTACCGTTGTTACACTTCTCATCCACACTCACTAGTAGACAACCCGCCCTTGTGCATTCTCGGTGGTCACCTATTAACTTACACATGACCTTATCCAAGTTCAATTGTTCACCATTCTTCCAACGCTCCATGTTACCATACTGCTGAAGGTTACCCTCATGGGGTACTCTGCTTTAAACTTCACTAGCTCATTTTACTCTACCTCAACTCCGTTAGGTCTTTCTATGCTCCTCGCTTCCTTCCACTTATGTAAGATAATTATACGCTTCTCGGCGTTGTTGTGTCACAAGACTCACCTTCATAGGCTTAACTAGTGCCTCCAGGACGCCTTTCAAGTGCACCTTCTCAAATTCCCGGCCTCAAATAGCGTCAGTTCAGGTTTCTCTTGATGGCTATCTTAAGTCTTTCATAACTAACATCTTCTATTACGTCACTCATCTCCTCGGGATCACATCTACTTGAACTTCTTTCCTCTTGGCATTTCTTAGCCTTATCAACAAAACGGAAAACCGGTCACTCTTCTAGGAAAATTCTATCATGTGAAACTCCACCACGTCGTTCTTCTCATACCTCTCGTAAGTCCGAAGAAGTCAACCCGCATGTATCCTTGGAAATTGGACACTTCATCTTTTGGTACCTCCATAATCTTAAGTTACACGTCTTCTTAAACCTTCGCAAATGGTTTGCTCACTCTTGCTCATCTTGACTCCAATGCTTAGGAGCATCTAAGGAAAGCTTCACATCTTATTGAAATACAAAATTTAACCTGTTATAATGTACTCATTTCCTCCTCGATTCGTATCTTTAGATGTCCACGCGTCTTCTTGAAGAACTTTAGCTCGTTATCTACATTGGTCTCCTTTTAGTTCGATCATGGCCTCTTTAGAACTGCTTCTACACTTCAATGTTGCTCCCTTTTCTTGTATTGCTCCCATATTGATCCCCCTTAAGTCGTCTCAAGTTTTCTTTTACTTGGTTGCCTTTGTTTACATCATCTCTAATGCTCCTCTTTGACATCCTTTTAAAGGAATCCGAGAAATGTCATGGTGCTCGTTAGCAGGAAAAGTTCAACTTGATACTTAATCCCCCTTAAGTCATCTCGAGTTTTCTTTTACTTGATTTTCTGGATGGAAGCAGGTCATAGAGCTTGAAGTTGAAGGAAGTTGGAAGATTGGAAAATATTCCAAGGAAGGAAGTTGGCTTTGAAGATAAAGTTGAAGGCTTTGAAGGAAGTTGTAAGGTTTTCTTAGATTGTTTTGAATGTTGTCTTTCTGGTTGTGATTGAGGAACGCAATTTGATTGTTTTATTGAGTTATTGAGACCATTGTGTTAAGTTTTTCTTGTTTGAATATTGATTCCCTTATCATATATTTGATTATTGTTATCATGTTGATTATTGTCTAAGTTCTTTGTGCGATTCTAGGGTAATTGGCTGATGGTTGTGGGAAAGACGATGAAAGAATGAGCTTTTACCCCAGTGGACCCTGAAATCTCGAGCCTTTACATTAACCGACGAACACCTCGCTCAGTCGTACAACATCTCGACCGAGATGGAACATGATTTGAGCGAGGCGAGACCTTTCCTGATCCTTATTTGAGTTGAGGTTCTAGTTTGCCAAATCCTATCTTTGTTATTCCTTTCCTGGTTCAAAGCAAGTCTAGGATGAGACTTACACGGTAATTCCTTTGATTCTATACCCACGATCATGAGTGTTAGGTAATAAAGGTTTTTCCATTATTCGGGTTTGAGTGTCCCTTTATCCCATCATTAAGAGTTGGCGTTAGACTTACCTTGTAAAGGTTAGTTCTATCCCCTTGGGTGGTGTGTTGGTTTGAGATTATAGTTCATTTCCTTAGTACCATAAGACTTACCCGGTGAGAGGATCTTTGGTTTGGGATAGTGAGTAGTGAGACTTACCCGGTGATCTATTCCTACCTTAGAAACACCTTCCCTTTGTAAACGTCAGCTTTGTCCACGTTATCCTTTAAGATCTTTAGTCGGAACCACAACTGGATGCTTTAATCTCTAGAATCTGCATTCTCTTTATCTGGTTATTACATCATCTTTGATATCTTTGCTTTGTTGCTTGTTTTTTATTGACAACCTGAATTATCGATCTTTGTTTCACCATACTCCTTGTGTTCGACCTTGGAGTATTTGCTGTTATTACAATTGATCCGTACACTCTGGTTCACATATTGTTTCAAGCTTATATTTTAGGTTATAAATATAAAGCTATATCGTTGACCATACACACACGTCTGAGAGCGAACAATACGACTTAATAATAATAGAGATAATAAACCGGATTGTTGTGCTTTTAAGTATGTTGTGTGCTTGCGGTGTTATACTTGTGGATGTGCATTTCCCATTGATTCTAATGCTTCGAATATGAGCTAACGGTTTACTACCGATTGTTGTAGATTGCCTTGCAGATTAGGAATGCATCCGAGATATCCGGAAGAGTGGGCACCCGGGGTCCGTACATTTTAGGAAGGGTTTTTGGTTGGAGTTCAGTCGTGTTTTGTACTTCGGTTGTTGTGTTTTGTATGCCACGTGTATGGCAGAGGTGAAAACTTCTCGTACATTCTATCCCAAAACCACACTTAAAACCAAAACCTTGGAAAACGTCAGATCTCATGTGGGCTCTGTTTATTTTACCTATCAAACCTCATTATAGGTAGCAAGTGCCATTGTTGTCAACCTGGGCTCTGATACCAACTCTGTAACACCCCGAATCCGCGGGACTCGGGATGTCACATTGGGCTAGGATCTCACAATGGATCCTGACCCTAACTTGACAGCAAGTTCACTGGACCTTACAACATGGCACTGACAGATATAAAACAAATACATAAAATAGTATAAACTGTACGACCCAAAGTAAACAACAACATAGCCGAGTATATTAAATGACGTTCCACATAGGAGGTACAAAAGATCATCCTCACGTAGGAGGGGAAACACAACAACCCCAAACCAACCACCTAATGTACGAGAGTCCTCGGCCTGTCACCCTGCCAGATCACCAAGTAGCGCCTAACCTGTAAACATCTACAACACGGTATGAAACCGTTAGCTAACCATACATATATGAGGTAATGCAAAAGCACAAGCACAATCATGAAAGATAAACACATTAGCATGATATCACACATTTACCCATTTATTATCTTTATATAATAATCATTCACTCAAAAACCGTATATATATATAGATAGATAGATAGATGAAAGTATGTGACACGAGGACCGATACATCCCCGCCTCTGAGTGCAATGTCCAGCTGTACGAGTATCGGTCACACAATCCGTGTACCCTATGGGAATGGATTGCGCCCTTCCTGTAAATCAGTCCGGCCCGACATCAGAGAACCTCCCAGACTCCACGGCGGGATGAAAGTGAAAGGTTATCACAGCCATGTAGTGGGGCAGTCAATAGAACATAGGTCGATAAAAACGACAACTCATGCTATCATAGCAAACATATAAAGCACACACCACTCATGCAAACACCCAATATAGGGATGATAGCTAAGTAAGTCCTACGGACTTACCTCAACCTCGTACAAACTCAACCACGATCACCTCTACACTGGAGGGACAACACAGCCTATAAACAAGGCATAAAGAGATATATCAACCTCTATTCATCAAAGGGGTCACACCTAGACCCAAAGGGATCCATAAGGATCATACTCAATCTATGAGCCTCACAACCAACTAAACCTCAATATCTCAGCATAACTCACAATTCCTGAAGTCTCAAGGTAGTATCTAATCAACATTCCTCAATCTCAATTTTAATCCTAATTTAATTAATTAACCTTTAATTAATTAATTAGATTTTGCCAAAATAACGTTTTGCCCGCAGGCAATTTCTAAACCCACATGTCATCAGATTTTATCAAACAAACTATCCATAATAACTAGAATAATATAAAGACCATAATGGAATTTCTAATTATCCATTTTGACAAGCCTAAAGTCAAGTTAGGCCAAATCGCAGTACGGAAAACGAATAATTTCATAACTTATTCGTTACTAACCCGATTGGCGATCTGAAAGAAGATTCGGAAACACAGCGACGCAGGCTACGCATGGACAACATCAAATCCACTCATCGAGACATAATCGAGATGTCCTCTGTTGTAGGCGATACAACAGCGGAAACTGGTCCCTGACCTATCACTATTGTAGGAAGAGGGGGCATATTCCAACCTCATTCCACTACAGATGTTGCTCTAGTCTGAGCCATCTGCAGAGTATACGCACCTAATCTTATATGCCATATCTATCGGTATATATGTATATATAACACAACAAAATAATCCATAGTACACATATATATATACATATCTACGCTGTAGAGATCCATTACAGATGTGACGACTTCTCGTACATTCTATCCCAAAACCACACTTAAAACCAAAAATATTTTAAAACGTCAGACCCCTTTCGGGTTCTGTTTATTTTACCTATCAGACCTTATTGCAGGTAGCAAGTGCCATTGTTGTCAAACTGGCTCTGATACCAACTCTGTAACACCCCGATTCCACGGGACTCGGGATGTCACATTGGGCTAGGATCTCACAATGGATCCTGACCCTAGCCTGACAACAAGTTCACTGGACCTTACAACATGGCACTGACAGACATAAAACAAATACATAAAACAGTGTAAATTGTACGACCCAAAGTAAACAACAACATAGCCGAGTACATAAAACGACATCCTCACACAGGAGGTAAACAAGACATCATCTTCACGCATGAGGGAAAACATAAACAACCCCAAAACCAACCACCTAATGTACGAGAGTCCTCGTCCTGTCACCCTGCCAGATCACCCAGCAGCGCCTATTCTGCAAACATCTACAACACGGTATGAAACCGTTAGCTAACCATACATATATGGGTTAATGCATAAGCACAAGCACAATCATGAAAGATAAACACATCAGCATGCTATCACACATTTACCCATTTATTATCTTTATATAATAACCATTCACTCAAAAACCGTATATATAGATAGATGAAAGTACGTGACACGAGGACCGATACATCCCCGCCTTTGAGTGCAATGTCCACCTGTACGAGTATCGGTCACACAATCCGTGTACCCTATGGGAGTGGATTGCGCCCTTCCTGTAAACCAGTCTGGCCCGACATCAGAGAACCTCCCATACTCCACGGCTGGATGATAGGGAAAGGTTATCACAACCACGCAGTGGGGCAGTCAATATGACATAGGTCGATAAAAACGACAACTCGTGCTATCATGGCAAACATATAAAGCACACACCACTCATGCAAACACCCAATATAGGGATGTTAGCTAAGTAAGTCCTACAGACTTACCTCAACCTCGTACAATCACAACCATGATCAACCTCCAATCTTGAGAGGGACACTGCATAATAACAAGGCATAAAGAGATATCAATACTCCTATCAATCAAAAAGGTCACATCTAGACCCAAGGGATCCATAAGGATCATAATCAATCTATAATCCTCACAACCAACTAAACCTCAATATCTCAACATAACTCACAATTCCTCAAATCTAAAGATAGTATCTAATCAACATTCCTCAATCTCAATTCTAATCTTAATTTAATTAATTAACCTTTAATTAATTAATTAGATTTTCCCAGAATAACGTTTTGCCCGCAGGCAATTTCTAAACCCACCTGTCATCAGATTTCATCAAACAAACCACCCATAATCACCAGAATAATGTAACGAGCATAATGGAATTTCTAATTGTCCTATTTGACAAGCCTAAAGTCAATTTAGGCCAAATCGCAGTACGGAAGACGAATAAATTCATAACTTATTCGTTACTAACCCGATTGATGATTTGAAAGAAGATTCGGAATCACAACGACGCAGGCTACGCATGGACAACATCAAATTCATCGGAATCTGAGCGACGGAACCATCATGGTGACATATATGCTCGACCAGCCCTCCATATACTCGGAAATGCAGAAACTCGGTACCGTTATGAAGAGAATGAAGAGAGGAATCCAGAAACTCAAACGGAATTGAAATCGGATTAGAAACGGAGAGTAGATCTGAGTTTGAAGGTTGAGAGAAATCAAAGCTTTTACGAGCAAACGTGAAAGGAAATGAATTAATAAAGGATTTTCCGCTATTTATAGTGAAGACGATAATTATCCTTTAGTAAAGTCGATAATTATCCTTTAACCGATCCAAAGGCGGGTCGAACCTCTTTCTCCAAACTTCTCGAGATTGGAACATTAAATCTGGAATATTGTAGGGATAATTATTCCACAACTGCCTCGGAAAACGTGTAATCCTAAGCCGTCTTTCTTAGCCGTTAAGAAACGAAATAGCGACTCTTTTGGCCGTTTTGCCTCTCCATGTTATTTCATATCTAGGACATATCCGATGTCCTGATCATTTCTCTCAACTGCATTTTTATTAATTGGAGCTCCCAAATGCACCAAATAACAACGGAGGGTAAATATAATTACCCGGGGGAAAAGTAAAAATTTCCCCAAACCTTCAAAATTACGCCAGGAACATAATGGTGGGACTCTTACTCATCACTTGCGAAATCTTCGCGAGTTATATGTCAATTACTATAACCGATTAAGTTAATCAACATTAATTAGAATTCGGAAATCCTAGCTATTACATTTATCTCACCCCATGATGAAGGCGAAGTATGGGGTGAGGACACCTTCCAGCATGTTTAGGGATGCCGTACGGTCCAGCTAGCGACCTTAAATCAAGCGCTTTTTGGGAGGCAACCCAAGGTATTGCTTTCTTTTCCCCTTTTCTAATCTAGCTTTAGATAGTTTGCTTTAGCTTTGCTTTGCTTTGTTTTTTGGTCCTAGACAGAAACCAGGTACTTTCTAAGGAAGAATTACAACTCAGGAGCTACATGGAAGGACAAAAGTTGAGAAAACGGAGCTTGGCTGAGATCCATCTTGGATGCTATCAGAACGCCTCGACCGAGATGTTCTTCGTCAATCGAGATGGTCTTATCTGGGAGCTGTTTCTTATTTCTTTATGCAGTTCAACTATGTCCGGTGAGTATTCTGTTCTTCTGACTTATATTTGACCCATTGGGACAATGTGTCCGAAGTATGGGGTATTTCTATGACTTGTATGACTATCTTGAATCTTTGATTATGATCTTACTTGGCTCTATATGCTTATTTGAGATTACATGCATGCATACAGGTTATTTGTTTGAAAAAAACGTCAAAACGGGTTAAGAAAAAAACAATTTTTTATGCCTCGAACGAAGTGATTCTGACCAATCGAGGTACATCACCTCGGTTGACTTATAACATCTCGACCGAGGTTGTTTAATTGAAACAGTTTTCGAAACGATTTTGTGCTTCTTATCTGGATATGAACTCAGTGAAGATTTTGTTTGCAGATTGGTTTTTGAAATCTTTATATGTTTGAAAGGTTTTATGATATGTTTAAGTTGCTAAATGCTTTGTTTGAAATTTTGGCATGTTGAATACTTTGTTTTTATCCAAATTATGTTGAATTTGAAGGTTGACACCACATGATGAGTTCTATCACTTTCTTCCTGGGATGATTAAGGCAATTCATTCTCTTCTTCTTCTTCTTCTTGATCATGCTTAGCCCCTCATATACATATTTGCCTCCCTTTACCTATCCGGGAAATTGGAAGCAAGCAAATGAAAAGCAAGTGAAAGTGAAGTTGAGATGTTGGCTGAAAGTTAGAAAGAAACAAATAGGTTTGGGGAAGTCAATCATGATGATGAGTAACTCGGCACCATTCACATAGCCGGGTGTTTGTGTCTTGCCAAAGTCGGATTGAGCGATATTCCTAACGGGTCATGGTATGTGCATCAAGGGTTTGAAGCATCTCGAGAAATTGATGATTGCTGATCTCCTAGGCTTCGGTTATTGTTTACCTCTGTCCATGCATCCCAAAAATTAAAGTAAAAAAAGGAAAAGTAAATAAGCAAAGCTTATTGGTGGAAGATGTTGAAGTTCAAAGCAAAGTGAAGTGAAGATCCTTTTCCCGGATTCTAGCACCACATTCCCTATATACATCCCACCCTCACACGTTTCTTGACCCTCTTTTGAAAAGCCCTTGAGACCTCGAGCTTGTTGATTGACTTGTTGTTTTAAATTGGATTATACATGATTAATTTCGATAATTATGATTTATTATGCATTCTACGATTTTATGCAAAGATGAACAACTTTCTTATATTTATAAAATGTTTTGATCATTTTTTGATTTTAAATACCATGAAGCATTCTCTTAGAGTGATCTATGAGTGGAGCACACCACCAAAATGTTTTGAAATACTTTTCATTGATCTTTATGACTTATAATCCATTCTATCTTGTACTTAAGATTTGGAACTTGTTTGGGGACAAGCAAGGGACAAGTATGGGGTATTTTGATAGCATGTATTATAGTCTATATTTTGGGACTTGTTTAGAGGTTTTATCTTCAATAATCTGCATGTTTGGATGTATATTATGTAATTACATTGTTGTTTCATCTAGCTTTGCGAGAATCGAGGTCTACACCAAGTTTCGTTGTAATCGTAGGTAAAACGGCACAATTTGGATCGAAATGGAGCTAAGGAGCAAAGGAGTCATTGGAGCTACATTCAGGAGCTTAAAAGAGAACTCAGGAAACAAGGAATTAACAAAGAAAATTTACTTTGGACCAGATTTGAGAGATTTCACCTTCAGCTGAGATTCACCTCGGTCAGCTACAGTACCACCTCAACCGAGGTGATCTAGAAGAGCGCCCCGACCGAGGCGAATACCCTGACGTGGTGAGATATATTTTATTTGGCTGAGATCTTTTATTTTTGGAAGGAGAGATCTTATATTTTTGAGCTGGATTTCTGGAATAAAGATCATATATTTAGAAGATCTATTTTAGAGATAGAGATATACTTTATTAGGATATTATCCTTTTAAAATATAATTATCTTTGGAAGAGAATTCTCCTATATAAAGGGTTGGATTTTCCACAAATTCAGCAACCCGCTACAATCGAGTACTTGGAGATTGAAGAAGCTGCAGTTAGGAAGGCTTTTGGAAGTTTTGAAGGAAGATTGAAGGAAGGAAGTTCATAGCTTGTTATAGCTTTTGAGGGGAATTGTAAGACTTTCTTAGATTCCCTTTTGTTTGATTGTCTTGTTGGATTTGTAATCCAAGGAACGCTGATTTGTTTGATATTTTATTCAGTTATTGAAGCATTGTTCTTAAGGTTTTTGTGTTCAAATATTCATTCTCTTCCCATACATTTGATTATTGCTTTCATGATGATGAGTGGCTAATTTCCTTGTGTAATTCTAGGGTGATTGGCTGAAGGTTGTGGGAAAAACAATGATAGAATAATCTTAAATCCCAGTAGGACCCTGAAAGCTTGAGTCTTTATCCTTAACCTTAGAACATCTCGTTCAGTCGATGAACATCTCGGCCGGGGTGGAACTTGACTGACCGAGGTGACTCTTCTGATCTGTAACTGAGAGTTATGTGTTAGAGTTTGTCAAATCCTATTCTTATTACACCTTTCCTTGTTCAATGCAAGCCTAGGATGAGACTTACCTGGTAATTCCTTTGTTTGTTTACCCAAGATAATAAGTGTAGGTAATAAAGGTTTATCCTTTATTAGGGTTTGAGTGTGCTTTCATTCCATCTTTGTGAGTTAACATGAGACTTACCCGGTAAAGGTTAATTCTATTCCCTTAGTTGGTGTGTTGGTTTGAGATTATAATTCCTTTCCTTAGTACCTTGAGACTTACCCGGTGATAGGTTCTTTGGCTGTGGATTGTGAGTAGTGAGACTTACCCGGTGATCTATTCCACTTTAGTAACACCTTCCCTTTGCAAAATCTCAGCTTTGTCCGCTTATCTTGAGATCTTGAGTTGGAACCACAACTAGATGCTTTAATCCCTAGAATTTGCATATTTCCCTTAATTGACCTTATTATCATCTCTTTGATTGCTTTAATCGCTTTTGTGGTTATTAGTTACATTGACAACATATACTTGCTATGTATCACCTAAGTCCCTGAGATCGACACCCCGGAATTCTTGCTTTTACTATAATTGATCCGTACACTGCGGGTTCGCATCCTTGTTTTAAGCATACTTCTTGGGTTATAAATTTAAAGCTTGCACACACTGTTTGGAGCGAACAGGTACTCTGCCTTAAACTTCACTAGCTCATTTTACTCTACCTCAACTCCATTAGGTCTTTCTATGATCCTCACTTCCTTCCACTTATGTAAGATAATTATACCCTTCTCGGAGTTGTTGTGTCACAAGACTCACCTTCATAGGCTTAACGGGTGCCTCCAGGACGTCTTTCAAGTGCACCTTCTCAAATTCCCGGCCCCAAATAGCGTCAGTTCAGATTTCTCTTGATGGCTATCTTAAGTCTTTCATAACTAACAGCTTCTTGTTACGTCACTCATCTCCTCGGGATCACATCTACTCGAACTTCTCTCCTCTTGGCATTTCTTAGCCTATCAACATAACGGAAAACCGGTCACTCTTCTAGGAAAATTCTACCATGTGAAACTCCACCACGTCGTTCTTCTCATAACTCTCGTAAGTCCGAAGAAGTCAACCCGCATGTATCCTTCGAAACTTGACACTTCATCTTTTGGTACCTCGGTAAGCATAAGTTACAGTTTTTCTTAAACCTTCGCAAATGGTACACTCACTCTTGCTCATCTTGACTCCAATGCTTAGGAGAGTCTAAGGAAAGCTTCACATGTTAATGAAATACCAACTTTAACCTTGTTAGAATATACTAATCTCCTCCTTGATTCGCATCTTTAGATGTCCACGCGTCTTCTTGAAGAAGATAAGCTCGTTATCTACATTGGTCTCCTTGTCATTCGATCATGGCCTCTTTAGAACTGCTTCTACACTTTAATGTTGCTCCCTTTTCTTGTATTGCTCCCATCTTGATCCCCCTTAAGTCGTCTCGAGTTTTCTTTTACTTGGTTGCCCTTTGTTTACATCGTCTCTACTACTCCTCATCGACATCCTTTTAAAGGAATCCGAGAAATGTCATGGTGCTCATTAGCACGAAAAGTTCAACTCGATACTTGAGCCTACTCCTCCAAATATGAAGGCTATTTTCTATGTTCTTGTTACCATTGTTACACTTCTCATCCACACTCACTAGTAGACAACCCGCCCCTGTGCATTCTCAGTGGTCACCTATTAACTTACACCTGACCTTCTCCAAGTTCTACTGCTCATCATTCTCCCTACGCTCCATGTTACCATACTGCTGAAGGTTACCCTCATGTGGTACTCTGCCTTAAACTTCACTAGCTCATTTTACCCTACCTCAACTCCGTTAGATCTTTCTATGCTCCCGCTTCCTTCCACTTATGTAAGTTAAAAATACCCTTCTCGGCATTGTTGTGTCACAAGACTCACTTTCATAGGCTTAACTAGTACCTCCAAGACGTCTTTCAAGTGCACCTTCTCAAATTCCCGGCCTCAAATAGCGTCAATTCAGGTTACTCTTGGTGGGTATCTTAAGTCTTTCATAACTAACAACTTCTTGTTACGTCACTCATCTCCTCGGGATCACATCTACTCGAACTTCTCTCCTCTTGGAATTTCTTAGCCTTATCAACATAACGGAAAACCGTTCACTCTTCCCGGAAAATTCTACCATGTAAAACTCCACCACGTCGTTCTTCTCATAACTCTTGTAAGTCCGAAGAAGTCAACCCGCATGTATCATTGGAAACTTGACACTTCATCTTTTGGTACCTCCAGAAGCTTAAGTTACAGGTCTTCTTAAACATTCGCAAATGGTTCGTTCACTCTTGCTCATCTTGACTCCAATGCTTAGGAGCGTCAAAAGAAAGCTTCACATCTTATTGAAATACCAACTTTAACCTTGTTAGAATGTACTCATCTCCTCCTCGATTCACATCTTTAGATGTCCACGCGTCTTCTTGAAGAGCTTAAGCTCGTTATCTACATTTGTCTCCTTGTCGTTCGATCATGGCCTCTTTAGAACCGCTTCTACACTTTAATGTTGCTCCCTTTTCTTGTATTGCTCCCATCTTGATCCCCCTTAAGTCTTCTCGAGTTTTCTTTTTCTTGGTTGCCCTTTGTTTACATCATCTATACTCATCCTCTTTGATATCCTTTTAAGGGAATCCGAGAAATGTCATGGTGCTTGTTGGCACAAAAAGTTCAACTCGATACTTGAGCGTACTCCTCCAAATATGAACGCTATTCTCTAAGTTCTTATTACCGTTGTTACACTTCTCATCCACACTCACTAGTAGACAACCCGCCCTTGTGCATTCTCGGTGGTCACCTATTAACTTACACATGACCTTATCCAAGTTCAATTGTTCACCATTCTTCCAACGCTCCATGTTACCATACTGCTGAAGGTTACCCTCATGGGGTACTCTGCTTTAAACTTCACTAGCTCATTTTACTCTACCTCAACTCCGTTAGGTCTTTCTATGCTCCTCGCTTCCTTCCACTTATGTAAGATAATTATACGCTTCTCGGCGTTGTTGTGTCACAAGACTCACCTTCATAGGCTTAACTAGTGCCTCCAGGACGCCTTTCAAGTGCACCTTCTCAAATTCCCGGCCTCAAATAGCGTCAGTTCAGGTTTCTCTTGATGGCTATCTTAAGTCTTTCATAACTAACATCTTCTATTACGTCACTCATCTCCTCGGGATCACATCTACTCGAACTTCTTTCCTCTTGGCATTTCTTAGCCTTATCAACAAAACGGAAAACCGGTCACTCTTCTAGGAAAATTCTATCATGTGAAACTCCACCACGTCGTTCTTCTCATACCTCTCGTAAGTCCGAAGAAGTCAACCCGCATGTATCCTTGGAAATTGGACACTTCATCTTTTGGTACCTCCATAATCTTAAGTTACACGTCTTCTTAAACCTTCGCAAATGGTTCGCTCACTCTTGCTCATCTTGACTCCAATGCTTAGGAGCATCTAAGGAAAGCTTCACATCTTATTGAAATACAAAATTTAACCTGTTATAATGTACTCATTTCCTCCTCGATTCGTATCTTTAGATGTCCACGCGTCTTCTTGAAGAACTTTAGCTCGTTATCTACATTGGTCTCCTTTTAGTTCGATCATGGCCTCTTTAGAACTGCTTCTACACTTCAATGTTGCTCCCTTTTCTTGTATTGCTCCCATATTGATCCCCCTTAAGTCGTCTCAAGTTTTCTTTTACTTGGTTGCCTTTGTTTACATCATCTCTAATGCTCCTCTTTGACATCCTTTTAAAGGAATCCGAGAAATGTCATGGTGCTCGTTAGCAGGAAAAGTTCAACTTGATACTTAATCCCCCTTAAGTCATCTCGAGTTTTCTTTTACTTGATTTTCTGGATGGAAGCAGGTCATAGAGCTTGAAGTTGAAGGAAGTTGGAAGATTGGAAAATATTCCAAGGAAGGAAGTTGGCTTTGAAGATAAAGTTGAAGGCTTTGAAGGAAGTTGTAAGGTTTTCTTAGATTGTTTTGAATGTTGTCTTTCTGGTTGTGATTGAGGAACGCAATTTGATTGTACACATATATATATACATATCTACGCTGTAGAGATCCATTACAGATGTGACGACTTCTCGTACAATCATGAAAGATAAACACATCAGCATGCTATCACACATTTACCCATTTATTATCTTTATATAATAACCATTCACTCAAAAACCGTATATATAGATAGATGAAAGTACGTGACACGAGGACCGATACATCCCCGCCTTTGAGTGCAATGTCCACCTGTACGAGTATCGGTCACACAATCCGTGTACCCTATGGGAGTGGATTGCGCCCTTCCTGTAAACCAGTCTGGCCCGACATCAGAGAACCTCCCATACTCCACGGCTGGATGATAGGGAAAGGTTATCACAACCACGCAGTGGGGCAGTCAATATGACATAGGTCGATAAAAACGACAACTCGTGCTATCATGGCAAACATATAAAGCACACACCACTCATGCAAACACCCAATATAGGGATGTTAGCTAAGTAAGTCCTACGGACTTACCTCAACCTCGTACAATCACAACCATGATCAACCTCCAATCTTGAGAGGGACACTGCATAATAACAAGGCATAAAGAGATATCAATACTCCTATCAATCAAAAAGGTCACATCTAGACCCAAGGGATCCATAAGGATCATAATCAATCTATAATCCTCACAACCAACTAAACCTCAATATCTCAACATAACTCACAATTCCTCAAATCTAAAGGTAGTATCTAATCAACATTCCTCAATCTCAATTCTAATCTTAATTTAATTAATTAACCTTTAATTAATTAATTAGATTTTCCCAGAATAACGTTTTGCCCGCAGGCAATTTCTAAACCCACCTGTCATCAGATTTCATCAAACAAACCACCCATAATCACCAGAATAATGTAACGAGCATAATAGAATTTCTAATTGTCCTATTTGACAAGCCTAAAGTCAATTTAGGCCAAATCGCAGTACGGAAGACGAATAAATTCATAACTTATTCGTTACTAACCCGATTGATGATTTGAAAGAAGATTCGGAATCACAACGACGCAGGCTACGCATGGACAACATCAAATTCATCGGAATCTGAGCGACGGAACCATCATGGTGACATATATGCTCGACCAGCCCTCCATATACTCGGAAATGCAGAAACTCGGTACCGTTATGAAGAGAATGAAGAGAGGAATCCAGAAACTCAAACGGAATTGAAATCGGATTAGAAACGGAGAGTAGATCTGAGTTTGAAGGTTGAGAGAAATCAAAGCTTTTACGAGGAAACGTGAAAGGAAATGAATTAATAAAGGATTTTCCGCTATTTATAGTGAAGACGATAATTATCCTTTAGTAAAGTCGATAATTATCCTTTAACCGATCCAAAGGCGGGTCGAACCTCTTTCTCCAAACTTCTCGAGATTGGAACATTAAATCTGGAATATTGTAGGGATAATTATTCCACAACTGCCTCGGAAAACGTGTATTCCTAAGCCGTCTTTCTTAGCCGTTAAGAAACGAAATAGCGACTCTTTTGGCCGTTTTGCCTCTCCATGTTATTTCATATCTAGGACATATCCGATGTCCTGATCATTTCTCTCAACTGCATTTTTATTAGTTAGAGCTCCCAAATGCTCCAAATAACACCGGAGGGTAAAAATAATTACCCGGGGGAAAAAGTAAAAATTTTCCCAAACGTCCAAAATTACGCGAGGAACATAACGGTGGGACTCATACTCATCACTTGCGAAATCTTCGCGAGTTATATGTCAATTACTATCAACGATTAAGTTAATCAACATTAATTAGAATTCGGAAATCCTAGCTATTACATCACACACCCCTTAAGAAAATTTTCGTCCCGAAACTTGAACAATTCCCAAATCCTCTCGGACCCATACGCCGAGGTATAACTCTCACTCTTTCTATCGGAGGTATCACATTTCCGTTCAAAAGATCACAACCTATAACAATCTATAACCTCAAGTATAAACATGGAGGATTCATCACTCTAGGAAACAGGGTCATAACGCTACCCAAAGGCGTAGAGGAATCACGTCTCTCGCCATACCACATCACAAGGCATAGAGGAAGCACATCTCTAGCCAAAACATATCACATGCATAGAAGAAATACGTCTCTAGCCAACCCATAAACATATATATCGCATGGAGGAATCACATCTCCACTGAACTATGTCCATCAAGGTAGCATGGAGGAAAGAACCATCTCCAGCTGAATCCTAATCCCACACAAATAACATGGAGGAAAGAACCATCTCCAGCTATAAATATAATCATACTCGGGTAGCGTGGAGGAAGTAATCATCTCCAGCTATAACATACATCACGCTAGCACATCAAGATCTACTAAGATCATAAATCACATCACAACTAACATGGAATAACACATCAAGGCATATAAGCACATAAGCACAACATTCATCAATATAGAACTAAGATCTACTCGTGCTCCCACAAATGGGTCTGTCCCAACATATACTCTGGATAGTTCCTCAGGACACTATCCTCAGTCTCTCACATAGCCTCTTCAGGTCTTCATCTCGACCATAATATCCTCAATATGGGAATGTCTTTCGAATGCAAGCGTTTTATATCTTATTCCAATAATGTAATCAGATGCTCATCAACGATGTGGTTCAACTTAACCACTAGATCATTATAACTCACAAAGTGTTTCCAACCTAGTATATACTTCCTCAGTTGAGACACAGGAACACTGGGTGAACATCCACCAACTTCAGAGTGAAAGCTAAACATCATATTGCCTTCACAAAACTGATCAAGATCTCAAGTAACCGACATATTGGTAACTCAGTTCCCCTTTCCATAATACACAACTAACGTCACACAGCTGAGATACCTCCAGCCGGACATGAACTCTCACTTGAACTTTAGAGGTTAACACCTCTTGTCTACACACACAATCTAGCGACTAGGTAGAGCCAACACTCTTCCTTTAATCATCGTTACTCGAACTATAAAATCCTGAGCTTGGTCATGTGTTATTTCCACTACTACTGCTAGATCACTTCTAGCATAAGGATATACGACATTTATGTCTATATATTGCCTCATAGGGCCATCCCAGAAAGATGCACGTCCTTCATTGTTATATAATAAAATCAGTACTGGAAGGTAATATAACCATCCACGTTTCCCATTCAACTTACAACTTATAATAGATCTTTAAGATCTAGATGATCCTCTCTAAGTGACCATCTGTCAGGGGGTGAAGTGTAGTCATGAGGTACAAACTCGTCCCCAAAGCAGTCTGAATTTGCTGCCCAAAATCTCAAAGTAAAAATATCCATCTCAATCAGAAATGATCGTTCTCGGTATACCATGGAGTCACACTATTTTTCTAGTGTACTCCTCAGCCAATTCATTCACTAGCCACGTCCTTCTGATAGAAATGAAACGTGCCGGTTTCATTAATCTGTTACCAACAATCTAGATAACATCAATCTTCTATTGGGTCACAATCCCATAACAAAGTCCATAGAGATGTCCTCCCAAATTCTACTACTACACTGTTAGTGGGTGGGGCTTATATCTAGATCGGAAATACTCTATCTGGACCTGCTGACAGGTCACACATTGTATCACAATTCTGGTTATATCGGCTTCATACAATATAATCGTCTCATCTCGTGGTACATCTTACTCGTACCTGAATGTACTGAATAAGGCGTATAGTGGGTATACTGTAGTATTCTCTGTCTCCATCTGCATCAGCAGGTACACAAAAGCGGTCATGACTCTTCATCAGTCCATCTACTCCCATGGAGAACTATGGTGCCTCAGTACGACACATCCTTTCTCTAAACCTTGTCAAGGTCGGGCAGGTCTCCTGCTTTTGTTGGACTTCATCCAACAGACCAGGTAGAACCTCTGAGGTATAACTGGGTATCCTCATCAAGGAAATGATTGTTCAACTCTAGCCAAGCTAGATCTCTCTGAAGTTGAGGCTGAACTATCAGTCTCACAATCATCTTCTCTTGGAGCGTCTTTCCATTCAAGTTATCGACGACAACGTTCAACTTCTCTGAATGATATCGAATCTTCAAGTCAATTATTCAACCCTTGTTGCATAAAATATACTTTAGATTCCTATGATCTATAGAAATCTGACATGAAGATCACACCGGTAATGTCTTCTCAAAAGACTCACAAATGAATACGTAATCATATAAAATCCTTCCTCAAAGCATTGGTAGCAATCGGCTGAGCCGAGAAAACTACGTATTCCTTAATGTTCATCAGTATCTCCCATGTTACAACATACTTAATTCTCGCCAGGTCAACCATGATCCCACTGGCGGAGACAACATGGCCTAAAAAGGCTACCACTAGCATCTCAACTTACACTTATAGAGCGTAGAATACAACCCTCTATCTCTCAAAATCTGCATAACGGTCCTCAGACGATCGGTCTACTATTCTCTGCTATGAGAGTATACCGACATGTCATCAATGAAGTCCACCACCAACTAATCAAGGAAGTCGATGAAGATACTGGTCATCAACTCCATAAAAACTACTAAAACATTCGTCACCCAAATGACATCACTACAAACTCGTAGTGTCCATAACGGGTATGGGATGATATCTCATACACATGCTGCTCTCTCATCCATGACTAGGGATATCTTGAGCACAAAGGAATCCTGAAAACACAATTGCTTCTTGAAGCTAACTCATTAGGTCGTCAATACGGAACATGGAACCCACTAGGGTAAAAGAATCCCGTTTCAGTCAACTTTTCAAGTTATCAGTACAATATCTCAACAAGCACCATATAGTGTAGCTTCCCCATTCAATCTTGTATCATACTTCAACTCAATAACAATGTCCACACTTCGCTGAGGTGGCAACTAGATGGTTCAGTAACACATCTATAAACTCATAAACAGCTGGAATACCTTGCAATGTTGGACTATCTCGCTCCTTCATGGTATAACACTAGAAGGCGTCACATCCATGTGCTATCAGCTCGTTGCTCGTACAGTCCTGATGATAAACCCGTCTCTTCAAAGGTCTTAACCTCAGAAGACCTCTATTTAACTCAACTCAGTAAAGACTATAATAGTCTTACTATTAAAAGCTAACACCACATGATATATATTCATCCAAACCATACACATAATGACTTCCTCATGCACCTACAACATGACAAAGAAGTTTGCAACCATACACGGGTCCCTGAAATAAGGGAACAAACACGCATCTCACGGGTATCTCAGACCCAAAAAGGTAATCCTGTAAAGGAAAATCCACCTTCTACTATATACCAAAATTCAACCATTAACGCATGCATCGAAAGACATGACGTGCATAGCACTCACAACAACCAAAACTCCACCAGGTAAACCATTAACGAGAATGGTACCTATAATAGCTAACACTCGTAGCTCCTCTACATATCATCACTCAATATCTGGTCCATGCTCCTCAGGTATCACTGAGGTCATTACTATAGCCGCCACTTCCACTCTTTTTGCACTGGAAAGAGGAAGGTCTTGCTGGGAAGAAACACCACCGTGCTGACAAAAAGGGCCAGATGACCTAACTCACCACAAATGAAACGAGCTATCAGTGCCAAAGGGCACACATAACGCAAATGATCTGGATAGCCACAACTGAAACATAATCATCCCATCCTTGCAACCTGTGCAACTGAAGGGTAACTCGACCTTCGTCGTCCACCTGGAATGATCTCACTCATGAAGGGAACCTGTAAAGGCAATGCCTTGCCCTATCGACAAAACTTCGCTCTATGCCCTGCTTTACCATACGTAAAGCATATGATGGGCGCCTTTGGGCACACAGCTCGCTAGTGTCCCAACTTCCACGCAATTAAAACACTGTAGTTCCTTGCTAGTCATCTTCATGGCCAAAGGATCACTAGATTGTCCTGATATTGGACTTGGTTCCCCATTCATCATCTTTACTTCTCTAGTAACTGATTTAGTCCATTGCTTCTTTCCGGATCCAGAAGCTTCAGTTGATCTCACAATTGTTGGTAAATCCGGTGTGGATCTACCCGCTATCACCGCTTCATATACTTGTTACATATATTCTTGAAACTCGGATCTACTCATGGGGACACGATCAACCTCTTCAAACTCATTCTCTGCCATAGGCGAAACAACAGCAGAAACTGGTCCCTAACTTATCACCACTGGAGGAAGAGGGGCTGTACCCCTACCTCATCCCACTACAGATACTACTCTAGTCTGAGTCATCTGTAGGATATACGTACCTAATCTTATAAGGCTATATATATGCCATAGGCATCGATATGTATATAATACATCCACATAATCCATAGTACACACACACACACACACACACACACACACATATATATATATATATATATATATATATATATATATATATATATATATATATATATATATATATATACATATCTACGATGCAGAGATCCATGGCAGAGGTAACAACTTCTCGTACATTCTATCCCAAAACCACACTTAAAACCAAAACCTTTGAAAACATCAGATCCCATGTGGGCTCTGTTTATTTTACCTATCAAACCTCATTGTAGGTAGCAAGTGCCATTGTTGTCAACCTGGGCTTTGATACCAACTCTGTAACACCCCGAATCTGTGGGACTCGGGATGTCACATTGGGCTAGGATCTCACAATGGATCCTGACCTTAGCTTGACAACAAGTTCACTGGACCTTACAACATGGCGCTGACAGATATAAAACAAATACATAAAACAGTATAAACTGTACGACCCAAAGTAAACAACAACATAGCCGAGTATATAAAATGACATTCCACATAGGAGGTACAAAATATCATCCTCACGCAGGAGGGGAAACACAACAACCCCAAACCAACCACCTAATGTACGAGAGTCCTCGGCCTGTCACCCTGCTAGATCACCAAGTAGCGCCTAACTTGTAAACATCTACAACACGGTATGAAACCGTTAGCTAACCATACATATATGAGGTAATGCATAAGCACAAGCACAATCATGAAAGATAAACACATCAGCATGATATCACACATTTACCCATTTATTATCATTATATAATAATCATTCACTCAAAAACCGTATATATATAGATAGATAGATAGATGAAAGTATGTGACACTAGGACCGAAACATCCCCGCCTTTGAGTGCAATGTCCAGCTGTACGAGTATCGGTCACACAATCCGTGTACCCTATGGGAATGGATTGCGCCCTTCCTGTAAACCAGTCTGGACCGACATCAGAGAACTTCCCAGACTCCACGGCGGGATGAAAGGGAAAGGTTATCACAGCCACACAGTGGGGTAGTCAATAGAACATAGGTCGATAAAAACGACAACTCATGCTATCATAGCAAACATATAAAGCACACACCACTCATGCAAACACCCAATATAGGGATGATAGCTAT
Organism: Fagopyrum homotropicum; assembly: GCA_033239125.1. Taxonomy (NCBI): domain Eukaryota; kingdom Viridiplantae; phylum Streptophyta; class Magnoliopsida; order Caryophyllales; family Polygonaceae; genus Fagopyrum; species Fagopyrum homotropicum. Next base: position 75,126,576 of record BSWB01000007.1, read on the forward strand.
GTAAGTCCTACGGACTTACCTCAACCTCGTACAAACTCAACCACAATCACCTCTACAATGGAGGGACAACACAGCCTATAAACAAGGCATAAAGAGATATATCAACCACTATTCATCAAAGGGGTCACACCTAGACCCAAAGGGATCCATAAGGATCATACTCAATCTATGAGCCTCACAACCAACTAAACCTCAATATCTCAACATAACTCACAATTCCTCAAGTCTCAAGGTATTATCAAATCAACATTCCTCAATCTCAATTTTAATCCTAATTTAATTAATTAACCTTTAATTAATTAATTAGATTTTGCCAGAATAACGTTTTGCCCGCAGGCAATTTCTAAACCCAGCTGTCATCAGATTTTATCAAACAAACTATCCATAATCACCAGAATAATATAAAGACCATAATGGAATTTCTAATTATCCATTTTGACAAGCCTAAAGTCAATTTAGGCCAAATCGCAGTACTGAAAACGAATAAATTCATAACTTATTCGTTACTAACCCGATTGACGATCTGAAAGAAGATTCGGAAACACAGCGACGCAGGCTACGCATGGACAACATCAAATTCACCGGAATCTGAGCGACGGAACCGTCCTGGTGACATATATGCTCGACCAGCCCTCCGTATACTCGGAAATGCAGAAACTAGGTACCGATATGAAGAGAATGAAGAGAGGAATGCAGAAACTCAAACGGAATTGAAATCGGATTAGAAACGGAGAGTAGATCTGAGTTTGAAGGTTGAGAGAAATCAGAGCTTTTACGAGGAAACGTGAAAGGAAATTAATTAATAAAGGATTTTCCGTTATTTATAGTGAAGACGATAATTATCCTTTAGCTAAGTCAATAATTATCCTTTAACCGATCCAAAGGCGGGTCGAACCTCCTTCTTCAAACTTACCGAGATTGGAATATTAAATCTGGAATATTGTAGGAATAATTATTCCACAACTGCCTCGGACAACGTGTATTCCTAAGCCGTCTTTCTGAGCCGTTAAGAAACGAAATAGCGATTCTTTTGGCCGTTTTGCCTCTCCATGTTATTTCATATCCAGGACATATCCGATGTCCTGGTCATTTCTCTCAACTGCATTTTTATTAATTGGAGCTCCCAAATGCTCCAAATAACACTGGAGGGTAAAAATAATTACCCGGGGGAAAAAGTAAAAATTTCCCCAAACGTCCAAAATTACGCGAGGAACATAACGGTGGGACTCATACTCATCACTTGCAAAATCTTCGCGAGTTATATGTCAATTATTATCAACGATTAAGTTAATCAACATTAATTAGAATTCGGAAATCCTAGCTATTACACGGTTGAGGTCTTTTTTATATTCTTTCGGGTTTCATATCATGTGCACCAAAAAAATCAATTTCGGTTTTGCCTTTATTTGTGCCATGTTGGAAAGGTCCGGTGAAATTGTGGTCAAGCTAAGGGTCGGGACCCATTTTGAGGTCTCGCCCGTAGCATTTCGATATCCCGCGGATTCGGGGTGTTAGACATTCTAGGCATTATAAAGATAGCAAGGGCACAAACACACACATAAGTACACATAACACACATCATGCTCATATACATACATATCCGGTTCTTATCCTCTTGTTAAGTCATTCTATGACTAGTTCCATTCGTTTAAAGTGTGACACGAGATTCTTATAACTCTCGCCTCTGTCCCCGTGTAACCAACAGGAGTGATGCGAAGATCAACCCGCATACCATGTGGAGTGGCGAAAAAGACCACCCGTGTACCATGTATAGCCTGGTCACAAAGAACTTCCAAGTCTCCCTCGGGAGCTGGGCAGTGATGTCACCGCCCGATAATAATAAACAATGGGCCAACAATATAAATAACCAAGTTGTCCTAATCTGGTTTCATGATCATAAGCAATTAAACACACACCACCATCACATATCCAAATAATGAATAAAAGCGGTTAAGTAAGTCCAAGGACTTACCTCGTCCCAAAGCTAATCAAATCAAACGATCTCAACTTTTTATATGGGAATAACCAAGGCCTTATCACAACGATATATGCATCAACATCAATCCCACAACTCAACTCCAAGACTGTCCAAGGGTAGCAACTGATTATAGAATTGAACAACTAGAAACTAGGAAAGCTCTCTTTAACCTTTAAGAGGTAAAGGACAAGATAAACAATGGAAGGAGGGAACAACAACCCACAACCTATATGTTTTCAAACACTACTCAAAGCTGGAGTAAGAACACAAGACAAAGAGAGACCATAAGGTCTTCACACACACAAGATCATCAACGATACAAACTAACTCAAAGGGCACCTAGGTTCAACCCACTAGATGGCATTCTCATAAGTCCTAGGTCCACCCTAAGCATGCTTCTAACTAGAGATAACCATAAGGCTAAGGAAGGAACGAAGAGGAAGGGAGAAGAAGAGCCTACTCTTGAAGAAATGCATCCGCGGAAACAAAAGGCGTGATCGTGTGCTGAATGTCACGGCCCCCGCGGCACTGTTCATCCGCCCCCGTGGCTGCTGGCAAAACCTACCACCGCCCCCGCGGCTGGCTAAGATCCGCCCCCGCGGAGCTTGATGCCGCTCCCGTGGTAGAACTCCAGAAACAACGATTTCATCGATCTTCGACTGTGCACTTGAGCTTCTATGGCTTCCTTCTCTGGCTGGGTGTTCTCAAAACTTCGACTACTGGTCTTAGATTCCTCACCATGACCTAAACAAGTTACAAGAAAGGACATGCAAATGGTTTAAAAGAACTCCCTTCAAAGCTTCCTCCATAGCCATAGAGGTGAAGAGAAGAGGAAAGAGGAAAGACCTAACAACAAAGGAAAGAAGGAAAGAGATAGCTTACCACAACAGATCCGAAAATCCAAGGTTGCAGCTTCCTACCCAGCTCTTCCAAGGAGAATGAAGAAGAGATGCACAAGGAAGAGGAGAGTGAGGAGGTAGAGAATGAGCGTGAAAATGAAAATGATGAAAGCCGGAGAGAGAGAGTATTGAAGGCTTCCAAAAGGGGTGCGGAGACCCAAGGGTCAGTTGTCCCATATGTCTCCTCACTCAAGAGACCGAGGAGTTGAAAAGGAAAAAGCGGAAACCAAAGGGTCGGAACGGGATTTCCGGGATAAAACCCGTCACTCAGCACCTCGTGCCTACGAAAGGACTGATCCGCGCCTACGGGAAGGTCGGTAACTCGCTAACCATCCGGAATAAAAATTCCGGATATTACACAGCTCACCAAAGATTGGAGAAATTGGGGAAAAACCGCAGGGATGGCGGACAACACCGCAAGGGCGGCGCTGGGCAAGATCCGTAGGGGCGGTCTGTGTAGGCGCAGGGGCGGGTACGGTGCAGAAGCGACTGCCGACTCCTTCGACAACAACGAACGCAGCAAAGGCCAATGCTTGCTTCTCTCAACACACGCACACGTCACAACTCAACCAAGGGAGCCTGTGAACATCGACGAAACAACAATGGAAGGCCAACAAGGATTAAGGCTCAAACTTGATTCTTGTGAGGAAGAAAATGATGAACGAAAGGAGAAAGGGAAACAGAAGGGAAAGGTGTGCAGCAACTCATGAACGTGAGAAAGAAACAAAGAAGGAGAAGACTTACAGGTCCAACAAGTTCACATGGAAAAGAAGGCTGCAGCTTTCAAGGTGCAAGGAAAACGTATGCAAGAAATAGGAAAAAGAAGAGAAAGAGGGAATTTATAGGAACGTTCGGAAAAGATAGAAGAAAAGACGATTTAGGGTTAAGAACATGATAGGAAAGCCGGCCCATCAGATAGAAGATCGGATCTTCTATCTACGGACATAAATAAAACGGACGAAGAAATTAGATCGGTGCTATTTGTGGCAAAACCACAGGGGAGGTTCGCCCTGCCGCAGGGGCGGCTCCCTTCAAAACGGGGGCGGTGAAGGCAGACACTGGGTCTTACAATTGTAATATATGTCAAATATAAGTACTAATACAAAATTGCATAGTGATATAAATTTAATAAGTATGCGTAAGTTATTAAGTTGTAACAAATTAACATTATCAATTCATTGTTTTGCGTAACTCAAATATTTTTACGTTTAATATATTTTTAAATATAAATAATAGTACAAAATTTTAATATACAATCTTGATTTATCCTTTATAATACAAGTACATTTATATAATAAAACTTATTTTTATAGCCGAATAACCGGGAATATATAGTAATTCGGGAGTATCCGACTATCCGCAAATATCTGGATGCCAAAATCACAATCTGTATCAGATGCGGTGATTCCGTAAAATCTTTTCGATCGGATCCGGATCAAAACGGGTACTAAAATATCGAGTTTTTTGGATTGGGTCAACGAATTATAAAGTTGGTTTTGTGATCGTAAGCCCCGTTCAGTTAGGTCAAGGAACCAAGTGGATAACCATAAGAGTCGGCTATGATCTCTCGGGATGGAATGGCCGCCTCAAAGTTTAGGCCTAAACCGGCATAAAGGGCCGGAGGAACTATTATTAGGTTTGCGCATTTTTGCAACTGCAGCCGTGGGACTTGGTTTGGGCCTCAAACTTTGAGGAGTTCCGTCCCAAGTGTTCGTCGCCAACTCTTACGTGTATCCACTTTGGTCCTTTGATCTAAGTGAAGGGGGACATTTTCGTGCACTTGGACACTTTGACCACACAACCAATCTAGTAAGATAAGATACAAGCTTATAAGGGGTTATAGGACGTTGTAAATTCTCGATATAGGACTCTATATTCTCTTTCAGATTTACATCAAATGGATCTATCTCAACACTTCTTCAGTTGAAACGAGTGCAGGTAAAATATCTTCTCCTTGGATTCTCGATAGTGGAGCCTCATTCCAAATGAAGGGATCCAAGATTTTTTTTTCTATCTCATATTCATTCGGTTTCTCCTTGCGATATTAAATTACCAAATGGATCTATCTCCATTGAAAATCAAGCAGGATCTAATAAAATTTTATCAAAATTTATTCTTAACAATGTCCTAGCTGAGACAAAGATAACTCCTAAAAGCAGCGTATGTTCCCAACTTACATTGTAATTTAATTTCTATTCAATGTTTTGCTAGTGATTTTTCTTGTAGTATCATATTTACTAAAAATTATTTAACATGATCATAATCAGTTTTTTTTTTTAAATTATTTTTTATTTAAAAAACAGATTATCAAAAGTAATTTGATTTCTTTTTATCCAGAATTAGTTTTGAATTTTTTTTACAGATTTTATAATTGAAACTTTAACAAAATGTACTAAGAAAGGGTATAAATAGGAAACAAATTATATTATGAGGGTACAAATTATATTATGAATATTTATTCCGAAAGGTATGAATTTGTGAGTATGTACAAAGTTGTATATATTATAAATATTATCAATTTATTACTTTGATTAACTAAAATAGTTTATCATGTAATATTGTTGTAACACCCCAAGTTTTGGAAACTCGAAGCGTTACGGGCTAGGACCTCACAATGGATCCCGACCCTCAGAGTAGTAACGACAATATCGGATCTTACAACAAAGCACAAATAAATGAAATCAAAACTTATAATAAAACCAAATGTTATAACAAAGGGAAGCGTAAAAGACGCACAACCGAGTTCAAAACGAAGGGAAAGAAAAATATAAACCCGATCTTATCCTATAATGTACGGGAACCCCGGGTGACCACACCGTCCGGATCACTCAACAACATCTCTAACCTACGTGTAACACCACAAGTTCTGGGAACTCAAAGCGTTACGGGCTAGGACCTCGCAATGAGTTCCGACCCTCAGAGTAGCAACGACAAACGGATCATACAACAAGGGACATACGAATGAAAACCAAAACTAATAATAAAAGCAAAGGTTAAAACAAAGGAAGCTAAAAGACTCGCAACCGGGTTTAAAACAAAAAGGGATAACCAACAACATAAACGTAAACCCGATCCCGTCCTATAATGTACGGGAACCCCGGCTGACCACACCGTCCGGATCACTCAATAGCATCTTGAACCTGCAGAGCATCTACAACGACAGTATAAACCGTGAGCTAACATTCTAGATATCAGCATGAACGTAAAGGCACAAACACACATAAGATAGAATAAACACATAACATGCTCGCACTCAACCGGTTATTATCTTTCATTAAGTTATCCATCACTAATTCAACTTCTTTTGTCACACGAGAATCTCCCGAAACTCACCTCCACTTCCGTCTACCAATAGGAATAGATCAGTACTATCCGTTACCTACGGGCCTGGGTTGGAAAAGCACATTCTAGTCTCCTGCAGAACTAGACAAGTGGTCTCCGTCCGGTTATCATACACTTGGGTCAATTCAGGTTATAAAGGGTGAATCCTATTCCGGTTATCCGTTATAACATGATAATCAACACAAACAAACCAATATGCGGAATGAAGATAAGTAAGTCCAAGGGACTTACCTCACTCGAAGGTAACTCAAAGCTAAATAAACAACTTAAAGAGGGCTCAGTTTCCCTCAAGAAACGAGCAAGGAAAGCCTGTTTACACAAGCATCACGAATCAGGAACGAAACGGTTACAAGAAGTCTATAACTTCTATCTAACACCCCGAATCTGCGGGACTCGGAGTGCCACATTGGGCTAGGATCTCACAATGGATCCTGACCCTAGCTTGACAACAAGTTCACTGGACCTTACAACATGGCACTGACAGATATGAAAACAAATACATAAAATTGTATAAAACGGCACAACCCAAAAGGTATGACAACATAGCCTAGTAAGAAACATAACACCCTCACACAGAAGGTAACAAAAGACCATCCTCACGCAGGAGGGAAAGATAACAAACCCAAAAGCCCACACAACCTATGTACGAGACGTCCTCGGCCTGCCACTCTGCTAGATCACCCAGCAGCATGCCTATCCTGTGGGGCATGTACAACATGGTAATAAACCATTAGCTATCCATACACATATATAGAGTAATGCATAAGCACAATCACAAGTAAGGGAAGATAAACACATCAGCATGCTTCCACTCATTTACAGATTTATTCATCTCAATATAATGGTTATTCACTCCAAATGTATGTATATAATATATATGAAACTATGTGACATGAGGACCGATACATCCTCGCCTTTGAGCCTGCTAGCCAACCGTACTAGTATCGGTGACACAATCCGTGTACCCTATGAGAGTGGATTGTGCCCTTCTTGTGAACCGGTCGGGCCTTACTCAAGAGAACCTCCCAGACTCCACGGCGGGATGAAAGGGAAAGGTTATCACAACCACGCATACGGGGCAATCAATAAAACATAGGTTGGTATATACGACATCACATGCTATCATAGTAAACATACAAAGCACACACCACTCATGCAAACACCCAATATAAGGATGACAGCTAAGTAAGTCCTACGGACTTACCTCAACCTCGATCACAATACAACCAAGATCACCTCTACACTAGAGGGACAACACAACCTATAAACAAGACATAAGGAGATATATCAGACACCTAACCACATAAGGGTCACACCTAGACCCAAAGGGATCCAAAGGATCAACCTCAACCTCACTCACTCACAACCTAACGAACCTCACAAGCCATATGAACAATAAACCGATCATAAACATCATCAACTCAACCTCAGACATCTAGCATGATCCTAAGCACTCATACTAGGAAAGGAGGGAACAAAGACACCCTAAGGAAGGCCTAGAAGCAACACACACCTGCAGAACCAAAGGAAACACCAAGCTGGTGCAGGTGGGCACAGAGGTGGTTGTAGGGTGGCGGAGGGGCGACTGGTGTGCATAAGACACCACTTCAGCTCTATCTTCACTTCTTCCTCCAATTCTCTACCCTTCTTTACTCCAACAACAACATATAAACAGATGATATACATATATACATCAACATAAGCCAAACTTGGCTAAAAAAAGATCCAATCCTAAGGAGTCTATGCTAGACTAAGGAAAGGAAAGAAAAGAGACAAGAAGATGCAAGGGACGAAGAGGAAAGAGATGGAAGCCATGAAAGCTCACCAGGCTGAAGATCCAGAAGCTTCACACCCTAACCAAAACGTCCTCAAGTTGGCTCACAAATCTCAGCAACCATAAACATCACCAAGCCAAGCAAAAGCTCTCTAGCTCATACACAAAAACAAGGAAGATCAAGCAAGGTTGATCCAAGGAGAAGAGAGAAGAATATGTATATAAAGGGAGAAGGAGATGTAGCTAAGAAGGTAAACCCTCATCAGAAAGTAAGAGATGAAGTATATATAGGAGGTAAAAAGGGTAAAACACGGGTCAAAGGGTCAAAGAAGACGGCTGCAGCACACAGAGCCGTAGGGGCGGACCTTGTGAGCCGCATGGGCGAACTAGGCTAGGCACAGGGGCGCCCCCTCGGTCACGCAGGGGCGGCTCAGGAATAAATCTGGCCCCTTTGCTCCCTCTCTCAACACTCAGCAACTAGGCTCTTATATCTCACCCCCCTAAAAACAAGTTTCGTCCCGAAACATGCAAGATCCCAAAGCCTCTCGTACCCACAAGCCGAGGCATAACTCACTCTCTCTATCGGAGGTATCACATCTCCGCTCAGAAGGTCATAACCTATAACAGATCTATAACCATAAACATCAACATGGAGGAATCATCCACTCTAGAAAACAGGGCCATAACGCTACCCAAAGGCAGAGAGGAATCACGTCTCTTGCTATATCACATCACAGGGCATAGATGAAGCACATCTCTAGCCAAACATAACACAGGCATAGAGGAAATACGTCTCTAGCCGATCTATAAGTATATACATCGTATGGACGAATCACATCTCCACTGAAGCTATGTCCATCAAAGTAGCATGGAGGAAAGAACCATCTCCAGCTGAATCCTAATCTACTCAGATAGCATGGAGGAAAGAGCCATCTCCAGCTATAGGTCATACTCAAATAGCATGGAAGAAATAATCATCTCCAACTATGCATACATCATGCTAGTATAGAAAGATCTAATAAGATCATAAGGTATAACATAAATAGCATGGAATAAACACATCAAGGTATGAAAGCACATAAGCACATAATCATATACTCACCAAGATAGCACTAAGATCTACTCATCGACCCTAGGTGCATCTATCTCGGCATAAAACTCTAGATAGTTCCTTCGGATACTATCCTCAGTCTCCCATGTAGCCTCCTTATGTCCACGTCTCGACCACTGTATCCTCATCATGGGGATATCCTTCGAACGCCGGCGTCTCACATCTCGTTCTAGGACTACAATAGGATGCTCAGCAAATGTGTTGTCCGGCTCTACCACCAAATCATCATAACTCACGATGTGCCTCGGATCTAGTATGTACTCTCTCAGCTAAGACACATGGAACACAGGGTGAACACCCTCTAATCTCGGAGGCAAAGCTAATTTGTAGGCTGCCCTCCCAACTCTGTCCAGTATCTCAAAAGGACCGACATATCGGGGACTCAACTTCCCCTTTATGCCAAAATGTTGGACGCCACGCGTCGGGGATACTCTCAACCAGAGATGAGCGCCTACACTGAACTCTAGAGGTTGACGCCTCTTGTGTGCATATGACTTCTGGCGACTCTGTGCAGTCAGCATCCTCTCTCTAATCAGCGCTACTCGAGCAATATCATCCTTAATCTGCTTTGGCGCTATCCTACTGATACTGCTAGGATCATCCCAACATAAAGGTGTACGGAACCTACGTCCATACAGTGCCTCATAGGGAGCCATCCCAATAGATGCATGCCAGCTGTTGTTGTAGGAGAACTCAACAAGCGGGAGGTAATCAGACCATCCTTGTCCCCATTCCAATACACCTCGTAGCATATCCTCCAAAGTCTGGATGGTCCTCTCTAACTGTTCGTCAGTCTATGAGTGAAACGCAATCGTGAAGTGTAGACTCGTCCCCAAAGCAGTCTGAATCTGCTGCCAAAACCTCGAGGTCAATCGTCCATCTCGATCAGAGACGATCGTCATCGGTGCACCATGGAGTCTCACTATCAGTCTAGTGTACTCCACAGCCAACCTACTCACTGGCCACGTCTCTCTGATAGGGATGAAATGTGCCGACTTCGTCAGTCTATCGACAACAACCCAGATGGCATCAAAACTCCTACTAGGTCTCAACCCAGTCACAAAATCCATGGAGACGTCCTCCTACTTCCACTGTGGCACTGGTAGTGGATGGAGCTCACCTCCACGTCTGCAATGCTCTATCTTGACCTGCTGACAGGTCGCACATTGAGCCACAAATCTGGCCACATCGGGCTTCAACCCTCCCCACCAATATGAACGTCTCACATCATGGTCCATCTTACTCGTACCTGGATGTACCGAGTAAGGTGTACAATGAGCCTCCTGTAAGATCCTTTGTCTCAACTCTACATCAGCAGGAACACAAATACGATCATGTCGCCTCATCACTCCATCAGCTCTAATGGAAAATTGTGGTGCCTCTCCACGAGACATCCTCTCTCTAATCCTCATCAAGGTCGGTCACGTCCCCTACTTCTGTTTAATCTCATCCAACAGACCAGGTAAAACCTCTAAAGCATACAACTGGGCATCCTCATCACGAAACTGGATGTCCATCTCTAGCCAAGCTAGATCCCTCTGAAGGTGAGGTTGTACAGTCAATCTCGCAATCACCTTCTCTAGAGCCGTCTTCCTGCTCAAGGCGTCAGCAACCACGTTCGCCTTTCCAGGATGATACAAAATCTCAAGGTCAAAGTCCTTGATCAACTCTAGCCATCGATGCTGGCGGATGTTCAACTCCCGCTGCGTAAAAATATACTTTAGACTCTTATGGCCTGTGAAGATCTGACATGCAGCACCATACATGTAATGTCTCCAGATATTCAAAGCATGAACTACCGCTGCCAACTCCAGATCATGAGCCGGGTAGTTCTCCTCATTCGTCTTCAGCTGTCGAGACACATATGCAATCACTCTACATCTCTGCATCAACATGTATCCCAAGCCTAGCTTGGATGCATCATTGTAGACCACAAAAACATCTGAACCCTCTAGCTGTGCCAGGACAAAAGCAGAAGTCAAACGCCTCTTCAACTTCTCAAAGCTCCGAGCACACTGGTCGGTCCACGCAAACCGGGTAGTCTTCCTCAGAAGACTCGTCAGTGGACGGGCAATCACAGAAAAACCCTCCACAAAGCGTCTGTAGTAACCGGCCAAGAAAGCTACGCACTTCCTTGACGTTCATCGGTGTCGTCCATGCAGCAACAGACTAGATCATCGTCGGGTCAACCACAACCCCATCGGCGGAGACGATGTGTCCAAGGAAAGCAACCTCAGACATCCAAAACTCACACTTAGAGAGCTTAGCATACAACTCTCTATCCCTCAAAATCTGCAAAACCGTCCTTAGATGACCGGCATGCTCCTCTCTACTACGAGAGTACACCAAAATATCATCAATAAAGACCACCACAAACTGATCAAGGAAGTCGATGAATATATTGTTCATCAACTCCATAAAGACTGTTGGGGCATTCGTCAGCCCGAATGGCATCACTACAAACTCGTAGTGTCCATAACGGGTACAAAATGTCGTCTTGTGTACGTCCTGCTCTCTCACCCTCAGCTGGTGATATCCAGAGCGCAAATCAATCCGGGAGAAAATTGTAGCTCCCTGAAGCTGATCAAGTAGATCATCAATATGAGGCAATGGATACATGTTCTTGAAGGTCACCTTGTTCAGCTCTTCGTAATCAATGCATTACCTCAAAGATCCGTTCTTCTTCCGCACGAAGAGGACAGGTGCACCCCATGGTGAAACACTAGTGCGTATGAAGCCCTTCTTAGCCAACTCCTCGAGTTGCTTCTTCAACACCAACATCTTGACAGGTGCCATACGATATGGGGCCTTCGAGATGGGTCTCGTGCCAGGCTCTAACTCTATGCTGAAGTCCACACTCCGTTGAGGCGGCAAACTCGACGGCTCAGCAAACACATCTATAAACTCGTAGACCACTGGAATATCCTCCAGAGCTGGACTCTCTCCATCCTTCATGGCGTAGCAATAGAAGACATCACAACCCTGTGCAATCAATCTAGCTGCTCGAACGGCGCTGATAACCGAACCTGTCTTCCCAAGGTCCCAACCCCGGAAGACCTCAATCTGACCAACCTCGGTAGAGACTGTAACAGTCCGTCTACCAACATCCAAAACTACATGGTGTCTACGCATTCAGTCCATACCTAATATGACTTCTTCATGCATCAATGGCATGACTAAGAAGTCAACAAGTGAAACACGAGTCCCTAAACGAAGGGGACAAGTACGTATCTCACGGGTACCTCTGACCCACTACCATCAGGTAACCCTATAGTAAAGGGTATCCCCTCTATGGTAGCTAAACTCAGACACTCAACACAAGTATCAGAAAGAAATGAATGCGTAGCACCAGTATCAAACAAAACTCTAACAAGTAAACCATGAAGCAAAATGGTACCTGTAGCAGCCGGTGCAGGTGGATCCTCTGCACTCCTCAACTCGAAAGCTCGCCCTTGGGCTCCTATAGCATCACTGGTGCCAACATCTCTACCTGTACCTTTACTCGGTCCTGGAACAGAACCCTGAGTAGATGGACGCTCTGGACCCTCTATTGTCCCTGTGTCTGCTGCTGAGGTGTCCTTTGACCACCTCCTGCTACACTGGAAGGGGAAGAACCCTGTTGAGATGCTACTCCTCCCTGCCTACAGAAGGCAACCCGATGTCCCTGTCGGCCACAGGTAAAACAAGTCACAATTAGTCAGGGACAAGCTGGCCTCATATGACTAGGGTCACCACAGTTGTAACACTGACGTCCCTTATCTGTAGTCTGTGCAGATGAGGAATAACTCTGATGCCTCTGGTCTCGTCTAGACCTAGATGCTCCTCCAACTCCACTAGTCTGCCCAGTGCGTTGTCTCTTCTCAGACCGTCCCGTTTGAGAAGCTCTCCTCTGACTGGCTCGCTCTCTCTCAAAAGCAAAAGCCCGGTCCTGGTAATCAGCTAGGGACTCACAATGGAATCCCGCCATGTATGAACGTGTGCTCTCTCTCAAACGACGAGAGAACAGATACACATGCTGGTCCTCAAATGGTGCAGCTGGACCCAACAAAGCTAACATGGTCTGGAAACGGCGGATGACATCAGTAATAGGCACATCCTCAAAGCCCGTCTCCACTAAATCCTGTAGTTTCTCCCTCCTCAATGAGGCAGGGCAAAATTGCTCTCTAATCATGCGCCTCATGTGGTCATAACGGGTAGCTCTGGTCCGGACAGTCCTCCACCACTAGTGTGCGAGGTCACGGAATAGAGACTGAACTAGCTATATTCGTCTGTCCTCAGGACATCTGATAGACTCCAAGGTTGAGTCTACATGTCCAATCCACACCTCAGTCTCTAACCGTATCTCTCCTAATAAGTGTGGCACTCCTTGCTGGTAAATTTGGGGCTCGCTTGCCAGCCCTAATATCCTCCTCAAAACGTCGGAGGTACTCTCTGAACTCCGGTCCTCCTATGGAGACACGGTTAGCATCATCAGACTGAGCTCGATGTGAATGATGTCTCATAGATCCACTACTCCTTGTCTCTGGGACGACACTCTCTACAACCTCCTCATGTATCTCCTCCACCACTGGTGGATCAGCAGCGGAAACTGGTCCCTCACCTACCACACCCGGAGGACGGGGTGGTCTACCTCTACCTCTGCCTATAACGGTAGTAGCTCTAGTCCGAGCCATCTGCGGGGTATACACACCTTACTTATACGGATCTATATAGGCCATAAGTATAGATATATATATATATATATACACAACACAAGCACATACATAAACCATCATACATACATATCATATCAACACTGCAGAGATCCATAGCAGGAGTGACTACTTCTCAAACATCTAACCCAAAACCACATTTAAAACCAAAACCTTTAAAACGTCAGATCCCATGTGGGTTAGGTTTATTTTACCTATCAGACCTCATTGCAAGTAGAAAGTGTCATTGTTGTCAACCTAGGCTCTGATACCAACTCTGTAACACCCCGAATCTGCGGGACTCAGAGTGCCACATTGGGCTAGGATCTCACAATGGATCCTGACCCTAGCCTGACAACAAGTTCACTGGACCTTACAACATGGCACTGATAGATATGAAAACAAATACATAAAACTGTATAAAACTACACAACCCAAAAGGTAAGACAACATAGCCGAGTAAGAAACATAACACCCTCACATAAGAGGTAACACAATACCATCCTCACGCAGGAGGGAAAGATAACAAACCCAAAAGCCCACACAACTTATGTACGAGACGTCCTCGGCCTGCCACTCTGCTAGATCACCCAACAACATGCCTATTCTGTGGGGCATCTACAACATGGTAATAAACCATTAGCTATCCATACACATATATAGAGTAATGCATAAGCACAATCACAAGTAAGGGAAGATAAACACATCAGCATGCTTCCACTCATTTACCAATTTATTCATCTCAATATAATGGTCATTCACTCCAAGAGTATATATATAATATATATGAAACTATGTGACATGAGGACCGATACATCCTCGCCTCTGACCCTACTAGCCAGCCGTACTAGTACCGGTTACACAATCCGTGTACCCTGTGGGAGTGGATTGTGCCCTTCCTGTAAACCGTTCTAGCCTGACTCAAGAGAACCTCCCAAACTCCACGGAGGGATGAAAGGGAAAGGTTATCACAACCACGCATAAGGGGCAATCAATAAAACATAGGTCGGTATATACGACATCACAAGCTATCATAGCAAACATACAAAACACACACCACTCATGCAAACAACCAATATAAGGATGAGAGCTAAGTAAATCCTACGGACTTACCTCAACCTCGATCACAACATAGCCAAGATCACCTCTACACTGGAGGGACAACACATCCTATAAACAAGGCATAAGGAGATATATCAGACTCCTAACCACATAAGGGTCACACCTAGACCCAAAGGGGTCCAAAGGATCAACCTCAACCTCACTCACAACCTAACGAACCTCACAAGCCATACGAGGCATAAACCTATCATAAACATCATCAAAACTCAACCTCACACATCTAGCATGATCCTAAACACTCATACTAGGAAAGGAGGGAACAAAGGCACCCTAATGAAGGCCTAGAAGCAACACACACCTGCAGAACCAAAGGAAACACCAAGCTGGTACAGGTGGGCGCAGGGGCGGCTCACTAGTGGCATAGGGGCGGCTCACTGGCCGGCGCAGGGGTGGCTGCTGTGTAGAAGACACCACGTCAGCTCTATCTTCACTTCTTCCTCCGATTCTCTACCATTCTTTACTCTAACAACAACATATAAACCGATGATACACATATATACATCAACATAAGACAAACTTGGCTAAAACAAGATCCAATCCTAAGGAGTCTATGCTAGACTAAGGAAAGGAAAGAAAAGAGACAAGAAGATGTAAGGGAACAAGAGGAAGCAGATGGAAGCCATGAAAGCTCACCAGGCTGAAGATCCAGAAGCTTCTTACCCTAAACAAAATGTCATCAAGCTGGCTCACAAAGCTCAGCAACCATAAGCATCACCAAGCCAAGCAAAAGCTCTCTAGCTCACACACAAAAACAAGGAAGATCAAGCAAGGTTGATCCAAGGAGAAGAGAGAAGAAGATGTATGTAAAGAGAGAAGGAGATGTAGCTGAGAAGGTAAACCCTCATCAGAAGGTAAGAGATGAAGTATATTTAGGAGGTAAAAAGGGTAAAGCACGGGTCAAAGGGTCAAAGAAGACGGCTGCAGCACACAGAGTCGCAGGGGCGCACCATGTGAGCCACTGGAGGGACCAGGATAGGCGCAGGGGAGCCTCCTAGGTCACTCAAGGGCGGCTCAGGCATAAACCTGGCCCCTCTGCTCCCTCTCTCAGCACTCAGCAACTAGGCTCTTACATTCTAGTCTCAATGATCTTTAAGAGATCTCCACAAGCTAAGGGCTCAACCTTAGTCTTACAGCATACTCAAGTATCAAGGAACAACCAAAGGAACAAGGCAAAGAATGAGGAATGGAAGGAAGAAAGCAACTCACAAGAACGGGAGTTACTGTAGAGGAAACCGCAGGGACGGCGGAGCAAGGTGCAGGGGCGGCTTGCTGCGGGGGCGGGGATGAGCAGGCGCAGGGGTGGCTGCGTGACATAAGCTACTGTCGGCTTCTCGATGACAGCCAAACAACGACAAGGCCAAGGCTTGTTCTATCACTACTCTTCATACTTCACAACTCAAACACGGGAGCCTGTGAACAGCAACTCATCAACAACGGAACCAACAACAAGGATCAAGACTCGATCTTGATCCTTGGAGAAGAAGAAAAGAAAGAACGAAGGGCAAAAACCGAAACAAAAGAGAAAGGCTTGCAGCAACTACACGAACTTTATGAAGGAACTAGAAGAGATGGACTTATACTTTCAGCAAGGTCGCAGGAAGAAAGATGACGGCTACAACTCTCAAGGGTTTGAAGAAACGGTTTACGACATCTTATCTACATAGAACTTATATCGAATATGTGCTGCTAACATCCGTTCGCGGATCACTGCTACTCGAGGCATGTCATCCTGAATCTGCTCAGGTGCTACACCGCTAGCACTACTCGTCTCGTCCCAACACAACGGTTTACGACATCTTTGTCCGTATGAAGCCTCATAAGGAGCCATCCTTATCGATGCGTGCCAACTGTTGTTATTCAAAAACTCCACTAAAGGAAGGTGATATGGCCACACTTGTCCCAAGTCTAGCACGCATGCTCTCAACATGTCCTCCAGAGTCTGGATGGTCTGCTCGGACTGACCATAAGTCTGAGGATGATAAGTAGTTGTGAACTGCACACTCATACCTAGGGCGGTATAAACTTGCTTCCAAAACCTCGATGTGAACCGTCTATCTCTATTAGAGACTATAGTCCTAGGTACTCCATGAAGTCTCACTATTTATCTAGTGAACTCCTCTAACAATCGACTTACCGGCCATGTTTCCTTCATAGGAGTGAAACGTGCGGTCTTCGTTAGTCGATATACTATCATCCATTTAACATCAAAACCTCGATTCGGTCTCAAACTGGTCACAAAATCCATAGAGATGTCCTCCCACTTCCACTGAGAAACCCGAAGTGGGTATAGCTCGCCTCTTGGTTGATGATGGTCGATCTTGACCTAGTGACAAGTAACACACTGAGCTACATATCTCGTGACATCTGGCTTCAGACCTCCCCACCAGCAGGAGCGTCTTATGTCTTGATACATCTTACTCGCACCGGGGTGGACTAAGTAAGGTGAAGAATGAGCCTCCTGAAGGATCCTCTGTCTCAACTCTCGATATGAAGGCACACAAACACGCTCTTGGCGTCTCAAAACTCCATCAGCACCAACTATAAACTACGGCGCCTCTCTTGGAGATATTCGGTCTCGGATCTATGTCAAAATCTGGTGAGCTTACTGGTTGTCAGAATCTGGGAAGTGGATATCCATCTCTAGCCATGCAAAATCTCATTGTAACTCTGGCTGAGCTGTCAGCCTAGCGATCGCCATCTCCTAGGGAGTCTTCCTACTAAGGCATCAACTACCACATTAGCCTTCCCCGGGTTATATAAGATCTGAAGATCAAAATCCTTGATCAACTCCAACCATCTCCTCTGACGGTTATTCAACTCTCGCTGATTGAATATGTACTTCAGACACTTATGGTCTGTGAAAATCTGACGCTTCGCTCCATACAAATAATGCCTCCAAATCTTCAAAGCGTGAACCCCAGCTGCCAACTCTAGATCATGGGTAGGGTAATTCTCCTCGTATGTCTTCATCTTTCTAGACGCGTAAGCAATCACCTTACCCCGCTGCATCAGCACACAACCCAAGCCCAGCTTTGATGCGTCGTGTTAGCATGAAAATTGTGATATTTTAGGCACGTTTTCTAAGTGTATTTCATCTATATTGGTATTCATTGATAAAGCATTGAAGCATTTGTGAGTTAGTTTATCTATTTTGTCGATATAGAGGTCTACATAAGCTTTGTGTTGATTGTAGGCAATTAAGAGCTAATTCCGAAAGGATTGAGAGAGATTGGAGATAGATTGAGCATGTCCAAGGATTGAGGACATCACTAGGAGCTAAGGATGATGCTAGGATGAAGAATGACACAAAAACAAAGGAAATTACGAGCTATGTACGTTCCACGCTCTAAAGTACGACCGTATTAGAGT
The DNA here is from genome assembly GCA_033239125.1 of Fagopyrum homotropicum. Taxonomy (NCBI): domain Eukaryota; kingdom Viridiplantae; phylum Streptophyta; class Magnoliopsida; order Caryophyllales; family Polygonaceae; genus Fagopyrum; species Fagopyrum homotropicum. The sequence continues at coordinate 75,144,862 of BSWB01000007.1, forward strand.
CCATGCTCTAATCTACGGCCGTGGAACCTTGGAAAGACGAGTGTGGTACATTCCAGCAACTTACACGGCCGTGGAGAGTTGTGACAAACCGTGATCCAATTCCACGCTCTAAATTACGGGCGTGGAACCCTTCCACGACCGTGATCTTGACGATCTTTTACGCAATATTTTAAGCCACAATCTTCTACGCACATGGGCCGAAGACATATTTTATTTGGGCCTATATAAGGATGGAAGGAAGGAGATTCCGTCACCTTCACTACCTCTGCTTACCTTAGTTTACGTCTTCGCTCAGATCGCTGTGGAGAGATTTGCGCCTAGCCCTGTTGAGATTTCCGGATTGACGGAAAGTTGGAGAGAGAGTGAAGATTTGGAAGATTGTTCGTAAGGAGATTTCATCTTTACCCTTAGGTTTGATTAGAAGACGGATTGACATCCCGTTCTTCGTTCCTATCTAAGATTGTGATTATTTGTGTTATTCTGAATCTACTTACATCATTGTTCTTGATTTGTGGATTTGAGATTGATTTGAGATTTATTCAAGATTTTCGAAGGTTTTCATCTTTCATTCTTTTAAATCTTGAACTTGATATCAAAATGACTATTGTTGGCTAAAACCTTTTAGCAATTCTAAGGTGAAGGGTTGATAGTTGTGGCTTAGATGATGATAGATCGATCATAAACAGATTGGATCCTAAGAGTTAGAGAGAATCGCCGACGAACCTAACCTACAGTCTGTTCTTGAGCTTCCACGACCGTGGAACTCAAGAACTACCCGTAATTTTGTTTCAGTTACGAACCTTACTTTTACTTTAATCCAAAGTTAAAGATTTGCTTTAACTTAGTCTTGGCTTGCCTTTTCTAGGTGGTAGTGAAGCCTCAACAACCTCTACCTTGATTTCGAGTGTCACAACCTTAATCGGTTAAGTTAGTCTTGACCTTGGATTACAAGTTTGGGTATTTGACGTTAATATTTACCTTTAGAATCTTTCTATATTGAAGCCTCAACAACCTTTATAGGGAGTGCCTTTGGGTGAATTATATAAGGTCTTGGAACTTCACCGTACATTGCCTTACATTCGTATACCTTTGCATACCTCAACTCTGTCCTTATATCTTTAGTATATCTTGAATCGATTGTCACAGCTGGATTCCTGGACATTTAGGATTGTTGTTTTCCCAATAATTTACAAAGCTCATATATTTACTTTCTTGATAACTCTTAACTGGATTTAACCCCCCAAATCCCTGTGTTCGATACTCTGGAATTCTTTCTTAACTATATCGATCTGTACACTACGGGTTCGCTTGCTTGATTTCTAGTTTTATAATTAAAGCTTATTTGCACGCACGCTAAGTGGCGAACAAGTTTTTGGCGCCATTGCCGGGGATTTGGTCTAGGCCGAATTCGGTTATCGGTTGTCAAGCTTGGGAGCTTTTCCCTTGTTATTTGATATCTTTTCAAGTGCATGCGCAGGTCTAGGAATAACGAAGACCTCTTACCTCTTGATCAATAGCTTGAGAGGACTTTGAGGAGAAAGCTTAAGGAAAGAAAAATGGCTGAAGAAAGAGAACGTGATCTCCAATCGGAGTTAGCGGAAAAGGAAGCTCAACTCCAATGGAGTGAAAAGACTCGTAGGGAAGAAACGGATCGTCATCAAATGAAGGTTGATGATCTAACGGACATGATGTTCCAAATGAGGCTGGAAATAAACAACCTCAAGGAGAAAAAGAAAAGGAGGAGACCGGGAAGATCGGTTAGAGCCAACTCATCTAATGAGGATAGCGACTCCTCCATGCCACCACTAGAGGAAATTGATCCAACGATCAATGTGAATCCATTCTTTCCACGGCCAGCTGCAAATCGCCGTGTTCCACCTAGGAATGCGAGGGTCGAACGTGTAGAAGAGGAGCCAAGAACTCTTGGCCAAAGGATGGATCCAACGCAGCAACCACGCCGTTTAGGTGTGAACTTTGATGCTGATGATGTACAAGGGTTTAGCTTCAACCCTCAAGTTATTACCATTGTTGGCCAAAACCAATTTGGTGGAACAAGCGCAGAATCTCCACATCAACATCTACAAAACTTTGAGATTATGATGGAGACAATGAAGCCGAAGAATGCAACTACCAACAGCTACAAACTCAAGCCTTTCTTCTTCTCCTTGAAGGGGAAAGCATTGTCTTGGTATCAAGCTCTTCCAAGTGGAAAGCTTGAAACATGGGAGGATCTTTCTTCGTAATTCCTCACTAAGTTCTTTCCGCCATCCAAAACGGCGGAGTTAAGAGGTAAGATTAATGCATTTTCTATGAGATCTAACGAGAGTTTGTTTCAATCTTGGGAAAGATTTCAGGATTTGCTATTGGATTGCCCTCATCATGGCATATCCAAGCTTGCACTATTGGAGATATACTATAAGGGGCTGGATGTGGAGACACAATTCAAGCTCCAATCCCTTTCATGTGGTACATTCATGGACATGAGGGAAGATGACGCTTGGGACTTCATTGAGAAGCAAGAGCGAGTTATAGAGAAGTATTCTCATCGGAAAGCGGAGGCGAATCATGTGGATCAAGGAGCAAAGCTATCACAAGCAGCTCAAACTCAAATCTTTTCTCTCAATACGGAGATTAAAGAGTTGAAGGAAGCCATCAAAACCAACTTTCCGAAGCACAAGGAGCAAGATGTGGGTTATTTAGGCAACAACAATAACCACAACGGTAATGAGAATACCAATCGCAACAACCGGAACAACAACCGGAATAATTGGAACAACAAAAACAACAACCGGAACAACAATTGGAACAACAATAGGGGTTCAAACAACAACAATTGGCGCTCCAATCAACAAAATTCCGGTAATTCTTATCCTTCCAATTCAGGAAATTCACTAACTCCACCTTCCTCTTCTTCCACTCCTTTGAAAAGCCAGGGGCAAACATCTAATGGTGGAAGCACTTCGGGGAAAGAGAAGCCCGATCCCATGTTGGAAACAATTTTGGGGAAGCTTCAAGGATTGGAGACTCGTATCATCAAGGTTGATGATCACATTACTAAGGTTGATAAAGCCCAAAAGGTTTTAGAAAACCAAATGTTCAGCCATGCGGAGGAAGTTCCTAGGAATCAAGGGAAACTTCCAGGAAAGACGGAGGACAACCCCAAAGGAAGGGTGATGGCAATCACAACTAAGAGCGGGGTAACAACTACCGACCCGCAGCCTAAGTTTGTAGAAGTCCCCGTTGAGAAAGAGAAAGAAAAGGGGAAGGAGAAGGAAGATGTCTACGTTCCTCCTCCAACTTACAAACCTCCCCTACCGTTTCCGCAATCTAGAGCAAGAGCGCGTCTAGACAAGCAATTCGGTAAGTTTATAGAACTCATGAGCAAATTGCATATTAATATACCTTTCATTGATGCTATTGTAGGTATGCCGGCTTATGGTAAGTTCTTAAAGGAAATCCTCTCTAACAAGAGAAAGCTAGAGGATTTTGGAGAGGTTAAGATGAGTTCGGATTCTTCGGATCTCATCAAGACCATGAAAGAGAAGATGCCCCCAAAGCTAAAGGATCCGGGGTCATTTTGTATTCCCATAGGAGTGGGAGATGTCACATATGATGCATTATGTGACTTGGGAGCAAGTGTGAGCATCATCCCACTTTCACTATGTAGGAAGATCGGTTTAGGCGACCCTAAACCGGTGAAGATGACGTTGTACATGGCGGACCGTTCCATAACTCGTCCCGTCGGTATTGTTGAAGACGTCCCGGTCAAGCTAGGTAAATTCTATGTTCGTATAGATTTTGTTGTGCTTGACATTCCTGCAGATAGTCCTGTCCCGATCATTCTCGGAAGACCATTTCTTGCAACATCCGGCTGCATAGTCGATTGCAAGAATGCTAGACTCGCCTTTGACATAGGAGAAGAGAAGGTAGAGTTCGTTCTTTCCACCTTGGTGAAGGAATCAATCTTTGATGAGGATATATTCAATAACCAAGATGAAGAAGGATTGTCTAGAGAGGAGGTAAGTGCTATTCTCTTCAAAGATCCTTTGCAAAAGGTTATTTCTATGAGCCTAATGGATATAGGGGAAGACGAGGAGTGCAATGAGGCAATTGAAGCCTTAGAAGCACAAGAAGAAGTATGTGAAGAAGAGTTTAAGAAACTCCACGACGAGACAGAAAACGTACGGATCCACGGTCATACACTATATTCCACGGCCGTGGATTTCACCAACAAAAGCGTGGAGCACTCCAGAGGGTTACACGGTTGTGGAGAGAACAGAGCAATCGTAAATATTTTCCACGCCCAAAATCACGGCCGTGGAGGATGCAGAGAGGCCGTAATTTTGGGTGATTCCGAAGGCAATTGTGTCTCTTCCTCAACTTCTCTTGATTCTTCTCCAACTCCTTCTACATCCTTAGACACTTCTAAGAAAGCATCGGACGCTCCTCAAGAACCATTGGAAACTCCGATAGTCATGGAACTAAAGCCACTCCCTACACATCTAAGGTACGCATTTCTTGGACCTAATTCTACCTTTCCGGTAATTGTTAGTTCCGATTTAAGCATAGATGAACATAGTAAACTCATGGTTGTCCTTAGGAAACATAGAAAAGCTTTAGGATATACTATAGAGGATTTAGTAGGAATCAAACCTTCCCTATGCATGCATAAGATATTAATGGAAGAGGACTTTAGGACTTCGCGACAACCTCAAAGGCGGTTGAATCCGACCATGAAGGAGGTTGTCAAGAAGGAAATTCTTAAACTTCTTGATGCAGGTATCATATACCCTATCTCCGATAGCAAGTGGGTGAGTCCAGTACAAGTGGTTCCGAAGAAGGGAGGAATGATGGTCATCACCAACAAGAATAACAAACTCATTCCTACCCGAACCGTAACAGGATGGCGGATGTGCATAGACTACCGCAAGCTAAACAACACGACGAGGAAGGATCACTTCCCACTACCCTTCATCGATCAAATGCTTGAAAGGTTAGCACAACATTTGCACTTTTGCTATCTTGACGGTTATAGTGGTTTCTTTCAGATTCCGATACACCCGGATGATCAAGAGAAGACCACATTCACGTGCCCGTGGAGTACGTTTGCCTATAGGAGGATGCCGTTCGGGCTATGCAACGCCCCAGCCACCTTTCAAAGGTGCATGATGGCCATCTTCTCCGAATATATAGAGGAAATCATGGAGGTTTTTATGGATGACTTCTCCGTTTATGGTTCCTCTTTTGACAATTGTCTTTCTAACCTTGCTCTTGTGTTACAAAGGTGTGAAAACACTAACCTAGTTCTTAATTGGGAGAAGTGTCAATTCATGGTGAAGGAAGGCATTGTATTAGGACACTTAATCTCTAGTAGAGGGATTGAGGTGGATAAAGCTAAAATAGAGACAATAGAAAAGCTTCCTCCCCCAACTTCGGTGAAAGGGATAAGAAGTTTTCTAGGACATGCTGGATTTTATAGACGCTTCATAAAAGACTTCTCTAAAATATCAAAACCGCTTACTAATCTATTGATGAAGGATGCAGTTTTTGAGTTTTCGCAGGATGTTTAGATGCGTTCAATATGATTCGGGAAGCTCTAATTTCAGCTCCGATTATCCAACCTCTGGATTGGAATCTTCCCTTTGAGGTTATGTGTGACGCAAGTGACGTAGCTATAGGAGCTGTCCTTGGACAAAGAAAGGAAGGGCGAACCCACGCTATCTACTACGCTAGCAAAACGCTAGATGAAGCGCAGTGCAACTACGCCACTACGGAAAAGGAATTTTTAGCCATTGTTTATGCAATTGACAAATTTCGCTCTTATCTCGTAGGTGCAAAGGTGATTGTATACACGGATCATGTTGCGATCCGATATCTCCTTGCAAAGAAGGATGCGAAGCAAAGGCTAATTAGATGGATTCTTCTCCTACAAGAATTCGATCTAGAGATCTGCGACAAGAAGGGTTCGGAAAATTATGTTGCGGATCATTTGAGTCGTCTAACACATCTAGAGGACGACCATCTACCTATAGATGACTCCTTCCCGGACGAACATTTACATATCATAGAGGAGTGCATCGATGTGATCTCCAAAGGTAACGAACCATGGTTTACTGATTTTGTTAACTATTTGGTTTGTCACGAATTACCGCCCAGATTATCCTACGCACAAAGAAAGAAGTTCTTTAAGGATGTTCGGGAATACTTTTGGAATGAACCTCTCCTCTTTAAGAGAGGTCCGGATGGCATCATTCAGCGATGTGTGCCGGAAGATGAAATGCAAAGTGTCATCCGCCATTGTCATTCACTACCTTGTGGAGGACACGCTAGTTCAAACAAGACTAGCGCTAAGGTATTGCAATCTGGATTCTTTTGGCCTACTCTATTTAAAGATGTGCAAACCTTTGTTTCCTGCTGCGATGCTTGTCAAAGAACAGGAAATATATCTAGGAGGAATGAGATGCCTCTCAACAACATCCAAGAGGTGGAGATCTTTGACATTTGGGGAGTAGACTTCATGGGACCATTCCCATCATCTTGTGGCAACCAATACATACTTTTAGCGGTTGATTATGTTTCAAGATGGGTTGAAGCGATTGCCTCTCCCACCAATGATGCCATGGTAGTGGTTAAGTTCTTTAACAAGACCATCTTCCCACGATTTGGGACACCACGGACCATCATTAGTGATGGAGGCTCTCACTTCATTGCCCGGCGCTTTGAAGCTCTCTTAGCTAAGTATGGGGTGACTCACAAGATCACCACCCCTTATCATCGACAAACTAGTGGACAAGTTGAGATCTCAAACCGGAAGATGAAAGGAATCCTAGAGAAGACGGTTTCAAGGACTAGTAAGGATTGGTCTTTGAAGCTAGATGATGCATTGTGGGCATACCGGACTGCGTATAAGACTCCCATCGGAACTATACCATATAACCTTGTGTATGGAAAGTCTTGTCACTTACCGGTAGAGTTGGAGCACAAGGCGTTTTGGGCAATCAAGTGGTTAATTTTTAGCATGAAGGAAGCGGGAGAGAAGCGTCTATTTGACCTAAATGAGCTTGAAGAACTCCGCTTGAACGCTTACGAAAACGCCAAGATTTACAAAGAAAGAGCAAAGCGTTGGCATGATAAGCATATCATTCCAAAGGACTTCAAAGAAGGAGATCAATTTCTCCTCTTCAATTCAAGGCTTCGTCTCTTTCCAGGTAAGCTTAAATCTTGTTGGACCGGACCTTTTCTAATCAAACGTATTTTCCCCCATGGTGCAGTTGAAGTATGGGGTGAAACGGGCGGAAGCTTTAAGGTGAACGGTCAACGACTCAAGAAGTATACACCGGAACTCCAAGCTGAAGAGTTCGCGCCCACCGCACACGAATAAGTGCGAATTTGGTCTAGCTACGGACCCTAAACAAAGCGCTTCTTGGGAGGCAACCCAAGGTATTGCATTTACGGTTTTGTCTTTGATTCATATATTAGTTTAGTTTAGACGTTTTTGCTTTGTTTTGCCTTCGATACCTTCCGGTATGTTCGTGTTTTTGGATGTAGGAACAGTGGAAAAGGAAAGGGGAAGAGAAAGTTTGAAGAAAAGTGACGAAACTTGGACTTTGGAGCATTATAGAGAGTTCCACGGCCTAAACCACGGCCGTGACACCTACAATGACCGTAATTTTCAAAAGCCTGAAAAAATCACCAAAATCACGGTTCCATACATTTCCACGGCCGTGGAACCCCCCGATAGACCGTGATTTTCAAAAATTTTTACGGCCACTATATAAACCACGTTCTTCACAAAACACAAACCAAAAACCCCAAACCACGCCCTATTTCGCCGAATCCACACCCCTTCTCTAAAATCCTCATTCGTTAATCGTTTTTGACGATTCTTTAGCCTAAACTGAAGCAAATCCAACTACCAACAAGATCCAAGCAACAATTCGAGCGGCAAATCACCGGAGAAGCCACAATTCGGATTACAAAATCCGAAAACCTAGGTTTTTGGTTCTTTCTCTCTCTTTGTCGATTCGGCTTTGTTTTTGATAGAATTTGTAGGAGAACTAATTGGAATTGGAAGGAAATTAGTCTAGGGCTGCTTGCTGCTGAATTTGGTGAATTTCTGTTGGATTTTGAGAATTTTTGAGACAAACCACGGTTCCTGGACGTTCCACGACCGTGGAATTTGAAGAACAAACCGTGGTTTTTGACAGAGTATGGATTTTGTAAGGAGAGTGTCCGGTAGGAACAAGGACAAGGATAAGAACAAGGATAAGGATAAGAACAAGAAAAGGAAGGGCAACCCCTCTTCCTCTTCTAGAGCACCACCCCCTTCATCCCCTTCACCTCCATCATCACCATCACCACCTCACCCTAGGATCCCTACCATCCATGAGGATCATCTCGATGCTTTAGAGAAGATCCATAAGAGAACGGTCATAGGACCTAGGTACCTATTACTCGAGGAGTTAGAGCCTCTACATGTGATAGGAGACATCACTTGGCTTTTAGATAGAGCCGGCTTAGTCATCTTCTCCGCTATTCGGGAAGATGCTTATGAGGAGATTACGAGAAAGTTTGTAGTTTCCTTCGAGCACAGTCATGTGGATAGGACTGTCTCTTTCCGGCTGATGGAAAGAGATTATGAGTTCTCCATCAGGGAGTTTGGAGCCTTCTTCGGGTTCCACAAGACCTTCAATGGCCGTTTCCCCAGTGGCGTGTACGCCAAGGATTTCTGGGAAGAGATCGCTATGATCTACGCCAGCGAGGACCGCTGGCAGCCAGCTGATACCAAGGCTAAGTTGATGTATCACCTAGCCTTGAAGATTGCTCACAGGGTACTTTCTGAGTGTCTCTTCCCTAGGACGGAGACACCTCAGAAAATCAAGACAAATGAGCTTTTCCTACTCTATAGTATGCTATACGGTAGACCTGCAGATTGTGCCACCCTCTTAGCTGCTACTATGAGCAAGCTAAAGAATAAGAGGGCTGGTAACATTGGATACGGTGGGATGGTCACCCACCTTGCTCGACAGTTAGGGGTAGATTTCTCTGCTTGCACACGTATTGCTGCTACACCCCTAGGACTACATAGCCTCATGACTAGAGGCATCATCTTCCCCACCCATAAAGTTCCACCATATGCCGCTATGCCATGGGAGAGTAGGACCGGGAGAGGTATAGAGTGGCTCCCTGAGTATTCCATTATGGTTGGACGCCATAATTGGAAGGCGACGTTTGCTGCCATGCATGCGAACAGATTGGTAGCCCCTCCTTACGTTCCACCACCACCAGTTGTAGAGGAGGAGGAGATGAGAGGAGGAGATGATTATGAGGGAGGAGGAGGAGCTGATCAGGACTTTAGTACATTCCCGGATCAGCCGAATGTAGTTCCCGATATGCCTAGACATTCTCCCCGCCCTGCTAGAGCATCTAGCTCTTGTTCTCACCGTGCTAGTGTGAGCGAGAGGCCGACTTGGATGGCAGATCCTCCTGCTTGGTATAGGATGCAGCCGGATTGGATGAGAGCTCCACCGCCTTGGCATGCACAGCCGCCACCTGCACCAGCACCTTCAGATGCACCGGCGTGGTACAGCCAGCCGCCTAGTTGGTACGAGCAGCTGCCACAGTGGGCTATCGACCTTTCCGACAGGGTTGGAGCTTTGGAGATTCGTGCTTATGCTAGGGATGCACGAGCTGACGATCTGGACCACATGATGAGAGACGTTTACCGCCAGCAGTTCGGGTGGTACTATGATCCTAGCTTCTCTCCGTTCCCACATCCGCCTCCACCGTAGTGATGACATGGACGATCTACAGTTTTAGCCGCCCCACCACCGTTTTGTGAGTTCTTTTTCTTTCTTTCTTTTCTTCTTTTTCTTTTCTTTGAACATTAGGGACAATGTTTATTCCAAGTATGGGGTGGGGTGTGACTAATAGTTGTAATAACTCATACTCACTTTTGTATGCTTCTATCGAGACTACCTTGCATTTTTCATTCTATTGCTACACGTTTCATTATTGCATTGCATGAAAAAGCTTTTGAAAAATCCATAAAAATTGAAAAATTTTGTGCTTCTAAGGATAGATATGATTTCTATGATAATCACCACTTGTGAATTGAGTTTTGATGACAATCGCATGCTTAAACAAATAGTGAATTGAAAAGAAATTGAATGAGTTGATTATTCCTCTTTTGCAAATCTCATAATGTGATGAATGTTACTTAAATCATGTTGAGAAGTTAAGGTTGAAATCACATAATAAGTTCTTATGCTTCTTTTTGAGATGATTAAGGCAATTCGATTTACTTTTTTCTTTCTTTGATCATTTAGCCCCTCATTGAAATAATGACCTCCTTTACCTATCCGGGAATTTGGAGGAGTTGAATGAAAAAGGCATGTTTGATGTGGGAGGGCCATGAAAACAATATTTTGCATTCAAAAGAATAGAAAGAAATTATAGGTTTGGGGAAGTCAATCATGATGATGAGTAACTCGGCACCATTCACATAGTCGGGTGTTTGTGTCTTGCCAAAGTTGGATTGAGCGATATTCCTAGCGGATTATGGTATGTGCGCTAAGGGTTTGAGGCATCTCGTAAAAATGAGAAACGCCAATCTCCTAGGCTTCGGTTTTTGTGCACCTCTATCCATAACTCCAAAAGTAAATTCGAAAAATTAATTGAAAGGAAGAGAGCGAAACTCTAACTTGAAAGTGCTGCGGAAACCGCAAGAGAAAAAGAAAAGAGTAGTTATCCACTTTCCCGGATTCATGCACCACATTCCTTAAAGTTTTCCTTCCCTTTCCGCATTCTAGACCTTGTTTGAAAGTCCTTAAGATCAAGAGAATAATATATGACTTGGTGATCTAAATTGAAGTTTCTTATGATTGATTTTAATAATGTTTGAAGGTTATGATGTTTACATGGAAGTTTGATCAATTCATGAGCTTTCTTTACTCTTTACTCTTTGATTATGTATATGAAAGTCTTATAAACGAATGAAGCAAGGTTTGAGAATGATCTATTGATTAGAAGGCACATTCATCTAAAAGAAGTTTTGCTTTGAGAAGGTACACATATTTCATCCTAACTTGAGTTTTAAAGCTTTTGAAAGACCTTGCTTAGGGACAAGCAAGTGGCAAGTATGGGGTTATTTGTTAGCATGAAATATTGTGATATTTTAGGCACGTTTTCTAAGTGTATTTCATCTATATTGGTATTCATTGATAAAGCATTGAAGCATTTGTGAGTTAGTTTATCTATTTTGTCGATATAGAGGTCTACATAAGCTTTGTGTTGATTGTAGGCAATTAAGAGCTAATTCCGAACGGATTGAGAGAGAATGGAGATAGATTGAGCATGTCCAAGGATTGAGGACATCACTAGGAGCTAAGGATGATGTTAGGATGAAGAATGACACAAAAACAAAGGAAATTACGAGCTATGTACGTTCCACGCTCTAAAGTACGACCGTATTAGAGTCCATGCTCTAATCCACGGCCGTGGAACCTTGGAAAGACGAGCGTGGTGCATTCCAACAACTTACACGACCGTGGAGAGTTGTGACAAACCGTGATCCAATTCCACGCTCTAAATTACGGGCATGGAACCCTTCCACGACCGTGATCTTGACGATCTTTTACGCAATATTTTAAGCCACAATCTTCTACGCACATGGGCCGAAGACATATTTTATTTGGGCCTATATAAGGACGGAAGGAAGGAGATTCCGTCACCTTCACTACCTCTGCTTACCCTAGTTTACGCCTTCGCTCAGATCGCTGTGGAGAGATTTGCGCCTAGCCCTGTTGAGATTTCCGGATTGACGGAAAGTTGGAGAGAGAGTGAAGATTTGGAAGATTGTTCGTAAGGAGATTTCATCTTTACCCTTAGGTTTGATTAGAAGACGGATTGACATCCTGTTCTTCGTTCTTATCTAAGATTGTGATTATTTGTCTTATTCTGAATCTACTTACATCATTGTTCTTGATTTGTGGATTTGAGATTGATTTGAGATTTATTCAAGGTTTTCGAAGGTTTTCATCTTTCATTCTTTTAAATCTTGAACTTGATATCAATATGACTGTTGTTGGCTAAAACCTTTTAGCAATTCTAAGGTGAAGGGTTGATAGTTGTGGCTTAGATGATGATAGATCGATCGTAAATAGATTGGATCCTGAGAGTTAGAGAGATTCACCGACGAACCTAATCCACGGTCTGTTCTTGAGCTTCCACGGCCGTGGAACTCAAGAACTACCCGTAATTTTGTGTCAGTTACGAACCTTGCTTTTACTTTAATCCAAAGTTAAAGATTTGCTTTAACTTAGTCTTGGCTTGCCTTTTCTAGGTGGTAGTGAAGCCTCAACAACCTCTACCTCGATTTCGAGTGTCACAACCTTAATCGGTTAAGTTAGTCTTGATCCTTGGATTACAAGTTTGGGTATTTGACGTTAATATTTACCTTTAGAATCTTTCTATACTGAAGCCTCAACAACCTTTATAGGGAGTGCCTTTGGGTGAATTATATAAGGTCTTGGAACTTCACCGTACATTGCCTTACATTCGTATAACTTTGCATACCTCAACTCTGTCCTTATATCTTTAGTATATCTTGAATCGATTGCCACATCTGGATTCCTAGATCTTTAGGATTGTTGTTTTCCCAATAATTTACAAAGCTCATACATTTACTCGCTTGATAACTCTTAACTGGATTTAACCCCCCAAATCCCTGTGTTCGATACTCTGGAATTCTTGCTTAACTATATCGATCCGTACACTGCGGGTTCGCTTGCTTGATTTCTAGTTTTATAATTAAAAGCTTATTTGCACGCACGCTAAGTGGCGAGCACGTCGTTGTAAACTACAAAATCCTCGATGCCCTCTGCCTGAGAAAAGATAGCAGCAGAGGTCAACCTCTTCTTCAGCTCCTTGAAGTTCTACAAGCATGGCTCGGACCATAAGAACCTCGTAGACTTTCTCAACAAGGAAGTGAGTGGTCGGGCGAAAACTGAAAAGCCCTCAACAAAATGTCGGTAGTAGCCCACCAATCCTAAGAGCTGCATACCTCCTTGACATTCTTTGGAGGCCGCCAATATTCTACTGAGTCAATCTTTGCCGGATCTACCTTGATCCTTTCCGTTGAAACGATGTGACCAAGGAATGCTACTTCGGGCATCCAAAATTCGCACTTAGAGAGCTTGGTGTAAAGCAATCTTACTTGTAAGACCTGAAGAACGATCCTCAAGTGTCTTGCGTGCTCCTCTCTACTACGAGAGTAAACAAGAATTTCATCTATGAAAACAACTACATACTGGTCAAGGAAGTCGATGAAGATACCGTTCATCAACTCCATGAATATTAGGGGCGTGTACGTAAGCCCGAATGGCATCACTAAAAACTCGTAGTGTCCATATCTGGTCCGAAATGCCGTCTTGGCTATATCTTGCTCTCTCACCCTCAGGTGGTGATATCCGGATCTCAGATCGATCCTCGAAAACACTGAAGCTCCGTGCAGCTAATGCAAAAGATCGTCGATATGGGGCAATGGGTACTTATTCTTGATTGTCACCTTGTTAAGCTCTTGGTAATCGATACATAACCTCATTTACCCATGTTTCTTCCCGAGGAAGAGAATTGGTGCGCCCCAAGGAGATACGCTAGGGCGGATGAAGCCCTCCTCTGCTAACTTCTCGAGTTGCTTCTTCAACTCCTGCATCTCGATAGGCGCCATACGATAAGGAGCCTTAGAGATCGGCTTTCTAAAGGGCTCTAAGTCTATGACAAAGTCTACACTCCTTTGTGGAGGTAAAATTGACGGCTCTCCAAAGAAGTCGGTAAACTCGCAAGCTACCGGGATTTCCTTCAATGTTGGGCTCATACTATCCTTCATGTCATAGCACCAGAAAGCCTCGCAATATTGTCCGATAAGTCTTGCACCTCGAACTGTACTGATGAATGTACCGTTCTTCCCAAGATCCCAGCCTCGCAACATTGTCCGATAAGTCTTGCACCAGAAAGCCTCGCAACATTGTCCGATAGTTATTGTCATGGTCCACTTGCCGATATTCAAAACTGCTCGATGTCGATCCATCCTATCCATGCCGAGAATAACCTCTTCATGTACTAAGTACATGACGAAGAAGTCAGTTGGCCAATCGCAACCTCCAAATCTAATAAGGCAATCGCGAAACTCACGTGTACCTCTAATCTTACCCCCATCGGGTAATCCTTTAAAGAAGGGTCTACCTTCTACGGTAACTAAGGCAAATCTATCTACGCAAGCATCGGATATAAAAGAATGTGTAGCACCGGTATCAAAAAGAACTCTGACAGGAAAACCATTAATATGAATGGTACTTGTGGTCGCTGGCGCTGCCGGCTCTACAACGTCCCGAGCTCATAGACTCTAACTGATGCATCCTTGGTGTTTGTTGAACCACCAACTCGTCCTCTACCTCTCTCTTGTCCGGGAGTGGAACCTTTAGGAGCGGTAGAACCAGGAACTCTCTACTGCTGATACTAAGGTCTCTACCCTCCTCTTCTACCATTGGCAGGTGAAGAACCCTGCTGTGATAGCGCCTTGCCCTGACGGAAAAAACGTAGCTCTGTGTTTGGGCTTGCCACAAGAAAAACAAGTCACTGTAGGCTTCTAACAATTAGCTCGGATGTGACAAGCTCCTCCGCGGTTATGACAATGCTGTCCTCTATTAGAACTTTTTTGAAAACCAGAACGTCCCGGCGTCTGACTACGCCCAAACCAAACTGCTCTAGCTCTTGCATTGGTTGGTCCAGTCCTCTATCTCTTCTCAGGACCTCCTGTCTGAGAAGCTCTCCTTTGACCCGGTCGGCCTTTCTCATAAGTAGAAGCTCTATCCTGATAGTCCGTCAAAGAATCACAACGGAAACCAGCGAGATAAGAGTGTGTTGACTCCCTCAACTTCCGAGAGAAAACGTAAACATCCTAATCCTCCGGTGGTCCAAACGAACCCAACAACGACAACTTATCCCCGAACTTGCTGATGATGTCAGCAATAGGCAAATCCTCGAATCCATCCTCAAGAAAATCTTGAAGACGGTCTCTCCTGATAGTTGGAAGGTAGTATCGATCTCTAATCACCGTCTTCATATGCTCATAACTAGTGACCTTACTGCGAGCTGTCCTCCACCAAGAATGAGCCTGATCCTTCAGCACTGTTTGTGCTATGTTGACTCGACGTCCCTTTAGGCAACCGATAGCCTCCATAGCAGAATCCACCTATCCTAGCCATTGTTCCACTTCCAATCAAGTCTTTCCTATGAAAGTGGGAACCTTCAACTGGTCGAAAGCCTTCAGCCAACTGTCGGGCTTCGGCTTCTTCGCCTTAGTCGGCGCTCTAACAACCTCAGCAGCTCTAGCACGCGTGGCAACGATATGTGTAACTCTTTGCGAAACCTCAGCTAATCTCACAGGAACTGGTGGTGCTGGTACAACTCCTCCAGTCCTAATAGCCACCTCAACCCTCTGCACATAACCGCGATATGCAAAAGCTCCGATAGATACTCGAGCGACTCCGTCGATGGCGCTCTATGTGCTCCGGACCTAGAAGCGGTCCCGTTCCCAACCTCACGAACAACGATCTCAGCAAATTCCTCAGCCAATGCCTCAACGATAGGCGGATCAGCAATTGGGGCTTGACCCCAATCTCTAGTTAGTGGAGGTCTTCATGCAAGTCCTCGTCCACGGACGGCAGTTGGAAGAGGTGGTCGTCCCCTTCCCTGACCCATAGCAGATGTAGTTCTAGTATGCGCCATCGACTATATATATATATTTATATAAGCCCACGCTACAACTAAAACAGAAAACCAGAAAAAGCACATAAAAAGGCCCACATAAGGAACTACACTACTGAGAAGATTTCGAGTGCCATTGTTGCCAACCTGGCTCTGATACCATATTGTAACACCCCAAGTTCTGGAATATATAGTGATTAGGGACTATCCGATTATCCGCGAATATCCAGATGCCAAAATCTCGATCCGTATTAGATGCGGTGATTCAGTAAAATCTTTTCCATCTGATCCGGATCAAAATGGGAACTAAAATACCGAGTTATTTTGGATCGGGTCAACGGATTAAAAAGTTTTTTGTGTGATCGTAAGCCCCGTTCAGTTAGGTCAAGGACCCAAGTGGATAATTGTAAGAGTCGGCTATGATCTCTCGGGACGGAATGACCGCCTCAAAGTTTAGGCCCAGAGGGCCGGAGGAACTATTAATTAGGTTTGCGCATTTTTGCAACTACAGACGTGGGATTTGGTTTGGGCCTCCAACTTTAAAGTGTTCCTTCCCGAGAGTTTGTGGACGACTCTTACGTTTATCTACTTGGGTCCTTTGATCTAAGTAAAGGGTGACTTTTTCCTGCACTTGGGCCCAGTAACAAGTCCAATAGCACAACCACTTTGACCACACAACCAATTTAGTATGATAAGATGCAAGGTTATAAGGGGTTATAGGAGGTTGTAAATTCTGGATGTGGGACTCTTTATTCTCTCTCAGATTTACATCAAATGGATCTATCTCAGCACTTCTACAGTTGAAACGAGTGCAGATAAAATTTCTTCCCCTTGGATTCTCGATAGTGGAGCCTCGTTCCATATGACGGGATCCAAGATTTTTTTTTATCTCATATTCAT
Organism: Fagopyrum homotropicum; assembly: GCA_033239125.1. Lineage (NCBI taxonomy): Eukaryota > Viridiplantae > Streptophyta > Magnoliopsida > Caryophyllales > Polygonaceae > Fagopyrum > Fagopyrum homotropicum. The sequence continues at coordinate 75,161,530 of BSWB01000007.1, forward strand.
TCGGTTTCTCCTTGCCATATTAAATTACCAAATGAATCTATCTCCATTGAAAATCAAGCGGATCTAATAAAATATTATAAAAATTTATTCTTAACAATGTCCTATATGTTCCCGACTTACATTGTTATTTAATTTTTATTCAATGTTTTGCTAGTTATTTTTCTTGTAGTATCAAATTTACTAAAAATTATTTAACATGACCATAATCAGTTTTTTTTAAAAATTATTTTTTATTTAGAAAATAGAAAATCAAAAGTAATTTGATTTCCTTTTATCCAGAATTAGTTTTCAATATTTTTACAGATTTTATAATTGACACTTTAACAAAATGTATTAAGAAAGGGTATAAATATGAAATAAATTATATTATCAAGGTACCAAGAAGAAATTTGAAACCTTGTGGATACCGAGAGAAAAAATTCAAACTTCTGGGCTACCAAGAGGAAAGATCCAAAATATTATTTTGAACATTTGTTCTTTTAAATGAGACCAATTTCAAATAAAATATTATTATTAAGACTAACTTAGAATCATATTTATAAAAATTAGTATGTTAAAAACTAGACTAACTTACAATAAGAGGTTATGAACATTTTTTCATTCAACTTAGGCCAATTTGTAATAAAATATTATTATTGAAACTAACTTATAATCATATATATGTATATATATATATATAGTAGATCATATGAGAATAGGCTTATCTTGTAATCATGAGAACAGATTCGTAATTACTATTAGTTTTGTTACGAAGGTTCCATATGGTTTAATGTATTATTTGTAGTTATTGTTGGTTGAGTGGATTATACGTAGTTATTGTTGGTTGAATGGATTATTCTTAATTATTATTATTCGTACTTATTATTAATTATGATATCTACTCTAAATCTTGACCCTCAATACTCACCATCCGACGGTCTAAGATTGTTCTCATGATTACACGATAAGTCTGTTCTCATGGGAACTGTAACGCCCCGTTTGTTGAGTGCGTTTTCGACATTTATTCTCCTACTTCGACCGATACTTTAGTAGTTTTAATATTTTTACGAGTAATTACAGTTGTAAATTAAATGTTACGAGTATATTAATATATATTTATACATATATATTCCGTATATTACTTTCGGAAAGTTTTCTATCCCAAAATCCCGTTCCGAGTTTTGAACGAGTTTAATTTAATTCCGGATTTTCCTACTTTTGTCTTTCTTTTACTTTATTTTATTTTTTTTTCTTTTCTCTCTTTTTCCTTCTTTGTCTAGCGTCCCCTCGTTACCTTGCTGAGCATAGCCGCCCATCTACACAGGCTAGGAGTAGCCTGCACAAGACAAGTAAGCAGCCTTACACTTTTTTTCCTCAATCTCTCCCGACCTGATGCCTCGCTCCCCTTCTCTTCCCCTCTTACTGCTCGTGCTTGGCACCCCTTGTCGACACCACCCTGTCGAAGCTGGAGAGCCGGCTACCCTTTCCTCCTCTACCTTACCTTCTCTCATTCACTCAACCTTCTCCCGGAGCTTCTCTTCTGCAACGGCGAGCAAAAAGCAGCTCCTGAGGACCTCCTTCAGCAACCATCGGCTTCTCTGCACCACTTCTGAGCTGAACCGGTTGCACCTAAGACTGTACAACATCCTCCTCTCCCTCCTCGCACCACCGGTGTTTAGGGCTTCCAACCACCAGGAAGAGATGTATTCCGCACCACCTCTCCTCGCCGTCCACTGCACCTCTCTTCTGCCATCGCAACCGTCTACAGCCACCTGAGGGACCATCTGAGTCGCCGTCGCCCTGCTTCTCTGGATCTCGAACCTCGCTGGAGATCGGAGCCCTGCGCAGTCCCTCCACCGCTTTGACCGAGCCGGAGAAGCCCTCCCTCGTTGTCGCCACCACCGAAGTCGCCGGTGTGTCCCTAAGCTCCGAATTCCCCGCCTGCCTTCGTCCAGCGCCCCACCAAGAAGCCCAGCCGCCGCCTAGTGTGCCTCTCTTCCAACCCTTCCTCTGTCAACGCAAAAGAAAACCCTTTAGGGTTAATTACAGTCGGCCCCCCTTATTTTGGTATAATTGCTAAATGTGCCCATCTTTTGATATTGCAGTTTTGAACCCAAATTTTAGAATGTTAAAAATATACCCTCCTGCAGAAATTATTTACATAAATGGACCCATACATTATTTGTGGCTTATGACCCAAATGTGGTGATTTAACTATTATGCCCTTGTTGAATTAATTTCGGATTGTAACCCACATTTACAAGATTGTATATTTTACCAGGAAAATGGTTGAACGATTTTGTTTATCCTTGACTTTTAGAACGAGATTTACCATTGGGATTATGATGCTGTTTAGATTGCCCAGAAAATATAATTACGGATTTTATATTCGTTTTATAATTCAAGTTGTAATTACGGGTTTACGACCAAGTGGTTTAATTTCATATTTTCGCCCGGAAGGGTTTAAAGAGTTTTAACGCTGGCTTTTGAAAACGGGTTTTCCTTAGATTTATTTATAATATATATTCCGTTCAAATTTAGCGTATGAGCTAAACTTGTTTAGTTTTGCTGTTAGGTTCGGATATGACCCCGATAAAGGCTAACGATTCCCAATTCGACATTCGTAGATCGACTTCCGTCTTTTCACGTCGTGTGAGTATTCTTTTCCTCGATCTTTTCATTTTTAGTATTAGTATCATGCTAGGTTGGACATAGCATAACTTAGAGTGAATGTCAAGTCGTGCCTTTGGACGTTAGGTTAATATTTGAGAATTGTGAAATGTTTTAAGACTTGAGGTGTTGATATTATCTTGTGAGGCTTGTGAGGTTTGAGAATTGGAGTATATGGTAGTTGAGTTCATGGGCTAGGATATGCATATCCTAACATGGTGTTGTTACCGTTGAGTTTGTTTGGATTAGGAGTTTGTTATCCTAGGGAGGAAGCTCATAACCTGCTCACAAGAAGATAACTATATCAACAACAACCCACTCACAATAGAAGTTCTAGACTTCTATACAAATGATCTACGTAAGACCATTTCACTTTGAATTCTAGGACCACATCCTAAAATCTCACATGCTCACATAATACTCAACAGAAGCAAGAAGTCCTAAGACTTCTAAACACTCGGATCTCGCAAGATCATAACTCACAATACCACTAGGATAACATGCTTAGTCCCCACGATCACAATGGTAACAACACTAGGCTAGGATACTCTCGTCCTAGTCACCACAATCTCAACAATCATACAAACTCAATCCCTAAATTCTCACAAGCTCAACATACAACTTAAAGCCACAAACAACCTCACAAGATAAAGTCAACTCCTCAAGTCTTACAACATTTCACAATCAACGAATCTCACCTAAGGTCCATAACCACTACTTGGTATTCACTCTAAGTTTTTCTAGATCTAACCCAGTATGATACTAAAACTAAACATGACTAAATCGAGTAAGATCATAAGCTCGGGGGAGAGGGTACTCACATGACATCAAAAGACGGAAGGCGAACTTAGACTCGTTAGGCGTTTATCGGGGCGCTTCCGGACCTAAAACCAAATTTACACAAATTTAGCGTATTAGCTAAATTTGATCGTAATATATAACATATATTATTCTAAGGTAAACTCATTTTCAAAAGCAAACGCTAAAAACCATCAATTAAACCCTTGAGTCATAATCTCGAAATTAATCCAATGAGGGTATAAAATATAAGGAAAGTCCCACTTTTAAAACAAGGATAAAACTCGCAAAAAAGCTTTCCGGGACAAATAATACCATTCCAAAAATATGGGTCATAAAACGTAATTAAATATTGGGCCAAATTTCATAAATAAACCAACAAGGACACACTATGTAATATACACAAATATAAGATCAACTCGTATATAAAATCCAAGGTTAAAACTCATAAAAACATCTTCTGGGAAACTCATGAAGTTCCATAAACTTTGAGATATGTTTTGAAAATAAAATATGGGCCAAATCTGTAATTAATTCAAATCAGTATGGCACAATCTACAAATTTCAGAAGAGTGGGTAAAATCTGCTTGTACATAGAGGAGTGGGTCCAGATTTGTAATTATCACAAAGTAAATGCCCAAAATTTGAAAAGAGGAGTGGAGTGAAGGGTCAAGGATCTGCAGGGCTGAGAAGTAGCTGTAGCGTGTAGGAGGAAGGTTACGGGAGAGATATCTGAAGGCAAGGCTGCAAAAAGGGGCAAAATCATCATCATGCTGGAAAGAGAGAGCCGGGGAAAAGAAAAGAGAGAAAAAAGAAAAAGAATAAAAGAGGGATAAGGCCACTAACTCGATTAAACGATCGGAACGGGATTTCCAGATCGGGAATTTCCGACTTTTCCGACTATAAAATAAAATAAAATATGGAAATACGTATATGTACACCAAAACAATAACATACCCGGAAAGTTATTTTTGTGTCGAAGAAATATTTTTCTAAAAATAATAATAAAGAGAACTCTCGTGCTGCTAACGAATCGAAAGTACGGAGAAAATAAAAACCGGAACGCACCCAAAAGAACGAGGCTTTACAGCTAGTCGCCGAGAACCCCCCAGCTCTCTGCAAGAGCTAGGTAGTGTTGTCACCGCCCGTTATCTTACACTTGGGCCAATAATATAATATAAGGTCATCATATTTCCGGTTTCATGGTTGTTATAATATAGACAATAAACACACACCACCAACACACATCGTAACTAATACGAAGAATACAAGCTAAGTAAGTCCGAAGACTTACCTCGTCTCCACACTCAACTCACAACACTCTCACCTCCCTTGGGAAGAAGCCCACAACCTGATGACATGACGATATATGTCAACAACCCACTCACACAAGAAGTCTTAGACTTCTATACAAATGATCTACGCAAGACCATTTGACTCTCAATTCTAGGATCGCATCCTATAATTCCTACACTCACATCTGACTGAACGCATGAGGAGATCTACCAACAACCCACTCTCTCTACACATGATAGAACTCATAATAGCCTATAACCTCTCATGAACATAAGACACAACCAAGGAAGGACGATCTAGCTTAAAAGGTCCAACAAGATCAACCAACTCAAAGCCATCAACTACATCGAGCCATAAGGGCTCCTAAGTTCTCAACCACTAGGTGGTATTCTCAAGCTACTCTAGGCCATCCTAGGCATGATACTAACATGATACAACTAAAAAACTAAGGAAGGAACGAAGAGGAAGGGAGAGGGAAACTTATTGTTGAAGAAAACGCGGCCGCGGAACAAGTTGGCGCCCCCTGCGTGGCCCCTGTCACCGCCCCTACGGACCCTGGCACCACCCCTGCAGCTTCCTGGAGTTCTGAAGCCGCCCCCAGCGGGTCCTTAAGCCACCCCTGCGGTGGCCTGGATCCGCTTTGCGGCTGTGAAGATCCGCTCCCGTGGTTTAAGCAACAGAATGTCGTCTTCTTCGTCTTCGACTATGGATCCTTGGCTCCAATGTCCTCCTATCCTTGCTGGGTCTTCTCCAAACAATATCCTCTGATCTTAGGCTCCTCTCGATTACCTAATAGAGCTAAGAACATGCACATGCAAATGATCTATGGAAAAGCTTCTCACAAGCTTCATCCATGGCTATGGATGGAAGGGGGAAAATAAATGAAAAAAACCAAGGATGCAGCAGGAAGGAAGGGGAAGAAGCTTACCACACTAGATCTGATCCTCTTCTTCTGCAGTCCACACATGCAAGAGATCCAAGATGGAAGAAGAGAAAGAGAGAGATAGAAGAGAGGAAATAGGAGAAATGAATGAGCGTGAAATGAAAAGTGAATGGAGAGAGAGAGGGTATCTTTGGCTGAAAAGGTGGGAGGGGAACAAGGGGTCAGCTGACCGCTTGTCCCCTAGGCACAAGAATCGAGGGGTCCAAGCGTAAGAGGGAGAACGAGGTGTCGGCAAGGAATAAAACTCTTTATTCAGCATCCCGTGCCTGCAAGAATACTGAGCCGCGCCTGCGGAAAGGTCAAGGCTGATCTTCTCGGGCTTGGGAAGTCCTCCAAGATATAGGTATGTAGAAATTACCTAACTTTTCGGGAACATCCTCCAAGATACCAACGGGACGGGTAATGGAGCGATCCGCCATGTATAACATCATCTTCACGGGCTTGGGAAGTCCAAGGCTGATCTTCTCACAATGTGCTAGAGGAATGATGCTCACACTAGCTCCTAGATCACAAAGCGCATCATATGTCGCATCCCCAACATTGATAGGAATGCAAAACGAACCGGGATCTCTCAACTTAGGTGGCATCTTCTCCTTCATGATTTGAATGAGCTCCGACGATCTAGAGGTCATCCGTACTTCTCCAAAGTCTTCCAGCTTTCTCTTTCTTGACAAGATCTCTAGATGTGTAGCTTATTCATAAGGTCAAGAAATTTACCAAAGTGCTTGTCTAGATGTGCCCATGCCCTAGACTGAGGGAACGGGAGTGGTGGTTTATAAGCAGGTGGTGGAACATAAACATTAGCTTTTTCTTTCGATTTTTGGGGCTCCATCTCAGTTGGCACCTCGACCGAGGTGTTCCTCGTCTGATCGTGGTCTGACCGACGTGCTGGATCTGCAGTCTTCAACCCACTTCGTGTTGTGATCGCCATGACCTGCCTTTTTGGGTTGTTCTTTGTCCTTCCTGGAAGTTTACCACGATCTCTTGGTGCTTCATTAGCCTTGTTGAAAACTTGTTGTTCTAAAGCTTTTTCTTCTTTCGAAAACGAGTTCATAGAAGTATCCATAGTGTTGAGCTTGATCAATATAGCTTCCATCATAGCATCCGGTTTTTTGGGTGGCTGGGACGAGCTTGATGACGGCTCTTGGCTTCTCAATGGATTAGAAGAAGAAGAAGGGGGGTTAAGAGCATTTTCAGCATGAGGATAAGGGTTACCGGGATTTTGTTGATTTGATCTCTAATTGTTGTTGAAATTCCTGTTGTTGTTGTAATTGTTGTTGTTCCGTGGCCCTTGATAATTTCCTCTTCCTACATATCCAACATCTTGCTCCTTTTAGTTTAAGCTACCAAAAGCTCCTTCAATGCCTTGACTTCTTTGTTGAGCGTGGTGAGTTGAGCAGCACTTGAATTTGTAAGACATGTATCCTGAAAGCTAACTCGCCTTACTCCATCTTCAACCCTTTGATGAGAATATTTCTCCATGTTCAAGGCTTGCTTTTCTATGAATTCCCAAGCTTCGTCTACTGGTGTATCCATGAAAGTGCCGGCAAAAAGTAATTGGAGTTTGAATTGAGTGTCTCCATCCAAGACCTTGAAGTAGATCTCTAGCAACTCGATCTTTGGAATCCCATGATGAGGGCAATCCAACAAAATGTCTTTGAACCTTTCCCATGACTTGGACAAACTTTCTTTTTCTTTGATGATAAAAGCATTGATCTACCCCTCAATTCAACGGTCTTTGATATGGGAAAGAACTTAGTAAGAAACTCCGTAGTCATCTCTTCTCATGTGTTGTTTTTTCCAGCTGGAAGAGATTGATACTGACTGAGAGTATTTCTATGGTCGTCTATACCCTATCAAAATATAATCCCGCTTAGCACTAAAACAAGTATAGTGGTTAAGTAAAGGTCGAACCCAAGAGAGTTAAGGTATTCTTATTAAATGCGATTATTGATTATAAGAACAAGTAACAAGTGGGGGGGGGGCGTTTGGTTGAATTGATGCACACAAAAACTTATGAAAACGACTAACGCAGCAAGTAAGACAATAATGGATGAATCTACACTAGGTTGATTCTCAGCATGCCAATGCTACTTTGGTGAGTTCCTTTTACAAGTTTTAAGTAATCTCCCGTCTCGATCATATATATGTGTTGAGCCAACCGGCATCAACACAACTTAACAGGTTAGTGTTCCGTAAACCTACAAGAACAATTAACAAGTTAGCTTTAAAATAAAGACTAAGGGATATAAAGAATAGATTAAAACCGTTAACCTTATCTTTATATTTGTGTTCCTTTTCTTTAAGTAATTACAACCCGTTATTACTTAAAGTTTACTGCTAGATTAAAGACCCGAACCCGGAACCTATTAATCCTAGTTCTTTGCATGCACTTTAGAACCTAAGGTGATCAATCTTAAGTGTTAATCAAACATGCAATTTAGACAATAAAGATCAAGGAAACACAAAGCATTACTGAATGAAAACTTATATTAAAGATAACTTACAACCAAAGTAACAATGCACCTTCAAACCAACCCAATGTAGCAAGGGAGTTAGCAACTCATTACAATGGAAATGATGAGAAAATTGGATTCTAAGTGGATAATGATGTGTGATAAGTGGATGATTCTAACAATCAACCAAGGCCTATTTGTACTACAAAAGACACTAAATAGGAGTAAATGGCCGGCCCAAAACAACCACCTTTAATGCCATAAAGGTGGTGTAAACAGCCGGAGTAAAGCTTCTGTTGTTGAACCGCATGGGCGACCTTCACTCCGCAGGGGCGGTGAAGGCAAAAACGCTTGATCTTCTTCATGGCCGCAGGGGTGGCTAGGCAATTCCGCAGGGGTGGATCTTTAATGCTCTTCAAACGATTGACTCTTCAACTTTCTGCCGTTTCTAATGCTAAGCCGCCGGGGCGTCCCAGTGTCAACACAGGGGCGGTGGCACTGACTCTTCATCTTCCAGCTCCCAGGTTGAGGCGCAAGCAGAAGCGCAGGGGAAGGCGCAGGGGCGCTGGTCTTCGCTTCTTCAGGGCAAGTCACCGTAGGGCGCCAAAGGTGGACGCACGTGCGGTGACCGTCTTCATGGCTGGCGCTGGCGAAGGAAGGGAGCGTTCCAGAGTAAGGTGTCACCCGTAGGGGAGGTAACACTGCTCCGCGGGGGCGGTGAAGCAACAGAAGCTTTACTTCGTCAACGAACTTCACTCCTAAGTGCTTATAACTCCTTCCTTAGCTTCTTTTAGTCTTCTTCTTCTGGACCGAGGAGATAGTAGCATAAACCGACACTAATGCAATAAAAAGACTCTAAAAACTATCCTAAATGATAGTGATTCCATCACCTATCGGATACTAAGCAAGCGCCTTGTCTTTTAATGAGAAGTAGAAAGGTCTTAACTTGTAATTGTTGTTCTCCACTCTTGATGGTCTCAAAGTCTCCATAAGAATCTCATAATTTTGTAAATGTTGATGTGGAGATTCTCTTTCCAAACCTCCAAGCTGACATTGTCGAATCATGGTTAACGCTTGAGGTCGAAGGTCATAATCATGCTCAGCTAGATCTCCTAGATTAACTCCTGGACGCCGCACTTACTGATTCGGGTCCATCAACCATAGCCAACAACCGAGGTGGTGGGTATATCTCGGCCGGTGCAACTAGGGATGGGTTAATGTCTCTGTCGAGCAACTAGGACAGGTCGAGGTAAGATCTGAGCTCGTAGAGCGGGCATATCAGCTTGAATCTCTTCAGTTCTTGCACGATTTTCGTCTTTCTCTCTGCAATTCTTCTTTACTGACGCGAAGTTGTTCCAATGCCTCCTTCAATTCGGCTTCAAGATTGCAATTATCTTGATGGGCCATCTTAGCTTCTTTCAATCTTCTTTTGTATGTACTTTCTGGTTCGGGATCGTAAGGAACGATTTCCTTTTCAACACGAGTTCTTCGCATAAACCTAAGAAAAGATCCTGCGAAATCACTCAAGTAAAGCAATATAGCAACAAGGGCAGTAACCCTAAAAGACACCCCAAACCGAACTTGGTCTTGACCAAGTCCCTAGCAACGGTGCCAAAAACTTGTTCGCTCTCAAACGTGTATGTATGGTGAACGATATAGCTTTAAATTTATAACCTAAAATATAAGATTGAAACAATATGCGAACCCGCAGTGTACGGATCAATTGTAATAACGACAAATACTCCAGGGTCAAACACAAGGACTATGGTGAAACAAAGATCGATAATTCAGGTTGTCAATAAGAAACAAGCAACAAAGCAAAGTTATCAAAGTTGATGTAATAATCAGATAAAGAGAATGATGATTCTAGAGATTAAATCATCCAGTTGTGGTGCGGACTCAAGATCTCAAAGGATAACGTGGACAAAGGTGAGGTTTGTAAAGGGAAGGTGTTTCTAAGGTGGGAATAGATCACCGGGTAAGTCTCACTACTCACTATCCCAAACCAAAGATCCTCTCACCGGGTAAGTCGCAAGGTACTAAGTAAAGGAAGTATAATCTCAAACCAACACACCACCCAAGGGGATAGAATCAACCTTTACCGGGTAAGTCTCAAGCTAACTCTCAAAGACGGGTTGAAGGCACATTCAAACCCTAATAAAGGATAAACCTTTATTACCTAACACTCATGATCTTTGGTATACAAGCAAAGGAATCACCGGGTAAGTCTCATCCTAGGCTTGTGTTGAACTAGGAAAGGTATTACAAGGATAGGATTTGGCAAACTGAAACCTCAACTCATATAAGGATCAGAACAGTTCTCGCCTCGGTTAGTTCATGGTCCATCTCGGTCGAGATGTTCCACGACTGACCGAGGTGTTCGTCAGTAAAGGCTTGAGCTTTCAACATCTGCTGGGGTAAAGGCTCATTCTTTCATCGTCATTCCCACAACTTTCAACCAATCACCCTAGAGTCGCATAAAGAACTTAGCCAACAATCATCATGATAACAATAATCAAATATATGAAAAGGGAATCAATATTCAAACAAGAAAACCTTAACACAAAGGTCTCAATAACTCAATCAAACAATCAAACAAACAATAAAATTGCGTTCCTCAATCACAAACCAAAAAGACAACAATCAAAACAATCTAAGAAAACCTTACAACTTCCTTCAAAGCCTTCAACTTGATCTTCAAAACCAACTTCCTTCCTTCCTTGGAATATCTTCCAATCTTCCAACTTCCTTCAACTTCCAACTCCAAGACATACTTCCATCCAGAAAATCCATCCTATTATATAGAAGAATCACTTGCCAAAAATAAAAGATCTCAGCCAAGAATAAAAGATCTCATGGGTTGTGGGCCGTTTGCCTCGGTCCAGCCCATCACAAAGATTACCTCGGTCGAGGTGACACTGTAGCCATCCGTGGTGTATGTCAGTTGCGTTTAAATCTCTCTAAGGTGGTCCAAAATCAATCTTCTATCCAATTTTCATGGTTCCTGAGCCTTTCTTGTAGCTCCTCAATGCTCCATAATGTAGCTCCAATGACTCCTTTGTAACACCCCAAATCCGCGGTACTCGGAGTGTCACATTGGGCTAGGATCTAACTATGGATCCTAACCCTAGCTTGACATCAAGTTCACTGGACCTTACAACATGGCAGTGGCAGATATAAAAACAAATACATAAAACCGTATAAACTGTACAACCAAAGGTAAACAGCATCATAGCCGAGTATATAAAACAACATCCTCCTGCAGGAGGTATAAAAGATCATCCTCACGCAGGAGGGAAACATAATAACCCCAAACCAACCACCTAATGTACGAGAGTCCTCGGCCTGTCACCCTGCCAAATCACCCAACAATGCCTAACCTACAAACATCTACAACACGGTATGAAACCGTTAGCTAACCATACACATATATAAAGAGTAATGCATAAGCACAATCACAATCAAGGAAAGATAAACACATCAGCATGCTTTCACACATTTACCCATTTTATAATTTCAATATAATGGTCATTCACTCAAATCGTATATATAAATATGTATGAAACTATGTGACACGAGAACCGATACATCCTCGCCTCTAAGCCTGTTAGCCAACTGCACAAGTATTAGTCACACAATCCGTTTACCCTATGGGAGTGGATTGTGCCCTTCTTGTAAAGTCAGTATGGCCTGACATCAGAGAACCTCCCAGACTCCACGGCGGGATGAAAAGGAAAGGTTATCACAACCACGCGTACATGGCAATCAATAAAACATAGGTCGGTATGAACGACATCTCATGCTATCATAACAAACATATAAATTACACACCACTCATGCAAACACACAATATAAGGATGACAGCTAAGTAAGTCCTACGGACTTACCTCAATCTTGTACACAACTCAATCACACACAACCTCCAATCCTGAGAGAGGGGCACTGCCTAATAACAAGGCATAGAAAGATATCAACCTATATTCATCAAAGGGGTCACACCTAGACCCAAAGGGATCCATAGGGATCATACTCAACCTCAAAACCTTAACCAACATCAACCTAAGTCCTTAAAGCCGTACAAAGCATAAACCGATCATAACCTCAACCAAACACATCATCACACCTCTAGCATGATCCTATACACTCACACTAGGAAAGGAGGGAACAAAGGCATCCTAAGATAAGCCTAAAAGCAACACACACCTGCAGAACCAAGTGCAACACCAAGCTGGTGCAGGTGGCCGTAGGGGCGGATAGATTGTGGCGTAGGGGCGGTTCACTGCTGGCGCTGGGGCGGCTCAAGACAGGCGCAGGGGCGGCTGGTGTGCAGAAGACACCCCTTTAGCTCCTTCTTCAGTTCTTCCTTCAGTTCCTTCACTTGTCCTTCCTCCAACACACATACATACAGGAACACACACACACACACACACACACATATATATATATATATACACATCAATATAAGCCAATTAAGGTTGGAGCGAAGTCCAAACCTAAGGAATCCAAGCTAGGGTAAGGAAAGATGGAAAAGATGAAGGAAAGGAGAAACAAAGAGAAGAAGCCATGAGACTCACCAAGCTGAGCTCAACGCAGAGCATAACACCATCCAAAACCTCAAGGTTGGCTATCAACAAGCACAGCAGCAACAACCATCAACAACAGCAAGCAAAGCCATTCTAGAGCTTCCAATCCCACACAAACTCAAACATGGATCAAGAAGAGATCCAAAGGAAGAAGAGAGGAGAAGAAGATTGTGAGGGAGATGGAGTAGGAGAGAGAATGAGGTAAGCCTCATCTAGAGGAGAAGAAGAAAATATAAAGAAAAGAGAGGTCAAAAAGCAAGGCTCGGGTCAAAGAAGACGGTTGTAGCGTGTAACACCCCAAATCCGCGGGACTCGGAGTGTGACATTGGGCTAGGATCTCACAATGGATCCTAACCCTAGCCTGACAACAAGTTCACTGGATCTTACAACAAGGCACAAGTAGAGTAAAACCAAATACTTAAAAGTTGTAATGATACATAAAAAGTGTTTACAAACACAAAGCCGAGTACAAAACATCAAACATAAGCATCAGATACAAAAGATCCCATATCCCACGCATCCTAATGTACAGAAGTCCTCGGCTGGCCACAATATCTGTCTTACCCTGTAGTCTTCCTAACCTGCAGATCATTTACAACATGGTATACACCGTTAGCTACAGCAATGAAAAGCATGAAGGTAATAGCACAACCACACATCAACATCTCACACATGCAATGCCACACACATTCATTTATTATCTTTCAATTACGTTATTCCATTACTAATTCAACTTATTTTGTGACACGAGGAGCCTAAAGAACCTCGTCCCTTCCCCCGTTAACACAGGGGTTTGCATGGGGGTGATCATCACTCGTCCCCCTGTGTTACTGGCTTCTGGGCACCCACTTCTACCCTTGAGCGGAGGCATATGTGGTCACCGCCCGTTATAATATACTTGGGCCATTTAAAAGCAATAAAATGGTCATCCTAGTCCGGTTTAGGTTATAAATGCACAATCATATGAACACACACAACCATCACAATCATACAATCCGCAACTATACGCTAAGTAAGTTCTATGGACTTACCTGATACACTCGTATCCAATACCACATCACAGCTTCCCCTTGGGAAAGAATCAATGCCTGCAAGAGAAAGGCACACAACATCACAAACTATAAGGGTTAGGAGACTCGTGTCCATAACCAGAACCTACCTACAACTTCAAACTAAACCTCAAGATCATAACAAGCTCACATATGCCTATGGCATAACCTCAACATCAACACAAGTGCCTAAGGCACAACTCCAACATACAACGCATCCTAACCACACTAACCTAGCTACCAATTAAGCCAAGGCCAAAGGAAAGGAAGGAAGGAAGACATACCAATAAGGTATGCACCAACAGAAGCAAGAGTACAAGGTTGATCCAGTGAGGCGCAGGGGCGGCAAACCAAAGGCGCAGGGGCGGCTCACACCAGGTGCAGGGGCGGTTGTCTGTGCAGAATGTTCGCCCCGACTTCTCTTCGATCTCTTTCTCGACTCTCTTCACTTCTTCAATACACCACAACAACACATATGCATACAAACACATATATGATCATCAAAACAACAGAATAAGATCTACACAAGCTCGGCTTGTGATTCTATACTAGAAAAGGAAGAAAGAAGCAAAGAAGAGGAAGGAAGGAAGATGGAGGTGATCATCTTACCACAACAACCCTAAGCAACGACTAGGAGCATCAACACACCTCACATAATCCTCAACACAAAAGCAGTAACTCTCAGCCACAAGCTCAAGATCATCCAAGCCTTAAACCACAAACAACTCTCAAAACTGACACACACAAGATCAAGAAGAGGTCAAGGAAGAAGAGAGAAGAAGAAGAACGTGAGGAGGAAAAGAGAAGATGGAGAGATGAAGAAACCCTTTATCTGAAGATAAGGAAGGCTTATATAAGAAGCCAACCCAAAAGCAAGTCAAGTGGTCAACGAAGGTGGCTGCAGCCGCACAAAACCGCAGGGGCAGATCAACTAAGGCGCAGGGGCGGCTCACCTGTGGCGCAGGTGCGGCTCACAGGGTCCGCTAGGGCGGCTGGCAGTGTCAAAGCTAGCTCAGCTAAGGCTCAGCAAGGCTCCTAGCCTCCAAAGACTCAGGCTCTTACATCTCACCCCCTTAAAACAAGTTTCGTCCCGAAACTTGCAAGATCCCAAACCTCTCGGACCCATAAGCCGAGGTACACTCTCTCCTCAAGAACATCAAGTCATAACCTATAACATTCTATATCCTTAACACAATACGGAGGAATCAAAACTCCAGCATAACAACTCTACACAAGGCCTAGAGGAAGATCATCTCTAGCCAAACACTAACCACGTCACACTGGCATGGAGAAAAATCGTCTCTAGCCACAACGTACATATAACACTACTACGTGGAGGGAAGCCATCTCCACTTACACTATGTCCACCAAAGATAGTATGGAGGAAAGAACCATCTCCTACTAATTCTAACACATACACCATAACATGGAGGAAAGAACCATCTCTAGTTATACCTATCTTGCACTAGCAAACAAGATCTAACAGATCATATGCACAACTCAAAGCTAGCACGAAAACACATCATATCACATAAGCACATAATATAACATACATTCACTAAGATAGCACCAAGATCTAATCGTAGATCCTGCAGGTGTATCTATCACAACGTAAAACTCTAGATAGTTCTTCTGGATACTATCCTCAGTCTCCCAGGTAGTCTCATCAGGTCCTCGTCTAGACCAATGTATCCTCAACATAGGAAAGTCCTTCGAACGCAAGCGTCTCACACCTCTCTTTCTAGGACTGCAAAAGGATGTTCTGCAAAAGTGTGGTCCGGCTCAACCATAGAGGCAAAGATAAAAATCACGTTGCCTTCATAATACTGATCAAGATCTCAAGTAACCGACATATTGGAAACTCAGTTCCCTTTTCACATTAACACATCTAAGGTTTCACAGCTGAGATACTTTCAGCCGGACTTGAACTCTTGCTTGAACTTTAGAGGTTAACACCTCTCGCCTATATATGATATCTGACGACTCTATACAATCAGTATTCTTCCTTTAATCATCGTTACTTGAACTACAAAATCCTGAATCTGGTCAGGTGTTATCCCACTACTACTGCTAGATCACTTCTAGCATAAAGATGTATGGCATCTACGTCCATACAGTGCCTCATAAGGGCATCCCATAAGATAACCGTCAATCACTGTTAGATGGTAACTTAGTAATGGGAGGTAATATAACCATCCACGTTTCTAATTAAACTTACAATTTATAATAGATCTTGAACATCTAGACGATCCTCTCTAACTGATCGTCTGTTAGGGGGTGAAGTGTAGTCTTGAAGTATAGACTCAGTCCTCAAAGCAGTTTGTACATGCAGTCCAAAATCTCAAAGTAAAAACATCCATCTCGATTAGAGATGATCGTTCTCGGTATACCATGGAGTCTCACTATCTGTCTAGTGTACTCCTCAGTCAATTCATTCACTGGCCACGTCCTTCTGATAGGAATAAAACGTGCCGGTTTCCTTAATTTACTTCCAACAATCTAGATAACATCAATCTTCTACTAGGTCACAATCCTATAACCAAGTCCATAGAGATGTCTTCTAATTATACTACTGCACTAGTAGTGGATGGGGCTTATCTATAGATCAGAAATGCTCTATTTGGACCCACTGATAGGTCACACACTGAGCCACAAATCTGGCTGCGTCGGGCCTCAGCCCTCCCCACCAGTATGAGCGTCTCACCTCATGATACATCTTACTCGTACCAGGGTATACTGAGTAAGGTGCACAGTGAGCCTCCTATAAAATTCGTTGTCTCAGCTCTACATCAGTAGGTACACAAATACGATCATGTCGCCTCATAACTCCATCTGCCCCAATAGTGAACTGGGGTGCCTCTCCATGAGACATCATATCTCTGATCCTCGTCAAGGTCGGGCAGGTCCCCTGCTTCTGTTGGATCTCATCCAACAGACCAGGTCGAACCTCTACAACCAATAACTGGACATCCTTATAGAGAGACTGTAACTTCCACTCTACCCAAGCTAGATCTTCCCGAAGTTGAGGCTGAACTATCAGTCTCGCAATGATCTTCTCCTGGAGCGTCTGTCCATTCCAGTTGTCAGCGACATCGTTCAACTTCTCTGAATGATATGAAATCTCCAAATTACAGTCTTGATCAACTTAAGCTCTAACACTGGCGATTATTCAACCCATGTTGCATAAAATATATTTAAGATTTCTATGATCTATAGAAATCTAACATGAAGATCACACCGGTACGGTCTTCAAAACTTAGAGGCTTGAACTACCACTACTAACGCTAAATCATGAGTCGGGTAGTTCTCATCATACGTTCTCCGTAATAACACACATATCAGAAAACTCTACTCCTCTGTACAACACACGTCTCAAACTTAACTGGGATGTGTCACTGTAAATCACGGGATTCCCAGAATCTGCTGATTATAACAGAATAGAAACAGAGGTCGAATGCCTCCTCAATGCTTCAAAACTTAGACACACTACTGTAACCATGTAGTTATGGTGGTTTTCTCAAAAGACTCGCAAATGAATACGCAATCATATGTAATCCTTCCTCAAAGCATTAGTAGCAATCGGCTGAGCCGAGAAGGCTACATATTCCTTCATGTTCATTAGTATCTTTCATAATACTTAAATCTTGTCAGGTCAACCGGGCAGAGACAACATGACCTAAAAAGGCTACCACTAGCATCTCAACTTGCACTTAAAGAGCATAGCATACAACCCTCTATCTCTTGAAATCTACAGAACGGTCCTCAAACGATCGGTCTACTATTCTCTACTACGAGAGTATATCGACATATCATCAGTGAAGTCCACCACCAACTGATCAAGGAAGTCGATGAAGATACTGTTCATCAACTCAATGAAAACTATTGGGACATTCGTCAGCCCAAATGGCATCACTACAAACTCATAGTGTCCATAACGAGTATGGAATGCTATCTCATACGCATGCGGCTCTCTCATCCATAAATAAGGATATATTAAGCGCAAAGGAATCCTGAAACACAATTGCTCCTACAAGCTGTCCCGACAAGGCGTCAATACATAGCCATGAATAAGTTAGGATGAACGAAACCCGTCTCACTCCGCTCTTCAAGTTGCTTCTTCAATTTCTAACAACTCAACAAGCCATATATCTCATAAACCTTCTCCCAACCAGTCTTGTACCATATTTTAACACAATATCAAAGTCCTAACTCCACCGAGGTGGTAAATTAGACGGTTCAGTAACACGTCTATAAGATCTTAAACCACTAGAACACTCTTCAGCGTGGAACTATTTCTTTCCTTCACAAAATAACATTAGAAATCATCACCTCCTTATTAACCCCGCTGCTCATACGGTACCGTCGGCAAACTTGCCTCTTCAAAGCTCACAACTTCGAAAAACCTCTACCTAGTCGATCTCAGTAAAGACTATAATAGTCTTCCTACTGCTATCCAAACCAACATGATATCTATTCGTCTACCACACACATAGAGACCTTTTCACGCACCTAAGGGTGACAAAGAAGTCTACAAGCCATACACAAATCCTTGTACAAAGGGGACAACCACATATCTCGCGGTACCTCAAACCCCAAAAAGGTATTTTGTAAAGGAAAATCTATCTTCTACTGTATCCACAGTTAACTATTGACGTATGCATCGAAAGACAAGAGGTGCATAACAATCACAACAAACGAAACACCACTAGGTCAACCATTAACAAGAATGTTACCTATAACAGCTAATGTCCGAAGCTCTACTGCATATCATCACTCAACCTCAGACCTATGCTCCTCAGCTATCACTGAGGTCATCGCCATTGCTTCCACTTCCACTTTTTCTGCATCGGAAAGAGGAAGGTCTTGATGAGAAGAAACACTACCTCGCTGACAAAAAGGGGCCAGATGGCCTAATTCACCACACATGAAGCAAGCTATCGGGGTCATGGGGCACTCGGAGCGCAAATGATCTGGATAACCACAGTTGAGACATATACCTCCCATCCCTGCCACTAGTACGGGTGGCTCCTCTGCACTGCCCGGCGCAAAGGCTCTACCCTAAGCTCTTCTAGTGTCCGTGGTACTCCTACCACGACCCTTACCCCTGTCTGGGAACGAATCCCTGAGTAGAATGATGATGTGGGACTCTTTGTTGTCCCCGTGTCTGTTGTTGAGGTGTCTTCTGACCACCTCCCATCACACTAGCAGAAGTAAAATCCTGTCGTGATGGCACTCCAGTTTGCTTGCAGAAGACAACTCTATGACCTTGTCTACCATAGGTAAAGCAAGTCACTGGCGATCTTGGACACTGTGGTCGTACATGTCTAGGCTTCCTGTAGTTGTAAAAGGTCCTCGTCTCACCAAAAGTCCGTGTGAAACGAGAAGTACTCTAAACGTCCATAAGTCGGACTCGATTTGCAACCCGAAAATCCAACCTCGTCTTTCACTGACTCAACCTGTTGTTTCTTCTTTGATGTAGAAGCTTCAGTTGATCTCACAAATGTTGGTAAATCTGGTGTAGGTCTACCCGCTATCACCGCCTCAATACTTGTTGCATATACTCTTGAAACTCGAATCTACTCATGGAGACCCGATCAACCTCTTCAAACTCGCTCTCTGCCATAGTCAACACAGCTGCGGAAACTGGTCCCTCACTTGGAGCTACTAGAAGAAGAGGGGGTGTACCCCTATCTCGTCCCACTATAAATACTGCTCTAGTCTGAGCCATCTATAGAATATACGAACCTAAACTTATAAGGCTATATATATGCTATATGTATCGAAATATATATATATATATATATATATATATATATATATATATATATATAATACTCATTATTACATGCATACACATCAACACATAAAAGATGTCAATATATATATCCACACTATCGAGATCCTCAAATAGGTGACGACTTCTATACATACTATATCCCAAAACATCTGAATTCGCTTTTAAAACAAAAATCCTTTAAAAAGCCAGACCCCATGTGGGTTATGTTTATTTATCCACTCTACCTTTATTGCAGATAACAAGTGCCATTGTTGTCAACCTAAGGCTCTAATACCAACTCTATAACACCTCAAATCGGCGGGACTCGGAGTGTCACATTGGTTAGGATCTCACAATGGATCGTGACACTAGCCTGACAACAAGTTCACTGGATCTTACAACAAGGAACAAGTGGAGTAAAACCAAATACATAAAAGCTGTAATGATACATCAAAAGTGTTTACAAACACAAAGCCGAGTACAAAACATCAAACATAAGCATCATATACAAAAGATCCCATATCCCACGCATCCTAATGTTCAAAAGTCCTCGGCTGGCCAAACCATCTGTCTCACCCTGCAGTCTTCCTAACTTGCAGGTCATCTACATCACGGTATACACCGTTACCTACAACAATGAAAAGCATGAAGGTAATAGCACAACCACACATCAACATCTCATACATGCAATGCCACACACACTCATTTATTTTCTTTCAATTACGTTATTCCATTACTAATTCAACTTATTTTGTGACACGAGGAGCCTAAAGAACCTCGTCCCTTTCCCCGTTAACACAGGGGTTTGCATGGGGGTGATCATCACTCGTCCCCCCTGTGTTACTGGCTTCCGGGCACCCCCTCCAACCCTCGAGCGGAGGCATATGTGGTCACCGCCCGTTATAATACACTTGAGCCATTTAAAAGTAATAAAATGGTCATCCTAGTCCGGTTTAGGTTATAAATGCACAATCATATGAACACACACAACCATCACAATCATACAATCCACAACTGTACGCTAAGTAAGTCCAATGGACTTACCTGTCACACTCGTATCCAATACCACGTCACAGCTTCCCCTTGGGGAAGAATCAACGCTTGCAAGAGCAAGGCACACAACATCACAAACTGTAAGGGTTAGGGCGCCTTGGAAAAACCGAACCAAAGTGCTTGTCTAGATGTGCCCGCGCCCTAGATTGAGGGAACGGGAGTTGTGGTTTATAATCAAGTGGTGCAACATAAACTTCAGCTTTTTCTTTCGCTTTCTGGGCTCCATCTCGGTTGGCACCTCGACTGAGGTGTTCCTCGTCTGATTGTGGTCCGATCGAGGTACTAGATCTACAGTCTTCAATCCATTGCATGTTGTGATTGCCATGACTTGCCCTTTTGGGTTGTTCCCTATCCTTCCTGGAAGTTTATCAGGATCTCTTCGTGCTTCATTAGTGACAAGACTTTATTCTATGGTTGTTTTTATCTTATCAAAATATAATCCCGACTTAGCACTAATACGAGTATAGTGGTTAAGTAAGGGTCGAACCCAAGAGAGTTTAGTATTTTTATTAAATTCAGTTATTGAATATAGAAACAAGTAACAAAGGGGGGGGGTTGAGTGAATTTAGGCGCACAAAACTTATGAAAGAAAGCAAGACAACGAGCAAGACAATTGTGGGTGAATCTACACTAGGTTGATTCTTAGTATGCGATCGCTACTTTGGTGAGTTCCTTTTTACAAGTTTTCAAGTAATCTCCCGTCTCGATCATATATATATGTTAAGGCAACCGGCATCAACACAACTTAACAAGTTAGTGTTCCGTAAACCTACAAGAACAATAAACAAGTTAGCTTTCAAACAAAGACTAAGGGATATAAAGAAAAGATTAAAATCGTTAAACTTATCTTTATATTTGTGTTCCTTTCCTTTAAGAAATTACAACCCGTTATTACTTAAAGTTTACTACTAGATTAAAGACCCGAACCCGGAATCTATTAATCCTAGTTCTTTGCATGCACTTTAGAACCTAAGGTAATCAATCTCAAGTGATAGTAAAACATGCAATTAGACAATGTAGATCAAGGAAACACAAAGTATTAATGAATGAAAATTTATATTAGAAAGAACTTACAACCAAAGTAACAATGTAGCTTCAAACCAACCCAATGTAGCAAGGGAGTTAGCAACTCATTACAAAGGTATCAAGATAGTTTTAATGGAAAAAGTGGATTCTAAATTGGATGATAAGTGAACGATTCTAGCAACCAGCCAAGGACTATTTATACTAAAAATGACACTAAATACGAGTAAATGGCCGGCCCAAAACAACCACCTCTAATGCCATAAAGGTGGTGTAAACAGTCGGAGTAAAGCTTTTGTCGTTGAACCGCAGGGGCGGCGTTCAGATACGCAGGGGCAGTGCAGGCGAAAACGCTTGATCTTCTTCATGGCCGCAGGGGCGGATCTTTAAATCTCTTCAAACGTTTGACTCTTCAACTTCCTGTTGTTTTTGATGCCGAGCCGCCGGGGCGTCCCAGTGTCAACGCGGGGGCGGTGACATTGACTCTTAATCTTCCTGCTCCCAGGTTGAGCCGCAGGCAGAGGCGCGGGGCGCTGGTCTTCTCTTCTTCAGGGCAAGTCACCGCAGGGGCGCCAAGGGTTGACGCAGGTGTGGTGACAGTCTTCGTTTCGGGCGCTGGCGAAGGCGCATCCTGCGCTCCGGAGTATGGTGTCACCCGCAGGGGCGGTGACACTGCTCCACGGGGATAGTGAAGCAACGGAAGCTTTGCTTCATGAATGGTCTTCACTCCTAAGTGCTTATAACTCCTTTTTTTATCTTCTTTTAGTCTTCTTCTTCTGGACCAAGGAGTTAGTAGCATAAACCAACACAAATGTAATAAAAAGACTATAAAAACTAACC
This sequence comes from Fagopyrum homotropicum, assembly GCA_033239125.1. NCBI lineage: Eukaryota > Viridiplantae > Streptophyta > Magnoliopsida > Caryophyllales > Polygonaceae > Fagopyrum > Fagopyrum homotropicum. Next base: position 75,183,996 of record BSWB01000007.1, read on the forward strand.
TAAATGATAGCGATTCCATCACCTATCAAACGCCCCCATACTTAGACCTTTTACTCGTCCCGAGTAAAACAAATGACAGCAGATGGTAAACTCAAAGGCCTAAAGAAGCATGGGCAAGCAGAAAAGACAACGAAAACAAAAGAAAAGCCAAGAGAGAAAGGAGGAAAAGAGAGGAAATGTGAGAAAGAGGTGAGAAAACTACCATTCTTATTGCTCCAAGAGTGACCTACCCGGACAACCTCCTTATGACTCCCCTTCTTATGTCGCCAAACGCCGGAAAGGGAACCTACACTCAGTGTCGCTCATTTTGCCAAGGTGCCCTTTCAGGTTTTCACCTTGCCACTCTTCTTCTTTTTCTTTGATGATCTCACTTGGAACTCATATCCCTCAAGTCCAATTTTGCACCAACCTAAGGTTGGTCAGACTACCTTCTTTTTGCCTAAACCGCCGTTTCGGGTTTTCGGTTTATCCAAGGATTTTCATGCCTTTTTTTCATTTTCTTTGGATTTTTCTCTTTTTTTTATATGAATTTCAAACTGAATATAATGCAGAAGACTCAATGAAAAACAACTCAAAACAACTATACATGCAATGATATGTCCCTCCCCCATACTTGAAGTACACTTTGTCCTCAAAGTGGAAAATGAAGCAAAGATAAATATGGGAAAGGGATGAGAAAAGATACCCCTAGTGGGATGGTCCGGCTGGACCATCCGGACCCTCCTCCGGTGGGTACGGGAAGTGGCTGAAGAAGTGCTCCTGCCGGCGGTAGAGCACGTCGATATGATCCTCCTGAGCGTCCATCCTCTGCCCATATGAAGTCTCAAAGTTAGCCTGTCACGCCAGCTGTTGAGCCTCTAGCTGCTGCTGATGAACCGCCTGCCAAGCATCCTGCCGGCGGTCAAAATGGGTGGTCATAGAGGAAGCAAAACTGGACTGCCACGCTTGTTGTTGCTCAAGCATGGACCGCTGGTACTCGGTCTGCCATGCTAGATGTTGAGTAGTCAAGGCTGCCATTTGAGCCTGAAGGCTCTCCATGGCCGGACTGTCGTCCGGGGCTGCAGTAGGCATCTCATCATCATCCGGTATGGGCACGTTGTCAGCAACAGGAGCCCGGCTAGAGCCTGCAGCATATCTCTCAACAATGTCGCCTTGAGGTTATCTCGGAACGAAGGGGTCAGCTGGTATGTATAGCTCGGAGAGCTCGTCTCTAAGTGGAAGTGGATGGAGGAGGTATGTGATGTGACTCTCATCTGCCAACGAGAGCCAAAAGAGGTTCTCCCCATCTCTTCTGAGGAGCCTGAACCTCCTCAACATCCCTTCCATGTACAGTGGGGCCTCTAACCCCTCCTCTAAGTCGGGGAGGTCCATCACATGCGCAGCGATCAAGGAGATCACCCCACCTCCCACAATGTCTCGTGGCTCGTTCTTCCTAATCCGCTTCAAAGCGGTAAGGAAGAGGTATGGCCAATCTAGTATCTTGTCGTTCGTGGGGAGGCAGGCGTACAACAGTGGAAGGTCCTTGAGAGCGACCTTGTTCTCCTCCTTGTGTCCACAGAAGACACTCATGAAGATCTTGGAGATGAGCCTCAAACAGGGGTGAGTGAGTTTGTTGGAATACTCACCCCCTGCATGAAACTCGGATATGGTGGCGGCCTGCCAAAACTCACACAAGTCGGGTGTCGGGACGGGTTCTTGCCAGTCGTCGGAGGCACAAATAGTCACCCCGAATGCCTCTTGTAGTTGGTTGTAGTCCATTGTATACTTTCTCTTGTTGAACTTAAATGAAAGTCCAGCACAAATATGGTCCTCCTTCTCCATGGTGAATGTGGCGATGAATTGGCGGCTGAGCTCGGGGTATGTTGGAGCATTCAATTCTATAAAATCGCCGAGCCCAGCATTATTGTGGAATGCCTGCATGCTCTCCAACATGCCCAATTTTTCCAAATAAGGAACGTGTAGAAACAAAGTTGCCTACACATCCCGACCTTGCACAATCCTATACCGCACCTTCTCAGCTACCGACAACTTGTATTTCTTCTGTTTTTCCATTTCTTGCAATTAAACAAGTAAGAGAATTAGAAAGTCGGAAACTGAATTAAGAAATGAACCCTCTGTTGCTATTTCCGCAGGGGCGGCTGATGGATGCACAGGGGCGGCGAGGCGCGGGGGCGGCGAGGCGCAGGGGCAGCAGCTTGCAGGCACAAGGGCAGGAGAAATACAGAGGGCGATTTTTGACTACTGCGAAGGTGGCGGTGCTGAGGGGTGTTTTGGCGGCTTCTTGTCAGTAGGGATGTCGCTGGCGGTGATGAGCGGTGGAGGGAAGAGAGTGTGAGGGGCAAGGGTGTTGTAGGGTGAGAGTTTTGGGAGGATGAGGGAAGTGTGTGGTGGTAGCGAGGGCCGGTGTCGCAGGGGGCGGGTGTGGCTAGGTCGTAGGCGGTGGCGCGGGGGCGTTGCGCAAGGTAGCGTGTGAGAGCTTGCGGAGGGCGCAAGAGCGTGGGAGATAGACGGGGTGTAGGGTTCGAAAAGTGAGTGGAGAGAGAGGAGAGGGTGGGTAATTGTAGGTTATTTTTGGGAAGTGTATTTTTTCTTTCCTTGATAAAACCGCAGGAGCGGGGGCTTGTCGCCGCGGGGGCGGGGACAAGGAAGAGGAGGCACGCAGACTCAGCGCCAGGGGCGGCACTGAGAATGTGTGTCAAGGTTGGCCACCGCAGGGGCGTAGGGGAGTCACCGCGGGGCGGTAACCAATATGTTGTTGACGTTAGACTTAGCACCGGGGGTGGTGCTGGCCATAGGTGTCACCGCGGGGTGGGGACACTAAGCCGCAGGGGCGGTTTTCTTGACAGAGGCTCCTCTTCTTATTCCTTCGGGTTGCCTCCCGAGTAGCGCCTTTGATTTACGTCGTTGGCTCGACGCAAGGACTCTACCTCTCTGATTGAGCCTCCTCCTGCATCACCTTGGGTTTTATAACCGTCTGTGAAGGCAATCCTCCGGAGAACCTAGTTTCAATCCTTGTTATGGCTTCCACCATTTGCCCAACCTGTTTTTCATGGTTCTTGATGCTGGATTCTGTTGTTTGGACATGAGTAGCAAAATGTTTAGTCAAAACTTGCAACATATCTTCAGTTGTTTGATACTTACCTTGTCGGGGCTGTTGTTGGTTTTGTTGATCCCTCCAACGAAAGTTCTGTTGATTACACCAGTTGGGCATGAAATTTTGCGCATAGGGATCGTTCCTAGGCCTTTACTGTTGTGGTTGTCCATAACCTATTGCATTCACCTCAGCCTCGTCATCTTGGACTTGGGGACACATGTCCGTTGGGTGGTATGGGTCAGCACACACTCCACATGCCTTCATCTGCTGTGGGGTTCCCATAACTGTTAATCTCTTCACTATTTCCTTCAGTTCCTCAAGCTCAGTGGAGATCTCACTCTTCCCGGAATTCACAACATGAACACCTCTCTTGGAAGGATTCCTTCCAAAGTTCCGGGTCCCTTCAGCTAGTTCCTGTATTTTTTCCAAAGCAAGGTCAGGGGTAGAGTTAAGAATGTTACCTCCACAAGCCGCATCGACGATCCTCCTTTCATTGTCTAGCAAGCCATTGTACAAGTACAAGACTAGATCTTGAGTTGAATATTCGTGGAAAGGACAGTTGGATCGGAGGCGTGCGAATCTTTCAAAGTACTCATAGAGAGTTTCGTCTGTCTCTTGCTCGATGTTGCTTATAGCTTTCTTCAAGCTATTTGCCTTCTTGGCTGGCAAGTATTTCTCCAAAAGCGCCTTGTGGAGGTTCTCCCAGGTGTCAATACTCCCGGATGAAAGGTGGTAATACCAATCATCCGCTGCATCCTTGAGTGTGAAGCCGAATGCCCTCATCTTGATTTGCTCTTCGGTAAAGTTGGCCGGCTTCATGCTCATACACAAGGTATGGAACTTCCCAAGGTGTTTGATGGGGTCTTCACCACTTAGCCCATGGAAAGATGGAAGCAAGTGAATGAGACCCGGTTTGAGCTCAAAGTTGATTCCTTCCCCTAATGCCGGTATAGTAACCGCAAGAGGGTTTTGAGCTAAAGTGGGCTGAGTGAGTTGACGAAGAGTACAATCAACCATTTCTTGTTTGAGTTGTTGTTGTCTACATTTTTGGATGTGCGTTCTCTCAATTTTCTGGATCAAAGGAAGCAAAGCCGGAGTTAGTAGCACGGGTTTGAACCATAAAATGGTTCAAACCAATAATCAATAATAACAATAAAATAAAAATAACTAAACTCCCCGGCAACGGCGCCAAAATTTGACAAGACTTTATTCTATGATCGTTTTTATGTTATCAAAATATAATCCCAACATAGCACTAAAACGAGCATAGTGGTTAAGTAAGGGTCGAACCCAAGAGAGTTTAGTATTTTTATTAAATTCAGTTATTGATTATAGAAACAAGTAACAAAGGGGGGGGGGGGTTGAGTGAATTTATGCGCACAAAACTTATGAAAGAAAGCAAGACAACAAGCAAGTTTTCAAGTAATCTCCCGTCTCGATCATATATATGTATTGAGCCAACCGGCATCAACACAACTTAACATGTTAGTGTTCCGTAAACCTACAAGAACAATTAACAAGTTATCTTTCAAACAAAAACTAAGGGATATAAAGAAAAGATTAAAACCGTTACACTTATCTTTATATTTGTGTTCCTTTCCTTTAAGCAATTACAACCCGTTATTACTTAAAGTTTACTACTAGATTAAAGACCCGAACCCGGAATCTATTAATCCTAGTTCTTTGCATGAACTTTACAACATAAGGTGATCAATCTCAAGTGATAGTAAAACATGCAATTAGACAATAAAGATCAAGGAAACACAAAGTATTACTGAATGAAAACTTATATTAGAAAGAACTTACAACCAAAGTAACAATGCAGCTTCAAACCAACCCAATGTAGCAAGGGAGTTAGCAACTCATTACAAACGTAGCAAGATAGTTTTAATGGAAAAAGTGGATTCTAAATTGGATGATAAGTGGATGATTCTAGCAATCAGCCAAGGACTATTTATACTACAAATGACACTAAATAGGAGTAAATGGCCGGCCCAAAACAGTATCCTTTAATGCCATAAAGGTGGTGTAAACAGTCGGAGTAAAGGTTCTATCGTTGAACCGCAGGGGCGGCCTTCACATCTGCAGGGGCGGTGTAGGCGAAAACGCTTGATCTTCTTCATGGCCGTAGGGGCGGCCAGGCCATTCCACAGGGGCGGATCTTTGATGCTCTTCAAACATCTAACTCTTCAACTTCCTGTCGTTTTTGATGCCGAGCCGCCGGGGCATCCCAGTGTCAACGCGAGGGCGGTGACACTGACTCTTCATCTTCCAACTCCCAGGTTGAGGCACAGGCAGAGGCACGGGGGCGCCGGTCTTCTCTTCTTCAGGGCAAGTCACCGCAGGGGCGCCAAGGGTTGACGTAGGTGCGGTGACAGTCTTTGCTTCGGGGGCTGGCGAAGGCGCAACCTACGCTCCGGAGTATGGTGTCACCCACAGGGGCGGTAACACTGCTCCGCGGGGGTGGTGAAGCAACATAAGCTTTGCTTCGTGAACGGTTTTCACTCTTCAGTGCTTATAAATCCTTCTTTACCTTCTTTTAGTCTTCTTCTTCTGGACCAAGGAGTTAGTAGCATAAACCAACTCAAAGGCCTTATGAAGCATGGGCAAGCAGAAAAGACAATGAAAACAAAAGAAAAGCCAAGAGAGAAAGAAGGAAAAGAGAGGAAATGTGAGAAAGAGGTGAGAAAACTACCATCCTTATTGCTCCAAGAGTGAGCTACCCGGACAACCTCCTTATGACTCCCCTTCTTATGTCGCCAAACGCCGGAAAGGGAACCTACACTCGGTGTCGCTCATTTTGCCAAGGTGCCCTTTCGGGTTTTCACCTTGCCACTCTTCTTCTTTTTCTTTGATGATCTCACTTGGAACTCACATCCCTCAAGTCCAATTTTGCACCAACCTAAGGTTGGTCGGACTACCTTCTTTTTGCCTAAACCGTCCTTTCGGATTTTCGGTTTATCCAAGGATTTTCATGCCTTTTTTTCATTTTCTTTGGATTTTTCTCTTTTTTATATGAATTTCAAACTGAATACAATGCATAAGACTCTATGAAAAACAACGCAAAACAACTATACATGCAATGATATGTCCCTCCCCATACTTGAAGTACACTTTGTCCTCAAAGTGGAGAATGAAGCAAAGATAAATGTGGGAAAGGGATGAGAAAAGATACCCCTAGTGGGATGGGGTCCGGCTAGACCATCTGGACCCTCCTCCGGTGGGTACGGGAAGTGGTTGAAGAAGTGCTCCTGCCGACGGTAGAGCGCCTCGATATGATCCTCCTGAGCGTCCATCCTCTGCCCATATAAAGTCTCAAAGCTAGCCTGCCACACCAGTTGCTGAGTCTCTAGCTGCTGCTGATGAACTGCCTGCCAAGCATCCTGCCGGCGGTCAAAATGGGTGGTCATAGAGGAAGCAAAATTGGACTGCCACGCTAGCTGCTGCTCAAGCATGGACCGTTGGTACTCGGTTTGCCATGCTAGATGCTAGGTAGTCAAGGCTGCCATCTGAGCCTGAAGGCTCTCCATGGCCGGACTGTCGTCCGGTGCTGCAGTAGGCATCTCCTCATCATCCGGTATGGGCACGTTGTCAGCAACAGAAGCCCGGCTAGAGCCTGCAGCATATCTCTCAACAATGTCGCCCTGAGCTTGATCAATATAGCCTCCAACACAACGACTGGCTTATTGGGTGGCTGGGACGAGCTTGATGAAGGCTACTGGCTTCTCAATGGAGTAGAAGAAGAAGAAGAGAGGGGGTTAAGAGCATTTTCAGCATGAGAATAAGGGTTACCGGGATTTTGTTTACTTGATCTTCAGTTGTTGTTGAAATACCTATTGTTGTTGTTGTTGTTGTTGTTGTTGTTGTTGTAATTGTTCTTGATAGTTTCCTCTCCTCACATATCCAACATCTTGCTTCTCCTTAGTTTGAGGTAACAAAAGCTCCTTCAGTGCTTGACTTCATTGTTGAGCGTGGTAAGTTGAGCAGCATTTGAATTTGTATCCGGAAAGCTAACTCACCTTGCTCCATCTTCAACTCTTCGATGGGAGTATTTCTCCATGTGTAAAGCTTGTTTTTCGATAAACTCCCAAGCTTCATCAACCGGTGTATGTATAAAAGTTCCAACACAAAGTGATTGGAGTTTGAATTGAGTTTCCTCATCCCACCCATTGAAATAGATCTATAGCAACTCGATCTTTGGAATCCCATGGTGAGGGCTATCCAATAGAAGGTCCTTGAACCTCTCCCATGACTTGAACAAACTTTCGTTATCTTTCATAACAAAAGCATTGATCTTACCCCTCAATTTAGAGGTCTTTAATGAGGGAAAGAACTTAGTAAGAAACTCCGTAGTCATCTCTTCCCATGTGTCAACTCTTCCAGTTGGAAGGGATTGATACCAAGCTAGCGCCTTGTCTTTCAAAGAGAAGTAGAAAGGTCTTAGCTTGTAGTTGTTGTTCTTCACTCTTGATGGTGTCAAAGTCTCCATAAGGATTTCATAGTTTTGAATGTGTTGATGTGGAGATGATCTTTCCATGCCTCCAAATTGACATTGTCGAATCATCGTAGAACTTGAGGTCAAAGTTCATAATCATGCCTAGCTGAATCTCCTAGATTAACTCCTGGACGCCGCACTTGCTCATTCGGGTCCATCTTTGACCTAGGGTTTGCGGAGCTCCAGCAAAAAGATCACCTCGGTCTACCACGGCCGGCATCCGAGGTGGTTGGTGTATCTCGGCCACTGCATCTAGGGCTGGATCCTACCTCGGTCGAGCAACTAGGATCGGTCGAGGTTGAATCTGAGCTCGTAGAGCGGCCATATTAGCTTGAATCTCTTTAGTTCTTGCTTGAGTCACGTCTTTTTCTCTCTGTAGTTCTTCTTTACTAAGGCAAAGTTGTTCCAATGCCTCTTTCAATTCGGCTTCAACATCTCGATTATCTTGCTCGGCCATCTTAGCTTCTTTCAATCTTCTTTTGTATGTCTTTTTTGGTTCGGGATCGTAAGGAACAATTTCCTTTCCAGCACGAGTTCTTCGCATAAATTTAAGGAAAGATCATGCGAAATCTCTCAAGTAACGCAATCAATAGAAATAACGGCAGTAGCCCCAAACGACAACCGAAACCGAACTTGGTCTTGACCAAGTCCCCAACAACGGCGCCAAAAAGTTGTTCGCTCTCAGACGTGTGTGTATGGTGAACGATATAACTTTAAATTGATAACCAAAATTTTAAGCCTGAAACAGTATGCGAACCCGCAGTGTACGGATCAATCGTAATAAAAACAAATACTCGAGGGTCAAGCACAGAGACTATGGTGAAACAAGATCGGTAATTCAGGTTGTCAATCAAAAACAAGCAACAAAGTGAACGGATCAAAGATGATGTAATAATCAGATAAAGAAAATGGAGATTCTAGATTAAAGCATCCAGTTGTGGTTCTGACTCAAGATCTCAAAGGATAACGTGGAAAAAGCTGAGGTTTACAAAGGGAAGGTGTTTCTAAGGTGGGACTAGATTACCGGGTAAGTCTCACTACTCACTATCCCAAACCAAAGATCCTCTCACCGGGTAAGTCTCAAAGTACTAAGGAAAGGAACTATAATCTCAAACCAACACACCACCCAAGGGGATATAATCAACCTTTACCGGGTAAGTCTCACGATAACTCTCAAAGATGGAATGAAGGCACACTCAAACGTTAATAAATGATAAACCTTTATTACCTAACACTCATGATCTTGGGTATACAAACAAAGGAATTACCGGGTAAGTCTCATCCTAGGCTTGCATTGAACTAGGAATGTGATAAGAAGGACAGGATTTGGCAAACAGAAACCTCAACTCAGATAAGGATAAGGAAAGGTCTCGCCTCGCTCAGTTCATGTTCAATCTCGGTGGAGATGCTCCACGACTGACCGAGGTGTTCGTCGGTTAAGGTAAAGGCTCGAGCTTTGAGGGTCCACTCGGGTAAAGGCTCATTCTTTCATCGCCTTTCCCACAACTTTTGGTCAATCACCCAAGAATTGCACAAAGAACTTAGCCAACAATCATCATGATAAAAATAATCAAATGTATCAATAGGGAATCAATATTCAAACAAGAAAACCTTAACAGAAAGGTCTCAATAACTCAATCAAACAATCAATCAAACAATCAAACTACGTTCCTCAATCACAACCAGAAAGACAACAATCAAAACAATCTAAGAAAAAACTTACAACTTCCTTCAAGCCTTCAACTTGATCTTCAAAGCCAACTTCCTTCCTTCCTTGGAATATCTTCCAATCTTCCAACTTCCTTCAACTTACAACTCCAAGACATGCTTCCATCCATAAAATCCCTCCCAATATATAGGAGAATCACTTGCCAAAAATAAAAGATCTTCAGCCAAGAATAAAAGATCTCATGGTATGTGGGCCACTCGCCTCGGTCCAACCCATCACAAATATCACCTCGGTCGAGATACTGTAGCCATCCGAGGTGTGTCTAAGCTACGTGTGAATCTCTCTATTCTGGTCCAAAAATCAATCTTCTGTCCAAATTCCATGGTTCCTAAGCTTTTCTTGTAGCTCCTCAATGCTCAATAATGTAGCTCCAATGACTCCTTAGCTTCTTTAACTTTATATCTCTCCAAAACGTGCTATTTTCCCTACAATCATAACAAACTAGGTGTAGACCTAGATTCTTGCAAAGGTAAACAAAACAACATAATGATCAAAGAAACTTGAAAACTCCACCTTGATTGTAAAGTTATACAGGTGTTGATGATGGAAGACTTAAAAACAAATGAAGTAGTTTGATACACTAACTAATGAATTGATTATATATCGAGTTGCTTGGTTTCGTATGGTGGTTTGGATTAAATGAAGTACAGGTTTTACAAGAGAATTGAAAAGACCTTGGAAGACCGGAGTTTAGAGGCCTTGAAATGAATTCCCAAGGGAATGAAGAAGTCAAGGGCGCACGTTAAAAGATTTCAAATCACTAAGAAGATCTTTCACGAGAGATTTTCTCAAACAAGAAGATATGATCAAGTGAAGATCTCAATCGGTCATTAAAGAAGATCTTACAAAGATCCTCAACCGAAAAAGTACACAAGCTTACACGGAAACATCAATAGTCTTCAAGCAATCCAAAAACATCTTCATTCGATCAATAGTTTTTTCTTTATCTCATTCTCTAAAAAGCTTTTATCCCCTAGAGAGAGATAAAACTCAAGAGCTCCATTTATACTCGAGTATGTGTTACTCTGCGAAGAAACTAGGCTATTATAGCAAGGTGAAGAGTAGGTGCTAGATCGTAGCATTGGCTACATTGAGAGTAGAAGGGGATTTCTTCTAGTTTGTATCTAGGACTCTTTGAAGCTGATAATAGATAGTTAGATCCTCGGGTTATAGCCTAGGATGGAGAGTAGGCTATTTAGAACCGAACTTCGTAAACATATCCTAGTGTCGATCTTTTACATTCCGCACTATATCTTGTTTTATTGTGACTAACTTTGTTTTGCACGAGTACAAAGTCAAGGCCCTTGAAAGTTGTTTCAGAGCCCTTGAAATCAAAGTTTCAAATAGAACTCAGATCGACATCAAGGCCCTTGAAATTGGTTTCAAGGCCTTGAGATTGAGTTTACGAAAAGTTCCGACACTCTATTCAACCCCCTTCTAGAGTATCTTTTATCCTTTTTATAGCGACATATTAACATCCCTTTCATTGATGCCATCCTAGGAATGCCCGCTGATGAGCGCTAAAATCTTAGGTCGTTGTCTCTTAGCTTAGGTCAAAGTAGAAGTCCTAACGTTACACTAACAAGTTTATGTATAGCGTAAACAAGGTTTGAACTCAAGAGACTTAAGTTGATGTTTTGATTAGATTCAATTATTGAGATTGTAACCAATAAAGGGGGGGGGGGGTTGGATTACATTGTAACAAGACAAAGCACAAGAAAATAAGTAAAGATATGATGAGAAAAGGACTACACTAGGTTTATTCTTAACACGCAATGCTAACTTGGTTGGTTCTTTTTATAAGTACTTCATCAGTGTTCTCGTCTTAATCATATATATGTGTTGAGCCAACCTGGATCAACATAACTTAACAAGTTAATGTTTTGTAAACCTACAAGAACAAGTCACAAGTTAACTTTCAAATAAAGACAAAGAGATATAAAGAGAAGAATAAAACCGTTAGACTTTTCTTTATATTTATATTCCTTTTACTTTAAGTAATCACAACCAACTTTTACATAAAGGTTTTCAACTAAATTAAGGAGCCGAACCCGGAATCGATTAATCCACTTAAGGTGATCAAGCTAAGTGGTAAGAAACATGCAATTGTTAGTTAAAGCACAAGGAATATAAAACATATGACTGAATAATACTTATATTACTAAAGACTTACAACCAAAGCAGTAATACAGCTTTAAAATAACCCAATGTTGCAAGGAGATTAGAAACACATTACACAAAGGAAGTAAGGGAATTAATGAGAATAATGGAAAAATGGTGGATGATTCGAGCAATCAGCCATGGACCTATTTATACTAGAATTGGCAGTAAAAGGGAGTAAATGGTCGTCCTAAACAGCCACCTTTAATGCCATAAAGGTGGTGTAAACAGTCGGAGTAAAATCTCTGGCGCTAAACCGCGGGGGCGGGCTTCACGGCCGCAAGGGCGGTTTAGGCCAAAATGATTGGTGTTCTTCATGGCCTCAGGGGTGGCCTGGCAATTCCGCGGGGGCAGATCTTTAATGCTCTTCAAACGTCTGACACTTCATCTTTCTGTCACTTCTGATGTTGAGCCGCACGGGAGGCCCAATGTCACCGCAAGTGCAGTGACACTAGCTCTTTGGCATCACAGCTCTGCAGGTTGGTCCGCAGGTAGAGGCGCAGGGGCGCCAGCTTCACTTCTTCCAGGTGAGTCACCACAAGGGCGTCTAGGGGTGGCCGTAGGGGCGGTGACAGGCTTTGTTTCGGGCTCTGACGAAGGCGTTGGCTGCATTCCGGAGTGCAGTGCCACCCGCAGGGGCGGTTACACTGCTCCGCGGGGGCGGTGTGGCAACAGAGACTTGTCTTCGTGAATGATCTTCAACTCCCAATTGCTTCTAACTTCTCTTTTGCTTCTTTTAGACATCTGCTTCTGGATTAAGAAATTAGCAACACAAACCGACTCTAATACAAAGAAAAGACTCTAAAAACTATCCTAATTGATTGTGATTCCATCACCTATCAAACTCCCCCATACTTAGACCTTTTACTCGTCCCAAGTAACACATATGATAGTAGTTCAACAACTTAAAAGGCCTCAGGAAGTATGGTGCAGGAAAATAGATAAGAGAATTGAGAGAAAAACTAAGAAAGAAAGAAGGAAAAGAGAGAAAATGAGAGGAAAGCGAGAAAACTACCATCCTTATTGCTTCAATAGTGACCTACCCGGACATCTCGACCACCACACTTTTGTGGCAACAACTTTTCCCATTGGAGAGCACTCATGCGTATGTTCATTATTGATAAGGAAATGGAACTATGGAGCATTATTCAGAATGGCCCCAAAGTCCCAACTACAACAGTTGAAGGTGTCCAAGTCCCAAAGATGGAAGCTGACTTCACACAAGCTGACTTGGACAATGTGTCAAAGAACTACAAAGCAATGAACCTACTCTACTACGGATTAGATGCCAATGAATTCAACCGCATCTCATCATGCAAGAGTGCAAAGTAAATATGGGACAAACTCGTTGTCACTTACGAAGGAACAAGTCAAGTCAAGGAAACAAAGATTAGCATCTTCCTCAGACAATACGAACTATTCAAGATGAATCCAAATGAACCAGTAAAGGAAATGTTCACAAGATTTACTGAGATCGTGAACAACTTGGACTCAATAGGAAAGATCTTCACAGATGAAGAAAAAGTTAGGAAGGTTCTAAGGAGCTTACCTAAAGCTAAGTGGGGACCAAAGATGACTGCAATCGAAGAAGCTCAGAATCTCTCAACTCTTCCTCTTGATGACTGACAAGGATATTTTCTTAGGTTGTTTACATCCTATCAAAGTAATTTCCGAACTCAATACTAAAGCAAGTATAGTGATTAAGTAAGGGTCGAACAGAAGAGAGATAGAGAGTAATTAAAGGACAAATGCGATTAAACTATGAATTATATGTAACCAGGGGGGTTTTTGATTGTTAAAGTCACAAATAGGCAAAGTAAACAAGAAGTTGGTTTCAATGGTTTTAAGAAAACGTTGCACTTGACAAATATCCGCTTCAACATAAGATATGGTTGATCATTGTTTTCATGAAGTTTATTCCAAAGTTTGTTCTCATCTCGATCGTATTTAAATACCGGTTTAACCACCCCCGGTATTACTTATTGTTAATTCTAACTCGTAGACCTACAAAATCAGATTTTAAGAATAGCATTTCAAATAAAGATAGAGAGACACATGATTTAAAAACAACCCGTTACTAAAATCATGTGGTTATGCTCCACTCACGAATTACAGTTGCAACCCGCTAATGTAAACGTGTTTGCTACTAGAAAGATGACCCGAACATGGAAACACAATTCCTAGCACATTGGATAAGACCCAAGTACCTAGATGATCAAGCTAGATAGAGGGTGAGATACAATCAAGAAGTTAAGCACAAGAACATAACACAAATCATTAAGGAATAACAACTTCAATTATAAAACCTACAGCCAGATCTGTGTCGAGAGCTTCCAATGTCAAGCACAACTAAAGGTGCTTAGCCCTCCAAAAAGAACAAAACAAAACAAAGAAAATAAAAGTGTTTTTGATGTGACGAGGTGAAAAATGAGATGAGTGTAACACTACCCTATCATCTCTATTTATACTAAAATAGGACACTAAATTGAAATAAATAGGCAGCCTAAACCGTCACTTTAAATGTCATAAAGTGAGAGTCTAAACAACCAAACTTATTACGACTGTTGCATAACTGCGAGCGCGGATCTGGGAGCCGCGGGGGCGGTTTAATGCAAAACGCTCCATCTTCAACTGAGCCGTGGGGGCGGCATGGCAGGCCCGCGGGGGCGGGTCTTTAATGCTTTGGAACGGCAGACTATTGATCTTCTTGACCTTTCTAGTGTCAAACCACGGGGGCGGCTTAGTGTCACTGCGGGGGCGGCATAATGTCGTTGCGGGGGCGGTGACAGGGGTCCTCTGAACTTCTCTTTGCTCCGTTCTTCTTCCAACTGTTGCTAAATCTTTGGATTTCTTCATTGCTTAGTTCTTCAGCTGGATTTATTTAGTAGGCAACAAAATACAACCATTTGACTCTAAAAACATACTTAAACTACCTTAATAAGATAGTGATTCCATAACCTATCAATGACCTCCTTGGAAAACTCATCACACATGAAATGGTTCTGGGTGAAGAAGATGGAGAGCCCCCATCCAACACCAAGAATTTGGCATTAAAATCAAGAAAGGATGAATTGCCATCATACGAGGAAGATAGTGATGATGATGATGATGATGATGATGATGATGATGATGATGATGATGATGATGATGAAGATGCAATTTCCATGATCTCTAAGGGTCTTGCGAGAATTCTCAAGTTAAAGAAACAATTTGCAAACAATGGAGAATATCCACGAACATCAAAACCCCGAGGTACGTTTACTAACTCTAACAAGAAAACTAGAATGCTGACTTGTTTTGAATGTGGTGAAACAAATCATCTTATGAAGGATTGTCCACAAAAGAAGAGGACCAACTTCAAGAAAAATGATCGAAAGAAGAAAGCTATGGTAGCTTCATGGAGTGATTCAGAATCCTCAAATGAATCAAAAAACGAAAAAGAACAAGCAAACTTGTGTCTCATGGCGGATCATGAGGAAGATTCAAATCTATATGTTGACAATGTGGTAAGTACAATTAAGTCTCAACCCGAATCTGACCTGAAACAATTCCTTAAAGATATTATTATATGTGACAAGGAACATTGAATAAGGATAAATTCTTTAAAAGAAAAGCTACTTGAACAAGAAAAACAACTAAGTGAGATGTCTCTAGAAATTGAAAATCTTAGCATAAAAAAGTAGACCTTGATGACAATATCAAGGCCTTGGAATCAGAAAATGCAATTCTCAAGGACAATCTCCTCTCTTCATCGAAATTATATCGATCTAGAGAAAGAGATTGATGGGTGAACAACAGTCATCTCTTAACAAAAATGGTATAGGTTATAATAGGAGCTTTCCTAGAAAACCAACTACCACTTTTGTCAAAGCCAAATGAAGTATTCATATGCCTACTTGCTTTTACTGTTGTAAAAAGGGTCATGTTAAATCTAAATGTCCATATAGAAGAAATTATCCTTATATTATTAGAAACACCTATCCTTTATGTTTAAGGAAACAGGTCAAATAAATCTGGGTTCCTAAAGGTACTAGACCACCAAACATGATCGAACCTGAATATGGACCAAAATATGTCATTTGGTTGACCCGGAAATGTTGATGTTTGTTGTTTTGCAGGGTATCACCAAGGTAAAGGAGCATAAATGGATATTAGATAGTGGTTCATCAAGACACATGAGTGGAAAAAGCTCTTTATTCTCGGATTTAAAGAAGCAATCTTCTGGAACCATTATACTTGGTGATAAAGGAAAGTGTGACATTATTGCCATTGGAAAAATATGTTATGATTCATCTAACTTCATTGATGATGTATATTTGGTTGACGGTTTGAAGTATAATCTGCTTAACATCTCCTAAATATGCGATAAAGGCAACAAAGTATTGTTTGATTCAGAAAAATTTGAAGTTCAAGACAAAAAGACGGGTGAAGTTGTGCTTATTGCTCCTAGATGTAACAATGTTTATTCTACGAGTACTAACCAAGTTTCAGGAACTAAGTTAAAATGTCTAAAGGCCTTGACTGATGATCCAAGGCTTTGGCATAGAAGACTTGGTCACGTAAGCATGCAAACAATGTAGAAGCTACTTACAAAAGATTTGGTAGGAGGTTTGTCAAACCTAAATTTCAAAGTAGATGAACTATGTAAGGCTTGTACACAAGGTAAACAAACAAGATGTTTATTCACACCTAAGAAAGTTGTAAGTTCTTCTCGATCCATTGAATTCTTACATATGGATCTTTGTGGACCTATGTGTGTCAAATCTCCCATAGGCAAGCAATATATCCTTGTTATTGTGGATGATTTATTTCGTTTCACATGGATTTCTTTCCTACGAGAAAAATATGAAGCGTTATTTTAGTTTTCAAAACTATGTAAGGAGTTACAAACGTTGAAAAACCTACCAATCGTTTCTATAACAAGTGATCGTGGTAGAGAATTTGATCAACTAAAGTTTGATTTGTTTTGTGCAAAATATGGTATTTCACATAACTTTTCAGCTCCCAGAACTCCTCCACAGAATGGAGTTGTGGAGCGTAAGAACCGCACTCTTGAGGATATGTCTAGGACGATGCTTTTAGAAAATAGTTTGCCAAAAAGTTTTTGGGCTGAAGCAGTAAACACTACAAATTATATTTTGAATAGATGTTTAATTCGCCCTATTTTGAAAAAGACTCCTTATGAACTCTTTAAAGGAAGAAAACTAAATATTTCATATTTCAAACCTTTTGGATGTACTTGCTTTGTTCATAACAATGGCAAAGATAACCTTGGGAAATTTGATGCACGTAGTGATGAAGCTATATTCATTGGATATGCTTCAAATAGCAAAGCATATTGTGTCTATAACAAACGTACCAAAATTGCTGAGGAAAGCATCCATGTTATTTTTGATGAAAGTAATGATGGTACTTTGAGTGAGAGTTTTGCATATCTAAATCTGAATCAACGAGAAGATCACAATTCAGATGAAGATGAAGATCTTAAAGATCAGGAAAAGAATATGCAAGAAAATATTCAAGATACCGAAGAAAACCCTCAAGACTTTGAATCACACCTTCAAGACCTTCAAACAGAAAACTGCGATGTCAGGACTCCGTTTCAAGAGCTTGAAACTCAACTTTAAGGCATTGAGATAGGATCAAAGGGCAATATATCAACAATACCTGAATCTAGTCAAGCATATGAGGCTCAACCTTCAGGATATGCTCTATCTTACAAACGAAGAAAATTTCAACACTCTTCATACCATCCACAAGAGAATGTGATCTCAGATCCAAACGCTAGAGTTCAAACTCTATCTAATGTGAATAATCTATGTGCTTTCTCCGTGTTCGTGTCTCTTATAGAGCCAAAGAATTATGTTCAAGCTCTTCAAGAACCCGATTGGATCATTGCCATCCAAAACGAACTAAATGTGTTTGAGAGAAACAAGTATGGACTCTTACTTCAAGACCAAATCATCAATCTGTCATCGGCACGAAATGGGTCTTTCGAAATAAGTTTGATGAAAGTGGCCAAGTCATACGAAATAAAGCACGACTTGTAGCACAAGGCTATAACCAAGAAGAAGGTATTGAATATGAGGAGACTTTTGCTCCATTTGCCAGGTTAGAAGCCATACGTATGCTACTTGCATTTGAATCTTTTATGAGCATAAAACTTTTTTAAATGGATGTAAATGTGTTTTTCTAAATGGCTTCTTGGAAGAAGAAGTCTACATTGCTCAACCTCCTTGTTTTGAAAATGATGAATTTCCATATCACGTTTTTAAATTGGAGAAAGCTCTTTATGTTTTTAAGCAAGCTCCTCAAGCTTGGTATACAAGATTGTCCAAATATCTTTTTGAAGACAAATTCAAAAGAGGTTTGATTGATAAAACTTTATTTATCAAAACCAAAGGCAACGATATATTAGTAGTACAAATCTATGTTGATGACATATTATTCGGTGCTACTAATGATTCCCTTTGCTTTTCAAATATTATGTGTAGGGAATTTCAAATGAGCTTAATGGGTGAGCTAAATTTGTTTCTTGAACTTCAAGTTACACAAGCAAAGAAAGGAATTTTCTCAACCAAAGCAAGTATACTAAGGACATGCTTAAACATGACAAGGATGACAAAAGCGTAGTGAAAAGAATTTTTTGGTATCTCAATGGCACTAAGGATCTAGGGTTATGGTACACACATCAAAGCTCGTTTCACCTTGCTTGCTATTTAGATGCAGACTTTGCAGATTATAAGGTCGATAGGAAAAACACTTTTGGATGTTGTCAATTCTTAGGGTCATCCCTAATCAGTTGGCACTCCAAGAAGCAAAATTTTATTGACCTATCCACAGCTGAAGCTAAATATATAGCTGCGGGAGCCTGTTGTGCACAAATTCTATGGATTTCTCAACAACTTCGTGATCTTGGCTTTGACATGAAAGGTATTCCTATAAAATGTGATAATACTAGTGCTCACTAGTACAAAAATAGCCTCTCTCAGGGGTTTTTCATTGAAGGGGAAGGCGGTGATTCCTTCCCCTTTATACGTCTCCATGAGAAATATTTCTCAGGGGTTATTTTTAACCTCTGACAAATAAGTGGCAAGGATGACGGGTTTTTTAAAAACCCCTGAGAGATGTTTCTCAGGGGTTAAACCCTTGAGAAACATCTCTCAGGGGTTTTTAAAAAACCCATGAGAAACATCTCTCAGGGGATTTTAAAAACCCCTGAGAAATGCATAATCATGATTTTTGTTTAAAATTACGGGGCTTTCAAAAAATAGAAACAATTAATCGGTTTTATTTTGGGTATTTTATTACTAATCAAAACATCAATATTTTTTTAATACGATTTCAATATTCTCACCAAACTCAGTCATAATAACAAATACACTTCATCTATTAAAATTTGAACATCCAAAATCTAATCCATACTAAAATATGATACTTTGAATTTGCAGCAACAAAAAAACATTTAATAACAATAATGTGATACTTCTATTACAAAACAAAATATAAAGTAAAAAATATAATACTGATTTCCATTACAGCTTCACAAACGCAGAAGTCCAAGACCAAAAAAATATTTAATAACAATAATGTGATACTTCTATTAAATAATTGGTAGGTTGCCTTGTGCGTGCTAAGAATTAGTTTCCATTATTCTAGAACAATGCTCTACAACTAACCTCAACCTCAACACATCTAAAGGGTATGTCACCTACAAAAATACAAATGAATTTGATTTAGGTTATAGGGCTCAATGTACGTCAATCCATATACACATCAAAATAACATCAAGCAAGCACATCCAAATAAAGTCATCTTATGATGAAATTATGATAAATTAGAACCCTAATTAACAGTACCATCTTCTAGCCTTGAAAAATGTATATCAAGCAAGCATATCAAAATAATATCCGGGTTTGCAAATTACATTCGAATGCTCTTCCCTAATCATCTAGGGTTCTTGTGGAACTAAGGTCTACAAGCCATCATGTATATCAAATTGCGCCAACAAAATTTTTCATAACACCTAATTTTTTGTGTGGCTAATGAATGCAAAAAATTACGTGTTTTTGCAATTCTACCTAAAATGTGTTCTGTTTGTGAAAGGTTCTGATTCTCATTTGACAATTTTCAAACGTGATGGGTTCTCATTCAATTACTAATGCTTAGCTTTTGATTCTTCTAAGATTTCCTCCTTTAACTTGAGCAATTCCTTCTCACCAGCTACTATTAAACTCTTAACTGTGTCGAATGTTGTAAGCCGAATGCTGCAAAAATGAAGAGTTTCATTAACTAGGATGATTGTGAAACATTTTTTCTAGTTTGAAGATTGATGATTAGAGTATAGAAAATAATGTAATTTAACCTGCTATTTGGTAGTGTTTTCAATGCGTTTGGAAAAAAGCCCCTATACAACCATAGCCATCCATCGCATTCCACAATACCTGCAATGGTAAGCTCACTCAACCTTCTGCTGTTTGCAACTTCAGTAAAAGATCAGAAATATCTCATTTTGACATGCTTCACGGTGTTGATATTGATATGAATATGAATTTTCATGCATTTTTATTTTCATGCATTTTTATTTTCTATGGTTGAAAGCTTCAAGGATAGCAGTAAGGTGTTATCACATATTTTTTCAGCTTGCAATACAATTCAATAATAATATCTAAGCATAGAGGATAGTCTTCCAGGGAGTTTAAGCCTAAGGATTATATTGAAAAAATACATAACAATTTGATTTAGGTTATAGAGCTCAATGTACGTCAATCCATATACACAGACCTTAATTAAGTAGCAAAAAGTCTTGATAAATATGAATCATTCTTAATCATCCTAGTTAATAAATCAAATCTAGATTCTCAATATCAATTTTTAATTTTATCAGTTCTTGATTGTTATTATTATTATTATTAAGAATCAGAATACTAGTAAACAAAGATATTCATAGTTTCTTCTGTTTACAAACATAACTACATAAAACTTAGTCGTAATAACTATTCTACAAAAGCATAGAGAATTAACTTTTATAGAGAAAAGAAGCACAAAGTTTTAGTCAATTTCTATATACATAAACGAGAATAAATATGATGACATAACTCACAAGGGTTGATATCATGCCATCACAAGCACCAACTGCTAATCTTCCAACAACAAAAAGTTCACCATCTTTTCCATCCAAAAGTTTCTGCAGTTTCATGAATAACATAGAATCAGATGACAAAAAACTATGAATTGTATATAACCAAAGAGTATGTTTTCAAGTATTACTTTGTATATCACGTAAGAATAAGTTGAACCGCACTATAAGGTATGACTTGTATCACCTGGAAAGTTAGTTACAAATCATGTCATTTAGATGTAAAAGGAAACTAAAGATGAGATGACAATGAAAAAAGAGGAAGGATAAAGTTCTTAAACAAATTTACATAAGAACATGAGGAAGATTTCCTTTCCAGTACCCTTTAAGGCCTTCCTCCCTTCTGATCATAGTTACCGCCTGCATAAATAATTTTTGGGACAGTAATATAGCATCAAACCAAAGTCATCCCATTATTGGCATTATAAACATCCCTAGTGTTGCGCCTACTGGAACATTATGAATGGTATCTTATCTGTATACTATGGAAATGTGGCCTTTAGGAGATTATTTCAGATTTAGATCAATGGAGAAGCAACTGAATTAAAAGAAAGATACAAACCTCTAGAAATCCAATTGCCTTCTTAGCACCTTCTTGGCCAAATCGCAGCCCATCTATCGATAATAGAGACACTTCTTCAACGCACAATATAACATCAGACCAAAGTCATCCCACTATTGGCATTATGAAGAAACAAGATTTGTAGTCGAATTAATATTCCAAGATGAAAAAATCTGTATATTCCAAGAGCAACCAAAAGCTCCTAAATGAAGAAAGCTCCTAAATCACAGGTGCCCGGAATGAATTGTATTCCAAGAGCAAATCACAGGTGCCCTGAACGAATTGCAGTACGTCTTTAAACTGAGTGAATTGTAGTCGAGGCCATCGTTGCAACTGAATGAAACAAGATTTGTGTTGCAGTCGTTAATCGAGTATCCGTTCTTAGTAGCCGTAGTCAATCGAATCAAGTTCTGAAGCCGAACGAATAATGTTCTGCAGCCGAAAGACTCAAGATTTGTAGCCGAACGAATCAAGATAAGTGTTGCAATCTGTTTGTGTTATAGTTGTCGATCGAGTATCTCCTCTCTACAGCCGTAGTCGAGATCTACAACCGTAGCCGAACGAAACAAGATCGATCTCCAGCCGAACGAATCAAGATTTGTAGCGCACCTAGCGAGACCGATCGAACAACAATCGATTTGCAACCGAAGCTTTGAGTTAAAGTCGTTGATCGAGTATCTCCTCCCAATGTAGCAATTGTAGTCGTCGATCGATACAAAAATCCCTTTTGTCTGTTAATTTGTCGATTTGTTGGTGTACGTTAACTGAAGTTTGATGCTTGAAGCGGCAGGATAGAGAGATAGGTACGGTATAGGGTTTACCGCAATTTTTTAGGGTTTACTCCGGTTTTTTTTAGATAGAACCGGCTGGCCGCACCTAAGATAAATTAGGGTTTACGGCGGTTTTTTACTTTACTCCCGAGAGTAATAGTTTATGAGATTTTAAAGAGAATTTTTTCAAGGGGTTAAATAAAATCCCTGAGAGTATATTTAAAAAATTAAAACAACTATATATAATATGTTCTCGGGGGTTATTTTAAAAACCTCTTAGAGTATTTTTATATTACAAGGGTTTTTATTAACCCATGAGAAATTACCCCTGAGAGAGGCTACTTTTGTACTAGTGGCTATTTCTATAACCAAATATCCTGTGCAGCATTCAAGTACTAAGCATATTGATGTAAGACATCACTTCATATGTGATCATGTTGAGAAAGGTGATGTTTCGATCTCTTTTATATCTACTAACTTGCAGCTTGAAGATATCTTTACCAAGCCTCTTCCTTAGGAACAATTTAATTTTATTAGATTGGAGCTTGGTATGTTGAACAAGGAAGCATTAACGTAAGGAGAGTAAATCATTTTATTTCTTCCTACGTATGCAACCCAATTAATGTTTTCAAGGGCCATGAAAGGCAATTTAAAGGCCTTGAAACATGCTTCAAGTGTAACACCCCGAATTCTCAAAACTCGGAGCGTTACTGGTTAGGACCTCACAATGGGTCCCGACCTTAGTTTGACAACAATATTACTAGAATCTTACAACAAGACACAAATAAGAAAAACCGAAATTCATAAAAATGTATTTTTAAAAGGATGAATGCAACAAAGTCTAACAGCCTGTAGAACTCAACAACGGAAAAGACTAAATGTCTTAACAAAAGGAAATGACAACAAAGAAACAACCCACACCCCCACTCTAAGGAGTACGGAGACCCGGCTGACCACTACTTCCGGATCACTCAACTGCTGCTCTAACCTGCGGTAAATCTAAATACACAACAAAAGAAACCATTAGCTAGTTATCTAAACATTAGAAGAATAATAACAGCACACACACACACAAAAGAATAAACACTCATCATGCTTTCAAACAAGTCCATTTATTATCTTCATTTAAGTTATTCACTCTTACTAATGATACTTATTTTGTGACACGAGGGATTCCCAAACCTCGCCTCCGCTCCCGTGTAACCATCAGGAATGGATCCGATGAATCTCACCTTGTATCTGCCTGGTCTGAGTATAGAGAACCTCCCAGTCTCCTGTCAGAGCTGGGTAGTGATGTCACGGCCCGTTATACATACACTTGGGCCTTAAAACATAATAACAACGGTCGTCCTAACAAGTTGTTATTATTATAATCACACACATCGCACACACACAACCATTATCACTCAACTAATATCCAGAAACTGGCTAAGTAAGTCGCAAGGACTTACTTGAATCAAAACACACTCTATCCATATCTCAACTCAGTCCGTACTCGTGGTACTCAAACGCCTGTCAAACAAGGCATGTGGATCAAAATCACATCCAGATATACAACCTCAAGCGGCGGAATTATGGAAAAAGGCTCTCTTTCAGTAAAAGATCATTTTACCCTTAGTGCCGAAAATTCTAAAAGTTTATTCTTAAATCCTGCTAATTTCCTTTAGAACTTGTTTTCCATAATTTGTGTCTCTAAGATAGTTACTTATAAGTTATAAGTTCAAAACTCAAATCAACTCGAAAAGGACAACACTCCTCCTCCCCGGTTACTATCTAATCTTATACATATATATATATATATATATATATATACTTACATACATACCTTAACCTTTCCTTCAACTTATATAATTATGTAACTATTCGGTAACATATATATATATATATATATATATATATATATATATATATATATATATATATATATATATATATATATATATATATATATATATATCTACATATACTTATTTTCCCATCTCGTACGGATATATGTACACTTACGTATATGAATATATATATTCTTATATGTATACCTATATATATATATATCCAAATTCCAACCTATTCATATATATATTTACATCTCCACTCACGTTTTGCAGCAAAGCACTACAGTACATATATATATATATACACATTTACGTCTCCTTACAGTACATATACACACCACCCTACACTTCTCTATCTATTTATACATATATATATCCGTGCATTCGTAAACTCAAACTTTCAACTGTGTAACATATAAAGCCCGCACCCTGTTTACATCTCACCCTCCCCTAACTCTACAAATGAAAAAACATACCTACCTACAAACTTTTATAAAGAACTGAACACTCACCGGTGTTACTTCGATCCGGCTCCGCACAACCTTTCCGGCGAGTCAAGGGTAGACTAACGAGACTGAGGTGGAGTTTCTCGCCTGTGTAAAGCAGTAAAGCCAAACCGACACCGCACCGGACTCGGAACGAGCAACAACCGTGAAATAGATGGAAGCTGTTGCAGCCGCTCACTGCAGGATCCAAGCAGACCAAACTCTCGTTTTAGACTTGCGAACAGAAGGTTACAAGACAGGAGGGCGAAGGCTGGAAGGGAGGCAACTAACCTGGTTCGACAGATCCAGGCGTACACAAGGACGAGGGACACAGCCGCACAAGGAGATGACGGAATAGCTTCGGTGTCGTTGCCGGTGGTGAGTCCGAAAGGGCGGCGGTACTACTGCAACACTGGTGTCGGTGCTGCTGTACGGGATCTCGCCAAGGAAGACGATGCAGTAGTAGTTGTGAGGGAGAGGAAGATGATGCGGGAAGACGGCTAGTAGTTCTTGTGAGGAAGAGGAAACACAGTGGTTTAGGATAGGATTAATTAGGGTTAGAGTTGATTAATTAGAGTAGAAAATTAAGTAAATGTTGGGCTGGCTGAAAGGTGATACGGCACAAACATTCATCTGGTCTACACACGATGTCGCAGAAACTGGAACGAATTATAAAATTCGTTCAGGATTTTAATTGTGCGGAGTATTTTTCGGTTTATAAGATTTATCATTTTATGTGAGTCCCGGTCACATAAAATGTTAGAACTTAATTACTGTATCATTATATTTTGTTTTTAAGGGTACGGAATTATTTCTGATTACATTATGTATCATTTTATGTGAATCAAGATTACAAAAAATGATAGAAATTAAATTTCGTTTTTATTTTATTTTAAAGGATAAAAGTTGACGGATCGGATTCCGGTTGAATTTACTATTAAACGGAGTTTAAATTTTTTTTGGATATTACATCAGTGCCCTCTTAAAAGAAGTTTCGTCCCGAAACTTAGAATGATGTAACTAAATGCAACTACTCAATCATCATAATCAGACATGCATCACATAAAAAACATAATCACCCAATCCAATATAAAAACCTGAAAAGTCGAAAAACACAACATCCGAGTACTAACTCGTCGATACAGGGGTAACCTCTAACCCGCAAAGAACTCGGGATAGTTACGTCTAATACTCTCCTCGGTCTCCCAAGTGGCCTCATCAGCTCCTCGTCTAGACAACTGGATCCTCAACATAGGTATCTCCTTGGACCGCAGACGTCTAGTATTGCGCTCCAAGACAGCTACTAGGTACTCTACAATAGTGTGATCGGGCTCAACTATTAGATCCTCATGGCTGATGACGTGTCTCGGATCCGGAATGTACTCTCTCAACTGAGATACATGGAAGACCGGATGGACACCGTCTAATCTCGGCGGTAGTGCTAATTTGTAGGCCACCTCTCCCACTCTCTCTAAGATCTCAAAAGGTCCGACATAGTGGGGACTCAGCTTCCCCTTAATGCCGAAACGCCTGACTCCTCTCGTAGGTGACACTCTCAACCACACCTGAGCACCCACCCTAAACTCCAAGGGTCTACGCCTCTTGTCGACGTAGGACTTTTGACGACTCCAAGCTGCTAACATACGCTCTCGAACCAGGGCAATCCGAGCAATGTCCTCCTGTATCTGATCTGGAGCTACTCTATCAGCTCTACTAGGCTCATCCCAGCATAACGGCGTGCGACATCTCCACCCGTACAAAGCCTCATAAGGGGCCATCCCAATAGATGCGTGCCAGCTGTTATTATACAAAAATTCTACCAGTGGAAGATGATCTGGCCATACCTGTCCCCAATCTAGTACACAAGCCCACATCTTGTCCTCTAAGGTCTGGATGGTCCGCTTAGACTGACCGTCCGTCTGTGGATGATAGTCGGTGGTAAAGTGGAGACTCGTCCCCAAAGCAGTATGTACCTGCTGCCAAAACCTCGAGGTGAAACGTCCATCTCTGTCGGAGACGATAGTTCTCGGTACTCCATGAAATCTCACAATGTGTCTGGTGAACTCCTCAGCTAGACGACTTACCGGCCACGTTTCCTTAATCGGAATGAAATGTGCGGTCTTCGTCAGACGGTCTACCACTACCCAAATAGCATCAAAACCTCTGCTTAGCCTCAACCCTGTGACAAAATCCATAGATATATCCTCCCACTTCCACTGTGATACTGGAAGTGGGTGGAGTTCTCCTCCGGACCTGCGATGCTCAATCTTGACCCGCTGGCAGGTCGCACACTGAGCTACATACCGAGCCACGTCGGGCTTCAAACCACCCCACCAGAAAGACCGTCTCACATCCTTGTACATCTTACTCGCTCCAAGATGTACTGAATATGGGGTAGCATGAGCCTCACCTAGTATCCTCTGTCTCAACTCACTGTCTGACGGCACACAAACGCGGTCCTGACGTCTCATCACTCCATCTGCACCAATAGTGAACTGTGGGGCCTCATCTCGAGACATCTTGTCTCGGATCCTGGTCAAAGTCAGGCAAGTCTCCTGTTTCTGTCGGATCTCATCCAACAGATCAGGAAGTAGCTCCAAAGTAGCTAACTGACTATCGGTATTGGGAAACTGAATCTCTATCTCTAACCAAGCCAGATCCCTCTGCAACTATGGTTGTATTGTCAATCGGGATATCGCCCTCTCCCTAGGCGTCTTCCGACTCAAAGCATCAGCTACTACGTTCTCCTTTCCGGGGTGGTAGAGAATCTCAAGGTCGAAGTCCTTGATCAACTCTAACCACCGCCTCTGGCGGTTATTCAACTCCCTCTGAGTGAATATATACTTCAGACTCTTATGGTCTGTGAAGATCTGACATGTCACCCCATAGAGATAGTGACGGCAGATGTTAAGAGCATGGACTACTACAGCCAGCTCTAGGTCATGTGTGGGGTAGTTCTCCTCATACGTCTTGAACTGCCAAGACGTATAGGCTATGACCTTACCCCTCTGTATCAAAACACACCCTAAGCCTAGCTTGGATGCGCCACTGTATACCACAAAGTCATCGGTACCCTCAGGCTGCACTAAAATCGGAGCAGACGTCAATCTCCTCTTCAGCTCCTCAAAACTCTGCTGACACGGCTCATACTAGACAAACCGAGTAGTCTTGCTCAGAAGACAAGTAAGTGGTCGGGCAATCAAGGAGAACCCTTCCACAAACCGGCGGTAATAACCTGCCAAACCTAGAAAGCTGCGAACCTCCTTAACATTCTTAGGAGGTTGCCAAGAATATACTGACTCGATCTTTGCCGGATCGACTTTAATACCCTTAGCAGTCACCACGTGGCCTAGAAAAGCAACCTCTGACATCCAAAACTCACACTTGGATAGCTTAACATACAGTTGGCTATCCTGCAGAATCTGCAATACTGTCCTCAAGTGTCCGGCATGCTCCTCTCGACTCCTAGAGTAAACTAGGATGTCGTCAATGAAGACCACTACAAACTGGTCCAAGAAGTCAATGAATATCCCATTCATCAACTCCATGAACACCGCTGGTGTATTAGTGAGCCCAAAAGGCATCACTACGAACTCATAATGACCATACCTAGTCCGGAATGCTGTCTTAGGTATGTCCTGTTCTCTCACCCGTAGCTTGTGATAACCGGACCTCAAGTCTATCCTCGAAAACACGGACGCACCATGCAACTGGTCCAACAGATCATCTATGCGCGGCAGTGGATACTTGTTCTTGATGGTTACTTTGTTCAACTCTTTGTAGTCTATGCACAGCCTCATCGATCCGTCCTTCTTCTTCACAAATAATACTGGCGTGCCCCAAGGAGACACACGAGGGCGTATGAAGCCCTTCTCTGCTAACTCCTCTAACTGCTTCTTCAGCTCAAGCAGCTCTATCGGTGTCATACAGTACGGAGCCTTCGAGATCGGTCTTGTGCCCGGCTCTAACTCAATGCTGAAGTCAACGCTAATCTGTGGGGGTAGTCCTGGCAGGTCGTCACTGAATACCTCTGCAAACTCGCATGCAACGGGTATCTCCTCTATGGTCAGACTCTTGCCTTCCTTCATGGCATAACACCAGAAGGCCTCGCAACCCTGTGCTATCAGTCTGGCTGCTCTCACTGCACTGATAAATGTGCCGGACTTTCCGAGGTCCCAACCTCGGAATATCACTCTATGACCCTCCTCAGTGGCAACGGTCATTGTCCTCCTACCAATGTCTAAGACTGCTCCGTGTTTCTTCATCCAATCTATCCCTAAAATCGCATCCTCATGAGCTAAGGGCATGACTAGAAAATTTACTAGCCAGTCTCGATCTCCCATGCGAACAGGACATCCATAGATCTCTCTAGTCCCTCTTACCTTACTCCCATCAGGTAAGCCTATCATAAAAGGTATCCCCTCTACAGTAGCTAAGGACAGCCTATCTACGCATGCATTAGATATGAAGGAGTGTGTAGCACCCGTATCAAATAAAACTCGTACGGGTAAGTCATGGATCTGGATCGTACCTGTGGCAGTCGGTGCCTCTGGCTGATCAGCACACCTCAGCTCAAACACCCGTGCCTGAGCTCCTCTGGTATCAACTACATTGTCACGCCCTCTGCCCCGACCTGATCCCTGCATAGAGCTCTGTGAAGATGTGTGTCCTGGAGCCTTGTAAGACTGCTGCTGACCTAGAGCTCGGTACTGCTGCTACTGACTCGGAGCTCGGTACTATGGTTGTCTCTGTACACTCCTTGATAGACCTGCAAAGGAAGAACCCTACTGAGATGGAGCCTTGCCCTGGCGGCAGAATGCAGCCCTATGTCCAACCTTGCTGCACTGGAAGCAGGTCACTGACGGCTTCGTGCAGTTCGATCGGATGTGTCCATAGCCACTGTAGTTGTGGCACTGTAAGCCACCAGCTGAAGTCTGACCAGTAGTAGTAGGCTATGTCGCCCCTGAGTCTGTCCCCGTCCAAAAACAACTACTTATGTACTACCACTAACATATCCTGTCCTCTGCCGCTTATCAGGCCTGTCTGACTTAGCAGCTCTCCTCTGGACTGGTCTGTCTCTCTCATATGTAGACGCCCTATATTGATAGTCTGACAGAGTCTCACAGCGAAATCCTGCCAGATAAGAACGAGTGCTCTCTCAATCTCTGTGAAAAGAGATACACATGCTGCTCCTCAGGAGGTGCAGCTGGTCCAAGTAGAGTCAGTTCCTTCTGGAACTTCTTGATGGCAGCAACAATCGGAATGTCCTCAAATCCTGCCTCAATGAAGTCCTGAAACCTCTCTCTCCTCAACGAGACAGGGCAGTATCTGTCTCTAACAATGCTCCTCATCTGCTCCCAATTGGTGACTCAACTACGTATGGTCCACCACCAGGAATGAGCATCCTCAGTGAAACATGTCTGCACCAAATCCACCTGTCGATCCTCTGGGCAAGGTATCGCCTCTAGTGCAGTCTCTACCTGTCCAATCCAGTGCTCCACCTCCAACCCTATCTCTCCACTGAATGAGGGGACCTTCTAAGAGTTGAAAGCCTTCTACCACTCATCCGGTCTCGGTGCTTTAGACCCAGTAGGAGCTCTATCAGCCACCACTCTCCTCTCAGGTACAACCGGTACCTGAGGCACTCCCTGTGTCACCTGAACGGACCTAGCCGGTACTGGTGGTACCTGGGTAAGTCTCTCTGTTCTAGAAGTCTCCTCCATACGTTCGACGTATGCTCGATACTCTCTATACTCAGATGCTCCAATAGAAACACGTCCAGACTCCATCGAACGTGCTCTCTGCGCTCCACACCTAACAATGGTCTCATTCCTGACCTCGGGACCTACACTCTCAGCCACCTCCTCTACTCCAGCATCTGGCATGATCACTGCTGGTGGATCCTCTCGAGGAGCTCGACCTTGACCTCGTGCTAGTGGAGGTCTACCTCCACGGCCGCATCCTCTAACTGTAGGGGTCCTATCTCCCCTACCTGGTCCAGCTGGAGGGAGAGGTGGACGACCTCTAACTCGACCAGTAGCTAGCGTAGCTTTAGTACGTGCCATCTGCGCGAGGAATAACAACTATAATTATAAACTAGTTAATAAGTCCAACTACAGTAAAAACCTAAAGTCCAAACTAAGCATACTGAGCTCCGCGGTAGTAGTGGTGGTCAGCCGTACTTTTCTATTCCCAACCAGACTATGCATGCATTTGAAAACCAAAAGTTCCCTTTTTAAAAATCAGATCCCTTTCGGGTTCTGCTTAATACTTATTCGGTCTTTCAGAAGATTTCGAGTGCCATTGTTGCCAACCTAGAGCTCTGATACCATGTTGTAACACCCCGAATTCTCAGAACTCGAAGCGTTACTGGTTAGGACATCACAATAGGTCCCGACCTTAGTTTGACAACAAGATTACTAGGATCTTGCAACAAGACACAAATAAGAAAAACCGAAATTCATAAAAATGTATTTTTAAAAGGATGAATGCAACAAAGTCTAACAGCCTGTAGAACTCAACAACGAAAAAGACTAATTGTCTTAACAAAAGGAAAGGACAACAAAGAAGCAACCCACACCCCCACTCTAAGGAGTGCGGAGACCCGGCTGACCACTACTTCCAGATCACTCAGCTGTTGCTCTAACCTGCGGTAAATCTAAATACACAACAAAAGAAACCATTAGCTAGTTATCTAAACATTAGAAGAATAATAACAGCACACACACACACACACAAAAGAATAAACACTCATCATGCTTTCAAACAAGTCCATTTATTATCTTCATTTAAGTTATTCACTCTTACTAATGATACTTATTTTGTGACACGAGGGATTCCCAAACCTCGCCTCCGCCCCCGTATAACCATCAGGAATGGATCCGATGCATCTCACCTTGTACCTGCCTGGTCTAGGTATAGAGAACCTCCCAGTCTCTTGTCAGAGCTGGGCAGTGATGTCACGGCCCGTTATACATACACTTGGGCCTTAAAACATAATAACAACGGTCGTTGTTCGCCTCAAACGGTGTGTGCAACCTTTAAATTTATAACCCTAGACTTAAGCTTAAAACAAGGATGCGAACCCGTAGTGTACGGGTCAATCGTAGTAAAAGCAAGGAATTCCAGGGGTCGATCACAAGGACTTAGTGAAACAAAGTCCAGTTACGGTATGCTTATGTAAATACTAACCACAAGAGCGATTAACACAATCAAAGATGAATAAGAAGTCAATAAAGCAAACATGCAATTCTAGGGATTAAAGCATCTAGTTGTGGTTCCAACTCAAGATCTAAAGATAAGTGGACAAAGCTGAGGTTTTTGCATAGGGAAGGTGTTACTAAAGTAGAATAGATCACCGGGTAAGTCTCACTACTCACTAATCCTAAACCGTAACTCCTATTACCGGGTAAGTCTCAAGGAATCAAGATAAAGAACTATATCCTCAAACTAACACACCATCTAAGGGAATAGAATCAACCTTTACCGGGTAAGTCTCAAGCTAACTCACAAAGATGGGATGAAAGCACACTCAAACCCCAATAAAGGATAAACCTTTATTACCTACACTTATGATCTTAGGTACACAAACTAAGGAATTACCGGGTAAGTCTCATCCTAAGCTTGCATTGAACCAGGAAATGTGTAATAAGAATAGGATTTGGCAAACTCTAACACTTAACTCTCAGTTTCGGATCAGATAAGTCACCTCGGTCAGCCAAATTCCACCCCGGCCGAGATGTTCATCGACTGAGCGAGATGCTTAGGGTTAAGGTTAAAGACTCGAACTTTCAGGGTCCTACTGGAATCTAAGATTATTCTATCATTGTTTTTTCCACAACCTTAAGCCAATCACCCTAGAATCACACAAGGAAATTAGCCACTCATCATCATCATGAAAGTATTAATCAAATATATGGGAAGAAGGTGAATATTTGAACAAAAAGAATTTAATGAAAAGACTTCAATAACTGAATCAAATATCACAACAAAAGCGTTCTTTGGATGTAAATCCAACAAGCAAGACAAGAAGGAAGAGAATCTAAGGTAATCTTACAAGAAAACCTTCCAAAAGCTATAAAAGCTACAATCTTCAATCTTCCTTCAACCTTAAAAAAGGTTCTTCAAATCTCCCAACTGGAGTATGGCTGCAGCGGTGAATAAACCCTGATCGGTGGTATAGCATCCTCCTGGATTTGTGGAAATCCAACCCTTTTTATAGGAAAATAACCCTCCAAAGATAAGATATCTAAGAAAAGATCTCTTCCCATAAAAATAGGTAAAATATAAGATCTAATGTATCTTCTTCCTTCCAGGAGCCTAGCCCAAAAATATAAGATCACTTTCCAAATATAGAAGATCTCAGCCAAGAATAAAATATTCTCGCCGCGTCCTAGGTATTTGCCTCGGTCGAGTCGGCTTCTCTGGATCACCTCGGTCGAGGTGAATCTGTGGTCAACCGAGGTGAGTCACAACTGAATGTGAAATCTCTCAAAACTGGTCCAAAGTGAATCTTTAATCCATAGCTATGCTTCCTGGATGGTTCCTTATGTTCGTCAATGAAGCTCCAATGACTCCACAGCTCCTTTTTGATGCAAAACGTGCCATTTCACCTACGATTACAATAAAACTAGGTGTAGACCTCGATTCCCGCAAAGGTAGATGAAATGGTAATATAATCACATAATATACATACAAACATGCAGATTATGAAAGATAAAACATCCAAACAAACCCCAAAATATAGACTATAATTCATGCTATCAGTCGTCCTAACAAGTTGTTATTATTATAATCACATACATCGCACACACACAACCATTATCACTCAACTAATATCCAGAAACTAGCTAAGTAAGTCGCAAGGACTTACTTGAATCAAAACACACTCTATCCAAATCTCAACTCAGTCCGTACTCGTGGTACTCAAACGCCTGTCAAGCAAGGCATGTGGATCAAAACCACATCTAGATGTACAACCTCAAGCGGAGGAATTACGGAAAAAGGCTCTCTTTCAGTAAAAGATCATTTTACCCTTAGTGCCGAAAATTCTAAAAGTTTATTCTTAAATCCTGCTAATTTCCTTTAGAACTTGTTTTCCATAATTTGTGTCTCTAAGATAGTTACTTATAAGTTATAAGTTCAAAACTCAAATCAACTCGAAAAGGACAACACTCCTCCTCCCCGGTTACTATCTAATCTTATACATATATATATATATACACTTACATACATACCTTAACCTTTCCTTCAACTTATATAATTATGTAACTATTCGGTAACATATATATATATATATATATATATATATATATATATATATATATATATATATATATATATATATATATATATATCTACATATACTTATTTTCCCATCTCGTACGGATATATGTACACTTATGTATATGAATATATATATTCTTATATGTATACCTATATATATATATATATCCAAATTCCGAGGAGTGTTTCTAACCAATACCCTCAATCAAATTCAACAATCCATCAACTTTTAAACAAGATTCAAGATCGATTAAATTACTTAGGTTTTGGATCGAAAAAACTTGAATTCTGGATGATTGTGTAGTTTGCCAAGCTTGTTGTTGCTAGATCCTTGCTCCTTGTTGAAAATTCTTCAGTTTAGGCTCAAGAATCTTGCAAAACGATTGCAAATTGGGGAGATGGGAGGGTAGGTGATTTTCAGCGTTTTTGGAGCAAGAGGGACGATTTTGGTTAAGTGTTGGAATGAGAGAATCGAGTCGAGAAGGCTTTATATAGGCTGGCCAAAATATACAGGAAATCTACCGATTTTTAGGGTAGATTTATTTCTCGGTCCGATTGTTCACCACTTTCACAGGTTAAGCAAGGAAATCGACCGATTTTTCTCTGGGGGTCGATTTTTTAGTCGATTTATCTTTCTGTTGCCAAAAATCGACTTGCTTTGCAACCTGAATCGATCGATCAACTTGTGGTAAGTCGATTTACTTTCTTCTTTTCTTTGAAAAGTGTATTTGATCCAATTTATTGCAACTTTCTCCATCAATTTCTCAAACTTCCACCTAATTCCTACAATCTATGACACAAACAAAACGAGAGCGTATCGAGGAACAAACAAACTAAAACAAAAGCAAACAAGCAACTAACCGAAACTATTCTAAGATGAAAAGAAGGGAAAAGAACTATACTACCATTGGTTGCCTCCCAAGAAGCGCTTGATTTAACGTCATTAGTTGGACGCTGCTTGTTTAGGTGTTCAATGGAGGAGGATAAGAGCTATCTCCTCAACCGGAACTTCCGGAATGTACTTCTTCAACCGTTGGCCATTGACCTTGAAACTTTCACTTTGTTCACCCCATACTTCAACTGCACCATGGGGAAAAACACGTTTAATTACATAAGGTCCTGTCCAACGGGATTTAAGCTTACTTGGAAAGAGACGAAGCCTTGAGTTGAATAGAAGAACTTGATATCCTTCCTTCAAGTCCTTTTCGGATGATATGCTTATCATGTCACCGCTTCGTTCTTTCCTTGTAGATCCTTGAGTTCTCGTGGGTACTCAGCCGGATCTCCTCTAACACGTTGATGTCCAATAGCCGCTTCATTCCGGCTTCTTTCATGCTGAAATTGAGCCACTTGACGGCCCAATATGCTTTATGCTCTAGCTCTACAGGGAGGTGACAAGACCTCCCATACACAAGGTTGTATGGTATTGTGCCTATGGGTGTCTTAAAAGCAATCCTGTACGCCCATAATGCATCATCTAGATTCATTATTCAATCTTTTCTTGTTCTAGAGTCAGTCTTCTCTAGAATTCCTTTGATCTATCTATTAGATATCTCAACTTGTCCGCTTGTTTGCGGATGATATGGTGTGGCAATCTTATGGGTTACCCCATACTTAGCTAATAGAGCCTCAAATCGATGGGTTGTGAAGTGCGTTCCTCCATCACTAATGATGGTTCGGGGAGTCCCGAACCTTGGGAAGATTGTTCTATTATTGAACTTCACCACTACCATTGCATCATTAGTGGGAGAGGTGATTGCTTCTGCCCATCTTGAAAAATAGTCTACGGCTAAAAGTATGTATTGGTTTCCACAAGACGATGGGAATGGTCCCATGAAGTCCACTCTACATACATCGAATATCTCTACTTCTTGTATGTTGTTGAGCGGCATCTCGTTCCTCCTTGAAATATTACCTGTCGTTTGACAAGCATCACAAGCAAAAACATAGTTCTTCACATCTTTAAATAAGGTAGGCCAAAAGAAACCAGATTGGAGTACCTTAGTACACGTCTTGTGGGAACTAGCATGCCCTCCACAAGGCAAAGAATGGCAATAACAGATAATGCTTTCCACCTCATCCTCCGGAACACATCTTCTATACATGCCATCGGGACCTCTCTTGAAGAGTAGAGGTTCATTCCAATAGAAGTGTCGGACGTTTGTAAAGAACTTCTTCCTTTCAGCATATAAAAGTCAAGGTGAAAGTTCCTGACAAACAAGGTAATTGACAATATCAGCAAACCATGGGTCATTACCTTTCGAGATTTGTTGAAGACATTCTTCAATTTCGTGGAGTTGTTCATCGGGAAATGAGTCGTCAATAGGAAGCTCATCCATCTCATTGCTGACGTGTGGGAGACGACTAAGGTGATCGGCAACTGAATTTTCCGAGCCCTTCTTGTCACGGATCTCTAGATCGAACTCTTGTAAGAGTAGGATCCATCTTAGAAGCCTAGGCTTCGCATCCTTCTTCGTGAACAAGTAACGGATTGCTGAATGATCCGTGTAGATTATCACTTTCGCACCTACAAGATAGGAACCAAATTTCTCAAATGCATAAACTACAACTAGAAGCTCCTTCTTCGTGGTAGCATAATTCAATTGAGCTTCGTCTAGTGTCTTGCTAGCATAGTTGATGGTGTGAGTGCGACCATCTTTCTTCTGTCCTAGTGCAGCTCCTATAGCTACATCACTTGCGTCGCACATAATCTCGAAAGGAAGAGTCCAATCGGGTGGTTGGATGATAGAAGCTGAAATCAAAGCTTCTTTGATCCTGCAAAAGGCATCTAAACATTCTTTTGAAAATGCGAAAGTTATGTCCTTCATCAAAAGATTAGTCAATGGTTTTGAAATCTTAGAAAAATCCTTTATGAACTTCCTATAGAAACCTGCATGTCCTAAAAAGCTTTTAACTCGTTTCACTAAAGATGGAGGAGGTAGCTTCTCTATAGTTTCAATTTGAGCTCTATCAACTTCTATTCCTCTATTCGAAATCAAATGACCTAACACAATTGCTTCGGTGACCATAAAATGACACTTCTCCCAGTTTGAGACTAGGTTTATGTCTTCACATCTCTTAAGGACAAGGGAAAGGTTCGAGAGACAGTTATCAAAGAAAGAACCATATACCGAAAAGTCATCCATGAATACTTCCATGATGTTCTCTACATAATCCGAAAAGATTGCCATCATACACCTTTGGAAGGTGGCTGGAGCGTTGCATAAACTGAATGGCATCCTTCTATAGGCAAATGTACCCAAAGGGCATGTGAAAGTTGTCTTCTCTTCATCATCCGGGTGAATGGGAATCTGAAAGAAACCGCTATATCCATCTAGATAACAAAAGTAAGAATGTTGGGCTAACCTTTCCAACATTTGATCAATGAAAGGAAGGGGGAAATGGTCCTTCCTTGTGGCAACATTTAGTTTACGGTAGTCTATGCAAATTCTCCATCCCATAACTGTCAGTGTGGGAATAAGCTCGTTGTTTTTGTTTGCAACAACGGTAATGCCTCCTTTCTTTGGAACTACTTGTACGGGGCTCACCCATTTGCTATCGGAAATAGGAAAGATGATACCTGCATCAAGTAGCTTTAGGATTTCTTTCTTCACAACCTCTTTCATGATCGGATTTAACCGTCTTTGAGGTTGACGTGAAGGTTTGTAATCCCCTTCTATCAAGATCTTATGCATACATAGAGAAGGTTTAATGCCTAGTAGATCATCAATAGTATAGCCTAATGCTTTCCTATGTTGTCTCAAAACATTCATAAGCTTCTCAAGTTCATCATCATTCAAATTTGCACTAACTATGACATGATATGTTGAGTTAGGCCCAAGGAATGCGTACCTTAAATGTGCAGGAAGTGGTTTCAACTCCAATGAAGGTGGTGCTTTGGTTGATGATTCATGATCATCTAGTGTCATTGGAGAAGCCTTATGAAGGTGGAGGAAGTGTACTATTACACTTAACAATAACTTCAATTGAGTTCTTAGAAGTTGGAGAAATTGACGAAAAATTGACCTCCCCTGACGTAAATCGATCGATTTTTTGTCCGATTTTTCTTTATGTTGTTAAAAATCGACTTGCATTATCAGAAATCGACTTGCATTATCACTATCTTAAAATCATAATAATAGAAATGAAATCAGTACTCCTATAACCTTTCAACCCTTGGCCGCCATTACACATTACCAGCCTATCATCTGCTCTACTCGAACAAAAGAAAAACTCCTATTGCTACGAATCTCAATTGACTAACATACTAACCACCATGGCTACCAAAGACAACACAAGCTTATAAGGTAGAATAGAGACTCACTTGGATGATTATGGTTCGATCGACAAATCTAGACGGTAGCCCAAGATCCAGGGAGGAAAAGGGATGCTCGACTCGATGCCAGGCCAGCGGCGTGAAGTCCGGTCTAGATTGCTGGTTATAAGGTAGCCGTAGGATCTCGATGCTTACAATCGGTGACGGCGCTGGCTTCTTTGTCCCCTTCAAATGTGAGTAGTAAGTAAGGAATTGCTCGTCCGTTCAACTGCGCTCAGAGGATAGGGAAGGTCCGTCCAGTCGATTGCGTTTCGAGAGTTGGAAGGGTCCCACTGCGTGCGCTCCGAGAGTTTGAAAGGTCCGAGTACATGCGTTCCAAGAGTGGGGAAGGTCCGAATGCGTTTGATCAAGAGGGAGAGCGAGAGATGGGAGGTAGAAGGCGGTGATAGTGTAAATACGGATTTAATGTTGGTACAGGCTTAGAAGAAAACAAATCAATATAAATCTCACACAATGAAAGAGATAACTTGATAGGATCATTAAGCGGTTACATTAAAAATGGGAGGTGGGGATTCCGTGCGGTTTTCAGAGGGAACAAGAGATCATTTATTATGATTTGTTAAACCCATGAAGATACGGCTGGCTGGATAATGAATGAGCTCTGTGAAAAGGTTGGTGGCCCTTTGTTGTTGCTAGGCTTGTCTTGACAGGCCCGACAACTCATCTTGATGGCCCGTCCTCCTTCCAAAATTTTAAGAAAGGATATAGATGGATATGTATATCTTATGTGATTATAAATCTCACATAATGATAAAAATCTCGATAATTCATGATACTAAGTATCGTATATAAAAGATCAAGTCGGTCGGAGTCCAGCTTGACTCAGAAATTATTCGAAAATAAATTTTTGGGTATTACATCATTTCCCCATAAAAATATGTTTTGTCCCAAAACTTAGGATAAAGACAGACATGAAAGAAGCCCTCTATATATAACCGGAGTATCTATCTTTTATATTAGAGAATCATCGTTATACTCTTCTAACCATAAATGTATCATGTAAAGGCCATAGTAATGCAACACATAAAAGACTAATCACTCAAACAAGAAGGCAAAAACGTAGTCAAATAAATCACACGAATGTAGGTCCGAGCACTAAACCCGATGGTCCTTATGTTGCGACTAACTTGGCATAAAACTGAAGATAATACTTAGTAATAATATCCTCAGTCTCCTAGTTACCCTCTTCGGCTCCTCGTCTAGACCACTAGATCCCCAACATCGGTATATCTTACTTTGACTTTAGAGACTACGACTGTTTTTGGAGGCATCCACTTTGTTACACAACACTTAAAAGAGCCTCTGAGTTGCCGTTCCCAATTCGCATAATTGTCGATCATTCAACGCTTCTCCGGAACTACTCTCATGAAGATTCTTCATTTGATCCAACGTTGAATGATTGACAACTATATCGATCACTGCGGTGGAGTATATCGACCATATGCTCCCCCCAAATCCCTGTGTTCGATACTCTGGAATTCTTGCTCAACTATATCGATCCGTACACTACGGGTTCGCTTGCTTGATAACCTATAATTGAAGGTTGACACCTATTAGCATGAAATATAGTGATATTTTAGGCACGTTTTCTAAGTGTATTTGATCCATTATGATAGTCATTGATTGAGCATTGATGCATTTGTGAGCTAGTTTGTCTATAATGTCGATATAGAGATCTACACAAGCTTTATGTTGATTATAGGTAATTGAGAGCTATTTCCGAACGGAATTGAGCAAGGATGGAGTTGATGGAACATGTTCATGGATTGAGGGCATTCCTAGGAGCTAAGGGAGTGTCAACTTGAAGAATGCACGAGGCTAAGGAAGAATCACGTTCTTGCCCTAAACCACGCTCTAAAATACGGTCGTACTACTTTCCACGTTCAAGTCCACGGCCGTGGAACCATGGCAAGGGAAGCGTGGTTCATTC
This sequence comes from Fagopyrum homotropicum, assembly GCA_033239125.1. Lineage (NCBI taxonomy): Eukaryota > Viridiplantae > Streptophyta > Magnoliopsida > Caryophyllales > Polygonaceae > Fagopyrum > Fagopyrum homotropicum. The sequence goes on from BSWB01000007.1 coordinate 75,223,813, forward strand.
CAGCAACTTACACGGCCGTGGAGGAGTTGTGTCAAACCGTGTTGATTTCCACGCTCTAAATTACGGCCGTGGAACCCTTCCACGACCGTGATCTTGGCGATCTTTTTCGCCACACTTTAAGCCACGATCTCCTACGCAATTGGGCCGGGCCGATATTTTAACTTACACTATAAAAGGACGGACGAAGAGAGATTATGTCACCTTCGCTTACGCATAGACGCATCTTACGCTTGCACTTGGAATTGCCCTAATTTCACATTTTGGCGGAGATTGTGTTTGAAAGATTTGCGCTTTGCCATTGGGATTTCCGGATTGACGGAAGATCGAAGATTCGGAAGATTGTTCGCAAGAAGATTACGCTTCTTGCTTAGGTTTGATTTAGAAGACGGATTGACATCCCGTTCTTCCTTCTTATCTAAGATTTATGTTTGTTTGTGTTATTCCGAATCTAGTGACGATTATTGTTCTTGATTGTGACTTTGAGATTGATTTGAAAATTATTGAAGGTTTTCGGAAGTTTTCATCTTTCAATCTCTTAACCCTTGAATTTGATATCAATATGACTGTTATTGGCTAAAAACCCTTAACAATTCTAAGGTGAAGGGTTGATAGTTGTGGCTTAGATGATGATAGATCGATCGTAAACAGATTGAACCTTGAGAGTTAGAGAGAATCGACGACAACCCTAATCCACGGTCTGTTCTTGAGCTTCCACGGCCGTGGAACTCAAGAACTACCCGTAATTTTGTGTTAAGTTACGAACTTGCTTTTACTTTAATCCAAAGTTAAAGATTTGCTTTAACTTAGTCTTGGCTTGCCTTTTCTAGGTGGTAGTGAAGCCTCAACAACCTCTACCTCAATTGTGAGTGTCACAACCTTAATCGGTTTAGTTAGTCTTGATCCTTGGATTACAAGTTTGTGTATTTGACGTTAATTCTTACCTTTAGAACCTTTCTATGCTGCAGCCTCGACAACCTTTATAGAGAGTGTCTTGTAGGTGAGTTATATAAGGTTTTTGGAACTTCACCGCACGATTACCTTACATTAGCATACCTTTGCATACCTCAACTCTGTCCTTATATCATTAGTATATCTTGAATCAATTGCCACAGCTGGATTCCTGGATCTTTAGGATTGTTGTTTTCCCAATAATTCGAAAACCTCTTACATTTACTTGCTTGATAACCTATAATTGAATTTGCTCCCCCCAAATCCCTGTGTTCGATACTCTGGAATTCTTACTCAACTATATCGATCCGTACACTGCGGGTTCGCTTGCTTGATTTCTAGTTTTATATTTAAAGCTTATTTGCACGCACGCTAAGTGGCGAACAAGTTTTTGGCGCCGTTGCCGGGGATTTGGTCTAGGCCGAATTCGGTTTTCGGTTGTCAAGCTTGGGAGCTTCTCCCTTGTTATTTGATATCTCTTTGAGTGCATGCGCAGGTCTAGGAACACCAAGGATCTCTTACCTCTTGATCAAGAGCTTGAGAGAACTTTAAGGCAAAAGCGAAAGGAAAAGAAAATGGTTGAAGAACACGAACGTGATCTTCAATTGGAGCTAGTGGAGAAAGAAGCTCAACTCCTATGGAGTGAGAAGACACGTAGAGAAGAAACGGATCGTCATAGAATGAAGGTTGACGATCTAACTGACATGATGTTCCAAATGAGGATTGAGATAAACAACCTCAAGGAGAAAAAGAAAAGGAGGAGACCGGGAAGATCGGTTAGAGCCAACTCATCTAATGATGATAGCGACTCCTCCATGCCACCGCTAGAGGAAATTGATCCCACGATCAATGTGAATCCATTCCATCCATGGGCAGCTGCTAATCGCCGTGTTCCACCTAGGAATGCTAGGATCGAACGTGTGGATGAGGAGCCAAGAACTCTTGACCAAAGAATGGATCCAACGCAGCAACCACGCCGTCTAGGTGTGAACTTTGATGCTGATGATGTACAAGGGTTTAGCTTCAACCCTCAAGTTATTACTCTTGTTCGCCAAAACCAATTTGGCGGGACAAGCGCTGAATCTCCACACCAATACTTGCAAAACTTTGAGTGTATGATGGAGACAATGAGGCCGAAGAACGCTATTACCAACAACTATAAGCTCAAGCCTTTCTTCTTCTCCTTGAAGGGGAAAGCATTGTCTTGGTATCAAGCTCTTCCTAGTGGGAAACTAGACACATGGGAAGACCTTTCCGCGGAGTTCCTCACTAAGTTCTTTCCGTCATCCAAAACGGCGGAACTTAGAGGTAAGATTAATGCATTTTCCATGAGATCTAACGAAAGTTTGTTTCAATCGTGGGAAAGGTTTCAGGATTTGCTCTTGGATTGTCCACATCATGGCATATCCAAGCTTGCATTGCTAGAGATATACTATAAGGGGCTAGATGTGGAGACACAACTCAAGCTCCAATCCCTCTCATGTGGTACATTCATGGACATGAGGGAAGATGACGCTTGGGACTTCATTGAGAAGCAAGCAAGAGTCAAAGAGAAGTATTCCCACCGGAAAGTTGAAGGAAATCGTGTGGAGCAAGGAGCAAAGCTCACACATGAAGCTCAAAATCAGATCTTCTCCCTCAACAATGAGATCAAAGAGTTGAAGGAGGCTATCAAGACCAACTTTCCAAAGCAACAAGGGAAAGATGTTGGCTACTTGGGCAACAACAACAACGGTGGTGAGAATATCAACCGCAACAAAAATAACCGGAACAACAACCGGAATAATGGGAATGACAACAACAACAACCGGAACAACAATTGGAACAACAATAGGGGTTCAAACAACAACAATTGGCGCTCTAATCAACAAAACTCCGGTAACTCTTATCCTTCCAATTCGAATTCACTAACTCCACCTTCCTCTTCCTCTACTCCTTTGAAAAGCCAGGGGCAAACATCTAATGGAGGAAACACTTCGGGGAAGGAGAAGCCCGATCCCATGTTGGAAACGATTTTGGGAAAGCTTCAAGGTTTGGAGAACCGCATCATTAAGGTTGATGATCAAATTTCTAAGGTTGATAAAGCCCAAAAGGTTTTAGAAAACCAAATGTTCAGCCATGCGGAGGAAGTTCCTAGGAATCAAGGGAAATTTCCAAGAAAGACGGAGGCCAACCCTAAGGGAAGGGTGATGGCAATCACAACTAGGAGCGGAGTGACTACCACCGATCCGCAGCCTAAGTTTGTTGAAGTCCCCGTTGAGAAAGACAAGGAGAAGGGGAAGGAGAAGGAAGATGTCTACGTTCCTCCTCCGGCTTACAAACCTCCCCTACCATTCCCTCAATCTAGAGCGAGAGCACGCCTAGATAAACAATTTGGTAAGTTTATAGAACTCATGAGCAAGCTGCATATTAATATACCTTTCATTGATGCTATTGTAGGTATGCCGGCTTATGGCAAGTTCTTAAAGGAGCTCCTCTCCAACAAGAGGAAGCTAGAAGATTTTGGAGAGGTTAAGATGAGTTCGGATTCTTCGGATCTTATTAAGACCTTGAAGGAGAAAATGCCCCCAAAGCTAAAGGATCCGGGGTCATTTTGTATTCCCATAGGAGTGGGAGATGTCACATATGATGCATTATGTGACTTGGGAGCAAGTGTACATGGCGGATCCTAAACCGGTGAAGATGACGTTGTACATGGCGGATCGATCCATCACTCGTCCCGTCGGTATTGTAGAGGACGTCCCAGTCAAGCTAGGTAAATTCTTTGTTCCCATTGATTTTGTTGTGCTTGACATTCCTGCAGATAGTCCGGTCCCGATCATACTCGGAAGACCGTTTCTTGCAACTTCCGGCTGCATAGTCGATTGCAAGAATGCTAGACTCGCCTTTGACATAGGAGAAGAGAAGGTAGAGTTCGTTCTTTCCACTCTAGTGAAGGAGCCAATCTTTGATGAGGATATATTCAATATCCAAGATGAAGAGGGGTTGTCTAGAGAGGAGGTAAGTGCGATTCTCTTCAAAGATCCTTTGCAAAAGGTTATTGCTATGAGTCTAACGAATGTAGGTGAAGAAGAGGAGTGCAATGAGGCAATTGAAGCCTTAGAAGCACAAGAGGAAGTGTGTGAAGAGGAGTTTGAGAAACTCCACGACGAGGCAGAAAATGTGAGAATCCACGGCCATACACTATATTCCACGGCCGTGGATTTCACAACCCAAAGTGTGGCTCACTCCAGAGGGTTACACGGTCGTGGAGGAGGCAGAGCAACCGTAACCACTTTCCACGCCCTAAACCACGGCCGTGGAGGGTGAATGAAAACCGTAATTTTGGCCGTGGAAGGGGATGATCGTGCCACTTCTTCAACTTCTTTTGATTCTTCTCCTACATCTTCTACCTCCTTACACACTTCTAAGGAGACATCGGAAACTCCTCAAGAGCCATTGGAAGCTCCGAAATCAATGGAACTAAAGCCACTTCCTACTCATCTAAGGTACGCTTTTCTAGGACCTAACTCTACTTATCCGGTTATTGTTAGCTCCGATCTAACCATAGATGAACATAGTAAGCTTATGGTTGTCCTTAGGAAACATAGGAAAGCTTTAGGCTATACTATAGAAGACTTAGTAGGAATCAAACCTTCCCTATGCATGCATAAAATATTAATGGAAGAGGACTTTAGGACTTCAAGACAACCTCAAAGGCGGTTGAATCCGACCATGAAGGAGGTTGTCAAGAAGGAAATTCTTAAACTTCTTGATGTAGGTATCATCTATCCTATCTCCGATAGTAAGTGGGTGAGTCCGGTTCAAGTAGTTCCGAAGAAGGGAGGAATGACGGTCATCACCAACAAGAATAACGAACTCATTCCTACCCGAACCGTAACGGGATGGCGGATGTGCATAGACTACCGCAAGCTTAACAACGTGACGAGGAAGGATCACTTCCCACTACCCTTCATCGATCAAATGCTTGAAAGGTTAGCGCAACATTCTCACTTTTGCTATCTTGACGGTTATAGTGGTTTCTTTCAGATCCCGATACACCCGGATGATCAGGAGAAGACCACATTCACGTGCCCATGGGGTACGTTCGCTTATAGGAGTATGCCGTTCGGGCTTTACAACGCCCCAGCCACCTTTCAAAGGTGCATGATGGCCATCTTCTCCGAATAAATTTAGGAAATCATGGAGGTCTTCATGGATGACTTCTCCGTATACGGTTCCTCTTTTGACAATTGCCTTTCTAACCTTGCTCTTGTTTTACAAAGGTGTGAAGACACTAACCTAGTTCTTAATTGGGAGAAGTGTCAATTTATGGTAAAGGAAGGAATTGTATTAGGACACCTAATCTCTAGTAGAGGGATAGAGGTGGATAAGGCGAAAATAGAGACTATAGAGAAGCTTCCTCCCCCAACTTCGGTGAAAGGGATAAGAAGTTTCCTAGGACATGCTGGATTCTATAGACGCTTCATAAAAGACTTCTCTAAAATATCAAAACCGCTAACTAATCTATTGATGAAGGATGTAGTTTTTGAGTTTTCACAGGAATGCTTGGATGCGTTTAACATGATCCGGGAAGCTCTAATTTCCGCACCTATTATCCAACCTCCGGATTGGACTCTTCCCTTTGAGGCTATGTGCGATGCTAGTGACGTAGCTATAGGAGCTGTTCTTGGACAACGAAAGGAAGGGCAAACCCATGCCATATACTATGCTAGCAAGACGCTAGATGAAGCGCAGCTCAACTACGCCACTACGGAAAAGGAATTCTTAGCCATTGTTTATGCTATTGACAAGTTTCGCTCTTATCTTGTAGGTGCAAAGGTGATTGTCTACACGGATCATGTTGCGATCCGGTACCTCCTTGCAAAGAAGGATGCGAAGCCAAGGCTAATTAGATGGATTCTTCTCCTACAAGAATTCGATCTAGAGATCCGCAACAAGAAGGGTTCGGAAAATTCTGTTGCGGATCATTTGAGTCGCCTAACACATCTAGAGGACGACCACTTACCTATAGATGACTCCTTTCTGGACGAACACCTACACATTATTGAGGAGTGCATCGATGTGATCTCCAAAGGTAACGAACCATGGTTTGCTAATTTTGTTAACTATTTGGTTTGTCAGGAGATACCACCCGGATTATCCTACGCACAAAGAAAGAAGTTCTTTAAGGATGTCCGGGAATACTTTTGGAATGAACCTCTCCTCTTCAAGAGAGGTCCGGATGGCATCATTCGGCGATGTGTGCCGGAAGATGAGATGCAAAGTGTCATCCGCCATTGTCATTCACTACCATGTGGAGGACGCGCTAGTTCGAACAAGACCAGCGCTAAGGTATTGCAATCTGGATTTTTTTTACCTACTTTATTTAGAGATGTGCAATCCTTTTTTTTCCTACTGTGATGCTTGTCAAAGAACAGGAAATATCTCTAGGAGGAATGAGATGCCTCTCAATAACATCCAAGAGGTGGAGATTTTCGATGTTTGGGGAGTTGACTTCATGGGACCGTTCCCATCATCTTGTGGAAACCAATACATACTCTTGGCGGTAGATTACGTTTCTAGATGGGTGGAAGCAATTGCCTCTCCCACCAATGATGCCATGGTGGTGGTTAAGTTCTTCAACAAGACCATCTTTCCACGATTCGGGACACCAAGGACTATCATTAGTGATGGAGGTTCTCACTTTATTGCCCGGCGCTTTGAAGCTCTTCTAGCTAAGTATGGGGTTACTCACAAGATCGCCACCCCTTATCATCCACAAACTAGTGGACAAGTTGAGATCTCAAATCGGGAGATCAAAGGAATCCTAGAGAAGACGGTTTCAAGGACTAGGAAGGATTGGTCCTTGAAGCTTGATGATGCATTATGGGCGTACCGGACTGCGTACAAGACTCCCATAGGAACCACACCATACAACCTTGTATATGGGAAGTCTTGTCACTTACCAGTAGAGTTGGAACATAAGGCGTTTTGGGCTATCAAATGGTTGAATTTCAGCATGAAGGAAGCGGGAGAGAAGCGTCTCTTGAACCTTAATGAGCTTGAAGAACTCCGTTTGAATGCCTATGAGAACGCCAAGATTTATAAGGAGAGAGCAAAGCGTTGCATGATAAGCATATCATTCCAAAGGACTTTAAAGAAGGAGATCAAGTTCTCCTCTTCAATTCAAGACTTCGTCTCTTTCCAGGTAAGCTTAAATCTCGTTGGACTGGACCTTTTCTAATCAAACGTATTTTCCCCCATGGTGCAGTTGAAGTATTGGGTAAAGCGGGCGGAAGCTTTAAGGTGAACGGTCAACGACTCAAGAAGTATACGCCGGAACTCCAAGCTGAAGATTTCGCGCCCACCGCACTCGAATAAGTGCGAGTTTGGTCTAGCTACGGACCTTAAACAAAGCGCTTCTTGGGAGGCAACCCAAGGTATTGCATTTACGTTTTTGTTTTCGATTCATAGTTTAGCTTAGAATAGACGTTTTTGCTTTGTTTTGCCTTCGATTCCTTCCGGTATGTTCGTGTTTTTGGATGTAGGAACAATGGAAAAGGGAAGGGGAAGAGTAATTTTGAGGAAAAGTGACGAAACTTGGACTTTGGAGCATTACAGAGAGTTCCACGGCCTAAACCACGGTCGTGACAGCTACAGTGACCGTAATTTCCAAAAGCCTTTGAAAAATCACAAAAACCACGGTTCCGTACATTTCCACGGCCGTTGAACCCCCCGATAGACCGTGGTTTTCAAAAATTTTGCCGGCCACTATATAAACCACGTTCTTCACAAAAACACTTCACAAAACCCAATTCCACGACCATTTTCGCCGATTGCACGCCCCTCACCTAGATTCTCCGTTCGTTAATCATTTTCAACGATTCTTCGACCCAAGCTGAAGCAAATTCGATCACCAACGAGATCCAAGCAACGAATCGAGCGGCAAATCACCAAGGAACGCGAAATTCGGATTTTAAAATCCGAACCCTAGGTTTTTTTTCGCTCTTCTCTATCTTTGTTAATTTGGGTTCGTTTTTGCTAGAAATTATAGGAGAACTGATTGAAATTGGAAGGAATTAGACTAGGGCTGCCTGATTGCTGAGTTTGAGTGCTGTTTGCTGAATTTTGAGAAAAAACGAGACGAATCACGGTTTCTGTCAATTCCACGGCCGTGGAACACCAAGAACAGACCGTGGTTTTGAACAGTAATGGATTTTGTGAGGAGAGTTTCTGGGAGGATTAAGGAGAAGAAGAATGAGAAGGATAAGAACAAAAAGAGGAAGGGTAACCCCTCTTCCTCTTCATCCTCTAGAGCACCACCACCTTCCTCCCCTTCACCTCCATCATCACCTTTATCACCCGCACCTTCTAGCCCTAGAGTACCGACCATTCATGAGGATCACCTCGATGCACTCGAGAGGATCCATAAGAGGGCTGTGATAGGACCTAGGTACCTATTGTTGGAGGATCTAGCTCCTCTTCACATAGTAGATGACCTTACTTGGCTCTTGGATAGAGCCGGTCTTATCGTCTTCTCGGCTATCCGAGAGGACGCTTATGAGGAGATCACGAGAGAGGCTGTGACGTCGTTTGAGCACAGCCATGTGGATAGGACAGTTTCTTTCCGTCTGATGGAAAGGAACTATGATTTTACCATCCGAGAGTTCGGAGCCTTCTTTGGGTTCCAAGAGACCTTCAATGGTCGTTTTCCTAGTGGCGTTTACGCCAAAGATTTTTGGGAGGAGGTAGCTATGATTTACGCCAGCGAGGACCGCTGGCAACCAGTTGACACCAAGGCTAAGTTGATGTATCACTTAGCCTTGAAGATTGCTCACCGTTTCTTTTTGAGTGTCTCTTCCCTAGGACGGAGACACCTCAGAAGATCAAGATGGATGAGCTCTTCCTTCTGTACTCTATGCTGTATGGGCGCCCTGCTGACTGTGCCACCCTCTTAGCTGCTACCATGAGCAAGCTTAAGAACAAGAGGGCGGGCAACATTGGTTATGGTGGGATAGTCACCCACCTTCCTAGGATATTAGGGGTGGACTTTTCTGCATGTACACGCATTCCCGCCGTACCCCTAGGACTCCAGGCCTTCATGACTAGAGGTCTTATCTTCCCTACCCATAGAGGTCCACCGTATGCAGCTATGCCTTGGGAGAGTAGGACGGGGAGGGTTATTGAGTGGCTCCCGGAGTACTCCATTATGGCTGGACGCCATAATTGGAAGGCTACGTTCACAACTATGCATGCGAACAGGATTGCAGCTCCTCCATATGTCCCACCACCGCCCGTAGTTGAGGAGGAGGAGATGAGAGATCATCATGAGGGAGGAGGAGGAGCAGAGCAGGAGTTTGGCACGTTTCCGGATCAGCCGGACATTGCTTCTGATGTGCCCAGACGTTCTCCACGTCCAGCCAGAGCTTCAGGTTCATCTTCTCGCCGCGCCAGCGTCAGTGAGAGGCCCACATGGATGGAGACACCTCCTGCATGGTACAGAGCTCCACCTCCATGGTCCGCACAGCAGCCACCAGCACCAGCACCAGCACCGTCAAATGCACCAGGGTGGTACAGTCAGGCTCCGGGATGGTATGAGCAGATGCCGGAGTGGGATACTGGCCTTTCTAAGAGAGTGGGAGCATTGGAAATCCGAGCCGATGCTAGAGATGGACGCATGGACGACCTCGACCATATGATGAGAGACGTCTACGGCCAGCAGTTCGGGCGGCACTACGATCCTAGCTTCTCTCCATTCCCGCCTCCGCCTCCACCGCAGTGATGATATGCATGACCGACAGTTTTAGCCGCTCCACCGCCATTTTGTGAGTTTATTTTTCTTTTCTTTCTTTTTCTTTCTTTCTTTTCTTCTTTTCTTTCTTCTATTTGAACATTAGGGACAATGTTTGTTCCAAGTATGGGGTGGGGTATGACTAAAAGTTGTAATAACTCTTACTCACTTTGATTGCTTCTATTTGAGACTATCTTGCATGTTCATTATATTGTTACACGTTTCATTATTGCATTGCATGAAAAAGAGTTTGAAAAACCCATAAAAATTGAAAAATTTTGAAAATTTATGTGCTTCTAAGGATAGAAAGGATTTCTATGATAATCGCTACTTGTGAATTGAATTTGATGATAATTGCATGCTTAAACCAATAGTGAATTGAAAAGAATTGAATGAGTTGATTATACCTCTTTTGCAAGTTTCATAATGTGATGAATTTTACTTAAATCATGTTGAGGAATTGAAGTTGAAATCACACTATAGGTTCTTATGCTTCTTGTTGAGATGATTAAGGCAATTCGATTTTTCTTTCTTCTTTCTTTGATCATTTAACCCCTCATTGAAATATTGACCTCCTTACCTATCCGGGAATTTGGAGGAGTTGATTGATATTGGCATGTTTGATGTGGGAGGGCCTTGAAAGCAATTATTTGCAATCAAAAGAATAGAAAGAAATTATAGGTTTGGGGAAGTCAATCATGACGATGAGTAACTCGGCACCATTCACATAGCCGGGTGTTTGTGTCTTGCCAAAGTCGGATTGAGCGATATTCCTAGCGGATTATGGTATGTGCGCTAAGGGTTTGAGGCATCTCATAAAAATTGAGAATCGCCAATCTCCTAGGCTTCGGTTTTTGTGCACATCTATCCATAACTCCAAAAGTAAAGTCGAAAAATGAAAAGAAGAGAGCGAAGCTCTAAGTTGAAAGTGCTGCGGAAACCGCAAGAGAAGAAGAAGAGAGTAGTTATCCACTTTCCCGGATTCATGCACCACATTCCTTAAAGTTTCCTTCCCTTTCCACATTCTAGACCTTTTCTTTGAAAGTCCTTAAGATCAAAAGAATGTTATATGACTTGGTGATCTAAATTGAAGTTTCCTATGATTGATTTTGATAATGTTTGAAGGTTATGATGTTTGTATGGAAGTTTGATTGATTCATGAGCTTTCTTTACTCCTTACTCTTTGATTAAGTGTATGAAAGTCTTATAAATGATTGAAGCAAGATTTGAGAATGATCTATTGATTAGAAGGCACATTCATCAAAAAGAATTATTGCTTTGAGAAGGTACACATATTTCATCCTAACTTTTGTTTTAAAGCTTTTGAAAGACCTTGCTTAGGGACAAGCAAGTGGCAAGTATGGGGTTATTTGTTAGCATGAAATATTGTGATATTTTAGGCACGTTTTCTAAGTGTATTTGATCCATTATGATAGTCATTGATTGAGCATTGATGCATTTGTGAGCTAGTTTGTCTATAATGTCGATATAGAGATCTACACAAGCTTTATGTTGATTATAGGTAATTGAGAGCTATTTCCGAACGGAATTGAGCAATGATGGAGTTGATGGAACATGTTCATGGATTGAGGGCATTCCTAGGAGCTAAGGGAGTGTCAACTTGAAGAATGCACGAGGCTAAGGAAGAATCACGTTCTTGCCCTAAACCCCACGCTCTAAAATACGGCCGTACTACTTTCCACGTTCAAGTCCACGGCTGTGGAAACATGGCAAGGGAAGCGTGGTTCATTCCAGCAACTTACACGGCCGTGGAGGAGTTGTGTCAAACAGTGTTGATTTCCACGCTCTAAGTTACGGCCGTGGAACCCTTCCACGACCGTGATCTTGGCGATCTTTTTCGCCACACTTTAAGCCACGATCTCCTACGCAATTGGGTCGGGCCGATATTTTATCTTACACTATAAAAGGACGGACGAAGAGAGATTCTGTCACCTTCGCTTACGCATAGACGCATCTTACGCTTTCGCTTGGAATTGCCCTAATTTCGCATTTTGGCGGAGATTGTGTTTGAGAGATTTGCGCTTTGCCATTGGGATTTCCGGATTGACGGAAGATCGAAGATTCGGAAGATTGTTCGCAAGAAGATTACGCTTCCTGCTTAGGTTTGATTTAGAAGACGGATTGACATCCCGTTCTTCCTTCTTATCTAAGATTTGTGTTTGTTTGTGTTATTCCGAATCTAGTGACGATTATTGTTCTTGATTGTGACTTTGAGATTGATTTGAAAGTTATTGAAGGTTTTCGGAAGTTTTTATCTTTCAATCTCTTAACCCTTGAATTTGATATCAATATGACTGTTATTGGCTAAAAACCCTTAACAATTCTAAGGTGAAGGGTTGATAGTTGTGGCTTAGATGATGATAGATCGATCGTAAACAGATTGGACCCTGAGAGTTAGAGAGAATCGACGACAACACCAATCCACGGTCTGTTCTTGAGCTTCCACGGCCGTGGAACTCAAGAACTACCCGTAATTTTGTGTTAAGTTACGAACTTGCTTTTACTTTAATCCAAAGTTAAAGATTTGCTTTAACTTAGTCTTGGCTTGCCTTTTCTAGGTGGTAATGAAGCCTCAACAACCTCTACCTCGATTGTGAGTGTCACAACCTTAATCGGTTTAGTTAGTCTTGATCCTTGGATTACAAGTTTGGGTATTTGACATTAATTCTTACCTTTAGAACCTTTCTATACTGAAGCCTCAACAACCTTTATAGAGAGTGTCTTGTAGGTGAGTTATATAAGGTTTTTGGAACTTCACCGTACGATTACCTTACATTAGCATACCTTTGCATACCTCAACTTTGTCCTTATATCATTAGTATATCTTGAATCGATTGCCACAACTGGATTCCTGGATCTTTAGGATTGTTGTTTTCCCAATAATTCGAAAACCTCTTACATTTACTTGCTTGATAACCTATAATTGAATTTGCTCCCCCCAAATCCCTGTGTTCGATACTCTGGAATTCTTGCTCAACTATATCGATCCGTACACTGCGGGTTCGCTTGCTTGATTTCTAGTTTTATATTTAAAGCTTATTTGCACGCACGCTAAGTGGCGAACAGTTCTCCTTCTTGTCATTGTCGTGGGTGTTGTCTTGTAGTCTTTACTCTCCCGTCTCGATGTTCATCAGCGAGTTCAAAGGAGTTGACCGGATGTTCGCCTAAACTAATGCTCATAAGTTGAGCATACTTATCCTCGTGTTGACACCTTCAAAATCTACCTAGATGTGCCAACGGAATGAGGATCTCATTTTGTTATCTCCGTTAAGAGTATAATAAAACTATAAATGTTACTAAAGTTCAGCATATGCTTATCTATATTACACATCTTTATAATCAAGCTAATAAGTCAACACACATTTTTACTAAGCTGCCGAGATCCGCGGAGGTAGTTGTGGTCATCCGTACTTTCTATCCCATCCCGACTTATGCATGTATTTTAAAACCAAAAGTTTATATGAAAAATTCATATCCCTTTCGGGTTGTATATATTTACTTATTCGGTCCTTTAGAAGATTTCAAGTGCCATTATTGTCAACCTAGAGCTCTGATACCATGTTGTAACACCCCGAATTCTCAGAAATCGGGAAGCTACTGGTTAGGACCTCACAATGGGTCCCGACCTTCGTTTGACAACAGTTTTACTAGGATCTTACAACAATAAACAAATAAATAAAACTGAAATTCATAAAGCGATGGTCTAAATGATATGAATGTAACAACATACGTCTAACAACCAACAATACTTAAGAAATTAAAAGTCTAACTGTCATCATACTACAAAGGAAACATCAATATAAAAACCAACCCCATTTTAGGGAGTACAAAGACCCGACTGAACACAACTTCCGGATCACTCAATTGCTGCTCTAACCTGTGGTAAATCTGAACAAAAAAATAAATCAACCATTAGCTAGTTATCTAAACGTTAGATAAATGAGAATAGCACACACACACAAACAATAGCAAAACTAAACACACATTATACTTTGAGAGAATCCATTTTTATTATCTTTATTTAGGTCATTCACTCTTACTAATGATACTTATTTTGTGACACGAGGGATTCCCAAACGTCGCCTCCGCCCCCGTGTAACCATCAGTTTTGGATCCGATGCACCTCACCTTGTACCTGCATGGTCTAGGTATAGAGAACCTCCTAGTCTCATGTCAGAGCTGGGCAGTGATGTCACCGCCCGTTATACATACACTTGGGTCATAAAAATAATAAAGTTTGTCCTATGCAAGTTATTATTATTAAACAAACAACACACACCACTATCGTCATTCGGCTAACATCTAGAAACTAGCTAAGTAAGTTGCAAGGACTTACCTGAATCAAGTCACAAATCTCGTTATCTCAAAAACTTGATCCGCAAGAGTAAGAAATCAACTGCCTGGTATAAAAGGAAATTGGATCAATATCATATCAAATATCTTAGAAGTGTCCAACTTATACGTTTACAAATACATCTATGAAAAGACGACCAAACCTATACGTGTAAAAAGATGATTTTACCCTTGGGTCCGTAAACTCCAAAATTCTTAGGAAGCGTCATGAATTCCTACTAATGACATGATTTATGACACTAGTTTAGGCACTCTTTTAGATAGTTTTACTTTCCATTCATGCATGTTTCCGCATTAGTTCGTGACGTTTACGCTTAATTCATGCATATTGTCAAAATAGACGTCTACACGAGCTCTTGTCGGTTTTGTAGGTATTTTGAGGAGGTTTTGGAACTTAATCGATACATTCGAGGATCATTCCTCGTGATGGCACACATCCGGACTCTTTAAGGAGCAATCTAGGAGCAAAGGAGAACACAAAAGACCTTATTGGTGCATGCCTTGCACCAATTCATGACTTGGTGATCCAAAGAGGGCTGAATAGAGAGAACAACGGCCAATTGGCTAAAATCTCGACTGTGGTTTTGCCCGTGGTTTCTTTTGGACAGTTGTGACATGTGTCCCACAATTTCTTTGTCCGACCCTTGCTTTTTGGTGGAGTACTTAAGTGGTCCTGCACGTTGATTTTGAGGATCTTGCTCCGTTTTGGACCCTTCTCCTCTAGCTCTTCTCCAACACTCTTCCATTGTGGCTTCTCTTCCAAGCACCCTTGTAGGTGTTCTTGGGAGAGATTAGTGTAGATTTTAGTTTTAAATTGAGATTTGAGTGGTTTTTAGTGAGGTTTCCTTTGTTGATACTTTGGAGCTGCATCTTGGACCCTTTTTAAGACTTGGTAACTTCTATTCTAGCTTTATAATGTCTTTTCTTTGGTTCATTCTTCATTATCTAGCTATGACTTGCAAGCATACTCTATTTGTGAAGTTTGATCTTGAAATTAATGTTGTTGGTTGAATAGTTGTGATTCTAGGGTGAAGGAATGATATTTATGCTTTGGACTATGATTGTATGGACTTGCATTTTAGTTTAGAATGGATTTGTGTTCGAAACCCAAACTCAGACCCAAACCACGGCTTGTTCATCTAAACTCTCGACCGTGGTTTCTCATGATCAGCCCGTGGTTTTCTCTGTTGTGCTTATATTGATGAATTTGGATGTTAGGATGTAGATGTGTTGAAATCCTAGTGTTTGTTGAGCCTAATCTAGCTTAGGATGACCTAATGTTAGCAACCTTTTTGAGGAATGAGACTTACCCGGTAATTTCCTCTCTTAGGTACATAAGATGATAAACTCTAGGTAGTAGTGAGCCAAAAAAGCCGCTATTGGATTGAGTGTGCTAGGATAGTTGCCTAAGACTTACCTTTTCCGAGAGTTACCCGGTAAGGAGGGGTTTGACCCTTAGGCAGTTGCCGGTTTGTGTAGAATTCATGTCCTTAGGTTCCTTGAGACTTACCCGGTAATAGGGCCTTAGGTGCGAGACTAGTGGAGCATGAGACTTACCCGGTAATTGCTCACATTAGAGAAACACTCAACTCCGAACAACCGCAGCTTTCCTTTGATCTTTAGAAGCATGATTCCATTGTCATAATCGGAATTCCGAATCACTAGAATCCGCACTTCTTACCTCTTATCTCCTATCCTTGTGTTTGTGTGTTTGTTTGCTTGTTTGTGTTGATATATTTGTGATCCTTGTTGATCACCCAAAACCAACCAAAAATATTGTATTTTGCACTTTCTTTATTCCTCATCTCATCTTAGTTTAGATTTGCACTATCTTTGATCATTGAATGACTTGATTTCACCTCAGTCCTTGTGTTCGACCTCGAAATACTTTCCTTCCTACATAACGGTCCATACACTGTGGCTTTCGCTAGGTAGTTTAGGAGATTAGATCGAGTTTATATATGTAAAGCTTTTTGTGCTACATCTCTAGCGTAACAAAGTTTTTGTCGCCGTTGTCGGGGACTAGGTATAGATTAAGTCATTTACTTTTGATTTTTTATAGTGTTTATCTTTCTTGTTACTTTTGATCTTGTGTTGTTTTTGTCTTTGCCTTTTTCATGTTTTCCATGGACGGATTGTACTTCCAAGACGACCTTGACGACATGGAGTATGAGGGAAGGATGAGAAGCCATGATATAGGACCCCTCCATGATGAGTTTGAGTATTGTGAGTAGTTTAATGCCTATCATGAGTCCCATGATCACGCTCACATGACTATTATGCCTCATGCGGAACCTCACCATCAACCTTACAATGACCGAGTGAAATCAATGCTAGAAGAAATGTTGAGGAAGATGGATGATCTAGAGAGTAACCTTGCTTCCATTTTGAGTTCCCACATGGTACTTGAAGCGGAAGTATTTCAACAAGAGGAGGTGCGCCATGAGGAGATCCAGGAAGTGCCCGATTCAACCATAACCATTATAGACCTTGAAGAAGAGTTGAATGAAGCTCGGGAGCAATTGTGGCTAAGGGATTTGGCCCTAGAGGATGCAAGAAGATTGAATGTCGAGAGAGAAGAATAAATGAGGAGGGAGGTTGAGGAGATTAGACATGCTCTTATGCTAGGAGATCCTACCATCCTTCAAGGCTTACCTCCACCTCCTTCACCTTTGGAGGAGTGCAATGAAGTATTCTCACCCCTAGACATCCTTGCCATCGACCCCGGAACCACACTTGAAGAGATCACGAGGGAGGGATTAAACAGACTGAACCACGGCCTGGGGGCCATAACCACGCCCCTGGTTTCAACAATTCAGCCCGTGGAAAGCTCTGTCGTAGAGAGCCCTAAGTTAACTTCAACTCCTTCCGATCCTTCTTGCTTGCCCAGAGTACACACGAAGATTGGAATCCCTTTCCTAAGGAGTCTCCCATGTTGAATGATGGAGGCAAGCATGATGGATCCATGATGGTTATGGAGCACTTCAATGAAGAATTCTTTCCAAGAATCGGCTTTCATCGGATCATAGAGAATGAGGATGGTAAGCATTTCACCGGTGTGACCGCGGAGTACCAATTATCTAAGTATGGGGTGGAACCTATGGTTGCAACTCCATACTATCATCAAGGAAGGGGTGATGAAGGAGTCTACTACTCACCGGTGAAGAGAGAACTTAAAGCTTATTTGGGCATCAAGTGCCCCGTGCTTGTCATCATGGATGATGGAAAGCAATGGTTGCTTGGACTCCCCAAGCAAACCAAGGTATTTGAGGTGGATTGGCACATCCACGGAGTTTGGTAAAGCTAATGACCTAAATGAACGCTTCTTGGGAGGCAACCCAAGGGTAACAACTCTTTCCATTTTCTCTTTCATTTTTGTTTTTGCTTTTGTTTTTGTTTTTGTGTGTTTTTGTGTTTTCTGTTTGTGTGGTAGATTTTAGGTAATAAGGAAGCCTTGCAAGGCGAGTTGATGATCATGATACCGTTTTCAACCATGGGTGGAGCGGACGTGACAGTTGGACGGCTTGAGGTGTCTTTGTTGGATGGAAGAGCTCCCATCTTGCACACACCTTGGCGCGGGTCACGACGCCGGAATGACTATGAAGAGCTCTCTACCATGCTTTATCGATCATCCGCACCACCACTCCACATTAGTGAACCAAAATACCGAAAATACTACATTTTTACATTGTGATGACTTCTTTCACACTTCTTTACTTGATTTACACATTGGGGACAATGTGTTTTTAAGTATGGGGTGGGGTTTTCATGATTCTTAGCATGGCATGATCGTATCTAGGATAGTTTCGTTTTATTATCACATGTCTCTTTTCATTCTTTGCATTGTACATATTTATCTCGAAAAATCCAAAAAATCATAAAATTTTTTTAAAAAATTTTGTGCTTCCTAGTTTGGATATGACCCTTATGATGAGATTGTTTTGTGAATTTTCTATGGATGGCCTTGTGTAATGAATGGATTTATGCATATGTGGACTTGAAATACTTCTCTTTAATCCTATGTATGAATTGTGATTATGATGTTTGCCTTGATTGGATTGAGGATTGATAGTCGAAATTACATGCTAGTTCTTTCACATCATCTAGGAATGATTAAGGCAATTCATCTCCCTTCTTCTCATCTTGATCATGTTGTTTGAGCACCTCACTTGATATGAAATTTGACCTCTTTTGACCCATCCGGGAATAGGAGCATGCTAGTGTGTTGAGTGTGTGAAAAGCAAGTATGGGGTGGTGAAGTTGGTGTATGAATTTTGTGAATTAAGTTCTTGAAAATGTGTTGTGAAAAGTGTTGAAAAAAATATAGGTTTGGGGACTTTGCTTTTGATGACGAGTAACTCGGCATCATTCACATAATCGGGTGTTTGTGTCTTGCCAAAGTCGGATAAACCGAATGTCCTAACGAGCCTTGGTATGTGTTCCCAATGTGAGGCACCTCGGAAAAATCCCGAGGTCCGCTAATTACCAAGGTTTCGGCTTTTGTACACCAATGTCATTGTCTCAAAAATAAGTGAAAGAAAAGAAAATGAAAAAGAAAAAGAAAAGAAAAGAAAGAAAAGAAGGAGAAAAATACACTTTGATGGATGAAGTATAATATGAAATTGTGGTTGTTTAGTTCCTTTCCCGGATTTGCACCACATGACCTTAGAATATTCCCACCTTATCATCACGTTTCTTGGCCTCTTCTTTCCTAAGTCCTTGTGACCTATTTGTATATGTGTATGACTTAGTGATCTAGATTGGATATTCTCATGATCATCTTGACTTCTTCATTTTCACCTTTCATGCATGCTTTCGAGGTAAGTATGATTGTCTTTCCGTGCCTTAATTAATTTAATACATGATTGCTTGTCCATTGCCATGAAACATGACTATGAAGGTGATCCATCTTTAGAAGCACAACTCCAAAAGATTTTATGTTTTTACGTATTCATAAATCATGCCATCTCGTAGCCTATAGTTGGACCTTGCTCGGAGACGAGCAAGTGGCAAGTATGGGGTATTTTGATGAAATGATTTATGACACTAGTTTAGGCACTCTTTTAGATAGTTTTACTTTCTATTCATTCATGTTTCCGCATTTGTTCGTGACGTTTACGCTTAATTCATGCATATTGTCGAAATAGACGTCTACACGAGCTCTTGTCGATTTTGTAGGTATTTTAGGGAGGTTTTGGAGCTTAATCGATACATTCGAGGATCATTCCTCCTGATGGAACACATTCGGACTCTTTAAGGAGCATGATAGGAGAAAAGGAGAACACAAAAGACCTTATTGGTGCATGCCTTGCACGAATTCATGACTTGGTGATCCAATGAGGGCCGAACAGAGAGAACCACGGTCTAGAGGCTAAAATCTCAACCGTCGTTTTCCCGTGGTTTCTTATGGACAGCTGTGACACGTGTCCCACAATTTCTTTGTCCGACCCCATGCTTTTTGGTGGAGTACTTAAGTAGTCCTGCAGGCTTATATTGAGGATCTTGCTCCTTTTTGGACCCTTCTCCTCTAGCTCTTCTCCAACACTCTTCCATTGTAGCTTCTCTTCCAAGCACCCTTGTGGGTGTTCTTGGGAGAGATTAGTGTAGATTTTAGTTTTAAAGTGAGATTTGAGTTTTTTTTATGAGGTTTCCTTTGTTGATACCTTGGAGCTACATCTTGGACCCTTTATAAGACTTGGTAACTTCTATTCTAGCTTTATAATGTCTTTTATTTGGTTCATTCTTCATTATCTAGCTATGACTTGCAAGCATGCTCTATTTGTAAAGTTTGATCTTGATATGTATGTTGTTGGCTGAATAGTAGTGATTCTAGGGTGAAGGAATGATGTTTATGCTTTGGACTATAATTGTATGGACTTGCATTTTAGCTTAGGATGGATTTATGTTCGAAACCCAAACTCAGACCCAAACCACGGCCTATTCATCTAATATCTCGACCGTGGTTTCTCAAGATCAGCCCGTGGTTTTCTCTGTGGTGCTTATATTGATGAATCTGGATGTTAGGATGTAGATGTGTTGAAATTCTAGTGTTTGTTGAGCCTAATCTAGCTTAGGGTGACCTAATGTTAGCAACCTTTTTGAGGAATGAGACTTATCCAATAATTTCCTCTCTTAGATACATAAGATGATGAACTCTAGGTAGTAGTGAGCCAAAAAAGCCGCTATTGGATTGAGTGTGCTAGGATCGTTGCCTAAGACTTACCTTTTCCGAGACTTACCCGGTAAGGAGGGGTTTGACCCTTAGGTAGTTGCCGGTTTGTGTAGAATTCACGTCCTTAGGTTCCTTGAGACTTACCCGGTAATAGGGCCTTAGGTGCGAGACTAGTGGAGCATGAGACTTACCCGGTAATTGCGCACATTAGAGAAACACTCAACTCCGAACAACCGCAGCTTTCCTTTGATCTTTAGAAGCATGAGTCCATTGTCATAATCGGAATTCCGAATCTCTAGAATCCGCACTTCTTACCTCTTATCTCCAATCCTTGTGTTTGTGTATTTGTGTGCTTGTTTATGTTGATATATTTGTGATCCTTGTTGATCACCCAAAACCAACTAAAAATATTGTGTTCTGCACTTTCTTTATTCATCATCTCATCTTAGTTTAGATTTGCACTATCTTTGATCATTGAATGACTTGATTTCACCTCAGTCCTTGTGTTCGACCTCGGAATACTTTCCTTCCTACATAACGATACGTACACTGCGGCTTTCGCAATGTAGTTTAGGAGATTAGATCGAGTTTATACATGTAAAGCTTTTTGTGCTACATCTCTAGCGTAACACCTACTATAATCACCGACACGACGGTTGATAGCATGAAATATGAACATATTTTAGGCATATGTTTTGGTTGTTTTTCCTCTTCTTTTGTGTATATGGATATGAGTTTGAAGCGTTTATGAGCACATTCACCTATTATGTTTCACAGGCTTTGTTGTGATTTTAGGTGAATACAGGCTTGGACCGGAGCATATATGGAGTAAGTAGGAGTAATTGATCATGCTAGGCATCAAGAGGATGCATTGAAGAAGCTAAGGAAGGAGCATGATTAGAAAGCTTTAGAAAACAAAGACTCTTACAAAGAATTTGGAGTTTCCAGAACCAAATATGAAGAACCACGGCCGTGTTTTATTTATTGAGGTCGTTGAAAATCATGTCGAGAGCAAGGAAGCCATTCCACGGTGCATTCCACGGCCGTGGAAATTTGTTCTTGGTCGTGATTCTTGTAATGGTTGCCACGTGTCATTTTGCAACGACAACAACGGTTATTGGGCTTTTGTAACCCTCTTTTTGTCCTATAAAAAGGTTGAAGAAAGGAGGAAAACGGACGTCTTGCATCCAGCGACATTTGGAGTCATTACTTGGAGAGATTTTTGAAGATATTATTGCATACGGGGAAGATTCGGAGAAGGGTGCATTTCAAAGATCTTGTACTTAGAGAAGATCTTAGGGTTTCACCTTGAAGACGGATTGACATCCCGTTCTTCATTGTTCCTTGAGATTTATGAGAGATTCCTATCTTATTCTACGTTCATTGAACGCAATTTGCGATTATTGTGTTTGATTGACTTTTGTTTTTGAATTTATTATTGAGATTTCAAGGTTTTACCTTCTCTCCCACTTATATTTGATTATTGATTTCATGATAATGATTGTTGGCTAAAACCCTTCAGTGATTCTAGGGTGAAGGGTTGATAGGTGTGGCATAGATGATGATAGATTGTACAAAAACAGATTGGACCCTGAGAGTTGCGAGAAAGCTCGTCGTCGAGGCTGTCCACGGCCTGTTCTTCAGTTCCACTGTAACACCCCATTTTTTTAGGAGAGTTTTGATATTTATTTTTTTGTAATTTTATTACTATTTTTAATAGCTTAAATATTTTCACGAGTATTTTGAGATCGTAAATTAAAATTTTCGAGTATTTTAATAAATATTTATATTTTGTATTATATTTTTTCGGAAAAAGTCGGGGATGTTTCCAATCCAAAAATTCGGTTCCGAGTATTCTTGTCGAGGTTATATTATTTTCAATTTAATTTCTTTCCACCTTCCCTCTCCTTCATATTTCTTTTTCCTTCGATGACCTCTCGGCAGCCCAAACCCTGATTTCCTTGCTGCCCACTCTACCTTTGCCAATGTTGCAGCCTAGCATCCTACTCCTTAGCCCCAATTGTCCAGCCTTTCACCTTCTACAACCCCGTGGCTCTCTTTTCTCACACAACACTTCCCTCAACCTTGCGTTCTCAAATGCTTTACATACCACACCTCTCAAGCTCATCACTCTCCTTCCTCTTTTTGATGGGAGTCTCGCATCAGCAGACAGCTGTATACTCTATCGGCTCTCCTTCCCTCAGTCTCTCAATCTAACCGCAATCAGGCGCCGGATTACGCCACCGGTGAAACTAGGGCCGTCAAGCCTTGCAACTCTCTCAACAACAGGCCTCACATTGGAGCTCCTCCCCTCACGAGCTTGGATCCGTCTTCGACCTCGAACACCACCTCTCCTTGCGAGCCGCCACCTGACCGGACTTGTGTCCTTCACCGCAAACCAAGCAGCCCATACCCGAGGCCATTCAGAGCATCCGTCGCTCTATCGGGTATGCGTGCCATTGCCACCGATCAACACAACAACCTCGCCGCCCTCGTCCCGCATTCAAGCCGCCGCCGATCGGAGTTACTCCTCGCCAGCTCTTCCCCTTGCACCATCAGTCCGACAGACGAGCTCTTATCTCTCCTTTCCTCCATCTCTTTCCCGTTGCCTCGCCGCCGACCGAAGGCCGGGGAAGCAAGCCGCTGCCCTTGCCTAGCCTCCTCCATAGATCCGCCGGAGACCGAGGCTGCCGTTGCTGGAGGAAGCCACCGCTACCCTTGTTGGAGCCATCCGCCGCCGCCTAATCATCTCTCCCACAATTAACCATGTGAAACCCTTGTATCGGGTCTTTATAATTTTGGTGATAATTGCAATAAATCACCCATATTCTTATTTTGCAGATTTTGCCCAGTATTTTGTTATTATTACAGTTCATATCCATATTTCTTGATTGTGGCAATAGTGCCATCTGTTGAGACATTTTCAGAAAATGTCCAAGGTTTTAATTACGGATGATGGCTCCTTTTTTTGGAAGTGCATGATTGGCCCGGAAAATGGTTGAACGGTTTTGTTTTGGCCTTTGCTTTGAAAACGAGTTTACCTTGGGTTTATGAATTTGTATATTTTTGCCCCGGAAAATGTTTTTGCGTTTTTAACCTTGGGTTTTAGATACGGGATATTCTTATATTTTTATATACCCGGACATTATGTCTTTGTTGGATTTAAAACACGATTTACGACCCAAAGTATTATTTGCGGTTTCATGACCAAGCTCCCTGAATTTTATATTTTGGCCAGAAGGGTTTTGCGAGTTTAACGTGGGCTTTCAAAATCGAGTTCTTCCTTAGTTATATATATATATAATATTTATTCCAATCAAACTTAGCGTACTGGCTAAATTTTTCTAGCTTTGGTGCTAGGTTCGGAAACGACCCCGTAAAAGCCGAACGAGTCGAAGTTCGACATCCGTCGACCGACTACTGTCTTTTGGACGTCATGTGAATTACATTCTTCCTCGATCTAGTTATGATTAGTATTAGTATCATGCTAGGTTGAACCTAGCATAACTTAGAGAGAATGCCAAGCAGTGGCCTTGAACCGTATATGGTTGTTGAATGGTTTATGAGTATTGTGAGGTCTTGGTACGATCATAGGATGATCTTCGGGATTAGGAGTTGGACCTAGCATGCTAGGGTTGTTACCTCGTATAGGTTTGGGAGACTAGAAGCCCGAGGGCTTCAAGCTTGTTGGTTAGATATTGATTATGTGCCTTGTCTGATCAGGCGTTAAGTTACATTCTTGCGGAAAACTGAGTACGGGATTTAGCGGGTTAGCTTTGGGACAGAAAAGTCTCCGGACTTACATATCTCGCATTCTCCGTATTAGTTTCGATGCGTTATTGGTGGTGTGTGTTTATTATGTATATGTTTATTGTGTATGTGTGTGTTTATGGTTTATGTTATAAAAACTAAACTAGTAATAGGACTACCGACTTTATATGTTTATATTTGACCCAAGTGTATGATAACGGGCGGTGACCGCTTGTCCAGTCCAAAATGGGGATGACTGGGAGGTGCCTTGCGACCAGTCCAGCGGGTGATGTTGATCCGCATCAAGTAGAAACCCGTATGGTGAAAGGGGACAAGGGCGAGATCATTAAGATTCTTGTGTCACACCATAAATGGAAGTAGTAATGTGATGACGTAAATGGAAAGATAATAAACTGGCTTGTGTATTACAGAGCATGTTGTGTGTTTATGATGCCTTATGTGTTTGTGTGCCAATACCATGATTCTAATGCCTTGATTGGTAGCTAACGGTTTTATACCGATATTGTTGTTAGTTGCCCTGCAGGTTAGGGACGCGGCCGAGAGATCCGAAAGAGTGGCAACCGGGGTCCGTATATTGTACGATGAGTTTATGGGTGGAGTGTTGTAGATATATATATGTATCATATATTGTATGTTTTCGACGTTTGGTCGTTGGAGTTGTTGACTCGGTTGTGGTCTTTTGTTTGTATGGTTTCAGGTTTCATTGCATTGCATAAAAATGTATTTCGTTTTGGCCTTTATTTGTGTCTTGTTGAAAGATCCGGTGAAATTGTTGTCAAGCTAAGGGTCGGGACCCATTATGAGGTCCCAACCCGTAGCGCCTTGAGTCCCGCGGATTTGGTGTGTTACAAAAGTGGTATCAGAGCCCTAGGTTTACAACAATGACACTAGCAATCTTCTAAAGGCCGAATGAGGAATAAACAGAACCCACACGGGTTCTGCCTTTTCGTTTTCAAAATCATATGCATGAGTCGGTTTTGGGTTAGAATGTACACGGACCACCACTTTTTCCGCGGATCTCGGCAGCTTAGTTTATTGGATTTTGATATTTATGTGTATATATATATATATGTATATATATATATTATACGTAGATATGTATTTATGGATTGTAGTTGCATGACGGACTTGATATATATGTATAGTAATATATGTGGACTATAGTGTGTTTTGGACCTTATTTGTTATAGCTGATTTTCCGGATGAATTATAGTTAGTAGTAATGTGGACATAGGATTTATATAGTCTTATATACGGACTCTTATTATATAGTATCATATAGATACATGAGACCTTATAGTTAGGACGATAGTATGTTATCAACGCCCGTAGACGATGTTGATGGCTTGCAATAGCATTCATACGTGGAGGAGTACGCTCAAGTATCGAGTTGAGCATTTCGTGCTAACAAACACCATGGCGGTTATTGGATTCCTTTAAAAGGATGTTGAAGAGAAGGATTAGAGACGACATAAATGACGGACGAACAAGTGGAAGGAAAACTTGATTAACTTAAGAGAAATCGAGATGGAAGCAATACAAGTAAAGGGAGCAACGTTAAGGTGTATAAGTGGTTATAAGGAGACCTTGATTGTACGATGGCGAGACCAATAGAGATAACGAACTTAAGTCTTTAAGAAGACGCGTGAACAACTAAATATGCGAATCGAGGAGAAGATGGGACGTTCTAGCAAGGTTAAGGTGGTGTTCCATTAAGATGTGAAGCTTTCCTTAGACGTTCCTAAGCATTGGAGTTAAGATGAGAGGTGTGAACGAAACATGTGGGAAGGATTTAAAATACCGTGAGCTAAACTTAAGAGGTACCAAGAAGTGAAGTTTCAATATTACGAGAGTTACAAAAAGAAGGGGCATGGGGGGATTCATGTGGAGTTGACCGGTTTTGTTACGATGATGAGACTAAGAAATGCCAAGAAGGAAGAAGTGTGAGTAGTCGCAATCCCGAGAAGATAAGTGACGCAATAAGGAGCTTAGTTATGGATTTTGAGAAGATGCACTTACAAGATAGCAGGAAGCACGGTTAAGCCTATGAAGACGTGCTATACGGCGTACGAGGTCGAGAAGAGTATGGTTGTCTTATAAAAGAAGAAAAAGAACGGAACAGGGAAAGAGCTGACAAAGTTGAGGTGGAGTACCCCAAGGAAGGTAACCTTCATGAGAATAGTGGCATGATGTATAGAAGGATGGTAAGTCGTTGAACTTGGAGAAGGTAAACCATAAGCTACCAGTGACAACCAAGAACACACATGTGCGGGTTGTCTATCGATGAGGGTGGATAGGAAGAGTAACCCAGGTGGTGGAATCATAAAAGAACGGTAACAAGAACTTGGAATATTTCCGGTGGTTCATTGTCAGCAATAAGGAGTTATATCAACGGAAGTGCATTTATTATAATCAAGAAGCAATGATGGGTTCAAGCTTATGATTGTAACCAACCTCCCCGGGATTGATTGTAATGATCCCACACAATCTTCTTAGGTCATGTGATTGGCATGTGGGGAAATGACACGGATCAGAATTTTTAAAGTTTGATTAGGGTGAATAAAACTAGAAGAGCCAAGTGGAAAGTGGGGCTTCTATTGTTGTTGTGCGTAAAGGGGATGCGTAGTATGTCGATTCTAATGAAATAGATGGTATGTTTTTGCAAGAAAAAGCTGAGTCAGATGTTCAGACTTACACGGAAGAGCCATTGTGGCTATGGCGTGAAAGGGATGACTTAGATTAGGTCAACGCTACAAGTTTAGAGTTATGATGTTAATACTTGGTGAAGTAAAGAGTGGATCTTTCAGTGATTGTGGTTGAGAAATTTTGCTTAGCGTTTTCCACGGGAAATACTAGTATGGTTGTGATGATTGTTCATGGCATACCAAGAGATGTTTAAGGTGACCAACAAGAGTAAGAGAAGGCCGAAGTTTTGAAGTTTGTGGTCGATATGAGATATACCATGAGTACATGAAAGATTGAGGTTAGAGCCTCTACGGTCGGTTTGACGTTAAATAAGAAGATGAAGTATAAATTTCTACGCCTACTTGAAGAAATGATGTCTATGGTGAAAGCTTATGTAAAATACGAAGAGCTCCTCCCATATGTTGGGAAGTCGGAGAAAGCGAGGAAGATAAGATCGATTAGTTACAAGGCATGATATAGTCTTGTAGGTAGGACCTTCATAACTGAACATTTGTGTGAGATCGGGAAATATTATTATCACAATTCCTTCAAAAAAAAAGAAAAAGGGGGGATTAAGGTGAAATATTGCTTAACTAAGGCCCCAAGGGTTAGAAGACTCAAGCAAGTCTCTCGAATTCAGGAGTTGAGAGATATTTGAAAGAGGATGGTCGACATTGTAACTATAGATAGAACAATACACGTGTTTAAAAGACGTCACCCCAATAGATTGGGGTAGATCATTAGTATCATGACCACTTGTCAAGTTTTAAGACAAGGTTGTGTCGGTCTTATGTTATGGGATGAAAGAATAAAAAGACGAAAACCGAGATATCACTTATTCCAATACGTCAAAATGTGGAATTTTACCACTAAGGTTGAGTTTGGCGCACCTCCGACATCCAAGGCGCCGTATAGGATGACAACTATGAAGATACGTGGGTCGAAGAAGCATTTGAACGACCAGTTGCAAGGACTTGTTGATAAAGGTTCATTAGAACAAATGCACTACCATAGAGAACACCAGACGTTATATTGAACTCTTGATTTGAAGTTCACATTGGAATATATCTTGAACTCTTGATTTGAAGTTCATATTGGAATATATCTTAAACTCTTTATTTGAAGTTGTTATGAAGAGCACCAGTTTGCGAGAAGAGAGACGGTTACCTCCGTTTGTACATCGATTACCATGAGTTGATCAAGATAACAATGAAGTACAAGTATCCCTTACCACGGATAGATGATCTACTCGATCGGTTGCAAGGGTCGGTAGTTTCTTCTAAGAATGATTTAGGGTCTTTTAGTCACCCAATGATAATTCGAGATTGCGATATTGCGAATACGGCATTCCGGAAAAACCATGGTCACTACGAGTTGTAGAGATTCCATATGGGTTTACTAATGCCCCAGATAAGATATTTTGAGCTACTCTAAAAGAAGAGAGAAGTTGTATGGCAAGTTGTCTCGTGATGGCAACCCCGAAGGATGTGAAAAAAGTTACAAGTTTTCTTGGATGTGCTGGTCATTACCAAAATTGTAGAGAGATTCTCCATGTAACACCATCTATGGCTAACCGACTTCGGATGGCAATGAAGTATTGGGTGAGACGAAATAGAGTATGGAGATGTTGAGAGTGAAGAGGAGATTCATTGGTGCAACTGTTTTGAATTCTCTCGACAAGATGCTGGTAAATTCATAGATGTGAGAAAAAGATGCCTATCCCTCCGAAGAGTCGTTCGACATAAACAAGCGTTCAAAGCAAACACAAGTAGAAACTATGAAAAGTGCATGTCCAAGGACATTGCACACACAAACCAGCAAAACATACATAAAAATGAGTAAAGGCTAACTAGCCCATCCGGCATCGTGATCGGGAGCTAGAGTGGCCAGCTTATGAAGCAACACAGCCCAATAGTGGTAGGATGGTAGGCGCACCGGTCCATACTTAGACAATCCAGAAGCGGAGCAACGCATATAAGGTATCGGCCCAAGTGAGACACCTTCCGGAGTGCTAGTGCAAGTGCCCAACTGAGCCCATTAGTGACAACCCAAGCGGCACGACAATGACAACATTTTTACAAGCCTGGCTAGCTTTGACAACTTCCAGCCCAACTATGACAACATCCAAACAATAGTATTCATGCCCATCTGGGCCCATTTGGCAAGATCATGACAACATATGCCAATAACGACAACACTACGGCCCACTAGCGACAACATTCAAGGATGTCATTCATGCCCGTCATGGCCCATCTGGCAAGTCCATGACAACATATGCCGGTAGTGACAAGGCTGGAGCCCAATAGTGACAACCTCGGCCGATGGCATTCATTCCTATCAAGGCCTATCTGACACGAACACGATAACATCTGACAAGCCCATATCCGTCCGGCGCCACCCTCGCTTGGCCTCGACCCAGCTTGTCCGTCACCTATCATGATGTTCTTCCACCCTTCCACCCAAGTGCTCAGGGAATGCCGAGTGTAATAGCCGGTACACATGCACATTGATCAATCTAATAGTCACCTTCTCCGGAAACAAGTTGCCCTCAAAGACAATACTATTACGTGCATGCCATAGAAAGTAGACGGTTGCAACAAAGGAAAATCTCATGGCACTAATCTTTCTCTTCTTCTTTCCTCTTGCTCGCCTTAGCCATCTCATTGCTAGCGCCAGTGTGCCCAGCCCGGCCGGCATTTTGAAGGTACGTCTCACCTCTCGCCATACATGTCTTGAATACTTGCACCGGAAGAACAAGTTCTCATGTGACTCATTGTTTCTCCTACATAAATGACAAATAGGATAAACTCCAAGGAAGCTCATTCGATCATGTATCGATAGACGTCCCAGGGCAGCCATCCATGCAAAGAAAGCATGTCTTGGTGTGTGCCTGGCGACACAAATAACATTGTGCCCTAGTACATTCTCCTCTTTCCTTCTAATAAGATGATATGCCTTCGTCACTTTAAACTTGGCACCATGACAAAGTTCCTGGAGGGTTTCATCAAGCGAGCACCCTTCCTCCATCATATAGTTCCTCCCGGCCAGAATGGCTTTGATAAGTGGCGAGTCACGCCTATGAGAACGCCAATCACATGGCTCAACCACTTGTAAGTATCTATCGTGCACCCATTTGACCCATAAGCTCTCACGTCCCTCATGTATGTGCCAATAATGCTTGCACATGAAGGCATTATTCCATGATCTAAGCTCCAATAATCCAGGCCGCCTTCCATCTTAGGTTTACACAACTTGTCCCATGCCATACTTGGCCTTGACCATAAGAACTGCCGGCAAAGCTTTATGACTCTATCAATCACAAGTCCTGAGACTAGAAGCACCGAGATCCAAAAGCTATCAGTACCTTATATGACTGAGGTAATGATATCAAGACGGCCGGCAAAGGACAAATGCTTCTTATTCCATGCATTGATGTTCTTTGATAACACGATTTATGACTTAGGTTTAGGTGATCATTTAGATAGATTTCTCACTCATTCATGCATGGTTTAGCAATAGTTCACGACGTTTGCACTCAATTCACGTATTTTGTCGAGATAGACGTCTACACGGACTTTTGCATTGCTTTGTAGGTATTTTGGGAGATTTAGGAGCTTAATCGATACGTTTGAGGATCGTTCATCAAGATGACACACCTCGGACTCATTAGGATGCAAGCTAGAGGATAAAGAGGACTCATGGAACCTTGTCAACACAAGCCATGCACCAAATCGAGGCTTAATGATCCAAGGCAAAGCTGAAGCACCTAACCACGGTTGCTGACACTTCCACGGCCGTGGAAACCAACCGTGGTTTTTGCTAGACGGTTGTGACAGCTATGCCACGATCTCATGGCCTTCTCTAGCAAAGTTGTAGTATAAAAGTGGTCCTGCAAGGCTGAGAGGAGGAGGAGAGCTCCATTGGAGAAGAAGAGAAGAAGACACCATTGCTAGTGCTTGAATAGTTTTGTAGTGAAGATTTTCGGAATCGATTTCTAGAGTTGTAAGAATCGTTTAAACCTTCTTTTGGAAGGGTTGTGAGTCTTTCTAATCTCATTTTCAGCTTTGTTCTACTTGTTTCACTTATTCATATCTTTTTCTTCATTATCTTGCAAATGGATACTATGATTTTATGCTTGATGATTTCAATTGAGATGATGTATGTTGTTGGCTAGATAGATGTGATTCTAGGGTAAGGAAAAGAAGGTTATGGCTGGAGTATGATAGGATGGACTTAGATTTGCCCTTGGATGATTCGTCTACTTGAACCGAGCCACTGTTGGAGTCCACGGCTTGTTCTTGCCAGTCCACGGCTGTGGAAATGGTAGAACAGCCCGTGGTTTGCCTGATTCGTTTGATAAGATGAGTCTAAGTTCTAGAATGTTAGAATATTGAAATCCTAGTGTTTGTTGAGTTAAATCTATCCTAGGGTGACCTAGTGTTAGCAACTAAGTGTTAGAAGAGACCTACCCGGTGATTCTTACTCTTAGATTTCAAAGATGACAAACCTTAGGTAGTGGTGAGCCTCATAAGCCGCCATTGGACTAAGTGTGCTAGGATAGTGGTTTAGGACTTACTTTTCCGAGACTTACCCGGTAAGGATAGGTTAGATCCCTAGATGACAATCCGGTTTGTGTAGAATTCCATTCCTTAGGCTCTTTGAGACTTACCCGGTGATGAGAACTTAGGAACGGACTAGTGGACCATGAGACCTACCCGGTGATTGATCCCAATCTAGAAACACTTACTCCCAATATACAATAGTTAATCCAAGAAATGATTAGATAGCTTGAGTCCTATGCCATAACCGGAATTTCCAACCCCTAGAATCCGCTTTTCTCTCCTTGATTCATATCTCGTGTTTAGCTTGTTTGTTTGTGTTGATTTGTTAGCTTAGTTGATTGTTTACTTTGCATGATTTGTGATCCTTGATTGATCACCTAAAAACCAACCAAAAACATTGAGATTTTCATTTCTTTATTTCTATCTCTTTTCTTAGACCTAGATCTTCACTAAACTTAATCACTAATCGATTCAATCTCACCTCAGTCTTTGTGTTCGACCTCGGAATACTATCCCTACTACAAACGTCCCGTACACTGCGTGTTCGCTAGGAGTTAGGAGAAATATAACGAGTTATAAATTTAAAGCTTATTGCACTACACATCCTGAGCGTAACAAGTTTTTGGCGCCGTTGCCGGGGACTATGTCTAGATTGAGTTGTTATTTGTGATTGCTTATAGTGTAGGTCTTTCTTGTTGCTTTTGATCTCTTTTTGGTTTGTGTCTTTGCTTTTCAGAAGATCTCTCACTCTTTATGTGTATGCGAAGATCTCGTGGCAAGGATTTAGCTCCATTCGATCCCGAACTGGAGAAAACCCTTAGATCTAGATCCAAGAGCATTTAAAAGGG
This sequence comes from Fagopyrum homotropicum, assembly GCA_033239125.1. Lineage (NCBI taxonomy): Eukaryota > Viridiplantae > Streptophyta > Magnoliopsida > Caryophyllales > Polygonaceae > Fagopyrum > Fagopyrum homotropicum. Next base: position 75,255,946 of record BSWB01000007.1, read on the forward strand.
AAAAGAGATGGCCGGAAGAGATCTCCAAGCTGAGTTGGATGAGGCTTTAGAGCAAATTAGGATAAGGGATGAAGCTTTGGAGAATGAAAGGAGACTTACCAATGAGAGGCAAGAGGCAACTAGGAGGGAGATTGAGGAGATTAGGCAAGCTCTTGTGCAAAGAGAGCTTAACCGTCAACAACCTCCTCCACCTCCACCACAACCACAGCCGGCAGCGGTTAATATTCGGGTTATGCCCATGCTATTGAAGAGCCACAAATGTTAGGGCAACGTATGGATCCGGCACAAAGAGCACACCGTCCGGGTGTGAACTTAGGAGATCCCGCAGCCCATGACTACGAGCTCCACCCTCAAGTTCTACAAATGATCCGGCATAATCAATTTGGAGGGATGGAAGGAGAGTCTCCTCATCAACATTTGATGAACTATGAGATCTTGATGGAGACTCTTAGACCGCCTAGATTGAAGAGCAACAACCATAAGCTTAGGGCTTTCTCCTTCTCTCTTAAGGACAAGGCCTTGGCTTGGTATCAATCTATTCCACAAGGGCGAGTGAGTACTTGGGAGGAGATGACAACCGAGTTTTTGACTAAGTTCTTCCCACCTTCCAAGACTACCGAGTTAAGAGGGAAGATCAATGCCTTCGTGATGAAGGATAGAGAGAGTTTGTTCAAGTCTTGGGAGAGATTCAAAGATCTTCTCCTAGATTGTCCACACCATGGTATACTAAAAATTGAGCTATTGGAGATCTACTTCAAAGGACTTGATGAAGATAGCCAATTCAAGCTCCAATCTCTTTCCGGTGGGACTTTCATGGAAAAGCATGTGGATGAAGCTTGGGAGTTTGTAGAGAAGCAAGCTCTAGTGATTGAGAAATACTCCCATAGTAAGAGTGAAGGGAGAAAGGCGGGAGCATATGAGGTGAGTGAAGTCACCATGAGCAATTTCAAGCTTGACGCCATCAACAATGAGCTAAAGTCTTTGAGGGAGTTGTGTGCTACAACTTTGAAGAATCAAGCAACCCCTCAAGTGCAAGTGCAAGCTAATTTGTCTTCCAAAGAGGAAGATGTGAACTGCATGGGAAGGGGCAACTACAACAACTATCAAGGCCCAAGGAACTTCAACAACAACCGGCAATTCAACAATTACCGGCCCAACCATAACCATCCCGGGTTTTCCTATTCTAACCCGGATGGAGCCTTGAACCCTCCCGCTTCCACAAGCGCAGCTCCACCACCAAAAGCTTCACAAGAACCTCCACCCGGATTTACTCAACCTCTAAAGGATAGAACCGAGATGATGTTTGAGCAATTGCTTGGAAGGTTGAGTGGTCTTGAGAGCACGGTGACTTCCATTTCTAAAGCTCAAAAGGTGTTGGAAGCACAAGTATTCCAAAAGGCTGGTGAAGCTCATAGAGATCCGGGAAAGCTTCCCGGAAGAACCGAAGACAACCCAAGAGGCCAAGTGTTGGCCATTACAACGAGGAGTGGGTTGAGTATGAAGGATCCTTTGCCCAAAAAGAATGCTAAGGGAAAGCAAGTAGTGGTAGAGGAAGAGATATTACAAGAAGATGGAGGCAAGAGCAAGGATGTTGAGCCAACTTATGTGGCACCGCCTCCATACAAACCACCACTACCGTTCCCACAATTACGAGCAAGAGCTTGTTTGGACAAACACTTTGGTAAATTCCTTGAACTTATGTCTAAATTGCATATTAACATTCCGTTCATGGATGCTATTTTAGGTATGCCGGCATATGGCAAGTTCTTGAAGGAAATACTCTCCAACAAAAGGAAGTTGGAGGAGTATGGGGAAGTAAGAATGACGAAGAGATCCTCGGAATTGATCCAAACATTGAAGGAGGAGATGCCTCCTAAGCTAAGAGATCCGGGATCTTTTTGTGTACCAATCGGAGTGGGAGAAGTGAAGTATGAAGCCCTTTGTGATCTTGGGGCAAGTGTGAGCATCATACCGCTTGCACTTTGCAACAAGGTTGGGCTAGGAGAGCCTAAACCGGTCAAGATGACCCTTTACATGGCGGACCGCTCTATTACTCATCCGGTTGGGATCTTGGAGGACATCCCGGTGCAACTAGGGAAGTTCTATGTGCCGATTGATTTTGTTGTCTTGGATATTCCGGCGGACTATCCGGTTCCCATCATCTTAGGGAGACCTTTCCTAGCCACTTCCGGATGCTTGGTAGATTGTAAGAAGGGAATTCTCTCCTTCAACATTGGAGAAGAAAATATCAAGTTCAAGCTGTCCACAATGATGAAAGGGCCAACCCTTGATGAAGATGTATTCAACATTGTCGAGCAAGAGGAGTCTAGAGAAGTTGTGAGCTCGATCTTGATCAAGGACCCCTTGGAGAAGGTTCTTAGCTTATGTTTGATGGAGGAAGGTGTTGAGGAGGCTTGCAATGAAGAAATCAAGGCCTTAGAAGCATTAGAAAAGGAGACAAGAGCTGAGATTGAAGACCACGAGAGTATGCTAAGTACCTGTAGGAACCACGGTCGTGGAAGGTGTTCCACGGCCGTAGAACTCTCTGGGAGCTCCGAAGAGCAGGCCATGCAAAGTCCACGGCCGTGGATGTGCCTGAAACCGTGGACTTGCCCGTGGTTTCCCTAGAAGCAGCCCTTGTTGTTGATCAAGCTTCAAGGAGCCTTGGAGAGCCTTCATTTGCTTTGGATTCATCTCAACCAACGTTATTTGGATCGTCTCCGCTTGATAAAGGTCCTCCTAAACTTGAACTTAAACCCCTCCCCTCTCATTTGAAGTATGCTTTTCTTGGTGATAATTCTACATATCCGGTGATTGTGAATGCATGCTTGAATGATGATGAACTTGCTAAGTTGTTGCATGAGCTAAGATTGCATAGGAAAGCCATTGGCTATACTATTGATGATTTAGTTGGCATTAATCCCTCTTTGTGCATGCATAAGATATTGATGGAAGATAACCATAAACCCTCTATTGAACATCAAAGAAGATTGAATCCTATAATGAAAGAGGTAGTCAAGAAAGAGATCATTAAGTTGCTAAATGCGGGAATCATCTACCCTATTTTAGATAGTAAGTGGGTTAGTCCCGTTCATGTAGTTCCTAAGAAGGGTGGGATGACCGTAGTGACTAATGAGAACAATGAACTAATCCCAACTAGGACGGTTACGGGATGGAGAATGTGTATTGACTATAGGAAATTGAACATGGCCTCTAGGAAAGATCACTTCCCCCTTCTTTTCATTGACCAAATGCTAGAAAGGTTAGCTCAACATTCTCATTTTTGCTATTTAGATGGCTATAGTGGATTCTTTCAAATCCCTATCCACCCAGATGACCAAGAGAAAACCATATTTACATGTCCATGGGGAACTTTTGCATACAAGAGAATGCCATTTGGGTTGTGTAATGCACCCGCCACTTTTCAAAGGTGTATGATGACTATCTTTTCTAAGTACATTGAGAATATCATGGAAGTATTTATGGATGATTTTTCTATTTATGGTGCTTCCTTTGATAATTGCTTAGCTAACTTGTCTCTAGTGCTTAAGAGATGTGAGGAGACAAATCTTGTCTTGAATTGGGAAAAATGCCACTTCATGGTAAGTGAAGGTATTGTGTTGGGACACTTGGTGTCCAACCGTGGCATTGAGGTTGATAGGGCCAAGATTGAAACAATAGAGAAGTTGCCACCACCTACCTCGGTGAAGGGGGTAAGGAGTTTTCTAGGGCATGCCGGTTTTTACCGGAGGTTTATTAAAGATTTCTCTAAAATTTCTAAGCCTCTTACTAACCTACTAATGAAAGATGTTGAGTTTGTTTTCTCCAAGGATTGCCTTGAGGCTTTTTGTAGGTTGAAGAACGCTTTGATCTCCGCACCTATCATGCAACCTCCGAATTGGAGTTTACCGTTTGAGATCATGTGTGATGCAAGTGATGTAGCCGTTGGGGCTGTTTTGGGGCAAAGGAAAGATGGGCGCACACATGCCATTTATTATGCTAGCAAGACGCTAGATGATGCCCAACTCAATTATGCTACCACCGAGAAAGAGTTGCTAGCGCTTGTGTATGCATTTGAGAAGTTCCGCTCATATCTTGTTGGAGCGAAGGTTATAGTGTATACGGATCATATTGCGATCCGTTATCTACTTACCAAGAAGGATGCCAAGCCTAGGTTGATTCGGTGGATCCTTCTTCTTCAAGAGTTTGATTTGGAAATCCGGGACAAGAAGGGGTCCGAGAATTCTGTGGCGGATCACCTTAGTAGACTACCTCCATTGGAGCTTGAGAGAGATGACATCCCAATTGATGACTCATTCCGGGATGAGCAATTGCAAATAGTGGAGGAATGCTTGTTCCAAGTGTCTAGAGGAAGTGAGCCGTGGTATGCCGACATTGTGAACTATCTTTTGTGTGAGGAAGTGCCTCCCGGATTTTCATACGCCCTAAGGAAGAAGTTCTTCAAAGATGTGAGGCACTACTATTGGAGTGAGCCTCTTTTGTTCAAGAGAGGGCCGGATGGAATGTTTAGAAGGTGCATACCGGAGGATGAGGTGGAGAGTGTGATCCGCCATTGTCATTCCTTGCCATGTGGAGGGCATGCTAGCTCACACAAGACATGTGCAAAGGTGTTGCAATCGGGCTTCTATTGGCCAAGTTTGTTCAAGGATGTGCAAAGCTTTTTGGTAGCTTATGATGCTTGCCAAAGGACGGGCAACATCTCAAGGAGGAATGAGATGCCCTTGAACAACATACAAGAGGTAGAGATATTTGATGTGTAGGGTGTGGACTTCATGGGACCATTCCCTTCTTCATGTGGTAACCTCTACATCCTATTGGCGGTGGATTACGTTTCGAGATGGGTGGAGGTAATCGCCTCTCCTACAAATGATGCCAAGGTTGTGGTACGGTTCTTCAACCGAGTGATCTTTCCTAGGTTTAGAACACCAAGGGTGATCATAAGTGATGGAGGGAAGCACTTCACTAATAGGAACTTTGGAGCACTTTTGGCTAAGTATGGGGTGACTCACAAGGTGGCAACACCTTACCATCCCCAAACTAGTGGCTAAGTGGAGATCTCCAACCGGGAGATCAAGGAAATTCTTGAGAAGACGGTCTCTATGACGAGAAAGGATTGGGCTATGAAGCTCGATGATGCCTTGTGGGCATATAGAACCGCTTTCAAGACACCGATTGGCACCACTCCTTACAAGCTAGTATATGGCAAGTCTTGCCACCTTCGGGTAGAGATGGAGCATAGAGCTTATTGGCCCATTAAGTGGCTAAATTTTGACCTCAAGGAGGCCGGAGAGAAGAGGTTGCTTGATATGAACGCTCTTGAGGAGATCCGGTTGGATGCTTATGAAAATGCCCGGATCTACAAGGAGAGGACCAAACGGTGGCATGACAAGCACCTCATCCCGAAGGAGTTGAGTGAAGGAGACCTTGTCCTTCTCTTCAACTCGAGGTTGCGGCTCTTCCCCGGAAAGCTAAAGTCAAGGTGGACCGGTCCCTATGTGATGAAGAAGATCTTTCCCCATGGAGCAATCGAGATAGGAGGGGAGCATTGTGGAGATTTCAAGGTGAATGGGCACCGGTTGAAGAAGTATATCCCGGGAGCTCCGGTGGACATGATTGCCCCACTTCACCTTGAGTAGACGCCCCCGAGTTTGGTCAAGCTAATGACCTTAAAGAAGCGCTTGGTGGGAGGCAACCCATTCGTAGACATCTTTCCCTTTTCGTTTTTGTTTCTTGTTTTGATTTTTCTGTTTTTGTGTGTTTGGTGTGCTTTGTGTGTGTGCTAGAGTCTTGGTAGCATTGGAAGCCTTGCATGGCATGTGGATGATGATGATGAACCCCTCATCAATTATGGGTGGAGCGGACGCGGAACTTGGACGGCTAGCGATGCCTAGCGCGGCTCCCGACGCCTTGATGAACACTTTGAGCTCTCTACCATGGTTGATAGGATCATTCACCATCAATCCACTTGAGAAATCCCAAATACCATAGCAAACCATTTTTACATTGTGAGAACCCTCTTTCACTCTTCTTTACTTGAATGCCACATTGGGGACAATGTGTTTCTAAGTATGGAGTGGGGTTTGCATGATCCTTTGCATGATTAGCATCTAGGATAGTTTAATATTATCACATGTCTTGCATTGTATATACTCATTTCGAAAAAATCCAAAAAAATCAGAAAATTTTAAAATTTTTGTGCTTTCTAGGCTTGGATATGACCCTAATGATGAATCTTGTCATGCGGATTGACTATGGATGGCCTTATGTGTTAAATTGATGAATGCATATGTGGACTTGAAGTACTTATATTGAATCCCATGAATGATTTGTGATCATGATGTTTGCCTTGATTGGATTGAGTATGGAAGGTCGAAATTACATGCTAAGTTCTTGCACATCATCTAGGAGTGATTAAGGCAATTCATCTTTCTCTACTTCTCATCTTGATCATGATGTTTGAGCACCTCAATTGATATAAATTTGACCTCTTTTGACCCATCCGGGAATAGGAGCATGTTAGTGTGTTGATGTGTGTGAAAAGCAAGTGTGGGGTGAAGATGTTGATGAAAGAATGTCATGAATAAAATGCTGAATTTGTTGGGAAAGTGTAGACAAATATATAGGTTTGGGGACGTTGGTTTAAATGACGAGTAACTCGGCACCATTCACATAATCGGGTGTTTGTGCCTTGGCAAAGTCAAATAAACCAATAGTCCTAACGAGCTTTGGTATGTGTGCCCGGTGTGGATGCACCTCGAAAAATAGAAAAAAAAACCGAGGACAGCTAATCACCAAGGTTTCGGCTTTTGTACACCAATTCCATTGTCTCAAAAATAAGTGAAAGAAAAATAAAAGATAGAAAAGATGGAGAAAATATACACTTGAGGGAAGTTGATCGAGGACAAAATTGTGGAGTTAGTTCCATTCCCGGATTAGCATCACATAGCCTAGAAAAATCTCCACCTAATCACAACGTTTCTTGGCCTTTTATTTCACAAGACCTTATGACCTATTTGCATGTTTGTAAGACTTAGTAATCTAGACTAGATATGCTCTTGATCATCTTGACTTCTTCATTTTTACATACCATGCATGCTTTCGAGTTAAGTACAATTGTCTTTCCATGCCTTCACTTGTTTAATGCATGATTGCTTGTCCATTGCCATGAAACATGACTATAAAGGTGATCCAATATTAGAAGCACAACTCCAAAAAGATTTTGCCATTTTTCTGCATGCATAAATCATGTCATCTCTTAGCCTATGGTTGAGAATTTGCTCGGAGACGAGCAAACCTTAAGTATGGGGTATTTTTGATAACACGATTTATGACTTAGGTTTAGGTGATCATTTAGATAGATTTCTCACTCATTCATGCATGGTTTAGCAATAATTCACGACGTTTGCACTCAATTCACGTATTTTGTCGAGATAGACGTCTACACGGACTTTTGCATTGCTTTGTAGGTATTTTGGGAGATTTAGGAGCTTAATCGATACGTTTGAGGATCGTTCATCAAGATGACACACCCTCGGACTCATTAGGATGTAAGCTAGAGGCTAAAGAGGACTCATGGAACCTTGTCAACACAAGTCATGCACCAAATCGAGGCTTAATGATCCAAGCCAAAGCTGAAGCACCAAACCACGATTGTTGACACTTCCACGGCTGTTGAAACCAACCGTGGTTTTTGCCAGACGGTTGTGACAGTTGTGCCACGATCTCATGGTCTTCTCTAGCAAAGTTGTAGTATAAAAGTGGTCCTGCAAGGCTGAGAGAAGGCATCCACTACACACCTTCCAATCCTCAATCCCCAATCATCCAATCAAAAACACTCTCTCAACAAGAAGATTCTCTCAAGAGGAGAGGTACCATTGGAGGAGGAAGAGAGCTCCATTGGAGAAGAAGAGAAGAAGACACCATTGCTAGTGCTTGAATAGTTTTGTAGTGAAGATTTTTGGAATCGATTTCTAGAGTTGTAAGAATCGTTTAAACCTTCTTTTGGAAGGGTTGTGAGTCTTTCTAATCTCATTTTCAGCTTTGTTCTACTTGTTTCACTTATTCATCTCTTTCTCTTCATTATCTTGCAAATGGATGCTATGATTTTATGCTTGATGATTTCGATTGAGATGATGTATGTTGTTGGCTAGATAGATGTGATTCTAGGGTAAGGAAAAGAAGGTTATGGCTGGACTATGATAGGATGGACTTAGATTTGCCCTTGGATGATTTGCCTACTTGAACCGAGCCACTGTTGGAGTCCACGGCTTGTTCTTGCCAGTCCACGGCTGTGGAAATATAAGCTTTTATTATTTGCCTGACAATTTTGTCAACTGAATTTGTTCCCCCCAAATCCCTGAGTTCGATACTCTAGAATTCTTGTTTTACTACGCCGATCCGTACACTGCGGGTTCGCTTTGCTTTGATTTCAGTTTTATAAATTTTAAGACTTAGTGACGCACACTTTAGAGCGAACAAGTTTTTGGCGCCGTAACCGGGGATTTGGTTTATGCCAAATTCGGTTTTCGGTTGTCGGGATTGGGAGCTTTTGCTCTTGTTATTTGATCTATCTTCTTGAGTAATTTTTTTTGCAGAATTTTTAGGTATATGCAAAGGTCTAGATCCACTAAAGACCTCGTTCCTTTTGATCCTAAACTGGAGAAAACTTTGAAGAAAAAGATGGCTGAAGATAATGAGAAGAACACCCAAGAGGAGTTGGATGAAACTCGAGCTCAACTCAAATTAAGTGAGAGAGCATTATGGAAGAACAAGCTACCGCTCGTGCTGATAAAGAGTGAAATAAGTTTCAAATAGATGAGCTTAAGGCGATGATTTTAGAGATGAATTTGGAGAGAAATGGCGCCAATAAAAAGAGAGCAAAATCATCTGGAGCTGAATCATCCGATGATGATGACATGCCGGAATTGGAGGAGATACCACTAGTAAATCCTCGAGCCTATGTTGATCCTCGCCCTTATGCTAGAGAGGCGAGAGCTGCTAATGTGGTGGTTGAACCATGCACCCTTGGGTTGCGAATGGACCCAATTCAGCAACCACGCCGTTTAGGTGTGAATCTTGGAGAGCAAGATGATCATGACTTTGGACTTCGCCCACAAGTCATCACTATGATCCGCCAAAGTCAGTTTGGTTGAATGGATGCTGAATCTCCGCATCAATACTTGATAAACTATGAGATTCTTATGGAGAAGTTGAAGCCTCAAAGGGTTGTCAACAACAATTACAAATTGAAATTGTTCTTCTTCTCTTTGAAGGACAAAGCATTGGCTTGGTATCAAGCTCTTCCAGTTGGAAGACTTCACACATGGGAGGATTTGACTTCGGAGTTCCTCACGAAATTCTATCCACCATCCAAAACAGCGGAGTTGAGAGGTAAAATAAATGCTTTTTCTATGAAATCTAACGGAACTTTGTTTAAATCATGGGAAAGGTTTCAAGATCTTCTATTGGATTGCCCGCACCATGACGTCTCAAAGCTGGAATTATTGGAGATTTACTGCAAGGGATTAGATGTAACAACGCAATCCAATTTTCAATCCCTTTCTTGTGGAACTTTCATGGATATGAAAGAAGATGATGCTTGGCATTTTATTGACAAGTAAATATCCCAACACAATTGCTTCACTCACCATGAAGTGGCATTTCTCCCAATTCAAAACAAGGTTAGTTTCCTCACATCTTTTCAGCACCAAAGACAAGTTAGCTAAGCAATCATCAAATGAAGATCCATAAACTGAGAAATCATCCATAAACACTTCCATGATATTTTCAATATATTCAGAAAAAATGGCCATCATACACCTTTGAAAGATGGCGGGTGCATTACACAACCCAAATGGCATTCTCCTATATGCAAATGTTCCCCACGGACATGTAAATGTTGTTTTCTCTTGCTCATCGGGGTGAATAGGGATTTGGAAAAACCCACTATAGCCATCTAAGTAACAAAAGTGTGAATGTTGAGCTAATCTCTCTAGCATTTGGTCAATAAAGAGGAGAGGGAAGTGATCTTTCCTAGAGGCAACATCTAGCTTCCTATAGTCAATACACATTCTCCACCCCGTAACCGTCCTAGTCGGGATTAGTTCATTGTTCTCATTAGTTACTACGGTCATACCACCCTTCTTAGGAACAACATGTACGGAACTATCCCACTTACTATCCGAAATCGGGAAAATGATTCCCGCATCTAGCAATTTAAGGATCTCTTTCTTTACTACCTCTTTCATTATAGGGTTTAATCTCCTTTGAGGTTCAATTGAAGGTTTATGATTATCTTCCATCAAGATTTTATGCATGTATAAGGAAGGTTTAATGCCAACTAAGTCATCAATGGTATAACCTATAGCTCTCCTATGCAATCTCAACTCATGCAACAATCTATCAAGCTCATCATCATTCAAAGATGCATTCACAATAACCGGATAAGTAGAACTTTCACCAAGGAAAGCATACTTTAAATGAGAAGGGAGGGTTTAAATTCAAGTTTAGGAGGACCTTTATCGGTTGGAGATGCTCCATACAATGTAGGTTGAGATGATTCCAAAGCCATGGAATACTCTCCAAGGCTCCTTGAAGCTTGATCAACCACTAAGGCCCTTTCTGGAGAAACCACGGCCTATGGCAAAACCACGGTCATGGAATCTTAGAAGCTGACACATTTGAGCATTCCAGAGAGTTCCACGGGAAAAATTACGGCCGTGGTTCCCTCTCCCTGGCCGTGGTTCCTATAGTGGTTCAGTATAACTTCGTGCACTTCAAATTCAGCACTTGTCTCCTTTTCCAATGCATCCAAAGCCTTGATTTCTTCATTGCAACCATCCTCAACTCCTTCCTCCATCAAACTCAAGCTAAGAACCTTCTCAAGAGGGTCCTTGATCAAGATGGAGCTCACAACTTCTCTACATTCCTCTTGCCCGACAATATTGAAGACATCTTCACCAAGGGCTGGCCCATTCATCATTGTGGATAGCTTGGACTTAATATTCTCTTCCCCTATGTTGAAGTAGAGAATTCCATTCTTGCAATCCACTAAACATCCGGATGTGGCTAAGAATGGCCTCCCTAAGATGATAGGAACCAGGTAGTCCGCCGGGATGTCCAAAACTACGAAATCAATTGGGCATAGAACTTCCCACGCTGAACCGGTATGTCCTCTAGGATTCCTACGGGGTGAGTGATTGAACGGTCCGCCATGTAGAGGGTCATCTTGACCGGCTTTGACTCTCCTAGCCAAACCTTGTTGCAAAGTGCAAGCGGGATAATGCTTACACTTGCTCCAAGATCACATAGGGTGTAACACCCCAAATCCGCGGGACTCGGAATGTTACATTGGGCTAGGATCTCACAATGGATCCTTACCCAACCCTGACAACAAGTTGACTGGATCTTACAACAAGGCATGAGTAGAGTAAAAACAAATACATAAAAGCTGTATGATACAACAAAAGAGTTTACAAACTCAAAGCCAAGTACAAAACCATAACAACAACATTAACTGGTACAAAAGATCCCAACCCACGCATCCTAATGTATAGAAGTCCTCGGTTGGTCACACCATCTGGCTCACTCTGCAGTCTTTCTAACCTGTAGATCAACTACAACACGGTATACACCGTTAGCTACAGCAAAAGATAAGCATGATAGTAATATCACAAACACACCACAACAACTCATACATGTAATGTCATACACATTCATTTATTATCTTTAATTACGTTATTCCATTACTAATTCAACTTCTTTTGTAACACGAGGAGCCTCAAGAACCCCGTCCCATCCAACGTAACACAGGAGTTTGGCATGGGGGTGACCGTCACTCGTCCCCTCCTGTGAGATCATTTTTAGGGCACCTTCTCCTAACCCAACAAGCGAAGACCGGTGGTTACCGCCCGTTATAATACACTTGGGCCAAATAAATGTAATGAATGGTTATCCTAGTCCGGTTTAGGTTATAAATGCACAATCATATGAACACACAAAACCATCACAATCATACAATCCACAACTGTACGCTAAGTAAGTCCTATGGACTTACGTGATATACTCGTAATCTGTACCACGTCACAGCTTCCCCTTGGGGAAGTAATCAACGCCTGCAATAGCAAGGCACACACAATCACATACTGCAAAGGTTAGGAGACTCGTCTCACTAACCACAACCAACCTATATATCAAATCTAAACCTCAGATCCTCAACACATTCATAAATGCCTAAGGCATATCCTCAACAAAACATCTCATCATACTCGTACACATACTAAACCTTAAAGCCATAACCAATATCCATAACATCATCATGATCCTCAACTCATTATGACACCTAGCATGCATCTAATCAGTATTCCTTAATCTCAAATTTAATCCTAATTTAATTAATTAACCTTTAATTAATTAATTAAATTTTACCAGAATAACGTTTTGCCCGCAGGCCATTTCTAAACCCACCTGTCATCAGATTTCATCAAACAAACAACCCATAAACACCAGAATAATATAATAATCATAATGGAATTTTTAATTATCCATTTTGAAAAGCCTAAGATCAATTTAGGCCAAATCGCAGTACGGAAAACGAATAAATTCATAACTTATTCGTTACTAACCCGATTGACGATCTAAAAGAAGATTCGGAATCACAACGATGTAGGCTACGCATGTACAACATCAAATTCACTGGAATCTGAGCGATGGAACTGTCATGGTGACATATATGCTCGACCAGGTCCTTATCTGCTCGAAAATGCAGAAACTTGGTACCGATATGAAGAGAATGAAGAGAGGAATCCAGAAACTCAAACGGAATTGAAATCGGATTAGAAACGGAGAGTAGATCTGAGTTTGAAGTTCAAGAGAAATCAGAGCTTTTACGAGGAAACGTGAAAGAAAATGAATTAATAAACAATTTTCCGCTATTTATAGTGAAGTCGATAATAATCCTTTAGCGAAGTCGATAATTATCCTTTAACCGATCTAATGGCGGTTGAACCCCCTTCTCCAAACTTCTCGAAATTGGAATAATAGATCTTGAATATTGTATGGATAATTATTCCACAATTGCCTCGGAAAACGTGTATTCCTAAGCCGTCTTTCTTAGCCGTAAAGAAACAAAATAGCGACTGTTTTGTCCGTTTTGCCTTTCCATGTTATTTATATCTAGGACATGTCCGATGTCCTTATCATTTCTTTCAACTGCATTTTTATTTAATTGGAGCTCCCAAATGCTCCAAATAATAACGGAGGGTAAAAATAATTACCCGGGGAAAAAGTTAAAATTTCACCATAAGCCCAAAATTATGCCAGGAACATAATGGTGGGACTTATACTCAACACTTACGCAATTTTTGCGAGTTATATGTCAATAGCTATCACTGATTAAGTTAATCAACATTAAATAGAATTCGGAAATCCTAGCTATTACATCACACCCCCTTTAGTAAAAGTTTCGTCCCGAAACTTGAACAATTCCCAAATCCTCTCGGACCCATACGCCGAGGTATATACACTCTCTATCGGAGGTATCACATCTCCATTCAAACGTTTCAACCTATAACACTCTATAACCTCAAAACACAGCATGGAGAAATCACAAACTCCAGCAACAAGATCATAACGCTATCCAAAGACATAGAGGAAAAATCATCTCTAGCCAACTACTAACCACGTCACAAGGCATGGAGGAAAGCCGTCTCCAGCCAATCGTACGCGTAACACAACTATGTGGAGGAAAACCGTCTCCACTCACACTATGTCCATCAAAGATAGCATGGAGGAAAGAACCATCTCCTGCTAATCCTAACACATACACCGTAGCATCGAGGAAAGAACCATCTCCAGCTATAGCTATCTCGTACTAGCAAACAAGATCTAACAGATCATATGCACAACTCACAGCTAGCATGAAAACACAACATATCACATAAGCACATAGCATAACATACACTCACTAACATAGCACCAAAATCTAATCGTGGATCCTACATGTGCATCTGTCCCGGCGTAAAAATGTGGATAGTTCCCTTGGATACTATCCTTAGTCTCCCGCGTAGCCTCATCATAGGAATATCCTTCGAATGCAGGCGTCTCACATCTCTCTACCTAGAACCGCAAAAGGATATTCTGTAAAAGTGTGATCCGGCTCAACCACTAGATCACCATGACTCACAATGTGCCTCAGATCAGGTATGTACTTCCTCAGCTGAGACACATGAAACATAGGGTGAACACCCTCTAACTTCGATGGCAAAGCCAATCTATGCACTACTCTTCCAACTCTATCCAGTATCTCGAAAGGACCGACCTATGGGGGACTCAACTTTCCCTTTATGACATAGCGTCTGACGACTCACGTCGGAGATACTCTCAACCAGACATGAGCTCCTACCTTGAACTCTAGAGGTCGACACCTCCAATCTGCATACGACTTCTGGCGACCCTGAGCAGCCATCATCCTTTTTCTGATTAACGTTACTCGAGCTATATCATCCTGAATCTGCTCTGGCGCTAACCCACTGGTATTGTCAGGCTCATCCCCGCATAAAGGTGTATGACACCTATGTCTACACAATGTCTCATAGGGACCATCCCTATAGATGCATGCCAACGGTCGTGGTATAAGAATTCTACGAGTGGGAGATAAATAGATTGTCCCTGTTCTCAATACATCCCACAAGCTCGCAACATGTTCTCTACGGTCTGGAGGGTCCTCTCAGACTGACCGTCTATCTGAGGTAAATCTCAATCATGAAGTGTAGACGCATTCCCCAAGCAGTCTGAATCTGCTATCAAAACCTCAAAGTAACCCGTCTACTACAATCATAGTCGATCGTCCCCGGTACACTTATGGAGTCCCACCATCTGTCTAGTGTACTCCTTTATTATTTCATTCACTGGCCACATCTCTCAGTAGAGATTGAACGTGTCGACTTCGTAAATCTGTTACCAATAATCTAGATAACACCAAAACTCTTACTGGGTCTCAATCCCATCACAAGTCCACAGAAAGGTCCTCTCACTTCCACTACAACACTAGTAGTGGATGAGCTCATCTCAAGGCCAGTAACACTTTAACCTGATCTACTACTTCAGGGTACCTCTTATTCGTACATGGATGTACTAAAGAAGGTGTACTATGGGTGTATTGTAATCTTCTCCACTCAACTCCGCATAAGCGGTTATACAAACGCAGTTGCGGCACCTCATACTCCTTCTGCTCCATTAAAGGACTGTGGTGTCTCGCCATGAGACATCCTTCCATCAAATTCCCTCAGGGTCAGTCAAGTCCCCTAATTTTGTTGGACCTCATCCAACAAACCAGGTAAAATCCCTAAACATGAAACTAACGTCCTTATCAGCAGTTATAGGTCCAACTCTAACCAAGCTAGATCATTCTGCAACCGAGGCTGTACAGCAATTCCAACAATCGCCTTCTCTCGAGGCGTCTTCTAGTTCAAGGTATCAGTTACCACATTTTCCTTGCCAGAATGGTACCAAACTTCACGATCAAACTCCTTGATCAACTCCAATCAACGACGCTGGCGGTTATTCAGCTTATGTTGCATAAAAATATGCTTCAAACTCTTATGATCGGTAGGAATCTAACATGAAATATCACACCGATATTACCTTCAAATCTGGACACTTGAATTACCACTACTAACTCAAAATCATGAGTCGGGTAGTTCTCCCCATACGTTCTCAGCACCGTAGTCACGTGATTCCCAAAATCTTCTGATTATCACCGAATAGAAGCAGAGATCAAATGCTTCCTCTACTCTTCAGAACTCGGGCATACTACTTCAACCACACACTTATGGTTGTCTTCCTCAAAAGACTCGTAATTGGATGCACAATCAAATAGAATCCTTCCTCAAAGCGTTGGTAGTAATCGGCTGGGCCGAGAACTACGCATTCCCTTAATGTTTAGCAGCATCATCCACAAGGCATCATACTCACTCCTCGTCACATCAACTATGATCCCGCCAGCAGGGGCAACATGACCAAAAAGGCTAACTTTGGCATTTCAACTCACATATAGGGAGCATAGCATTCAGGCTTCTATCTCTCGGGTTCTGCAACACCGTCCTCAGACAACCGGTACGTTCCTCTCCGTTGTGAGAGTACACCAATCGTCATCAATAAGGTCTAACACCAACTGATCAAGGAAGTAGATGAAGACATTGTTCATCAACTCCTATAATGACAACTAGGACGTTCCTCAACTCAGATAACAACACTACAACTCATAGTGTCCATAACGGGTATGGAATGTCGTCCTATGCCCATGGTGCTCTCTCATCCTTAGCTGATGATATCCTAAGCATACGGAAATCATAAAAACAAAATTGCTTCTCTTAGTTAATCCAATAAGTCGTCCATACGTATCAATGAACGTGCTAGGGCGAACGGAGCCCGTCTCAAACCATTCTTCAAATTGCTTCTTCAATTTCTAACAACTCAACAAGCCATATACCTCATAGGCCTTCTCCCCACCAGTCTCGTACCATATTTCAACACAACATCAAAGTCCTCACTCCACTGAGGCAATAGATTAGACGGTTCAGTAACACGTCTATATGATCATAAACCAGTGGAACACTCTTCAGCGTGGAACTATCTCTTTCTTTCACGACATAACATTAGAAATCATCACCTCCTTATTAACCTTGCTGCAAATACAGTACTGTCGGTAACTTGCCTTTTCAAGGTTCATAACCTTGAAAAACCTCTACCTAGTCGATCTCAATAGAGACTATAATAGTCCTCCTACTGCTATCTAAACCAACATGATATCTATTCGTCCACCACACACATAAAGACCTTCTCATGCACCTAAGGCATGACAAAGAAGTCTTCAAGCCATACACAAGTCCCTGAACAAAGGGAACAACCACATATCTCGCGGGTACCTAAGACCCGTAACTCGTAATCCTATAAAGGAAGATCTATCTTCTACTGTATCCACGGTTAACTATTAACAAATGCATCGAAAGACAAGAGGTGCATAGCACTCACAACAAACAAAACTCCACTAGGTAAACCATTAACAAGAATGGTACTTGTAACAGCTAACACCCAAAGCTCTACTGCATATCATTACTCAATCTCAGACCTATGCTCCTCAGGTATCACTGAGGTCATCGCCATAGCCTCCACTTCCACTCTTTCTGCATCGGAAAGGGGAAGCTCTTGATGAGAAGAAACACTACCTTGCTGACAAAAAGGGGCCAGATGGCCTAGTTCACCATAGGTGAAGTGTTAGCATGAAATATTTTGATATTTTAGGCACGTTTTCTAAGTGTATTTCATCTATTTTGGTAGTCATTGATAAAGCATTGAAGCATTTGTGAGTTAGTTTATCTATTTTGTCGATATAGAGGTCTACATAAGCTTTGTGTTGATTGTAGGCAATGAAGAGCTAATTCCGAACGGATTGAGAGAGAATGGAGTTTGATTGAGCATGTCCAAGGATTGAGGACATCTCTAGGAGCTAAGGACGGTGCTAACTTGAAGAATAACACGAGGCTAAGGAAAATTACAAACTACCTCTAAACCACGCTCTAAAATACAGCTGTACTAGATTCCACGTTCTAGTCCACGGCCGTGGAACTTCGACAAGAGAAGCGTGGTGCATTCCGGCAACTTACACGGCCGTGGAGAGTCGTGACAAACCATGACCCTATTCCACGCTCTAAATTACGGGCGTGAAACCCTTCCACGACCGTGATTTTGGCGATCTTTTACGGAATATTTTAAGCCACGATCTTCTACGCAATGGGCCGGGCTCATATTTTATCTTACACTATAAAAGGACGGAAGAAGAGAGATTCCGTCACCTTCGCTTAGACTTTACCTACGCTCATCGCACGTGCCTAGGGTTTCAAGTTGGACGTGTAGAGATTGCTATTTCGCAAAAGGAGACTTGCGAAGAGTTGAAGATTTGGAAGGTTGTTCGTAAGGAGATTTCATCTTTATCCTTAGGTTTGATTAGAAGACGGATTGACATCCCGTTCTTCGTTCTTATCTAAGGTTGTGATTGTTTGTGTTATTCTAAATCTACTTGCATCATTGTTCTTGATTTGTGGATTTGAGATTGGTTTGAAGGTTATTAAAGGTTTTCGGAAGTTTTCATCTTTCATTCTTTTGAATCTTGAATTTGACATCAATATGACTGTTGTTGGCTAAAACCCTTTAGCAATTCTAAGGTGAAGGGTTGATAGTTGTGGCTTAGATGATGATAGATCGATCGTAAACAGATTGGACCCTGAGAGTTAGAGAGAATCGCCGACGAACCTAATCCACGGTCTGTTCTTGAGCTTCCACGGCCGTGGAACTCAAGAACTACCCGTAATTTTGTGTCAGTTTACGAACCTTGCTTTTACTTTAATCTAAAGTTAAAGATTTGCTTTAACTTAGTCTTGGCTTGCCTTTTCTAGGTGGTAGTGAAGCCTCAACAACCGTATTCCCTTTCCATGCCCAAAACCACGGCCGTGGAGGATGCAGAGAGGCCGTAATTTTGGGTGATTCTGAAGGTAATTGTGTCTCTTCCTCAACTTCTTTTGATTCTTCTCCCATACCTTCTACACCCTTAGACACTTCTAAGGAAGCATCGGATACTCATCAAGAACCATTGGAAACTCCGATAGTCATGGACTTAAAGCCACTTCCTACTCATCTAAGGTACGTATTTTTTGGACCTAATTCTACCTTTCCGGTTATTGTTAGTTCCGATTTAAGCATAGATGAACATAGTAAGCTCATGGTTGTCCTTAGGAAACATAGAAAAGCTTTAGGATATACTATAGAGGACTTAGTAGGAATAAAACCTTCCCTATGCATGCATAAGATATTAATGGAAGAGGACTTTAGAACTTCAAGACAACCTCAAAGGCGGTTGAATCCGACCATGAAGGAGGTTGTCAAGAAGGAAATTCTTAAACTTCTTGATGCAGGTATCATCTACCCTATCTCCGATAGCAAGTGGGTGAGTCTGGTACAAGTAGTTCCGTAGAAGGGAGGAATGACGGTCATCACCAACAAGAATAACGAACTCATTCCTACCCGAACCGTAACAGGATGGCGGATGTGCATAGACTACCGCAAGCTAAACAATGCGACGAGGAAGGATCACTTCCCACTACCCTTCATCGATCAAATGCTTGAAAGGTTAGCACAACATTCGCACTTTTGCTATCTTGACGGTTATAGTGGTTTCTTTCAGATTTCGATACACCCGGATGATCAAGAGAAGACCACATTTACGTGCCCATGGGGTACGTTTGCCTATAGGAGGATGCCGTTTGGGCTTTGCACCGCCCCAACCACCTTTCAAAGGTGCATGATGGCCATCTTCTCCGAATACATAGAGGAAATCATGGAGGTCTTTATGGATGACTTCTCCGTTTATGGTTCCTCTTTTGATAATTGTCTTTCTAACCTTGCTCTTATGTTACAAAGGTGTGAAGACACTAACCTAGTTCTTAATTGGGAGAAGTGTCAATTCATGGTTAAGGAAGGCATTGTATTAGGACACTTAATCTCTAGTAGAGGGATTGAGGTGGATAGAGCTAAAATAGAGACTATAGAAAAGCTTCCTCCCCCAACTTCGGTGAAAGGGATAAGAAGTTTTCTAGGACACGCTGGATTCTATAGGCGTTTCATAAAGGATTTCTCCAAAATATCAAAGCCGCTAACTAATCTATTGATGAAGGATGCAGTTTTTGAGTTTTCGCAGGAATGCTTGGATGCGTTTAACATGATTCGGGAAGCTCTAATTTCAGCCCCTATTATCCAACCTCCGGATTGGAATCTTCCCTTTGAGGTTATGTGCGATGCAAGTGATGTAGCTATAGGAGCTGTTCTTGGACAAAGAAAGGAAGGGCGAACTCATGCCATATACTACGCTAGAAAGACGCTAGATGAAGCGCAGCTCAACTACGCCACTACGGAAAAGGAATTTTTAGCCATTGTTTATGCAATTGACAAATTTCGCTCTTATCTTGTAGGTGCAAAGGTGATTGTATACACGGATCATGCTGCGATCCGGTACCTCCTTGCAAAGAAGGATGCGAAGCCAAGGCTAATTAGATGGATTCTTCTCCTACAAGAATTCGATCTAGAGATCCGCGACAAGAAGGGTTCGGAAAATTCTGTTGCGGATCATTTGAGTCGTCTAACACATCTAGAGGACGACCACCTACCTATAGATGACTCCTTTCCGGACGAGCATTTACACATTATAGAGGAGTGCATCGATGTAATCTCCAAAGGTAACGAACCATGGTTTGCTGATTTTGTTAACTATTTGGTTTGTCAAGAAATACCGCCCGGATTATCCTACGCACAAAGAAAGAAGTTCTTTAAGGATGTTCGGGAGTACTTTTGGAATGAACCTCTCCTCTTTAAGAGAGGTCCGGATGGCATTATTCGGCGATGTGTGCCGGAAGATGAGATGCAAAGTGTCATCCACCATTGTCATTCACTACCATATGGAGGACACGCTAGTTCGAACAAGACTAGCGCTAAGGTATTGCAATCTGGATTCTTTTGGCCTACATTATTTAAAGATGTGCAAACCTTTGTTTCTTGCTGCGATGCTTGTAAAAGAACAGGAAATATCTCTAGGAGGAATGAGATGCCTCTCAACAACATCCAAGAGGTGGAGATCTTTGACGTTTGGGGAGTAGACTTCATGGGACCATTCCCATCATCTTGTGGTAACCAATACATACTTTTAGCGGTTGATTATGTTTCAAGATGGGTTGAAGCTATTGCCTCTCCCACCAATGATGCCATGGTAGTGGTCAAGTTCTTTAACAAGACCATCTTCCCACGATTTGGGACACCACGGACCATCATTAGTGATGGAGGCTCTCACTTCATTGCCCGGCGCTTTGAAGCTCTTCTAGCTAAGTATGGGGTGACTCACAAGATCGCCACCCCTTATCATCCATAAACTAGTGGACAAGTTGAGATCTCAAACCGGGAGATCAAAGGAATCCTAAAGAAGACGGTTTCAAGGACTAGGAAGGATTGGTCTTTGAAGCTAGATGACGCGTTGTGGGCATACCGGACTGCGTATAAGACTCCCATCGGAACCACACCATACAACCTTGTGTATGGGAAGTCTTGTCACTTACCGGTAGAGTTGGAGCACAAGGCGTTTTGGGCAATCAAGTGGCTAAATTTCAGCATGAAGGAAGCGGGAGAGAAGCGTCTCTTGGACCTAAATGAGCTTGAAGAACTCCGCTTGAACGCCTATGAAAACGCCAAGATTTACAAAGAAAGAGCTAAGCGTTGGCATGATAAGCATATCATTCCAAAGGACTTCAAAGAAGGAGATCAAGTTCTCCTCTTCAATTCAAGGCTTCGTCTCTTTCCAGGTAAGCTTAAATCTCGTTGGAACGGACCTTTTCTAATCAAACGCATTTTCCCCCATGGTGCAGTTGAAGTATGGGGTGAAGCGGGCGGAAGCTTTAAGGTGAACGGTCAACGACTCAAGAAGTATACTCCGGAACTCCAAGATGAAGAGTTCGCGCCCACCGCACTTGAATAAGTGCGAATATGGTCTAGCTATGGACCTTAAACAAAGCGCTTCTTGGGAGGCAACCCAAGGTATTGCATTTACGTTTTTGTTTTTGATTCATAGATTAGCTTAGTTTAGACGTTTTTGCTTTGTTTTGCCTTCGATACCTTCCGGTATGTTCGTGTTTTTGGATGTAGGAATAGTGGAAAAGAAAAGGCGAAGAGAAAGTCTGAAGAAAAGTGACGAAACTTGGACTTTGGAGCATTACAGAGAGTTCCACGGCCTATTCCACGGTCGTGACAGCTACAGTGACCGTAATTTTCAAAAGCCTGAGAAAAATCACCAAAACCACGGTTCCGTACATTTCCATGGCCGTGGAACCCCCCGATAGACCGTGATTTTCAAAAATTTTTACGGCCACTATATAAACCACTTTCCTTCATAAAACACATCTCACAAACCCAATTCCACGCCCTAAACGCTGATTTGCTTCCCCTCACCTCAAATCTTCATTCGTTAATCATTTTTAACGATTCTTTGGCCAAAACAGAAGCAAATCCGATCACCAACAAGATCCAAGCAACAATTCGAGCGGCAAATCACCGAGGAAAGCAAAATTCGGATTTAAAAATCCGAAAACCTAGGTTTTTTCGCTCTTCTCTATCTTTGTCGATTCGGACTTGCATTTGCTAGAATTTTTAGGAATAACTGATTGGAATTGGAAGAGAATTAGTCTAGTACTGCTGCTGTGAAATTTGGTGAGATTCTGTTGAGATTTGCAAAATTACGTGCCGAACCGTGGTCACTGGCATTTCCACGGCCGTGGAACCCCAAGAACAGACCGTGATTTTCGACAGAAAATGGATTTTGTGAGGAGAGTGTCCGGTAGGAATAAGGACAGAATAAAGATAAGGATAAGAGTAAAAAAAGGAAGGGCAACCCCTCTTCCTCCTCTAGAGCACCACCACCTTCATCCCCTTCACCTCCATCGTCACCATCATCAACATCACCACCTAGCCCTAGGATCCCTACCATTCATGAGGATCATCTCGATGCCTTAGAGAGGATCCATAAGAGGACGGTCATAGGACCTAGACACCTATTGCTTGAGGAGTTAGAGCCTCTACATGTGGTAGGAGACATTACTTGGCTCTTGGATAGAGCCGGATTAGTCATCTTCTCCGCTATTCGGGAAGATGCATATGAGGAGATTACGAGAGAGGTTGTGGTTTCCTTTGAGCACAGCCATGTTGACAGGACAGTTTCTTTCCGGCTGATGGAAAGAAACTATGATTTCTCCATCCGGGAGTTTGGAGCCTTCTTTGGGTTCCATGAGACCTTCAATGGTCGTTTCTCTAGTGTCGTGTACGCCAAGGATTTCTGGGAAGAGATCGCTATGATCTACGCCAGCGCAGACCGCTGGTAGCCAGCTGATACCAAGGCTAAGTTGATGTATCACTTAGCCTTGAAGATTGCTCATAGGGTACTTTCTGAGTGTCTCTTCCCTAGGACAGAGATACCTCAGAAGATCAAAACAGATGAGCTCTTTCTTCTCTACTGTATGCTATACGGTAGACCTACTGACTGCGCCACCCTCTTAGCTGCTACCATGAGCAAGCTAAAGAATAAGAGGGCTGGCAACATTGGATATGGTGGGATAGTCACCCACCTTGCTAGGGCATTAGGGGTAGATTTCTCCGCCTGCACACGTATTGCTGCTGTACCCCTAGGACTTCAGGCCCTTATGACTAGAGGCCTCATCTTCCCCACCCATAGAGGTCCACCATATGCTGCTATGCCGTGGGAGAGTAGGACAGGGAGAGGCATTGAGTGGCTCTCTGAGTATTCCATTATGGCTGGACGCCATAACTGGAAGGCGACGTTCGCTGCCATGCATGGGAACAGATTGGTAGCCCCTCCCTACGTTCCACCACCACTAGTTGTAGAGGAGGAGATGGGAGGTAGAAATGACTTTAAGGGAGGAGGAGGAGCTGAGCAGGACTCTGGTACATTCCCGGATCAGCCGGACGCAGTTCCCACCATGCCTAGGCGTTCTCCCCGCCCCGCTAGAGCATCTGGCTCTTCCTCTCGCCGTGCCAGTGTCAGCGAGAGGCCTACTTGGATGGAGACTCCTCCTTCGTGGTACGGAGCTCCACCACCATGGTCTACACAGCCGCCACCGCCACCAGCACCAGCACCTTCAGATGCACCGGCTTGGTACAACCAGCCGCTTGGCTGGTACGAGCAGTTGCCAGAGTGGGCTACCGACCTTTCTAGCCCGGTTGGAGCTTTGGAGATCCGCGCTGATGCTAGGGATGCACGTGTGGATGACCTTGACCACATGATGAGAGATGTATACCGCCAGCAGTTCGGGCGGTACTATGATCCCAGCTTCTCTCCATTTCCACCTCCACCGGCACCGCAGTGACGACTTTGAGATCGACCGTTTTAACCGCTCCACCACCATTTTGTGAGTTCTTTTTCTTTCTTTCTTTTCTTCTTTTTCTTTTCTTTGAACATTAGGGACAATGTTTGTTCCAAGTATGGGGTGGGGTGTGACTAATAGTTTGTAATAACTCTTACTCACTTTTGTATGCTTCTATTGAGACTATCTTGCATGTTTCATTCTATTGTTACACGTTTCATTATCGCATTGCATGAAAAAGCTTTTGAAAAACCCATAAAAATTGAATGAGTTGATGATCCTTCTTTTGAAAAACCCATAAAAAACCCATAAAAATTTTGTGCTTCTAAGGATAGAGATGATTTCTATGATAATCACCACTTGTGAATTGAGTTTTGATGATAATCGCATGCTTAAACGAATAGTGAATTGAAAAGAAATTGAATGAGTTGATGATCCTTTTTTTATCAAATTTCATAATATGATGAATGTTACTTAAATCATGTTGAGAAATCAAGATTGAAATCACATAATAAGTTCTTATGCTTCTTTTTGAGATGATTAAGGCAATTCGATTTTCTTTCTTCTTTCTTTGATCATTTAGCCCCTCATTGAAATAATGACCTCCTTTACCTATCCGGGAATTTGGAGGAGTTGAATGAAAAAGGCATGTTTGATGTGGGAGGGCCATGAAAGCAATACTTTGCATTCAAAGGAATAGAAAGAAATTATAGGTTTGGGGAAGTCAATCATGATGATGAGTAACTCGGCACCATTCACATAGCTGGGTGTTTGTGTCTTGCCAAAGTCGGATTGAGCGATATTCCTAGCGGATTATGGTATGTGCGCTAAGGGTTTGAGGCATCTCATAAAAATTGAGAAACGCCAATCTCCTAGGCTTCGGTTTTTGTGCACCTCTATCTATAACTCCAAAAGTAAAGTCGAAAAATGAAAAGAAGAGAGCGAAGCTCTAAGTTAAAAGTGCTGCGGAAACCGCAAGAGAAGAAGAAAGGAGTAGTTATCCACTTTCCCGGATTCATGCACCACATTCCTTAAAGTTTCCCCTCCCTTTCCACATTCTAGACCTTGTTTGAAAGTGCTTAAGATAAAAAGAATGTTATATGACTTGGTGATCTAAATTGAAGTTTCTTATAATTGATTTTGATAATGTTTAAAGGTTATGATGTTTACATGGAAGTTTGATTGATTCATGAGTTTTCTTTACTCTTTACTCTTTGATTAAGTGTATGAAAGTCTTATAAGCAAATGAAGCAAGATTTGAGAATGATCTATTGATTAGAAGGCACATTCATCTAAAGAAGTTTTACTTTGAGAAGATACACATATTTCATCCTAACTTAAGTTTTAAAGCTTTGAAAGACCTTGCTTAGGGACAAGCAAGTGGCAAGTATGGGGTTATTTGTTAGCATGAAATATTGTGATATTTTGGGCACGTTTTCTAAGTGTATTTCATCTATTTTGGTAGTCATTGATAAAGCATTGAAGCATTTGTGAGTTAGTTTATCTATTTTGTCGATATAGAGGTCTACATAAGCTTTGTGTTGATTGTAGGCAATTAAGAGCTAATTCCGAACGGATTGAGAGAGAATGGAGTTTGATTGAGCATGTCCAAGGATTGAGGACATCTCTAGGAGCTAAGGATGGTGCTAACTTGAAGAATAACACGAGGCTAAGGAAAATTACGAACTACCTCTAAACAACGCTCTAAAATACGGCCGTACTAGATTCCACGTTCTAGTCCACGGCCGTGGAACTTCGACAAGAGAAGCGTGGTGGATTCCAGCAACTTACACGGCCGTGGAGAGTTGTGACAAACCGTGACCCTATTCCACGCTCTAAATTACGGGCGTGGAACCCTTCCACGACCGTGATCTTGGCGATCTTTTATGCAATATTTTAAGCCACGATCTTCTACGCAATGGGCCGGGCTCATATTTTATCTTACACTATAAAAGGACGGAAGAAGAGAGATTCCGTCACCTTCCCTTAGACTTTGCCTACGCTTATTGCACGTGCCTAGGGTTTCAAGTTGGACGTGTAGAGATTGCTATTTCGCAAACGGAGACTTGCGAAGAGTTGAAGATTTAGAAGATTGTTCGTAAGGAGATTTCATCTTTATCCTTAGGTTTGATTAGAAGGCGGATTGACATCCCGTTCTTCGTTCTTATCTAAGATTGCGATTGTTTGTGTTATTCTGAATCTACTTGCATCATTGTTCTTGATTTGTGGATTTGAGATTAGTTTGAAGGTTATTAAAGGTTTTCGGAAGTTTTCATCTTTCACTCTTTTGAATCTTGAATTTGATATCAATATGACTGTTGTTGGCTAAAACCCTTTAGCAATTCTAAGGTGAAGGGTTGATAGTTGTGGCTTAGATGATGATAGATCGATCGTAAACAGATTGGACCCTGAGAGTTAGAGAGAATCGCCGACGAACCTAATCCACGGTCTGTTCTTGAGCTTCCACAGCCGTGGAACTCAAGAACTACCCGTAATTTTGTGTCAGTTTACGAACCTTGCTTTTACTTTAATCCAAAGTTAAAGATTTGCTTTAACTTAGTCTTGGCTTGCCTTTTCTAGGTGGTAGTGAAGCCTCAACAACCTCTACCTCGATTTCGAGTGTCACAACCTTAATCGGTTAAGTTAGTCTTGATCCTTGGATTACAAGTTTGGGTATTTGACATTAATTCTTACCTTTAGATCTTTTCTATATTGAAGCCTCAACAACCCTTATAGAGAGTGTCTTTTAGGTAGGTCATATAAGGTTTTTGGAACTTCACCGTACAATTACCTTACATTCATATACCTTTGCATACCTCAACTCTGTCCTTATATCTTTAATATATCATGAATCGATTGCCACAGCTGGATTCCTAGATCTTTAGGATTGTTGTTTTCCCAATATTTGCAAAGCTTCATACATTTACTTGCTTGATAATCTATAATTGGATTTAACCTCCTAAATCCCTGTGTTCGATACTCTAGAATTCTTGCTTAACTATATCGATCCGTACACTGCGGGTTCGCTTGCTTGATTTCTAGTTTTATAATTAAAGCTTATTTGCACGCACGCTAAGTGGCGAACATGAAGCAAGCTATCGGTGCCATGGGGCACTCAGAGCGCAAATGATCTGGATAACCACAGTTGAGACATATACTTCCCATCCCTGCCACTAGTATAGGTGGCTCCTCTACACTGCCTAGCTAAAAGGCTCTACCTTGAGCTCTTTTAGTATCCGTGGTACTCCTACCACGACCCTTACCTCTACTCAGCTTGGGAACGGATTTCTGAGTAAGCGAATGATCTGGGACTCTCTGCTGCCCCCGTGTCTGTTGCTGAGGTGTCTTCTGACCACCTCCCGTCACACTAGAAGAAATAAAACCTTGTCGTGATGCCACTCCAGTTTGCTTACAAAAAACAGCTCTATGACCCTGTCTACCATAGGTAAAGCAAGTCACTAGCGATCTTGGACACTGTGGTCGTACATGTCCAGGCTTCCCACAGTGTACGGATCGATATAGTTATATTTTACGAGTATGTTAATATATATTTATACATATATTAATCGTATATTATTCTCAGAAAAGTTTCCAATCCGAAAATCCCATTTCAATTATTTTTCCGATAGAGTTTTTATTAATTTTATTTTCATTTCTTTTGTTTGTTTGTTTTTTTCAATTCTTATGTGCCTCCTTGCCATCCATGACACCATTGCCGCCCAAGCTATACCGAGCTAGCTTCTGCCTTGTGCCCAGCCTAGTCTGTGGATCTACTCTAGCCAACCCTTCACTTTGCTACCTCCAGCTAACTTGCCCAACAGAAGAGATCATCAGCCACACCTGATTTCTTCCATTCTACACTCTAACCGCTGCTCTCTCCTCCTTCTTTTCTCAATATCTCCCAACCTCTCTGTCCTCCTCCATGTTCTAGACCATCGGGATGCTCCGATCTCGCTTTAGCCCAACCTTGTGAACTCGCAGAGGCAGTGCCAGGAGCAACCAAATGGATACCTCGTCAACCGGGACGCCAGCCTTCAATTCGTCAGGGTGCAACAGCTCAACTCTAGTCTTCCTTCTCTGTGGTCTCCTCTTTGAGCTTTGCCGCCACCTGCATCGAATCACCACTCTCTCTGCAACCATTTCTTTGTTCTCCCACACCCTTGCAATCATAACCCAATCTCATTTCTCATCATCGATGATCGATCCCTCTCATCACTGCCTCCACCTCCTTGTCTACCTCTCTTCACGCCGGCCGCAGAAGACCACCCACGTTGACTCCCTACTCCGCCGCAGAATACCACCGGCTGCTTAAAACCCCTTCTACATCGCGAGCAGGTCTTCTCCCCATCTCTCGACCAACCTCGTCTTATTGGGTCCTTGAGTGCGTGAGCCAGATGCAACCGTCTGGCCATCCTCGCCGCTACCGAAGTCCCTACGCAATTGTTGCCGCCTTCCCTCAATCACTGATAGAGAAGCCTCCCGGAAAAGTTTCCAATCCGAAAATCCGTGAGCCAGATGCAGCCGTCTTTGAGTCCAATCTTCTGGGGTGTCTCAATACGCGTCATGAAGTGTCTCGCTGAATATGCGGTGGGCAAGACGGAAAGCTAGATGGAAGATAATATGCTCTCTGGAGTCTCCAGGTCTCCATCTGTCACTGTGCTCCACTACGTGGGCTATTTGCCCCCAAAACTCTCGAGCTATGGCTAGGGAAGGAAAGTCAGTGACGGTGGGGGTCGGGAAGCCGAAGATCTCTCAAAACTGATCCATCGGTACTATGTAGTTCCGGTTCAACAACCGGTACTTGATGTTGTTCCTCTCAGACATGTGAGTGATAGAACTCACAAACTCCATAGTCAGCTCTAGGTAGGCTGGAGCTCGGATCTCCATAAACTCCTCCAACCCTACCATCGAAATCATCTTCCTCAAGTCCTCCACTACGTGGTGGCATTCGAAGGCAGAAATATCTAAAAATCGCGGGGCAACTATGGGCCGCCCGCAAATCTTGTCAAAGTTGGCCTAGTGACGCTCATGAATCACCGGTATAGTGGGATGAGGTGTAGAAGAAGGGGAAGAACCACTGGAACCATCCCTCAGAACAAGCTGACGAACGGATCTGTTGCTCATGACTGACAGTAGAACACCTCAGTTGCTCTGACAAGCTGAAGAACACCTCGGCCGAGAAACAGCTCGACTGGATCGTGGCAAAGTGTTGTGGGATTCCACTCTGTGATTTTTCAGTTCTTTTCCCCCAAAATAACTACCAATTGCTTCCTATGGGGTACTTATACTCTTTTCAGCAACAATAATCGGCAAACAGAGCCGGATTTTTCCTAAATCAGTAAAGAGAGGGAAGTTAGGGTTTTTGGATAAATTACCCAAATTACGTAGATTCGGCTCGTTTTTCTTGCAGTTTGGTGCTTGAAATCCGATCCTCTTGCTTTTCTTGGTGAAATCGAACTAAAAATTGTAGAAAATGAGCAAGAACAGAGGAAACGAAGAGGATCTCCACCGCGGTCGAGGTTCGGTTTGAGAGGGAAAAATTGAAGAGAGAGAAATCCACTTTGCCTTTTATACCCCTCGCTGAATCTGATATCACCTCGGTCGAGGTAGTCCCGACCAGACCGAGGTGTCTGACTGGGTTGTCAGACCTAGTCGCCATGGTTGCCCAAAAACATCTTGGTCGAGGCACTGTGACAGCAACCGAGATATGTCTCAGTTAAACTCCATCTTCTCAATTTCTCGAACTTCTGTCCTTCCCGTGTAGCTCCTGAGTTGTAATCCTTCTCTAGAAAGTACCTGGTTTCTGTCTAGGACGCCAAAAACAAAGAAAAGCAAATCAAAAGCAAACTATCTAAACTAAGCTAGAAAAGGGAAAAGAAAGCAATTCCTTGGGTTGTCTCCCAAGAAGCGCTTGATTTAAGGTCGCAAGCTGGACAGTACGTTATCCCTAAACACGGTATAGTGGTGCAATCTCCTCAACCTGGACTTCCAGTTGGTACGTCACAAGAAACAACAAACGTTTGCACATCCTTAAATAATGTGGGCCAAAAGAAACCAGAACGTAATACCTTAGCGCACGTTTTGTGAGCGCTAGCATGTCCTCCACAGGGAAGCGAGTGGCAGTGCCGTATAACACTATCAACCTCATCCTCTAGAATGCACGGTCGAAGCATCCCATCCTGACCTCTCTTAAATAGTAGAGGTTCATTCTAGTGGTAGTGGCGTACATCCTTGAAGAATTTCTTCCTTTGAGCGTACGTCAATCCGGGCGGTATTTCTTGGCAAACAAGATAATTAACATTATCAGCATACCAAGGCTCTTTACTATCAGAATCTTGGTGGAGCTAGTGCTCCACCAATTGTAAATGAGTCTTAGAAAAGGGTTTAGGAAGTTTGTTGTCCTCAGTTGACAACATCTCGCTTGCTGTCTCGGTCAGTGTCCGAGGTGGGTGACCAAGATGTTCTTCAGATAAGAACACCTCACTTGGTCCAAAAAGTGCCTCGGTCGAGGTACTGTAACTAGGACCGGAACTTGATTTTCTCCTCTCCTGGATTAGTTTCTCAATCTTAGCTCATGGATCTACTTCTAGTGCCTTTAAGCTTTGTATATCTACATCACAAGAAACATCTATACCATCCTCCATTAAGCTAAAGCTAAGAACTCTTTCAAGAGGGTCATTAATAAGGATAGAGCTCACCAATTCTATTGATTCTTCTTCATCATAGATGTTGAAGATATCATCCTCCAGCGGCTCTCCTTTCATTGCAACAAGCAATGCAAAATCTGCGGATATATCAAGTACAACAAAATCTATAGGTAAATAGAAGTTACCTAAATTGACGGGAAAGACTTCCAAGATGCCCACGGGATGGGTAATGGAGCGATCCGCCATGTACAACCTTATCTTCACCGGCTTGGGCTCTCCAAGTCCGATTCTCTCACATAGCTCTAGCAGGATGATGCTCACGCTAGCTCGTAGATCACACAACGCCTCACAAGTTACATCCCCAACTTGAATAGGAATGCAAAATGAGCCGGGATCTCTAAACTTGGGTGGCATCTTCTCCTTCATGATTTGAATGAGCTTCGAGGATTTAGATGTCATCCTAACTTCTCCAAAGTCTTCCAACTTCCTCTTCCTCGATAGAATCTCTTTTAAGAACTTCCCATAGGCTGGCATTCCTAGAATAGCATCAAGGAAAGGGATGTTAATGTGTAGTTTATTCATCAAGTCAAGAAACTTACCAAAATTCTTGTCTAGATGTGCGCTGGCCCTTGACTAGGGGAATGGAAGTGGTGATTTATAAGCAAGAGGTGGGACATAAACTTCATATTTGTCCTTCGCTTTATGGGACTCCACCTCGGATGGCACCTCGACCGAAGTGTTCCTCGTCTGGTCCTGGACCGAGGTGTTCTTCGTCTACACTGGCACCGACCGATGTACTGGATCTGCAGTTTTCAGTCCACTTCTCGTCGTAATTGCCATAATCTGTCCTTTGTGGTTGCTCTCTATCCTTGCTGGGAGCTTCCTTGGATCTCTTGGCGCTTCATTCGCCTTATTAAAGAATTGTTTGTCTAAGGTTTTTTGTGCTTTTGAAAATGAAGTAATCGACGTCTCTATAGCCTTGAGCTTGATCAAAATTGCCTCCAGCACTAAATCTTTCTTCTCTGGCTGGGACGAACTTGATCAAGGCTCCTGGCTCTTCAATGGAGTAGTAGAAGAAGAGAAGGGGTTAAAAGCATTATTAGCATGAGAATGAGGGTTACCCGGATTTTGTTGATTAGATCTCCAATTGTTGTTGTTGGAGCCTCTATTGTTGTTGTAATTGTTGTTCCGTGACCCTTGGTTGTTGTTTCTTCCTTGATATCCTCCATCTTCTTTCTTCGTGTGAGCTACTAAAAGCTCCTTCAATTGTTTCACATCATTTTTAAGGGAGATGAGTTGATTATCATTTGATGAAGTATCCTGGAAACTGTCTCTCCTTGCTCCATTCTCGGCTCCTTAGTGGGAGTA
Source organism: Fagopyrum homotropicum (assembly GCA_033239125.1). Classification (NCBI taxonomy): domain Eukaryota; kingdom Viridiplantae; phylum Streptophyta; class Magnoliopsida; order Caryophyllales; family Polygonaceae; genus Fagopyrum; species Fagopyrum homotropicum. The sequence goes on from BSWB01000007.1 coordinate 75,287,948, forward strand.
CTTCTCCATATGCAAACCTTGTTTTTCAATGAACTCCCAAGCTTCGTCTATCGGCATATCCATGAATGTGCCGGCGGACAATAGTTGAAGATTGAATTGAGTAGCTCCATCTAATCCCTTGAAGTATATCTCCAGCAACTCTATCTTTAGAATCCCATGATGTGGGCAATCCAATAGAACATCTTTGAATCTCTCCCATGACTTGGAAAAACTTTCCTTGTCCTTCATAATGAATGCATTGATTTTCTCTCTCATTTTAGCGGTCTTGGAGGGAGGAAAGAACTTTGTTAGAAACTCTGTCGTCATCTCTTCCCAAGTGTTGATCTTTCCTGGTGGAAGAGATTACGTAGTAAGCGCCCTGTCTTTTAAAGAAAAGTAGAAAGGCCTTAGCTTGTAGTTGTTGTTTTCCAGCCTTGAAGGTCTCAAGGTCTCCATCAGAATCTCGTAGTTTTGCAAATGCTGGTGCGGAGACTCCCTTTCTAAACCTCCAAATTGGCATTGGCGGATCATAGATAGAACTTGCGGTCGAAGTTCGTAATCATGTTCAGCTGGATTACCTAGGTTGACTTTTGGACGCCTCACTTGCTGATTAGGATTCATCCTCTGTCCTAGGGTTTATAGAATTCCAGCAAAAAGAATATCTCGGACAGGCATCCAAGGTGGATGTATCTCGGCCGGGGCAACATGGACTGGGTCTTGCCTCGGTCGAGGATCTGGGATCGGTCGAGGCAGAAACTTGGCCCTTAGAGTGGCCATATCTGCTTCGATCTCTTCAGTTCTTGCGCGTGTCTGCTCTCTTTCTCGCTGCAGTTCTTCTTGGTTGAGGTGTAGCTGTTGCAACGCCTCTTTCAATTCGGCCTCAAGATCGCGATTGTCTTGATTGGCCATCTTAGCTTCTTTCAATCGTCGTTTGTATGTCTTTTCTAGTTCCAGATCGTAAGGAACGATTTCCTTCCCAGCACGGGTTCTTTGCATAAAACTAAGAAAAAGATCCTACAAAAACACTCAAGTAGAGTGGTTAATGGAAACAAGGGCAATTGCCCCAAAAGACAACCGCAACCGGCTTGGTCTAGAGCAAGTCCCCGACAACGGCGCCAAAAACTTGTTCGCTCCAAGCGGTGTGTGCAAGCTTTAAATTTATAACCGAAGAAGTATGGTTGAACAAATATGCGAACCCGCAGTGTACAGGTCAATTGTAATAAAAAGTAAGAATTCCAAGGGTCGATCACAAGGACTTTGGGGAACAAAGCACAGAATAGGTTGTCAAATATTGTAATTAACCAAAAGCAATTAAAGCAATCAAAGATGATGTAAAAGTCAAGTAAGGGGAAATGCGGATTCTAGGGATTAAAGCATCTAGTTGTGGTTCCGACTCAAGATCTCAAAGGATATCGCGGACAAAGTTGAGGTTTGCAAAGGGAAGGTGTTTCTAAGGTGCGAATAGATCACCGGGTAAGTCTCAGTACTCACTATCCCAAACCAAAGCTCCTAATACTGGGTAAGTCTCAACGTACGAAGGAAAGGAACTATAATCTCAAAGCAACGCACCACCCAAGGGAATAGAATCAACCTTTCCGGGTAAGTCTCAGGCTAACTCACAAAGATGGGATGAAAGCACACTCAAACCCCAATAAAGGATAAACCTTTATTACCTACACTCATGATCTTAGGTAAACAAACAAAGGAATCACCGGGTAAGTCTCATCCTAGACTTGCATTGAACCAGGAAAGGTGTAATAAGGATAGGATTTGGCAAACTAGAACACTTAACTTAAATTTCGGACCAGGAAAGGTTCACCTCATTCATTCAAGTTCCACCCCGGCCGAGATTTCATCGACTGAGCGAGGTGTTCTAGGGTTAAGGTTAAATACTCGAGCTTTTAGGGTCCTGCTGGGATTAAGATCATTCTATCATCGTCTTTCCCACAACTTTCAGTCAATCACCCTAGAATCGCATAAGAAACTTAGCCAACAATCATCATGATAACAATAATCAAATTAATGAAAAGGAATCAATATTCAAACACGAAAACCTTAGGAAAAAGGTCTCAATAACTGAATCAAATAACAAATAAACTGCGTTCCTCAATCACAAGTCAATAAAACAAAAAAGACAATTCTAAGAAAGTCATACAAAACTCCTTCAAAAGCTATCTCCAACTATGACTCCTTCCTTCCTTGAAGTTCAATCTTCAATACTTCCTTTAATTCTTCCTTCAAACCCTCCAGAAAATCCGTCAATTGCTGGATGCTCCAAGCATTGTTGGACTTGTGGAAAATCCAACCCTTTATATAGGAGAATTTTCTTCCAAAAATAATATCTTAAAAAGATAATTTCCTAGAAAATATATCCATATCTCTAAAATAGATCTTCCAAAAATAATTTCTTCCTTCTAGAAATCCAGCCCAAAAATATAAGATATCTTCTTTCCAAAAACAAAAGATCTCAGCCAAAAGTATATATCTCGCCGGCGGCAGGGTGTTCGCCTCGGTCGGGACGCTCCTCAAGATCACCTCGGTCGAGGTGACACTGTAGCTGACCGAGGTGAATCTCAACTGAATGTGAAATCTCTCGAATCTGGTCCAAAGTAAATCTTCTTCATTAATTCCAAGCTTCCTAAGTTCTTCCTAAAGTCCCAGGATGGAGCTCCAATGACTCCTTAGTTGAAAATTATCTTTTTAAGATATTATTATCTTTGGAAGATAATTCTCCTATATGAAGGGTTGGATTTTCCACAATTCATCGATCTTTTGATCAACAACATTCTCCAAGTCGTAGTTAGGAAGGATAATTCTCCTATATAAAGGGTTGGATTTTCCACAATTCATCGATCTTTTGATCAACAACATTCTCCCAGCTATAGTTAGGAAGGATTTTGGAAGATTGAAGGAAGGAAGTTCATAACTTTGTGATAGCTTTTGAAGGGATTTGTAAGGCTTTCTTAGATTCCCTTTGGTTTTATTGTCTTGTTGGATTTGTGATCCAAGGAACGCTGATTTGTTTGATATTTGATTCAGTTATTGGAGCTGGGAGAATTATCCGGGCGGTATTTCCTTTCTCGCTACAGTTCTTCCTAAAGCCCTAGAATTGTGGAAAATCCAACCCTTTATATAGGAAAATCCAACCCTTCATTAATTCCACATCATGGGATTCCAAAGATAGAGTTGTTTGAGATATACTTCTAGGGATTGGACGGAGCTACCCAATTCAATCTTCAACTACTCTCCGCTGGCACATTCATGGACATGCCGATTGATAAAGCTTGGGAGTTCATTGAAAAACAAGCTTTGCACATGGAGAAATACTCCAACCAAGGAGCTGAAAATGGAGTTAAGAGGGTTCATTTCCAGGAAGCTCCATCAAATGATAATCAACTCATTTCCCTCAAGAATGATGTGAAGCAATTGAAGGACCTTTTGGTTGCTCACACCAAGAAGGAAGAGGGAGGATATCAAGGCTCAAGAAACAACAATCACGGTTCCCGGAACAACAACTACAACAACAATAGAGGCTCAAACAGCAGCAATTGGAGATCTAACAATCAAAATTCGGATAACCACTAGTACAAATACCCCCCCCCCTTAGACCTCGCTTATGTTGGAGCGGTTTGAAAGAACCGTGATAAAATGTTATTTCGGACCACGGTTATATGTATAATCGAGGTAAATTGTTTTTTTATTTTTTAAAAATAAATTTAGACCCCGATTATTTTATTTAACCGGGGTAATAAAGGCTCGGACTCCGGTTTATAATTAACCGTGTTAGAATAATGAACCCGGACCCCGGTTATTATATTAAACGTGTTAAAGTAATGAACCGGACCCCGGTTTTAAATAACCGTGTTAAAAAGTACAATATAGACGACGTCGTTTTGAGTTGCTAAAAGAACCACGACACCCGGCCCTCTCGATCTGCTTCCCTAACCTATCGATCCCGTACGCGCGCCCTCCTTCGTGTTCAACCATCCGGCGACTACACCTCGACCCCGATTCTCCATGACTGGCGACGAGCTGCAGTGAATTGAAGCACAAAGAAAACGTAAGGTATGAGTTCTTCGTGAGATTTCCCTTCTTTGTTAATAATTGTCACTCTGTAGTAGGATTAAGAATCTATACTTGCGAATATTTACAGGCTTGAAGGATTTGAGAAAAGAAGCCCTTTTACATTCTTCACTTCGTTCGTGAGATTACCTTCTTCACTTTTGCAGCTGCACTTCCAATCGACTTCTTCCTTCGTTTCCCAGATTCATTGCGCCTTCATCGTCAAGGTATGACTTGCCCTAGTCTTAATCCATTCTTCTTCCTCAGTTCCATGTTGTGTCTTAGTGAAGCTGTTTCAGCTTCAAACTAAAATTAGCCACAAACTATTTGGCTATGTGCATAGTTTTCACCTGCTTAAGCTAAGTGCCCTCGGATTTCCTGTGCCACCTGTCTTGAGCAGTGCTGTGCAGTATGATCTGTGTACTTACATGTGTAAACGTTGCTTTCTGTTAATATGAATCCACATTTTATAGTCAACATTCGAAATACCGATGTAATAAGTACATTGATGTAGACAGAAATTGGGATTTAGAGGATAGTTCTTGCTTAGTTGCATTACTGAGTCATTTACTAAATACACCTGCATTATGTTGCTACCCATGACTTATAAATAGGAACTTGTCTATGGTGATGGGAATAAGAGAAACTATTTTGTTCATTCTTGTTTTCTCTATACATTTTACTCTTTCAGTGTAGATTATAAACTTATCATTTGTCAATAAAGGTGTGCAATTTCAAATTCACATCTTGTGAAGCTTCCTCTGGAGTTCTGGACATGCCCAAGTGTGTGAGCCATATAGGCCAAATATTTTCACCAAGAAATAGGGCAAAATTTATAACTTCCTCGAATAATGCAACATCTAGCTGAAGATGAGTTTTGGATACAACATCATATTTATGTCTTCAGTTTCATGTCATGGTTACTGAAATCATATCATATATATATATATATATATATATATATATATATATATATATATATATATATATAGTCTTGCATTGGACTTATACACAGAAATTTCATACTGTTAACACTTGGAAAAATAAGAGAGGCCATAATTTTCGATATGACAAAGAAGACTGGTGTACACTGTACACTTTTGGGCCCTTGATATCATTATTCTAATGTGTCATGATGAAGAACACTTTTCTGCTACCTAAATTTATAATCTTTTGATTCTTTGACACTTATGGTTTTATGCTCTATTTTTTTAGTTAATGGACACATTAGAATATCATCTTAGGTCCCCATGTTATGAGAAGATAGCCTGTCTTCCATTATCACTTATTTATTGAAAACATCACATATTCGTTCTTGAATAGTGCAGAAGGCTTCATTTTTTGTCATTGCCTATTTGTTTCCTTCATTTTATACTTATAATTTTGCAACTCATTCTTTCCAATTAATTGCACCTTACACTTGCAGCTTGCAGCATGTGATTTTTTGTCATTGCCTGTTTGATATCCTGTGAGATTTATCTTAGTTGTTCAACTGATAACTTGTTAAGAGCTTGGTGGAGAATGAATAATACTATATTATGTAATATCTGAATCTCTGTTGTGATTGTATTGTCACTTGCAGCATGTGATTTTTTGTCATTGCCTATTTATTTTGCCTTTGCTGAAAGTGTTTTACTTAATTTAGAGATGTAGCTATCATATAATCCCTATGAACCCATTGTGAACTTATATGAAATTGGAAGTGTAATTGCTACTGTTTAAATTAATTCAGTAAGTTTAAACCTAATTTGTGAGAGTTTCTATGCCTAAGAATAAATTGTTAAATTCTCTTAATTGGGCACTAGATGCTACTATGAATTTAGGGGATACATGACCTAAATACATTTGAAACCAATCAATCTCCTTCTCCCATCTCTCCCATCCCCATCACACATATGAATGTACCAAATGCAAAAGCATCACTTATCCATCAGAGAAGTGATCTGTTCCTGGAAATACATTTCCTCTTGATATTTAACAGATTAGTAAAGAGAACTTAGGCAAAGATCATTGCATCAGATTAGTCATAACAATATGCAAAGATGATTATAATCCTAACATTTACTCTCACCACATGAATACAGTAGACACCATTGAATCAATGAAAAGTGACTCTAGCCTTTTATAGGGTTGATTTAAATGTTTAATGAATAGAGCATGACTGCAACTCACATCTTGAAGTGACAAGATTTTGGTAATAATTCCATGGAACCGGACGATGAACAATCACTCTGTTTTCTCTTAGAGAAGTGAGATTACTGGCATGGACAAATGAACTAATGAACTAATGAAAAGAGTTTATATTTATAACATAATTTCTCTTACAGAACTTGGGGACTGCTTTCAACATCCCTTTGACTGTAGCCTAGAGTCTTTTGCTGAATACATATTATCCTAATAATTATGGTTGTAATCTTAGTTAGCACTTCTACTTATGCATTGGAAAAATTCTGATTCATTTCTGGATACATTCATGCTCTTCAGTTTTATTAAGAATGCTGATGTTTACAATGTGTGTGAAGTTGCTTACAATAAATCACTTTTGATGAGAATAACAGAGTGCAGCAAGTCCACATTCCACGGGAAGCCCTTAACTCCTTAGGTTTTTGCTATCACTTTCCACATTTCTACTTCCTTAGTATTGTTGCTTATTTTCATAAAGTCTGGGTGAAGGACAACATATAATTTTTGACAATCAGTTAAAAGAGAAAATAGCTCATAACTCATAAGCTTGGCCAAGGTATACGATATTAGTATTGCCAGTTAAAATCTTTCTTTTGACTACTGAGCTGAATATCTAAATTGGATGACTACCTAGTGGAGGTGGGTTTTTGGTCAGTTGCCTGATTCAATTTTAGATGTTATTTCTGGTGTTACAGCTGATATAGAATGAGATTCTTCTCACAATTAGTTACAGTAGATATATGCAGAATGCTTTGTATGTGGAATAGGAATGTGGCAAGTTTCCAAGTTTATTATAAAAAGGGAATCTTATTTGTACAGTGGTTGGTAGGTCAATAAGTCTAAATGGCATATTGACTGCTCAGTGCTCATTCAGCCAGCAAATTCTACTTAATCCTTCTCAAAAATTCAAATGGATATTTCTTTTCCCATTCGCTTAATGTTGGTGGATTTGCCACCTTCTTTTAGATGCCCAGAAGAAGTGAATTGAAAAGCCTAAAAGTTTAGAAAATACTATTGGTTTAGAGGGTTTTTGAGACAAGAATGAGTCCACTTGACTTTTGTCATGGAGAGGCTGACGTGGCAGGTGGTAGTAGAGATGAAATGACTAAATTTCAAGCTGTGAACTTCTTTGTGGCTTTGCAGTTTGTTAATCTCCCATTTGAAATTTATGCATGTAGAAATAACTCTAAGTTGTAATATGTACTACTTTTCTAGTATAAAAAAGACTTGAGTTGTGAAAATGATTCTCTTCTCAAAGATATCCTTAGCTAGTGAGCTTGCTATGAATTCTTAGGATGAGAAGTCAATCTTAATTGATAATCATCAGTGAATCTTAATTGATACACTGACGTAGATTAGTTGTAATTACCAAAGAGAAAATGAAAAATATTGAATTTAGCTTACTGTAATTCATTTATAAAATTAATTCTTTGGATAGATACTTTTTCATTCTTAACAAATTTTTTACGTTGTATTTCTCTAAACAATTTCAAAACACCCCTTTGGATGGGAGATATCACACACGTGATTCTACAAATTTCACATATAAAACGCATAACTCCAATAATAGGAATAATAACCTTCACATGATTTATCTATTTAGAAAGAAAAAGATGTAAATAAAGAAAAATACCAAGTGTTTCGCCAACAGTAAAGGTGTTGGAAGAAGCCCAAGTAGAATAATCAACTCCGATGGCCCATCCAGAAGTGTCAACCACTGTGTATGCCGTGGCCATACAACATGGCAGTCCAACAGCCCACACCACAACTACAACTAATTCTCTCCATCTAGCCACACTCATCTCTGCCTTCTCATCTACTTCAATCATGGTCGTCCTTTTTTATAGACCTTGCTATGTACATCTTTCTTGTATAGATTCACTTCTATACCAAAAAGGAATCATTACACTACGCAATCTCAATAATTCACATGTTGAATTTTCTTATAAAATAGACTTTGAAAAATAAAGTGGTATGTTCAATGCATTCAAATAAAATATATTTTTAAAGGCTGTGAGTATATTTTGAAAATTCATTTCGTTGTTTTTTGTACAAATTAATATATGAATGAATTACGAAAATTTGTCTACTTTATGCGGGATTTTGTATAATATTATTTTTATCTCAAACTCCGTTACCATATGCAATTTTTTTGTTAAACTCTTTTCATTAGTTCATTAGTTCATTGGTTGTTTATTGCTGATTAAATTGGCCGGAATTTTTTATTTATTGGATTTTTTTATTCAACTAGGGCCATTGTTTATTGCTGGTTCATTTGGAGTTGCTGATTTATTTGGATTGAAGCTTCTGCTTGTTGCTGATTCATTTGGATTCAGGCATCATATAGGGTTTCTCTAAAGCCTTGTATTTTTAACAAGTAAGTCTCTTATTCCATCTCGTTTCTACTCAGGGAGGACCTGAGGTTACGTTATTTTTTATTCGTTTACTTGGAAGAGGAACCAGGATTCTTGTTTTCCTTTTGTTTCATCTCGTTTCTACTCAGGGAGGACCTGAGGTTACGTTCGTTTTGTTTTGTTTATCTGGAAGAGGAACCAGATTCTTGTTTTCTTTCCATATCAATATTATTTATACAAATTCTTGATTTCTCTTAGGCTTTGTTGACTTTAATTTAAAGTTCTTTAAAATGGATCGAAAGTGGATGTCTGCGAGTCGTTTGACAGTTGAGTACCAGGATGGGGTTAAGGGATTCATAAGGCTTGCTGTAGAAAATGCTAATAACCCTGACATGCTTCCATGCCCTTGTACAAAATGCTTCAATTGTAGACGGTCCAATGCTAGGAGTTTGAAGGATCATTTGATTATCCATGGAATTGACCAATTGTATACTTGTTGGATATGGCACGGAGAGAAAGAACAACCATCTGATAGCACCGATGCACCTCTCCAAGATGAGAATTATGGTACTGATCATTTTGAGGAAATGGCACAAGCTGCCGAGGAAAATTTCAATGATCATCCTAATATTTTTGGCAATTTCTTGTGTGACGCTAGAGAACCTCTATATCCATCGTGTACTAAGTTCACAAAATTGTCTGGTGTTTTGAGGTTGTATAATCTGAAAGCCGCCTATGGATGAAGTGATAAGAGTTTTACAGCCTTACTAAAGCTTTTGAAGGAAATGCTTCCTGAAGATTCCGTGCTTCCTGATTGCACATATCGAGCCAAAAAAGTGCTACGCTCCTTCAGCATGGATTACGAGAAAATTGATGTCTGCCGTAATGATTGTATTCTGTACAGAAAAGAATATGCCTCCCTAGATAAATGCCCAAATCCTATTTGTGGTGAGCCTAGATATAAGAGAGATCGTGTCCCGGCGAAGGTGATGTGGTATTTTCCAATAATTCCACGATTGACACGTCTATTTTCCAACATTGAGGATGCAAAGAAACTAAGATGGCATGCTGAGGAGAAGATTTGTGATGGAAAGTTGAGACATCCAACGGATTCCGAACAATGGTTAAGTATCAATAACCGATATCCCGAGTTCGGAAGGGACTCTAGAAACTTACGTCTTGCTTTATCAACTGATGGAGTAAACCCATTTGGGAATCAATCAACTAGTCATAGTACATGGCCTGTTGTGATTGTGATTTATAATCTTCCACCGGAGTTGTGCATGAAAAGAAAGTATATGATGTTGACATTGTTAATTTCTGGTCCAAGACAACTTGGAAATGATATGGATGTTTTCTTGGCACCTTTCGTGGATGATTTGAACCTTATGTGGGATCGTGGTGTGGATGTCTACGATGCTTATGGTAAGAAACCTTTTGTTTGTGCTCGATGTTGTTTTGCACTATAAATGACTTTCTAGCATATGGGAATATCTCTGGTTATACTACTAAGGGATATATGGCATGTCCAATTTGTGAGGAAGGTACTTGTTATTGTTGGCTAGACTTTGGTAGAAAGACCGTGTATCTTAGACATCGAAGTTGGTTGGAGACAAACCATCATTACCGCAAGCTCATGAAAGTTTTCAACGGCCGTATAGAAAATAATAGACCTCCTCGACCTTTGACGGGCTCTCAAATCTATGATAAAGTTAAAGATTTGAATGTGGTCTTTGGCAAAAAGCGTGCACAACCTCTACCGAAGCAAGGTTGGAAAAAGAAGTTAATATTTTTCACCCTTCCTTATTGGGAGCACTTGTACGTGAGACATTGTCTCGACGTAATGCAGATTGAGAAGAATGTATGTGATAGTCTAATAGGTACATTGTTCAACGTGCCTGGAAAGACTAAAGATGGCATCAATTCAAGAAAAGACATGGAAAATATGGGAATTAGACCAGAGTTGAAACATGAGATAAGATGAGGAAAAATGTATCTACCGTCAGCTTGCTACACCCTTTCTAAAGCTGAAAAATCTGCATTCTGTAAATTCTTTCTTGAGGTAAAGGTACCTTCTGGATTTTCATCCAACATCAAAAGTCTCGTAAATATGAATCAAGTGAAACTGCAAGGACTTAAATCCCATGATTGTCATGTTATAATAGAGGAATTTTTGCCGATAGCCATACGTGGAATTCTACCAAAACATGTTCGAGATATTGTCACACGTCTTTGTTTCTTCTTTAAGATACTTTGCAGCAAGGTCATTGATGTGAAAGAGTTAACAAGTTTGCAAAAGGAGATTGAGCTTATATTGTGCGAACTTGAAATGATTTTCCTCCATCATTTTTTGATGTAATGGTACATTTGATGGTTCATCTTGTTAGAGAAGTAAGATGTTGTGGACCAGTATACTTGAGGTGGATGTATCCATTTGAGCGATATATGAAAGTATTGAAAGATTATGTGCAGAACAGATATCGACCTGAAGGTTGCATGGTTGAAAGATATATTGTCGAAGAAGCGGTTGAGTTTTGTAGCAATTACTTATCAGGTGCTGATGCCATAGGACTTCCTAAGACATCCACGATAGATCCGACAGAAGGAAACAGTTTAGTTGGTGAAAGAACGGAAAGAGTAACGCCAGAGTTGCTACGTCAAGCTCATCTGTATGTTCTCCGAAGCAGTGACGAAGTTAGTCCTTTTATCGAAAAGCACATGAATTATTTGAGAAGCCAAAATCTTACTTCTAAAAGTGAGAAGTGGATCATGAAAGAACATAATCGCTCTTTTGTTGAATGGTTCAGAAAGAGAATACTTGATCAACAACAAATATCACACGAGTCAGTGTCCAACAATTTGAGACGGTTGTCCAAAGGCCCTCTTCCCGACGTAACGTCATTCTCTACATATGCAATAAATGGATACACTTTCCACACAAAATCTCATAATGCTAAAAGTGCGATGCAGAACAGCGGTGTAACACTAGTATCTGGGACTTTACATATGTCTGTCTATAAACAATTGTCATATTATGGAGTTATTGCAAACATATGGGAACTCAATTACATTGAGTTTAAGGTGCCGGTTTTTCTCTGTACATGGGCTGATGTCGAAAAGGGTGTAAAAACGGATGACTTAGGCTTCATTCTTGTTGATTTGAGTAAGGTTGGCCATAAGGATGATCCTTTTATCTTAGCTTCACAAGCAATTCAAGTGTTCTTTGTCCCTGACCCGTCTGATTCCAAGTGGATTATTATGCGAGTAACAAAGGATAGATATGAGGAGAATAATACTGACACAGAAGACTTAGTGGCAAATTGTTCAGTCATCATGCCGGTGAATGCGACAATTGTTAAAGAAGATGACCGGTCATACCTACGGTCAGACCATGGAGAAGGTTTAGAGATTAATAGTTCAAAAAAGGTTTCTAAAAGAAAGAGAAAGTGATTGTAGACCTTTTGCTGAATTCTTATTCTTAAAGTGTTGTGTTGCATTCTTATTCTTGAAGTTGTTAAAACAAACGGATAAGGTTGTAGTTGACATAGTTGAAGTTGATTATGGTTTTTGGCTTCTACTTATGTTTATGAACTATTTTCTGTTTTCTGATTTTTCTAAATTTCTATGAATTGTTTATGCACTACACTTATGCTGATTTTTCTAAATTTCTATGAACAGTTGCTGATTTTTCTAAATTTCTATGAACTGTTAAAACAAACGGATAAGGTTTTTGGATTCTTGAAGTGTTGTGTTGCTATTTATGCACTGTTGCTGATTTTTTTATTATTTTGGAATATATTGTTGCTGATTTTTTATTTTTTTTTGAACTGTTTATTTCTATTTATGCACTATTTATTTTGGAATGCTTCTTCTACGTTATTTCTAATTAACTAATCATATAAATTATATATGTTATCACAAGTCCAGGTAAATGGCAAGTCCCTCTTTAAGAAATGATGAGATTATTTGCACAACACAGACAGTGCACCCAAGAGGTGATGGTGGTGATTTTGAAGCGAGTGACGACGATACTACTCACACACACGCTAGGGGTGCTGCTCTTACAAATAGGATTATAAAGAGTTCTAAGAATTTCACCGAAAAGATAGTCTTGGATTGGAACTTATATGGAAAAGCAGTTTGTGATAAATCTGAACTATTGGCAAGCTATGTTGGTTATCTAGCACGGACACGGATACCAATTGTTTATCGTGATTGAGAAAAGTTCCAACTGAGATTAAGACCTCTATATTGGACTCTGTAAAGGTAATTATCATTTTGTGGTTTTTGTAAATATGTTATTACATGTATATGGTGCTTTTTATTTAGGGTGCTTTTTATTTAAGGTAATGTTATCTTCTTGTGGCCTTTCATAAAAATTGCAGGAAGCTTTTGAGATTCCTAGTGATGCACATAAAAACATGATCCTTATGGATGTTGGTGACAAGTTTAGGGGCTTCAGGAAAACACTCACTAAACTAGTCAAAGATGGTAAATTGGAACCTCCTGCTAAATATAATTACATCGAGTAGACTGATTGGGATGAGTTTAGACGACAAAGATGCACTAAAGATTTTCAGGTATTGTTGGATTTTATTTATGTTTTGTTGGATTATGTTTTCTTAGAAATTGTTGAATGCAGGAGACAAGTGCAATAAATAGTGAAAATGCAAAGAAGAATAAGTATCCATATAGGGGATCAAGAAAAGGCTATGCACGATTGGAGAAAAAATGGTAATGCATCTACATTATTCTTCAAATTTATAGTCTATGCATTGTGGTTGACTGACGGTTTCATTACTCAAATTGTTTGTACAGCTCGAACAACGTGGGGAAAATTATACCACTTCTACAATAGACCGATATGAATTTTGGGTACAAGCTAGGCAAACAATGAGTGGTGAAGTTGATGTCGCTTGTAGGCAAACAAAAGTATTTAAAACATTTGAAAACTTTAAACAATACATACATGAAGAATATGTATCAGCCTTACAAAGCAAAGGTACCAAAACAACAAATAAGAAGAACAAAAGTCATCCCGACCCCAACTAAATAAGTACGTGAACCCGGCTGAACATTCCCTTCGGATCTCTCTACAATTGTCTTAACCTGCAAGGCATCTACAAGCGGTATAAAACCGTTAGCTAACATTCTATGCATAAGTATAAAAGGTAAAAGCACAAACAAACAACATACACAATCAACATGCAACACTCAATCCTTTTATTATCTTTAATTAGGTGATAGGTTATTACTACTAATACTTATTTTGTGACACGAGGGATTCCCAAACCTCGCCCCTGTCCCCGTTTACCAACGCGGAATGGTACTAATGCATCTGACCGTCTACCGGACTGGGCTGGTCGCAGGGAACCTCCTAGACTCTCGCAAGAGCTAGGCAGATGATGTCACGACCCGTTATCATACACTTGGGTCAATTACATAAATAATAAAGTCGGCCTAATCCGGTTTCGTTGTTTATCATAACTAACAAACACCACTCATACAAATTACACTCATACAAGAAGCCAGCTAAGTAAGTCTGTGGACTTACCTGAATCAGATCTCGACTTTCTAATTCACAAATCGATCTGTACAGTAGGGATTCAGTGGCCTGTCAAAGGAGGCAAGTGTGTCAGCACACTTTCTAGGTGATTAGAAGTCTAAGACTTCTAAGATAGTAGGTCTTAATAGAACGGAATTGATTACAGTATTAATTTATGATAAAATGACTATTTTACCCTTGGTCTCGAAACATCCAAAAATTCCCTAATTCATGCCTAAACTCTTATTTGAGACTAAAGAGTCATATTCTAACTCCTAAAGATGAGTTTGGTTACAAACTGACAATTTACCCATTTCCCTATTTTCGGAAAAGTCACTAAAGTCCAACTACAACTTCAAATATAAAATTCGAATAATCTTATAAAAATTCCAAAATAATTCCCTAGATCATCTATAATATCCCATCTACTCATAGGAGAAAGAATTTCTTAAAACTGTTAAAGCATCGCTTCTACAAAAATTTCTAAAGTTGGTTACAACACTTAACAAGCAGCACACTGTCTTAACTTTGAAAAATCATAATACTAAACTAGATTTATCCCAAATTTTGATATGTTCTACTATAAAATCTTATCTCTAATATATCCAAAATTCAGACGCAAAGGAGATCAAAATCCTATTTAAAACTATCTCACAAACCGAATTTCAGCACAACAGAAAAACTGCTTACAACTCAAACTTGGAAAAATCATAAATCCCAAACCACTCGCTGGATTCCTCTCAAATTTTAATATGTTCTACAACAATATGTCAACTATATCATATCCAAAATTCAAGCCCAACGGAGATCAAGTGCTTATTCAAAACCATCTCACAAAACAGCATCACTTGCTGTTTTCCCCAACACTCAGCACATATATACAAACTGCATGAGGCGTCAACTTTGGAACACAATAACTCTCAAACCGTAGCTCGGATTCCTCTCAAATTTTAGTATGTTACACTATACAATATCGACTAAAACATATCCGAAAATCAGCCAGAAAGGAAGAGTCTAGCATACCCAAAAATGGACCTGAAGTTGACTGCTCAACACTTCCGAAAATTCTGGAAAATGCAAGAATCTGTACAGCTCTCTTACGGTTGTTCTGAGTAGGTTTAACAGACAAAACGGGTACACGTTAGGCAAGGAAAAGGTGGACTGAAGTTTAGTGTAGCAAGGGTTACAAGCCTTGCCCGATTCCGAGACTCGAAGGCATGAAGGAAGATGGCCCGAAGGCTGCTGCTGTCCCTGTGGCGCATCTGCAGTGAGTATGACACGCACTCTAGGCTGGCTATGTTGTGTCGTTGTAGCTGCGTGATTGGAGGGCTGGAGAGGGGTGCGACAGTGGCCCAGGAGGTGCACCCGCGGCCCTAGTGCGGCGCTCCCATAGCCTGGTTCTCAAATGCCCAGCGGCTAGAGCAAACACGCACCATCTGCTGTTCTCCTGGCGTTGCTGTGCACGAACCGAAGGGAATCGAAGGCCGCCTGCTGCCTTGGAACGAAGGGGAGAAGGAGACGACTTCAGTCGAGTATGCAGGAGGCGAGGAGAGGCGTTAGGTTAGCAGCGAGATGTTCGCTCCTGGTATGGCAACGAGGCGGCCATGCTTGTCGAAGGAGGAAGGAGAGAGCTCCGGAGTATCTTCCAACGTGACGTGAATTAGGGTTGTTGTGTTGCGGCGTGAGCTGGGATGAGGCAGATGGGCAATCTACTGTTGGGCCGGGTCGAGAGCAGGCTGGGAGCACGCACAGAAATGAGCTGAGGTGAGGCAAGGCTGGCTGAAAACAAGAGAGAAAGTGGGTTGAGGTAAGGCAAGAAAGGTGGGCTGAAATGTTTGTCAAAACTCGTCATGGCCTTGTCAGGCCCATGAATGATTTTGTGACAGATTTGTCGGGCTTTGTCATGGCCTCGTCTGAGCTTAGTCATGATCTCGTCACAGCTTGTCATGATCTCGTCTAAAGTCATCGATAAGAATGAATTATAATAACTAGGATTTGATATAAATCTATCATTTTATGTGAATTAAATTCTACATAAAATAATACATAATTATAAGAATTAGAGCTTGATATAATTTTATCATTTTATGTGATTTAAATTCTACATAAAATAATAAAATTTGTGAAAGAAGAAATACTAGATAGAATAGGAAACCGTCAACGGCTCGAAGTCCGATTTGATTCGGAATTAAACGGAATAAAAATTCCGGATATTACAAGTATCAAGGAGGAGAGAATATTAACCATAGCATACACAATAGCTGCTCAATTAATGATTCACCTACTACGGACAATCAGGTAATTATCTAGCATGAAGTTCATCATTTATATTATATTGATTAAGTGTCATCATTGATATATATATATATATATATATATATATATATATATATATATATATATATATATATATATATATATATATTAATTGGTTAGGGAGTGTGGCAAAAATGTGAGCTTTATTGGCCCACTCCAACATCTATGGTAGCTACAGGGCAAGTTTATATTCCAAAAGACGGAGAAGTTACAATGCTTCATGGCAAGCCGTTGGATGCAGAAACTTGCAAGGTTGTAGTTGAGATAGTTGAGGTTGATCATGAGTTTACAGAATTGCCAAAACAGACGGATGAGGTTGTCGTTGTCAAAGATGCAATAGGAGGTTACATTGCATGGCCAAAGTGCATGGTCACTTTTGTATCGGTATAATGCTAACATTTATAAATTTTTTATTAGATATTGTTAATGTTTTGTCAATATGTACATGTGAGTATCCTTATGAATTCTTATATAGGATGTTCGTGAGAGTTCAAAAGCATCTAAAACCACAAAAGATGTTCATATTGATGAGGATTACATAGATCGTACACCCCAAGGAAAGAGTGACAGTGTGGTGACGAGATGCTTGTCAATGATTAATTCGGTTGATGATGTGGATGTCTTGGTCAATATGCCAACTTCAATTTTTCATCAAGAGTACGTGTTGCACTTTGGAAAGAGGGAGATGAAAATATGGTTAGATGAACGAGAATTAGAGACGAGGCATATCGAGATATATATCAAGTATGTATTTAATACATGTCAATTACATTTTTATTAGAAAATTTTTGGCAAGTTAATCTCATTTGATTATGCATGATAGGTGCTTGTTTGAAAATTACAATCCAAACAAATTTGCCTTTCTTTCCCCAACAAACTTGGCTTGGCCGGTGGGTACCGAAAGACGTGTTGATGAGAGAGTTGAATATATGGTTAATTCTCTACGGAATTCTGATATGACAAGACGTTTATGGTTTGCCCCCTATTTTGGAGGGTAAGTAAAATGTTACTATATTACATTATATATATATATATATATATATATATATATATATATATATATATATATATATATATATATATATATATATATATATATATATATATATATATATATATATATATATATTAAATTTTGGATTGTCCAACTAGTAATCAATTTGAGTGGATTTTTTATTCGTAGTCTTCATTGGATGTTGGCGGTGATCGATCCCTTAGAATGTGTTGTTTATTGGTTGGATCCAATGCATGAAGAAGTTAGATCTGATTTTTGGATCGTGGCTAAACTGTAAGTTATATAACACAAAATGCTATACTTTCAAGTTTTTGTTGATTTCATGGATTGATAGATATTGATGGATATGTTACATTGTATTTCATTGTAGTTCTATGGAACAATTTAATGAAACAAGGATGCCTCCTACTAATCCCAAGACAAGAAAGCGGGTATTGCGTTGGAAGATCATCAAGGTTAGATCTTAATTGATTTTGTCTTGTTAAAATGAGTTTGTAATTAACATATTTGTATATTGAGCTATAATCTTCTTTAATATTTTAGGCCCCTAAACTACCAACAGATGACAAAAGTGGTTACTACATATGCCATTACATGAGGGAAATTATTGAAAACGATGTGCATGATATTCCGCAAATGGTATGCATGTGTACTTACTACATTTTAAAATATTGATATGTAAAATTGTTGATATATGTTGTTGCTTACTTTTGTTGTTTATTGTTTAATTGTTTAGTATTTTAAAGGCTCACCGAAGACGTATGACAAAGACCATCTTCATGAACTGCACAAGGAGTGGCTCGAGTTTGTGGAGCCTCTCATTCAAGAATGCATCGACATTGACTGACTTTCCTAGCTTAGTTTTCCATGTAGAGACCATCTCGGTAAAAAGTGTTTGTTATCTTTTGTTAAACATATATAATATACTATCAGAACGAAGAACGGTAGAAACTTGGTTTGTTTTTTGATGTTACTTTCGGATATAATTGAAATATTAATTAAATGATAAGTTTGCTTATGTATTTTAGCTTAATATTATTTATATATTGATTACGGTTAAAAACCTCGGAATATTAATTAAATGATAATTTTGATATTAAATATAATAAATTACGGTTAAAAAATTACCACGGTTTTAAGTAGAAACCGGGGAATAAAAATTTTAAAACTGGTAAAAATAACCCGGTTATTATACTAAAACCGAGGTCCGTAAATTACCAATTTTACAGACATTTATCCCGGTTATTAAAAAATAACCGGGGTAAAAGTGGGACCCCAGTTATTTTAAAAACAACCGGGGTCCGACTTTTTACCCCGGTTATTTTAAAATAACCGGGGTCCGACTTTACCCCGGGGTCCGATTTTTACCCCGCTATAAAGAAAACCGGGGTCCGAAAAATTTTATCTCGGTGACATTTACCGGGGTGCGAACCGTCGGACCTTGCTCCCGTTAACCACGCTTCCATAACCGGGTTCCCATGTACAAAATAACCGGGGTCTGGGGGGGTATTTGTACTAGTGTAACCCTTATTCTAATTCCAAATCTAATAATTCTTTTAACCCCTCTTGTTTTTCTTCTACTCCATTGAAGAGCCAGGAGCCTGGATCAAGTTCGTCCCAGCCAGAAAAGAAAGATGCAGTGCTGGAGGCCATCTTGATCAAGCTCAACGCTATGGAGACATCCATGACTTCATTTTCGAAGGCACAAAAAGCCTTAGAGCAACAATTCTTTAATAAGGCGAATGAAGCGCCAAGAGACCCAGGGAAGCTCCCAACAAGGACAGAGAGCAACCCTTAAGGACAAATCATGGAAATAACGACGAGAAGTGGATTGAAAATTGCAGATCCAGTTCCTCGATCGATGCCAGTGCAGACGAAGAACACCTCGGTCCAGGTACAGACGATGAACACTTTGGTCAAGGTGCCACCCGAGGTGGAGTCCCAGAAAGCGACGGACAAAACTGAAGTTTATGTCCCACCTCCTGCATATAAACCACCACTTCCATTCCTCCAGTCAAGGGCTAGAGCACATCTAGACAAGCACTTTGGTAAGTTCCTTGGCTTGATGAATAAGTTACATATTAACATCCCTTTCCTTGATGCTATTCTAGGGATGCCCGCCTATGGGAAGTTCTTAAAAGAAATTCTATCGAAGAAGAGGAAACTGGAAGATTTTGGTGAAGTAAGGATGACATCTAAATCCTCGGAGCTCATTCAAATCGTGAAGGAGAAGATGCCACCCAAGTTGAGAGATCCTGACTCATTTTTCATTCCTATTCAAGTTGGGAATGTTACTTGTGAGGCGTTGTGTGATCTAGGAGCCAGCGTGAGCATCATCCCGCTGGAGCTATGTGTGAAGATCGACTTGGAAAGCCCTAGCCGGTGAAGATAAGATTATACATGGCGGACCGCTCCATTACCCATCCCGTGGGCATTTTAGAAGATGTTCCTGTTAAGTTAGGTAACTTCTACTTACCTATAGACTTTGTTGTGCTTGATATTTCCGTAGATTATCCCGTTCCTATCATTCTCGGGAGACCATTTCTAGCAACTTCGGGTTGCAATGTGGATTGTAAGAACGCCAAGTTCAAATTCAACATTGGCGGATATCAAGTGGAGTTTGCATTGCTTGCTGCAATGAAAGGGGAGCCACTGGAGGATGATTTCTTCAACATCTATGATGAAGAAGAATCAAGAGAATTGGTGAGCTCTATCCTTATTAATGATCCTCTTGAAAGAGTTATTAGTTTTAGCTTAATGGAAGAAGGTATAGATGTTTCTTGTGATGCAGATATACGGAGCTTAAAGGCACTGGAAGAAGATTCAAGAGCTAAGATTGAAAAACAAATCCAGGAGAAGAGAATCTCCAGTTTCGGTCCCAGTTCCAGTACCTCGAACGAGGCACTTTCTGGACCAAGTGAGGTGTTCTTATCTGAAGAACATCTCGGTCACCCACCTCAGGTACCGACCGAGACAACAAGCGAGATGCCTTCAACTGAGAATAATAAACTTCTTACTCCCTTTTATGAAACTCATTCACGATTGGTGGAGCACCTTCTCCACCGAACTTCTGATAATAAAGAACCTTGGTATGCTGACATTGTAAATTATCTTGTTTGCCAAGAAATACCGCCCAAATTGACGTATGCTCAAAGGAAGAAATTCTTTAAAGATGTACGCCACTACTACTAGGTTGAACCTCTACTATTTAAGAGAGGTCCGGACGGGATGCTTCGAAGATGCATTCCGGAAGATGAAGTTACTAGTGTCATACGGCATTGCCACTCGCTTCCTGGTGGAGGACATGCTAGCGCTCACAAAACATGCGCTATGGTATTACGTTCCGGTTTCTTTTGGCCTACATTATTTAAGAATATGCAAATGTTTTTTGTTTCTTGTGATGCATGCTAAAGAACAGGGAACTTATCTAGAAGGAACGAGATGCCTCTCAACAACATCCAGGAGGTTGAGATTTTTGATGTATGGGGAGTTGATTTCATGGGACCTTTCCTATCATCCGGAGGAAACCTCTACAACCTCCTAAATGTCGATTACATCTCTAGATGGGTGGAAACCATTTCCTCTCCCACTAATGACGCCATGGTGGTTGTGAAGTTCTTCAATCGGACTATCTTTCCACGTTTTGGGACTCCACGTATCATTATCAACGATGGAGGGACACATTTCATCAACCGAAAGTTTAAAGCACTTCTATCGAAGTATGGGGTAACCCACAAGGTAGCAACCCCTTATCACCCTCAAACTAGTGGATAGGTCGAAATCTCGAATAGAGAAATCAAGGCAATCTTGGAGAAGACCGTTTCAAGAACAATGAAGGATTGGTCCACGAAGTTGGATGACGCTCTTTGGGCTTACAGGACCGCATTCAAGACTCCCATTAGTACCACCCCTTATAGTTTGGTATATGGAAAGTCTTGACATCTGCCCGTCAAATTAGAACACAAGGCGTATTGGGCAATCAAATGGTTGAATTTCGATATCAAGGAAGCCGGTGAGAAGCGGCTATTGGACATTAATGAGCTGGAAGAGCTACGTTTGAACGCTTATGAGAATGCCAAGATCTACAAGGAAAGGACAAATAAATGGCATGACAAGCGTATCATTCCCAAGGAGTTCAAAGAAGGAGATTTAGTTCTTCTCTTCAACTCCCGTCTTCGCCTCTTTCCAAGTAAGTTGAAATCTAGATGGACAAGACCTTACGTTGTGAAAAATGTTTTCCCTTATGGTGCAGTTGAGATCTATGGAGAAACAAGTGGAAGGTTCAAGGTCAATGGTCATAGACTTAAGAAATACCAACCGGAAGTCCAGGTTGAGGAAATTGCACCGCTATACCTTATTTATGGATGTCGTGCGGTCTAGCTAGCGACGTTAAATCAAGCGCTTCTTGGGAGGCAACCCAAGGTATTGCTTTCTTTCCTCTTTTTCTAGTCTAGCTTTAGACAATTTGCTTTTGCTTTGCTTTGTTTTGTTTTTGGCATCCTAGACAAAAACCAGGTACTTTCAAAGGAAGGAATACAACTCAAGAGCAACACCGGAAGGACAAAAGTTTGAGAAATTGAGAAGACGGAGTTTGACTGAGACACATCTCGGTTGCTGTCACAACATCTCGACCGAGATGATTCTTGAGCAACCGAGGTGACTAGGGCTGACAAAGATCAACATCGGTCGAGAGACCTCGGTCCAGTCGGGACCACCTCGACCGAGGTGATGTCAGATCCAGCGAGGGGTATAAAAGGGGAACAATTTCTCTCTCTTTCCCTCCCATCTCTCTCTTGACCGTGACGCTATAATCACCTTGTTTCCCCATTCTTCAATTGTAACGCCCCAATTTTTAGGCGTGTTTGCGTTTTTATCTTCCACCTGTTATCGATATTTTTTTTATCTTAAGTATGTTTTACGAGTACTTTACATCGTAAAAGTTACTGTTACGAGTATACTTTTATGTTAATATTTTAACGGTATTTTTATTATTGTTTGAATCTCGTATTATTTTTATGAGATTGATTTCTACGTCGTAAAGTATATTTTGCGGATTTATCTATATACATATATATATATATATACATATATATTTCCCGTATATATTTATTCTATTTCGGAAAAGGGTCGGAAAGATTCCGGGTATTATATTATTTTTGGATATGTGTGTATGCCCGTACTATATTTTGTCGGAAAAATCGGGCATTTTGCCCGCTTCAGAAGTCCCGTTCCGCATTTTCATCGAGTCGTTATATTCTTATTTTTTTTTCTCCATTTCATTGTCACCTCTTTTCAACTGAGTCCGACCCTCGCCTTTGATGTGTCATGCTCTGCAAACCGACCCCTCGCCCCTCTCGCCGCCTCGTGACCTCTCTAACCAAGCAATCTCTTTCCCTCACTCTCCTCTGGCTGGCTACACACTCCCCTGCTTCTCTCCATTCCCTTCTCCCCTCTGTTCTTGGCAGCAAGCGCTCCTTCAAATCTCCCAACCACCAGCACTCTCAGTCTCACCCTCCATCTCCCTCGTCTTCTCTTCAACTCCCCGTACCCTCCTCCTTTCGTGTCGACTGAACAATAGGAGACAAGGACTCTGCAGCCACAGACAAGCCCATTACCTTTTCTTCTTTGCGCAATACGCCGCAGGAGAGAGCTACCGCTTTCGACCCACCGGGAGCCGCCAGGGTGAGACCACGCCAACACCACCGCCTTGAGCCCACCTCCGCCATAGAACTAGGGTTATCACCCTCTACTGCAGCCTCGAGCCACCAAGGAACCTTCAATTTCAGCCTCACCATTTTGACCCCCTCTTCCCTTCGTCTCTGTCGGGTAAGAAAACACCTCAACAACCACCAAAAACCCGCCGGCGTGACCGTCGAAGCCACCGGAGCCGTCGCTGTGCTCGGCCGCCTAGATCCCCTGCCGAAGGTCCGCCTGCGCCGCCACCCTCTCTCCTCTTCTCCTTCTGCGTTGTCCAGAGGTTGAAGAAGCCCTAATTTTGTTATTTAAATCGGCCCCCACAAATTTATGTGTAATTACAAATGTGACCCAGTACTTTGTATTTACAGTTTTTACCCAGCTTTTCAGAAATTAATGATTTTGTCCCTGTTGATATATATATTTGTAGTTTTGGCCCTATGTTTAGAAAATATGCAGATTTGCCCTTGTGCATAAATTATAGATTTCGCCCAAGGTTTATATTTGGAAAATGGCCTAAATTTCTTGAGTTCCATGTCTTGCCGGAAAAGGTTGATTACGTATTATGACCCATATTTTTGGAACGGTGTTATTTGCCCCAAAAAAATGCGTTAGCGGTTTTTAACCTTGGATTTTAATTACGAGAATATTCTTATAATTGTTTATATTGGGTAAGTTACCCGGAAAGTGGTTTTGGGATTTTGACTCGGTTTTAATACGGGGTTTATTCTTATTTTATATACGTTATATATTTTGCCCAAATTTAGCGTGACGCTAAATTTGTCTAATTTTGGTGTTAGGTTCGGAAGCGTCCCGATAAAGACCTTACAAATCCAACTCGACACCCATAGATCGTCTTCCGTCTTTTGACATCGTGTGAGTATCTTTTCCCTCGATCTAGTTATGTTTAGTATTAGTATCATGCTAGGTTGGATCTAGCATAACTTAGTGGAAATGCCAAGTAGCGGCCTTGAACCGTATATAGTTGTTGGATGGTTATGAGTATTGTAATGTTTCCAGTACGATTATAGGACGATCTTCGAGATTAGGAGTTGGACATATCATGCTAGGATTTGTGACCTCATATAAGGTTTTGGGAGACTAGAGCCGAGGGCTTCTAGCTTATTGGTTAGTATTGATAGTGTGCCTTGTTTGGCCAGGCGTTGAGCGTCTTCCTGCGGGAAACGGAGTACGGGATTTATTGGGTTTAGCTTTGGGACAGGTAAGTCTCCGGACTTACTTAGCTCGTATTCTCTGTATTAGTTTTGATGCGTGTTGGTGGTGTGTGTTTATTGTTTATGTGTGTGTTTATTGTTTATGGTTTATAACAACTAAACCGGAAATAGGATTACCGACCTTTATATGTTTATATTTGGCCCAAGTGTATGATAACGGGCGGTGACCGCTTGTCCAGTCCAAAATGGGGATGACTGGGAGGTGCCTTGCGACCAGCCCATCGGGTGATGCTGATCCGCATCAAGTACAAACCCGTATGGTGAAAGGGGACAAGGGCGAGATCTTTAAGATTCTAGTGTCACAAAAGAAGTTGAATTAGAACGGGATATGACCTAATAATAAAAAGATAATAAACCGGATTGTGTGTTTTGGAACATGTTGTGTGTTTATGATGCCTTATGTTTGTGTGTGCCAATACCATGATTCTAATGCCTTGAATGCTAGCTAACGGTTTTATACCGATATTCTTGTAGTTGCCTTGCAGGTTAGGGGCGCGGCCGAGAGATCCGGAAGAGTGGGCAGCCGGGGTCCGTACATTTTAGGATGGGTTTGGGGGGTTGTTTTTATGTATTGTTTAGGGTTTTATGTATGTCGCGTGTATGGCGGTTCCCTTTAGCGTTGTATCTCGGCTGAAGTCTTTCGTTGTTTTCTTTTGGGGTTCATATCATTGCATTAAACTGAATTTCGGTTTTGCCTTTATTTGTTTCTTGTTGTAAGATCCCGTGAAATTGTTATCAGGCTAAGGGTCGGGACCCATTGTGAGGTCTCCGCCCGTAGCATCCCGAGTCCCACGGATTTAGGGTGTTACAAAAGTGGTATCACAGCCCTAGGTTGACAACAATGACACTCGCAATCTTCTATAGGCCGAATAAGGAATAAACAGAACCCACACGGGTTCTGACTTTTCGTTTTCAAAATCAAATGCATGAGTCGGGTTTGGGTTAGAATGTACGGACCACCACTCCTTCCGCGGATCTCGGCAGCTTAGATTATTGGATTTTAGTATATATATAGATATGTGTATATACAGATATGTATCGTGGACCTAGGATGTTTTTGGACTATTATTATATGTCAATTATAGTTATGCATGATAGACTTGTTATGTTGTTTTGGTGCATGACCTTTATATTGAAATTAGTATATATACATAAATGTGTATATATGTAGACATGTGGCATGACCTTTATGGTTTCCTTAGATGTGTTATGTTAATAGCAGGTAGACATAAAACTTATATAGTTATATACGTATTCTAGGATATATAGTGACATATGGATGCTAGACCTTATAGTCGAGATGATAGAAAACTATCATCGCCTCTTGGCTGACATCATTTGGCTTAGGATAGTTTACATATGAGGATGAGTATGATCAAGCACCGTTTTGTGTATCACGTGTTAGACAAACACCTTGGTGTTTCTCGGACTCCTTTAAGAGGACATTGAAGCGAAGGATTAGAGATGACGTAAACGAAGGACAAACAAGTGGAAGAGAACCTTGAGTTAGTAAGCAAAACTGAGCAGAAGTCGTACAAGTAAGGAAGCGGCAAGAAGAGACAAGTGGTGGTTCCCAAAGGAAGCGACGATTAAACAAACAATGAAGCAAGTAGAGACAATGAACGTAAGATTTTGTTTTTTCCAAGGGCAGTGTCGAGGAACTAAGGATGTGAATCAAGTAAGGAGGACTACATTCTCGCTCGAGAATAAAAATGGCGTTCTAAGTAAGACGGGTTCTGAATAGGCACTACTAAGTATGGGAGTCAAAGTGAAAAGAGTGGTCAAACAATTATGAAAGATTGACTAGAACCTTAACTTAAGCTTACAGAGGAACTAGAAAGGGAAGTGACGAGAGCCTAAGCGGGAGACTTCTTCAGAAATACGGGAGTTACGAAGAGGGCTACATGGTGAAAGTTCATATAGTAGAATTTCCTTGTGGAGTAAACTCTTTCCGTCATTGAGATGAGACTAAGCAAGACTAAGGAAGAGGAAGTGTGTAAAGATGATGATCTCCACAAGTTGAAAGATGAAACAAGGAGCTTGGATTGAAAGTCTTAAGATAACAACAAGAGGAAGGCGAGTGGGTGTTATTTAATGTTAGAATATTTGAGAGGTGCTTTTGCAAAACATCATGAAGAGCGGTTAAGCCTATGAAGTGGGCCATATGACACGGAAGAGCTGGGAGGTATAGTTATCTTACAAAAGCGGAAGGAAGAGTGGAGAGTAATATGAGCTAACGAAGTTGGAAGTAGAGTAAAGTGAGCTAGTGAAGTTAAGGAGGAATACCCCAAGAAGGTATCCTTTAGGAGTATGGTAACATGGCAATGTGACAGGGGTAAGTCGTTGATTTTGAAGAGGGTCATCAATGAGTTAATCAGTGACCACCAAAAATGCACAGGTGCAGGTTGTATACTGGTGACTGTAGGTGGGGAGAGTAATACAGGATGTGGGATCATGAAGAAGAGTAACAAGAACTTGGAGTATTTGTGGTGGTTGAAAGTCGGCAATAAAGAGGTATATCAAGGGAAGTGCAAGTATCTTTCAAGTAACATTTTATCGATTCCAACAAGTGATGTAACGTACCTTGTTGAGAGGGATTGTAACAATCTGGTGAGACTTTCGTAGGTCATGGGGTCAACGTTAGGAGGAAACGACACATATAAGAACTATTAAGGTTTGATAAGAGTGAAGAGAATAGAGGAGCGAGAGGAAGGTGAGACTTCTATAGTTGATGTACGGAATGTGGAATACATAAAGAGGATGCATGGTATGTTTGAGGATGTATGGTATGTTGTTCTAAAGTAATAGAGTGTATATTTTTGCGAGAAAAAGCTAAGTCAAGTTCGTGACTCACATGAAAGAGACATGGTGGCTATGGCGTGAACGGGAGGACCTGAATTAGGGCAACGCTTCAAGCTTAGAGATTATGATGTTAGTGCTTGGTAAAGTAATGGGGGATCTTGCAGTGATGGTGGTTGGGAAATTTTGCCTAGCATTCTCCATGGGGCATACTGATATGGCCGCAAAGTTGTTGATGGAATGCCAAGAGATGCATAAGGTGACCAACAAGAGTAGGAGAAGATTGAAGTTTCGAAGTTCGATGTCGATATGATATTTACAAGAAGTACATGAAAGATCGAGGTTAGAGCCTGTCCGGTCGTTGACGTTATATAAGAAAATGAAGTGTACATTTCTATGCCTAATTGAAGAAAGGATGTTTATGGTGAAAGCTGATGTAGAATACGGAGAGCTCCTCCCATATGTTGGGATGTCAGAGGAAGCGAAGAAGAGGATATCGATTTGTTTTATGGCATGATTGAGTCTTGTAGTTAGGACTTTTGTGACTAAACACATGCAAGAGATCAAGAGAAGTTATTATCGCCTTCTTTTAAAAGTAAAAAGAAGGGTTAAGCTGAATTATTGCTTAACCAAGGCTTCAAGAGTCGGAAGACTCGAGAAAGTTTCACAAGTTCGGGAAATGGAGGATTTGTAAAAGAAAGACGGTCGACATTGTAGCTACGGATGGAACATTACACGTGTGGAAGGATGTCACCCCAACAGATCGGGGTGGACCACTTGTCAAGCGTAGGACCAAGTTGTGTCGGTTATTACGATGTGATTGGTAGAGAAAAGATGAAACCCGAGATAGCACGAATTCCAATGAATGGGAATATGGATTTTACCGCTAAGATTGATTTGGGCTCAACTCCCATTTCCAAGGCTCCGTACAGATGACATCAATAAATGATACCCGTGAAGTTACTCGAATTAAGGAAGCAATCGAAGGATCAATTGCAATTGCAAGCTCTTGACGCCAAGGGTTCTCAATACACTACATGGGGAATTTGGAAGTATATCTTGAACTCTTATTTGAAGTTCATATTAGAGTACATCTTGAACTCTTGATTTGAAGTTCACGTTAGGATATATCTTAAATTCTTGATTTGA
This sequence comes from Fagopyrum homotropicum, assembly GCA_033239125.1. Lineage (NCBI taxonomy): Eukaryota > Viridiplantae > Streptophyta > Magnoliopsida > Caryophyllales > Polygonaceae > Fagopyrum > Fagopyrum homotropicum. Next base: position 75,316,280 of record BSWB01000007.1, read on the forward strand.
AGTTGTTATAGAGGACACCAGTTTACGAAGAGAGAGACAATTATCTCCGTTTGTACATTGATTACTATAAGTTGAGCAAGATGACAATGAAGGACAAATATCCCTTACAACGAATGGGAGATCAACTCGATCAGCTGCAAGGCTCGGTAGTCTCTTCTAAGATTGATTTAAGGTCTGATTGTCACCAATTGAAAAGTCGAGACTGAGATATTGCAAACACGGCATTCCGGACAAACCATGGTCACTACGAGTTGTGGTGATTCCATATAGGCTTACTAATATCCCAAATAAAATATTTTGGTCTACTCTCAAAGAAGAGAGAAGTTGTATGACAAGTTGTCTCGGGATGACAACCCCGAAGGATGTGATAGAAGTTACAAGTTTTCTTGGATGTGCTGGTCATTACCGGATTTGTGGAGAGATTCTCCAAGTAACACCATCTATGGCTAACTTATTGAGAGTTAATAGGAGATTTATTGGTACAACTGTTATGAAATTGCCTCGAGGTATTATGGGTTTGAAGTGTACAAGCGATTCTCCAAGACAAGGTCTTGATTGAGTATTGAGAAACGATGTAAAAGTAATAGCATTTTGTGTCTCGTTAGTAGAAGCAGTGTGAAGTAAAGTACTTACTTCATTTCTTGGAACTTGTAACATGAAATTGACGAAATGCAACATCAAAGTTTGGTTGGACAAGAGCTAGAGCCAATGATGTATATTGGAAATTCAATCTTCTTTGTTAGAGACAATCAAAGAGAAACATGATGGATATGCGACATTGAGAGAGACCCGAGAAGGAAGTTGACTTCCGATATATCAACCTTTTTGAGATCTTAGCGCGAGTTGGAGAAGTGTCTTATAAGTTGCCGTAGCCGCCAAGAGTAGAGAGTGTTCATCCGGTGTTTCATGTGTATCAGTCGAAAGAGTACATGCATGATTCGAGACGTGTGGTCAATCATGATAATCTAGTGGCAGATGAGGAACCAATGAGGCTAATAGGAAGACAGAGGATAGTATCTTTGGTTGAACTTTAAGCTGAGTTAATAGTGTTGATAGATCGAAGGGTTGGACTTAGCTCTTCCCTTAGTGGAGTTGTGTATATGTGTGATGTTAAAAGTGGTTTTATGCCCCGTGCGGGAACGTGTTATACGACCTCATATATTTTTACGATGACGGATTGAGTAGTTAGTGTATGTAGATTAGAAGTCTAAGCCTTCCTAGTTGTGAGTTTATACCTCGGCCTTAAGGACCGAGAAGTTCGACGTGTGACAAGTTTCGGGACGAAACTTTTTTTAGGGGGATCAGATGTAACGCCCCAATTTTTAGGCGTATTTGCGTTTTTATCTTCCAACTGTTATCGATATTTTTTTTTATCTTAAGTATGTTTTACGAGTACTTAACATCGTAAAAGTTACTGTTACGAGTATACTTTAATGTTAATATTTTAACGGTATTTTTATTATTGTTTGAATCTCGTAATATTTTTATGAGATTGATTTCTACGTCATAAAGTATATTTTGCGGATTTATCTATATATATATATATACATATATATATTTTCCGTATATATTTATTCTATTTCGGAAAAGGGTCGGAAAGATTCCGGGTATTATATTATTTTTGGATATGTGTGTATGCGCGTACTATATTTTGTCGGAAAAATCGGGAATTTTGCCCGCTTCAGAAGTCCCGTTCCGCATTTTCATCGAGTCGTTATATTCTTATTTTTTTTTCTCCTTTTCCTTGTCACCTCTTTTCAACTGAGTCCAACCCCTCGCCTTTGATGCGCCATGCTCTGCAAACCGACCCCTTGCCCCTCTCGCCGCCTGGTGACCTCTCTAACCAAGCAATCTCTCTCCCTCACTCTCCTCTGGCTGGCTACACACTCCCCTGCTTCTCTCCATTCCCTTCTCCCCTCTGTTCTTGGCAGCAAGCGCTCCTTCAACTCTCCCAACCACCAGCACTCTCAGTCTCACCCTACATCTCCCTCGTCTTCTCTTCAACTCCCCGTACCCTCCTCCTTTCGTGTCGACTGAACAACAGGAGACAAGGACTCTGCAGCCACAAACAAGCCCATTACCTTTTCTTCTTTGCGCAATACGCCGCAGGAGAGAGCTACCGCCTTCGACCCACCGGGAGCCGCCAGGGTGAGACCACGCCAACACCACCGCCTTGAGCCCACCTCCGCCAGAGAACTAGGGTTATCACCCTCTACTCCCGCCTCGAGCCACCAAGGAACCTTCAATTTCAGCCTCACCATTTTGACCCCCTCTTCCCTTCGTCTCTGTCGGGTAAGAAAACACCTCAACAACCACCAAAAACCCGCCGGCGTGACCGTCGAAGCCACCGGAGCCGTCGCTGTGCTCGGCCGGCTAGATCCCCTGCCGAAGGTCCGCCTGCGCCGCCGCCCTCTCTCCTCTTCTCCTTCTGCGTTGTCCAGAGGTTGAAGAAGCCCTAATTTTGTTATTTAAATCGGCTCCCACAAATTTATGTGTAATTACAAATGTGACCCAGTACTTTGTATTTACAGTTTTTACCCAGCTTTTCAAAAAATAATGATTTTGTCCCTGTTGATATATATATTTGTAGTTTTGGCCCTATGTTTAGAAAATATGCAGATTTGCCCTTGTGCATAAATTACAGATTTCGCCCAAGGTTTATATTTGGAAAATGGCCTAAATTTCTTGAGTTCCATGTCTTGCCGGAAAAGGTTGATTACGTATTATGACCCATATTTTTGGAACGGTGTTATTTGCCCCAAAAAAATGCGTTAGCGGTTTTTAACCTTGGATTTTAATTACGAGAATATTCTTATAATTATTTATATTGGGTAAGTTACCCGGAAAGTGGTTTTGGGATTTTGACTCGGTTTTAATACGGGGTTTATTCTTATTTTATATACGTTATATATTTTGCCCAAATTTAGCGTGACGCTAAATTTGTCTAATTTTGGTGTTAGGTTCGGAAGCGTCCCGATAAAGACCTTACAAATCCAACTCGACACCCATAGATCGTCTTCCGTCTTTTGACATCGTGTGAGTATCTTTTCCCTCGATCTAGTTATGTTTAGTATTAGTATCATGCTAGGTTGGATCTAGCATAACTTAGTGGAAATGCCAAGTAGCGGCCTTGAACCGTATATAGTTGTTGGATGGTTATGAGTATTGTAATGTTTCCAGTATGATTATAGGACGATCTTCGAGATTAGGAATTGGACATAGCATGCTAGGATTTGTGACCTCATATAAGGTTTTGGGAGACTAGAGCCGAGGGCTTCTAGCTTATTGGTTAGTATTGATAGTGTGCCTTGTTTGGCCAGGCGTTGAGCGTCTTCCTGCGGGAAACGGAGTACGGGATTTATTGGGTTTAGCTTTGGGACAGGTAAGTCTTCGGACTTACTTATCTGGTATTCTCTGTATTAGTTTCGATGCGTGTTGGTGGTGTGTGTTTATTGTTTATGTGTGTGTTTATTGTTTATGGTTTATAACAACTAAACCGGAAATAGGATTACCGACCTTTATATGTTTATATTTGGCCCAAGTGTATCATAGCGGGCGGTGACCGCTTGTCCAGTCCAAAATGGGGATGACTGGGAGGTGCCTTGCGACCAGCCCATCGGGTGATGCTGATCCGCATCAAGTACAAACCCGTATGGTGAAAGGGGACAAGGGCGAGATCTTTAAGATTCTCGTGTCACAAAAGAAGTTGAATTAGAACGGGATATGACCTAATAATAAAAAGATAATAAACCGGATTGTGTGTTTTGGAACATGTTGTGTGTTTATGATGCCTTATGTGTGTGTGTGTTTCAATACCATGATTCTAATGCCTTGAATGCTAGCTAACGGTTTTATACCGATATTGTTGTAGTTGCCTTGCAGGTTAGGGGCGCGGCCGAGAGATCCGGAAGAGTGGGCAGCCGGGGTCGGTACATTTTAGGATGGGTTTGGGGGTTGTTTTTATGTATTGTTTAGGGCTTTATGTATGTCGCGTGTATGGCGGTTGCCTTTAGCGTTGTATCTCGGCTGAAGTCTTTCGTTGTTTTCTTTTGGGGTTCATATCATTGCATTAAAATGAATTTCGGTTTTGCCTTTATTTGTGTCTTGTTGTAAGATCCAGTGAAATTGTTGTCAGGCTAAGGGTCGGGACCCATTATGAGGTCTCCGCCAGTAGCATCCCGAGTCCCACGGATATGGGGTGTTACATCAATTGTTTTCTAAGATTTTTTGCTCCGGTCTTGCAAGGAAAGGCTAGAGGATCAGATTGCAAGCAAGAATCTGCAACAAAAACGCCTCCAATCGACTGAATCTGGGGTAAACGTTCGAAAACCCTAACTTTCCTATTCTCGCTGATTTCAGTCGAATTTCGCTTTGGTTGCCATTAGTTTATGTTGAAAAAGGCTTAAGTACCCCATAGGAACAATCGGTAGTGATATTGGGGGAAAAGAATTGAAAATCAGAGAGTAGAGATCGAGCAGTTTTTCACCTCGGTCCAGTCGAGCTGTGTCTCGGCCGAGGTGATTCTTGAGGCTGTCAGACCGACCGAGGTGACCTGTCAGCAAAAAAAAATGAGTTCTCGTTCTGATTTCAGTTAGTTCTGAGGGATGCCCCCAATGGTTCCTCACCTTCTTCAACTTCCCGACCTTCTATTCCGGTGATTCACGAGCGTCACCGAGCTGACAGTTTTGGGAGCAGATTGCCCATGTTGTAGACCATTTTGATAGGTGGAGATCTGGAGACTCCAGGGAGCGCACTATCTTCCACCTTGCTTTCCGACTAGCCCACCGGATCTTCAGTGACACCCTTCTGGCGCGTACTGAGATGCCCCAGAAGATTAGAGAGGGGAGCTTTTGAGTCTTTTCTATTTGGTGACTAGGGGAGTGCCTAATTTTAGGGTCATGTTAGCTGAGGATCTACACCGGATCAAGGCTAAGGGGAAGGGATATATCTGTTGTGGCAACCTGGTGACTCATATAGCGACGATCATGGATCTGGATCTGAGTGCTTGTACGTTGGTGGCGGCTGCAAAGCCGCTAGGAATTTAGGAGATGATCACGAGGAGGATTCTGGTTCATCATGGACTCACTACACCGTACTTGGCGATGCCTTGGGAGCAGACTGCCCCTCAAGGTATCATGTGGTCACCTCAGTTCTCAGTCTACGATCCTCAGTATTGGTCCACCACTTGGATACCCTACATATAGGATGCTAGAGACGCTGCAACAGCTCAGGTACAAGAGGAAGAGGATGAGGATGATGATGGTGGTGCTGCCATGGAGACAGGGACAGATACGGCTGGCCCTAGTGTGCCCGTTTCGAGTTAGACGACGAGGCGACAGAGGAGGAGGCAGCTACAACAACATCACGCCCTTCTAGGCACAGAGTCCACAGGCAGAGGGATCCCATAGCTCATCGACGGATTGACAAGCTGACGGACCAGATGATCGACTCTTATGCCACCTTGTCCTTGGATATATTGGAGATGAGGGAGAGCCAGCACTACTAGCGCCGGATGATGGAGATATAGTTCCAGCACACCATGGGTTATCCATTTGACCCATCTAAGTATCCCTTCGTCCCGTATCCACCACCACCACCAGCGGATCAAGATTAGAGCTAGCAGGGATTCCTTTTCTTTATTTATTATGCAGCTCAGCTTATGTCTGGTGAGTACTCTGTTTTTAGCCTTATTTTGACCCATTGGGACAATGTGTCCCAAGTATGGGGTATTTGGATGTACCTTATTTGACATTATGTGTATGACTTGTATGACTTTCTATTTATGATCTTTCTTATGCTCTAAGTGTTTATTTGAGACTACATGCATGCATACAGGTTATTTGATTGAGATAAAACGTCAAAAACTTGTTAAGAAAAAAAATTTTATGACCTCGACCGGGATGATTCTTGCCAAACGAGGTCAAGTACCTCGGTTGACTTAGAACATCTCGACCGAGGCGAGTTTTCGAAACGATTTTTGTGCTTCTCTTCTGGATATGACCTATGTGATGATTTTGTTTGCAGATTGGTTTTGAAATCTTTATATGTTTGAAAGATTTTATGATATGTTTAAGTTGCTAAATGCTTTGTTTGAAATTTTTGGCATGTTTAAACTTTATTTTTTTTTATCAAAATTATGTTGAATTTGAAGGTTGACACCACATGATGAGTTCTCTCACTTTCTTCCTGGGATGATTGAGGCAATTCATTCTCTTCTCTTCTTCTTCTTGATCCTGCTTAGCCCCTCATATATATATTTGCCTCCCTTTACCTATCCGGAAATTTGGAAGCAAGCAAGTGAAAAGCAAGTGAAAGAAAAGTTGAGATATTGGCTGGAAGTTTAGAAAGAAACAAATAGGTTTGGGGAAGTCAATCATGATGATGAGTAACTCGACACCATTCATATAGCCGGGTGTTTGTGTCTTGCCAAAGTCAATCACGATGATGTGCATCAAGGGTTTGAGGCATCTCGAGAAATTGATGATTGTTGATCTCCTAGGCTTCGTTTATTGTGCACCTCTGTCCATGCATCCCAAAAAGAAAAAAGTAAATAAGCAAAGCTTATTGGTGGAAAATGTTGAAGTTCAAAGCAAGTGAAGTGAAGATCCCTTTTCCCGGATTCTAGCACTAAATACCCGGAAAATTGTAATTCCGTTTAAAACCCGAGCGAACCGGATTCCGATCCGCTAACCTTTCTTAATTTTAAAAAAAATAAAATAACACTAAATTCTATCATTTTATGTGACCTTAATTCACATAAAGTGATAAATAATGTAACTTGTAATACCCGGAAGTTTTATTTCCGGTAAACCCCAAATCATCATAAACCTTGTCATATAATGTGAAAAGTTAAGCACATAAAATGTTTTTATCAACTTCTATAATTTTATGTGAGGCTTCAATCTTGTTACATAATCCTTACTTTTATAAATTAAAAACACTTTATCATTTTATGTGGACTTTTTACACCCATAAAATATATCTATCTTCCTTAGAGTTTAATTCTTGCAAGACTAATCTAAATAACCTTCTGAACAAGCATGACAAGCCTTTGGACAAGGCCCAAAAAGGGCTTTGACGAGGCCCAGACAAGGCCCGAGCCAAAGGGGGCCGGCCGTCCTCTCCTGCGTAGGTGTTGTACCTGCTGCTTGTTGCTGGGCCAGTTGTGAAGAAGTCATGCCTCACCAGCCTCCATCTCTCTTTCCCCCTCCACACTAACCGTCAACCCTAAATCTACTTTGTCCTCGTCACGCCTTGCCAGCCGCCACCCTGCACGGAACCCTCCAGTAAGGTCTCCCAATCTGATCTCGACCGCTTGGCAAGGAGCGCACAGCGGGGCATCGAGCTTTATCTCACACCACCCTCAACATCGACCCCCAACCCTTCGGTTCGTGCACAGCAACACCAGGAGGACAGCAACGACGTGTTTTTGCTCTAGCTGCCGGGCAGTGGAGAACCAGGTCGTGGGTGCGCCGCACTAGGGCTGCTGATGCGCCTCCTGGACCACCGTCATAGTCTTCTCCAGTCCTCCAATGTCGCAACCACGCAGTAGCAGCGGCGTGCTCTCCTTTGGTCGACCCAAACCAGCACCCAGGACCGAGTACTTCTCCTTCTGTCGAACCAAACTGGCACCCGGACTGCTGCTTCTATTCTGTCGATCCAGCAGACCACTGATATGAGGAGCCCAAATCTGATCCGCAGCAGCCTTGGGTTGTCTTTCTCATGCATTCGAGTCATAGATACGAGTAAGATCCAACTCCGTCCTTCCTTGGTCCTTCTCTTTGATCGATCCTTAATATATATATATGTTGATGTGGGTACCCTTTGTGTCATCAATCCGTCCCTAACAGCCGCGGAAGATAGCTTGAAGAGCTGAGGCATTTTCTAAATTTTCGGAAGTGACAAACAGTCATCTTCGGGTCCAGATTTGGGTAAGTTGTACTTCATCTTTTTGGCTAGTTTTCGTATATGTTATAGATGGTATTGCTTAGTAAATCATACTAAAATTTCAGAGGAATCCATGTTATGGTTTGAGAGATATGGGGATTCAAAGTTGACTCCTCATACAGTTTTTATAAATGTGCTGAGTTGAGAAAAACAACATGTGATGCTGTTTTGTGAGATAGTTTATAATATGGGATTGATTTTTTGATATGATATAGTTGACATATTATTGTAGATCATATTAAAATTTGGGAGGAATCCAGCGAGTGGTTCAGGATTTACGATTTTTCAAAGATTGGGTCGTAAGCACTTTTTCTGTTGTGCTGAAATTTCCAAGTGTTGAGAAAAACTACTTGTGATGCAGTTTTGTGATGTAGGATTGAATAGGTTATTGACCTCGATTGGACTTGAATTTTGGATATGTATTAGTTTGGCTTACATAGTATAGCATATCAAAATTTGAGAAGATTTTAATCGAGATGTTTAGGAGTTATGATTTTTCAAAGTTAAGACAATGTACTGTTTTGTTAAGTGTCTGCTAAATTTCCAGAAACTGTGTTGATTAGTCAAGTTTGAGCATAATTTTCGATGCCTCAGAGATAAGATCCACCGTTTCGTTTTTGGAATGTTGTTTAGTGCCATGCATAAATTAATATGTCAAAAGTTGGGATTAATTCAACGGTGGGAGTTAGAGTTATAGAGGCTCAAAGTGGACTTGTTGTAAAGTTAGAAAATATACTCAAATTTTGGCAAAGTATAGAAAATTTCAAGTGTTGTAACCAACTTTGGAAATTTTTGTAGAAGTGATGGTTGAACAGTTTTAAGAAATTCTTGCTCCTAGGAGTAGATGAGATATCATAGATGATCTAGGGAAATATTTCGGAATTTTTATAAGATTTTTCAAATTTTATATTTGAAGCCGAAGTTGGACCTTAACGATCTTTCTGAAAATAGGAAAATGGGTAAATTGCCAGTTTGTAACCAAACTCATCTTTAGGAGTTAGAATATGACTCTTTAGTCTCAAATAAGAGTTTAGGCATGAGTTATGAAATTTTTGGAAGTTTCGGGACCAAGGGGAAAATAGTCATTTTACCATAAATTGGTACTGTATTAAATTCTGTTCTAATAGGATCTACTACCTTAGAAGTCTTAGACTTCTAATTAACTAAAAAGTGTGCTGACACACTTGCCACCTTTGACAGGCAACCGAGTTATACAGTTACAGATTGAGTTGTGAATAAGGGAATCGAGATCTAATTCAGGTAAGTCCACGGACTTACTTAGATGGCTTCTTGTATGAGTGTAATGTGTATGAGTGGTGTTTGTGAGTTATAATGAATAACGAAACCGGATTGGGCCGACTTTATTATTTATGTAATTGACACAAGTGTATGATAACGGGTCGTGACATCATCTGCCTAGCTCTTGCGAGAGTCTAGGAGGTTTCTTGCGAGCAACCCAGTCAGGTAGACGGTCAAATGCATTAGTATCATTCCGCGTTGGTAAACGGGGACAGGGGCGATGTTCGCTCCAAACGGTGTGTGCAAGCTTTAAATTTATAACCCTAGACTTAAGCTTAAACAAGGATGCGAACCCGCAGTGTACGGGTCAATCGTAGTAAAAGCAAGAAAATTCCAGGGGTCGATCACAGGGACTCGGTGAAACAAAGTCGACACGGTATGCTACGTTAGTTCTAACCACAAGAGCGATTAACACAATCAAAGATGAATAAGAAGTCAATAAAGCAAACATGCAATTCTAGGGATTAAGGCATCTAGTTGTGGTTCCAACTCAAGATCTATAGATAAGCGGACAAAGCTGAGATTTTTGCGTGGGGAAGGTGTTACTAATGTGGAGTAGATCACCGGGTAAGTCTCACTACACACTAATCCTAAACCGTAACTCCTATTACCGGGTAAGTCTCAAGGAATTAAGATAAAGAACTATAACCTCAAACTAACACATCATCTAAGGGAATAGAATCAACCTTTACCGGGTAAGTCTCAGGCTAACTCACAAAGATGGGATGGAAGCACACTCAAACCCCAATAAAGGATAAACCTTTATTACCTACACTTATGATCGTTGGTACACAAACTAAGGAATTACCGGGTAAGTCTCATCCTAAGCTTGCTTTGAACCAGAAAGGTGTAATAAGAATAGGATTTGGCAAACTCTAACACTTAACTCTCAGTTTAAGGTCGGATAAGTCACCTCGGTCAGAAGAATTCCACCCCGGCCGAGATGTTCATCAACCGAACGAGATGCTTAGGGTTAAGGTTAAAGACTCGAACTTTCAGGATCCTACTGGAATCTAAGATTATTCTATCATTGTTTTTCCCACAACCTTCAGCCAATCACCCTAGAATCACACAAGGAAATTAGCCACTCATCATCATTATGAAAGTATTAAATGTAAGGGAAGAAGGTGAATATTTGAACAAAGAAGAATTTAATGAAAAGACTTCAATAACTGAATCAAATATCACAACAAAGCGTTCCTTGGATAGCAATCCAACAAGACAAGACAACAATTTGAGGGAATTGAAGACAATCTTACAAAACCCTTCAAATAAAGCTATAAAAGCTATGGACTTCAATCTTCCTTCAACCTTCAAAAAGGTTCTTCAATTCTCCAACCTTGGAGTAGGCTGCTGCTGCGTGCTATAAACCCTGATCGACGGTATAGCGTGATGTTGGAATCGTGGAAATCCAACCCTTTTTATAGGACAAATAAATCTCCAAAGATAATAAATCTTAAGAAGATATTATCCCATAAATATAGGTAAAATATATATTCTGCATATCTCCTTCCTTCCAGAAGCCAAGCCCAAAAATATAAGATCACTTTCCAATTTTAAAAGATCTCTTCCAGGAATAAAATATTCTCGCCGCGTCCTAGGTATTCGCCTCGGTCGAGTCGGCGTCCCTGGATCACCTCGGTCGAGATGAATCTCTGGTTAACCGAGGTGAGTCTCAACTGAATGTGAAATCTCTCGAATTTGCTCCAAAGTAAATCTTCAATCCATGGCTATGCTCCCTGGATGTAGCTTCAAATGACTCATGACTCCTTTTGCTCCTTTTTGATGCAAAACGTACCATATTACCTGCAATTACAACGAAACTAGGTGTAGACCTCGATTCTCGCAAAGGTAGATGAAATGGTAGTAAAATCACATAATGTATATACAAACATGCAGATTATGAATGATAAAACGTCCAAACAAACCCCAAAATATAGACTATAATTCATGCTATCAAAATACCCCATACTTAGCCCTTGCTTTTCCCCAAGCAAGTTCCTCATATAGAAAACAAGATAGAATGGATTATAAGTCAAGAAAATCAATGAAAAAGCCTTTCAAAAACATTTTATGGTGTGCAACTATCATAGATCACTCTAAGAGAATACTTCCTGGAATTAAAAACTTAATATGCTCAAAACATTTTATAAATATAGGAAAGTTGTTCCTCTTTGCACAAAATCATAGAATGCATAATAAATCATAATTATCAAAATTAATCATGTATAATCCGATTTAAACCGCTAAGTCAATCAACAAGCTCAAGGTCTCAAGGGCTTCCTAAAAGAAAAGGTCAAGAAACGTGTAGGGTAGGGATGTATGTAAGGTAATGTGGTGCTAGAATCCGGGAAAAGGATGAGCTTCACTTTCACTTTGACTTGCAACATCTTCCACCAATAAGCTTTGCTTATTTCACACTTTTTTCTCTTTTACTTTACTTTTTGGGATGCATGGACAGAGGTGCACAATAACCGAAGCCTAGGAAATCTGCAATCATCAATTTCTCGAGATGCATCAAACCCTTGATGCACATACCATGACCCGTTAGGAATATCGCTCAATCCGATTTTGGCAAGACACAAACACCCGGCTATGTGAATGGTGCCGAGTTACTCATCTTCATGATTGACTTCCCCAAACCTATTATTGCTCTCTAATACTTTCACTTCCAGCCACTTCTCAATTTTAACTTGCTTTCACCACCTTGCTTGCTTCCAAATTCCCGGATAGGTAAAGGGAGGCAAAATGTATATGAGGGGCTAAGCATGATCAAGAAGAAGAAGAAGAAGAGAATGAATTGCCTTGGTCTTTCCAAGAAGAACGTGAGAGAACTTAACCTGCGGTGTCAACCTTCAAATTCAACATAATTTGGATAGAAACAAAGTATTAAACATGCCAATAATTTTAAACAAAGCATTTACCAACTTAAACATATTATAAAACCTTTCAAACACATACAGAATTTAAAACCAGTCAGTAAACAGAATCTTCACTGAGGTCATATCCAGATAATTAACACAAAAATCGTTTTCGAAAACTCTCAGTTATCCCGCCTCGGTCGAGGTGTTCTTGGTTCAACCGAGGTGAATCACCTCGTTCGGCCAGAATCTCCCCGGTCGAGGTCAAAATTTTTTTTTTTTTTTTTTTTTTCGGTTCGGTTTCGACGTTTTTCTCAATCAAATAATCTGTAGGTATGCATGTAATATCAGATAATCATATAAAGGCAAATGAAGCATAAATATGAAAATATCCGATAAATAAAATACATCAAAAGTGTCGAATACATCAAAGATAGCCACATAGTCAAATAACAAACACCCCATACTTGAGACACACTGTCCCAGTGGGTATAATAAAAGTCTAAATAAAAGAGGACTCACCGGATATAAGCCGAACTGCATAAAAAAAAATATAATAAATAAACCCTGCAGCTCCTCAGTAGTCTCGATCCGGTGGTGGTGGTGGAGGTATGTAGGGGTACTGAGTCGGATCAAACGGATAGCCCATAGTCTGCTGGAACTGTAGCTCCATCATCCTACGCTGATAGTGCTGCCCCTCCAACATCTGCTGAGTCCAGCTGTCAAGGTATCGGTGCTGGGCGGCAAATCTCTCATGTATGTCCACTGTGAGGGCAGCATATGAGTCTATCATCTGATCTGTCAAGTCGTCGATCCGACGATGAGCCTCTGCATCTCTATGACGGCGTGTCCGACGCCTAGCAGATCTAGCGGGAGGTGCAGCAGGTGCAGGCTCAGTATCCTCCTCGTCATCTAAATCAATAATAGGTGGCGCGCTCGTCCCAGCTGTATCTGTCCCTGTGTCCATCGGGACGCCGCCTCCTCTCTCATCCACTGTCTCATCATCGTCGTCATCCTCATCCTCAGCCTCCTCCTCACCCTCCTCCTCAGCCTCAGCAGGGGCAGCTGCTCCCTCTCTGTAATCCTCCATAAGTGGACCCCAAGTAGTCTGCCAGAAATGTGGGTCAAAGACAGAGAACTGTGCAGACCATCTGATGCCCTGAGGTGCAGTCAGCTCCCATGGCATAGCGACGTAGGGTGTAGTCAGTCCTCGGGGAACTAGAATCCTCCGAGTAATCATCTCCTGAAGTCCGAGCGGCTTGGCAGCCGCCACCATGGTACACCTACTCAGATCCATATCCTGATACCTAGCGATATGGGTCACTATCCCTCCGCAGCATATATCTCCCTTCCCTTTGGCCTTGATCCTGTGCAGATCCTCTGCCAGCATCAATCTAAAGTCAGGGTATCCACCTGTGACCATGCAGTATAAAGAGAAGAGCTCCCCCTGTCGGACCTTCTGGGGCGTCTCAGTACGCGCCAGAAGCGTCTCGCTGAAGATCCTGTGTACCAACCGAAAAGCTAGATGATAGATAAGCTTCGCCCTGGAATCACCAGGGCGCCACCTGTCTGCATGCCTCGTAATGTGGGCGATCTGACCCCAGAACTCTCTAGCTACAGCTCGGGTCGGGAAGTCTACAGCAGTGGGGGCAGGGAAGCCAAAAATGTCTCTCCAGTAGTCAAGAGGTACTAGGTAGTTCCGGTTCATCAACCGGTACTTCACAGCCCTCTCTGTGGGGAGGTAAGTGAAGGAACTGACAAACTCGAGGGTCGGTTCAAGGTAGGCTGGGGCTCGGATCTCAGTAAACTGATCCAGCCCGACGGTGGTGATCATCCTCCTAAGCTCTCCATCTACGTGGAGACAATCAAAGGCAGAAACGTCCAGAAATCTAGGAGCGATAACTGGACGACTAGCAATACGATCATAATCTACCCGGTGTCTCTCGTGGATCACTGGGATAGAGGGTCGGGATGAGGAAGAAGAAGGGGAAGGAGAGGATCTATCCCTAAGGGCTAAAAATCTGTCAGAACTCATCTTCAAACTGCACTGTCAGATTACCTCGGTCGACTGACAAACTCCAAGAATCACCTCGACCGAGGTGCAGAACGACTGGACCGAGGCGAAGGCAGTGCGATTTCAACTCTCTGATTTTCAGTTCTTTTCCCCCAAAAATCACTACCGATGCTTCCTAAGGGGTACTTAAAGGTTTCCTCAACAGAATCAAGGGCAACCAAAGCCCAAATATCAGTAAACGAACGAGTTTAGGTTTTCGAACGTTTTTACCTCGTTTCGGTCGAAATGCTCAAATTTCTTGCAGATCTGTAGTTGCAATCGACTCCTCTGTCCTTCAATCTCGGTTTGGAAGTAGAAATTGTTGAAAACAAGCAAGAAACGAGGTGAGCGAGGTGCTTCTGTCCGCCGCGGTCGAGGAGGGTAAAAAAAGTGAAAATGTAATTTTTCCCCCTTTTATACTGTTACTGGATCTGCTGTCGCCTCAGTCGAGATGGTCTCGACTGGCCCGAGGTGGTATGGACCGAGGCGGTTCTGCAGAAACCCTAGTCGCCTCGGTTGCTTCAAGAATCAACTCGGTCGAAGTGCTCTGACAGTGACCGAAGTGCTTCTGTCTTCTCAGAATCTCGAACTTCTGTCCTTCCAGATGTGCTTCTTCCTGTTGTCTGTCCAGAACGCCAAAAACAAAACAAAGCAAAGCAAAAGCAAAAACTATCTAAGCTAGACTAGAAAACGGGAAAGAAGAGCAATACCTTGGGTTGCCTCCCAAGAAGCGCTTGATTTAAGGTCGTTAGCTGGACCATGATGCGTCTCAAAGGAGGTAGATTGGTGCAACCTCCTCAACCGGTGTTTCCGGTTGGTACTTCTTAAGTCTATGACCGTTGACTTTGAAATTTCCGCTAGTTTCGCCCCATATCTCAACTGCACCATGAGGGAAAACATGTTTCACAACGTAAGGCCCGGTCCATCTAGATTTCAACTTACCTGGAAAAAGACGGAGGCGGGAGTTGAAGAGTAGAACTAAATCTCCCTCGTTAAGCTCCTTTGGAACGATACGCTTGTCATGCCATCTCTTCGTTCTTTCCTTGTAGATTTTGGCATTCTCATAGGCGTTCAACCGTAGCTCTTCCAGCTCGTTAAGCTCCAATAGTCGTTTCTCACCGGCCTCCTTGATGTCAAAGTTCAACCATTTGATAGCCCAATACGCCTTGTGCTCCAACTCAACGGGCAAATGGCAAGATTTTCCATATACCAAATTATAAGGGGTGGTACCTATGGGAGTCTTGAATGCTGTCCTGTACGCCCAAAGAGCATCGTCCAATTTCATGGACCAATCCTTCCTCGTTCTAGAGACGGTCTTCTCCAAAATTGCCTTGATTTCTCTATTCGAGATCTCGACTTGTCCACTAGTTTGAGGGTGATAGGCGGTTGATACTTTGTGGGTTACCCCATACTTCGACAGAAGTGCCTTAAACTTCCGGTTGATGAAATGCGTTCCCCCATCGCTGATGATGATGCGTGGAGTTCCAAATCGTGGGAAGATAGTTCTATTCAAGAACTTCACAACCACCTTGGCATCGTTAGTGGGAGAAGCAATGGCTTCAACCCATCTAGAGACGTAATCAACTGCAAGGAGAATGTAGAGGTTTCCTCCGGAGGATGGGAAAGGTCCCATGAAGTCAATCCCCCACACATCAAAGATTTCCACTTCTTGGATGTTATTAAGCGGCATCTCGTTCCTCCTTGATAAGTTCCCTGTTCTTTGGCATGCATCACAAGAAACAACAAAAGATTGCACATCCTTAAATAACGTAGGCCAAAAGAAACCGGAACGCAATACCTTAGCGCATGTTTTATCGGTGCTAGCATGCCCTCCACAAGGAAGTGAATGACAATGCCTTATGACGCTATTAACTTCATCTTCCGGAATGCACCTTCGAAGCATCCCATCCGGTCCGCGCTTGAATAGCAGCGGCTCATCCCAGTAGTAATGTCGTACTTCCTTGAAGAATCTCTTCTTTTGAAGGTACGTCAATCCGGGCGGTATTTCCTGGCAAACAAGATAATTCACAATATCAGCATACCAAGGACCTTTATTATCAGAAAGTTGGTGGAGGGAATGGTCCGCCAACAGTGGGTGAATGTCAGAGAAAGGAGTGAGAAAATTGTTATTCTCAACAATCTCAGTTGACATCGTCTCGCTATCGATCTCGGTCGAGGCGCAAGGGCGTTGACCGAGGTGTTCTTCAGTCGCCTCGCTCAGTCCAGAAAGTGCCTCGGTCGAGGTACTGCTACTGGATCCGAGACTGGAGATCTTCGTCTCCTGGACTAGCTTCTCAGTTTTAGCTCCTGGATCCTCTTCCAGTGCCTTCAAGCTCCGTATATCTGCATCACAAGAAGCATCTATACCTTCCTCCATTAAACTGAAGCTAATAACTCTTTCGAGTGGATCGTTAATAAGGATAGAGCTCACCAATTCCCTTGATTCTTCTTCATCGTAGATGTTGAAGATGTCATCAGTTAGTTGCTCCCCTTTCATGGCTGCAAGTAGTGCGAACTCCACCTCATCGCCACCAACGTTGAATTTCAACTTGGCGTTCTTGCAATCCACATTGCAACCCGAAGTTGCTAGAAACGGCCTCCCGAGAATGATAGGAACAGGATAATCTGCGGGAATGTCAAGTACGACAAAATCTATAGGTAGATAGAAGTTACCTAACTTGACCGGAACGTCCTCCAAAATGCCCACGGGATAGGTGATGGAGCGATCCGCCATGTAAAGTCGAATCTTGACCGGCTTGGGCTCTCCAAGGCCGATCTTTGTGCATAGCTCCAGCGGGATGATGCTCACGCTGGCTCCTAGATCGCAAAGGGCTTCACAAGTGACATCCCTAACTTGAATGGGAATGCAAAATGAGCCGGGATCTCTCAACTTAGGTGGTATCTTTTCCTTCATAATCTTGATAAGCTCCGAAGATTTAGATGTCATCCTAACTTCACCAACATCCTCCAGCTTCCTCTTCCTTGATAAGATTTCTTTTAAGAACTTCCCATAGGCGGGCATACCTAGAATGGCATCAAGGAAGGGAATGTTAATATGTAGCTTATTCATCAAGTCAAGAAACTTACCGAAGTGCTTGTCTAGATGTGCTCTGGCTCTGGATTGAGGGAATGGAAGTGGTGGCTTATATGCAGGAGGTGGAACATAAGTTTCTGTCGTTCCTCCTGCTTTCTGTTGCGCCGCCTCGGTTGGCATCTCGGTCGAGGTGTTCTTCGACTGGGTCTGGACCGAGGTGGTCTGCATCGAGCGAGGTACTGGATCTGCAGTTTTGAGTCCACTCCTCATCGTTATGGCTATGCACTGACCCTTAGGGTTAGTTTCCGTCTTTGCTGGAAGCTTCCCTGGATCTCTTGGCGCTTCATTCGCCCTATTAGCAAGTTGTTGTTCGAAGAACTTTTGGGCCCTCGAAAATGAAGTCATAGAATTCTCCATAGCACTAAGCTTGATCAAGATTGCCTCCAGGACTGCGTCCTTCTTTTCCGGCTGAGACGAACTTGATCCTTGCCCTTGGCTCTTCAATGGAGTAGAAGAAGAAGAAGGAGAAGAGAGGAAAGGGTTAGAGGAATCATTAGAGTTGGGGTTTGAATAATTGTTACCGTGGTTTTGATTATTCGCCCTTCAATTGTTGCTATTGGATCCTCTATTGTTGTTGTTGTAGTTGTTGTTTCGGGGTCCGTTGTTGTTGTTACGGTACCCGTTATTGTTGTTGTTGTTCCTTTGCCCTTGCTCTTCCTTCTTGGTTTGAGCCATCAAGAGCTCCTTCAATTGCTTCACGTCGTTCTTCAAGGACGTGAGTTGGTTGTTGTTGGGTTGAGTCTCTTGAAAGTTGACTCTTTTAACTCCACCTTCAGCTCCTTGGTGGGTGTACTTCTCCATGTGCAAGGCTTGCTTCTCAATGAAGTCCTAGGCCTCGTCAACCGCCATGTCCATGAAGGTACCAGCGGAGAGTAGTTGGAGATTGAACTGGGTGCTTCCGTCCAGCCCTTTGAAGTAGATCTCCAACAGCTCGATCTTTGGAATCCCATGATGTGGGCAATCCAAAAGGATATCCTTGAACCGCTCCCAAGATTTGGACAAGCTCTCCTTGTCCTTCATGATGAAAGCGTTGATCTTCCCTCTCATTTCAGCGGTCTTTGAGGGGGGAAAGAATTTGGTCAAGAATTCTGTAGTCATCTCCTCCCATGTGCTAATTTTTCCTGGAGGGAGAGATTGATACCAAGTAAGAGCTCTATCTTTTAAAGAAAAGTAAAAAGGTCTTAGCTTGTAGTTGTTGTTCTCAATTCTGGGAGGTCGCAAGGTTTCCATCAAGATCTCGTAGTTTTGAAGATGTTGATGCGGCGATTCCTTCTCTAGTCCTCCGAATTGGCATTGGCGAATCATGGCTAGAACTTGCGGTCGAAGTTCGTAGTCATGATCCGCTGGATCTCCTAGGTTCACTCCTGGACGCCTCAGTTGTTGATTAGGGTCCATCCTTTGACCTAGGGTTTGTGGGATTCCTGCAAGAAGAACATCTCGGACTGGTATCCGAGGTGGAAGTACATCGGCCGGGGCGTCAGGTATTGGAATCTGCCTCGGTCGAGGATCAACTACTGGATCCTGCATCGGTCGAAGTAGAATCTGGTTCCGAATGGCAGCAATCTCAGCTTCGATTGCTGCAGTTCTGGTGCGATTCTCCTCTTTCTCTTGCATGAGTTCTTCCTTGCTGAGGCGCAGCAGTTCCTGCGTCTCTCTCAATTGGGCCGCAAGATCGCGATCGTCTTGTTGGGCCATCTTTGCTTCTCTTAAGCGTCTCTTGTATGTCTTTTCTGGTTCGGGATCGTAAGGAACGATTTCCTTCCCAGTGCGGGTTCTTCGCATATACCTAAAAAAGAACCTGCAAAGGTCACTCAAGTAGAGTGGTTAGACAAAACGGGGCAAATGCCCCAAGAGCAAACCATACCGGCTCGGTCTAGACCAAGTCCCCGGCAACGGCGCCAAAAACTTGTTCGCTCCAAACGGTGTGTGCAAGCTTTAAATTTATAACCCTAGACTTAAGCTTAAACAAGGATGCGAACCCGCAGTGTACGGGTCAATCGTAGTAAAAGCAAGAAAATTCCAGGGGTCGATCACAGGGACTCGGTGAAACAAAGTCGACACGGTATGCTACGTTAGTTCTAACCACAAGAGCGATTAACACAATCAAAGATGAATAAGAAGTCAATAAAGCAAACATGCAATTCTAGGGATTAAGGCATCTAGTTGTGGTTCCAACTCAAGATCTATAGATAAGCGGACAAAGCTGAGATTTTTGCGTGGGGAAGGTGTTACTAATGTGGAGTAGATCACCGGGTAAGTCTCACTACACACTAATCCTAAACCGTAACTCCTATTACCGGGTAAGTCTCAAGGAATTAAGATAAAGAACTATAACCTCAAACTAACACATCATCTAAGGGAATAGAATCAACCTTTACCGGGTAAGTCTCAGGCTAACTCACAAAGATGGGATGGAAGCACACTCAAACCCCAATAAAGGATAAACCTTTATTACCTACACTTATGATCGTTGGTACACAAACTAAGGAATTACCGGGTAAGTCTCATCCTAAGCTTGCTTTGAACCAGAAAGGTGTAATAAGAATAGGATTTGGCAAACTCTAACACTTAACTCTCAGTTTAAGGTCGGATAAGTCACCTCGGTCAGAAGAATTCCACCCCGGCCGAGATGTTCATCAACCGAACGAGATGCTTAGGGTTAAGGTTAAAGACTCGAACTTTCAGGATCCTACTGGAATCTAAGATTATTCTATCATTGTTTTTCCCACAACCTTCAGCCAATCACCCTAGAATCACACAAGGAAATTAGCCACTCATCATCATTATGAAAGTATTAAATGTAAGGGAAGAAGGTGAATATTTGAACAAAGAAGAATTTAATGAAAAGACTTCAATAACTGAATCAAATATCACAACAAAGCGTTCCTTGGATAGCAATCCAACAAGACAAGACAACAATTTGAGGGAATTGAAGACAATCTTACAAAACCCTTCAAATAAAGCTATAAAAGCTATGGACTTCAATCTTCCTTCAACCTTCAAAAAGGTTCTTCAATTCTCCCAACTTGGAGTAGGCTGCTGCTGCGTGCTATAAACCCTGATCGACGGTATAGCGTGATGTTGGAATCGTGGAAATCCAACCCTTTTTATAGGACAAATAAACCTCCAAAGATAATAAATCTTAAGAAGATATTATCCCATAAATATAGGTAAAATATATATTCTGCATATCTCCTTCCTTCCAGAAGCCAAGCCCAAAAATATAAGATCACTTTCCAATTTTAAAAGATCTCTTCCAGGAATAAAATATTCTCGCCGCGTCCTAGGTATTCGCCTCGGTCGAGTCGGCGTCCCTGGATCACCTCGGTCGAGATGAATCTCTGGTTAACCGAGGTGAGTCTCAACTGAATGTGAAATCTCTCGAATTTGCTCCAAAGTAAATCTTCAATCCATGGCTATGCTCCCTGGATGTAGCTTCAAATGACTCATGACTCCTTTTGCTCCTTTTTGATGCAAAACGTACCATATTACCTACAATTACAACGAAACTAGGTGTAGACCTCGATTCTCGCAAAGGTAGATGAAATGGTAGTAAAATCACATAATGTACATACAAACATGCAGATTATGAAAGATAAAACGTCCAAACAAACCCCAAAATATAGACTATAATTCATGCTATCAGGCGAGGTTTGGGAATCCCTCGTGTCACAAAATAAGTACCATTAGTAATGACATATCACCTAATTAAAGATAATAAAAGGATTGATTGTTGTATGTTGATTGTGTATGTTGTGTGTTTGAGCTTTTACCTTTATACTTTTGCATAGAATGTTAGCTAACGGTTTTATACCGCTTGTAGATGCTTTGCAGGTTAAGACAGTTGTAGAGAGATCCGGAAGAAATGGTCAGCCGGGTCCACATACTCATTTAGTTTGGGACGGGATGTCTTATATTCTTCATATGCGTCGTTTTAGTATCTTTTCTTGTAAGGCTGATACATATTCTCCATGTATATATTGTTTACAGTTTTCAAATGTTTTAAATACTTTTGTGCCTTGTTGTAAGATCCAAGTAAAATTGTTGTCAAACTATGGTCGGGACCCATTGTGAGGTCCTAACCAGTAGCTTCCCGAGTTCTCAAAATTCGGGGTGTTACAATATGGTATCAGAGCTCTAGGTTGGCAACAAAGGCACTTGAAGTCTTCTGAAAGACCGAATGTATAAAATAACTAGAACCCGAAAGGGGTCTAAAAATTTTGAAAACGGATTTATGTTTTACACGCGCGCATAATCGGGTTGTTGGGTTTGTAGTACATCGGACCACCATCGCTCTCCGTGGATCTCTGCAACTTGGATCGATAGGAGTTAGCTTATGGACTTTTTATGATGTTATTATTATATGTTATACACATGTGTTTGCTTAGCTTGTTAGTATCCAAAAGGATATTTTATATCCTTTAGTCGTGATATCACAAAGCGATTACCGCCTCATGATAAATCAGTAGCGGACTTGAAGAGTCTCCAAAACGAAGCAATGGAATCAGACCTTGAATTGAGTATTATACTCGGGTGGGCCGCTTGGTGATCCTTACAAATCATCCAAAGAACAAGTGAGCAAGTAAGTAAAGTTGTTAAGATAATTTATATCACAAGCACAATCAGATGAGGAAGAGTAGAAAGTCGTACAAGGAACTCGGGCATACGAGGCCGAGAGATGAAATTAGAAGAACCATGCAAGAGACTGCAAGAGGGCGGAGTAGAGATAACAATATTGGAACGAGACAAGTAGAGTTGAGTAAAACCAAGATTTCAGAATCAGGGACATTACAATCGAGGCAGATGCCTCATAGACCATTATGGGCATGAGAAGCTAGAAGAAACAGTGTGTCAACCCGGGTGTGAGAATCTAAGGTGCACGGAATTAAGACCTACAATTGAGTGTAAAAGCGAAAGGGCAGACCCCACAAGTGTGGGGAGGTTTTGACCTCCTCAGAGATATAAGAAGTTTGTAAGAAACC
Organism: Fagopyrum homotropicum; assembly: GCA_033239125.1. Taxonomy (NCBI): domain Eukaryota; kingdom Viridiplantae; phylum Streptophyta; class Magnoliopsida; order Caryophyllales; family Polygonaceae; genus Fagopyrum; species Fagopyrum homotropicum. The sequence continues at coordinate 75,338,516 of BSWB01000007.1, forward strand.
GCGACACCAATATCCAAAGAATAGAAGCCTGTAGCAGGGTCAACGAAGTTTCATGAAGGCGATATTACCACTAACTCCAATGAAGAAATGTGTATGGGAGAACGGCCTTGCTGGACTCGAGAGTCCAGGGTAACCCTAATTGTCACGGGACCTAATCCATCAACCTAGACGGTCCATGCAAGAGGAACTGCAAGTGGATGATCAGTACGACCATAAGAATTAATTGCAAAGACGCTTCCAAGCTATCGTAGAAGACTTGAAACGACTATTTATGTCAGATGAATGACACAATCGGACTAGAGAAATGGAGTTAGCCCAAAGGAAACGGAAGGGTGGAAGATAGAACGGACTAAAGTAGTATAAAAAGATTTATGGAGTAGGTGATGCTCACCAAGGAATTATTTTTGCCAATAGAGGTATAAGAAGAGTAAGTCCGGGATTTTGAGATAAGCCAACTATAGATTGGCCAACTTTAGCTGAGGATGTGCAAGTGTTGTTTGATATTGACAAGTTATGTATAGATAAGAAGAGATAATGGTGACTGGGGATCTATGAAGTAGCTTTATCGACGCCTTTGGAGGATTTCTCATGTAGGCAACATCAACCTTCTGGGATGAACAAAAGTTATCGATAGGATCACGTTAAAGGTTGTTTCTTGTCTGGTTAAGATCAAACTCTGGTCGAGTCAGGGAGGTTGGATCTCTGTTAGAAGAATTAAATGAGTAAACGGAAGAGGTTGTTTTCTAATCGTTATTTTATTTCAGGAAGGCAAGTAAGGAAAGTACATGTACTTCATCCGGTTAAGGCTCATGGTGTGAGTGGAAGATAGAGTTTTGGGGTCAATTAATTTAGACTTACAGAAACGTCCTTACGATTAATGAGTGACAATAGAATTATGAGAGTAGCGCAGCGGAAGCGTGGTGGGTCCTAACCCAAGGAATAGGAAGCTCAAGGTTACAAAAAAATGGCGTGTTGAGTTAAGGCGATGATAGTTAAAGAAATGCGTTTTGTTGGGAACAAAAATGGAATAAGCCATGCGGAGCGACTGAAGATTTGGTATGAAAACAGTAGCAACTAGTCAAGACATGAAAGTATGTGCATATAGAAGTTGAGGAAAGGTACTGATACCCGATTATGAATCTGAGTGAAACATGACGACTTTGTCACATGTCGATAGACAAGTAATTTTGGAATTTAATACCGAATGGGGGACTCTAAAGCCGTTTTCCTGATGGATTAAGAGAAGAGATGACGAAGTAATAAACGTGTTGTACCGGGTCAGCACTAGAAAGCTCAAAGTGGGTAAATATCATATCGAGTCGAAATATGCATGAGAAAAAGAAGCTACAAGAGTATACTTACAGCTCAGTAACCGGGCATAGAGGAAGCAAAATCTCGGAGTTGAGTTACGTGTAATGTTATATCGGAACGGCGCCGGGTTGCGTTTTGATTCAGAGGGATACTATCGGACTAGTGACCATGGTGGATAAAAGAGTGCACTGCTGATGGTATGCTAAAAATTATTGAGTAGTTATGATCAAATACGGTGATAGGAGATCACTTTGTGTCTAATACCGTCATTCCGGACATGTTTTGGGTCACTTAAGATCTTGGAAAATGCGTGAGAAGCCTAAGGTTGCGCTAATGATATATTAGAGATCTATAAATAATATAATAATGCCAAGTGAATAAAGAGGATGACCACTAGATTGATTTTAGTTGTCTCGAGTGTTAGACCTGAAAAGGGTAAAGGTGGCGATTCCTTACCTGAGGAATAAGATGACTGAGTAATATTAAAAGACAAGAACAAGTGAGTCGTGATACGAAGAGCATTGAGCACTTGGTAAGTGTTGGTGGATGTCCAAGACCTTGGACCTGATGGTGTAGTCAGAACCTTTTCAGAAGGCCGGAAACAAGTGGTCATAACGAAGGGAAGAAAGTTGAATAGATTAGTTTCCATAGGGTCATCAAAGGATCTAGAAGTGAGTTGTGTAAGGCAAACATTTGAAGTTTTAAAGCGGGTTAGAAGTGACTGATGGACTAGTATTCCCCACCCTATTGGAGAGTGTAGCTTCAGTTTTACACGGAGACTAAGTTTGGCAACTGAGTTTGAAAATTATAGTTGGAGAGATACCTACCAGACACGAGTTAGGTCATCAGATTAGAGGATCAGACAGTTGAGCCGGATGATACCGGTGAGATATCCTGAAAAGTTTTAAGATTTAGTGATTTTATGAAAAAGCCGATAAGGCTACCTAAGATATTACGGATAGTAAGAGACGTAACATTTCAAAGACCTATGTAGCGATGGTTGTAACCTCGGGAGTGACGAGTTAGGGCTTGACCTTGTATGTGTGATATTGTTTGATTGCTTGTTCATCTCATGATTGAGTGTTTAGTCAGTGATGTGTTCTTTCGGTAAACTTGATGTGCGGGATACTTAGATGTGGAAACGACGAGACTTTTTGTAGTGATCAAACACACCCATTTGGTGCCTTAAAGGCTGATCAGGATTGTCTTACCCTAATTTTCGGGACGAAACTTATTTTGAGGGGGATCTGATGTAACAACCGGATTTTTCGTTACGCTTTGATAGGGTTAGAGGAGTTTAGAAAACGAAATTAAAATTTAGTGAGACTAGGATATACAAGTTTAATTATGGAAGTCGTTTGATTAAATACCTTGTTCTAAGTTTAGGGACGAAACTTATTTTAAGGGGGTACTGATGTAATACCCGAAAAATTTTAATTCCGTTTAAAACCCGAGCGAACGAGATTCCGATCCGTTAACCTTTCTTAATTTTAAACAAAATAAAACAACACTAAATTCTATCATTTTATGTGACCTTAATTCACATAAAGTGATAAATATTGTAACTTGTAATACCCGGAAATTTTATTTCTGGTAAATCCCGAAACATCATAAACCTTGTCATATAATGTGAAAAGTTAAGCACATAAAATGTTTTTATCAACTTCTATAATTTTATGTGAGGCTTCAATCTTGTTACATAATCCTTACTTTTATAAATAAAAAACACTTTATCATTGTATGTGGAATTTTTACACACATAAAATATATCTATCTTCCTTAGAGTTTAATTCTTGCAAGACTAATCTAAATAACCTTCTTAACAAGCATGACAAGCCTTTGGACAAGGCCCAAACAAGGCTTTGACGAGGCCCAGACAAGGCCTTGACGAGGCACAGACAAGGCCTTGACGAGGCCAAGACAAGGCCCGAGCCAAAGGGGGCCGGCCGTCCTCTCCTGCGCAGGTGTTGTACGTGCTGCTTGCTGGTGGGCCAGTTGCGAAGAAGTCACGCCTCACCAGCCTCCATCTCTCTTTCCCCCTCCACACTAACCGTCAACCCTAAATCTCCTTTGTCCTCGTCACGCCTCGCCAGCCGCCACCCTGCACGGAACCCTCCAGTAAGGTCTCCCAATCTGATCTCGACCGTTTGGCAAGGAGCACACAGCGGGGCATCGAGCCTTATCTCACACCACCCTCAACATCGACCCCCAACCCTTCGGTTCGTGCACAACAACACCAGGAGGACAACAACGACGTGTTTTTGCTCTAGCCGCCGGGCAGTGGAGAACCAGGTTGTGGGTGCGCCGCAATAGGGCTGCTGATGCGCCTCCTGGGCCACCGTCGTAGTCTTCTCCAGCCCTCCAATCTCGCAACCAAGAAGTAGCAGCGGCGTGGTCTCCTTTGGTCGACCCAAACCGGCACCCAGGACCGAGTACTTCTCCTTTTGTCAAACCAAACTGGCACCCGGACTGTTGCTTCTATTCTGTCGATCCATCAGACCACTGATACGAGGAGCCCAAATCTGATCCCCAGCAGCCTTGGGTTGTCTTTCTCATGCCTTCGAGTCATAGAATCGAGTAAGATCCAACTCCGTCCTTCCTTGGTCCTTCTCTTTGATCAATCCTTAATATATATATATATATATGCTGATGTGGGTACCCTTTGTGTCATCAATCCGTCCCTAACATCCGCGGAAGATAGCTTGAATAGCTGAGGCGTTTTCTGAATTTTCGGAAGTGACAAACAGTCATCTTCGGGTCCATATTTGGGTAAGTTAGGCTTCTTCTTTTTAGCTAGTTTTCAGATATGTTATAGATGGTATTGCATAGTAAATCATACTAATATTTCAGAGGAATCCATGTTATGGTTTGAGAGATATGGGGTTTCAAAGTTGACTCCTCATACAGTTTTTATAAATGTGCTGAGTTGAGAAAAACAGCATGGGATGTTGTTTTGTGAGATAGTTTTCAATAAGCTTTTGATCTCTGTTGGGCTTGAATTTTTGATATGATATAGTTGGCATATTGTTGTAGATTATATTAAAATTTGGGAGGAATCCAGCTAGTGGTTTAGGGTTTACGATTTTTCAAAGATTGGGTCGTAAGCAGTTTTTCTGTTATGCTGAAATTTCTAAGTGTTGAGAAAAACTGCTTGTGATGCGGTTTTGTGATGTATGATTGAATAGGTTATTAACCTTTATTGTACTTGAATTTTGGATATGTCTTAATTTGGCTTACATAGTATAGAATATCAAAATTTGAGAGGATTTAATCTAGATGTTTAGGAGTTATGATTTTTCAAAGTTAAGACAATGTACTGTTTTGTTAAGTTTCTGCTGAATTTCTAGAAATTGTGTTGATTAGTCAAGTTTGAGCATAATTTTCGATGCCTTAGAGATAAGGTCCACCGTTTCGTTTTTCGGATGTTGTTTAGTGCCATGCATAAGTTAATATGTCAAAAGTTGGGATTAATTCAACGGTGGGAGTTAGAGTTATAGAGGCTCAAAGTGGACTTGTTGTAAAGTTAAAAAATATACTCAAATTTTGGCAAAGTATAGAAAATTTCAAGTGTTGTAACCAACTTTGGAAATTTTTGTAGAAGTGATGGTTGAACAGTTTTAAGAAATTCTTGCTCCTAGGAGTAGATGAGATATCATAGATGATCTAGGGAAATATTTCGGAATTTTTATAAGATTATTCGAATTTTATATTTGAAGCCGAAGTTGGACCTTAACAATCTTTCCGAAAATAGGAAAATGGGTAAATTGCCAGTTTGTAACCAAACTCATCTTTAGGAGTTAGAATATGACTCTTTAGTCTCAAATAAGAGTTTATGCATGAGTTATGAAATTTTTGGAAGTTTCGGGACCAAGGGTAAAATAGTCATTTTACCATAAATTGGTACTGTATTAAATTCTGTTCTAATAGGATCTACTACCTTAGAAGTCTTAGACTTCTAATTAACTAAAAAGTGTGCTGACACACTTGCCTCCTTTGACAGACAACCGAGTTATACAGTTTGAGATTGAGTTGTGAATAAGGGAATCGAGATCTAATTCAGGTAAGTCCACGGACTTACTTAGCTGGCTTCTTGTATGAGTGTAATGTGTATGAGTGGTGTTTGTGAGTTATAATAAATAACGAAACCGGATTAGGCCGACTTTATTATTTATGTAATTGACACAAGTGTATGATAACGGGTCGTGACATCATCTGCCTAGCTCTTGCGAGAGTCTAGGAGGTTCCTTGCGACCAACCCAGTCAGGTAGACAGTCAAATGCATTAGTATCATTCCGCGTTGGTAAACGGGGACAGGGGCGAGGTTTGGGAATCCCTCGTGTCACAAAATAAGTACCACTAGTAATGACATATCACCTAATTAAAGATAAGAAAAGGATTGATTGATGTATGTTGATTGTTTATGTTGTGTGTTTGTGCTTTTACCTTTATACTTATGCATAGAATGTTAGCTAACGGTTTTATACCGCTTGTAGATGCTTTGCAGGTTAAGACAGTTGTAGAGAGAACCGGAAGAAATGGTCAGCCGGGTCCACGTACTCATTTAGTTTGGGACGGGGATGTATTTTATTCTTCATATGCGTCGTTTTAGTATCTTTTCTTGTAAGGCTGATACATATTCTCCATGTATATATTGTTTACAGTTTTCAAATGTTTTAAATACTTTTGTGCCTTGTTGTAAGATCCAAGTAAAATTGTTGTCAAACTATGTCAGGACCCATTGTGAGGTCCTAACCAGTAGCTCCCCGAGTTCTCAGAATTTGGGGTGTTACACGCACCACATTCCCCATATACATCCCACCCTCACACGTTTCTTGACCTTCTGTTGAAAAGCCCTTGAGACCTCGAGCTTGATGATTGACATGGTGGTTCAAACTGGATTATACATGATTAAGTTCGATAATTAAGAATTTATTATGCATTCTATGATTTTATGCAAAGATGAACAACTTTCCTATATTTATAAAATGTTTTAATCATATTTTGATTTTTAAATACCATGAAGCATTCTCTTAGAGTGATCTATGAGTGGAGCACACCACCAAAATGTCTTGAAATACTTTTCATTGATCTTTATGACTTATACTCCATTCTATCTTGTACTTAAGATTTAGAACTTGCTTGGGGACAAGCAAGGGACAAGTATGGGGTATTTTGATAGCATGTATTATAGTCTATATTTTGGGACTTGTTTAGACGTTTTATCTTCAATAATCTGTATGTTTGAATGTATTATAGTCTATATTTTAGGATTGGTTTTGACGTTTTATCTTCATAAATCTGTATGTGTGGATCTATATACTTTGATTATTATGTTGTTTTGTTTACCTTTGCAAGAATCGAGGTCTACACCTAGTTTCGTTGTGATTGTAGGGAAAATAGCACGATTTGGAACGATATTGAGCTAAGGAAGCTAAGGAGTCATTGGAACTACATTATGGAGCATTGAGAAGCTACAAGAAAGGCTTAAGAACCATGGAGGTTTGACACAAGATTGATTTTGGACTAGATTAGAGAGATTTACACGTAGCTGAGACTAGACCTGTTCAAGTCCGGGCCAGCCCGCCCGCCCGCGAAAACGGGCGGGCATGAACATCGACAGAGGCCCGACCGGGTTGCTAGGCCCGGCCCGCCAGTCCCGGCGGGCCGGGTACGAACAAGGTACTCGGCCCGGCCCGGAGCCCGGCAAAATATATATATATATATATACATATATACATTTCGTTACTTTAGTATAACCCTAAAGTTCTAAACTTCTAATCGAACCTTTTGATTATGTTTGTATGATATTTTTCGAGTTTTAGAGGCACATTGCAAATTATACTGCTGAAGTACAGAATTACAAATAAAGTCACAGTTTAAAAAAAAAAAAAAAAAAGGGTACCCGCCGGGCGGGTACGGCAGCCCTGGCAGGCCCGTGAACCGGGCTCAGCCCGGCCCGGGTCCGCCAAAACGGGCTTTTTTTGAAAATGCCCGGCCCGAGCCCGGATATGAACAGGTCTAGCTGAGACACACCTCAGATGGCTACAATACCACTTCGACCGAGCTGATCTTTGTGATGGGTTGGACCGAGGCGAGTGGCTCACAGCCCACGAGATCTTTTATTCTTGGCTGAAGATCTTTTATTTTTGGCAAGTGATTCTGCTATATAATAGGATGGATTTTCTGGATGGAAGTATGTCTTGGAGTTGGAAGTTGAAGGAAGTTGGAAGATTGGAAGATATTCCAATGAAGAAGGAAGTTGGCTTTGAAGATCAAGTTGAAGGCTTTGAAGGAAGTTGTAAAGTTTTCTTATATTGTTTTGATTGTTGTCTTTCTAGTTTGTGATTGAGGAACGCAATCTGATTGTTTGTTTGATTGAGTTATTGAGACCTTTGTGTTACGGTTTCTTGTTTGAATATTGATTCCCTTTTCATATATTTGATTATTGTTATCACGATGATTGTTGGCTAAGTTTTGTATGTGATTCTAGGGTGATTGGCTGAAAGTTGTGGGAAAGACGATGAAAGAATGAGCCTTTACCCAAACGGACCTTGAAAGCTCGAGCCTTTACCGACGAACACCTCGGTCAGTCGTGGAACATCTCAACCGAGATGGAACATGAACTGAGTGAGGCGAGACCTTTCCTGATCCTTATCTAAGTTGAGGTTTAAGTTTGCCAATTCTTATCCTTGTTATACCTTTCCTAGTTCAACGCAAACCTAGGATGAGACTTACCCAGTGATTCCTTTGCTTGTTGTTCGCCACTTAGCGTGCGTGCAATCAAGCTTTAAATTTATAAAACTAGAATAAAAGCAAGCGAACCCGTAGTGTACGGATCGGCGTAGATTAGCAAGTATTCCAGAGTATCGAACACAGGGATTTGGGGGGTTAAATCCAGTTATAGATTATCAAGCAAGTAAATTTATGAAGCTTTTCAAATTATTGGGAAAACAACAATCCTAAAGATCCAGGAATCCAATTGTGGCAATCGATTCAAGATATACTAATGATATAAGGACAGAGTTAAGATATGCAAAGGTATGCTAATGTAAGGTAATCGTACGGTGAAGTTCCAAAAACCTTATATGACTCACCTACAAGACACTCTCTATAAAGGTTGTTAAGGCTTCAGTATAGAAAGGTTCTAAAGGTAAGAATTAATATCAAATACCCAAACTTGTAATCTAAGGATCAAGACTAGCTAAACCGATTAAGGTTGTGACACTCACAATTGAGGTAGAGGTTGTTGAGGCTTCACTACAACCTAGAAAAGGCAAGCCTAGACTAAGTTAAAGCAAATCTTTAACTTTTGATTAAAGTAAAAGCAAGTTCGTAACTTAACACCAAATTGCGGTTAGTTCTTGAGTTCCACGGCCGTGGAAGCTCAAGAACAGACCGTGGATTAGGGTTCATCGGCGATTCTCTCTAACTCTGAGGGTCCCATCTGTTTACGATCGATCTATCATCATCTAAGCCACAATTACCAACCCTTCACCTTAGAATTGTTAAGGGTTTTTAGCCAATAACAGTCATATTGATATCAAATTCAAGGTTTATAAGATTGAAACATGAAAACTTCCGAAAACCTTCAATAACTTTCAAACTAATCTCAAAGTCACAATCAAGAACAATAATCGTCACTAGATTCGGAATAACACAAACAAACACAAATCTTAGATAAGAAGGAAGAACGGGATGTCAATCCGTCTTCTAAATCAAACCTAAGCAAGAAGCGATATCTTCTTGCAAACAACCTTCCGAATCTTCGATCTTCCGTCAATCCGGAAATCACAATAGCAATGCGCTAAAAATCTCTCAAACACAATCTCCGCCAAATGCGAAATTAGGGCAATTCCAAGCGCAAGCGTAAGATGCGTCTATGCGTAAGCGAAGGTGACGGAATCTCTCTTCGTCCGTCCTTTTATAGTGTAAGATAAAATATCGGCCCGGCCCAATTGCGTAGGAGATCGTGGCTTAAAGTATGGCGAAAAAGATCGCCAAGATCACGGTTGTGGAAGGGTTCCACGGACGTAATTTAGAGCGTGGAAATCAACACGGTTTGAACCAACTTCTCCACGGCCGTAGAAGTCACTAGAATGAACCACGCTTCCCTGGCCATGGTTCCACGGCCATGGACTTGAACGTGAAAAGTGGTACGGCCGTATTTTAGAGCGTGGTTTAAGGCAAGAATGTGATTCTTCCCTAGACACGTGCATTCTTCAAGTTGGCACTCCTTTAGCTCCTAGGAATGTCCTCAATCCATGGACATTCTCAATCAAACTCCATCTTGCTCAATTCCGTTCGGAAATAGCTCTCAATTACCTATAATCAACATAAAGCTTGTGTAGATCTCTATATCGACATTATAGACAAACTAGCTCACAAATGCATCAATGCTCAATCAATGACTATCAGTATGAATCAAATACACTTAGAAAACGTGCCTAAAATATCACAATATTTCATGCTAACAAATAACCCCATACTTGCCACTTGCTTGTCCCTAAGCAAGGTCTTTCAAAAGCTTTAAAACAAAAAGTTAGGATGAAATATGTGTACCTTCTCAAAGCAATACTTCTTTTTTATGCATGTGCCTTCTAATCAATAGATCATCCTCAAATCTTGCTTCAATCGTTTATAAGACTTTCATACACTTAATCAAAGAGTAAAGAGTAAAGAAAAATCATGAATCAATCAAAATTCCATACAAACATCATAACCTTCAAACATTATCAAAATCAATCATAAGAAACTTCAATTTGGATCACCAAGTCATATAACATTCTTTTGATCTTAAGGACTTTCAAAGAAAAGGTCTAGAATGTGGAAAGGGAAGGAAACTTTATGGAATGTGGTGCATGAATCCGGGAAAGTGGATAATTACTCTTTTCTTCTTCTCTTGCGGTTTCCGCAACACCTTCAACTTAGAGCTTCGCTCTCTTCTTTTCATTTTTCGACTTTACTTTTGGAGTTATGGATTGAGGTGCACAAAAACCGAAGCCTAGGAGATTGGCGTTTCTCAATTTTTATGAGATGCCTCAAACCCTTAGCGCACATACCATAATCCGCTAGGAATATCGCTCAATCCGAATTTGGCAAGACACAAACACCCGGCTATGTGAATGGTGCCGAGTTACTCATCATCATGATTGACTTTCCCAAACCTATAATTTCTTTCTATTCTTTTGATTGCAAATAATTGCTTTCATGGACCTCCCACATCATACATGCCTTTTTCATTCAACTCCTCCAAATTCCCGGATAGGTAAAGGAGGTCAATATTTCAATGAGGGGCTAAATGATCAAAGAAAGAAGAAAGAAAATCGAATCGCCTTAATCATCTCAACAAGAAGTATAAGAACTTATAGTGTGATTTCAACTTCAATTCCTCAACATGATTTAAGTAACATTTATCACATTATGAAACTTGCAAAAGAGGTATAATCAGCTCATTCAATTTCGTTTCAATTCACTTTTCGTTTAAGCATGCAATTGTCATCAAACTCAATTCACAAGTAGCGATTATCATAGAAATCATCTCAATTCCTTAGAAGCACAAAATTTTCAAAATTTTTCAATTTTTATGGGTTTTTCAAACTCTTTTTCATGCAATGCAATAATGAAACGTGCAACAATATAATGAACATGCAAGATAGTCTCGATAGAAGCAATCATAGTGAGTAAGAGTTATTACAAACTTTTAGTCACACCCCACCCCATACTTGGAACAAACATTGTCCCTAATGTTCAAATAGAAGAAAGAAAAGAAGAAAAGAAAGAAAAAAAAAGAAAGAAAAGAAAAAGAAACTCACAAAATGGCGGTGGAGCGGCTAAAGCTATCGGTCATCATCATCGTCACTGCGGTGGAGGCGGAGGCGGGAATGGAGAGAAGCTAGGATCGTAGTGCCGCCCGAACTGCTGGCGGTAGACGCCTCTCATCATATGGTCGAGGTCGTCCATGCGTCCATCTCTAGCATCGGCTCGAATCTCCAATGCTCCCACTCTCTCTGAAAGACCGGTGGCCCAATCTAGCATCTGCTCATACCAGCCAGGTGCCTGACTGTACCACCCTGGAGCATCTGACGGTGCTGGTGGCGGTGGCTGCTGTGCGGACCATGGAGGTGGAGCTCCGTACCATGCAAGAGGTGTCTCCATCCAAGTAGGTCTCTCACTCACGCTGGCGCGGCGAGAGGACGAACCTGAAGCTCTGGCTGAACGTGGCGAACGTCTAGGCACATCAGAAGCAATGTCCGGCTGATCCGGAAACGTGCCAAACTCCTGCTCTGCTCCTCCTCCTCTCTCAAACTGATCTCTCATCTCCTCCTCCTCAACTATGGGCGGTGGTGGGACATATGGAGGAGCTGCAATCCTGTTCGCATGCATAGCTAATGCCCCTCCCCGTCCTGCTCTCCCAAGGCATAGCTGCGTAAGGCGGACCTCTATGGGTAGGGAAGATAAGGCCTCTAGTCATGAAGGCCTGGAGTCCTAGGGGTACAGTTGGTATGCGTGTGCATGCGGAAAAATCAACCCCCAATATCCTAGCAAGGTGGGTGACTATCCCACCATAACCAATGTTGCCCGCCCTCTTGTTCTTAAGCTTGCTCATGGTAGCAGCTAAGAGGGTGGCGTAGTCAGCAGGGCGCCCATACAGCATAGAGTACAACAGAAAGAGCTCATCCGTCTTGATCTTCTGAGGTGTCTCCGTCCTAGGGAAGAGACACTCAGAAAGAACACGGTGAGCAATCTTCAAGGCTAAGTGATACATCAACTTAGCCTTGGTGTCAGCTGGTTGCCAGCGGTCCTCACTGGCGTAAATCATAGCTACCTCCTCCCAAAAATCTTTGGTGTAAACGCCACTAGGAAAACGACCATTGAAGGTCTCTTGCAACCCAAAGAAGGCTCCGAACTCTCAGATGGTAAAATCATAGTTTCTTTCCATAAGACGGAAAGAAACGGTCCTATCCACATGGCTGTGCTCAAACGACGTCACAACCTCTCTCGTGATCTCCTCATAAGCGTCCTCTCGGATAGCCGAGAAGACAACAAGTCCGGCTCTATCCAAGAGCCAAGTAAGGTCATCTATGATGTTAAGAGGAGCTAAATCCTCCAACAAAAGGTACCTAGGTCTAATAACCGCTCTCTTATGGATCCTCTCGAGTGCATCGAGATGATCCTCGTGAATGGTGGGTACTCTAGGGCTAGGAGGTGCGGGTGATGAAGGTGATGATGGAGGTGAAGGGGAGGAAGGTGGTGGTGCTCTAGAGGATGAAGAGGAAGAGGGGTTACCCTTCCTCTTTTTGTTCTTGTCCTGCCCATTCTTCTTCTCCTTAATCCTCCCAGAAACTCTCCTAACAAAATCCATCACTGTTCAAAACCACGGTCTGTTCTTGGTGTTCCACGGCCGTGGAATTGCCAGAGACCGTGATTCGTCTCGTTCTTTCGCAAATCTCAGCAAACAACAGTCAAACTCAGCAATTAGGCAGCCCTAGTCTAATTCCTTCCAATTTCAATCAGTTCTCCTATAATCTCTAGCAAAAACGAACCCAAATTGACAAAGATAGAGAAGAGCGAAAAAAACCTAGGTTTCGGATTTTAAAATCCGAATTCTGCGTTCCTTGGTGATTTGCTGCTCGATTCGTTGCTTGGATCTCGTTGGTGGTCGAATTTGCTTCAGTTTGGAACGAAGAATCGTTGAAAACGATTAACGAATGAAGATTTGAGGTGAGGGGTGTGGAATCGGCGAAGAGGGTCGTGGAATTGGGTTTTATGAAGTGTTTTTGTGAAGAATGTGGTTTATATAGTGGACGGCAAAATTTTGGAAAAGCACGGTCTGTCGGGGGGTTCCACGGCCGTGGAAATGTACGGAACCGTGGTTTTTGTGATTTTTCAAAGGCTTTTAGAAATTACGGTCACTGTAGCTGTCACGACCGTGGTTTAGACCGTGGAACTCTCTGTAATGCTCCAAAGTCCAAGTTTCGTCACTTTTCTTCAAAATTACTCTTCCCCTTTCCTTTTCCATTGTTCCTACATCCAAAAACACGAACATACCGGAAGGAATCGAAGGCAAAACAAAGCAAAAACGTCTATTCTAAGCTAAACTATGAATCCAAAACAAAAACGTAAATGCAATACCTTGGGTTGCCTCCCAAGAAGCGCTTTGTTTAAGGTCCGTAGCTAGACCAAACTCGCACTTATTCAAGTGCGGTGGGCGCAAACTCTTCAGCTTGGAGTTCCGCCGTATACTTCTTCAGTCGTTGACCGTTCACCTTAAAGCTTCCGCCCGCTTCACCCCATACTTCAACTGCACCATGGGGGAAAATACGCTTAATTAGAAAAGGTCCGGTCCAACGAGATTTAAGCTTACTTGGAAAGAGGCGAAGCCTTGAATTGAAGAGGAGAACTTGATCTCCTTCTTTGAAGTCCTTTGGAATGATATGCTTATCATGCCAACGCTTTGCTCTCTCCTTATAAATCTTGGCGTTTTCATAGGCTTTCAAGCGGAGTTCTTCCAGCTCATTAAGGTTCAAGAGACGCTTCTCTCCCGCTTCCTTCATGCTGAAATTCAACCATTTGATAGCCCAAAACGCCTTGTGTTCCAACTCTACCGGCAAGTGACAAGACTTCCCATACACAAGGTTGTATGGTGTGGTTCCTATGGGAGTCTTGTACGCAGTCCGGTATGCCCACAATGCGTCATCAAGCTTCAAGGACCAATCCTTCCTAGTCCTTGAAACCGTCTTATCTAGGATTCCTTTGATCTCCCGATTTGAGATCTCAACTTGTCCACTAGTTTGTGGATGATAAGGGGTGGCGATCTTGTGAGTAACCCCATACTTAGCTAGAAGAGCTTCAAAGCGCCGGGCAATGAAGTGAGAACCTCCATCACTAATGATAGTCCTTGGTGTTCCGAATCGTGGAAAGATGGTCTTGTTGAAGAACTTAACCACCACCATGGCATCGTTGGTAGGAGAAGCAATTGCTTCCACCCATCTAGAAACATAATCCACCGCCAAGAGTATGTATTGGTTTCCACAAGATGATGGGAACGGTCCCATGAAGTCAACTCCCCAAACATCGAAAATCTCCACCTCTTGGATGTTATTGAGAGACATCTCATTCCTCCTAGAGATATTACCTGTTCTTTGATAAGCATCGCAGCAAGAAACAAAGGATTGCACATTTGTAAATAAAGTAGGCCAAAAGAATCCAGATTGCAATACCTTTGCGCTAGTCTTGTTCGAACTAGCGTGTCCTCCACAAGGTAGTGAATGACAATGGCGGATGACACTTTGCATCTCATCTTCCGGCACACATCGCCGAATGATGCCATCCGGACCTCTCTTAAAGAGGATAGGTTCATTCCAAAAGTATTCCCGAACATCCTTAAAGAACTTCTTTCTTTGTGCGTAGGATAGTCCGGGTGGTATCTCCTGGCAAACCAAATAGTTAACAAAATCAGCAAACCATGGTTCGTTACCTTTGGAGATCACATCGATGCACTCCTCAATAATGTGTAGGCGTTCGTCCAGGAAGGAGTCATCTATAGGTAAGTGGTCGTCCTCTAGATGTGTTAGGTGACTCAAATGATCCGCAACAGAATTTTCCGAACCCTTCTTGTCGCGGATCTCTAGATCGAATTCTTGTAAGAGAAGAATCCATCTAATTAGCCTTGGCTTCGCATCCTTCTTTGCAAGGAGGTACCGGATCGCAGCATGATCCGTGTAGACAATCACCTTTGCACCTACAAGATAAGAGCGAAACTTGTCAATAGCATAAACAATGGCTAAGAACTCCTTTTCCGTAGTGGCGTAGTTGAGCTGCGCTTCATCTAGCGTCTTGCTAGCGTAGTATATGGCATGGGTTCGCCCTTCCTTTCGTTGTCCAAGAACAGCTCCTATAGCTACGTCACTAGCATCGCACATAACCTCAAAGGGAAGAGTCCAATCCGGAGGTTGGATAATAGGTGCTGAAATTAGAGCTTCCCGGATCATGTTAAACGCATCCAAGCATTCCTGCGAAAACTCAAAAACTGCATCCTTCATCAATAGATTAGTGCGCGGTTTTGATATTTTAGAGAAGTCTTTAATGAAACGTCTATAAAATCCAGCTTGTCCTAGGAAACTTCTTATCCCTTTCACCGAAGTTGGGGGAGGAAGCTTCTCTATAGTCTCTATTTTCGCCTTATCCACCTCTATCCCTCTACTAGAGATTAGGTGTCCTAAAACAATTCCTTCCTTTACCATAAATTGACACTTCTACCAATTAAGAACTAGGTTAGTGTCTTTACACCTTTGTAAAACAAGAGAAAGGTTAGAAAGGCAATTGTCAAAAGAGGAACCGTATACGGAGAAGTCATCCATGAAGACTTCCATGATTTCCTCAATGTATTCGGAGAAGATGGCCATCATGCACCTTTGAAAGGTGGCTGGGGCGTTGCAAAGCCCGAACGGCATTCTTCTATAAGCGAACGTACCCCATGGGCACGTGAATGTGGTCTTCTCCTGATCGTCCGGGTGTATCGGAATCTGAAAGAAACCACTATAACCGTCAAGATAGCAAAAGTGTGAATGTTGCGCTAACCTTTCAAGCATTTGATCGATGAAGGGTAGTGGGAAGTGATCCTTCCTCGTCGCGTTGTTAAGCTTGCGGTAGTCAATGCACATCCGCCATCCCGTTACGGTTCGGGTAGGAATGAGTTCGTTGTTCTTATTGGTAATGACCGTCATTCCTCCCTTCTTCGGAACTACTTGAACTGGACTCACCCACTTACTATCGGATATAGGGTAGATGATACCTGCATCAAGAAGTTTAAGAATTTCCTTCTTGACAACCTCCTTCATGGTCGGATTCAACCGCCTTTGAGGTTGTCTTGAAGTCCTAAAGTCTTCCTCCATTAATATTTTATGCATGCATAGGGAGGGTTTGATTCCTACTAAGTCTTCTATAGTATAGCCTAAAGCTTTCCTATGTTTCCTAAGGACAACCATAAGCTTACTATGTTCATCTATGGTTAGATCGGAACTAACAATAACCGGATAAGTAGAGTTAGGTCCTAGAGAAGCGTACCTTAGATGAGTAGGAAATGGCTTTAGTTCCATTGCTTTCGGAGCTTCCAATGGCTCTTGAGGAGCATCCGATGCTTCCTTAGAAGTGTCTAAGGAAGTATAAGGTGTGGGAGAAGAATCGAAAGAAGTTGAAGAAGTGGCTCGATCATCCCCTTCCACGGCCAAAATTACGGTTTCCATACACCCTCCACGGCCGTGGTTTAGGGCGTGGAAAGGAAATACGGTTGCTCTGTTTCCTCCACAACCGTGTAACCCTCTAGAGTGAGCCACGCTTTGGGTTGTGAGATCCACGACCGTGGAATATAGTGTATGGCCGTGGATTCTCACGTTTTCTGCCTCGTCGTGGAGTTTCTCAAACTCCTCTTCACACTCTTCCTCTTGTGCTTCTAAGGCTTCAATTGCCTCATTGCACTCCTCTTCTTCACCTACATTCGTTAGACTCATAGCAATAACCTTTTGCAAAGGATCTTTGAAGAGAATCGCACTTACCTCCTCTCTAGACAACCCCTCTTCATCTTGGATATTGAATATATCCTCATCAAAGATTGGCTCCTTCATTAGAGTGGAAAGAACGAACTCTACCTTCTCTTCTCCTATGTCAAAGGCGAGTCTAGCATTCTTGCAATCGACTATGCAGCCGGAAGTTGCAAGAAACGGTCTTCCGAGTATGATCGGGACCGGACTATCTGCAGGAATGTCAAGCACAACAAAAACAATGGGAACAAAGAATTTACCTAGCTTGACTGGGACGTCTTCTACAATACCGACGGGGCGAGTGATGGATCGATCCGCCATGTACAATGTCATCTTCACCGGTTTAGGGTCGCCTAAACCGATCTTCCTACACAATGCAAGTGGTATGATGCTCACACTTGCTCCCAAGTCACATAACGCATCATATGTGACATCTCCCACTCCTATGGGAATACAAAATGACCCCGGATCCTCTAGCTTTGGGGGCATTTTCTCCTTCATGGTCTTGATGAGATCCGAAGAATCCGAACTCATCTTAACCTCTCCAAAATCTTCTAGCTTCCTCTTGTTGGAGAGGAGCTCCTTTAAGAACTTGCCATAAGCCGGCATACCTACAATAGCATCAATGAAAGGTATATTAATATGCAGCTTGCTCATGAGTTCTATAAACTTACCAAATTGTTTATCTAGGCGCGCTCTCGCTCTATATTGAGGGAATGGTAGGGGAGGTTTGTAAGCCGGAGGAGGAACGTAGACATCTTCCTTCTCCTTCCCCTTCTCTTTGTCTTTCTCAACGGGGACTTCAACAAACTTAGGCTGCGGATCGGTGGTAGTCACTCCTCTCCTAGTTGTGATTGCCATCACCCTTCCCTTAGGGTTATCCTCCGTCTTTCCTGGAAGTTTCCCTTGATTCCTAGGAATTCCTCCGCATGGCTGAACATTTGGTTTTCTAAAACCTTTTGGGCTTTATCAACCTTAGAAATTTGATCATCAACCTTAATGATGCGGTTCTCCAAACCTTGAAGCTTTCCCAAAATCGTTTCCAACATGGGATCGGGCTTCTCCTTCCCCGAAGTGTTTCCTCCATTAGATGTTTGCCCCTGGCTTTTCAAAGGGGTAGAGGAAGAGGAAGGTGGAGTTAGTGAATTCGAATTGGAAGGATAAGAGTTACCGGAGTTTTGTTGATTGGAGCGCCAATTGTTGTTGTTTGAACCCCTATTGTTGTTCCAATTGTTGTTCCGGTTATTGTTGTTCCCATTCCAATTATTCCGGTTGTTGTTCCGGTTATTGTTGTTGCGGTTGGTATTTTCACCACCGTTGTTGTTGTTGCCCAAGTAACCAACATCTTTCCTTTGTTGCTTTGGAAAGTTGGTCTTGATCGCCTCCTTCAACTCTTTGATTTCATTGTTGAGGGAGAAAATTTGATTTTGAGCTTCATGTGTGAGTTTTGCTCCTTGCTCCATACGATTTCCTTCAACTTTCCGGTGGGAATACTTCTCTATGACTCTTGCTTGCTTCTCAATGAAGTCCCAAGCGTCATCTTCCCTCATGTCCATGAATGTACCACATGAGAGGGATTGGAGCTTGAATTGTGTCTCCACATCCAGCCCCTTATAGTATATCTCTAGCAATGCAAGCTTGGATATGCCATGATGAGGGCAATCCAATAACAAATCCTGAAACCTTTCCCAAGATTGGAACAAACTTTCGTTAGATCTCATGGAAAATGCATTAATCTTACCTCTAAGTTCCGCCGTTTTGGATGGCGGAAAGAACTTAGTGAGGAACTCCGCGGAAAGGTCTTCCCATGTGTCTAGTTTCCCACTAGGAAGAGCTTGGTACCAAGACAATGATTTCCCCTTCAAGAAGAAGAAGAAAGGCTTGAGCTTATAGTTGTTGGTAGTCGCGTTCTTCGGCCTCATTGTCTCCATCATACACTCAAAGTTTTGCAAGTGTTGGTGTGGAGATTCAGCGCTTGTCCCGCCAAATTGGTTTTGGCGAACAAGGGTAATAACTTGAGGGTTGAAGCTAAACCCTTGTACATCATCAGCATCAAAGTTCACACCTAAACGGCGTGGTTGTTGCGTTGGATCCATTCTTTGGCCAAGAGTTCTTGGCTCATCATCTACACGATGAATCCTAGCGTTCCTGGATGGAACACGGCGATTAGCAGTTGCCCGTGGATGGAATGGATTCACATTGATCGTGGGATCAATTTCCTCTAGCGGTGGCATGGAGGAGTCGCTATCATCAGCGGATGAATGACCCCTATTCGGCCTTAAGGATCTCCTTGAGGATTTCTTGCTCCCCTTATTCTTAAGGTTGCTTAGTTCTATCCTCATCTGGAACATCATATCTTTTAGATCGTCAAATTGAGATTGATGATGATCCATTTCATCTCGGGGAATCTTCTCATTCCATTGGAGTTGAGCTTCTTTCTCCGCTAACTCCGATTGAAGATCACAATTGTGTTCTTCAGCCATTTTCTTTTCCTTTCGCCTTTGCCTTAAAGTCCTCTCAAGCTCTTGATCAAGAGGTAAGAGATCTCCGGTGTTCCTAGACCTGCGCATGCACTTGGAAAGATATCAAATAACAAAGGAGAAGCTCCCAAGCTTGACAACCGAAAACCGAATTTGGCCTAGACCAAATCACCGGCAACGGCGCCAAAAACTTGTTCGCCACTTAGCGTGCGTGCAATCAAGCTTTAAATTTATAAAATTACAATAAAAGCAAGCGAACCCGCAGTGTACGGATCGGCGTAGATTAGCAAGTATTCCAGAGTATCGAACATAGGGATTTGGGGGGTTAAATCCAGTTATAGATTATCAAGCAAGTAAATTTATGAAGCTTTTCAAATTATTGGGAAAACAACAATCCTAAAGATCTAGGAATCCAGTTGTGGCAATCGATTCAAGATATACTAATGATATAAGGACAGAGTTAAGATATGCAAAGGTATGCTAATGTAAGGTAATCGTACGGTGAAGTTCCAAAAACCTTATATGACTCACCTACAAGACAGTCTCTATAAAGGTTGTTGAGGCTTCAGTATAGAAAGGTTCTAAAGGTAAGAATTAATATCAAATACCCAAACTTGTAATCCAAGGATCAAGACTAACTAAACCGATTAAGGTTGTGACACTCACAATCGAGGTAGAGGTTGTTGAGGCTTCACTACCACCTAGAAAAGGCAAGCCTAGACTAAGTGAAAGCAAATCTTTAACTTTGGAATAAAGTAAAAGCAAGTTCGTAACTTAACACCAAATTACGGTTAGTTCTTGAGTTCCACGACCGTGGAAGCTCAAGAACAGACCGTGGATTAGGGTTCATCGGCGATTCTCTCTAACTCTCAGGGTCCAATCTGTTTACGATCGATCTATCATCATCTAAGCCACAACTATCAACCCTTCACCTTAGAATTGTTAAGGGTTTTTAGCCAATAACAGTCATATTGATATCAAATTCAAGGTTTAAAAGATTGAAAGATGAAAACTTCTGAAAACCTTCAATAACTTTCAAACTAATCTCAAAGTCACAATCAAGAACAATAATCGTCACTAGATTCGGAATAACACAAACAAACACAAATCTTAGATAAGAAGGAAGAACGGGATGTCAATCCGTCTTCTAAATCAAACCTAAGCATGAAGCGAAATCTTCTTGCAAACAACCTTCCGAATCTTCGATCTTCTGTCAATCCGGAAATCACAATAGCAATGCGCTAAAAATCTCTCAAACACAACCTCCGCCAAATGCGAAATTAGGGCAATTCCAAGCGCAAGCGTAAGATGCGTATATGCGTAAGCGAAGGTGACGGAATCTCTCTTCGTCCTTCCTTTTATAGTGTAAGATAAAATATCGGCCCGGCCCAATTGCGTAGGAGATCGTGGCTTAAAGTATGGCGAAAAAGATCGCCAAGATCACGGTCGTGGAAGGGTTCCACGGCCATAATTTAGAGAGTGGAAATCAACACGGTTTGAACCAACTTCTCCACGGCCGTAGAAGTCACTGGAATGAACCACGCTTCCCTGGCCATGGTTCCACGGCCGTGGACTTGAACGTGGAAAGTGGTACGGCCGTATTTTAGAGCGTGGTTTAGGGCAAGAACGTGATTCTTCCCTAGACTCGTGCATTCTTCAAGTTAGCACTCCTTTAGCTCCTAGGAATGTCCTCAATCCATGGACATTCTCAATCAAACTCCATCTTGCTCAATTCCGTTCGGAAATAGCTCTCAATTACCTATAATCAACATAAAGCTTGTGTAGATCTCTATATCGACATTATAGACAAACTAGCTCACAAATGCATCAATGCTCAATCAATGACTATCAATATGAATCAAATACACTTAGAAAACGTGACTAAAATATCACAATATTTCATGCTAACAGTTGTATACCGAAGATCATGAGAGTTAGGTAATAAAGGTTTATCCTTTATTAGGGTTTGAGTGTGCATTCATCCCGTCTTGAGAGTTAGCTTGAGACTTACCCGGTAAAGGTTGATTATATCCCCTTGGGTGGTGTGTTGGTTTATAGTTCCTTTCCTTAGTACCTTGAGACTTACCCGGTGAGAGGATCTTTGGTTTGGGAGGGTGAGTATTGAGACTTACCCGGTAATATATTCCCACCTTAGAAACACCTTCCCTTTGCAAACCTCAGCTTTGTCCAGGTTATACTTTGAGATCTTGAGTCGCAACCACAATTGGATGCTTTAATCTCTAGAATCTGCATTCTCTTTATCTGATTAATACATCATCTTTGATATCTTTGCTTTGTTGCTTGTTTTTGATTGATAACCTGAATTACCGATCTTTGTTTCACCATAGTCCCTATGTTCGACCTTGGAGTATTTGCTTTTATTACAATTGATCTGTACACTCAGGTTTGCATATTGTTTCAGGCTTATATTTTAGGTTATAAATTTAAAGCTATATCGTTGACCATACACACGCGTTTGAGAGCGAATAATACGGCTTATTAATAATAAAGATAATAAACCGGATTGGTGTGCTTTTAAGTATGTAGTGTGCTTGCGGTGTTCTACTCGTGGATGTTCCTTTCCCATTGATTCTAATGCTTCGAATATGAGCTAATGGTTTTATACCGATTGTTGTAGATTGCCTTGCAGCTTAGGAATGCGGCCGAGAGATCCGGAAGAGTGGGCAGCCGGGGTCCATACATTTTAGGAAGGGTTTTTGGTTGGAGTTGAGTCATATTTTGTCCTTCGGTTGTTGTGTTTTGTATGCCACGTGTATGGTGTTTCTTTTTGTTGGATTGTATCTCGGCTGAGGTCTTTTGTTATATTATTTCGGGTTTCATATCATGTGAACTAAAAAAATAAATTTCGGTTTTTCCTTTATTTGTTCCATCTTGGAAAGGTCCGGTGAAATTGTTGTCAATCTAAGGGTTGGGACCCATTGTGAGGTCTCGCCTGTAGCATTCCGATATCCCGCGGATTCGGGGTGTTACACATTCTAGGCATTATAAATATAGCAAGGGCAAAAACACACACATACTTCCATTCGTTTAAAGTGTGACACGAGAGTCTTATAACTCTCGCCTTTATCCCCGTGTAACCAACAGGAGTGATGCAGAGCTCACCCCGTATACCATATGGAGTGGCGAAGAAGCCCGCCTGTATACCATGTATTTCCTTATTGCAGAGAACCTCCCAGTCTCCCTCGGGTGCTGAACAGTAATGTCACCGTAAAAAAATAAACAATGGGCCAACAATATAAATAACCAAGTTGTCCTAATCCGGTTTCACGATCATAAGCAATTAAACACACATCATTATCACATATCCAAATAATGCATAAAAGTGGTTAAGTAAGTCCGAGGACTTACCTCGTCCCAAAGCTAACCAAATCAAACGATCTCAACTTTCTGTATGGGAATAACCAAGGCCTTATCACAACGATATATACATCAACTTCAATCCCACAACTCAATACTAAGACTTTCCAAGGCTAGCAACCGATCATAGAATTGACCAACTAGAAACTAAGAAAGCTCTCTTGAACCTCTATGAGGTCAAGGACAAGATAAACAATGGAACGAGGGAACAACATATCACACCCTATATGAGTTCAAACACTACTCAAATCTGGAGTAAGAACATAAGACGGAAGAGAGACCATAAGGTCTTCACACACACAAGATCATCAACGATTCCAACTAACTCAAAGGGCACCTAGGTTCAACCCACTAGATGGCATTCTCATAAGTCCTAGGTCCACCCTAAGCATGCTTCTAACTAGAGATAACCATAAGGCTAAGGAAGAAACAAAGAGGAAGGGAGAAGAAGAGACTAATGTTGAAGAAATGAATCCGCGGAAACAAAAGGTGCGACCGTGTGCTGAAGGTCACGGCCCCCGTGGCACTGTTCTTCCGCCCCCGCGGCTGTTGGCAAAACATGCCGCCGCCCATGCGGGACTGCTCACCGCCCCCGCAGCTGGCTAAGATCTGTCCCCACGGCGCTTGATGCCTCCCCCGTGGTAGAACTCCACAAACAGCGATATCTTCGATCTTCGACTGTGCACTTGAGCTTGTATGGCTTCCTTCTCTGACCGGGTCTTCTCAAAAATTAAACCACAAGTCTTAGCTTCCTCACCACGACCTAAACATGCTACAAGAAGGGACATGCAAAGTGTTTACAAGATCTCCCATAAAAGCTTCCTCCATAGTCATGGAGGTGAATAGAAGAGGAAAGAGGGAAGAACTAACAACAAAGGGAAGAGGGAAAGAGATAGCTTACCACAGCAAGTCCGAAATTCAAAGGCTGCAGCTTCCAACCCAACTCTTCCAAGGAGAATGAAGAAGAGATGCACAAGGAAGAGGAGAGTGAGGAGGTAGAGAATGAGCGTGAAAGTAAAAATGATGAAAGCCGGAGAGAGAGAGTATTGAAGGCTGCAAAAACGGGTGGAGAGACCCAAGGTTAAGATGTCCCATATGTCTCCTTACTCAAGAGACCGATGGTTCGGAAAGGAAAAGCGGAAACCAAAGGGTCGGAACGTGATTCCGGGGATAAAACCCGTCATTCGACACCTCGTGCCTATGAAAGGACTGAGCCGCGCCTGCGGGAAGGTCGGTAACTCGCTAACCATCCAAAATAAAATTCCGGATGTTACACAGCTCACCAATGACGGGAGCAACTGGGGAAAAATCGCAGGAGCGGCAGACAGCAGCGCAAGGGCGGCACTGGGCAAGATCCACAGGGGCGGTCTGTGCAGGCGCGGGGGCGGGTCCTATGACAACAACGAATGCAGAAAAGGCCAAAACTTGCTTTTATCAACACACGCACACGTCCCTACTCAACCAGGGGAGCTTGTAAACAATAATGAAAAAACAACGGAAGGCCAACAAGGATTAAGGCTCAAACTTGATTCTTGTGAAAAAGTAAAGGAAGAATGAAAGAAGAAAGGGAAATAGAAGGGAAAGGTGTGCAGCAACTCATGAACGTGAGAAAGAAACAAAGAAGGAGGAGACTTACAGGTCCAGCACAGGGAAAGAAGGCTGCAACTTTCGAGGTTCAAGGAAAACATATGCAAGAAATGGGAAAAAGAAGAGAAAGAGAGAATTTATGTGAACTTTGGGAAAAGATAGAAGGAAAGACGGTCTAGGGTTAAGAACATGATAGGAAAGCCGGCCCATGAGATAGAACATCGGATGTTCTATCTATGGAAAGAAATAAAGCGGACGAAAAAAAATTAGATCGGCGCTATCTATGGCGAAACTGCAGGGGAGGTTCGCTCTACCGCAGGGGCGGCTCCCTTCACAACGGGGTTGGTGAAGGCAGACATTCGGTCTTAAAATTGTAATATATGTCAAATATAAATATTAATACAAAATTACATAGTGATATAAAGTTAATAAGTATGCGTAAGTTATTAAGTTCTAACAAATTAACATTATTAATTCATTGTTTTGCCTAACTCAAATATTTTTTACATATAATATATATTATTAAATATAAATATTAGTACAAAATTGTAATATACAATCTTGATTTATCCTTTCTAAAACAAATACATTTATATTATAATAAAAGTTTTTTTTATAGCCGAATTACCGTGAATATATACTGATTCGGGATTATCCGACTATCCGAGAATATCCGGATGCCAAAATCTCGATCCGTATTAGATGCGGTGATTCGGTAAAATCTTTTCGATCGGATCCGGATCAAAACAGGTACTAAAATATCGAGTTTTTTTTTGGATCGGGCCAACGGATTAAAAAGTTGGTTGTGTGATCGTAAGCTCCATTTAGTTAGGTCAAGGACCCAAGTGGATAACTATAAGAGTCGGCTATGATCTCTCGGGATGGAATGGCCGCCTCAAAGTTTAGGCCCAAACCAGCCCAGAGGGCCGGAGGAACTATTATTAGGTTTGAGCATTTTTGCAATTGCTGCCGTGGGACTCAGTTTGGGCCTCAAACTTTGAGGCGTTCCGTCCCGAGAGTTCGTCGTTGACTCTTACGTTTATCCACTTTGGTCCTTTTAACTAAGTGAAGGGGGGCTTTTCCGTGCACTTGAGCTCAGTAACAAGCCCAATAGCACAACCACTTTGACCACACAACAAATCTAGTAAGATAAGATACAAGCTTATAATGGGTTATAGGAGGTTGTAAATTCTCAATGTGGGACTCTATATTCTCTTTCAGATTTACACAAATGGATCTATCTCAATAGTTCTTCAGTTGAATTAAGTGCAGGTAAAATTTCTTCCCCTTGGATTCTCGATAGTGGAGCCTTGTTCCATATGAAGCGATCCAAGATTTGTTTTATCTCATATTCATTCGGTTTCTCCTTGCCATATTAAATTACCAAATTGACCTATCTCCATTGAAAATCAAGCAGGATCTAATAAAATTTAATCAAAAATTTATTCTTAACAACGGCCTATATGTTTCCAACTTACACTGTAATTTAATTTCTATTCAATGTTTTGCTAGTGATTTTTCTTTTAGTATCATATTTACTAAAAATTATTTAACATGATCATAGTCAGTGTTTTTTAAAAAAATTATTTTTTATTTAAAAAATAGAAAATCAAAAGTAATTTGATTTCTTTTTATCCAAAATTAGTTTTGAATATTTTTACAGATTTTATAATTGAAACTTTAACAAAATGTATTGAGAAAGGGTATAAATAGGAAACAAATTATATTATGAGGGTACAAATTATATTATGAATATTTATTCCGAAAGGTATGAATTTGTGAGTATGTACAAAGATGTATATATTATAGATGTATATATGTTTAATTAAATTAAATGAGATCAATATGACTATATGAGTACATATAAAGTTATACAAAAACATAAATATTATTATTTTATTACTTCGATTAACTAAAATAGTTTATCATGTAATATTGTTGTAACACCCCATGTTTTGCGAACTCGAAGCGTTACGGGGTAGGACCTCCCAATGGGTCCCAACCCTCAGAGTAGGAACGACAACATCGAATATTACAACAAGGCACAAATAAATGAAATCAAAACTTAAACAAAACCAAAGGTTATAACAAAGGGAAGCGCAAAAGACTCAACACCAAGTTCAAAACGAAGGGAAAGCAACAACAGAAATATAAACCCGATCTCATCCAATAATGTACAGGAACCCCGGCTGACAACACTGTCCGGATCACTCAACAACATCTCTAACCTACGTGTAACACCCCAAGTTCTGGGAACTCGAAGCGTTACGCGCTAGTAGCTCAAAATGGGTCCCAACCCTCAGAGTAGCAACGACAAACGGATCTTACAACAAGGCACAAACGAATGTAAAACCAAAGGTTTAAACAAAGGAAACATAAAAGGCTCGCAGCCGAATTTAAAACAAAAAGGGAAAAACAACAACATAAACATAAACACGATCCCGTCCAATAATGTATGGGAACCCCGGCTGACCACACCGTCCGGATCACTCAGCAGCATCTTGAACCTGCAGAGCATCTACAATGACGGTATAAACCGTTAGCTAACATTCTAGATATCAGCATGAACGTAAAGGCACCAACACACATAAGATAGAATAAACACATAGTATGCTCGCACTCAACCGGTTATTATCTTTCATTAAGTTATCCATTACTAATTTAACTTTTTTTGTCACACGAGAATCTCCCGAAACTCGCCTCCGCTTCCGTCTACCAATAGGAATAGATCAGTACAATCCGTTACCTACGGGCCTGGGTTCCAAGAGCACATTCTAGTCTCCTGCACAAGTAGACAAGTGGTCACCGCCCGGTTAACATACACTTGGGTTAGTTAAGGTTATAAAGGGTGAATCCTATTCCGGTTATCCGTTATAACATGATAATCAACACAAACAAACCAATATGCGGAATGAAGCTACGTAAGTCCAAGGGACTTACCTCATTCGAAGGTAACTCAAAGCTCAACAAACAACTCAAAGACGGATAAGCTTCCCTCATGAAAGGAGCAAGGAAAGCCTGTTTACACAAGCATCACGAATCAGGAACGAAACGGTTGCTAGAAGTCTATAACTTCTAGTCTCAATGATCTCTAAGCGATCTCCACAAGCTAAGGGCTCAACCTTAGTCTTACAACATGCCTAGGTATCAAGGAACAACCAAAGGAACAAGGAAAAAAACGAGAAACGGAAGGAAGGAAGCAACTCACAAGAATGGGAGTTACTGTAGAGGAAACCGCAGGGGCGGCGGAGCAAAGCGCAGGGGCGGCTTTCCGTGGGGGCGGCTGCGTGACAGAAGCTACTGTCCGCTTCTCGATGACAGCAGAACAACGACGAGGCCAAGACTTGCTCTATCACCACTCTTCACACTTCACAACTCAAACATGGGAGCCTGTGAACAACAACTCATCAACAACGGAACTAACAACAAGGATCAAGACTCGATCTTGATCCTTGGAGAAGAAGAAAAGGAAGAACGAAGGGGAAAAAGCGAAACAGAAGAGAAATGTATGCAGCCAATGAAGGAACCAGAAGAGATGGACTTACACGTTCAACAAGGTCGTAGGAAGCAAGATGACAGCTACAGTTGTCAATGGTTTGAAGTGTAACGACCGGAATTTTCACTACGCTTTGATAGTGTTAGAGGAGTTGGAAGCCTTGCACAAGGGCTCATGCCCTTGCGAGTTAGGTGGCGTAGTCGAGCAGGCAGCAGGTGCGGCTAGGATTCCCGCAGGGGCGGTGATACGCGAGGGCGAGGTAGTAGCGTTTTGATCAACCTTTCACCTTCCTATCATTTTAACTCATCTCTTAAATGTTTGGGGAGTTGGTGGATGAGGGCTCTTTGACATTCCTCTCTTTTATGCAGCCACTTCTCCCCTTCCCTTCATTTCATTCATGTTACTTTGCTTCCCCTCTTCTACACTTCACCCTCTTGCATTCTTCTTCTCCATCCTTCTCCGCCATTCTTCTCCTTGCGAGCTCCAGCTTCGATCCACCTTCCTCGAGGCCGGAATTGTAGTGAAGTGACAAGGGTAAGGCTTCTCCTCTACCTCGTTCCTTCTTATTTCTTCCTTCCTCTTCCATGGCTTGTATGGAGGATCCTTATGAATCTATGCTCAACGTTTTATCGTGGACTTGATGGTTCGGTGACGAAGCTAGGCCTTGCAGGGAGGCTAAGACCAAGTGTGAGAGGTGGAAGATGTCCATAACATCAAATGAGACTATAAGAGACCGGCTGCACAATCGAAGATTTCAATAGACGGACATTCTACACAGTTAAGCGCAGGGGCGGATTCATAGAGGCGCAGGGGGGGATTCATTCAAGCGTAGGGGCGGACCCAGTCAGGCTCAGGGGCAGACCCAAATAGGCGTGGGGGCGGCTTAGTCAGGCGCGGGGGCGATTTTGCACCAGTGAGTCCCGAATCTTTTTCCTTCCTTTCCTTCTTCCGTTCCTTGGGTTTATTATAGCTTAGAAGCAAGCTCGGTTGGCTTAGAGTAGTTGAAATGGAATGTCATATAGTGGCTGGACCTTAGAGGTCTTGTTTAAGTTGCGTACGCCGTTGATGGTAAGTTGTTGTGGGGTTTGATTAGAGCTTTGTGGAAGCAACCTTTGTGTGAATCTTTATGTTTAGAGTTGGGAAGGTTATGGACTGAGAGTGTAGCCTTCTTGTACTAGGTTTGTGAGGAGGTTGAGCATAGAAGTCTGAAGACTTCTAGTGGACTAGAGTGTGGTTTGATTCGTGTGCCTTGTCTTGAACAGGCGTTGTGCGTTTTCCCGAGGGAACTTGAGAGTTTGGTGATTGTTGCGCTTCGAAGACTGGTAAGTCCACGGACTTACTTAGCTGGCTTCTTGTATGAGTGTAATGTGTATGAGTGGTGTTTGCTAGTTATAATAACAACGAAACCGGATTAGGCCGACTTTATTATGTTACGTAATTGACCCAAGTGTGTGATAACGGGTCGTGACATCACTTCCTAGCTCTTGCGAGAGTTAGGAGGTTCCGTGCGACCAGCCTAGGTAGGTAGACGGTCAGATGCATTAGTATCATTCCTCGTTGGTAAACGGGGACAGGGGCGAGGTTTGGGAATCCCTCGTGTCACAAAATAAGTATCATTGCTAATGGCATATCACCTAACTAAATATAATAAACGGATTGAGTGTTGCATGTTGGTTGTGAATGTTGTGTATGTTTGTGCTTTTACCTTTATACTTATGCATATAATGTTAGCTAACGGTTTTATACCGCCTTGTAGATGCCTTGCAAGTTAGAGAGGCGATCGAGTGATCCGGTGATAGTGGGCAGCCGGGGTTCCGTGCATTATAGGACGGGACTGTTTATTTTATTTCATGTCTTTGAGACAGATGTTATTGTACTCTAGTTTTTAGAATCGACTGGTTTGTTTTGAGATTGTACTTTTGTTTTCACTCATGAAATAAAACTATGGTGTTTTGCCTTTTTATTTGTGTCGTGTTGTAAGGTTCGATGAAGTTGTTGCCAACCTAAGGGTTGAGACCCATTGTGAGGTCCCATCTCGTGGCATTTCGAGTCCTCTAGGATTTGGGGTTTTACAATATGGTATTAGAGCCCTAGGTTGGCAACAACGACACTAGCTATCATCATAAAGGCCGAATAAACAAAACGGAAACCGCCGGTGAGAGAGAGTATTGAAGGCTGCCAAAAGGGGTGGGGAGACCCAAGTGTCAGCTGTCCCATGTGTCTCCTCACTCAAGAGACCGAGGGATCGGAAAGGAAAAAGTGGAAACCAAAGGGTCGGAACAGGATTTTGGGGATAAAACCCTTCATTCAACACCTCGTGCCTACGAAAGGACTGAGTTGCGCCTGTGGGAAGGTCGGTAACTCGCTAACCATCCAGAATAAAATTCCAAATGTTACACAACTCACCAATGACGGGAGAAACAGGGGAAAAACCGAAGGGGCGGCAGACAGCACCGCAAGGGCGGCGCTGGGCAAAATCCGCAGGGGCGGTCTGTGCCGTCGCGGGGGCGGGTCCTTCGACAGCAACGAACGCAGAAAAAGCCAAAACTTGCTTTTATAAACACACGTACACGTCCCTACTCAACCAAGGGAGCCGGTGAACAATAATGAAATAACAACGGAAGGCCAACAAGGATTAAGACTCAAACTTGATTCTTGTGAAGAAGTAAAGGAAGAACGAAAGAAGAATGGGAAACAGAAGGGAAAGGTGTGCATCAACTCAAGAAAGTGAGAAAGAAACAAAGAAGCAGGAGACTTACAGGTCCAGTACAGGGAAAGAAGGCTGCAACTTTCGAGGTTCAAGGAAAACATATGCAAGAAATGGGAAAAAGAAGAGAAAGAGGGAATTTATAGGAACGTTGGGAAAAGATAGAAGGAAAGATGGTCTAGGGTGAAGAACATGATAGGAAAGCCATCCCATAAGATAGAAGATCGGATGTTCTATCTATGGAAATAAATAAAACGAACGAAAAAAATTAGATTGGCGCTATCTATGGCGAAACCGCAGGGGAGGTTCGCTCTGCCGCAGGGGCGGCTCCCTTCACAACGAGGTTGGTGAAGGCAGACATTGGGTCTTACAATTGTAATATATGTCAAATATAAATATTAATACAAAATTTCATAGTGATATAAAGTTAATAAGTATGCGTAAGTTATTAAGTTCTAACAAATTAACATTATTAATTCATTGTTTTGCCTAACTCAAATATTTTTACAAATAATATATATTATTAAATATAAATATTAGTACAAAATTGTAATATACAATCTTGATTTATCCTTTCTAAAACAAATACATTTATATTATAATAAAAGTTTTTTTTGTAGCCGAATAACCGTTAATATATAGTGATTCGGGATTATCCGACTATCCGCGAATATCCGGATGCCAAAATCTCGATCCGTATTAGATGCGGTGATTCGGTAAAATCTTTCGATCGGATCCGGATCTAAACGGGTACTAAAATATCGAGTTTTTTTTTGGATCGGGCCAACGGATTGAAAAGTTGGTTGTGTGATCCTAAGCCCCATTCAGTTAGGTCAAGGACCCAAGTGGATAACTATAAGAGTCGGCTATGATCTCTCGGGATGGAATGGCGCCTCAGAGTTTGGGCCCAATCCGGCCCAGAGGGCCGGATGAACTATTATTAGGTTTGAGCATTTTTGCAACTGTAGCCGTGGGCCTCGGTTTGGGCCTCAAACTTTGAGGCGTTCCGTCCCAAGAGTTCATCGCCGACTCTTACGTTTATCCACTTTGGTCCATTGACCTAAGTGAAGGGGGGCTTTTCCGTGCACTTGGGCCCAGTAAAAAGCCCAATAGCACCACCACTTTGACCACACAACCAATCTAGTAAGATAAGATACAAGCTTATAATGGGTTATAGGAGGTTGTAAATTCTCGATGTGGGACTCTATATTCTCTTTCAGATTTACATCAAATGGATCTATCTCAACACTTCTTCAGTTGAATAAGTGCAGGTAAAATTTCTTCCCCTTGGATTCTTGATAGTGGAGGCTTGTTCCATATGAAGCGATCCAAGATTTTTTTTTATCTCATATTCATTCGGTTTCTCCTTGCCATATTAAATTACCAAATGGATCTATCTCCATTGAAAATCAAGCAGGATCTAATAAAATTTAATCAAAAATTTATTCTTAACAATCTCCTATATGTTCCCAACTTACATTGTAATTTAATTTCTATTCAATGTTTTGCTAGTGATTTTTCTTGTATTATCATATTTACTAAAAATTATTTAACATGATCATAATCAGTCTTTTTTTTAAAAAAATTATTTTTTATTTAAAAAATAGAAAATCAAAAGTAATTTGATTGCTTTTTATCCAAAATTAGTTTTGAACTTTTCTACAGATTTTATAATTGAAACTTTAACAAAATGTATTAAGAAAGGGTATAAATAGGAAACGAATTATATTATGAGGGTACAAGTTATATTATGAATATTTATTCCGAAAGGTATGAATTTGTGAGTATGTACAAAGATGTATATTTTATAGATGTATATTTGTTTAATTAAATTAAATGAGATCAATATGACTATATGAGTACATATAAAGTTATACAAAACATAAATATTATCAATTTATTACTTCGATTAACTAAAATAGTTTATCATGTAATATTGTTGTAACACCCCATTTTTTTAGAACTCGAAGCGTTACGGGGTAGGACTTTCCAATAGGTCCCAACCTTCAGAGTAGGAACGACAACATCGGACCTTACAACAAGGCACAAATAAATGAAATCAAAACTTAAAATAAAACCAAAGGTTATAACAAAGGGAAGCGTAAAAGACTCACGGTCAAGTTCAAAACGAAGGGAAAGAAAAAACATAAATATAAACCCGATCTCATCCAATAATGTACAGGAACCCCGGCTCCTAACACCGTCCGGATCACTCAACAACATCTCTAACCTACGTGTAGCACCCCAAGTTTTGGGAACTCGAAGCGTTACAAGCTAGGACCTCACAATGGGTCCCGGCCCTCAGAGCAGCAACGACAAACGGATCTTACAACAAGGCACAAACGAATGTAAAACCAAAACTAATAATAAAACCAAAGGTTTAAACAAAGGAAACATAAAAGGCTCGCAGCCGAATTTAAAACAAAAAGGGAAAAACAACAACATAAACATAAACCCAATCCCGTCCTATAATGTACGGGAACCCTGGCTGACCACACCGTCCGGATCACTCAGCAGCATCCTAAACCTATGGAACATCTACAAAGACGGTATAAACCGTTAGGGAACATTCTAGATATCACCATGAACGTAAAGGCACAAACACACATAAGATAGAATAAACACATAGTATGCTCGCACTCAACCGGTTATTATCTTTCATTAAGTTATCCATTACTAATTCAACTTTTTTTTTTCACACGAGAATCTCCAGAAACTTGCCTCCGTTTCCATCTACCAATAGTAATAGATCAGTACTATCCATTACCTACGGGCCTGGGTTGCAAGAGCACATTTTAGTCTCCTGCACAACTAGACAAGTGGTCACTGCCCGGTTAACATACACTTGGGTTAGTTAAGGTTATAAAGGGTGAATCGTATTCTGGTTAACCGTTATAACATGATAATCAACACAAACAAACCAATATGCGGAATGAAGCTAAGTATGTCCAAGGGACTTGCCTCATTCGAAGGTAACTCAAAGCTCAACAAACAACTCAAGGACGGCTTAGCTTCCCGCAAGAAAGGAGCGAGGAAAGCCTGTTTACACAAGCATCACGAATCAGGAACGAAACGGTTGCTAGAAGTCTATAACTTCTAGTCTCAATGATCTCTAAGCGATCTCCACAAGCTAAGTGCTCAACCTTAGTCTTAAAACATGCCTAGGTATCAAGGAACAACCAAAGGAACAAGGAAAAAAACGAGGAACGGAAGGAAGGAAGCAACTCGCAAGAACGGGAGTTACTGTAGAGGAAACCGTAGGGGTGGCGGAGCAAGGCGCAGCGGAGGCTTGCCGCGGGGGCGGCTGCGTGACAAAAGCTATTGTCCGCTTCTCGATGACAGCAGAACAACGACAAGGCCAAGGCTTGCTCTATCACCACTCTTCACACTTCACAACTCAAACACGGGAGCCTGTGAACAACAAC
This sequence comes from Fagopyrum homotropicum, assembly GCA_033239125.1. Classification (NCBI taxonomy): domain Eukaryota; kingdom Viridiplantae; phylum Streptophyta; class Magnoliopsida; order Caryophyllales; family Polygonaceae; genus Fagopyrum; species Fagopyrum homotropicum. The sequence goes on from BSWB01000007.1 coordinate 75,372,439, forward strand.
TCATCAACAACGGAACCAACAACAAGGATTGAGACTCGATCTTGATCCTTGGAGAAGAAGAAAAGGAAGAACGAAGGGGAAAAAGCGAAACAGAAGAGAAATGCATGCAACAACTACACGAACGTGATGAAGGAACCAAAAGAGATGGACTTACACGTTCAGCAAGGTCGTAGGAAGCAAGATGACAACTACAGCTGTCAAGGGTTTGAAGTGTAATGACCGGAATTTTTGCTACGCTTCGATAGTGTTAGAGGAGTTGGAGGCCGTGCACAAGGGCTTATGCCCTTGCGGCTAGGATTCCCACAGGGGCGGTGATACGCGAGGGCGAGGTAGTAGCGTTTTGATCAACCTTTCTCCTTCCTATCCTTTTAACTCATCTCTTAAATGTTTGGGGAGTCGGTGGATGAGGGACCTTTGACATTCCTCTCTTTTATGCAGCCACTTCTCCCCTTCCCTTCATTTCATTCTCGTTACTTTGCTTCCCCTCTTCTACACTTCACCCTCTTGCATTCTTCTTCTCCATCCTTCTCCGCCATTCTTCTCCTTGCGTGCTCCAGCTTCGATCCACCTTCCTTGAGTCCGGAACTGTAGTGAAGTGACAAGGGTAAGGCTTCTCCTCTTCCTTCTTATTTCTTCCTTCCTCTTCCATGGCTTGTATGGAGGATCCTTATGAATCTATGCTCAACGTTTTATCGTGGACTTGATGGTTCGGTGACGAAGCTAGACCTTACAAGGATGCTAAGACCAAGTGTAAGAGGTGGAAGACGTCCATAGCATCAAATGAGACTATAAGAGACCGGCTGCACATTCAAAGAATTCAGTAGACGGACATTCTACACAGTTAGGCGCAGGGGCGGATTCACAGAGGCACAGTGGCGGATTCAGTCAAGCGTAGGGGCGGACCCAGTCAGGTGCAGGGGCGGACCCAGATAGGTGCGGGGGCGGCTCAGTCAGGCGCGGGGGCAATTTTGCACCAGTTAATCCCAAATCTTTTTCCTTCATTACCTTCTTCCATTCCTTGGGTTTGTTATAGCTTAGAAGCATGCTAGGTTGGCTTAGAGTAGTTGAAATGGAATGACATATAGTGGCTGGAACTTAGAGGTCTTGTTTGAGTTGGGAAGGTTGTGGACTAAGAGTGTAGCCTTCTTGTACTAGGTTTGTGAGGAGGTTGAGCCTAGAAGTCTGAAGACTTCTAGTGGACTAGAGTGTTGTTTGATTCATATGCCTTGTCTTGAACAGGCGTTGTGCGTTTTCCCGAGGGAACTTGAGAGTTTGGCGATCATTTGCGCTTCGAAGACTGGTAAGTCCACGGACTTACTTAGATGGCTTCTTGTATGAGTGTAATATGTATGAGTGGTGTTTGCTAGTTAGAATAACAACGAAACCGGATTAGGCCGACTTTATTATGTTACGTAATTGACCCAAGTGTATGATAACGGGTCGTGACATCACTTCCTAGCTCTTGCGAGATTTAGGAGGTTCCCTGCGACCAGCCAAGGTAGGTAGACAGGGGCAAGGTTTGGGAATCCCTCGTGTCACAAAATAAGTATCATTGTTAATGGCATATTACCTAACTAAATATAATAAACGGATTGAGTGTTGCATGTTGGTTGTGAATATTCTGTATGTTTGTGCTTTTACCTTTATACTTATGCATATAATGTTAGTTAACGGTTTTATACCGCCTTGTAGATGCCTTGCAGGTTAGAGAGGCGATCGAGTGATCCGGCGGTAGTGGGCAGTCGGGGTTCCGTGCATTATACTCTGGCTTTGAGAATCGGCTGGTTTGTTTTGAGATTGTACTTTTTTTCGCTCATGAAATAAAACTATGTTGTTTTGCCTATTTATTTGTGCCGTGTTATAAGGTCCGTTGAAGTTGTTGCCAGGCTAAGGGTTGGGACCCATTGTGAGGTCCCATCTCGAGGCATTCCGAGTCCTTTAGGATTTGGTGTTTTACAATATGGTATTAGAGCCCTAGGTTGGCAACAACGACACTAGCTATCTTCAAAAAGGCCGAATAAACAAACAAACGGAAACCGCAAGGGTTCCGAACTTTGAAATGGAATTTTGTTTTCAAAACCATGAGCATAAATAGGTTGGTATAGAATGCACGGACCACCGCTACCTCCACAGAATTCGATGGCATAGTTTATTGGACTTTTGTTATAGCATGTGTTGTTAGTTACATTTTGACCTTTAGAACTGACCTAGAGTGATAAGTTAGTTATGTCTTTATTAGCAAATAAAGTAGTCTTGTATCGGTCACATCTCTTCTAGATGGCACGCACGAGAGCGACACCTTACGTTGGACGAGGAGGGGGCCGACCTCCCCTTCTCCCAGGAGCTCTGAGACAGGGACGTGTGGGTAGGCTTCCGAGGGGATGAGGTCAGGGACGTGCTCCCGTTGTGGATCCGCCAGCTGCGGATGTTCGTGTTGAGGAGGTGGCTGAGAGTATTGTTCCTGAGAATACGGATGGGACCAATGCTAGGTTCGGATCACGGAGTTTAGGGCCTGCTGATTCCGGCCGTGTATTGATTGGAGTATCCGAGTATCAAGCGTATATCCAGCAAGTGAAAGAGGCATACAGGACCGGGGCACCACCTCCAGCACCGCCGGTAATAGCTAGGTCGGAACAGGTCTCTAAGAGGGTGACCTAGGTGGTAGTCCCACCGGTAGTAGCTGCACTGGTGACAGTTGTTGAGGATGATCGAGTGAGAGACGAGCTGAGGGTACCGAGGCCAGATTGTTTGTTGAAGACTTTCAACCATCAGTGAGTCCCCACGTTCGACGGGAACGTTGGCCTTGAGGTAGAGCATTGGATTAGTCACGTGGAGTCAGCACTAGAGGCGATTCATTGTCTTGAGGGTCGTAAGGTGGAGCTGGTTCAAACCTTGTTCAGAAACCAAGCACAGTTCTAGTGGAGGACCGTGCGAGGCGGAGTGTCCCAATTTAAGCAGTTGCTGAGTCTTGTGTAGGACACTTTTTGTCCTACCTCGCTGAGGAGAGACCGAGTGTAGGACTTCTTGGAAACAACATTTGATGATGTTCTGATAGCTGAGACGATAAGGAGGTTTCGGGATGAGCTGTTACTGTTGGGTCCTGCAGCGCCACCTGTGAACTAGCACGTGTGTATCTGTTCTTCTGGAGACTGAGGGAGACTACACGCTCCTATCTGACAGGGTTCCGCTATGAGTCCTTAGCTGATTACCGGGATCGGGCTTCCGCGTATGAGAAAGACCGACTGGATCCTAAGAGGGCTATGTAGTCTGGAGGGTCAGACAAGAGACAATGGACTGGGCCAACCAATACAGGAGCAGGAGGTGCAAATCATGGACGTGATATGTCTCAGGGTCGTTCTAGTTACGAGGTTGTACCGCCGACTATTTCTAGGGGTTGTCAATGCTACAACTACGGGGAGTATGGATACATTAAGCAAGAGTGTAGGAAGCCACCACTGACATATTTTACTTGCGGCCAGTTGGGCCATAGGGCTACCTTCTGCCGACAGGGCAAGGTAACATCATACTAGGGGTCCTCACATGCTAGTACCTCAGGGGGTTGACAGAGGCAGTCTCAATATCAGGCTCAGGGTCAGCAGCAACGACCCTCTGGTCAAGCATATTCTCCGGGTTCTGCTCAGATTCCAAGCAGAGGTAGAGGGCGTGGTGGAGGCACTTCAGGGACTAGGGGTACTCAGGCTCGAGTCTTCGAGTTGAGGAGTGTCGTAGAGCCAGCAGCGCCCGCAACCACATGTACTATTACGATTCATGGCTTTCCAGTCCGCGTGCTTTTTGATACGGGTGCGACGCACTCTTTCATATCTGATGATTGCATAGATAGGTTGACCTTAGATACAGTAGAGTGGGAACCTTTCTTTATAAGGTTACCCGATGGGAGTAAGGTTTGCAGTACTCGAGAGATTCACGGTTGTCCCATCCGCCTGGGAGATCGTGACTGGCTAGCTGACTTCCATGTCATGCGCTTAGTGAATGAAGAGGTCATACTAGGAATGGACTGGATGGACCGCAATCGAGTTGTTATGGATGTCAGTAAGAGGACAGTGACGGTCACTACGGAGTCTGGGCAGGAGGAACTCTTTCGAGGGTGTGACCTCGGAAAGATCAGGACGGTCATTAGTACGGTCCGAACCGCAAAGCTCATAGGTCAGGGGTGCGAGGCCTTTTGGTGTTATGCCATGAAGGAGGAGCCGAGACCATCTTTAGCAAAGACCCCTACAGCTTGTGCGTTCGAGGATGTCTTTGGCGAGCCACCTCGCCTACCGCCGCAGAGTGTAGATTTTGGGATTGAGTTTGAGCTTGGCACGAGGCCGATCTCCAAGGCTCCATACCGCATGGCACCAGTCGAGATGCTTGTGCTCAAGAAGCAACTCGAGGATTTAGAAGAGAGAGGATTTATCCGACCCAGTGTGTCTCCTTGGGGTGCGCCAGTCCTCTTCGTCAGGAAGAAGGACGGATCTATGAGGCTTTGTATCGACTATTGAGAGTTGAACAAAGTCACGGTCAAGAACAAGTACCCGTTGCCGTGTATTCATGATTTCTGGATCAGTTGCAAGGCACTACTGTGTTTTCGCGTATTGACTTGAGGTCAGGGTACCATCAGTTGAGAGTGCGAGAGGAGGACGTACCGAAGACGGCTTTTCCGACCACATATGGTCACTATGAGTTTGTGTTGATGCCTTTCGGGCTCACCAATGCTCCTGTTGTCTTCATGGAGTTGATGAATGGCATCTTCATTGAATTCTTGGACCAGTTTGTGGTAGTTTTTATCGACGACATCTTAGTGTACTCCCGGAGTAGGGAGGAGCACGCTGGACACCTGAGGGCGGTGTTGTGGGTCTTACAAAACAGAGAGTTGTATGCTAAGCTCTCTAAGTGTGAGTTCTGGATGCCAGAGGTTGCCTTTCTTGGCCACATTGTCTCCGCCGAGGGTGTCAAGGTGGACCCGACAAAGATAGAGTCAGTTGCATCATGGCTGCTTCCTAAGATGGTCAAGGAGGTGCGCAGTTTTCTAGGTCTGGCAGGATATTACCCCAAGTTCGTAAAGGGTTTTTCTGTGATTGCCAAGCCACTCACTTCCTTGCTGAGGAAGTCCATCAGATTTACATGGTCCGAGTCTTGTCAGCGGAGTTTTGAGGAGCTGAAGGAGATATTGACTTTCGCTCCCGTGTTAGCGCAGCCAAAGAGTGTTGAGGATTTCGTCGTTTACAATGATGCGTCCAAGTTAGGCTTGGGATGCGTTCTGATGCATAGGGGTACGGTCATTGCTTAAGCATCTCGACAGCTGAAGACGTATGAGGAGAATTATCCTACTCACGACCTCGAGCTAGCCGTAGTCATTCATGCATTTAAGATCTGGCGTCATTACCTCTATGGCGCCACTTGTCAGATCTTCACAGACCACAAGAGTCTGAAGTATATATTCACTCAGCGGGGGTTGAATAACCGCTAGAGGAGATGGCTAGAGCTGATAAAGGATTTTGACATAGAGATCCTTTATCACCCGGAAAAGGCGAACGTGGTCGCCGATGCCCATAGTAGGAGGACACCCCGCGAGGCTGCGATAGCTAGATTTACCGTACATACATAGTTGCAGAGAGATTTGATCTGGTTGGAGGTAGATATCCGGTTTCCGGATACTAACGGCCATTTGTCGGCGTTAGAGGTTTCACCGGATCTGTCAGAGGAGATCCGGCGGAAACAGGAGGGTTGTCCCGCATTGGCGAGGATCACGGATAGGATGTCCCGAGGTTAGGCACCACAGTTTATGGTGGGTGCAGACGAGATTTTGAGGCGCCAGGAGCGCATATGTGTACCATCTGACAGAGAGTTGAGGTAGATATGTAGCCTAGTGCGCGACCTGTCAGCAGGTAAAGATTGAGCACCAAAGGCCAGGAGGAGCGCTCCAACCCCTTCCGATTCCCCAACGGAAGTGGGAGGACATTTCTATGGATTTTGTTATCGGCTTGAGGAAACGTGGTCGGTGTCTCGTTTGGCCGAGGAGTTTACCCTTCAGATAGTGAGGTTCCATGGGGTGCCAAGGACGATCATCTCGGATAGGGATGGACGTTTTACCTCGAGGTTTTGGTAGCAGGTGCATGCCGCCCTAGGTACGAGTTTACAGTTCACCACGGCGTATCATCCTCAGACGGATGGGCAGTCGGAGAGGACGATTCAGATCCTTGATGACATGTTGAGGGCATGTGTGCTTGATTGGGGGCAGGTATGGCCCGACAACCTCCCCTCGGTGGAGTTCTCGTTTAACAATAGTTGGCATTGGACTATTGGGATGGCTCCTTATGAGGCACTATATGGACGGAGGTGCCGTACACCCTTGTGTTGGGATGAGCCTAGGAGGATGAGTGGTGTGGCACGAGCAGGTGCAGGTTGATATGCATGGCTCGGTTAGCATTATTCCGAGAGCAGATGCAGGCCGCGCAGAGTCGTTAGAGGTATTATGCTTATAAGAGGTGCATGCCTCTGGATTTCCGGGTTGAAGCCTGGTATGGTTGAGAGTGTCACCGAAGAGAGGCTTTCGATGCTTCGACATTAAGGGGAACTTGAGTCCCCGATATGTCGGGCCCTTTGAGATCCTTGAGCGGATAGGAGAGGTAGCGTATAGATTGGCATTGCCACCCCGATTGGAAGGAGTCCATCCAGTTTTTCATGTGTCTCAGCTGAGAGAGTATGTGCACGACCCGAGACACATAGTGTGTCACGACGACCTAGTGATTGAGCCGGACCATACTTTTGCTGAGCACCCGATAGCAGTTTTGGAGAGAGGTATGAGACGCCTTCGATCGAAGGTAATACCCATGATGAGAGTGTAGTGGCCGAGACGAGGGATTGACGAGGCCACTTGGGAGACGGAGAATAGTATCCAGCGAAATATCCCGAGTTTTATGTAGATCTAGAGACGTCTATAGGATTGTCAAGTTAGTCCTACATCCATGTATTGGTTGCTTTCAGTGATTATATATGTTATATGTCTGATTTGCTTGTGTGTGACCCTTAGGTGGCCTTGATGTGGTAACTTGTTTAGTCATAAGACTTGCCTATGTCTTATGATTTCAGTTAGTACCCCTAAGTTTCGGGACAAAACTTATTTTTGACGGGGGATGTGATGTAAAGACCGGAATTTTTGCTACGCTTTGATAGCGTTAGAGGAGTTGGAAGCCGTGCACAAGGGCTCACGCCCTTGCGGTTCTAGTGGCAAGTCGAACAGGCCGCAGGTGCGGCTAGGATTCCCGCAAGGGCGGTGACCCGCGAGGGCGGGGTAGTAGCGTTTTTATCAACCTTTTGCCTTCCTATCCTTTTAAATCATCTCTTAAATGTTTGAGGAGTTGGTGGGTGATGGTCCTTTGACATTCCTCTCTTTTATACAGCCACTTCTCCCCTTCCCTTCATTTCATTCACGTTACTTTGCTTCCCCTCTTCTACACTTCACCCTCTTGCATTCTTCTTCTCTATCCTTCTCCTCCGTTCTTCTCCTTGTGGGCTCCAGCTTCGATCCACCTTCCTTGAGACCGGAAAATCAGTGACGTGACAAGGGTAAGGCTTCTCTTCTTCCTCGTTCCTTCTTCTTTCTTCCTTCCTCTTCTATGGCTTGTATGGAGGATCCTTATGAATCTATGCTCAACCTTTTATCGTGGACTTGATGGTTCAGTGATGAAGCTAGACCTTGGATGGATGAAAAGACCTAGTGTGAGAGATTGAAGACATCCATAGCATCAAAGGAGCCTATAAGACACCGGCTGCACAACCTAAGAATTCAACAGACGGACATTCTGCACAATTAGGCGCAAGGGCGGATTCACAGAGGCGCAGGGGCGGCTTTAGTCAAGCGCAGGGGCGGACCAATTCAGGCACAGGGGTGGACCCAGATATACGCGGGGGCGGTTTTGCACCAGTGAGTCCCGAATCTTGTTCCGTCATTTCCTTCTTCCATTCCTTGGGTTTGTTATAGCTTAGAAGCATGCTAGGTTGGCTTAGAGTAGTTAAATTGGAATGCCATATATTGGATAGAACTTGGAGGTCTTGTGTGAGTTGTGTACGTCGTTGGTGGTAAGTTGTTGTGGGGTTTAATTGGAGCTTTGTGGTAGCAACCTTTGGGTGAATCTTTATGTTGAGAGTTGGGAAGATTGTGGACTGAGAGTGTAGCCTCCTTGTACTAGGTTTGTGAGGAGGTTGATTCTAGAAGTCTAAAGGCTTCTAGTGGACTGGAGAGTGTGGACTAAGAGTGTGGTTTGATTCGTGTGTCTTGTCTTGAACAGGCGGTGTGTGTTTTTCCGAGGGAACTTGAGAGTGTGGTGATCGTTTGCGCTTAGGAGACTGGTAAGTCCACGGATTTACTTAGTTGGGTTCTTGTATGAGTGTAATGTGTATGAGTGGTGTTTGCTAGTGAGAATAACAACAAAACCGGCTTAGGCCGACTTTATTATATTACGTAATTGACACAAGTGTATGATAACGGGTCGTGACATCACTTTCTAGCTCTTACGGGAGTAGGAGATTCCTTGCGACCAGCCTAGGCAAGTAGACGGTCAGATGCATTAGTACCATTCCTTGTTGGTAAACGGGGACAGGGGCGAGGTTTGGGAATCCCTCGTGTCACAAAATAAGTATCATTACTAATAGCATATCACCTAACTAAAGATAATAAACGGATTGAGTGTTGCATGTTGGTTGTGTATGTTGTGTGTGTTTGTGCTTTTACCTTTATACTTATGCATATAATGTTAGCTAACGCTTTTATTCCGCCGTGTAGATGCCGTGCAGGTTAGAGAGACGATCGAGTGATCCTGTGGTAGTGGCAAGCCGGGGTTCCGTGCATTATCGGATGGGACTGTTTATCTTATTTCATGTCTTTGAGACTGATGTTATTGCACTCTGGTTTTGAGACTTGGCTGGTTTGTTTTGAGATTGTACTTTTATTTTCGCTCATGAAATAAAACTATGTTGTTTTGCCTTTTTATTTGTGCCATGTAGTAAGGTCCGATGAAGTTGTTGTCAGGCTAAGGTCCGGGAACCATTGTGAGGTCCCAGCTCGTGGCATTCCGAGTCCTCTAGGATTTGGGGTGTTACATGAAGAAATGTAAGCAAGGAACGGGAAAAAGAGGAAAAGATGTGAATATATAGAGGCGGGCTGGAAAGACAGATGGAAAGGACGTTTAGGGTTAGAAATAAGATAAGGAAACCGGTCCATAAGATAAAAGATCGGATCTTTTATCTATAGAAAGAAGATAAAACGAACGAAAGAAAGATCGGGTGTGATCTGTAGTCAACTGCAGGGGAGGCTGACCCTGCCACGGGTGCGGCCTGCCGCAAGAGCAGCACACTTCACCGCGGGTGCGGTGAAGGCGAAAAATTGGGGCCTTACATCACATCCGCCTAAAAAAAAGTTTCGTCCCAAAACTTGCAACAGCTCGAAAGAACACAAATAACAACCTAAAACGCCGAACATAACACATATATTCCCACTCGGGGAACGTAACTCAAAACGTCAAAATAGCGTACGCAACTCAACATAGGAAAACATGAAACACACAACTACGCTAAAGGTGCATACAACACAGCGTAAAACTCCGGATAATTCCTCTGGATACTATCCTTTGTCTCCCAAGTTGCCTCATCATCTCCTCTCATCGACCACTTTCATCATTGGTATGTCCTTCGAACGCAAGCGTCTCATACTACTCTAAGACAGCGACCGGGTGCTCCACAAACGTGCGGTCTGACTCGATCACTAGATCCTCGTAACTGACGGTGTGTATCGGGTCCGGTATGTACTCCTGTAACTGAGACACATGAAAGACGGGGTGAACACTCTCGAGTCTAGGTGGCAAAGAAAGTCTGTATGTTGCCTCTCCCACTCGCTCAAGAATCTCGAATGGTTTGATATATCTGGGACTCAACTTCCCCTTGACACCGAAACATCTGACGCCTCGTGTCAGGGATACTCTCAACCAAATTTGAGATCATACTCTAACCTCCAAAGGTCAACGCCTCTTATCTGCATAGGACTTCTGTCGACTCTGTGCTGGTAACATCCACTCACGGATCACAGCTACTCGAGCCATGTTATCCTTAATCAGCTCATGAGCTACACCGCTAGCACTACTCGGCTCGTCCCCACACAACAGTGTACGACATCTCTGCCCGTATAGAGCATCATAAGGCTCTCAACAGTGTACACTCGCTGTTGTTATACGAAAACTCCACTAAGGGAAGGTGATCTGGCCATACCTGTCCCAAGTCTAACACACAGGCTCTCTACATGTCCTCCAGAGTCTGGATGGTCCGCTCGGACTGACCATCAATCTGAGGATGATAAGCAATTGTGAACTGCACACTCGTACCTAGGGCGGCATAAACTTGTTTCCAGAACCTTGATGTGAACCGTCCGTCTCTGTCAGAGACTATAGCCCTAGGTACTCCATGAAGTCTCACTATCTGTCTACTGAACTCTTCTACCAATCGACTTACCGGCCACGCTTCCTTGATAGGAATAAAACGTGCGGTCTTCGTCAGTCGATCTACTATCACCTAGATAGCATCAAAACCTCGACTCGATCTCAAACTGGTCACAAAATCCATAAACATATCCTCTCACTTCTATTTAGGAATGGAAAGTAGGTGTAGCTCGCCTCCTGGTCGATGATGCTCGATCTTGACCTGCTGACAAGTCGCACACTGAGCTACATATCTTGTGATATCTGGCTTCAAACCTCCCCACCAGTAGGAGCGTCTGATGTCCGGATACATCTTACTCACACCGGAGTGCACTTAGTAAGGTGGAGAATGAGCCTCTTGAAGAATCCTCTGTCTCAACTCTCGATGTAAAAGCACACAAACACGCTCCTGACATCTCAAAACTCCATCAGCACCAACTACAAACTGTGGCACCTATCCTCGAGACATTCGGTCTCGGATCTATGTCAAAGCTGGGAAACTCTCCTGCTTCTGTCGGATTTCGGCCAACAGATGAAGTACTATCTCCAAAGTGGACAACTTGGTGTCGGAATACGGGAAGTGGATATACATCTCTAGTCATGTCAAATCTCTTTGTAATTGTGGTTGAGCTGTCAGCCTAGTGATCGCCATCTCCGGGGGAGTCTTCCTACTAAGGGCATCAGCTACCACTAATACAAGACCGCATATCCAAGCACTCAGGAAAAGGATAGCGAGAATCATACAAAATCCGCTACTTCTAGGGTAATCACAATATTAACAAACATCATGAGACCCATTATTCAAAAGGTGGAATAGATACCAATAAGATGAGACCCATGGTGGCCAAAGTCACTTGCAAAAGCTCATCCAATAGCTCGGCGGGTATCTCTTCCTCTGACCCACCAAAATCAGGTCCACCTCGGGCACGACAACCATGTCCACCTCCTCCATCAGATGGAGGGTTCCCATCACTGTCTTCTTGGTGATACTCTTGTTTTTCAATCTGTAAACGGAGGATCTCTTCTATTGACAACTTTTTCCCACAATCTCCAAAGGTTTCTGAGGAGGATCCTCATTACAATGAGTTCTTCACTATAAAGTTAAATGAACCAATCAACCCTGGTTGAAGATTAAATCAAATTATCGGTGCAAAAGCAAAGCAAATTTCCAGTGTTACTCACCTGATTATATATTCTGACTTGTCACCATATTTATACACACAAGCAAGGCATATTCATAACCAAACGAGAGCAGAAAAAAATGGCGACCTATGAATGTTATTCATCACGCCTAATTCTTGTGCTCTCTTTACTATCCAACCTTGTCAATTTTATGGCCACAACCTTCGCGATGGACAAATCCCTAAACCCCCACATCAACCATCACAATAGGCACCGCCCTGAAACACGTCTTCACCACACCAACCGTCGCAATAGGCACCGCCCTAAGCCCCGTTCCTACCACACCAACTGTCGCAATGGGCACCGCCCCCGTCTTCACCACACAAATTGTTGCAATGGGAAAAGCCCTAAACACCGTCCCACCGCACCTACCTTCGCAATGGGCACCTCCCTAAAGCCCGTCTTCACCACACCTGCGATCGCAATGGGCACCGGCCTCAACCACATCCCCACCACACATAGGACCGCGATGGGCACCACCTTAAACCCCATCCCATTAAAATCCCTAGAAAACGGCATGGTTGTGAGAAAACTCTCCAAAATAATGGATTTATCAATAACTTTATATTCACCATAGAAATCAACAAGTAGAGAGACAAAAGGTTCGTTAGATGGTTACCAAAACAACATTACACCGAAAGAAATAAATCGGAGAAACCAAAACAGTAAACTCAAATGATTTGTATCGATCCCAAGGCTCCAATACACACACGCAAAAAATGCTATGTGTAAGAAAATTGAGGGTTGGTCGATATCCTGAGGAGCGCTACAGAGGCAAGTGAGCCTCGTTAGTTTTTTTTATTCGAAACGACGTCGTTTTGATGGAGAGTTTTTTAATAATACCACGGTTATTCAAGCTGCCGGGGTCCGAGATTGTTGTATAACCATGGTTATTCATAATAAACGTGGTATTGTACGAAAAATAATAATATATCCCGGTAGTTCAAAAAACCGGGATCCAACAAAAATATTTATAAAAATATTCGATTGTTCACGGTTATACATATAACAGTGGTCCGAAAATACCCTTCCTCACGGTTTTTCCAAACCGCTCAAACATAAGCGAGGTCTAGGGGGATCTTTGAACTAGTGTTTGTCACACGATAATCTTCCGAAACTCGCCTCCTCTTCCGTCTACCAACAGGAATTGTAACGCACCGTTTATTGGGTGCGTTTCGGTATTTATTTTTCCTACTTCAATCGATATTTATTAGCTTAAGTATTTTTATTAGAAATATTTTACGAGGTAAAATATCTTTTTCGAGTATTTATATTTATTGGATGCATTCATGTATATCCATGTATTATTTTTGGAAAAGTCGAGAAAGTTTTCTGATTTGATAATCCCGATCCGAGTATTTTGATCAAGTTCATTTCTTTTTTTTTTTCTATTTATTTTATCTTTTTCTCTGCTTCTTTGTCTATGCCATGTAGATGGCGTGTTCCTTGTGCCTTCCCCGCCCAGCCTGGCCATAGCCATTGTTGAAGCCCTAGCTGGCTGACTTTTGGATTTCACCTGCGCCCACTATGCTCCCTTCGCTCTCATACCCAGTCTCTCGAATCTCTCCTTCTAACTATCTCTCCTCACAATGTCCTCTCGATCTTCATCGTTTCCATGTGCAGCCACTGCTTTGCTTGCCTCACACAACCTCTACCTCGCCTCTCTGTTTCCCCTCAACTCTCACCCTGTTTTGCTTTCTCGTCCCTCTGCAACAGATCATTCTCTGGAACTCACCTCCATCTCTCACCTTTACAATCTCGATCTCCTTCCTCTACAAATCGGGACTGCTGCAACCCTTGGACTGGAGCGTCGCCTCGCCGGAGCCAACGCCATCTTCTCCGCCCAGTTTTCGCCCCACAATTGGCCTTCCCTCCCGTTTTATCTGTTCTCCTTTGTAGCCGAAGAGCTACCACTACTGCCAAGGAGGAAGGCCGTCTTTGTCGCCGCCAAAGCTGATGTCACCGTCTCCTTAGCCGTCAACACCTTCCCTCGCCACGGGCCACTAGCGAAGCCGCCGGAGAAAGAAGCCATGTCAGCGTTTCCCGGCCGCTCCTGCGTGAACTTTCCCCGCCCATACTTTCATCTGTAGGGTTTTTAAAACCCTTTTCAGATTTCAAATCGCGGCCTTCTACTCGGTTAATTAAAGTTTCGTACCCATATTTGTTTATTGTAGTTTTGAACCCAAGTTTTGGAATGTAAGCAATATGACCCTCTTGTAGATTTTATTTATATAAATGGACCCATCATTTATATTGTAGTGTGTTACCCGCTTTTTACAAATCATTTATGCCTTGTTGGTTAACCTCGGTTTATGCCCAAGGTTTTAATTATGGAATATGACCCAAGTTTACGAAATTGCTCATATTTGTCCTAAAAATGTATTTGTCAATTTTAAACTCACATTTCCAGTAAGGGTTATTCTTATAGCTTAAATATAATATATATACAATGCCCAAGTTTAGCCTTTAAGGCTAAACTTGTTTAGTTTTAGTTTTAGGTTCGGAAACAACCCCGATAATGGCCTAACGAGTCCAAGATCGACATCCGTCGATCGTCTTCCGCCTTTTTGGCACCGTTTGAGTATCTTCTTCCTCGATCTAGTTATGTTTAGTAGTATCATGCTAGGTTGGATATAGCATAACTTAGAGTGAATACCATGTAGTGGTTTGGACTTTAGGTGAGTTTTGAGGATTGTCGACTGTTATAAGGCGTTGAGTGTTTGGTTGATCTTGTGAGTATTTGAGGCTTGCGGTTGTGGTTATATGGTTGTTGAGATTACGGGATATGATATGCGTATCCTAGCATAGTGTTGCTACCGTTGGGATTAGGCATGTTTATCCTAGCATGTGTTATGAGTTATGTTTTTTAGAGATCTTCAGGTCTTGAAGTCTAAGGACTTCTAGCTTGTGTTGAGTGTGGTATGAGCATGAGGGATTCTAGGATGCGGTCCTAGAATGAGAGTCAAATGATCTCGCGTAGATCATTTGTGTAGAATTCTAAGGCTTCTTGGGTTGAGGGAGTTCTTGATACATATCCTCTTGTGAGCAGGTTGTGGGCTTCTTCCCAAAAGAAGCAAGAGTGTTGTGAGTTAAGTGTGAAGACGAGGTAAGTCTCCGAACTTACTTAGCTCGTATTCATTGTATTAGCATCTATGTGTGTTGTGTGGTGTGTATTTATTGTTGTGTGTGGTGTGTGTTTATTTGTGTTTATTGTTTATATTATAACAACTAAACCGGACATAAGATGACTTTATATATTGATATTTGGCCCAAGTGTATGATAACGGGCGGTGACAACACTGCCTAACTCTTGCGGAGAGCTAGGGGGTTATCGGCGACTAGCCCGGGTAAGTAGACGGCCAGTTGCATCAGTGACATTCCTTGATGGTGAGTAGGGACCGATGCGAGATCATGCGGTGACTCTCGTGTCACAAACGAAAGTTGAATTACAATGGGATATGAATTAATAATAATAAAAAGATAATGAACCGGGCTTGTGTGTTTTCGACTATGTTGGGTGTTTATATTTATTTGTGTGTGTGTGTGTTTGCCATCACCTTGATTATAAAGCTATGAATATTAGCTAATGGTTTTATACCGATGTTGTAGATTGCCTTGCGTGTTAAGAACGCGACCGAGAGATCCGGAAAAGTAGGCAGCCGGGGTTCCGTACATTTTAGGAGGGTTTTGGTTTGAGTCGGTTTTATATTATTATTCGTTTATTGTTTTGTATGCCATGTGTGTTGCGTTTGATCTTTGGAGTCATTTTTGGCTGAAGTTTGTTGTTTGTATTCTTTTGGGTGTCCTTTCATTGCATAAAAATGGTATCAAAGCCCTAGGTTGACAACAATGACACTCGCAATCTTCTAAAGGCCGAATAGAGGGAAACGGAACCCTCAAGGGTTCCAAGTTTTAAAATGAATTTCGTTTCAAAAATCACGAGAATAGTCAGTCGGGGTAGAATGTACGGACCACCACTCATTCCACGGATCTTGGCAGTGTAGTTTATTGGATTTTGATGTATGTATATATGTTCATATGTAGATATGTAGATATGTAGATATGTATATGTGGATTGTAGTTGCATGATGGACTTGATATATATATGTATAGTTGTATGCGTGGACTATGGTGCGTTTTAGACCTTGTTTTGTGGTTATGGATTTCCGGATGTGATATATTAGTAGTAATGTGAACATAGGACTTATATATATAGTTATACATACGATACACATATGGTATGTTAGTATTATATTAGTAGTAGTGGACTTTATAGTTAAGATGATAGGAAGCTTTCATCGCCCTTGGACAACCGCCTTTTTGTGATTAAGATAGTATATATACAATGACGAGTATTCTCAAGTACCGAGTTGAGCATCATGTTCTAACGAACACCATGGAGGTATCGGAATCCTTTAAGAGGATGTGGAAGAGAAGGATTAGAGATGACATAAACGAAGGACGAACAAGTGGAAGGAAGACTCGAGATAACTTAAGAGGAATCGAGACGGGGACCATACAAGAATAGGATTAACATGAAGGTGAGGAATAGTTTCCAAAGAAGTCACGATTGGATGGACAACGAGATCAATAGAGATAACGAACATAAGTTCTTCAAGAAGACGCGTTGACGACTAAAGATGTGAATCGAGTAGGACATGGGTACGTTCTAACGAGGTTAATGGTGGTATTACATTAAGATGTGAAGTTTCCTTAGATACTCCTAAGCATTGGAGTCAAGATGAGAAGAGCGATCGAGCCATGTGCGAAAGATTTAAGTTACCGTAAGTTAAGCTTACGAGGTACCAAGAAATGAACTGTCAAGTTTCCAAGGATGCAGGCGGGTTAAGTTCATCGGACCTACAAGAGTTATGAGAAGAAGGACAAGGTGGGGATTCACGTGGAGTTGACCGGTTCCCGTCACCATGATAAGAAACTCACAAAAGAGAGAAGCATGAGTGGACGTGGTCCCGAGAAGCGGAGTGGCGCAACTAGGAGCTTTAGTTATGAAAAGGTGTAAGACGACGATCAAGAGAAACACGAGCGGTTGTTGAGTAATATTAGAGATTTCGAGGAGACACGCTTACAAGGTACCTTGAGGCACGGTTAAGTCTATGAAGACGAGTTATACGGAGTACGAGGTCGAGAAGAGTATGGTTACTTTATGGAAGAGGAAGGGAGCACGGAACATGGAAATAGCTAACGGGGTCGAGATGGAGTACCCCAAGGAAAATATCCATCATGAGAATGGTAACATGGAAACATAGAAGAATGGTTAGTCATTGAAATTGGAGAAGGTCAGTTATGAGCTAATTGGTGACAGCCAGGAAGGTGCATGTGCGGGTGGTCTATGGATGAGTGTGGGGGGAGAGTAACCAGGTTGTGGGATTATAAAGGAACGATAACAAGAACTTGGATATATCTTAAACTCTTGATTTGAAATTGTTATGGAGAACACCAGTTTGCGAAAATAGAGACGGTTATCTCCATTTGTACATCGATTACCATGAGCCGAACAAGATAACAATAAAGAACAAGTATCGCTTACCACGGATAGATGATCTACTCGACCGGTTGCAAGGGTAAGTAGTCTCTTCTAAGAATGATTTATAGTCTATTTGTCACAAATTGAGAAATCGAGATGTGGATATTGCAAATACGACAACCCGACGAACCATGGACACTACGAGTTGTAGAGATTCCCTATGAGCTTACTAACACCCTTCAGGATGGCAACCCCGAAGGGTGTGAAAGAAGTTACAAGTTTTCTTAGACATGCTGGTCATTACCGGATTTGTGGAGAGATTCTCCGAGTAACACCATCTATGGATAGCCTACTTCGGAAGACAAAGAAGTTAGAGTGGGACAAATAATGACAATGGAGTTGTTGAGAGTTAAGAGGAGATTCATTGGTGCAACTGTTTTGAAATTACCTTGAGGTATGATGGGTTTGAAGTGTGCAAGTGATTCTCCAAGACAAGGTCTTGATTGAGTATTGAGGGACGAAGTAAAAGTAATAGCATACGTGTCTCGTTAGTAGAAGCGATGTGAAGTAAATTACTTCCTTAATTAGTTGGAACTTGCAACAAGATTGGGAAGATGTAACATCAAAGCTTGGTAAGCGGGACCAATTAAGAAGTTTGGCCTTCTATGTTAGAGGAAATCAAAGAAAAACAAAATGTAAATGTTGCATTGAGAAAGACCCGAGAAGGAAGTTGAGTTTCCGATATTACAGAACTTTTTGAGATCTTAGCGTGAGTTGGGAAAGTGGTTTACCGGTTGGTGTGGCCGTTGAGAGTAGAGGGTGTTCTCCCGGTGTTTCATGTGTATCTGTCGAGGGATGACGTATATGACTCGAGATATGTTGTCAATGATGAGGATATAGTGCCAACCTGAAGAGCCGAAGAGGCTGCCTAGGGGAGGGAGAATAGTATCCATTGTACGCAAAGCTAGTGGCATCGATAGGACTGACGGGTCAGACCTAGTTCTTTCCTTGGTTACGTCATGTGAATGTGTGAAGTTATGTGTAGTTTGTGTCCTTTGAGAGAATGTGCTATATGACCTGTTATATCTTGCGGTGGTAGTTTAAGTAAATTGTGAATATGACCTGTTATATCTTCCAGTGGTAGTTTGAGTAAATTGTGTGTATAGATTAAAAGGTTTAAGCCTTCTTAGTTTGAGAGTTCATACCTCGGCCTCAGGGACTGAGAAATTCGACACATAGCAAGTTTCAGGACAAAACTTATTTTTAGGGGGATTTGATGTAATGCCCCGTTTATTGGGTGAGTTTCGATATTTATTTTTCCTACTTCTATCGATATTTATTAGTTTAAATTCGACGCATAGCAAGTCGAGAAAGTTTTCTGATTTGAAAATCCCGATCCGAGTGTATCGATCAAGTTTATTTCCATTTTTTTCTATTTCTTTTATGTTTTTCACTGCTTCTTTCTCTATGCCATGTAGATGGCGTGTTCCTTGTGCCTTCCCCGCCCAGCTTGGCCACAACCATTGTTAAAGCCCTAGTTGCCCGACTTCTTTATCTCACCTGTGCCCCATATGCTCCCTTCGCTCTCTTACCCACTCTCTCGACAATCTCCTTCTCACTATCTCTCTTCACAATGTCCCCTCAATCTTCATCGTTTCCATGTGCACCCACCGCTTTGCTTGCCTCACACAACCTCTACCTCGCCTCTCTGTTTCCCCTTAACTCTCACCCTGTTTTGCTTTCCCGTCCCTCTGCAACAGATATTTCTCTAGAACTCACCTCCATCTCTCACCTTCACAATCTCGATCTCCTTCCTCTGCAAACCGGGACTACTGCAACTATTGGACTGGAGGTTCACCTCGCCGGAGCCAACGCCACCTTCTCCGCCCAGTTTTTGCCCCACCAATGGCCTTCCCTCCCGTCTTATCTATTCTCTTTTGCCGCCGAAGAGCTGTCACTGCGGCCAAGGAGGAAGGCCGCCTTTGTCGCTGCCGAAGCTGATGTCACCATCTCCTTAGCCGCCAACGCCTTCCCTCGCGACTAGCCACCAACGAAGCCGCTCGAGAAGAGGATCTGTGTCAGCGTTTCTCAGCCGCTCCTGCTTGATCTTTTCCCTGCCCCAACTTTCATCTGTAGGGTTTTTAAAACCCTTTTTAGATTTTTTTCAAATCATGCCCTTCTTTTTTGTTAATTACAGTTTGTACCCCTGATTTGTTTATTGTAGTTTTGAACCCAAGTTTTGGAATGTAAGCAATATACCCTCTTGTAGAAATTATTTATATAAATGGACCCATAATTTATATTGCAGTTTGTGACCCGGTTTTTACAAATCATTTATGCCTTGTTGGTTAACCTTGTAACGCCACAAATTTTGGCGCATTTGCGATTATTTTTCCCGGCTTTTATCGATATGTTTTATTACCCGTGTTTGAATTACTATATAATATCGTAAAATAAATTGCGATGATGGTTTTGTATTTCAAATTATATCTTGGCGAGTATATATAGATTTTCGATCGACATATTTTCCCTGTACCTTTATTTTTGGAAGATTTGGAAAAGTTTTCGGATCTGAAATTTCCGTTCCGTTATTTTAACTGAGTAATGGTAATTTTCGTCTTCCCAATTTATTTTTTTATTTTATTTTATTCCTATTATCCTGCTACAAGTGATACCCTAGATGAGCTCCTCCCCATCCTCATTCATCCGCCTCCTCCCTTCCTTCATTTTCTCCTGTTGCTGAACCCAGCCAACCTCACCCCTGCTTCCTCTTCCTCCGTCTCAGTCGACAGAACCAGCCAGCGGGCTGATTGCCTCCTTCTCATCTCGATGCGCAGTCAGTTTCTCCTCTTTCTTTCCGTCGGAACCGCCGCCGTCTCCCTCTCTTTTCCTCACTACTTCTCTCACCGCTTCCTCCTCCCTTCAGTCAAGGCCACCGGACGAGATTTGGACTAGTTGTCGCGTCTTGAGCCTCGCTGGAGGCCAGATCCACCATGGAAGCCACCTTCTGCCACCTTCTCCTTTTTCCTTCTTTGTTCTCCTCTGTCGTCGGGTAGGAGCCATTGCCGCCGAGGTTTTGGGAAGCTTCTTTGCAACCTCCTCGCTGCCTACCGGAACACACCGGGTTTCCGCCACCGGCCCTTCATGGCCTATTCCCCAGTGCCCAGCCCTTGTCGATCCCTTCCCTTGTCGCCTAGGACTGGACTTCCGGAGGAGAGTACTGCCCCAGCCCCGTCGCCAGTAGCTGGAGAAAACAGATGTCGTTCGTTGCCTCTCCTTTGCCGGCTGTGTTGAGTGCGCCGGAGAGGAAAGGGGCCTGATGGCCGCCACTACCAAGGTGCTGAAACCCTAGATCGGGTCAAACTGAGAGTTGACCAATTTTGGATAAATTACAGAAATGCACCCATGTTTTACATTTGTGTTTTTGGCCCAACTTTATGATATTAACAATTATGACCTACTTGATAAATTACCAATAAAGGGGTCATGTTTCAATTTAAGATTAATGACCCATACTTTGCTAGAATTTTATATGATGCCTCTTTTATGAGAAACTAAAGAAAACGGCCCAAGGTTTTATTACGGATTATGACCATAGTTTTGGAATGGGATGGTTTGCCCCGGAAATGTGTTAACGGTTTCTAACCTCTGGTTTTTAAATATTGAGATATTCTTATGATTATATATACTATATATATATATATATTTTTTATACCCTTGGTAGTTTAAATTAGATTTATGGCTCAAAGTATTCATTACGGTTTCATGACCAAGTTCCAAATTTCATATTTATGCCCGGGAAGGTTTTTGCGGGTTTTTAATGTGGGCATTGAAACCGAGTTTTCCTTAGATTTATTTATATTATATATTCTGTTCAAGTTTAGCGGATGAGCTAAAGTTGCGTAATTTTGGTATTAGGTTTAGAAGTGTCCCGATAAAGGCCTAACGAGCCTAAATCGACATCCGTTGAACGGCTTCCGTCTTTTGATGACACGTGAGTACCCTCTCCCCCGAGAGAATGATCTTACCTCGATTTATTTATGTTTAGTATTAGTATCATGTTAGGTTGGAGCTAGCACAACTTAGAGTGAATGTGAATGCCAAGTAGTGACTTTGGACCTTAGGAGAGTTGGTTGCGCATGTTGGACCTTCTAGGATAGATTATCTTTCCTCAGGTTGTGGTTTATGATCTTGCGAGGTATATGCTGTTATGAGTTCTAGCATGTGTTTGAGAGAGTGAGTTGTTTGGTAGATCTCCTCATGCATTGAGTGAGAGGTGAGTGTAGGAATTCTAGGATGCGGTCCTAGAATTGAGAGTCAAATGGTCTTGCGTATATTATTTGTATAGAAGTCTAAGACTTCTTGTGTGAGTGAGTTGTTGACATATATCCTCTTGTGAGCAGGTTGTGGGCTCTTCCCAAGGGAAGCGAGAGGTTGTGAGTTGAGTGTGTAGACGAGGTAAGTCTCCAGACTTACTTAGCTCGTATTCCTTATATTAGCATCTATGTGTGTTCGGTGGTGTGTGGTTATTGTTATGTTTGGTGTGCGTTTATTATTTATGTCATAACAACGAAACCGGACATAGGACGACTGTATATTTTGATATTGGCCCAAGTTGTAAGAGCCTTAGTCTTCGAGAGTTCCTGCACCTGTGCTTCAGCTGAGATGCAGCTGTCATCCTCTTTTTTAGTAGTAGTGGGCCGCCCCTGTGCCCCTGGCTGGCCACCCCTGTGGGTGTGTGAGCCGCCCCAGCGTCCAGGCCAGCCTCCCCTGCGGTTTGTGGTGAGCTGCAGCCGTCTTCTTTGGCCTGAGCTCTGGCTTTTTGACCCTCCTTTCTTTATATCTTCTCCTTCTCCTTTAGTTGACGGTTTACCATATTCTCTCTCCTGTTCCATCTCTCTCATGATCTTCTTTTCTTCTCTTCTTCCTTTGGATCTCTTCTTGATCCTTGTTTGAGTTTGTGTGAGATTGGAAGCTTATAAGCCTGGCTTTGCTTGAGGTTGATGCTTGTGGATGTTGTTGTGCTTGTTGATATCCATCCTTGAGGTTTTGATGGTGTTTTGATCTTTTTTGGGTTCAGCTTGGTGAGTCTATCTCCCATATCTTCCTATCTTCTTTCTTTCTTGCATCTTTATTCCTTTTCTTCATCTAGAGCATAGGTTCCACAAGTTTGATCTTATGGTAGCCTTGATTGGCTTTTATTGATATATATATATATATATATATATATATATATGTATGTATGTATGTGTATGGATATGTATGGCTGTTGGATGAAGAAGGAGCGAAGAAGATAGAGTGAGGAAGCAAAGGACAACCAAAATTTTCTGCACACCAGCCGCCCTTGCGCCACTTCCGGACCGCCCCAGCGCTAGTTTTGAGCCGCCCCTGAGCCATCTCCTAGCCGCCCCTGCGGCCACCTGCACCAGCTTGGTGTTGTACTTGGTTCTGTAGGTATGTCTTGCTTCTAGGCTTGCCTATGGACGGCATTGCCTCTTCCTTTCCTCTTGTGAGAGTGTTGTAGCATGCTAGGGCTAGATGAGAGTGTTTGGATGATATGTGATTATGTTATGCCTTATATGGCTTTTGAAGATTATAGGCTGTGAGGTTTAAGTTGAGGATTGGGTCTAGGTGTGACCCCTTTGATGAATAGAGGTTGATATCTTTCTATGCCTTGTTATTAGGTAGTGCCCCTCTTTCAAGATTGGAGGTTGATCGTGTTTGGGTTGTGTACGAGGTTGAGATAAGTCCGTAGGGCTTACTTAGCTATCATCCTTATATTGGGTGTTTGCATGAGTGGTGTGTGATTTATATGTTTGCTATGATAGCATGAGGTATCGTTTATACTTACCTATGTTCTATTGACTGCCCCATTGCGAGGTTGTGATAACCTTTCCCTTTTATCCTTCCATGAAGTCTGGGAGGTTCTCTAATGTAAGACCAAACCGGTTTACAGGAATGACGCAATCCACTCCCAAAGGGTACATGGATTGTGTGACCGATACTCGTACGGCTGGTTAGCAGGCTCAGAGGCGGGGATATGGTCCCCGTGTCACATATTTTCATCTATCTATATATATATACACGATTTGAGTGAATGACCATTATATTAAGATCATAAAATGGGTAAATGTGTGTTATCATGCTGATGTGTTTATCTTTATGTGATTGTGTTGTGCTTATGCATTAATTCATATATGTATGGTTAGCTAACGGTTTCATACCGTGTTGTAGATGTTGCAGGTTAGGCGCTGCTGGGTGATCTGGCAAGATGATAGGCCGAGGACTCTTGTACATTAGGTGGTTGGTTTGGGGTTATTATGTTTCCCTCCTGCGTGAGGATGATCTTTTGTACCTCAGGAGCAGATGCAGGGATAGCAAAGAGTCCCAAATCGTCCTTCTACTCAGCGATCCGTTCCCGGGATGAGTAGAGGTAGATGTAGAGGTCGTGGTAGGAGTACCACGGACACCAGAAGAACTCAGGATAGAGCCTTTGAGCTGAGCACTAAAGAGGAGTCACCCGTACTGGTTGCAGGGGTGGGAAGTTTATGTCTCAACTGTGGTTATCTAGATCACTTGCGCTCTGACTGCCCCTTGGCACCGATAGCCTGCTTCCCCTGTGGTGAACTAGGCCATTTGGCCCCTTTCTGTCAGCAAGATAGTATTTCTTCTCAGCACGACCTTCCTCTTTCCGGTGCAGAAAGAGTAGAAGTGGAGGCTATGGTGATAACCTTAGTGATACCTGAGGAGTATAAGTCTGAGGTTGAGTGATGATATGCAGTGGAGCTTTTGGCATTAGTTGTTACACATACCATTCTCATTAATGGTTTACCTAGTAGAGTTTGTTTGTTGTGAGTGCTATGCACTTGTCTTTCGATGCATGCGTTAATATTTGACTATGGAAACAATAGAAGGTGGACTTTCCTTTACGGGATTACCAGTTACGGGTCTGAGATACCCTTGAGATATGTGTTTGACCCATTTATTTGGGGACTTGTGTGTGGCTTGTGGACTTCTTTGTTGTGCCTCAGGTGCATGAGAAGGTCATTATGTGTATGGTTTGGACGAATGGATATCATGCGATGTTAGATATCAGTTAGAAGACTATTATTGTCTCAACTGAGATAGAGTGGATAGAGGTCTTCCGAGGTTATGACCTTCGAAGAGGTGAGTCTTGTCATTAGTGTTGTACGAGAAGCGAGGTTGTTAAAACAAGGAGGTGATACTTTCTAATGTTATGCCATGAAGGAGAAAGATGGTTCCACGTTGGAGGATATTCTAGTGGTTTATGAGTTTATAGACGTATTATTGAACCGTATAGGTGCCACCTCAGCGGAGTATGAACATTGTTATTGAGTTGAAGTATGATACGAGACTGATTGGGAAGGCCCATATCATATTGTGCCTATTGAGATGTTGTAATTAAAGACTTGAAGAATTGATTGCGACGGGCTTCCTTCACCCTAGGGTATTCAATGTCTCGTATTGACGACTTGATGGGTTAGCTTCAAGAAGCGATTGTGTTTTTCAGGATTCCCTTGCGCTCAGTATATCACCAATTGAGAGTAAGAGAGTAGGATGTGTATAGGATAGCATTTCGTAACCGTTATGGACACTACGAGTTGTAGTGATGCATTTGGGCTGACGAATGCCTTAACAGTTTTCAGGGAGTTAATGAATAGCATCTTCATCCACTTCCTTGATCAGGTTATGGTGGTCTTTATTGATGACATTTTGGTATACTCTCGTGGCAAAGAGGAGAAGACCGATCATCTGAGGTCAGTTCTACAGATTTTGAGAGATAGAGGGATGAATGCTACGCTCTCTAAATACGAGTTGAGATGCCAGAGGTAGCCTTCTTAGGCCATGTTTTTCCCGCTAGTAGGAGCATGGTTGATTAAGTGAGGATTGAGTATGTTGCAGCATGGACGATACTGATGAACATTAAGGGAATACGTAGTTTCTCGGCTTAGTTGATTACTACCAATGCGTTGAGGAAGGATTTTATATGATTGTATATCTATTTACGAGTTTTCGGAGGAAGACCACCAGAATTGCGCGGTCAAAGCAGTATGCCAGAGCTTTGAGGAGTTGAAGAGGGACTTGACCTCTGCTTCTATTCTACTATAGTCAGAAGGTTCTGGGGATTCCGTGATTTACGGTGATATATCCGAGCTAAGTTTAAGACGTGTAAAAATACAGAGAAGTAGAGTTATTAATACGTGTGTCTACAGATGAAGACGTACGAGGAGAACTACCTAACTCATGATCTAGAGTTAGTAGTAGTGGTTCAAGCCTTCAAGATTTGAAGACAATACTTGTGTGATATTTCATGTCAAATTTCCATAGATCATAGGAGTCTGAATTCCATTTTTGCACAGTGGGAGTTGAATAACCGCCAGCGTTAAGTGCTCGAGCGGATCAAGACTTTAACCTGGAGATTCCATATCATTTAGAGAAATTGAATGTTGTCGCCGACAACTTGAACATGAAGACGCCTCAAGAGAAGACTAGTGCGAGACTAATTGCTTAGTCACAGCTTCAGAGATATCTAGCCTGGCTGGAGTTGAATATACAGTTTCTTGATAAGAACGGCCAGTTATACGCTTTAGAGGTTCTACCTGGTCTATTGAATGAGACCCAACAAAAGCCGGGGACCTGCCCGACGTTGATGCGGTTTAGAGAGAGGATGTCTCATAGTGAGGCACCACAGTTCCCCAATGGAGTAGATGGGATGATGAGACGCCATGACCACATCTGTGTACTTGGTGATGCAGACTTTAGACATGGAATCTTACAGTTCACTCATTGTACACCCTACTCAGTACATCCAGGTACGAGTAAGATGTACCACCAGGTGATACGATTATATTGATGAAGAAGATTAAAACCGATGTAATCAGATTGATGACACAATGCGTGACTAGTCAGCACATCAAGATAGAGCATTACCGACTTGGAAATGAGCTCCCTCCACTACTAGTGTAGTAGTGGAGGTAGGAGGACATCTTTATGTACCTTGTGACGGGATTGAGGCCTAGTAGGAGTTTTGATGTTATCTAGATTGTTGGTGACAGATTAACGAAGCCGGCACGTTTCATTCCTATCAGAGAGACGTGACCAGTGAGTGGATTGGCGGAGGAGTACACTAGACAGATAGTGAGACTCCATGGTATACCGAGGACAATCGTCTCTGATCGAGATGGCGATTTACCTACAGCAGACTTAGATTGCTTTGGGGACGAGTCTACACTTCACGACTACGTTTCACCCCTAGAGAGATGGTTAGTTAGAGAGAACCATCTAGACCCATGAGTATATACTATGAGCCTGTGTGTTGGATTGAGGGACAGGGATGGTCTAATTACCTCCCACTCGTCGAGTTCATATACAACAACAACTAGCATGCATCTATTGGGATGACTCCTTATGAGGCACTATATGGACGTAGGTGTCGTACACCTTTATATTGGGATGAGCCTAGCATTATCAGTGGGATAGCGCCACAACAGATTCAAGATGATATGGCTCAAGTAGCGTTGATTAGAGAGAGGATGCTGGCTGCACAAAGTTGCCAGAAGTCATATGTAGACAAGAGGTATCGACCTCTAAAGTTCAGAGTGAGAGCTAATATCTGACTGAGAGTATCTCCTTTAGGAGACGTCAGACGTGTTTGCATAGAAGGGAAACTGAGATCCCAATATGTCGGTTTACTTGAGATCTTGACCAGAATCGTGAAGGTAACATAACTATAAGCTTTGCCTATGAGGTTAGAGGGTGTTCACCCTGTGTTTTATGCGTCTCAACTGAGGGAGTATATATCAAACCCGAGACACCTTATGAGTTATGATGATCTTGTGGTTGAGCCGAACCACACCTTTGTTGAGCATTCGATTACATTCTTAAAATGGGATATGAGACGCTTGCATTCGAAAGACATTCCCATATTGAGACCATAGTGGTCGAGATGAGGACCTAAGGAGGCCACGTGGCAGACGGAGGATGGTTTCCTGGGGAACTATCCAGAGTTTATGTCAGGACAGATCCCTCTATGTGAGCACGAGTAGATCTTAGTGATATCTTGATGAATGTGGTGCTTATGTGCTTATATGCCTTGATGTATTTATTCCATGCTAGCTATGATGTGATTTATGATCTTAGTAGATCTTGATGTGCGAGCGTGATGTATGTCATAACTGGAGATGATTATTTCCTCCATGCTATCTGAGTATGATTTATATTTATGGCTGGAGATGGTTCTTTTTCCTCCATGCTATCTGAGTGTGATTAGGATATAGCTGGAGATGGTTCTTTCCTCCATGCTACTTTGATGGACATAGTTTCAGTGGAGATGTTATTCCTCCATGCGATGTTTATGAGTATGTTTTGTCTAGAGATGTACTTCCTCTATGCCTTGTGATGTGGTATAGTCAGAGATGTGATTCCTCTACGCCTTTGAGTAGCGTTATGCCCTTGTTTTTTGGAGATGATGATTTCTCCATGTTGATGTTTGAGGTTATCGATTGTTATAGGTTATGATCTTTTGAACGGAGATGTGATACCTCTGATAGAGAGAGTGAGAGTTATAGCTCGACTTATGGGTCCGAGAGACTTTGGGATTTTTCAAGTTTCGGGACGAAACTTGTTTTTAGGGGGTGAGATGTAAGAGCCTTAGTCTTCGAGAGTTCCTGCACCTGTGCTTCAGCTGAGACGCAGCTGTCATCCTCTTTTTTAGTAGTAGTGGGCCACCCCTGTGCCCCTGGCTGGCCACCCCTGCGGGTGTGTGAGCCGCCCCAGCGTCCAGGCCAGCCTCCCCTGCAGTTTGTGGTGAGCTGCAACCGTCTTCTTTGGCCCGAGCTCTGGCTTTTTGACCCTCCTTCCTTTATATCTTCTCCTTCTCCTTTAGTTGACGGTTTACCATATTCTCTCTCCTGTTCCATCTCTCTCATGATCTTCTTTTCTTCTCTTCTTCCTTTGGATCTCTTCTTGATCCTTGTTTGAGTTTGTGTGAGATTGGAAGCTTATAAGCCTGGCTTTGCTTGAGGTTGATGCTTGTGGATGTTGTTGTGCTTGTTGATATCCAGCCTTGAGGTTTTGATGGTGTTTTGATCTTTTTTGGGTTCAACTTGGTGAGTCTATCTCCCATCTCTTCCTGTCTTCTTTCTTTCTTGCATCTTTCTTTCTTTTCTTCATCTGAAGCTTAGGTTCCACAAGTGTGATCATGTGGTAGCCTTGATTGGCTTTTATTGATGTTTATATATATGTGTACGGATATGTATGGCTGTTGGATGAAGAAGGAGTGAAGAAGATCGAGTGAGGAAGCAAAGGACAATAGGTGGTGCACTTTCTGCACACCACCCACCCCTGCGCCACTTCTGGACAGCCCCAGCGCCAGCAGTGAGCCGCCCCTGCGCCATCTCCTAGCCGCCCCTGCGGCCACCGGCACCAGCTTGGTGTTGCACTTGGTTTTGCAGGTGTGTCTTGCTTTTAGGCTTGCCTATGGATTGCATTGCCTCTTCCTTTCCTCTTGTGAGAGTGTAGTAGCATGCTAGGGCTAGATGAGAGTGTTTGGATGATATATGATTATGTTATGCCTTATATGGCTTTTGAGGATTTTAGGTTGTGATGTTTAAGTTGAGGATGATCCTATGGATCCGTTTGGGTCTAGGTGTTACCCCTTTGATGAATAGAGGTTGATATCTTTCTATGCCTTGTTATTAAGCAGTGCCCCTCTCTCATGTTTGGAGGTTGATCGTGTTTGGGTTGTGTACGAGGTTGAGGTAAGTTCGTAGGACTTACTTAGCTACTATCCTTATATTTGGTGTTCGCATGAGTGGTGTGTACTTTATATGTTTGCTATGATAGCATGCGGTATCGTTTATATTGACCTATGTTCTATTGACTGCTCCACTGCGAGGCTATGATAACCTTTCCCTTTCATCCCGCCATGGAGTCTAGGAGGTTCTCTGATGTCAGGCTAGACCGGTTTACAAGAAGGGCGCAATCCACTCCTATAGGGTACACGGATTGTGTGACCGATACTAGTACGGCTGGCTAGCTGGTTCAGGGACGGGGATGATATTGTCCCCGTGTCACATATTTTGATCTATCTATATATATACACGATTTAAGTGAATGACCATTATATTAAGATGATAAAATGAGTAAATGTGTGTTATCATGTTGATGTGTTTATTTTTATATGATTGTGTTGTGCTTATGTATTACTTCATATATGTATGGTTAGCTAACGGATTAATACCGTGTTGTAGATGTTGCAGGTTAGGCGCTGTTGGGTGATCTGGTAGGGTGACAAGCCGAGGACTCTCTTACCTTAGGTGGTTGGCTTGGGGTTTATGTTTCCCTTCTGCGTGAGGATGATCTTTTGTTCCTCCTGTGTGAGGATGTTATTTTATATACTCCGCTATGATGTTGTCTACCGTTGGTAGTACCGTTTATACAGTATTATGTATTTGTTTTATATCTATCAGTGCCATGTTGTAAGGTCCAGTGAACTTGTTGTCGGGCTAGGGTCAAGGTCCACTGTGCGATCCTAGCCCAATGTGACACTCCGAGTCCCGCAGATTCTTGGTGTTACACAAGTGTATGATAACGGGCGGTGACAACACTACTTAGCTCTTGCGGAGAGCTAGGTGGTTCTCGGTAATGAGCACGGGCAGGTAGACGGCCTGATGCATCAGTTCCATTCCTTGACGGTGAGTAGGAACCGATGCGAGATCATGCGGTGATTCTCGTGTCACAAACCTAAGTTGAATTAGTAACGGGATATGACTTAATAATAATAAAAAGATAATGAACCGGACATGTGTGTTTTGAGCATATTGTGTGTTTATGTTTATTTGTGTGTGTGTGGGCCATCACTTTGATTCTAATGCTTTGAATATAGCTAACAGTTTTATACCGGTTGTTGTAGATTGTCCTGCAAGTTAGGAATGCGGCCGAGAGATCCGGAAGAGTGGGCAGCCGGGGTCCGTACATTTTAGGAAGGGTTTTGGTTGGATTTATGTTTGTATGTTGTATTTTTGTTGGCCGCGTGTATGGCTTATGTACTTTAGAGTTGTGTTTTCGGCTGAAGTCCGTTGTTGTTGTCTTTCGGGTTTCTTATCATTGCATCAAAAATGTATTTCGTTTTGGCCTTTATTTTGGCCTTGTTGGAAGATCCGGTGAAATTGTTGTCAAGCTAAGGGTCGGGACCCATTGTGAGGTCCCAACCCGTAACATCCCGAGTCCCACGGATTCGGGGTGTTACAAAAGTGGTATCAGAGCCTTAGGTTGACAACAATGGCACTCACAATCTTCTAAATGACGAATGAGGAATAAACAGAACCCAACACTTCTTCCGCGGATCTCGGCAGCTTAGTTTATTGGATTTTGATATGCATATATATGTATATATAGATATGGATATGAGGTTTGTAGTTATGCATGATGGAATTGATGTGTATCTTTGTGATTGTAAGTTGCGTGATGAACTGGATATATGTGAATAGTTATATATGTGGACGGTTATATGTTATGGGAACTTATATTGTGGATGAAATGATGGATGGGATATATTGGTAGTGATATAGACTTGGGACTTATATAGTTATCTATACGTATTCTTATTATATATAGTTGTAGCTTATGGAGTTATGGGACCTAATAAGAAAAGATGATTGTATGATATCATCGCCCTTGGATGACGTTGTTTGACGTAGGATAGTGTACATACGAGGATGAATACGCTCAAGTATCGAGTTGAGTATCACGCTGTGAAGATCACCTTGGGTTCTCGGAATCCTTTAAGAGGGTGTCGAAGAAGAGAAGTAGAGGTGACGAAAACGTAGGACAACCAAGTAAAAGAAAACTCGAGACAACTTAAGAGGATTCTAGATGGAAGAAATACAAGTAAAAGGGAGCAACCTTAAAGTGTAGAAGAGGTCCTAAAGAAGTCATGAGTGAATGACAACGAGACCCATAGAGTTAATGAACTTAAGTTTTTTAAGAAGACGCGTAGACAACTAAAGATTCGAATCGAGGAGGAGATAGAAGCGTTCTAACAAGGTTAAGGGCGGTGTTCCATTACGAGAAGTGAAGCTTCCCTAAGACGCTCCTAAGCTTTGGAGTCAAGAAGAGAAGAGTGAAAGAACCATGTGAGAAAGATTTAAGATGCCGTAAGTGAAGCTTACGATGTACCAGCAAGTGAAGCACCAACATTATAAGAGTTATGAGAAGATTGGCATGGTGAGGATTCACGTGGAGTATACCGATTCCCGTTATGACGATAAGGATAAGAAAGGCCAAGAAGAAGGAGGAGTGAGTAGACGTGATCCCGGGAAGATAAGAAATGCAACAAGGCTTTTAGCTACGAATAGACGTAAGACATCAACCGAGAGAAACACGAGTGGATGCTAACTAACGTTAGAGATTTTAAGAAGACGCACTTGCAAGATATCATGAAACGCGGTTAAGCCTATGAAGGTGAGTCATGTGACACAACAACGCCGAGAAGTGTATAGTTATCTTGCAGAAGGAAAAAGGAAGCTCGGAATGAATGATGAGTTTACAGAGTTTAAGTTAGAGGACCCCGAGAGGGTAGCCTTCATGAGAATGGTAACATAGAAGCATAGGAGAATAGTGAGTCATTAAAATTGGAGAAGGTTAGGTACGAGCTAATTGGTGACAGCCAGGAACGTGCATGTGCGGGTGGTCTATGGAGGAGTGTGGGGGAAGCGTAACCAGACTGTGGGATCATAAAGGAACGATAACAAGAACTTTAAATATATTTGAAACTCTTGATTTGAAGTTCATATTGGAATATATCTTAAACTCTTGATTTGAAGTTGTTATAGAGAACACTAGTTGCGAGAAGAGAAGAGGTTATCCTATTTGTATATCAATTACTATGAACCGAACAAGATAACAATGAGGAACAAGTATCCCTCACCACGGATAGATGATCTATTCGACCGGTTTCTAGGGTTGATAGTCTCTTCTAAAATGGATTTAAGGTCTAATTCTCATCATTTGAGAAATTCAAGATAGGGATATTGAAAATATGGCATTCCGGACCAACCTGGATCACTACAGGTTGTAGTTACTCCATATGGGCTTACTGATGCCCGGAGGAGATATTCTGGGTCTACTCTTGAAAAAGAGAAAAGATGTTTGACAAGTTGTCTCGGGATAGCAAACCCCGAATGATGTGAAAGAAGCTACAAGTTTTCTCGGATGGGTGGGTTATTTCCTGAGTAGTGGAGATATTCTCCAAAGTAACACCATCTATCGCTAACCTACTTCGGAAAACAAATAAGTTTTGAGGGGGACGAAGTTTGACAATGGAGTTGTTGAGAGTTAGGCGGAGGTTCATTGGTAAAACTGTTTCGAATTTGCCTCGAGGTATGATGGGCTTGAAGTGTACAAGTGATTCTCCAAGCCATGATTTTGGTTGAGTTTTATGGAAAGAGGTAAAGGTGATATCATCCGCATCTCGTTAGTAGTAGCAGTATGAAGTAAAGTACTTTCTTCATACTTGGAACCTACAACAAGAATCAAGGAAATGTAACATAAAAGTTTGGTGTGATAAGAACCAGAGCCAATAGTGTAGATTGGAAGTTCGACCTTCTTTGTAA
Source organism: Fagopyrum homotropicum (assembly GCA_033239125.1). Taxonomy (NCBI): domain Eukaryota; kingdom Viridiplantae; phylum Streptophyta; class Magnoliopsida; order Caryophyllales; family Polygonaceae; genus Fagopyrum; species Fagopyrum homotropicum. The sequence continues at coordinate 75,405,210 of BSWB01000007.1, forward strand.
GAGACAAGGAAAGAAGAAACATAGAGGAAATGTTGTAGTGAGAAAGACCCGAGTAGGAAGTTGAGTTTCAAATATGCCGGACCTTTTTGAGATCTAGCGGGAGTGGGAGAAGTGTCTTACAAGTTGGCGTTGCCACTTGGAGTTTTATGTGTATCAATCGAGAGCGTGTGTACATGACTTCGAGACATGTCGTCAGCCATGATGATCTAGTGACAGACGAGGGACCGATGAGGCTTACTAGAAGACGAAGGAAAGTATCTTTAGTTGAGTTCAACGCAGCGCTAGTAGCATCCATAGAATCGTCGGGTTAGCCCTAGGTCTTTTCTTGATTGAATTATGTGCATGTGCGATGTTGTGTATAGTTCGTGCCCTGTGCGGGAATGTGTTACATGACCTGATATATCTTGTAGTGGTAGTTCAAGTAATTTGTGGGTATAGATTAGAAGGTTTAAGCCTCCTTAGTTGAGAGATTATACATCGGCCTTAGGGACCGAGAAGTTCGACACATAGCAAGTTACGGGACGAAACTTGTTTTTAGGGGATCTAATGTAACATCCCAAATTTTGGCGCATTTGCGATTTTTTATTTTTTTCCGGCTTTTATCGATATGTTTTATTACCCGTGTTTAAATTACTATATAATATGGTAAAATAAATTGCGATGATGATTTTGTATTTCAAATTATATCTTGGCGAGTATATAAATATTTTCGATCCACATATATTCCCCGTACCTTTATTTTTGAAAGGTTCGGAAAAGTTTTCGAATCCGAAATTTCCGTTCCGGTATTTTAACGAGTTATGGTAATTTTCGTCTTCCCAATTTATCTTATTTATTTATTTTATTTTATTCTTGTTATCCTCCTACAAGTGAAATCCTACATGAGCTCCTCCCCATCCTCATTCAGCCGCCTCCTCCTTTCCTTCATTTCCTCCTGTTGCTGAACCCAGTCAGCCTCACCCTTGCTTCCTCTTGCTCCGTCTCAGTCGCCGGAACCAGCCAGCGGGCCGAGTGCCTTCCTCTCCTCTCGATGCGCATTTAGCTTTTCCTCTTTCTTTCCGTCGGAACCGCCACCTCTTCCTCCTCCCATCAATCGAGGAAACCAGACGATATCTGGACTTGTTGTTGCATTTTGAGGCTCGCCGGAGGCCAGATCCACCATGGAAGCACCCTCTGCCGCCTTCTCCTTTTTCCTTCTTCTCTGTTCTCCGTTGTCGCCGGGAAGGAGCCACTGCCGCTGAGGTTGTGGGCAGCTTCTTTGCAACCTCCTCGTTGCGTGCCGGAACACACCGCGCTGCCGCCACCGGCCCTGCATCGCCTATTCCCTAGTGTTGAGCCCCTGTCGAAGTCAGCCCCTGTCGAGCTCTTCCCTTGTTGCCTAGGACTGGACTTCCGGAGGAGAGCACTACCTCAATTCCGTCGCTAGTAGCCGGAGAAAACAGATGTCGCCGCCTCTCCTTAGCCGTCTGTCTTGAGTCCGCCGGAGAGGAAAGGGGCCTGATGGACGCTACTACCAAGGTGTTGAAATCCTAGATCGGGTCAAATTGAGATTTGACCGATTTCGGATAAATTAAAAAAATGCACCCATGTTTTATAGTTGTGTTTTTGGTCCAACTTTATGATATTAGCAATTATGACCTGCTAGATTAATTACCAAAAAGGGGCCATGTTTCTATTTTAGATTAATGACCCATCCTTTGCTGGAATTTTATATGATGCCCCTTTTATGAAAAATTAAAGAAAATGTCCAAGGTTTTATTACAGATTATGACCATAGTTTTGGAACGGGATGGTTTGCCCCGAAAATGTGTTAACGGTTTCTAACCTCGGGTTTAAAATTATGGAGATATTCTTATGACTATATATATTATATAGATATATATATATATATATATATATATATATATATATATATATATATATTATGCCCTTGGTTGGTTTATTTCAATTTATGGCTCAAACTATTCATTACGGCTTCATGACCATGTTATGAATTTCATATTTATGCCCGGGAAGGCTTTTGTGGGTTTTAACGTGGGCTTTAAAACCGAGTTTTCCTTAGATTTATTTATATTATATATTCCGTTCAAGTTTAGTTTATTAGCTAAACTTGCTTAGTTTTGGTATTAGGTTTGGAAGCGTTCCGATAAAGGCCTAACGAGTCCGAGTCCGAGTCGACATCCGAGTCGACATCGTGATTACCCTCTCCCCGAGATTATGATCTTACCTCGATTTAATTATGTTTAGTATTAGTATCATGCTAGATTGGAGCTAGCATAACTTAGAGTGAATGCCAAGTAGTGGCTTTGGACCTTAGAAGAGATGGTTGAACATGTTGGACCTTCTAGGCTAGATTGTCTTTCCTTAGGTTGTGGTTTATGATCTTGTGAGGTATATGATGTTATGAGTTCTAGCATGTGTTTGAGAGAGTGGGATGTTGGTAGATCTCCTCATGCGTTGAGTGAGAGGTGGCAGTAGGAATTCAAGGATGCGGTCCTAGAATTGAGAGTCAAATGGTCTTCCGTAGATATTTTGTATAGAAGTCTAAGACTTCTTGTGTGAGTCGGTTGTTGACATATATCCTCTTATGAGCAAGTTGTGGGTTCTTCCCAAGGGAAACGAGAGTGTTGTGAGTTGAGTGTGAAGACGAGGTAAGTCTCCGGACTTACTTAGCTCGTATACCTTGTATTAGCATCTATGTGTGTTTGGTGGTGTGTGGTTATTGTTATGTTTGGTGTGCATTTATTATTTATGTTATAACAACAAAACCAGACATAGGACGACTTTATATTTTGATATTGGCCCAAGTGTGTGATAACGGGCGATGACAACACTACTTAGCTCTTGCGGAGAGCTAGGGGGTTCTCGGTAAGTAGCCCAGGCAGGTAGACGGCCAGATGCATCAGTGTCATTCCTTGACGGTGAGTAGGAACCGAGGCGAGATCATGCAGTGATTGTCGTGTCACAAACCTAAGTTGAATTAGTAACGGCATATGACTTAATAATAATAAAAAGATAATGAACCAGACCTGTGTGTTTCAAGCATGTTGTGTGTTTATGTTTATTTTTGTGTGTGTGTGTGTGCCATCACCTTGATTCTAATGCTTTGAATATAGCTAACGGTTGAATACGAATTTTTGTAGATTGTCCTGCAAGTTAGGAATGCGGCCGAGAGATCCGGACGAGTTGGCAGCCGGGGTCCGTACATTTTAGGAAGGGTTTTTGGTTGGATTTATGTTTGGAGTTTGTATGTTGTATTTTTTTTGGCCATGCGTATGGCTTATGGTCTTTGGAGTTGTGTTTTCGGCTGAAGTCCGTTGTGGCTGTCTTTCGGGTTTCTTGTCATGCATAAAAAATTTATTTCGTTTTGGCCTTTATTTGTTCCTTGTTGCAAGATCCGGTGAAATTGTTGTCAAGCTTAGGGTCGGGACCCATTATGAGGTCCCAACCCGTAGCATCCGAGTCCCGCGGATTCGGGGTGTTACAAAACTTGTTTTATGCCCAAGGTTTTAATTACGGAAAATGACTAAAGTTTATGAAATTACTCATATTTGTCCTAAAAATGAATTTGTCGATTTTAAACTCGGATTTCCATTAGGGGGTTATACTTATAGCTTATATATATTATGTATAATGCCCAAGTTTAGCCTTTAAAGCTAAACTTGTTTAGTTTTGGTGTTAGGTTCGGGAACAACCCCGATAATGGCGTAACGAGTCCAAGTTCGACATCCGTCGATCGTCTTACGCCTTTTTTGGATCGTGTGAGTACCTTCTTCCTCCATCTAGTTATGTTTAGTAATATCATGCTAGGTTGGATATAACATAACTTAGAGTGAATACCAAGTAGTGGTTTGAACCTTAGGTGAGTTTTGAGGATTGTCGACTGTTTTATAACGTTGAGTGTTTGGTTGATCTTGTGAGTATTTGAGGCTTGCGGTTGTGGTTATATTGTTGTTGAGATTACGGGCTAGGATATGCGTGTCCTAGAATAGTGTTGATACCGTTGAGATTGTTGGGAGTAGGCATGTTTATCCTAGTATGTGTTATGAGTTATGTTTTTGAGAGATCTTCGGGTCTAGAAGTCTAAGGACTTCTAGCTTGGGTTGAGTGTGGTGTGAGCATGAAGAATTCTAGGATACGGTCCTAGAATGAGAGTCAAATGATCTCACGTAGATCATTTGTGTAGAAGTCTAAGACTTCTTTAGTTGAGCGATTTGTTGATACATATCCTCTTGTGAGTAGGTTGTGGGATTCTTCCCAAAAGAGGAGAGAGTGTTGTGAGTTGAGTGTGAAGACGAGGTAAGTCTCCGGACTTACTTAGCTCGTATTCCTTGTATTAGCATCTATGTGTGTTTGGTGGTGTGTGTTTATTGTTGTGTGTGGTTTGTGTTTATTTGTGTTTATTGTTTATGTTATAACAACTAAACCGGATATAGGACGACTTTATATATTGATATTTGGCCCAATTGAAATGATAACGGGCGGTGACGACACTGCCTAGCTATTGCGGAGAGGTAGGGGGTTCTCGGCGACTAGACCGGGCAAGTAGACGGCCAGTTGTATCAGTGACATTCCTTGACAGTGAGTAGGGGCCGATGCAAGATCATGCGGTGACTCTCGTGTCACAAACGAAGTTGAATTAGAATGGGATATGACTTAATAATAATGAAAAGATAATAAACCGGGCTTGTGTGTTTTCGAGCATGTTGAGTGTTTATGTTTATTTCTGTGTGTGTGTGTGCCATCACCTTGATTCTAATGCTTCGAATATAGCTAACGGTTTTATACGGATTGTGGTAGATTGTCCTGCAGGTTAGGAATGCAGCCGAGAGATCCGGAAGAGTTGGCAGCCGGGGTCCGTTCATTTTAGGAAGAGTTTTTGGTTGGATTTATGTTTAGAGTTTGTATGTTGTACTTTTGTTGGCCGCGCGTATGGCTTATGGTCTTTGGAGTTGTGTGTTCGGCTGAAGTCCGTTGTTGTTGTCTTTCGGGTTTCTTGTTGTTGCATCAAAAATGTATTTCGGTTTGGCTTTTATTTGTGCCTTGTTGCATGATCCGGTTAAATTGTTTTCAAACTAAGGATCGGGACCCATTGAGAGGTCCCAACCCATAGCATCCCTAGTCCCGCGGATTCGGGGTGTTACAAACCTCGGTTTATGCCGAAGGTTTTAATTACGGAATATGACCCAAGTTTATGAAATTGCTCATATTTGTCCTTAAAATGTATTTGTCGATTTTAAACTCGGATTTCCATTACGGGGTTATACTTATAGCTTATATATATATTATATATAATGCCCAAGTTTATCCTTTAAAGCTAAACTTGTTTAGTTTTGGTATTAGGTTCGGAAACCACACCGATAATGGCCTAACGAGTCCAAGTTCGACATCCGTCGATCGTCTTCCGCCTTTTTGGCATCCTGTGAGTATATTTTTCCTCAATATAGTTATGTGTAGTAGAATCATGCTAGGTTGGATATAGCATAACTTAGAGCGAATACCAAGTAGTGGTTTGGACCTTAGGTGAGTTTTGAGGATTGTCGACTGTTGTATGACGTTAAGTGTTTGGTTGATCTTGTGAATATTTTAGGCTTGCGCTTGTGGTTATATGGTTGTTGAGATTACGGTCTAGGATATGCTTATCCTAGCATAGTGTTGATACTGTTGAGATTGTTGAGACTAGGCATGTTTATCCTATTATGTGTTATGAGTTATGTTTTTGAGAGATGATTGGGTCTAGAAGTCCAAGGACTTCTAGCTTGGGTTGAGTGTGGTGTTAGCATGAGCGATTCTAGGATACGGTCCTAGAATGAGAGTCAAATGATCTCGCATCGATCATTTATGTAAAAGTCTAAGACTTCTTGAGTTGAGCGAGTTGTTGATACATATCCTCTTGTGAGCAGGTTGTGGGCTTCTTCCCAAAAGAAGCGAGAGTGTTGTGAGTTGAGTGTAAAGACGAGGTAAGTCTCCGGACATACTTATCTCGTATTCCTTGTATTAGCATATATGTGTGTTTGGTGGTGTGTGTTTATTGTTGTGTGTGGTGTGTGTTTATTTATGTTTATTGTTTATGGTATAACAACTAAACCGGACATAGGACAACTTTATATATTGATATTTGGCCCAAGTGTATGATAAGGCGGTTACAACACTACCTAGCTCTTGCGGAGAGCTAGGGGGTTCTCGGCGATAGCTAGGGAAAGTAGACGGCCAATTGGATCAGTGACATTCCTTGATGGTGAGCAGGAGCCAGGGACCGATGCGAGATCATGCGGTGACTCTCGTGTCACAAACGAAAGTTGAATTAGAATGGGAAATGACTTAATAATAATAAAAAGATAATGAACCGGCCTTGTGTGTTTCGAGCATGTTGTGTGTTTATGTTTATTTGTGTTTGTGTGTGTGTGCCATCATCTTGATTCTAATGCTTTGAATATAGCTAACGGGTTTATACTGATTGTTGTAGATTGTCTTGCAGATTAGGAATACAGCCGAGAGATCCGGAAGAGTTTGTAGCCGGGGTCCGCACATTTTAGGAAGGGTTTTTGGTTAGATTTATGTTTGGAGTTTGTATGTTGTATTTTTGTTGGTTGCGCATATGACTTATTGATAGCATGTATTATAGTCTATATTTCGGGGCTGGTTTAGACTTTTTATCTTCATAAATCTGCATGTATGGATGTATATTCTGCAACTATATTGTTGTTTTGTCTACCTTTGCGTGAATTGAGGTCTACACCTAGTTTCGTTGTAATTGTAGTTAAAATGGCACGTTTTGCATCAAAATGGAGCTAAGGAAGCTAAAGAGTCATTGAAGCTACATACTGGAGCTTAAAGAAGATGTCAGGAAGCAGGGAAATGGTTAAGAAGATTGACTTTGGACCAAATTCAAGATGATTTACATTAAGTTGAGATTCACCTCGGTCAGCTACAGTGCCACCTCGACCGAGGTGATCTTGAGGAGCGTCCCGACCGAGGCGAACACTGTGTCGCCGGCGAGATCTTAATTTTTGGCTGAGATATTTTATTTTTAGAAAGAAGATATCTTATATTTTTGGCTGGATTTTTGGAAGGAAGATATTATTTTAGGCTGATTTATTTTTTGAGATAGAGATATAATTTGTAGGAAATTATCTTTCTAAGATATTATTATCTTTGAAAGATAATTTTCCTATATAATGGGTTGGATTTTCCATAATTCAACCATGCTTTGGGCATCCAACAACTGAGGGATTTTCTGGAGTTTTGAAGGTAGTTGAAGGAAGTATTGAAGGATTGAAGTTCAAGGAAGGAAGGAATCATAGTTGGAGTTGGATTTTGAAGGACTTTGTAAGATCTTCTTAGATCTCTGTTGGTTATTGTCTCTTCTGATTTTGTTGACTGAGGAACGCTTGTTTGTTGATTGATTGATTCAGTTATTCAAACCTTTTCCTTAAGGTTTTCTTGTTCGAATATTGATTCCTTTTCCATTAATATTATCATTGTTATCATGATGATTGTTGGCTAAGTTTCTTATGCGATTCTATGGTGATTGGCTGAAAGTTGTGGGAAAGACGATGATAGAATGATCTTAATCCCAGTAGGATCCTGAAAGCTCGAGTCTTTACCTTAACCGTAGAACACCTCGCTCAGTCATTGAACATCTCGGCCGGCGTGGAATCTGACTGAACGAGGTGACCTTTCCTAAACCTATTATGAGTTAATAGTTTAAGTTTGCCAAATCATATCCTTATTACATCTTTCCTCGTTCAATGCAAGCCTAGGATGAGACTTACCCGGTGATTCCTTTGCTTGTTTACCTAAGATCATGAGTGTATGTAATAAAGGTTAATCCTTTATTGGGGGTTGAGTGTGCCTTCATCCAATCTTTGTGAGTTTGCCTGAGATTTACCCGGTAAAGGTTGATTCTATTCCCTTGGGCGGTGTGTTGGTTTGAGATTATAGTTCCTTTACTTAGAACCTTAAGACTTGCCCGGTAATAGGATCTTTGGTTTGGGATAGTGAGTAGTGAGACTTACCCGGTAATCTATTCCACCTTAGAAACACCTTCCCTTTGCAAACCTCAGCTTTGTCCGCGTTATCCTTTGAGATCTTGAGTCGGAACCACAACTAGATGCTTTAATCCCTAGAATCTGCATTTCCCCTTACTTGCCTCATACATCATCTTGATTGCTTTAATTGGTTTTATTTGCAACATTTGACAACCGATTAAGTGCTTTGTTTCACCATAGTCCCTGTGTTCGACCCCTGGAATTCTTGCTTTTATTACAATTGATCCGTACACTGCGGTTTCGCATATTGTTCAAGCATACATCTAGGGTTATAAATTTTAAAGCTTGCACACACCTTTTGGAGCGAACAAGTTTTTGGCGCCGTTGCTGGGGACTTGGTCTAGACCAAGCCGGTTTGGGTTGTCTTTCAGGGCAATTTCCCCTGTTGCTTTTAACCACTTTATTTGAGTGTTTTCGCTGGATCTTTCCTTAGGTTTATGCGAAGAATTCGTGTTGGAAAGGAAATCGTTCCTTACGATCCCGAACCAGAAAAGACTTACAAGAGAAGATTAAAAGAAGCTAAGATGGCAAATCAAGATGATCGCTATCTTGAAGCCAAATTGAAAGAGTCATGGAATATCTACGCCTCAATATAGAAGAACTGCAGATACAGCCGCTCCAAGGGCCCATTTTCTGCCTCGACCGATCCCAGATCCTCGACCGATGCAAAACCACGTTCATGTTGCCCCGGCCGAGGTACACTTACCACCTTGAATGCCTATCCGAGATGCTCTTTTTGCTGGAGTTCCATAAACCCTAGGACAGAGGATGGACCCCATTTAGCAAGTCAGGCGTCCATGAGTCAACCTAGGTGATCTAGCTGAGCATGATTACGAACTTCGACTGGAAGTTCTTTCTATGATCCGACAATGTGATTTTGTAGGTTTAGAGAGCGAGTCTCCTCATCAGAATTTGCAAAACTATGAGATTTTCATGTAGACTTTGAGACCTTCAAGATTGGAGAACAACAACTATAAGTTGAGGCCTTTCTATATCTCTTTGAAAGACAAGACGCTTGCTTTGTATCAATCTCTTCTGGCAGGAAAATCAATACTTGGGAAGAGATGATGATGTAATTTCTTACTAAGTTCTTTCTTCCCTCTAAGACCGCGGAAATGATAGGAAAGATCAATGCATTTATCATGAAGGACAAGGAGAGTTTGTCCAAGTCATGGGAGTGATTCAAGGATATTCAATTGAATTGCCCACATCATGGGATTCCAAAGATCGAGTTGCTGGAAATCTATTTCAAAGGTTTGGATGGAGCAACTCAATTTAATCTCCAACTACTTTCAGCCGGCACATTCATGGATATGCCGATAGATGAAGCTTGAGATTTCATTGAAAATAAAGCTTTACACATGGAGAAGTACTCCCATCAAGGAACTTAAAATGGAGCAAGGATAGTTAGCTTCCAAGACACATCATCAAATGGAGCTCAACTCACCTCGCTTAGCAATGGGGTAAAAGCTTTGAAGGAGCTTTTCGTAGCTCAAACGAAGAAGGAGCAAGATGGAGGATATCAAGGAAGAAACAACTATCAAGGGCCGCGAAACAACAATTACAACAACAATAGAAACTCCAACAACAACAATTAGAGATCTAATCAACAAAATCCGGATAACCCTTATTCTCATGCTCATAACGCTCTTAACCCCCCCCCCCCCCTCTTCTTCTTCTTCTACTCCATTGAGAAGCCAGGAGCCCGGATCAAGTTCGTCCCAGCCATAGAAGAAGTATGCAGTGTTGGAGGCAATTTTGATCAAGCTCAACACTATGGAGACATCGATGACCTCATTTTCGAAGGCACAAAAAAGCCTTAGAGCAACAATTCTTTAACAAGGCGAATGAAGCGCCAAGAGATCCAGGCAAGCTCCCAGCAAGGACAGAGAGAAACCCTAAGGGACAAATTATGGCAATAACGACACGAAGTGGACAAAAAACTACAGATCTAGTACCTCGGTCGAGCCACGACCAGACAAACACTTCGGTCGAGGTGCCAACCGAGGTAGAGCCCTAGATAGCAAAAGATAAAAACTGAATTTTATGTCCCACCTCCTGGTTATAAACCACCACTTCCATTCCCTCAGTCAAGGGCGAGGGCGCATCTAGACAAGCATTTTAGTAAGTTTCTAGACCTAATGAATAAACTACATATTAACATCCCTTCCCTTGATGCCATTCTAGGGATGCCTGCCTATGGGAAATTTCTGAAAGAGATTCTATCAAGGAAGAGGAAGCTGGAAGATTTAGGAGAATTGAGGATGACATCTAAGTCCTCAGAGCTCATTCAAATCATGAAGGAAAAGATTCCTCCCAAATTTAGAGATCCCGGTTCATTTTGCATTCCCATTCAAGTTGGGGATGTAACTTATGAGGCGTTGTGTGATCTAGGAGCCAACGTGAGTATCATCCCGCTGGAGCTTTGTGAGAAAATCGGACTTGGGAGCCCAAGCCGGTGAAGATAAGGCTATACATGGCGGATCGCTCCATTACCCGTCCCGTGGGCATTTTGGACGACGTTCCCGTCAAGTTAGGTAATTTCTATTTACCTATAGACTTTGTCGTATTTGACATTCCCGCAGATTATCCCGTTCCTATCATTCTCAGGAGACCATTTATAGACACTTTGGGTTGCAACGTTGATTGTAAGAACGCCAAGTTTAAATTCAACATTGGTGGAGATCAAGTAGAGTTTGAGTGAATTGGTGAGCTCTATCCTTATTAATGACCCTCTTGAAAGAGTTCTTAGTTTTAGTTTAATGGAGGAAGGTATAGATGTTTCTTGTAATGCAAATATACGGAGCTTAAAAGCGTTGGAAGAAGATCCAGGACCTATGATTGAGAGATTAACCAAGAAAAGAAAAGAAATTTAGGTTTCGGTTCCAGTTCCAGTACCTCGACCGAGGCACTTTCTGGACCAAGCGAGGTGTTCTTATTTGAAGAACATCTCGGTCACCCACATAGGACACTGACCGAGGTCACAAGCAAGATGATTCCAACTGAGACTTTTGAAAGTCCAGTTCTTCTATCTAAGTCTAATCCACTGGAAAGAGGAAGCACAGATCCACCTCAAAAAGCACCCCCAGTCGTGGAGCTTAAACCATTTCCTAGTCACTTGTGGTATGCTTTCCTTGGTTCGGATTCTACTTATCCCGTTATCGTTAGTGCTTCCCTACTTGAGACTGAATTATCTAAACTGATGCATGTCCTGAGGAAACATCGAAAGGATTTAGGTTATACTATTGATGATCTTGTTGGTATTAAGCCTTTTTTTTGCATGCATAAGATACTAATGGAAGACGATCATAAGACCTCACGGGAACCTCAAAGACGGTTAAATCCGATCATGAAAGAGGTTGTGAAGAAAGAGATTCTTAAGTTGTTAGATGTAGGTATCATATTTCCCATATCGGATAGCAAGTGATTGAGCCCAGTTCATGTAGTTCCGAAGAAAGGAGGGATGACCGTTGTGACAAATAAGAACAACGAGTTGATTCCAACTAGGACAGTTACTGGCTGGAGGATGTGCATCGGTTACAGGAAGCTGAACGTGGCCACTCGTTGTATGATGGTTATCTTTTCCGAGTACATTGAGGAGATCATGGAGGTATTCATGGATGAATTTTTGGTATATGGTTCCTCTTTTGATAATTGTTTGGCGAACCTTTCTCTAGTATTACAACGTTGTGTAGACACTAATCTTGTTTTGAATTGGGAGAAGTGTCACTTTATGGTTAGTGAAGGAATTGTTCTAGGACACCTCGTTTCCAACCGAGGTATTGAGGTCGATCGAGCTAAGATCGAGACTATTAAGAAACTTCCTCCCCCTTGTTATGTTAAGGGTGTGCGGAGTTTTCTCGGGCATACAGGTTTCTACAGGAGGTTCATCAAGGATTTCTAAAAAATCTCTAAACCACTCACTAATCTTTTGAATAAGGATGTTGTTTTCGAATTTTCGCATGAATGCCTTGATGCTTTTTACAAGATAAAGGAAGCGTTGATTACCGCTCCCATCATTCAACCTCCCGATTGGACCTTGCCCTTTGAGATTATGTGCGATGCTAGTGATGTGGTCGTAGGAGCGGTACTCGGACAAAAGAAAGATGGCTGGACCAACACCATTTACTATGCTTGCAAGACGCTAGATGAAGCTCAACTAAACTACGCCACCACCGAAAGGGAGCTCTTGGCGGTTGTATATGCTTTTGAGAAGTTTTGCTCTTACTTAGTGGGAACAAAAGTTATTTTGTACACTAACCATGCAGCTATTCATTACTTACTTGCTAAGAAGGATGTGAAGCCGCGTCTTATTCGTTAGATTCTCTTGCTTCAAGAGTTTGACCTAGAGATTCACGATAAGAAGGGATCCGAGAATTCTGTTGCAGATCACCTCATCCGGCTACCTCCCTCCTCGCTCGAGAAGGACGACCTACCCATAGATGATTCATTCCCTGATGAGAACTTGCATTTGTTGGAACATTGGATAGAGTTCTTTATCTCACCCCATGATGAAGGTGAAGTATGGGGTGAGGACACCTTCCAGCATGTTTAGGGATGATGTACAGTCTAGCTAGCGACCTTAAATCAAGCATCTCTTGGGAGGCAACCCAAGGTATTGCTTTCTTTTCCCCTTTTCTAGCATAGTTTTGCTTTCTTTGCTTTTGGCGTCCTCTAGATAGAAACCAGGTACTTTCTAAGGAAGGATTACAAATCAGGAGCTACACTGGAAGGATAGAAGTTCGAGAAATTGAGAAGACGAAGTTTGACTGAGACACATCTCGGTTGCTGTCACAACACCTCAACCGAGATGTTCTTGGGGAAACCTAGGCGACTAGGTCTGACATCCAATCAGACATCTCGGTCCGGTCAGGACCACCTCGACCGAGGTGAAATCAAATTCAGCGAGTGGTATCAAAGGCTAGACGGTTTTTCTCTCTTCCCATTTTCCCTCCCAACAATGACCTCGACCGCGGCGGTGCTTTTCCCTAAAATCTTCCAATATTGCTCGTTTCTTGCGATTTTTGGTTCGATTTCACCGGAGGAAGCAAGATGATCGGTTTTCAAGCATCAAACAACGGGAGAAACGCTCCAATTTTGCAGAATCTGGGTATTTTGTCCAAAAACCCTAACTCTCTTTCCTTTACTTATTTAGGACAGATCTGGCTTTGGTTGCCATAGTTTCTTGCTGAAAAGTACATAAGTACCCCATAGGAAGCAATTGGTAGTGATTTGGGAGAAAATAACTTGCAAATCAGAGAGTTGATCGAACAACCCTTCACCTCGGTTCAGTCGGCTGTGTCTCGGACGAGGTGATTGTCAGAGGAACCGAGGTGTTCATCTGTCAGAATCATGAGCAACAGATCTAATCGCCAGCTGGTCTTGAGAGATAGATCCAGTAGTTTTTCCCCTTCTTCTGCATCTCATCCCACTATACCGGTGATCCATGAGCGTCACTAGGCCAACTTTAATCGAATTTGCGGGCGTCCCATTATTGCCCCGCGGTTTCTGGATGTTGCTGCCTTCGAGTGCCTCCACGTGGAAGAGGACTTGAGGAATATGATCTCCATTGTGGGACTGGAGGAGTTCATGGAGATCCGAGCGCCGGTCTACTTAGAGCCTACTATGGAGTTTGTGAGTTATGTCACCCACGACCCGGAACGCAACAACATCAAGTACCGATTGTTGAACCGGAACTACATAGTGCCGATGGACCAGTTTAGGGAGATCTTTGGCTTCCCTACCCCCATAGTGACTGACTTTCCTTCACGAGCCATCGCTCAAGACTTCTGGGGCGAGATTTCCCATGTAGTGGAGCATAGTGATAGATGGAGACCTGGAGACTCCAAAGAGCATATCATCTTCCACTTAGCCTTCCGTCTGGCTCACAGGATATTTAGTGAGACACTTCTGGTGCGTAATGAGACACCCCAAAAGATCAGACAGGGGGAGTAGTTGAGTATGTTTTGTATGGTGACAGGTGGAGTTCCTGACTTTGGTAGGATGCTGGCTGAGGACTTGCATAGGATAAAGGGCAAGTCGAAGGGAGACATTTGTTGTGGATGTACGGTGACCCATATTGCTACTACCATGGATTTAGATTTGTCTGCATGTATAGTGGTTATGGCTGTGAAGCCGCTTGGTCTTCAGGAAAATATCACGAGGCGTATTCTCGTCCCTCGTGGTCTCAACACGCCATATGTCGCTATGCCTTGGGAGACGACAACTCCACAGGGGCATTCTATGGTCATCTCAGTTTTCAGTCTTCGACCGATAGTACTGGTCTTATGCTTGGTTTCCTTACATGCAGGATGCCAGAGATGTTGCTGGTGATGATGAGGACGAGTATGATGATGAAGGAGCTACTATGGAGACCGGTACTAATACCGACGATCCGAGTATACCAGTTTTCGAACTTGATGACGAGGCGACAGAGGAGGAAGCAACACCACCACCACCACCACCTCAGCGCAGATCCCGTCGCAGGTTCAGAGATCTCGAGGCCCACCAGAGGATTATTGACCTCACTAATCAGATGGTCGATGCTTACGCTGCCCTGACTATTGACATGCATGAGCATTTCGAGGATCAGCGCCGAGATATTGAGAGTTGGACGCATCAGATGCTGGAGAGCCAGCACTATACTAGACGTATGATGGAGATCCAGGACCAGTAGATGATGGGATACCCCTTTGATCCGGCCCAGTACCCTTACGTTCCACATCCACCACCGCCACCAACTGACGAGGATTTGAGCGGCATGGAGTTTCTTTATTTATTTATTATGTAGTTCAGCTAGTTTCGTTGAGTTTTCTGTTTCCTTGACTTTTATTTGACCCATTGGAACAATGTGTCCCAAGTATGGGGTATTTGGATGTATTACTTGACATTATATGTGTATGTTCGTATGACTCCTGGATATTTATGATCTTATTCTTCTTTACTTGGCTTTATGTGTTTATTTGGCATTACATGCATACATACAGGTTTTTGTTTGAGAAGAACGTCGAAAACTGGTTTGAAAAAAAAAATTTTGTGACCTCAACCGGGATGTTCTTGACTGGACGAGGTAGACACCTCGGATGACGTTAGAACACCTCACCGAGGTAGGTTCTTAACTGAGAGTTTTTCGAAATGATTTTGTGCTTCTTCTTTGGATATGACCTCAATGATGATTTTGTTTGCAGATTGGTTTTGAAATCTTTATATGCTCGAAAGGTTTTATGATATGTTTAAGTTGCAAAATGCTTTGTTTGAAGTTTTAGCATGTTTAATACTTTGTTTTTATCAAAATTATGTTGGATTTGAAGGTTGACACCACATGATGAGTTCTATCACATTCTTCCTAGGATGATTAAGGCAATTCATTCTCTTCTCTTCTTCTTCTTGATCATGCTTTAGCCCTTCATATACATAACTACCTCCCTTTACCTATCCGTGAATTTGGAAGCAAGCAAGCAAAGAAAAGCAAGTGAAAGTGAAGTTGAGATGTTGGCTGAAAGTGTTAGAAAGGAACAAATAGGTTTGGGAAAGTCAATCATGATGATGAGTAACTCGGCACCATTCACATAGCCGGGTGTTTGTGTCTTGCCAAAGTCGTATTGAGCGATATTCCTAATGGGTCACGGTATGTGCATCAAGGGTTTGAGGCATCTCGAGAAATTGATGATTGTTGATCTCCTAGGCTTCGGTTATTGTGCACCTTTGTTCATGCATCCCAAAAAGTAAAGTAAAGTAAAATAAGCAAAGCTTATTGGTAGAAGATGTAGAGTTTCAAAGAAAGTGAAGTAAGATCCTTTTCCCGGATTCTAGCACCACATACCCTATATACATCCCACCCTTACACGTTTCTTAACCTCTTTTGGAAGCCCTTGAGACCTCGAGCTTGTTAATTGCCTTGGTGGCTTAAACTGGATTGTACATGATTGATTTTGATAAACATGATTTATTATGCATTCTATGATTTTATGCAAAGATGAACAACTTTCTTATATTTATAAAATGTTTTGATCATGTCTTGATTTTATTTGCCATGAAGCATTCTCTTAGAATGATCTATGAGTGGAGCACACCACCAAAATGTTTTGAAATGCTTTTCATTGATTTTTCTGACTTATAATCCATTCTATCTTAAATCTAAGATTTCGAATTTGCTTCGGGACATGCAAGGGACCAGTATGGGGTATTTTGGTAGCATGTATTATAGTCTATATTTCGGGGCTGGTTTAGACGTTTTATCTTCATAAATGTGCATGTATGGATGTATATTCTACGATTATATTGTTATTTTGTCTACTTTTGCGGGAATCGAGGTCTACACCTATTTTCGTTGTAATTGTAGGTAAAATGGCACGTTTTGCATCAAAATGGAGCTAAGGAAGCTAAGGAGTCATTGGAGCTACATTCTGGAGCTTAAAGAAGATCTCAGGAAGCATGAAAATGGTTAAGAAGATTGACTTTGGACCAGATTCGAGATGATTTACATTCAGTTGAGATTCACCTCGGTCAGCTACAGTACCACCTCAATCGAGGTGATCTTCAGGAGCGTCCCGACCGAGGCGAACACCCTGTCGCCGGCGAGATCTTTATTTTTGGCTGAGATCTTTTATTTTTGGAAAGAAGATATCTTATACTTTCGGCTGGATTTCTGGAAGGAAGATATTATTTTAGGATGATTTATTTTTAGGGATAGATATATATTTTATAGGAAATTATCTTTTTAAGATATTATTATCTTTGGAAGATAATTTTCCTATATAAAGGGTTGGATTTTCAACAAGTCCAACCATGCTTAGGCATCCAGCAATTGAGGGATTTTTTGGAGTTTTGAAGGAAGTTGAAGGAAGTATTAAAGTATTGAAGTTCAAGGAAGAAAGGAATCATAGTTGGAGTTGGCTTTTGAAGGAGTTTGTAAGATCTTCTTAGATCTCTTTGTATTATTGTCTTTTTTGATTTTTTTGACTGAGGAACGCTTATTTGTTGATTGATTGATTCAGTTATTGAGACTTTTTGCTTAAGGTTTTCTTGTTTGAATATTGATTCCTTTTCCATTAATTTAATTATTGTCATCATGATGATTGTTGGCTAAGTTTCTTATGCAATTCTAGGGTGATTGGCTGAAAGTTGTGGGAAAGACAATGATAGAATGATCTTAATCCCAGCAGGACCCTGAAAGCTCGAGTCTTTACCTTAACCTTAGAACACCTTGCTCAGTCGTTGAACATCTCGGCCGGGGAGGAATCTGACTGAACGAGGTGACCTTTCCTGAACCTATTCTTAGTTAAGAGTTTAAGTATTCCAAATCATATCCTTATTACATCTTTTCTGGTTCAATGCAAGCCTAGGACGAGACTTACCCAGTGATTCCTTTGTTTGTTACCTAAGATATCCTTTATTGGGGGTTGAGTGTGCCTTCATCCAATCTTTGTGAGTTTGCCTGAGAGTTACCCGGTAAAGGTTGATTCTATTCCCTTGGGTGGTGTGTTGGTTTGAGATTATAGTTCCTTTACTTAGAACCTTAAGACTTGCCCGGTAATAGGTGCTTTGGGTTGGGATAGTGAGTAGTGAGACTTACCCGGTAATCTATTCCCACCTTAGAAACACCTTTCCTTTGCAAACCTCAGTTTTGTCCCCGTTATCCTTTGAGATCTTGAGTCAGAACCACAACTAGATGCTTTAATCCCTAGAATCCGTATTTCCCCTTACTTGACTCATACATCATCTTTGATTGCTTTAATTGCTTTTATTTGCAACATTTCACAACCGATTATGTGCTTTGTTTCACCATAGTCCTTGTGTTAGACCCCTGGAATTCTTGCTTTTATTACAATTGATCCGTACACTGCGGGTTCGCATATTGTTCAAGCATACTTCTTGGGTTATAAATTTTAAATCTTGCACACACCTTTTGAAGCGAACACTTATGGTCTTTGGAGTTGTGTTTTCGGTTGAAGTCCGTTGTCGTTGTCTTTCGGGTTTCTTGTCATTGCATCAAAAATGTCTTTCATTTTGGCCTTTATTTGTGCCTTGTTGCAAGATCCGGTGAAATTGTTGTCAAGCTAAGGGTCGGGATCCATTGAGAGGTTCCAACCCGTAGCATCCCGAGTCCCTCAGATTCGGGATGTTACGAACCTCGGTTTATGCCCAAGGTTTTAATTTTATAAATATGACCCAAGTTTATGAAATTGCTCATATTTGTCCTAAAAATGTATTTGTCGAATTTAAACTCGGATTTCCATTACGGGGTTATACTTATAGTTTATATATATTATATATAATGCCCAAGTTTAGCTTTTAAAGCTAAACTTGTTTAGTTTTGGTGTTAGGTTCGGAAACGACCCCGATAATGGCCTAACGAGTCCAAGTTCGACATCCGTCGATCGTGTTCCGCCTTTTTGGCATCGTGTGAGTATCTTCTTCCTCGATCTATATAACACCCCGAATCCGCGGGATATCGTGATGCTACGGGTTGGGACCTCACAATGGGCCCCGACCCTTAGCATGACAATAATTTCACCGGATCTTGCAACAAGGCACAAATAAAGGCCAAAACCGAAATACATTTTTATGCAATGTTATGAAACCCGAAAGTAAAAGAAAGGAAAGACTTCAGCCGTCCTTACAACAACATCAACATAATATACAATAACAACAACACAAGGACTCCAAAACCCAAGTCAGCCTAAGATGTACGGAACCCCGGCTTCCCACTCCTCCGGATCACTCGGAAACACCTAACCTGCACGTCAACTACAACAAGCTGTATAAAACTGTTAGCTCACATTCTAGGCATTATAAAGATAGGAAAGGCACAAACACACACGGAAGCACACACCACACACATCATGCTCATACACATACACATCCATTACTTAAGTTGTCTTTTTAGGTTATACCATATCTAATTCATTCGTTCAAGTGTGACACGAGAGTCTTATAACTCTCGCCTCTGTCCCCGTGTAACCAACAAGAGTGTGGCGGTTCCCAACCCGTATACCCTGAGGGAGTGATGAAGAAGCCCGCCCGTATACCGTGTATGGCCTGGTCGTAGAGATCCCCCCAGTCTCCCTCGGGAAATTGGGAAATGATGTCACCGCCCGATAATAACATACAATGAGCCAAATATATATAACCGAGTTGCCCTAATCCGGTTTCATGTTTTTAAACAAAGATAAAGCACATACCACCATCACATATCCAAATAATGCGTAAAAGTGAGCTAAGTAAGTCCGTAGACTTACCTCGTCTCAAAGCTAAACGAAACCGATATCACTCTCCGAAGGCATATAACCAAATCCTGTTCAAGACAAGGCACGATAATCAACAACTACTCACAAGCTAGAAGTCCTTAGACTTCTAGTTCTATATCATCTTATTAGGTCATACACTCTCATAATCTAGGATACACTCCTAGCCCTCATAAACTCACGAGATCTCAACTATATCCCGATGTGCTAGGATACTCTCATCCTAAACTCTGCAATCTCAACAAACTCATACTCACAACCTCAACAAAGATCACATGATAACATACACACCACAATCCTTAAAATGTTCAAACCATCCTCAAATCTTCACCTAAAGTTACAAGCCACTACTTGGCATTCACTCTAAGTTATGCTAGATCCAACCTAGCATGATTCTACCACTAAGAATAACTAGAACGAGGGAGAAGATACTAACACGAGGTCGAAGGTGAAAGACGTTCTATGGATGTCGAGAATGGGTTCGTTGGTCTTTGTCGGGCGCTTCCGGACCTAAGACCAAAGCTACGCGAATTTAGCTTATATGCTAAATTGATTATAAATATATATAATATATAACTCAAAGGTAAAACTCGTTTTCCAAATGATCATTAAAACCCATAAATAATCCCTTCGGGGGAAGAAATTATAAAATCACGAACTTGGTCGTAAACCGCAATTAAAACTTCGAGCCATAAACCAAATTTAATCCAAGAAAGGACAAGATATATAGTATATAAATATAAGGATAAAACTCGAAGAAAAATCCAAGTTTAAAACCCGTAAACATGTTTTCCGGGGCAAATCATACAATTTCATAAATACGGGTCATCATCCTTAATTAACCTTTGGGCATTTTCTGAAATTAATCCAACATATGGCATAAATGCAACAATCCAGAAATATGTGTCAAAACTGCAAATTGAAAGTAGTGGGCATAATCTGCAATTAACACTAAAAGGTGGGGCAAAAATTTAAAAATGAAAGGAACCCTTCTTCAACCTACTATACGCGACATGAGAAGAAGGAAAGTGGGAGAGGGCTTCCGGCGGCTCAGCAGGCGGAGCGTGAGAGAGATCCGACGTCGGTGCAAGCGGGGAAGGAGCGTTGGCCGGTAGCGGTGCAACCATCTGCAGCGGCGGCCTCCAGGCGGCAGCGTCGTCTCTCCTCGCAACATAAAGCACAGAGCAGGGAAGGGAGAAAGTGATATGCAGGTGCGTTGAAGGGGGAGGCGGCGGCAGCACCTGCTGGTGGCCCCAGTGGGATTGAGGCGGAGGCTTCCGGTGGTTCCCGATGCTGCAACCTCCTTTCCCGTGGTGGTGCAGCCTCCAATCAATCTCACTAGAACAGTGTGAAACAGAGAGAGAGGGAAGATGGAGAATGGGGAAGGAGAGAGTGACAGGAGGTAAGGGGGTATGTTGTTGAGGAGCCACAAAGGATCACTGCAGAGCCAAGACCGAGGGGTCGGGGAGGGCCAGAGGTCGGTTTGCAGGGAAGCTAGGGGGTCGGTTACATCCCTTCACATGTCAGAAGAGAGGCGTGCAGCTGGGCTATCACCAAGAGAGAAATAATAAAATATAAAAAAAACAATGTGGGAAAGAATTTGAAGAAGAAAAGGAGGAATAAAATAAAAGGGTAGACTCGTTTAAGCATACGGAACGGAATTTTCGAATCGAGAATTTCCGACTTTTTCAGAAAAAAACGGAAATACGTATACGTACCAAACAATAAATTACCCGAAAAGTTACTTTTATGTCAAAAAAAATAATTTTAAAAATATTAATAAAAGAAATCTCGTGCTACGAACGAATCGAAAGTAGGGAGAAAATAATTATAAAAAAAATCGGAACGCACCCAAAAGAACGGGGCGTTACATCAGGTCCTCCTAAAAACAAGTTTCGTCCCGAAACTTGCTAAATCCGAACTCTTGAACACTCCCTTCTAGCTAACCACTCAGAACACTATAACGTGGCAACTACGGCCCTCTAAATCAAAGCCTACTCGCATAACCCGAACTCTCAAACATTCATGTCACAAAACACAAAAGCACAACCAAGGAAAGATCTCGGGACTAGCCCGACGGTCCTATAGATGTTGCTAAATCCGCGTAAAACTCGACTAAAGATACTATCCTAGTCTTCCAGTTAGCCTCATCGGCTCCTCGTCTCGCCTAGATCATCACAACAGACTACATGTCTCGAGTCATGTATGTACTACCTAGATTGATACACATGAAACATCGGCTACTCTTGGCGGCAACGCCAACTTTTAATCAACCCTCAAACTCGTGCTAAGATCTCAAAAAGGTCGATATACCGGAACTCAATTTCCTCCTCGGGTCTTTCTGAATGCAGCACCAAAGAAGATCGAACTCCCAATCTACACTGCTGGCTTAGGTTCTTGTCAAACCAAACTTCAATGTTATGTTTCCTCAATTCTTGTTGCAATTCCAAGTAGCCAAGGAAGCACTTTACTCCATACTACTTCTACTAACAAGACAAATATGCTATTACTTTTACACCGCTCCTCAATACTCGATCAAGACCTAGTCTAGAAGAATCACTTGTACACTTCAAACCCATAATACCTCCAAGTAAATCAAAACAGTCTCACCAATGAATCCCTTCTTAACTATCAACAACTCCATTGTCAATTTTCATCCACTTAAACTTTTTTGTCTTTCGAAGTAGGTTGACCATAGATGGTGTTACTTTGGAAGATATCTCCACACATCCGGTAATGACCGGCATGACCAAGAAAACTTGTAACTTCTTCACATCCTTCATGGTTTGCCATCTCGAGATAACTTGTCAAACATCTTCTCTCTTTTTCAAGAGTAGACCCAAAATATATCCTCCGGCATCAGTAAGCCCATATGGAGTGACTACAACTCGTAGTGACCTTGGTTGGTCAAGAATGCCATATTTGCAATATCCAAGTCTCGACTTCTCAATTGGTGACAATCAGACCTTAAATCAATTTTAGAAGAGACTACCGACCCTTGCAACCGGTCGAGTAGAATTTCTTTACGTGGTGAGGGATACTTGTTCTCCATTGTCATCTTGCTCAACTTATAGTAATCAATGTACAAACGGAGATAGCTGTCAATCTATTCGCAGACTGGTGTCTTCTATAATAACTTCAAATCAAGAATTCAAGATACACTTCCAACGTGAACTTCGAACCATCTTAATGGTAAATCCACCTCTCGACGCATTGGAATCCGTAAGATCTCGGGTTCCAGCTTTTATTCTCCCATCACATATCGTAAGATATCGACACAATCTTGTCTTAACATTTGTCAAGTGGTCCACCCCGATCGGTTGAGGTGACGTCCATCGAACACGTGGTTTAATACTTCTTTAGCTACAATGTTCACTGTCCTCTTTCAAAGATCCTTCATCTCCGGAACTCGGGAGACTTGTTTTAATAATCTTTTTAAGGTTTCGCACTTATGTAAAGTCATGAAGGTCCTAACTGCATGACTTAATCACGCCTTATAATATATTAGTATTACCTTCTTCGTATTCTACCAAAGCTTGCATCATTTCTCCGAGTAGGTGAAGAACTTACTCCCTTTTCTTATGTAACATCCAATCGACCGTAGAGGTTCTAACCTCAATCTTTCATGTACTTCTTGTACATCTCACATCGACTTCAAACTTCAAGACTTCAGTCTTCCCTTACTATTGTGGTCACCTTATGTATTTCTTGGTATTCTATGTACAACTACAATGGAGGCTTCATCTTACGGTTGATCCACTAGCTCCCCTTACCATGATCAAACCTTAAAAGTTGTAACCCGCGGAGTTCCACCATATGTCAATCCCATGACCTAAGAAGGTGGCGTAAGATTGTTACGATCTCCTCCTCGGAGGTCTTGTTATAACTACTTGCTTGAACTTGTTAAACATTATTTGATTTAAGACAAACGTGGGTCCATTGATGTACCTCCTTACTATTGACATTGATCCACCGCCAATACTCCAAGCTCTTATTCCCGATCCTATATGTTCCCATAGTCTTGTTTACTCTTCTCATCTACACACATCAATAGACAACCCGCCCTTATGCGTTCTCAGTTGTCACCGATTAACTTGTATCTGACCTTCTCCGAAGTTAACGACTTACCCTCCTACCATACATCCATGCTACCATACAACTGAAAAGATACCCTCTCGGGGTACTTTGTCTTAACTTCACTAGCTCATTTTACTCTACTTCCAACTCCGTTAGCTCTTTCTACGCTCTTCTCTTCCTTCGATTTCGATAAGATAACTATACGTTCATGGCTCTTTTGTGTCTTATGGCCCACTTTCATAGGCTTAACCGCTCTTCATGATGTTTTGCAAATGCACTCCTCAAATATTCTGATTTTAATTAGCCTCCACTCGCATCCTTCTCAGTTGATAACTTAAGTTCTTCCATCCAACTCCTTGTTTCCTCTTTCATCTTCTTAAGATCATCATCCTCGCACACTTCCTCCTTCTAAGCGTTGCTCAATCTCAACACAATGACGGGAAAATGGTTGTCCCTCACAAGGTAATTCTACTATGTGAATTTTCACCATGTGATCCTCCTCGTAACACTCAAACTTCTGAATAAGTCACCCGCTTGGAATCTCGCAATGATCGTCACTTCATCTTCTAGTACCTCCGTAATCTTAACTTCCGGGTCTCGTCAATCTTTCCAAATTCTTGGACCACTCTTTTCATCTTGACTCCCATACTGAGGAGCGCCTATTGAAAGCTCGTCTTACTTAAAACACCACTTTTATTCTCGAGCGAGAATGTAGTTCTTCATTGTTTCCTTGATTCACATCTTTAGTTCATCGACACCGCACTTGGAAAAATCTTACGTTCGTTGTCTGTAGTTGCTTTATTGATGCTCCTTCATTGTTTCCTTGATACCACTATCATGTCTTCATGTCGCTTTTATACTGGTATAGTCTCCATCTTGGTTTCGCTTAAGGCGACACGAGGTTGTCCCTTGGTTACGTCATCTCTGGTCTTCTTCTTCGACGTCCTCTTCAAGGAGTCCGGGAAGTCACCGGGGTGCTTGCGAAAACGTGATGCTAAATTTGATAACTTGAGCATACTTATCTTCGTATGTATACTATCCTAAGTCAAAAGGCGTTGTCCATGGGGCGATGATAGCTTTCTATCATCTTAGCTATAAGGTCCTCTATCACTAATATGATATTAACATACTATATGTTTATATATAAATATATAAAGATATAAACGTCATGCTACTACTATAAACATAATCTGTCCATAAACAATTTATAACTCGACATACAAGTATAGTCCAAAACATCGTGAGTCCACATATACATATCTACATATACACATATATATCTACATAATATAATAATAGTCAACAACTACGTCGCCGAGATCCGCGGAGGAAGTGGTGGTCCCGTACATTCTACCCCAACTGACTCATGCACATGATTTGAAAACGAAATTCATTACTTTAAAACTCAGAACCCTTGAGGATTCTGCTTATTTTTATTCGGCCTTTAGAAGATTGCGAGTGCCATTGTTGTCAACCTAGGGCTCTGATACCACTTTTGTAACACCCCGAATCTGCGGGATATTGGGATGCTACGGGTTGGGACCTCACAATGGGTCCCGGCCCTTAGCCTGACAACAATTTCACAAGATCTTGCAATAAGGCACAAATAAAGGCCAAAACTAAAATACATTTTTATGCAATGTTATGAAACCCGAAAGTAAAATAAATGAAAGACTTCAGCCGTCCTTACAACAACATAAACATAATATACAATAACAACAACACAAGGACTCCAAAACCCAACTCAACCTAAGATGTACGGAACCCCAGCTGCCCACTCCTCCGGATCACTCGGCAACACCTAACCTGCACATCAACTACAACAAGCGGTATAAAACCGTTAGCTCACATTCTAGGCATTATAAAGATAGTAAAGGAACAAACACACACGGAAGCACACACCACACACATCATGCTCATATACATACACATCCGTTACTTAAGTTGTCTTTTTAGGTTATACCATATCTAACTCATTCGTTCAAGTGTGATACGAGAGTCTTATAGCTCTCGCCTCTATCCCCGTGTAACCAACAGGAGTGTGGCGACGCCCAACCCGTATACCCCGAGGGAGTGATGAAGAAGCCTGCCCGTATACCGTGTATGGCCTGGTCATAGAGATCCCCCCAGTCTCCCTCGGGAAACTGGGCAGTGATGTCACCGCCCGTTAATCACATACAATAGGCCAAATATATATAACCGAGTTGCTGATAGCATGTATCATAGTCTATATTTCATGACTTGTTTAGACATTTTATCTTTAATAAACTGCATGTATGGGTGTATATTATGTGAATATATTGTTGTTTTATCTACCTTTACGAGAATCAAGGTCTACACCTAGTTTCGTTGTAATCGTAGGTAAAATGGCACGTTTTGGATCGAAATGGAGCTAAGGAGCAAAGGAGTCATTGGAGCTACATTCTGGAGCTTAAAAAAGAACTCAGGAAGCAAGGAATTAACAAAGAAGATTTACTTTTGACAAGATTTGAGAGATTTCACATTCAGCTGACATTCACCTCGGTCAGCTATAGTATCACCTCGACCGAGGTGATCTTGAGGAGCGTCCCGACAGAGGCGAACACCCTGGCGCCGGCGAGATCATATCATTTGGCTGAGATCTTTTATTTTTGGAAGGAAGATATCTTTTATTTTTGGGCTGGATTTCTGGAAGGAAGATCATATATTTGGAAGATTTATTTTGGAGATATATTATATTTTATAGGAAATTATATTTTTGAGATATTATTATCTTTGGAAGATAATTCTCCTATAAAAAGGGTAGGATTTTCCATAATTCAGCAATCACCGCATGCTTGGAGATTGAAGAAGCTGCAATTAGGGATATTTTCTAGAAGTTTGAAGGAAGCTTTGAAGATTGAAGGAAGGAAGATTGAAGGAAGGAAGATTGATAGTTTGTGATAGCTTTTGAAGGAGTTTGTAAGATTCTCTTAGATTCCTTTTTGGTTTATCGTCATGTTGATTTGTCATTTCAAGGAACGCTGATTTGTGATTATTTGATTCAGTTATTGAAGCCTTGTTCTTAAGGTTTTTGTGTTCAAATATTCATTCCCTTCTCATATATTTGATTATTGTTATCATGATGATTGTGGCTAAATTCCTTGTGCGATTCTAGGGTGATTGGCTGAAAGTTGTGGGAAAGACGATGATAGAATGGTCTTAATCCCTGTAGGACCCTGAAAGCTCGAGTCTTTAACATTAACCCTAGAGTACCTCGCTCAGTCGATGAACATCTCGGCCGGGGTGGAACTTGACTGACCGAGGTGACCTTTTCTGATCTGAAAGTGAGAGTTAAGTGTTGTAGTTTGCCAAATCCTATTCTTATTACACCTCTCCTGGTTCAATGCAAAACTAGGTTGAGACTTACCCGGTGATTCCTTAGTTTGTTTACCCATGATCATAAGTATAGGTAATAAAGGTTTATCCTTTATTGGGGTTTGAGTGTGCATTCATCCTATCTTTGTGAGTTAGCCTGAGACTTACCCGGTAAAGGTTGATTCTATTCTCTTAGATGGTGTGTTGGTTTGAGATTATAGTTCTTTTCCTTAGTACCTTGAGACTTATCCGGTAATAGGAGCTTTGGTTTCGGATAGTGAGTAGTGAGACTTACCTGGTAATCTATTCCCACTTTTGAAACACATTCCCTTTGCAAAATCTCAGCTTTGTCCGCTTTATCTTTAGATCTTGAGTTGGAACCACAACTAGATGCTTTAATCCCTAGAATTTGCATTACCCCTTTATTTGACTTTATTATCATCTTTGATTGCTATAATTGCTTTTGTGGTTATTAGTTGCATTAACATCCTATACTTGCTTAGTTTCACCTAAGTCCTTGAGATCGACACCCGGGAATTCTTGCTTTTTACTATAATTGATCCATAAACTACGGGTTCGCATCCTTGTTTTAAAGCATATTTCTTGGGATATAAATTTAAAGCTTGCACACACAATTTGGAGCGAACGAGTTTTGGCGCCGTTGCCGGGGACTTGGTCTAGCCCAAGCCGGTTGTGGTTGTCTTTCGGGGCAATTGCCCTTGTTGCTACTTACCTCTCTACTTGGGTGCTTTCGCAGGATCTTTTCTTAGGTTTATGCGAAGAACCCGTGCGAGGAAGGAAATCGTTCCATACGATACCGAACCACAAAAGACAAACAAAAGACGCTTGAAAGAAGCGGAAATAGCCAACCAAGACAATCGCGATCTTGAGGCCGAACTAAAGGAGGCGCTAGAATAGCTGCGCCTGAATAAGGAAGAATTGCAGCGCGAGAGAGAGCAAACTTGAACCAGAACTGCAGATATTGAAGCAGATATGGCTGATCTACGAGCCCAGATTCTGCATCGACCGAGGCAGGACCCAATCCTAGTTGCCGCGGCCGAGATACATCCACCTCGGATGCCTGTCCGAGATGTTCTTTTTGCAAGATTTCCACAAACCCTAGGACAAAGGATGGACCCAAACCAGCAAGTGAGGCGTCCAGGAGTCAACTTAGGAGATCCAGCGGAGCATGATTACGAACTTCGACCGCAAGTTCTATCCATGATCCGCCAATGCGAGTTTGGAGGTTTAGAGAGGGAGTCTGCGCATCAGCATTTGCAAAGCTATGACATCCTGATGGAGACCTTGAGACCTTCAAGGCTGGAAAACAATACTTACAAGCTAAGACCTTTTTACTTTTCTTTGAAGGACAGGGCGCTTACTTGGTATCAATCTCTTCTTCCCGGAAAGATCAACACATGGGAGGAGATGACGACGGAGTTTCTAATAAAGTTCTTCCCCCCCTCCAACGCTGAAATGAGAGGGAAGATTTATGCATTCATCATGAAGGACAAGGAAAGTTTGTTTAAGTCATGGGAGAGATTTAAAGTCGTTCTATTGGATTGCCCACATCATGGGATTCCAAAGATAGAGTTGTTGGAGATATACTTCAAGGGATTGGATGGAGCTACCCAATTCAATCTTCAACTACTCTCCGTTGGAACATTTATGGACATGCCGATTGACGAAGCTTGGGAGTTCATTGAGAAACAAGCTTTGCACATGGAGAAATACTCCCACCAAGGAGCCGAAAATGGAGTTAAGAGGGTTAATTTCCAGGAAGCTCCATCAAATGATAATCAACTCATTTCCCTCAAGAATGATGTGAAGCAATTGAAGGACCTTTTGGTTGCTCACACAAAGAAGGAAGAAGGATATCAAGGCTCAAGGAACAACAACCAAGGTTCCCGGAACAACAATTACGACAACAATAGAGGCTCCAACAGTAGCAATTGGAGATCTAATAATCAAAATTCGGGTGACCCTTATTCTAATCCCAATTCTAATACTTCCTTTAACCCCTCTTCTTCTTCTTCTACTCCATTGAAGAGCCAGGAGCCTGGATCAAGTTCGTCCCAACTAGAGAAGAAAGATGCAGTGCTGGAGGCCATCTTGATCAAGCTCAACACTATTGAGACATCCATGACTTCATTTTCAAAGGCACAAAAAGCCTTAGAGCAACAATTCTTTAATACGGCGAATGAAGTGCCAAGAGATCCAGGGTAGCTCCCAGCAAAGACAGAGAGCAACCCCAAAGGACAGATCATGGCAATAACGACGAGAAGTGGACTCAAAACTACAGATCCAATGCCTCGGTCGATGCCATTGTAGACGAAGAAAACCTCGGTCCAAGTACAGACGAGGAAAACTTAGGTCAAGGTGCCACCCGAGGTGGAGTCCTAGAAAGCGACGGACAAATCTGAAGTTTATGTCCCACCTCCTGCATATAAACCACAACTTCCATTCCCTCAGTCAAGGGCCAGAGCACATCTAGACAAGCATTTTGGTAAGTTCCTTGACTTGATGAATAAACTACATATTGACGTCCCTTTCCTTGATGCTATTCTAGGGATGCCCGCCTATGGGAAGTTCTTAAAGGAGATTCTATCAAGGAAGAGGAAACTGGAAGATTTTGGTGAAGTAAGGATGACATATAAATCCTCAAAGCTCATTCAAATCATGAAGGAGAAGATGCCACCCAAGTTGAGAGATCCCGGCTCATTTTGCATTCCCATTCAAGTTGGGGATGTAACTTGTGAAGCGTTGTTTGATCTAGGAGCCATCGTGAGCATCATCCCGCTGGAGCTATGTGTGAATATCAGACTTGGAGAGCCCAATCCGGTGAAGATAAGATTACACATGACGGACCTCTCCATTACCCATCCCGTGGGCATTTTAGAAGACATTCTAGTTAAGTTAGGTAACTTCTATTTACCTATAGACTTTGTTGTACTTGATATACCCGCAGATTATCCAGTTCCTATCATTCTCGGGAGAACATTTCTAGCAACTTCGGGTTGCAATGTGGATTGTAAGAACGCCAAGTTGAAATTCAACATTGGCGGAGATCAAGTGGAGTTTTCATTGCTTGCTGCAATGAAAGGAGAGCCTCTAGAGGATGACATCTTCAACATCTATGATGAAGAAGAATCAAGAGAATTGGTGAGCTCTATCCTTATTAATGACCCTCTTGAAAGAGTTATTAGTTTTAGCTTAATGGAGGAAGGTATAGATGCTTCTTGTGATGCAGATATACGGAGCTTAAAGGCAATGGAAGAAGATCTAAGATTGAGAAACTAATCCAGGAGAGGAGAAGTTCCAGTTTCGATCCGAGTTACAGTACCTCGACCGAGCCACTTTCTGGACCAAGCGAGGTGTTCTTATCTGAAGAACATCTCGGTCACTCACCTCGGGCACCGACTGAGACAACAAGTGAGATGCTTTCAACTGAGAACAACAAACCTCCTACACCCTTTTCTGAAACTCGTTTACAGTTGGTGGAGCACTGACTCCACCAAGCTTCTGATAATAAAGAACCTTGGTATGCTGACATTGTTAATTATCTTGTTTGCCAGGAAATACCACCCGGATTAACGTACGCTCAAAGGAAGAAATTCTTCAAGGAACTACGCCACCACTATTGGGATGAACCTCTACCGTATAAGAGAGGTCCGGATGGGATGCTTAGATGATGCATTCCAGAAGATAAAGTTACTAGTGTTATACGCATTGCCACTCGCTTCCTTGTGGAGGACATGCTAGCGCTCACAAAACGTGCGCTAAGGTATTACATTTTGGTTTCTTTTGGCCTACATTATTTAAGGATGTGCAAACGTTTGTTGTTTCTTGTGATGCATGCCAAAGAACAGGGAACTTATCTAGAAGGAATGAGATTCCTCTCAACAATATCCAGGAGGTTGAGATTTTTTATTTATGGGGAGTTGATTTCATGGGACCTTTACCATCATCCGCAGGGAACCTCTACATTTTCCTAGGTGTCGGTTGCGTCTCTAGATGGGTAGAAGCCATTGCCTCCCCCACTAATGACACCATGGTGGTTGTGAAGTTCTTCAATCGAACTATCTTTTCACGTTTTGGGACACCACGTATTATCATCAGCGATGGAGGGACACATTTCATCAACCGGAAGTTTAAGGCACTTCTATTGAAGTATGGGGCAATCCACAAGGTAGCAACTCCTTATCACCCTCAAAGTAGTTGACAGGTCGAGATCTCGAATAGAGAAATCAAGGCAATCTTGGAGAAGACCGTCTCTTAGACGAGGAAGGATTGGTCCATGAAGTTGGACAACGCTCTTTAGGCTTACATGACCGCATTCAAGAGTCTCATAGGTACCACCCCTTATAATTTGGTGTATGGGAAGTCTTGCCATCTACCCGTTAAGTTAGAGCACAAGGCGTATTGGGCAATCAAGTGGTTGAATTTCGATATCAAGGAAGCCGGAGAGAAAAGGCTATTGGACATAAACGAGCTGGAAGAGTCGCGCTTGAATGCTTATGAAAATGCCAAGATCTACAAGGAAAGGACAAAGAGATGGCATGACAAGCACATCATTCCTAAGGAGTTCAAAGAAGGAGATTTAGCTCTACTCTTCAACTCCCGCCTTCGCCTCTTTCCAAGTAAGTTGAAATCTAGATGGGCAGGACCTTACATTGTGAAACATGTTTTCCCTTATGGTGCAGTTGAGATTTGGGGAGAAACAAGCGGAAGCTTCGAGGTCAATGTTCATAGGCTTAAGAGATACTAACCGGAAGTCCAGGTTGAGAAGATTGCACCACTATATCTTGTTTAGAGGTGTCGTACGGTCCAACTAGCGACCTTAAATCAAGCGCTTCTTGGGAGGCAACCCAAGGTATTGCTTTCGGTTCCCTTTTCTAGTTTAGTCTTAGATAGTTTGCTTTTGCTTGGCTTTGTTTTGTTTTTGGCGTCCTAGACAGAAGCCAGGTACTCTCTAAGGAAGGATTACAACTCAGGAGCAACACTGGAAGGACAGAAGTTCGAGAAATTGAGAAGACGGAGTTTGATTGAGACACATCTCGGTTGCTGTCACAGCACCTCGACCGAGATGATTCTTGAGCAACCGAGGGGACTAGGTCTGACAATCCAGTCAGCCACCTCGTTCCGGTCGGGACCATCTCGACCGAGGTGACAGCAGAATCGGTGAGGGGTATAAAAGGAGAAAGGGTTTCTCTCTCTTCCCTCCCAACCCCCTTCTCGACCGCCACATCCCCTCCCTCGCTTCTTCGATATTCGACCGTTTTCTACGATTTTTTTGCTCCGATCTCGCAAGGAAAGTCAAGAGGAACAGATTGCAAGCGAGAAACTGCAAGAAAATGCCTCGAATCGACCTAATCTGGGGTAAATTGTCAGAAACCATCACTCTCTTTCCCTATACTGATTTTATGGATTTGTGGCTTTTGTTGCCACGTTTTTGTGGTGAAAAGAGTATAAGTACCCCATAGGAAGCAATTGGTAGTGAATTATGGGGAAAAGAACTGAAAATCAGAGAGTAGAAATCGAACAGCGCTTCGCCTCGGTCCAGTCAAGCTGTGTCTCGGCCGAGGTGTGCTTCAGGCTTTCAGACTGACCGAGGTGCTTTGTCAGCAGAAACTATGACTTCTTGTTCTGATCTTCAGCTTGTTCTGAGAGATACCCCTAGTGGTTCTTCCCCTTCCCCTTCCTCTAGACCTTCCATCCCGGTGATCCATGATTGTCACCAGGTTGACTTTGACCGTATATGTGCGCGCCCTGTCATCTCCCGCGCTTCTTAGATGTTCCGGCCTTCGAGTGCCTCCACGTGGTGGAGGACTTGAAAAAGATGATATCCATGGTGGGGCTGGAGCAGTTTGTGGAGATCAGAGCTCCATCTAATCTTGAGCCGACCCTAGAGTTTGTGAGTTTTGTTACTCACATGCCTGAGAGGAACAACATCAAGTACCGGTTGCTGAACCGGAACTACCTGGTTCCTATGGATAGGTTCAGGGATAAATTCGGCTTCCTGACTCCTACCGTTCCCGACTTTCCTTCTCGAGCCGTAGCTCAACAGTTCTGGGGGCAGATTACTCATTTAGTGGAGCATGCTGACAGATGGAGACCTGGAGACTCCAGGGAGCACATTATATTTCACCTAGCTTTCCGTCTAGCCCACCACATCTTTAGTGAGACCCTTCTAGCGTGTACTGAGACACCCCAGAAGATTAGACAGGGAGATTTGCTGAGTCTCTTTTGTATGGTGACTTGAGAAGTGCCTGATTTTGGGGCCATGTTAGTTGAGGATCTGCATCGGATCAAGGCCAAGGCAAAGGGGGATTTCTTATGTGGAGGACTGGTGACTCATATCGCTACAGTTATGGGTCTTGACTTGACTACATGTACATTGGTGGCGGCTGCAAAGCCGCTTGGGCTTAGGAGATGATCACGAGGAGGATATTGGTTCCTCGTGGCCTTACTACACCGTATGTGGCGATGCCTTGGGAGCAGACTGCCGCTCAGAGTATCCCATGGTCAGATCAATTTATAGTCTTTGATCCAAAGTTCTGGTCTTCTGTATGGCTGCCCTACATAGAGGATTCTAGAGATGCTGCACCAGGTCAGGTGGAGGAGGAGTATGATAATGGCGGTGCTGCCATGGAGACAAGTGCAAATACAGCCGGCCCTAGTGTGCCAGTTGTCGACTTAGACGACGAGGCGACAGAGAAGGAGGCTGCTGCAGCACCATCACGTCCTGCTAGGCGTAGAGTCCGCAGACAGAGAGATCCCGTAGCTCACCGACAGATTGACGAGCTGACGGACCAGATGGAGAGTCTCCTCATCAACACTCGATGAACTATGAGATCTTGATGGAGACTCTAAGGCCACCTAGATTGGAGAGAAACAACCACAAGCTTAGGACTTTTTCCTTCTCATTTAAGGATAAGGCCTTGGCTTGGTACCAATCCATTCCACTAGGACGTGTGGGTACTTAGGAGGAGATGACAACCGAATTTCTTACAAAGTTCTTCCCACCTTCCAAGACATCCGAGCTAAGAGGAAAGATCAATACCTTTGTGATGAAGGATAAGGAAAGCCTATTCAAATCTTGGGAGAGGTTCAAAGACCTCCTCCTAGATTGTCCACACCATGGGATACCGAAGATAGAGCTATTGGAAATTTATTTCAAGGGGCTTCATGAGGATAGTCAATTCAAGCTCCAATCACTCTCCGGAGAAACATTCATGGAGAAGAATGTGGATGAAGCTTGAGAGTTTGTAGAGAAGCAAGCCTTGGTGATAGAGAAGTACTCCCATAGGAAGAGTGATGGGAGGAAACCGGGAGCATATGAAGTGAGTGAAGTCACCATCGGCAACTACAAACTTGATGCAATCAACAATGAGCTTAAGTCCTTGAGGGAGTTGTGTACCACAACCTTGAAGAGTCAAGCAAGCCCTCAAGTGCAACTGCAAGCAAACTTGGCTTCCAAAGAGGAGGATGTTAACTACATGGGAAGGGGCAATTTCAACAACTACCAAGGCCCTAGGAACTTCAACAACAACAGCCGGCACTTCAACAATTACCGGCCTAATCACAACCATCCCGGGTTCCTATTCTAACCCGGATGGTGCCTTGAACCCTCCCGCTTCCACAAGCGCAGCCCCACCACCTAAGGCTTCACAAGAGCCTCCACCCGGTTTTGCTCAAGCTCGAAAGGATAGGACCGAAATGATGTTTGAACAATTGCTAGGGAGGTTGAGTGGGTTTGAGAGCACGGTGACATCCATTTCCAAGGCTCAAAAGGTCCTAGAAGCACAAGTGTTCCAAAAGGCGGGTGAAGCACAAAGGGATCTGGGAAAGCTTCCCGGAAGGACCGAGGACAATCCAAGAGGCCAAGTGTTGGCCATTACCACAAGGAGTGGGCTGAGCATGAAAGATCCCTTACCCAAGGAGAATGAAAAGGGTAAGCAAGTGATGTTGGAAGAAGAACCATTGCAAGAAGAATGAGGTAAGAGCAAAGATGATGAGCCAACATATGTGGCACCTCCTCCATACAATCCACCACTACCATTCCCACAATCACGAGCAAGAGCTCGGTTGGATAAACATTTCGGTAAATTCCTTGAACTCATGTCTAAATTACATATTAACATTCCGTTCATGGATGCAATTCTAGGTATGCCGGCCTATGGAAAGTTTTTAAAAGAGATACTCTCCAACAAGAGGAAGTTGGAGGAGTATGGAGAAGTTAGAATGACAAAGAGGTCCTCCGAGTTGATTCAAATCATGAAGGAGGAGATGCCTCCTAAGCTGCGGGATTTGGGCTCTTTTTGTGTACCAATTGGAGTAGGAGAACTCCAATATGAGGCCCTTTGTGACCTTGGTGCTAGTGTAAGCATAATCCCGCTTGCACTTTGCAAAAAGGTTGGGCTAGGAGAACCAAATCCGGTCAAGATGACCCTCTACATGGCGGACCCATCCATTACTCACCCCGTGGGGATCCTAGAGGACATACCGATTCAGCTTGGGAAGTTCTATGTGCCAATCGATTTTGTTGTTTTGGACATCCCGGCGGACTACCCGGTTCCTATCATTTTGGGAAGACCTTTCTTAGCCACCTCGGGATGCTTTTTGGACTGTAAAAATGCAACCCTCTCATTCAACATTGGAGAGGAGAACATCAAGTTTAATTTGTCCACAATGGTAAAGGGGCCAGCCCTAGGTGAGGATGTCTTCAACATTGTTGAGGAAGAAGAGTCTAGAGAAGTTGTGAGCTCGATCTTGATCAATGATCCACTTGAGAAGGTTCTTAGCTTGAGTTTGATGGAGGAAGGAGTTGAGGAGAGTAGCAATGAAGTGATCAAGGCTTTGGATGCATTGGAAGAGCTACCAAGTGTTGGATTTGAAGTACTAGAAGAAGGGACAAATTCCTGTAGAAAAATCGGACCAGAGGGCCAAAAATCGGCCGATTTCAGCATTAATGTTGAATTTTCATCCGACTTTGCAAATGCCGTAGCTGAAATCGACCCTCAGATCGTCCGATTTTCTTCACAGGGGGTCGATTTTCCTGAGTCTTTTGAGCATCATCCAAGTATTTTTGAGCAATCATCAAGTTACTTAGGTGAGGCTTCCATGGCTTTGGAATCATCTCAACCTAGATTTTATGGATCATCTCCAACCGATAAAGGTCCTCCTAAACTTGATCTAAAGCCTCTTCCTTCTCATTTAAAGTATGATTTCCTTGGTTCAAATTCTACTTATCCGGTGATTGTGAATGCATCTTTGAATGATGATGAGCTTGATAGATTGTTGACTGAATTGAAACTGCATAGAAAGGCCATAGGATACACCATTGATGACCTTGTTGGCATTAAGCCCTCTTTGTGCATGCATAAGATATTGATGGAAGATGACCATAAACCCTCTATTGAACATCAAAGGAGATTGAATCCTATAATGAAAGAGGTAGTAAAGAAAGAGATCCTTAAGTTGCTAGATGCAAGAATCATTTTCCCGATTTCGGATAGTAAATGGGTTAGTCCCGTACATGTGGTTCCTAAGAAGGGTGGTATGACCGTAGTAACTAATGAGAACAGTGAACTAATTCCTACTAGGACGGTTACGGGGTGGAGAATGTGTATTGACTATAGGAAACTTAATGTAGCCTCTAGGAAAGATCATTTCCCTCTCCCCTTTATTGACCAAATGCTAGAAAGGTTAGCTCAACATTCACATTTTTGTTACCTTGATGGATATAGCGGGTTCTTTAAAATCCCGATTCACCCGGATGACCAAGAGAAAACCACATTTACTTGTCCTTGGGGAACATTTGCATATAGGAGGATGCCATTTGGGTTGTGTAATGCACCCGCCACCTTTCAAAGGTGTATAATGGCTATTTTTTCTGAATATATTGAAAACATCATGGAAGTGTTTATGGATGATTTCTCGGTGTATGGATCTTCATTTGATGATTGCTTAGCTAACTTGTCTTTGGTGTTGAAGAGATGTGAGGAATCTAACCTTGTGTTGAATTGGGAGAAATGCCACTTCATGGTGAGTGAAGGCATAGTATTTGGACACTTGGTTTCCCACTGTGGAATCGAGGTTGATAGAGCAAAGATAGAAACGATAAAGAAGTTGCCACCACCTACCTCGGTAAAAGGGTAAGGAGTTTCTTAGGGCATGCCGGTTTTTACCGGAGGTTTATAAAAGATTTCTCTAAAATTTCTAAGCCTCTCACTAACCTACTAATGAAGGATGTTGAGTTTGTTTTCTCCAAGGATTGTCTTGAAGCGTTTTGTAGGTTGAAGTATGCTTTAATCTCCGCCCCTATCATGCAACCTCCGGATTGGAGCTTACCATTTGAAGTAATGTGTGATGCGAGTGATGTGGCTGTGGGGGCTGTTTTAGGACAAAAGAAAAATGGTCTTACACATGCCATCTACTACGCTAGCAAGACGCTATGATGCCCAACTTAACTATGCCACAACCGAGAAAGAGTTGCTAGCGGTGGTGGATGCCTTTGAGAAATTCCGCTCGTATCTTATTGGAGCAAAATTTATTGTGTACACGGATGATGCTGCGATCCGTTATCTCCTCACAAAGAAAGATACCAAGCCTCTCTTGATTCGGTGGATCCTTCTCCTCTAAGAGTTTTATTTGGAAATTCGGGACAAGAAGTGTTCCGAAAATTCAGTAGCGGACCATCTTAGTAGGCTACCACCATTGGAGATTGAGAGAGATGACATCCCGATTGATGACTCATTCCGGGATGAGCAATTGCAAATGATGGAAGAGTGCTTGCTTCAAGTGTCTAGAGGGAGTGAGCCATGGCATGCGGATATAGTAAATTATCTTGTGTGTGAAGAGGTGCCACCTGGTTTGTCATATGCCCAAAGGAAAAGTTTTTCAAAGATGTGAGGCATTACTATTGGAGTGAGCCTCTCTTGTTCAAGAGAGGACCGGTTGGAGTCTTTAGGAGGTGTATCCCGGAGGAAGAGATGGAGAGTGTGATCCACCATTGCTATTCCTTGCCATGTGGAGGCCACGCTAGCTCACACAAAACATGCACAAAGGTATTGCAATCCGGGTTTTATTGGCCTAACTTGTTTAAGGATGTGCAGAATTTTGTAGTGGCATGTGACGCTTGCCAAAGGACAGGTAACATCTCAAGAAGGAACGAGATGCCCTTGAATAATATCCAAGAGGTTGAGGTCTTTGACGTTTGGGGTGTGGACTTCATGGGGCCATTCCCCTCTTCATGTGGCAACCTCTACATTCTCTTGGCGGTGGACTATGTGTCAAAGTGGGTGGAAGCAATTGCCTCTCCCACAAACGATGCCAAAGTAGTGGTGCGGTTCTTCAACCGAGTCATCTTCCCAAGGTTTGGAACACCAAGAGTGATCATAAGTGATGGAGGAAAACAATTCACCATTAGGAACTTTGGGACACTTTTAGCTAAATATGGGGTGACTCATAAGGTGGCCACACCTTACCATCCCCAAACTAGTGGCCAAGTGGAGATCTCCAACCGGGGGATAAAAGGATTACTTGAGAAGACGGTTTCTAGGATAAGAAAAGATTGGGCTATGAAGCTTGATGATGCTTTGTGGGCATATAGAACCGCCTTCAAGACACCAATGGGCACCACTCCCTACAAACTAGTTTATGGCAAGTCTTGCCACCTTCCGGTGGAGATGGAGCATAGGGCATATTGGGCCATAAGGTGGCTGAATTTCGACCTCAAGGAAGCCCGTGAGAAGAGGTTACTTGACATGAATGCACTTGAAGAGATCCGGTTAGATGCTTATGAAAATGCCCGGATTTACAAAGAAAGGACCAAGCGTTGGCATGATAAACGTCTCATCCCAAAGGAGTTGAGTGAAGGTGACTTAGTGCTTCTCTTCAACTCAAGGTTGCGGCTCTTCCCCGGAAAGCTCAAGTCAAGATGGACGGGTCCTTATGTAGTGAGGAAGATCTTTCCTCATGGAGCGGTGGAGATAGGAGGAGATTATTGTGGTAACTTTAAGGTGAATGGGCACCGATTGAAGAAGTACATCACGGAAGCTCCGGTGGAAGTGATTGCCCCGCTTCATCTTGAGTGAAACGCTCCTGGAATTGGTCAAGCTAATGACCTTAAAAGAGCGCTTCTTGGGAGGTAACCCAAGGGTACATATCTTTCCCATTTATTTTTCTTGTTTTTGTTTGATTTTGTTCTTGGTATGCTTTGTTTTTCTTTTGTGTTTTTGGGTGCTAGATCTTGTTATCGTCATGTGTGATAAGATGCTGTAGATCATGTAAAAACCTCATGAAACTATTGAGAAGAAGGTACAAGATCCGAGCACATGGACAAGGAAGAAAGCACCCAGGAAAATCGGACTGTTCTTGCACAGAAATAGGCCGATTTTCCTTGGCATGTGGTCCGATTTTTCCCTCTGTCAAGCAAAGTGATGATCTCCAATCGAGTATGGGAGGAGCGGAGGTGGAACTTGGACGGCTTGCGGTGCAAAGTGCGGGTTCCGACACCATAATGAATGCCAGGAAGCTCTCTACCATCTTTGATTGATCATCCACCATTATCATTCAATGTGAACCGAAATACCAAAGCATCACCGTTTTTACATTGTGAGATCTTCGTTCACTCTTTGTTTAATTCTCACATTGGGGACAATGTGGTTTTAAGTATGGGGTGGGGTTTTCATAATCATTTGCATGATTGCATCTAGGATAGTTTCATATTATTGTCACATGTTTCATTATGTTTTGCATGGTACATATTTATCCCAAAAATTCCAAAAAATCAGAAAATTTAAAAAAAAAAAATTTGTGCTTCTAAGTTTGGATATGAACCTTATGATGAACTTTTTTTGTGAATTAGTAATGGATGACCTTGTGTGTTGAATGAATTTATGCATATGTGGACTTGAATACTTCTCTTGAATCCCATGGATGAATTGTGATGAAGATTGTTGTCTAGGTTGGATTGAGAATTGATTATCGAAATCGCATGTTAGTTCTTACACATCATCTAGGAATGATTAAGGCATGCATTTCTTTCTTCTTCTCATCTTGATCACGTTGTTTGAAGCACCTCACTTGATTAAATTTTTTACCTCTTTTGACCCATCCGGGAATAGGCGCATGATAGTGTGTTGAGTGTGTTAAAAGCAAGTGTGGGGTGTTGAAGGAAGTGTATGAATGTTATGAATGAAGTGTTGAATGTGTTGAGAAAGTGTAGAAAAAATATATAGGTTTGGGGACGTTGGTTATGAAGATGAGTAACTCGGCACCATTCACATAATCGGGTGTTTGTGTCTTGCCAAAGTCGGATTAACCGATAGTCCTAGCGAGCCTTGGTATTGTGCCCTGTGTGAGGCACCTCGGAGAAATCCCGAGGACCGCTA
Source organism: Fagopyrum homotropicum (assembly GCA_033239125.1). Classification (NCBI taxonomy): domain Eukaryota; kingdom Viridiplantae; phylum Streptophyta; class Magnoliopsida; order Caryophyllales; family Polygonaceae; genus Fagopyrum; species Fagopyrum homotropicum. Next base: position 75,445,317 of record BSWB01000007.1, read on the forward strand.
ATCACCAAGGTTTAGGCTTTTGTACACCAATGCCATTGTCTCAAAAATAAATGAAAGAAAAAGAAGAAAAATAAAAGAAAGAAAAGAAAAGATGGAGAAAATATACACTTATGGTGGAGTTGAACAAAAATGAAGTTGTTAAGTTAGTTCCTTTCCCGGATTAGCATCACATGACCTAAAAATTCCCACCTTTGACACATTTCTTGGCCTCTTCTTTCCTAAGTCCTTAAGACCTCTATGCACATGTGTTTTGACTTAAGTGATTTAGATTTGATATCTTCATGATCATCTAGACATTCTCGATTTACTTTGCATATGTGATTTCAAGTTAAGTGTGATTGTCTTTCCAAGCATTTGTTCTTTTGATACACATTTGCTCATCCTTTGACAATGAACATCACTATGAAGGTGATCTATGACTAGAAGCACAATTGCAAAAAGATTTTCGTTTTTCCGCATTCATAACCCATGCCATCTTGTAGCTTAGGTTTGAACCTTGCTTGGGGACAAGCAAGTTGCAAGTATGGGGTATTTTGATGAAATGATTTATGACCTTAGTTTAGGTACTCATTTAGGTAGTTTTTCCCTTCATTCATGCATAATTTGATGTTAGTTCGTGACGTTTATGCGTAATTGAGTCATGTTGCTAGAAAAGACGTCTACACGAGCTTTTGTCGGTTTTGTAGGTATTTCGGGGATCTTTTGGACATAAATCGATACATTCGAGGGTCAAGCCTCATGGTGGTACATATTCAAGGCTTTGAAGGAACATAATTGGTGCAAAGAAAGATACAAGGACCCTTATTGGTGCAAGACTTGGAGCAACTCATGGCTAGATGATCATAACAAGCTCCTGTTGAAGAAAATTGACCTAAAACCCAGGAAAATCGGACGTTTTTTCGTTCTGGGTTGATTTTTTTGCCCTTGACAGCTTTTGACACTTGTCTCATTTCTTCTATTTCCGACCTTTGCTTTTGCTGGAATGAGTGTGCCTTTGGATGTGCAGCCTGAAACTTTTAGAGGAGATTTTCCATTGTGGTTGGGGAGACTTGGAGAGGAAAGAAAAACACTCTGATTTGAAGGGAGAAGAACATCATCCAAACTTAGATCTAGAGTGATTTTGGGTGACTTTGAGTGATTTTGAGAGACTTTTGTGGAGAAACCTTTGGAAGTGTTGTAAGGAACGATTTGGATCTTCTTTTGAAGTGTTGTAAGTCTTGTTTAAACTCATATTCAGCTAAGATTTCTTGCTTTTACTTGCTTTTCTTTCACCTTCTAGCTATGAAAACCATGTATGCTTGTATTGTAAGACCCTGTGTTGAGAGTTGAGAGAGGGAGCTATTGGGCCAGGTTTATGCCTGAGCCGCCCCTGCGTGACCCAGGGGGCGCCCCTGTGCCTTACTTGGTCTGCCCTGTGGCTCATAGAGCCCGCCCTTGCGGCTCTGTGTGCTGCAGCCGTCTTCTTTGACTTCTTTGACTCGTGCTTTACCCTTTTACCATCCTAGTTATACTTCTTCTTCTCCACCTTGATGAGGGTTTACATTTTCAAATATCTTTCTCTCTCCTTACGTACTTTCTCTTCTCTTCTTCTCCCTTGGATCCTTGGTTGATCTTTCTTGAAATTGTGTGAGTTTGGAGAGCTTTTGCTTGGCTTTGAGGTTGATCATGTTTCTGTGCCTTGCAGTGCTAGCTTGAGATGTTGTTGTTGCTGTGTTGTTTCCTGGAGAGCTTTGGTAAGCTTCCATGGCTTCTGTACTTTCTTTCTTTCTTCTTTTCTTCTTCTTTTCTTCCTTTCCTTAGCTTAACTTAGCTTTCCTAAGGATTGGTTCTTGTTTAGCCATGATTTGGCTTATGATGATGTACACATGTGTATGTTATGTTGATATGTTGTTGTTGGAGTGAAGAGAAGTAAAGGAACGAGAGTAGAAGTGAAGAAGGAGTTGAGGTGGTGTCCTCAGCACACCAGCCGCCCCTGCGCCTGCCTTGTAGCCGCCCCTGTGCCGGCCTGTGCACCGCCCCTACGCTACCAGAGAGCCGCCCCTGCGCCTGCCTGCACCAGCTTGGTGTTTCCTTCGGTTTTGCAGGTGTGTGTTGCTTCTAGGCCTTCCTTAGGGTGCCTTTGTTCCCTTCTTCCCTAGTATGAGGGTTTAGGATCATGCTAGATGTGTGAGGTTGAGTTTTGATGATGTTGTGATCGGTTTATGCCTAGTACGGCTTCTGAGGATCGTTAGGTTATGAGTGAGGTTGAGGTTGATCCTTTGGATCCCTTTGGGTCTAGGTGTGACCCTTATGTGGTTAGGAGTCTGATATATCTCCGTATGCCTTGTTTATAGGTTGTGTTGCCCCTCTAGTGTAGAGGTGATCTTGGTTGAGTTGTGATCGAGGTTAAGGTAAGTCCGTAAGACTTACTTAGCTACCATCCTTATATTGGGTGTTTGCATGAGTGGTGTGTGCTTTGTATGTTTGCTATGATAGCATGTGATGTCGTATTTACAGACCTATATTTTATTGATTGTCCCACTGCGTGGCTGTGATAACCTTTCCCTTTCATCCCGCCATGGAGTCTGGGAGGTTCTCTGATGTCAGGCCAGACCGGTTTACAGGAAGGGTGCAATCCACTCCCATAAGGTACACGGATTGTGTGACCGATACTAGTACGGCTGGCTAGCAGGCTCAGAGGCGAGGATGTATCGGTCCTCGCGTCACATAGTTTCATATATATTATATCTATACAATTTGAGTGAATGACCATTATATGGAGATGAATAAATGTGTAAATGAGTGAAAGCATGTTGATATGTTTACCTTTCCTTATGTGTGTGTGCTTATGCATTACTCTATATATGTGTATGGATAGCTAATGGTTTATTACCATGTTGTAGATGCCCTACAGGATAGGCATGATGTTGGGTGATCTAGTAGAGTGGCAGGCCGAGGACGTCTCGTACATTAGGATGTGTGGGATTTTGAGCCTGTTATCTTTCCCTCCTACGCGAGAATGGTCTTTTGTTACCTCTTGTGTGAGGGTGTTATGTTTCTTACTCAGCTATGATGTCTTATCTTTTGGGCTGTACAGTTTTATACTGTTTTATGTATTTGTTTTTATACATGTTAGTGCCATGTTGTAAGGTCCAGTGAACTTGTTGTCAGGCTTGGGTCAGGATCCATTGTGAGATCCTAGCCCAATATGGCACTCTGAGTCCCGCAAATTCGGGGTGTTACAGATTTGGTATCAGAGTCTAGGTTGACAACAATGGCACTTGTTACCTGCAATGAGGTCTGATAGGTAAAATAAACAGAACCTACACGGGATTTGGCATTTTAAAGGTTTTGGTTTTAAATGTGGTTTTGGGTTAGATGTACGAGAAGTCGCCACTCTTGCTATGGATCTCTGCAGTATAGATATGATATGTATATATGTATGATGGATTATATATGTGTTTGTGTTGAGTATGTATATATATCTATACTTATGGCCTATATAGAGCCTTATAATTTAGGTGTTTATACCCCACAGATGGCTCAGACTAGAGCTACTACCGCTGTAGGCAGAGGTAGAGGTAGACCACCCAGTCCTCCGGGTGTGGTAGGTGAGGGACCAGTTCCCGCTGCTGATCCACCAATGGCGGAGGAGATACATGAGGAAGTTGTAGAGAGCGTAGTACTAGAGACGAGGAGCAGTGTATCTGTGAGACATCATTCACATCGAGCTCAGTCTGATGACGCTTACCGTGTCTCCATGGGAGGACCGGAGTTTAGAGAGTACCTTTGACGTTTAGAGGAGGATATCAAGGCTGGCAGGCGAGCCTCAAATTTACCATTACATGAGGGATCTTTTGAGAGATCTCATGGAACAACCCGGGTGCCAACTGCACCTGCACGTGTTGTTGATCCAGTTCGAGTCCCAGTGGAGACCAGAGGGCCTCAATTAGATGCCTGGTTGAAGGGATTTCACCAGCAGGGAGTACCACACTTCTCAGGGGAGATTGGTTTAGAGACTGAGGTGTGGATTGTACATGTAGACTCAGCCATGGAGTCTATCAGATGTCTTGAGGACAAACAGATAGAGCTAGTTCAGTCTCTATTCCGTGACCTCGCACACCAGTGGTGGAGGACTATTCAGACCAGAGTTACCAGTTATGACCACATGAGGCACATGATTAGGGAGGAGTTCTGCCCTACCTCATTGAGGAGGGAGAAGTTGCAGGACTTTGTGGAGGATGGCTTGGAGGATGGGCCTATTACTGATGCCATCCGCCATTTCCAAACCGAGTTGGCTTTGCTGGGTCCAGTTGCACCATCTTAGGACCAACATGTGTATCTGTTCTCTCGCCGTTGGAGAGAGAGTACCCGTTCATACATGGCGGGATTCCACTGTGAGTCCCTAGCTGATTACCAGGACCGGGCTTCTATTTTTGAGAGAGAACGAGCCAGTCAGAGGAGAGCTTCTCAGACGGGACGGTTTGAGAAGAGGCAGCGCACTGGGCAGACCAGTGGAGTTGGAGGATCATCTTGATTTAGACGAGAGTAGAGGCGTCAAAGTTACCTCTCATCTACACAGACTGTAGATAAGGGACGTCAGTGTTACAACTGTGGTGACCCTGGTCATCTGAAGCTAGCTTTTCCCAGACCAGTTATGACTTGTTTTACTTGTGGCCGACAGGGACATCGGGCTTCCTTCTGAATTAGTCGTTGTTGTTCTTGTTTCTTTAGTTGTAGGCAGGGAGGAGTAGCATCTCAACAGGGTTCTTCCCTTGCCAGTGTAGCAGAAGGTGGTCAGAGAACACCTCAGCAACAGTAGAGGTAGAGGTAGAGATGTTGGCGCCATCTACTCAAGGTTCTGCTCCAGGACCGAGTAGAGGTAGAGGTAGAGATGTTGGCGCTAGTGATTCCAGAGGAGCACGAGGGCGAGCTTTTGAGTTGAGGAGTGTAGAGGATCATAATGGAGCTAAGGAGCAAAGGAGTCATAGGAGCTACATTCTGGAGCTTAAAAGAGAACTCAGGAAGCAAGGAATTAACGAAGAAGATTTACTTTGAACCAGATTTGAGAGATTGCACATTTAGCTGAGATTCACCTCGGTCAGGTACAGTATCACCTCGACCGAGGTGATCTTGAGGAGCGTCCCGACCGAGGCGAACACCCTGGCGCCGGCGAGATCATATATTTTGGCTGAGATCTTTTTTTTTGGAAGGAAGATATCTTATATTTTTTGGCTGGATTTCTGGAAAGAAGATCATATATTTAGGAGATTTATTTTGGAGATATAATATATTTTATAGGAAATTGTTTTTTTAAGATATTATTATCTTTGGAAGATAATTTGCCTATAAAATCAAAACATGCTCAAAACATTTTATAAATATAACAAAGTTATTCATCTTTGCATAAAATCATAGAATGCATAATAAATCATTATTATCGAAATTAATCATGTATAATCCAGTTTAAACAACCAAGTCAATCAATAAGCTCGAGGTCTCAAGGTCTTTTCAAGAGAAGGTCAAGAAACGTGTGAGGGTGGGATGTATATAAGGAATGTGGTGCTAGAATCCGGGAAAAGGGATCTTACTTCACTTCCTTTGAACTTCAACATCATCCACCAATAAGCTTTGCTTATTTTACCCTTTTTTACTTATTGGGATGCATGGACAGAGGTGCGCAATAACCGAAGCCTAGGAGATCAGCAATCATCAATTTCTCGAGATGCCTCAAACCCTTGATGCACATACCATGACCCGTTAAGAATATCGCTCAATCCGACTTTGGCAAGACACAAACACCCGGCTATGCGAATGGTGCCAAGTTACTCATCATCATGATTGACTTCCTCAAACATATTTGTTTCTTTGTAACTTTCACCCAACGTCTCAACTTTTCTTTCACTTGCTTTTCACTTGCTTGCTTCCGAATTCCCGGATAGGTAAAGGGAGGCAAATATGTATATAAGGGGCTAAGCATGATCAAGAAGAAGAAGAGAAGAGAATGAATTGCCTTAATCATCCCAGGAAGAAAGTGAGAGAACTCATCATGTGGTGTCTACCTTCAAATTCAACATAATTTGGTTAAAAAAAAGTATTAAACATGCCACAAATTTTAAACAAAGCATTTAGTAACTTAAACATATTATAAAACCTTTCAAACATATAAAGATTTCAAAACCAGTCAGCAAACAAGATCTTCACTGAGGTCATATCCAGATAAGAAGCACAAAAATCGTTTCGAAAACTGTTTCAGTTAAAACACCTCGGTCGAGATGTTCTAAGTCAACCGAGATACTGTACCTCGATTGGTAAGAGTCACATTGGTCGAGGAAAAAAAATTTTTTCTTAAACCAGTTTTTGATGTTTTTCTCAATCAAATAACCTGTATGCATGCATGTAGTCTCAAATAAGCATATAGAGCAAGATAAAATCATAAATATCCATCAAGAGTCATACAATCATCCACATAAGTCAAATAATACATAGCCGAATACCCCATACTTGGGACACATTGTCCCAATGGGTCAAATAAGTCATAAGAACAGAATACTCACCGGACAGAGCTGAGTTGTATAATAAATAAAGAAAAGAAATCCTGCAAGCTCTAATCCTGGTCTGCTGGCGGTGGTGGAGGGTATGGTTTGTACGGATGCTGAGACGGGTCGAATGGATGTCCCATCATATGCTTGCACTTGATCTTCATCATCCGGAACTGATAGTGCTGGCTCTCAAATATCTGATGAGTCCGGCTATCCATCTCTTGGCGATGGTCATCAAGGTACTCACCAATGTCAAGAGTAAGAGCGGCGTAGGAGTCTATCATCTGATCCGTCAAATCATCAATCCGGCGGTGAGCGACTGGATCCCTCTGCCTGCGTACTCTACGCCTGGCAAGACGTGCCGGTACTGCAACTGGCTCGTCCTCTGTCTCCTCGTCGTCTAGATCGACGCCTTAGTTGTTGATTGGGGTCCATCCTTTGACCTAGGGTTTGCGAGATTCCTGCAAAAAGAGCGCCTCGGACTGGCATCCGAGGTGGAAGTACCTCGGCCGGGGCGTCAGGTACTGGGACCTGCCTCGGTCGATGGTCTGCGACTTGGACCTGCATCGGTCCAGCATCGGGAACTGGGTCTTCCCTCGGTCGAAGTAGATATTGGTCTCGTAAGGCAGCCATATGTGCTTCGATCGCTTCAGTCCTGGTGCGAGTTTCCTCTTTCTCTTGCCTTAGTTCTTCCCTGCTGAGGCGTAGCAGTTCTAGCGCCTCTTTCAACTCGGCCTCAAGATCGCGATTGTCTTGGTTGGCCATCTTCGCTTCTCTTAAGCGTCGTTTGTATGTCTTTTCTGGTTCGGGATCGTAAGGAACGATTTCCTTCCCAGTGCGGGTTCTTCGCATAAACCTAAGAAAGAACCTGCAAAAGTCACTCAAGTAGAGTGGTTAGTAGACATGGGGGCAAGTGCCCCAAAAACAAACCGTAACCGGCTCAGTCTAGACCAAGTCCCCGGCAACGGCGCCAAAAACTTGTTCGCTCTAAACGGTGTGTGCAAGCTTTAAATTTATAACCCTAGATGTAAGCTTAAAACAAGGATGCGAACCCGCAGTGTACGGGTCAATCGTAGTAAAAAGCAAGGAATTCCAGGGGTCGATCACAGGGACTTAGTGAAACAAAGTCGATAACGGTAAACTTTAGCAATTACTAACCACAAAGCAATCAAACAACCAAGGATGATAAAAGTCAATAAAGAAAATATGCAATTCTAGGGATCAAAGCACCTAGTTGTGGTTCCAACTCAAGATCTAAAGATAAGCGGACAAAGCAGAGATTTTTGCATAGGGAAGGTGTTACTAAAGTGGAATAGATCACCGGGTAAGTCTCACTACTCAGTAATCCCAAACCGTAACTCCTATTACCGGGCAAGTCTCAAGGAATTAAGATAAAGAACTATAACCTCAAACTAACACACCATCTAAGGGAATAGAATCAACCTTTACCGGGTAAGTCTCAGGCTAACTCACAAAGATGGGATGAAAGCACACTCAAACCCCAATAAAGGATAAACCTTTATTACCTACACTTATGATCTTATGTAAACAGGAAAGGTGTAATAAGAATAGGATTTGGCAAACTCTAACACTTAACTCTCAGTTTCGAATCAGATAAGTCACCTCGGTCAAACGAATTCCACCCCGGCCGAGATGTTCATCGACTGAACGAGATGCTTAGGGTTAAGGTAAAGACTCGAACTTTCAGGGTCCTACTGTGATTAAGATCATTCTATCATTGTTTTTCCCACAACCTTCAGCCAATCACCCTAGAATCACACAAAAAGATTAGCCACTCATCATCATGATAGTATTAATCAAGTATATGGGAAAAAGAGAATAATTGAACAAGAAAACCTTAAGAGAAAGGCTTCAATAACTGAATCAATTATATAACCAACAAGCATTCCTGGGATAGAAATCCAACAAGATCGAGTAAGATCTTTATTACCTACACTTGCGGAAGTCTCAGGCTAACTCACAAAGATGGGATGAAAGCACACTCAAACCCCAATAAAGGATAAACCTTTATTACCTACACTTGCCTAAGGTTCAAGGCCACTACTTGGCATTCACTCTAAGTTATGCTAGATCCAACCTAACATGATACTAATAATAACATAACAAGATCGAGTAAGATCATAAGCTCGTGGGAAGAGGGTACTCACATGACGTCAAAAGACGGAAGACGATCTAAGGATGTCGACTTGGACTTGTTAGGTCTTTATCAGGGTGCTTCCGAACCTAGCACCAAACAATCAAATTTAGCTTATACGCTAAATTTGAACGGAATAATTAACATATATAAATCTAAGGAAAACCCCACTTTTAAAACCCAAGTTAAAACCATAAATATATATTCCGGAAAAATTGTATAACATCATAAACCCTAGGTAAAACTCGTTTTCAAAGCCAACGTTAAAATCCCGTAATTTAATGTTTGAGTCATAACCCGGAATTAATCCAACACGATCGTAACATATATGGTATATATAAATAAGAATATAAATCAAGTAAATCACAAATTTAAAACCCATAAATACATTTTCCGAAAATAAAACCTTGGGCCATAATATGTAATTAAATTCCTACAGGGGCATAAATATCAAATTCCAGAAACTGCGGGTCCAAAACTAAGATTATATAGAATATAGGTACATTCTGTAATTATACCAAATATTAGGGTAAAATCTGTAATTAGTACAAAATATGAGGGGGCGAACATAAATCGCCCAAAAAAGCTCTTCTTCAACCTTTTAGAATACGCAGGGCGCCGCTGGTTTGCACTAGGGCTCCGGTAGGCTGCGAGGCACAACAACCGGGATCCTCTGTCGATAGCAGTGGCGGGATTCCCATCTGATTCCGGAGGTGAGTGATGCAAGGAGGAGGCAGGACACCGGGCCCTTATCTAGTGGCTCGAAAGGGGAGCTTTCCACTGCTGGAGGTTAGGTACGAGTTTTTGAGACCCAAGGGGAAGAGGGTTCCGGCAGCGGCGTAGGTGATAGAGGGAGGTCGAAGGGCTCGTCTCCGGCGTTGGCTCAATCCAGAGGCAAGAGACACAGTTACTCTTCCGGCGGTCGCAGCGGCTCCGACGGCTTGACATTGGAGGCTCGAGGAGGGTGCAAAGGACGGCTTTTCTGTTTCTCCTGGTTCCGGAAGTTCCTGGTGGCATTGATTCCCGATTGTTTGAGAGAGTTGTGAGCTGTGAAGGAGTTGAGAGAATAGAGAGAGAGGAGGGATAGTGAAGGTCGATTAACCTTGCAGCCTGCATGGTGGGCTAGCCACAGAGACAAGGTGAAGGTCTACGGCTGGGTTACAGAGGGAGCGAGGGGTCGGGATGGTGAGAAACGAGGGGTCGGGTGTGAGAGTCATTGGTCGGGGAGAGAACTAGAGAAAGAGCTCACCAGCCAGCGGGAGAGAGGAAGTAAAAGAGAAGGGTAAAAGAAAATAAGAAAAATAATAGAATGGACTCGATCAAAAGCATACGGAACGGGATGTCCGAATCGAAAAAAGAAAAACATTCCCGACTATTCCGAAATTAAAATAATATCCAAAATTTAAATACACTTGGGAAAGATATTCTTGTTAATAACATTAAGGTATAAATACGGATAATATATATATATATATATATATATATCTCGAAACTCTTAAAATTCAAATTACGGCGTAAAAATACCCTGAAAAAAAAATATTGAGGCCATTAAAATATTAACAAAAATACAGAAAAATAAAACTCGAAAGCGCGCCCAATAAACGGGTCGTTACATCGAACTTCTCGGTCCCTAAGGCCAAGGTATGAACTCTCCAAACTAAGAAGTCTTCTAATCTAAACACACCATCTACTCCAACTACCACCGCAAGCTATATCAGGTCATATAGCACATTCCCACACAAGGTACAACAACAAATAACATCACACAAGCACATAACTCAACTAAGGGAAACACTAAATCAAACCCGTTGAGTCTATCGATGCTACTAGCTAAACGTAAACTCAACTAGAGATACTATCCTCCGTCTTCCGTTTAGCCTCATCGGTTCTCGTCTTCCACTAGATTCCCATGACTAACAATATGTTTCGAGTCATGCATGTACTTTCTCGATGGATACACAGGAAACACCGGGTGGCAACGCCAACTTGTAAGCCACTACTCCAACTCACGCTAAGATCTCAAAAAGGTCCGATATATCGGAAATTTAACTTCCTTCTCGGGCTTTCTCAATGCACCACTTGTCTCTAACCAAGAAGATCGAACTTGCAATTTACGCCGTTGACATTGATTCTTGTCAAACCAAACTTTGATGTTATGTTGTTTGAATTCTTGATGCAATTCTAAGTAACGAAGGAAGCACTTGACTCCACACTACTTCTATTAACCAGACACGTATGCTATTACTTTACATCGCTCCTCAGTACTCGATCAAGACCTTGTATTGAAGAATCACTTGTACACGTCAAACTCCTAATACCTCAAGGTAAATCAAAAAATTGCACCAATGAATCCCCTCTTAACTCTCAGTAACTCTTTTGTCAGTTCTTCGTCCAATTTAGTACTTCATTGTCATCCGGATAGGTTACCATAATTGGTGTTATACAACTTCTCTCTTCACAGATCTTGTAAAGCTCAACACATCCAAGAAAACTTGTAACCTCTTTCACATCTTTCGGGGTTTGTCATCCCGAAACAACATGTCATACATCTTCTCTCTTTTTCAAGAGTAGACTCAAAATATCTTATCTGGGGCATTGGTAAGCCCATATGGAATCCATCACCACTCATTATGACCATGGTTTGTCCGGGGTGCCGTGTTTGCAATATCCCACTCTCGACTTCTCAATTGGTGACAATAAAACCTTAAATCATTTTTAGAAGAGACCACCGACCCTTGCAACCGGTCGAGTAGATCATCTATCTGTAGTGAGGGATACTCGTTCTTCATTGTTATCTTGTTTAGCTCATGGCAATCGATGTACAAACTGAGATAACCGTCTCACTTTTCGGAAACTGGTGTTCTCCATAACAACTTCAAATCAAGAGTTTAAGATAACATTTGAAGTTCTTCATAGCATTTCACTAATTCTAATGAACTCCTTTCAATAAGTTCTTCCAATTGATCCTTCACTTGCTTACACAACTCATGTCTCTTCACAAGTATCATGCCATGCGGCGCCTTAGGTATCGGAATTAAGTCAAGCTTGCCTTAGTGGAAAAATCCACATTCTGACGTATTGGAATCTGTGATATCTCGGTTCCATCTTTCTCTTCCCGCCACATAAAATAAGACCGACACAACCTTGTCTTATCACTTTACAAGTAGTCGTGATACTAATGATCTACCTCGATCTGTTAGGGTTATGTCCTTTAAACACGTGTAATATTCTATTCGTAGCTACCATGTCGACTGCCTTTCTTTTACAAATCCTTCATCTCCTAGACTCGTGGAACTTGCTCGAGTCTTCCGAGTATTGAAGCCTTGGTTAAGCAATAGTTAAGCTTAATCCCTCTTTTCACTTCAAAGGAAAGGCGATAATACATCTCTTGACTTCGCACATACGTTCAGTCACAAAGGTCCTCATTACAGGACTCAATCATGCCTTAAGACAAACCGATACAATCTTCTTCGCTTCTCTGGCATCCCCACATATGGGAGAAGCTCCTCGTATTCTACATAAACTTTCACCATAGACATCTTTTCTTCAAGTAGGTGTAAAAATTTATACTTTACTTTCTTTTGCAAATCCAATCCGACAAGGAGGTTCTCAATTTAAAACTTCCATATACCTCTCGTACATCTCAGGTCGACATCAAATATCCAAATTTCGGTCTTCTCTTTCTCTTGTTGGTCACCTTAGGCATCTATTGGTATCCCATTAACAACGTCACAACCGTACTAGTATGCCCCGTGGAGAATGCAATATCCACTCCATACTTCACCAAGCACTCACATCATAAACTCTAAGCTTGTAGCGTTTCCCTCATCTAGGTCCCCTCTTTCACGCCATACCCACCATGGCTCTTCCGTGTGAGTCTGAGACATATGACTCAGCTTTTGCTTATAAAGACATACCATCCATTTCATACCATGCATCCTCTATATACTCCTGTTTACGTACCACCTCCATGAAACCTTTCCTTCTTCTTGATTCGCTATTTCCCCTTTAACGTGGTCAAACTTTAAAACCTCTAGTCCGTGTCGTTCTCCCATATGCCAATTTCATGACCTACAAAGGTAGCATAAGGTCATCCCAACCCCTCTCTAAAAGGTCCGCTAGAGTTACTTGCTTGACTTCATTCAACATTATTTGACTTAAGACAAATGCCCCTCCGTTGACGTCCTTCCTTACCATAGACATTGATCCACCGCGAATACTTTACGCTTTTGTTGTCGGTCCTCTAAATGCCCATAATCTTGTTTACTCATCCCTGCTACACTCACAAATAGACTACTCGCACCTATGCGTTCTTAGTTGTCACCACTTAACTTGTATTTGACCTTCTCCGAAGTCAACGACTTATTATTCTACTACACTTCTCATGTTACCATTGTCATGAAGGTTACCCTCCTCGGGGTACTTTACCTTAAACTCAGTAAGTTATCTCTCTGTCCCATGCTTTCATCCTCTTCCATAAGATAAGTAGACTCTTCTAGGCCTCGCACGCCGTATAACTCGTCTTCATAAGCTTAACTGTACCTCATGCTATCTTGTAAGTGTGTCGTCTCAAATCTCTAACGTTACTCGGTAACCGTTCGCGTTTCTCTTGGTTGTTGTCTTACGTATTTTCAAAACTAAAAGTTCCTTGTTGTGTTTCTCATCCTCTTGGGATCAACATCTACTCACTCCTCTTTCTTCTTGGGGTTGCCTAGCCTCATCATCGTAACGGAAACCGGTCAACTCCACGTGAATCTCCACCATGCCCTTCTATTTGTAACTCTCGTCATATTGATACTTCACTTATTGGTACCTCGTAAGCTTAACTTACGGTATCTTAAATCTTTCGAAATTGGCTCAATCACACTTATCATCTTGACTCCAAAGCTTAGGGGTGCCTATAGAAAACTTTACGTCGTGAAGGAATACCACCTTTAACCTTGCTAGAGTGTACACATCTTCTCTCTGATTTGCATCTTCAGTTGTCCGCACATCTTTTGGAAGAACTTAAGTTCGTTATCTCTATTGGCCTCGTTGTCGTTCAAGCATGGCGTCTTTGGAATCACATCCACACCTTAATGTTACTCCCTTTACTTGTATGATCTTCATCTCGATTTCTCTTAAGTTGTCTCGAGTTTTCTTTTACTTGATTGTCCTTCGTTTACGTAATCTCTAATCCTCATCTTCGACATCCTCTTCAAAGGAGTACAAGAACTCCAAGGTGTTCGCCCAAACGTAGCTCTCAAATCGATACTTGAGCATATCCGTCCTCGTATGTACACTATCCTAAGTCAAACAACGTCTTCCAGGGATGATGATATCATAACGTCATCTTAACTAAAAGGTCCCTTAACTTCATATGCTACTTCTATATATAATAAGAATACGGATACATAACTATATAAGTCCTAAGTCCATATCAATACCAATATAACACATCCAACATTTCATCCACAATATAAGGTCCCAAAACATATAACCGTCCACATATATAATTATACACATATATCCAGTTCATCATGCAATATACAATCACAAAGATACACATCAATTCAATCATGCATAACTACAAACCTCATATCCATATCTATATATACATACATATACATATCAAAATCTAATAAGCTAAGCTGCCGAGATATGCGGAAGGAGTGGTGGTCCATACATTTTACCCCGACTCATACATGTGATTTTGAAAACGAAAACTCAGAACCCATGGGGTTCCGTTTATTCCTTATTCGGCCTTTAGAAGATTGCGAGTGCCATTGTTGTCAACCTAGGGCTCTGATACCACTTTTGTAACACCCCAAATCCGCGGGACTCGGGATGCTACGGGTTGGGACCTCACAATGGGTCCCGACCCTTAGCTTGACAACAATTTCACCGGATCTTGCAACAAGGCACAAATAAAGGCCAAAAACGAAATACATTTTTATGCAATGAAAAGAAAAACCCGAAAGAATACAACAAAGGACTTCAGCCGAAAATACAACCCCAAAGGCTAACGCCATAAAACATACAATAATTACAATACTCAAACTCGACTCCACCCAAAACCCAATCCTAAAATGTACGGAACCCCGACTGCCCACTCTTCCGGATCTCTCGACCGTAATCCTAACCTGCAATGCAATCTGCAACAGTCGGTATAAAACCGTTAGCTCATATTCGAAGCATTAGATTCAATGGGAAAGGCACAAACACAAGTAAATCATCATAAACACACAACATTCTCAAAGCACACAATTCCGGTTTATTATCTTTTTATTATTAAGTCATATCCCGTTCTAATTCAACTTAGTTTTGTGACACGAGACCACCGTGGTCCCGCCTCGGTCCCTACTTACCGGCATGGAACGGTGCGGATGCCTCCGACCATCTAACCAGCACGGGCTAGTCGCCAAGAACCTCCTAGACTCTCGCAAGAGCTAGGCAGATGATGTCACCGCCCGTTATCATACACTTGGGCCAAAATAATATAAGGTCGGTGGTCCTATTACCGGTTTTGTTGTTATAAACAATAAAGAATAATCACACACCACCAAACACACATCAATGCTAATACAAGGAATATGAGCTAAGTTAGTCCGAAGACTTACCTCGTCACCACACTCAACTCACAACACTCTCGCTTCCTTAGGGAGGAAGCCCGTAACCTGCTCACAAGAAAATAACTATATCAACAACAACCCACTCACAATAGAAGTCTTAGACTTCTATACAAATGATCTACGCAAGATCATTTGACTCTCAATTCTAGCACCGCATCCTAGAATCCCTCATGCTCACATCACACTCAACAGAAGTTAGAAGTCCTAAGACTTCTAAACCCTTGGATCTCGCAAGACCATAACTCATAACACCACTAGGGAAAACATGCCTAGTCCTCACGATCAAAATGGTAACGACACTAGGCTAGGATACTCTCGTTCTAGTCCACAACCTCAACCCCTAAATTCTCACAAGCTCAACATACAACTTAAAGCCATAAACAACCTCACAAGATAGCCATAAACAACCTCACAAGATAACCAAACACCTCAAGTCTTAGCACAATCATAAATCCTCAAAACTTGCCTAAGGTTCAAGGTCACTACTTGGCATTCACTCTATGTTATGCTAGATCCAACCTAACATGATACTAATACTAACATAACAAGATCGAGTAAGATCATAAGCTCGGGGGAAGAGGGTACTCACATGACGTCAAAGGACGGAAGACGATCTAAGGATGTCGACTTGGACTTGTTTGGTCTTTATCAGGGCGCTTCCGAACCTAGCACCAAACTAATCAAATTTAGCTTATACGCTAAATTTGAACGGAATAATTAACATATATAACTCTAAGGAAAACCCCACTTTTAAAACCCAATTAAAACCATAAATATATATTCCGGACAAATTGTAGAACATCATAAACCCAAGGAAAAACTCGTTTTCAAAGCCAACGTTAAAATCCCGTAATTTAATGTTTGAGTCATAACCCGGAATTACTCCAACACGATGATAGCATATATGGTATATATAAATAAGAATATAAATCAAGTAAATCCCAAATTTAAAACCCATAAATACATTTTCTGAAAATAAAACCTTGGGCCATAATATGTAATTAAATTCCTACAGGGGCATAAATATCAAATTCCAAAAACTGTGGGTCCAAAACTAAGATTATATAGAATATAGGTCCATTCTATAATTATACCAAATATTAGGGTAAAATCTGTAATTAGTACAAAATATGAGGGGGCGAACATAAATCGCCCAAAAAAGCTCTTCTTCAACCTTTTAGAATACGCAGGGCGCCGCTGGTTTGCACTAGGGCTCGGGCAGGCTGCGAGGCACAACAACCGGGATCCTCTGTCGGTAGCAGTGACGGGATTACCGTCTGATTCCAGTGGCTCGAAAGGGGAGCTTTCCACTGCTGTAGGTGAGGTACGAGTTTTCGAGACCCAAGGGGAAGAGGGTTCCGGCAGGGGCGTAGGTGATAGAGGGAGGTCGAAGGGCTCGTCTCCGGCGTTGGCTCGATCCAGAGGCAAGAGACACAGTTACTCTTCCGGCGGTTGCAGCGGCTCTGACGGCTTGACATTGGAGGCTCGAGGAGGGTGCAAAGGAGGGCTTTTCTGTTTCTCCTGGTTCCGGAAGTTCCTGGTGGCATTGATTCCCGATTGTTTGAGAGAGTTGTGAGCTGTGAAGGAGTTGAGAGAACAGAGAGAGAGGAGGGATAGTGAAGGTCGATTAACCTTGCAGCCTGCAGGGTGGGCTAGCCACAGAGACAAGGTGAAGGTCTACGGCTGGGTTACAGAGGGAGCGAGGGGTCGGGATGGTGAGAAACGAGGGGTCGGGTGTGAGAGTCATAGGTCGGGGAGAGAACTAGAGAAAGAGCTCACCAACCAGCGGGAGAGAGGAAGTAAAAGAGAAGGGTAAAAGAAAATAAGAAAGATAATAGAATGGACTCGATCAAAAGCATACGGAACGGGATGTCCGAATCGAAAAAAGAAAAACATTCCTGACTATTCCGAAATTAAAACAATATCCAAAATTTAAATACACTTGGGAAAGATATTCTTGATAATAATATTATGGTATAAATACGGATAATATATATATATATATATCTCAAAACTCTTAAAATTCAAATTACGGCGTAAAAATACCCGGAAAAAAAAAATATTGAGGCCATTAAAATATTAACAAAAATACAAAAAAATAAATCTCGAAAGCGCCCAATAAACGGGTCGTTACATCGGTCGAGGTGACTCTGTAGTCAACCGAGGTGAGTCACAACTGAGTGTGAAATCTCTCAAATCTGGTCCAAAGTGAATCTCTAATCCATGGCTATGTTTCATCGATGTTTCCTTATGTTCTTGAATGTAGCTCCAATGACTCCATAGCTCCTTTTACTCCTTTTTGATGCAAAACGTGCCATTTTACCTACGATTACAACAAAACTAGGTGTAGACCTCGATTTCCGCAAAGGTAGATGAAATGGTAATATAATCATGTATTATACATACAAACATGCAGATTATTGAAGATAAAACGTCTAAACAGGCCCTAAAATATAGACAATAATTCATGCTATCAAAATACCCAATACTTAGCCCTTGCTTGTCCCCAAGCAAGTTCTGCATATAAAAGGCAAGATAGAATGGATTATAAGTCAAGAAAATCAATGAAAAAGTCTTTCAAAAACATTTTTATGGTGTGCAACAATCATAGATCACTCTAAGAGAATACTTCATGGAATTTAAAATCAAAATATGATCAAAACATTTTATAAATATAAGAAAGTTGTTCATCTTTGCATAAAATTGTAGAATGCATAATAAGTCATAATTATCGAAATTAATCATGCATAATCCGGTTTAAACCACTAAGTCAATCAACAAGCTCGAGGTTTCAAGGGCTTCCCAAAAGAAAGGTCAAGAAACGTGTAGGGTAGGGATGTATGTAAGGTAATGTGGTGCTAGAATCCGGGAAAAGGATATACTTCACTTTCACTTTGACTTTCAACATCTTCCACCAATAAGCTTTGCTTATTTCACACTTTTTCTTTTTACTTTACTTTTTGGGATGCATGGAAAGAGGTGCACAATAACCGAAGCCTAGGAAATCAGCAATCATCAATTTCTTGAGATGCATCAAACCCTTGATGCACATACCATTACCCGTTAGGAATATCGCTCAATCCGACTTTGGCAAGACACAAACACCCGGCTATGTGAATGGTGCCGAGTTACTCATCATCATGATTGACTTCCCCAAACCTATTTCTTTCTTTCTAACACTTTCACTTCCAGCCAACTTCTCAAACTTACTTCAGTTGCTTTCACCACCTTGCTTGCTTCCAAATTCCCGGATAGGTAAAGGGAGGCAAAAATGTATATGAGGGGCTAGGCATGATAAGGAAGAAGAAGAGAGAAGAATTAATTGCCTTGGTCTTTCCAGGAAGAAAGTGAGAGAACTTATCTTGCGGTGTCAACCTTCAAATTCAACATAATTTGGATAAAAACAAAGTATTAAACATGCCAAAAATTTCAAACAAAGCATGTAGCAACTTAAACATATTATAAAACCTTTCAAACACATAAAGATTTCAAAACCAGTCAGCAACAAAATCTTCACTGAGATCATATCCAGATAAGAAGCACAAAAATCGTTTCGAAAACTCTCAGTTAAACCACCTCGGTCGAGGTGTTCTAGGTCAACCGAGGTGAAGCGCCTCGTTCGGCCAGAACTGCCCCGGTCGAGGTCAAAAAAAATTTTTTTTTTAAACCAGTTTTTGACGTTCTCTTAATCAAATAACCTGTATGTATGCATGCAATCTTAGATAAACAAATAGAATCAAAAAGAAGCATAAATATCATATAAAGTCGAGTCATACATCCATAGGAGTCAAATAATACATCAATAAACACCCCATACTTGGGACACACTGTCCCAGTGGGTCAAAATAAGTCTAAGGAAATAAAATACTCACCGGACATAAAGTTGAGCTGCATAATAAATAAGAAAGAAAATCCTGCAGCTCTCAGTAGTCACGATCCGGTGGTGGTGGTGGTGGCACATACGGATACTGGGATGGGTCAAATGGATAACCCATAGTCTGCTGAAACTGGATCTCCATCATCCGGCACTGATAGTGCTGGCCCTCTAGCATCTGATGAGTCCAGCGGTCGATCTCTCGGCGCTGGTCAGCAAATCTCTCATGGATGTCTACAGTCAGGGCAGCATAGGAGTCGATCATTTGATCCGTCAGATCATCGATCCAACGGTGAGCCTCTGGATCTCTGTGTCGGCGCACCCTACGCCTAGTATGGTGTACTGGTGATGCGGCTGGTGCAGGCTCAGTATCATCATCATCAATGTCAATAACCGGCGCACTCGTCCCAGCAGTATTCGTCCCTGTATCCATCGGAACTCCGCCATCCCTTTCATCATCATCAGCTGTCTCCTCCTCTACCTCCTCCTCCTCAGCTGGTGCAGCTACTGCCTCTCTAGCATCCTCCATCAATAGGATCCAAGCAGTCTGCCAGTAGTGAAGGTCATAGACAAAGAACTGGGGTGACCATCTGATCCCCTGTGGTGTAGTCGGCTCCCATGGCATGACCACGTATGGTGTAATGAGTCCTCGGGGAACTAGAATCCTCCGAGTGATCATCTCCTGAAGCCCTAGCGGCTTGGCAGCCGCCACCATAGTACAAGCGCTGAGGTCCATGTCCTGATAGCTAGCAATGTGGGTCACAATCCCTCCGTAGCAGATGTCCCCTTCGCCTTGGCCTTGATCTTGTGCAAATCCTTTGCCAACATCAAGCCAAAGTCGGGGATCCCTCCAGTCACCATGCAGTAAAGGCTGAAAAGCTCCCCTTGTCGGACCTTCTGGGGCGTCTCAATACGCGCCAGAAGCGTCTCGCTGAAAATGCGGTGAGCTAACCTAAAGGCTAGGTTAAATATGATGTGCTCCCTGGAGTCTCCAGGGCGCCATCTATCTGCGTGCTCAACTACATGAGCAATCTGACCCCAAAACTCCCTAGCTACAGTCCAGGAAGGAAAATCAACAGCGGTCGGGGCCGGGAAACCAAAAATGTCTCTCCATTACTCTAAAGGAACTAGGAAGTTCCGGTTCATCAACCGGTACTTCACAGCTCGCTTTGTGGGGAGGTAGGTAAAAGAGCTAACAAACTCTAAGGTAGGCTCTAGATAGGCAGGTGCACGGATCTCAGTAAACTGATCTAGACCTACCATCGAGATCATCCGTCTAAGGTCTACATCCACATGGAGATAATCAAAAGCCGAAACGTCCAGGAAGCGTGGTACAATCACTGGACGGGCTGCTATACGGTCATAATCGACCTGGTGTCGCTCGTGGATCACCGGTCGATAAGGTCTGGAAGAAGAAGAGGAAGGGGAAGGGGAGGATCTATCCCTAAGGACCAGCTGTCTGTCAGAACTCATTTTCTAAACTCTCTGTTAGATCTCCTCGGTTGGACTGACAACACTGAAGAACACCTCGGCCGAGGCACAGCACGACTGGACCGAGGCGAAAATCTGCGCGATGAATTTCCTCAAAAATCCAGTTCTTTTCCCCCAAAATCACTACAACTGGTTCCTATGGGGTACTTAATCTGTTCTTCAGCAAATGTGGGGCAACCAAAGCCCAAATTTAAGCAAAAACAGCGAGGTTAGGGTTTTTTCTACTTTTACCTCGTTCGGCCATTTCGGTTCGATTTTCTTGCAGATTCGCACTTGCAACACGATCCTCTACGCTTTAATCGCAATTTGGAAGCAAAAATCTTCGAAAACGAGCAAGAATCGAAGAGGTGAGGTGAAGGGGCTGCCGCGGTCGAGGAGGGTAGGTAAAGTAAGGAGAGAGAATTTCACCCCTTTTAATACCCTTTCTGGAACTTCTGTCACCTCGGTCGAGGTGGTCTCGACTGGACCGAGGTGGTACGGACCGAAGTGGATCTTCAGAAACCCTAGTCGCCTCGGTTCCTCAAGAATCATCTCGGTCGAGGTGCTTTGACAGCAACCGAGATGTGTCTCAGTCAAACTTCGTCTTCTCAAATTCTCGAACTTCTGTCCTCCCAGTTATGCTCTTGGTTTGTACTCCTTCCTTAGATGTCACCTGTTGTTTGTCTAGGACGCCGAAAACAAAACAAAGCAAAGCAAAAGCTAAACTATCTAAGCTAGACTAGAAAAAGGGAAAAGAAAGCAATACCTTGGGTTGCCTCCCAAGAAGCGCTTGGTTTAAGGTCGCTAGCTGGACCATAGTGCGTCTCAAAGGAGGTATAGTGGTGCAACCTCCTCAACCGGAATTTCCGGTTTGTATTTCTTGAGTCTATGACCATTGACTTGGAAGCTTCCGCTCGTTTCGCCCCATATCTCAATTGCACCATGAGGAAAAACATGTTTCACAACATAAGATCCGGTCCATCTAGATTTCAACTTACTTGGAAAGAGGCAGAGGCGGGAGTTGAAGAGTAGAACTAAGTCTCCTTCGTTAAGCTCCTTAGGGATGATACGCTTTTCATGGCATTTCTTCGTCCTCTCCTTATAGATTTTGGCATTCTCATAAGCGTTCAAATGCAGCTCCTCCAGCTCATTGATATCCAATAGCCACTTCTCGCCGGCTTCCTTAATGTCGAAGTTCAACCATTTGATCGCCCAATATGCTTTGTGTTCTAACTCAACGGGCAAATGACAAGACTTCCCATATACCAAATTATAAGGGGTGGTACCTATGGGAGTCTTAAATGTGGTCCTGTAAGCCCAAAGAGCGTCGTCCAATTTCATGGACCAATCCTTCCTCGTTCTAGAAACGGTCTTCTCTAAAATTGCATTGATCTCTCTATTCGAGATCTCGACCTGTCCACTAGTTTGAGGGTGATAAGGGGTTGCTACCTTGTGGGTTACCCCATACTTCGATAGAAGTGCCTTAAACTTCCGGTTGATGAAATGCGTTCCTCCATCGCTGATGATGATACGTGGAGTTCCAAAACGTGGAGAGATAGTCTTGTTTAAGAACTTCACAACCACCTTGGCGTCATTAGTGGGGGAAGCGATGGCTTCAACCCATCTAGAAGCGTAATCAACTGCAAGAAGAATATAGAGGTTTCCTCAGGATGATGGGAAAGGTCCCATGAAGTCTATCCCCCATACGTCAAAGATTTCCATCTCTTGAATGTTATTAAGTGGCATTTCATTCCTCCTAGATAAATTAACTGTTCTTTGGCATGCATCACAAGAGACAACAAACGATTGCACATCTTTAAATAATGTGGGCCAAAAGAAACCGGAACGTAATACCTTAGCGCATATCTTATCGGTGCTAGCATGTCCTCCACAAGGAAGTGAATGACAATGTTGTATGACGCTATTAACTTCATCTTCTGGAATGCATCTTCGAAGCATCCCGTCCGGCCCGCGCTTGAATAGCAGCGGCTCATCCCAGTAGTAATGGCGTACGTTCTTGAAGAATTTCTTCTTTTGGGAGTACGTCAATCCGGGCGGTAATTCCTAGCAAACAAGATAATTTACAATATCAGCGTACCAAGGTCCTTTATTATAAGAAAGTTGGTGGATAGATTGTTCCACCAATTGAGGATGAATGTCAGAGAAAGGAGTAAGAAGTTTGTTATTCTCAGTAGTCTCAGTTGACATCATCTCGCCATCGACCTCGGTCGAGGCGTAGAGGCGTTGACCGAGATGTTCTTCAGTCGCCTCGCTCAGTCCAGAAAGTGCCTCGGTTGAGGTACTACAATTGGAACCGAAACTAGAGATCTTCGTCTCCTGGATTAGCGTCTCAGTTTTAGCTCCTAGATCTTCTTCTAGTGCTTTTAAGCTCCGTATATCTGCATCTATACCTTCCTCATTTAAACTGAAACTAATAACTCGGTCAAGTGGATCGTTAATAAGGATAGAGCTATCCAATTCCCTTGATTCTTCTTCATCGTAGATGTTGAAGATATCATCACTTAGTTGCTCTCCTTTCATGGCCGCAAGTAATGCGAACTCCACTTCATCTCCACCAATGTTGAATTTCAACTTGGCGTTCTTACAATCCACGTTGCAACCCGAAGTTGCTAGAAATGGCCTCCCGAGAATAATAAGAATTGGATAATCTGCGGGAATGTCAAGTACAACAAAGTCTATTGGTAAATAGAAGTTACCTAACTTAAACAGAACGTCTTCCAAAATGCCGACGGGATGGGTAATGGAGCGGTCCGCCATGTACAATCGAATCTTGACCGGCTTGGGCTCTCCAAGTCCGATCTTCACACATAGCTCCAGCGGAATGATGCTAACGCTGGCTCCTAGATCGCATAAGGCTTCACAAGTGACATCCCCAACTTGAATGGGAATGCAAAATGAGCTGGGATCTCTCAACTTAGGTGGCATCTTCTCCTTCATTATTTGAATAAGCTCCGAGGATTTAGATGTCATCCTTACTTCACCAAAATCTTCCAGCTTCCTCTTCCTTGATAAGAGTTCTTTCAAGAACTTCCCATAGGCGGGAATTCGTAGAATAGCATTAAGGAAAGGAATGTTAATGTGCAGTTTATTCATCAAGTCAAGGAACTTACCAAAGTGCTTGTCTAGATGTGCTATGGCCCTTGACTGGGGGAATGGAAGTGGTGGTTTGTATGCAGGAGGTGGAACATAAACTTCAGTTTTCCCTTCCGCTTTCTGTGGCTCCACCTCGGTTGGCATCTCGGCCGAAGTGTTCTTCGACTGCACCTGGACCGAGGTGGTCTTCGTCGGTACTGGCACCGACCGAGGCATTGGATCTGCAGTTTTCAGTCCACTCCTCGTAGTTATGGCCATAATCTGGCCCTTAGGGTTGCTTTCCGTCCTTGCTGGAAGCTTCCCTGGATCTCTTGGCGCTTCATTCGCCCTACTAGCAAGTTGTTGTTCAAAGGCCTTTTGGGCCTTCGAAAATGAAGTCATAGAAGTCTCCATAGCACTAAGCTTGATCAAGATAGCCTCCAGCACTGCGTCTTTCTTTTCTGGCTGAGACGAACTTGATCCTTGCCCCTGGATCTTTAATGGAGTAGAAGAAGAAGAAGGGGAAGAGAGGAAAGGATTAGAGGAATCGTTAGAATTGGAGTTAGAATGATTGTTACCAGAATTTTGGTTGTTCGTCGTCCAATTATTGCTATTGGATACTCTATTGTTGTTGTTGTTGTAGTTGTTGTTCCGGGAACCATTGTCGTTGTTACGGTATCCATTGTTGTTGTTCCTTTGTCCTTGATCTTCCTTCTTGGTTTGAGCAACCAAGAGTTCCTTCAATTGCTTCACGTCATTCTTCACACACGTGAGTTGATTGTTGTTAGGCTGAGTATCTTGGAAGTTAACTCTTTTAACTCCACCTTCAGCTCCTTGATGGGTATATTTCTCCATATGCAAAGCTTGCTTCTCGATAAAGTCCCAAGCTTCGTCAATCACCATGTCCATAAATGTACCGGCGGAGAGTAGTTGGAGGTTGAACTGGGTGCTTCCGTCCAGTCCCTCGAAGTATATCTCCAACAACTCTATCTTTGGAATCCCATGATGTGGGCAATCCAAAAGAATGTCCTTGAACCTCTCTCATGACTTGGACAAGCTCTCCTTGTCCTTCATAATGAATGCATTAATCTTCCCTCTCATTTCAGCGGTCTTAGAGGGGGGAAAGAATTTAGTCAAGAATTCCGTAGTCATCTCCTCCTAAGTGCTAATTTTTCCTAGAGGAAGAGATTAATACCAAGTAAGAGCTCTATCTTTTAAAGAAAAGTAAAAAGGTCTTAGCTTGTAGTTGTTGTTTTCAATCCTTGAGGGTCTCAAGGTCTCCATCAAGATCTCATAGTTTTGAAGATGTTGATGTGGGGATTCCTTCTCTAGCCCTCCGAACTGGCATTGACAAATCATGGACAGAACTTGCGGTCGAAGTTCGTAGTCATGGTCCGTTGGATCTCCTAGATTAACTCCTAGACGCCTCAGTTTTTGATTGGGGTCCATCCTTCGACCTAGGGTTTGCGGGATTCCTGCGAAAAGAGCGCCTCGGACTGGCATCCGAAGTGGAAGTACCTCGGCCGGGGCGTCAGGTAATAGGACCTGCCTCGGTCGAGGGTCTGCGACTGGGACCTGCATCGGTCCAGCATCGGGAACTGGGTCTTCCCTCGGTCAAAGTAGATATTGGTCTCGTAAGGCAGCCATATCTGCTTCGATCGCTTCAGTCCTGGTGCGAGTTTCTTCTTTCTCTTGCCTTAGTTCTTCCCTGCTGAGGCGTAGCAGTTCTAGCGCCTCTTTCAACTCGGCCTCAAGATCGCGATTGTCTTGGTTGGCCATCTTCGCTTCTCTTAAGCGTCGTTTGTATGTCTTTTTTGGTTCGGGATCGTAAGGAACGATTTCCTTCCCAGTGCGGGTTCTTTGCATAAACCTAAAAAAGAACCTGCAAAAGTCACTCAAGTAGAGTGGTTAGTAGACATGGGGGCAAGTGCCCCAAAAACAAACCGTAACCGGCTCGGTCTAGACCAAGTCCCCGGCAACGGCGCCAAAAACTTGTTTGCTCCAAACGGTGTGTGCAAGCTTTAAATTTATAACCCTAGATGTAAGCTTAAAACAAGGATGCGAACCCGCAGTGTACGGGTCAATCGTAGTAAAAAGCAAGGAATTCCAGGGGTCAATCACAGGGACTTAGTGAAACAAAGTCGATAACGGTAAGCTTTAGCAATTACTAACCACAAAGCAATCAAACAACCAAGGATGATAAAAGTCAATAAAGAAAATATGCAATTCTAGGGATTAAAGCATCTAGTTGTGGTTCCAACTCAAGATCAAAAGATAAGCGGACAAAGCTGAGGTTTTTGCATAGGGAAGGTGTTACTAAAGTGGAATAGATCACCGGGTAAGTCTCACTACTCACTAATCCCAAACCGTAACTCCTATTACCGGGTAAGTCTCAAGGAATTAAGATAAAGAACTATAACCTCAAACTAACACACCATCTAAGGGAATAGAATCAACCTTTACCGGGTAAGTCTCAGGCTAACTCACAAAGATGGGATGAAAGCACACTCAAACCCCAATAAAGGATAAACCTTTATTACCTACACTTATGATCTTAGGTAAACAAACAAAGGAATTACCGGGTAAGTCTCATCCTAGGCTTCCATTGGACCAGGAAAGGTGTAATAAGAATAGTGTTCGCTCCAAACGGTGTGTGCAAGCTTTAAATTTATAACCCTAGACTTAAGCTTAAAACAAGGATGCGAACCCGCAGTGTACGGGTCAATCGTAGTAAAAGCAAGAAAATTCCAGGGGTCGATCACAGGGACTCGGTGAAACAAAGTCAATACGGTGTGCTTATGTCAATACTAACCACAAGAGTGATTAACACAATCAAAGATGAATAAGAAGTCAATAAAGCAAACATGCAATTCTAGGGATTAAAGCATCTAGTTGTGGTTCCAACTCAAGATCTATAGATAAGCGGACAAAGCTGAGATTTTTGCGTGGGGAAGGTGTTTCTAAAGTGGAGTAGATCACCGGGTAAGTCTCACTACTCACTAATCCAAAACCGTAACTCCTATTACCGGGTAAGTCTCAAGGAATCAAGATAAAGAACTATTACCTCAAACTAACATACCATCTAAGGGAATAGAATCAACCTTTACCGGGTAAGTCTCAGGCTAACTCACAAAGATGGGATGGAAGCACACTCAAACCCCAATAAAGGATAAACCTTTATTACCTACACTTATGACGTTGGTAAACAAACTAAGGAATTACCGGGTAAGTCTCATCCTAAGCTTGCATTGAACCAGGAAGGTGTAATAAGAATAGGATTTGGCAAACTCTAACACTTAACTCTCAGTTATGGATCAGATAAGTCACCTCGATCAGAAGAATTCCACCCCGGCCGAGATGTTCATCAACCGAACGAGATGCTTAGGGTTAAGGTTAAAGACTCGAACTTTCAGGATCCTACTGGAATCTAAGATTATTCTATCATTGTTTTCCCCACAACCTTCAGCCAATCACCCTAGAATCACACAAGGAAATTAGCCACTCATCATCATAATGAAAGTATTAAAATATATGGGAAGAAAGTGAATATTTGAACAAAGAAGAATTTAATGAAAAGACTTCAATAAGTGAATCAAATATCACAACAAAGCGTTCCTTGGATAACAATCCAAAAAGACTAGACAACCAATGAGAGAATTAAAGACAATCTTACAAAAACCCTCCAAAAAGATATAAAAGCTATGGACTTCAATCTTCCTTCAACCTTCAAAAAGGTTCTTCGAAACTCCCAACTGGAGTAGGCTGCTGCTGCTGCATGCTATAAACCCTGATCGACGGTATAGCGTGATATCGGAATTGTGGAAATCCAACCCTTTTTATAGAAAAATAACCCTCCAAAGATAATAAATCTTAGAAAGATATTTTCCCATAAATATAGGTAAAATATATGATTCTGCATATCTCCTTCCTTCCAGGAGCCAAGCCCAAAAATATAAGATCACTTTCCAATTTTAAAAGATCTTATCCATGAATAAAATATTCTCGCCGCGTCCTAGGTGTTCGCCTCGGTCGAGTCGGCGTCTCTGGATCACCTCGGTCGAGATGAATCTCTGGTCAACCGAGGTGAGTCAAAACTGAAGGTGAAATCTCTCGAATCTGCTCCAAAGTAAATCTTTAATCCATGGCTATGCTCCCTGGATGTAGCTCCAAATGACTCATGACTCCTTTTGCTCCTTTTTGATGCAAAACGTACCATTTTACCTGCAATTACAACAAAATTAGGTGTAGACCTCGATCCTCGCAAAGGTAGATGAAATGGTAGTAAAATCACATAATACACATACAAACATGCAGATTATGAAAGATAAAACGTCCAAACAAACCCCAAAATATAGACTATAATTCATGCTATCAAATAGGATTTGGCAAACTCTAACACTTAACTCTCAGTTTCGGATCAGATAAGTCACCTCGGTCAGAAGAATTCCACCCCGGCCGAGATGTTCATCGACTGAACGAGATGCTTAGGGTTAAGGTAAAGACACGAACTTTCAGGGTCCTACTGTGATTAAGATCATTCTATCATTGTTTTTCCCACAACCTTCATCCAATCACCCTAGAATCACACAAAGAGATTAGCCACTCATCATCATGATAGTATTAATCAAGTATATGGGAAGAAAGAGAATAATTGAACAAGAAAACCTTAAGAGAAAGGCTTCAATAACTGAATCAATTATATAACCAACAAGCGTTCCTTGGATAGAAATCCAACAAGACAACAACAAAGAAGGGAATCTAAGATAATCTTACAAAAACCCTTCAAAAGCTATAAAAGCTATAGACTTTCTTCCTTCAACCTTCAACAAGGTTCTTCAAATCTCCCAACTGGAGTATAGCTGCAGCGTTGTATAAAACACAATCGGTGGTATAGCATGATATCGATTTGTGGAAAATCCAACCCTTTTTATAGAAAAATTACTCTCCAAAAATAAGATATCTTAGAAAGATCTCCTCCCATAGAAATAGGTAAAATATATGATCTAGCATATCTTCTTCCTTCCAAGAGCCAAGCCCAAAAAATATAAGATCTCTTTCCAAAGATAAAAGATCTCAGCCAAGAATAAAATATTCTCGCCGCGTCCCAGGTGTTCGCCTCGGTCGAGTCGACTCCTCTGGATCACCTCGGTCGAGGTGACTTTGTAGTCAACCGAGGTGAGTCACAACTGAGTGTGAAATCTCTCAAATCTGGTCCAAAGTGAATCTCTAATCCATGGCTATGTTTCCTGGATGTTTCCTTATGTTCCTCAATGTAGCTCCAATGACTCCATAGCTCCTTTTGCTCCTTTTTGATGCAAAACGTGCCATTTTACCTACGATTACAACAAAACTAGGTGTAGACCTCGATTCCCGCAAAGGTAGATGAAATGGTAATATAATCACATATTATACATACAAACATGCAGATTATTGAAGATAAAACGTCTAAACAGGCCCCAAAATATAGACAATAATTCATGCTATCAAATCCATGTGGTATACCAGTACTGAGGGTCAAATACTGAGAACTGAGATGACCATCTAATACCCTGAGGTGCAATCTGCTCCCAGGGCATCGCCACATACGGCGTAGTAAGTCCGCGAGGAACCAAGATCCTCCTCGTAATCATCTCCTGCAGACCAAGCGGCTTGGCAGCCGCCACCATAGTACAAGCACTCAAATCTAAATCCATGTAACTCGCTATGTGAGTCACTAGACCGCCGCACCAAATATCTCCCTTCGCCTTCGCCTTCGCCTTTATCTTGTGTAAATCCTCAGCCAACATCACTCCAAAGTCGGGAACTCCTTCGGTAACCATACAGTATAGACTCAACAACTCGCGATGTGATCCACCTCAATACGCGCCAGAAGAGTCTCGCTAAAGATCCGGTGGGCTAATCTGAAGGCGAGGTGGAAGATAATACGCTCCCTAGAGTCTCCAGGTCTTCACCTATCAGCATGCTCAACTACGTGAGCTACGTAGCCCCAAAACTCTCGAGCCACGGCTCGGGAAGGAAAATCAGAAACTGTGGGGGTCGGGAAGCCGAAGATATCCCTCCAATGGTCCATCGAAACTAAGTAGTTCCTGTTTAGCAACCGGTACTTGATGGCACGCTCTGTAGGCAAGTAAGTCACGGAGCTCACAAACTCCAAAGTCGGCTCAAGGTAGGGTGAAGCTCTAATCTCAGTAAACTGCTCCAGCCCTACCATAGCAATCATCCGCCTCAAATCATCATCTACGTAGAGCCAATCAAAAACACCGATATCAAGAAATCGCGGTGCAACCACTGGACGCGCAACAATGCGGTCATAATCTACCTCGTGACGCTCATGGATCACCGGTATGGATCGACGAGAAGAAGAAGAAGGAGAAGGGGAGGACCTATCCCTCAGAACAATCTGCCTGTCAGAACTCATTTTCAACTCACTGTCAGACCACCTTGGTCGGATGTAAGATCTCAAGAACACCTCGGTCGAGACGCAGGTCGACTAGACCGAGGTAGAAGGTTGTTCGATCGTAACTCTCAGAAATCCAGTTATTTTCCCCCAATATTACTACCAATTGTTCCTATGGGGTACTTATGCCTTTTTCAACACAATGCAGGGGCAACTAAAGCCCAATTTGACCGAAACAGTGAAGAAAAGCGAGTTAGGGTTTTTGTTCGATTTACCCCATATTTGGTTGATTCGGAGCATTTTTGTTGCATATTGTCGCTTGCAAACCGATCCTCTACTCTTTCCTTGAAGTTTGGAAGCAAGAATCGTCGAAAACGATCGAGAAATTGGGAACGAGATGAATCCTTGCGCCGCGGTCGAGAAGGTGAGAGGGAAGAGAGAGAATTTGAACCCCCTTTTATACCCTTTTCTGGAGCTGCTCTCACCTCGGTCGAGATGGTCTCGACTGAACCGAGGTGGATCTTCAGTAACCCTAGTCGCCTCGGTTGCTCAAGAATCATCTCGGTCGAGGTATTGTGACAGCAACCGAGATGTGTCTCAGTCAAACTCCGTCTTCTCGATTTCTCGAACTTCTGTCCTTCCAGTGTTGCTCCTGGTTTGTTTTCGTTCCTTAGAGATTACCTGTTGTCTGTCTAGGACGCCAAAAACAAAGCAAAGCAAAACAAAAGCAAACTATCTAAAGCTAAGCTAGAAAAAGGGAAAAGAAAGCAATACCTTGGGTTGCCTCCCAAGAAACGCTTGATTTAAGGTCGCTAGCTGGACCGTACGGTGTCCTTAAACATGCTGGAAAGTATCCTCACCCCATACTTCACTTTCATCATGGGGTGAGATAAGGAAGTCTATCAAACGTTCCAGCAAGTGTAAGTGCTCATCTGGGAATGAATCATCTATGGGTGGTTCGTCCTTCTCCTGTGAAGATGGAGGTAGCTAGCTGAGGTGATCCGCAACAAAATTTTCGGTTCCCTTCTTATCGCAGATCTCTAGGTTAAACTCTTGAAGCAAGAGAATCCATCGAGTAAGACGTGGCTTGGCAACCTTCTTAGCAAGCAAGTAACAAATAGCTGCATGGTGAGTGTAAACAATAACTTTCGCCCCTACTAAGTAAGAACGAAATTTCTCAAAAGCATATACAACCGCCAATAGCTCCTTTTCGGTGGTGGCGTAGTTACGCTGGGCTTCGTCTAGCGTCTTGCTAGCATAGTAAATGGCAGTGGTCCGGCCATCCTTCTTTTGTCCAAGCACCGCTCCTACCGCCACATCACTCGCATCGCACATGATCTCAAAGGGCAAGGTCCAATCCGGAGGTTGGATAATGGGAGCGGAGATCAACGCTTCCTTAATCCTGTAGAATGCATCGAGACACTCCTGCAAAAACTCAAAAACAATATCTTTATTCAAGAGTTTAGTTAGTGGTTTAGAGATCTTTGAGAAGTCCTTGATGAATCTCATATAGAAACCTGCGTGCCCGAGAAAACTCCGCACTTCCTTAACAGAACAAGGAGGAGGAAGTTTCTCAATAGTCTCGATCTTAGCTCGATCGACTTCAATACCTCAACTGGAAACGAGGTGTCCTAGCACAATGCCTTCGTTAACCATAAAGTGACACTTCTCCCAATTCAAAACGAGATTAGTTCTTCACATCTTCGTTGCACTAGAGAAAGGTTAGATAGGGAGTCATCAAAAGAGGAACCGTATACTAAAAAATCATCCATAAATACCTCCATGAACTCCTCTACATATTCGGAAAAGATATCCATCATGCATCGCTGGAAGGTGGCGGGTGCATTACATAATCCAAATGGCATCCTCCTATAAGCGAATGTTCCCCATGGACAAGTGAAAGTGGTCTTCTCTTGATCATCCGGATGGATAAGAATCTGAAAGAAACCACTGTAACCATCTAAATTGCAAAAATGTGAATGCTGGGCTAACCGTTCGAGCATTTGATCGATGAAGGGAAGTGGAAAATGGTCCTTCCGAGTGGCCACGTTCAGCTTCCTATAATCGATGCACACCCTCCAGCCCGTGACGGTCCTAGTTGGGATTACCTCGTTGTTCTTATTCGTCACAACGGTCATCCCTCCTTTCTTTGGAACCACATGCACCGGGCTCACCCACTTGCTGTCCAAGATAGGAAATATGATACCTGCATCCAATAACTTAAGAATTTCTTTCTTCACAACCTCTTTCATGATCGGATTTAACCGTCTTTGAGGTTCCCTTGAAGTCTTATGATCGTCCTCCATTAGTATTCTATGTATGCAGAAAGAAGGCTTAATGCCAATAAGATCATCAATAGTATAACCCAAAGCCTTTTGATGCTTCCTCAGGACATGCATTAGTTTAGATAATTCAGATTCGGAGAGGGAAGCACTAACGATGACGGGATAAGTAGAATACGGTCCAAGAAAAACGTACCTCAAGTGACTCAGGAGTTGTTTAAGATCCACAATTGGGGGTGTTTTCTGAGGTGGATATTTGCTCCCTCCTTCTAGTGAAGTAGATCGAAGAACTGGACTTTCAGAAGTCTTAGTTGACATCATCTTGCTTTCGACCTCGGTCGAGGTCCAAAGTGGGTAACCGAGATGTTCTTCAGATAAGAACACCTCGCTTGGTCCAGAAAGTGCCTTGGTCGAGGTACTGCAACTGGGACCGAAACTGGAGATTTTCTTCTCTTTAATTAATCTTTCAAATTTAGCTCCTGGATCTTCTTCTAGTGCCTTTATGCTCCGTATATCTGCATCACAAGAAGCATCTATACCTTCCTCCATTAAGCTAAAGCTAATAACTTTTTCAAGTGGATCATTAATAAGGATAGAGCTCACCAATTCTCTTGATTCTTCTTCATCATAGATGTTGAAGATATCATCTCCTAGCGGCTCTCCTTTCATTGCCGCAAGCAAGGCAAACTCAACTTGATCACCGCCAATGTTGAATTGCAACCTGACATTCTTACAATCCATATTGCAACCCGAAGTTGTTAGAAATGGTCTCCCGAGAATGATAGGAATAGAGTAATCTCCGGGAATGTCAAGCACAACAAAGTCTATAGGTAAATAGAAGTTACCTAACTTAACCAGAACGTCTTCCAAAATGCCCACGGGATGGGTAATGGAGCGATCCGCCATGTACAACCGTATCTTCACCGGCTTGGGCTCTCCAAGTCCGATCCTCACATATAGCTCCAGCGGGATGATGCTCACGCTGGCTCCTAGATCACACAATGCCTCACAAGTGACATCCCCAACTTGAATGGGAATGCAAAATGAGCCGGGATCTCTCAACTTGGGTGGCATTTTCTCCTTCATGATTTGAATAAGTTCCGAGGATTTAGATGTCATCGTTACTTCACCAAAATCTTCCAGCTTCCTCTTCCTTGATAGAATTTCTTTCAAGAACTTCCCATAGGCGGGCATCCCTAGAATAACATCAAGAAAAGGGATGTTAATATGTAGTTTATTCATCAAGTCAAGGAACTTACCAAAATGCTTGTCTAGATGTTCTTTGGCCCTTGACTGGGGGAATGGAAGTGGTGGTTTATATGCAGGAGGTGGAACATAAACTTCAGTTTTGTCCGACGCTCTCTGTTGCTCCACCTCGGTTGGTACCTCGGCCGAAGTGTTCTTCGACTGTACCGGGACCGAGGTGTTCTTCGTCTGTACTGGCATCGACCGAGGCACTGGATCTGTAGTTTTCAGTCCGCTTCTCGTCGTTATTGTCATGATCTGTCCTTTAGGGTTGCTTTCTGTCCTTGCTGGAAGCTTCCCTGGATCTCTTGGCTCTTCATTTGCCTTGTTAAAGAATTTTTGTTCTAAGGCTTTTTGTGCCTACGAAAATGAAGTCATGGACGTCTCCATCGAATTTAGTTTGATCAAGATGGCCTCCAACACTGCATCTTTCTTTTCCGGCTGGGACGAGCTTTATCTAGGCTTCTGGCTCTTCAATGGAGTAGAAGAAGAAGAAGAAGAAGAGAGGAAGGGATTAGAAGAATTGTTTGGATTTGAGTTAGAGTAAGAGTTACCTGATTTTTGATTGTTGGATCTCCAATTGTTGTTGTTGGATCCTCTATTGTTATTGTAGTTGTTGTTTTGGGAACCGTTGTTGTTGTTCCTTGACCCTTGATATCCTCCCTCTTCCTTTTGGGTTTGAGCAACCAAAAGGTCTTTCAATTGCTTCACATAATTCTTCAAAGAGGTGAGTTGATCATTGTTTGATGGAGCTTCTTGAAAGTTGACTCTTTTAACTCCACCTTCAGCTCCTTGGTGGTAGTATTTCTCCATGTGCAAAGCTTGCTTCTCTATGAACTCCCAAGCTTCGTCAATCGGCATATCCATGAATGTGCCGGCAGATAGTAGTTGAAGGTTGAACTGGGTATTTCTGTCCAGTCCCTTGAAGTATATCTCTAACAACTCTATCTTTGGAATCCCATGATGTGGGCAATCCAAAAGGATGTCTTTAAATATCTCCCATGACTTGGACAAACTCTCCTTATCCTTCATGATGAATGCATTGATCTTCCCTCTCATTTCAGCGGTCTTAGAGGGGGGAAAGAATTTAGTTAAGAACTCCGTCGTCATCTCCTCCCAAGTGTTGATTTTTCCTGGAGGGAGAGATTGCTACCAAGTAAGCGCCCTATCTTTCAAAGAGAAGTAGAAAGGCCTTAGCTTGTAATTGTTGTTTTCCAGCCTTGAAGGTCTCAATGTCTCGATCAAGATCTCAAAGTTTTGTAGATGTTGATGCGGAGACTCCCTCTCTAGCCCTCCAAACTGGCATTGGCGAATCATGGAAAACACTTGCGGTCGAAGCTCATAGTCATGATCCGCTGGATCACCTAGGTTGACTCCTGGACGCCTCAGTTGCTGGTTAGGGTCCATCCTCAGCCCTAGGTAAAACCTAAGCAAGTATAAGTAGTCTATGTAATTACCAACTGGAGTTGGGTCCTGCCTCAGTCTGGCATCCGAGGTGGAAGTATCTCGGCCGGGGCAACTGGAGTTGGGTCCTGCCTCGGTCGAGGATCTTGAACCGATCGAGGTAGATATTGGTGCCGTAAACTCGCCATATCTGCTTCGATCGCTTCCGTCCTTGCGCGAGTTTCTACCTTTTCGAGTCGTAGTTCTTCTTTACTGAGGCGTAGTTGTTCCAATGCCTCCTTCAATTCGGCCTCAAGAACGCGATTCTCTTGATTGACCATCTTAGCTTCTTTCAAGCTTCTTTTGTATGTCTTTTCTGGTTTGGGATCGTAAGGAACGATTTCCTTCCCAGCGCGGGTTCTTCGCATAAACCTACAAGAAAGAACCTGCGAAAGTCACTCAAGTAGAGTGGTTAGTAGAAACAGTGGCAAGTGCCCCGAAAGACTACCGCAACCGGCTCGGTCTAGACCAAGTCCTCGGCAACGGCGCCAAAAACTTGTTCGCTCCAAATGGTGTATGCAAGCTTTTAATTTATAACCCTAGATGTATGCCTAAAACAAGGATGCAAACCCGAAGTGTACGGGTCAATCATAGTAAAAGCAAGAATTCCGGGGTGTCGATCTCAAGGACTTAGGTGAAACCTAAGCAAGTATAAGTAGTCTATGTAATTACCAACCACAAAAGCGATTAAAGCAATCAAAGATGATAAAAAGTCAATTAAAGGAAATATGCAATTCTAGGGATCAAAGCATCTAGTTATGGTTCCAACTCAAGATCTCAAGATAACGCGGATAAAGCTGAGGTTTGCAAAGGGAAGGTGTTACTAAAGTGGAATAGATCACCGGGTAAGTCTCACTACTCACTAACTCCAAAGCAAAAGCTCCTATTACCGGGTAAGTCTCAAGGTACTAAGGAAAGGAACTGTAATCTCAAACCAACACTCCAACTAAGGGAATAGAATCAACCGTTACCGGGTAAGTCTCAGGCTAACTCACAAAGATGGAGTGAAGGCACACTCAAACCCCAATAAAGGATAAACCTTTATTACCTACACTTATGATCATGGGTAAACAAACAAAGGAATTACCGGGTAAGTCTCATCCTAGGCTTGCATTGAACCAGGAAAGGTGTAATAAGAATAGGGTTTGGCAAACTCTAACACTTAACTCTCAGTTTCGGATCAGAAAAGTCACCTCGGTTAGACGAATTCCACCCCGGCCGAGATGTTCATCGACTGAACGAGATGTCCTAGGGTTAAGGATAAAGACTCGAGCTTTCATGGTCCTACTGGAATTTAAGATTATTCTATCATTGTTTTTTCCACAACCTTCAGTCAATCACCTTAGAATCGCACAAGGAAATTAGCCACTCATCATCATGAAAGCAATAATCAAATATACGGGAAGGGAATGAATATTTGAACACAAAAACCTTAAAAACAAGGCTTCAATAACTGAATCAAATATCAAACAAATAAGCGTTCCTTTGATTACAAATCCAACAAGACAAATTAACAAGAAGAGAATCTAAGAAAGTCTTACAAAACCCTTCACAAAAGCTATAAAAAGCTATGAACTTCTATCCTCCAATCTTCCTTCAACCTTCCAAAAATCCTTCCTAACTGCATTTTCTTCAATCCCCCAGCTGTTATGATGGTAGCGGGTTTTTCGGTGATGCGTCGATGCTGAATTGTGGAAAATCAAGCCCTTTTTATAGGAAAACTATCTTCCAAAGATAAAATATCTTGAAAAGATATTATCCTAATAAAATATATCCATATCTCTAAAATTGATCTTCAAAATTTATGATTTTTTTTGCAGAAATCCAGCACAAAAGTATAAGATCTCTCCATCCAAAAATAAAAGATCTCAGCCAAGAATAAATGATCTCGCCGCGTCAGGATATTCGCCTCGGTCGAGATGCTCCTCTAGATCACTTCGGTCAAGATGGTATTGTAGCTGACCAAGGTGGCTCTAAACTAAATGTGAAATCTCTTAAATCTGGTCTAAAGTAAATCTCTAATTCAATTCCATGCTTCCTGGATTCTTCCTTAAGCTCCAGAATGTAGCTCCAATGACTCCTTAGCTCCTTTAGCTCAATTTTACTTCAAAATGTGCCATTTTACCTACGATTACAATGAAACTTGGTGTAGACCTCGATTCCCGCAAAGGTAGATGAAACGACAAGATAATCACATAATATACATTCAAACATGCAGATTATGGAGATAAAACGTCTAAACAGGTCCCAAAATATAGACTATAATTCATGCTATCACCGATCTTCTCACATAGTGCTAGAGGAATGATGCTCACACTAGCTCCTAGATCAAAAAGCGCATCATATGTCGCATCCCCAACTTGGATGGGAATGCAAAACGAACCGGGACCTCTCAACATAGGTGGCATCTTCTCCTTTATGATTTGAATGAGCTCTGATCATCTAGAGGTCATTCATACTTCTCCAAAGTCTTCTAGCTTTCTCTTTCTTGACAAGATCTCATTCAAAAACTTCCCATAAGCGGGCATTCCTCGGATATCATCAATGAAAAGGATGTTAATATGTAGCTTATTCATAAGGTCAAGAAACTTACCAAAGTGCTTGTTTAGATTTGCCCGCGCCCTAGACTGAGGGAACGGGAGTGGTGATTTATAAGCCTGTGGTGGAAAATAAAATTCAGCTTTTTTTTCGCTTTCTGGGGCTCCATCTCGGTTGGCACCTCGACAGAGGTGTTCCTCGTCTAATCGTGGTCCGGCCGAGGTACTGGATATGCAGTCTTCAATCCACTGCGTGTTGTGATCGCCATGACCTGCCCTTTTGGGTTGTCCTCTGTCCTTCTTGGAAGTTTACCAGGATCTATTCGTGCTTCATTAGCCTTGTTGAAAACTTTTTGTTCTAAGGCTTTTTGTGCCTTCGAAAACGAGTTCATAGAAGTTTCCATAGCGTTGAGCTTGATCAATATAGCTTCCAGCACAACATCCGGTTTTTTGGTGGATGGGACGAGCTTGATGACGGCTCCTGGATTCTCAATGGAGTAGAAGAAGAAGAAGAAGAAGAAGAAGAAGAAGAAGAAGAGGGGGGGGGTAAGAGCATTTTCAGCATGAGAATAAGGGTTACCGAGATTTTGTTGATTTGATCTCCAATTGTTGTTGAAATTCCTGTTGTTGTTTTTGTTGTAATTGTTGTTGTTCCGCGGCCCTTGATAAGTTCCTCTTCCTACATATCCAACATTTTGCTCCTTTTTAGTTTGACCTACCAAAAGCTCCTTCAATGCCTTAACTTCATCGTTGAGCGTGGTGAGTTGAGCAGCACCTGAATTTGTAAGACTTGTATCTGGAAAGCTAACTCGCCTTACTCCATCTACAACCTTTTGATGGGAATATTTCTCCATGTGTAAGGTTGTCTTTTCTATGAATTCCCAAGCTTCGTCTACCGGTGTATCCATGAAAGTGCCGGCAGAAAGTAAATGGAGTTTGAATTGAGTGTCTCCATCCAAGCCCTTGAAGTAGATCTCTAGCAACTCGATTTTTGGAACCCATTCATGAGGGCAATCCAACAAAAGGTCTTTGAACCTTTCCCATGACTTGGACAAACTTTCTTTTTCTTTCATGATTAAATCATTGATCTACCCCTTAATTCAGCGGTCTTTGATTGGGGAAATAACTTAGTAATAAACTCCGTAGTCATCTCTTCCCATGTGTTTATTTTTCCAACTGGAAGAGATTGATACCAAGCAAGTGCCTTGTCTTTCAATAAGAAGTAGAAAGGCCTTAACTTGTAATTGTTGTTCTCCACTCTTGATGGTATCAAAGTCTCCATAAGAATCTCATAACTTTGTAAATATAGATGTGGAGATTCTCTTTTCAAACCTCCGAAATGACATTGTCGAATCATGGTTACAACTTGAGGTCGAAGTTCATAATCATGCTCAGCTAGATCTCTTAGATTAACTCCTGGACGCTGCACTTGCTGATTCGGGTCCATCCATTGACCTAGGATTTGCGGAACTCCAGCAAAGAGGTGACCTCGGTCAACCATAGCTGGAAACCGAGGTGGTGGGTGTATCTCGGCCGGTGCAACTAGGGCTGGATCCTACCTCGGTCGTTCAACTGGGACCGGTCGAGGTAAGATCTGAGCTCGTAGAGCGGCATTATCAGCTTGAATCTCTTCAGTTCTTGCACGAGTTTTTTCTTTATCTCTCTACAATTCTTCTTTACTGAGGCGAAGTTGTTCCGATGCCTCCTTCAATTCGGCTTCAAAATCGTGATTATCTTGATCGAGAATCTTAGTTTCTTTCAATATTCTTTTGTATGTCTTTTCTGGTTCGGGATCGTAAGGAACGATTTCCTTTTCAGCACGAGTTCTTTGCATAAACCTAAGAAAAGATCTTGTAAAATCACTCAAGTAAAGAAATCCATAGGAACAAGGGCAACAGCCCTAAAAGACAACTGAAACCGAACTTGATCTTGACCAAGTCCCCGGCAACGTCGCCAAAAACTTGTTCTCTCTTAGACGTGTGTGTATACTCAATGATATAACTTTAAATTTATAACCTAAAATATAAGCCTGAAACAATATGCGAACCCGCAGTGTACGGGTCAATTGTAATAACGGCACATACTCCAGGGTCATTCACATGGACTATGGTGAAACAAAGATCGGTAATTCAAGTTGTCAATCAAAAACAAATAACAAAGCAAAGGTATCAAAGATGAGGTAATAATTCGATAAAGGGAATGCTGATTCTAGAAATTAAAGCATCTAGTTGTAGTTCCGACTCAAGATCTTAAAGGATAACGTGGACAAAGTTGACGTTTGCAAAGAGAAGGTGTTTTTAAGGTGGGAATAGATCACTAGGTAAGTGTCACTACTCACTATCCCAAACCAAAGATCCTTTCATCGGGTAAGTCTCAAGGTACTAAGAAAAGGAACTATAATCTCAAACCAAAACACCACCCAAGGGGATAGAATCAACCTTTACCGGGTAAGTCTTAGGCTAACTTTCAAAGACGGGATGAAGGGACACTCAAACCCTAATAAAGTATAAACCCTTATTACCTAACACTTATGATCTTGGGTATACAAGCAAAGGAATCACCGGGTAAGTCTCATCCTAGGCTTGCGTTGAACTAGGAAAGGTATAACAAGGATAGGATTTGGCAAATTGAAACCTCAAGTCAGATAAGGATCAGGAAAGGTCTCGCCTCGCTCAGTTCATGTTCCATATCGGTCGAGATGTTCCACGACTGACCGAGGTGTTCGTCGGTAAAGGCTCGAGCTTTTAGGGTCCACTAGTGTAAAGGCTCATTCTTTCACTGTCTTTCCCACAACTTTCATCCAATCACCCTAGAATCACATAAAGAATTTAGCCAACAATCATCATGATAACAATAATAAAATATATGAAAAGGGAATCAATATTCAAACAAGAAAACCTTAACACAAAGGTCTCAATAAGTCAATGAAACAATCAAACAAAGAATCAAATTGCGTTCCTCAATCACAAACTAGAAAGACAACAATCTAAACAATCTGAAAAAACTTACAACTTCCTTCATAGCCTTCAACTTGATCTTCAAAGCCAACTTCCTTCCTTCCTTGGAAGATCTTCCAACTTCCTTCAACTTCCAGCTCCAAGACATACTTCCATCTTGAAAATCCATCCTATTATGTAGGAGAATCACTTGCCAAAAATAAAAGATTTCAGCCAAGAATAAAAGATCTCGTGGGTTGTGGGCCGTTCGCCTTAGTCCAGCCCATCACAAAGATCACCTCGGTCAAGGTGACACTGTAGTCATCCGAGGTGTATCTCAAATGCGTGTAAATCTTTCTAATATGGTCCAAAATCAATCTTCTGTCTAATATGGTCCAAAATCATTCTCAAAATATAGACTATAGTACATGCTATCAAATCCGCAGGGGCGGTCAGTGTAGGCGCGGGGGTGGGTATTGTGTAGAAGCGACTGTCGACTCCTTCGACTGCAAGGAACGCAACAGAGGCCAAAGCTTGCTTCTCTCAACACACGCACAAGTCACAACTCAATCAATGGAGCCTGTGAACATCGACGAAACAATAACGGAAAGCCAACAAGAATTAAGGCGCAAACTTGGTTCTTGTGAAGAAGAAAAGGAAGAACGAAAGAAAAAAGTGAAACAGAAGGGAAACGTGTGCAGCAACTCATGAACGTGAGAAAAAAACAAAGAAGGACGAGACTTACAAGTCCAGCAAGTTCACAGGGAAAGAGGGCTACAACTTTTGAGGTTCAAGAAAAACGTATGCAAGAAATTGGAAAAAGAAAAGAAAGATGGAATTTATAGGAACGTTAGGAAAAGATAGAAGGAATGACGGTCTAGGGTTAAGACATGATAGGAAAGCCGGCCCATAAGATAGAAGATCGGATCTTCTATCTATGGAAAGAAATAAAACGGACAAAAAAATTAGATCGGCGTGATCTGTAGCGAAACCGTAGGGGAGGTTCACCCTGCCGCAGGGTGCAGATCCCTTGACAACGAGGGCGGTGAAGGCAGACACTAGGCCTTACAATTGTAATATATGTCAAATATAAATATTAATACAAAATTGCATAGTGATATGAAGTGAATAAGTATGCGTAAGTTATTAAATTGTAACAAATTAACATTATTAATTCATTGTTTTGCCTAACTCAAATATTTTTACATATAATATATTTTTAAATATAAAGTATCAACGGAAAAGAAATTCCATGTATAGAATGGATCAGAGAAGGTTGAGTTCCCCTACAAACCATTCACACCAAAATTGACTATTGCGCTTATATGGTTCGAACTATATATGGGGTTTCAGATTAGTACAAAATTGTAATACACAATCTTGATTTATCATTTCTAAAACAAATACATTTATATTATAATAAATGTCTTTTTTATAGCCGAATAACCGGGAATATATAGTGATTCGGGACTATCCGACTATCCATGAATATCCGGATGCCAAAATCTCTACAACACCCCGAATCCGAGGGACTCGGGATGCTACGGGTTGGGACCTCACAATGGGTCCGGACCCTTAGCCTGACAACAATTTCACCGGATCTTTCAACATGGCACAAATAAAGGCAAAACCGAAATTCCTTTTAATACAAATGATATGAAACCCGAAGGAAAACAAGAAAAGACTTCAGCCGATAAACAACACCAAAGACCAAAACGCCATAGACGCGGCATACCAACATAATAAACAAAGAATAAAACACAAGCCACCTCCAACCAAAACCCACTCCTAAAATGTACGGAACCCCGGCTGCCCACACTTCCGGATCTCCCGGCCGCATTCTTAACCTGCAAGACAATCTACAACAATCGGTATAAAACCGTTAGCTAATATTCGAAGCATTAGAATCAAGGTGAAAGGCACAAACACAAGTAAATCAACATAACACACAATGTACACCAAATCACACAAGTCCGGTTTATTATCTTTTTATTATTAAGTCGTATCCCGTTCTAATTCAACTTCTTTTGTGACACGAGAATCTCCCAAAACTCGCCTCGGTCCCCACTTACCGCATGGAACGGTACGGATGCCTCCGACCGTCTAACCACACAGGCTAGTCGCCAGGAACCTCCTAGCTCTACGCAAGAGCTAAGCAGTGATGTCACGGCCCGTTTTCATACACTTGGGCAAAATAATATAAAGGTCGGTAGTCCTATTTCCGGTTTAGTTGTTATAAATAATAAAGAATAAACACACACCACCAAACACACATCAATGCTAATACAAGGAATACAAGCTAAGTAAGTCCGGAGACTTACCTCGTCACCACACTCAACTCACAACACTCTCGCTTCCTTAGGGAGGAAGCCCGTAACCTGCTCACAAGAAGATAACTATATCAACAACAACCCACTCACAATAGAAGTCTTAGACTTCTATACAAATGATCTACGCAAGACCATTTGACTCTCAATTCTAGGACCGCATCCTAGAATCCCTCGTGCTCACATCGCACTCAACAAAAGCTAAAAGGCCTTAGACTTCTAGACCCTATGATCTCGCAGGATCATAACCCATAACACATACTAAGATATACATGCCTAGTGTCAACAATCTCGACGGTATCAACTCTATGCTAGGATACACATATTCTAGCCCATAATCTCAACAACCATATATTCCAATTCTCAAACCTCACAAGCCTCAAAAGATAACCAACACCTCAAGCTTTGAATCAACATCAATCCACCAAAAAATATCAAATCCTCAAAACTCACCTAGGTTCAAAGCCACTACTTGGCATTAACTCTAAGTTATGCTAGATCCATCCTAGCATGATACAAAAACTAAACATAACTAGATCGAGGGGAAAGAATACTCACACCACGTCAAAAGACGGAAGTCGTTTCAACGGATATCGACTTGGACTCGTTAGGCCTTTATCGGGGCGCTTCCGAACCTAGCATCAAACTAAACCAATTTAACTTATAAGCTAAATTTGAACGGAATAAAGAACATATATAATCTAAGGAAACTCGATTTCAAAAGCCCACGTTAAAATCCGTAATAACCCTTCTAGGGCAAAATATGAAATTCTTGAAACTTGGTCATAAAACCGCAATTTACAACTTCGAGCCATAAACCCAAATTACTGCGACAAGGGCATAAAATATAGTCTATATAAATATATAAGAATATAACTCGAAGTAAAACTCAAGTTTAAAACCCGTAAACACGTTTTCCGGGGCAAATCATACAATTCCATAAATACGGGTCATCATCCTTAATTAAGCCTTGGGGCATTTTCTTAAATTTACCCAACATAGGGCATAAATTCAACAGTCTAGAAATATGGGTCAAAACTGCAAATTCAAAGTAAAGTTATGGGTACAATCAGTAATTGTTTAAATCAGCCGGGCCAAAATGTAATTATACCATAATAAAGGGGTCCAAATTAAAAATTAACCCAAAAGGGTTTTCCTTTCCTTCTCGCTGGTTATACGCGCAGGGCTGGGGGGAAAAGGAAG
The DNA here is from genome assembly GCA_033239125.1 of Fagopyrum homotropicum. NCBI lineage: Eukaryota > Viridiplantae > Streptophyta > Magnoliopsida > Caryophyllales > Polygonaceae > Fagopyrum > Fagopyrum homotropicum. Next base: position 75,489,411 of record BSWB01000007.1, read on the forward strand.
GCATAGGCGGCGACAGGCCGGCAGCCATGGCAACTGGCAAGGCGAAGCAGGGGCTGGGGAAGGGAGGCTCCGATGGGCTCCCTCCGGTGGTCGCTTGGTTGCACAGCGAGGCGGTACAACCTTTTCGGTGTGGGAAGGAATCTACTCCCTCAGCAAACGGTTGAAGAAGCAAGGTGCAGGGAAAAAGCAGATTGCTCGAGGTTGCGTGGGCAGCGAAGGCAGGGCGAAGAAGCGCCTAGGGATCTTCTCCGACGGAGCTTGCGGAGGCGCAGCCGGCTACTAGCGGTCTGTCCGGCGAAGGAGGTCGTCTTTGGGTTCCGGCTCCGGTGGCTCGATGAGGAGTTAAAGCAGAAGGTTGGGCCGGCTGTTGAGGTGCGAGAGAGAGACAGACTGGGCTCCGACGACTCTTCCCTGGTGGCTTGACAGAAGCTCGGGGAGAAGGGGCCAGCCCATGCGGAGCATCTGTCCGGGCGGCGAGGGTTCGTTGGCGCTTGCTCCGGGTGTGCCGATTCTACAGTGAAGACGCAAGGGATGGTTGCAGCGGTGATGAACGTGGTGGAGATGGTGTGTTGAGAAAGGAGAGAGTCCGATGAGAGGGAGGCGGCTCCTTGGTTTTGGAAGACAAAGGAAGAGCAGAAAGATAGGACGGAGGCGTGGGAGGTTGATGTTGCTTGATGGGTAGCAGTCTAGAGGGGAAGCACGAGGGGTCGGGGCACAGAGAGCAAGAGGTCGGATGCTCATCAGCCAGAAGCAAGCGTAAGGAGTAAGGAGGATGAAATAAAAGAAAGAAAAGAGAAAGAAAAGAAAAATAAAAAAATAAAATAATATAAAACAATAAATAATTAAAGAAAAGGGGAAAGAGTGAATTCGATCCAAAAGCGTTCGGAATAGTATTTCCGAACCGTAAAACTTCCCGATTTTTTTTTTTCCAAAATAAGTCAATTTTATAAAAATACGGAAATATGTACTTGTATCCCAAAATAATAAAATACCCGGAAAAGATATTTCAAGATTAAAATAGCTTAAGTAATAACTCGAGCTACGGGGGAATCGATAGAAGGGACAAATAAAAAGTCAGAACGCACCCAAATAAACGGGGCGTTACATTAAGTCCTTCTAAAAAAAAGTTTCGTCCCAAGACTTGCTAAACGCGGAACTCTCAAATAAACTCGTCTCGATAACCTCTCGGAACACTATAACGTGGTAACTATAGCCTTCTAAACCAAAGTCTACTCGCACAAACACATCAAGACTCGCAAGACATACTCATCAGAAACACACACATCATGTCATGTCACAAATCACCTAAGTACAACCAAGGAAAGATTTCGGGACTAACCCGACGAGCCTATAGATTTCGCTAAACATGCATAAAACTCGACTAGATCATTGGCTCCTCTTCTTGACTAGATCATCACAACATACCACATGTCTCGAGTCATGTATGTACTCCTTCGACTGATACACATGAAAGACCGGGTGACAATGCCAACTTGTAAGCCACTTCTCCAAATCGTGCTAAGATCTCAGAAAGGTCCGATATATCGGAAGCTCAACTTCTGTTCTCGGGTCTTACTCAATACAACATTTCCATTATGTTTCTTCTTTGCTTGTTTCTAACAAAGAAGATCGAACTCCAATTCACACCGTTGGCTTTGGTTCTTGTCAAACCAAACTTAGATGTTACATTTCCTCAACACTCAATCAAGATCTGACTTAGACAATCACTTGTACACTTCGAACTCATCATACCTCGAGGTAAATTAAAACAGTTACACAAATGAATTCACTCTTAACTCTCTGCAAATCTATTGTCAATTCTTCATCTCATTCAATACTTCATTGTCATCCGGAGTAGGTTACCATAGATGGTGTTACTTTGGAGAACCTCTCCACAAATCCGGTAATGACCAGCACGTCCAAAAAAACTTGTAGCTTCTTCCACATCCTTCAGGTGTTGTCATCCTGAGACGACTTGTCATACAACGTCTCTCTTCTTTGAGAGTAGACCAAAATATCTTAGCTGGGGCATTAGTAAGCTCATATGGAATCACTACAACTCGTAGTGACCATGGTTTGTCCAGAATGCCGTATTTGCAATATCCAGTCTCGAATTCTCAGTTGGTAACATTCAGACCTTAAATCAAATTTTGAAGAGATTACCGACCATTGCAACTGATCGAGTAGATTATCTATTCATTGTAAAGGATACTTGTTCTTCATTGTTATCTTGTTCAGCTCACGGTAATCGATATACAAACGGAGATAACTGTCTCTCTTTTCGCAAACTGGTGTTCTCCATAACAACTTCAAATCAAGAATTCAAGATATACTTTCAATAACAACTCCAAATCAAGCTTAACGGTAAAACTGACCTACTGCCGCATTCGAATCCGTTCTATCTCGGGCTCCATCTTTTCTCTACCCATCTCATCTCGCAATGACCGACACAACCTGGTCCTAACACTTGACAAGTGGTCCACTCCGATCTGTTGGGGTGACGTCCTTCAATCCGTGTATTGCTCCTTCTGTAGCTATTATGTTCACCGTTCTCTTTCAAAGATCCTTCATCTACAGAACTTGAGAGACTTGCTCAAAATTTCTTACTCTTGAAGCCGTGGTTAAGCAATACTTCAGCTTAATCCCTCTTCTCACTTCAAAGGAATGGCGATAACAACCTCTTTTGATCTCGCACATGTGTTCAGTCACAAAGGTCTCGACTACAAGACTCAAGCATGCCGTATAACAAATTGATACAATCTTCTTCGCTTCTTCTGACATCCCAGCATATTGGAGGAACTCCTCGTATTCTACATCAGCTCTCACCAAAGACATCCTTTCTTCAAGTAGGCGTAGAAATTTAAACTTTATTTTCTTATGTCACGTCAAACGACTGCAGAGGCTCTAACCTTGATCTTTCATGTACTTTTTGTATGTCTCATATCGATATCAAATTTCAAAACCTCAATTTTCTCTTACTCTTGTTGGTCACTTCTATATCTCTTTGGTATCCATGAACAACTTCACAGCCGTACCAATATGCCTTTAGGCAAAATTTCTCAACCACAACTCTGAAAGATCCAATCATTACTTCACCAAGCACTAACATCATAACTCTAAGCTTGCAACGTTGTCCTAATCTAGGTCCTCCTTTTTGCACCATGGGCACCATGACTGTTCCGTGTGAGTCTGAAACATCTTACTCAGCTTTTGCTGGCGAAAACATACCATTCATTTCATTAGCACAAACATACCATGTATCCTCAACATACCACACACCCTCTTTAGGTATTCCCCTTTAGGTACATTAACTATAAAAGTCTCACTTTCCTCTTGTTTCTTCTAGTTCTCTTCACCTTAATCAAACTTTAAAAATTCTGATCCGTGTCATTCCCCCATATGTCAATTCCATGACCTACAAAGGTCACATAAGGTCATCCAAATCCCTCTGTATGCCCATAATCTTGTTTACTCATCCCCTCTTCACTCACCAATAGACAACCCGCACACGTGCGTTCTTGGCTGTCACCAATTAACTTATAACTGACCTTCTCCCATGTCAATGACGTACCATTCTTCCTACCCTCCATGTTACCATTCTCCTGAAAGCTACCCTCCTCGAGGTACTCTATCTTAAACTCCGCTAGTTCCTTCTTTATTCCATGCTTCCTCTTCTTTATAAGGTAACTATATCATCTTTGCCTTGTTGTTTCACGTAACTCCCTTTCACAATCTTAACCATTCTTCCTTGATGTCTTTCAAGAGCACCTTCTCAAATATTGTAGCACTAGCTAGCATCCACTCGCGTTCCTCTTGGTTGGTATCTTAAGTCTCTCGATCCAAGCTCCTCGTTTCGTCTTTCATATTCTTGGGGTCATCATTTATATACACTTCCTCCTTTTTGGCGTTTCTTAGCCTTATCATTATAATGGAAACCGGTCAACTTCACGTGAATCCCACCATGTCCTTCTTCTCATAGCTCTAGTAACGTTGACACTTCACTTATTGGTACCTCATAAGCTTAACTTCCGGTATCTTAATCTTTCCCCCATGGTTCATTCACTCTTGCTCATCTTGACTCCAATGCTTAGGAGCTTCTAAGGAAAGCTTCACATCTTAATTGAATACCACCTTTAACCTTTCTAGAATGTATCCCTCTCCTCTTCGATTTGTATCTTTAGTTCTCCACGCGTCTTATTGAAGAACTTAAATTCGTTATCCCTATTGGTTTTGTTCTCTTTCGAATCGTGACTTCTTTGTAACCACTTCCACACCTTCGTGTTACTCTTTTTTCTTGTATGGTCTCCATCTCGATTTATCTCAAGTTGCCGCGAATTTTCTTTTACTTAGTCGTCCTTCGTTTACGTCATATTCAATCCTCCTCTTTGACCTTCTCTTAAAGGAGTACGAGACTCCAAGATATTCGCCCGAATGTTGCGCTCAATTCGATACTGGAGCATATTCATCCTCGTATGTAAACTATCCTATGTCAAATGTCGTCGTCCAAGGGCGATGATGTCATACAATCATCTTTTTTATTAGGTCCCATAACTCCATATGCTACTACTATATATAATAAGAATACGTATGCATAACTATATAAATCCTAAGTCCATATCACTACCAATATAACACATCCAGTATTTCATCCACAATATAAGGTCCAAAATATATAATCGTTGACATATACAACTATACACATAAATCATGTTCATCATGCAACTACAATCCACAAAGATACACATCAATTCCACCATGCATAACTACAACCTCATATCCATATCTTTATATACATATATATACACATCATAATCCAATAAACTAAGCTGCCGAGATCCGCGGAAGGAGTGGTGGTCCGTACATTCTACCCCGACTCATGCATGTGATTTTGAAAACAAAAACTCAAAACCCGCGGGGTTCTGTTTATTCCTTATTCGACCTTTAGAAGATTGCGAGTGCCATTGTTGTCAACCTAGGGCTCTGATACCACTTTTGTAACACCCCGAATCCGCGGGACTCGGGATGCTACGGGTTGGGATCTCACAATGGGTCCCGACCCTTAGCCTGACAACAATTTCACCGGATCTTTCAACATGGCACAAATAAAGGCAAAACCGAAATTCCTTTTAATACAAATGATAAGAAACCCGAAGGAAAACAACAAAAGACTTCAGCCGTTAAACAACACTAAAGACCAAAATGCCATACACGCGGCATACCAACATAATAAACGAAGAATAAAACACAACCCACCTCCAACCAAAACCCACTCCTAAAATGTATGGAACCCCGGCTGCCTACTCTTCCGGATCTCCCGGCCGCATTCTTAACCTGCAAGACAATCTACAACAATCGGTATAAAACCGTTAGCTAATATTCGAAGCATTAGAATCAAGGTGAAAGGCACAAACACAAGTAAATCAACATAACACACAATGTACACCAAATCACACAAGTCCGGTTTATTATCTTTTTATTATTAAGTCGTATCCCGTTCTAATTCAACTTCTTTTGTGACACGAGAATCTCCCGAAACTCGCCTCGGTCCCCACTTACCGCATGGAATGGTACGGATGCCTCCGACCGTCTAACCACACGGGCTAGTCGCCAAGAACCTCCTAGCTCTACGCAAGAGCTAAGCAGTGATGTCACCGCCCGTTATCATACACTTGAGCCAAATAATATAAAGGTCGGTAGTCCTATTTCCGGTTTAGTTGTTATAAATAATAAAGAATAAACACACACCACCAAACACACATCAATGCTAATACAAGGAAAACAAGCTAAGTAAGTCCGGAGACTTACCTCGTCACCACACTCAACTCACAACACTCTCGCTTCCTTAGGGAGGAAGCCCGTAACCTGCTCACAAGAAGATAACTATATCAACGACAACCCACTCACAATAGAAATCTTAGACTTCTATACAAATGATCTACGTAAGACCATTTGACTCTCAATTCTAGGACCGCATCCTAGAATCCCTCGTGCTCACATCACACTCAACAAAAGCTAAAAGTCCTTAGACTTCTTGACCCTATGATCTCGCAGGATCATAACCCATAACACATACTAAGATATACATGCCTAGTGTCAACAATCTCGACGGTATCAACTCTATGCTAGGATACACATATTCTAGCCCATAATCTCAACAACCATATACTCCAATTCTCAAACCTCACAAGCCTCAAAAGATAACCAACACCTCAAGCTTTGAATCAACATCAATCCACCAAACAATATCAAATCCTTAAAACTCACCTAGGTTCAAAGCCACTACTTGGCATTAACTCTAAGTTATGCTAGATCCATCCTAGCATGATACTAAAACTAAACATAACTAGATCGAGGGGAAAGAATACTCACACCACGCCAAAAGACGGAAGTCGTTTCAACGGATATCGACTTGGACTCGTTAGGCCTTTATCGGGGCGCTTCCGAACCTAGCATCAAACAAAACCAATTTAACTTATAAGCTAAATTTGAACGGAATAAAGAACATATATAATCTAAGGAAACTCGATTTCAAAAGCCCACGTTAAAATCCGTAATAACCCTTCCAGGGCAAAATATGAAATTCTAGAAACTTGGTCATAAAACCACAATTTACAACTTCAAGCCATAAACCCAAATTACTGCGACAAGGGCATAAAATATAGTGTATATAAATATAAGAATATAACTCGAAGTAAAACTCAAGTTTAAAACCCGTAAACACATTTTCCGGGGCAAATCATACAATTCCATAAATACGGGTCATCATCCTTAATTAAGCCTTGGGGCATTTTCTGAAATGTACCCAACATAGGGCATAAACTCAACAGTCTAGAAATATGGGTCAAAGCTGCAAATTCAAAGTAAAGTTATGGGTACAATCAGTAATTGTTTAAATCAGCCGGGCCAAAATGTAATTATACCATAATAAAGGGGTCCAAATTAAAAATTAACCCAAAAGGGTTTTCCTTTCCTTCTCGCTGGTTATACGCGCAGGGCTGGGGGGAAAAGGAAGGCATAGGCGGCGACAGGCCGGCAGCCATGGCAACTGGCAAGGCGAAGCAGGGGCTGGGGAAGGGAGGCTCCGATGGGCTCCCTCCGGTGGTCGCTTGGTTGCACAGCGAGGCGGTACAACCTTTTCGGTGTGGGAAGGAATCTACTCCCTCAGCAAACGGTTGAAGAAGCAAGGTGCAGGGAAGAAGCAGATTGCTCGAGGCTGCGTGGGCAGCGAAGGCAGGGCAAAGAAGCGCCTAGGGATCTTCTCCGACGGAGCTTGCGGAGGCGCAGCCGGCTACTGGCGGTCTGTCCGGCGAAGGAGGTCGTCTTTGGGTTCCGGCTCCGGTGGCTCGATGAGGAGTTAAAGCAGAAGGTTGGGCCGGCTGTTGAGGTGCGAGAGAGAGACGGACTGGGCTCTGACGACTCTTCCCTGGTGGCTTGACAGAAGCTCGGGGAGAAGGGGCCAGGCCAAACGGAGCATCTGTCCGGGCGGCGAGGGTTCACTGGCGCCTGCTCCGGGTGTGCCGATTCGACAGTGAAGACGCAAGAGATGGTTGCAGCGGTGATGAACGTGGTGGAGATGGTGTGTTGAGAAAGGAGAGAGTCCGATGAGAGGGAGGCGGCTCCTTGGTTTTGGAAGACAAAGGAAGAGCAGAAAGATAGGAGGGTGGCGTGGGAGGTTGATGTTGCTTGATGTGTATCAGTCTAGAGGGGAAGCACGAGGGGTCGGGGCACAGAGAGCGAGAGGTCGGATGCTCATCAGCCAGAAGCAAGCGTAAGGAGTAAGGAGGAAGAAATAAAAGAAAGAAAAGAGAAAGAAAAGAAAAATAAAAAAAATAAAATAATATAAAACAATAAATAATTATAGAAAAGGGGAAAGAGTGAATTCGATCCAAAAGCGTTCGGAATAGTATTTCCGAACCGTAAAACTTCCCAATTTTTTTTTTTCCAAAATAAATCAATTTTATAAAAATACGGAAATATGTACTTGTATCCCAAAATAATAAAATACCCGGAAAAGATATTTCAAGATTAAAATAGCTTAAGTAATAACTCGAGCTACGGACGAATCGATAGAAGGGACAAATAAAAAGTCAGAACGCACCCAAATAAACAGGGCGTTACAATCTCAATCCATATTAGATGTTGTGATTCGGTAAAATCTTTCTGATCGGATCCGGATCAAAACGGGTACTAAAATATCGAGTATTTAAGGATCGGGTCAACGGATTAAGAAGTTGGTTGTGTGATTGTAAGCCCCGTTCAGTTTGGTCAAGGACCCAAGTGCATAATTGTAAGCCCCGTTCAGTTTGGTCAAGGACCCAAACCGGCCCAGAGGAACGGAGAAAGTATTATTAGGTTTGTGCATTTTTGCAGCTGCAGCCGTGGAACTTGGTTTGGGCCTCCAACTTTGAGGCGTTCCGTCCCGAGAGTTCGTGGTCGACTCTTACGTTTATCCATTTTGGTCCTTTGATCTAAGTGAGGGGAACTTTTCCGTGCACTTGGGCCCAGTAACAAGCCCAATAGCACAACCACTTTGACCACACAACCAATCTAGTATGATAAGATACAAGGTTATAAGGGGTTATATGAGGTTGTAAACTCTCGATGTGAGACTCTATATTCTCTCTCAGATTTACATCAAATGGATCTATCTCAACACTTCTTCAATTGAAACGAGTGAAGGTAAAATTTCTTCCCCTTGGATTCTTGATAGTGGAGTCTCGTTCCATATGACGGGATCCAAGATTTTTTTTTATCTCATATTCATTCGGTTTCTCCTTGCGATATTAAATTACCAAATGGATCTATCTTCATTGAAAATTAAGCGGGATCCAATAAAATTTTATCAAAAATCATTCTTAACAATGTCCTATACGTTCCCGACTTACATTGTAATTTAATTTCTATTCAATGTTTTGCTAGTGATTTTTCTTGTAGTATCATAATTACTAAAAATTATTTAACATGGTCATAATTAGTTTTTTTTTAAATTATTTTTTTATTTAAAAATAGAAAATCAAAAGTAATTTGATTTTTTTTTATCTAGAATTAGTTTGGAATATTTTTTTTACAGATTTTATAATTGAAACTTTAACAAAATGTATCAGGAAAGGGTATAAAAAGCAAACAAATTATATTATGACGGTACCAAGAAGAAATTTGAATTCTTTTCGATACCGAGAGAAAAAATTCAAACTTGATGTCTACAAAGGGGAAAGATCCAAAATATTATTTCGAACATTTGTTCTTTTAAATGAGACCAATTTCAAATAAAAGATTATTATTAAGACTAACTTAGAATCATATTTATAAAAATTAGTATGTTAAAACTATGCCTAGCTTAGAATAAGAGGTTATGAACATTTGTTCATTCAAGTAAGATCAATTTCTAATAAAATATTATTATTGAAACTAACTTATAATCATATATATATATATATATATATATATATATATATATATATATATATATATATATTAAAATGAGATCAATTTATAATAAAAAATATTATTAATATTTATTCCGAAAGGTATGAATTTGTGAGTATGTACAAAGTTGTATATATTATATATGTATATATATTTAATTAAATCAAATGAGATAAATATGACTATATGAGTACATATAAAGTTATACAAAACATAAATATTATCAATTTATTACTTTGATTAACTAAAATAGTTTATCATGTAATATTGTTGTAACACCCAATGTTTTGGGAACTCGAAGCGTTACGGGCTAGGATCTCACAATGGGTCCCGACCCTCAGAGTAGCAACGACAACATCGAATCTTACAACAAGGCAAAAATAAATGAAATTAAAACTTATAATAAAACCAAAGGTTAAAACAAAGGGAAGTGTAAAGGACTCACTACCGAGTTCAAAACTAAGGGAAAGCGACAACAGAAATATAAACCCGATCTCATCCTATAATGTACGGGAACCTCGGCTGACCACACCGTCCGGATCACTGAGCATCATCTCTAACCTACGGAACGTCTACAACATCGGTATAAACTGTTAGCTAACATTCTAGATATCAGAAAGATAGTAAAGACACAAGCACACATAAGGTAAAAATAAACATATAGCATGCTCGCACTCAACCGGTTATAATCTTTCATTAAGTTATCCATTACTAATTCAACTTCATTAGTCACATGAATATCTCCCGAAAGTTGACTCCGCTTCCGTCTACCAGCAGGATTAGATCAGTATTATCCGTTACCTGCAGACATGGGTTGCAAGAGAACCTCCTAGTCTCCTGTATTACTAGACAAGTGGTCACCGCCCGGTTATCTTACACTTGGGCCAATTACTGTTATAAAGGTCAATCCTAGTCCAGTTATCTGTTATAACAATAAACAACGCAAACAAGCCAATACTCTCAAACCAAGACACATAATGTAGCGAAGTAAGTCCAAAGGACTTACCTCACTCGAAGGTAACTCAAAGGTGTGCAACAACTCATGAACGTGTGAAAGAAACAAAGAAGGAGGAGACTTACAAGTCCAACAAGTTTACAGGGAAAGAAGGATGCAACTTTCGAGGTTCAAGGAAAGCGTATGCAAGAAATGGGAAAAAGAAGAGAAAGAGGGAATTTGTAGGAACGTTGAGAAAATATAAATGGAAAGACGGTCTAGGGTTAAGAACAAGATAGGAAAGTCGACCCTTAAGATAGAAGATCGGATCTTCTATCTATGGAAAGAAATAAAACGGACAAAAAAATTAGATCGGCGCGATCTGTGGCGAAATCGCAAGGGAGGTTCGCCCTGCCGCAGGGGCCGCTCCCTTCACAATGGGGGCGGTGAAGGCAAACAGTAGGTCTTACGATTGTAATATATATCAAATATAAATATTAATACAAAATTGCATAGTGATATGAAGTTAATAAGTATGTGTAAGCTATTAAGTTGTAACAAAATAACATTATTAATTTGTTGTTTTGCATAAGTCAAATATTTTTACATATAATATATTTTTAAATATAAATATTAGTACAAAATTGCCATAAATAATCTTGATTTATTCTTTCTAAAACAAATACATTTATATTACAATAAAAGTTATTTTTATAGGAGAATAACCAGGAGTATATAGTGATTCGGGACTATACGACTATCCGCGAATATCCAGATGCCAAAATCTCGATCCGTATTAGATGTAGTGATTCGGTAAAAGCTTTTCGATCGGATCCGGATCAAAACGGGTACTAAAATATCGAGTTTTATAGAATCGGGTCAACGGATTAAATATTTAGTTGCGTGATCGTAAGCCCCGTTCAGTTAGGTCAAGGACCCACGTGGATTATGTAATATCCGGAATTTTTATTCCGTTAATTTCCGAATCAATTCGGACTTCGAGCCGTTGACGGTTCCCATTCTATCTAGTATTTCTTTCTTCACAATTTTTATCATTTTATGTAGAATATAATTCACATAAAATGATAGAATTATATCAAACCCTAATTCTTATAATTATTTATCATTTTATGTAGAATTTAATTCACATAAAATGATATAATTATATCAAACCCTATTTCTTATAATTAATCCTTAACGACGACTTTAGACAAGATCATGACAAGGCTGAGACGACACTGTGACAATGCTGTGACGAGACCATGACAGAGCTGAGACGAAGTCATGACGAAGCCCGACAACTCTGTGACGAAGTCATGCATGGGCCTGACAAAGCCATGACGAGTTTTTGACAAGTCTTGACAAACTTTCAGCCCACTTATTCTCACCTTATTTTCAGCCCATGTTTCTTGTTGGATTTAAATGAAATCCCTTTGCTTCTCACTTGTCTACATGAATCTGAGCAGCCCAGGAGACCCAGCTGGATGTGGCCCAAATTACTCCTCTCTTGTGTGCTGGCCAGTGACGTACAACAGCCCTAAAGATGTGCAAACCGTCGACCCTCCCTCTCCCCACCTTGCTGTCCTCGTCAAAGTCACTCTACCGCCATCCCTCAGCGACCCTTCGTGCAGCCTGTCGAAGCACCCAACCATGGAGCCTTCTGTGCAGCCATAGCTCAGGCGGGAGTCTTGATCTGCTCGCCTTTGTACACAACCACCGGACTGCTGGATGCTTGGTACCGGATCTTCTCCCCTCTACACAAGCGGCGCTCTCCTCCACAATCGAGTACGTGATTCAGTGAGGATGGTCCTCCCTATCCTTGTCTTCCCTGTTATATTCTAGGGCTGATGGATACTTGCAAACCTTTTACAGAAACACAGCAGTAGCGAGAAGGATTCCGGGTTGTTGACTGGGCATGAAGTGACAAGCAGGCTTTTTCGAGTCCATATTAGGGTATGTTAGACACCTCCTTTCTTTCTGAATTTTGGAGATGTTGTAGTCAGTAGTATATAGTAGATCATACTAAAATTTGGGAAGAATCGGAGTTACGGTTTGAGAGTTATGATGTTGCAAAGTTGAGTCCTCATGCAGTTTATATAAGTGTCCTGAGTGTTGATGAAAACAGCAAGTGATGCTGTTTTGTGAGATGGTTTTGTATAAGCTCTTGATCTCCGTTGGGCTTGAATTTTGGATATGATATGGTTGACATCTTGTTGTAGTACATATTAAAATTTGAGAGGAATCCAGCAAGTGGTTTGGGATTTATGATTTTTCAAAGATGGAGTCGTAAGTAGTTTTTCTGTTGTGCTGAAATTCGGTTTTGTGAGATAGTTTTAAATAGGATTTTGATCTCCTTTGTGGCTGAATTTTGCATATAGTATAGATAAGATTTTATAGTAGAACATATCAAAATTTGGGATAAATCCAGCGACTAGTTTAGGAGCTATGATTTTTCAAAGTTAAGACAGTGTGTTGTTTGTTAAGTGTTGTAATCAACATTAGAAATTTTTGTAGAAGTGATGCTTTAACAGATTTAAAAAATTCTTTCTCCTATGAGTAGATTGGATATCATAGATGATCTAGATATTTATTTCGGAATTTTTATAAGTTTATTCGAATTTCTTATTTGATGCCGAAGTTGGACCTTAACGATCTTCCCGAAAATAAGAAAATGGGTACATTGCCAGTTTGTAACCAAACTCATCTTTAGGAGTTAGAATATGACTCTTTAGTCTCAAATAAGAGTTTAGGCATGAATTATGGAATTTTCTGATGTTTCGGGATCAAGGGTAAAACTGTCATTTTACCATAAATTGGTACTGTATTAAATTCTGTTCTAATAGGATCTTCTACCATAAAAGTCTTAGACTTCTAATTACCTAGAAAGTGTGCTGACACACTTGCCTCCTTTGACAGGCAACCGAGTTATACAGTTACAGATTGAGTTTTGATTAAGAGAGTCGAGATCTAATTCATGTAAGTCCACGGACTTACTTAGCTGGCTTCTTGTATGAGTGTAATGTGTATGAGTGGTCTTTGTTAGTTATGATAAACAACGAAACCGGATTAGGCCGACTTCATTATTTACGTAATTGACCCAAGTGTATGATAACGGGTCGTGAGATCATCTGCCTAGGTCTTGCGAGAGTCTAGGAGGTTCCCTGCGACCAGCCCAGTCCGGTAGACGGTCAGATGTATTAGTACCATTCCGCGTTGGTAAATGGGGACGGGGGCTAGGTTTGGGAATCCCTCGTGTCACAAAATAAGTATCATTAGTAATGAACTATCACCTAATTAAAGATAATAAAAAGATTGAGTGTTGCATGTTGATTGTGTATGATGTGTGATTGTGCTTTTACCTTTATACTTATGCATAGAATGTTAGCTAACGGTTTTATACCGCTTGTAAATGCCTTGCAGGTTAAGACAGTTGTAGAGAGATCCGGAGGGAATGGTCAGCTGGGTCCACATACTCATTTAGTTGGGGACGAGGTTGTCTTATATACTTCATATGCGTCGTTTTAGTACCTTTGATTTGTAAGGCTGATACATAATTTTCATGTATATATTGTTTAAAGTTTTCAAATGTTTTTAATACTTTTGTCCCTCGTTGTAAGATCCTAGTAAAATTGTTGTCAAACTAAGGTCTGGACCCATTGTGAGGTCCTAATCAGTAGCTCCGCGAGTTCTTAGAATTTGGGGTGTTACAATATGATATCAGAGCTCTGGGTTGGCAACAATGGCACTTGAAATCTTCTGAAAGACCAAATGTATAAAATAATTAGAACCCGAAAGGGGTCTAAAATTTTCAAAACGGATTTATTTTTTTTTTCACACGCGCGCATAGTCGGGTTGTTGGGTTAGTAGTACGTTGGACCACCATCGCTCTCCGTGGATCCCTACAACTTGGATCGATATGAGTTAGCATATAGACTTATTATGATGAGTATTAATGTATGTTATATATATGTAAATGTGTAGTATGTTAGTATCGTAAAGGATATATTATATCATTTAGTTGTGATATCTTGAAGCGATTATCGCGTCATGATAAATCGGTAGCAGACTTGAAGAGTTTTCAACACGAGACAAAGGACTCGGACCTTGAATCAAGTATTATACTCGGGTGGCGTCCTAGTAACCCTTGTTAACCATCCAAAGAAGTAATAGGCGAAGAAGTAAAGATGTGGAGATAATTTTGACCATAAGTACAATCAAATGAAGAAGAATTCCCGAGTCAACTCAGATTAAAGAAACAGAAGGTCATACAAGGGACTTGGTTGTATGAAGCCGAGAGATGAATTATAAGAACCATGCAAGAGACTGTAAGAGTGTGGAGTAGAGATAACAATATTGGAACGAGACATGTAGAATTGAGTACAACCAAGATTGCGGAATCAAGGACATTACCATCGAGGCGGATGCCCCATAGACCATTATGGGCATTAGAAACCAGAAGAGACAGAGTGTTAATCTGGGTGTGATAATCTAAGGTGCATGGAATGAAGACCTACAATTGATTATAAAAGCGAAAAAGCAAACCGCACAAACGTGGAGAGGTTTTGACCTCCTCGAAGATATAAGAAGTTGATATTACCACCAACACCCGTGAAGAAAGGGGTATGGGAGCACGTCCTTGCTGGACTCGAGAATCCAAGGTAACCCAAATTATCACGGGACCTAAGCCATCAACACAGATGGTCCATGCAAAAGGAACTGCAAGTGGATGATCATTACAGCTATAAGAATTTCAAAGACGCTTGCAAGCTATCGTGGAAACTTGAAACGACTATTTATGCTAGATGAATGACACAATCGGACTAGAGAAATGGAGTTAGCCCATTAGAAGCCGAAGGGTGGAAGGTAAAACGAACTAAAGAAGTATAAAAGGATTGTTGTGAGCAACTGTTTACCTACTAGCGAGGAAAATTTTGACATATCACAATTAACACGGAATCGAGACTTACAACTTAGTGTAATAGCTAAAAGGTAGACTTCACAAGCCTGGAGACGTTTTTTCTCATTCAAAGATAAGAATTTTAAGAGGAATCACATCGCCAATATCGAAAGGATTGAAGCCTGGTAACATAGTCAACAGAGATCTGGAAGGCAATATTACAAACAACGCAGACTAAGGAACCTGTGCTTGTGAGAATCGTGTGGTGGACTCAACAGTCCAGGGTAACCCCCAACTATAATAGAACATAGGTCATCAACACAGGCGGTCCCTGTAAAGGGACTACAATTGGGAGGTAATTAAAAGTTATCGGAACTACAAGACGCTTACCATCTATCGTGGAGTGTTAGGATGACTTTTGACGTCAGGCGGATGGCACTGTGAGACTTGAGAAAGAGAGTTGTCCCAAAGGAAGCAGAAGAGTGAAAGATAAGACGAACTAAAGAAGGATAAAAGGATTAATCTAGTAGGTGATGTGCACCAAAAGTTTTATACTAGTAGAGGTATGAAATTGAGATAAGTCAATTATAGACTGACCGATGTCAACTAATTACGTGCAAGGGTTATTTGGTATTGACGAGCTATATACAGTTAAGAGGAGATATCTATGATTGAGGATTATTAAAGTAATTATACCGATGCTCTAGAGGATTTCCTCAAGTAGGCAACGTAAATCTTCATAGACAACTAAATGTAAAGAGAGAATCGTGTTACAAGTTACTGCTTGGTTGATTAAAAATCAAACTCCGGTCGAGTCAGGGGGATTCGGATCCGTGCTAAGAGAATTAAGAAAGTAAACGGAAGAAGTTGTTCTCCAGTCGTTTTTGTTTCATTAAGGCATTTAAGGAAGGTATCTAGTACTTCATCCGGTTAGGAGTTAGGGTATAATTGGAAGAAAGAGTTTGAGGTTAAGCACTTGGGACTCACAAAAAAAAATGTCATTATGATTTTTGAGTGACAACAAAATTATCAGAGAGCACAACGGAAGTGTGGTGGGTCCTAACCCACAGAGCTGAAATTTAAGATGATGATAGTTGGTCAAACGCATTTCGCTTAGAAGGAACGTGAGATAGGTTACGCAGAGTGACTGAAAATATTGTATGGGAGTTGTATCACCATGAAGTTAGACGGAAAAGTATGTCCATGTAAGAGGTTATAGAAGGAGATTAGTACCCTATTATGGATTCAAGTGAATAATGACGGCTTGTCACATGTTGTCAAATAACTAGTTCGGAATCCAATACGTAACGGAGTATTCTAGAGTGAGTTTTCTTGATAGATTGAGGAAAGAATTAATGATGTAATAAAAGTATTGTGCATGGCTTGCACTAGAAAGCTCAAAGTGAGTAACTATCATCCTGAGTCGAAGATACATAAGAAAGAGCAGCGACAGGAGCATACTTGCAATCTAATAACCGTGCTTAAAGAAAGCATAATCTCAGAGTAGATTTTATGTGTAATGTTATGTCGGAACAGAGCCTAGTTGCGTTTTGAGTTAGAGGGACATTATTAGTCCGATAAAAGTAGAGGATACAAGAGTTCAATGTTGAAGGTGTGTTAGCGTTTATCGAGTATTTATGATCAAATAACGGTGATATAAGATCACTTTGTGTCTAATACCGTTATTCCGGACATATTCTATGTCACTTAAGATCTTGGGAAATGCGTTGAAAGCCTAGGTTAGAGCTAAGGATGATTTAGAGATCTATAAGTAATATAATAATGCCAAGTGAACAAAGAGGATGACCAATAGATTTGATTTTTAGTTGTCTCGACTGTTATACTTGAAAAGGGTAAAGGTGACGATTCCTTACCTGAGGAATAAGATGACTAAGTAATATTAAAAGACAAGACCAAGTGGGTCGTGATACGAAAATCGTTGGGCACTCGGGAAGTGTTGGTGGATGTCCAAGACCTATGGCTTGAGTGTGTAGTCAGAAACTTTTCAGAAGGCCGGAAGCAAGTGGTCATAACGAAGGGAAGAAAGTGAATAGATTATTTTTCGTAGGGTCATCAAAGGATCTGGAAGTGATTTGTGTAAGGAAAACCATTGGAAGTTTTAAAGCGGTTTAAAAGTGACTGATGGACTAGTTTTCCTCACCCTATTGAAGAGTGTATCTTCGGTTTTCCACGGAGACTAAGTTTGGGAACTGAGTTTGAGAATTTCAGTTGGAGAGATACGTACCAGACACGAGTTAGGTCATCAGATTAAAGGATCAGATAGTTGAGCCGGATGATACCGGTGAGATATCCGGTAACCACTCTAGAACGTGGTAGCAAGCGCTTGTGATCTAAGTACTTGAAAAGATTTAAGATTTAGTGGTTTTATGAAAAGCCGATAAGGCTACCTAAGATATTGGGGATAGTAAGAGACATAACATTTCAAAGACTTATGTAGCGATAGTTATAACCTCGGGAGTGACTAGTTAGGGCTTGATCTTGTATGTGTGATATTGTTTGATTGCTTGTTTATTTCATGATTTGGTGTTTAGTGAGTGATGTGTTCTTTTGGTAACCTTGATGTACGAGATACTTACATGTGGAAACTACGAGAGTTTTGTGTAGTGATCAAACACACCCATTTGGTGTCTTAAAGGCCGATCAGGAGTGTCTTACCCTAAGTTTCGGGACGAAACTTATTTTGAGGGGGATCTGATGTAACGATCAGATTTTTCGTTACGCTTTGATTGGGTTACAGGAGTTTAGAATACGAAACTAAAATTTACTGAGACTAGGATATACAAGTTTAATTTATGGAAGTCGTTTAATTAAGTACCTTGTTCTAAGTTTAGGGACGAAACTTATTTTAAGGGGGTACTGATGTAATATCCGGAATTTTTATTCCGTTTATTTCCGAATCAATTCGGACTTCAAGCCGTTGACAGTTCCCATTCTATCTAGTATTTCTTTCTTCACAAATTTTATCATTTTATGAAGAATATAATTCACATAAAATGATAGAATTATATCAAACCCTAATTCTTATAATTATTTATCATTTTATGTAGAATTTAATTCACATAAAATGATATAATTATATCAAACCCTATTTCTTATAATTAATCCTTAACGACGACTTTAGACAAGATCATGACAAGGTTGAGACGACACTGTGACAAAGCTGTGACGAGACCATGACAGAGCTGAGACGAAGTCATGACGAAGCCCGACAACTCTGTGACGAAGTCATGCATGGGCCTGACAAATCCATGACGAGTTTTTGACAAGTCTTGACAAACTTTCAGCCCACTTATTCTCACCTTATTTTCAGCCCATGTTTCTTGTTGGATTTAAATGAAATCCCTTTGCTTCTCACTTGTCTACATGAATCTGAGCAGCCCAGGAGTCCCAGCTGGATGTGGCCCAAAGTACTCCTCTCTTGTGTGCTGGCAAGTGACGTACAACAACCCTAAAGATGTGCAAACCGTCGACCCTCCCTCTCCCCACCTTGCTGTCCTCGTCAAAGTCACTCTACCGCCATCCCTCAAAGACCCTTCGTGCAG
The DNA here is from genome assembly GCA_033239125.1 of Fagopyrum homotropicum. Taxonomy (NCBI): domain Eukaryota; kingdom Viridiplantae; phylum Streptophyta; class Magnoliopsida; order Caryophyllales; family Polygonaceae; genus Fagopyrum; species Fagopyrum homotropicum. The sequence goes on from BSWB01000007.1 coordinate 75,508,231, forward strand.
CCTGTCGAAGCATCCAACCATTGAGCCTTCTGCGCAGCCACAGCTCAGGCGGGAGTCTTGATCTGCTCGCCTTTGTACACAACCACCGGACTGCTGGATGCTTGGGACCGGATCTTCTCCCCTCTACACAAGCGGCGCTCTCCTCCACAATCGAGTACGTGATTCTGTGAGGATGGGCCTCCCTATCCTTGTCTTCCTTGTTATATTCTAGGGCTGATGGATACTTGCAAACCTTTTACAGAAACACAGCAATAGCGAGAAGGATTCCGGGTTGTTGACTGGGCATGAAGTGACAATCAGGCTTTTTCGAGTCCATATTAGGGTATGTTAGACACCACCTTTCTTGCTGAATTTTGGAGATGTTGTAGTCAGTAGTATATAGTAGATTATACTAAAATTTGGGAAGAATCGGAGTTACGGTTTGAGAGTTATGATGTTGCAAAGTTGACTCCTCATGCAGTTTATATAAGTGTCCTGAGTGTTGATGAAAACACCAAGTGATGCTGTTTTGTGAGATGGTTTTGCATAAGCTCTTGATCTCCGTTGGGCTTGAATTTTGGATATGATATGGTTGACATATTGTTGTAGAACATATTAAAATTTGAGAGGAATCCAGCGAGTGGTTTGAGATTTATGATTTTTCAAAGATGGAGTCGTAAGCAGTATTTCTGTTGTGCTGAAATTCGGTTTTGTGAGATAGTTTTAAATAGGATTTTGATCTCCTTTGTAGCTGAATTTTGCATATATTATAGATAAGATTTTATAGTAGAACATATCAAAATTTGGGATAAATCCAGCGAGTAGTTTAGGAGCTATGATTTTTCAAAGTTAAGACAGTGTGTTGTTTGTTAAGTGTAGTAATCAACTTTAGAAATTTTTGTAGAAGTGATGCTTTAACATTTTTAAGAAATTCTTTCTCCTATGAGTAGATTGGAAATCATAGATGATCTAGATAATTATTTCGGAATTTTTATAAGTTTATTCGAATTTCTTATTTGATGCCGAAGTTGGACCTTAACGATCTTCCCGAAAATAAGAAAATGGGTACATTGCCAGTTTGTAACCAAACTCATCTTTAGGAGTTAGAATATGACTCTTTAGTCTCAAATAAGAGTTTAGGCATGAATTATGGAATTTTTAGATGTTTCGGGGTCAAGGGTAAAACAGTCATTTTACCATAAATTGGTACTGTATTAAATTATGTTCTAATAGGATCTTCTACCTTAGAAGTCTTAGACTTCTAATTACCTAGAAAGTGTGCTGACACACTTGTCTCCTTTGACAGGCAACCGAGTTATACAGTTACAGATTGAGTTTTGATTAAGAGAGTCGAGATCTGATTCAGGTAAGTCCACGGACTTACTTAGTTGGCTTCTTGTATGAGTGTAATGTGTATGAGTGGTCTTTGTTAGTTATGATAAACAACGAAACCGGATTAGGCCGACTTTATTATTTACGTAATTGACCCAAGTGTATGATAATGGGTCATGACATCATCTGCCTAGCTCTTGCGAGAGTCTAGGAGGTTCCCTGCGACCAGCCCAGTCCGGTAGACGGTCAGATGCATTAGTACCATTCCGCGTTGGTAAACGGGGACATCGGCGAGGTTTGGGAATCCCTCGTGTCACAAAATAAGTATCATTAGTAATGAACTATCACCTAATTAAAGATAATAAAAGGATTGAGTGTTGCATGTTGATTGTGTATGATGGGTGATTGTGCTTTTACCTTTATACTTATGCATAGAATGTTAGCTAACGGTTTTATACCGCTTGTAGATGCCTTGCATGTTAAGACAGTTGTAGAGAGATCCGGAGGGAATGGTCAGCCGGGTCCACGTACTCATTTAGTTGGGGACGAGGTTGTCTTATATACTTCATATGCGTCGTTTTAGTACCTTTGATTTGTAAGGCTGATACATAATTTTCATGTATATATTGTTTAAAGTTTTCAAATGTTTTTAATACTTTTGTGCCTTGTTGTAAGATCCTAGTAAAATTGTTGTCAAACTAAGGTCGGGACCCATTTTGGCTGATTTATTTTGGAAGATTTGGAGATATATTTTAAAGAAATTATCTTTTTAAGATATTTTATCTTTGGAAGATAATTCTCCTATATAAAGGGTTGGATTTTCTACAATTCAGCCATCTTCGGATTAAGGATTTTTTGAAGGAAATTTGAAGGAAGTTTGAAGGTTGAAGATCATGGAAGCAAGGAAGAAGGAATCAAGTTGAAGTTGGTTTCAAGAAAGTTTGTAAGACTTTCTTATTTGGCTTGGTTTTGTTGTCTTTTCTGATATGTGATTGAGGAACGCTGATTGTTTGTTTGTTTGATTCATTGAGTTATTGAGACCTTTTTGTTAAGGTTTTCTTGTTTGAATATTGATTCCTTTCTTATATATTTTATTGTTATCATGATGATTGTTGGCTAAGTTCTTTATGCGATTTTAGGGTGATTTGCTTAAAGTTGTGGGAAAGACGATGATAGAATGATCTTAACCCCAGTAGGACCCTGAAAGCTCAAACCTTTACCTTAACCGACAAACACCTCGGTCAGTTATTGAACATCTCGGCCGGGATTGAATATAACTAAGTGAGGTGAGCCCTTTTCCTGAACCTTATCTGAGTTGAGAGTTTTAGTTTGCCAAATCATATCCTTGTTATACCTTTCCTGGTTCAACGCAAGCTTAGGATGAGACTTACCTGGTGATTCCCTTTCTTCTTTACCCATGATCATGAGTGTAGGTAATAAAGGTTTGTCCTTTATTGGGGTTCGAGTGTGCCTTCATTCCATCTTTGTGAGTTAGCCTGAGACTTACCCGGTAAAGTTTCATTCTATCCCCTTGGGTGGTATGTTGTTTTGAGATTATAGTTCCTTTCCTTAGTACCTTGAGACTTACCTAGTAAAAGGATCTTTGGTTTGGGATAGTGAGTAGTGAGACTTACCTGGTGATCTATTCCTACCTTAGAAACACCTTCCCTTTGCAAACCTCAGCTTTGACCACCTTATCTTTTCAGATCTTGAGTCGGAACCACAACTGGTTGCTTTAATCTCTAGAATCAGCATTCCCTTTATGTGAGTTTTATATCATTTTTAATAGCTTTGATTTGTTGCTTGTGGTTATTTGAAAACCTGAATTACCGATCTTTATTTCACCATAGTCCTTATGTTTGACCCTGAAATTCTTGCTTTTATTGCATCCGATCCGTACACGGCTGGTTTGCTTATTTGCAATTATTCTTGGTATAAATATTTAAGCTTGCACACACCTTTTGGAGCGAAAAACCACTACATGGCATTTGCATTATGCTAAAATCACCTAGCATGATATACTACCATCAACATAACTAACGAGGGAGAATGTACTCACATACGGTCCAAGGGGAAAGACGATCTATGGACGTCAAGAACGGGTTCGATGGCCTTTATCGGGGCGCTTCTGGACATAAGACCAAAACAAAGAGAAATTTGCTTTTACGTTAATTTTGAAAGGAAGGTTTAGCGCATGAAGATATTCCAATGAAAACTTTGCTTTCAAAAACCGAGGTAAAACTCGTTAAAACTTATTTCCGCGCACAATGTCCAAAATGTAAAGTTGATTGTAAAACCGCAATTCAAAATTAGCCACCAATCGGATTTAAACCATCAAAGGCACCATAGTTAATTTGTAAAGGATTTTGGTAAAAAATTTCAACAAAAATTAAGGGTCCAATAATATAATAATTTATTGTAGGGGCATAATAGTTCATTTTCAAAGTTCTTTGGTCACAATTGCAATTATTAACAAAATGGGGACAAAATCACAATAAACACAAAAGAAGGGGTCACATTCACAATTTTTAAAAAACTCACTTCACCCTTCTGTTGGAATCGACAGAGGAGAGAAATGGGAAAGGAGATCCGGCGGCTGCCCAGGCGGAGGAGAGGAGGCACGGTGTGGGATCCGGTTAGGCTCGTGTAGGCAAGCGGCTCTACCGGCGCCGTCTCCCGTAGCAGCGCGTGGATGAGACGGCTCCCACTTCTTCCGGTGGTTGCTACACAAACCAGAGCAGCACGTTGTCACACAGAGGAGAAAGAAAGAAAATAGGAGGGGGAGAGAGAGGCGGCCACTTCTTCCGGCGGCTTCTTCTCTTCCCGGAGGACCTCTTGGCGGCGTTGCGGCCGGATGCTACCCAGAACGAGAAGAGAATTGAGGCACATAGTTGAGTTGAGAGAATGACAAGATGGGCAACTGTCTTCTGCGGTTTACTGTGAAAGATTAAGTGTAGAGTGAGATAGGAAGGGAAGGACTAGGAGGTAGAGGGAGGGAGGATCGAAGGATCGACCTGCAGGCTAGGGTAGGGGACGGCCGGCTCTCATGCTGCAGAGGAGAGAAACGAGGAGGCGGGCGTGCAAGCTGTTGCGTGGGGAGGCCTTCCTCTACTGCGCACAACAAGCCAACACACGAAGGAAGGGATAGAAAAGAAAGAAGGAAAAAGGAGAAATAGGAAAAGGGAATAAATTAGTAAAGAGGATTGATTTTTGTTTATCAAAAAAAAGGTTAACTCAATTAAACATCCGGAACGGGATCTCCGAATCGTGAAGTTCCGACTTTTCCTCATAAAATACGGAAACTACGTATATGCACACCAAAACAAATAAATACCTGGAAAGATATTTTTAAAATTTAAAAATACTTTATATAATAACTCGAGCTACTAACACATGGATAGAAGGGAGAAATATAAAGTCAGAACGCACCCAAATGAATGGGGTGTTACATCAGGTCCTCCTAAATAAAATTTTCGTCCCAAAACTTGCTAAACGCGGAATTCTTAAACAAACTCATCTCGATAACCTCTCGGAAGACTATAACGTGGTAACTATGACCTTTTAATCAAAAATTTATTCGCACAACCACCTCAAGACTTGCAAGACATACTCATCAGAAATGCATACATCATATCATGTCACAAAACACATAAGTACAACCAAGGAAAGATCTCGGGAATAACCCGATGGTCCTATAGATATCGCTTAATCTACAAAAAACACGAGATAGTTCCTCCGGATACTATCCTCCGTCTCCCAAGTAGCCTCAACGGCTCCTCGTCTCGACCATTGCACTCTCAGTATCCGTATCTCCTTCGATCGAAGGTTCCTCATACTCCGCTCTAAGACTGCTATCGGATGCTCCACAAAAGTATGGTCCAGCTCGAACACTAGGTCCTCGTGGCTAATGACGTGCCTCGGGTCATGTATGTACTCTCTCAGCTGAGATACAAGAAACACCGGGTTACTACCCTCCAACCTCGGTGGTAATGCTAACCTGTATGCGGCCTTTCCGACTCTCTCCAAAATCTCAAAGGGACCGACATATTGGGGGCTTAACATCCCCTTAATGCCACCTTTCTCTGGTTTTGATATTGAAGACGGATTGACTTCCCGTTCTTTGTACTTGCCTTAGATCATTGTGAGGTTTTGTGTTATATATTCTGAATCCATTAACATTGCTTCTTGTGTTTCGGATTTGAGATTTGGTTTTGAATTATCGAGTATTCGAGGGTTTTCATCTTTAATTCTTCTTAAATTGAATATTGATATCATGACAATGGTTATTGGCTAAAACCCTTTAGCAATTCTAAGGTGAAGGATTGATAGTTGTGGCTTAGATGATGATAGATCGATCGTAATTTGATTGGACCGTGAGAGTTAGAGAAATATCGTCGACATCCTAAATCATGGCCAGTTCTTAGGTTTCCACGGCCGTGGTTCTCAAGATCTACCCGTGATTTACCCCAGTTTACGAACTTTGCTTTTACTTTAATCCAAAGTTAAAGATTAGGTTTAACCTAGTCTTGGCTTGCCTTTCTTGGGTAGTAGTGAGACTGAACATCCTCTATTTCGATTTCGAGTGTCACAACCTTAACCGTTTGAGTTTATCTTGATCCTTGGTTACAAGTTTGGGTATTTGAGATTAATTCTTGGACTTAAATCCTTTCTATATTGTAGCCTCAACAACCTTTATAGAGAGTATCTTTGGGTAAGTCATATAAGGTTTTGGAACTTCACCGTACATTACTTTACCTTAGTATACCTTTGTAATTCTTTACTCTGTCCTTAATTCTTTAGTATATCTTGAATCGATTGTCACAATTAGACACCTGGATATTTGGGGTTGCTGTTTTCCCCAATATTTGCAAAGCTTTACATCTTTATTTGCTTGACAATTGAAATTGGATTTTGTTTCACCAAATCCCTGTGTTCGATACTCTGGAATACTTGCTAATCTATGCCGATCCGTACACTGCGGGTTCGCTTGCTTTTATTCTAGTTTTATAAATATAAAGCTTATTTGCACGTACGTTTTCGAGCAAACAATGATTTATATCATTTTATAAATATGGGTCAAAACTATGGTTTATTCACAAGGGAAAAAACTGCATATCTCAAGAATAATGGGTCAAGACCGTGATTATACAAATCCGCTGGGGCATAAGTTGCAAATTCCAAAAGATTGGGTTCAAAACTACAATATATAATGATGTGGGTACAATTCGCAACAATATCAATTTCAGGGGCCAAAATCGAATTAATTAAAAAACGAGGGCCAATTTACAATAAGTCAAAACTCCTTCTTCAACCTATTGTGACACGCGCAGAAGAAGAAGGAAGAGGCAGAGGGCTTCCGGCGGCTGCCCTGGCAGAGGAAGAGGAGAGGTGGTTGGCCGTGTAGGCATCGTTCTCCAACGGAAGCGTCTGTGGCGGTTGTCACAACAACACGGCCACAAGTTACCCAGAAGAGAGAAGACACGAAAAGGAAAGGAGAGTGGGAGAGAGGCGAAACTCACAAGCAGGGGAGGGGCGTGGCGGCTCCGGTGGGATGTGGCGGAGCAGACTAAAACGTTCCGGCGGGCTGAGGCAGCAACGGTGAGGGCTACTTCGGCTCTCCTCTGATGGCTGCTGAACCTCCCGGTGGTTGCTCACACAAAGCAATGGAAGGGGAAAACAGAAGGAGGTAGGAAGGCTGGAGTGAGGTCAAGAGGGTGTAGGTGAGGGAGTAGGGAACAGGAGAGGGAGGCCAGAGGTCGGAGCTGCTCATCTCTACCCTATCAACAAGGGCTCGGGAGGCCAAGGGTTGATCTCCTCAGCATGTGTCCGCAGGGAGAAGAGAAGAAAGAGAAGAAAGAAGAAGAAAAAAAAAAGAAAAGAAAATAAATGGGGGTAAACTCGTAATCAAAAAATCGGAACGGGATTTCCGAGTCGGAACAAATTTCCGAACTTCCCGAAAATATACCAAAAATATAATCGTACTCGGGAATTTTATTTTTACATCTTAAATAACTTTTAAAATATATATATATAGGAATTTATATAAAAAGAATATTGATTGAAGTATGCGAGAGGGGAAATGTCGAAACCGACCGTTACATTAGGTCCCCCTAAAAACAAGTTTCGTTCCGAAACTTTCTAAACGTTAAATTGTCAACCGACCTCGTCTCGATAACCTTACGGAATACTATAACATGGCAACTACGATCCTCTAATCCATAGTCTACTTGCCTATACACACCAAGATTCGCAAGATATACACACAAATAAACACATCACGTCACAAATCACGTAGGCATTACCAAGGGAAGATCTCGAGACTAAACCGACCAAAAATACTATCCTACGTCTTCTAGTTAGCCTCATCTCTTCCTCGACTGCCACTAGATCATCACGACGGACCATCCGTCTCGAGTCATGTATGCACTTCCTCGACTGATACACGTGAACCCCGGGTGAACACACTCTACTCTCTACGGTCACGCCAACCGGTAACGGAATTTCCCAACTCGCGCTAAGATTTCTAAAAGGTCCGATATATCAAAATCTCAACTGGCGTATTTGCAATATCCGTATTTGCAATAGCCCATATGGAACCACTAAAACTGGTAGTGACCATAGTTGTCCAGAATGCCGTATTTGCAATATCCGAATCTCGAATTCCCAATTGGCGGCAATCAGACTTTAAATCATTCTTAGAAGATACTACCGACCCATGCAACTGGTCGAGAAGATCCCCTATCCGTGGTGTGGGATATTTGGTTCTTCATGGTTATCTAGCTCAATTTATAAAAATCAATGTATAAACGGAGATAACCGTCTCTCCTTCCGCAACTGGTGTTCTTCATAACAACTTCAAATCAAGAGTTTAAGATATATTCGGAGTTCTCCATAGCATTTCACGAATTATAATGAACTCTTTTTCAATGAGTTCTCACAATTGCTCCATCACTTGTTTCTCCAACTCATGAGTCTTCATAAGTGTCATTCCATACGGCGCCTTAGATATCGAAATTGAGTCGAGCTTGACCATAGTGGAAAAATCCACATTCTGACGTATTGGGACTCCGGTGTATCTCGGGTTTTGTCTTTTCTTCTCCCATCATGCAACGTAATAATCGACACAACCTTGCCTTAACACTTGACGGGTGGTCATGATACAAAAGATCTATCCTGCTCTGTTGGGGTGACATCCTTCGTACACGTGTATTGATCCATCTTTAGCTACAATGTTGACCATCCTTTTTCAAAGATCCTTCATCCCTGAACTCGAGAGACTTGCTCCACTCTTCTGACTTTTGGAGCCTTGGTTCAGTAATATGTCCGCTTAATCCCTCTTTTCCCTTTTTAAGGAATGGTGATAAGGAAAATCTTCTAAGCTTCCTCACTTATATGCAACCAGAAGGGTCTAACTACAGGACTTAACCGTGCTTCCAAACATTTGACCTTATCTTCTTTGTTATTTCCATGACTTCCCCAACACATTGGGGGAGTTCTTCGTATTCATCATACGCTTGTATCATTCCTTCAAGTAGGTGAAATGTCAATCCTACCATAAGGGTGCAAATCTTAATCCTTCATATACTCCCCCGGATATCTTAAGTCGACATCCGGCTTCACAGCTTTGGTCTTCTCCACTCTTGTTGGTCACCTTGTGCATCTCTTGGTGTTCCACGAATAGTTCCGCAACAGTTCCAACATACCATACTCCCTCCTTATGTATTCTTTCTTGTGTGACAACAATAGAAGCATCACTTCCTTCTGATTCCATCCCGGGAAAATCTCTTCATGTCTCCTTCCCGTGGCGACCGTTGCGGTCCTCCGTCTGACGTCCAAAACAGCTTGATAGCGGTCTTTCCCATCTATCCATAAGGTGACTTCTTCATGCACCAAGTGCATGACATAGAAGTCGGCTACCCTAGTACGGTTTCCCCAAACAAATAGGACAACCGCGTACCTTTCAGGTACCACTAACCTTACCCCCTATCGGGTAACCCTATAACAAAGTGTCTCCCCTCTATCATAACTAAGGAAAATTTAGCTACAAAATCCTCGAAATAACGAAGTGCATAGCACCCGTGTCATATATTACCCAGAAAGGGAAGCGAATAGTCCGAATATTACCTGTAGCGTCCGGCGCTACTGGATCAACGGCGCTCCTCAACTCAAAAACTTGGCCTGAGTGCCTCTAGAACCTTGGATGCCTCCACCACGGCCTCTACCTTGGCCCTGTCCCTGGGCTGATCCCTTTGTACGAGACTGACTCTGACCTATCTACTGAAAACTCTGAGCCAAAAACTGAGGTGGCCTTTGTCCTCCACCTGCCCCGCTAGCTAGTGAAGACCCCTGTTGTGACGGTGCCCCGCTCCATCTACAAAAAGCTGCCTTGTGGCCTGTCTGACTGCAAGAGAAACACGTCACTAGAGGCTTCTTATAATCAGGCCTAAGATGATCATGCCCTACGCAGTTATTACACTAGCTCCCTCTGTCTGGCGCTTGAGTAGCAGGCGGATGTCCTGTACATTCCTAGGTCGGACTACGGCCCTATCCTGAGGTTCCTGCCCCTAAACTATTGGGTCCTGTCCTCTGACGCTTGTCCGGTCCTCTGGACTGCGCCACTCTTCTAGCTTCTGGTATGTCTCTCTCGTATGCCGAGGCTCAGTCCTGGTACTCGGCCAGGGAATCACACCGGAATCCCGCAAGGTACACATGGGTAGACTCCCGTAATCTCCGTGAAAATAGATAAACGCATTGGTCCACCGGAGGTGCGGTGGGCCCCAATAAAGCTAACTCCGCCCGAAACCGTCTAATCGCCTCGATGACCGGGACGTCCTCGAATCTTGCCTCCAAAAAGTCTTGGACTCGGTCTCTCCTCAGTGAATCCGGGCAAAAAGTCTCCTTGACGAGGCTCAACAGCTGGTCCATCCTGGTCACACCTCCTCTAACTTTCCTCCACCAATACTGGGCCTGATCGCGGAATAGCGTCTGGACTACCTCGACATGTCTCTCTTCCGGGCAACAGATCGCCTCTAAAGACGACTCCACATTCTCAATCCAGTGCTCGACCTCTAATCCTATGCTCCCATCAAAGTAGGGTGCATGCTGCTGGTTGAAAGCCTTTAGCCATGAATCAAGTATCGGAGACCTCAACTCCTCTCTCATCCTAACATCATCCAAAACCGGCTCGGGTGAAACTACGGCTGGTGCAACTAGCTCTGGTGCGGCCCTAACCGGAGTCACCATTTGTGAGACCTCAGTTGATCTCGCTGGTGCAGGTACATGCACTGGTGGTGCGCGAGGTGGTGCTCCCGTCCTAACCGCCTCCTCAACTCGACATACATAGTCCTCAAACACATTCGCTCCAATAGATGCTCCCTCGGTCCTAGCGGATGGGGAACTACGCGCCTTGGACCTCACAATTGTCCTATCCCTAGCCTCAGGAATGATGCTCTCTGCGACGTTCTCTATTGGATCCTCACCTTTTGGCGGATCCACATTTGGTGGGTCCACAATGGAGATACATCCCCGACCTCTCGTGCCTAGAGGTCTCTCTACTCGTCCCCGTCTCGGGGCGGTAGGAGGAAGTGGTGCTTTACCTCGGTCAGGTCCTACATAAACGGTTGCGCTCATACGTGGCATCTGGTATCGTTTCGCGTTTCTTTAGGTGTAATTAATTAGATATGTATGTCGTACTTATGATATTATTTATAAAAGAAGAATTATTAAAGCATGGTAAGAAATAAGCCGAAATCCAAATTACAACCAAGGCATAAAAGCCCAATCATTCTAAGGTCACATGCATATCGAAGTACATACAAATCCACAATCATGCTAAGGCCATATACATATATATGTAACTAGGCAATTATATATACATCAAATCCAGAAATCTACGTCGCCGAGGTTTGCGTGAGGAGTGGAGGTCCCGTACATTCTGACCCAATCCCGACTCATGCATATGAATTTTGAAAACAAAAAGTCAGAACCCGCGGGGTTCTGTTTAATCCTCTTTCGGCCTTTAGAAGGTTGTGAGTGTCATTGTTGTCAACCTAAAGCTTTGATACCACTTTTGTAACACCCCGAATCCGCGGGATATCAGAATGCTATGGGAGAGACCACGCAATGGGTCCTGACCCTTATCCTGACAACAATCTCACCGGACCTTTCCAACATGGCACAAACAAAGGCATAAAACTCAAAATAGTTTATAATGTATGCAAGAAAAAAAAAGAAAGGGATACAAGTTGGAAACTCAGCCGAGTCCTCAAAACGTCATAAATGTAAAGGAAACAAAAACGTACAACATGACATAATCAATCAAACAAGGAAAAACCCCCAAAACGCCTCCGTCCTATAATGTACGGAGACCACTTGGCTGTCCACTCCTCCACCTCACTCGGCGGCATCCCTAACCTACAAGACATCTACACAAAACGGTTTAAAACCGTTAGCTCACATTCTAGGCATTATATGAATAATATGGCACAAACACACAAAGCAGCACAAACACACAACATAAACATTCGTTACTTAATATATTTTTAGGTTATTTCATATCTAATCCATTCGTTCAAAGTGTGACACGAGAGTCTTATAACTCTTGTCTTTGTCCCCGTGTAACCAACAGGAGTGTGGCGGCGCTCAACCCGTATACCCCGAGGGTGTGATGAAGAAGCCCGCCCGTATACCGTGTATGGCTTGGTCGCAGAGATCCCCCAGTCTCCCTCAGGAGGCTAGGCAGTGATGTCACCGCCCGATAATAATAATAGTAACGATGGGCCAATAAATAAGGTCAAGTAGATCGTAATCCGTTTTCATGTTTAAAAGCGATAAACAAACACAACCATATATATCCAAATAAGGCATTGAAGCGGCTAAGTAAGTCCGAAGACTTACCTCGTCTCAAAGCTAACCGAATCCGATAACACTCTCCGAAAGAATATAACCAAAGCCTGTTCAAGACAAGGCACGATAATCAACAACCACTCACGCAAGCTAGAATTCCTTAGACTTCTAGTACTATATACTTTTACAAGATCGTACACTCCCATAAACTAGGATAGCACTCATAATCCTCACAGCTCACAAGATCACGACTACAACCACAGGTGGTAGGATACTCTCATCGTATACTCTACAATCTCAACCAACATATAAATACCACCTCAATTCTCACAAGATCAACCATGACGGTCACAACCGTATAATAACTCAAGATCAACACACCACATGTCAAAGAACATCAATAACCTCAAACACTCACCTAAAGGTTCCAAGCCACTACTTGGCATTTGCCCTAAGTTATGCTAGATCCAACGTAATATTATTCTACCACTAAACATAACTAGATCGAGGAAGAAGGTACTCACTCAAGATCCGAGGTTGAAGATGATCTACGGACGTCGAGATTGGATTCGTTGGTCTATTACGACCGCTTCCGGACCTAAAACCAAAGTTAAGGAAATTTAGCTTGTATGCTAAATTTGAACGGAATATAACATATAATATTCTAAGAAAAAGCTCGCTTTGAAAACAAGGTTTAAAATCCGCAAAATATTTTCAGGGGTGACAATTGAAATTGGATTTTGTTTCACCAAATCCCTGTGTTCGATACTCTGGAATACTTGCTAAACACGCCGATCCGTACACTGCGGGTTCGCTTGCTTTTATTCTAGTTTTATAAATATAAAGCTTATTTGCACGCACGTTTTCGGGCAAAAAGTGATTTATACCATTTTATAAATATGGATCAAAACTATGGTTTATTCACAAGGGCAAAAACTGCATATCTCAAGAATAGTGGGTCCATACCGTGATTATACAAATTAGTAGGGGCATAAGTTGCAAATTCCAAAAGAGTGGGTTCAAAACTACAATATATATAATGATGTGGGTACTGTTTGCAACTATATCAATTTCAGGGGCTAAAATCGAATTAATTACAAAAGGAGGGCAAAAATTACGAAAAGATAAAACTCCTTCTTCAACCTACTCTGACACGCGCAGAAGAAGAAAGAAGGGGCAGAGGGCTTCCGGCGGGTGCCCTAGCGGAGGAAGAGGAGAGGCGGGTGGCCGTGTAAGCGTCGTTATCCAGCGGCGGCGTCTCCGGCGGCTATCACAGCAACACGGCCACCGTTTACACAGAAGATAGAAGACACCAAGAGGAAAAAAGAGGGAGAGAGAGGCGTAGCTCACCAACAGGGGAGGGGCGTGGCGGCTCCGGTGGGCTGAGGCAGAGTAGACTGCAGCGTTCCGGCGGGCTGAGGCGGCAGCGGAGAGGGCTACTTCGGATCTCCTCTGATGGCTGCTGAAACTCCCGGTGGTTGCTCACACACAACAATGGAAGGGGAAAATAGAAGGAGGTAGGAAGGCTGGAGTGAGGTCAGGAGGGTGTTGGTGAGGGAGTGGGGCACAGGAGAGGGAGGTCAGAGGTCAGAGCTACTCAACTCTGCCCTGTCAACGAGGGGTCGGGAGGCGAGGGGTCAATCCCCCAGCGTGCGTCCGCAGAGCCAAGAGAAGAAAGAGAAGAAACAAGAAAAAAAAGGAAAGAAAAGGAATGGAGGAAATAGAAATAAATAAAAAAATAAAAAAATAAATTAAAAATTAAAAGAAATAAGGGATAAACTCGTAATCAAAAAATCAGAACGGAATTTTCGAGTCAGGAAAAATTTTCGAACATCCCGAAAATAAACCCAAAATATAATCGTACTCGGGAATTTTATTTTTATGTCTTAAATCACTTTTAAAATATACATACACACACATATATATATATATATATATATATATATATATATATATATATATATATATATATATATATGAATTTATATAAAAAGAATATCGATAAAAGTACGCGAGAGGAGAAATGTCAAAACCGAGTATTACAAATTTAGGATTTCCGGCGAGATCCCTCTCTAGTGATGGGGATATGCAACTATCACCGGTCTCCATTGACGACATTTGGCCTTGTGAAGGAGAAGGTCTTGTGGTTGTTGTCTCGCTCGCTTTTGTCTTGTTGTTGTCTGGTGCGACTCAATAGAAGAGCAATTGCTGCTCGTGGGTTTTTGTTGTCTGGTGTGGCTCAGCAAAATAGCAAACGCTGCACATGGTTACCTTTGGTTCTACGTGGCAAGTGAGGGATGAAAGAAGGGTTGTTGTGCAATCTAAGTTAACATGAGCATGAAGAGCACATGAAGGACGATGGGAATGAAGAAGAGGGATTGAGTTAGCGTGTGAAAGTGGAGGGATGAAACTGATGCGCGATGTTTACGTGAGGATTGATAAGGAAATCAGTTGTTACAAAGGCAAGTCAAGGTTGATTCAGAGGGGAATAATATGCAATAAATGGTTGCTATCATCACGTGAGATTTGAAGGACAAGATCAGTTGTTACATTGGCAAAGGCTAGGCTGTGAGATGACGTTCTACTTGTCAATGCTGGCTGTCACAAAGGGAAGATGGGTTGTTGCTTGCTCATGTACTCATGTAGAAATGAGAGAAAAGACTTTTTCCTCATGCATATTAAGTGTAGGTATAAAAAAGGGGGTGACCCATCTAAGAATAATATAAATGGTAAGTCCATATAAAATGGTGGGATGTAAGAGAAAAGTACGTGTATATATATTAGGTAAATAAATTGGTAGTTTATGTGAAAAAATACTCACATAAAATGATACGCATAATATATGTGATATATAGCTATACCTACATAGACTGATAAGTATGGTGGGTTACGATTATGGTACTAAGTAACATATAAACTAACAAAAATTTAAACATGTAGAATGATGGCCATGGAATCAAAGTATTTATCTCTTCCTCTAAGGAATCGAAGTCAAACCGGCCTAAGTAAGGTTTGACTAAGAATTTATCAAAATTAAAAATTGTGGGTATTACATCAATTCCCGCTTAAAATAAGTTTCCTCCCGAAACATAGAATAAGCGACTTCATTCAGTCAACTTTTTATAAATAGAATCGAAGTATTTATCTCTTCCTCTAAGGAATCTTCGTTCTACATTTCTAAACATGCAACTATGATCCAAGGATTATAGGAATGAAAACATGTAACAACAAATATTTAAGCATGAACAATTATTTAAATAGGTTACACCAATCAAGTCCGAGTACTAAATCGTCGGTGTAGAGGTGGCGGCTAACTCCGCAAAGAACTCAGGATAACTACTCCTAAATACCCTTCGTGTCCCAGGTAGTCTCGCCGGTTCCTCATCTAGACCAATGATTCTGCAACATCATATATCTTTATACCGTAGGCGTCTAGTACTACGCTTCTAGGATGGTCGTTGTATACTCTTCAAAACTATGGTCTGGCGTCGACTATCAAATCCTCATAGCTGATGACATGTCTCGGATCTGGCAGGTACTCTCTCAACTGAGATATGTGGAACCCTTGGTGTACACTCTCTAGTATGGTTAGGGGTGTTAGTCTATAGATAACTCCCCAATCCGCCTTAAGATATCAGAAGTTTTCTTTTCTAAACTCAGTTTCAGCTCTTTTGATTACTCTACCGTAAATAACTATAAAAACTTTATCCCTTCCATTGGGCCCACTTGCTTCTACCTTTCGGAAGATCCTTACTAGTAACTCTAGAACAATGATCTTAACTCTTGTTGGCACTTCACTAAGTACCTAATGCTCTTTGTAATACAACTTGCTTGGTCCGGTTTATTTAATGTGACTCCGTACGACCGTTCCTCAAATAATGACTCAACATCTACTGGTTAGGTTTTCAAATTATAATAACCCAAAAATCACACTCCAAGTCAGGATTTTCATATACATCTCTAATTTCTTAACTTGAGGTCATAGTTAACATAACATTGAGTTTTCCGTTTTGTGGGTTATGGGCCCACCACGCTTTCACTACACTACTCTAATCAATTTGTGTCTTCCCATTAATCATAATTGCGTCTTCCGTGAGTCAGGCTGATTTATCCAAGTCTTGCCCGTATTTCCTTTCTAAGAACGGCAAGATCCTCTCAAACCGACCGTCAGTCTAGGGTAGTTTACTATAATAAAGGAAAGGTTTGTACTCTAGTAGTGACTACTAGTTGTCCATAACCTCGGGATAACCGCCCATATCTGTCGAAACTATGGTCCTCGACCCATGGAGTTTCACAATTGGTCTAGATAACTCTTCAGCAACATAATTCACCGGCTACGTCTCCTTTGAGGAATTGGAGCGTGTGTCTTTAGACATTCCTAGAATTCCCTTATGTCTCATCAAAACTCGACTCACTACTCGTCAAGACTATTCGATGTGGTTATCTTTCCACAATTGTTTTGACCCCCTACTTAGGAGTACATGACGTTGACCTACAAGTCATTACCCTGACCTATTTATCATCTGGTCATGGAGTTCTCTATTTAGCTCCAAATTCTAGAGGTGTGGTAACAAGTCTACATGAAGAAAAGAATATCAACCACATGATGGTCTCTCATGTTTGTCATGTGAACTCTTCTACTACGTGACTCATCTTATAACATTTTCCTTCTCCGAATCGGTCTCTAACTTTTAGTTGATCCTAACTACCCGTTCAGTGTTGGAACTTCAGTTACATTGTACTCTTGCATAGATTCCAAAAAGGCATCATCATCTCAATACTTTATTTAAATTTAGCGAGACCCGCCTTTTGATACATGACTTTCCTTCTCACTGGTTAAGCTATTCTCTTGGTTTACACTTTCTCCATCATAGTGTTATTGGTCCGATAATATGACCTTTATTAAACATCTACCAGTATCATTTGTATAAGAAACATCATATGCATATGATTTTTCTCAAAAATCAAATTTCTCGACTCGCATTTATTATGTTTTCCTTATACTAATGTCGCTTTACCATCTTCTAAATCCTAAAACCAAGTATGGTAAATAAATCCCTTTAAGATTTCTCGTACAACCTTTATGGATTATTTGATTAGATTTGATGCTATCATCCATTCTTCTCTCATTAGTCAAGAAAAGACTCCAAGGTATACCATTTTTACGCGGTTTCATCACTACTCATTCATCTACACTTTGCTGAGTTATCAAGATTATCTTGAATTTTGAGCACCACAATCTCTCAGTAAACTCTTATATAAATGTTTTGGGCACTTATCTTATTGGCATTATACAAGATCCACATAATAACCTTCAGTCATTCAACATTACACTGCCTCATGTTTGTTATAACCCAGATGTAGATTCCATCTAGAATCCCCTCACCACCCGACGAGACATTTAACTAAGGAACTAACGTCATAATCTTCATGTTTGCTCTATCTCTATAACTCCAACTTTTCTATATCACATCTTTAGTCACAAAGGCTTCCTCTGTCAAACTAGAAAATTGACCCCAATTTTTGCTCGGAAGAGCAACATTACTCTCATTTGTGTGGAATGCTAAGTACCCTCTGTCTTGACTGATGTAGGATTTTTTCAAAATACTCAACTTCTTCTTACTCCTCTAGTTCTTATACGAATCCATCTTTACTAACTGTGATATGTACCCTTTTTTTAGCTAGTAGGTAAGCAACTACTCACAACCATTTTCATTATCTATTTAATGACCTAAGGGGTCATTTCCGGCCGTCAAAATCTTCTCCTTAAATTCTTGATTAGAGTTACTCGATTGAACTCATTCCATGTTACCATGAATGGTACTAGTACTCGTATCTATTTAACTTCTCATTTTTTGTCATTGATCTCTTGTAGAGATCCTTCATTGTCAATCAAATTCTTTTATAAATCCTCTATTATTCTTCTTATATGCCCATCACTCCTCAGTAGACACCCATACATTTAAGTTCTCAATTGTTACTATTTGTTTTGTGATAGGGTTACTAGATGGGGGTTAGGTTAGAAGTACCCGAGAGGTATTGTTCGCTCTAAACGGTGTGTGGAAGTTTTAAATTTATAACCCTAGAGGTAACCTTAAAACAAGGATGCGAACCCGCAGTGTAAGGGTCAATCGTAGGAAAAGCAAAGAATTCCAGGGGTCGATCTCATGGACTTAGTGAAACAATGCAGGAATAGGTAAGCTATGTAATACTAACCACGAAACAATTAAAACAATCAAGGATGATAAAAAGTCAATTAAGGAAATATGCAATTCTAGGGATTAAAGCATCTAGTTGTGGTTCTAACTCAAGATCTAAAGATAAGCGGACAAAGCTGAGATATTTGCATAGGGAAGGTGTTACTAAAGTGGAATAGATCACCGGGTAAGTCTCACTACTCGCTAATCCCAAACCGTAATTCCTATTACCGGGTAAGTCTCAAGCAATCAAGGTAAAGAACTATAACCTCAAACCAACACACAACCTAAGGGAATAGAATCAACCTTTACCGGGTAAGTCTCAGGCTAACTCACAAAGATGGAATGAAAGCACACTCAAACCCCAATAAAGAATAAAAAAACCTTTATTACCTATTGCGCATGATATTTGGTAAACAAACAAGGGAATCACCGGGTATGTCTCATCCTATGCTTGCATTGAACCAGGAACGGTGTAATAAGAATAAGATTTGGCAAACTCTAACACTTAACTCTCAGTTTCGGATCATATAAGTCACCTCGGTCAGAAGAATTCCACCCCGGCCGAGATGTTCATCGACTGAGTGAGATGCTTAGGGTTAAGGATAAAGACTCGAACTTTCCGGGTCCTACTGTGATTAAGATTATTCTATCATTGTTTTTCCCACAACCTTCAGCCAATCACCCTAGAATCACACAAGGAAATTAGCCACTCATCATCATGAAAGCAATAATCATATACAAGGGAAGAAAGAGAATAATTGAACAAGAAAACCTTAAGAGAAAGGCTTCAATAACTGAATCAATTATCAAACAACAAGGGTTCCTTGGATCAAAATCCAATAAAGACAATCAACAAAGAAGGGAATCTAAGAGAATCTTACAAAACCCTTCACAAAGCTATAAAAGCTATAAACTTTCTTACTTCAATCTTCCTTCAACCTTTAAAAAGGTTCTTCAAATCTTCCAGCTATAGTAGGGTAAAACGGATGCTCTAAGCACGATCGGTGGTAAGCGGTGTGTGGATTTGTGGGAAATCCAACCCTTTTTATAGGAAAATTACTCTCCAAAGATAAGATATTTTAGAAAGATCTCTTCCCATAAAAATAGGTAAAATATATGGGCTAAATTATCTTCTTCTTTCCAAGAATCCAGCCCAAAAATATAAGATCCTCTTTCCAAAAATAAAAGATCTCAGCCAAGAATCAAATATCCTTGCCGCGTCCAAGGTGTTCGCCTCGGTCGAGTCAGCTCCTCTGGATCACCTCGGTCGAGGTGACTCTGTAGTCAACCGAGGTGAATCACAACTGAATGTGAAATCTCTCAAATCTGGTCCAAAGTAAGTCTCTAATCCAATTCCATGATTCCTGGATTCTTCCTTAAGCTCCTGAATGTAGCTCTAATGACTCCTTAGCTCCTTTTGCTCCTTTTTGATGCAAAACGTGCCATTTTACCTACGATTACAACGAAACTTGGTGTAGAGCTCGATTACCGCAAAGGTAAATGAAACGACAATATAATCACATAATATACATCCAAACATGCAGATTATTAAAGATAGAACGTATAAACAGGCCCCAAAACATAGACAATAATTCATGCTATCAAAATACCCCATACTTAGCCCTTGCTTGTCCCCAAGCAAGTTCCGAATATAAAATACAAGATATAATGGATTATAAGTCATGAAGATCAATGAAAAAGTCTTTCAAAACATTTTAATGGTGTGCTACAATCATAGATCACTCTAAGAGAATACTTCTTGGAATTTAAAATCAAGACATGATCAAAACGTTTTATAAATATAAGAAAGTTGTTCATCTTTGCATAAAATCATAGAATGCATAATAAATCATAATCATCGAAATTAATCATGTATAATCCAATTTAAACCTTTAAGTCAATCAACAAGCTCGAGGTCTCAAGGGCTTCCCAAAAGAAAGGTCAAGAAACGTGTAGGGTAGGGATGTATAGAAGGTAATGTTGTGCTAGAATCCGGGAAAAGGATATCACTTCACTTTCACTTGACTTTCAACATCATCCACCAATAAGCTTTGCTTATTTCACACTTTTCTTTTTTTTACTTTACTTTTTGGGATGCATGGACAGAGGTGCACAATAACCGAAGCCTAGGAAATCAGCAATCATCAATTTCTCGTGATGCCTCAAACCCTTGATGCACATACCATGACCAGTTAGGAATATCCCTCAATCCAACTTTGGCAAGACACAAACACCCGGCTATGTGAATGGTGCCGAGTTACTCATCATCATGATTGACTTCCCCAAACCTATTTATTACTTTCTAACACTTTCACTTCCAGTCAACTTCTCAACTTTTCTTTCACCTGCTTTTCACTTGCTTGCTTCCAAATTCCCGGATAGGTAAAGGAAGGCAAATATGTATATGAGGGGCTAAGCATGATCAAGAAGAAGAAGAGAAAAGAATGAATTGCCTTGGTCTTTCCAGGAAGAAAGTGAGAGAACTCATAATGTGGTGTCAACCATCAAATTCAACATAATTTTGATAAGGGCAACGTATTAAACATGCCAAAAATTTCAAACAAAGAATTTAGCAACTTAAACATATCATAAAACCTTTCAAACATATACAGATTTCAAAACCAGTCAGCAAACAAAATCTTCACTGAGGTCATATCCAGATAAGAAGCACAAAATCTCACCCATCACGTGTTGGTAGTGTAGTCTCTCCTGCATCCCTCTGATCTCCACGGACATAGCAGCGTAGGAATCTATCATCTGATCTGTCAGATCATCGATCCGATGGTGAGCATCTGGATCCCTCTACTTGCGTACCCTGCGCCTAGCAGGGCAGAGTGGTGATGCAGCCGGCTCCTCCTCAGTTTCGTCATCGTCTAAATCAATGACCGGCGCACTAGTCCCAGTTGTATCTGTGCCCGTGTCCATAGGAACACCACCATCCTCAGCAACATCATCATCATCATCCTCAGCCTCGTCCTCCTCTGCTGGCCCCTGAGCTGCTGCAGCTGCTGCCTCTCTAGCATCTTCCATAAATAGGATCCACGTAGTCTGCCAATAATGTGGATCAAACACGGAGAACTGAGCTAACCATCTAATCCCCTGCGGTGCAGTCGGCTCCCATGGCATCGCCACATATGACGTAGTAAGTCCTCAGGGAACCAGTATCCTCCGAGTGATAATCTCCTGAAGTCCAAGCGGCTTGGCAGCCGCCACAATGGTACAAGCACTGAGGTCCATATCCATGTAACTCACTATATGAGTCACAATACCTCCACAGCAGATGTCGCCCTTCCCCCTCGCCTTTATCCTATGCAAGTCCTCTGCCAGCATCAATCCAAAGTCCGGAACTCCTCCGGTCACCATGTAGTATAAACTAAGAAGCTCTCCCTGTCTGACCTTCTGGGGCGTCTCTGTACGCTCCAGAAGAGTCTCACTGAAGATCCTGTGGGTCAATCTAAAAGCAAGATGGAATATAATCCTCTCCCTGGAATCTCCAAGTCTCCATCTGTCTGCATGCTCAACCACGTGAGCTATCTGTCCCCAGAACTACCTAGCTACAGCTCGGGAGGGAAAATCAGCAATAGTCGGGATCGGGAAGCCAAAGATATCCCGCCAGTGATCTAAGGGAACCAGGTAGTTCCGGTTCATCACCGGTACTTCACTACGCGCTCGGTAGGTAGGTAGGTAAAGGAGCTGACAAACTCTAGGGTCGGCTCTAGATAGGCCAGAGCTCTAATCTCTGTGAGCTACTCCAGCCCCACAGCAGAAATCATTCGCCTCAAATCATCATCAACGTGGAGGCAGTCAAAAGCTGAAATGTCCAAGAAGCGGTGTGCAATCACTGGATGGGCCGCTATGCGGTCATAATCGACCTGGTGTCTCTCGTGGATCACCGGTCTAGTACGGCGGGAGGAAGAAGAAGGAGAAGGAGAAGATTTGTCCCTCAGGACCAACTGTCTCTCAGAACTCATCTTTCTACAAACTGTCAGGTCACCTCGGTCGCCCTGACAACCCTGTAGAATACCTCGGTCGAGGCGCAGGCCGACTGGACCGAGGCGAAGAGCTGTTCGATCGATTCCCTCAAAAAATCCAGTTCTTTTCCCCCAAAATCACTACCACAAGTTCCTATGGGGTACTTAATCTGTTCCTCAGCAAATGTAGGGGCAACCAAAGTCTAGAACGAGAGAAATCAATAGAGAAAGATGAAGTTAGGGTTTTTTCGATTTTTACCCCGATTTTGTCGATTCGGCTCGTTCTTTTTGCAGATTAGTGCTTGCAATACGATCCTCTACGCTTTCCTCTCAATTTAGAAGCAAGAATCGTCGAAAACGAGCGAAGAACGGAGGAGCGAGGTGAGTTATGCACCGCGGTCGAGAAGAGGGTAAAGAGAGGAGAGAGAAATCTTCAGCCCCTTTTATACCATTTTCTGGAACTGCTGTCACCTCGGTCGAGATGGTCTCGACTGGACCGAGGTGTATGGACCGAGGTGGATCTTCAGAAACCCTAATCGCCTCTGTTGCTCAATAATCATCTCGGTCGAGGTGCTGTGCAACAACCGAGATGTGTCTCAGTCAACTTCGTCTTCTCAATTTCTCGAACTTCTGTCCTTCCAGTTGTGCTTCATGGGTTGTATTCCTTCCTTAGATGTCACCTATTGTTTGTCCAGGATGCCAAAAACAAAACAAAGCAAAGAAAATGCAAACTATCTAAAACTAGACTAGAAAAAGGAAAAAGAAAGCAATACCTTGGGTTGCCTCCCAAGAAGCGCTCAATTTAAGGTCGCTAGCTGGACCGTACGATGTCTCTCAGATGAGGTATAGTGGTGCAACCTCCTCAACCGGAACTTCCGGTTTGTATTTCTTAAGTCTACGACCGTTGACCTTGAAGCTTCCACTTATTTCTCCCCAAATCTCAACTGCACCATAAGGGAAAACATGTTTCACAACATAAGGTCCGGTCTATCTAGATTTTAACTTACCTGGAAAGAGGCGAAGGCGGGAGTTGAAGAGTAGAACTAAGTCTCCTTTCTTTAAGCTCCTTGGGAATGATGCGCTTGTCATGCCATTTCTTCGTCTTTTCTTTATAGATTTTGGCATTCTCATAAGCGTTCAAACGCAGCTCCTCTAGCGTATTGATATCCAATATCCGCTTCTTGCCGGCTTCCTTGATATCGAAGTTCAACCATTAGATCGCCCAATATGCCTTGTGTTCTAACTCAACGGGCAAATGACAAGACTTCCCATATACCAAATTATAAGGGGTGGTACCAATGGGGGTCTTGAATGCGGTCCTGTAGGCCCAAAGAGCGTCGTCCAACTTCATGGACCAATCCTTCCTCGTCCTAGAGACGGTCTTCTCCAAGATTGCTTTAATTTCTCTATTCGAGATCTCGACCTGTCCACTAGTTTGAGGGTGATAAGGGGTTGCTACCTTGTGGGTCACCCTATACTTCGATAGAAGTGCCTTAAACATCCGGTTGATGAAATGCGTCCTCCATCGCTGATGATGATGCGTGGAGTCCCAAATCGTGGAAAGATAGTCTTGTTAAAGAACTTCACAACCACCATGGCGTCATTAGTGGGAGAAGCAATGGCTTCAACCCATCTAGAGACGTAGTCGACTGCTAGAAGAATATAGAGGTTTCCTCCGGATGATGGGAAAGGTCCCATGAAATCTACTCCTCATACATCAAAAATCTCAACTTCTTGTATGTTATTGAGTGGCATCTCATTCCTTCAAGATAAGTTCCCTGTTCTTTGGCATGCATCACAAGAGACAACAAACGTTTGCACATCCTTAAACAATGTGGGCCAAAAGAAACCGGAACGTAATACCTTAGCGCATGTCTTGTTGGCGCTAGCATGCCCTCCACAAGGAAGTGAGTGACAATGCCGTATGACGCTATTAACTTCATCTTCCGGTATGCATCTTCGAAGCATCCATCCGACCCGCGCTTGAATAGCAGCGGTTCATCCCAGTAGTAATGGCGTACGTCCTTGAAGAATTTCTTCCTTTGAGCATAAGTCAATCCGGGTGGTATTTCCTGGCAAACAAGATAATTAACAATATCAGCATACCAAGGTCCTTTATTATCAGAAATTTGGTGGAGAGAATGTTCCACCAACTGAGTATGAATGTCCGAGAAGGGAGTAAGAAGTTTGTTATTTTCAGCAGTCTCAGTTGACATCATCTCACTTGTGACCTCGGTCGAGGTCCAGAGAGGTTGACCGAGATGTTCTTCAGTCACCTCGCTCGGTCCAGAAAGTGCCTCGGTCGAGGTACTGCAACTGGAACCGAAACTGGAGATCTTCTTCTCCTGGATTAGTCTTTCAGTTTTAGCTCCTGGATCTTCTTCCAGTGCCTTTAAGCTCCGTATATCTACATCACAAGAAGCATCTATACCTTCCTCCGTTAAACTAAAACTAATAACTTTTTCAAGTGGATCGTTAATAAGGATAGAGCTCACCAATTCTCTTGATTCTTCTTCATCATAGATGTTGAAGATATCATCTCCTAGCTGCTCTCCTTTCATAGCCGCAAGTAATGCAAACTCCACTTCATCTCCGCCAATGTTGAATTTCAACTTGGCGTTCTTACAATCCACATTGCAACCCGAAGATGCTAGAAATGGCCTCCCGAGAATGATAGGAACGGGATAATCTGCGGGAATATCAAGCACAACAAAGTCTATAGGTAAATAGAAGTTACCTAACTTAACCGGAACATCTTTTAAAATGCCCACGGGATGGGTAATGGAGCGGTCCGCCTTGTATAACCGTATCTTAACCAGCTTGGGCTCTCCAAGTCCGATCTTAACACATAGCTCCAGCGGAATGATGCTCACGCTGGCTCCTAGATCACATAAGGCTTCACTAGTGACATCCCCAACTTGAATGGGGATGCAAAATGAGCCGGGATCTCTTAACTTGGGTGGCATCTTCTCCTACATGATTTGAATAAGCTCCGAGGATTTAGATGTCATCCTTATGTCACCAAAGTCTTCCAGCTTCCTCTTCCTTGATAGAATCTCTTTCAAGAATTTCCCATAGGCGGGCATCCCTAGAATAGCATCAAGGAAAGGGATATTAATGTGTAGTTTATTCATCAAGTCAAGGAACTTACCAAAATGCTTGTCTAGATGTGCTATGGCCCTTAACTGGGGGAATGGAAGTGGTGGTTTATATGCAGGAGGTGGAATATAAACTTCAGTTTTCTCCTCCGCTTTCTGTGGCTCCACCTCGGTTGGCATCTCGGCCAAAGTGTTCTTCGTCTGCACTTGGATCGAGGTGGTCTTCGTCTGTACTGGCACCGACCAAGGCATTGGATCTGCAGTCTTCAGTCCACTCCTCGTCGTTATGGCCATGATCTGGCACTTAGGGTTGCTTTCCGTCTTTGCTGGAAGCTTCCCTAGATCTCTTGGCGTTTCATTCGCCCTACTAGCAAGTTGTTGTGCAAAGGCTTTTTGTGCCTTCAAAAATGGCGTCATAGATGTCTCCATATCGCTAAGCTTGATCAAGATGGCCTCCAGCACCGTGTCTTTCTTTTCCGGCTGGGACGAACTTGATCCTTGCTCTTGGCTCTTCAATGGAGTAGATGAAGAAGGAGAAGAGAGGAAAGGATTAGAGGAATCATTCGAATTGGAGTAAGAGTAAGGGTTACCCGAATTTTGGTTGTTTGTCCTCCAATTATTGTTGTTGGATCCTCTATTGTTGTTATAGTTGTTGTTCCAGGAATCGTTGTTGTTGTTATAGTATCTATTATTGTTCCTTGATCCTTGATCTTCCTTCTTGGTTTGAGCAACTAAGAGTTGCTTCAATTGTTTCACGTCATTCTTCAAAGAGATGAGTTGATCAGTGTTTGATGGCTCCTCTTGAAAGTTGACTTTTTTAACTCCACCTTCAGCTCCTTGGTGGGAATATTTCTCTATGTGTAAAGCTTGCTTCTCTATGAACTCCCAAGCTTCATCAATCGCCATGTCCATGAATGTACCGGCGGATAGTAGTTGAAGGTTGAACTGGGTGTTGCCGTCCAGTCCCTTGAAGTATATCTCCAGCAATTCTATCTTTGGGATCCCATGATATGGGCAATCCAAAAGAATGTCTTTAAATCTCTCCCATGACTTGGACAAGCTCTCCTTGTCTTTCATGATGAATGCATTGATCTTCCCTCTCATTTCAGCAGTTTTAGAGGGGGGGAAAGAACTTAGTTAAGAATTCCGTCGTCATCTCTTCCCAAGTGCTGATCTTTCCGGGAGGAAGAGATTGGTACCATGTAAGCGCCTTATCTTTCAAGGAGAAGTAGAAAGGCCTTAGCTTGTAGTTGTTGTTTTCTATTCTTGAAGGTCTCAAGGTCTCCATCAAGATCTCATAGTTTTGTAGATGTTGATGTGGGGATTCCTTCTCAAGCCCTCCAAACTGACATTGGCAAATCATGAAAAGAACTTGCGGTCGAAGTTCGTAATCATGGTCCGCTGGATCTCCAAGGTTAACTCCTGGATGCCTCATTTTTTGATTGGGATCCATCCTTTGACCTAGGGTCTGTGGAATACTTGCTAACAGAACGTTTCGGATCGGCATCCGAGGTGGAAGTATCTCGGCCGGGGCGAGAGGTGTTGGATTCTGCCCCGGTCGAGGATTTGGAAAAGGATCTTGCCTCGGTCGAGGATCTGGGTTCGGTCGATGTAGATACTATTCTCGTAGGGCTGCCATATCTGCTTCGATCGCCTCATTCCTTGTGCGAGTTTCTTCCTTTTCCAGCCTCAGTTCTTCCCTGCTCAGGCGTAGCAATTCTAACGTCTCCTTCAATTCGGCCTCAAGATCGCGATTCTCTTGGTTGGCCATCTTCGCTTCTTTCAAGCATCTTTTGTATGTCTTTTCTGGTTCGGGATCGTAGGGAACGTTTTCCTTCCCAGCGCGGGTTCTTCGCATAAACCTGAGAAAAAGAACCTGCGAAAGTGACTCAAGTAGATTGGTTAGTAGAAACAGGGGGCAAGTGCCCCAAAAGCGTACCGCAACCGGCTCGGTCTAGACCAAGTCCCTGGCAACGGCGCCAAAAACTTGTTCGCTCCAAATGGTGTGTGCAAGCTTTAAATTTATAACCCTAGATGTAAGCTTAAAACAAGGATGCGAACCCGCAGTGTACGGGTCAATCGTAGTAAAAGCAAGGAATTCCAAGGGTCGATCACAAGGACTTAGTGAAACAAAGCAGGAATAGGTAAGCTATGTAATTACTGACCACGAAACAATTAAAACAATCAAGGATGATAAAAAGTCAATTAAGGAAATATGCAATTCTAGGGACTAAAGCATCTAGTTGTGGTTCTAACTCAAGATCTAAAGATAAGCGGACAAAGCTGAGATATTTGCATAGGGAAGGTGTTACTAAAGTGGAATAGATCACCGGGTAAGTCTCACTACTCGCTAATCCCAAACCGTAATTCCTATTACCGGGTAAGTCTCAAGGAATCAAGGTAAAGAACTATAAACTAAAACCAACACACCACCTAAGGGAATAGAATCAACCTTTACCGGGTAAGTCTCAGGCTAACTCACAAAGATGGAATGAAAACACACTCAAACCCCAATAAAGGATAAACCTTTATTACCTATTGCGTATGATCTTTGGTAAACAAACAAGGGAATCACCGGGTAAGTCTCATCCTATGCTTGCATTGAACCAGGAAAGCTGTAATAAGAATAGGATTTGGCAAACTCTAACACTTAACTCTCAGTTTTGGATCAGATAAGTCACCTCGGTCAGAAGAATTCCACCCCGGCCGAGATGTTCATCGACTGAGCGAGATGCTTAGCGTTAAGGATAAAGACTCGAACTTTCAGGGTCCTACTATGATTAAGATTATTCTATCATTGTTTTTCCCACAACCTTCAGCCAATCACCCTAGAATCACACAAGGAAATTAGCCACTCATCATCATGAAAGCAATAATCATATATAAGGGAAGAAAGAGAATAATTGAACAAGAAAACCTTAAGAGAAAGGCTTCAATAACTGAATCAATTATCAAACAACAAGCGTTCCTTGGATCAAAATCCAATAAAGACAATCAACAAAGAAGGGAATCTAAGGGAATCTTACAAAACCCTTCACAAAGCTATAAAAGCTATAAACTTTCTTCCTTCATTCTTCCTTCAACCTTCAAAAAGGTTCTTCAAATCTTCCAGCTATAGTAGGGTAAAACGGATGCTCTAAGCACGATCGGTGGTAAGCGGTGTGTGGATTTGTGGGAAATCCAACCCTTTTTATAGGAAAATTACTCTCCAAAGATAAGATATCTTAGAAAGATCTCTTCCCATAAAAATAGGTAAAATATATGGGCTAAATTATCTTCTTCCTTCCAGAAATCCAGCCTAAAAAGATAAGATCCTCCTTCCAAAAATAAAAGATCTCAGCCAAGAATAAAATATCCTTGCCGCGTCCAAGGTGTTCGCCTCGGTCGAGTCAGCTCCTCTAGATAACCTCGGTCGAGGTGACTCGGTAGTCAACCGAGGTGAATCACAACTGAATGTGAAATCTCTCAAATCTGGTCCAAAGTGAATCTCTAATCCAATTCCATGATTCTTGGATTCTTCCTTAAGCTCCTGAATGTAGCTCCAATGACTCCTTAGCTCCTTCTGCTCCTTTTTGATGCAAAACGTGCCATTTTACCTACGATTACAACGAAACTTGGTGTAGACCTCGATTCCCGCAAAGGTAGATGAAACGACAATATAATCACAAAATATACATCCAAACATGCAGATTATTGAAGATAGAACGTCTAAACAGGCCCCAAAACATAGACAATAATTCATGCTATCAAAATACCCCATACTTAGCCCTTGCTTGTCCCCTAGCATGTTCCGAATATAAAATACAAGATATAATGGATTATAAGTCATGAAGATCAATGAAAAAGTCTTTCAAAACATTTTAATGGTGTGCTACAGTCATAGATCACTCTAAGAGAATACTTCTTGGAATTTAAAATCAAGACATGATCAAAACATTTTATAAATATAAGAAAGTTGTTCATCTTTGCATAAAATCATAGAATGCATAATAAATCATAATCATCGAAATTAATCATCTATAATCCAGTTTAAACCACTAAGTCAATCAACAAGCTCGAGGTCTCAAGGGCTTCCCAAAAGAAAGGTCAAGAAACGTGTAGGGTAGGGATGTATATAAGGTAATGTGGTGCTAGAATCCGGGAAAAGGATATCACTTCACTTTCACTTGACTTTCAACATCATCTACCAATAAGCTTCGCTTATTTCACACTTTTCTTTTTTTTTTTACTTTACTTTTTGGGATGCATGGACAGAGGTGCACAATAACCGAAGCCTAGGAAATCAGCAATCATCAATTTTTCGAGATGCCTCAAGCTTGTTGATTTGTGGCTCCAGTGACTCCTTGCCGCGTCCAAGGTGTTCGCCTCGGTCGAGTCAGCTCCTCTGGATCACCTCGGTCGAGGTGACTCTGTAGTCAACCGAGGTGAATCACAACTGAATGTGAAATCTCTCAAATCTGGTCCAAAGTGAATCTCTAATCCAATTCCATGATTCTTGGATTCTTCCTTAAGCTCCTGAATGTAGCTCCAATGACTCCTTAGCTCCTTCTGCTCCTTTTTGATGCAAAACGTGCCATTTTACCTACGATTACAACGAAACTTGGTGTAGACCTCGATTCCCGCAAAGGTAGATGAAACGACAATATAATCACAAAATATACATCCAAACATGCAGATTATTGAAGATAGAACGTCTAAACAGGCCCCAAAACATAGACAATAATTCATGCTATCAAAATACCCCATACTTAGCCTTTGCTTGTCCCCTAGCAAGTTCCGAATATAAAATACAAGATATAATGGATTATAAGTCATGAAGATCAATGAAAAAGTCTTTCAAAACATTTTAATGGTGTGCTACAGTCATAGATCACTCTAAGAGAATACTTCTTGGAATTTAAAATCAAGACATGATCAAAACATTTTATAAATATAAGAAAGTTGTTCATCTTTGCATAAAATCATAGAATGCATAATAAATCATAATCATCGAAATTAATCATCTATAATCCAGTTTAAACCACTAAGTCAATCAACAAGCTCGAGGTCTCAAGGGCTTCCCAAAAGAAAGGTCAAGAAACGTGTAGGGTAGGGATGTATATAAGGTAATGTGGTGCTAGAATCCGGGAAAAGGATATCACTTCACTTTCACTTGACTTTCAATATCATCTACCAATAAGCTTCGCTTATTTCACACTTTTCCTTTTTTTTTACTTTACTTTTTGGGATGCATGGACAGAGGTGCACA
This sequence comes from Fagopyrum homotropicum, assembly GCA_033239125.1. Classification (NCBI taxonomy): domain Eukaryota; kingdom Viridiplantae; phylum Streptophyta; class Magnoliopsida; order Caryophyllales; family Polygonaceae; genus Fagopyrum; species Fagopyrum homotropicum. The sequence continues at coordinate 75,538,904 of BSWB01000007.1, forward strand.
ATAACCGAAGCCTAGGAAATCAGCAATCATCAATTTTTCGAGATGCCTCAAGCTTGTTGATTTGTGGCTCCAGTGACTCCTTGCCGCGTCCAAGGTGTTCGCCTCGGTCGAGTCAGCTCCTCTGGATCACCTCGGTCGAGGTGACTCTGTAGTCAACCGAGGTGAATCACAACTAAATGTGAAATCTCTCAAATCTGGTCGAAAGTGAATCTCTAATCCAATTCCATGATTCCTGGATTCTTCCTTAAGCTCCTGAATGTAGCTCCAATGACTCCTTAGCTCCTTTTGCTCCTTTTTGATGCAAAACATGCCATTTTACCTACGATTACAACGAAACTTGGTGTAGACCTCGATTCCCGCAAAGGTAGATGAAACGACAATATAATCACATAATAACATCCAACGAAACTTGGTGTAGACCTCAATTCATGCTATCAGGTATGTGGTTGTATTATACATTTAGGAAACCGCAATTTGTTAGTGGACTTCTTTGTCATGTCGTTGGTGTATGAGGAAGTCATTCTTGGTACGGATTGGATGGATAGACATCGTGCTGTGTTTGTTAGATGTAGGTAGGAGGACCACTTCGGTCGCTACTAAGTTGGGTCAGATCGAGATTTTCTGAGGTTGGGACCTCGGAAAGTCGGGTATGGTCATCAACGCAGTGCGAGCAACCAGATTGATCGGACATGGTTGCGAGGCCTTCTAGTGTTATGCCAAGAAGGAGGGCGAGAGTTTGGCATTAGAGGAGCGTAGACTTTGGCATCGAGTTGGAGCCTGTTTTCAAGACCGATCACAAAGGCTCCATATCATATGGAGCCAATCCAGTTTTTAAAGCTGAAGAAGCAACTCAAGGAGTTGGCTGAGAAGGGCATTATCCGCCCTAGCGTATCCCCGTGGGAGCAAATGTCCTCTTCGTGCGGATGAAGGATGGATCATTGAGAATGTGTATCGACTACAAACAATTGAACAAGCTGACCATCAAGAACAAGTATCCTTTGGCCCGCATCGATGACTTGTTAGATTAGCTTCAGGGGGCTACGGTGTTCTCCAGGATCGATTTGGGCTGGGGATATCACCAGCTGAGGGTGACAGAGTAGGATGTGCATAAGACGTCATTTCGGACTTGGTATGGCCACTACGAGTTTGTAGTGGTGCCATTCGGGCTTACAAATGCTCCCACCGTCTTTATGGAGTTGATAATTGACTTATTCATCGACTTCCTGGATCAGGTTGTGGTGATCTTCATAGACTATATCCTGGTGTACTCTCGTAGCGGAGAGGAAAAGACAAGACATTTGAGGATTATGTTGCGAGCTTTTAGGGATAGAGAACTGTATGCCAAGTTCTCTAAGTTTGAGTTTTGGATGGCAAAGGTAGTATTTATGAGTAATGTTGTCCCAGTCGATGGGATCAAGGTTGATCTAGTGAAGATTGAGTCTGTAGCATCATGGACCACACCGACGAACGTCAAAGAAGTACGCAACTTTCTTTGCCTGGTCGGTTATTACCGTCGGTTTGTGGGGGGATTCTCTTTGATTGCCCGTCCACTCACCAGCCTATTGAGGAAGACTACCCGGTCTTAATGGTCCGAGCCATGTACTTAGAGTTTTGAGAAGATGAAGAGACGTCTGACTTCCACTACCATCTTAGCACAACCGGAGGGTACATAGGACTTTGTAGTTTACACTGACGCATCCAAGCTCAACTTGGAATGTGTGTTGATGCAGCATGGTAGAGTGCTTTCATATGCGTCTAGAAAACCGAAAGCGTATGAGGAGAGCTACCTGAGTCATGATTTGGAGTTGGAAGCGGTAGTTCATGGATTGAAGATCTGGAGACATTACTTGTATGGCGCTACATGCTAGGTCTTCACAAACCATAAGAGTCTGAAGTACATTTTCACGTAGCGGGAAATGAATAACCACCAACGTAGATGGCTTGAGCTAATCAAGGACTTTGACCTCGAGATTATGTACCATCTAGGGAAGGCAAATGTTTTCGCCGATGCCCTTAGCAGGAAGACACCTCGAGAGAAGGCGATTGCACGATTGACAGTTCAACCTCAGCTACAAAGAGATCTAGCGTGGCTAGAGACGGGCATCCAGTTTCCTGATAAGGATACCCAAATGTATACCTTAGAGGTTCTACCTTATCTGTTGGGTGAGATCCAACAGAAACAAGAGACCTACCCGACACTGATGAGGATACGAGATAGGATGTCTCATGGTGAGGCCCCACAATTCTCCATAAGAACAGATGGAGTGATGAGACGCCGCGATCGCGTTTGTTTACCCGCTGATGCGGAGCTGAGACATAGGATTTTACACCTAGGTGAGACTAAGATGTATCAGAATGTGAGACGTTCGTATTCGTGGGGAGGGAAGAAGCCCGATGTAGCCAGATATGTGGCTTAGTGTGCAACCTGCCAGCAGGTCAAGATAGAGCATTGATGTTCACTCTAAAAGGTGTGTGCAAGCTTTAATATTTATACAAAGAATAATTGCAAATAAGCGAACCCGTAGTGTACGGATTGATTGTAATAAAACCAAGAATTCCAAGGTCGAATACATGGACTATGGTGAAACCAAGATCGGTAATTCAGGTTGTAAATAAAAACAAGCAACAAAGAAAAGATATCAAAGATGATGTAATAACCAGGTAAAGAGAATGCGAATTCTAGAGATTAAAGCATCCAGTTGTGGTTCCGACTCAGGATCTCGAAAGATAACGTGGACAAAGTTGAGGTTTGCAAAGGGAAGGTGTTTCTAAAGTTGGAATATATCACCGGGTAAGTCTCACTACTCACTATCCCAGACCAAAGATCCCCTCACCAGGTAAGTCTCCAGGTACTAAGGAAAGGAACTATAATCTCTAACCAATACACCACCCAAGGGGATAGAACTAAACTTTACCGGGTAAGTCTCATACTAACTCTCAAAGATGGGATGTGTTCGCTCCAAAAGGTGTGTGCAAGGTTTAATATTTATAACCCAAGATATATGCCTTAACATTATGCGAACCCGCAGTGTAAAGATCAATTGTAAAAAAAGCAAATAGTCCAGGGGTCAATCAAAAGGACTATGGTAAAACAAAGATCGGTAATTCAGGTTGTCAAATAACCAAAAACAACAAATCAAAGCTTCAAATATGATATAGAATTCAGATAATAGGAATGCGGATTCTAGAGATTAAAGTATCCAGTTGTGGTTCTGACTCAAGATCTCAAAGGATAACGTGGATAAAGCTGAGGTTTGCAAAGGGAAGGTGTTTCTAAGGTGTGAATAGATCACCGGGTAAGTCTCACTACTCACTATCCAAACCAAAGACCCTTTTACCGGGTAAGTCTCAAGGTACTAAGGAAAGGAACTATAAGCTCAAACCAACAAACCACCCATGGGGATAAAACTAACCTTTACCGGGTAAGTCTCAGGCTAACTCTCAAAGATGGGATGAAGGCACATTCAAACCCCAATAAAGGATAAACCTTTATTACCTAACACTCATGATCTTGGGTATACAAACAAAGGAATCACCGGGTAAGTCTCATCATAGGCTTGCGTTGAACCAGGAAAGGTATAACAAGGATAGGATTTGGAAAACTGAAACCTCAACTCAGATAAGGATCAGGAAAGGTTCACCTCGCTCAGTTATTTCCCATCCCGGCCAAGATGTTCTATGACTGACCGAGGTGTTTGTCGTTAACGTAAAGGCTCGAGCTTTCAAGGTCCACTGGGATAAAGGCTCATTCTTTCATCGTCTTCCACACAACTTTCAGCCAATCACCCTAGAATCGCATAAAGAATTTAGCCAATAATCATCATGATAACAATAATCAAATATATAAGAAAGGAATCAATATTCAAACATGAAAACCTTAACGCAAAGGTCACAATAACTTAATCAACAAAACAAACAATCAGCGTTTCTCAATCACAATTAGAAAAGACAACAAAACCAAACCAACTAAGAAAGTCTTACAAACTTCCTTCAAAGCCAACTTCAATTAGATTCCTTCCTTCCTTGATCTTCAACCTTCAAAACATCCTTCAAAACTTTTCAAAAAATTGGTGATCCGAAGATGATCCAAGGATCTGACATTTCATGATCCGAAGATGGTTGAATTCAAGAAAATCAGCCCATATATATAGGATAATTATCTTCCAAAGATAAAATATCTTATAAAGATAATTTCCTTCCTTAAAATATCTTGCAATCTTCCTTTCTTCCTAAATATATATTAGCCAAAAGACATTTTTCTTCCAGAAATTCATCCAAAAATATGTGATATTCACTTTCCAAAAATAGAAGATCTCAGCCAAAAATAAAGACCTCGTCTCCGGTCATCACTTCGCCTAGGTCCAGACGCTCCTGAAGATCACCTCGGTCGAGGTGATACTGTAGGTGACCGAGGTGAGTCTCAATTGAGAGTGAAACTCTCTAATCTGGTCCAAAATCAATCTTCCAAATCATTTTCATGCTTCCTGAGCTCTTCTTATAACTCTTCAATGCTCCAGAATGTAGCTCAAATGACTCATTTGCTTTCTTCGCTCATTTCGGTCCAAAACGTGCCATTTTCCCTACAGTTACAATGAAACTTCGTGCATACCTCAACTTCCGCAATGGTAGAAAAAACAACAATATAATCAAAGAATATATATATTCATACATGCAGATTAATGAAGATAAGATGTCCAAACCAATCCCAAAATATAGACTATAATACAAGCTATTAAAATACCCCATACTTGTCCCTTGCTTGTCCACAAGCAAGATCCAAACCTTAGATACAAGATAGAATGGATTATAAGTCATCAAAAAGATCAATGAAAAACATTTCAAAACATCTCGGATAGTTAAAGGGAGGCAAATATGTATATGAGGGGCTAAAACATGATCAAGAAGAAGAAAAAGAAGAAGAAGAAGAAGAGAATGAATTGCCTTTGTCATCCCAAGAAGAATGTGATAGAACTGATCATGTGGTGCCAACCTTCAAATCCAACATAATTTTGATAAAAACAAAGTATTAAATATGCTAGAATTTCAAACAAAGTATTTTGCAACTTAAACATATCATAAAATCTTTCGAGCATGTAAAGATTTCAAAACCAATCTGCAAACAGAATCATCATCGAGGTCATATCCAGAGAAGAAGCACAAAACGTTTCAAAAATCTTTCAGTTAAAAACCATCTCGGTCGAGGTCTTCTGACATCATCCGAGGTGTTCAATCTCGATCGGCCATGAACGTCTAAAATCTGAATACTCACCGGACCTAGCTGAACTGCATAATAAATAAACAAAATCCATGAAGCTCTAATCCTCGTCAGTTGGCAATGGTTGATGTGGAATGTAGGGATGTTGGGTCGGGTCGAATGGATAGCCCATCATCTGGTGAAACTGGATCTCCTAAATACGACGCTGGTAATGTTGGATCTCCTCCATACGATGCATCCATCCATCAATACTGAGGTGGCGGTGGTGGTGATAGCCACGTAGGAGTCAATCATCTGATCATTCAGCTCATCAATCCGTCGATGGGCCTCAAGATCTCTACGTCGGCGGGATCTCTGCTGATGTGGCGGTGGTGGTGGTGCTACTTACTCATCCTATGTCGCCTCTTCATCAAGGTCAACACTAGGGACATTGGGTCCGCCGGTGTCAGTAACGGTCTCCATAATTGCACCTCCTCCATACCCCTCATCATCATCATCATAAGTTGCATCTCCAACATCAAGCTAGTAAGGGAACCAAGCACCAAACCAATACTAATGATCAAACACAGAAAACTGAGATGACCACATAATCCCTTGTGGAGTTGTCGTCTCCCATGGCATGGAAACGTAGGGCGTGCCAAGGCCACGAGGAACTAGAATGCATCGGGTGATCATCTCTTGCAGTTCTAGCGGCTTCGCAGCCGCGACAAGTGTACAAGGTGATAGGTCAAGTCTCATGGAAGTGGCGATGTGGGTCACCAGCCCACTACAGCAAATATCGCCCTTCGACTTCCCTTTATCTGGTGTAGATCATCTGCCAGCATGTCAACAAAGTCTTGCACTACTCGAGTCAACATACAAAACAAACTCAGCAACTCCCCCTTTCGGACCTTCTGGGGCGTCTCAGTACGTGCCAGAAGATTCTCGTTGAAAATCCGGTGAGCAAGGCGGAAGGGAAGGTGAAAGATAATACGCTCCCGGGAATCTCCGGGCCGCCACCTATCACTATGGTTAGTCACATGGGCTATCTCACCCCAAAAACTCCGAGCCACCGCTCTGGAAGGAAAATCAGTCCCTGTAGGTGTTGGGAGGCCGAAAATCTCCCTAAATTGATCCATAGAAACAGCGTAGTTCCTTTTCACCAGCCAGTACTTGATCCCATGATGCTTTGACACATACGTCATAAAACTTACAAACTCCAAAGTCAACTCCACATAGGTCGGCGCTTTGATAGTCATGAACTCCTCCAAACCAACCATGGAGATCATCTTCTTAAGTCCTCCACCACATGGAGACACTCGAAGGCAAAAACATCAAGGAATCACGGGGCAACGATTGGACGCCCGCAAATCCGGTCATAGTCCTTTTGGTGTCGCTATTGGATCACCGGAATGGAAAACTGAGAAGCTAAGGAAGGGGAAGACTGGTGTGAACTGCTTACGATCTGATATGTTGCTCAATTTTCTGGATGAACACCTCGGTTTCCCCAGAACACCTCGGCCGAGACAAAGTCGACTGGACAGAGGCAAACTTCTGTTCGAACGCAAATCCTTAATCTGTAAGCTTTTTTCCCCAAATACACTACCAAAACCTTCCTAAGGGGTACTTATATCCTTTTCAGCAACAAACTATGGAAACCAAAGCCAGATCTACTCTGAATTGACAAAAGAAGGGAGGAGTTAGGGTTTGGAAAGAAATACCACAGATTCGGCAGATTTTATACGTTTTTGATGCTATTAGTTTCTTTGGAACTGATCCTCTTACTTCGTTTGCTGATTTGGAGCCAAGAACCGTGGAAAACGAGCAAAAAATGAGAATTTGAGGATGGAGTACCGCCGCGGTCGAGGTGAGGATATAGAGGGAAAAAGTGGAGGAGTGAGAAACCGTCTCGCCTTTTATACCCCTCGCTGAATGTGATTACACCTCGGTCAAGATATTCCTGAGTGGACCGACGTGTCAGAGTGGATGTCAACCTAGTCGCCTCGGTTGACAAAGAACATCTCGGTCGAGGTTCTGTGACTACACCCGAGATGTGTCTCAATCAAGGTCCGTCTTCACAATTTCTCGAACTTTTGTCCTTCCAGTGTAGCTCCTGAACTGCAATCCCTCTTTAGAAAGTACCTAGTTCTTGTCTAGAGGACTCAAAAACAAAACAAAGCAAACTATCTAAAACTAAGCTAGAAAAGGGAAAAGAAAGCAATACCTTGGGTTGCCTCCCAAGAAACGCTTGGTTTAAGGTCGCTAGCTGGACCGTACCTCATCCTTCAAAACTCTTCAGAAAACTGGTGATCCGAAGATGATCCGAGGATTTGAGATTTTGTGATCCGAAGATGGCAGAATTCAAGAAAATCAGCCCATATATATAGCATAATTATCTTCCAAAGATAAAATATCTTAAAAAGATAATTTCCTTCTTTAAAATATCTTGCAATCTTCCTTACTTCCAAAATATATATTTGCCAAAAGATATTCTTCCTTCCACAAATCCATCCAAAAATATGTGATATTCACTTTCCAAAAATAGAAGATCTTATCCAAAAATAAAGATCTCGTGTCCGGTACTCACTTCCCTCGGTCTAGACGCTCCTGAAGATGACCTCGGTCGAGTATACTGTAGCTAACCGAGGTGAGTCTCAGCTGAAAGTGAAACTCTTTAATCTGGTCCAAAATCAATCTTCCAAATCATTTCCACGCTTCTTGAGCTCTTCTTATAACACCTCAATGCTCCAGAATGTAGCTGCAATGACTCATTTGCTTTCTTCGCTCCATTTCGGTCCAAAATGTGCTATTTTTCCTACAATTACAACGAAACAAGGTGTAGACCTCGATTCCCGCAAAGTTGGGCAATCAAAAATATAATCAAAGATTATACATTCATACATGCAAATTTATGAAGATAAAAAGTCCAAACCAATCCAAAAATATAGACTATAATACATGCTATCAGGATGAAGGCACACTCAAACCCAATAAAGGATAAACCTTTATTACCTATAGTCATGATCTTGGGTATACAAACAAAGGAATCATCGGGTAAGTCTCATCCTAGGCTTGCGTTGAACTAGGAAAGGTATAACAAGGATAGGATTTGTCCAACTGAAACCTCAACTCAGAAAAGGATCAGAAAAGGCCTCGCCTCGTTCTGCTCATGTATCATCTCGGTCGAGATGTTCCACGACTGACCGAGGTGTTCGTCTGTTAAGGTAAAGGCTTAAGCTTTCAAGGTCCACTGGGGTAAAGGCTCATTCTTTATCATCTTTCCCACAACCTTCAGTCAATCACCTTAGAATCACATGAAGAACTTAGCCAACAATCATCATTATAACAATAATAAAATATATAAGAAAGAAATCAATTTTCAAACAACAAAACCGTAACACAAAGGTCTCAATAACACAATCAAACAAACAATCAAAATGCGTTCCTCAATCAAAATCAAAAAAGACAACAACTCAAACCAAAATAAATTACAACTTCCTTCAAACCTTCCTTCAAACTAGCTTCTTCCCTTCCTTGATCTTCAACCTTCCAAACTTCCTTCCAAACTCTGGAGAACTCTGCTCCTTGATCTCCTTGATTCCGAGATAATTTAATTCCAGAAAATCCATCTTCTTATATAGGAGAATCACCTTCCTAAGATAAAATATCCTTAAAGGCAATTTTCTTGTTTAAAAAATCATCCAATCTTCCAAATAAATGAGCCACAAAGATATGCTTCCTTCCAGAAATCCATCCTAAAATATGGAAAATTCACATTCCAAAAATAGAAGATCTCAGCCAAAAATTAAAGATCTTGTGGCCAATATAATATTCGCCTCATTCTAGCCTGTCTTGAAGATCACCTCGGCCGAGGTGGCACTGTAGCCAACCGAGGTGAATCTCAGTTAAGCGTCATTCTCTCTGATTTGATCTAAAATCAGTCTTCCATCTCATTTCCATGGTTCCTGAGCCTTTCTTGTAGCTCGTCAATGCTCCAAAATGTAGCTCCAATGACTCCTTAGCTTCCTTAGCTCTATTTTGTTCCAAAACATGCCATTTTCCCAACAATTACAACGAAACTAGGTGTAGACCTCGATTCTCGCAAAGGTAGACAAAACAACATAATGATCAAAGAATATACATCCGTACATGTAGATTTATGTAGATAAAACGTCTAAACCAATCCCAAAACATAGACTATAATACATGCTATCAAAATTACCCCGTACTTGTCGCTTGCTTTTCCCCAAGCATGATCCAAATCTCAGATACAAGATAGAATGGATCATAATCGTCAAAAAGATCAATGAAAAACATTTCAAAACATTTTGAAGTGTGCTCCACTCATAGATCACCCTCAGAGAATGCTTCATGGAAAATAAAATCATGATATGATCAAAACATTTTATAAATATAAGAATGTTGTTCATCTTTGCATAAAATCATAGAGTACATAATAAATCATATGTATCAAAATCAATCATTTATGATCCAGTTTAAACCACCAAGTCAATCAACATACTCGAGGTCTCAATGGCTTCCAAAAGAGGTCAAGAAACGTGTCAAGGGGGGATGTATATAGGGTAATGTGGTGTTAGAATCCGGGCAAAGGATCTTACTTCACTTTCTTTGAATCACAACATCTTCCACCAAGAAGCTTTGCTTATTTTGGCTTTTTTTACTTTACTATTTGGGAACATGGACAGAGGTGCACAATAAACGAAGCCTAGGAGATCAGCAATCATCAATTTCTCGAGATGCCTCAAACCCTTGATGCACATACCATGACCCGTTAGGACTATCGATCAATCCGACTTTGGCAAGACACAAACACCCGACTAGGTGAATGGTGTTGAGTTACTCATCATCAAGATCAACATCCCCAAACCTAATTTGTTTGTTTCTAACATTTTCAGCCAAGATCTCAACTTCACTTCACACGCTTTTAATCAACCGCATCAAACTTCCTGGATAGTTAAAGGGAGGAAAATATGTATATAAGGGGCTAATGTAAGAGCCTTAGTTGTTGGAGCCTAGGAACCTAGTTGAGCATTAGGGAGCCTTGCCTTGACCCAGTCAGCCGCCCCTACGCACCACCTTGGCCGCCCCAGCGGCTAGGCGCCCCTGTGCCTTTGGCTAGCCGCCCTTGCGGCTCTATATGAGTGCAGCCGCATTCGTTGACTTGTGCTTAGCGGCTGGGTTCTCCTATAAGTTTCCCTATCCTTCAGATGAGAGGTTTCTTCACCTCATTCCAGCTTCTTCACCCTCTCTATGTTCTTCATCTTCTCCTTTCTTCTTTTTTGATCTTCTTGCCTTTCTCTTGATCTTGTGTGTGTGAGCTCTTGAGAATTTGAGTGTGGTTTTGGCTTTGGATGACCTGGAGGCTGTTGCTGAAGGCTGTTGGTGTTGTGTTGAGGTGATAGACGTGCTGATGCTCCATAGTTGCAGCTTAGGGCAGCTTGTGGTAAGCTCTTCTTCTTCATCTCTCTTCCTTCCTTCTTTCTTGCTTCTTTATTCTTCTTTCTAGCTTAGGATCACAAGCTGAGCTTGTGAGGATCCTTTCCTAGCCTTTTGATGACCATATATGTGTGTATGTTCATATATGTTGATGTGGTGTGTTGAAAAAGTGAAGAGAATCGAGAAAGGGATCGAAGAGAAGTCGGGAGCAACTCTCTACACAGTTGGCTGCCCCTGTGCCTGACTCCGGCCGCCCATGCGCCTGCTGTGGACAGCCCCTGCGCCTGGTGTGAGCTGCCCTTGCGCCTCACAGGGTCAGCCGCCCTTGCGCCTCAGAGGGTCAGCCTTGTGTTCTTGCTTCCGTTGGTGTATACCTGGTTGATATGTCTTCCTTCCTTCCTTCCTTCCTTCCTTCCTTTCCTTTGGCCTTGGCTTAGTTGTTAGCTAGGCTAGTGTGGTTAGGATGAGTTATATGATAGAGATGTTCCTTAGGCTTTTGTGTTGTTGTTAAGGTTATGCTGAAAGCATATGTGAGCTTGTTGTGATCTTGAGGTTGTAGGTTGGTTTTTGTTATGGAGACGAGTCTCCTCACCCTTGCAGTGTATGATGTTGTGTGCCTTGCTATTGCAGGCATTGGTTTCTTGCCCAAGGGGAAGCTGTGACGTGGTCTTGGATACGAGTGTATGAGGTAAGTCCATAGGACGTATTTAGCGTTCAGTTATGGATTTATATGATTGTGATGGTTGTGTGTGCTCATATGATTGTGCATTTATAACCTAAATCGGACTAGGATGACCATTTACTACATTTAAATGACCCAAGTGTATTATAACGGGCGATAACCACCGGTCAATCAACATCCTCGAGGTCCCAATGGCTTCCAAAAGAGGTCAAGAAGCGTGTCAAGGTGGGATGTATATAGGGTAATGTTGTGTTAGAATCCGGGAAAAGGATCTGACTTCACTTTCTTTGAATCACAACATCTTCCACCAATAAGCTTTGCTTATTTTGGCTTTTTTAACTTTACTATTTGGGAACATGGACAGAGGTGCACAATAACCGAAGCCTAGGAGATCAGCAATCATCAATTTCTCGAGATGCCTTAAACCCTTGATGTACATACCCTGACCCGTTAGGACTATCGATCAATCCGACTTTGGCAAGACAGAACACCGGACTAGGTGAATGGTGCTGAGTTACTCATCATCAAGATCAACATCCCCAAACCTAATTTGGTTGTTCCTAACATTTTCAGCCAAGATCTCAACTTCACTTCACACGCTTTTAATCAACCGCATCAAACTTCCTGGATAGTTAAAGGGGGAAAATATGTATATGAGGGGCTAATGTAAGAGCCTTAGTCGTTGGAGCCTAGGAACCTAGTTGAGCATTAGGGATCCTAGCCTTGACCTAGTCAGCCGCACCTACGCACCACCTTGGCCGCCCCAACGGATAGGCGCCCCTGTGCCTTGGGCTAGCGACCCTTGCGGCTCTATATGAGTGCAGCCGCATTCGTTGACTTGTGCTTTGTAGCAGGCTTCTCTTATAAGTTTCCCTATCCTTCAGATGAGAGGTTTCTTCACCTCATTCCACCTTCTTCACCCTCTCTATGTTCTTCATCTTCTCTTCTCTTCTTCCTTGATCTTGTTGTCTTTCTCTTGATCTTGTGTGTGTGAGGTCTTGAGAGTTTGAGTGTGGTTTTGGCTTTGGATGACCTGGAGGCTGTTGCTGAAGGTTGTTGGTGTTATGTTGTGGTGATAGACGTGCTGATGCTCCATAGTTGCATCTTAGGGCTTGTTGTGGTAAGCTCTTCTTCTTCATCTCTCTTCCTTCCTTCTTTCTTGCTTCTTTATTCATCTTTCTAGCTTAGGATCACAAGTTGAGCTTGTGACGATCCTTTCCTAGCCTTTTGATGATCATATATGTGTGTATGTTCATATATGTTGATGTGGTGTGTTCAAGAAGTGAAGAGAATCGAGAAAGGGATCGAAGAGAAGTCGGGAGCAACTCTCTACATAGTTGGCCGCCCCTGTGCCTGACTCCAGGTGCCCATGTGCCTGCTATGGACAGCCCCTGCGCCTGGTGTGAGCCGCCCTTGCGCCTCACAGGGTCAGCCTTGTGTTCTTGCTTCCATTGGTGCATATCTGTTTGGTATGTCTTCCTTCCTTTCCTTTGGCCTTGGCTTAGTTGTTAGCTAGGCTAGTGTGGTTAGGATGAGTTATATAATAGAGATGTTCCTTAAGCACTTGTGTTGTTGTTAAGGTTATGATGTAGGCATATGTGAGCTTGTTGCGATCTTGAGGTTCTAGGTCGGTTTTGGTTATGGAGACGTGTCTCCTCACCCTTGCAGTGTATGATGTTTTGTGCCTTGCTATTGCACGCGTTGCTTTCTTCCCCAAGGAGAAGCTGTGACGTGGTCTTGGATACGAGTGTATGAGGTAAGTCCATAGGACTTACTTAGCGTTCAGTTATGGATTTGTATGATTGTGATGGTTGTGTGTGCGCATATGATTGTGCATTTATAACCTAAATCGGACTAGGATGACCATTTATTACATTTAAATGGCCCAAGTGTATTATAACTGGTGAAAACCACCGGTCTCCGCCTGCGGGGTAGGAGGTGCCTAGTAGCCAGCAACACAAGGGGGAACGAGTGATGATCACCCCCATGCAAAACCTCTATGTTAACAGGGAAAGGGAAAAGGTTCTTGAGGCTCCTCGTGTTACAAAAGAAGTTGAATTAGTAATGGAATAACGTAATTAAAGATAATAAATGAATGTGTGTGGCATTGCATGTATGAGATGTTGATGTTTGTTTATGCTATTACCTTAATGCTTATCTATTGCTGTAGCTAACGGTGTATACCGTGTTGTAGATGATCTGCAAGTTAGGAAGACTACAGAGTGAGCTAGATGATGTGACAAGCCGAGGACTTTTGTACATTAGGGTGCGTGGGTTGGGATCTTTTGGATCAGATGTTATGTTTGATGTTTTGTACTCGGCTTTGTGTTTGTAAACAGTTTTGATGTATCATTACAGCTTTTATGTATTTGGTTTTACTATACTTGTGCCTTGTTGTAAGATATAGTCAACTTATTGTCAAGCTACGGTCGGGATCCATTGGGAGATCCTAGCCCAATGTATCATTCCAAGTCCTGTAGATTTGGGGTGTTACAGAGTTGGTATCAGAGCCTTAGGTTGACAACAATGGCAATTGCTATCTGCAATAAAGTTAGAGTGGATAAATAAACAGAACCCACACGGGGTCTGACTTTTCAAAAGGTTTTGGTTTTAAAGCGAGTACAGATGTTTTAGGATAGTATGTACATAATCTGTCACCCATCTAAGGATCTCAACAGTATATATATATATATATATATATATATATATATATATATATATATTTATATATATATATATATATATAGATATCTTTTATGTGCTGTTGTGTATGTATGTGCTATTAAGTATTATATATATATATACATATGGCCTATATAGAGCCTTATACGTTAGGTGTGCATACCCCACAGATGGCTCGGACTAGAGCAACTACTGCTGTAGGCAGAGGTAGATGTAGACCACTGCTTCCTCAAGGAGGGATAGGATAGGGACCAACTCCCGCTGTAGATCCACTAGTGGTGGATGAGGCTCTTGAGGAGGTTGCTAAGAGCGTAGTTCCATCTACGAGGAGTGGTGGGTCCAGGAGTTAGCCGGCCTATCCAAGCCAGTATGATGGTTCAGACAGTGTCTCTATGGGTGGATCAGAGTTCAGAGATTATATCTGGCATTTCGAGGTGGCCATTAGAGCGGGAAGACAAGCCCCAGATCTTCCAGGGCATGAGGGATCATCTGAGAGATCCCATGGAGCTACTAAGGTGCTAGCTGACCCGGTTCATGTTGTTGAGCCAGCTCGAGTTGTGGAGGAGACTAGAGGACCTCGACTAGATACTTGGTTGAAGGCATTTCACCAGCAGGGAGTACCAAACTTTTCTTGGGAGATCGGCCTAGAGACTGAGGTGTGGATTGGGCATGTAGACTCAGCTTTAGAGTCTATTCGCTGCCTAGAGGACAAACGGATGGAGCTAGTACAGTCTCTATTACGTGACCTGGCACACCAGCGGTGGAGGACTATTAGAGCACGAGTTACCACCTATGCGCAGATGAGGACTATGTTGAGAGAGCAGTTGTGCCCTGCGTCACTGGGGAGTGAGAAACTGTAGGACTTCGTTGAGGCAGGTTTTGGGACTTACCCATTACAGACGCTATTCGTCGCTTCCAAACTGAGCTAGCCTTGTTGGGTCAAGTTGCACCATATGAGGACCAGCATGTGTACCTTTTCGCCCATCCTCTGAGGGAGAGAACACGCTCATACATGGCGGGATTTCACTATGACTCATTGGCAGACGACCAGGATCGGGCCTCTACCTATGAGAGAGAGAGCTAGCCAGGGGAGGACTTCTCAGACAAGACGGTCTGAGAAGAGACAGCGTACCGCACCGACTGGTGCAGGATCATCTGGATACGCGCGAGGTAAGACTTAGGGCCGCTCGAGTGTTCTAGTGTCTGCAGAAACAGCTGAGAGAGGCCGGGCAGTGTTACAATTGTGGGGCCTATGGGCATGTGAGGACTAATTGTTCTAGAGCACGACTGACTTGCTTCTCGTGTGGGAAGCCAGGACACAAAGCTACGTTTTGCCGTCAGGACAAGGCCCCATCACAACAGGGTTCTTCCCCGGCAGGTGCAGCAGGAGGTGGGTAGAGACTGCCTCAACATCAGACATAGGGATAGCAGAGAGTCCCAAGCACGCCTGCTACTCAAGGGTCAGCTCCAAGACCGAGTAGAGGTAGAGGTAGAGAGGCTGGTACCAGTGATAGCCGAGGAGCTCGGGGCAGAATTTTTGAGCTGAGGAGCCGCCGGCACCAGCTGCTACAGGTACCATTTTGTTACATGGTTTGCCTGTTAGTGTTTTGTTTGATACGGGTGCTACGCATTCATTTATTTCTGCTGCTTGTGTTGAGCGTCTATGTTTGTCTACCATAGAGGGGGCACCCTTTACTATAGGGTTACGTGATGGTAGTTGGGTCAGTGGTACCCAAGAGATACGTAGTTGTCCCCTATGCTTAGGGACTCGTGTATTACTTGTTGACTTCTTAGTCAGGTCCCTGATGCATGAAAAAGTCATATCAGGTATGGATTGGATGCGTAGACACCGTGCGGTGTTAGATATGGGTAAGAGAACTGTTACATTCTCTACCGACTTAGGTCCGATAGAGGTCTTCCGGGGTTGGGACCTTGGGAAGACAGGATCTATCATTAGTGCAATTGATGACATGAATTATGACCTATTTTTAGGCATGCATTTATATAGATTTTCCTTTTATTTTGCATGCATAGACATACATTCATGACATTTATGGTTATATTCACCTACTTTGCAAGAATAGAAGTCCACACAAAGTTTTATTGCATTTGTAGGTAAATTGGCGAATTATGGAGCAGAAATGGCACATTTAAGGATCAAGCCTTAAAACGGGACAAAAAAGGAGCATAAAATGAAGCTAGGACACGCCAACGTATCTTTTGTAACCGTTTGACGTGCCAAAGTATCTTCTGTCTGACGCGCCAAAGTATTTTCTGATACCGTCTGACACGGCCCAAAGTATTTTCTGATACCAATGGGCTCGACTTCTTTTAAGCACAAATATTTAGTGTTTCATCTTTAAACCCTAGGTTTATCCCTACAAATATTCGAGAGCCTTCAACATTGAAGAGGAGCCAAAATCTCCAAAAGGGGAGACTTGAACTAGAGTCAAATTCTCTAAAGGACTTGGAGCCCCGAAGTAAGGGAGAAGTTGAGAACGGCTTGCATCCAGCGCATTTTGGAAGCATTACTTAGGAAGATTATATTACGTGGAAGGAAGATTTGGGGAAGGACGCACAGAGTAGAAGTCTACACAGCGTTTTATTGCATTTGTAGGTAAATTTGCGAATTATGGAGCAGAAATGGCACATTTAAGGATCAGACCTTAAAACGGGATAAAAAGGAGAATAAAAGGAAGCTTGGACACGCCAAAGTATCTTCTGTAACCGTTGGACGTGCCAAAGTATCTTCTGATACCGTCTGACGCGCCAAAGTATTTTCTGATACCGTCTGACGCGCCAAAGTATTCTCTCATACCGTCTAACGCGGCCTAGAGTATATTCTGATACCAGCGGGCTCGACTTATTTTAAGCCCAAATATTTAGGGTTTCATCTTTAAACCCTAGGTTTATGCCTACAAATATTCGTGAGCCTTCAACATTGAAGAGGAGCCAAAATCTTCAAAAGGGGAGACTTGAAGGAGAGTCGAATTCTCCAAAGGACTTGGAGCCCCGATGTTAGGGAGAAGTTGAGAACGGCTTGCATCCAGCGCATTTTGGAAGCATTGCTTAGGAAGATTATATTGCGTGGAAGGAAGATTTGGGGAAGGACGCACTTTCCTATTTTTGGAGTTGGAAGATCTTAGGGTTTACATTTGGAGCCGGATTGACATCCCGTTCTTCATTGTCCCTAGAGATTTTTGTGAGGTTTTCTATTCCTTTGATTCTACATTCATTTGAACACAAGCACGTTTTTGTTTATTTTGAGATTGATTGTTCGGATATTATTGAGTTTTCAAGGTTTTGCCTTTTCCCCTTTTATATTTGATTATGGATTTGACTATGATGTTTATTGGCTAAAACCCTTTAGCAATTCTAAGGTGAAGGGTTTATACTTGTGTCTTAGATGATGATAGATCGATCGTAACTTGATTGGACCATGAGAGTGTGAGAAACCTCGTCGACACCCTATACCACGAGTTGTTCTGGAGTTCCACGGCCGTGAAATCTCAAGATCTAGCCGTGATTTTCTCTGTTTTACGACCTTTTGCTTTTGCTTTAATCCAAAGTTAAAGATTTGCTTTAACCTAGCCTTGGCTTGCCTTTCCTAGGTAGTAGTGATACTCACCATCCTCTATTTCGGTTTCGAGTGTCACAACCTTAACCGTTTTAGTTTATCTTTGATTCCTTGGGTTTGGCATGGGTATTTGAGATTAATTCTTACCTTTAGATTCTTTCTATATTGCAGCCTCAACAACCTTTATAGAGAGAGTCTTTGGGTTAGACATATAGGGTTTTGGAGCTTCACCGTACATTACCTTACTTTAGTTATACCTTTGCAATCTCAACTCTGTCCTTACATTTATAGTATATCTTGAATCGATTGCAACAATTAGAAACCTGGATCTTTAGGGTTGCTGTTTTCCCCAAAATTTGCAAAGCTTTTATACTTTTACTCGCTCGATTATTCGAAACTGATTTTGTTTCACCAAATCCCTGAGTTCGATACTCTGGAATACTTGCTTAACTAAGCAGATCCATACACTGCGGGTTCGCTTTGCTTTTATTTCAGTTTTATAAATTTTAAAGCTTATTTGCACGCATACTTTCTAGCAAACAGCAGTACGAGTAGCTAGACTGATTGCACAAGGATGCGATGCCTTCTGGTGCTATGCCATGAAGGATGGAGAAAGTCCGACTTTGGAGAACATACCAGTGGTCTGTGAGTTTACAAACGTATTTGCAGAGCCATCTAGCTTGCCACCTCAAAGGAGCGTAGATTTTGGTATTGACTTGGAGCTTGGTACGAGACACATCTCAAAGGCCCCGTACCGTATGGCACCTGTCGAGATGTTGGAGCTCAAGAAGAAACTCGAGGAGTTGGCTGCGAAGGGCTTTATACCCCCTAGCATTTCACCTTGGGGTGCACCTGTCCTCTTCAAGCGGAAGAAGGACGGATCGTTGAGACTGTGCATAGATTACAGAGAGCTGAATAACGTGAGCATGAAGAACATGTATCCACTACCTCGTATTGATGATCTACTTGATAAGCTGCAGGGAGCGACAGTCTTCTCCAGGATCGACTTGCGTTCTGGATATCACCAGCTGAGGTTGAGAGAGCAGGATATACATAGGACGGCATTTCGTACCCATTATGGACACTACGAGTTTATAGTTATGCCATTCGGGCTGACGAATGCCCCAACAGTATTCATGGAGTTGATGAACAATATTTTTATCGACTTCCTGGATCAGTTTATGGTGGTCTTAATTGATGACATTCTGGTGTACTCTCGTAGTAGAGAGGAGCATGCTGGGCACTTGAGGATAGTTTTGCAGATTTTGAGAGATAGAGAGTTGTATGCCAAGCTCTCTAAGTGTGAGTTCTGGATGACTGAGGTTGCTTTCCTTGGACATATCGTCTCCGCCGACGGGATTATGGTAGACCCGGCGAAGATCGAGTCTGTTGCTGCATGGACGACACTGACGAACGTCAAGGAAGTGCATAGCTTTCTTGGCTTATCCGGTTATTATAGACGCTTTGTGGAGGGATTCCATTGCAGCAAAGCCGTTTCATGAGCGGGGTTGTGATTGCCCGTCCACTGACGAGTTTTCTAAGGAAGACTATCAGATTTGTATGGACTAACCAGTGCGCTCAGAGTTTTGAGGAGTTGAAGAGGTGTTTGACTTCTGCTCCTGTTTTGGCACAACCAGAGGGTTCTGATGATTTTGTAGTCTATAGTGATGCATTCAAGCTAGGCTTGAGATGCGTGTTGATGAAAGAGAGGCAGAGTGAATGCATACGCGTCTCGACAGCTGAAGACGTATGAGGAGAACTACCCGACTCATGACTTGGAATTGGCTGCGGTAGTTCATGCTTTGCAGATATGGAGACATTACTTGTATGGCGCCACATGCCAAACTTCACAAACCATAAGAGTCTGAAGTACATTTTCACGCAACGGGAATTGAATAACCGCCAGCGTGGATGGCTTGAGTTGATCAAGGACTTTGACCTTGAGATTTTATATCATCCTCGCAAGGCGAATGTAGTAGATGACGCCTTCAGCAAGAAGACGCCTCAAGAGAAGGCGATTGCCAAACTTACTGTACAGCCTCAACTTTAGAGAGATCTAGCCAGGCTAGAGATGGACATCTAGTTTCCTGATGAAGATGCCCAGTTGTTTGCTTTAGAGGTTTTACCTGGTCTGTTGGATGAGATCCAACAAAAGCAGGGGACTTGCCCGACCTTGACGAGGATCAGAGATATGATGCCTCATTGAGAGGCATCCTAGTTCACTATTGGGGCAGATGGAGTTATGAGGTGACACAATTATATCTATGTTCCTGCGGATGCAGAGCTGAGACAATGGATATTACAGGAGGCTCACTGTACACCTTACTTAGTACACCCTGGTACGAGTAAGATGTACCATGATGTGAGAAGCTCATATTGGTGGGGAGGGCTGAAGCCCGACGTAGCCAGATTTGTGGCTCCGTGTGCGACTTGTCAACAATTCAAGATAGAGCATTTCAGGCCTGGAGGTGAGCTTCATCCACTGCCAGTTCCGTAGTGGAAGTGAGAGGACGTCTCCATGGATTTTGTGACTGGGTTGAGGACCAGTAGGAGCTTTCATGACATTTGGGTGGTCGTTGATAGACTGTTGAAGACAGAACGTTTCATTCCCATTAGAGAGACGTGGCCATTGAGCAGATTAGTTGAGGAGTACACTAGACAGATAGTGAGACTCCATGGGGTACCGAGGACGATCATTTCTAATCCTGATGGACGATTCACATCGAGATTCTGGCAGTAGATTCAGACTGCTTTGGGGACGAGTCTACACTTCATGAATGCGTTTCACCCCTAGACAGATGCTCAGTCAAAGAGGACCATATGGACCTTAGATGACATGTTGCAAGTTTGTGTGTTAGATTGGGGGCATGGATGGTCTGATTACCTCCCACTGGTTGAGTTCTCATACAACAATAGCTGACATGCATCTATAGGGATGGCTCCTTATGAGGTACTGTATGGACGTAGATGCCGTACACCTTTATGCTGGGATGAGCCTAGCAGTATCAGTGGGATAGCACCAAGGCAGATTCAGGATGATACGACTCGAGTAGCGTTGATTAGAGAGAGGTTGCTGGCTGCACAGAGTCGCCATAAGTCATATGTAGACAAGAGGCGTCGACTTCTAGAGTTCAAGGTAGTAGCTCATGTCTGGTTGAGAAAATCTCCGACGCGAGGCGTCAGACGTTTTGGCATAAAGGGGAAGTTGAGTCCCCGATATGTCGGTCCTTTCGAGATACTGGATAGAGTTGGGCGAGCAGCTTACAGATTAGTTTTGCCTCCAAGGTTAGAGGGTGTTCACCTGTGTTTCATGTGTCTCAACTGAGGGAGTATATACCCGATCTGAGGCACATCGTGAGTTATGATGATATGGTGGTTGAGCCGGACCACACGTTTGCAGAGCACCCCATTGCAGTCCTAGAGCAAGGTGTGAGACACCTACGTTCGAAGGACATTCCTATGCTGAGGATACAATGGTCTAGACAAGGACCTGTTGAGGCTACTTGGGAGACAGAGGATAGTATGTAGAGGAACTATCCAGAGTTCTATGCCGGGATAGATGCACCAGTAGGATATATCCACGAGTAGATCTTAGTGCCTTCTTGGTTAGTGCATGTTTTATGCTTTTGTGATATGTTGTGTTTTCGTACTAGTTGTGATATGTGCATATGATCTGTTAGATCTTGTTTGCTAGTATGAGATAGGTATAGCTGGAGATGGTTCTTTCTTCCATGGTATGGTATGACTGTTAGGATTAGCTGGAGATGGTTCTTTCCTCCATGCTACCTTTGACAGATATAGTGTGAGTGGAGATGGCTTTCCTCCACATAGTAGTGTTATGTGTATGTTTTGGCTTGAGACGGCTTTCCTCCATACCAGTGTGATGTGGTTGGTGTTTGGCTAGAGATGATCTTCCTCTAGGCCTTGTGTAGAGTTGTTATGCTGGAGTAGTGATTCCTCGATGCTGTGTTGAGGATATAGAATGTTATAGGTTGTGATCTGGTGTTCTTGAGGAGAGAGTGTACCTCGGCTTATAGATCCGAGAGGCTTTGGGATTTGCGAGTTTCGGGACGAAACTTGTTTTTAGGGGGTGTGATGTAAGAGCCTTAGCCCTTGGAGCCTAGGAACCTAGTTGAGCTTTAGGGAGCGTTGCCTTGACCTAGTCAGCCACCACTGCGCACCACCTGGGCCGCCCCAGGGGCTAGGCACCCCTGCGCCATGGGCTAGGCGCCCCTGCGGCTCTGTATGAGTGCAACCGCACTCGTTGACTCTTTGACTTGTGCTTTGCGACTGGATTCTCCTATAAGTTTCCCTATCCTTCAGATTAGAGGTTTCTTCACCTCATTCCATCTTCTTCACCCTCTCTACGTTCTTCATCTTCTCCTCTCTTCTTCCTTGATCTTCTTTGCTTTCACTTGATCTTGTGTGTGTGAGTTCTTGAGAGTTTGAGTGTGGTTTTGACTTTCGATGACCTGGAAGCTATTGCTGAAGGTTGTTGGTGTTGTGTTGAGGTGATAGATGTGTTGATGCTCCATAGTTGCAGCTTAGGGCTTGATGTGGTAAGCTCTTCTTCTTCATCTCTCTTCCTTCCTTTTTCTTGCTTATTTCTTCTTCTTTCTAGCTTAGGATTACAAGCTGAGCTTGTGTGGATCCTTTCCTAGCCTTTTGATGATCATATATGTGTGTATGCGCATATATGTTGATGTGGTGTGTTGAAAAAGTGAAGATAATCGAGAAAGGGATCGAACAGAAGTCAGGACCAACTCTCTGCACAGTTGGCCGACCCTGCGCCTGACTCAAGCTGCCCATGCGCCTGTTGTGGACCGCCCCTGCGCCTCACAGAGTCAGCCTTGTGTTCTTGCTACTGTTGGTGCATACCTGGTTGGAATGTCTTCCTTCCTTCCTTCCTTCCTTTCCTTTTGCCTTGGCTTAGTTGTTAGTTAGGCTAATGTGGTTAGGATGAGTTATATGATAGAGATGTGCCTTAGGCACTTGTGTTGATGTTGAGGTTATGTTGTAGGCATATGTGAGCATGTTGTGATCTTGAGGTTGTAGGTTGGTTATGGTTATGGAGACATGTCTCCTAACCCTTGCAGTGTATAATGTTGTATGCCTTGCTATTGCAGGCGTTGGTTTCTTCCCCAAGGGGAAGCTGTGACGTGGTTTTGGATACAAGTGTATGAGGTAAGTCCATAGGACTTACTTAGCGTTCAATTATGGATTTGTGTGATTGTGATGGTTGTGTGTGCTTATATGATTGTGCATTTAAAACCTTAACCGGACTAGGATGACCATTTATGACATTTAAATCGCCCAAGTGTATTATAACGGGCGGTAACCACCGGTCTCCGCCTGCGGGTTAGGAGGAGGTGCGTGGAAGCCTGTAACACAGTGGGGGACGAGTGATGATCACCCCCATGTAAAACCCCTATGTTAACGGGGAAAGGGCCGAGGTTCTTGAGGCTTCTCATGTTACAAAAGAAGTTGAATTAGTAACGGAATAACGTAATGAAAGATAATAAATGAATGTGTGTGGCATTGCATGTATGAGATGTTGATGTGTGTTTGTGCTATTACCTTCATGCTTATCTATTGTTGTATATAACGGTGTATACTGTGTTATAGATGATTTGCAGGTTAGGAAGACTATAGAGTGAGCCAGATGGTGTGACCAGCCAAGGACTTCTGTACATTAGGAAGTGTGGGTTGGGATCTTTTGGATCAGATGTTATGTTTGATGTTTTGTACTTGGCTTTGTATTTGTAAACACTTTTGATGTATCATTACAGCTTTTATGTATTTTTTTTACTCTACTTGTTCCTTGTTGTAAGATCTAGTGAACTTGTTGTCAGGCTAGGGTCAGGATCCATTGTGAGATCCTAGCCCCATGTAGTATTCCAAGTCCTGTGGATTTGGGGTGTTACAGCTAAAGCATGATCAAGAAGAAGAAGAGAATGAAATGACTCAATCATCCCAGGAAGAATGTGAGAGAACTCATAATGTGTTTTCAACCTTCAAATCTAACATAATTTTGATAAAACAAAGTATTAAACATGCTATAATTTCAAACAAAGCATTTAGCAACATAAACATATCATAAAAGCTTTCGAGCATATAAAGATTTCAAAACCAATCTACAAACAAATATCATCATTAAGGTCATATCCAGAACAAAAGCACAAAACGTTTGGAAAAACTTTTAGTCAATAAACCAATCTCGGTCGAGGTGTTTTGACGTCATCCGAGGTGTTCAACCTCGTTCGGCCAAGAACATCTCGGTCGAGCTATTTCTTTTTTCAAAATGGTTTTTGACGTTTTTCTCAAACAAAAACATGTAGGTATGCATGTAATGACAAATAAGCACATAAAGCCAAATAAGACAATACTATCCATAAGAGTCATACAAGTCAAACACATAAGTCAAGTAATACATCAATGCCCCATAATTGGGACACATTGTCCCAATGGGTCGAATAGAAGTCTGAAAGGTCAAAGTACTCACCGGACCTAGCTGAAATGAATAATAAAGATAGAAAACATATCCATGAAGCCCTTAGTCCTTGTCAGCTGCCGGTGGTGGTGGTTGAATGTAGGGATGTTGGGAAGGATCGAATGGATAGCCCATCATCTGCTGGAACTGTATCTCATGCATCCGACACTGGTAATGCTGGCTCTCCTCCATCTGGTACTGCCGTCCCTCAATAGATCCGCGCTTATCATCGAAGCGCTAGGAGATGTCAACTGTCATGGCCGCGTAGGAATCTATCATCTACTTTGTAAGCTCATCAATCCGTTGATGTGCCTCGGTATCTCTATAGCGGCGGGATCGCCGATGAGGTGGTGGTGGTGCAGGTGCCTCCCTCTCGTCGTCCAGGTCAACGGTGGGAATACTGGGCACGCCGGTGTCAGTACCGGTTTCCATAGCACCTCCTTCATACTAATCATCATCCTCCTTCTCCTCAACTACCTCTCTAGCATCTTGCATGTACGGGAACCAAGCAGCCGACAAGAACTGGCGATCATAGATAGAGAGCTGAGAAGACCACATAATGCCCTGAGGAGACTTCGTTTCCCATGGAATGGCTACATAGGGTGTGCCAAGTCCACGGGGAACGAGAATACGGCGAGTGATCACTCCTGCAATCCCAACGACTTCAGAGCCACAACTAGTGCATATCATGACAAACCAAGTCCCATGGAGGTGGCGATGTGGGTCACCAGCCCACCACAACAGATGTTGCCCCTCGACATCCCCTTGATCTTGTTCAAATCATCTGCCAACATGGCAGCAAAATCCGGTATGCCTCTTGTGACCGTACAAAATACACTTAAAAGCTCCCCTTGTCTAACCTTTTGGGGCGTCTTAATACACGCTAGAAGTGTCTCGGTGAAAATCCGATGAGCTAAACGGAAGGCGAGGTAGAAAATGATCCGCTCCCGGGAATCGCCGGGGTGCCACTTGTCTCTATGATTTGTAACATGGGCTATCTTGCCCCAGAAACTCCGAACCACCACTCGAGAAGCAAAATATGTAACAGTAGGTGTCGGGAAGCCAAAAATCACCCCAAACTGATCCAAAGGAACTGCGTAGTTCCTGTTCAGCAACCTATACATCATCCCTCGCTGCTCCGGCAAATAGGTAACTGAACTAAGGAACTCTAGGGCCGGCTCTAGATAAATCGGCACTCTAATGGCCATGAAATCCTCCAGGCCAAGCATAGAAATCATCTTCTTCAAGTCCTCCACCACGGGGAGGCACTCGAAGGCATCAACAAGTAGGAATCGTGGGGAAATGATGGGGCGCCCATAAATCCTGTCATAATCCCACTGATGTCTCTCATAGATCACCGGGATGGTGAATTGTGCTACAGGAGAAGGGGAGGAACGGTGTGAACTGCCAGGCCTATCCCTAAAGGTCAACTGTCGATCAGATCTGTGTAGACTGATCATACTTAAAGAACACCTCGGTCGGCCAAGAACACCTCGGCCGAGACACAGTCGAGTGGAGCGAGGCAAACTGCTGTTCGATGTGAAATCTCGAATCGGCAAGATTTTTCCACTAAAAACACTAACAAAAGCTTCTTATGGGGTACTTATATCTTTTTCAGCAACAACCCCTTACAACCAGAGCCAAATCTATGCAGAATCAAGAGAAATAGAAAGAGTTAGAGTTTCTTCCGAAATACCACAAATTTTGCACATTTGATGCGTTTTCTGCGCTATTCGTTGCTTGAAAACTGATTCTTGTACTTCTTCTGCTGATTTGGAGCTAAGAATCGTGGAAAACGATTGAGAACTGAGAATTTGAGAGGAAAAGGAGCCACGGTAGAGGTGAGTATAGAGAGGAAAAAGTGAGAGGAGAGAGAAACCGTCACGCCTTTTATACCTCTCGCTGAATTTGATTACACCTCGATCGAGATGTTCTTCAGCGGACCGAGGTGTTAGAGTGGATGTCAGTCCTAAGCACCTCGGTTGACTGAAAACATCTCGGTCGAGGTGCTGTGAAAGTAACCGAGATGTGCCTCGGTCAAACTCCGTCTTGTCAATTTCTCGAAGTTCTGTCCTTCCATGTAGCTCCTGAGTTGTAATTTCTTCTTAGAGAGTACTTTATTCCTGTCTAGGAGGACGCAAAAAACACAAAGCAAACTATCTAAACTAAGCTAGAAAAGTGAAAAGAAAGTAATACCTTGGGATGCCTCCCAAGAAGCGCTTGGTTTAAGGTCGCTAATTGGACCTTTCTCCATGGAATTACTCAATGTACCTCGAATATCTTAGAGTTCTCATCACATCCATCATAAAACTCTTCCAAAAAGATTCCGGTTCTTAATTTCACCAGCAAATGGTAAGATTTCCTAAGTACAAGTTTTTACGGTTTGATTCTCACCGTAATATTTCTAGCTTTTCTGCACTTTAATGGGACATATTCTAGCCTTGCGTCCCATTCTTTCGTGGATCTAGAAATCATCTTCTCATAAATTCTCTTCGCTTCCCCATCTCTAGGTTGGGGATGACGTATGGTCTTTGTTATGTGAATGATCCCATATTTGAACAAAAGAAACTTCGTTGCCTTAACGGTGAAGTGCTTGCTAGCTCCGTTCCTCGTAGTCCAAGGAGCATCTTCTTTCAGCAAATATAAAAGAGGTTTCATCTTGACCTTAGGAGGTTCCTTCGAAAAATACCTCCAACACTTTGGTGCATTCCTGGACAAATTAGAAATTTTAATAGGAATTTTAAAGGGAGTCAAAGAAAGTACCTTGTAACGCATTTCAAAACTTGGGACGAGATATGAGTTAGGATGACAATGCACGCATAAAACTTCCCCAACTCAGCTAATCTTTATTCAACCTCAACCCAAGTTTCAGCAGTTGGATCGAGATCTTCCACTTCTTCAACGAGGACTTCAAGAGGAGCTTCAGATTCAAGTGGAGCAATGCGCGAAACTTGTAGTTCTTCCTTATACACCTCTTTCGGCTTAGCATGGGATAGGAAGGTTTCTTCGCGATTTTCTATCTTCTTCATCAATTTATCCCACTTTGATTCGAATGAATCTTCAAGAGGTTGCTCATAAAACTTTTTAGGAATATTCAGCTCATCCCATATCGCAAGCTCCTCTTCAATACCCTCTTCTCTTTCCCTTTCATCATTAAATTCGATGACCACAAATAAGCGCAACAAATATTCAAAATGGTCAACCAAGCAAGTTGTCTTGCTCTCCAAACTAGATCAAATGCAGGTTCATAACGACTCGCGGCCATTGGAAATCCTAAAAACTACAAAACTCATAGGAAAAGATCAAATGCAAAAGAAAAATCTTCCAACCTAGACAAACAAATACCGAACTCGGTCTTGACCAAGTCCCCGACAATGGCACCAAAAACTTGTTCGCTCCAAAAGATGTGTGCAAGCTTTAATAGTTATACCAAGAATAATTGCAAATAAGCAAACCGCAGTGCGGATTCTAGAGATTAAAGCATCCAGCTGTGGTTCCGAGTCAAGATCTCGAAAGATAACGTGGACAAAGTTGAGATTTGCAATGGGAAGGTGTTTTTAAGGTGGGAATAGATCACCGGGTAAGTCTCACTACTTACTATCCTAGACTAAAGATCCTCTCACCGGGTAAGTCTCAAAGTATTAAGGAAAGGAACTATAATCTCAAACGATAAACCACCCAAGGGGATAAAACTAACCTTTACCGGCTAAGTCTCAGGCTAACTCTCAAAGATGGGATGAAGCCACACTCAAACCCCAATAAAGGATAAAACTTTATTACCTATATTCATGATCTTGGGTATACAAACAAAGAAATCACTGGTAAGTCTCATCTTAGGCTTGCGTTGAACCAAGAAAGGTATAACAAGGATAGGATTTGGCAAACTGAAACCTCAACTAAGATAGGGATCAAGAAAGGGCTCGCCTCGTTCAGTTCATGTATCATCTCGGTCGAGATGTTCCACGACTGACCGAGTTGTTCGTCGGTTAAGGTAAAGGCTTAAGCTTTCAGGGTCCACTGGGGTAAAGGCTCATTCTTTCATTGTCTTTCCCACAACCTTAAGCCAATCACCCTAGAATCATATAAAGAACTTAGCCAACAATCATCATGATAACAATAATAAAATATATAAGAAAGGAATCAATATTCAAACAAGAAAACCATAACACAAAGGTCTCAATAACTCAATAGAACAATCAAAATGCGTTCCTCAATCAAAATAAGAACAGACAACAAATCAAAATAAACTAAGAAAATCTTACAACTTCCTTCAAGCCTTCCCTTAAACTAGCTTCTTTCCTTCCTTGATATTCAACCTTCCAAACTTCCTTCCAAACTCTCCTCCTAAATCTCCCTGATTCCCAGATTATTTAATTCCATAAAATCCATCTTCTAATATAGGAGAATCACCTTCCTATGATAAAATATCCTTAAAGGCAATTTCCTTCTTTAAAATATCTTCCAATCTTCCAAATAAATTAGCCACAAAGATATGCTTTCTTCCAGAAATCCATCCTAAAATATGGAAAATTCACTTTCCAAAAATAGAAGATCTCAACCAAAAATAAAGATCTCGTGGCCGTCATAATATTCGCCTTGGTCCATCCTGTCCTGAAGATCACCTCGGCCGAGGTGGCACTGTAGCCAACCGAGGTGAATCTCAGTTTAGTGTCATTCTCTCTTATCTGGTCTAAAATTTGTCTTCCATCTCATTTCCATGGTTCCTCAGCCTTTTTTGTAGCTCCTCAATGCTCCAAAATGTAGCTCCAATGACTCATTAGCTTCCTTAGCTACATTTTGTTCCAAAACGTGCCATTTTCCCTACAATTACAACGAAACTAGGTGTAGACCTTGATTCTCGCAAAGGAAGGCAAAACAACATTATGATCAAAGAATATACATCCATACATGCATATTTATTTAGATAAAACGTCCAAACCAATACCAAAATATAGAATATAATACATGTTAGCAATGACAGACCAGGAGGAGAGCTCCATCCACTACTAGTGCCGCTCTAGAAGTGGGAAGTGATCTCCACGGACTTTGTGACGGGATTGAGGCCGAGCAGGAGTTTTGATGTCATTTGGATTGTTGTGGATACTCTGACAAAGGCTGCACATTTTATCCCTATCCGGGAAATGTGGCGAGTGAGTAGATTAGCTGAGGAGTTCACTAGGCAGATAGTGAGACTCCATGGTGTACCGAGGACGATCGTCTCATATCGAGATGGATGATTCACCTTGAGGTTTTGGTAGTAGATTTAGACTGCTTTGGGTACGAGTCTACACTTCACGATTATATTTTATCCTCAGACAAATAGTCAGTTTGAGAGGACCATTCAAACTCTAGAGGATATGTTGTGAGCTTGTGTGTTGTACTGGGAACAAGGATGGTCAAATTACCTCCCATTTGTTGAATTCTCATACAACAACAACTAGCATGCATCGATTGGGATGGCCCCATATGAGGCATTGTATGGACGGAGATGCCGTACACCGTTATGCTGGGATGAGCCTATCAGTGTCACCGGTTTAGCGCCTAAGCAAATTCAGGATGATGTTGCACGAGTAGTGCTGATTAGAGAGAGGTTGTTGGCTGCACAGAGTCACTAGAAGTCGTATGCAAACAAGAGGCGTCGTCCTCTAGATTTCAGAGTTGGAGCTCATGTATGGCTAAGAGTTTCACCGACGCGTGGCGTCAGACGTTTTGGCATAAAGGGGAAGTTGAGTCCCCGTTATGTCGGTCCTTTTGAGATATTGAACAGAGTTGGGAGAGTAGCCTACAGATTGACCTTGACACCTAGATTAGAGGTATTCACCTTGTGTATCATGTGTCTCAGCCGAGGGAGTACATACTAGATTTGAGACACATCGTCATCTATGATAACATAGTGGTTTAGTCGGACCACACTTTTGTTGAGCACCCGATTGCAGTCCTAGAGTGAGGTGTGAGACGCCTGCATTCTAAGACATTCCTATGATGAGGATACAATGGTCGAGACGAGGACCTGATGAGGCCACATGGGAGACTAAAGATAGTATCCGAAGTAACTATCCAGAGTTCTATGCCGAGATAGATGCACATGTAGGATCGACGAGTAGATCTTAGTGCTATCTTGGTAAGTGTTATGTTATGTGTTCATGTGTTTTGATGTATTTTCGTGCTAGCTGTGATGTACGTGTTTATGATCTTATTAGATCTTCTTTGCTAGCACGAGATGTGTTTATAGCTGGAAATGGTTCTCTCCTCCATGCTATGGTTATATGAGTAGGTGCGGTGAGCCGCCCCAGTGGTACTGAGGACCAACCCCTGTGGCTATCGCCGCCTCAACTGCTTTCTTTGATTCGTTTTACCCGTGTTTTTCCTTTGGCTTCCTTTATAAGCTTCTTCTTCTTTTAGATGCAGGGTTTCCCTTCTTCTTCAGCTTCATCTTCCTCACGTTCTTCCTCTTTCTTCTTCCTCTTTCATTGGTTTGTTTCTTTCGCTTCTTCTTTGGAGATCTTTGCTAGATTAGTTTTGGTGTGTATGTTGATGGTTGAGATGGTGACCTTGATGTTGTTGCTGGTTGTGGAGGTTTGAGAGGCCAGCTTGAGAGTCGATCTGAGTGGTTGTATTAAGCCCTCCTTATTCTCTTCTTCCTCCTTATCTTCCTTTCTTCTTCTTTAGTTTAGAAAATCCCACAAGTCATGCTTGTGGTTATCTTCCTACACCTTTGATGTCATGTATATGTATGTGTATGTTGCTGATTGCCTTTGGGGCAATGGAGATATGAAGAGGATCGAGAGAAGGAGCAAAGAGAAGTAGAGAATCTCCCTCTACACAGCTAGCCGCCCCCCGCGCCTTGACATTGCCGCCCTTACGGCTGATCGTGTGTCGCCGCCCCTGCGGCTGAGTGTCACCGCCGCTGCTGTGTGTCACAACTCCTGTGCCTTCTTGCTTCCACAGGTGCGTGTCCAGAACATAACAAGACTTGGTATGTGTCTTTGCTTCCCTTTTGGCCATGGCTTTAGAGTATAGCTGAGCTAGTGTTGTTTAGGCTGAGTTTATGGCTGTTTAAGATGAAGTAATGCCTTAGGCATTTGTGAGATATGTTGAGATATCGAGGATTAAATTCGAGTGATGGTTTGGGTTTTGTTATGGGGTATAAGAGGTGGAATCTCCTAACCCTGGTTGGCGTTTGATATTGTTTGTGCCTTGCTGATGCAGACACTGATCGTTTCCTCGAGGGGAAATTGTCACAACTTGATACGGATTACGTTTGTGCAAGTAAGTCCTTGAGACTTACTTAGCGAGCAGTTATGGGTTTGAGTGTTTTCTTTAGTGGTGTGTGTGCATATGTATGTTACATTGATAACCTAACCGTACTAGGATGACTATATAGGCATATTAATTGGCCCAATTGTATGATAACGGGCAGTGATAACTTGCCTAGCTCAAAATGGGTAGCTAGGGGGTTCTCTACGACCAGTCCTCCAGGTGGTGATGATTGGCACTAATTCCAAACCTTAGGGGAAACGGGGATAGAGGTGAGAAAGTTTTACTCCCTGTGTCACATGGAATGAATTAGAAAATGATATAAATTAATAAAGATAATAAATTGATATGTGTGTGTACATGGCATGTTGTGATGTGATGTTGTGATATATGTCCTACTGCTTCATTCTTATTCATGTTCTGTTAGCCAATAGTTTTGTACTGTGTTGTAGATCTTTTGTAGGATAGGAGGACTGCAGTGTGAGCCAGATGAGTGATCATTTGAGGGCTTCTGTACACTAGGTTGTGCGAGGGTTTTGGTATATTTTGTATACGTTGTATATGATGCTGCCGTTTTGTACTCGG
The DNA here is from genome assembly GCA_033239125.1 of Fagopyrum homotropicum. Classification (NCBI taxonomy): domain Eukaryota; kingdom Viridiplantae; phylum Streptophyta; class Magnoliopsida; order Caryophyllales; family Polygonaceae; genus Fagopyrum; species Fagopyrum homotropicum. The sequence goes on from BSWB01000007.1 coordinate 75,570,828, forward strand.
GTGTGTTTTGTATTCCTGTGATTGTGTATATTTATTCAGTTTGATGTATTTGCTTTTAATCTCTTTGTGCCTTGTTGGAAGATATAGTGAACTTGTTGTCAGGCTAGGTACAAGATCCATTGTGAGATCCTAGCCTTGTGGCACTCTGAGTCCCATAAATTCGGGGTGTTATGATAGCATGAATTATAGTCTATATTTTGGGGTTTGTTTGGACGTTTTATGTTTCATAATCTGCATGTTTGTATATATATTATGTGATTATATTACCATTTCATCAACCTTTGCGGGAATCGAGGTCTACACCTAGTTTTGTTGTAATCGTAGGTAAAATGGCACGTTTTGCATCAAAAAGGAGCAAAAGGAGCTATGGAGTCATTGGAGCTACATTGAGGAACATAAGGAACCATCTAGAAAGCATAGCTATGGATTAAAGATTCACTTTGGACCAGATTTGAGAGATTTCACATTCAGTTGTGACTCACCTCGGTTGACCACAGATTCATCTCGACCGAGGTGAACCAGGGATGTCGACTCGACCGAGGCGAATACCTAGGACGCGGCGAGAATATTTTATTCTTGGCTGAGATCTTTTATATTTGGAAAGTGATCTTATATTTTTTGGGCTTGGCTCCTGGAAGGAAGAAGATATATTAGATCTTATATTTTACCTATTTTTATGGGAAGAGATCTCTTCTAAAATATCTTATCTTTGGAGGATTATTTTCCTATAAAAAGGGTTGGATTTCCACAAATCCGACAACTTGCATACGACGAGATCTCGCATATAGCCCGCTTACACCGAGAATCACGCAGCAGCCATACTCTAGTTGGGAGATTTGAAGAACCTTTTTGAAGGTTGAAGGAAGATTGAAGATTTTAGCTTTTATAGCTTTTGGAAGGTTTTCTTGTAAGATTACCTTAGATTCTCTTCCTTGTTGTCTTGCTTGTTGGATTTACATCCAAAGAACGCTTTTGTTGTGATATTTGATTCAGTTATTGAAGTCTTTTCATTAAATTCATCTTGTTCAAATATTCACCTTCTTCCCATATATTTGATTAATACTTTCATGATGATGATGAGTGGCTAATTTTCTTGTGTGATTCTAGGTTGATTGGCTGAAGGTTGTGGGAAAAAAAATGATAGAATAATCTTAGATTCCAGTAGGACCCTGAAAGTTCGAGTTTTTAACCTTAACCCCAAGCATCTCGCTCAGTCGATGAACATCTCGGCCGGGGTGGAATTTGGCTGACCGAGGTGACTTATCTGATCCGAAACTGAGAGTTAAGTGTTAGAGTTTGCCAAATCCTATTCTTATTACACCTTTCCTGGTTCAATGCAAGCCTAGGATGAGGCTTACCCGGTAATTCCTTAGTTTGTGTACCTAAGATCATAAGTGTAGGTAATAAAGGTTTATCTTTTATTGGGGTTTGAGTGTGCTTTCATCCCATCTTTGTGAGTTAGCCTGAGACTTACCCGGTAAATGTTGATTCTATTCCCTTAGATGGTGTGTTAGTTTGAGGATATAGTTCCTTATCTTGATTCCTTGAGACTTACCCGGTAATAGGAGTTACGGTTTAGGATTAGTGAGTAGTGAGACTTACCCGGTGATCTATTCTACTTTAGTAACACCTTCCCTATGCAAAAACCTCGGTTTTGTCCGCTTATCTTTAGATCTTGAGTTGGAACCACAACTAGATGCTTTAATCCCTAGAATTACATGTTTGCTTTATTGATTTCTTATTCATCTTTGATTGTGTTAATTGCTCTTGTGGTAAGTATTTACATAAGCATACCGTAACTGGACTTTGTTTCACTAAGTCCCTGTGATCGACCCCTGGATTTCCTTACTTTTTACTACGATTGACCCGTACACTGCGGGTTCGCATCCTTGTTTTAAGCTTAAGTCTAGGGTTATAAATTTAAAGCTTGCACACACCGTTTGGAGCGAACAAGTTTTTGGCGCCGTTGCCGGGGACTTGGTCTAGACCGAGCCGGTACGGTTTGCTCTTGGGGCACTTGCCCCCGTATCTACTGACCACTCTACTTGAGTGACGTTTGCAGGTTCTTTCTTAGGTATATGCGAAGAACCCGCACTGGGAAGGAAATCGTTCCTTACGATCCCGAACCAGAAAAGACATACAAGCGACGCTTAAGAGAAGCGAAGATGGCCCAACAAGACAACCGCGATCTTGAGGCCGAGTTGAAAGAGGCGCTAGAGCTGCTACGCCTCAGCAGGGAAGAACTAAGGCGAGAGAAGGAAGAAACTCGCACCAGGACTGAAGCAATCGAAGCAGATATGGCAGCCATACGAGACCAGATTCTACGTCACTCAAGTAGAGTGGTCAGTAGACACGGGGGCAAGTGCCGCAAGAGCAAACCGTACCGGCTCGGTCTAGACCAAGTCCCCGGCAACGGCGCCAAAAACTTGTTCGCTCCAAACGGTGTGTGCAAGATTTAAATTTATAACCCTAGATGTAAGCTTAAAACAAGGATGTGAACCCGCAGTGTACAGGTCAATCGTAGTAAAAAGCAAGAAATTCCAGGGGTCGATCACAGGGACTTAGTGAAACAAAGTCCAATAACGGTAAGCTTAAGCAATCACTAACCACGAAGCAATTAAAACAATCAAAGATGATAAAAGTCAATAAAGGAAATATGCAATTCTAGGGATTAAAGCATCTAGTTGTGGTTCCAACTCAAGATCTAAAGATAAGCGGACAAAGCTGAGATTTTTGCATAGGGAAGTTGTTACTAAAGTGGAATAGATCACCGGGTAAGTCTCACTACTCACTAATCCCAAACCGTAACTCCTATTACCGGGTAAGTCTCAAGGAATTAAGATAAAGAACTATAACCTCAAACTAACACACCATCTAAGGGAATAGAATCAACCTTTACCGGGTAAGTCTCAGGCTAACTCACAAAGATGGGATGAAAGCAAACTCAAACCCCAATAAAGGATAAACCTTTATTACCTACACTTATGATCTTAGGTAAACAAACTAAGGAATTACCGGGTAAGTCTCATCCTAAGCTTGCATTGAACCAGGAAAGGTGTAATAAGAATAGGATTTGGCAAACTCTAACACTTAACTCTCAGTTTCGGATCAGATAAGCCACCTCGGTCAGACGAATTCCACCCGGGCCGAGATGTTCATCGACTGAGCGAGATGCTTAGGGTTAAGGTTAAAGACTCGAACTTTCAGGGTCCTACTGTGATTAAGATCATTCTATCAATGTTTTTCCCACAACCTTCAGCCAATCACCCTAGAATCACACAAAGAGATTAGCCACTCATCATCATGAAAGTATTAATCAAATATATGGGAAGAAAGAGAATAATTGAACAAGAAAACCTTAAGAGAAAGACTTCAATAATTGAATCAATTATCAAACACAAGGCTTCAATAATTGAATCAATTACAAAAACCCTTCAAAAGCTATAAAAGCTATAGACTTTCTTCCTTCAACCTTCAAAAAGGTTCTTCAAATCTCCCAACTGGAGTATGACTGCTGCGGTGTATAAACCCTGATCGGTGGTATAGCATGATATGGATTTGTGGAAAATCCAACCCTTTTTATAGGAAAATTACACTCCAAAGATAAGATATCTTAGAAAGATCTCCTCCCACAAAAATAGGTAAAATATATGATCTAGCATATCTTCTTCCTTCCAGGAGCCAAGCCCAAAAATATAAGATCTCTTTCAAAAGATAAAAGATCTCAGCAAAGAATAAAATATTCTCGCCGCGTCCCAGGTGTTCGCCTCGGTCGAGTCGACTCCTCTGGATCACCTCGGTCGAGGTGACTCTGTAGTCAACCGATGTGAGTCACAACTGAATGTGAAATCTCTCAAATCTGGTCCAAAGTGAATCTCTAATCCATGGCTATGCTTCCTGGATGTTTCCTTATGTTCCTGAATGTAGCTCCAATGACTCCATAACTCCTTTTGCTCCTTTTTTATTCAAAACGTGTCATTTTACCTACGATTACAACAAAACTAGGTGTAGACCTCGATTCCCGCAAAAGTAGATGAAATGGTAATATAATCACATATTATACATACAAACATGCAGATTATTGAAGATAAAACGTCCAAACAAACCCCAAAATATAGACTATAATTCATGCTATCATTAGCCGTCCTCGGGCTTTTTTATTTTTGGAGGTGCATCCACAAACACCCGATTATGTGAATGGTGCCGAGTTACTCGTCATTTAAACCAACGTCCCCAAACGTATATTTTTGTTTACACTTTCACAACAAATTCAGCACTTCATTCATAACATTCATCCATCAACAACTTCACCCCACACTTGCTTTTCACACACATCAACACACTAACATGCTCCTATTCCCGGATGGCTCAAAAGAGGTCAAATTTATATCAATTGAGGTGCTCAAACAACATGATCAAGATGAGAAGTAGAGAAGATGAATTGCCTTAATCATTCCTAGATGATGTGCAAGAACTTGCATGTAATTTCGACTTTCAATACTCAATCCAATCAAGGGAAGCATCATAATCACAAGCCATTCATGGGATTCAAGATAAGTACTTCAAGTCCACATATACATTCATCAATTCAACACATAAGGCCATCCATAGCCAATTCACAAAACAATCTCATCATAAGGGTCATTCCCAAGTTTAGAAGCACTAAAATTTTTTGGATTTTTCGAAATGTGTATGTACAATGCAAGACATAATGAAGCATGTGACTAAAAGAAACTACCCTAGATGCTAATCTTGCAAAAGATCATGCAAACCCCACCCCATACTTAGAAACACATTGTCCCTAATGTGGTATTCAAGTAAAGAAGAGTGAAAGAGGGTTCTCACAATGTAAAAATGGTTTGCTTTGGTAATTGGGATTATTCAAGTGGAGTGATGTCGGATGATCCTATCAACGATTGTAGAGAGCGCAAAGTGTTCGTTATGGCGTCGGGATCCGCGCTAGGCGCCGCTAGCCGTCCAAGTCCCGCGTCCGCTCCACCCATAATTGATGATGGACTCATCATCATCATCCACATGCCATGCAAGGCTTCCATGCTACCAAGACTCTAGCACACACACAAGGCACACAAAACATACAAAAACAGAAAAATCAAAACAAAAACAAAAACGAAAAAGGGAAAGATGTCTACACATGGGTTGCCTCCCATCAAGCGCTTCTTTAAGGTCATTAGCTTGACCAAACTCGGTGGCGTCTCACTCAAGGTGAAGTGGGGCAATCATATCCACCGGGGCTTCCGGGATATACTTCTTCAACCGGTGCCCATTCACCTTAAAGTCTCCACAATGATCCCCTCCTATCTCAACCGCTCCATGGGGAAAGATCTTCTTCACCACATAAGGACCCGTCCATCTTGACTTTAGCTTTCCGGGGAAGAGCTGCAGCCTTGAGTTGAAGAGAAGGACAAGGTCGCCTTCACTCAACTCCTTCGGGATGAGACGCTTGTCATGCCAACGTTTGGTCCTTTCCTTGTAGATCCGGGCGTTTTCATAGGCATCCAACCGGATCTCCTCAAGAGCGTTCATGTCTAGCAATCTCTTCTCTCCGGCCTCCTTGAGGTCAAAATTCAACCACCTTATAACCCAATATGCTCTATGCTCCATCTCTACTGGAATGTGGCAAGACTTGCCATAGACTAGCTTGTAAGGAGTGGTGCCAATCGGTGTCTTGAAAGCGGTTCTATATGCCCACAAAGCATCATCGAGCTTCATAGCCCAATCCTTTCTCGTCCTAGAAACCGTCTTCTCAAGAATTCCCTTTATCTCCCGGTTGGAGATCTCCACTTGGCCACTTGTTTGGGGATGGTAAGGTGTTGCCACCTTATGAGTCACCCCATACTTAGCAAAAAGTGTCCCAAAGTTCCTATTGGTGAAGTGCTTCCCTCCATCACTTATGATCATCCTTGGTGTTCCAAACCTAGAGAAGATTACTCGGTTGAAGAACCGCACCACAACCTTGTCATCATTTGTGGGAGAGGCGATCGCCTCCACCCATCTCGAAACATAGTCCACCGCCAATAGGATGTAAAGGTTGCCACAAGAAGAGGGGAATGGTCCCATGAAGTCCACACCCCACACATCAAATATTTCCACCTCTTGTATGTTGTTCAAGGGCATCTCATTCCTCCTTGAGATGTTGCCCGTCCTTTGGCAAGCATCACAAGCTACCACAAAATTCTGCACATCCTTGAACCAACTTGGCCAAAAGAAACCCGATTGCAACACCTTAGCACATGTCTTGTGTGAGCTAGCATGGCCTTGACATGGCAAAGAGTGACAATGGAGGATGACACTCTCCACCTCATCCTCCGGTATGCATCTCCTAAAGACTCCATCCGGTTCTCTCTTGAACAAAAGCGGTTCACTCCAATAGTAATGCCTCACATCCTTGAAGAATTTCTTCCTTTGGGCATAGGTTAAACTGGGTGGCACCTCCTCACACACAAGGTAGTTCACAATGTCGGCGTACCATGGCTCATTACCCCTTGACACTTGAAACAAGCACTCCTCCACCATTTACAATTGCTCATCCCGGAATGAGTCATCAATCGGGATGTCATCTCTCTCAATCTCCAACGGTGGGAGTCTACTAACATGGTCCGCCACTGAATTTTCGGACCCTTTCTTATCCCGGATTTCCAAGTCAAACTCTTGAAGAAGAAGGATCCACCGAATCAAACGAGGCTTGGCATCCTTCTTAGTAAGGAGATAATGGATCGCAGCATGATCTGTATACACAATGACCTTCGCTCCAACAAGATACGAGCGGAACTTCTCAAATGTATACACAACCGCTAGCAACTCCTTCTAGGTGGTAGCATATTTGAGTTGGGCTTCATCTAGCGTCTTGCTAGCATAATAGATGGCATGTGTAAGCCCATCATTCCTTTGTCCCAAAACAGCCCCAACGGCTACATCACTCGCGTTGCACATGATCTCAAACGGTAAACTCCAATCCGGCGGTTGCATGATGGGTGCGGAGATCAAAGCATTCTTCAACCTACAAAAAGCCTCAAGGCAATCCTTGGAGAAAACAAATTTAGCATCTTTCATTAGTAGGTTAGTAAGAGGCTTAGAAATCTTAGAGAAATCTTTAATAAATCTCCGGTAAAAACCGGCATGTCCTAAAAAACTCCTTACCCCCTTCACCGAGGTAGGTGGTGGCAACTTCTCTATGGTTTCTATCTTAGCTCTATCAACCTCAATGCCACGGTTGGACACCAAGTGTCCCAACACAATACCTTCACTTACCATGAAGTGGCATTTCTCCCAATTCAAGACTAGATTAGTCTCCTCACATCTTTTTAGCACTAGAGACAAGTTAGCTAAACAATCATCAAAGGAAGATCTATAAACAGAAAAATCATCCATAAACACTTCCATGATGTTTTCAATATACTCAGAAAAGATGGCCATCATACACCTTTGAAAGGTGGCGGGTGCATTACACAACCCAAATGGTATTCTCCTATATGCAAAAGTACCCCAAGGACATGTGAATGTGTTTTTTTCTTGATCATCGGGGTAAATACGGATTTGGAAGAATCCACTATAGCCATCTAAGTAACAAAAATGGGAATGTTGAGCTAATCTCTCTAGCATTTGGTCAATGAAAGGAAGAGGGAAGTGATCTTTCCTAGAGGCAACATTTAGTTTCCTATAGTCTATACACATCCTCCATCCCGTAATCGTTCTAGTTGGGATTAGTTCATTATTCTCATTAGTCACTACGGTCATCCCACCCTTCTTAGGAACCACATGCACAGGACTAACCCATTTACTATCCGAAATCGGGAAAATGATTCCCGCATCTAGCAATTTAAGGATCTCTTTCTTGACTACTTCTTTCATGATAGGGTTTAGTCTTCTTTGAGGTTCAATTGAAGGTTTATGGTTGTTTTCCATTAAGATCTTATGCATGCACAAAGAAGGTTTAATGCCAACTAAATCATCAATGGTATAACCAATGGCTTTCCTATGCAATCTCAATTCATGCAACAATCTAGCAAGTTCATCATCATTCAAGCATGCATTCACAATAACCGGATATGTAGAATTGTCACCAAGAAAAGCATACTTAAGATGAGAGGGGAGGAGTTTAAGTTCAAGTTTAGGAGGACCTTTATTGAGTGGAGACGCTCCATATAATATAGGTTGAGATGAATCCAAAGCCATGGAAGACTCCTCAAGGTTCCTTGAAGCTTGATCAACAACAAAGGCAGTTTCTGGAGAAACCACAGGCAAAATTACGGGCTCTGGCACAACCACGGCCGTGGAACTTGCAAAGCTAGCCTTTTTGAGCATTCCAGAGAGTTCCACGGGACTTTCCACGGGCGTGTTTCTTGGTCCCTGGCCGTGGTTCTTGCAGAAATTCAGCACATCTTCGTGTGCTTCAAATTCAGCTCTTGTCTCCTTTTCCAATGATTCCAAAGCCTTGATTTCTTCATTGCAGGCCTCCTCATCTCCTTCCTCCATCAAACTTAAGCTAAGAACCTTCTCCAAGGGGTCCTTGATCAAGATCGAGCTCACAACTTCTCTAGACTCCTCTTGCTCGACAATGTTGAACACATCTTCACCAAGGGCTGGCCCTTTCATCAGTGTGGATAATTTGAACTTGATATTCTCTTCTCCAATGTTGAAGGAGAGAATTCCATTTTTGCAATCCACCAAACATCCGGAAGTGGCTAGGAAAGGTCTCCCCAAGATGATAGGAACCGGATAGTCCGCCGGGATGTCCAAAACAACGAAGTCTATTGGCACATAGAACTTCCCTAGTTGCACCGGTATGTCTTCCAATATTCCAACCGGGTGAGTGATAGAACGGTCCGCCATGTAAAGGGTCATCTTGAACGGCTTTGACTCTCCTAGCCCAACCTTGTTACAAAGTGCAAGCGGTATGATGCTTACACTTGCCCCAAGATCACATAGGGCTTCATACTTCACTTCTCCCACTCCAATTGGCACACAAAAGGATCCCGGATCTCATAGCTTAGGAGGCATCTCCTCCTTCATGGTTTGGATCAGTTCCGAGGACCTTTTTGTCATCCTCACTTTCCCATACTCTTCCAACTTTCTTTTATTGGAGAGTATTTCCTTCAAGAACTTGCCATATGCCGGCATACCTAAAATAGCATCCATGAACGGAATGTTAATATGCAATTTAGACATAAGTTCAAGGAATTTACCAAAGTTTTTGTCCAAGCGAGCTCTTGCTCGTGATTGTGGGAACGGTAGTGGTGGCTTGTATGGAGGTGGTGCCACATATGTTGGCTCATCGTCCTTGCTCTTGCCTCCATCTTCTTGCAATGTCTCTTCCTCTATTACCACTTGCTTTCCTTTATCATTTCCCTTAGGCAAGGGGTCCTTCATACTCAACCCGCTCCTCGTTGTGATGGCCAACACTTGGCCTCTCGGGTTGTCTTCGGTTCTTCCAGGAAGCTTTCCCGGATCTCTATGAGCTTTACCCGCCTTTTGGAACACTTGTGCTTCCATCACCTTTTGAGCCTTAGAAATGGAAGTCACCGTGCTCTCAAGACCACTCAACCTTCCAAGCAATTGCTCAAACATCATCTCGGTTCTATCCTTTGGAGGTTGAGTGAATCCGGGTGGAAGTTCTTGTGAAGCTTTTGGTGCTGGAGCTACGCTTGTGGAAGCGGGAGGGTTCAAGGCTCCATCCGGGTTAGAATAGGAAAACCCGGGATGGTTGTGGTTAGGCCGGTAATTGTTGAATTGCCGGTTGTTGTTGAAGTTCCTTGGGCCTTGATAGTTGTTGTAGTTTCCCCTTCCCATATAGTTCACATCCTCCTCCTTGGAAGACAATTTTGCTTGCACTTGCACTTGAGGGGTTGCTTGATTCTTCAAAGTTGTAGCACACAACTCCCTCAAAGATTTCAACTCATTGTTGATTGCATCAAGCTTGAAGTTACTCATGGTGACTTCACTCACCTCATATGCTCCCGCTTTCCTCCCATCACTCTTCCTATGGAAGTACTTCTCAATCACCAAAGCTTGTTTCTCTACAAACTCCCAAGCTTCATCCACATTCTTTTCCATGAAAGTCCCACCGGAAAGAGATTGAAGCTTGAATTGTCTATCTTCATCAAGTCCCTTGAAGTAGATCTCCAATAGCTCAATTTTTGGTATACCATGGTGTGGACAATCTAGGAGAAGGTCTTTGAACCTCTCCCAAGACTTGAGTAAGCTTTCTCTATCCTTCATCACGAAGGTATTGATCTTCCCTCTTAGCTCGGTAGTCTTGGAAGGTGGGAAGAACTTAGTCAAAAACTCGGTTGTCATCTCATCCCAAGTACTCACTCGCCTTTGAGGAATAGATTGATACCAAGCCAAGGCTTTATCCTTAAGTGAGAAAGAGAAAGCCCTAAGCTTATGGTTGTTGCTATCCAATCTAGGCGGTCTTAGAGTCTCCATCAAGATCTCATAATTCATCAAGTGTTGATGAGGAGACTCTCCTTCCATCCCTCCAAATTGATTATGCCGGATCATTTTTTGAACTTGAGGGCGGAGCTCGTAATCATGGGTTGCGGGATCTCCTAAGTTCACACCCGGACGGTGTGCTCTTTGTGCCGGATCCATACGTTACCCTAACGTTTGTGGCTCTTCAATAGCAATGGGCACAACCCGAATATTAACCGCCGGCTGCGGTTGTGGTGGAGGTGGAGGTTGTTGACAATTACTTGAACTCCATGTAGCCCTTGCTTGCTCTTGCCCTCCGCCAGCCCAACAAGTACAGCCCGCTATAGCATCCTTGGGAGCTCTCTCTTGCCTACGTGGACATGAGCTGGACTAGGAGTATGCTGAATGAAACGGTTCCTAAAATCACGCTGAAGTTCCTTCTTCCAAGAGCACGTCCAGGTCCATCGACTATCATTCTCCCTTTCCTTCTTCGACACCAAGCCGTCCATCTCCTTCTCCCCACGCCTGTGTAGCCATAACCCTACCCATCGCCTTACCACCATCGCACAACGCCATCACCTCGCCACCCTCATTTTCTTTTGCTGCGAGAAGTAGCAGCGGCCATCTCTTCCACCACACCAGTGGTCACGTACACATTTGTCACACACAGTAACAACCATGGGAAGCTTTGGACTCCTTCTCTGCATACCCATAACACCACAGCAACCACGATGTTTGCAACTTTCGCAGAAGATCGAGAGCCAGGGAGTCACAACATCATGGTAGCCGGGTTATCCCTCCTCCCTGCACGGTGGTAGTTGGAATCATGTTGTCGCAACATCGCTCACCCACTTCCTTCGTTGGTAACCAATAGCAGGCACTGTTGTCAAGACCAAGTACACCTCTAATTCTCCTTCCCCCCTCTTTTCTCCAGCCTGGACCTGAGCGGCTCGATGTGCAGCAGTAGAAGAGCTTCCCCGGATGGGACCATGTTGCTGTAATATCCAGAATTTTTATTCCGTCTAATTCTTAATCAAATCGGACTTTGAACCATTGACGGTTTCCCATTCTATCTAGTATTTCTTTCTTCATAAATTTGATTATTTTATGTAGAATTTAATTCACATAAAATGATAAAATTATATCAAGCTCTAATTCTTATAATTATTTATCATTTTATGTAGAATTTAATTCACATAAAATGATAGATTTATATCAAACCCTAGTTATTATAATTCTTTCATATCGATGACTTTAGACGAGATCATGACAAGCTGTGACGAGATCATGACTAAGCTGAGACGACACCATGACAAAGCCCGAAAAATCAGTGACAAACTAATTCATGGGCCTGACAAGGCCATGACGAGTTTTGACAGATTTTGACAAACAACTCAGCCCACTCTTATTTTTACCTTGTTTCAGCCCACCTCTTTTACTCATTTTGCTTCAGCCCAAGCACAAACTTCTTCAGCCTTGCAGCAGCCCCTCTTCAGCCCAGTTCTGCGTGCCTCTTTGCCATCCCAAGAGAACATCGATCCTTCTGCAGATCACACGCTCATAGGAAAGACGTTACAAAGAAATTGTAACTCCCATATTTTACGCCTTCCATCACCCCTCAGCTGCTACCTTCCATAACCATCAGACCTCTTCTGCGTACATACCATTATTGCAACAGATCGCCTCCTCACAACAATGATCGCCATTCCCGCTCCCCTCCTCGCAGCAGTGACCGATTGTTTCAGTCGCCCTTCCTCTGTCGCCTCTGGAGTGGAGTATCGAAGCCCTCTGTCGTCACAGATAAAGCACGCTAGAAGACTCAGTGCAGTCGGACACAGTCGATCCCAGTCTCAAGCTGCATCTCCCTATCGAACAACCACACAACAGCACAGCCATCTGCGTACACACTGAAACCCGGGAGTCTTCCACCCTGGAGTCGTGCACAGCAGGCTCCCATTGGACCTCTTCAGTTTCCGACAAGGCTATGAACGTGAGAGCCATCCTCGTCCTTCATGCTTTCGAGTTTGGAGCCGGGTAAGACCCACATCTACCTCCTTACTTCCCCTCCATGTGTATGTGTCAATGAGTGCCTCTAAACCATCTTTAAACCCATACATTTCAGTCAAGAAAACAACCGCAAAGAGCTGTTACGTTTTTTCTCAGTTTCCGGAAGTGACGAGCAGTCAACTTCGGGTCCAGATTTGGGAAAGTTAGACTTCTTCTTTTTGACTGAATTTTGGATATGTTGTAGTCAGTAGTACATAGTACATCATACTAAAATTTGGGAAGAATCGGAGCTACGGTTTGAGAGTTATTGTGTTCCAAAGTTGACGCCTCATGCAGTTTTTATATATGTGCTGAGTGTTGGGGAAAACAGCAAGTGATGCTGTTTTGTGATATGGTTTTTAATAAGCTCTTGATCTCCGTTGGGCTTGAATTTTGGATATGATATATTGGACATATTGTTGTAGAGCATATTAAAATTTGAGAGGCATCCAGCGAGTGGTTTGGGATTTATGATTTTTCCAAGATTGAGTCGTAAGCAGTTTTCCTGTTGTGCTGAAATTCGGTTTTGTGAGACAGTTTTAAATAGGATTTTGATCTCCTTTGCGGCTGAATTTTTGATATATTATGGATAATATTTTATAGTAGAACATATCAAAATTTGAGATAAATCCAGCGAGTAGTTTAGGAGTTATGATTTTTCAAAGTTAAGATAGTGTGTTGCTTGTTAAGTGTTGTAACCAACTTTAGAAATTTTTGTAGAAGCGATCTTTTAACAGTTTTAAGAAATACTTTCTCCTATGAGTAGATGGGATATCATAGATGATCTAGGTAATTATTTCGGAATTTTTATAACATTATTCGAATTTTATATTTGAAGGTGTAGTTGGACTTTAGTGACTTTTCGGGAAATAGAAAATGGGTAGTTTTTCTAGTTGTTACCTAAAATCATCCTAGGGAGTAGAATATGGTTAGTTAGCCTCAAATTATAATTTAAGTACATATTCCGAGTTCTTGGAAGTTCCGGGACTAAGGGTAAAATAGTCATTTTACCTTAAATAAACACTGTAATAACTTTTGCACATAGAATCGTATATCTTAAGAGTTTTAGACTTATAAGTATCCAGGGAAATGTGTTGACCCACGTACCTCCTCTGACAGGAAACTGAGTCCTGCACTTACGGATTTAGTGGTGGTTAAGAGAGAGTCGAGATTTGATTCTGGTAAGTCCACGGACTTATTTAGTTGGCTTCTTGTATGAGTGTAATGTTTATGAGTGGTGTTTGTTAGTTATGATAAACAACGAAACTGGATTAGGCCGACTTTATTATACGTAATTGACCCAAGTGTATGATAACGGGTCGTGACATCATCTGCCTAGCTCTTGCGAGAGTCTAGGAGGTTCCCTGCGACCAGCCCAGTCCGGTAGACGGTCAGAAGCATTAGTACCATTCCGCGTTGGTAAACGGGAACAGGGGCGAGGTTTGGGAATCCCTCGTGTCACAAAATAAGTATCATTTGTAATAACCTATCACCTAATTAAAGATAATAAAAGGATTGAGTGTTGCATCTTGATTGTGTATGTTGTGTGTTTGTGCTTTTACCTTTATAGTTATGAATAGAATGTTAGCTAACGGTTTTATACTGCTTGTAGATGCCTTGCAGGTTAAGACAGTTGTAGAGGGATCCGGAGGAAATTGTCAGCCGGGTCCACGTACTCATTTAGTTGGGGACGGGGATGTCTTCTGTTCTTCATATGCATCATTTTAGTAGCTTTTCTTGTAAGGCTGATACATATTCTCCATGTATATATTGTGTAAAGTTTTCAAATGTTTTAAATACTTTTGTGCCTTGTTGTAAGATCCATGTAAAATTGTTGTCAAACTATGGTCGGGACCCATTGTGAGGTCCTCACCAGTAGCTCCCCGAGTTCTCAGAATTTGGGGTGTTACAATATGGTATCAGAGCTCTAGGTTGGCAACAATGGCACTTGAAATCTTCTGAAAGACCAAATGTATAAAATAAGTAGAACCCGAAAGGGTCTAAGATTTTCCAAACGGATTTCTGTTTTTACACACGTGCATAGTCGGGTTGTTGGGTTAGTAGTACGTCGGACCACCATCGCTCTCCGTGGATCTCTGCAACTTGGATCGATAGGAGTTAGTATATAGACTTTTTATGATGTTTCTTATTATATGTTATATACATGTGCATGCTTAGTTTGTTAGTATCCTAAAGGATATTTTTATCCTTTAGTCGTGATATCACGAAGCGATTATCGCCTCATGATAAATCAACTGCGGACTTGAAGAATCTCCAACATGAGGCAATGGAATCGGACCTTGAATTGAGTATTGTACTCGGGTAGGCTGCTTGGTGATCCTTACAAATTATCCAAAGAACAAGTCAGCAAGGAAGTAAAGTTGTGAAGATAATTTTTACCACATGCACAATCAGATGAGGAAGAAATCCCTGAGGTAGTTCAGTTAGAAGGAATAGAAGGTCGTACAAGGAACTCGGGCATACGAGGCCGAGAGGCGGAATTAGAAGAACCATGGAAGAGACTACAAGAGTGCGGAGTAGAGATAACAATATTGTAACAGGACAAGTAGAATTGAGTACAACCAAGATTGCGGAATCAAGGACATTACAATCGGAACGGATGCCCCATACACCATTATGGGCATAAGAAACCAGAAGAGACAGAGTGTCAAGCCGGGTATGAGAATCTAAGGTGCACGGAACGAAGACCTACAATTGAGTGTAAAAGCGGAAAGTCAGACCCCACAAGTGTGGGGAGGTTTTGACCTCCCCAGAGATATAAAAAGTTTGAAAGAAATCGAGACGCCAATATCCAAAGAATGGAAGCCTTTAGCAGGGTCAACGGAGTTTCATGAAGGCGATATTACCACCAACACCAGTGAAGGAATATGTATTGGAGAATGGCCTTGCTGGACTCGAGAGTCCAAGGTAACCCCAATTATCACGGGACCTAAGCCATCAACACAGACGGTTCATGCAAGAGGAACTGCAAGTGGATGATCATTACAACCATAAGAATTTCAAAGACACTTGCAAGCTATCGTGGAAGACTTCAAACGACTATTTATGTCAGATGAATGACACAACCGGACTAGAGAAATGGAGTTATCCCAAAGGAAGCGGAAGGGTGGAACATAGAACAAACTGAAGAAGTATAAAAGGATAAATCGAGTAGGTGATGCTTACCAAGGAATTTTAATGCCAGTAGGGGTATGAGAAGAGTAAGTTCGGGATACTAAGATGAGTCAATTATAGACTGACCGACGTTAACAGAGGATGTGCAAGTATTGTTTGATATTGACAAGTTATGAATAGATAAGAAGAAATAATTGTGACTGGGGTTTTATGAAGTAGTTGTACCGATACCTTTGGAGGATTTCCTCAAGAAGGTTGTTGTTGTTGCCTTCTTGAGGGTTAAGATTACACTCCGGTCGAGTCAGGGAGTTTGGAACTGTGTTAGAAGAATTAAAGGAGTAAAAGGAAGAGGTTGTTTTTCAATCGTTATTTTATTTCAGGAAGGCAAGTAAGGAAAGTATATGTACTTCATCCGGTTAGGGCTTATGGTGTAATTGGAAGATAGACTTTTGGGATCAATCATTTTAGATTTACAGAAATGTCCTTATGATTAATGAGTGACATCAGAATAATCAAAGCCAAGTAGTAGAAGTGTGGTGAGTCCTAACACACAGAGCAAGAAGCTCAATGGTACAGAGAAATAATGAGTCAAGTTTCAAAGAATGATAGTTGGTGAAATGCATTCCGTTTAGGAGGAACACGAGCTAGGCTACGCTGCGTGACTAGAAATTTTGTGGAAGAACAATATCACCACAAGGTAGACACGGAAGTAGGTGCATATAGAGGTTATAGAAGAAGAGTGGTACCCTTTATGGATCCAAGTGAAACATGACGACTTCGTCACATGCCGACAGATAAGTAGTGTGGGAATTTAATACCGAATGGAGGACTATAGAGTCGTCTTCCCGATGGATTGAGAAAATAATTGACGATGTAATAAAAGTATTGTGCATGGTCTACACTAGGAAACTCTAAGTGAGTAACTACCCTACTAAGTAGAAAGACATATAAGGAATAAGCGGCAGGGGTATACTTACAACCCAATAATCGCGCATATAGGAAGCATAATCTCGGGTAGAGTTTACATGTAATGTTATATATAAACAGATCTAAGTTGCGTTTTGAGTTAGAGGAATATTATCGGTCTCATAACCATGGTGGATAAAAGAGTGCACTATTGATGGTATGTTAACAATTATTGAGTAGTTATGATCAAATAACGGTGATAGGAGATCACTTTGTGTTTAATACCGTCATTCCACACATATTCTAGGTCACTTAAGATCTTGGAAAAGGTGTGATAAACCTAAGTTTAGCAAACGATATATTAGAGATCGGTAAATAATATAATAACTCTAAGTGAACAAAGAGGATGACCACTAGATTTGATTTTTAGTTGTCTCGAGTGTTAGACCTGAAAAGGGTAAAGGGGACGATTCGTTACCTGAGGAACAAGATGAATGAGTAATAATAAAAGACAAGACCAAGTGGGTCGTGATACGAAGAGCATTGGGCACTTGGTAAGTGTTGGTGGATGTCCAAGACCTTTCGCCTGAGTATGTAGTCAAAACCTTTTCAGAAGGTTGGAAGCAAGTGGTGGTAATGAGAGTAGGAAAGTGGAATAAATTAATTTCCATAAGGTCATCAAAGGATCTGGAAGTGAGTTGCGTGAGGCAACCATTTAAGGTTTTAAAGTGGTTTAGAAGTGTTTGAGGGATTAGTATTCCTCACCCTATTGATGAGTGTAACCCTAGTTTTCCACAGATTCAGTTGGAGGGGTACCTTCCGAACACGAGTTAGGTCATCTGGATCGGACAGTTGAGCCGGATGATACCGGTGAGTTATCCGGTAGCCATCCTAAAGCGTGGCAGTAGACGCTTCCGATGCAAGTACATGAAAGATTTCAGAGTCAGTGGTTTTATAATTAAAAAAAACCGACAAAGCTACTTGAGATACAGTGGATAATATGAGACGTAACCTTTAAGAGATCTATGTTGAGATAGTTGTAACCTTGGGAGTGACTAGTTAGGGTTTGACCTTGTATGTGTGATATTGTTTGACTGCTTGTTTATTTCATGATTGAGTATTTAGTCAGTGATGTGTTCTTTTGGTAACCTTGATGTGCGGGATACTTAGATGTGAAAACGACGAGACTTTTTTATAGCGATCAAACACACCCATTCGGTGCCTTAAAGGCCGATCAGGATTGTCTTACCCTAAGTTTCGGGACGAAACTTATTTTGAGGGGGATCTGATGTAACGACCGAATTTTTTTCGTTAGGTTTTGATAGGGTTACAAGAGTTTAGAAAACAAAATTAACATTTAGTGAGACTAGGATATACAAGTTTATTTATGGAAGTTGCTTAATTAAGTACCTTGTTATAAGTTTCGGGACGAAACTTATTTTAAGGGGGTACTGATGTAATATCCGGAATTTTTATTCCGTTTAATTCTGAATCAAATCGGACTTCGAACCGTTGATGGTCTCCCATTCTATCTAGTATTTCTTTCTTCATAAATTTTATTATTTTATGTAGAATTTAATTCACATAAAATGATAAAATTATATCAAGCTCTAATTCTTATAATTATTTATTATTTTATGTAGAATTTAATTCACATAAAATGATATATTTATATCAAACCCTAGTTATTATAATTCTTTCGTATCGATGACTTTAGACGAGATCATGACAAGCTGTGACGAGATCATGACTAAGCTGAGACGACGCCATAATAAAGTCCGAGAAAAATATGTGACAAACTCATTCATGGGCCTGACAAGGCCATGACGAGTTTTGACAAATTTTGACAAACAACTCAGCCCACTCTTATTTTTACCTTGTTTCATCCCACCTCTTTTACTCATTTTGCTTCAGCCCAAGCACAAACTTCTTTAGCCTTGCAGCAGCCACTCTTCAGCCCAGTTCTGCGTGCCTCTTTGCCAGCCCAAGAGAACATCGATCCTTCTACAGATCACACGCTCATAGGAAAGACGTTACAAAGAAACTATAACTCCCACATTTTACGCCTTCCATTACCCCTCAGCTGCTACCTTCCATAACCATCAGACCTCTCCTGCGTACATACCATTATTGCAACAGATCACCTCCTCACAACAATGATCGCCATTCCCGCTCCCCTCCTCGCAGCAGTGACCGATTGTTTCAGTCGCCCTTCCTTTGTCGCCTCTGGAGTGGAGTATCGAGGCCCTCTATCATCACAGATAAAGCACGCTAGAAGACTCAGTGCAGTCGGACGCAGTCGATCCAATCTGAAGTTGCATCTCCCTGTCGAACAACCACACAGCAGCACAGCCATCTGCGTACACACTGAAACCCGGGAGTCTTCCACCCTGGAGTCGTGCACAGCAGCCTCCCATTGGACCTCTTCAGTTTCTGACAAGGCTATGAATGTGAGAGCCATCCTCGTCCTTCATGCTTTTGAGTTTGGAGCCGGGTAAGACCCACATCTACCTCCTTACTTCCCCTCCATGTGTATGTGTCAATGAGTGCCTCTAAACCATCTTTAAACCCATACATTTCAGTCAAGAAAACAACCGCAGAGAGCTGTTATGTTTTTTTCTCAGTTTCCGGAAGTGACGAGCAGTCAACTTCGGGTCCAGATTAGGATAAGTTAGACTTCTTCTTTTTGGCTGAATTTTGGATATGTTGTATTCAGTAGTACATAGTAGATCATACTAAAATTTGGGAAGAATCGGAGCTACAGTTTGAGAGTTATTGTGTTCCAAAGTTGACACCTAATGCAGTTTTTATATATGTGCTGAGTGTTGGGGAAAACAGCAAGTGATGCTGTTTTGTGAGATGGTTTTGAATACGCTCTTGATCTCCGTTGGGCTTGAATTTTGGATATGATATAGTGGACATATTGTTGTAGAACATATTAAAATTTGAGAGGCATCCAGCTAGTGGTTTGGGATTTATGATTTTTCCAAGCTTGAGTCGTAAGCAGTTTTCCTGTTGGGCTGAAATTCGGTTTTGTGAGATAGTTTTAAATAATATTTTCATCTCCTTTGCGGCTGAATTTTTGATATATTAGAGATAAGATTTTATAGTAGAACATATCAAAATTTGAGATAAATCCAGCCAGTAGTTTAGGAGTTATGATTTTTCAAAGTTAAGACAGTGTGCTGCTTGTTAAGTGTTGTAACCAACTTTAAAAATTTTTGTAGAAGCGATGTTTTAACAGTTTTAAAAAATTCTTTCTCCTATGAGTAGATGGGATATCATAGATGATCTAGGGAATTATTTCGGAATTTTTATAAGATTATTCAAATTTTATATTTGAAGGTGTAGTTGGACTTTAGTGACTTTTCGGGAAATAGAAAATGGGTAGTTTTTCTAGTTATTACCTTAAATCATCCTAGGGAGTAGAGTATGGTTAGTTAGCCTCAAATTATAATTTATGTACATATTACGAGTTTTTGGATGTTCCGGGACTAAGGGTAAAATAGTCATTTTACCTTAAATAAACATTGTAATAACTTCTGCACATAGAATCATATATCTTAAGAGTTTTAGACTTATAAGTATCCAGGGAAATGTGTTGACCCACGTACCTCCTCTGACAGGCAACTGAGTCCTGCACTTACGGATTTAGTGGTGGTTAAGAGAGAGTCGAGATTTGATTCTGGTAAGTCCACAGACTTACTTAGCTGGCTTCTTGTATGAGTGTAATGTGTATGAGTGGTGTTTGTTAGTTATGATAAACAACGAAACTGGATTAGGCCGACTTTATTATTTACGTAATTGACCCAAGTGTATGATAACGGGTCGTGACATCATCTGCCTAGCTCTTGCTAGAGTCTAGGAGGTTCCCTGCGACCAGCCCAGTCCGGTAGACGGTCATATGCATTAGTACCATTCCGCGTTGGTAAACGGAAACAGGGGAGAGGTTTGGGAATCCCTCGTGTCACAAAATAAGTATCATTAGTAATAACCTATCACCTAATTAAAGATAATAAAAGGATTGAGTGTTGCATCTTGATTGTGTATGTTGTGTGTTTGTGCTTTTACCTTTATACTTATGCATAGAATGTTAGCTAACGGTTTTATACCGCTTGTAGATGCCTTGCAGGTTAAGACAGTTGTAGAGAGATCCGGAGGAAATGGTCAACCGGGTCCACGTACTCATTTAGTTGGGGACGGGGATGTCTTCTGTTCTTTATATGCATCATTTTAGTAGCTTTTCTTGTAAGGCTGATACATATTCTCCATTTATATATTGTTTACAGTTTTCAAATGTTTTAAATACTTTTGTGCCTTGTTTTTAGATCCATGTAAAATTGTTGTCAAACTATGGTCGGGACCCATTGTGAGGTCCTAACCAGTAGCTCCCCGAGTTCTCAGAATTTGGGGTGTTACAGCTGCCTCTACCAGAACACCAGGGTAAGCCCCTTATGTGACTCCCTTGCTACCCAAACTCGATCCCCATCATCAACCTTCATTTTGTTTCCTTGTGTGCCATAGCAGAGACACCATCTGGCGAGTTGCAAGCACAAACTCACACACCACTCTAACCATCACCATGCCATGCTTGTTCGAGCTTGGATCCGGAAGGGAGGGGTGATCCATCTGCAGTGTTGTCTAGAATCATGTATATAGGAATGGAAGAGATTTAATCTGGCCATGTCTCCCACAGGGTTCGAACCATGGGATTGGGGAACAACAATGAGACATTCCACTTTAGGCTGATAAGATTCGAACCCTAGACCTCTTGCAAAACTTAGTTTCTTTATTTCCAAAAACTGTGTTATGTAGCCACCTTGGAGCTTAGGTTTCGGTATCTTAGAGTGATCATCCATCGTTGAATTTTTGATATGTTATAGATGGATATATGTAGTTTGATGTATTAAAATTTAGGAGCAATCCAATGGTCGGATTTAGAGTTATAAGATCCCAAAGTAGGGTTGTAGTGTAGTTTGGAAGGAATAGGGTGATTTTGGCGAAGTATTGGAAGTTTGGTATCTTAAAGCCAACTTTGGTGTTGTGTATAGATTTGGTGTTTGATTATTTCGGGATTGTTATCCTTCTAGAAAAGAGTGAACTTAGCATAGTACATTTAAGAATTTTCCTCAAAATTTTTTGGGATTTAGTGGAAGGGTCGTTTTTGAGACCAAAGATGAATCGATGTGAATTCCGGTGGGATGTTTGAAAGCGGAAATCTTTCAAACTTGTAATCCTTTTCCATTCTAGAGTTGGGATATATGTGTTGGGTTCCAGTGGAAGCATTAGAGACGTTCTAGATTGTTTTAGGGTTTCTGAGCCTAGGGGTACAATCGCCATATTGTCAATTAAGGCTAGTTTAGTGTTTACTCTCAGTTGAACGTTATTAACTTTGAAGTGAATACTTCTAAGGTGTTGAATATGTTGTTGATGCAAGGTTTATGTTATGATCAAGCAGTCGAGATCATACTCGGCAAGATTGAGTGATATTGTGGACGGGACTTGACTTGGTAAAGGTAAGTCCTTTGGGCTTACTTAGCTAACTGTCAGATATGAGTGTGAATGATGATAGTGATGTTTGAATGATGTGTGTACTAGTGTATTTCATAGTAAGCATCATCCAACTTACATATCTGGCCTAAGAGTAACGGGCGGTAGCATTCTGCTCAATTAGCCCGAGGGCGTTGGGGGTTTCTTTCGGGACTAGTCCATACTTGGTTTGCGGGGACGCCACCGGTGGAGGTGTGCCAAACCATCACCAGTTGGATAAGGAACGGAGGCGGGAAATCTTAAGTCTTCTCGTGATACAACTTTTAAAATGGGATAAAGTGAATCACCTCAGTTATCAGATAATAACTGGATTGTGTGCCAGCATGTTGAGTGTTTATATTCTTCTTCTGTGTGTTTGTGTTATTTATCTTTCTACCTATATTTTGATTAGTTAGCTAACGGTTTATCTGTGTTGTAGAGTTTGTAGAGATGAACAGTTGCAGAGAGATTCGGGACGGATGGTCAGCCAGGTCCACGTACTCATTAGATGGGTACGGGGGAGTCTTCCATACGGCATGCATGTTATGTATCTATATATATGTTTGTAAGGCTGTCACATCATGTAAGAGCCTAGTTGTTGAGTTTCTGAGAGAGCGTGCATAGGGCCAGGATTAAGTCTGAGCCGCCCCTGCGCCTAACCTGGTCTGCCCCTGCGGCTCACAGATCTGCCCCTACGGATTTTGGTGTGTTGTAGCCGTCTTCTTTGACCCGAGCTTTGCTTTTGACCTCTCTCTCCTTTATAAGCTTCTCATTCTTTCCTGCTGATGAGGGTTAGGTATCTACAGCCGCATCTCTCTTTCCCACGTACATCTTCTCCTTCTCTTCTTCTTGGATCACCTTTGTTGATCTCTTCCTTGAGTTTTTGTGAGTTTGTGAGCCATGTGCTTGGCCTTGCTTGTGAGTTATGGTTGATGATGTTGTTGCGCCTTATGAGCCAGCTTGAGGTGTAGATGGTGGTGTGCTATTCTCTTGGAGAGCCTGATTTGGTAAGCTCCCATGGCTTTTCTTCTTTCCTTCCCTTTCTCTTCATCTTTTCATATCTTTCCTTATCTTAGTTTGGATCCTTAGGTTTGGATCTTGTTCCAGCCTTGATTGGCTTATGTTGATGTATATATATGTATGTTTTTGTATGTATATGTATTGGACAAAGAAGGAGTAAAGGAATCGAAGAAAGGAGTGAAGAAGGAGCTTAAGTGGTGTGTCTCTGCACACTAGCCACCCCTGCGCCATCTCTGGACCGCCCCTACCCCAGCAGGGACCCGCCTTTGCGCCATATCCTAGCCGCCCCTACGCCACCTACACCAGCTTGATGTTGCACTTGGTTCTGCAGGTGTGTGTTGCTTCTAGTCTTTCCTTAGGATGCCTTTGTTCCCTCCTTACCTAGTATGAGTGTGTATAGGATCATGCTAGATGTGTGAGGATGTGTTTGGTTGAGGTTATGATCGGTTTATGCCTTGTACGGCTATAAGGACTTAGGTTGATATTGTTTGAGCTTGTGAGGTTCAGTATGATCCTCATGGATCCCTTTGGGTCTAGGTGTGACCCCTTTGATGAATAGAGGTTGATATATCTTTATGCCTTGTTATTAGGCAGTGCCCCTCTCTCAGGATTGGAGATTGTTGTGGTTGAGTTGTGTACGAGGTTGAGGTAAGTCCGTAGGACTTACTTAGCTGCCATCCTTATATTTGGATGTTTGCATGAGTGGTGTGTGTTTATTGTGTTGCTATGATAGCATGAGATGTCGTTTATACCGACCTATGTTTTATATGGTTGCCCCGTATGCGTGGTTGTGATAACCTTTCCCTTTCATCCCGCCGTGGAGTCTAGGAGGTTCTCTTGAGTCAGGCCACACCTGGTATACGTGGAGGGCACAACACCACTCCCATAGGGTACACGGGTTGTGTGACCGATTCCACTCTAGATGGCTAGCAGGCTCAGAGGCGAGGATGTATTCACCCTCGTGTCACATATTTTCATTTATGGATATATATATACACGATTGAGTGAATGACCATTATATGAAGATGATAAAATGGGTAAATGTGTGATAGCATGCAGATGTATTTATCTTTCATGATGGTATATGTGCTTATGCATTACCTTATATATATGTATGGTTAGCTAATGGTTTTATACCGTGTTGTAGATGTTTACAGGTTAGACGCTGTTGAGTAATTTGGCAGGGTGACAGGCCGAGGAATCTCGTAGATTTGGTGGCTGGTTTGGGTTATTGTGTTTCCCTCTTGTGTGAGGATGATCTTTTGTACCTCCTGTATGAGGATGTCGTTTCATATACTCGGCTAGGTGGTTGTTTTACCCTTGGTTATTCAGTTTATACTATTTTATGTATTTGTTTTATATCTGTCAGTGTCATGTTGTAAGGTCCAGTGAACTTGTCGTCAGGCTACGGTCAGGATCCATTGTGAGATCCTAGCCCAATGTGGAATCCAGAGTCCCGCAGATTTGGGGTGTTATAGAGTTGGTATTAGAGCCTAGGTTGACAACAATGGCACTTGTTACCTGCAATAAGGTCTGATAGGTAAAATAAATAGAACCCACATGGGGTTTGACGTTTTAAAACATTTTTGGTTTTAAGTGTGGTTTTGGGTTAGAATGTACGAGGAGTCGTCACCTCTGCCATGGATCTTTGGAGCGTAGATATGTTTATACATCTGTATGTATTATGGATTATGTGGATGTGTTATACATACATATATATATATATATATATATATATATATATATATATATATATATATATATATATATCTCGATACATATGGCATGTATATAGCCTTATAAGATTAGGTGCGTATATCTTACCGATAGCTCAGACTAGAGCAGAATCTGTAGTGGGACGAGGTAGGGGTACACCCCCCCTCTTCCTCCAGTGGTGATAAGTGAGAGACCAGTTTCCGCTGTTGTTTCGCTTATGGCAGAGAACGAGTTTGAAGAGACTGATCGTGTCTCCATGAGTAGATCCGAGTTTCAAGATTTTATACAGCAAGTATATGAGGCAGTGATAGCAGGTAGACCTACACCAGATTTTCCAATATTTGTGAGATCAACTGAAGCTTCTGGATCAGAGAAGAAGCAACGGAATCAATCAGTTAGTGGAGAAGTAAAGATGATGAATGGTGAACAAAGTCCGTTATCAGGACAATCTAGTGATCCTTTGGCCATGAAGATGATTGACAAGGAACTACAGTGTTTTAATTGCGGGAAGTTGGGACACCGGCGAGGTGTGTGCCCAAAGGTGCCCATAATATGCTTTACGTGTGGTAAAGCAAGGCATAGATCGAAGATTTGTTGACAGGGCAAGGCGTTGCCTTTATAAGTTCCCTCTCGGAATGAGATCATTCAAGGTGGACGACGAAGGTCGAGTTACCCTTCAGTTGCACAGGTTGCATGGATGGGACGATTATGTTCGATTGTGGCTATCTAGATCATTTGTGTTCTGAGTGCCTTTTGGCACCGATAGCTTGTTTCACCTGTGGTGAACTATGCCATCTGGCCCCATTGTTCGTTCCAAATGGTGTGTGCAAGCTTTAAATTTATAACCCAAGATGTATGCTTAAAACAAGGATGCGAACATGCAGTGTACGGGTCAATCGTAGTAAAAGCAAGAATTCCGGGGTGTCGATCTCAGGGACTTAGGTGAAACAAAACCAATATAGGTAGTCAATATTGCAACTAACCACAAAAGCAATTAAAGCAATCAAGGATGATAATATAGTCAATTAAGGAAATATGCAAATTCTAGGGATTAAAGCATCTAGTTGTGGTTCCAACTCAAGATCTCAAGATAAGCGGACAAAGCTGAGATTTTGCAAAGGGAAGGTGTTACTAAAGTGGAATAAATCACCGGGTAAGTCTCAATACTCACAATCCCAAGCCGAAGAACCTATAACCGGGTAAGTCTCAAGGTACTAAGGAAATGAACTATATTGTCAAACCAACAAACCAACTAAAGGAACAGAATCAACCTTTACCGGGTAAGTCTCAGGCTAACTCACAAAGATGGAATGAAGGCATACTCAAACCCCAATAAGGGATAAACCTTTATTACCTACACTTATGATCTTGGGTAAGCAAACAAAGGAATTACCGGGTAAGTCTCATCCTAAGCTTGCATTGAACCAGGAAAGGTGTAATAAGAATAGGATTTGGGAAACTCTAACACTTAACTCTTAGTTTCGGATCAAAAAGGTCACCTCGGTCAACCAAATTACACCCCGGCCGAGATGTTCATCGACTGAGCGAGATGTTCTAGGGTTAAGGATAAAGACTCGAGCTTTCAGGGTCCTACTAGAATTTAAGATTGTTCTATCATTGTTTTTCCCACAACCTTCAGCCAATCACCCTATAATCACACAAAGAAATTAGGCACTCATCATCATGAAAACAATAATCAAATATACTAAAAGGGAATGAATATTTAAACACAAAAACATTAAGAAAAAGACTTCAATAACTGAATCAAATATCAAACAAATAAGCGTTCCTTGGATCACAAATCCAACAAGACAATCAACAAAAGGGAATCCAACAAAATCTTACAAAACCCTTCACAAAATCTATAACAAGCTATCAATCCTTCCTTCAATCTTCCTTCAACCTTCCAAAAATCCTTCCTAACTGCATCTTCTTCAATCCTCAAGTGCTGCGATGGTAGCGGGTTGCTGAATTAGTGGAAAATCCAGCCCTTTATATAGGAGAATTATCTTCCAAAGATAATATATCTTGAAAAGATATTATCCTAATAAAATATATCTTAATCTTTAAAACAGATCTCCAAAATATATGATCTTCCTTCCAGAAATCCAGCACAAAAATATAAGATCTCTCCTTCTAAAAATAAAAGATCTCAGCCAAGAATAAACGATCTCGCCGCGTCAGGGTATTCGCCTCGGTCGGGGCGCTCCTCAAGATCACCTCGGTCGAGATGGTACTGTAGCTGACCGAGGTGACTCTAAACTGAATGTGAAATCTCTCAAATCTGGTCCAAAGTGAATCTTCAATCTAATTCCATGCTTTCCGAGTTCTTCCTTAAGCTCCAGAATGTAGCTCCAATGACTCCTTAGCTCCTTTAGCTCCATTTTGATGCAAAACGTGCAACCTTTGATTACAACGAAACTTGGTGTAGACCTCGATTCCCGCAAAGGTAGATGAAACGACAATATAATCATATAATATACATTCAAACATGCAGATTATTGAAGATAAAACGTCTAAACAAGTCCTAAAATATAGACTATAATTCATGCTATCAAAATACCCCATACTTGTCCCTTGCTTGTCCCCAAACAAGCTCCAAATCTTAAGTACAAGATAGAATGGATTATAAGTCATAAAGATCAAGGAAAAGTGTTTCAAAACATTTTAATGGTGTACTCCGCTCATAGATCACTCTAAGAGAATGCTTCATGGAATTTAAAATCAAAACATGCTCAAAATATTTTATAAATATAAGAAAGTTGTTCATCTTTGCATAAAATCATAGAATGCATAATAAATCGTAATTATCGAAAGTAATCATGCATAATATAGTTTAAACCACCAAGTCAATCAACAAGCTCGAGGTCTCAAGGGCTTTTCAAGAGAAGATCAAGAAACGTGTGAGGGTGGGACGTATATAAGGAATGTGGTGCTAGAATCCGGGAAAAGGATCTTACTTCACTTGCTTTGAATTTCAACATCTTCCACCAATAAGCTTTGCTTAGTTACTTTTTACTTTACTTTTTGGGATGCATGGAAAGAGGTGCACAATAACCTAAGTCTAGGAGATTAGCAATCATCAATTTCTCGAGATGCCTCAAACCCTTGATGCACATACCATGACCCGTTAGGA
This sequence comes from Fagopyrum homotropicum, assembly GCA_033239125.1. Lineage (NCBI taxonomy): Eukaryota > Viridiplantae > Streptophyta > Magnoliopsida > Caryophyllales > Polygonaceae > Fagopyrum > Fagopyrum homotropicum. The sequence continues at coordinate 75,598,747 of BSWB01000007.1, forward strand.
ATATCGCTCAATCCGACTTTGGCAAGACACAAACACCCGGCTATGTGAATGGTGCCAAGTTACTCATCATCATGATTGACTTTCCTAAACCAATTTGTTTCTTTCTAACTTCCATCCAAAATCTCAACTTTTCTTTCACTTGCTTTTCACTTGCTTGCTTCCAAGTTCGCGGATTGGTAAAGGGAGGCAAATATGTATATGAGGGGCTAAACATGATCAAGAAGAAGAAGAGAAGAGAATGAATTGCCTTGGTCTTTACAAGAAGAGAGTGAGAGAACTCATAATGTGGTGTCAACCTTCAAATTCAACATAATTTTGATAAAAACAAAGTATTAAACATGCCACAAATTTCAAACAAAGCGTTTAGCAACTTAAACATATTATAAAACCTTTCAAACACATAAAGATTTCAAAACCAATCTGCAAATAAAATCTTCACTGAGGTCATGTCCAGATAAGAAGCACAAAAATCGTTTCGAAAACTTTCTCAGTTAAACCACCTCGGTCGAGATGTTCTAAGTCAACCAAGGTAAAGTACCTCGATCGGTCAGAATCACTTCGGTCGGGATCATAAAATTTTTTTCTTAAACCAGTTTTTGACGTTTTTCTCAATCAAATAACCTGTATGCATGCATGTAGTCTCAGATAAGCACCTAGAGCATAAGAAAATCATAAATATCCGAATCAAGTCATACAAGTCATACATCAAATGTCAAATACATATCCGCATACCCCATACTTGGGACACATTGTCCCAATGGGTCGAATAAGTCTAATGAAACAAGATACTCACCAGACATAAGCTGAGCTGCATAATAAATAAAGAAAGAAATCTTGCCCTCTAATCCCAATCCGGTGGTGGTGTTGGTGGCACGTACGAGTACTGCAAAGGGTCAAACGGGTAGCCCATGACCTGCTGAAACTGAATCTTAGCCATCCTGCGCTGGTAGTGCCGACTCTTCCGTATCTCCATCATCTCTAGGGATAAGGTGGCGTTGGATTCAATCATCTGATCTGTCAGATCATCAATCCGGCGATGAGCGACGGGATCCCTATGCCTGTGTACTCTACGCCTGGCAGGACGTGCTGGTGCTGCAGCTGGCTCATCCTCTGTCTCCTCGTCATCTAGATCAACGACTGGCATACTGGTCCCAATTGTATCTGTCCCTGTATCCATGGCAACACCACCATCATCCTCCTCATGAGCCTCCTCCTCATCCCGCTCCTGGGCTACTACTGCTGCGTCTCTAGCGCCCTCAATAAGAGGAATCCACGCAGTGGACCAGTACTGAGGGTCATAAACTGAAAACTAAGATTACCATCTAATACCCTGAGGTGCAGTCTGCTCCCAGAGCATCGCTAGATATGGCGTAGTAAGTCCACGAGGAACCAGAATCCTCCTCGTGATCATCTTCTACAGACCAAGCGGCTTGGCAGTCGCCACCACAGTACAAGCACTCAAATCCAACCCCATCGCAGTAGCTAAATGAGTTACTAATCCTCCACAGCAGATATCTCCCCTCGCCTTCGCCGTTATCTTGTGCAAATCCTCGGCTAGCATCACTCCCAAGTCAAGAACTCCTCCGGTAACCATACTGTATAGACTCAGAAGCTCACCCTGTCTAATCTTCTGGGGCGTCTCAGTACATGCCAAAAATGTTTCGCTAAAAATACAGTGAGCGAGTCTGAAGGCAAGGTGGAAGATGATCCTCTCCCTGGAATCTCCAGGTCTCCACTTGTCAACATGCTCAACTACGTGAGCTATCTGTCCCCAGAACTCTCGAGCCACGGCTCGAGAAGGGAAATCAGAAATTGTGGGGGTCGGGAAACCGAAGATCTCCCTCCAATGATCCATCGGGACTAAGTAGTTCCGGTTCAGCAACCGGTACTTGATGGCCTGCTCTATAGGCAGGTAAGTCACGAAGCTCACAAACTCCAAAGTGGGCTCAAGGTAGGCTGGAGCTCTAATCTCAGTAAACTGCTCCAATTCTACCATAGCAATCATCCGCCTCAAATCATCATCCACGTAGAGGCAATCAAAAGCAACAATATCTAGCAACCGCGGCGAATCACTGGGCGCGCTGCAATGCGGTCATAATCTACCCGGTGACGCTCATGGATCACCAATATGGAACGGCGAGAAGAAGAAGTTGGAGAAGGGGAGGATCTATCCTTCAGAACAAGTTGTCTATCAGATTTGGAGCTCATTTTCCCTCACTGTGAGACCACCTCGGTTGGTTGTCAGATCTTAAGAACACCTCGGTCGAGATGCAGGTCGACTGGACCGAGGCAATGTGCTATTCGATCTTATCTCTCAAAAATCCAGTTATTTTCCCCCAATATCACTACCAATTGTTCCTATGGGCACTACAAAAAATAATTATTTTTGCGACGGAAGTTTGCGTCGGCAAGGATTTACCGACGCCAATGAGCAATGTTTGCGACGGCATGGCGACGGCGATAACTGTCGTCGCTTATTTTGCGACCGCGTAATCATTACAGTTGCGAATAGTACATTGACTTGCGACCGCATTTAGGTGCCGACGGTAAAAAAAATTTCCTTTTGCGTCGGCTATGACTACCGTCGCAAAATGTCCAAAGTTGCCGCTATAGTTGAGCGCCAAAAATAAAAAAATTTGGCTTGTAAATATAAAAAGGAAAATTATATATGTACTTTTATTTTTTATTTTTTTATGTCCGTGTCGTATTAGCCCTAATTAGATGAACTCTCGTCTTCGCATCTTCCACGCTTCTTCCACGATTCTTCCACAGGCTCCCTCCTTCCACCATTGCTGCTAGATCGAAGGTAATTGTCTTCTTCTCGTCTTCACCTCTTCCTTGTTTTGTTTTTGATTTTAGTTGTTCTTGATTCCGGCCACTTTTGTTTTTTTAACTATTTCTTCAATTGGTCTCTCAATTGACTCCCGATTACTTGTAAAAGTTCTTCCCGTTTTCCAAAATTACTAAAATCTAGCACCAGAAGAATCGATTTCTCGATGCTACTTTTGTTTTTTCTGTGGGTTTTTGCTTCTCTTTTCGAATTGATTCAAGTTTCAGACAAGAATTGGATGTGGGTCTAATCTAAGCTAAACCAACCTTCTCTCTTTCTCTTTGTGTATATATTTATTTTACTGTGGAATTAGATTTATGGGTTTTGTAGCTTTGTTGAGGTTTGATCGGAATTTGCTGCTCTTGCTTGGAATTGGGTTCGATTGAATTATATAGTTGTGCATTTTGGTTGATTAGAACTTCAACTTCCCTAATTCCTCTTTTTGTGGGTGTTTTGTGTTTATATATGAATTGCATTCATTTCTATTAGCTTTTGAATATGTTTATGGATCTATTTTTCAAGGAATTAGTATCTGATTAATGGATAAATTCTCAGTTTCTGTGGTTGGATGATGGAGATTTTTGGAATTTTATAGTGATATTATATTTCTTAATTGTTTCCTGAATCAACATGATTGCTTATTTATCAGTATACTCCTTGTGTGGTCTTGCTATCAGTTTGTCTTATTGCCTAATCTCAAACTTTTTTGTGTTAAGTGGAAGCTTCTTTAGTGTTTCTTTGATTGTTGAAATTACCTTCTACTATTGAAGGCTAAACAAGTGGATACTTAGGGCTCATTTCATTGGGGCCTATGAATGGAAACAGAAAAGGCAATGGATAAGGAGATGAATTGATAGTTCTAGCACGAGCCACAAGTTCAGTTGGTGTTCTAGCTGGGAAAGTTTCGATTGGTTTCAGAAGCTGCTCCCTTCGCAATTTTTCCTTTTCCTCTAACTCGAGCTCTCTTTGCCTTTGCTTCATGGCGATTTCATCCAACTTGGCGCGGCGCTCAGCCTCTTCTTTCTTTTTCCTCTCAGCCGCTGCATACGAGCTTATATCATTATTCTATTTACTGCTTAAAAAAGAAAAGAAATGTTTACCTTCACGTTTGCGGGCTTCTTCCTCTTCCTACAGCTTGTTTAATCATTCCTCTTCTGACCTCAAAAAGAAAATCATCTTCCTCTTCAGCTCCCTCTCCTGTCTCCGCTCTTGCAGAATCTGAGAAATACGCTCTTCTCTCTCCTGTCTTGTTCTATCATACTCAGCCTGGCGACGACTCATTGCTCATAGATTGTTTGCAAAAATAGCAGCAGTCAACATAATTTACTAAGTTCATCATGTCATCGTGAAAATCCTATGTATGTTACAAGGAAGAAGGTATGCATGTATATATAAGAATTAAGACGAGAGAATGATTCCTAGACCTTATTATCCAACATCCGGTACAACCTATTCTTTTCATGAAGGTCAGTATCATGACGTTCCCTGCTCAGTTCAATCTCAAGCTGCAAAGTTTAGTTAGAGCTATTAGATTCAAGGATAAGAAACTAGTACAAATTCAGGATAAAACTACCATGACTGTAGTTAAAATTTATATTATAGGAATATCGTTTTTCAAAAACTATTGAGAAATGCTTATGATTCTAAGAAGTTCGACCAGCCAGATTTGACCAATAAGTAAGAGCATCATCGTATCACCACTTAAACACATACCTGCTGCTCACACTCGTGCAATGACTTCTCCTCTACCAATCTTTGTTGATAAGCAACTTCAATTAATGGAGATGCCTCCTCTCTTTTAGCTCTCTCCAAGTGATCCATATGCCTAGCTAACTTTTGCAGTTTTTTCTCCATCTCCTGTCTCTCCTTTAACTTCTCAGTGTGCGCAATTCCCATCAAAGCTTCTTTTGTCACCTTTTCCTGAGTACATAACCATTACCAAGTAAGCTTCCAAGTAAAGAGTAAATGCATGGTCATTTGGAACCATTTTTCCTCGTACGAAAAATGAACTAACCCCGTCAATGAGTGGCTTTTTTCTACGTTTTTCTGCTTCCCCAAGTAGAGCTTTAGTTTCAAGTTCGTCACGTTCCTTGATTTCTCATAAGGTCTCATTAGGTCCAACTAAATGAATTTAAGTATGAATCTTTATGTGTAATGAGTATACTTAATTAGTATATCTACGATTCTAAGAGAGAATGATCTGCGAATCTGTGATAGATTGAAAAGCTAATTAGGTCCGAGTGCTTATTCAGTAAAATTTACAATTTACCAATCAAGATTGGTTAACCATTTATTAATCTCTATTTAATTAAGGTGAAATGATTATTGGCTTGTACTTTCCTGATTTTTTTCTTCACATCTCTTTCTTGAAACAAAGCATTTCTCACTTTCCGCTTTGTTATCTTGCTTTGTTATATGAGTTGTTTTGTCCTTTTGATTTATGATTCTGTCAGGAGAAGGTTCAGAGCCTACATCTCTTTCTAGTCCACAATTTTCTGCATATATTGAGTTTACATATCTCCATACATTAAGTTTGTTTTTTTCTCTATATCTTTCCTTTTAAGTTTCCACTTTCTAGCCCAAAATTTCTGCATATATTGAGTTTCCACTTTCTAGTCCACAATTTCTGCATACATCCATATCTGCATATATTGAGTTGCCACTTTCTAGTCCATAATTTTCTGCATTTATTGACCAAAACCATTTGTTATATGAGTTGTTTTATCCTTTTTGATTTATGACCCTTTTGATTTTTCATTCATATATATTAAAATGAAGCCATATTACACTAAATACCCCAACCCTTAAACTGGATCTAGGCATTTGGTTTTTAATTTATATTGATAATTGATTTTAAAATAAAAAATATCTCCAGTTCCTTGGTATTTACCTTTTTATTGTTGTTCATTACAGTAATAGTTGGTGCAAGGTAATTTAACACTAGAACTTTTCTAGAAGTGAGAGGCAAGAGATTAGTTTTTAACCCATAAGGTAAATTAAAGAAATTAAAACCCATAAGGCATGGAAATTGAAGATGATGCTTTTTTATTGTTGTTCATTACAGAAACACTTTTGGAAATCATAACTAATATTCTGTCAAACCTTTCCTATTCTCTCCGGATTTCCTTTTGCATGATACGAAGATTGGTTAAATGAAGCCATATTGACATAGCTATAAATTTTAGAAAATTTAAGAAAGAGAAAATTAAGAAAATTTCAAAAGGTTGAAACTTTCAATTTGATTCTGGATATGGTTGGATGAGAGGGAGTCTTAATAGAATAAGTAAGTAATCATTCCTTCAATTTGGGAGGATTTTTCTTTTGTTTCATGTTGCACCTAGATACTATTGATGCCATGTATTTCATTGTTTATTGATGGGTTCTGATTATGTGTTTTCCTTCAACTTTTTTCACAGTTCTTCTGGACAATCATTGCAGCTGTTCAATTCTCCAGTTCTGAATTTTGCACTCATTACAGGTTGGTTTAACAATCTTGGTATTTCTAGTCTTAATAAGAAGCTTTATTTAAAACCAATAAACTTATGTGTAGGATTTTTATTTTGACAGTCTTGCCTTCGGTTGGAATCGGTGCTCTTTCTGCCAGAGAAGTTGAAGGTAGAACTAATATAACTGCTGGTGAGAAGGTACATTCTATTTTTTTTAATCAGTTTTGATTATCTTTTTAAGAGGTTATAGTTAGTGTTAAAGTTGAAATTTGAATGCTGAATCTGTGTGCTGAATTTGTATGCCTAATTTAAATGCTGAATTTGTATGTTAGTCTGTATGCTGAATCTGTCGAAAATACCCTAGTGAGGACCATGACTTATGATTTCTTATACTTCTGTGTTTGTGTTTAAAATGATTTCTAGAATGACAAGTATTTTGGTATAGTGATGAATTGTAGTGTAGAGGGTTATTAATATACTTGTGAATCCTATATTAAAATGCTCAATTTATTGATAATCTCTATTTATTTGAAAATCTATTAATGAATTTTGGTTTCTTCTTTACTTGTTTAGTAAATACAGACTTTAAAATCTTAAGTTTATGTTTGATTATAGATAGTCTTCTTCAAAATGCAGTTTATGTGGTAGTAGCCTCACTATATGATGATTTACTGCGATAATCCCTTCAATTCTTGTGAATCCTATATTAAAATGCTCAATTTATTGATAATCTCTTTGTATTTGAAAATCTATTAATGAATTTTGGTTTCTTCTTTACTTGTTTAGTAAATACAGACTTTAAAATCTTATGTTTATGTTTGATTATAGATAGTGTTCTTCAAAATGCAGTTTATGTGGTAGTAGCCTCACTATATGATGATTTACTGCGATAATCCCTTCAATATTTGGCCTTTAGTTTGTACTAGCCTCACTTTATGATGATTTGTTTGATTTCTTTGTGTTGTTTTTGCTTGATTTCTTACTAAGTTTTTCATATTCGAAATAGGAAAACCAGAAGGTATTGTAGGTTAATTTAACAACTTCGTACTTAGAAACACAAAAAGGTTCTCATTACTACTAATTTTATTGTCTTAGTGTACGAAAAAGTAACGAGGCTACTAATTTTAGGTTTGACTTCGTTTGGATTTCGTAGTGTTGTTGATTTTTGTTTTGTGGTGTCATGATTTGTCTAATTGGATTTTGTGGTTTGTCTAATACTTAATAGTGTCTCTCGACACAGAAACTCCCGGACACTTGTGGATAGTTGGTACTTGGTACTTGGTTTAGTGATAATGATATATGTGTGTAGTGTTGTTAATATTGTTGTTGACAAATGCTTGAATATCATATTTTGTTGTTAATGTAGAGAATTGTGGTTTTGTAGGGTGGAACAAGTGTTCATCAAAATGAGTCTATTGGAGAAGGTCAAAGAGAGTCTGCGGCTGAAGAAGTCGTACAAGAAGAAAATCCAAGTGATAATGTTTAAATATGTTTCATTTTGCGTTGTTTACAAAGATACTAGCACTTTTTTTGGCGATTGTTCGCAATGACTTGAAACTAATGTAATATGCTATAAAATGTGTCAATTAGGTACTTTTGTTTAGAATGAAGTATGTATCAATTACGATGGGTGATGATGATAACTTTAATTAGTTTTGTGATGACAATTATCAATATCCAATTCAGGGGCAACTTTTGCGTCGACATCAAGCCGTCGCAAATTTTGAATATTGTAGCCGTTAAACGTTTTTGCAACAAGGAATAGCCGTCACAATAAAAGAATTAAAAATCAAAAATTTGTTTCGCGACGGATTTTGCGACGGAATATACCGTCGTAAATTGATAGAAAATACACATCATCGTTTTTGCGACGGGGTTGACCGTCCCAAAAATTTAAATAAGCGGCGACGACACAAATTTTTAGCGACGGCTAACAGCGCCGTAATGCCGTCGCAAAAACTTTAGCGGCGGGTAATTACCGTCGCAAAAACTTTAGCGGCGGGTAATTACCGTCGCAAATACGTTTTGCGACGGGCCTTTTTGCGTTGGCGTGTTTGCCGACGCAACTCCGTCGCAGAAAGTTGGTACCGTCGCAAATAGCCTTTTTCCCGTCGCAAATCCGTCGCAAAAGTATTTTTTTTTTGTAGTGGGGGTACTTAAGCCTTTTTCACCACAATGTAAGGGCAACCAAAGCCCAACATGACCGAAACAGTGGAAGAAGAGGGAGTTAGGGTTTTTTTTTATTTACCCCAGATTCGGTCGATTCGGAGCGTTTTTGTTGCAGATTGTCGCTTGCAAACTGATCTTCTACACTTTCCTTGTAGTTTGGAAGCAGGAATTGTCGAAAATGATCGAAAATTGGAGAACGAGATGAATCTGTGCGCCGCGATCAAGAAGGTGAGAGAGGGAAGAGAGAGAATTCGAACCCGCTTTTATACCCTTTTCTGAAACTGCTGCCACCTCGGTCGAGATGGTCTCGACTGGACCGAGGTGGTACGGACCGAGGTGGATCGTCATAAACCCTAGACGCCTCGGTTGCTCAAGAATCATCTCGGTCGAGGTGCTGTGACAGCAACCGAGATGTGTCTCAGTCAAACTCCGCCTTCTCGATTTCTCGAACTTCTATCCTTACAGTGTTGCTCCTGGGTTGTATTCCTTCCTTAGAGATTACCTGTTGTATGTCTATGAAGCCAAAAACAAAGCAAAGAAAAAGCAAACTATCTAAAGCTAGACTAGAAAAGAGAAAAGAAAGCAATACCTTGGGTTGCATCCCAAGAAGCGCTTGATTTAAGGTCGCTAGCTGGACCGTACGGTGTCTCTAAGCAAGGTATAGTGGTGCAACCTCCTCAACCGGGACTTCCGATTGGTACTTCTTAAGTCTATGACCATTGACTTTGAACCTTCCACTTGTTTCTCCCCAAATCTCAACTGTACCATAAGGGAAAACATGTTTCACAAAATAAGATCCAGTCCATCTAGATTTCAACTACTTGGAAAGAGGCGAAGGTGGGAGTTGAAGAATAGAACTAGATCTCTTTCTTTGAACTCCTTAGGGATGATACGCTTGTCGTGCCATTTCTTTGTCCTTTCCTTGTAGATCTTGGCATTCCCATAAGCATTCAAACGCAGCTCCTCCAGCTCGTTGATGTCCAATAACCGCTCTCACCGCCGTCTTTGATGTCGAATTTCAACCATTTGATCGCCCAATATGCTTTGTGTTCCAGCTCAACGGGCAAATGACAAGACTTCCCATATACCAAATTATAAGGGGTGGTACAATGGGAGTCTTGAATGCGGTCCTGTAGGCCCAAAGAGCGTCGCCCAACTTCATGGACCAATCCTTCCTCGTCCTAGAGACAATCTTCTCCAAGATTGCTTTAATTTCTCTATTAGAGATCTCGACCTGTCCACTAGTTTGAGGGTGATAAGGGGTTGCTACCTTGTGGGTTACCCCATACTTTGATAAAAGTGCTTTAAACTTCCGGTTGATGAAATGTGTCCCTCCATCGCTGATGATGATGCGTGGAGTCCCAAAACGTGGAAAGATAGTCCTATTAAAGAACTTCACTACCACCATGGCGTCATTAGTGGGAGAGGCAATGGCTTCAACCCATCTAGAGACGTAGTCGACAGCTAGGAGAATGTAGAGGTTTCCTCCGGATGATGGGAAAGGTCCCATGAAATCTACTCCCCATACATCGAAGATCTCAACCTCCTGTATGTTATTGAGTGGCATCTCATTCCTCCTAGATAAGTTCCCTGTTCTTTGGCATGCATCACAAGAGACAACAAACTTTTGCATATCCTTGAATAATGTAGGCCAAAAGAAACCGGAACGTAATACTTGGCGCACGTTTTGTGAGAGCTAGTATGCCCTCCACAAGGAAGCGAGTGGCAATGCCGTATGACACTATTAACTTCATCTTCCGGAATGCATCTACGAAGCATCCCATCCGGTCCTCTCTTAAGTAGTAGAGGTTCATCCCAATAGTAATGATGTACATCCTTAAAGAATTTCTTCCTTTAACCGTATGTCAATCCGGGTGGTATTTCCTGGCAAACAAGATATTTAACAATGTCAGCATACCAAGGTCCTTTATTATAAGAAGTTTGGTGGAGAAAGTGTTCCATCAATTGAGGATGAATTTCAGAAAAGGGAGTAAGAGGTTTGTTATTCTCAGTTGACATCATCTTGCTTTCGACCTCGGTCGAGGTCTAGAGAGGGTGACCGAGATGTTCTTCAGTCAAGAACATCTCGCTTGGTCCAGAAAGTGCCTCGGTCGAGGTACTGCAACTGGGACCAAAACTGGAGATCTTCTCCTAGATTAGTTTTTCAAATTTAGCTCCTGGATCTTCTTCTAGTGCCTTTAAGCTCCGTATATCTACATCACAAGAAACATCTATACCTTCCTCCATTAAGCTAAAACTAATAAATCTCTCAAGTGGATCATTAATAAGGATAGAGCTCACCAATTCTCTTGATTCCTCTTCATCATAGATGTTGAAGATATCATCTTCTAGCGGCTCTCCTTTCATTGCCGCAAGCAAAGCAAACTCAACTTGATCACCGCTAATGTTGAATTGCAACTTGGCATTCTTACAATCGACATTGCAACCCGAAGTTTCTAGAAATGGTCTCCCGAGAATGATAGGAACGGGATAATCTGCGGAAATGTCAAGCACAACAAAGTCTATAGGTAAATAGAAGTTACCTATCTTAACCGGAACGTCTTCCAAAATGCCCACAGGATGGGTAATGGAGCGGTCCGCCATGTACAACCGTATCTTCACCGGCTTGGGCTCTCTAAGTCCGATCCTCACACATAGCTCCAGCGGGATGATGCTCACACTGGCTCCTAGATCACACAACGCCTCACAGGTGACATCCCCAACTTGAATGGGAATGAAAAATGAGCTGGGATCCCTTAACTTAGGTGGCATCTTCTCCTTCATGATTTGAATGAGTTCCGAGGATTTAGATGTCATCCTTACTTCACCAAAGTCTTCCAACTTCCTCTTCCTTGATAGAATTTCTTTCAAGAACTTCCCATAGGCGGGCATCCCTAGAATAGCATCAAGGAAAGGGATATTAATATGTAGTTTATTCATCACGTCAATGAACTTACCAAAATGCTTGTCTAAATGTGCTTTGGCCCTTGATTGGGGGAATATAAGTGGTAGTTTATATGCAGGAGGTGGGACATAAACTTCAGTTTTGTCCGACGCTCTCTGAGGCTCAACCTCGGTTGGCATCTCGGCTGAAGTGTTCTTCGACTATGCCTGGACCGAGGTGTTCTTCGTCTGTACTGACATCGATTGAGGCACTAGATCTACAGTTTTCAGTCCACTTCTCGTCGTTATTGCCATAATCTGTCCTTTAGGGTTGCTTTCCGTCCTTGCTGGAAGCTTCCCTGGATCTCTTGGCACTTCATTCACCATATTAAAGAATTGTTGTTCTAAGGCTTTTTGTGCCTTCAAAAATGAAGTCATGGACGTCTCCATAGCATTTAGCTTGATTAAGATAGCCTCCAGCACTTCATCTTTCTTTTCCGGCTGGGACGAGCTTGATCCAGGCTCATGGCTCTTCAATGGAGTATAAGAAGAAGGAGAATAGAGGAAAGGGTCAGAAGAGTTGTTTGAATTGGAGTTAGAGTAAGAGTTACCCGAATTTTGATTGTTTGACCTCCAATTATTGCTGATGGATCCTCTATTGTTGTTGTAGTTGTTGTTCCGGGAACCGTTGTTGTTGTTGTTCCGGTAACCATTGTTGTTCCTTGAGTTTGATATCCTTCATCTTCTTTCTTGGTTTGAGCAACCAAAAGGTCTTTCAATTGCTTCATATCGTTCTATAAAGAGGTGAGTTGGTCGTTGTTTGATGGAGCTTCTTGGAAGTTGACTCTTTTAACTCCACCTTCAGCTCGTTGGTGGGAGTATTTTTCCATGTGCAAAGCTTGCTTCTCTATGAACTCCCAAGCTTCGTCAATCCGCATGTCCATGAACGTGCCGGCGGATAGTAGTTGAAGGTTGAACTGGGTGTTTCCGTCCAGTCCCTTGAAGTATATCTCTAGCAACTCTATCTTTGGAATCCCATGATGTGGGCAATCCAAAAGGATGTCTTTAAATCTCTCCCATGACTTGGACAAACTCTTCTTGTCCTTCATGATGAATGCATTGATTTTCCCTCTTATTTCAGCGGTTTTAGAGGGGGGAAAGAATTTAGTCAAGAACTCCGTCGTCATCTCCTCCCAAGTGTTGATTTTCCTGGAGGGAGAGATTGATACCAAGTAAGCGCCCTATCTTTCAAAGAGAAATAGAAATGCCTTAGCTTGTAATTGTTGTTTTCCAGCCTTGAAGGTCTCAAGGTCTCCATCAAGATCTCATAGTTTGGCAGATGTTGATGTGGAGACTCCCTCTCTAGCCCTCCAAACTGGCATTGGTGAATCATGGAAAGAACTTGCGGTCGAAGCTCATAGTCATGGTCCGCTGGATCACCTAGGTTGACTCCTGGACGCCTCAATTGCTGGTTGGGGTCCATTCTCTGCCCTAGGGTCTGTGGAATACCTACAAAAAGAGCATCTCGGACTGGCATCCGAGGTGGAAGTATCTCGGCCGGGGGCAACTGGAGCTGGGTCCTGCCTCGGTCGAGGAGCTGGATCTGGTCGCGGTAGATATTTGTCCCGTAAAGTCGCCATATTTGCTTCGATCGCTTCCGTCCTTGCGCGAGTTTCTTCCTTTTCCAGTCGTAGTTCGTCTTTACTGAGGCGTAGTTGTTCCAATGCCTCCTTCAATTCGGCCACAAGATCGCGATTCTCTTGATTGGCCATCTTAGCTTCTTTCAAGCGTCTTTTGTATGTCTTTTTTGGTTCCAGATCGTAAGGAACGATTTCCTTCGCAGTGCGGGTTCTTCGCATAAACCTACAAGAAAGAACCTGCGAAAGTCACTCAAGTAGAGTGGTTAGTAGCAACAGGGGCATGTGCCCCAAAAGACTACCGCAACCGGCTCGGTCTAGATCAAGTCCCCGGCAACTGCGCCAAAAACTTGTTCGCTCCAAATGGTGTGTGCAAGCTTTAAATTCATAACCCAAGATGTATGCTTAAAACAAGGATGCGAACCCGCAGTGTACGGGTCAATTGTAGTAAAAGCAAGAATTCCGGGGTGTCGATCTCAGAGACTTAGGTGAAACAAAACCAATATAGGTTGTCAATATTGCAACTAACCACAAAAGCAATTAAAGCAATCAAAGATGATAATATAGTCAATTAAGGAAATATGCAAATTCTAGGGATTAAAGCATCTAGTTGTGGTTCCAACTCAAGATCTCAAGATAAGCGGACAAAGCTGAGATTTTGCAAAGGTAAGGTGTTACTAAAGTTGAATAGATCACCGGGTAAGTCTCACTACTCACAATCCCATGCCGAAGAACCTATTACCGGGTATGTCTCAAGGTACTAAGGAAAGGAACTACAATCTCAAACCAACAAACCAACTAAGGGAATAGAATCAACCTTTACCGGGTAAGTCTCAGGCTAACTCACAAAGATGGAATGAAGGCATACTCAAACCCCAATAAAGGATAAACCTTTATTACCTACACTAATGATCATGGGTAAACAAACAAAGGAATTACCGGGTAAGTCTCATCCTAAGCTTGCATTGAACGAGGAAAGTTGTAATAAGAATAGGATTTGGCAAACTCTAACACTTAACTCTCAGTTTTGGATCACAAAGGTCACCTCGGTCAGCCAAATTCCACCCCGGCCGAGATGTTCATCGACTGAGCGAGATGTTCTAGGGTTAAGTATAAAGACTCGAGCTTTCAGGGTCCTACTAGAATTTAAGATTGTTCTATCATTGTTTTTCCCACAACCTTCAGCCAATCACCCTAGAATCGCACAAAGAAATTAGCCACTCATCATCATGAAAGCGATAATCAAATATACGGGAAGGGAATGAATATTTGAACACAAAAACATTAAGAAAAAGGCTTCAATAACTTAATCAAATATCAAACAAATAAGCATTCCTTGGATCACAAATCCAAGAAGACAATCAACAAAAGGGAATCTATGAAAATCTTACAACACCCTTCACAAAAGCTATAACAAGCTATCAATCCTTCCTTCAATCTTCCTTCAACCTTCCAAAAATCCTTCCTAACTGCAGCTTCTTCAATCCCCAAGTGCTGCGATGGTAGCGGGTTGCTGAATTTGTGGAAAATCCAGCCCTTTATATAGGAGAATTATCTTCCAAAGATAAAAATATCTTGAAAAGATATTATCCTAATAAAATATATCTTAATCTCTAAAATAGATCTCCAAAATATAAGATCTCTCCTTCCAAAAATAAAAGATCTCAGCCAAGAATAAACGATCTCGCCGCGTCAAGGTATTCGCCTCGGTCGGGGCGCTCCTCAAGATCACCTCGGTCGGGATGGTACTATAGCTGACCGAGGTGACTCTAAACTGAATGTGAAATCTCTCAAATCTGGTCCAAAGTGAATCTTTAATCTAATTCCATGCTTTCTGAGTTCTTCCTTAAGCTCCAAAATGTAACTTCAATGACTCCTTAGCTCCTTTAGCTCCATTTTGATGCAAAACGTGCCATTTTACCTACGATTACAATCAAACTTGGTGTAGACCTCGATTCCCGCAAAGGTATATGAAACAACAACATAATCATATAATATACATCAAACATGCAGATTATTGAAGATAAAACGTCTAAACAAGTCCCAAAATATAGACTATAATCCATGTTATCACCCTTTCTGTCAACATAGTGGTGTTTCTTCCCAACAAGACCTTCCTCTTCCCGATGTAGAAAGAGTGAAAGTGGAGGCTATAGTAAGGACCTCAGTAATACCTGAGGAGCACAGATCTGAGATTGAGTGATGATATGTAGTGGAGCTACGGATGTTAGCTGTTACAAGTACCATTCTTGTTAATGGTTTACTTGGTGGAGTTTTGCTTGTTGTGAGTGCTATGCACTTCTTGTCTTTCGATGCATGCGTTAATGTTTGACTTTTGGTATATAGTAGAAGGTGGACTTTCCTTTACAGGAGTACTAGTTAGGGGTCTGAGGTACCCGCAAGATATATGTTTGTCCCCTTGTTTTGGGACTTGTGAATGGTTTGTAGACTTCTTTGTCAAGCCATAAGTGCATGAGGAAGTCATTACGTGTATGGTGTGGATGAATAGATATCATGTCATGTTAGATATTAATTGGAAGGTTGTTACAGTTTCTACTGAGATCGATTTGATAGAGGTTTTCCGAGGCTATGACCTTTGGAGAGATGAGTTTTGTTATTAGTGCCATATTAGCAGTGAAGACGACAACACAAGAGGTGATGTTTTCTGATGTTAAGCCATGAAGAAGGAAGTTCCACATTGGAAGATATTCCAGTGGCTTATGAGTTTATAGACATGTTACTGAATCGTCTAGTTTTCACCTCAGTGGAGTGTGGATAGTGTTATCGAGTTTAAGTACGATACGAGATTGAACGAGCAGGCCCATACTATGTAGTGCTTGTTGAGATATTGTAATTGATAACTTGAAGAGTCGATCAAGACGGGCTTCTTTTACCCTAATGGGTTCTAGGTTCCGTAATGACGACCCGATAAGTTAGCTTCAAGAAGCAATTGTGTTTTCAGAATTCCTTTGCGCTCAAGATATCCATAGTCATGGATAAGAGAGCAGCATTTGTATGAGATAGTATCCCATACCCGTTATGGACACTACGAGTTGTAGTGATGTCATTTGGATGGACGAATGTCTTAGTAGTCTTTATGGAGTTGATGAATAGTATCTTCAACGACTTCTGTCATCAGTTGGTGGTGGACTTTATCGATGACATGTCGGTATACTCTTATCGTAGAGAATAGCAGACCGATTGCCTGAGGACCGTTTTGCAGTTTTCGAGAAATAGAGGGTTGTATGCTACGCTTTGTAAGTGTAAGTTGAGATGCTAGTGGTATTCTTTTTAGACCATGTTGTCTCCGCTAGTGGGATCATGATCGATTTTATATGATTGCGTTTTCAGTTGATGCACATTAAGGAATGCGTAAATTTCTCGGCTCAGCCGATTGCTGCTAATGCTTTGAGGAAGGATTTTATATGATTGCGTTTTCAGTTGCGAGTCTTTTGAGAAGACCCCCATAACTATGAGATTTAAGTAGTATGTCTCAGTTTGTAAGAGTTAAGGAGGTATCTGACCTCTACTCCCATTCTGTTGTAGTCAGAAGATTTAGGGGATCCCGTAAATTACGGTGATACAACCCAGCTAAGTTGAGACGTGTGTTAATACAAAGGAATAGAGTTATGGATATGTGTGTCTACAGCCGAAGCTGTGTGAGGAGAACTACCTAACTCATGAACCAAAGTTAGTAGTGGTAGTTTCCCCCTCTATGATTGAAGATAATACCTGGGTGGTATTTCATGTCAGGTTTCCACAGACCATAGGAGTCTGAGGAACGTTTTTACGCTGTGGAAGTTGAGGAACTACTAGCGTTGAGGTCTCGAATTGATCAAGAATGTAATTTGAGATTTCCTATCATTTAGAGAAGTTGAACGTTGCCGCTGACAACTTGAATGGAAAGACACTCCAGGAGAAGATGATTGCGAGACGGATAGTTCAGCCTCAGCTTCAGGAAGATCTAGCTTGGCTAGAATGAGATTTATAGTCTCCCTATAAGGATGTCATCTCTATGCTTGAGAGGTTCTATGTGGTCTGTTGGATGAGATCCAACAGAAGTAGGGGACCTACCCGACCTTGATGAAGATTAAGAGAGAATGTCTCGTAATGAGGCACCACAGTTCTCCATTGGAGTAGATGGAGTGATGAAGCGTCAAGAAAGTTTTTGTGTACCTACTGATGCATAGTACAAATAGAGAGTCTTACAGTACGCTTATTGTACATATCCTTTAGTACGTCCATGTAAGAGTCAAATGTACCATGAGATGAGACAATTATATTGATGTAGAAGGTTGAAGCCGATGTGACCAAAATTATGATACAGTGTGTGACCTGTCACCAGGTCCAGATGGAGCGTTCCTGATCTTGAGATAAGCCCCATCCACTACAGCGCAGTAGTAGAATTGGGAGGACATCTCTATGGACCTTGTTATGGGATTGTGACCCAATAGAAGATTGATGTTATCTGGATTATTGGTAACAGATTGATGAAACCGGCACATTCCATTCCTATCTGAAGAACGTGGCTAGTGAATGAATTGACTGTGGAGTACACTAGACAGGTAGTGAGATTCCATGGTATACCGAGAACGGTCATTTCTGATCGAGATGGATGTTTTTACTTTGAGGTTTTGGGCAGCAAATACATACTGCTTTGAGGAAATGAGTCTATACTTCAGGACTACACTCTACCTCCGATAGATGGTTAGTTAGAGAGGATCATTTAGATCTTAAGGGTCTAGTATAAGTTGTAAGTTGAATTGGAAACATGGATGGTTATATTACCTTCCATTATCGAGTTATTATATAACAGTGATTGACGTTTATCTTATGGGATGCCCATATGAGGCACTGTATGGACGTAGATGCCATACACCTTTATGCTGGGAAGAGCCTAGCAGTAGTAGTGGAATAACGCCTGACCAGATTCAAGATTCTATAGTTCAAGTAATGCTGATTACAAGAAGAATGTTGGTTGTACAGAGTCGACAGATATTATGTGTAGACAAGAGGTGTTAACCTCTAAAGTTCAAGCGAGAGTTCATGTCCGGTTGGAGGTCTCTTAGTTGTGAGATGTTAGACGTGTTAATATGGAAAGGAAACCGAGTTTCCAATATGTCGGTTTACTTGAGATCTTGATCAGTTTTGTGAAGGCTACATGATATTTAGTATTGCCTATGAAGTTAGAGAATGTTCACTTAGTGTTTCTAGTGTCTCAACTGAGGAAGTATATACCAGGATGAAGACACTTTGCGAGTTATAATGATCTGGTGGTTAAGTCGAACCACATCTTTGTTGAGCATTTGATTACATTCTTGGAATGAGATATAAATGCTTGCCTTTGAAAGACATCTCCATATTGAGGATATGATGGTCGAGATGAAGACCAAAAGAGGCTATGTGAGAAACGGAGGATTGTGTCCTGAGGAACTATCCAGAGTATACGTTGGGACAAACCCATTTGTGGGAGCACGAGTAGATCTTAGTGCTATCTTGATGCCTGTTGTGCTTATGTGCTTATATGCCTTGATGTGTTTATTCCATGCTAGCTATACTGTGATGTATTATCTTAGTAGACTTGATGTGCTAGCGTGATGTATGTTATAGCTGGAGATGATTATTTCCTCCATGCTACCTGAGTATATTTTTATATTTGTAGCTGCAGATGGTTCTTTCCTCCATGCTATATGTTTGAGTATGATTAGGATTTATTTGGAGATGGATCTTTCCTCCATGCTATCTTGATAGACATAGTTTCAGTGGATATGTTATCCCTCAATGCGATGTTATGAGTATGTTTATGGATTGGCTAGAGACGTATTTCCTCTATGCATGTGTTATGTTTTGGCTAGAGATGTGCTTTCTCTATGCTTTATGATGTAGTATGGCGAGAGATGTGATTCATCTACGCCTTTGGGTAGCGTTATGACCCTGTCTTGTGGAGTTGATGTTTCCTCCATGTTGATGTTCGAGGTTATAGATTGTTATAAGATGTGATCTGTTGAACGGAGATGTGATACCTCTGATAGTGAGAGTGAGAGTTATACCTCGGCTTATGGGTCCGAGATGACTTTGGGATTCTGCAAGTTTCAGGACGAAACTTGTTTGTAGGGGATGAGATGTAAGAGCCTAGTTGCTGAGTTGCTGAGAGAGCGTGCAGAGGGCTAAGATTAAGCCTGAGCTGCCCCTGCGTGACCCAGAGGGCGCCCCTGCAGCTAGCCTGGTCCGCCCCTGCGGCTCACAGGTCCGCCCCTGCGGATTTTGGTGTGCTGCAGCCGTCTTCTTTTACCCGAGCTTTGCTTTTGACCTCTCTCTCCTTTATAAGCCTCTCCTTCTTTCCTGCTGATGAGGGTTAGGTATCTTCAACCCCATCTCTCTCTTGCACGTACATCTTCTCCTTCTCTATTCCTTGGATCACCTTTGTTGATCTCTTCCTTGAGTTTTTGTGAGTTTGTGAGCCATGTGCTTGGCGTTGCTTGTGAGTTATGGTTGACGATGTTGCTTAGCCTTATGAGCCAGCTTGAGGTATAGATGGTGGTGTGCTGTTCTCCTGGAGAGCTTGATTTGGTAAGCTTCCATGGCTTTTCTTTTTCCTTCCCTTTCTCTTTATCTTTTCATCTCTTTCCTTATCTTAGCTTAGATCCTTAGGTTTGGATCTTGTTCCAGCGTTGATTGGCTTATGTTGATGTATATATATGTATGTTTCTGTATGTATATGTGTTGAATGAAGAAGGAGTAAAGGAGTCGAAGAAAGGAGTGAAGAAGGAGCTGAAGTGGTGCGTCTCTACACACTAGCCGCCCCTGCGCCATCTATGGACCGCCCCTGCGCCAACAGGGAGCCACCCCTATGCCATATCCTAGCCGCCCCTACGCCACCTACACCATCTTGGTGTTGCACTTGGTTCTGCAGGTGTGTGTTGCTTCTAGGCTTTCATTAGGATGCCTTTGTTCCCTCCTTACCTAGTATGAGTGCATAGGATCATGCTAGATGTGTGAGGATGTGTTTGGTTGAGGTTATGATCAGTTTATGCCTTGTACGGCTATAAGGACTTAGGTTGATATTGTTTGAGGTTGTGAGGTTGAGTATGATCCTCATGGATCCCTTTGGGTCTAGTTGTGACCCCTTTGATGAATAGAGGTTGATATATCTTTATACCTTGTCATTAGGCAATGCCCCTCTCTAAGGATTGGAGATTGTTGTGGTTGAGTTGTGTACGAGCTTGAGGTAAGTCCGTAGGACTTACTTCGCTGCCATCCTTATATTAGGGTGTTTGCATGAGGGGTGTGTGTATATTGTGTTGCTATGATAGCATGAGATGCCATTTATACTGACCTATGTTTTATATGGTTGCCCCGTATGCGTGGCTGTGATAACCTTTCCCTTTCATTCTGCCGTGGAGTCTGGGAGGTTCTCTAGAGTCAGGCCAGACCTGGTATACGGGGAGGGCACAACACCACTCCCATAGGGTACACGGGTTGTTTGACCGATTCCACTCCAGATGGCTAGCAGGCTGAGAGGCGAGGATGTATTCGCCCTCGTGTCACATATTTTCATCTATGGATATACATATACACGATTGAGTGAATGATTGTTATATGAAGATGATAAAATGGGTAAATGTGTGATAGCATGCGGATGTGTTTATTTTTCCTGATTGTGTATGTGCTTATGCATTACCTTATATATATGTATGGTTAGCTAATGGTTTCATACCGTGTTGGAGATGTTTACTTGTTAGACGCTGCTGAGTGATTTGACAGGGTGACAGGCCGAGGACTCTCGCACATTAGGTGGTTGGTTTGGGTTGTTGTGTTTCCCTCCTGCGTGAGGATGATCTTTTGTACCTCCTGTGTGAGGATGTCGTTTCATATACTCGGCTAGGTGGATGTTTTACCCTTGGTTATTCAGTTTATACTGTTTTATGTATTTGTTTTATATCTATCAGTGCCATGTTGTAAGGTCCAGTGAACTTGTTGTGAGGCTAGGGTCAAGATCCATTGTGAGATCCTAGCCCAATGTGGCATCCCGAGTCCCACGGATTTGGTGTGTTACACATCAGTACATTCATACCATAAAAATATTATGTTTTGGAAATTTTTTTTAGTACATTTGTGCCTTGTTGTAAGATCTTAGTAAAGTTGTTGTTAAACTAAGGTTAGGACCCATTGTGAGGTCCTAACTAGTAGTTCCCCGAGTTCCAAGAACTTGGGGTGTTACAACATGGTATCAGAGCTCTGGTTGGAAACAATGGCACTTGGAATCTTTTGAAAGACCGAATGTAGAAAATAACTAGAACCTCAAATGGGTTTGAAAATTTCAAAATGAATTTCTATTTCAAAATCATGTGCATAGTCGGGTTGATGGGTTAATAGTATGTCGGACCACCATCACCTTCGTAGATCTCTGCAACTTGATAGGATTAGTAAAACAGTATTGGACATATAAGATTGTACACTTATGTATGTTATATGGACAAGAAGGTGAAGATTACTAGACGATCCTTAACCACAATAATAATTAGATTAGAAAGAATAGCATATCAACTCAAAAAGAAGTAATATGAAGCCATTCAAGGGACTTAGCGGATTGAAGGCGAGAAATGAAACTCCAAGATGCATGTAAGGACTGATAAGAAGCGCAGATTGAAGAGGACAATATCGGGATACAAATAAGGCGGGGTAGAGTACAACTACACTTGGCGGGTAAAATGACAATACAACTAAGGTGGACGACATCATAGGCAAATATAGGCCTGAGAGTACAAAGAAGATATGGTGTTGACCCCGAGGTGAAGAAATAAAGGAGTACAAAGAAAAATGAGTTTATAGACGTAAAATAAATTTCATCATCATAGAGACGGCTGGACTTACCAAAAAATGCAAGAGTTTGCAAGAAATCATGGCGTAAGTATCAAATACAGTAGAAGTCTGAAATTAAGACAACGGAATTCTATAAAGGTGGCATTACAACACAACACAAGACAAAGGGAAGAATGTGGGAATGTGATTTTGGTGGACTAGATAGTCTACAATAACTTCTCATTTAAATAAATATCTAAGTTACCATAATTGACGGTCATATCAGAGAACCGCAAACAAACGATGAACAAAGTAAGAAAAATCGGGAAGACACGCTTACGAGTTATTGTTGAAGCTTTCATAAACTCTATGACGACACATGAATGTTAGGACTAGACCCAGAAGAGTATAGTGATCCCATAAGAGAACAAGAGAAGTGCAGACTTGGAAGGAGCTGAAGGAGTATTAACAAAGAAACTGGAGAAGATAGATTTCACCAAGTGTATTAAACTCGAAAAGAGATAGAAGAGCAATAAGTCCGTGATCTTATAGAACGTCAACTGTAAACTAGTTAGTAATAACTGAGACATAAAACGTGCGGGTCAACTAGTAGTTACTGGTGGGCAAATAAGAAGGATAACCATAGAATTATGAAAGAATATTATAGACATCTGGAGGACCCTTTAAGAGATCAATGGCGACAAATGTGAAGTTAAATCGGTACACGTGCTAGTAACCTTAAGAGTAAGATGGAGTGAGTCGAGTCAGTAACTCTAATTAAGATCTTAAGAAGAAGGACTAGACGGCCAGGAATAACCCCCTTATGTTATTTGAGACCAAGAGAATTGTGTAAGTGATTTACATACCAACTAGTACAGATGGATTATAAAAGGAGAACTAGAGGAGTAAGAAGTATACACTTTTGATAAGGTTATATGTCAGCCAAGATAGAGTGTGCGTATGAGGAAGAATGATGATTCTCCTACGATAATTGCGGGAGAAACCCTTGTGACTATGAGATGCCCGAAATGAAGACCTACAATTGAGTGTAAGAGCGAAGATAGAACCCCACCTATGTAGAGAAGTTTTGACCTCGTCAGAAGGATAAGAAGTGGTGAGGAATCACGACGCCAATATCAAAAGGAGTAGGAGGCCGGTAGCAGAGCCAATAGAGTTCAATAGAGTAATAATATAAACAACGCTAATGAAGGAACATGTGAGAATGACCTAGGGGACTCGAGAAAGAGAGTTGAACTAAGGAATTGGAAGTGGGAAGGACATAACGAACTAATGAAGGGGAAAGGATTAACCGAGTAGTTCATGCTTACCAAAATTTATGCCACTAGAGCATGAGAAGAGGAAGTTCAGGATATTGAAATAAGTTAACTATAGACTGACTGACGTCAACGGAGGACGTGCAAGTGTTTCTTTTGGCATTGAGGAGTTATGTGCCGTTAAGAAGAGATATTTGTGACTATGGATTTATGAATTAGCCTTACCGACGCCTTGGAGGATTTCCTCAAGTAGGTAATCACAACCTTCTTTGGTTAACTAAAGACATAAAGAGAATTGTGGTAGAGATTTCTCACTGGCTGGTTAAGATCAAACTCCGGTTGAGTCAGAGAGTTTGGACCCGTTTTTGGAGAATTCCATAAGTAAACGGAAGAGGTCGTCTTCCAACTGTTATCTTAGTTCCTTAAGGCAAGTAAAGAAGGTACTTGGTACTTTATCCGGATAGGACTTATGTTGTAATTGAGAGATAGAGTTTGGGGTCAATCATTTTGGACTCACGGGAAATGTCCTAATGATTAGCGGGTGACAACATAATTATCAAAGTAGCGCAACGGAAGCGTGATGGGTCCTAAACCACAGAAGAAGAAACTCGAGAGTACAGAAAATGACGTGTCGAGTTTAAGACGCTGATAATTGGTGAAATGCATTTCGTTTGGAAGGAACGTGAAATAGGCTACGTGGGGTGACAAGAAATTTTGTAGAGGAACTGTATCACCATCTAGATGGACAAGAAAGTATGTGCACATAGAAGTATAGAAAGAGAGTGGTACCCCATTATAGATCCAAGTGAAGCATGCCGAGCTCATCACATATCGGCAAACAAGTAAAATTGGAATTTAATACCTAGCAGGGTACTTTAGAATGAGTCCCTTGATGGAATGACAAAGGAAGTTACAATATAATAAAGGTATTGTGTAGGGCCTGCACTAATAAGCTCAAGGTAAGTAACTATCTAGCTGAATCGAAAGACATATAAGAAAAGAAGCTACGGGAGTGTACTTACAAACCAGTACCCGTACATAAAGAAAACGTAATCTCAAGAGTAGAGTTTAAGGAGATTTCTATTTCGGAACAGAGTCGGGTTGCGTTTTGAGTCAGAGGAATATTATAGGACACAATGCAATGTTAACAACTAGTGAGTAGTTTGAGCAAATAACGGTGATGTGAGATCACCTTGTCTCTAATACCGTCACTCCGGACATAATTTTTATGTCACTCAAGACCTTGGAAAATACGTGAGGAGCCTAAGGTTGAGCTAACAATATATTAGAGATCCATAAATATTATAATAATGGCAAGTGAATGCAGATGATGACCACTAGATTGTGTCTCCAGTGCTAGACCAGAAAAGGGTAAAGGTGATGATTCCTTACTTGAGGAATAAGATAACTGGGTCATATTAAAAGACAAGACCAAGTGGGTCGTGATACGAAGAGCATTAGGCACTTGGTAAAGTGCTGGCGGAGGTTCAAGACCTTTGGCCTGAGTGTGTAGTCAAGTAATCATAACGAAGGGAAGAAAGTTGACTAGGTTATTTTCTGTACGAAGAGCATTAGGCATTTGGCCTGAGTGTGTAGTCAAGTAACCACTTGAGGCGGTAAATTGGTTTATAAGTGATTGATGGACTAGTAATCCTCACCCTATTGGAGAGTGTAACCCAAGTTTTCTAAGGATTAAGCTAGAGGGATACTTACCAGACAAAATTTAGGACATCGGCTTAGAGGATGGGACAATTGAGCCGGATGATACCGGTGAGATATCTGGTAACCACTCTAGAACTTGGTAGCAGGCACTTGTGAGGTCTGTACATGAAAAGATTTCAGAGTTAGTGGTTTTATGAAAAGCCAACGAGGCTACCTAGGATACTATGCATAGTATGAGACATAACCTTTCGGAGACCTTTGTGGAGATAGTTGTAATCAAGGGAGCAACGAGTTAGGGCTTGACCCTATACCTGTGTTATATTGTGTGACTACTTGTTTATTTCAGAAAGGTCAAGAAGATCAACAGTCACCTGTTCCAAAGCATTAATGACCCGCCCCCGCGCCCTGCCATGCCGCCCCCGCGGCTTAGTTGAAGATGGAGTGTTTTGCACTAAACCGCCCCCGCGGCTCCCAGATCCGCGCCCGCAGTTATGCAACAGTCGTAATAAACTTGGCTGTTTAGACTCTCACTTTATGACATTTAAAGTGACGGTTTAGGCTGCCTATTTATTGCAATTTAGTGTCCTAATTAGTATAAATAGAGATGCTAGGATAGCTTTAGAACATCTCATTTTTCACCTCATCACATCAAAAACACTTTTATTTTCTTTGTTTTATTTTGTTCTCTATGAAGGGCTAAGCACCTTTAGTTGTGCTTGACATTGGAAGCTCTCGACATAGATCTGGTTGTAAGTTTTATAATTGAAGTTGTTATTCCATAATGATTTGTGTTATGTTCTTGTGCTTATCTTCTTGATTGTATCTCACCCTCTATCTAGCTTGATCATCTAGGTACTTGGGTCTTATCCAATGTGCTAGGAATTGTAGTTCCGGGTTCGGGTCATCTTTCTAGTAGCAAACACGTTTACATAAGCGGGTTGCAAGTGTAATTCGTGAGTGGAACATAACCACATGATTTTAGTAACTGGTTGTTTCTAAATCTCATGTGTCTCTTTATCTTTATTTGAATGCTATTGTTAAAATCTGATTCTGTAGGTTTACGAGTTAGGATTAACAATAAGTAATATCGGGGCTGGTTGAACCAGTATTTAAATACGATCGAGATGAGAACAAATGTTTGGAATAAACTTCATGAAAACAATGATCAACCATATCTTATGTTGAAGCGGATAATTGTTAAGTGCAACGTTTTCTTAAAATCAAGTTCTTGTTTGGTTTGCCTATTTGTCTCTTTAACAATCACAAACCCCCCTTGGTTACATATAGTTGATAGTTTAATCACATTTGTTTCATTTGTATTACTCTCTATCTCACTTGGGTTCGACCCTTACTTAATCACTATACTTGCTTTAGTATTGAGTTCGGAAATTACATTGATAGGATATAAACGACCTAAGAAAATATCCTTGTCAGAGTGCTTGGTTAGGATGTGTGTTATTGGTGACCTTGATGTGCGGGATACTTATGTGTGGAAACTATGAGTCTTGTGCGGTAAAAAGTAGATACACTAGATTTGTACCTTGAGGGCTGACCTTATGATTAACGTATTTTATGTTTCGGGGCAAAACTTATTCTAAGGGGGGATTGATGTAATACTCGGAAATATTTCTTCTGGCTAATTCAGAAACAAATAAGAACTCGGCCGTTTGCGACCTCTTTCCGGCGCTTTAGTTCTTTTGAATGGACTCCGACATTACGAGTCTTCTTTTAATTTTCGGGACGAAACTTATTTTAAAGGGGTACTGATGTAATATCCGGAATTTTTATCCCATTTAATTCCGTAGCAAACCGGATTTCAATCCGTTGATCCTTATATGTCTACCTAGTCGGACACAATATCTCAAAATTTTATCATTTATTGTAACCTCACTTCACATAAAATGATAAGATTTTTATAGCAAACCCTAATCCACAAAAACCCTAATTTATATTAGGACATGTTCTTGACAAAGTCGTGACGCCCTTTTGACGAGACCAAGACGAGACCATGACAAGATCATGACAAAGCCATGCATGGGCTCGACAAAGCCATGCATGAGCTTGACAAAGCCATGACATGTTTTGACAAAGCCTTGACAAAACACAGTCCACCTTGTCCTCTTGTTTCAACCCAATTCTTGTACTTACCTTGTCCAGCCTTGACTTTGTCCCTTGCTGGCAGATTGGACCAGCCCAACAGTGAAGCGCCAACCTGCTACACGAGCCCATCAAGAAGATCACTTGAACTCCATGCAGCCCTTACTTGCTCTTGCCCTCCGCCAGCCCAAAAGAAGAGCCCGCTGTAGTATCCTTGGGAGCTATCTCTTGCCTACGTGGAGCTAAGCTGGTGTTCGCTCTAAATGGTGTGTGCAAGCTTTAAATTTATAACCCTAGATGTATGCTTAAAACAAGGATGCGAACCCGCAGTGTACGGGTCAGTCGTAGTAAAAGCAAGAATTCCGGGCTGTCGATCTCAGGGACTTAGGTGAAACACCAGCAAGTATAGGTTGTCAATATTACGACTAACCACAAAAGCAATTAAAGCAATCAAAGATGATAATATAGTCAATTAAGAAAATATGCAAATTCTAGGGATTAAAGGATCTAGTTGTGATTCCAACTCAAGATCTCAGAATAAGTGGACAAAGCTGAGGTTTTTGCTATGGGAAGGTGTTTCTAAAGTGTAATAGATCACCGGGTAAGTCTCACTTCTAACTAACTCCAAACCAAAAGCTCCTATTACCGGGTAAGTCTCAAGATACTAAGGAAAGGAATTATAATCTCAAACCAACACTCCAACTAAGGAAATGGAATCAACCTTTACCGGGTAAGTCTCAAGCTAACTCACAAAGATGGGATGAAGGCACACTCAAACCCCAATAAAGGATGAATCTTTATTACCTATACTTATGATCATGGGTAAACAAACTAAGGAATTACCGGGTAAGTCTCATCCTAGGCTTGCATTGAACCAGGAAAGGTGTAATAAGAATAGGATTTGGCAAACTCTAACACTTAACTCTCAGTTACGGATCAGAAAGGTCACCTCGGTAAGTCAAATCTCACCCCGGCCGAGATGTTCATCGACTGAACGAGATGTTCTAAGGTTAAGGATAAAGACTCGAGCCTTCAGGGTCCTCCTGGAATTTAAGATTATTCTATCATTGTTTTTCCCACAACCTTCAGCCAATCACCCTAGAATCGCACAAAAAAATTAGCACTCATCATCATGAAAGCGATAATCAAATATATGGGAAGAGAATGAATATTTGAACATAAAAAACTTAAGAACAAGGCTTTAATAACTGAATCAAATATCAAACAAATAAGAGTTCCTTGGATCACAAATCCAACAAGACAAATCAACAAGAAGGGCATCTAAGAAAGTCTTACAAAGCCCTTCACAAAAGCTATAAGAAGCTATCAATCCTTCCTAGATTGATCTTCAATCTTCCTTCCTTCAGAACTCTGGACAAAATCTCTTAATTGCTGGATGCTATCAGCCCTCTAAGCATGGTTGAACTTGTGGAAAATCCAACTCTTTATATAGGAGAATTATCTTCCAAAGATAAAATATCTTAAAAAGATAATTTCCTATTAAAATATATCTTATCTCCTAAAATAAATCTTCTAAATATATGATCTTCCTTCCAGAAATCCAGCCAAAAAATAAAACATCTCTCTTTCCAAAAATAAATGATCTCAGCCAAATAAAATATATCTCGCCGCGTCAAGATATTCGCCTCGGTCGAGACGCTCTCTTAGATCACCTCGGTCGAGGTGACTCTGAATGTGAAATCTCTTAAATCTGGTCCAAAATAAATCTTTAATTCAATGACTCCTTAGCTCCTTTAGCTCCATTTTGATGCAAAACGTGCCATTTTACCTACGATTACAACGAAACTTGGTGTAGACCTCGATTCCCACAAAGGTAGATGATACGACGATATAATCACATAATATACACCCATGCATGCAGATTATTGAAGATAAAACGTCTATACAAGTCCCAAAATATAGACTATAATACATGCTATCAGGTTTGAAGTGGATAAGTGATTCTTCAAGACAAGGTCTTGATCGAGTATTGAGGAGCGATGTAAAAGTTATAGCATACGTGTCTCGTTAGTAGAAGTAGTGTGAAGTAAAGTACTTCCGTCATTACTAGTACCTTGCAACAAGAAGTGAGGAAACACAACATCAAAGTTTGGTTTGTCAAGCACCAAAGCCAACGGTGTAAATTGGAAGTTCGGTATTCTTTGTTAGAGAGAAGCAAAGAAGAAACATAATGAAAAATTGCATTGAGAAAGACCCGAGAAGGAAGTTGAGTTTTCGATATATCGGACCTTTTGAGATCTTAGAGCGATTTAGGATAGTGGGTTACCGGTTAGCATGGCCGCCGAGAGTAGAAGGTCTTCACCGGTGTTTCAGGTGTATCAATCGAGATAGTACATACATGAATCGAGACATGTTGTCAATCATGATGATCTAGTGGCAGACGAGGAACCAATGAGGCTAATAGGAAGTTGGAGGATTGTATCTTTGGTTGAGTTTTACGCTGAATTAGTAGCATCGATAGAATCGGCGGGTTAGACCTAGTTCTTCCCTCGGTTGAGTTATGTGCATGTGTGATATTATGTGTAGTTGTTACGTGTGCGGGAATGTGTTTTATAACCTATTGTATATTGCGGTGGTAGTTTAAGTAGTTTGTGGATATAGAGTGGAAAGTTTTACCTTTCTTAGAGTGAGAGTTCATACCTCGGTCTTAAGGGACCGAGAAGTTCGGCGTCTGGAAAGTTTCATTACAAAACTTTTTTTTTGGGGGATTTGATGTAACGGCCCAATATTTGGCGTATTTTGATATTTATTTTCTCTCGGATTTTATCGACATATTTTTATTACCCGTGTTCAGTTATTATATTATATCGTGAAATAAATTTTGAGAATAGTTTTTGTATTTCAAGTATATTTTACGAGTTTATATTTATGTTTAATCCATATATATTTTCCGTATTTTATCCTTCGGAAAATGTATTCGGAAAATGTTTCGATCCGGAAATCCTGTTCCGGGTATTGCTAATCGAGCTTACTTTATGTTTTCATTTTCTTTTCATTTATTCCTTCCCCGACCTTTTGATCTTCGCAGCTTGTGTGATTTCCTCCCTAGCTCGCCTGTCCTCTAGCTAGCCGCCATCCCATGTTGCGTGCCTCAATCTCTCTCACCTGTGCAACTCTATATCCGACCCATGGCTACATCAACACCACCTCTTCTACATCCCTTGTTTTGCTTTGCCTCTCTCTCTCGCAAGCTCGTTCTCCCTTAGTTGATCTCACTCCCTCCCCTTCACCTTCCCTGTTAGACCATCAATGAACCACTTCCCTCACCTCTTTCCCTTTCACCTACAGTGACCTTCTAATACCGACGATATCCACTCTCCATGGAGCTCCTTCTTAAACGACTTTACTCTAGGAAAGGGAACAATAGGAGACAGAGAGAGAGCTTACCTTGCATCGCCAAGCTGCCGTATCCAAGGTTGTAATCGCTCAGACACCACCTCTCCTCGCGACCCACCACCTTGCCGGGCTCGTGTCCCCCGCCGCAAACCAATCAGCCTATAACCGAGGCCGTCGATAGCAGCCGCTGCTCTTCGTTTGCCTCTCCTTTTCTACATCTCTTTCCAGATGTTTCGCCGCTGTCCGTAGGCCAGGAATGCCAGCCGCCGCCTTGCCGAGCCGTAGGAGACCGAAGCTTCTGTCGCCGGAAGAAGCCCTCACCGCCTTGCTGGAGCCCTAGCCGCTGCTCTACCTTACTCCCCTCCACGCCGCCAATGATGCTTTCCCAGCGTCGTCTTCACCATTGGATTGAAGAAACCCTTCTTCCTTAATTACAATCGTGATACCCAGATTTGGTATACTTACAAAATGTACCCACATTTTTATAATTGCACTTTTGGACACACATATTTGGAAGTTGCATTCATGCCCTCTGTAAAAAAGTAATTACATATATTGACCCGGTTTTACAAATATCAACTATACCCTTGTGGGATTGATTTCGGATTATGACCCTAAAGATTTAATTGTTGTTTATGACCAAGATCCTATGTTCGTATAAATTGCCCGGAAAATGTATTATGGGTTTTTAATGTTGGCTTTTGGATAACGAGTTTTACCTCAAATTAATTATATCGTATATATTAATATCAAATTTAGCGTATGAGCTAAATTTATTTAGCTTGGGATTTAGGTCGGAAGCGCCCCGATAAAGGCCATCGAATCCATACTCGACATCCTTAGATCGTCTTACGCCTTCGAACTCGTGTGAGTACCTTCTTCCTCGATCTATTTATGTTTAGTAGTATCATGGTAGGTTGGATCTAGCTTAACTTAGAGTTAATGCCAAGTAGTGGCTTTGAACTTTAGGTGAGGATTTCAAGATGTTTTGAAAGTTCTAAGGGTTGAGGTGTGTATGTTATCATGTGAGCTTTGTTGAGGTTGTGAGCATGAGTTTGTTGATATTGTGGAGTTAGGATGGATGTATCTTAGCATGTGGTTATAGTTGAGATCTCGTGAGTTTATGAGGGCTAGGAGTGTATCCTAGATTGTGAGAGTATATGACCTAATAAAATCATATAGGATTAGAAGTCTTCGGACTTCTAGCTTGTGTGAGTTGTTGTTGATTATCGTGCCTTGGTTGAACAAGATTTGTTTATATTCCTTTGGAGAGTGATATCGGTTTTGCTTAGCTTCCAGACGAGATAAGTCTACGGACTTAGCTCGCTTTTACGCATTATTTGGATATGTGATGGTGGTGTGTGCTTTATCTTTGTTTATAATTATGAAACCGGATTAGGACAACTTGGTTATATATATTTGGCCCATTGATTTTATTATCGGGCGGTGACATCACTGTCCAGCTCCCGAGGGAGACTGGGAGGTTCTCTACGACCACGCCATACACGGTATATGGGCGGGCTTCTTCGCCACTCCACATGGCATACAGGTTGAGCTCCGCATCAATCCTGTTGGTTATACGGGGATTGAGGTGAGAGTTATAAGACTATCATGTCACTCTTAAAATGACTGAAACTAGTAATGGAATGACTTAAAAATAGAAGATAAGAATTGGATTGTATGTGTATGAGCATGATGTGTGTTATGTGTACTTATGTGTGTGTTTGTGTCCTTGCTATCTTTATAATGCTTAAAATGTGAGCTAATATTTTTATATCGATTGTTGTAGTTGAAGTGCATGTTAGGATGTGGCCGAGTGACCTGGAGGAGTGGGCAGCCGGGGTTCCGTACATCATAGGTCGAGTTTGGGGGATTTGAGTCTTGTGGTGTTGTTTTTGTATGATGTTGATGTTGTTGTAAGGACGGCTAAAGTCTTTCCTTTCTTTTTTCTTTGGGGTTCTATAACATTGCATAAAACTTTATTGCGGTTTTGGCCTTTATTTGTGCCTTGTTGCAAGATCCGGTGAAATTGTTGTCACGCTAAGTGCCGCGGATTTGCGGTGTTACAAACGCTTTGAGTTCTCCGAACTTGGGGTGTTACAATATGGTATCAGAGGGAGGTTGGCAACAATGGCACTCAAAATCTTCTAAAGGTAAAATGGATAAATAAATAGAACCCGCAAGGGATCTACGTTTGCAAAAGGGGGTTTATTTTTTAAACTTGTCGGTTTGTGATAGATTTACGGGCGACCACCACTACCTCCGCGGATCTCAGCGGTGTAGTTTCTTATATGTTGACCTTTATATGTGCTTTTTCTGGATTTCTGCTTTAGTTGTAGCGTGGCCTTATACCTATTTATACACACACACACACACACATATATATATATATATATATATATATATATATATATATATATATATATATATATATATATATATATATATATATATATATATATATATATTCTTATATACCTATCCTTATAGTAGATGTCGCGTACAGCTACATCTACTATGGGGCGAGGAAGGGGTTGACCACCACTTCCACCTGCAGTCCATGGACGAGGATGTGCAGAAGGACCTCAACTAGTTAGTGGTCGGGGTCAAGCCCCAAGTGCTGATCCGCCTATCATGGAGGCGTTCGTTGAGGAAGTAACTAAGAGCGTTGTTCCTAGTGTTGGGTCGCTGCTAGGTCCGGAGCATAGAGAGCATTATCGACGGAGTCCGCTCGAGTATTTATCGGAACTTCTGCATATCACGATTATGTGCAAAGAGTTGAGGAGTCTATCAAGACTAGAGGACATACACTTGCACCGCCAATACCCATGAGATTAGTTGAGGACGTCAGAGTCCAAGATAGAGCAAGTATGGAGGTTGAGCTTTGGCTAGACCACATGGTTTCAGCTTTCCAGTTGCCTAGAAGCATGCTTAGGAATCGACCGGATTCTAGGAGAGCTTCTCTGACAAGAATTCTTGAGAAGAGACAGAAGACTGGGCCAGCCAGTGCAGGAGCTACAAGTTTTGGGCATAGTCAGACACTGAGACGTTCTAGTTTTCAACAGTCTGTACAAAGTTCCGACAGAGGACGGCAGTGCTTTAACTGTGCAGGAGTCGGACACATGAGAGTTGATTGTAAGAAGGATACCGTGAGTCGTTTTTCTTTGGCAAGCTAGGACACGGAGCTGCATTCTGCCGTTAGGGAAGAGGACAAGGAGGTAGTACTTCGGACACCAGAGGTGCTTCAGCTAAGGGTGAGTTTAGGAGTGAAGTGGAGCCGACCGCTCCAACGAGCACAAGTACCATTCATATTAATGGTTTTCCTGTCACAGTTCTTTTCGATACCGGTGCTACGCATTCTTCTATATATGATGCTTGCGTAGATAGATTGACCTTAGTTACCGTAGAAGGTAGACCCTTCTTTAAAGGACTACCCGATGGGGTTAAGATTAGCAGTACACGTGAGGTTCGCGATTGCCCTATAAGATTGCGAGGTCGCGATTGGCCAGCTAACTTTTTTGTCATGTACTTAGTACATAAAGAAGTCATCCTTGGTATGGATTCGATGGATCGACATCAAGCAGTTTTTAACATCGGCAAGACGACAGTGACGGTAACTACCAATGCAGGCCATGTGGAGATCTTCAAAGGATGTGATTATGGGAAGACCGGTACAGTCATCAGTGCAGTTCGAGCTGCGAGACTTATCGGACAAGGTTGCGAGGCTTTCTAGTGTTATGCCATGAAGGATAGTATGAGCCCAGCATTGGAGGAAATCCCGGTAGCTTGCAAGTTTACCGACGTCTTTGGAGAGCCATCAGGTTTACCCCCACAAAGGAGTGTAGACTTTGGCATTGACATAGAGCCCGGTACGAGACCGATCTCTAAGGCTCCTTATCGTATGGCGCCTATCGGGATGCTTGAGTTGAAAAAGCAGCTCGAGGTGTTAACAGAGAAGGGCTTCATTCGCCCTAATGTATCTCCTTGGGGCGCACCAGTTCTCTTCGTCAGGAAAAAAGACGGGTCAATGAGGTTATGTATCGATTACCCAGAGCATAACAAGGTGAAGATCAAGAATATTTATCCATTGCCCCGTATCGACGATCTTTTAAAACAGCTGCATGGAGCTTCAGTGTTTTCGAGGATCGATCTTAGATCCGGATATCACAAGCTGAGGATGAGAGAGCAGGATATAGCCAAGACTACATTTCAGACCAGATATGGACACTACTAGTTGGTAGTGATACCATTCGGGCTTACGAATGTGCCCACGATTTCCATGGAGTTGATGAACAACATCTTCATCGACTTCCTTGACTAGTTTGTAGTTGTCTTCATAGATGACATTCTTGTTTACTCTCGCAGTAGAGAGGAAAATGTAGGACACTTGAGGATTGTTCTTTAGGTTGTACAGGACAAAGAGCTTTACACCAAGCTCTCTAAGTGGGCTTTTAGATGTCCGAGGTAGCATTCCTTGTCACATCGTTTCAGCGGAAGGGATCAAGGTAGATCCGGCGAAGATTGAGTCAATATCATCTTGGCCGCCCCCTAAGAACGTCAAGGAGGTACGCAACTTCTTAGGATTGGCGGGCTACTATCGGCATTTTGTTGAGGGCTTTTCAATTATTGCCCGACCACTCACTTCCTTGCTGAGGAAGTCTACGAGGTTTGTATGGTCCGAGCCGTGCCTGCAGAGCTTGGAGAAGCTGAAGAAGAGGTTGACCTCTACTCCTTTATTAGCTGAGCCAGAGGGGATCGAAGATTTTGTAGTTTAGAGCAACGCATCCATGTTGGGATTGTAATGTATTCTGATGTAGAGGGGTAAGGTGATTGCTTACGTGTCTCGATAGCTGAAGACGTACGAGGAGAATTACTCTACCCAAGACTCTGATATATATTCACTCAACGGGACATGAATAACCTCCACAAGAGATGGTTGGAGTTGATCAAGGATTTTGATTATGAGATCTTATACCATTTGTTCGCTCCAAAAGGTGTTTGCAAGCTTTAATATTTATAACCCAAGATATATGCCTGAACAATATCCGAACCCGCAGTATACGGATCAATTGTAATAATAGCAAATATTCTACGGGTTGATCACAAGGACTATGGTGAAACAAAGATCGGCATTTCAGGTTGTCAATAGCAAACACGCAACAAAGCAATGATATCAAAGATGATGTAGTAACCATGTAAAGATAATACAGATTCTAGAGATTAAAGCATCCAGTTGTGGTTCCGACTCAAGATCTCAAAGGATAACGTGGACAAAGCTGAGGTTTGCAAAGGAAAGGTGTTTCTACGGTGGGAATAGATCACCGGGTAAGTCACACTACTCAGTGTCCTAAACCAAAGATCCTCTCACCAGATAAGTCTTAAGGTACTAAGGAAAGGAACTATAATCTCAAACTAAGACACCACCCAAGGGAATAGAACTAACCTTTACCGGGTAAGTCTCAGGCTAACTCTCAAAGATGGGATGAAGGCACACTCAAACCCCAATAAAGGATAAACCCTTATTACCTACACTCATGATATTCGGTATACGAACAAAGGAATCACCGGGTAAGTCTCATCCTAGGCTTGCGTTGAACCAGGAAAGGTATAACAAGGATAGGATTTGGCAGACTGAAACCTCAACTCAGATAAGGATTAGAAAAGGGCTCGCCTCGCTCAGTTTATGTACCATCTCGGTCTAGATGTTCCACAACTGAACGAGGTGTTCGTCGGTTAAGGTAAAGGCTCGTGCTTTTAAGGTCCACTGGGGTAAAGGATCATTCTATCATCGTCTTTCCCACAACTTTCATCCAATCACCCTATAATCGCATAAAGAACTTAGCCAACAATCATCATGATAACAAAAGTCAAATATATAAGAAAGGAATCAATATTCAAACAAGAAAACCTTGACACAAAGGTCTCAATAACTCAATTAAACAAAAAAACAATCAGCGTTCCTCAATCACAAATCAGCAAAGACAATAAAACCAAGCAAACTAAGAAAGTCTTACAAACTTCCTTCCAAGCCAACTTCAACTAGATTCCTTCCTTCCTTGATCTTCAACCTTCAAAACTTCCTTCAAAACTCATCAGAAAATTGGTGATCCGAATATATGAGATTTCGTGATCCGAAGATGGATGAATTCCAGAAAATCAGCCTCTATATACAAGAAAATTATCTTCCAATGATGAAATATCTTAAAAAGATAATTTCCTTTCTTAAAATATCTTGCAATCTTCCTTGTTTCCAAAATATATCATCCACAAGATATTCTTCCTTCTAGAAATCCATCCAAAAATATGTTATATTCACTTTCCAAAAATAGAAGATCTCAGCCTAAAATAAAGATCTCGTGTCCGGTCATCACTTTGCCTCGGTCTAGACGCTCATGAAGATCACCTCGGTCGAGGTAGTATTGTAGCTGACCGAGGTGAGTCTCAACTGAGAGTGGAACTCTATAATCTGGTACAAAATCAATCTTCCAAATCATTTCCATGTTTCCTGAGCTCTTCTTATAACTCGACAATGCTCAAGAATGTAGCTCCAATGACTCCTTTGCTTCCTTCGCTCAATTTCGGTCCAAAACGTGCCATTTTCCCTACAATTACAACGAAACTAGGTGTAGACCTCGATTCCAACAAAGGTAGACAAAACAACAATATAATCAAACAATATACATCCATACATGCAGATTTATGAAGATAAAACGTCCAAACCAATCCCAAAATATAGACTATAATGCATGGTATCAAAATACCCCATAATAGTCCCTTGCTTGTCCCCAAGCAAGATCCAAATCTTAGATACACAATAGAATGGATTATAACTCATCAAAAAGATCAATGAAAAACATTTAAAAACATTTTGGTAGTGTGCTTGTTCGCTCCAAACGGTGTTTGCAAGCTTTAAATTTATAACCCTAGACGTAAGCTTAAAACAAGGATGCGAACCCGCAGTGTACGGGTCAATCGTAGTAAAAAGCAAGGAATTCCAGGGGTCGATCACAGGGACTTAGTGAAACAAAGTCCAATCACGGTAAGCTCTAGTAATTACTAACCAAAAAAGCAATTAAAACAATCAAAGATGATAAACAGTCAATAAAGGAAACATGCAATTCTAGGGATTAAATCATCTAGTTGTGGTTCCAACTCAAGATCTAAAGATAAGCGGACAAAGCTGAGGTTTTTGCATAGGGAAGGTGTTGCTAAAGTGGAATAGATCACCGGGTAAGTCTCACTACTCACTAATCCTAGACCGTAACTCCTATTACCGGGTAAGTCTCAAGGAATTAAGATAAAGAACTATAACCTCAAACTAACACACCATCTAAGGGAATAGAATCAACCTTTACCGGGTAAGTTTCAGGCTAACTCACAAAGATGGATGAAAGCACACTCAAACCCCAATAAAGGATAAACCTTTATTACCTATACTTATGATCTTAGGTAAACAAACTAAGGAATCACCGGGTAAGTCTCATCCTAGGCTTGCATTGAATCAGGAAAGGTGAAATAAGAATAGGATTTGGCAAACTCTAACACTTAACTCTCAGTTTAGGATCAGATAAGCCACCTCGGTCAGCCAAATTCCACCCCGGCCGAGATGTTCATCGACTGAGCGAGATGCTTAGGGTTAAGGTTAAAGACTCGAACTTTCAGGGTCCTACTGGAATCTAAGGTTATTCTATCATTGTTTTTCCCACAACCTTCAGTCAATCACCCTAGAATCACACAAGGAAATTAGCCACTCATCATCATGAAAGTATTAATCAAATATATGGGAAGAAGGTGAATATTTGAACAAGAAGAATTTAATGCAAAGACTTCAATAACTGAATCAAATATCACAACAAAAGCGTTCCTTGGATATAAATCCAACAAGGCAAGACAACAAGGAAGGGAATCTAAGACAATCTTACAAAACCCTTCAAAAGTTATAAAAGCTATAGACTTCAATCTTCCTTCAACCTTCAAAAAGGTTCTTCAACTCTCCCAACTGGAGTATGGCTGCTGTGGTGTAAGCGGGATTTCAACTCTATGCAGGATGTTGGATTTGTGGAAATCCAACCCTTTTTATAGGAAAATAACCCTCCAAAGATAATATATCTTAGAAAGATCTTTTCCCATAAATATAGGTAAAATATAGGATCTGAATTATCTTCTTCCTTCCAAGAGCCAAGCCCAAAAATATAAGATCTCTTTCCAAAGATAAAAGATCTCAGCCAAGAATAAAATATTCTCGCCGCGTCCCAGGTGGTCACCTCGGTCGAGTCGACTTCTCTGGATCACCTCGGTCGAGGTGAATCTGTGGTCAACCGAGGTGAGTCACAACTGAATGTGAAATCTCTCGAATCTGTTCCAAAGTGAATCTCTAATCCATGGCTATGCTTCTTGGATGGTTCCTTATGTTCCTGAATGTAGCTCCAATGACTGCATAGCTCCTTTTGCTCCTTTTTGATGCAAAACATGTCATTTTACCTACGATTACAACAAAACTAGGTGTAGACCTCGATTCCCGCAAAGGTAGATGAAATGGTAATATAATCACATATTATACATACAAACATGCAGATTATTGAAGATAAAACGTCCAAACAAACCCCAAAATATAGACTATAATTCATGCTATCAAAATACCCCATACTTAGCCCTTGCTTGTCCGCAAGCAAGTTCCGCATATGAAAGACAAGATATAATGGATTATAAGTCAAGAAAATCAATGAAAAAGTCTTTCAAAAACATTTTTATTGTGTGCAACAATCATAGATCACTCTAAGAGAGTACTTCATGGAATTTAAAATCAAAATATGATCAAAACATTTTATAAATATAAGAAAGTTGTTCGTCTTTGCATAAAATCATAGAATGCATAATAAGTCATAATTATCGAAATTAATCATGTATAATCCAGTTTAAACCACTAAGTCAATCAACAAGCTCAAGGTCTCAAGGGCTTCCCAAAAGAAAGGTCAAGAAATGTGTAGGGTAGGGATGAATGTAAGGTAATCTGGTGCTAGAATCCGGGAAAAGGATGAACTTCACTTTCACTTCGCTTGCAACATCTTCCACCAATAAGCTTTGCTTATCTCACACTTTTTCTTTTACTTTACTTTTTGGGATGCATGGACAGAGATGCACAATAACCGAAGCCTAGGAAATCAGCAATCATCAATTTCTTGAGATGCATCAAACCCTTGATGCACATACCATGACCCGTTAGAAATATCGCTCAATCCGACTTTGGCAAGACACAAACACCCGGCTATGTGAATGGTGCCGAGTTACTTATCTTCATGATTGACTTCCCCAAACCTATTATTACTTTCTAACACTTTCACTTCCAGCCAACTTCTCAACTTTAACTTCACTTGCTTTTGCCACTTCGCTTGCTTCCAAATTCCCGGATAGGTAAAGGGAGGCAAAATGTATATGAGGGGCTAAGCATGATCAAGAAGAAGAAGAGAGAAGAATGAATTGCCTTGGTCTTTCCAGGAAGAAAGTGAGAGAACTTATCTTGTGGTGTCAACCTTCAAATTCAACACAATTTGGATAAAACAAAGTATTAAACATGCCTATAATTTCAAACAAAGCATTTAGCAACTTAAACATATTATAAAACCTTTCAAACACATAAAGAATTCTAAAACTCTCAGTTAACCCACCTCGGTCGAGGTGTTCTTAGGTCAACCGAGGTGAAACGCCTCGTTCGGCCAAAACTGCCCCGGTCGAGGTCAAAATTTTTTTTTTAAAACCAGTTTTCTTTCAGTTTCGACGTTTTTCTCAATCAAATAACCTGTAAGTATGCATGTAGTCTCGGATAAACACATGGATGCAAAAGTGAAGCATAAATATAGATATCCGGTCAAATAAAGTCATACATCACATAAGTGTCAAATACATCAATAAACACCCCATACTTGGGACACACTGTCCTAGTGGGTCAAAATAAGTCTAAGGAAAAAGTACTCACCGGATAATAAGCTGAACTGCATAAAAATAAGAAAGAAAAATCCTGCAGCTCTCAATAATCACGATCCGGTGGTGGTGGTGGTGGCACATACGGATACTGGGACGGGTCGAATGGATAGCCCATGACGTGCTCAAACTGAATCTGGGCCATCATGTGCTGGTAATGCTGCCGCTCCTGCATCTCGCGGATACCCAGTGACAAAGCAGCATATGAATCAATAACCTGATCCGTCAAGTCATCGATCCGACTGTGAGCCTCTGAATCTCTGTGTCGGCGTGTCCTACGCCTAGCAGGTCTCACTGGAGAAGTAGCAGGTGCAGACTCAATATCCTTATCATCCAGATCTATAACTGGTGCGCTCGTCCCTGCAGTATCTGTCCCTGTATCCATCGGGACTCCACCCTCTCTATCATTAGCTGTCTCCTTATCATCTGTCTCCTCCTCAGCTGGGGCAGCTGCTGCCTCTCTGTAATCCTCCATCAGTGGAGCCCAGGCGGTCTGCCAATAGTGAGGGTCAAAAACAGTAAACTGGGCAGATCACCTGATCCCCTGTGGTGCAGTCAGCTCCCACGGCATAGCCACGTACGGTGTAGTCAAACCTCGGGGAACCAGAATCCGCCGAGTGATCATCTCCTGTAGTCCAAGCGGCTTGGCAACCGCCACCATCGTGCAAACGCTGAGATCCATGTTCTAATAACTAGCTATGTGGGTGACAAGCCCTCCGCAGCAGATGTCTCCCTTCGCCTTGGCCTTGATCTTGTGCAGATCCTCTACCAACATCAAGCCAAAGTCCGGATACCCCCAGTAACCATGCAGTATAAACTGAAAAGCTCGCCCTGACGGACCTTTTGGGGCGTCGCAATACGCGCCAGAAGTGTCTCACTGAAGATCCGGTGGGCTAACCTAAAGGATAAATGGAAGATGACCTTCTCCTTGGAATCTCTAGGGCGCCATCTGTCTGCATGCTCAGTAATATGGGCAATCTGCCCCCAAAACTCCCTAGCTACAGATCGGGAAGGGAACTCAATAGTTGTGGGCTCAGGAAAGCCAAAAATCTCTCTCCAGTACTCTAGTGGCACTAAGAAGTTCCGGTTCATCAACCGGTACTTCACGGATCGCTCTGTGGGGAGGTAGGTGAAGGAGCTAATGAACTCTAAGGTGGGCTCCAAATAAGCTGGGGCTCGGATCTCAGTAAACTGATCCAGCCCTACTGTAGATATCATCCTCCTAAGGTCTCCATCTACCCGGAGGCAGTCAAAAGCAGACACGCCCAGGAAGCGAGGTGCAATCACTGGACGGCCGGAAATACGGTCATAATCGACCTGGTGTCGCTCATGGATCACCGGTCGATAGGGTCGGGAAGAAGGGGAAGGTGAGGATCTATCCCTAAGGGCGAGGTGTCGGTTAGAACTCATTTTCAGAAAACTTTCACTATCAGGTCACCTCGGTCGACTGACAACTCTCAAGAATCACCTCGGCCGAGGCACAGGTCGTTTGGACCGAGGCGGAAAACTGGATTCTAATTCCTTCTGAAAATTCAGTTCTTTTCCCCCAAAATCACTACAACTGCTTCCTATGGGGTACTTAAGCCTTATCTCAGTAAATGCAAGGGCAACCAAAGCCCAAATCGAAGCGAAAACAGCGAGGTAAGGTTTCGGTTTTATTTTACCTCGTTCGGCCGAATCGGTTCGATTTTCTTGCAGATCGATGATGCACTGGGATCCTCTATGCCTTAATCGCAGTTTGGAAGCGAAAATCTTCGAAAACGAGCAAGAATCGAAGAAGAGAGGTGCAAACTGTCGCCGCGGTCGAGGAGGGTTGGGTGAAGTGAAGAGAGAGAAATTTCTCCCCTTTTATACCCTTTCTGGAACTGTTGTCACCTCGGTCGAGATGATCTCGACTGGACCGAGGTGGTACGGACCGAGGTGGTTCTTCAGAAACCCTAGTCGCCTCGGTTGCTCATGAATCATCTCGGTCGAGGTGCTCTGACAGCAACCGAGATGCCTCAGTCAAACTTCGCCTTCTCAAATTCTAGATCTTCTGTCCTTCCAGTTATTCTCCTTCCTTAGATGTCTCCTGTTATCTGTCTAGAACGCCAAAAACAAAATAAAGCAAAGCAAAAGCAAAACTATCTAAGCTAGACTAGAAAACGGAAAAGAAAGCAATACCTTGGGTTGCCTCCCAAGAAGCGCTTGGTTTAAGGTCGCTAGCTGGACCATGATGCGTCTCAAACGAGGTATATTGGTGCAACCTCCTCAACCGGAACTTCCGGTTTGTACTTCTTCAGTCTATGACCATTGACCTTGAAGCTTCCGCTAGTTTCGCCCCATATCTCAACTGCACCATGAGGAAAAACATGTTTCACAACATAAGGTCCGGTCCATCTAGATTTTAACTTACCTGGAAAGAGGCGGAGGTGGGAGTTGAAGAGTAGAACTAAGTCTCCTTCGTTAAGCTCCTTTGGGACGATACGCTTGTCATGCCATCTCTTCGTCCTCTCCTTATAGATTTTGGCATTCTCATAAGCGTTCAAACGCAGCTCCTCCAACTTGTTGATTTCCAATAGCCGCTTCTCGCCGGCCTCCTTAATGTCGAAGTTCAACCATTTGATTGCCCAATATGCTTTGTGTTCTAATTCAACAGGCAAATGGCAAGACTTCCCATATACCAAATTATAAGGGGTGGTACCTATGAGAGTCTTAAATGCGGTCCTGTACGCCCAAAGAGTATCGTCCAATTTCATGGACCAATCCTTCCTCGTCCTAGAGACGGTCTTCTCTAAAATTGCTTTGATTTCTCTATTTGAGATCTCGACCTGTCCACTAGTTTGAGGGTGATAAGGGGTTGATACCTTGTGGGTTACCCCATACTTCGATAGAAGTGCCTTGAACTTCCGGTTGATGAAATGCGTTCCTCCATCGCTGATGATGATGCGCGGAGTTCCAAAACGTGGAAAGATAGTTCTGTTTAAGAACTTCACAACCACCTTGGCGTTATTAGTGGGAGAAGCAATAGCTTCAACCCATCTAGAGACGTAATCAACTGCAAGAAGAATGTAGAGGTTTCCTCCGGAGGATGGGAAAGGTCCCATGAAGTCTATCCCCCAAACATCAAAGATTTCCACCTCTTGAATGTTATTAAGCGGCATCTCGTTCCTCCTTGATAAATTTCCTATTCTTTGGCATGCATCACAAGAGACAACAAACGATTGTACATCCTTAAATAATGTAGGCCAAAAGAAACCGGAACGTAATACCTTAGCGCACGTTTTATCGGTGCTAGCATGTCCTCCACAAGGAAGTGAATGACAATGCCGTATGACGCTATTAACTTCATCTTCCGGAATGCATCTTCGAAGCATCCCTTCCGGTCCGCGCTTGAATAGCAGCGGCTCGTCCCAGTAGTAATGGCGTACTTCCTTGAAGAATCTCTTCTTTTGAGAGTACGTCATTCCGGGCGGTACTTCCTGGCAAACAAGATAATTC
This sequence comes from Fagopyrum homotropicum, assembly GCA_033239125.1. Classification (NCBI taxonomy): domain Eukaryota; kingdom Viridiplantae; phylum Streptophyta; class Magnoliopsida; order Caryophyllales; family Polygonaceae; genus Fagopyrum; species Fagopyrum homotropicum. The sequence goes on from BSWB01000007.1 coordinate 75,642,362, forward strand.
ACAATATCAGCATACCAAGGTCCTTTATTAATAGAAATTTAGTGGATAGAATGTTCCACCAACTGAGGATGAATGTTAGAGAAGGGAGTATGAAGTTTGTTATTCTCAGCAGTCTCAGTTGACATCATCTCGCCATCAACCTCGGTCGAGGCGTAGAGGCGTTGACCGAGATGTTCTTCAGTCGCCTCACTCAGTCCAGGAAGTTCCTCGGTCGAGGTACTGCAACTGGAACCGAAACTGGAGATCTTCGTCTCCTGGTTAGCTTCTCAGTTTTAGCTCCTGGATCCTCTTCTAGTGCTTTTAAGCTCCGTATATCTGCATCACAAGAAGCATCTATACCTTCCTCCATTAAACTGAAGCTAATAACTCTTTCGAGTGGATCGTTAATAAGGATAGAGCTCACCAATTCTCTTGATTCTTCTTCATCGTAGATGTTGAAGATATCATCTGTTAGCTGCTCTCCTTTCATGGCTGCAAGTAATGCGAACTCCACCTCGTCGCCGCCAATGTTGAATTTCAACTTGGCGTTCTTGCAATCCACGTTGCAACCTGAAGTTGCTAGAAATGGCCTCCCGAGAATAATAGGAACAGGATAATCTGCGGGAATGTCAAGTACAACAAAATCTATAGGTAAGTAGAAGTTACCTAACTTGACCGGAACGTCCTCCAAGATTCCCACGGGATGGGTGATGGAGCGATCCGTCATATAAAGTCGAATCTTGACCGGCTTGGGCTCTCCAAGTCCGATCTTCACACATAGCTCCAGCGGGATGATGCTCACGCTGGCTCCTAGATCACAAAGGGCTTCACAAGTGACATCCCCAACTTGAATGGGAATACAAAATGAGCCGGGATATCTCAATTTAGGTGGCATCTTCTCCTTCATGATTTGTATGAGCTCCGAGGATTTAGATGTCATCCTAACTTCACCTAAATCTTCCAGTTTTCTCTTCCTTGATAGGATCTCTTTCAAGAACTTCCCATAGGCGGGCATTCCTAGAATAGCATCAAGGAAAGGAATGTTAATATGCAGTTTATTCATCAAGTCAAGGAACTTAACAAAATGCTTGTCTAGATGTGCTCTGGCCCTTGACTGGGGAATGGGAGTGGTGGTTTGTATGCAGGAGGTGGAACATAAACTTCAGTTTTCCCCTCCGCTTTCTGTGGCTCCACCTCGGTTGGCATCTCGGTCGAGGTGTTCTTCGACTGCACCTGGACCGAGGTGGTCTTCGTCGGTACTGGCACCGACCGAGGCACTGGATCTGCAGTTTTCAGTCCACTCCTCGTAGTTATGGCCATGATCTGGCTTGTTGTTACGGTATCCGTTGTTGTTGTTCCTTTGTCCTTGCTCTTCCTTCTTGGTTTGAGCAACCAAGAGTTCCTTCAATTGCTTCACGTCATTCTTCAAAGACGTGAGTTGATTGTTGTTGGGCTGAGTTTCTTGGAAGTTAACTCTTTTAACTCCACCTTCAGCTCCTTGGTGGGTGTACTTCTCCATGTGCAAGGCTTGCTTCTCGATGAAGTCCCAAGCTTCGTCAATCTCCATGTCCATAAATGTACCGGCGGAGAGTAGTTGGAGATTGAACTGGGTGCTTCCGTCCAGTTCCTTGAAGTATATCTCCAATAACTCTAATTTTGGAATCCCATGATGTGGGCAATCCAAAAGTATGTCCTTGAACCGCTCCCATGACTTGGACAAGCTCTCCTTGTCCTTCATAATGAAAGCGTTGATCTTCCCTCTCATTTCAGCTGTCTTTGAGGGGGGAAAGAATTTGGTCAAGAATTCCGTCGTCATCTCCTCCCATGTGCTAATTTTTCCTGGAGGAAGAGATTGATACCAAGTAAGAGCTCTATCTTTTAAAGAAAAGTAAAAAGTTTTTAGCTTGTAATTGTTGTTTTCAATCCTTGAAGGTCTCAAGGTCTCCACCAAGATCTCATAGTTTTGAAGATGTTGATGTGGTGATTCCTTCTCCAGCCCTCCAAACTGTCATTGGCGAATCATGGATAGAACTTGCGGTCGAAGTTTGTAGTCATGGTCCGCTGGATTTCCTAGGTTAACTCCTGGACGCCTCAGTTGTTGATTGGGGTCCATCCTTTGACCTAGGGTTTGTGGGATTCCTGCAGGAAAGGCGTCTCGGACTGGCATCCGAGGTGGAAGTACCTCGGCCGGGGCGTCAGGTACTAGAACCTGCCTCAGTCGAGGGTCAGCGACTAGGACCTGGATCGGTCGAGGATCTGGAACAGGATCTTCCCTCGGTCGAGGTAGAAACTGGTCTCGTAAAGCTGCCATGTCAGCTTTGATCGCTTCAGTCCTGGTGCGAGTTTCTTCTCTTTCTTGCCTCAATTCTTCCCTGCTGAGGCGTAGCAGCTCTAGCGCCTCTGTCAATTCGGCCTCAAGATCGCGGTTGTCTTGGTGGGCCATCTTCGCTTCTCTTAAGCGTCGTTTGTATGTCTTTTCTGGTTCGGGATCGTAAGGAACGATTTCCTTCCCAGTGCGGGTTCTTCGCATATACCTAAGAAAGAACCTGCAAAAGTCACTCAAGTAGAGTGGTTAGTAGACACGGGGGCAAGTACCCCAAGAGCAAACCGTAACCGGCTCGGTCTAGACCAAGTCCCCGGCAACAGCGCCAAAAACTTGTTCGCTCCAAACGGTGTGTGCAAGCTTTAAATTTATAACCCTAGACGTAAGCTTAAAACAAGGATGCGAACCCGCAGTGAATGGGTCAATCGTAGTAAAAAGCAAGGAATTCCAGCGGTCGATCACAGGGACTTAGTGAAACAAAGTCCAATCACGGTAAGCTCTAGTAATTACTAACCACAAAAGCTATTAAAACAAACAAAGATGATAAACAGTCAATAAAGGAAACATGCAATTCTAGGGATTAAATCATCTAGTTGTGGTTCCAACTCAAGATCTAAAGATAAGCGGACAAAGCTGAGGTTTTTGCATAGAGAAGGTGTTGCTAAAGTGGAATAGATCACCGGGTAAGTCTCACTACTCACTAATCCTAGACCGTAACTCCTATTACCGGGTAAGTCTCAATGAATTAAGATGAAGAACTATAACCTCAAACTAACACACCATCTAAGGGAATAGAATCAACCTTTACCGGGTAAGTCTCAGGCTAACTCACAAAGATGGATGAAAGCACACTCAAACCCCAATAAAGGATAAACCTTTATTACCTATACTTATGATCTTAGGTAAACAAACTAAGGAATCACCGGGTAAGTCTCATCCAAGGCTTGCATTGAATCAGGAAAGGTGTAATAAGAATAGGATTTGGCAAACTCTAACACTTAACTCTCAGTTTAGGATCAGATAAGCCACCTCGGTCAGCCAAATTCCACCCCGGCCGAGATGTTCATCGACTGAGCGAGATGCTTAGGGTTAAGGTTAAAGACTCGAACTTTCAGGGTCCTACTGGAATCTAAGGTTATTCTATCATTGTTTTACCCACAACCTTCAGCCAATCACCCTAGAATCACACAAGGAAATTAGCCACTCATCATCATGAAAGTATTAATCAAATATATGGGAAGAAGGTGAATATTTGAACAAGAAGAATTTAATGCAAAGACTTCAATAACTGAATCAAATATCACAACAAAAGCGTTCCTTGGATATAAATCCAACAAGGCAAGACAACAAGGAAGGGAATCTAAGACAATCTTACAAAACCCTTCAAAAGCTATAGACTTCAATCTTCCTTCATCCTTCAAAAAGGTTCTTCAACTCTCCCAACTGGAGTATGGCTGCTGTGGTGTAAGCGGGATTTCAACTCTATGCAGGATGTTGGATTTGTGGAAATCCAACCCTTTTTATAGGAAAACAACCCTCCAAAGATAATATATCTTAGAAAGATCTTTTCCCATAAATATAGGTAAAATATAGGATCTGAATTATCTTCTTCCTTCCAGGAGCCAAGCCCAAAAATATAAGATCTCTTTCCAAAGATAAAAGATCTCAGCCAAGAATAAAATATTCTCGCTACGTCCCAGGTTTTCACCTCGGTCGAGTCGACTTCTCTGGATAACCTCGGTCGAGGTGAATATGTGGTCAACCGAGGTGAGTCACAACTGAATGTGAAATCTCTCGAATCTGGTCCAAAGTGAATCTCTAATCCATGGCTATGCTTCCTGGATGGTTCCTTATGTTCCTGAATGTAGCTCTAATGACTCCATAGCTCCTTTTGCTCCTTTTTGATGGAAAACGTGCCATTTTACCTACGATTACAACAAAACTAGGTGTAGACCTCGATTCCCGCAAAGGTAGATGAAATGGTAATATAATCACATATTATACATACAAACATGCAGATTATTGACGATAAAACGTCCAAACAAACCCCAAAATATAGATATAATTCATGCTATCAGTGTTGCACTCATAGATCACCCTAAGACAATGCTTCATGACAAATAAAATCAAAACATTTTACAAATATAAGGAAGATGTTCATCTTTGCATAAAATCATAGAATGCATAATAAATCATATGTATCGAAACCAATCATGTATAATCTAGTTTAAACCACCAAGTCAATCAACAAGCTAGCGATCTCAAGGGCTTTCCAAAATAGGTCAAGAAACGTGTCACGGTGGGATCTATGTAGGGTAATGTGGTGCTAGAATACATGAATAGGATCTTACTTCACTTTCTTAGAATCTCAACATCTTCCACCAATAAGCTTTGCTTATTTCTACTTTTCTTTACTTTTTGGGATGCATGGACAAAGGTGCACAATAATCTAAACCTAGGAGATCACCAATCATCAATATATCGAGATGCTTCAAACCCTTGATGCATATTCCATGATAGGTAAAGGGAGGCAAATATGTATATGAGGGGCGAAAGCATCATCAAGAAGAAGAAGAAGAGAATGAATTGTCTTAGTCATCCTAGGAAGAATGTGATAGAACTCATCCTATGGTGTCAACCTTCAAATCAAACATAATTTTGATTAAAACAAAGTATTAAACATGCTAGAATTTCAAACAAAATATTTTGCCATTAAAACATATCAGAAAACCTTTCGAGCATGTAAAGATTTCAAAAAAATCTGCAAACAGAATCATCATCGAGGTCATATCGAGAGAAGAAGAACAAAACATTTCGAAAATCTTTCAGTTAAAAACCATCTCGGTCGAGGTGTTCTTGACGTCATCCGAGGTGTTCAACCTCCATCGGCAATGAAGTTCTCGGTCGAGGTATAAATTTTTTTTTTCAAACAAGTTTTTGACGTTTTCTCAAAAAGAAAGATATATGTATGCATGTAATGTCAGATAAGCATATGAAGCCAAATAAGTAAAAATGTCCAAGAGTCATACAAGCCATAGTCAAGTAAATCACATAATACATCCAATACCCCATACTTGGGACACATTGTCCCAATGGGTCAAATATAAGGTCTAACACAGGATAATCACCGGACCTAGCTGAACTACATAATAAATAAAGAAAATACATGAAGCTCTAATCCTCGTCAGTCGGTGGTGGTGGATGTGGAATGTAGGGATGTTGGGTTGGGTCGAATGGATAACCCATCATCTGCTTAAACTGGATCTCTTGTATACGACGCTGGTAATGTTGGTTCTCCTCCATAGGATGCATCCATTTATTAGTGTATCGACGCTCATCAGCGAAGCGGTGGGAGATGTCAACTGTCATAGCCGCATAGGAATCAATCATCTGATCAGTCAACTCATCAATCCATCGGTGGGCGTCACGATCTCTACGTCGGCGGGATCTGCACTGAGGTGGCGGTGGTGGTGGTGCTGCTCTCTCATCCTCTGTCGCCTCGTCATCAAGGTCAACAATGGGAACACTGGGTCTGCTAGTGTCAGTACCGGTCTCCATGGCTGCACCTCCTCCATACCCCTCATTATCATCATTATCATCAGCTGCATCTCCAGCATCCGGCATGTAAGGGAACCAAGCAGCAGACCAATACTGATGATTAAAAAAAAAAAACTAAGATGACCATATAATCCCCTGTTGAGCTGTCATCTCCCATGGGATGGAAACGTAGGGTGTGCCAAGGCCATGAGGAACTAGTATGCGTCGGGTGATCATCTCCTGTAGTCCTAGCGGCTTCACAGCCGCGACAAGTGTGCATCCTGAAAGATCTAAACCCATGGAAGTGGCGATGTGGGTCACCAACCTACCACAACAGATATTGCCCTTCGACTTCTCCTTTATCTTGTGTAGATCATCTGCCAGCATGTCAGCAAAGTGTAGCACTCCTCTAGTCACAATACAGAACAAACTTAGCAGCTCCCCCTGTCGGACCTTTTGGGGCATCTCAGTACGCGCCAGAAGAGTCTCACTGAAAATCCGGTGAGCAAGGCGGAAGGCAAGGTGAAAGATAATACGCTCCGGGAATCTTCGGGCCGCCACGTGTCACTATGGTCATTCACATGGTCTATCTCGTCCTAGAAACTTCGAGCCACAACTCGGGAAGGAAAATTTTTCACTGTCGGTTTAGGGAAGCTGAAAATATCCCTAAACTGATCCATAGGAACTACGTAGTTCCTGTTCGGAAGCCAGTACTTGATCCCATGATGCTCAGGCACGTACGCCATATAACTCACAAACTCCAACGTCGGCTCCAAATAAGCCGGCGCTCTAATATCCATGAACTCCTCCAAACCAACCATGGAGATCATCTTCTTCAAGTCCTCCAACACATGGAGGCACTCGAAGGCATCAACGTGAAGAAATCGCAGGGAAACGATCGGGGCGCCCGCAAATGCAATCATAGTCCTTATGGTGTCGCTCGTGGATCACCGGAATGGAAAACTAAGAAGCAGAGGAAGGGGAAGACTGGTGTGAACTGCTAGGCTTGTCTGTGAAGGCCAACTGTCGATAAGATCTGTTACTCATTGTTCTGGATGAACACTTCGGTTACTCAAGAACACCTCGGCCAAGACACAGACGACTAGACCGAGGCAAACTGTTGTTCGAACGCAAATCCTGAATCTGTAAGCTTTTTCCCCCAAAAACAAAACCAAAAGCTTCCTAAGGTGTACTTATATCCTTTTCAGCAACAAACTATGGAAACCAAAGCATGATTTGTAATATCCGGAATTTTTATTTCCGTTTAACTTCGAATCAAATCGGACTTTGAGCCGTTGACGGTTTTCCATTCTATCTAGCAATTCTTTCTTCACAAATTTTATCATTTTATGTAGAAGCTAATTTACTTAAAATGATAAAATTATATCAAGCTCTAATTCCTATAATTATTTATCATTTTATGTAGAATATAATTCACATTAAATGATAGAATTATATCAAATCCTAATTCTTATAATTATTTATCATTTTATGTAGAATTTAATTCACATAAAATGATAGAATTATATCAAACCCTAATTCTTATAATTAATTCATAACGATCACTTTAGAAGAGATCATGACAAGGCTGAGACGAGATTTCGACAAGGCTGAGACGAGACCATGACAAGGTCAGGACACGTTTTGACAAGGCTGTGACAAAGCCAAGACAACTCTTTCAGCCCACTATCCCTACCTTGTTTTCAGCCCAGTTTTCTAGCCCTGCTCCAGCCCAGCTTATCCTCACAGCTGCACAGGTACAGCGGCACTTCGAGCCCAGCCTCCACTTCTTCCCTTGTGCAGGCCCAGCCTTGTTGCGTTTCACTCCAGCCCACCTGGAAGAGCAACCGTTCAGACACTACAAGATTGTTAATTCCCGAACGCATCTTCTTACCCCCTTCTGTTTCTGTCTTTCGCACGACACCTCCCCTTCTGCATACATTTAGCACTGTCCTCAAGCACAAAAACTCACCAGGAAAGGAGCCAGCAAGTTGAGGAACCCCTTCAGCGCAGCTACAACCCTGGGCGTTAGCCTACTCGACAGAAACTAGGACGCTGCAGCGACCCTCTGTGCACGTGTTCAACCAGGTAAATGCCCTCCCTTGCTCCCTTCTGTTTCCTTGTCTATTACTTACCTCTCAGACTGGATCTGCTCCTGCACACAACCAGCAACCGCCTAGGACGCAGTAGTGTAGCCACAACAGCCTCAGTCGGTTCTCCTTCCTGTAGTGACATCAAGGAACGTTTCAACCGGTTGTCACCAGTGGACAAGCATCCCTTCGAGTTTTGGAGTCGGGTAAGACCAACATCTACCCCCTTACTTTCCCTCCATGTTTATGTGTCAATGGGTACCTCTAAACCACATTTAAACCCATACATTTCAGCCCAAAGGAGCAACTTCAGAGAGCTGTTACATCTCTCAGTTTTCTGAATTTTCGGAAGTGAAAAACAGTCAACTTCATGTCAAGATTTGAGTAAGTTATACTCCTCCTTTGTTGCTGAATTTTTGATATGTTGTAGTCAGTCGTATATAGTAGATCATACTAAAATTTGGGAAGAATCGGAGTTACGGTTTGAGAGTTATGATGTTGCAAAGTGGACTCCTCATGCAGCTGTTATATATGTGCTGAGTGTTGGGGAAAACAGCAAGTGATGCTGTTTTGTGAGATGGTTTTAAATAAGCTCTTGATCTCCGTGGGGCTTGAATTTTGGATATGATATAGTTGACATATTGTTGTAGAACATATTAAAATTTGAGAGGCATCCAGCGAGTGGTTTGGGATTTATGATTTTTTCAAGATTGAGTCGTAAGCAGTTTTTCTGTTGTGCTGAAATTCGGTTTTGTGAGATAGTTTTAAATAGGATTTTGATCTCCTTTGCGTCTGAATTTTGGATATATTAGAGATATGATTTTATAGTAGAACATATCAAAATTTGGGATAAATCCAGCGAGTAGTTTAGGAGTTATGATTTTTCAAAGTTAAGACAGTGTGCTGCTTGTTAAGTGTTGTAACCAACTTTAAAAATTTTTATAGAAGCAATGCTTTAACAGTTTTAAGAAACTCTTTCTCCTATGAGTCGATGGGATATCATAGATGATCTAGGGAATTATTTCGTAATTTTTATAAGATTATTCGAATTTTATATTTGAAGCAGTAGTTGGACTTTAGTTACTTTTCGGGAAATAGAAAATGGGTAAATTTTCTAGTTGTTACCTAAAATCATCCTAGAGAGTAGAATTTGGTTAGTTAGCCTCGAATTATAATTTAAGTACATATTCCGAGTCTTTGGAAGTTCCGGGACTAAGGGTAAAATAGTCATTTTACCTTAAATAAACATTGTAATAACTTCTGCACATAGAATCGTATATCTTAAGAGTTTTAGACTTTTAAGTATCCAGGGCAATCTGTTGACCCACGTGCCTCCTCTGACAGGCAACTGAGTTCTGCACTTACGGATTTAGTGGTGGTTAAGAGAGAGTCGAGATTTGATTATGGTAAGTCCACGGACTTACTTAGCTGACTTCTTGTATGAGTGTAATGTGTATGAGTGGTGTTTGTTAGTTATGATAACAATGAAATCGGATTAGGCCGACTTTATTATTTACGTAATTGACCCAAGTGTATGATAACGGGTCGTGACATCATCTGCCTAGCTCTTGCGAGAGTCTAGGAGGTTCCCTGCGACCAGCCCAGTCCGGTAGACGGTCAGATGCATTAGTACCATTCCGCGTTGGTAAACGGGGAAAGGGGCGAGGTTTGGGAATCCCTCGTGTCACAAAATAAGTATCATTAGTAATTACTTATCACCTAATTAAAGGTAATAAAAGGATTGAGTGTTGCATGTTGATTGTGTATGATGTGTGATTGTGCTTTTACCTTTATACTTATGCATAGAATGTTAGCTAACGGTTTTATACCGCTTGTAGATGCCTTGCAGGTTAAGACAGTTGTAGAGAGATCCGGAGGGAATGGTCAGCCGGGTCCACGTACTCATTTTAGTTGGGGACGAGTTTGTCTTATATACTTCATATGCGTCGTTTTAGTACCTTTGATTTGTAAGGCTGATACATATTTTTCAAATATATATTGTTTAAAGTTTTCAAATGTTTTAATACTTTTGTGCTTTGTTGTAATATCCTAGTAAAATTGTTGTCAAACTAAGGTCGGGACCCATTGTGAGGTCCTAACCAGTAGCTCCCCGAGTTCTTAGAATTTGAGGTGTTACATGATCTACTCAGAATCGTCAAAAGAAGGGAGGAGTTAGGGTTTGGAATAAAATAACCCAAATTCTGCAGATTGAAGCGTTTTCCTCACTGTTTGTTGCTTGGAAACTGAATCTCTTGCTTCCTCCGGCGATTTGGAGCCAAAAACCATGGAAAACGAGCAAGAATTGAGAATTTGAGGGGAGTGGTCGCCGAGGTCGAGGTTGGTCGTAGAGAGGGAAAAAGTGGAGGAGTGAGGAACCGTCTCACCTTTTATACCCCTCGCTGAATTTGATTACATCTCCGTCGAGATGTTCCTGAGTGGACCGAGGTGTCAGAATGGATGTCAGACCTAGTCGCCTCGGTTGACCAAGAACATCTCGGTCGAGGTCTTGTGACTGCACCCGGGATGTGTCTCGGTCAAGCTCCGTCTTCTCAATATCTCAAACTTTTGTCCTTCCAGTGTAGCTCCTTAGTTGTAATCCTTCCTTACAGAGTACCTAGTCTGTGTCTAGAGGATGTGAAAACAAAACGAAGCAAACTATCTAAAACTAAGCTAGAAAAGGGAAAAGAAAGCAATACCATGGGTTGCCTCCCAAGAAGCGCTAGGTTTAAGGTCGCTAGCTAGATCGTACGTCATCATCAAACCAGCTAGAAGGAGTCCTTACCCCATACTTCATCTTCATCACAGGGTGAAACAAAGGATTCTATCCAATGTTCCAACAAATGCAAGTGCTCATCGGGAAACGAATCATCATTGGGTACGTCATTTGAGCGAGGTGGGAGGTAGCCGGTTGAGGTGATTCGCAACAAAATTTTCGGATCCCTTTTTCTCGCGAATCTCTTGATCAAACTCTTGAAGCAAGAGAATCCAACGAATGAGGCGCGGCTTTGCATCTTTCTTAGCAAGAAATTAACGAATAGCCGCACGGTCATTGTAAACAATAACTTTCGCTCCCACTAAGTAAGAGCGACACTTCTCAATAGCATAAACAGTTGCAAGCATAGTAAATGGCGTTGGTCCAGCCATCTTTCTTTTGTCCAAGTATCGCTCATACGGTCACGTCACTAGCATCACACATGATCTCGAAGGGCAAGGTCCAATCACGAGGTTGAATGATGGGAGCGGTATTCAATGCTTCCTTTATCCTGTAAATAGCATCAAGGCATTCCTACAAAAACACTAAAACAACATCCTTATTCAAAAGATTAGTGAGCGGTATAGAGATTTTAGAGAAATTCTTGATGAACCTCGTGTAGAAACCTGATTGCCCGAGAAAACTCTGCATACTCTTAACAGAACAAGGGGGAGAAAGTCTCTAGATAGTCTCGATCGACCTCAATACCTCGGTTGAAAACGATGTGTCCTATAACAATTCCTTCGCTAACCATAAAGTGACACTTCTCCCAATTCAAAAGAAGATTATTGTCTTCACAACGTTGTAGCACCAGAAAAAGTTTAGCCAAACAGTTATCAAAAGAAGAACCATATACCGAAAAGTTATCCATGAATACCTCCATGATCTTCTCTATATACTAGGAAAAGATAGCCATCATAGAACGCTGGGATGTAGCATATGCGTTACACAATCCTAATGGCATCCTCCAATAAGCGAATGTCCCCCAAGGACAAGTGAAAGTGGTCTTCTCTCTATCATCCGGATGGATAGGAATCTGAAAGAATCCACTATAACCATCTAAATAGAAAAAATGGGAGTGTTGAGATAACATTTCAAGCATTTGGTCGATGAAGGGAAGCGGGAAATCGTCCTTTCGAATGGCCAAATTCAGTTTCCTATAATCAATGCACTTCCTCCAGCCCGTAACGGTCCTAGTAGAATTCAAATCGTTGTTCTCTCCTGAATTAGTTTATCAAATCTTGCTTCTGGATCTGCTTCCAATGATTTAAATCTTTAGACATCTGCATCAAAAGAGACATCTATACCTTCCTCAACTAAACTAAAACTTAAAACTTTCTCAATAGGATCTTTAATAAGGATAGAGATCACCAATTCACTAGATTCTTCTTCATCAATGATGTTGAAGATGTCATCTTCCAGCGGTTCTCCCTTCATTGCAGCCAGCAATGCAAACTCCACATGATCGCCACAATGTTGAATTTCAACTAGGCATTCTTACAATCTACGTTGCAACCAAAATTTGCTACAAATAGCCTCCCGAGAATGATAGGAATGGGATAATCCGCGGGAATGTCAATAACAACAAAGTCTATAGGTATGTAGAAATTATCTAACTTGATGGGAACGTCTTCCAAAATACCAATGGGACGAGTAATGTAACGATCCACCATGTATAACGTCATCTTCACGGGCTTGGGCAATTCAAGTCCGACTTTCTCACAAAGCTCCAGCGGAATGATGCTCACGCTGGCTCCTAAATCACAAAGCGCATCATAAGTTACATCCCCAACTTTATTGGGAATGCAAAACGAACCGGGATCTCTTAATTTAGGTGGCATCTTCTCCTTCATGATTTAAATGAGCTCCGAAGATCTAGATGTCATCCTTAATTCACCAAAATCCTCCAGTTTCCTCTTTCTTGATAAGATCTCTTTCAGAAACTTCCCATAGGCGGGCATTCCTAGAATGGCATCAATGAAAGGGATTTTAATATTTAGCTTATTCATAAGGTCAAGAAACTTACCAAAGTGCTTGTCTAGATGTGCCCGCGCCCTTGACTGAGGGAACGGGAGTGGTGGTTTATAAGCAGGAGGTGTGACATAAACTTCAGAATTTTCTTTTGCTTTCTGGGGCTCCATCTCGGTTTGCACCTCGCCCGAGGTGTTGCTCGTCTGATCTTGTTCCGAGGTGTTCCTCATCTAGTCGAGGCTCGACCGATGTATTGGATCTGCAATTTTCAGTCCACTGCCAATTGTAATAGCCATAATTTGTACTTTTGGGTTGCTCTCTGTCCTTGTTGGGAGCTTCCCAGGATCTCTTAACGCTTCGTTCACCTTGTTGAAAAATTGTTGCTCTAAGGCTTTTTGTGCCTTCGAAAATGAATTCATTGATGTCTCCATAGCGTTGAGCTTGATCAAAATTGCCTCCAGCACATCGTCCAGTTTCTTTGGTGGCTGGGACGAACTTGATGCAGGCTCCTGGTGTAACACCCCGAATCCGCGGGACTCGGGATGTCACATTGGGCTAGGATCTCACAATGGATCCTGACCCTAGCCTGACAACAAGTTCACTGGACCTTACAACATGGCACTGACAGATATAAAACAAATACATAAAACAGTATAAACTGTACGACCCAAATTAAACAACAACATGCCGAGTATATAAATCGAAATCCTCACATAGGAGGTACAAAAGATCATCCTTACGCAGGAGGGGAAACACAACAACCCCAAACCAACCACCTAATGTACGAGAGTCCTCGGCCTGTCACCCTGCCAGATCACCCAGTAGCGCCTAACCTGTAAACATCTACAACACGGTATGAAACCGTTAGCTAACCATACATATATGAGGTAATGCATAAGCACAAGCACAATCATGAAAGATAAACACATCAACATGCTATCACACATTTACCCATTTATTATCTTTATATAAGAACCATTCACTCAAAAACCGTATATATATAGATAGATGAAAGTATGTGATACGAGGACCAATACATCCCCGCCTCTGAGTACAATGTCCAGCTGTACGAGTATCGGTCACACAATCCGTGTACCCTATGGGAGTGGATTGCGCCCTTCCTGTAAACCAGTCTGGCCCGACATCAGAGAACCTCCCAAACTCCACGGCGGGATGAAAGGGAAAGGTTATCACAGCCACGCAGTGGGGCAGTCAATAGAACATAGGTCGATAAAAACGACAACTGATGCTATCATAGCAAACATATAAAGCACACACCACTCATGCAAACACCCAATATAGGGATGGTAGCTAAGTAAGTCCTACGGACTTAACTCAACCTTGTACAAACTCAACCTCGATCACCTCTACACTAGAGGGACAACACGGCCTATAAACAAGGCATAAAGAGATATATCAACCTCTATTCATCAAAGGGGTCACACCTAGACCCAAAGGGATCCATAAGGATCATACTTAATCTATGAGCCTCATAACCAACTAAACCTCAATATCTCAGCATAACTCACAATTCCTCAAATCTCAAGGTAGTATCTAATAACATTCCTCAATCTCAATTTTAATCCTAATTTAATTAATTAACCTTTAATTAATTAATTAGATTTCGCCAGAATAACGTTTTGTCCGCAGACAATTTCTAAACCCCCTGTCATCAGATTTCAACAAACAAACTATCCATAATCACCAGAATAATATAACGAGTATAATGGAAATTCCAATTATCCATTTTAACCAACTCAAGGTCAATTTATACTAACCCGCAATACGGAAAACGAATAAATTCATAACTTATTCGTTACTAACCCGATATACGAACCGGAAGAAGATCCAGACTCCTAGCGATACGGGGAGTAAGAGCGCGGTATAAAACCTTACGTTTGATGACTTGCGGTAGTTCGTCGGCGTTCCGATAGCGGTAAACGGAAGCTTTACTAAAAAGCTAACAAATGGGAAATAAAATTGTACCACGACGTAGAGGACAAGATAAGGGACTCGTTGGTACAAACGGATTTGAAAATTGATCGAAAGTGAAAGGCCGGTGAGAGATCGAAGTTGAGCGGTAATGTGTTCTCCGCTCTCGCTCTTCTCTGTGTTTCAATTGCAAATGTAAAGTTAGAGATGAGGATGCTGTAGCCGCCTATTCTTTAATATATTTATATATATTTATATATATATATATATATATATATATATATATATATATATATATATATATATATATATATATATAGAGGCTAGTTCCGGTGAGGAGAAGCCTTATGGATAGAAATTAGGAGCTATGTGAGCCATTGGATCAAATTTAAATCAATGGCTCACATACACTCATTATTAATGGCATCTTGTAATTAGATAAATCTGAAAAGACAAAAAAGAGTACAACACTACAACACTCTCGCTGATCGACCGACTCACAAATCACAACACTCTCACATTCTTCATCCAACAAGCTCTATATTTGGCCGATTTTCAACCAAATTTAAGAAGGATTATATAAAAATGATGAAATAAAAAAGAATACAAGATGATTCAGGTATTTTTTCTTCAAAATTTCTATTCTCAAGGTTTAGGTTTTTCATTCTTATAGTTTAAGAATCATTATGATTGATGTTTATTTTTGAAATCAAATTTGTTGAATCATTTTTTGTTTTGATAGGTTTGATTGAGATCATATATGTATATACATATGTTGAGTTGGTCTAATACTTCCAATTGAAACAATCTATAAGCTTTTTTTAGTGTGCACGCCAATTGTTCGACAAAATGTCTAATAGGAAAATAGTCTATAATATTTACATGAACATGAAATAAAAATTATGAACACCAAAGAATAAAAACATAAACAATGACGTATAAAAGTATGAACACCAATGAATAAAAAGTATAAACTTACACTAGTATAATTTTACATTGTTTTACAGATTCAGTGATGTTGGGTACGCAATCATCACCAATCATTGTGTCGGAATTGAGGACGAATGCTCCATGTAATGAAGGTGGAACTATTATACAAGTAACTCCCGAAGACAACTTCCAATCGATGTGGTTGTAATGCAAGAGTTGCGTTTAAGATTATGGAGGGTGGAAAGTATTTTGTGAAGTGGGTTCATGAAGCTCATTAATTTGGATAGTATTTATTGCATTGTTGTCTTTTTTTTAGTGTTCAATGCATTGGTGTCTGTTTTATACATACATAACATATTATGATCATATTTACATGAACAATGACGTATAAAAGTATGAACACCGATGAATAAAAACATGAACAATGACGTATAAAAGTATGAACACTAGTGACTTAGCTATAACTTTTACACATACATAACATATTATGATCATATTTTCACGTCTTGTGATGAATTTTTTTATTTTTTGTGGTTATATATTGTAAATGAACATATATGTATTATAAAATAAACTCAAAAGAATAAATGAACATGACACTTTGATGAATAAAAATACTATGAACACCGATGAATAAAAACATGAACAATGACATATAAAAGTATGAACACTGATCACCTATCTATGAACGTAGGGGATTTTTCCAAATTTTAAGTCAATTTACAAAAATGCCATTAATGATGAGTGTGTGTGAGCCCTTGATTTAAAACTCATCCAATGGCTCACAACACTCCTAATTCCTATCTACAAGCTCTCTCCTCACTTGAACTAAAATCTATATATATATACATATATATATATATATATATATATATATATATATATATATATATATATAATATATGTGTATATATACTTTTAAGTTGTATTGGAAGAGATGAAGTTTAGCTAGCCGCCTGTTTTATTTATATATATATATAGATCGAAACTATTTAATTGAAACGCGGTTATAATTTTCGGTCTTCAAACTTTATGAAACAGGAATATGAAATCCGGAATATTATCGGGATAATTAATTCATAACTATCTTGTAAAATGGGCATTGCTAAGCCACCTTTCTTAGCCGTTAAGAAACGAAATAGCGACTCTTTTGGCCGTTTTTCCTCTCCATGTTATTTCATATCTTAGGACATATCCGATGTCCTGATCATTTCTCTCAACTGTATTTTTATTAATTAGAGCTCCCAAATGCTCCAAATAACACTAGAGTGTAAAAATAATTACCCGGGGGAAAAAGTAAAAATTTCCCCAAACGTCCAAAATTACGCGAGGAACATAACGGTGGGACTCATACTCATCACTTGCGAAATCTTCGCGAGTTATATGTCAATTACTATCAACGATTAAGTTAATCAATATTAATTAGAATTCGGAAATCCTAGCTATTACATCACACACCCCTTAAAAAAAAGTTTCGTCCCGAAACTTGAACAATTCCCAAATCCACTCGGACCCATACGCCGAGGTACAACTCTCACTCTTTCTATCGGAGGTACCACATCTCCGTTCAAAATAATACAACCTATAACAATCACTAACCTCAAGTATAAAAATGGAGGAATCATCATCTCCCGGAAACAGGGCCATAACGCTACCCAAAGGCGTAGAGGAATCACGTCTCTCGCCATACCACATCACAAGGCATAGAGGAAGCACATCTCTAGCCAAAACATATCACATGCATAGAGGAAATACGTCTCTAGCCAACCCATAAACATATATATCGTATGGATGAATCACATCTCCACTGAACTATGTCCATCAAGGTAGCATGGAGGAAAGAACCATCTCCAGCTGAATCCTAATCTCACTCAAATAGCATGGAGGAAAGAACCATCTCCAGCTATAAATATATTCATACTCGGGTAGCGTGAAGGAAGTAATCATCTCCAGCTATAGCATACATCACGCTAGCACATCAAGATCTACTAAGATCATAAATCACATCACAGCTAGCATAGAATAACACATCAAGGCATATAAGCACATAAGCACAACAT
This sequence comes from Fagopyrum homotropicum, assembly GCA_033239125.1. Classification (NCBI taxonomy): domain Eukaryota; kingdom Viridiplantae; phylum Streptophyta; class Magnoliopsida; order Caryophyllales; family Polygonaceae; genus Fagopyrum; species Fagopyrum homotropicum. The sequence continues at coordinate 75,659,936 of BSWB01000007.1, forward strand.
TCATCAAGATAGCACTAAGATATAATCGGGTTCCCACAAATGGGTTTGTCCCAACATATACTCTGGATAGTTCCTCAGGACACTATCCTCAGTCTCTCACATAACCTCTTCAGGTCTTCATCTTGACCATCATATCCTCAATATGGGAATGTCTTTTGAATGCAAGCGTTTCATATCTCATTCCAAGAATGTAATCGAATGCTCAACAAAAGTGTGGTTGGACTCAACCATCAATCATCGTAACTCACAAGGTGTCTCGAGTCTGGTATATACTTCCTCAGTTGAGACATATGAAACACTGGGTGGATATCCTCTAATCTAATAGGCAAAGCTAAACATCATGCTACCTTCTCAGTACTAGTCGATCTCAAATAAACCATCATTTTGGAAACTCAATTCCCTTTCCATATTAACATGTCTAACGTCTCGCAGCTTAGATACTTACAGCCGGACATGAACTCTCGCTTGAACTTTAGAGGTTAACGCCTCTTGTCTACATATAATATCGGACGACTCTATACAACCAGCATTCTTCCTTCAATCAACGTTACTTGAACTATGAAATCCTGAATCTGGTCAGGTATTATTCCACTACTACTGCTAGATCACTTCTAGCATAATGATATACGACATCTATGTCTATATATATTGCCTCATAGGGCCATCCCAAAAAGATACACGTCCTTCAATGTTATATAATAAACTCATTAATGGAAGGTAATATAACCATCCACGTTTCCCATTCGACTTACAACTTATAATAGATCTTTAAGATCTAGATGATCCTCTCTAACTGACCATCTGTCAGGGGGTGAAGTGTAGTCATGAGGTACAGACTCGTCCCCAAAGCAGTCTGAATCTGCTGCCTAAAATCTCAAAGTAAAAACATCCATCTCGATCAGAAATGATCGTTCTCGGTATACCATGGAGTCTCACTATCTGTCTAGTGTACTCCTCAGCCAATTCATTCACTTGCCACGCCCTTCTGATAGAAATGAAACGTGTCGGTTTCATTAATTTGTTACCAACAATCCAGATAACATAAATATTCTACTGGGTCACAATCCCAAAAAAAAGTCCATAGAGATGTCCTCCCAAATTCTACTACTACACTAGTAGTGGGTGGGGATTATCTCTAGATCAGAAATACTCTATCTGGACCTGCTAACAGGTCACACACTGTATCACAAATCTGGTTATATCGGCTTCATACAATATAATTGTCTCATCTCGTGGTCCATCTTACTCGTACCTGAATGTACTGAATAAGGCGTACAGTGGGTATACCGTAATATTCTCTATCTCCATATGCATCAGCAGGTACACAAAAGTGGTCATGACTCTTCATCAGTCCATCTACTCCCATGGAGAACTATGGTGCCTCAGTACGAGACATCCTTTCTCTAAACCTTGTCAAGGTTGGGCAGGTCTCCTACTTCTGTTGGACCTCATCCAACAGACCAGGTAGAACCTCTGAGGTACAACTGGGTATCCTCATCAAGGAACTGATTGTCCAACTCTAGTCAAGGTAGATCTTTTTGAAACTGAGGTTAAACTATCAGTCTCACAATCATCTTCTCTTGGAGCGTCTTTCCATTCAAGTTATCGGTGACAACATTCAACTTCTCTGAATGATATGGAATCTTCAAGTCAAAGTCTTGATCAACTTAAGCTCTTAATACTGACAGTTATTCAACCCCTGTTGCATAAAATATACTTCAGATATCTATGATCTATAGAAACTTGACATGAAGATCAGACCGGTACGGTCTTCAAAACTTAAAGGCTTGAACTACCACTACTAACTCTAAATCATGAGTCGGGTAGTTCTCATCATACGTTCCCAGCTGTAAACACACATATTAATAACCCTACTCCTCTGTAGTAATACACATCTCAGACTTAGCTGGGATGTATCACCGTAAATCACGGGATCCCAAAAATCTTCTAACTACAACAGAATGAAAGCAGAGGTCAAATGCCTCCTCAACTCTTCAGAACATAGACGCGCTGCTTTCGTTACGTAGTTATGGTGGTCTTCTCAAAAGACTCGCAAATGAATACGTAATCATATAAAATCCTTCCTCAAAGCATTGGTAGAAATTGGCTGAGCCGAGAAAACTACGTATTCCTTAATGTTCATCAATATCTCCCATGTTACAACATACTTAATTCTCGCCAGGTCAACCATGATCCCACTGGCGGAGACAACGTGGCCTAAAAAGGCTACCACTGGCATCTAAACTTACATTTAGAGAGTGTAGCATACAACCCTCTATCTCTCGAAATCTGCAGAACGGTCCTCAGACGATCGGTCTACTATTCTCTGCTATGAGAGTATACCGACATGTCATCCATGAAGTCCACCACCAAATAATCAAGGAAGTCGATGAAGATACCATTCATCAACTCCATAAAAACTACTAAAACAATCGTCAACCCAAATGGCATCACTACAAACTCGTAGTGTCCATAACGGTATGGGATACTATCTCATACACATGTTGCTCTCTCATCCATGACTACGGATATCTTGAGCACAAAGGAATCCTGAAAACACAATTGCTTCTTGAAGCTAACTCATCAAGTCGTCAATACGGAACATGGAACCCACTAGGGTAAACCCGTTTCGATCAACTTTTCAAGTTATCAAGACAATATCTCAACAAGCACCATATAGTGTGGCTTTCCCATTCAATCTTGTATCATACTTCAACTCGATAACAATGTCCACACTCCGCTGAGGTGGCAATTAGACGGTTCAGTAACACGTCTATAAACTCATAAACAACTGGAATACCTTCCAATGTTGGACTATCTCGCTCCTTCATGGTAAAACACTAGAAGGCGTCACATCCCTGTGCTATCAGCTCGCTGCTCTTACAGTCCTGATGACAAACCCGTCTCTTCAAAGGTGTTAACCTCAGAAGACCTCTATTTACCATCTCAATAAAGACTATAATAGCCTTACTATTAATATTTAACACCGCATGATATCTATTCATCCAATCCATATACATAATGACTTCCTCATGCACCTACGGCATGACAAAGAAGTCTACAAGCCATACACAAGTCCCGGAATAAGGGAACAAACACATATCTCGAGGGTACCTCAGACCCCTAACTGGTAATATTGTAAAGGAAAGTCCACCTTCTACTATATATCAAAGATCAACCATTAACGCATGCATCGAAAGACAAGAAGTGCATAGCACTCATAACAAACAAAACTCCACTAGGTAAACCATTAACGAGAATGGTACCTGTAACACCTAACTCCCGTAGCTCCACTACATATCATTACTCGATCTCGGATATATGCTCCTCAAGTATCACCGAGGTCCTCACTATAGCCTCCACTTCCACTCTTTTTGAACCGGAAAGAGGAAGGTCTTGCTGGGAAGAAACACCACCGTGCTGACAGAAAAGGGCCAGATGGCCTAGCTCACCACAAGTGAAACAAGCTATCAGTGCCAAAGGGCACACAGAACGCAAATGATCTGGATAGCTACAATTGAAACATAATCGTCCTATCCTTGCAATCCGTGCAACTGAAGGGTAACTCGACCTTCGTCGTCCACCTAGAATGATCTCACTCTCGAAGGGAACCTGTAAAGCATATGATGGCCGCCTTTGGGCACACAGCTCGCCAGTGTCCCAGCATCCACGCAATTAAAACACTGTAGTTCCTTGCCAATCATCTTCATGGCCAAAGGATCACTAGGTTGTCCTGGTATCTGACTTGGTTGACCATTCATCATCTTTGCTTCTCCACTAACTGATTCAATCCGTTGCTTCTTCTCTGATCCAGAAGCTTCAGTTGATCTCACAAATGTTGGTAAATCCGGTGTAGGTCTACCCGCCATCACTGCCTCTTATACTTTTTGCATATACTCTTGAAATTCGGATCTACTCATGGAGACACGATCAACCTCTTCAAACTCGTTCTCTGCCATAAGCGAAACAACAACGGAAACTGGTCCCTAACTTATCACCACTGGAGGAAGAGGGGGTGTACCCCTACCTCATCTCACTACAGATACTACTCTAGTCTGAGTCATCTGTAGGATATACACACATAATCTTATAAGGCTATATATATGCCATAACTATCGATATGTATATAATACATCCACATAATCCATAGTACACACAGATATATATACATATCTACGCTGCAGAGATCCATTACAGAGGTGACGACTTCTCGTACATTCTATCTCAAAACCACACTTAAAACCAAAACCTTTGAAAACGTTAGATCCCATGTGGGCTCTATTTATTTTACCTATCAAACCTCATTGCAGATAGCAAGTGCCATTGTTGTCAACCTAGGCTCTGATACCAACTCTATAACACCCCGAATCCGCGGGACTCGGGATGTCACTTTGGGCTAGGATCTCACAATGGATCCTGACCCTAGCCTGACAACAAGTTCACTGGACCTTACAACATGGCACTGACAGATATAAAACAAATACATAAAACAGTATAAACTGTATGACCCAAATTAAACAACAACATAGCCGAGTATATAAATCGCCATCCTCACATATGAGGTACAAAAGATCATCCTCACGCAGGAGGGGAAACACAACAACCCCAAACCAACCACCTAATGTACGAGAGTCCTCGGCTTGTCACCCTGCCAGATCACCCAGTAGCGCCTAACTTGTAAACATCTACAACACGGTATGAAACCGTTAGCTAACCATACATATATGAGGTAATGCATAAGCACAAGCACAATCATGAAAGATAAACACATCAACATGCTATCACACATTTACCCATTTATTATCTTTATATAAGAATCATTCACTCAAAAACCGTATATATATAGATAGATGAAAGTATGTGATACGAGGACCGATACATCCCCGCCTCTGAGTACAATGTCCAGCTGTACGAGTATCGGTCACACAATCCGTGTATCCTATAGGAGTGGATTGCGCCCTTCTTGTAAACCAGTCTGGCCCGACATCAGAGAACCTCCCAAACTCCACGGCGGGATGAAAGGGAAAGGTTATCACAGCCACGCAGTGGGGCAGTCAATAGAACATAGGTCGATAAAAACGACAACTGATGCTATCATAGCAAACATATAAAGCACACACCACTCATGCAAACACCCAATATAGGGATGGTAGCTAAGTAAGTCCTACGGACTTACCTCAACCTTGTACAAACTCAACCACGATCACCTCTACACTGGAGGGACAACACGGCCTATAAACAAGGCATAAAGAGATATATCAACCTCTATTCATCAAAGGGGTCACACCTAGACCCAAAGGGATCCATAAGGATCATACTTAATCTATGAGCCTCATAACCAACTAAACCTCAATATCTCAACATAACTCACAATTCCTCAAATCTCAAGGTAGTATCTAATAACATCCCTCAATCTCAATTTTAATCCTAATTTAATGAATTAACCTTTAATTAATTAATTAGATTTCGTCAGAATAACGTTTTGCCCGCAGGCAAATTTCTAAACCCCCTGTCATCAGATTTCAACAAACAAACTATCCATAATCACCAGAATAATATAACGAGTATAATGGAAATTCCAATTATCCATTTTAACCAACTCAAGGTCAATTTATACTAACCCGCAATACGGAAAACGAATAAATTCATAACTTATTCGTTACTAACCCGATATACGAACCGGAAGAAGATCCACATTCCTAGCGATACGGGGAGTAAGAGCGCGGTATAAAACCTTACGTTTGATGACTTGCGGTAGTCCGTCGGCGTTCCGATAGCGGTAAACGGAAGCTTTACTAAAAAGCTAACAAACGGGAAATAAAATTGTACCACGACGTAGAGGACAAGATAAGGGACTCGTTGGTACAAACGGATTTGAAAATGGATCGAAAGTGAAAGGCCGGTGAGAGATCGAAGTTGAGCGGTAATGTGTTCTCCGCTCTCGCTCTTCTCTGTGTTTCAATTGCAAATGTAAAGTTAGAGATGAGGATGTTGTAGCCGCCTATTCTTTAATATATATATATATATATATATATATATATATATATATATATATATATATATGTATATATACTTTTAAGTTGTATTGAAAGAGATGAAGTTTAGCTAGCCGCCTGTTTTATTTATATATACATATATATAGATCGAAACTATTTAATTGAAACGCGGTTATAATTTTCGGTCTTCAAACTTTATGAAACTGGAATATGAAATCCAGAATATGAAATCCGGAATATTATAGGGATAATTAATTCATAACTATCTTGTAAAATGGGCATTCCTAAGCCACCTTTCTTAGTCGTTAAGAAACGAAATAGCGACTCTTTTGGCCGTTTTTCCTCTCCATGTTATTTCATATCTTAGGACATATCCGATGTCCTGATCATTTCTCTCAACTGTATTTTTATTAATTGGAGCTCCCAAATGCTCCAAATAACACCGGAGGGTAAAAATAATTACCCGGGGGAAAAAGTAAAAATTTCCCCAAACGTCCAAAATTACGCGAGGAACATAACGGTGGGACTCATACTCATCACTTGCGAAATCTTCGCGAGTTATATGTCAATTACTATCAACGATTAAGTTAATCAACATTAATTAGAATTCGGAAATCCTAGCTATTACACCTGGCTTCTCAAAGGAGTTGAAGAAGAAGAGGGGGCGTTAAGAGCATATTCAGCATGTGAATAAGGGTTACCGGAATTTTGTTGATTAGATCTCCAATTGTTGTTGTTGGAGTTTCTATTGTTGTTGTATTTGTTGTTCCGCGGCCCTTGGTAGTTGTTTCTTCCTTGGTATCCACTGTCTTGCTCCTTCTTCGTTTGAGATACTAAAAGCTCCTTCAATGCCTTTACTTCATTGCTAAGCAAGGTGAGTTGAGCTCCATTTGATGATGTGTCTTGGAAGCTAACTCTCCTTGCTCCATCTTCAACTCTTTGATGGGAGTACATCTACATGTGTAAAGCTTGCTTTTCAATGAAATCCCAAGCTTCATCTATCGGCATATCCATGAAAGTACCGGCGGAAAGTAATTGGAGCTTGAATAGAGTATCTCCATCCAAACCCTTGAAATATATCTCCAGCAACACGATCTTTGGAATCCCATGATGTGGTCAATCCAACAAAAGGTCCTTGAACCTCTCCCATGATTGAAAAAACTCTCTTTGTCCTTCATAATAAAAGCATTGATCTTGCCCCATAATTCAGCGGTCTAGAAGGGGGAAAGAACTTAGTAAGAAACTCCATCGTCATCTCTTCCCAAGTGTTGATTTTTCCAGCCGGAAGAGATTGATACCAAGCAAGCGCCTTGTCGTTCAAAGAGAAGTGGAAAGGCCTCAACTTGTAATTGTTGTTCTCTACTCTTGATGGTCTCAAAGTCTCCATCAAAATCTCATAGTTTTGCAAATGCTGATGCGGAGACTCTGTCTCCAAACCTCCAAATTGACATTGTCAAATCATGGTTAGAACTTGAGTTCTAAGTTAACAATCATGCTCAGATGTATCTCCTAGGTTTACTCCTGGATGCTTGACTTGCTGATAGGGGTTCATCCTCTGACCTAGGGTTCGTGGAACTCCAACAAAAAGAACATCCCGGACAGGAATCCGAGGTGGTGGGTGTATCTCAGCCGGGGAAACTAAGACTGGGTCTTGCCTCGGTCGAGACTCTATGATTGGTCGAGGTAGAAACTAAGCCCTTAAAGCGGCCATATCAGCTTCAATTCCCTTAGTTCCTGTGCGAGTCTCGTCTCTCTCTCAATTCGGCTTCAAGATCACGATTGTCTTGATCGGCCATCTTAGCTTCTTTCAATCTTCTCTTGTAGGTCTTTTCTTGTTCGGGATTGTAAGGAACGATTTCCTTTCCAGCACGAGTTCTTCGCATAAACCTAAGTAAAGATCCTGCAAAATCACTCAAGTAAAGTAGTCAATAGCAACAAAGACAATAGCCCCGAAAGACAACCAATATCGAACTTGGTCTTGACCAAGTCCCCGGCAACAGCGCCAAAAACTTGTTCGCTCGAAAAGGTGTGTGCAAGCTTTAATATTTATAACCCACGATATATGTCTAAACAATATGCGAACCCGTTGTGTACGTATCAATTGTAATAAAAGCAAATATTTGAGGGGTCGATCACAGGGACTATGGTGAAACAAAGGTCAGTAATTAAGGTTGTCAATAACAAACACGCAACAAAGCAATGATATCAACGATGAAGTAATAACAAGGATAAGAGAATGCGGATTCTAGAGATTAAAGCATCCAGTTGTGGTTCCGACTCAAGATCTAAAAAGGATAACGTGGACAAAGCTGAGGTTTTGAAAGGGAAGGTGTTTCTACGGTTTGATCAGATCACGGGGTAAGTCTCACTACTCATTATCCTAAACCAAAGATCCTCACCGGGTAAGTCTCAAGGTACTAAGGAAAGGAACTATAATCTCAAACCAACACACCACCCAAGGGAATACAACTAACCTTTACCGGGTCAGTCTCAAGCGACTTCTCAAAGATGGGATGAAGGCACACTCAAACCCCAATAAAGGATACACCTTTATTACCTACATTCATTATCTTGGGTATACAAACAAAGAAATCACCGGGTAAGTCTCACCCTAGGCTTGCGTTCACTACAAAAAATAATTAGTTTTGCGATGGAAGTTTGCGTCGGCAAGGATTTACCGACGCCAATGAGCAATGTTTGCGACGGCATGGCGACGGCGATAACTGTCGTCACTTATTTTGCGACCGCGTAATCATTACCGTCGCGAATAGTACATTGATTTGCGACCGCATTTAGGTGCCGACGGTAAAAAATATTTCCTTTTGCGTCGGCTATGACTACCGTCGCAAAAGGTCCAAAGTTGCCGCTATAGTTGAGCGCCAAAAGTAAAAAAAATTGGCTTGTAAATATAAAAAGGAAAATTATATATGTACTTTTAGGTTTTTATTTTTTTATGTCCGTGTCGTATTAGCCCTAATTAGATGAACTCTCGTCTTCGCATCTTCCACGCTTCTTTCACGATTCTTCCACAGGCTCCCTCCTTCCGCCATTGCTGCTAGATCGAAGGTAATTGTCTTCTTCTCGTCTTCACCTCTTCCTTGTTTTGTTTTTGATTTTAGTTGTTCTTGATTCCGGCCACTTTTGTTTTTATTAACTATTTCTTCAATTGGTCTCTCAATTGACTCCCGATTACTTGTAAAAGTTCTTCCCGTTTTCCAAAATTACTAAAATCTAGCACCAGAAGAATCGATTTCTCGATGCTACTTTTGTTTTTTCTGTGGGTTTTTGCTTCTCTTTTCGAATTGATTCAAGTTTCAGACAAGAATTGGATGTGGGTCTAATCTAAGCTAAACCAACCTTCTCTGTTTCTCTTTGTGTATATATTTATTTTATTGTGGAATTAGATTTATGGGTTTTGTAGCTTTGTTGAGGTTTGATCGGAATTTACTGCTCTTGCTTGGAATTGGGTTCGATTGAATTATATAGTTGTGCATTTTGGTTGATTAGAACGTCAACTTCCCTAATTCCTCTTTTTGTGGGTGTTTTGTGTTTATATATGAATTGCATTCATTTCTATTAGCTTTTGGATATGTTTATGGATCTATTTTTCAAGGAATTAGTATCTGATTAATGGATAAATTCTCAGTTTCTGTGGTTGGATGGTGGAGATTTTTGGAATTTTATAGTGATATTATATTTCTTAATAGTTTCCTGAATCAACATGATTGCTTATTTATCAGTATACTCCTTGTGTGGTCTTGCTATCAGTTTGTCTTATTGCCTGATCTCAAACTTTTTTGTGTTAAGTGGAAGCTTCTTTAGTGTTTCTTTGATTGTTGAAATTACCTTCTACTATTGAAGGCTAAACAAATGGATACTTAGGGCTCATTTCATTGGGGCCTATGAATGGAAACAGAAAAGGCAATGGATAAGGAGATGAATTGATAGTTCTAGCACGAGCCACAAGTTCAGTTGGTGTTCTAGCTGGGAAAGTTTCGATTGGTTTCAGAAGCTGCTCCCTTCACAATTTTTCCTTTTCCTCTAACCCGAGCTCTCTTTGCCTTTGCTTCATGGCGATTTCATCCAACTTGGCGCGGCGCTCAGCCTCTTCTTTCTTTTTCCTCTCAGCCGCTGCATACGAGCTTATATCATTATTCTATTTACTACTTAAAAAAGAAAAGAAATGTTTACCTTCACGTTTGCGGGCTTCTTCCTCTTCCTACAGCTTGTTTAATCGTTCCTCTTCTGACCTCAAAAAGAAAATCATCTTCCTCTTCAGCTCCCTCTTCTGTCTCCGCTCTTGCAGAATCTGAGAAATACGCTCTTCTCTCTCCTGTCTTGTTCTGTCATACTCAGCCTGGCGACGACTCATTGCTCATAGATTGTCTGCAAAAATAGCAGCAATCAACATAATATACTAAGTTCATCATGTCATCGTGAAAATCCTATGTATGTTACAAGGAAGAAGGTATGCATGTATATATAAGAATTAAGACGAGAGAATGATTCCTAGACCTTATTATCCAACATCCGGTACAGCCTATTCTTTTCATGAAGGTCAGTATCATGGCGTTCCTTGCTCAGCTCAATCTCAAGCTGCAAAGTTTAGTTAGAGCTATTAGATTCAAGGAAACTAGTACAAATTCAGGATAAAACTACCATGATTGTAGTTAAAATTTATATTATAGGAATATCGTTTTTCAAAAACTATTGAGAAATGCTTATGATTCTAAGAAGTTCAACCAGCCAGATTTGACCAATAAGTAAGAGCATCATCGTATCACCACTTAAACACATACCTGCTGCTCACGCTCGTGTAATGACTTCTCCTCTACAAATCTTTGTTGATAAGCAACTTCAATTAATGGAGATGCCTCCTCTCTTTTAGCTCTCTCCAAGTGAACCATATGCCTAGCTAACTTCTGCAGTTTTTTCTCCATCTCTTGTCTCTCCTTTAACTTCTCAGTGTGCGCAATTCCCATCAAAGCTTCTTTTGTCACCTTTTCCGGAGTACATAACCATTACCAAGTAAGCTTCCAAGTAAAGAGTAAATGCATGGTCATTTGGAACCATTTTTCCTCGTACGAAAAATGAACTAACCCCGTCAATGAGTGGCTTTTTCCTACAATTTTTCTGCTTCCTCAAGTAGAGCTTTAGTTTCAAGTTCGTCACGTTCCTTGATTTCTCATAAGGTCTCATTAGGTCCAACTAAATGAATTCAAGTATGAATCTTTATGTGTAATGAGTATACTTAATTAGTATATCTACGATTCTAAGAGAGAATGATCTGCGAATCTGTGATAGATTGAAAAGCTAATTAGGTCCGAGTGCTTATTCAGTAAAATTTACAATTTACCAATCAAGATTGGTTAACCATTTATTAATCTCTATTTAATTAAGGTGAAATGATTATTGGCTTGTACTTTCCTGATTTTTTTCTTCACATCTCTTTCTTGAAACAAAGCATTTCTCACTTTCCGCTTTGTTATCTTGCTTTGTTATATGAGTTGTTTTGTCCTTTTGATTTATGATTCTGTCAGGAGAAGGTTCAGAGCCTGCATCTCTTTCTAGTCCACAATTTTCTGCATATGTTGAGTTTACATATCTCCATACATTAAGTTTGTTTTTTTCTCTATATCTTTCCTTTTAAGTTTCCACTTTCTAGTCCAAAATTTCTGCATATATTGAGTTTCCACTTTCTAGTCCACAATTTCTGCATACATCCATATCTGCATATATTGAGTTGCCACTTTCTAGTCCACAATTTTCTGCATATATTGACCAAAACCAATTGTTATATGAGTTGTTTTGTCCTTTTTGATTTATGACCCTTTTGATTTTTCATTCATATATATTAAAATGAAGCCATATTACACTAAATACCCCAACCCTTAAATTGGATCTAGACATTTGGTTTTTAATTTATATTGATAATTGATTTTAAAATAAAAATTATCTACGGTTCCTTGGTATTTACCTTTTTATTGTTGTTCATTACAGTAACAGTTGGTGCATGGTAATTTAACACTACAACTTTTCTAGAAGTGAGAGGCAGGAAATTAGTTTTTAACCCATAAGGTAAATTCAAGAAATTAAAACCCATAAGGCATGGAAATTGAAGATGACGCTTTTTTATTGTTGTTCATTACAGTAACACTTTTGGAAATCATAACTAATATTCAGTCAAACCTTTCCTATTCTCTCCGGATTTTCTTTTGCATGATACGAAGATTGGTTAAATGAAACCATATTGACATAGCTATAAATTTTAGAAAATTTAAGAAAGAGAAAATTAAGAAAATTTCAAAAGGTTGAAACTTTCAATTTGATTCTGGATATGGTTGGATGAGAGGGAGTCTTAACAGAATAAGTAAGTAATCATTCCTTCAATTTGGGAGGATTTTTCTTTCGTTTCATGTTGCACCTAGATACTATTGATGCCATGTATTTCATTGTTTACTGATGGGTTCTGATTATGTGTTTTCCTTCAACTTTTTTCACAGTTCTTCTGGACAATCATTGCAGCTGTTCAATTCTCCAGTTCTGAATTTTGCACTCATTACAGGTTGGTTTAACAATCTTGGTATTTCTAGTCTTAATAAGAAGCTTTATTTAAAACCAATAAACTTATGTGTAGGATTTTTATTTTGACAGTCTTGCCTTCGGTTGGAATCGGTGCTCTTTCTGCCAGAGAAGCTGAAGGTAGAACTAATATAACTGCTGGTGAGAAGGTACATTCTATTTTTTTTAATCAGTTTTGATTATCTTTTTAAGAGGTTATAGTTAGTGTTAAAGTTAAAATTTGAATGTTGAATCTGTATGTTAAATTTGTATGCCTAATTTGAATGCTAAATTTGTATGTTAGTCTGTATGCTGAATCTGTCGAAAATACCCTAGTGAGGACCATGACTTATGATTTCTTATACTTCTGTGGTTGTGTTTAAAATGATTGCTAGAATGACAAGTATTTTGGTATAGTGATGAATTGTAGTGCAGAGGGTTATTAATATACTTGTGAATCCTATATTAAAATGCTCAATTTATTGATAATCTCTATTTATTTGAAAATCTATTAATGAATTTTGGTTTCTTCTTTACTTGTTTAGTAAATACAGACATTAAAATCTTAAGTTTATGTTTGATTATAGATAGTGTTCTTCAAAATGCAGTTTATGTGGTAGTAGCCTACTATATGATGATTTACTGCGATAATCCCTTCAATTCTTGTGAATCATATATTAAAATGCTCAATTATTGATAATCTCTATTTATTTGAAAATCTATTAATGAATTTTGGTTTCTTCTTTACTTGTTTAGTAAATACAGACTTTAAAATCTTAAGTTTATGTTTGATTATAGATAGTGTTCTTCAAAATTAAGTTTATGTGGTAGTAGCCTCACTATATGATGATTTACTGCGATAATCCCTTCAATTTTTGGCCTTTAGTTTGTACTAGCCTCACTTTATGATGATTTGTTTGATTTCATGGTGTTGTTTTTGCTTGATTTCCTACTATGTTTTTCATATTCGAAATAGGAAAACCATAAGGTATTGTAGGTTAATTTAACAACTTCGTACTTAGAAACACAAAAAGGTTCTCATTACTACTAATTTTATTGTCTTAGTGTACGAAAAAGTAACGAGGCTACTAATTTTAGGTTTGACTTCGTTTGGATTTCGTAGTGTTGTTGATTTTTGTTTTGTGGTGTCATGATTTGTCTAATTGGATTTTGTGGTTTGTCTAATACTTAATAGTGTCTCTCGTACACAGAAACTCCCGGACACTTGTGGATAGTTGTTACTTGGTACTTGGTTTAGTGATAATGATATAAGTGTGTAGTGTTGTTAATATTGTTGTTGACAAATGCTTGAATATCATATTTTGTTGTTAATGTAGAGAATTGTGGTTTTGTAGGGTGGAACAAGTGTTCATCAAAATGAGTCTATTGGAGAAGGTCAAAGAGAGTTCGTGGCTGAAGAAGTCGCACAAGAAGAAAATCCAAGTGATAACGTTTAAATATGTTTCATTTTGTGTTGTTTACAAAGATACTAGCACTTTTTTTGGCGATTGTTCGCAATGACTTGAAACTAATGTAATATGCTATAAAATGTGTCAATTAGGTACTTTTGTTTAGAATGAAGTATGTATCAATTACGATGGGTGATGATGATAACTTTAATTAGTTTTGTGATGACAATTATCAATATCCAATTCAGGGGCAACTTTTGCGTCGACATCAAGCCGTCGCAAATTTTGAATATTGTAGCCGTTAAACGTTTTGGGACTTGTTTAGACGTTTTATCTTCGATAATCTGCATGTTTGGATGTATATCATGAGATTATATTGTCGTTTCATCTACCTTTGCGGGAATCGAAGTCTACACCTAGTTTTGTTGTAATCGTAGGTAAAATGGCACATTTTGGACTAAAATGGAGCAAAAGGAGCTAAGGAGTCATTGGAGCTACATTCAGGAGCTTAAAAAAGAATCCAGGAATCATGGAATTGGATTAGAGATTCACTTTGGACCAGATTTGAGAGATCTCACATTCAGTTGTGATTCACCTTGGTTGACTAAAGAGTCACCTCGACCGAGGTGATCCAGAGGAGTTGACTCGACCGAGGCGAACACCTGGGACGCAACAAGGATATTTTATTCTTGGCTGAGATCTTTTATCTTTGGAAAGAGGATCTTTTATTTTTGGGCTGGATTCCTGGAAGGAAGAAGATAAATTAGCCCATATATTTTACCTATTTTTATGGGTAAAGATCTTTCTAAGATATCTTATCTTTGGAGGGTAATTTTCCTATAAAAAGGGTTGGATTTCCCACAAATCCAGATCATGCTATACCACCGATCGTGCCTAGAGCAGCCGTTTTATCCCGCTAGAAGAGGGAGATTTGAAGAACCTTTTTGAAGGTTGAAGGAAGAAAGTTTATAGCTTTTATAGCTTTTGTGAAGGATTTTTGTAAGATTCTCTTAGATTCCCTTCTTTGTTGATTGTCTTGTCGGATTTTGATCCAAGGAACGCTTTGTTATCTCCGGAAATTTTATTCCGTTTAGTTCCGGATCAATTTGGACTTCGAGCCGTTGACGGTTCCCATTCTATCTAGTATTTCTTTCTTCACAAATTTTATCATTTTATGTAAAATTTAATTCACATAAAATGATAGAATTATATCAAACCCTAATTCTTAAAATTATTTATCATTTTATGTAAAATTTAATTCACATAAAATGATAGGATTATATCAAACCCTAGTTCTTATAATTAATCCTTAACGACGACTTTAGACGAGATAATGACAAGGCTGAGACGAGACCGTGACAAAGCTGTGACAAGACCATGACAAGAAATGACGAGATCGCGACAAACGTTTGACAAGGTCATGCATGGGCTTGGCAAAGCCATGACAAGTTATGACAACCTCAACCCACTCCTCTTAACCAATTCAACAGCCTCATTTTTGCCTTGCTTTAGCCCGCTTGGTGTTGCTGCACTTCAGCCCATCCTCCCATCACGCATAGAGATGCCGTTTGGTCCAGCTAGCGACCTTAAATCAAGCGCTTCTTGGGAGGCAACCCAAGGTATTGCTTTCTTTTCCCTTTTTCTAGTCTAGCTTAGATAGTTTGCTTTTGATTTGCTTTGTTTTGTTTTGACGTCCTATACAGACAACAGGTGACATCTAAGGAAGGAATACAACCTAGGAGCACAATTGGAAGGACAAAAGTTCGAGAATTTGAGAAGACGGAGTTTGACTGAAACACATCTCGGTTGTTGTCACAGCACCTCGACCGAGATGATTCTTGACCAACCGAGGCGATTAGGGTTTTTGAAGATCCACCTCGGTCCGTACACCTCGGTCCAATCGAGACCACCTCGACCGAGGTGACAGCAGTTCCAAAAAAGGGTATAAAAGGGGCTGAAGAATTCTCTCTCCTCTCTTTACCCTCTTCTCGACCGCGGCGCATATCTCACCTCGCTCCTCCGTTCTTCGCTCGTTTTCGACGATTCTTGCTCCTAAACTGAAAGGAAAGGGTAGAGGATCACGTTGCAAGCACCAATCTGCAGAAAGAACGAGCCAAATCGACCGCATCGGGGTAAAAATCGAAAAAGTCCTAACGTTTTATTTCTCATTGTCTTCTCTCGTTCTGGGCTTTGGTTGCCCCTACATTTGCTGAGAAACAGATTAAGTACCCCATAGGAACCTGTGGTAGTGATTTTGGGGGAAAAGAACTGGATTTTTTAGGGAATCGATCGAACAGCTCTTCGCCTCGGTTCAGGTGTTCTACAGGGTTGTCAAAGCAACCGAGGTGACCTGACAACTTACAGAAAGATGAGTTCTGAGAGACAGTTGGTCCTGAGGGACAGTTCTTCTCCTTCCCCTTCTTCTTCCTCCCGCCGTACTAGACCGGTGATCCACGAGAGACACTAGGTCGATTATTACCGCATAGCGGCCCGTCCAGTGATTGCACCCCGCTTCTTGGACATTTCAGCTTTTGACTGCCTCTATGTCGACGATGACTTGAGGCGTATGATTTCTGCTGTGGGGCTGGAGCAGTTCACAGAGATCAGAGCCCACGCCTACTTGGAGCCGACCTTGGAGTTTGTCAGCTCCTTCACTTACTTGCCCACCGAGCGAGCCGTGAAGTACCGGTTGATGAATCGGAATTACTTGGTTCCCTTAGCTCACTGGCGGGATATCTTTGGCTTCCCCATCCCGACTGTTGCTGGTTTTCCCTCCCAAGCTGTAGCTAGGGAGTTCTGGGGACATATTGCTCACGTGGTTGAGCCTGCAAACAGATGGCGACCTGGAGACTCCAAGGAGCGGATTATATTTCATCTTGCTTTCAGGCTGGCCCACAGGATATTCAGTGAGACTCTTCTGGCGCGTACTGAGACGTCCCAGATGGTCAGACAGGGGGAGCTTCTGAGCTTGTATTGCATGGTGACGGGAGGGATCCCGGATTTTGGATTGATGCTGGCAGATGATCTGCATAGGATAAAGGAAAAGGCGAAGGGCGACATATGCTGTGGAGGTATTGTGACTAATATAGCGAGTTACATGGATATGGACCTCAGTGCTTGTACCATGGTGGCGGCTGCCAAGCCGCTTGGACTTCAGGAGATGATCACTCGGAGGAGACTGGTTCCCCGAGGACTCACTACGCCATATGTGGCAATGCCATGGGAGCCGACTACACCGTAGGGGATCAGATGGTCAGCTCAGTTCTCCGTGTTTGATCCACATTACTGGCAGACTACGTGGATCCCATTTATGGAGGATGCTAGAGAGGCGGCAGTTGCACCAGCTAAGGAGGATGAGGCTGAGGAGGTTGATGATGATGAGGATAGTGGTGTTCCTATGGATACGGGCACGGATACTGCTGGGACTAGTGCACCGGTCATCGATTTGGATGATGACGAGACTAAGACCGAGCCGGCTGCAGCACCAGCACGTCCCGCTAGGCGTAGGGTACGCCGGCAGAGGGATCCCGATGCTCACCGTCGGATCAATGACCTCACCGAGCAGATGATAGACTCCTATGCCGCCCTGACTGTAGACATCCAGGAGAGATTTGACGACCAGCGCCGAGAGATCGAGAGATGGACTCATCAGATGCTAGAGGGCCAGCACTATCAGCGACGGATGGCGGAGATCCAGTTTGAGCATGCCATGGGCTATCCATTTGACCCATCCTAGTATCCGTATGTGCCACCACCACCACCACCGGATCGTGATTATTGAGAGCTTGCAGGATTTTCTTTCTTTATTTATTATGAAGCTCAGCTATGTCCGGTGAGTTTTTTTTATTTCTCTACACTTATTTTGACCCATTGGGACAATGCGTCCCAAGTATGGGGTATTGGATGTATTATCTAACTATGGATGTATCGCTTGACTCTATCGGATATTTATGATCTTATTTTGCTTTATGTGCTTATCTGAGATTACATGCAGGCATACAGGTTATTTGATTGAAAAAAAAACTGGACAGAAAAAAAAAAAATTTTTGACCTCGACCGGGATGGTTCTGGCCAAACGAGGTTAACCACCTCGGTTGACTTAGAACACCTCGACCGAGGTGGTTTAACTGAAAGTTTTCGAAAACAATTTTGTGCTTCTTATCTGGATATGACCTCAGTAAAGATTTTGTTTGCAGATTGGTTTTGAAATCTTTATATGTTTGAAAGGTTTTATAATATGTTTAAGTTGCCAAATGCTTTGTTTGAAATTTTGGCATGTTTAATACATTGTTTTTATCATAATTATGTTGAATTTGAAGGTTGACACCACATGATGAGTTCTCTCACTTTCTTCCGGGAAAGACCAAGACAATTCATTCTTTTCTCTTCTTCTTCTCGATTATGCTTAGCCCCTCATACACATATTTGCCTCCCTTTACCTATCCGGGAATTTGGAAGCAAGCAAAGTGGTGAAAGCAAGTGAAGTAAAAGTTGAGAAATTGGCTGAAAGTGAAAGTGTTAGAAAGTAATAATAGGTTTGGGGAAGTCAATCATGATGATGAGTAACTCGGCACCATTCACATAGCCGGGTGTTTGTGTCTTGCCAAAGTCGGATTGAGCGATATTCCTAACGGGTCATGGTATGTGCATCAAGGGTTTGAGGCATCTCGAGAAATTGATGATTGCTGATTTCCTAGGCTTCGGTTATTGTGCACCTCTGTCCATGCATCCCAAAAAGTAAAGTAAAAAAAAAGAAAAGTGTGAAATAAGCAAAGCTTATTGGTGGATGATGTTGAAAGTCAAGTGAAAGTGAAGTGATACCCTTTTCCCGGATTCTAGCACCATGTTCGCTCCAAACGGTGTGTGCAAGCTTTAAATTTATAACCCTAGACTTAAGCTTAAAACAAGGATGCGAACCCGCAGTGTACGGGTCAATCGTAGTAAAAAGCAAGAAATTCCAGGGGTCGATCACAGGGACTCGGTGAAACAAAGTCAATAACGGTAAGCTTATGTCAATACTAACCACGAAGAGCAATTAACACAATCAAAGATGAATAAGAAGTCAATAAAGCAAACATGCAATTCTAGGGATTAAAGCATCAAGTTGTGGTTCCAACTCAAGATCTATAGATAAGCGGACAAAGCTGAGATTTTTGCGTGGGGAAGGTGTTTCTAAAGTGGAGTAGATCACCGGGTAAGTCTCACTACACACTAATCCAAAACCGTAATTCCTATTACCGGGTAAGTCTCAAGGAATCAGGATAAAGAACTATAACCTCAAACTAACACACCATCTAAGGGAATAGAATCAACCTTTACCGGGTAAGTCTCAGGCTAACTCACAAAGATGGGATGGAAGCACACTCAAACCCCAATAAAGGATAAACCTTTATTACCTACACTTATGATCTTTAATACACAAACTAAGGAATTACCGGGTAAGTCTCATCCTAAGCTTGCTTTGAACCAGGAAGTGTAATAAGGATAGGATTTGGCAAACTCTAACACTTAACTCTCAGTTTAAGGTCGGATAAGTCACCTCGGTCAGAAGAATTCCACCCCGGCCGAGATGTTCATCAACCGAACGAGATGCTTAGGGTTAAGGTTAAAGACTCGAACTTTCAGGATCCTACTGGAATCTAAGATTATTCTATCATCGTTTTTCCCACAACCTTCAGCCAATCACCCTAGAATCACACAAGGAAATTAGCCACTCATCATCATAATGAAAGTATTAAATATATGGGAAGAAGGTGAATATTTGAACAAAGAAGAATTTAATGAAAAGACTTCAATAATTGAATCAAATATCACAACAAAGCGTTCCTTGGATAGCAATCCAAAAAGACAAGACAACAATTGAGGGAATTGAAGACAATCTTACAAAACCCTTCAATAAAGCTATAAAAGCTATGGACTTCAATCTTCCTTCAACCTTCAAAAAGGTTCTTCAAATCTCCCAACTTGGAGAAGGCTGCTGTTGCTGCGTGATTTCCTACTGTAAGCGGATGTTCCAACTGTAAGCGGCTGTCCAACTGTAAGCGGCTGTCCAACTGTAAGCGGCTGTCGGATTTGTGGAAAATCCAACCCTTTTTATAGGAAAATAACCCTCCAAAGATAATAAATCTTAGAAAGATATTCTCCCATAAATATAGGTAAAATATATGATTCTGCATATCTCCTTCCTTCCAGGAACCAAGCCCAAAAATATAAGATCACTTTCCAAATTTAAAAGATCTCTTCCAAGAATAAAATATTCTCGCCGCGTCATAGGTGTTCGCCTCGGTCGAGTCGGCATCTCTGGATCACCTCGGTCGAGGTGAATCTCAGGTCAACCGAGGTGAGTCATAACTGAATGTGAAATCTCTCAAAACTGCTCCAAAGTGAATCTTTAATCCATGGCTATGCTCCCTGGATGTAGCTCCAAATGACTCATGACTCCTTTTGCTCCTTTTTGATGCAAAACGTACCATTTTACCTGCAATTACAATAAAACTAGGTGTAGACCTCGATTCTCGCAAAGGTAGATGAAATGGTAGCAAAATCACATAATGTACATACAAACATGCAGATTATGAAAGATAAAACGTCCAAACAAACCCCAAAATATAGACTATGATTCATGCTATCAAAATACCCCATACTTATCCCTTGCTTGTCCCCAAGCAAGTTTCGCATATAGAAGACAAGATAGAATGGATTATAAGTCAATAAAATCAATGAAAAAGTCTTTCAAAAACATTTAATGGTGTGCAACTATCATAGATCACTCTAAGAGAATACTTCCTGGAATTTAAAAACTCAATATGCTCAAAACATTTTATAAATATAGGAAAGTTGTTCATCTTTGCATAAAATCATAGAATGCATAATAAATCATAATTATCAAAATTAATCATGTATAATCCGATTTAAACCGCTAAGTCAATCAACAAGCTCAAGGTCTCAAGGGCTTCCCAAAAGAAAGGTCAAGAAACGTGTAAGGTAGGGATGTATGTAAGGTAATGTGGTGCTAGAATCCGGGAAAAGGATGAACTTCACTTTCACTTTGACTTGCAACATCTTCCACCAATAAGCTTTGCTTATCTCACACTTTTTCTTTTACTTTACTTTTTGGGATGCATGGACAGAGGTGCACAATAACCGAAGCCTAGGAAATCTGCAATCATCAATTTCTCGAGATGCATCAAACCCTTGATGCACATACCATGACCCGTTAGGAATATCGCTCAATCCGACTTTGGCAAGACACAAACACCCGGCTGTGTGCAAGCTTTAAATTTATAACCATAGACTTAAGCTTAAAACAAGGATGCGAACCCGCAGTGTACGGGTCAATCGTAGTAAAAAGCAAGAAGTTCCAGGGGTCGATCACAGGGACTCGGTGAAACAAAGTCAATAACGGTAAGCTTATGTCAATACTAACCACGAAGAGCAATTAACACAATCAAAGATGAATAAGAAGTCAATAAAGCAAACATGCAATTCTAGGGATTAAAGCATCAAGTTGTGGTTCCAACTCAAGATCTATAGATAAGCGGACAAAGCTGAGATTTTTGCGTGGGGAAGGTGTTTCTAAAGTGGAGTAGATCACCGGGTAAGTCTCACTACACACTAATCCAAAACCGTAATTCCTATTACCGGGTAAGTCTCAAGGAATCAGGATAAAGAACTATAACCTCAAACTAACACACCATCTAAGGGAATAGAATCAACCTTTACCGGGTAAGTCTCAGGCTAACTCACAAAGATGGGATGGAAGCACACTCAAACCCCAATAAAGGATAAACCTTTATTACCTACACTTATGATCTTTAATACACAAACTAAGGAATTACCGGGTAAGTCTCATCCTAAGCTTGCTTTGAACCAGGAAGGTGTAATAAGGATAGGATTTGGCAAACTCTAACACTTAACTCTCAGTTTAAGGTCGGATAAGTCACCTCGGTCAGAAGAATTCCACCCCGGCCGAGATGTTCATCAACCGAACGAGATGCTTAGGGTTAAAGTTAAAGACTCGAACTTTCAGGATCCTACTGGAATCTAAGATTATTCTATCATCGTTTTTCCCACAACCTTCAGCCAATCACCCTAGAATCACACAAGGAAATTATCCACTCATCATCATAATGAAAGTATTAAATATATGGGAAGAAGGTGAATATTTGAACAAAGAAGAATTTAATGAAAAGACTTCAATAACTGAATCAAATATCACAACAAAGCGTTCCTTGGATAGCAATCCAAAAAGACAAGACAACAATTGAGGGAATTGAAGACAATCTTACAAAACCCATCTATAAAGCTATAAAAGCTATGGACTTCAATCTTCCTTCAACCTTCAAAAAGGTTCTTCAAATCTCCCAACTTGGAGAAGGCTGCTGCTGCTGCGTGATTTCCTACTGTTAGCGGATGTTCCAACTGTAAGCGGCTGTCCAACTGTATGCGGCTGTCCAACTGTAAGCGGCTGTCGGATTTGTGGAAAATCCAACCCTTTTTATAGGAAAATAACCCTCCAAAGATAATAAATCTTAGAAAGATATTCTCCCATAAATATAGGTAAAATATATGATTCTGCATATCTCCTTCCTTCCAGGAGCCAAGCCCAAAAATATAAGATCACTTTCCAAATTTAAAAGATCTCTTCCAAGAATAAAATATTCTCGCCGCGTCCTAGGTGTTCGCCTCGGTCGAGTCGGCATCTCTGGATCACCTCGGTCGAGGTGAATCTCAGGTCAACCGAGGTGAGTCATAACTGAATGTGAAATCTCTCAAAACTGCTCCAAAGTGAATCTTTAATCCATGGCTATGCTCCCTGGATGTAGCTCCAAATGACTCATGACTCCTTTTGCTCCTTTTTGATGCAAAACGTACCATTTTACCTGCAATTACAATAAAACTAGGTGTAGACCTCGATTCTCGCAAAGGTAGATGAAATGGTAGCAAAATCACATAATGTACATACAAACATGCAGATTATGAAAGATAAAACGTCCAAACAAACCCCAAAATATAAACTATAATTCATGCTATCAAAATACCCCATACTTATCCCTTGCTTGTCCCCAAACAAGTTTCGCATATAGAAGACAAGATAGAATGGATTATAAGTCAATAAAATCAATGAAAAAGTCTTTCAAAAACATTTTATGGTGTGCAACTATCATAGATCACTCTAAGAGAATACTTCCTGGAATTTAAAAACTCAATATGCTCAAAACATTTTATAAATATAGGAAAGTTGTTCATCTTTGCATAAAATCATAGAATGCATAATAAATCATAATTATCAAAATTAATCATGTATAATCCGATTTAAACCGCTAAGTCAATCAACAAGCTCAAGGTCTCAAGGGCTTCCCAAAAGAAAGGTCAAGAAACGTGTAGGGTAGGGATGTATGTAAGGTAATGTGGTGCTAGAATCCGGGAAAAGGATGAACTTCACTTTCACTTTGACTTGCAACATCTTCCACCAATAAGCTTTGCTTATCTCACACTTTTTCTTTTACTTTACTTTTTGGGATGCATGGACAGAGGTGCACAATAACCGAAGCCTAGGAAATCTGCAATCATCAATTTCTCGAGATGCATCAAACCCTTGATGCACATACCATGACCCGTTAGGAATATCGCTCAATCCGACTTTGGCAAGACACAAACACCCGGCTATGTGAATGGTGCCGAGTTACTCATCTTCATGATTGACTTCCCCAAACCTATTATTGCTTTCTAACACTTTCACTTCCAGCCACTTCTCAACTTTAACTTGCTTTCACCACTTTGCTTGCTTCCAAATTCCCGGATAGGTAAAGGGAGGCAAAATGTATATGAGGGGCTAAGCATGATCAAGAAGAAGAAGAAGAAGGGAATGAATTGCCTTGGTCTTTCCAAGAAGAAAGTGAGAGAACTCAACCTGCGGTGTCAACCTTCAAATTCAACATAATGTGGATAAAAACAAAGTATTAAACATGCTAATAATTTCAAACAAAGCATTTAGCAACTTAAACATATTATAAAACCTTTCAAACACATAAAGAATTTAAAACCAGTAGGTAAACAAGATCTTCACTGAGATCATATCCAGATAAGTAGCACAAAATCGTTTTCGAAAACTTTCTGTTACGCACCTCGGTCGAGATGTTCTTGGTTCAACCGAGGTGAAATGCCTCGTTTGGCCAAGACTGACTCGGTCAAGGTAAAATTTTTTATTTTTTTTTTTCGGTTTCGACGTTTTTCTCAATCAAATAACCTGTAAGTATGCATGTAATATCAGATAATCATATAAATGCAGAAGTGAAGCATAAATAAAATATCCGATGAAATAGAATGTCATACATCAAAAGTAGTCAAATAAGTACAAACACCCCATACTTGGGACACACTGTCCCAGTGGGTCAATATAAGTCTAGAGACAAGAGTACTCACCGGATATAGCTAAACTGCATGAAGAAGTAAGAAACAGCTCTCAGATAAGCCCATCTCGGTTGGCGAAGCACATCTCGGTCGAGGTGTTCTGACAGTACCCGAGATGTATCTCAGTAAAGCTCGTTTCCTCAACTTCTCGAAATTTTGTTCTTCCAGTGTAGCTCCTGAACTGTGATCCTTCCTTTTGGAATACCTGGTTGTTGTCTAGAGGAAAACAAAAACAAAGCAACTATCTAAACTAAACTAGAAAAGGGAGAAGAAAGCAATACCTTGGGTTGCCTCCCAAGAAGCGCTTGGTTTAAGGTCGCTAGCTGGACCCTTCTCCATAGAATTACTCAATGTACCTTGAACACCATGGAGTGCTCAACACATCCATCATAAAATTCTTCCAAAAAGGTTCTGGTTCCTAATTTCACCGGCAAATGGTAAGATCTCCCACGTACAAGCTTGTACGGTTTGATTCTCACCGGAATCCTTCTAGCCTTCCTGCACTTCAATGGGACATAATCTAGCCTTGCGTCCCATCCTTTCCTTGATCGAGAAAACAACTTCTCGAGAATCCTAGCAGCTTCCCCATCTTTAGCATGGGGATGGTACAAGGTCCTTACCATGCGAGGGACCCCATACTTGAACAAGAGACACTTCATCGCCTTAACGGTGTAGTGCTTGTAGACTCCACTCCTTATAATCCAAGGAGTATCTTCTTCTAACAATTTCAAGGGAGGTTTCATCTTGATCTTAGGAGGTTCTTTCGGAAGAGACCTCCAACTTTCCGGTGCATTCCTGAAAAATTCAGAAATTTTAATAGGGATTTCAAATGAAGTAGGAGAATGTACCTCGTAAAGTTCTCCAAAGCTTGAGACAAGTTTCATGTTGGGTTGATATTCCACACACGAAATCCCTCCCAACTCAGCTGATCTTTCTTCCACCTTGACCACAGTCTCAGTAATTTGGCCAAGGTTCTCCGTATCTTGCAGTTCTACAGATTTTTCCTCCACCTCGGCCGATCTCTCTTTCACCTCGGCCGAGGTCTCAACAGTTAGATCGAAATCTTCCAAATCTTCTTCTCCCTCAAAAGCTTCAGGAGAAACTTCTGGTTTGATTGGAAGGGTGCTTGGAACTTGCAGCACTTCCTTATGCTCATCTTCCGGCTTAACATAGGATAGGGTGCTTTCCTTGAGCTCCTCCACCTTCTTCATCAACCTCTCCCATCTTGATTCAAGAGAATCTTCAAGGGGTTGCTCACAAATCTTTTTAGGGACATTCAGTTTATCCCACATTGCAAGTTCATGCTGAATGGCCTCTTCTCTTTCCCATTCATTGTTGAACCAATAGAAGGAGTACTTCTCCTCCAAGTATTCATAATGGTCCGCCCTAGCACTTTGCCTTGCTATCCAGGCTGGATCAAATGTAGTCATCGGAAATCCTGAAAACTACAAAACTCATAGAAAGAGTAGTTAGTAGCAACAGGGGCAAGTGCCCCGAAAGCAAACCGCAACCGGCTCGGTCTAGACCAAGTCCCCAGCAACGGCGCCAAAAACTTGTTCGCTCCAAACGGTGTATGCAAGCTTTAAATTTATAACCCTAGACTTAAGCTTAAAACAAGGATGCGAACCCGCAGTGTACGGGTCAATCGTAGTAAAAAGCAAGAAATTCCAGGGGTCGATCACAGGGACTCGGTGAAACAAAGTCAATAACGGTAAGCTTATGTCAATACTAACCACGAAGAGCAATTAACACAATCAAAGATGAATAAGAAGTCAATAAAGCAAACATGCAATTCTAGGGATTAAAGCATCAAGTTGTGGTTCCAACTCAAGATCTATAGATAAGCGGACAAAGCTGAGATTTTTGCGTGGGGAAGGTGTTTCTAAAGTGGAGTAGATCACCGGGTAAGTCTCACTACACACTAATCCAAAACCGTAATTCCTATTACCGGGTAAGTCTCAAGGAATCAGGATAAAGAACTATAACCTCAAACTAACACACCATCTAAGGGAATAGAATCAACCTTTACCGGGTAAGTCTCAGGCTAACTCACAAAGATGGGATGGAAGCACACTCAAACCCCAATAAAGGATAAACCTTTATTACCTACACTTATGATCTTTAATACACAAACTAAGGAATTACCGGGTAAGTCTCATCCTAAGCTTGCTTTGAACCAGGAAGGTGTAATAAGGATAGGATTTGGCAAACTCTAACACTTAACTCTCAGTTTAAGGTCGGATAAGTCACCTCGGTCAGAAGAATTCCACCCCGGCCGAGATGTTCATCAACCGAACGAGATGCTTAGGGTTAAGGTTAAAGACTCGAACTTTCAGGATCCTACTGGAATCTAAGATTATTCTATCATCGTTTTTTCCACAACCTTCAGCCAATCACCCTAGAATCACACAAGGAAATTAGCCACTCATCATCATAATGAAAGTATTAAATATATGGGAAGAAGGTGAATATTTGAACAAAGAAGAATTTAATGAAAAGACTTCAATAACTGAATCAAATATCACAACAAAGCGTTCCTTGGATAGCAATCCAAAAAGACAAGACAACAATTGAGGGAATTGAAGACAATCTTACAAAACCCTTCAATAAAGCTATAAAAGCTATGGACTTCAATCTTCCTTCAACCTTCAAAAAGGTTCTTCAAATCTCCCAACTTGGAGAAGGCTGCTGCTGCTGCGTGATTTCCTACTGTAAGCGGATGTTCCAACTGTAAGCGGCTGTCCAACTGTAAGCGGCTGTCCAACTGTAAGCGGCTGTCGGATTTGTGGAAAATCCAACCCTTTTTATAGGAAAATAACCCTCCAAAGATAATAAATCTTAGAAAGATATTCTCCCATAAATATAGGTAAAATATATGATTCTGCATATCTCCTTCCTTCCAGGAGCCAAGCCCAAAAATATAAGATCACTTTCCAAATTTAAAAGATCTCTTCCAAGGATAAAATATTCTCGCCGCGTCCTAGGTGTTCGCCTCGGTCGAGTCGGCATCTCTGGATCACCTCGGTCGAGGTGAATCTCTGGTCAACCGAGGTGAGTCATAACTGAATGTGAAATCTCTCAAAACTGCTCCAAAGTGAATCTTTAATCCATGGCTATGCTCCCTGAATGTAGCTCCAAATGACTCATGACTCCTTTTGCTCCTTTTTGATGCAAAACGTACCATTTTACCTGCAATTACAATAAAACTAGGTGTAGACCTCGATTCTCGCAAAGGTAGATGAAATGGTAGCAAAATCACATAATGTACATACAAACATGCAGATTATGAAAGATAAAACGTCCAAACAAACCCCAAAATATAGACTATAATTCATGCTATCACACCACATTACCTTTTATACATCCCTACCCTACACGTTTCTTGACCTTTCTTTTGGGAAGCCCTTGAGACCTCGAGCTTGTTGATTGACTTAGTGGTTTAAATTGGATTATACATGATTAATTTTGATAATTATGATTTATTATGCATTCTTTGATTTTATGCAAAGATGAACAACTTTCTTATATTTATAAAATGTTTTAAGCATATTTTGATTTTAAATTCCATGAAGTATTCTCTTAGAGTGATCTATGATTGTAGCACACCATTAAAATGTTTTGAAAATTTTTTTATTGATCTTCGTGACTAATAATCCATTATATCCTGTATTTTATATTCAGAACTTGCTTGGGGACAAGCAAGGGCTAAGTATGGGGTATTTTGATACCATGAATTATTGTCTATATTTTGGGACTTGTTTAGACGTTTTATCTTCGATAATCTGCATGTTTGGATGTATATCATGAGATTATATTATCGTTTCATCTACCTTTGCGGGAATCGAGGTCTACACCTAGTTTTGTTGTAATCGTAGGTAAAATGGCACATTTTGGACTAAAATGGAGCAAAAGGAGCTAAGGAGTCATTGGAGCTACATTCAGAAGCTTAAGGAGGAATCCAGGAATCATGGAATTGGATTAGAGATTCTCTTTGGACCAGATTTGAGAGATCTCACATTTAGTTGTGATTCACCTCGGTTGACTAAAGAGTCACCTCGACCGAGGTGATCCTGAGAAGTTGACTCGACCGAGGCGAACACCTGGGACGCGGCAAGGATATTTTATTTTTGGCTGAGATCTTTTATGTTTGGAAAGAGGATCTTATATTTTTGGGCTGGATTCCTGGAAGGAAGAAGATAAATTAGCCCCTATATTTTACCTATTTTTATGGGAAAAGATCTTTCTAAGATATCTTATCTTTGGAGGGTAATTTTCTAATAAAAAGGGTTGGATTTCCCACAAATCCAGATCATGCTATACCACCAATCGTGCCTAGAGCAGCCGTTTTATCCCGCTAGAAGAGGGAGATTTGAAGAACCTTTTTGAAGGTTGAAGGAAGAAAGTTTATAGCTTTTATAGCTTTTGTGAAGGGTTTTGTAAGTTTCTCTTAGATTCCCTTCTTTGTTGATTGTCTTGTCGGATTTTGATCTAAGGAACGCTTGTTTGATAATTGATTCACTTATTGAAGCCTTTCTCTTAAGGTTTTCTTGTCCAATTATTCTCTTTCTTCCCATATATTTGATTATTACTTTCATGATGATGAGTGGCTAATTTCCTTGTGTGATTTTAGGGTGATTGGCTAAAGGTTGTGGGAAAAACAATGATAGAATAATCTTAATCACAGTAGGACCCTGAAAGCTCAAGTCTTTATCGTTAACCCTAAGGCATCTCGCTCAGTCGATGAACATCTCGGCCGGGGTGGAATTCTTCTGACCGAGGTGACTTATCTGATCCGAAACTGAGAGTTAAGTGTTAGAGTTTGCCAAATCCTATTCTTATTATACCTTTCCTGGTTCAATGCAAACCTAGGATGAGACTTACCCGGTAATTCCTTTGTTTGTCTACCAAAGATCATAAGTGTAGGTAATAAAGGTTTATCCTTTATTGGGGTTTGAGTGTGCTTTCATTCCATCTTTGTGAGTTGGCCTGAGACTTACCCGGTAAAGGTTGATTCTATTCCCTTAGGTGGTGTGTTAGTTTGAAGTTATAGTTCTTTTCCTTAATTCCTTGAGACTTACCCGGTAATAGGAGTTACGGTTTGGGATTAGTGAGTAGTGAGACTTACCCGGTGATCTATTCCACTTTAGTAACACCTTCCCTTTGCAAAACCTCAGCTTTATCCGCTTATCTTGAGATCTTGAGTTGGAACCACAACTACATGCTTTAATCCCTAGAATTGCATATTTCCTTAATTGACTATTTATCATCCATGATTGTTTTAATCGCTTTTGTGGTTAGTAATTACATAGCTTACCTATTCCGACTTTGTTTCACTATGTCCCTGTGATCGACCCCTAGAATTCCTTGCTTTTACTACGATTGACCCGTACACTGCGGGTTCGCATCCTTGTTTTAAGCTTACATCTAGGGTTATAAATTTAAAGCTTGCACACATCGTTTGGAGCGAACAATGACATGGCTCAAGTAGGAGTGATCCGAGAGCGGATGTTAGCAACATGGAGTCGAGAGAAGTTTTATTCAGATAAGTGGCACAAACCTCATGAGTTCAGAGTTAAAGCTAAGGTTTGGTTGAGAGTATATCCGACATGAGGCATCAAACGTTTTGGTGTCAAGGGAAAGTTGAGTCCCAGATATGTCGGACCGTTTGAGATTCTTGAGCGAGTTGGAGAAGCAGCATATAGACTTGCTTTTCCACCTAGACTCGAGGGTGTTCACCCCGTCTTCTATGTTTCTCAATTATGGGAGAACATACCGGACCCGAGACACATTGTCAGTCACGAGGATCTAGTGATCGAGCCAGACCACACGTTTGTTCAGTACCCGGTGGTTGTCTTAGAGCGTAGTACGAGACGCTTGCGTTCGAAGGACATACCGATGATGAAGATTCAGTGGTCGATGCGAGAAGATGATGAGGCAACTTGGGAGGCAGATGATAGTATCCAGTGGAACTATCCTAGGTTACACGCTAATCTCGATGCACCTTTAGCATAGTTTTCCTCTTGTCGAGTTGAGTACGCTTTTGTGACGTTTTGAGTTACGTTCCCCTAGTGGGATTATATGAGTTGTGTTCAGCGTTCCGTGTTGCGTTGTGATCGATCTGGTTTTTGCAAGTTTCGGCAGGACTCTTCTTTTTAGTGGGAGCCGCAAGCATGGCTCGCCCTCCCTGCCGTGGTCGCGGCACAGCCAAGCCTGTAACATCCCAAATCTGTGGACTCGGAGTGCCACATTGGGCTAGGATCACACAATGAATCCTGACCCTATCCTGACAACAAGTTCACTGGACCTTAGAACATGGCACTGACAGATATAAATACAAATACATAAAACTGTATAAAACTGTACAACCCAAAAGATAAGACATTATAGCCGAGTAAGAAACATAGCACCCTCACAAAAGAGGTAACAAAACACCATCCTCACGCAAGAAGGAAAGATAACAGACTCCAAAAGCCCACACATCCAAATGTACGAGACGTCCTCGGGCTGCCACTCTGCTAGATCACAGAGCAACATGCTTATCCTGTAGGACATCTACAACATTGTAACAAACCATTAGCTATCGATACACATATATAGAGTAATGCATAAGCACAATCACACATAAGGAAAGATAAACATATCAGCACGCTTTCACTCATTTACCCATTTTATCATCTCCATATAATGGTCATTCGCTCAAATCGTATAGATATAATATATAGGAAACTATGTGACACGAGGACCGATAAATCCTTGCCTCTGAGCCTGCTAGCCAGCCGTACTAGTATCGGTCACACAATCCATGTACCCTAAGGGAGTGGATTGAGCCCTTCTTGTAAACCAATCTGGCCTGACATCAGAGAACCTCCCAGACCCCAGGGCGGGATGAAAGGGAAAGGTTATCACAACCACGCATACGAGGCAATCAATAAAACATAGGTCGGTAAATACGACATCACATCCTATCATTGCAAACATGCAAAGAACACACCACTCATGCAAACACCCATTATAAGGATGGCATCTAAGTAAGTCCTACGGACTTACCTCAACCTCGATCACAACTCAACCAAGATCACCTCTACACTGGAGGGATGACACAACCTATAAACAAGGCATAAGGAGATGTATCAGACTCCTAATCATATAAGGGTCACACCTAGACCCAAAGGGATCCAAAGGATCAACCTCTACCTCACTCATAACCTAACGATCCTCAGAAGCCATACAAGGCATAAACCGATCATAACATCATCAAAACTCAACCTCACACATCTAGCATGATCCTAAACGCTCATACTAGGAAAGGAGGGAATAAAGGTACCCTAAGGATGGCCTAGAAGTAACATACACCTGCAAAACCGAAGGAAACACCAAGTTGGTGCAGTTAGGCACAGGGGCGTCTCTCTGGTGGCACAGGGGCGGTGTACAGGCCGGCACAGGGGCGGCTACAAGGCAGGCGCAACAGCGACTGGTGTGCAGATGACACCACTCTAGCTCCTTCTTCACTTCTACTCTTGTTCCTTTACTTCTCTTCACTCCAACAACAACATATCAACATAACATAGACATATATACATCATCATAGGCCAAACTTTGCTAAACAAGAACCAATCCTAAGGAAAGCTAAACTAAGCTAAGGAAAGGAAGAAAAGAAGAAGAAAAGAAGAAGGAAAGAAGGTAAAGAAGCCATGGAAGCTTACCAAAGCTCTCCAGGAATCAACACAGCAACAACAACCTGTCAAGCTAGCACAAAAAGGCACATCAACACCATCCTCATGAAAGCCCAAGCAAAAGCTTCTCAAAACTCACACAAACTCAAGAAAGATCAACCAAGGATCCAAGGGAGAAGAAGAGGAGAGAAAGTACGTAAGGAGAGAGAGAGAGAGAGAGAGAGAGAGATCTGAAAGTAAACCCTCATCAAAGAGGAGAAGAAAAAGTATAAATAGGACGGTAAAAGGGTAAAGCACGAGCCAAAACAGTCAAAGAAGATGGCTGCAGCACACAGGGCCGCAGGGGCGGGCTTTGTGAGCCGCAGGGGCGGACCAGGTAAGGCGCAGGGGCTCCCCCTTGGTAACGCAGGGGCGGCTCAGGCATAATCCTGGCCCCTCTGCTCCCTCTCTCAGCTCTCAACAACTAGGCTCTTACATCTCACCCCCCTAAAAACAAGTTTCGTCCCGAAACATGCAAGATCCCAAGTCCTCTTGGTCCCACAAGCCGAGGTATAACTCACTCTCTCTATCGGAGGTATCACATCTTCGCTCAGAAGGTTTTAACCTATAACAAATCTATAACCATAAACATCCACATGGAGGAATCATCCACTCCAGAAAAAAAAAGGGCCATAACGCTACCCAAAGGTAGAGAGGAATCACATCTCTCGCTATATCACATCACAGGGCATAGAGGAAGCACATCTCTAGCCAAACATAACACATGCATAGAGGAAATACATCTCTAGCCGATCCATAAGTATATATACCGCATGGAGGAATCACATCTCCACCGAACTATATCCATCAAAGTAGCATGGAGGAAAGAACCATCTCCAGCTGAATCCTAATCCACTCAGATAGCATGGAGGAAAGAACCATCTCCCGCTGTAAACATGAATCGTACTCAAATAGCAATGGAGGAAATAATCATCTCCAGCTATACATACATCACGCTAGTATAGCAAGATCTAATAAGATCATAAGGCATAACAACACTAGCATGAAATAAACACATCAAGGCATGAAAGCACATAAGTACATAATCACATACTCACCGAGATAGCACTAAGATCTACTCATCGACCCTAAGTGCATCTATCTCGGCATAAAACTCTGGATAGTTCCTTTGGATTCTATCCTCAGTCTCCCATGTAACCTCCTCAAGTCCACGTCTCGACCACTGTATCCTCATCATATGCATGTCCGTCGAACGCAGGCGTCTCACACCTCGTTCTAGGAATGCAATAGGATGCTCAGCAAAGGTGTGGTCTGGCTCCAACACCGAATCATCGTAACTCACGTTGTGCCTCGGATCTTGTATGTGCTCTCTCAACTGAGACACATGGAACACGGGGTGAACACCCTCTAATCTCGGAGGCAAAGCTAATCTGTAGGCTGCCCTCCCAACTCTATCCAGTATCTCAAAAGGACCGACATATCGGGGACTCAACTTCCCCTTTATGCCAAAATGTCTGACACCACGCGTCAGGGATACTCTCAACTAGACATGAGCTCCTATACTAAACTCAAGAGGTCGAGGCCTCTTGTCTACATATGACTTCTGGCGACTCTGCGCAGCAGAATCCTCTCTCTAATCAGCGCTACTCGAGTCATATCATCACGAATCTGCTCTAGCGCTATCCCACTAATACTGCTAGGCTCATCCCAGCATAAAGGTGTACGGCACCAACGTCAATACAGCGCCTCGTAGGGAGCCATCCAAATAGATTCATGCCAGCTGTTGTTGTATGAGAACTCAACAAGTGGGAGGTAGTTAGACCATCCCTGTCCCCAATCCAACACACAAGCTCGCAGCATATCCTCCATGGTCTGGATAGTCCTCTCAGACCGTCCGTCAGTCTGGGGGTGAAACGCAGTCGTAAAGTGTAGACTCATCCCCAAAGCAGTCTGAATCTGTTATCAAAACCTTGAGGTGAATCGTCCATCTCGATCAAAGACGATCGTCCTCGGTACACCATGGAGTCTCACTATCTGTCTAGTGTACTCCTCAGCTAATCTACTCACCGGCCATGTCTCTCTGATAGGGATGAAACGTGCCGTCTTTTTCAGTCTATAAACAACAACCCAAATGGCATCAAAACTCCTACTAGGTCTGAAACCAGTTGCGAAATCCATGGAGACGTCCTCCCACTTCCACTGCGGCACTGGCAGTGGATGGAGCTTACCTCCAGGTCTGCAATGTTCTATCTTGACCTGCTGACAGGTCGCACACTGAGCCACGAATCTGGCTACATCGGGCTTCAGTCCTCCCCACCAATATGAACGTCTCACATCATGGTACATCTTACTCGTACCTGGATGTACAGAGTAAGGTGTACAATGAGCCTCCTGTAAAATCCTCTGTCTCAACTCTGCATCAGCAGGAACACAAATGCGATCACATCGTCTCATCACTCCATCAGCTCCAATGGAAAATGGTGGTGCCTCTCCACGAGACATCCTCTCTCTAATCCTCATCAAAGTTGGGCAGGATCTTGCTTCTGTTGGATCTATTCTAACAGACCAGGTAAAACTTCTAAAGCATAAAATTGGGCATCCTCATCAGGAAACTAGATGTCCAACTTTAGCCAAGGTAGATCCCTCTGAAGCTGAGGCTGTACAATCAATCTCGCAATCGCCTTCTCTCGAGGCATCTTCCTGTTCGAGGCATCAGCAACTACGTTCGCCTTTCCAGGATGATACAAAATCTCAAGGTCAAAGTCCTTGATCAACTAAAGCCATCGACGCTGGCGGTTATTCAACTCCCGCTGCGTAAAAATATACTTCAGACTCTTATGGTCTGTGAAGATCTGACATGTAGCACCATACAAGTAATGTCTCCAAATCTTCAAAGCATGCACTACCACTGCCAACTCTAGATCATGAGTCGGGTAGTTCTCCTCATACGTCTTCAACTGTCGAGACGCATATGCAATCGCTCTACCTCTCTACATCAACACACATCCCAAGGCCAGCTTGGATGCATCACTATAGACTACAAAATCGTCAGATCCCTGTGGCTGTGCCAGGACGAGAGCAGAAGTCGAACGCCTCTTCAACTCCTCAAAGCTCTGAGCACACTGGTCGGTCCATGCAAACCGGGTAGTCTTCCTCAGAAGACTCGTCAATGGACGGACAATCATAGGAAAACCCTCCACGAAGCCTCTATAGAAACCGGCTAGGCCAAGGAAGCTGCGCACTTCCTTGACGTTTGTCTGTGTCGTCCATGCAGCAACAAACTCGATCTTCGCCGGGTCAACCATAACCCCATCAGCGGAGACGATGTGTCCAAGGAAAGCAACCTCAGACATCTAGAACTCACACTTAGAGAGTTTAGCATACATCTCTCTATCCTTCAAAATCTGCAGAACTGTCCTCAGATGACCGGCATGCTCCTCTCTACTACGAGAGTACACCAAAATATCATCAATAAAAACCACCACAAATGGATCAAGGAGGTCGATGAATATATTGTTCGTCAACTCCATAAAGATTGTTGGGGCATTCGTCAGCCCAAATGGCATCACTACAAACTCGTAGTGTCCATAACGGGTACGAAATGCTGTCCTGTGTCCGTCCTACTCTCTCTCCCTCAGTTGGTGATATCTTGAGCGCAAATCAATCTGGGAGAAAACTGTGGCTCCCTGAAGCTGATCAAGTAGATCATCAATACGAGGCAATGGATACTTGTTCTTGACGGTTACCTTGTTCAACTCTTTGTAATCTATGCATTACCTCAAAGATCCGTCCTTCTTCCGCACGAAGAGGACATGTGCACCCCATGGTGAAACACTAGGGCGTATGAAGCCCTTCTCGGCCAACTCCTCGAGTTGCTTCTTCAACTCTAACATCTCGACAGGTGTCATACTGTATGGGGCGTTCGAGATGGGTTGCGTGCAAGGCTCAAACTCTATGCTGAAGTCTGCACTCCGTTGAGGCGGTAAACTCGACGGCTCAACAAACACATCTGTAAACTCACAGACTACTAGAATATCCACCAAAGCTGGACTCTCTCCATCCTTCATGGCGTAGCCCTAGAAGGAATCACAACCCTGGGCAATCAGCATAGCTGCTCGTACGGCGCTAATAATCGAACCTGCCTTCCCAAGGTCCTAACCCCGGAAGACCTTAATTTGACCAACCTTGGTAGAGACTGTAACAGTCCGTCTAGCAACATCCAAAGCTGCATGGTGTTTACGCATCCAGTCCATACCTAATATGATTTCTTCATGCATCAATGGCATGACTAAGAAGTCAACAAGTAAAACACGAGTCCCTAAACGAAGGGGACAACTACGTATCTCACGGGTACCTCTAACCCGACTACCATCAGGTAAGCCTATAGTAAAGGGTATCCCCTCTATGGTAGCTAAACTCAGACGCTCAACACAAGTATCAGAAATAAAGGAATGCGTAGCACTAGTATCAAACAAAACTCTATTAGGTACACCATGAAGTAAAATGGTACCTGTAGTAGCCGGTGCAGGTGGATCCTCTGCACTCCTCAACTCAAAAGCTCGCCCTCGGGCTCCTCTGGCATTACTTGTGCCAATATCTCTACCTCTACCTCTACTCAGTCCTGGAGTAGAACCCTGAGTAGATAGACGCTTTAGGACCCTCTGCTATCCTTGTGTCTGCTGCTGAGGTGTCCTCTGACCACTTCCTGCTACACTTGCAGGGGAAGAACCCTGCTGAGATGCTACTCCTCCCTGTCTATAAAAGGCAGATCGATGTCCCTATCGGCCACAGGTAAAACAAGTCACAATTGGTTTGGGACAAGCTGGCCTTAGATGGCCAAGGTCACCACAGTTATAACACTGACGTCCCTTATCTGCAGTTTGTGCATACGAGGGGTAACTTTGATGCCTCTACTCTCCTCTAAATCCAGATACTCCTCAAACTCCACTGGTCTGCCTAGTACGCTGCCTCTTCTCAGACCGTCCCGTCTGAGAAGCTCTCCTTTGACTCGCTCGCTCTCTCTCAAAAGTAGAAGCCCGGTCTTGGTAATCAGCTAGCGACCCATAGTGGAATCCCACCATGTATGAACGGGTGTTCTCTCTTAGACGACGAGAGAACAGATACACATGCTCGTCCTCAGATGGTGTAGGTGAACCCAAATAGGCCAACTCGGTATGGAAACGGCGGATGGCATTAGTAATAGGCACATCCTCAAAGCCAGCCTCCAGAAAGTCCTACAGCTTCTCCCTCCTCAGTGAGGCAGGGCAGAACTGCTCTAATCATGCGCCTCATGTGGTCATAATTGGTAGCTCTGGTCCGGACAGTCCTCCACCACTGTTGTGTGAGGTAACGGAATAGAGACTGAACTAGCTCTATCTGTATGTCCTCAGGACATTTGATAGACTCCAAGGCTGAATCTACACGCCCAATCCACACCTCAGTCTCTAAACCAATCTCCCCTGAGAAGTGTGGTACTCCCTACTGATGAAATGCCTTCAACCAGGCATCTGGTTGAGGCCCACTGGTCTTCACTAGGACCCGAACTAGATCAACAACATGTGCA
Source organism: Fagopyrum homotropicum (assembly GCA_033239125.1). Classification (NCBI taxonomy): domain Eukaryota; kingdom Viridiplantae; phylum Streptophyta; class Magnoliopsida; order Caryophyllales; family Polygonaceae; genus Fagopyrum; species Fagopyrum homotropicum. The sequence goes on from BSWB01000007.1 coordinate 75,697,551, forward strand.
GGTGCAGCTGGCACCCGGGTTGCTCCCTGAGATCTCTCAGAAGATCCCTCAGGTATTGGTAAATCTGGGGGTCGCATGTCAGCCCTAATATCCTCCTCAAAACGTTGGAGGTACTCTCTGAACTCCGGTCCACCCATGGAGACACGCTCAGCGTCATCAGACTGAGCTCGATGTGAATGATGTCTCACAGATACACTACTCCTCATCTCTGGGACGACGCTCTCTGCAACCTCCTCATGTATCTCCTCCACCACTGGTGGATCAGCAAAGGGAAATGGTCCCTCACCTACCACACTTGGAGGACGGGGTGGTCTACCTCTACCTACAGCGGCAGTAGCTCTAGTCCGAGCCATCTGCCTGGTATGTACACCTAACATATAAGGCTCTATATAGGCCATAGGTATAGATATATATACATACTCAACACAAACACATATAATCCATCATACATATATACATATCATATCTACACTACAAAGATGCATAGTAGGAGTGGCGACTTCTCGTACATCTAACCCAAAACCACATTTAAAACCAAAACTTTTTAAAACGTCACATCCCGTGTGGGTTCTGTTTATTATACCTATCAGACCATATTGCGGGTAGCAAGTGCCATTGTTGTCAACCTAGGCTCTGATACCAACTCTGCAACACCCCGAATCCGCGGGACTCGGAGTGCCACATTGGGCTAGGATCACACAATGGATCCTGACCCTAGCCTAACCACAAGTTCAGTGGACCTTACAATATGGCATTGACAAATATAAAAATAAATACATAAAACTGTATAAAACTGTACAACCCAAGAGATAAGACGTCATAGCCGAGTAAGAAACATAACACCCTCACACAGGAGGTAGCAAAAGACCATCCTCACGAATGAGGGAAAGATAACAGACTCCAAAAGTCAACACATCCTAATGTACGAGACGTCCTCGGCCTGCCACTCTCCTAGATCACCCAGCAGCATGCCTATCCTATAGAGCATCTACAACATGGTAACAAACCATTAGCTATCCATACACATATATAGAGTAATGCATAAGCACAATCACACATAAGGAAAGATAAACATATCAGCATGCTTTCACTCATTTACCCATTTTATCATCTCCATATAATGGTCATTCGCTCAAATCGTATAGATATAATATATATGAAACTATGTGAGACGAGGACCGATACATCCTCGCCTCTGAGCCTGCTAGCCAGCTGTACTAGTATCGGTCACACAATCCGTGTACCCTAAGGGAGTGGATTGCGCTCTTCCTGTAAACCAGTCTGGCCTGACATCAGAGAACCTCCTAGACTCCACGGCGGGATGAAAGGGAATGGTTATCACAACCACATACGGGGAAATCAATAAAACATAGGTCGTTAATACGGCATCACATGCTATCATAGCAAACATACAAAGCACACACCACTCATGCAAACACCCAATATATGGATGGCAGCTTAGTAAGTCCTACGGACTTACCTCAACCTTGATCACAACTCAACCAAGATCACCTCTACACTAGAGGGATGACACAACCTATAAACAAGGCATAAGGAGATATATCAGACTCCTAATCATATAATGGTCACAACTAGACCCAAAGGGATCCAAAGGATCAACCTCAACCTCACTCATAACCTAACAATCCTCAAAAGCCATACAAGGCATAAACCGATCATAACATCATCAAAACTCAACCTCACACATCTAGCATGATCCTGAACCCTCATACTAGGAAAGGAGGGAACAAAGGTACCCTAAGGATGGCCTATAAGAAACACACACCTGCAAAACCGAAGGAAACACCAAGCAGGTGCAGATAGGCGCAGGGGTGGCTCTCTGGTGGCGGAGGGGTGGTGCATAGGCCGGCGCAGGGGCGGCTACAAGGCAGGCGCAGGGGCAGCTGGTGTGCAGAGGACACCACTCCAGCTCCTTCTTCACTTCTACACTCGTTCCTTTACTTCTTTTCACTCCAACAGCAACATATCAACATAACATACACATATGTACATCATCATAGGCCAAACTTGGCTAAATAAGAACCAATCCTAAGGAAAGCAAAACTAAGCTAAGGAAAGGAAGAAAGGAAGAAGAAAAGAAGAAGGAAAGAAACTAAAGAAGCCATGGAAGCTTACCAAAGCTCTCTAGGAATCAACACAGCAACAACAACCTCTCAAGCTGGCACAACAAGGCACATCAATACCATCCTCATGAAAGCCTAAGCAAAAGCTTCTCAAAACTCATACAAACTCAAGAAGGATCAACCAAGGATCCAAGGGAGAAGAAGAGGAGAGAAAGTATGTAAGGAGAGAGAGAGATTTGAAAGTAAACCCTCATCAAAGAGCAGAAGAAGTATAAATAGGACGGTAAAAGGGTAAAGCACGAGTCAAAGTAGTCAAAGAAGATGGCTGCAGCACACAGAGCTGTAGGGGCGGGCTCTGTGAGCCACAGGGGCGGACCAGGTAAGGCGCAGGGGTGCCCCCTGGGTCACGCAGGGGCTACTCAGGCACAATCCTGACCCTTCTGCTCCCTCTCTCAGCTCTCAACAACTAGGCTCTTACACAAGCCGCAGGTGCTTCTAGCCCAGCCCGTCTACGGGATGTTTTATCTTCGTCTTCTCCAATCTTATTCTATCCATGGGCTTTTGGCCCGTCTTCCTTCTATCTTTTAAACCCTAATCCGACCTTCCTTCGTCCTTCTCCAACCGTAGTTGATGTGTTGTTTATCTTAGGCCCTTCTGCTTCTCTTCTTTTTTCCTTTTCGTGCGTACGTTATTCTTCAACCCTGAGAGATGCAGCCTTTTCCTCCTTCCCTTGCTGAACGTGTAAGTTCCTTCTTTGTTTCTTTCTCACGTTCCTGTGTTGCTGCATGTCTTCCCTTCTGTTTCATTTCTTCATTCATTTCTTCCTTCATTTCTACTTTTCTTCTTCTCGAAGGATAAAGATCGAGTCTTGATTTTTGTTGGTCGTGCCGTAGTTGATGTGTTGTTTAACTTAGGCTCTATCGGTTGAGGCTTGGCGTGTTCTTATCAAGGAACCAAATTCTGATGCCCTTGTTGTGAGTTGCTGTAGATAGGAGACCCGATGCAGTTCTGTCATAGAAACCCCCCCCACGGCTGCACCTAGTTGCCGCCCCAGCGTTTCTGTCTGCCGCCCCGCCGTTCTTCTACAGTAGCTCCCGTCTTTGGTGAGTTGCTTCCTTCCATGCTTCCTTTTCCCTTTCCTTATGTTAGATCATGGTAGGCTAGACCTAGATGATTAGTGGGAATGCCAGTTAGTGGCTTGTTGATTCCTTTGAGCTATGTTGTTGATGATGTTCCTTACGAACCGTTAGACTAGGAATCCTTCTCCTAGCATGTTGAGATCTTTAGCGATCATCAACACTAGAAGTAGGGAACTTCTAGCAGGCTGCAGTAGATCTAGTAGAGATCATTGAGACTAGAAGCATGTAGGCTTATAATATTCGTTCTATTTTGATTCCCGATGCCTTGTTTGAGCAAGCATCTATCCTTTCCTTCGAGAAGTTGAGTAGTCAGTGGATTCTTGTGTACCTTCGAGTGAGGTAAGTCCCTCGGACTTACTTAGCTTCATTCCGCGTATTGGTTTGATTGTTTTGGCTTGTTGTGTTATTTATCATGTTATATCTGTAACCGGAATAGGATTGGCCTTGTTATACCTTCAATGGACCAAGTGTATAATAACCGAGCGGTGACCACTTGTCTAGTTCAGAATGGGGAAACTGGGAAGTGATCTTGCGACCAATCCAACAGGTGACAGAGGGATGCATCCACTCTATTGCTGTTGGTGAAAGGGGACAGAGACAAGACCCTAAGGGATTCTTGTGTGACAACATAAGTTTAATTAGTAAAGGGATTCACTTAAGGTAAGATAATAATCGGTTGTTTGTGATCATGTTGATGTGTTTCCTTACCTTATGTGTGTTTGTGCCTTTATTGTCTTTATGTTATGTAGAATATTAGCTAACGGTTTAAACCGTCGTTTTAGATGTTCCGCAGGTTCAGGATGCTGCTGAGTGATCCGAATGGTGTGGTCAGCCGGGGTTCCCGTACATTATAGGACATGATCGAGTTTACGTTTACGTTGTTGCTTTTCCCTTTTTGTTTTGAACTCGTCTACGAGTCTTTTACGCTTCCCTTTGTTTTAATCTTTTGTTTTATATTGAGTTTTGGTTTTCATTTGTTTGTGCCTTGTTGTAAGATCCATTTGTCATTGATACTCTAAGGGTCGGGACCCATTGTGAGGTCTTAGCCCGTAACACATCGAGTTCTCCGAACTTGGGGTGTTACAATTCCTACTCAAATGTTGATTTCAGATTTGAGTTGACTTCATTAAGAATACCTAATTCTTGCAAATAGATCTATATTTACATACCAAATGAGCAATTGAATGAAAAACAAATATTCAAATCAATCTAAATCAAATTTGAAAAAGCAAATCAAAGAAACAAACGTGAATAAAGAAGACGTGAATAAGGGAGACGTGTTAGTCAATCTATATTTATATAAATATCTTCTAACCAATTTTACTACTTTCTCTCCATTATATCTATGTAAAATGTTAACCGAATAGTTTGAATCTTAAAATATTCCGTATCTTTGTAATACCCGGAAATTTATTTTCGTTAGTTCATTGGAAACGAATCGGATTACGACCAACTTTATCTTTCACACCGTGATTTTAGTATCATGTTTAGAACAAATTTTTATCATTTTATGTGAGTATTTTACTCACATAAAATATTAAATTTCTTCACCAAATTTTTTTATCATTTTATGTGAGTATATTACTCACATAAAATATAATCATTTCCATTATTTCTTACTTTACAAATCATGAGAATTAAGGCCTCTTGACAAAGTCATGGTGCCATCTTGACAAGGTCATGACAATTTCATGACAAAGCCTTGACAAACCCTTCCGGGCCCGTTAGACAAGCTTTGGACAAACTTTGACAAGATCAATCAGCCCACTTCCACCTCACATGTTCCAGTCCCTATCTTCATACATGATCCAACCCGTTGTTGCACCTTGCTTCAACAATGTACCACCTCAAGAACCCTTGCCATATGGGCCAACCATGTCGGGACCAAGCCCAAGTCGTTAACCCTAACAGCTCTTGCACATGAAGACAACCAACAACCCTTGTGAGGCCTTGTATTTGATACACTCCCACATCAACATTCATGCTATCCAACCTCATGTCATACCTTCCTTTCATGGACTCTCATTTAGAGCAATGGATCAACAACCTTCAATCTCTACTCCTTTAGCCATGCTTTCCTTCCCAACGGGATCCTTTCCCTTCCCTGACCACACCAGCAGATCGTCTGCACCCATCTGTAAATCCCTCTTGTCCACTCTGGCTGAGGGAAACCACCTCTGCTCTCCCTTCATCTTCAAGTAGCACAACCTCGTCCTGGATCTGTTGACAACATTAGCATCGACACCCTCCTGCACAAGGTACACCGCAACAACAACGCCTCTTCCTTAGTTGCTGTCACGAGCAGCAACCAAGCGGCATGAGAAACCTCTTCTATTGCTTCTGCCACGCCCATCAATGCATCAACACGAGTCAAGCTGGCCGCAATCTCCAACGATCGAGCCCTAGAATCGAGTAAGACCCATACCTCTCTTCATCACCTTTCCCTCCATAAATATGAAATAATAGACTCTACAAATCTGAAGTAAACTTACTCAGATCGAGGAGGGAGAAGTAGTGAGAATCTATTACTTTTCTATTCTTGCAAAACTGTGTCGAGCACCCGATTTCAGGTCAAGATTTAGGTATGCAAAAGTTCTTCTTTTTGGCTGAAATTTTTATATGATGTATTCATCATATTATAGTAGAACATATCAATGCTTGAGAAGAACCGTAGTTACAATTTGAGAGTTATGGTGTCCCAAATTTCGCTCCTCATCTAGTTTTTATAAGTGTGCTGAGTGTGGAGAAAAACTGCGTGTGATGCAGTTTTGTGAGATAGTTTTGAATAGGTTTTTGATCTCTGTTGGACTTGGATGTCGGATATGTCATAGTTAGGATTACATAGTATAATATATCAAAATTTGAGAGGATTTCATCAAGAGGTTTAGGAGTTATAATTTTTCAAAGTCGAGGTTGTAAGCAATTTTGTGATGTTGCTGAAAAGTGATGGAAATATTGTGTTGTGCAGTCATGTTTGTACTTAAATTTAGATACCTTAGAAATATAATCCACCGTTATGATTTTAATATGACTTATAGTGATATGCATGTTGTGATGTATCAAACTTTGAAGTCGGTCCAATGGTCGGATCTGGATCCATAAGGGTGCAAAGTAGGTTGTTTTTGTAGATTGTGAAATGACTTAGAATTTGGCTAAGTGTAGAATTCCTGGATTTTGAATCCAACTTTAGAGAATTGTGTAGAAGTTGTTTTTGGGTATTCTTGAGGAATATTTGTTTCTATGGGCAGAGGTCATAGCATGGAAGACCTAGAATATTCTTGTTAAATTTTATATTTTTATTCGAGCCTTATATCTTAAGCCAAAGTTGGACCTTAGCAACTTCTTATAAAAGTCAAGAATGTGTTTTACTCTTCTAAATCTGTAGAGAAATTCCTTTAGAGAGTTAGAGTACGGTTTAAGTTCCAAAGAATAGTTTGGAACTTTGTTATAGAAATCTTCTAGAGTTTCGGACCAGGGGTTAAATGATCATTTGACGTTAGGAGGGTATTTTAGTAATTTGTCTTATGATGGGTTTCTACATCTTAGAAGTTATAGAATTCTAAGAATATGGAACGTATTTTGATCCACTTGCCTCTTATGATAGGCAATTGAATTTGGACGGTTACATAGCTAGTTGAGATTTAAAAGAGTGAGACTTGATTCAGCTAAGTCCTTTGGGCTTACTTAGCTAGCTTCTGGATATGAGTGTGAATAATGATAGTGGTGTTTGAATCATGTGTTTATAGTTGTAGTTATTATTAATTATCGACATTCCTACACGTTTGGCCTAAGAGTAACGGGCGGTGGCGTTAGGCTCAGTTATCCCGAGGGCGCTGGGGGTTTCTTTAGGGACTATTTTAGACTTGGTTTGTGGTGATGCCATCTGCGGAGGTGTGCTAGACCCGTACCAGTTGGATAAGGAATGGAGGCGAGAAATCTTAGATTTCTCGTGCCACAACTTTAAAATGCAATAAAGTGAATCACCTAAGCTATCAGATAATAACCGGATTGTGTGCCAGCATGATGAGTGTTTATGTTACCTTGAATGTGTTCGTGCTATCAATATTCTATTTATATTTGGATTTAAAAACCTTAAAAATATATTCCGGGCAAATTGCATAACATCATAAACACAAGATAAAAACTCGTCTTCAAAAGTCAATGTTAAAAACCACTTAAATACTTCCGGGGACAAAGTAAACAATTCTATACACATGGGTGATAAGATATAACAAATATAACTATAAGAATAAAATCCGTTATAAAACTTTGGTTGGAAGTCCGTAAAACATTTTCCGGGCAACTCATGAAGTTCCATAAACTTGGGATATATTCTGTATTAAAACTCTGGGCTAAATCTGTAATTAATCATCCAGGGGCATATCACTTAACAAGTTGTTAATACGGGGTAGTGGGTACTTATTCTTCATCGTCACCTTGTTAAGCTCTCGGTGATCGATATATCCCCTCATTTACCCGTCTTTCTTCATGAAGAAGAGAACTGGCGCGCCCCAAGGAGATACACTAAGGCGGATGAAGCCCTTCCCTTCTACCTCCTCGAGCTGCTTCTTCAACTCAAGCATCTCGATAGGCGACGTACGATAAGGAGCCTTAGATATTGTTGTCGTACCGGGCTCTAAGTCAATGCCAAAGTCTACAATCCTCTGTGGAGGTAAACCTGATGGCTCTCCAAAGACGTCGGTAAACTCGCAAGCTACCGGGATTTCCTTCAACACTGGGCTCGTACTATCATCATGGCATAGCACTAGAAAGCCTCGCAACCTTGTCCGATAAGTCTCGTAGCTCGAACTGCACTGATGATTGTACAGATCTTCCCAAGATCCCATCCTATGAAGATGTCCACATTGCCCGCATCTGTAGTTACCGTCACTGTCCTCTTGCCGATGTCCAGAATGACTCGATGTCGATCCATCCAATCCATGTCAATGATAACTTCTTCATGTACTAAGTACATGACGAAGAAGTCAGTTGGCCTATCGCAACCTCCCAATCTAACAGGGCAATCGCGAACCTCACGCGTATCTCTAATCTTACCCCCAACGGGTAATCCCTATAAAGAAGGGTCTACCTTCTACGGTAACTACGGCCAATCAATCTACGCAAGCATCAAATATAAAAGAATGCGTAGCACCGGTATAAAAAAGAACTCTGATAGGAAAACCATTAATATGAATGGTACAAGTGGTCGTTGGCGCTGTTAGCTCTACAACACTCCTTTGCTCATAGACTCTAGTTGATGCATCCTTCATGTCTGCGGAACCACCAACTCGTCCTCTACCTCTCCCCTGTCCCGGAGGGGAACCCTGAGGAATAGTAGAACCAGGAACTATCTGCTGTTAATACTATGGTCTGTGTCCTCCCGGTACCACTAGCAGGTGAAGAACCTTGCTGTGATATCGCCTTACCCTACCGGGAAAACGCAGCTTTGTGTCCGGACTTTCCACAAGAAAAGCAAATCATTGCAGGCTTCTTGCAATCAGCTCAAATATGACCAATGCCTCCGCAGTTATGACATTGCCGTCCTCTGTCAAAACACTTCTGGAAACCAAAACGTCCCGGCGTCTGACTACGCCCAAACCCAACTACATCAGCTCAAGCACTGGCTGGTCCAGTCCTCTGTCTCTTCTCAGGACCACTTGTTTTAGAAGCTCTCCTCTAACCTGGTCTGTCTCTCTCATAAGCAGAAGCTCTATCTTGACAGTCCGTCAAAGAATCACAACAGAAACTAGCAAGATAAGAGCGTGTCGACTCTCTCTACCTCCAAAAGAAAAGGTAAAGATGTTGATCCTCCGGTTGTGCCGACGGACCCAACAACGACAACTCAGCCTCAAACTTGCTGATGATCTCAATAATAGCCAAATCTACAAATCCAGCCTCAAGGAAATCTTGAAGACGGTCTCTCCTCATAGCTGCAGAGCAGTATCGGTTTCTAGTCACCGTCTTAATCTCCTCATAACTGGTGACATTACTACGAGTTGTCCACAACCAAGAATGAGCCTGATCCTTCAGAGTATATGTGCTATGTTTACTCGACATCCCTTTGGGCAACCGATCGCCTCCATAACAGAATTCACCTGACCTAGCCACTGGTCCACCTCCAATCCAGTTTTACCTATGAAAGTGGGAACCTTCAGATGGTCGAAAGCCTTCAACCAACTGTCAGGCTTCGGCTCATTCGCCTCATCTAGCGCTGTAACAACCTCAGCAGTTGTAGTAGGCGGACGATATGTGTAACTCTCTACGAAACCTCAGCTGATCTCGCAGCAACTGGTGGTGCTGGTGTAGGTCCTCTAGTCCTGGTAGCCTCCTCAACCCTTTGCATATAATCGCGATTTGCAGAAGCTCCGTTAGATACTCGAGCGGACTCCGTCGATGGCGCTCTATGTGCTTCGGACCAAGCAGCGGTTCCGTTCCCAGCCTTAGGAACAACGCTCTCAGCAACTTCATCAGCGAACGTGACTAAAGTTATTTCTATGGTCGTCTATACTCAATCAAAAGTAAATCCCGACTTAGCACTTAAACAAGTATAGTGGTTGATTAAGGGTCGAATCCAAGAGAGTTAAGGTGTTTTATTAGATGCAATTATCGATTATAGTAACAAGTAACAAAGGGGGGGTTTTGGTTGAATTGATGCACACAAAAACTTATGAAAACGATTAATGCGACAAGTAAGACAATGATGGGTGAATCTACACTAGGTTGATTCTAAGCATGCAATTGCTACTTTGGTGAGTTCCTTTTACAAGTTTTCAAGTAATCTCCCGTCTCGATCATATATATGTTTTGAGCCAACCGGCATTAACACAACTTAACAGGTTAGTGTTCCATAAACCTACAAGAAGAAAAAAACAAGTTAGCTTTCAAACAAAGACTGAGGGATATAAAGAGAAGATTAAAACCGTTAAACTTATCTTTATATTTGTGTTCCGTTTCATTAAGTAATTACAACCCGTTATTACTTAAAGTTACTACTAGATTTAAGACCCGAACCCGAAACCTATTAATCCTAGTTATTTGCATGCACTTTAGAACCTAAGGTGATCAATCTCAAGTAATAGTAAAACATGCAATTAGACAATGGATATCAAGGAAACAGAAAACATTACTTAATAAAAACTTATATTAAAGAAAACTTACAACCAAAGTAACAACGCACCTTCAAACCAACCCAATGCAGCAAGGGAGTTAGCAACTCATTACAAAGGTAGCAAGATAATCTAAATGGGAAAAGTGGATAATTTGTTGGCTAACAAGATGGATGATTCTAGCAATCAACCAAGGACTATTTATACTACAAAAGACACTAAATAGGAGTAAATGGCTGGACCAAAACAACCACCTTTAATGCCATAAAGGTGGTGTGAGCAACCGGAGTAAAGCTTCTAACGTTAAACCGCAGGGGCGGCCTTCAATTCCGCTAGGGCGGTGAAGGCAAAAACGCTTGATCTTCTTCATGGCCGCAGGAGCGGCTAGGCAATTCCGCAGGGGCGGATCTTTAATGCTCTTCAAACGTCTGACCCTTCAACTTCCTGACGTTTCTGATGCCAAGCCGCCGGGGCGTCCCTATGTCAACGCAGGGGCGGTGACACAGCCTCTTCGTCTTCCAACTCCCAAGTTGAGGCGCAGGCAAAGGCGCAGTGGGAGGCGCAGGGGAGCTGGTCTTCGTTTCTTCAGGGCAAGTCACCGTAGGGGCTCCAAGGAGTGGCGCAGGGGCGGTGACACACTTCATCGCCGGCGCTGGCGAAGGCGCAGGGAGCGCTCCGGTGTAAGGCGTCACCTGTAGGGGCGGTGGCAAGGCTCTGCTGGGACGGTGAGGCAACAGAAGCTTTGCTTCGTGAACGATCTTCACTCCTAAGTGCTTATAACTCCTGCCTTAGCTTCTTTTAGTCTTCTTCTTCTAGACCAAAGAGTTAGTAGCATAATCCGACACAAATGCAATAAAAAGACTCTAAAAACTATCCTAAATGATAGTGATTCCATCACCTATCAAACTCCCCCATACTTGGACCTTTTACTCGTCCCGAGTAAAATAAATGACAGCAACTAGACTCAAAGGCCTCAGGAAGCATGGGCAAGCAGAAAAGACAATGAAAACAAGAGAAAAGCCAAGAAAGAAAGAAGGAAAAAAGAGGAAATGTGAGAAAAAGGGAGAAACTACCATCCTTATTGCTCCAAGAGTGGCCTACCCGGACAACCTCCTTATGACTCTCCTTCTTATGTCGCCAAACGCAGGAAGGGAAACCTACACTCGGTGTCGCTCATTTTTCCAAGGCGCCCTTTCGGGTTTTCACCTTGCCACTCTTATTCTTTTGATGACCTCACTTTAACTCACATCCCTCAAGTCCAATTTTGCACCAACCTAAGGTTAGTCGGACTACCTTCTTTTTGCCTAAACCGCCCTTTCGGGTTTTCGGTTTATCCAAGGATTATCATGCCTTTGTTTTCATTTTCTTTGTCTTTTTCTCTTGTTTCTTTTTGTGAATTTCAAACTGAATTCAAATGCAAATCAAAACAAAACAACTCAAATGAAAACAAATCAAAACAAGTAGCAATGACACTGTACAAGCAATAATATATCCCTCCCCCATACTTGAAGTACACTTTGTCCTCAAAGTGGAAATGAGGCAAAGATAAATATGGGAAAAGGGAAAGAAATGTACCCCTCAGTGGTATGGTCCGATGGACCACCCGGACCCTCCTCCGGTGGGTAATGAAAATAATGGAAGAAGTGATCCTGCCGGCGGTAGATGTCATCTATGCGGTCCTGCTGAGCCGTCATCCGGCGGCTAAAAGAGGACTCAAAGTTGGCTTGGCAAGACAACTGCTGAGCCTCCAGCTGCTGCTGCTGGGCTGCCTGCCTAGCCTCATGCCTTTGGTCGAAGTGGGAGGTCATGGAGGCGGCAAAGCACGTCTGCCAGCTCTGCTACTCTTCCAGCATAGTCCTCTGGTAGTCGGACTGCCAACTCCGGTGCTGGGTGGTCATAGCCGCCATCTAAGCTTGAAGGCTCGCAAGGGCCTGGTCCTCCTCTGGTGCCACAATGGGCATCTCCTTGTCGTCTGGGATGGGCAGGTGCTCCTCCTGATGAGCCCGGCTGGAGCTCGCTGCATGCCACTCCACAATGGCCACTAGCGGCCTCCTTGGCACGAAGGGATTTGCTGGAATGGAGATCTTGGAGAGCTCATCCCCTAATGGTAAAGGTCGAGGGAGGTAGGTGAGGTGGCTCCCATCTTCAAGGGAGATCCAAAATAGATTCTCCCCGTCCCGTCGGAGGAGCTTGCACCTCCTTAGCATCCCCTCAGTGTAAAGAGGTGCCTCCAGCCCGTACTCTAGCTCGGACAGGTCCATCACCTGTGAGGCAATCAAGGAGATCACCTCACCACCGAGAATGTCCCTCGGCTCGTTCCTCCTAACCCGCTTCAAAGCGGCAAGGAAGAGTGACGCCCAATCCATCACCTTCTCGCTCATCGGAAGACAAGAGTAGAGTAGAGGGAGGTCCTTGAGGGCGACCTTGTTTTTCTCTTTGTGTCCACAGAAGACACTCATGAGGATCTTGGAGATGAGCCTCAAGCTAGGGTGAGTGAGTTTGTTGGAGTACTCACCCCCAACATGGAACTGTGATCCGGTAACTGCTTGCCAAAACTCACACAGGTCCGGGGTCAAGACTAGATGCCATCAGTTTGCAGAGGGGTTGAAAGCTACCCCGAAGGCCTCCTGTAAATCGTTGTAATCAAGTGTGTATTTCACATTGTTGAACTTGAAGGTGAGACCGATACACACATGATCTTCCTTTTCCATTGTGAAAGTGGAGATGAATTGTCCGCTAAGCTCGGGATATGTTGGATCACTCCTCTCTAGGAAGTCTCCGAGCCCTGCATCCGCCAAAAAAGATTGCATGCTCTCCAGCATGCCTAGTTTCTCCAAGGTAGGAATATGCAAAAAACAAGTTGCATAGACAACTCGATCCTGCACAATCCTGTAACACTCCTTCTTTGCTTCAGACATCTTGTATTTCCTTGGTGCTTCCATTCTTAAAGATGATTGAAGCAAAAGATTAGTAAATGTCGAAATAGGGAAAAGAAATCGACCTTTCTGGTGTGGTTTCCACAGAGGCGGTAAGGCGCAGGTGTGGGTGTTTGCAGGCGCGGGGCGGGAGAAGTGCAGAGGCGATTTATGGGGAGCGATGGAAGTGGTGTTGCTGAGGCTGCTCCGGTGACTGCCTTGGCGTTTTAGTCGTCGCCGACGGTGTAGCAGGAGTGGAATGTTTAGAGTGGGTGAGGATGAAGGTTGTAGGAATGTTAGAGAGTAAGGAGGTAGTTGGAGAGGGTGGCGCAGGGGCATCGCGTTTGGTGGCTGGTTGTCGGAGGCGGCGCAGGGGCGTCGAAGAGGTGGTTGTTGAGCAAAAGGGCGCAGGAGCGTGATAGTGGTGTGAGGGAGTAGGGTTGGAGGGGACGTGTGTTTGTTGAAGAAGGAGGGTGGGTGGGGTCTGGTAGGTTTAGGCATTTTTTTTTTTGGAGATCCCCTTTTTTTTTTCTTTTCTGGGTAAACCCGTAGGGGCGGGAGCTTGTCGCCGCGGGGGCGGTGACAAGGGAGAGGGGTCACGCAGGATCAGCGCTGGGGGCGGCACCGAGGATGTGCGTTAGGGATGGCAGCAGCAGCGGCGTAAGGATGTCACTGCGGGGGCGGTGACTACATGTTGCAGGCGCAGGCCCAGCGCCGGGGGCGGCACTGGGCATGGGTGTCACCGCAGGGGCAGGGACACTGAGCCGAGAAGCGCCTTTGTTTTACGTCGTTGGCTCGACATAAGATCTCTATTTCTCTGACTGTGCTTCCTCCAGCACCATCTCGTCAATCGGATCGTTCTTCACTTCTTCAAGGTAAAGCTTTAGCCTTTGTCCGTTTACCTTGAACACCTTGTGCGCTTGGGGATCATAGAGTTCCACAGATCCGTAAGGTTATACTTTGGCTACTATGAACGGCCCTGTCCATCTCGAACGCAGCTTACCTACAAAGAGTTTCAAACGTGATTGAAAGAGAAGTGTTCGCCACTTAGCGTGCGTGCAATCAAGTTTTAAATTTATAAAACTAGAATAAAAGCAAGCGAACCCGCAGTGTACGGACCGGCGTAGATTAGCAAGTATTCCAGAGTATCGAACACAGGGATTTGGGCGGAACAAATTCAGTTGCAGGTTATCAAGCGAGTAAATGTAAGAGGTTTTGGAATATTGGGAAAACAACAATCCTAAAGATCCAAGTATCCAGCTGTGGCTATCGATTCAAGATATACTAATGTTATAAGGACAGAGTTAAGACATGCAAAGTTTTGCTAATGTAAGGTAATCGTACGGTGAAGTTCCAAAAATCTTATATGACTCACCTACAAGAAACTCTCTATACAGGTTGTTGAGGCTTCAATATAGAAAGATTCTAAAGGCAAGAATTAATGTCAAATACCCAAACTTGTAAGCCAACGATCAAGACTAACTTAATCGATTACGGTTGTGACACTCACAATCGAGGTAGAGGTTGTTGAGGCTTCACTACCACCTAGAAAAGGCAAGCCTAAACTAAGTTAAAGCAAATCTTTAACTTTGGATTAAAGTAAAAGCAAGTTCGTAAACTTAAGGGAAATCACGGTTGGATCTTGAGGTTCCACGGTCGTGGACTCAAGAACAGACCGTAATTTAGGGTTCGTCGGTGATTTTCTCTAACTCTCAGGGTCCAATCTGTTTACGATCGATCTATCATCATCTAAGCCACAACTATCAACCCTTCACCTTAGAATTGTTAAGGGTTTTTAGCCAACAATAGTTATATTGATATCAAATTTAAGAATTAAAAGATTGAAAGATGACAACTTCCGAAAACCTTCAATAAACTTCAAACCAATCCCAATGTCACAATCAAGAACAAATATTGTCACTAGATTCGGAATATAACATACAAACTTAGATAAGAAGGAAGAACGGATGTTAATCCGTCTTCTAAATCAAACCTAAACAAGAAGAGGAATCTTCTTGCGAACAATCTTCCGAATCTTCGATCTTCCGTCAATCCGGAAATCGCCAATAGTGCTGCGCCAAATCTCTCAAACACAACTTCCACCAAAAGTGAAATTAGGGCAATCCCAAGCGCAAGTGTGGGCAAAAGTGCGTCTATGCGTAAGCGAAGGTGTAAGCCTAAAGCGAGGTGACGGAATCTCTCTTCGTCCGTCCTTTTATAGTGTGAAACAAACTATCGGCCCGGCCCAATCCTTTAAAAGATCGTGGCTTAAAGTGTGGCGAAAAATATCGCCAAGATCACGGTCGTGGAAGGTTCCACGACCGTAATTTAGAGCGTGGAAATCAACACGGTTTGAACCATCTCCTCCACGGCCGTAGAAGTTGCTGGAATGAACCACGCTTCCCTAGCCATGGTTCCACGGCCGTGGAACTGAACGTGGAAAGTGGTATGGCCGTATTTTAGAGCGTGGTTTAGGGCAAGAACGTGATTCTTCCCTAGCTTCGTGCATTCCTCAAGTTGGCATTCCCTTAGCTCCTAGAAATGCCCTCAATCTATGGACATTGCTCAACAACTCCATCCTTGCTCGATTCCGTTCGGAAATAGCTCTCAATCACCTATAATCAACATAAAGCTTGTGTAGATCTCTATATCCACATTATAGACAAACTAGCTCACAAATGCATCTATGCTCAATCAATGACTATCAATATGAATCAAATACACTTAGAAAACGTGCTTAAAATATCACAATATTTCATGCTAACAAATAACCCCATACTTGCCACTTGCTTGTCCCTAAGCAAGGTCTTTCAAAAGCTTTAAAACAAGAGTTAGGATGAAATATGTGTACCTTCTCAAAGCAATACTTCTTTTGGATGAATGTGCCTTCTAAACAATAGATCATTCTCAAATCTTGCTTCAATCGTTTATAGGACTTTCATACACTTAATCAAAGAGTAAAGAGTGAAGAAAACTCATGAATAAATCAAACTTCCATACAAACATCATAACCCTTAAACATTATCAAAATCAATCATAAGAAACTTCAATTTAGATCACCAAGTCATATAACATTCTTTTGATCTTAAGGACTTTCAAAGAAGAAGGTCTAGAATGTGGAAGGGGAAGGAAACTTTAAGGAATGTGGTGCATGAATCCGGGAAAGTGGACAAGTACTCTTTTCTTCCTCTCTTGCGGTTTCAGCAACACCTTCAACTTAGAGTTTCGCTCTCTTCTTTTCATTTTTCGACTTTACTTTTGGAGTTATGGATAGAGGTGCACAAAAACCGAAGCCTAGAAGATTGGCATTTCTCAATTTTTATGAGATGCCTCAAACCCTTACCGCACATACCATAATCCGCTAGGAATATCGCTCAATCCGACTTTGGCAAGACACAAACACCCGGCTATGTGAATGGTGCCGAGTTACTCATCATCATGATTGACTTCCCCAAACCTACAATTTCTTTCTATTCCTTTGAATGCAAAGTATTGCTTTCATGGCCCTCCCACATCATACATGCCTTTTTCAATCAACTCCTCCAAATTCCCGGATAGGTAAAGGAGGTCATAATTTCAATGAGGGGCTAAATGATCAAAGAAAGAAGAAAGAAAAATCGAATTGCCTTAATCATCTCAACAAGAAGCATAAGAACTTATAGTGTGATTTCAACTTCAATTCCTCAACATGATTTAAGTAACATTCATCACATTATGAAACTTGCAAAAGAGGTATAATCAACTCATTCAATTCCTTTTCAATTCACCATTCGTTTAAGCATGCAATTGTCATCAAACTCAATTCACAAGTAGCGATTATCATGGAAATCATCTCAATTCCTTAGAAGCACAAAATTTTTCAAAATTTTTCAATTTTTATGGGTTTTTCAAACTCTTTTTCATGCAATGCAATAATGAAATATGCAACAATATAATGAACATGCAATGATAGTCTCGATAGAAGCAAACATAGTGAGTAAGAGTTATTACAACTTTTAGTCACACCCCACCCCATACTTGGAACAAACATTGTCCCTAATGTTCAAAAGAAAGAAAGAAAAGAAAGAAAAGAAAAAAAAGAAAGTTACAAAAAGGCGGTGGAGCTGCTAAAGCTATCGGTCATGCAATCATCATCAGTGCGGCGCTGGTGGAGGCGGGAATGGAGAGAAGCTAGGATCATAAAACCGCCCAAACTGCTGGCGGTAGACATCTCTCATCATGTGATCGAGGTCGTCCAAGCGTCCATCTCTAGCATCGACTCGAATCTCCAATGCTCCTACTCTCTCCGAAAGACCAGTAGCCCAATCCGGCATCTGCTCATACCATCCCGGAGCATGACTGTACCACTCTGGAGCGTCGGACGGTGCTGGTGCTGGTGCTGGTGCTGATGGTGTCTGTGTAGCCCATGGAGGTGGAGCTCCATACCATGCAAGAGGTGTCTCTGCCCAAGTGGGTCTCTCACTCACGCTCGCGCGGCGAGAAGACGAGCCTGAAGCTCTGGCGGGACGTGGAGAAAGTCTAGGCACATCGGGGGCAGCATCCGGCTGATCCGTAAACGTACCAAACTCCTGCTCTGCTCCTCCTCCACCCTCAAACTGATCTCTCATCTCCTCCTCCTCAACTACGGGCGGTGGTGGGACATATGGAGGAGCTACAATCCTGTTCGCATGCATAGCAGCGAACGTCTCCTTCCAATTATGGCATCCAGCCATAATGGAGTACTCCGGCAGCCACTCAATACCCCTACCCGTCCTGCTCTCCCAAGGAATGGCCGCATAAGGCGGACCTCTATGTGTGGGGAAGATGAGACCTCTAGTCATGAAGGCATGAAGTCCTAAGGGTACGGCTGGTATGCGGGTACATGCAGAAAAATCAACTCCCAAGCTCCTAGTAAGGTGGGTAACTATCCCACCATATCCAATGTTGCCCTTCCTCTTGTTCTTAAGCTTGCTCATAGTAGCAGCTAAGAGGGTGGCACAGTTAGCTCGGCGCCCATACAGCATAGAATACAACAGAAATAGCTCATCCGTCTTGATCTTTTGGGGAGTCTCCGTCCTAGGGAAGAGACACTCCGAAAGAACACGGTGAGCAATCTTCAAGGCTAAGTGATACATCAACTTAGCCTTGGTGTCAGCAGGTTGCCAGCGGTCCTCGCTGGCGTAAATCATAGCAACCTCCTCCCAAAAGTCTTTGGTGTAAACGCCACAAGGAAAACGACCATTGAAGGTCTCATGGAACCCAAAGAAGGTTCCGAACTCACGGATGGAAAAATCATAGTTTCTTTCCATATGACGGAATGAAACGGTCCTATCCACATGGCTGTGCTCGAAAGATGTCACAACCTCCCTCGTAATCTCCTCGTAGGCGTCTTCTCGGATAGCCGAGAAGATAACTAGTCCGGCTCTATCCAAGAGCCAAGTAAGGTCATCTATAATGTTGAGAGGAGCTAGATCCTCTAACAGTAGGTACCTAGGTCCAATCACAGCCCTCTCATGGATCCTCTCGAGTGCATCGAGGTGATCCGCATGAATGGTCGGTACTCTAGGGCTAGGAGGTGAGGGTGATAAAGGTAATGACGGAGGTGAAGGGGAAGAGGGTGGTGGTGCTCTAGAGGATGAAGAAGAAGAGGGATTACCCTTCCTCTTCTTGTTTTGGTTATTCTTCTTCTCCTTGATTCTCCCAGAAACTCTCCTCACAAAGTCCATCACCGTTCAAAATTACGGTCTGTTCTTGGTAATTCCACGGCCGTGGAACTGTCAGCGACCGTGGTTCGTCTGGTTTTTTCGCAAATCTCAGCAAACAACACTCAAACTCAGCAATCAGGCAGCCCTAGTCTAATTGCTTCCAATTTCAATCAGTTCTTCCTAAAATTTCTAGCAAAAACGAACCAAATTGACAAAGATCAAGAAGAGTGGAAAAAACCTAGGTTTCGGATTTTAAAATCCGAAGTGTGCGTTCCGTGGTGATTTTTCGCTCGATTCGTTGCTTGGATCTCGTTGGTGGTTGAATTTGCTTCAATTTGGGAAGAAGAATCGTCGAAAACGATTAAGGAACGAAGATTTGGGAGGAAGGGCGTGGATTCGGCGTTTTGGGTCGTGGAATTGGGTGTTTGTGGAGGGTTTTTGTGAAGAACGTGGTTTATATAGTGACAGACAAAATTTTGAAAATCACGGTCTGTCGGGGGGTTCCATGGCCGTGGAAATGTACGGAACCGTGGTTTTGGTGATTTTTCAAAGGCTTTTGGAAATTACGGTCACTGTAGCTGTCACGACCGTGGTTTAGGCCGTGGAACTCTCTGTAAAGCTCCAAAGTCCAAATTTCGTCACTTTTCTTCAACATTACCTTTCCCTTTTCCTTTTCCATCGTTCCTACATCCAAAAACACGAACATACCGGAAGGAATCGAAGGCAAAACAAAGCAAAAACGTCTAAACTAAGCTAAACTATGAATCGAAAACAAAAACAAAAATGCAATACCTTGGGTTGCCTCCCAAGAAGCGCTTTGTTTAAGGTCCGTAGCTAGACCAATCTCGCACTTATTCGAGTGCGGTAGGCGCGAACTCTTCAGCTTGGAGTTCCGGCGTGTACTTCTTGAGTCGTTGACCGTTCACCTTAAAGCTTCCGCCCACTTCACCCCATACTTCAACTGCACCATGGGGGAAAATACGCTTAATTAGAAAAGGTCCGGTCCAACGAGATTTAAGCTTACCTGGAAAGAGGCGAAGCCTTGAATTGAAGAGGAGAACTTGATCTCCTTCTTTGAAGTCCTTTGGAATGATATGCTTATCATGCCAACGCTTTACTCTCTCCTTATAAATCTTGGCGTTTTCATAGGCGTTCAAGCGGAGTTCTTCCAACTCATTAAGGTCTAAGAGACGCTTCTCTCCCGCTTCTTTCATGCTGAAATTCAACCACTTGATAGCCCAAAACGCCTTGCGCTCCAACTCTACCGGCAAGTAACAAGACTTCCCATACACAAGGTCGTATGGTGTGGTTCCTATGGGAGTCTTGTACGCAGTCCGGTACGCCCACAATGCATCGTCAAGTTTCAAGGACCAATCCTTCCTAGTCCTTGAAACCGTCTTCTCTAGAATTCCTTTGATCTCCCTATTTGAGATCTCAACTTGTCCACTTGTTTGTGGATGATAAGGGGTGGCGATCTTATGAGTAACCCCATACTTAGCTAGAAGAGCTTCAAAGCGCCGGGCAATGAAGTGAGAACCTCCATCACTAATGGTAGTCCTTGGCGTCCCAAATTGCGGGAAGATGGTCTTGTTAAAGAACTTAACCACCACCATGGCATCATTGGTGGGAGAGGCAATTGCTTACACCCATCTAGAAACATAATCTACCGCCAATAGTATGTATTGGTTTCCACAAGATGATGGGAACGGTCCCATAAAATCTACTCCCCAAACATCGAAAATCTCCACCTCTTGGATGTTGTTGAGGGGCATCTCATTCCTCCTAGAGACATTACCTGTTCTTTGACAAGCATCGCAGCAAGAAACAAAGGATTGCACATCTCTAAATAAAGTAGGCCAAAAGAATCCAGATTGCAGTACCTTTGCGCTAGTCTTGTTCGAACTAGCATGTCCTCCACAAGGTAGTGAATGACAATGGCGGATGACACTTTGCATTTCATCTTCCGGCACACATCACCGAATGATGCCATCCGGACCTCTCTAAAAGAGGAGAGGCTCGTTCCAAAAGTATTCCCGGACATCCTTAAAGAACTTCTTTCTTTGTGCGTAGGATAATCCGGGTGGTATCTCCGGACAAACCAAATAGTTAACAAAATCAGCAAACCATGGTTCGTTACCTTTGGAGATCACATCGATGCACTCCTCTATAATGTGTAGGTGTTCGTCCGGGAAGGAGTCATCGATGGGTAAATGGTCGTCCTCTAGATGTGTTAGGCGACTCAAATGATCCGCAACAGAATTTTCTGAACCTTTCTTGTCGCGGATCTCTAGATCGAATTCTTGTAGGAGGAGAATCCATCTAATTAGCCTTGGCTTCGCATCTTTCTTCGCAAGGAGGTACCGGATCGCAGCATGATCCGTGTAGACAATCAACTTTGCACCTACAAGATAAGAGCGAAACTTGTCAATAGCATAGACAATGGCTAAAAACTCTTTTTCGGTAGTGGCGTAATTGAGCTGCGCTTCATCTAGCGTCTTGCTAGCATAGTATATGGCATGGGTTCGCCCTTCCTTCCGTTTTCCAAGAACAGCTCCTATGGCTATGTCACTAGCGTCGCACATAACCTCAAAGGGGAGAGTCCAATCCGGAGGTTGGATAATAGGTGCTGAAATTAGAGCTTGCCGAATGGTGTTAAACGCATCCAAACATTCCTGCGAAAACTCAAAAACTGCATCCTTCATCAATAGATTAGTGAGCGGTTTTGATATTTTAGAAAGGTCTTTAATGAAGCGTCTATAGAATCCAGCATGTCCTAGGAAACTTCTTATCACTTTCACCGAAGTAGGGGGAGGAAGTTTCTCTATAGTCTCTATTTTCGCCTTATCCACCTCTATCCCTCTACTAGAGATTAAGTGACCTAATACAATTCCTTCCTTAGCCATAAATTGACACTTCTCCCAATTAAGAACTAGGTTAGTGTCCTCACACCTTTGTAAAACAAGAGAAAGGTTAGAAAGGCAATCGTTAAAAGAGGAACCATATACGGAGAAATCGTCCATGAAGACCTCCATGATTTCCTCTATGTATTTCGAGAAGATGGCCATCATGCACCGTTGAAAGGTGGCTGGGGCGTTGCAAAGCCCGAACGGCATTCTCCCATAGGCAAACGTACCCCACGGGCACGTGAATGTGGTCTTCTCCTGATCATCCGGGTGTATCGGAATCTGAAAGAAACCATTATAACCGTCAAGGTAGCAAAAATGTGAATGTTGTGCTAACCTTTCAAGCATTTGATCAATGAATGGCAATGGGAAGTGATCCTTCCTCGTTGCATTGTTAAGCTTGCGGTAGTCAATGCACATCCGCCATCCCGTTACGGTTCAGGTAGGAATGAGTTCGTTATTCTTGTTGGTGATGACCGTCACTCCTCCCTTCTTTGCAACTACTTGAACCGGACTCACCCACTTACTATCGGAGATAGGATAGATGATACCTGCATCAAGAAGTTTAAGAATTTCCTTCTTGACAACCTCCTTCATGGTCGGGTCCAACCGCCTTTGAGGTTGTCTTGAAGTCCAAAAGTCTTTCTCCATTAATATTTTGTGCATGCATAGGGAGGGTTTAATTCCAACTAAGTCCTCAATAGTGTAGCCTAAAGCTTTCCTATGTTTCCTAAGGATAATGATGAGCTGATTATGTTCATCTATGCTTAGATCGGAACTAACAATAACTAGAAAGGTTGAATTAGGTCCTAGGAAAGCGTACCTTAGATGAGTAGGAAGTGGTTTTAGTTCCATTGCTTTCGGAGCTTCCAATGATCCTTGAGGAGCATCCGATGTCTCCTTATAAGTTTCTAAGGGTGTTGAAGGTGTAGATGAAGAATCGAAGGAAGTTGAAGGAGTGTCACGTTCACCCTTTTCCACGGCCAGAATCACGGTTTCCCTATGTCCTCCACGGCCGTGGTTTAGGGCGTGGAAGGTGGTTACGGTTGCTCCGCCTTCTCCACGACTGTGTAACCCCCTGGAGTGAGCCACGCTTTGGGTTGTGAGATCCACGGCCGTGGAATATAGTGTATGGCCGTGGATTCTCACGTTTTCTGCCTCGTCGTGGAGCTCCTCGAATTCCACTTCACCCATTTCGTCTTGTGCTTCTAAGGCTTCAATTGCCTCATTGCACTCCTCTTCTTCCCCTACATTCGTTAGATTCATAGTAATGACCTTTTGCAAAGGATCTTTGAAGAGAATATCACTTACCTCCTCTCTAGACAACCCTTCTTCATCTTGGATATTGAATATATCCTCATCAAAGATTGGCTCCTTCACTAGAGTGGAAAGAACGAACTCTACCTTCTCTTCTCCTATGTCAAAGGCGAGTCTAGCATTCTCGCAATCGACTATGCAGCCGGAAGTTGCAAGAAACGGTCTTCCGAGTTTGATCGGGACCGGACTATCTGCAGGAATGTCAAGTACGACAAAGTCAATGGGAACAAAGAATCTACCTAGCTTGACTAGGACGTCTTCTACAATACCTACGGTTGAGTGATGGATCGATCCGCCATGTATAACGTCATCTTCACCGGTTTATGGTCGCCTAAACCGATCTTCTTACACAATGCAAGTGGTATGATGCTCACACTTGCTCCCAAGTCACATAGCGCATCGTATGTGACATCTCCCTCTCCTATGGGAATGCAAAACGACCCCGGATCCTTTAGCTTGGGGGGTATTTTCGCTTTCATGGTCTTGATGAGATCCGAAGAATCCGAACTCATCTTAACCTCACCGAAATCTTCTAGCTTCCTCTTGTTGGAGAGGAGCTCCTTCAAGAACTTGCCATAAGCCGGCATACCTACAATAGCATCAATAAAGGGTATATTAATATGCAGCTTGCTCATGTGTTCTATAAACTTACCAAACTGTTTATCTAGGCGCGCTCTCGCTCTAGATTGAGGGAATGGTAGGGGAGGTTTGTAAGCTGGAGGAGGAACGTAGACATCTTCCTTCTCCTTCCCCTTCTCTTTGTCTTTCTCTACGGGGACTTCAACAAACTTAGGCTGCGGATCGGTGGTAGTCACTCCGCTCCTAGTTGTGATTGCCATCACCCTTCCCTTAGGGTTGTCCTCCGTCTTTCTTGGAAGTTTCCCTTGATTCCTAGGAACTTCCTCCGCATGGCTGAACATTTGGTTTTCTAAAACCTTTTGGGCTTTATCAACCTTAGAAATTTGATCATCAACCTTAATGATGCGGTTCTCTAAACCTTGAAGCTTTCCCAAGATCATTTCCAACATGGGATCGGGCTTCTCCTTCCCCGAAGTGTTTCCTCCATTAGATGTTTGCCCCTGGCTTTTCAAAGGAGTAGAGGAAGAGGAAGGTGGAGTTAGTGAATTCGAATTGGAAGGATAAGAGTTACCGGAATTTTGTTGATTGGAGCGCCAATTGTTGTTGTTTGAACCCCTATTATTATTCCAATTGTTGTTCCGGTTGTTGTTGTTGCCATTCCAATTATTCCGGTTGTTGTTCCGGTTATTGTTGTTGTTGTTGCGGTATGTGTTCTCACCGCCATTGTTGTTGTTGCCCAAATAGCCAACATCCTTTCCTTGTTGCTTTGGAAAGTTGGTCTTGATAGCCTCCTTCAACTCTTTGATCTCATTGTTGAGGGAGAAAATCTGATTTTGAGCTTCATGTGTGAGCTTTGCTCCTTGCTCCACACCATTTCCCTCCACTTTCCGGTGGGAATACTTCTCTATGACCCTTGCTTGCTTCTCAATGAAGTCCCAGCGTCATCTTCCCTCATGTCCATGAATGTTCCACATGAGAGGGATTGGAGCTTGAATTGTGTCTCCAAATCCAGCCCCTTGTAGTAAATCTCCAGCAATGCAAGCTTGGATATGCCATGATGAGGGCAATCCAATAACAAGTCCTGAAAGCTTTCCCATGATTGAAAAAAACTCTCGTTAGATTTCATGGAAAATGCATTAATCTTTCCTCTAAGTTCCGCCGTTTTGGATGGCGGAAAGAATTTGGTGAGGAACTCCGCGGAAAGGTCTTCCCACGTGTCTAGTTTCCCACTAGGAAGAGCTTGGTACCAAGACAACGCTTTCCCCTTCAAGGAGAAGAAGAAAGGCTTGAGCTTATACTTGTTGGTAGTCGCGTTCTTCGGCCTCATTGTCTCCATCATACACTCAAAGTTTTGCAAGTGTTGGTGTGGAGATTCAGCGCTTGTCCCGCCAAATTGATTTTGGCGAACAAGAGTAATAACTTGAGGGTTGAAGCTAAACCCTTGTACATCGTCATCATCAAAGTTCACGCCCAAACGGCGCGGTTGTTGTGTTCGATCCATCCTTTGACCAAGAGTTCTTGGCTCATCATCTACACGTTCGATCCTCGCATTCCTAGGTGGAACACGACGATTGGAAGCTCCCCGTGGATGGAAAGGATTCACATTGATCGTGGGATCAATTTCCTCTAGCGGAGGTTCTTCTTGATCTTGATGCCCTCCTTGAGGATTTCTTGCTCCCCTTATTCTTAAGGTTGCTTATTTCTATCCTCATCTGGAACATCATATCTTTTAGATCGTTAACTTGAGATTGATGACGATCCATTTCATCTCGGCGAATATTCTCATTCCATTGGAGTTGAGCTTCTTTCTCCGCTAACTCCGCTTGAAGATCACGTTCGTGTTCTTCAGCCATCTTCTTTTCCTTACTCTTTTGCCTTAAAGTTCTCTCAAGCTCTTGATCAAGAGGTAAGAGGTCTCCGGTGTTCCTAGACCTGCGCATGCACTTGAAAAGATATCAAATAACAAGGGAGAAGCTCCCAAGCTTGACAACCGAAAACCGAATTCGGCCTAGACCCAATCCCCGGCAACGGCGCCAAAAACATGTTCGCCACTTAGCGTGCGTGCAATCAAGCTTTAAATTTATAAAACTAGAATAAAAGCAAGCGAACCCGCAGTGTACGGACCGGCGTAGATTAGCAAGTATTCCAGAGTATCGAACACAGGGATTTGGGGGGAACAAATTCAGTTGCAGGTTATCAAGCGAGTAAATGTAAGAGCTTTTCGAATATTGGGAAAACAACAATCCTAAAGATCCAAGTATCCAGCTGTGGCTATCGATTCAAGATATACTAATGATATAAGGACACAGTTAAGACATGCTAAGGTATGCTAATGTAAGGTAATCGTACGGTGAAGTCCCAAAAATCTTATATGACTCACCTACAAGAAACTCTCTATACAGGTTGTTGAGGCTTCAATATAGAAAGATTCTAAAGGCAAGAATTAATGTCAAATACCCAAACTTGTAAGCCAAGGATAAAGACTAACTTCACCGATTACGGTTGTGACACTCACAATCGAGGTAGAGGTTGTTGAGGCTTCACTACCACCTAGAAAAGGCAAGCCTAAACTAAGTTAAAGAAAATCTTTAACTTTGGATTAAAGTAAAAGCAAGTTCGTAAACTTAAGGGAAATCACGGTTAGATCTTGAGGGTCCACGGTCGTGGACTCAAGAACAGACCGTAATTTAGGGTTCGTCGGCGATTCTCTCTAACTCTCAGGGTCCAATCTGTTTACGATCGATCTATCATCATCTAAGCCACAACTATCAACCCTTCACCTTAGAATTGTTAAGGGTTTTTAGCCAACAATAGTCATATTGATATCAAATTTAAGAATTAAAAGATTGAAAGATGAAAACTTCCGAAAACCTTCAATAAACTTCAAACCAATCCCAATGTCACAATCAAGAACAAATATTGTCACTAGATTTGGAATATAACACACAAACACAATCTTAGATAAGAAGGAAGAACGGGATGTCAATCCGTCTTCTAAATCAAACCTAAACAAGAAGAGGAATCTTCTTGCGAACAATCTTCCGAATCTTCGATCTTCCGTCAATCCGGAAATCGCCAATAGTGCTGCGCCAAATCTCTCAAACACAACTTCCACCAAAAGCCAAATTAGGGCAATCCCAAGTGCAAGTGTAGGCAAAAGTGCGTCTATGCGTAAGCGAAGGTGTAAGCCTAAAGCGAGGTGACGGAATCTCTCTTCGTCCGTCCTTTTATAGTGTGAAACAAACTATCGGCCCGGCCCAATCCTTTAAAAGATCGTGGCTTAAAGTGTGGCGAAAAAGATCGCCAAGATCACGGTCGTGGAAGGTTCCACGACCGTAATTTAGAGCGTGGAAATCAACACGGTTTGACCCATCTCCTCCACGGCCGTAGAAGTTGCTGGAATGAACCACGCTTCCCTAGCCATGGTTCCACGGCCGTGGAACTGAACGTGGAAAGTGGTACGGCCGTATTTTAGAGCGTGGTTTAAGGCAAGAACGTGATTCTTCCCTAGCTTCGTGCATTCCTCAAGTTGGCATTCCCTTAGCTCCTAGAAATGCCCTCAATCTATGGACATTGCTCAACAACTCCATCCTTGCTCGATTCCGTTCGGAAATAGCTCTCAATCACCTATAATCAAAATAAAGCTTGTGTAGATCTCTATATCGACATTATAGACAAACTAGCTCACAAATGCATCTATGCTCAATCAATGACTATCAATATGAATCAAATACACTTAGAAAACGTGCTTAAAATATCACAATATTTCATGCTAACAAGAAGTACCATATTACCTACCTTAAAGTCCTTCCGGAGAATGTTTCGGTCATGCCATGCTTTGGTCTTTTCTTTGTATGTGGTAGCATGGTCATATGCATCTATCCTCAATTCCTCCAACTCTTGCAATTGGAGCTTCCGGAACTCTCCCACTTCCTCTATGTTCATGTTGCACTTCTTTACCGCCCACCAAGCTTTGTGCTCTAGCTCCACCGGTAGGTGATAAGCTTTCTCAAACACGAGCCTAAAAGGAGACATCCCGATAGGAGTTTTGTAGGTTGTCCGATATGCCCATAGGGCGTCATTTAGCCTTGCACCCCAATCCTTCCGTCCGGGAGAAACTGTCTTTTCAAGGATGGTCTTTATTTCCCGGTTGGATACCTCAACTTGGCCGTTTGTTTCTGTATGATAAGTTGTTGATACTCTTTGGTGGACGTGGTACTTCTTAAGGAGAGCCGTGATCGTCTTGTTGTATAAATGGGTACCCCTATCACTGATTAAGGCTTTTGGAATTTCAAATCTTGCAATGATATTTTCCTTAAGAAAAGCTGCAACTACTTTTGAATCATCAGTTTTGGTGGTCTTTGCTTCCACCCACTTGGAAACATAGTCCACCGCAAGCAAAATATATGTGTTCCCGAATAAAGTGGGAAACGGCCCCATGAAATCAATTCACCAAACGTCAAATATTTCACAACATATAAGAGAGGATTGGGGCATTTTATGCCTCCTTGAAAGATTTCCTACCCATTGCCATTTATCACACACTTTGCAAAACGCAAAAGCGTCTCGAAAAATGTGTGGCCAAAAGAATCCGGCATCCAAAATTTTTCTTGCAGTTTTGTTTGGCCCAAAATGCCCCCCCCCCCCCATGCTTTAGAATGACAGAAAGTTAGGACGGATTATACCTCATTGTCCGGAATACAACGTCGGATCACTTGGTCACTACAATGCTTCCAAAGGTAAGGATCGTCCCAAACGTAGTGTCGAGCTTCAGCTTTTACCTACTCTCGTTGTGCCTTGGTAAAGTCTTGAGGATATTCTTGTCTAACAATGAATTTCACAATGTCAGCAAACCAAGGTTTAAAAGATTGGAGCTTAAGACAAACCTCTGTTGACAATTCCGAAGGGGCGGCTGGTGTGAGGCGCGGGGGCGGTCACACAACAGAGAGTTGTGTAAAATGTATCGTCTGGAAAACTTCATGCTATCTCTTTTCTTTTTCCTTGATTATCCTCTTCTTTCACTAGTCTGCTCAAATGATCGTCCACTAGGTTCTCAACCCCCTTTTTATCCCTTATCTCTAGGTTAAACTCATTTAGAAGGAGCACCCATCAAATCAATCGTGGCTTTGCTTCCTTGTTCGCCATGAGGTACCAAATGGCTGCATGGTCAGTGAAGATAATTACCTTTACCCCAAGTAAGTATTGCCTGAATTTCTCAAGGGCAAAAACCACCGCCAACATTTCCTTCTCGGTGGTGGAGTAATTCCTTTGCGCTCCATTGAGTGTCATAGACGCATAATGGATCACATGAGAAGCACGTCCGTCTTTCTGTCCTAAGACGGCTCCAACGGCGTAATCATTGGCGTCACACATGATTTCAAAAGGTTTCTCCCAATCCGGAGAACGGATGATTGGTGTGGTGGTAAGACATGTCTTTAAAGTGTCGAAAGCTTTCTTGCAATTCTCATCCGCTATGATGGTGACGTCTTTCTTGAGCATTTCACATAGAGGTGCCGAGATCTTTGAAAAATCTTTGATGAAGCGTCGGTAGAAACCTACATGACCAAGAAAAGATCGGATTTCCCGAACATTAGTAGGATAAGGTAAATTTTGAATTACATCAACATTTTCCCTATCTACCTCTATCCCTTTTGAGGATATTACATGTCCTAGCACAATTCCTTGTTCGACCATGAAATGACATTTTTCCGAAATAAGAACCAAATGGTTTCAACACATTTTTCAAGAACAAGTTTCAAATGTCCTAAACATGCGTCAAAATTGTCTCAATGGACGGTAAAATTATCCATGAAGACTTCAATGAAATTTTCTATGTATTCGGAGAAAATACTTATCATGCACCGTTGGAAGATGCCGGGTGCGTTGCAAAGTCCAAATGGCATTCTGCGGTATGCAAACGTGCCAAATGGTCAAGTGAATGTCGTATTTTCTTGATCTTCTGGTGCGATGGCTACATGGAAATAGCCCGAATATCCATCCAAGAAACAGTAGTACTGATGACCTGCAAGACGTTCCAACATTTGATCAATCAAAGGTAATGGGAAATGGTCTTTTCGTGTTACCTTGTTGAGCTTGCGGTAGTCAATGCAAACTCTCCATCCGGTTTGTGTTCTTCTCGGGACCATCTCTCCATGTTGATTTTCCACCATGGTAATACCTCCCTTCTTTTGAACTACTTGGGTTGGACTAACCCAAGTGCTATCCGAGATAGGGAAGATCATATCCGCTTGGAGGAGCTTCAACACTTCCTTTTTGACCACATCCATCATTGGCGGATTCAACCTCCGTTGAGGTTGCCTAGAGGGTTTGGCTTCATCCTCAAGTGAGATCCTATGCATGCAAGTGGAGGGGCTTATTCCTTTGATGTCCGCAATGGTCCATCCAAGGCCATCTTGTGCCCTTTTAGTACTTTCACCAACTTTTCTTCATGACCGGTAGTCAACTTGTTGGAGATGATCACCGGCAAGGTATTGTGTTCTCCAAGGAAAACATACTTGAGGTGTGATGGAAGGTCCTTTAATTCTATTTCAGGTGTCTGCGCTATAGACGGAACAAGCTTATCGCTTGGAGTTAGTAAAGTGGGCCCAATGGCCAAATTCGAGATAGGTAGGCTTTTATGCCCATCTAATTGCGCTAGAACCTCTTTCATGCTGGATGTTAATACATAATCTGATTTGAAACCATCAATGTCATGCTCAATCACATTTTTAAATTCATCAACGTCAGAGTTATCAAAAACATCTTGCACAAAAGGTTCAACAATGTCAATAGCACATAAATAATGATCATCACTAGGAAATCTCATTGCATCATAGATGTCAAATTCCACTACTTCTCCATCAAACTCCATGGTTAATTTGCCACTAACATAATCAATTTTAGTCCTAGCAGTTTTTTGAAATGGCCTACCTAACAAAATGGGCGCAACATGTGAATCATTTTCCATATCCATTACAAAGAACTCAGCAGGAAATATTAGGTTGTCTACCATTACTAATTCATCTTCAATTATCCCTTTCGGGTACACATTAGATCTATCAGCAAGTTGTACTACAATCCTAGTTTCCATTAATGGCCCAAGGCCAAGTGATTTGTAAATTGATTATGGTAAAACATTGATTGAAGCACCGAGATCAAGCATTGCTTTGTCAAAGCGGGTTTTCCCTATAACACAAGGAATGCTTACAATGCCTGGATCGTAGCACTTCTTGGGCATTCTCCGTTGGAAAACTGCCGACACAGGCTCACTTATTTGCACTTTTTGTTTCCCCTTCAGCTTCTGATTCCTCTTGATAGTGCAAAGTTCCTTTAAAAAACGAGCATACTTAGGAATACTTTTCACCAACTTAAGGAGGGGAATGTTTACCTCGCATTTGGAGAAAGTCTCAAAGAGGTCTTTGTCCTCAATGATTCTTCTCTCCTTCAGAGCCTCAGGAAAAGGAGCTGGTGGTTTCTCAGAGTACAGTGGCAGAAAGTTAGGCCGGATGTAAGAATCCCTCTCAACAGAACCTTCTATTGTGTTTTCCGCAGGGGCATCAGCTTGTATGCGCAGGGGCGGCTCAGGGGTTGTCACCGCAGGGGCGGGGACATCCAGTCGCAGGGGCGTTGTCTGCTCTGTGCTTGGCGTAGTTGCAGCCGCAGGGGCGGCTATGGGTGCGGTAAAATCGATAGAAGGTTTGCTTTGTGATTCTATTGTTGGTTTTTGTTGGATTTGCTTCCCACTGCTTAATGTTAGGAAACTAACATTTTCCCTGGGGCTTATAAACGTCTGGGAAGGCAATCCTCCAGAAATTCTTGATTTGGTCTTTGAAATGGCTTCCGCCATTTGACCAACCTCTTTTTCAAGGTTCTTGATGCTGGATTCTGTTGTTTGGACATGAGTAGCAAAGTATTTAGTCAAAACCTGCAACATATCTTCAGTTGATTGATACTTACTTTGATGGGGCTACTGTTGTTGGTTTTGTTGATCCCTCCATTGAAAATTTTATTGGTCACACTAGTTTGGCATGAAATTTTGTGCATAGGGATCGTTCCTAGGCCTTTGTTGCTTTGGTTGTCCATAACCCATTGCGTTCACCTCAGCATCATCATCCTGGACTTGGGGACACATGTCCGTTGGATGATATGAGTCCGCACACATTCCATAAGCTTTTAGTTGATGTGGGGTTCCCATAAGTGTTAGTTTCTTCACCATTTCCTTCAGTTCTGCTAGCTCAATGGAGACCTCACTCTTCCCGGAACTCACAACATGAACTCCTTTCTTGGACGGGGTCCTTCCAAAGTTCCGAGTTCCTTCCCCTAGTTCTTGTATATTTTCCAAAGCAAGGTCAGGAGTAGAGTTAAGAATATTACCTCCGCAAGCCGCCTCGACGATCCTCCTTTCATTATCGAGCAAGCCATTGTACAAGTACAATACTAGATCTTGAGTTGAATATCCGTGAAAAGGACAGCTGGATCGGAGGTGTGCAAACCTTTGGAAGTACTCATAGAGAGTTTCGTTTGCCTCTTGTTCGATGTTGTTTATAACTTTCTTCAAGCTATTTGCCTTCTTGGCTTGAAAGTATTTCTCGAAAAACGCCTTGTGAAGGTTCTCCCAAGTGTCGATGCTCCCGGATGGAAGGTGGTAATACCAATCATCCGTGGAATCTTTGAGTGTGAAGCCGAATGCCCTCATCTTGATTTGTTCTTCGTTAATGTTGGCCGGCTTCATGTTCATACACACGGTATGGAACTTCCCAAGGTGTTTGATGGGGTCTTCACCACTAAGCCAATGGAAAGATGGAAGCAAGTGAATGAGGCCTAGCTTGAGCTCAAAATTGACTCATTCCCCTAATGCCGGCATAGTGACCGCAAGGGGGTTTTGAGCCAAGGTTGGCTGCGTGAGTTGACGAAGTGTACGGTCATCCATCTCTTGTTGAAGTTGTTGTTGTCTTTGTTGCCGGATGTGCGTCCTCCCAATTTTTGGATCAAAAGTAGCAAGATCGAGGTTAGTAGCACGGGTTTGAACCATAAAAATGGTTCAAACTAATAATCAATAATAATAATAAAACACTAAAACTCCCCGGCAACTGCGCCAAAATTTGACTGAAGGTATTTCTATAGTCGTCTATACCCAATCAAATTAAATCCAAACTTAGCACTTAAACAAGTATAGTGGTTGAGTAAGGGTCGAACCCAAGAGAGTTAAGGTGTTTTATTAGATGCACTTATCGATTATAGTAACAAGTAACAAAGGGGGGGTTTTGGTTGAATTGATACACACAAAAACTTATGAAAACGATTGATGCGACAAGTAAGACAATGATGGGTAAATCTACACTAGGTTGATTCTTAGCATGCGATTGCTACTTTGGTGAGTTCCTTTTTACAAGTTTTCAAGTAATCTCCCGTCTCGATCATATATATATCTTGAGCCAACCGGCATCAACCAACCTTAACAGGTTAGTGCTCCGTAAACCTACAAGAACAATTAACGAGTTAGCTTTCAAACAAAGACTAAGGGATATTAGGAAAAGATTAAAACCGTTAAACTTATCTTTACATTTGTGTTCCTTTTCTTCAAGTAATTACAATCTGTTATTACTTGAAGTTACTACTAGATTAAAGACCCGAACCCGGAACCTATTAATCCTAGTTATTTGCATGCACTTTAGAACTTAAGGTGATCAATCTCAAGTAATAGCAAAACATGCAATTAGACAATGGAGATCAAGGAAACACAAAGCATTACCGAATAAAAACTTATATTAAAGAAAACTTACAACCAAAGTAACAACGCAACTTCAAACCAACCCAATGTAGCAAGGGAGTTAGCAACTTATTACAAAGGTAGCAAGATAATCTAAGTGGGAAAAGTGGATAATTTTTTGGCTAACAAGATGGATGATTCTAGCAATCAACCAAGGACTATTTATACTACAAAAGACACTAAATAGGAGTAAATGGCTGGCCCAAAACAGCCACCTTTAATGCCATAAAGGTGGTGAGAATAGTCGGAGTAAAGCTTCTGACGTTAAACCGCAGGGGCGGCCTTCTGTTCCGCAGGGGCGGTGAAGGCAAAAACGCTTGATCTTCTTCATGGCCGCAGGAGCGGCTAGGCAATTCCGCAGGGGCGGATCTTTAATGCTCTTCAAACGTCTAACCCTTCAACTTCTTGACGTTTTCTGATGCCAAGCCGCCGGGGCGTCCCTATGTTAACACAGGGGCGGTGACACAGCCTCTTCGTCTTCCAAGCTCCCAAGTTGAGGCGCAAGCAGAGGCGTAGTGGAAGGCGCAGGGGAGCTGGTCTTCGTTTCTTCAGGGCAAGTCACCGTAGGGGCGCCAAGGAGTGGCGTAGGGGCGGTGACACACTTCATGGCGGTGCTGGTGAAGGTGCAGGGAGCGCTTCGGTGTAAGGCGTCACCCGCAGGGGCGGTGACAAGGCTCCGCTGGGGCGGTGAGGCAAAAGAAGCTTTGCTTCGTGATCGATCTTCAATCCTAAGTGTTTATCACTCCTTTCTTAGCTTCTTTTAGTCTTCTTCTTTTGGATCAAGGAGTTAGTAGCATAAAGCGACACAAATGCAATAAAAAGACTCTATAAACTATCCTAAATGATAGTGATTCCATCACCTATCAGAACGCCTCAACGATAGGCGGATAAGCAACAAGCGCCTGGCCCCGACCTCTAGCTAGTCGAGGTCTTCGTGCACGTTCTCGTCCACAGACGACAGGTGGAAGAGGTGGTCAACCACTTCCTTGCCCCATAGAAGATGTAGTTGTAGTACGTACCATTTGCTATAAGGATAGATAAATAAGGATATATATATATATATATATATATATATATATATATATATATATATATATATATATATATATATAGGTATAACGCCACACTACAGCTAAACCAAAAATCCAGACCGACATCTATCGGAGGTAGTGGTGGTCGCCCGTACATCTATCGGAGACCGACAAGTTTAAAAACAAAACCCCCTTTTAAAAACGTAGACCCCTTGCGGGTTCTATTTATTTATCCATCTGACCTTTAGAAGATTTCGAGTGTCATTGTTGCCAGCCTAGAGCTTTGATACCATAATGTAACACCCCAAGTTCTCGGACCTCAAAGCATTACGGGCTAGGACCTCGCAATGGGTCCCGACCCTCAGAGTAGAAACAACAAACAAATCTTACAATAAGGCACAAACGAATGAAAACCAAACTAATAATAAAACCCAAGGTTAAAACAAAGGAATCGTCAAAGACTCGCAGCTGAGTTCAAAACAAAAAAGGAAAAGCAACAACATAAACATAAACCCGATCCTGTCATATAATGTACGGGAACCCTGGCCGAGCACACCGTCCGGATCACTCAACAGTATCGTGATCCAGCAGAACATCTACAACGATTGTAAAAACTGTTAGCTCACATTCTAGATATCAACATGAACGTAAAGGCACAAACACACATAAGATAGAATAAGCATGCTCGCATTCAACTGGTTATTTACTTTATTTACATTATTCCTCCCTAATTCAACTTATTTTGTCACACGAGGATCTCCCATAACCCGCCTCCGCTTCCGTCTACCAATGGGAATAGATAAGTACTATCCGTTACCTACGGGCCAGGGTTGCAAGTTCGCATTCTACTTGTTCACCTCGAAGCGTGCGTGCAATCAAGCTTTAAATTTATAAAACTAGAATAAAAGCAAGCGGACCCGCCGTGTACGGATCGGCGTAGTAAAGCAAGAATTGTAGAGTATCAAACACAGGGATTTGGGGAGAACAAATTCAGTTCTAAGATTGTCAAGCAAGTAAAAGGGTAAAGCTTTGCAAATATATTGGGAAAACAACAACCCTAAAGATCCAGGTGTCTAATTGTGGCAATCGATTCAAGATATATTGAAGAACTAAGGACAGAGTTAAAATTTGCAAAGGTATGTTAAGGTAAAGCAATGTACGGTGAAGTTCGAAGTCTTTATATGACTTATCTAAAGGCACTCTCTATAAAGGTTGTTGAGGCTTCAGTATAAAAAGGATCTAAAAACAAGAATTAATCTCAAATACCCAAACTTGTAACCCAAGGATCAAGACTAACTAAACCGATTAAGGTTGTGACACTCGAAATCGAAGTAGAGGTTGTTGAGGCTTCACTACTACCTAGAAAAGAGTAAACCTAGACTAGATTAAAGCTAATATTTAACCTTGGATCAAAGTAAAAGAAAAGTTCGTAAACTGGTATAAATTACGGGCAGATCTTGAATTCCACGGCCGTGGAATCTCAAGAACAAATCGTGATTTTGGTTAGTCGGCGAAATCTCTCTAACTCTCATGGTCCAATCTGTTTACGATCGATCTATCATCATCTAAGCTACAATTATTAACCCTTCACCATCCCTTCACCTTAGAATTGCTAAAGGGTTTTAGCCAATAATCATTGTCATGATATCAATATTCAAATCAAAGAGAATAAAAGATGAAAACTCTCGAAAACTCAAATATAACTCAAAGTAAATCTCAAATCCAAAACACAAATTGGAATATTCAATGAATTCGGAATAAAATACAAAAAACCTCACAATGATCCTAGGCAAGTATGAAGAGTGGGATGTCAATCCGTCATCAATATCAAAACCTAAGAAAGAGGTTAACCCTTCGGCGATCTTCAATCAACCCTAGGCAAAAATGCTCCAAGCAAGGTAAGCGGTCGTAAGCGAAGGTCAAAGTTCTGGGGCTGTCACCGTCCTCTCTTCAATGTTGAAGGCTCTCGAATATTTGTAGGGATAAAACTAGGGTATAACGATGAAACCCCTAAATATTTGGACTGAAAAGAAGTCGAGCCGCTGGTATTAGAAAATACTCTGCGCCGCGTCACCAGGTATCAGAGATTACTTTGTGACGCGTCTGACGGTATCAGAAGATACTTTGGCGCGTCAGACGGTATCAGAGAATACTTTGGGTCGCCTGACGGTATCAGAAGATACTTTGGCGCGTCCTAAATTCCTTTTATGCTCCTTTTTGTCCCGCTTCAAAGCTTAATCCTTAAATGTGCCATTTTTGCTCCATAATTCGCCAAATTACCTACAAATGCAATAAAACTCTGTGTAGACCTTTATTCTTGCAAAGTAGGTAAATATAACCATAAATGCCATGAATGTATGTCTATGCATGCAAAATTAAGGGAAAATCTATATAAATACATGCCTAAAAATAGGTCATAATTCATGTCATCAAAATACCCCATACTTGCCTCTTGCTTGTCCCCAAGCAAGGTTCAAACTTAAAATAAAAGATGATATGGATTATGAATATGCAAAAATAAAGAAAAACCACAATATTTTGGTTGTGCTTCTATTCATAGATCAACCTCAAATGGTTGCTTCATAGCTAATGAAAATCATCATATGATCAAAAGGAATTATATCATGAAAAAGATAATCACACTTTGGAAGAAAATCATAGCATGCATCATAACTTGCAATATATCAAAATCAATCATGAGAAATCCAATTTAGACAACAAAGCCAAACAACATACTCATGATCTTAAGGACATTCAAGCAAGGTCAAGAATGCGGAAAGGAGGGAAACATATATGGGATGTGGTGCATGAATCCGGGAAAAGGAATAACCAAACTCTTTTACTTTTTCTTTTGATTTTGCAACACCATCAACTTAGAGTTTTGTTCTCTTCTTTTTCACATTATTTTTCGGCTTTACTTTTGGAAATATGGACAGCGGTGCACAAAAACCGAAGCCTAGGAGATCGGCGTTTCTCAGTTTCGAGATGTGTTGAACCCTTGGTGCACATACCATAATCCGTTAGGAATATCGTTCAATCCGACTTTGGCAAGACACAAACACCCGGCTACGTGAATGGTGCCGGGTTACTCATCATCATGATTGACTTCCCCAAACCTACAATTTCTTTCTATTCTTTGAATGCAAAATTTTGCTTTCATGGCCCTCCCACATCAAACATGCCAAATACTCAACTCCTTCAAACTCCCGGATAGGTAAGGGAGGCTATTATTTCATTGGGGGGATAAATGATCAAAGAAAGAAGAAAGAAAATCGAATTGTCTTAATCATTTCAATAAGAAGTGTAAGAACTTATATGCGGTTTCAACCTTCAACACTCAACATGATTTAGAATGAAAGCGAATTATCAAACATGCATGAAATTCTAACAAAGTATTCAAATCCCACATATGTCATAAATCAATTCAAACATATAAGAATCATCACAGCTATTTCACCAAGTAAATATTATCATAGAGATCATATCCATCCTAGAAGCACAAAAATTTTCAAAATTTTCAAAATTTTCAAAATCCTATGATGCAAGACATAAAAACATGTGAATGATATTGCAAATACCTCCACCCCATACTTAAAACTCACATTGTCCCCAATGTGAACAAAAGAAAAGATGGAAAAGGATACTCACAATGTAAGATGGCGAATTAGGCAAGGCGAATCATCAATCTGGCGGCGGTGATGGAAATCTATAAAAGCTCAATAGGGAATTCCGAATACTCCAATCGACGTCAAAGAATGAAGAAGGGGAAAGTGTTTCCGCCGAAAATTTTTCCGAAATTTTTTTTATTTTTTTTATTTTTTTTTTCGGTCGGGAATTTCCACGGCCGTGGTTTTGGACGTGGAACTTTCTGTTGCTCTCCAAAATCACTTTCTACGACTTAATGCATAACCACGGTCGTGGTTTAGGTAGTGGAACTCTCTGATTGTGCCAAAAATCCAAGTTTCGTCATTCTTTTCGACTTTTCTCATCTTCTCTTGCTTATTCCTTATTCCTGACATCCAAAAACCCAAACATACCGGAAGGTAACGAAGAAAAACAAACAAAAACAACTACTCTAATCTAATTTAAGAAAAACAAAAGGGGTAAAGGATGCATTACCTTGGGTTGCCTCCCAAGAAGCGCTTGGTTTAACGTCGCTAGCTGGACCTATGTCTAGAGATGACTCAATGCACCTTGAACATCTTGGATTGCTCTTCAAATCCATCATAGAGCTCTTCCAATAAATCTCCGGTTCCTAATTTCACCTGCAAATGGTAAGAACTCCCACGTACAAGCTTGTACGGTTTGATTCTGACCGGCATCCTCCTAGCTTTCATGCGTTCTAATGGGACATAATTCAACCTTGCGTCCCATCCTTTCCTAGATCGTGAAATCCGTTTCTCGAGAATCCTCCTAGCTGCCCCATCTCCAGCTTGGGGATGATGTATGGTCTTCGTCATATGAATGATCCCATACTTGAACAAGAAACACTTATTGGCATTAGCGTTGAAGCGCTTGCAAAATTTACTCCTTGTAGTCCAAGGAGCATCTACTTCCAGCAGTTTTAATGGAGGCTTCATCTTCACCTTAGGAGGTTTTTTTGGAAGAGACATCCAACTCTCCGGTGCATTACTGAAAAAATCAGAAATTTTAATAGGAATTTCAAATGAAGTAAGAGAATGTATCTTGTTAAGTTCTTCAAGGCTTGGGACAAGTTTCATGTTGGGATGATGATCCACACATGAAATATCTCCCAACTCAGCTGGATCCTTTTCAACCTTGGCCACAGTTTCAGTAATTTGGCCAAGGTTCTCCACTTCTTCCTCTTCTTCAATGAGGACTTCAAGAGGAGCTTCAGATTCGAGCAGAGGAACGCTCGAAACTTGTAATTCTTCCTTTCTAGGTGAACGACTTTTCCAGGATTTTTCTACCTTAGAAATAACTTTTTTAGCATCTTCTAATGCTTTTAAATGACGTTCATCACAGGCTCTGATACTTTCTTCGAGCTTCTCAATTTTCTTCATGAATTCATCCAACATCAATTCCTTCGCCTCTTTGGGAGGTTTCTTTTTAACCTTCTTTGGGTAGTGCAGCTTTTCCCATTTTTCAAATTCATATTCAATGGTTTGTTCACATTCTCTTTCGTTGTCAAACCAATAGAAGGTGTATTTCTCTACCAAGTATTCATAATGCAGCCATTGGTGAACCTGAAAACTCAAAAATTCATACCGAAAAGATTAAAAGCAAAAGCAAAAAGCTCCCAAGCTTGACAACCAATAACCGAATTCGGCCTAAACCAAATCCCCGACAACGGCGCCAAAAACTTGTTCGCCTCGAAGCGTGCGTGCAATCAAGCATTAAATTTATAAAACTAGAATAAAAGCAAGCGAACCCGTAGTGTACAGATCGGCGTAGTAAAGCAAGAATTCCAGAGTATCGAACACAGGGACTTGGGGGGAACAAATTCAGTTCTAAGATTGTCAAGCAAGTAAAAGGGTAAAGCTTTGCAAATATATTGGGAAAACAGCAACCCTAAAGATCCAGGTGTCTAATTGTGGCAATCGATTCAAGATATACTAAAGAACTAAGGACAGAGTTAAGAGTTGCAAAGGTATGCTAAGGTAAAGCAATGTACGGTGAAGTTCCAAGGCTTTATATGACTTATCTAAAGACACTCTCTATAAAGGTTGTTGAGGCTTTAGTATAGAAAGGATCTAAAGACAAGAATTAATCTCAAATACCCAAACTTGTAACCCAAGGATCAAGACTAACTAAACCAATTAAGGTTATGACACTAGAAATCGAAGTAGAGGTTGTTGAGGCTTCACTACTACCTAGAAAAGGGTAAACCTAGACTAGATTAAAGCTAATCTTTAACCTTGGATCAAAGTAAAAGAAAAGTTCGTAAGTTGGTATAAATTACGGGCAGATCTTGAATTCCACAGCCGTGGAATCTCAAGAACAAACCGTGATTTTGGTTCGTCGGCGAAATCTCTCTAACTCTCAGGGTTCAATCTGTTTACGATCGATCTATCATTTTCTAAGCCACAATTATTAACCCTTCACCTTAGAATTGCTAAAGGGTTTTAGCCAATAACCATTGTCATGATATCAATATTCAAATCAAAGAGATTCAAAGATGAAAACCCTCGAAAACTCAAATATAACTCAAAGTCAATCTCATATCCGAAACACAAATCGGAATATTCAATGAATTCGGAATAGAATACAAAACCTCACAATGATCCTAGGCAAGTATGAAGAACGGGATGTCAATCCGTCTTCATTATCAAAACCTAAGAAAGAGGCTAGCCCTTCGGCGATATTCAATCAACCCTAGGCGAAAATGCTCCAAGCAAGGTAAGCGGTCATAAGCGAAGGTCAAAGTCCTAGGGTTGTCACCGTCCGCTCTTCAATGTTGAAGGCTCTCGAATATTTGTAGGGATAAAACTAGGGTTTAACGATGAAACCCCTAAATATTTGGGCTGAAAAGAAGTCGAGCCGCTGGTATGAGAAAATACTCTGCGCCGCGTCACCAGGTATCAGAGAATACTTTGTGACGCGTCTGACGGTATCAGAAGATACTTTGGCACGTCAGACGGTATCAGAGAATACTTTGGGTCGCCTAACGGTATCAGAAGATACTTTGGCCCGTCCTAAATTCCTTTTATGCTCCTTTTTGTCCTGCTTCAAAGCTTAATCCTTAAATGTGCCATTTTTGCTCCATAATTCGCCAAATTACCTACAAATGCAATAAAACTCTATGTAGACCTTTATTCTTGCAAAGTAGGTAAATATAACCATAAATGCCATGAATGTATGTCTATGCATGCTAAATTAAGGGAAAATCTATATAACTACATGCCTCAAAATAGGTCATAATTCATGTCATTACTACTCTCCTGAAGAACTAGAAAAGTGGTCACCGCCCGGTTATCATACACATGGGCCAATTAAGGTTGTAAAGGGCGAACCCTATTCCGGTTATCCGTTATAAACATGATGAACAACACAAACAAGCCAAAACACTCAAGCCAATACGCGGAATAAAGCTAAGTAGGTCCAAGGGACTTACCTCACTCGAAGGTAACTCAAAGCTCAACAAATAACTCAGAGACGGCTCAATTTCCCTCACGAAAGGAGAAAGGAAAGCCTGTTCACACAAACATCATGAATCAGGAACGAAACGGTTACTAGAAGTCTATTACTTCTAGTCTAAATGATCTCTAAGAGATCTCAACAAGCTAAGGGCTCAACCTTAGTCTTACATCATACTCAGGCATCAAGGGACATTCAAAAGGAACAAGGAAAAGAAACAGGAAAGGAAGGAAGGAAGCAACTCACAAGAACGGTAGATACTGTAATGGAAACCGCAGGGGCGGCGGAGCAAGGCTCATGGGCGGCTTGCCGTGGGGGAGGGGATGTGCAATTGCGGAGGCGGCTGCATGACAAAAGTTATTGTCACCTTCTCGATGATAGCAGAAAAATGACAAGGCCAAGGCTTGCTCTTTCACTACTCTTCACACTTCATAACTCAACCAAGGGACCTATGAACATCAACTTATCAACCACGGAACTAACAACAAGGATCAAGACTCGATCATGATCCTTGGAGAAGAACAAAAGGAAGAACAAAGGGAAAAAGCGAAACAGAAGAGAAAGGCATTCAACAACTACAGGAACGTGATGAAGAAACCAGAATGTAACACCTCGAATCCGCGAGACTCGGGATGTCACATTGGGCTAGAATCTCACAATGGATCTTTACCCTAGCTTGAGAACAAGTTCACTGAACCTTACAACATGGCACTGACAGATATAAAACAAATCCATAAAACTGTATAACTGTACAACCAAAAAGGTAACAACATCATAGCCGAGTATAAACAACAACATCCTCACAAAGGAGGTAACAAAACATCATCCTCACGCAAGAGAGAAACATAACAACCCAAAAGACAATAACCATCTTATGTACGAGAGGTCCCCGGCCTACCACCCTACTAGATAACTCAACAGCACGCCTATCGTGTAAGGCATCTACAACATGGTAATAAAGCATTAGCTAACTGTACATATATAAGGTATTTCATAAGCACAAGCACAATCACGAAAGTTAAATACATCAGCATGCTATCACACATTTACCCATTTATCATCTTTATATAATAGTCATTCACTCAAATCGTGTATATATAGATAAATGAAAGTATGTGGCACGAGGACCGATACATGCTCGCCTTTGGGCCTGCTAGCCAGTTGTACTAGTATCGATCACACAATCCGTGTACCCTATGAGAGTGGATTGCACCCTTCCTGTAACGTTACTCTGGTCTGATATCAGAGAACCTCCTAGACTCCACGGCGGGATGAAAGGGAAAGGTTATCACAGCCACACATACAGGGCAATCAATAAAACATAGATCAGTAATAACGACATCTCATGATATCATAGCAAACGTATAACGCACACACCACTAATGCAAACACCCAATATAATGATGGTAGCTAAGTAAGTCGTACGGACATACCTCAACCTCGTACAAAGCTCAACCACAATCAAACTCCACTCCTGAGAGGGACACTTCCTAATAACAAGGCATAGAGATAAATTAATCTCCTATCAATCAAAGGGGTCACACCTAGACCCAAGGGATCCATAGGATCATCCTCAACCTAACCTCACAACCAAATAAACCTCACATGCTATACATGACATATACCGATCATAACCTCATCAAAACACCTCTTCACACATCTAGCATTAACCTATACACTCACACTAGGAAAGGAGGGTACAAAGGCATCCTAACGCAAGCCTAGAAGCAACACACACCTGCAAAGCAAGGCCACCACAAGGTTGGACTACAGATGGCCGCAGGGGCGGCTCCAGGAGGCACTAGGGCGGACCTTGGCCGGCGCAAGGGCGGCTGCAAGTGGTCCAGGGGCGGCTGGACAACAATGGACACCAACTCAGCCCCTTCTTCACGTATTCCTTCAATTCCTTCACTCCTTCTTCATCCAACACACATACATACAGAATCACACACATATATATACATCAACATATGCCAATCATGGCTGGAACAAGATCCAACCTAAGGGGATCTAACCCAGACTAAGAGAAGAGAAGAAAAGATGAAAGGATGAAGAAAGAAAGAAGAATGGTAGTAGGAGA
This sequence comes from Fagopyrum homotropicum, assembly GCA_033239125.1. NCBI lineage: Eukaryota > Viridiplantae > Streptophyta > Magnoliopsida > Caryophyllales > Polygonaceae > Fagopyrum > Fagopyrum homotropicum. The sequence continues at coordinate 75,741,256 of BSWB01000007.1, forward strand.
TGTAATACAACTCACCAAGCTAAACCCAAATCAGAGCAAAACATCATCAACATCTCAAGGCTGACTCAAGCATAAGCACAACAACAACAACCATCATCAATCAACAACAAAGCCATCCAAGACTCTCACAAACTCAAACAAAGCTCAAGGAAGATCAAGAAGAGATCCAAGGGAGAAGAGAGGAGAAGAAGATCGTGAGAGAGATGAAACAGGAGAGAGAATGAGGTAAACCCTCACCTTGAAGAGAAGAAGAGATTATAAAGGGATGAAGGGTCAAAAAGCAAGGGCTCGGGTCAAAGAAGACGATTGCAGCCCGCTATAAACCGTAGGGGCGCCTGGCCTGGCCGCTGGGGCGGCTCACAAGCCCGTAGGAGTGGCCAACCAGGGCGCAGGGGCGGCCCTCTACAGCTCCAAAGACACACATCAATTGCATCTCAGCTGAAGCGTAGGTGCGGGATTTCTCGAAGACTAAGGCTCTTACACCTCAGCCCCTAAGAACAAGTTTCGTCCCGAAACTGGCAAAACCTCAAATCCTCTCGGACCCATAAGCCGAGGTATAACTCACTCTCTCTCTCTATCGGAGGTATCACATCTCCGCTGAAAAGGTCATAACCTATAACAATCTATAACCTCAAACACCAACATGGAGGAATCATCAACTCCGGAAAATGGGGCTATAACGCTACCCAAAGGTGTAGAGAAATCAAATCTCTCACAATACCACATCACAAGGAATAGAGGAAGCACATCTCTATCCAAATCATACTCATAAACATCGCAAAGAGGAATAACATCTCCGATGAAACTATGTCCATCAAGGCAGCATGGAGGAACGAACCATCTCTAGTCAAATCCTAATCACACTCAGATAGCATGGAGGAAAGAATCATCTCCAGCTATAATCATACCTCACACTAGCACGTCAAGATCTAATAAGATCATAAATCACATCATAGCTAGCATGGGATAACATATCAAGGCATATAAGCACATAAGCACGTAATCATATACTCACCAAGATAGCACTAAGATCTACTCATCGACCCTAGGTGTATCTATCTTAGTATAAAACTCTGGATAGTTACTCTGGATACTATCATCTGTCTCCCATGTAGCCTTCTCAAGTCCTCATCTAGACCATTGTATCCTCAACATAGGAATGTCCTTCGAACGCAGGCATCTCACACATCTCTCTAGGACTGCAATAGGATCCTCAACATAGGTGTGGTCTGGCTCAACCACCAAATCATCATAACTCACAATGTGCCTAAGATTTGGTATATACTCCCTTAACTACGACACATGGAACATAGGGTGGACACCCTCTAATCTCGGAGGCAAAGCTAATTTGTAGGCTGCCCTCCCAACTCTATCTAGTATCTCAAAAGGACCGACATATCGGAGACTCAGCTTCCCCTTTATGCCAAAACAGCTAACGCCACGCGTCGGACATACTCTCAGCCAGACATGAGCTCCCGCTCTGAACTCTAGAGGTCGACGCCTCTTGTTTGCATATGACTTCTGGCGACTCTGTCCAACCTCTATCCTCTCTCTGATCAGCGGGACTCGAGCCATATCATCCTGAATCTACTCTAGCACTACCCCACTTATACTATTAGGCTCATCCCAGAATAAAGGTGTACAACACCTACATCAATACAATTCCTTATAAGGCGCCATCCTAATAAATGCATGCCAACTGTTGTTGTATGAGAACTCCACAAGTGGGAGGTAATCAAATCATCCCTGTCCCAATCCAACACAAAGGCTCCCAGCATATCCTCAAGGGTCTGGATGGTCCTCTCAGACTGACCATCTGTCCGGGGGTAAAACACAATCGTGAAGTGTAGACTCGTCCCCAAAGTAGTCTAAATCTACTTCCAAAACCTCAAGGTAAACCGTCCATCTTGATTAGAGACGATCGTCCTTTGTACACCATGGAGTCTCACTATCTGTCTAGTGCACTCCTCAACAATCTGCTCATTGGCCACGTGTCTCTAATAGGAATGAAACGTTCTATCTTCGTCAGTCAATCAAAGCCAGACATCATTAAAACTCCTACTAGGTCTCAAACTGGTCACAAAGTCCATGGAGACATCCTCTCACTTCCATTACAGTACTGGTAGTGGGAGGAGCTCACCTTCAAGTCTACAATGCTCTATCTTGACATGCTGACAAGTCGCACATTGTGCCAGAAATCTGGCTACATCGGGCTTCAGCCCTCCCCACCAATATGAACGTCTCACATCATGGTACATCTAACTCATACTTGGATATACTGAGTAAGGTATATAATGAGCATCAGGTAAGATCCTTTGTCACAAATCTGCATCAGCAGGTACATAGATGCGGTCATGACATCTCATCACTCCATCAACTCCAGTGGAGAATTGTGGTGCCTCTCCACGAGACATCCTCTCTCTCATCCTCATCAAGGTCGGGCAAGTCCCTTGCTTCTGCTAGATCTCATCCAACAGACCAGGTAAAATCTCTAAAGTATACAACTAGGCATTCTCATCAGGAAACCGGATGTCCATCTCTTGCCAAGCTAGATCCCTCTGAAGCTGAGGCTGAACTCTTAGTTTCGCAATTGTCTTCTCTCAAGGCGTCTTCCTTCTCAAGGCGCCAGCTACAACATTCGCCTTTCCTGGATGGTAAAGAATCTCAAGGTGTAAGCCCTTGATCAACTGAAACCATCGACGTTGGCGGTTATTCAACTCCCGCTGCGTAAAAATGTACTTCAGACTCTTATGGTCTGTGAAGAACATACATATGGCACCATACAGGTAATGTCTCCAGATCTTCAAAGCATGACCTACCGCTGCTAACTCCAAATCATGAGTCAGGTAGTTCTCCTCATATGTCTTCAGCAGTCTAGATGCATAAGCAATCACTTTGCCCCTCTACATCAAGACACATCCCAAGCCTTTGGTTTTGCCAAGACAGGAGCAGAAGTCACTATAGACCACGATATCATCAGAACCCTTTGGTTGTAGACCACAAAATCATTAGAAGACTCGTTAGTGGACGGGTAATCACTATAGACCACGAAATCATCAAAACCCTTTGGTTGTGCAAAGACAGGAGCAGAAGTCAAACGCCTCTTCAACTCCTCAAAACTCTTGGCATACTGATCAGTCCATACAAATCTCGTAGTCTTTCTCAGAAGAGTCGTTAGTGGACGGGTAATCACAAAAAATCCCTCCACAAAACGTCGGTAATAACAGGCTAGTCCAAGAAAGCTACGTACTTCCTTGATGTTCGTCGGTGTCGTCCATGCAGCAACGTACTCGATCTTTGCTGAATCAACCATGATCCCACTGGCGGAGACAATATGCCTAAGAAAGCAACCTTAGACATCCAGAACTCACACTTAGAGAGCTCGGCATACAGCTCTCTATCCCTCAAAATCTGCTAAACCGTCCTCAAATGACCGGCATGCTCCTCTTTGCTACGAGAGTGTACTAGAATCTCATCAATTAAGACTACCACAAACTGATCAAGGAAGTCGATGAAAATACTGTTTAACAACTCCATGAAAACTGTTGGGGCATTCCTCAACCCAAATGGGATCACTAAAAATTTGTAGTGTCCGTAACGGGTACGAAATGTCATCTTGTGCAAATCCTACTCCCTCACCCTCAGCTGGTGATATCCTGAGCGTAAATCAATCCGGGAGAATACCGTCACTCCCTGAAGGTGATCAAGTAGATCATCAATACGAGGCAGTCGATACTTGTTCTTGATGGTCGCCTTGTTCAGCTCTTTGTAATCGATACACAGTCTAAACGATCCATCCTTCTTCCCCACGAAGAGGACAGGTGCTCCCTAGGGGGATATGCTAGGGAGGATGAAGCCCTTCTTAGCCAACTCCTCGAACTGCTTCTTTAGCTCCAAGATCTTGATAGGCGACATACGATATGGGACCTTCGAGATGGGTCTCCTACGAGGCTCCAACTCGATACTGAAATCCACACACCTCTGAGGCGGCAAACTCGACGGCTCAGCAAATACGTATGCAAACTCAAAGACCACTAGTATGTCCTCTAATGTTGGAGTCTCTCCCTCCTTCATGGCATAGCACCAGAAGGCATCACATCCGTGTGTTATCAATCTAGCTACTCGTATAGCACTGATGACAGAGCCCGTCTTCCCATGGTCCCAACCTCGGAAGACCTCTATTTGACCTACTTCGGTAGAGATTGTAACAGTCCTCCTACCAACATCTAAAACAGCACGGTGTCTACGCATCCAATCCATACCCAATATGACTTCTTCATGCATCAACGACATGACTAAGAAGTCAACAAGCAACACACGAGTCCCTAAACGAAGGGGACAACTACGTATCTCACGGGTACCTCTGACCCAGCTACCATAAGGTAACCGTATAGTAAAGGGTATCCCCTCTATAGTAGCTAAACTCAGACGCTCAACACATACATCAAAAATAAAGTAATGTGTCACACCCGTATCGAACCAAACTCTAATAGGTAAACGATGAAACAGAATGGTACTTGTGGCAGTCGGTGTAGGTGGCTCCTCTGCACTCCTCAGCTCAAGGGCTCTACCCTGAGCTCCTCTAGTGTCAGTGGTACCCACCACAACCTCTACCTCTACTCAGCCCGGGAACAGATCCCTGAGTAAAAGGACGATCTAGGACTCTTTGATGTCCCTGTGTCTATTGCTAAGGTGTCCTCTGACTACCTCCCGCCACACTAGCAGGGGAAGAACCCTGCTGAGATACAACTTCACCCTGCCTACAAAAGGCAGCTCGTTGCCTCGTCTAACACAAGTAACGCAAGTCATTGGTGCCCTCGTTCACTCAGGTCATTTTTGACCAAGATCACCACAGTTGAAGCATTGTCGTCCCTTATCTGCAGCCAGTGCGGACGAGGGGTAACTCTGACGTCTCTGACTCCGTCAATAGCCAGATGCTCCTCCAACTCCACTGGTTTGCCTAGTGCAATGCCTCTTCTCAAACCATCCCGTCTAAGAAGCCCTTCTCTGAATGGCTCGCTCTCTATCACAAGTAGAAGCCTTCCTCTGATTGGCTCGCTCTCTTTCATTTATGGGATCCCGCCATATATGAGCTTGTGCTCTCCTTCAGTCGACGGGAGAACATGTACACATGCTGGTCGTTAGACAGTGCAACTGGACCCAACAAAGCTAACTCAGTTTGAAAGCGGCTGATGGGGTCTACAATCGGCACATCCTCAAAGTCGGCCTCCACAAAATCCTACAACTTCTCCCTCCTCAATGAGGCAGGGAAAAACTACTCTCTGTTCAAACTCCTCATCCGATCGTAACTAGTAACTCGTGCTCGTACATTCCTCCACCACTAGTGAGCAACGTCACGGAATAGAGACTTAACTAGCCCTATCCGTCTGTCCTCACAACATCTGATAGACTCTAAAGTTTAGTCTACATGTCCTATCCAGACCTCCGTCTCAAACCCTACCTTTCTAGAGAAAATTGGTACACCCTGCTGATGAAACGCCTTCAATCAAGTATCTAGTCGAGGCCCTCTGATCTTCTCTAGGACTTGAACAATCTCAGTAGCATGTGCCAACTTAACTGGCACCTGTGTGGTTCTGTGAGACATCTCAGAAGATCACTCATGCCTTGGTAGATCCGGGGCCCGTCTGCCAGCTCTAGCATCCTCCTCAACACGTCTAATGTACTCTCTAAACTTTGGCCCTAGAAAAGCCTTGGTTTTAGGAGTTGATTGGTGCTGAGCCAGGACTTAGCCGCCCCTGCGGGCTCTTTGAGCCGCCCTTGCGCCTCAGGAAGGCCGCCCCTACGGGGTTGTGCGGATGCAGCCACCTTTGTTGACCTCTTGATCTTGCTTTTGCCTAGCTTCCTATATAAGCTTTCTATTGCTTCAGATGAAGGGTTTCTTCATCTCTCCAACTTCTCTCTTCCTCCTCACGTGCATCTCCTCCTCTCTTCTTCCTTGATCTTCTTTGATCTTTCCTTGATCTAGTGTGTGAGTTTTTGAGAGTTTGATTTTGGTTTTGGACTTGGATGATCATGAAGATGATGTTGAGTGTTGTTGCTGTTGTGTTGAGGTTGTGAAGGTGTTTATTGCTCTTAGTTGCTGCTTAGGGTTCTGCTTTGGTAAGATCTCCATCTCCATCTTCTTTCCTTCTTCTTCCTTGCTTCTTTCTTTCTTTTTTAGCTTAAGATCACAAGCTGAGCTTGCGTGGATCCTTTCCTGATGTTTTGATGTTCATAAATGTGTATATATGTGTGTGTTATGTTGCTGTGTGGTGGAGAAGTGAAGAGAGTAGAGAAAGTGATCGAAGAGAAGTCAGGGCTAATCCTCTGCACAAACAGCCGCCCTTGCGCATGCCTTGAGCTGCCCCTGCGCCTGTTGTGAACCGCCCCTACGCCATGAGTGAGCCGCCCCTGCGCCTCACTGGTTCAACCCCTGTGTCCTTTATTTCTGCTGGTGCGTCATACCTTGTTGGTGTGATTCCTTATTTCCTTTCCTTTGGCCTTGACTTAGATGTTGACTAGGCTAGCTTGGTTAGGAAGAATATGATGAGTTGCATCATAGAGATGTGCCTTAGGCACTTTGTGTTTATGTTGAGGATTTGTGAGCATGTTATGATCTCGAGGTTTAGATTTAGGTTGTAGGTTGGTTACGTTTATGGAGACGAGTCTCCTAACCCTTACAATATGTGATGATGTCTGCCTTGTTATTTCAGGCGTTGATTACTTCTCCAAGGGGCAGTTGTGACGTGGTACTTTGTTCGCTCCAAAAGGTGTGTGCAAGCTTTAATATTTATATAACCAAAGAAGTACACTTGAATAATATGCGAACCCGCAGTGTACGGATCAATTGTAATAAAAGCAAGAATTCCAGGGGTCGAACATAGGGACTATGGTGAAACAAAGCACGGAAATCAGGTAGTCAAATAACTAATGACCATAAATTAAAGCAATAAAAGATGATATAATGTTAGATAAAGGGAATGCGGATTCTAGGGATTAAAGCATCTAGTTGTGGTTCCGACTCAAGATCTCAAAGGATAACGCGGACAAAGCTAAGGTTTGAAAAGGGAAGGTGTATCTATGGTGGAAATAGATCACCGGGTAAGTCTCACTACTCACTATTCGTAACCAAAGCTCCTATTAGCGGGTAAGTCTCAAGGTACTATGAGATGAAACTATAATCTCAAACCAACATACCACCCAAGGGAATAAAATTAACCTTTACCGGGTAAGTCGATCTCAGGCTAACTCTCAAAGATGGGATGAAGGCACACTCAAACCCTAATAACAGATAAACCTTTATTACCTACACTCATGATCTTAGGTAAACAAACAACGGAATTAATGGGTGAGTCTCATCCTAGGCTTGTATTGAACCAGGAAAGCTATAATAAGGATAGGATTTGGCAAACAGAAACTCTCAACTCAAATAATGTTCAGGAAATGTTCATCTCGCTTAGTTATATTCGATCCCGCCCGATATGTTCAATGACTGACCGAGGTGTTCTACGGTTAAGGTAAAGGATCGAGCTTTCAGGGTCCTGCTGGGATTAAGATCATTCCATCATCGTCTTTCCCACAAGTTTCAGCCAATCACCCTAGAATCGAATAAGAAACATCGCCAACAATCATCATGATAACAATAATCAAATTTATGAGAAATGAATCAATTTTCAAACAAGAAAACCTTAACACACAAAGGTCTCAATAATTGAATCAAACAAGTAACAAATCATCGTTCCTCAAGTAACAGTTTAGAAAAGACAACAAACCAAAAGCAGTCTCAAAAGATTTTACAAACTCCTTCAAAAGCCAACTCTTCCTTCAACTCTTCCTTCCTTGAACATCAATTTTCAACTTCCTTGAACTCTTCCTTCAAATCTTCAGAAAATACTCCAGAAATTCCTTGATCCGAAGATTCCTGGATTGTAGAAAAGCAGCCCATATATATAGGAGAATTATCTTCCAAATATAATAATATCTTAAAAAGATAATTTCCTAGAAATTATATCCATATCTCTCAAAATAAATCAGCCAAATATAATATCTTCCTTCAAGAAATCCAGCCAAAAATATATGTTATTCTCCTTTCAAAAATAGAAGATCTCAGCCAAAAATAAAGATCTCGCTGGCGACAGGGTATTCGCCTCGGTCGGGACGCTCCTCAAGATCACCTCTGTCGAGGTGATATTGTAGCTGACCGAGGTGAATCTCAGCTGAATGTAAATCTTCTCGATTCTGGTCCAAAATCAATCCTCTAAATCGTTTACATGCTTCTTGAGATCTTCTTATAGCTCTTCAATGCTCCAGAATGTAGCTCAAATGACTCATTAGCTTCCTTAGCTCCATTTTGGTCCAAAACGTTCCATTTTCCCTACCATTACAATGAAACTAGGTGTAGACCATGAATCCCGCAAAGGTAACAAAACAACAATATAATCGAAGAATATACATTCATACATGCAGATTTATGAAGATAAAACGTCTAAATCAATCCCAAAATATAGACTATAATACATGTTATCAAAATACCCCATACTGGTCACTTGCTTGTCCCCAAGCAAGTTCCAAATCATAGATACAAGGTAGAATGGATTATAAGTCAGAAAGATCAATGAAAAACATTTCAAAACATTTTGTTGTGTGCTCCACTCATAGATCACTCTAAGAGAATGCTTCATTGCAAATAAAATCAAGACATGATCAAAATGTTTTATAGATATAAGAAAGTTGTTTATATTTGCATAAAATCATAGAATGCATAATAATCATAATTCTCGAAATCAATCATGTATAATCCAGTTTAAACCACCAAGTCAATCAACAAGCTCGAGGTCTCAAGGGCTTCCAAAAGAGGTCAAAAAACATGTCAGGGTGGGATGTATATAGGATAATATCGTGCTAGAATCCGGGAATAGGATCTTACTTCACTTTATTTGAATCACAACATCTTCCATCAATAAGCTTTGCTTACTTTTACTTTTTACTTTACTTTTTGGGATCCATGAACCGTTAGGAATATCGCTCAATCCGACTTTGGCAAGACAGAAACACCCGACTATGTGAATGGTGCTGGGTTACTCATCATCATAATTGACTTTCCCAAAACTAATTGTTTCTTTCTAACACTTTCAGTCAACATCTCAACTTCACTTTCACTTGCTTTTCTTCACTTGTTTCCAAATTCCTGGATAGGTAAAGGGAGGAAAGTATGTATATGAGGGGCTAATGCATGATCAAGAAGAAGAAGAGAATAGAATGAATTGCCTTAATCATCCCAGGAAGAATATGTGCTGTTAACCTTCAAATCAAACATAATTTTGATAAAAACAAAGTATTAAACATGCTAAAACTTCAAACAAAGAATTTTGCAACTTAAACATATTATAAAACTTTTCGAGCATATAAATATTTAAAAACCAATCTGCAAACAATATCATCATTGAGGTCAAATCCGAGAAGAAGCACATAACGTTTTGTAAAATATCAGTTAAGAATCCACCTTGGTCGAGGTGTTCTGGCGTCATCCGAGGTGTTCATCCTCGATCGGCCATGAACATCCAGGTCGAGGTCATTTTTTTTTTCAAACCAGTTTTCGACATTTTTCTCAAACAAAAACCTGTATGTATTCATGTAATGACAGATAAACACATAGAGCCATGAAAACAAAATAAGAGCATAAATATCCGAGGGAGTCATACACAAAGGTCACATAAGTACATCCAAATACCCCATACATGGGGCACATTGTCCTAATTGGTGAAATATAAGTATGAAGAACAGGATAATCACTAGACCTAGCTGAAGTGCATAATAAACAAAGAAAGAAATCCATAAAGCTCTAGTCCTCGTCAACTGGCGGTGGTGGAGGTGGAATGTAGGGGTCCTGGGTCGGATCAAACGGGTAGCCCATCATCTGCTAGAACTGAATCTCCATCATACGGCGCTGGTAATGTTGGCTCTCCCGTATCTGGTGCATCCATCTATCAGTGTGGCGGCGCTCATCAACGAATCGCTGGGACATGTCAATTGTCATGGCCGCGTAAGAATCAATATTCTACTCAGTCACCTCATCATTCCGTCGGTGAGCCTCGGAATCTCTAAGTCTGTGGGATCTACCTTAAGGTGGTGGTGGGGGTGTTGTTGTCTCCTCCTCCGTCGCCTCATCATCTAGATCGACAACGGGAACACTAGGGCCGCATGTATTAGTACCGGTCTCCATGGAAGCTCCTTCATCATACCCCTCATCATCATCATCATCATCATCATCATCGTCAGCTGCGTCTTAAACATCCTGCATGTAGGGAAACCAAGCAGCAGACTTGAACTAACGGTCAAAGACAAAGAACTAAGATAACCACATAATCCCCTGTGGTGCAGTCGTCTCCCATGGCATAGAAACGTAAGGTGTGCCAAGGCCACGAGGAACGACAATACGCTTCATGATCATCTTCTGCAGTCCCAGCGGGTTCGCAGCCGTAACTAGTGTACACGCTGAAAGATCCAAACCCATAGAAGTGGCGATGTGGGTCACCAACCCACCACAATAGATATCGTCCTTCGACTTGCCCTTGATCCTATGCAAATCATCTGCTCGCATGGCAGCAAACTCCGGTACTCCTCCCTTGACCGTACAAAATAAGCTCAGCAGCTCCCCTGATGGACCTTCTTGGGCGTCTCAGTACGTGCCAGAAGTGTCTCACCTATGATCCTGTGAGAAGGCAGAAAGCAAGACGAAATATAATACGCTCCCGGGAATCTTCGGGCCTCTACTTGTCACTATGGTCAGTCACATGGGCTATCTCACCCTAGAATCTCCGAGACACCGCTCGGGAAGGAAAGTCAGTCACTGTTGGGGTAGGGAAGCCGAAAATCTTCGTAAACTTGTCCATAGGAACTACATAGTACCTGTTTAGCAGCCGGTACTTTATTCCATTGTGCTCCGGCATATAAGTAACTGAGCTCACAATCTCCATCGTCGGCTGCAAATAAGCCCGCACTCTAATGTCCATGATTTTCTCCAGCCCAACTATGGAGATCATCTTCTTCAAGTCCTCCTCCACGTGGAGGCACTCAAAGGCATCTACATGAAGGAAGCACGGGGCAACAATCGGACACCCGCAAATACGATCATAGTCCTGCTGGTGACGCTCGTGGATCACCGGAATCGCATACTGTGAAGTAGAAGAAGGAGAGGATTGGTGGGAACTACTAGGTCTGTCTTTGAAGACCAACTCGCGATCAGATCTGCTACTCATGATTTCTGACAAATAACCTCGGTTGCCTCAAGAACACCTCGGCCGAGACACAACCGACTGGACCAAGGCGAAGGACTGTTCGTTCGCAAATCTCGAATTTGTAAGTTCTTTTCCTCCAAATCACTACCAATGGCTTCCTAAGGGGTACTTATATCCTTTTAGACAACAAACAGTGGCAACCAAAGCCAGATCTTTGCGAAATCAGTAAAAGAAGAACGATTTAGGGTTTTGGAATGAAATACCCCAATTTTGTAGATTTGGAGTGTTTTCCTTGCTGTTTGATGTTTAGAAACTGATCCTCTCGCTTCCTCCGTTGTAATCGAGCCAAAAATCGCAAGGAACGAGTAAGATTTGAAGAATTGAGGAATAGGGCACGCCACGGTCGAGGTTCCCACTTGGGCGGGAATAGTGAAGAGAGATAAAAGCCGTCTCGCCTTTTATACCCCTCGCTGATTTTGATTTCACCTCGGTCGAGGTGGTCCCGACCGGACTGAGATGTCTGATTGGATGTCAGACCTAGTCACCTCAGTTGCCCCAAGAACATCTCGGTCGAGGTGATGTGACAGCAACCGTGATGTGTCTCTGTCAAGCTTCAACTTCTGTCCTTCCAGTGTAGCTTCTTAGTTGTGACCCTTCCTTAGAAAGTACCTGGTTTCTGCCTAGAGGACGCCAAAAAACAAAACGAAACAAAGAAAAGGGAAAAGAAAGCAATACCTTGGGTTGCCTCCAAAGAAGCGCTCGGTTTAAGGTCGCTAGTTGGACCGTACATCATCCTTAAACAAGGTATAGTGGTGTAATCTCCTCATCCGGGACTTGCGGTCGGTACTTCTTTAGCCTATGACCGTTGACCTTAAAGCTTCCACTTGTTTCACCCCAAATCTCAACTACACCATAGGGAAAAATAGTTTTCACAATGTAAGGTCCTGTCCATCTAGATTTCAACTTACCTGGAAAGAGGCGGAGGCGGGAGTTGAAGAGTAGAACTAGATCTCCTTATTTTAACTCCTTTGGAATGATATACTTGTCATGCCATTAGTTTTGTTCTTTGCTTGTAGATCTTGGAGATCCCATAAGCGTTTACGCGCAACTCTTTCAGCTCATTGATGTCCAATAGTCTCTTCTCTCCGGCTTTCTTGATGTCGATATTCAACCACTTGATTGCCCAATATGCCTTGTGCTCCAGCTTCACGGGTACATGACAAGAATTCCGATATACCACATTGTAAGGGGTTGTACCAATGGGAGTCTTGAATGCGGTCCTATAAGCCCAAAGAGCATTGTCCAACTTCATGGACCAATCCTTCCTCATCCTAGGGACGGTCTTTTCAAGAATTGCTTTGATTTCTCTATTCGAGATTTTAACCTGCCCACTAGTATGAGGATGATAAGGGGTTGCTACCTTGTGGGTTAACCCATACTTTGATAGAAGTGCTTTGAACTTCCGGTGGATGAAAGGTGTCCCTCCTTCGTTGATGATGATGCGTGGTGTCCCAAAACGTGGAAAGATAGTCCGATTGAAGAATTTCACGACCACCATAGTGTCATTAGTGGGGGAGGCAATGGCTTCCGCCCATCTAAAGACGTAATCAACTCCCCATACATAAAAAATCTCAACCTCCTAAACGTTGTTGAGTGGCATCTCGTTCCTTCTTGACAAGTTCCCTGTTTTTTGGCATGCATCACAAGAAACAACAAACGTTTGCACATCCTTAAATAATGTAGGCCAAAAGAAACCAGAACGTAATACCTTAGCGCATGTTTTGTGAGTGCTAGCATGTCCTACACAAGGAATCGAATGGCAATTACATATGACACTAGCTACTTCATCCTCCGGAATGCATCGTCGAAGCATCCCATCCGGACCTCTCTTAAACAGTAGAGGTTCATTCCAGTACTAATGGCGTACATCCTTGAAGAACTTCTCCCTTTGAGCGTACGTCAATCCGGGCCGTATTTCCCGACAAACAAGGAAATTGACATAGTCAGCATACCAAGGCTCTTTTCCATCAGAAACTTGGCGGAGCCAGTGCTCCACCAACTGTAAGGGACTCTCAGAAAACGAATCAAAAAGTTTGTTGTCCTTAGTTGACAAAATCTCGCTTTATGTCTTGATCAGTGTCCGAGGTGGGTGACCGAAATGTTCCTCAGATAAGAACACTTCGCTTGGTCCAGGAAGTGCCTCGGGCGAGGTACTAAAACTAGGACCGAAACCTAAATTGCTTTTCTTCTCTTGGATTACTTTCTCAATCTTAGTTCTTGGATCTGCTTCCAATGCTTTTAAGCTCCGTATATCTGAATCATAAGAGAGATCTATACCTTCTCCATTAAACTAGAACTAAGAACTCTTTCAAGAGGATCGTTAATAAGGATAGAGCTCACCATATCTTTTGATTCTTCTTCATCATAGATGTTGAAGATATCATCCTCCAGCGGCTCTCCCTTCATCACAAGAACTCTTTCAAAAGGATTGTAAGAACGCCTTACAATCTACATTGCAACCCGAAGTTGCTACAAATGGTCTCCCGAGAATGATAGGAACGGGATAATCTGTGGGAATGTCAAGCACAACAAAGTGTATAGGTAAGTAGAAATTACCTAACTTGATGGGAACGTCTTCCAAAATACCCACGGGGTGGGTAATGGAGCGATCCACTATGTATAGCATCATCTTCACCGGCTTCGGCTCTCCAAGGCCGATTTTCTAACATAGCTCCAGCGGGATGATACTCACGCTGGCTCCTAGATCACAAAATGCATCATATGTTACATCCCCGACTTGAATGGGAATGCAAAATGAACCGGGATCTCTTAATTTAGGTGGCATCTTCTCCTTAATGATTTGAATGAGCTCAACAGACTAAGATGTCATCCTTACATTCCCAAAATCTTCCAGCTTCCTCTTCCTTGATAGAATCTCTTTCAGAAACTTCCCATTGGCGGGCATCCCTAGAATGGCATCAAGGAAAGAGATGTTAATGTGTAGTTTATTCATTAGGTCTAGAAACTTACCAAAATGCTTGTCTAGATTTTCCCTCTCCCTTGACTTAGGGAATGGAAGTGGTGATTTATATGTAGGAGGTGGAACATAAACTTCAGATTTATCTTTCGTTTTCTGGGGCTCCACCACGGTTGGAACCTCGACCGAAGTGTACGTTTGGTCGTGGCTCGACCGAGGTACTGGATCTACAGTTTTCAGTCCATTGCGTGTTGTTATTGCCATAATCTGTCCTTAGGGTTGCTCTCTATCCTTGCTGGGAGCTTCCTTGGATCACTTGGCGATTCATTCGCCTTGTTGAAGAATTGTTGCTCTAAGGCTTTTTGTGCCTTTGAAAATGAATTCATCGATGTCTCCATAACGTTAAGCTTGATCAAAATTGCCTCCAGAACATCATCCTTCTTTTCTGGCTGGGTGGAACTCGACATAGGCTCCTGGCTTCTCATTGGAGTAGAAGAAGAAGAAGAGGGGGTGTTAAAAGCATTATTAGTATGAGAATAAGGGTTACCGGGATTTTGTTGATTAGATCTCCAATTGTTGTTGTTTGAGTTTCTAAAGTTGTTGTAATTGTTGTTCCGCGGCCCTTGATAGTTGTTTCTTCCTTGATATCCTCCATCTTGTTGCTTCTTTGTTTGAGCTACTAAAAGCTCCTTCAAAGCTTTTACCTCAATGTTAAGAGAGGTGAGTTGAGCTCCATTTGATGATGTGTCTTGGATGTTAACTCTCCTTGCTCCATTTTCAGTTCCTTGAATGTGCCGGCTGAAAGTTGTTGGAGATTGAATTGAGTAGCTTTATCCAAACCCTTGAAATAGATTTCCAGCAACTCGATCTTTGGAATCCCATAATGTGGGCAATCCAATAAAAGATCCTTGAATGTTTCCCATGACTTGGACAAACTCTCCTTGTCCTTCATAATAAAAACATTGATCTTTCCCCTCAATTCAGCGGTCTTAGAGGGAGGAAAGAACTTAGTTAGAAACTTCGTCGTCACCCAAGCGTTGATTTTTCCGGCCGGAAGAGATTGATACCAAGCAAGCGCCTAGTCTTTAAAAGAGAAATAGAAAGGCCACAACTTGTAGTTGTTATTCTCCACTCTTGAAGGTCTCATGGTCTCCATCACAATCTCATACCTCCAAATTGACATTGTCGAATCATGGTTAGAACTTGCGGTCAAAGTTCATAATCATGCTCAGCAGGATCACCTAGGTTGACACCTGGACGCCTGACTTGCTGATTGGGGTCCATCCTCTATTCTAGGGTTTGTGGAACTCCATCAGAAAGAACATCTCAAATAGGCATCCGAGGTGGTAAGTGTACCTCGGCCGGGGCAACATGAACTGGGTCTTGCATCGGTCGAGGATCTTGGATTGGTCTAGGCAGAAACTGGGCCCTTAGAGCGGCCATATCTTCTTAAATTCCTTATGTTCTTGCACGAGTCTCGTCCTTCTCTCACTGCAGTTCTTCCTTAGTGAGGTGTAGCTGTTCCAATGCCTCCTTCAATTTGGCTTCAAGATCGTGATTGTTTTGATTGACCATCTAAGGTTCTTTCAATCTTCTCTTGTAGGTCTTTTTTGGTTTGGGATCGTAGGGAACAATATCCCTTCCAGCACGAGTTCTTTGCATAAACCTAAGAAAAGATCTTGCAAAAACACTCAAGTAGAGTAGTCAAAAGCAACAAGGGAAATAGCCCCGAAAGACAACCGAAACTTGCTTGGTCTAGACCAAGTCCACGGCAACGGCGCCAAAAAACTTGTTCGCTCCAAAAGGTGTGTCCAAGCTTTAATATTTATAAACCAAGAAGTATGCTTGAACAATATGCGAACCCGCAGTGTACGGATAAGTTGTAATAAAAGCAAGAATTCCAGGGGTCGAACACAAGGAGTATGGTGAAATAAAACATGGAAATAAGGTTGTCAATTAACTAATGACCACAAATTAAAGCAATCAAAGATGAGATAAAGTCAAATAAAGGAAATGCGGATTCTAGGGATTAAAGCATCTAGTTGTGGTTCCGACTCAAGATCTCAAAGGATAAAGCGGACAAAGTTGAGGTTTGTAAAGGGAAGGTGTTTCTAAGGTGGGAATAGATCACCGGTAAGTTTCACTACTCACTATCCCTAACCAAAGCTCCTATTACCGGGTACGTGTCAAGGTACTAAGGAGAGGAACTATAATCTCAAACCAACATACCACCAAAGGGAATAGAATCAACCTTTATAGGGTAACTCTCAAGCTAAATCTAAAAGATAGGATGAAGGCACACTCAAACCCTAATAAAAGATAAACCTTTATTACCTGTAATCATGATCTTAGGTAAACCAACAAAGGAATTACTGGGTAAGTCTCATCCTAGGCTTGCATTGAACCAGAAAAGGTATAATAAGGATAGGATTTGGCAAACATAAACTCTTAACTCAGATAACGTTCAAGAAAGGTTCACCTTGCTAAGTTATATTCCATCCTGGCCGAGATGTTCAATGACTGATCGAGGTGTTCTATGGTTAAGATAAAGGCTCGAGCTTTCAGGGTCCTGCTGGGATTAAGATCATTCCATCATTGTCTTTCCCACAACTTTCTACCAATTACCCAAGAATCGCATAAGAAACTTAGCCAACAATCATCAAGACAGCGATAATCAAATTTATAAGAAAGGAATCAATATTCAAACAAGAAAACCTTCACACAAAAAGGTCTCAATAACTGAATCAAACAAGTAACAAATCAGCGTTCCTCAAGTAACAGTTCAGAAAAGACAACAACCCAAAAGCAATCTAAGAAGATGTTACAAACTCCTTCAAAAGCCAACTCCAACTATGATTCCTTCCTTCCTTGAACTTCAACTTTCAACTTCCTTCAACTCTTCTTTCGATTCTTCAGAAAATACTCCAGAAATTCCTTGATCCGAAGATTGTTGGATTGTAGAAAATCAGCCCATATATATAGGAGAATTATCTTCCAAAGATATTAATATCTTAAAAAGATAATTTTCTAGAAAATATATCCATCTCTCAAAATAAATCAGCCAAATATAATATCTTCCTTCCATAAATCCACCCAAAAATATATGTCATTCTCCTTCCAAAAAAAGATCTCAGCCAAAAATAAAGATCTCGCCTTGGTCGAGCTGATACTGTAGCTGACCAAGGTGAATCTCAGCTGAATGTATATCATCTCGAATCTTGTCCAAAATTAATCCTCTAAATCATTTCCATGCTTCCTGAGATCTTTTTTATAGCTCTTCAATGCTGCAGAATGTAGCTCAAATGACTCCTTAGCTTCCTTAGCTCCATTTTGGTCCAAAACGTGCCATTTTCCCTACAATTACAACGAAACTAGGTGCAGACCTCGATTCCTGCAAAGGTAGACAAAAAACAATATTATCGAAGAATATACATCCATACATGAATATTTTTGAAGATAAAATGTCTAAACAAATCCCAAAATATAGACTATAGTACATGTTATCATATTGTTTACGAGTATTACAGGTAAGTCCATAGGACTTACTTAGCGTACAGTTGTGGGTTTGTGTGATTGTAATGGTTGTGTGTGTTCATATGATTGTGCATTTATAACCTAATCTGGACTAGGATGACCATTTATTACATTAAATGGCCCAAGTGTATTATAATGGGTCGTGACCACTTGCCTCCGCCTGCGGGTAGGAGGAGGTGCCTTGAAGATGATCTCACTGGGGGGGACAAGTGATGATCACCCACATGCAAAACCCTGGTGTTACGTTGGAAGGGACGTGGTTTTATAGGCTCCTCGTGTTACAAAATAAGTTGAATTAGTAATGGAATAATGCAATTGAAAGATAATAAATGAATGTGTGTGGAATTGCATGTATGAGATGTTGATGTGTGTTTGTGCTATTACCTTCAGGCTTTTTCATTACTGTAGCTAACTGTGTATACCGTCTTGTAGATGATTTGCTGGTTAGGAAGACTACAGAGTGAGCCAGATGGGGTGACCAGCCGAGGACTTCTGCACATTAGGGTTGCGTGGGATATGGAATATCTTTTGTATGTGATGTTTATGGATGTTGTTTTGTACTCGGCTTTGTTGTTGTAAAACCCTTTTGATGTATCTTATACAGTTTTATGTATTTGGTTTTAATCTACCTATGCCTTGTTGTAAGATCTAGTTAACTTGTTGTCAGGCTAGGGTCAGGATCCATTGTGAGATCCTAGCTCAGTGTGGCACTCCGAGGTCCGCAGATTTAGGGTATTACGAAGTTGGTATCAGAGCCTTAGGTTGACAACAATGGCACTTGCTATCTGCAATAAAGGTAGAATCGATAAATAAACAGAACCCGAAAGGGGTCTGATCTTTTGAAAAGGTTTTGGTTTTAAAGCGAGTACATGTGTTTTGGGATTGTATGTACAGAAGTCGTCACCCTTCTGAGGATCTCCACAGTATATATATATATATATATATATATATATATATATATATATATATATTCATATATATATATATATATATAGATATCTCCTAGGTGCTTATGTGTATGCATGTAATAATAAGTATTTTATATATATATATATGTATATATATATATACATACATATGGCCTATATAGA
Organism: Fagopyrum homotropicum; assembly: GCA_033239125.1. NCBI lineage: Eukaryota > Viridiplantae > Streptophyta > Magnoliopsida > Caryophyllales > Polygonaceae > Fagopyrum > Fagopyrum homotropicum. The sequence goes on from BSWB01000007.1 coordinate 75,760,095, forward strand.
GCCTTATACGTTAGGTGTGCATACCCCGCAGATGGATTAGACTAGAGCTACTGTTGTTGTAGGCCGAGGTAGAGGCATACCAACTCTTCCTCCAGGAGGGATAGGACAAAGACCAGCTTCCGCTGTTGATCCACCAGTGATGGAGGAGGCTCCTGAGGAGGTAGCTTAGAGTGTCGTCCCAAAGACGAGGAGTGTTGGGTCCAGAAGACAACAGGCACATCGACTCCAGTCAAATCACTCAGATCGTGTCTCCATGGGAGGACTAGAGTTTAGAGAGTATGATAGGTGATGGAATCATTATCATTTAGGTTAGTTTTTAGAGTCTTTTTATTACATTTGTGTAGGTTTGTGCTACTAAGTCCTTGGTCCAGAAGAAGAAGACTAAAAGAAGATAAAGAAGGAGTTATAAGCACTTAGGAGTGAAGACCGTTCACAAAGAAAAGCTTCTGTTGCTTCACTGCCCCCACGGAGTAGTGTCACCGCCCCTACGGGTGACACCATACTCCGGAGCGCAGGTTGTGCCTTCGCCAACGCCAGGAACAAAGACTGTCACCGCACCTACGTCAACCCTCGGCGCCCCTTCGGTGACTTGCCCTGAAGAAGAGAAGACCAGCACCCCCGCGCCTTTGCCTGCGCCTCAACCTGGGAGCTGGAAGATGAAGAGTCAGTGTCACCGCCCCCGCGTTGACATTGGGATGCCCCGGCGGCTCGGCATCAAAAACGACAGGAAGTTGAAGAGTTAGACGTTTGAAGAGAATTAAAGATCTTCCCCTGCGGAATGGTCTGGCCGCCCCTGCGGCGATGAAGAAGATCAAGCGTTTTCACCTGCATCGCCCCTGCGGATCTGTAGGCCGCCCCTGCGGTTCAACGACAGAAGCTTTAATCCGACTGATTACACCACCTTTATGGCATTAAAGGTGGCTGTTTTGGGCCGGCCATTTACTCCTATTTAGTGTCATTCGTTGTATAAATAGTCTTTGGTTGATTGCTAGAATCATCCACTTATCATTCAATTTAGAATCCACTTTTTCCATTAAAACTGTCTTGCTACCTTTGTAATGAGTTGCTAACTCCCTTGCTACATTGGGTTGGTTTGAAGCTACATTGTTACTTTTGTTGTAAGTTCTTTCTAATATAAGTTTTCATTCAGTAAAACTTTGTGTTTCCTTGATCTTCATTGCATAGACATGTTTTACTATCACTTGAGATTGATCACCTTAGGTTCTAAAGTGTATGCAAAGAACTAGGATTAATAGATTCCGGGTTTGGGTCTATAATCTAGTAGTAAACTTTAAGTAATAACGGGTTGTAATTGCTTAAAGGAAAGGAACACAAATATAAAGATAAGTTTAACGGTTTTAATCTTTTCTGTATATCCCTTAGTCTTTGTTTGAAAGCTAACTCGTTAATTGTTCTTGTAGGTTTACGGAGCACTAACCTGTTAAGGTTGGTTGATGCCGGTTGGCTCAAGACATATATATGATCGAGACGGGAGATTACTTGAAAACTTATAAAAAGGAACTCACCAAAGTAGCAATCGCATGCTAAGAATCAGCCTAGTGTAGATTCACCCATTATTGTCTTGCTCCTTGTCTTGCTTTATTTCATAAGTTTTGTGCGCATAAATTCACTCAAACCCCCTCCTTTGTTACTTGTTTCTATAATCAATAACTGAATTTAATAAAAAATACTAAACTCTCTTGGGTTCGACCCTTAACAACTATATTCGTTTTAGTGCTAAGTCGGGATTATATTTTGATAAGATAAAAACAACCATAGAGTAAAGTCTTGTCAAATTTTGGCGCCGTTGCCGGGGAGTTTAGTTATTTTTATTTTATTGTTATTATTGATTATTGGTTTGAACCATTTTTATGGTTCAAGCCTGAGCTACTAACTCCGGCTTTCCTTCCTTTGATCCAGAAATTGAGAGAACGTACATCCGGAAACGTACACAACAACAACTCCAAGAAGAAATGGTTGATCGTACTCTTCGTCAACTCACTCAGCCCACTTTGGCTCACAACCCTCTTGCGTACTATACCGACATTAGGGGAAGGCATCAACTTTGAGCTCAAACCGGGTTTCATTCACTTGCTTCCTTCTTTCCATGGGCTAAGTGGTGAAGACCCCATCAAACACCTTGGGAAGTTCCATACCGTGTGTATGAGCATGAAGCCGGCCAACATTACCGAAGAGCAAATTAAGAAGAGGGCATTCGGCTTCACACTCAAGGATACAACGGATGATTGGTATTACTACCTTCGATCCAGGAGTATCGACACCTTGTAGAACCTCCACAAGGCGTTTTGGGAGAAATACTTCCTAGTCAAGAAGGCAAATAGCTTGAAGAAAACTATAAGCAACATCGAGCAAGAGGCGGACGAAACTCTCTATGAGTACTTTGAAAGATTCGCACGCCTCCGATCCAGCTGTCCTTTCCATGGATATTCGACTCAAGATAAAGTCTTGTACTAGTACAATGGAATCCTAGACAATGAAAGGAGGATCGTCGATGCGGCTTGTGGAGGTAACATTGTTGTCTCTACCCCTAACCTTGATTTGGAAAAAATACAGGAACTAGCTGAAGGGAACCGAAACTTTGGAAGGACTCCTTCCAAGAGAGGTGTTCATGCTGTGAATTCCGGTATGAGTGAGATCTCCACTGAGCTTGCAGAAGAAAATGGTGAAGAGATTAACACTTATGGGAACCCCACAACAGCTGAAGGCATGTGGAGTGTGTGTTGACCGATACCACCCAACGGACATTTGTCCCCAAGTCCAAGATAACGATGCCGAGGTGAATGTAATTGGTTATGGACAACCACAACAACAAAGGCCTAGGAACGATCCCTATGCGCAAAATTTCATGCCCAACTGGCGTGATCAACAGAATTTTTGTTGGAGGGATCAACAAAACCAACAACAGTCCCGACAAGGTAGGTATCAAACAACTTAAGATATATTGCAGGTTTTGACAAAACATTTTTCTACTCATGTCCAAACAACAGAATCCAGCATCAAGAACCTTGAAAAATAGGTTGGGCAAATTGCGGAAGCCATAACAAGGATTGAAACTAGGTCCTCCGGAGGATTGCCTTCACAGAAGGTTATAAACCCCAAGGCGATTGCTGGAGGAGGCTCAATCAGAGAGGTAAAGTCCTTGCGTCGAGCCAACGACGTAAAACAAAGGCGCTGCTCGGGAGGCAACCCGAAGGAATAAGAAGAGGAGTCTTTGTCAAGAAAACCGCCCCTGCGGCTCGGTGTCCCCGCCCCCGCAGTGACACCCATGGCCTGCACCGCCCCCGGCGCTGAGTTCAACGTCTGCAACATAATGGTCACCGCCCCAGCGGTGACTCCCCTACGCCCCTGCGGCGGCCAACCTTGACACACATTTTCAGAGCCGCCCCCCGGCGTTGAGTTTGCGTGCCTCCTCTTCCTTGTCACCGCCGCCGCACCGACAAGCCCCCGCCCCCGCGGTTTTATCAAGGAAAGAAAAAAATACACTTCCCAAAAATAACCTTTAATTACCACCCCTCTCCTCTCTCTCCAGTCACTTTTCGAACCCTACACCCCCTCTATCTCCCACGCCCCTACGCCCTCCGCAAGCCGTCATAAGCCACATTGCGCAACGCCCCCGCGCCACCGCCGACGACCTAGCCACACCCACCCCTTGTGACACCCGCCCTCGCTACCACCACACACTCTCTTCCCTCCACCGCTCATCACCGCCGACAACATCCCCACCAACAAGAAGCCGCCGAAACACCCCTAAGCACCGCCACCTTCGCAGCAGTCAAAAATCGCCCTCTACATTTCTCCCACCCTGCGCCTGCAAGCTGCCGCCCCTGCGCCTCGCCGCCCCTGCGCATCCGTCAGCCGCCCTTGCGGAAATAGCAACAGAGGGTTCGTTTCTTAATTCAGTTTCTGAACTTTCTAATTCTCTTACTTGTTTAATTGCAAGAAATGGAAAAACAGAAGAAATATAAGTTGTCGGAAGCTAAGAAGGAGAGGTATAGGATTGTGAAAGGTCGGGATGTGTATGCAACTCGGTTTCTGCACGTTCCTACTTTGAAAAAATTGGGCATGTTGGAGAGCATGTAGGCATTCCTCAACAATGCTGGGCACGGCGATTTTCTAGAATTGAATGCTCCAACATACCCCGAGCTCAGCCGCCAATTCATCGCCACATTCACCGTGGAGAAGGAGGACCATATTTGTGTTGGACTTTCATTTAAATTCACCAAGAGAAAGTATACATTGGACTACACCCAACTGCAAGAAGCATTTGGGGTGACTATTTGTGCCTCCGACGACTGGCAGGAACCCGTCCCGACACCCGACTTGTGCGAGTTTTGGCAGGCCATCACCAGATCCGAGTTTCATGAAGGGGTGAGTATTCCAACAAACTCACTCACCCCTATTTGAGGCTCATCTCCAAGATCTTCATGAGTGTCTTCGGTGGACACAAGGAGGAGAACAAGGTTGCTCTCAAGGACCTTCCACTGTTATACGCCTGCATCCCCATGAACAACAAGATACAAGATTGGCCATACCTCTTCCTTACCGCTTTGAAGCGGATTAGGAAGAACGAGCCACGAGACATTGTGGGAGGTGGGGTGATCTCCTTGATCACTGCATAGGTGATGGACCTCCCCGACTTGGAGGAGGGGTTAGAGGCTCCACTGTACACGGAAAGGATGTTGAGGAGGTGCAGGCTCCTCAAGAGAGACGGGGAGAACCTCTTTTGACTCTCGTTAGCAGATGGGAGTCACATCACATACCTCCCCGGCCACTTCCATTTGGAGACGAGCTCTCCGAGCTATACATACTAGCTGACCCCTTCGTTCCGAGACGACCTCAGGGGGACATTGTTGAGAGATATGCTGCAGGCTCCAGCCGGGCTCCTATTGCTGACCACGTGCCCATACCGGATGATGAGGAGATGCCTACTACAGCACCGGACGACATTCCGGCCATGGAGAGCCTTCATGCTCACATGACAGCCTTGACTACCCAACATCAGGCATGGCAGACCGAGTACTAGCGGTCCATGCTTGAGCAGCACCAGGCGTGGCAGTCCAGTTTTGCTTCCTCTATGACCACCCATTTTGACCGCCGGCAGGATGCTTGCCAGGCGGTTCATCAGCAGCAGCTAGAGGCTCAACAACTAGCATGGAAGCCCAGCTTTGAGACTTCATATGGGCAGAGGATGGACGCTCAAGAGGATCATATGGACGCGCTCTACCGCCGGCAGGAGCACTTTTTCATCCACTTCCCGTACCCACCGGAGGAGTGTCCGGATGTTCCAGCCGGACCATCCCACTAGGGGTATCTTTTCTCATCCCTTTCCCACATTTATCTTTGCTTCATTTTCCACTTTGAGGACAAAGTGTACTTCAAGTATGGGGGAGGGACATATCATTGCATGTATAGCTGTTTTGAGTTGTTTTTCATTGAGTCTTATGCATTGTACACAGTTTGAAATTCATATTAAAAAAAAGAGAAAAAGCCAAAAAAAATTAAAAAAAGGCATGAAAATCCTTGGATAAACCAAAAACCCGAAGGGGCGGTTTAGGCAAAAAGAAAGTAGTCCGACCGACCTTATGTTGGTGAAAAATTGGACTTGAGGGATGTGAGTTCCAAGTGAGAACATCAATGAAAAAGAAGAGTGGCAAGGTGAAAACCCGAACGGGCACATTGGCAAAATTAGCAACACCGAGTGTAGGTATCCTTTCCGGCGTTTGGTGACATATGAAGGGGAGTAATAAGGAGGTTGTCCGGGTAGGTCACTCTTGGAGCAATAAGGATGGTAGTTTTCTCACCTCTTTCTCACATTTCCTCTCTTTTCCTTCTTTCTCTCTTGACTTTTCTTTTGTTTTCATTGACTTTTCTGCTTGCCCATGCTTCATGAGGCCTTTGAGTTTACAATCTGCTGTCATTGGTTTTACTCGGAACGAGTAAAATGTCTTAATATGGGTGAGTTTGATAGGTGATGAAATCACTATCATTTAGGTTAGTTTTTAGAGTCTTTTTATTACATTTGTGTCTATTTATGCTACTAACTCCTTGGTTGAGAAGAAGAAGACTAAGGGCCCGTTTGGAAGCTCTAGGAATCATTCCCGGTAACGGAATGATTCCGAATCAATCAAAAAATACGTTTGTTTAAATGTCTTTTATCACATGAAAGTAATCCCATCATTTCCATTTCCATTCCTAACCCTTATCCAATTCCATTCCGTTTCCATTCCATCGCTCCAACCAAACGGGCACTAAAAGAAGATAAAGAAGGAGTTATAAGCACTTAGGAGTGAAGACCGTTCACGAAGCAAAGCTTTTGTTGCTTCACCGCCCCCGCGGAGCACTGTAACCGCCCCTGCAGGTGACACCATACTCCGGAGCGCATGCTGTGCCTTCGCCAGCGCCAGGAACGAAGACTATCACCGCACCTGCGTCAACCCTTGGCGCCCCTGCGGTGACTTGCCCTGAAGAAGCGAAGACCAGCACCCCCACGCCTCTACCTGCGCCTCAACCTAAGAGTTGGAAGATGAAGAGTCGTGTCACCGCCCCCGCGTTGACACTGCGACGCCCTGACGGCTCGGCATCAGAAACGACAGGAAGTTGATTAATTAGACGTTTGAACAGCATTAAAGATTCTCCCCTGTGGAATAGCCTGGCCGCCCCTGCGCCCATGAAGAAGATCAAGCGTTTTCGCATGCACCGCCCTTGGGGATATGAAGGCCGCCCCTGCGGTTCAACGATAGAAGATTTACTCCGACTGTTTACTATTCGCTCCAAACGGTGTGTGCAAGCTTTAAATTTATAACCCTAGATGTAAGCTTAAAACAAGGATGCGAACCCGCAGTGTACGGGTCAATCGTAGTAAAAAGCAAGGAATTCCAGGGGTCGATCACAAAGACTTAGTGAAACAAAGTTGATAACGGTAAGCTTAAGCAATTACTAACCACAAGCAATCAAAACAATCAAAGATGATAAAAGTCAATAAAGGAAATATGCAATTCTAGTGATTAAAGCATCTAGTTGTGGTTCCAACTCAGATCTAAAGATAAGCGGACAAAGCTGAGATTTTTGCATAGGGAAGGTGTTACTAAAGTGGAACAGATCACCGGGTAAGTCTCACTACTCACGAATCCTAAACCGTAACTCCTATTACCGGGTAAGTCTCAAGGAATTAAGATAAAGAACTATAACCTCAAACTAACACACCATCTAAGGGAATAGAATCAACCTTTACCGGGTAAGTCTCAGGCTAACTCACAAAGATGGAATGAAAGCACACTCAAACCCCAATAAAGGATAAACCTTTATTATCTACACTTATGATCGTGGGTAAACAAACAAAGGAATTATCGGGTAAGTCTCATCCTAAGCTTGCATTGAACCAGGAAAGGTGTAATAAGAATAGGATTTGGCAAACTCTGACACTTAACTCTCAGTTACGGATAAGATAAGTCACCTCGGTCAGACGAATTCCACCCCGGCCGAGATGTTCATCGACTGAGTGATATGCTTAGGGTTAAGTTAAAGACTCGAACTTTCAGGGTCCTATTGTGATTAAGATCATTCTATCATTGTTTTTCCCACAACCTCCAGTCAATCACCCTAGAATCACACAAAGAGATTAGCCACTCATCATCATGATAGTATTAATCAAGTTTGTGGGAAGAAAGAGAATAATTGAACAAGAAAACCTTAAGAGAAAGGCTTTAATAACTGAATCAATTATCAAAACAACAAGCGTTCCTTGATATAGAAATCCAACAAGACAACAAACAAGAAGGGAATCTAAGATGATCTTACAAAAACCCTTCAAAAGATATAAAAGTTATAGACTTTCTTCCTTCATCCTTCAAAAAGGTTCTTCAATCTCCCAACTGGAGTATGGCTGCAGCGGTGTATAAAACACGATCGGTGGTATAGCATGATCTGGATTTGTGGAAAATCCAACCCTTTTTATAGGAAAATTACTCTCCAAAGATAAGATATTTTAGAAAGATCTCTTCCCATAAAAATAGGTAAAATATATGATCTAGCATATCTTCTTCCTTCCAGGAGCCAAAGTGAATCTCTAATCCATGGCTATGCTTCCTGGATGTTTCCTTATGTTCCTGAATGTAGCTCTAATGACAACATAGCTCCTTTTGCTCCTTTTTGATGCAAAACGTGTCATTTTACCTACGATTACAACAAAACTAGGTGTAGACCTCGATTCCCGCAAAGGTAGATGAAATAGTAACATAATCACATATTATACATATAAACATGCAGATTATTGAAGATAAAACGTCTAAACAGGCCCCAAAATATAGACAATAATTCATGCTATCAAAATACCCCATACTTAGCCCTTGCTTGTCCCCAAGCAATTTCCGCATATAATAGGCAAGATAGAATGGATTATAAGTCAAGAAAATCAATGAAAAAGTCTTTCAAAAACATTTTTATGGTGTGCAACAATCATAGATCACTCTAAGAGAATACTTCATGGAATTAAAAATCAAAATATGATCAAAACATTTTATAAATATAAGAAAGTTGTTCATCTTTTCATAAAATCATAGAATGCATAATAAGTCATTATTATCGAAATTAATCATGCATAATCCAGTTTAAACCACTAAGTCAATCAACAAGCTCGAGGTCTCAAGGGCTTCCCAAAAGAAAGGTCAAGAAACATGTAGGGTAGGGATGTATGTAAGGTAATGTGGTGCTAGAATCCGGAAAAAGGATATACTTCACTTTCACTTTGACTTTCAACATCTTCCACCAATAAGCTTTGCTTATTTCACACTTTTCTTTACTTTACTTTTTGGGATGCATGGACAGAGGTGCACAATAACCGAAGCCTAGGAAATCAGCAATCATCAATTTCTTGAGATGCATCAAACCCTTGATGCACATACCATGACCCGTTAGGAATATCGCTTAATCCGACTTTGGCAAGACACAAACAACCGACTATGTGAATGTTGCCGAGTTACTCATCATCATGATTGACTTCCCTAAACCTATTTATTGCTTTCTAACACTTTAACTTCCAACCAACTTCTCAACTTTTACTTCACTTGCTTTCACCACTTCGCTTGCTTCCAAATTCCCGGATAGGTAAAGGGAGGCAAAAATGTATATGAGGGGCTAAGCATGATCAAGAAGAAGAAGAGAGAAGAATGAATTGCCTTGGTCTTTCCAGGAAGAAAGTGAGAGAACTTATCTTGCGGTGTCAACCTTCAAATTCAACATAATTTGGATAAAAACAAAGTATTAAACATGCCAAAAATTTCAAACAAAGCATTTAGCAACTTAAACATATTATAAAACCTTTCAAACCCATAAAGATTTCAAAACCAGTCAGCAACAAGATCTTCACTTAGATCATATCCAGATAAGAAGCACAAAAATCGTTTTGAAAACTCTCAGTTAAACCACCTCGGTCGAGGTGTTCTAGGTCAACCGAGGTGAAGCACCTCGTTCTGCCAGAACTGCCACGGTCGAGGTCAAAAATTTTTTTTTTTTTTTTAAGCCAGTTTTTTACGTTCTGTCAATCAAATAACCTGTATGTATGCATGCAATCTCAGATAAACACATAGAAGCAAAATGAAGCATAATTATCATATAAAGTCGAGTCATACATCCATAAGAGTCAAATAATACATCAATAAACATAAACACCCCATACTTGGGACACACTGTCCTAGTGGGTCAAAATAAGTCTAAGGAAATAAAATACTCACCAGACATAAACACCCTTTTTTATACCCTTTCTGGAACTGCTGTCACCTCGGTCGAGGTGGTCTCGACTGGACCGAGGTGGTACGGACCGAGGTGGATCTTCAGAAACCCTAGTCTCCTCGGTCGCTCAAGAATCATCTCGGTCGAGGTGCTCTGACAGGAACCGAGATGTGCCTCATTCAAACTCTGTCTTCTCAAATTCTCGAACTTCTGTTCTTCCAGTTATGCTCCTGGTTTGTACTCCTTCCTTAGATGTCACCTGTTGTCTGTCTAGGATGCCAAAAACAAAACAAAGCAAAGCAAAAGCAAAACTATCTAAGCTAGACTAGAAAAAGGGAAAAGAAAGCAATACCTTGGGTTGCCTCCCAAGAAGCGCTTGGTTTAAGGTCGCTAACTGGACCATATGACATCTCAAACAAGGTATAGTGGTGCAACCTCCTCAACCGGAATTTCCGGTTTGTATTTCTTGAGTCTATGGCCATTGTTACGCTCAGGATGTGTGTGTGATACGCAATAGGTTTTAAATTTATACTCGTTATACTTCTCCTAACTCCTAGCGAACCCGCAGTGTACGGGACGTTTTGTAGTAGGGATAGTATTCCGAGGTCGAACACAAACACTAAGGTGAAATCGAGTCAAACAATGGTCATAGATAGTGTGGATCTAGTCTAAGAAAGGATCAAGGAACAAAGAAATGAAAATCTCGATATTTTTGGTTGGTTTTTGTGGTGATCAAGCAAGGATCACAAATCAAGCAAGACAATAAAACAATCTAACAACTCAACTAGCAAACAAACAAGTAACTCAAAACACAAGTATATGATCAAGAGAGAAAAGTGGATTCTAGAGGTCAAGATTTCCGGTTATGGCATTGGACTCAAGGTTCTAAGGATTTTAAGGACAAGCTGCGGTGTTGGGGAAGAGTGTTTCACTAATGGAAGTAATTACCGGGTAGGTCTCTTACTTCACTAGTCCCGCATCAAACTCCTATTACTTGGTAGGTCTCAAGGGGTTAAAGTAGGAAATTCTACACAAACCAGACACTACTTAAGGGGTAACCCTCTCCTTACCGGGTAAGTCTCGGAATAGGGAAGTCTCAAGCAATAATCCTAGCACACTCGATCCAATAGCGGCTTATGAGGCTCACTACTACCTAGTATTCATCATCTTAGGTGTCTAAGGTCGGAAATTATCGGGTAGATCTCTTCCCTCACTTAGATTGATAGCATTAGGTGATCCTAAGCTAAATTAGGCTTAACGAACACTAGGATTGAAACAACCAAACACCCTAACATACAGATTCATCAATTAGAGAGCAACAGGAGAATAAATCGGGCTGTTCTACAGCTAAATCGGCCGATCTGCTGATGATCAGGGCGATTATTCTGATTGGTTTGGGTTTCGTGCATACAAATCATCCTAAACTAACATATAAGTCCATTCTATCATCACCCTAGCCATAACCATCAATCCATCACTCCAGAATCACAATAAACTAGCCAATAGTATGCATATCAAGATCCAAAATCATCATACAAGCATACTTGGTTCTCATAGATGAATAATGAAAGATAAGCAAGCAAAATCAATGAATCTCAGCTGAATCTAAGTTGTAGCAAGACTTACAAACTCTTAAATGAAGATCCAAAACGTTCCTAACAATCCTTGCAACAGTTCTTCAATCCAAGACTACAAAAATAACTCAAAATCACTCAAAACCTCACTATCACTCCTAGATTGGTGTTATTCTTCTTCCTTCAATCCTTGAGAGTTTTTCTCCTCCTCCAAATCTTGCCTCATATGGATGAGCTGTGAATGAGAATGTGTGAGAGGAGAGATGCTCAGCAACAGCTTGCAGGACAACTTATATTCTCCACCAAGAGCAAGGCCGGATCAAGAGATCGTGGGACACGTGGCTTAAGTTGTTGAAGGCAGGAAAATCGACCCAGAGGTAAAAATCGGCCGATTTATCTGTTAGTTGGCCCGATTTTCTTCAGCAGAAGCATGCTATGGTCGTCTAGCCATGAGTTGCTCCATTGCTTGCACCAATAGTGGTCTTTGTGTCCTTTGTTGCTCCAATTATGCTCCTCCAAAGCTTTGGATGTGTACCACCATGAGGCTTGGCCCTCGAATGTATCGGTTAATGTCTAAAAGACCCCCGAAATACCTACAAAGCAATACACAAATCCGTGTAGACATCTATCTCAACAAAATACGTGAATTGAGTGCAAACGTCGTGAATTAGTGCTAAACCATGCATGAATGAGTGAGAAATCTATCTAAATGATTACCTAAACCTAAGTCATAAATCGTGTTATCAGCCATTGACCTTGAAGCTTCCGCTCGTTTCACCCCATATCTCAACTGCACCATGAGGAAAACATGTTTCACAACATAAGGTCCGGTCCATCTAGATTTCAACTTACCTGGAAAGAGGCGGAGGCGGGAGTTGAAGAGTAGAACTAAGTCTCCTTCGTTAAGCTCCTTAGGGATGATACGCTTGTCATGCCATTTCTTCGTCCTCTCTTTATAGATTTTGGCATTCTCATAAGCGTTCAAACACAGCTCCTCCAGCTCATTGATGTCCAATAGCCGCTTCTCGCCGGTTTCCTTAATGTCGAAGTTCAACCATTTGATCGCCCAATATGCTTTGTGTTCTAACTCAACGGGCAAATGACAAGACTTCCCATATACCAAATTATAAGTGGTGGTACCTATGGGAGTCTTAAATACGGTCCTGTAAGCTGATAACACGATTTATGACTTAGGTTTAGGTAGTCATTTAGATAGATTTCTCACTCATTCATGCATGGTTTAACACTAGTTCACGACGTTTGCACTCAATTCACGTATTTTATCGAGATAGACGTCTACATGGACTCTTGCATTGCTTTGTAGGTATTTTGGGAGAATTAGGAGCTTAAACGATACATTTGAGAATCATTCATCAAGATGACACACCCTCAAACTCATTTGAATGCAAGCTAAGGGCTAAGGAGGACTCAAGGAACCTTGCCAACACAAGCCATGCACCAAATTAAAGCTTAATGAACCAAGGCAACGCTGAAGCACCAAACCACGGTTCACTGGTACTTCCACGGCCGTGGAACCAACTGTTGTTTGTGCCAGACGGTTGTGACAGCTGTGCCACGATCTCTTGGCCAGCTCTTGCAAAGTTGTAGTATAAAAGTGGTCCTGCATTGGCTGAGAGAGCATCTTCGATTCCACCATCCAATTCCACATTCACTACCACAACAAGATGATTCTCTAAGGAGGGAAGCTACCATTGGAGGAGGAAGAAGAGCTCCATTGGAGAGGAAGGAGAAGAACACACCATTGTTAGACCTTGATAGCTTTTGTAGTGAAGAATTTCGGAATCGATTCCTAGAGTTGTATGAACCATCTAAACCTTCTTTTGGAAGGGTTGTGAGTCATTTTAATCTTACTTTCAGCTTGGTTTTGTTTACTTCACTTGTTCATCTCTTTCTCTTCATTATCTTGCAAATGGAAGCCATGATTTTATGTTTGATGATTTCGATAGTTATGATGAATGTTGTAGGCTAAATAGATTGATTCTAGGGTAAGGAAAGGATGGTTATGGCTAGGACTATGATAGGATGGACTTAGATTTGCCCTTGGATGAGTCACTTACTTGGACGTAGCCTCTGTTGGAGTCCACGGTTTGTTCTTGGCAGACCACGGCCGTGGACTTGGGAGAACAGCCCGTGATTCTCCCTGGTTCGATGGATCTAGCTTTAGATTGTTAGAATGTTGAAATCCTAGTGTTTGTTGAGTTAAATCTACCCTAGGGTGACCTAGTGTAGCAACTAAGTGTTAGAAGAGACTTACCCGGTGATTCTTACTCTTAGATTTCAAAGATGACAAACCCTAGGTAGTGGTGAGCCTCATAAGCCGCCATTGGACTAAGTGTGCTAGGATAGTTGTTTAGGACTAAACCTTTCGAGACTTACCCGGTAAGGATAGGTTAGATCCCTAGGTAACAATCCAGTTTGTGTAGAATTCCATCCCTTAGGTTCTTAGAGACTTACCCTGTGATGAGACCTTAGGGACGGACTAGTGGACCATGAGACCTACTCGGTGATTGATCCCAATCTAGAAACACTCTCTCCCAACATATCATAGTTAATCCAAGGATGATTAGATAGCTTGAGTCCTATGTCATAACCGGAACTTCCAACCCCTAGAATCCGCTTTTCTCTCTTGATTTATATCTCGTGTTTAGCTTGTTTGTTTGTGTTGATTCGTTAGCTTAGTTGATTGTTTACTTTGCATCATTTGTGATCCTTGATTGATCACCTAAAAACCAACCAAAAACATTGAGGTTTTCATTTCTTTATTTCTTTCTCTTTTCTACAACCTAGATCTTCACTAAACTTAATCATAAATCGAATCAATCTTACCTTAGTCTTTGTGTTCGACCTCGGAATACTATCCCTACTACAAACGTCCCGTACACTGCGGGTTCGCTAGGAGTTAGGAGAAATATAACGAGTTCATAAATTTTAAAACCCATTGCGTATCACATCCTGAGCGTGACAAGTTTTTGGCGCCGTTGCCGGGGACTAGGTCTAGATTGAGTCTATTTGTGATTGTTTATAGTGTAGATCTTTCTTGTTGCTTTTGATCTCTCTTTGGTTTGTGTCTTTTCTTTTTAGGACATCTCTTACTCTTTAGGTGTATGCAAAGATCTCGTGGCAAGGATTTGGCTCCATTCGATCCCGAACCGGAGAAAACCCTCAGATCTAGATCGAAGAGCATTAAAAAGGGAAAAGAGATGGCCGGAAGAGATCTCCAAGCTGAATTGGATGAGGCTTTAGAGCAAATAAGGCTAAGAGATGAGCTCTTGGAGGAAGAAAGGAGACTTGCCAATGAGAGGCAAGAAGCAACTAGGAGGGAGATTGATGAGATTAGGCAAGCCCTTGTACAAGGAGAGCTTAATCGTCAACAACCTCCACCTCCTCCACTACAACCGCATCCGGCGGCGAATGTTAGGGTTGTGCCCATTGCAATTGAAGAACCACAAACATTAGGGAGACGTATGGATCCGGCACAAAGAGCACACCGTCCGGGTGTGAACTTAGGAGATCCCGCAACCCACAACTACGAGCTCCGCCCTCAAGTTCTACAAATGATCCGGCATAATCAATTTGGAGGGATGGAAGGAGAGTCTCCTCATCAACACTTGATGAACTATGAGATTTTGATGGAGACTCTTAGACCGCCAAGATTGGAGAGCAACAACCATAAGGTTAGGGCTTTTTCCTTCTCTCTTAAGGATAAAGCCTTGGCTTGGTATCAATCTATTCCACAAAGGCGAGTTAGTACTTGGGAGGAGATGACAACCGAGTTTTTGACTAAGTTCTTCCCACCTTCCAAGACTACCGAGTTAAGAGGGAAGATCAATGCCTTCGTGATGAAGGATAGAGAGAGTTTGTTCAAGTCTTGGGAGAGGTTCAAAGATCTTCTCCTAGATTGTCCACACCATGGTATACCAAAAATTGAGCTATTGGAAATCTACTTCAAAGGACTTGATGAAGATAGCCAATTCAAGCTGCAATCTCTTTCCGGTGGGACTTTCATGGAGAAGAATGTGGATGATACTTGGGAATTTGTGGAGAAACAAGCTCTAGTGATTGAGAAATACTCCCATAGGAAGAGTGAAGGGAGAAAGGCGGGAGCATATGAGGTGAGTGAAGTCACCATGAACAACTTCAAGCTTGATGCCATCAATAATGAACTAAAGTCTTTGAGGGAGTTGTGTGCCACAACTTTGAAGAACCAAGCAACTCCTCAAGTGCAAGTGCAAGTGCAAGCTAATTTGTCTTCCAAAGAGGAAGATGCCAATTACATGGGAAGGGGAAATTATAACAACTACCAAGACCCAATGAACTTCAACAACAACCGGCAATTCAACAATTACCGGTCTAACTATAACCATCCCGGCTTTTCATACTCTAACCCGGATGGAGCCTTGAACCCTCCCGCTTCCACAAGCACAACTCCACCACCAAAAGCTTCACAAGAACCTCCACCCGGATTTACCCAACCTCCAAAGGATAGGACCGAAATGATGTTTGAGCAATTGCTTGGAAGGTTGAGTGGTCTTGAGAGCACGGTGACTTCAATTTCTAAAGCTCAAAAGGTTTTGGAAGCACAAGTGTTCCATAAGGCGGGTGAAGCCCATAGAGATCCGGGGAAGCTTCCCGGAAGGACCGAAGACAACCCAAGAGGTCAAGTGTTGGCCATTACAACGAGGAGTGGGTTGAGTATGAAGGATCCTTTGCCCAAGGAAAATGCTCAGGGAAAGCAAGTAGTGGTTGAAGAAGAGATAGTGCAAGAAGATGGAGGCAAGAGCAAGGATGTTGAGCCAACCTATGTGGCACCGCCTCCATACAAGCCACCACTACCGTTCCCTCAATCACGAGCAAGGGCTCGTTTAGACAATCACTTTGGTAAATTCCTTGAACTTATGTCTAAATTACATATTAATATTCTGTTCATGGATGCTATCTTAGGGATGCCGGCATATGGCAAGTTCTTGAAGGAGATACTCTCCAACAAAAGGAAGTTGGAGGAGTATGGGGAGATAAGAATGACAATGAGATCCTTGGAGTTGATTCAAACGATGAAGGAGGAGATGCCTTCTAAACTAAGGGATCCGGGATCCTTTTGCGTGCTAATTGAAGTAGGAGAGGTGAAGTACGAAGCCCTTTGTGATCTTGGGGCAAGTGTGAGCATCATACCACTTGCACTTTGCAACAAGGTTGGGCTAGGAGAGCCTAAACCGGTCAAGATGACCCTTTACATGGCGGACCGCTCTATTACTCACCCGGTTGGGATCTTGGAAGACATTCCCGTGCAACTAGGGAAGTTCTATGTGCCCATAGACTTCGTTGTTTTGGACATCCCGGCTGACTATCCTGTTCCCATTATCTTAGGAAGACCTTTCCTAGCCACTTCCGGATGCCTAGTGGATTGCAAGAATGGGGTTCTCTCCTTCAACATTGGAGAGGAGAACATCAAGTTCAAGTTGTCCACAATGATGAAAGGGGCAACCCTTGATGAAGATGTGTTCAACATTGTCGAGCAAGAAGAGTCTAGAGAAGTTGTGAGCTCGATCTTGATCAAGGACCCCTTGGATAAGGTTCTTACCTTAAGTTTGATGGAGTAAGGTTTTGAGGAAGCTTGTAATGAAGAGATTAAGGCCTTGGAAGCACAAGGAAAGGGGACAAGAGCTGAAATTGAGGTTCACGAAGGCATGCTCAACAGCTGTAAGAACCACGGGCGTGGAATGACTTCCACGCCGTAGAACTCTCTGGAAAGCTCCAACGTGCAAGCTTGGTGACTTCCACGGCCGTGGATGTGGAACCAACCGTGGAGTTGGCCATGGTTTCCCCAGAATCAGACCTCATTGATGATCAAGCTGCAAGGAGCCTTGGAGGGTCTTTATTTGCTTTGGGTTCATCTCATCCAACGTTGTTTGGATCGTCTCCACTCGACAAAGGTCCTCCTAAACTTGAACTCAAACCCCTCCCCTCTCATTTAAAGTATGCTTTCCTTGGTGATAATTCTACATATCCAGTGATTGTGAATGCATGCTTGAATGATGATGAACTTGCTAAGTTGTTGCATGAGCTAAGATTGCATAGGAAAGCCATTGGCTATACCATTGATGATTTAGTTTGCATTAAACCCTCTTTGTGCATGCATAAGATATTGATGGAAGATAACCATAAACCCTCTATTGAACATCAAAGAAGATTGAATCCTATAATGAAAGAGGTGATTAAGAAAGAGATCATTAAGTTGCTAGATGCAAGAATTATCTAGCCCATCTCGGATAGTAAGTGGGTTAGTCCCGTTCATGTAGTTCCTAAGAAGGGTGGGATGACCGTAGTGACCAATGAGAACAATGAACTAATCCCAACTAGGACGGTTACGGGATGGAGGATGTGCATTGACTATAGGAAATTGAACATGGCCTCTAAGAAAGATCACTTCCCTCTTCCTTTTATCGACCAAATGCTTGAAAGGTTAGCTCAACATTCTCATTTTTGCTACCTAGATGGTTATAGCGGATTCTTCCAAATCCCTATCCACCCCGATGACCAAGAGAAAACCACCTTTACATGTCCATGGGGTACTTTTGCATATTGGAGAATGCCATTTGGGTTGTGTAATGCACCCGCCACCTTCCAAAGGTGTATGATGGCTATCTTTTTGGAATATATTGAAAATATCATGGAAGTGTTTATGGATGATTTTTCTGTTTATGGTTCTTCCTTTGATAATTGCTTGGCTAACTTGTCATTAGTATTGAAAAGATGTGAGGAGACAAACCTTGTCTTGAATTGGGAAAAGTGCCACTTCATGGTAAGTGAAGGTATTGTGTTGGGACACTTGGTGTCCAACCTTGGCATTGAGGTTGATAGGGCCAAGATTGAGACGATAGAGAAGTTGCCACCACCTACCTTGGTGAAGGGGGTAAGGAGTTTCTTAGGACATGCCGGTTTTTACCGGAGGTTTATTAAAGACTTCTCTAAAATTTCTAAGCCTCTTACTAACCTACTAATGAAAGATGTTTAGTTTGTTTTCTCCAAGGATTGCCTTGAGGCTTTTTGTAGGTTGAAGAACGATTTGATCTCCGCACCTATCATGCAACCTCCGGATTGGAGTTTACCGTTTGAGATCATGTGTGATGCAAGTGATGTAGCCGTTGGGGCTGTTTTGGGGCAAAGGAAAGATGGGCGCACACATGCCATCTATTATGCTAGCAAGACGCTAGATGATGCTCAACTCAATTATGCTACCACCGAGAAGGAGTTGCTAGCGGTGGTGTATGCATTTGAGAAGTTCCGCTCATATCTTGTTGGAGCGAAGGTCATAGTATATACGAATCATGCTACGATTCGTTATCTCCTTACAAAGAAGGATGCAAAGCCTAGGTTGATTCGGTGGATCCTTCTTTTTCAAGAGTTTGATTTGGAAATCCGAGACAAGAAGGGATCCGAGAACTCCGTAGCGGATAACCTTAGTAGACTCCCACCATTAGAGCTCGAGAGAGATGACATCCCGATTGATGACTCATTCCGGGATGAGCAATTGCAAATGGTGGAGGAATGCTTGTTCCAAGTGTCTAGAGGAAGTGAGCCATGGTATGCCGACATTGTGAACTATCTTGTGTGTGAGGAAGTGCCTCCCGGACCGACATATGCCCAAAGAAAGAAGTTCTTCAAGGATGTGAGGCACTACTATTGGAGTGAACCACTTTTGTTCAAGAGAGGGCCGGATGGAATGTTTAGATGATGCATACCGGAGGATGAGGTGGGGAGTGTGATCCGCCATTGTCTCTCCTTGCCATGTGGAGGCCATCCTAGCTCACACAAGACATGTGCGAAGGTGTTGCAATCGGGCTTCTTTTGGCCAAGTTTGTTCAAGGATGTGCAAAGCTTTGTGGTAGCTTGTGATGCTTGCCAAAGGACGGGCAACATCTCAAGAAGGAATGAGATGCCCTTGAACAACATACAAGAAGTAGAGATATTTGATGTGTGGGGTGTGGACTTCATGGGACCATTCCCTTCTTCATGTGGTAACCTCTACATCCTATTGGTGGTTGACTATGTTTCAAGATGGGTGGAGGCGATCGCCTCTCCTATAAATGATGCCAAGGTTGTAATGTGGTTCTTCAACCGAGTGATCTTTCCTAGGTTTAGGACACCAAGGGTGATCATAAGTGATGGAGGGAAGCACTTCACCAATAGGAACTTTGGAGCACTTGTGGCCAAGTATGGGGTGACTCATAAGGTGGCAACACCTTACCATCCCCAAACTAGTGGCCAAGTGGAGATCTCCAACCGGGAGATCAAGGGAATTCTCGAGAAGACGGTCTCTAGGACGAGAAAAGATTGGGCTATGAAGCTCGATGATGCCTTGTGGGCATATCGAACCGCCTTCAAGACACCTATTGGCACCACTCCCTACAAGTTAGTCTATGGCAAGTCTTGCCACCTTCAGTAGAAATGGAGCATAGAGCTTATTGGGCCATTAAGTGGCTAAATTTTGACCTCAAGGAGGCGGGAGAGAAGAGGTTGCTTGATATGAATGCCCTTGAGGAGATCCGGTTGGATGCTTATGAGAATGCCCGGATCTACAAGGAGAGAACCAAATGGTGGCATGACAAGCGCCTCATCCCGAAGGAGTTGAGTGAAGGCGACCTTGTCCTTCTCTTCAACTCAAGGCTGCGGCTCTTCCCCGGAAAGCTAAAATCAAGATGGACCGGGCCATATGTGGTGAAGAAGATCTTCCCGCATGGAGCTATTGAGATAGGAGGGGAGCATTGTGGAGATTTCAAGGTGAACGGGCACCGGTTGAAGAAGTATGTCCCGGGAGCTCCGATGGATATGATTGCCCCACTTCACCTAGAATGAGACGCCCCCGAGTTTGGTCCAGCTAATGACCTTAAAGAAGCGCTTGATGGGAGGCAACCCATTGGTAACGTTTTCCCTTTTTCATTTTGTCTTTGTTTTTGATTTTTCTGTTTTTGTGTGTGTTTGGTGTGTTTTGTGTGTGTGCTAGAGTCTTGGTAGCATTGGAAACCTTGCATAGCAAGTGAATGATGATGATGAACCCCTCATCAGTTATGGGTGGAGCGGACGCGGAACTTGGACGGCTAACGGTGCCTAGCGCGGGTCCCGACGCTTTGATGAAAACTTAGAGCTCTCTACCATTGTTGATAGGATCATCCGACATCAATTCCACTTGAGAAATCCCAAATACCATTAGCAAACCATTTTTTTACATTGTGAGAACCTTCTTTCACTCTTCTTTACTTCATTTACACATTGGGGTCAATGTGTTTCTAAGTATGGGGTGGGGTTTGCATGATCCTTTGCATGATGAGCATCTAGGATAGTTTAATATTTTCACATGACTTGCATTGTATATACTCATTTCGAAAATCCCATAAAAATTAGAAAGTGCTTTCTAGGCTTGGATATGACCCTAATGATGAACCTTGTCTTGTGGATTGGCTATGGATGGCCTTATGTGTTAAATTGATGAATGCATATGTGGACTTGAAGTACTTCCCTTGAATCCCATGAATGATTTTTGATCATGATGCTTGCCTAGAATGGATTGAGTATTGAAAGTCGAAATTACATGCTAGTTCTTACACACCATCTAGGAATGAATGAGGCAATTCAATCTTTCTCTTCTTCTCATCTTGATCATGATGTTGAGCACCTCAATTGATATAATTTTGACCTCTTTTGACCCATCCGGGAATAGGAGCATGTTAGTGTGTTGATGTGTGTGAAAAGCAAGTGTGGGGTGAAGATGTTGATGAAAGAATGTCATGCATAAAATGCTGAAATTGTTGTGAAAGTGTAGACAAAAATATAGGTTTGGGGACATTCGTTTAAATGACAAGTAACTCGGCACACTTCACATAATCGGGTGTTGGTGCCTTGCCAAAGTCAAATAAACTGATAGTCCTAACGAGCTTTGGTATGTGTGCCCGGTGTGGATGCACCTCGAAAAATAGAAAAAGCTCGAGGATGGCTAATCACCAAGGTTTCGGCTTTTGTACACCAATGCCATTGTCTCAAAAATAAGTAAAGGAAAAAAGAAAAGAAAGAAAAGATGGAGAAAATATACACTTGAGGGAAGTTGATCGAGGACAAAATTGTGGAGTTAGTTCCATTCCCGGATTAGCATCACATAGCCTAGAAAAATCCCCACCTAATCACAACGTTTCTTGGCCTTTTGTTTCATAAGACCTTATGACCTATTTGCATGTTTGTAAGACTTAGTGATTTAGATTGGATATGCTCTTGATCATCTCGACTTCTTCATTTTTACATTTCATGCATGCTTTCGAGTCAAGTATAATTGTCTTTCCGTGCCTTCATTTATTTGATACATAATTGCTTGTCCATTGACATGAAACATGACTATGAAGGTGATACAATAGTAGAAGCACAAACCCAAAAAGATTTTGCCATTTTTCTGCATACATAAATCGTGTCATCTCTTAGTCTATAGTTGGGAATTTGCTCGGGGACGAGCAAACCTTGAGTATGGGGTATTTTTGATAACACGATTTATGATATAGGTTTAGGTAGTCATTTAGATAGATTTCTCACTCATTCATGCATGGTTTAGCATTAGTTTACGACGTTTGCACTCAATTCACGTATTTTGTCGAGATAGACGTCTACACGGACTCTTGCATTGCTTTGTAGGTATTTTGGGAGAATTAGGAGCTTAAACGATACGTTTGAGAATCATTCATCAAGATGACACACCCTCGGACTCATTTGAATGCAAGCTAAGGGCTAAGGAGGACTCAAGGAACCTTGCCAACACAAGCCATGCACCAAATTAAAGCTTAATGTACCAAGGCAACGCTGAAGCACCAAACCACGGTTCACTGGCACTTCCACGGCCATGGAACCAACCGTGGTTTGTTCCAGACGGTTGTGACAGCTGTGCCACGATCTCTTGGCCAGCTCTTGCAAAGTTGTAGTATAAAAGTGGTCCTGCATTGGCTGAGAGAGCATCTTCGATTCCACCATCCAATTCCACATTCACTACCACAACAAGAAGATTCTCTAAGGAGGGAAGCTACCATTGGAGGAGGAAGAAGAGCTCCATTGGAGAGGAAGGAGAATAACACACCATTGTTAGACCTTGATAGCTTTTGTAGTGAAGAATTTCGGAATCGATTCCTAGAGTTGTATCAACCATCTAAACCTTCTTTTGGAAGGGTTGTGAGTCATTTTAATCTTACTTTTAGCTTGGTTTTGTTTACTTCACTTGTTCATCTCTTTCTCTTCATTATCTTGCAAATGGAAGCCATGATTTTATGTTTGATGATTTCGATTGTTATGATGAATGTTGTAGGCTAAATAGATTGATTCTAGGGTAAGGAAAGGATGATTATGGCTAGGACTATGATAGGAAGGACTTAGATTTGCCCTTGGATGAGTCACTTACTTGGACGTAGCCTCTGTTGGAGTCCACGGTTTGTTCTTGCCAGACCACGGCCGTGGACTTCGGAGAACAGCCCGTGATTCTCCCTGGTTCGATGGATCTAGCTTTAGATTGTTAGAATGTTGAAATCCTAGTGTTTGTTCAGTTAAATCTACCCTAGGGTGACCTAGTGTAGCAACTAAGTGTTAGAAGAGACTTACCCGGTGATTCTTACTCTTAGGTTTCAAAGATGACAAACCCTAGGTAGTGGTGAGCCTCATAAGCCTCCATTGGACTAAGTGTGCTAGGATAGTTGTTTAGGACTAACCCTTTCGAGACTTACCCGGTAAGGATAGGTTAGATCCCTGGGTAACAATCTGGTTTGTGTAGAATTCCATCCCTTAGGTTCTTAGAGACTTACCCGGTGATGAGACCTTAGGGACGGACTAGTGGACCATGAGACCTACCCAGTGATTGATCCCAATCTAGAAACACTCGCTCCCAACATATCATAGTTAATCCAAGGATGATTAGATAGCTTGAGTCCTATGCCATAACCGGAACTTCCAACCCCTAGAAACCGCTTTTCTCTCTTGATTTATATCTCGTGTTTAGCTTGTTTGTTTGTGTTGATTCGTTAGCTTAGTTGATTGTTTACTTTGCATCATTTGTGATCCTTGATTGATCACCTAAAAACCAACCAAAAACATTGAGGTTTTCATTTCTTTATTTCTTTCTCTTTTCTACAACCTAGATCTTCACTAAACTTAATCATAAATCAAATCAATCTCACCTTAGTCTTTGTGTTCGACCTCGGAATACTATCCCTACTACAAACGTCCCGTACACTGCGGGTTCGCTAGGAGTTAGGAGAAATATAACGAGTTTATAAATTTTAAAACCCATTGCGTATCACATCCTGAGCATGACATAAGCCCAAAGAGCGTCGTCCAATTTCATGGACCAATCCTTCCTCGTCCTAGAAACGGTCTTCTCCAAAATTGCTTTGATTTCTCTATTCGAGATGTCGACCTGTCCACTAGTTTGAGGGTGATAAGGGGTTGCTACCTTGTGGGTTACCCCATACTTCGATAGAAGTGCCTTAAATTTCCGGTTGATGAAATGTGTTCCTCCATCGTTGATGATGATACGTGGAGTTCCAAAACGTGGAAAGATAGTCCTGTTTAAGAACTTCACAACCACCTTGGCGTCATTAGTGGGAGAAGCGATGGCTTCAACCCATCTAGAAACGTAATCAACTGCAAGAAGAATATAGAGGTTTCCTCCGGAGGATGGGAAAGGTCCCATGAAGTCTATCCCCCATACGTCAAAGATTCCCACCTCTTGAATGTTATTAAGTGGCATTTCGTTCCTCCTAGATAAATTTCCTGTTCTTTGGCATGCATCACAAGAGACAACAAACGATTGCACATCTTTAACTAATGTGGGCCAAAAGAAACCGGAACGTAATACCTTAGCGCATGTCTTATCGGTGCTAGCATGTCCTCCACAAGGAAGTGAATGACAATGTCGTATGACGCTATTAACTTCATCTTCTGGAATGCATCTTTGAAGCATCCCATCCGGCCCGCGCTTGAATAGCAGCGGCTCATCCCAGTAGTAATGGCGTATGTCCTTGAAGAATTTCTTCTTTTCGGAGTATGTCAATCCGGGCGGTAATTCCTGGCAAACAAGATAATTCACAATATCAGCGTACCAAGGTCCTTTATTATCAGAAAGTTGGTGGATAGATTGTTCCACCAACTGAGGATGAATGTCAGAGAAATGAGTAAGAAGTTTGTTATTCTCAGTAGTCTCAGTTGACATCATCTCGCCATCGACCTCGGTTGAGGCGTAGAGGCGTTGACCGAGATGTTCTTCAGTCGCTTCGCTCACTCCAGAAAGTGCCTCGGTCGAGGTACTGCAACTGGAACCGAAACTTGAGATCTTGGTCTCCTGGATTAGCTTCTCAGTTTTAGCTCCTGGATCTTCTTCCAGTGCCTTTAAGCTCCGTATATCTGCATCACAAGAAGCATCAATACCTTCCTCCATTAAACTGAAACTAATAACTCTTTCGACTGGATTGTTAATAACGATAGAGCTCACCAATTTTCTTGATTCTTCTTCATCGTAGATGTTGAAAATATCATCTCCTAGCTGCTCCCCTTTCATGGCCGCAAGTAGTGCGAACTCCACTTCATCTCCACCAATGTTGAATTTCAACTTGGCATTCTTACAATCCACGTTGCAACCCGAAGTTGCTAGAAATGGCCTCCCGAGAATAATAGGAACTGGATAATCTGCGGGAATGTCAAGTACAACAAAGTCTATTTGTAAATAGAAGTTACCTAACTTGACCGGAACGTCTTCCAAAATGCCCACGGGATGGGTAATGGAGCGGTCCGCCATGAACAATCGAATCTTGACCGGCTTGGGCTCTCCAAGTCCGATCTTCACACATAGCTCCAGCGGAATGATGCTCACGCTGGCTCCTAGATCGCATAAGGCTTCACAAGTGACATCCCCAACTTGAATGGGAATGCAAAATGAGCCGGGATCTCTCAACTTAGGTTGCATCTTCTCCTTCATGATTTGAATAAGCTCCGAGGATTTAGATGTCATCCTTACTTCACCAAAGTCTTCCAGCTTCCTCTTCCTTGATAAGAGTTCTTTAAAGAACTTCCCATAGGCGGGCATCCCTAGAATAGCATCAAGGAAAGGAATGTTAATGTGCAGTTTATTCATCAAGTCAAGGAACTTACCAAAGTGCTTGTCTAGATGTGCTCTGGACCTTGACAGGGGGAATGGAAGTGGTGGTTTGTATGCAGGAGGTGGAACATAAACTTCAGTTTCCCCCTCCACTTTCTGTGGCTCCACCTCGGTTGGCATCTCGGCCGAAGTGTTCTTCGACTGCACTTGGACCGAGGTAGTCTTCATCGGTACTAGCACCGACCGAGGCACTGGATCTGTAGTTTTCAGTCCACTCCTCGTAGTTGTGGCCATAATTTGGCCCTTAGGGTTGCTTTCCGTCCTTGCTGGAACCTTCCCTAGATCTCTTGGTGCTTCATTCGCCCTACTGCATCTTTCTTTTCCGGCTGAGACGAACTTGATCCTTGCCCCTGGCTCTTTAATGGAGTAGAAGAAGAAGAAGGGGAAGAGAGGAAAGGATTAGAGGAATCGTTAGAATTGGAGTTAGAGTGATTGTTACCAGAATTTTGGTTGTTCGCCGTCCAATTATTGTTGTTGGATCCTCTACTGTTGTTGTTGTAGTTATTGTTCCGGGAACCGTTGTTGTTGTTACGGTATCCATTGTTGTTGTTCCTTTGTCCTTGATCTTCCTTCCTGGTTTGAGCAACCAAGAGTTCCTTCAATTGCTTTACGTCATTCTTCAAAGACGTGAGTTGATTGTTGTGAGGTTGAGTATCTTGGAAGTTAACTCTTTTAACTCCACCTTCAGCTCCTTGATAGGTATATTTCTCCATATGCAAAGCTTGCTTCTAGATAAAGTCCCAAGCTTCGTCAATCGCCATGTCCATAAATGTACCGGCGGAGAGTAGTTGGATGTTGAACTGGGTGCTTCCGTCTAGTCCCTTGAAGTATATCTCCAACAATTCTATCTTTGGAATCCCATGATGTGGGCAATCCAAAAGAATGTCCTTGAACCTTTCCCATGACTTGGACAAGCCCTCCTTGTCCTTCATAATGAATGCATTAATCTTCCCTCTCATTCAGCGGTCTTCGAGGGAGGAAAGAATTTAGTCAAGAATTCCGTAGTCATCTCGTCCCAAGTGCTAATTTTTCCTGGAGGAAGAGATTGATACCAAGTAAGAGCTCTATCTTTTAAAGAAAAGTAAAAAGGTCTTAGCTTGTAGTTGTTATTTTCAATACTTGTGGGTCTCAAGGTCTCCATCAAGATCTCATAGTTTTGAAGATGTTGATGTGGGGATTCCTTCTCTAGCCCTCCGAACTGGCATTGGCGAATCATGGACAGAACTTGCGGTCGAAGTTCGTAGTCATGGTCCGCTGGATCTCCTAGGTTAACTTTTGGATGTCTCAGTTGTTGATTGGGGTCCATCCATTGACCTAGGGTTTGCGGGATTCCTGCAAAAAGAGCGCCTCGGACTGGCATCCGAGGTTGAAGTACCTCGGCCGGGGCGTCAGGTACTGGGACCTGCCTCGGCCGAGGGTCTGCGACTGGGACTTGCATCGGTCCAGCATCGGGAACTGGGTCTTCCCTCGGTCGAAGTAGATATTGGTCTCGTAAGGCAGCCATATTTGCTTCGATCGCTTCAGTCCTGGTGTGAGTTTCTTCTTTCTCTTGCCTTAGTTCTTCCCTGCTGAGGCGTAGCTGTTCTAACGCCTCCTTCAATTCAGCCTCAAGGTCGCGATTGTCTTGGTTGGCCATCTTCGCTTCTCTTAAGCGTCGTTTGTATGTCTTTTCTGGTTCGGGATCGTAAGGAACGATTTCCTTCCCAGTGCGGGTTCTTCGCATAAACCTAAGAAAGAACCTACAAAAGTCACTCAAGTAGAGTGGTTAGTAGACACGGGGGCAAGTGCCCCAAAAGCCAACCGTAACCGGCTCGGTCTAGACCAAGTCACCGGCAACGGCGCCAAAAACTTGTTCGCTCCAAACGGTGTGTGCAAGCTTTAAATTTATAACCCTAGATGTAAGCTTAAAACAAGGATGCGAACCCGCAGTGTACGGGTCAATCGTAGTAAAAAGCAAGGAAATCCAGGGGTCGATCACAGGGACTTAGTGAAACAAAGTCGATAACGGTAAGCTTAAGCAATTACTAACCACAAGCAATCAAAACAATCAAAGATGATAAAAGTCAATAAAGGAAATATGCAATTCTAGGGATTAAAGCATCTAGTTGTGGTTCCAACTCAAGATCTAAAGATAAGCGGACAAAGCTGAGATTTTTGCATAGGGAAGGTGTTACTAAATTGGAACAGATCACCGGGTAAGTCTCACTACTCACGAATCCTAAACCGTAACTCCTACTACCGGGTAAGTCTCAAGGGATTAAGATAAAGAACTATAACCTCAAACTAACACACCAACTAAAGGAATAAAATCAACCTTTACCGGGTAAGTCTCAGGCTAACTCACAAAGATGGAATGAAAGCACACTCAAACCCCAATAAAGGATAAACCTTTATTACCTACACTTATGATCGTGGGTAAACAAACAAAGGAATTACCGGGTAAGTCTCATCCTAAGCTTGCATTGAACCAGGAAAGGTGTGATAAGAATAGGATTTGGCAAACTCTAACACTTAACTCTCAGTTACGGATCAGATAAGTCACCTCGGTCAGACGAATTCCACCCCGGCCGAGATGTTCATCGACTGAGCGAGATTCTTAGGGTTAAGGTAAAGACTCGAACTTTCAGGGTCCTATTGTGATTAAGATCATTCTATCATTGTTTTTCCCACAACCTTCAGCCCATCACCCTAGAATCACACAAAGAGATTAGCCACTCATCATCATGATAGTATTAATCAAGTATATGGGAAGAAAGAGAATAATTGAACAAGAAAACCTTAAGATAAAGGCTTCAATAACTAAATCAATTATCAAAACAACAAGCGTTCCTTGGATAGAAATCCAAGAAGACAACAAACAAGAAGGGAATCTAAGATGATCTTACAAAAACCCTTCAATAGCTATAAAAGCTATAGACTTTCTTCCTTCAACCTTCAAAAAGGTTCTTCAATTTCCCAACTGAAGTATGGCTGCAGCGGTGTATAAAACACGATCGGTGGTATAGCATGATCTAGATTTGTGGAAATCCAACCCTTTTTATAGGAAAATTACTCTCCAAAGATAAGATATCTTAGAAAGATCTCTTCCCAAAAAAATACGTAAAATATATGATCTAGCATATCTTCTTCCTTCCAGGAGCCAAGCCCAAAAATATAAGATCTCTTTCCAAAGATAAAAGATCTCAGCCAAGAATAAAATATTCTCGCCGCGTGAAAGGTGTTCGCCTCGGTCGAGTCGACTTCTCTGGATCACCTCGGTCAAGGTGACTCTGTAGTCAACCGAGGTGAGTCACAACTGAATGTGAAATCTCTCAAATCTGGTCGAAAGTAAATCTCTAATCCATGGCTATGCTTCCTGGATGTTTCCTTATGTTCATGAATGTAGGTCTAATGACTCCACAACTCCTTTTGCTCCTTTTTGATGCAAAACGTGCCATTCTACCTACGATTACAACAAAACTAGGTGTAGACCTTGATTCCCGCAAAGGTAGATGAAATGATAATATAATCACATATTATACATACAAACATGCAGATAAATAGTCCTTGGCTGATTGCTAGAATCATCCACTTATCATCCAATTTAGAATCCACTTTTTCCATTCAAACTATCTTGCTACCTTTGTAATGAGTTGGTAACTCCCTTGCTACATTGGGTTGGTTTGAAGTTGCATTGTTACTTTGGTTGTAAGTTCTTTCTATTATAAGTTTTCAATCAGTAATACTTTGGTTTTCCTTGATCTTCATTGTCTAATTGCATGTTTTACTATCACTTGAGATTGACTACCTTAGGTTCTAAAGTCCATGCAAAGGACTAGGATTAATAGATTCCGGGTTCGGGTCTTTAATCTAGTAGTAAAATTTAAGTAATAACGGGTTGTAATTGCTTAAAGGAAAGGAACACAAATATAAAGATAAGTTTAACGGTTTTAATCTTTTCTTTATATCCCGTACTCTTTGTTTGAAAGTTAACTTGTTAATTGTTCTTGTAGGTTTACGGAACACTAACCTGTTAAGTTGTGTTGATGTCGGTTGGTTCAAGACATATATATGATCGAGAAGGGAGATTACTTGAAAACTTGTAAAAAGGAACTCACCAAAGTAGCAATCGCATGCTAAGAATCAACCTAGTGTAGATTCACCCATTATTGTCTTGCTCGTTGTCTTGCTTTCTTTCATAAGTTTTGTGCGCAAAATTCACTCAAACCCCCCCCCCCCTTTGTTACTTGTTTCTATAATCAATAATTGAATTTAATAAAAATACTAAACTCTCTTGAGTTCGACCCTTACTTAACCACTATACTCGTTTTAGTGCTAAGTCGGGATTATATTTTGATAAGATAAAAACGACCATAGAATAAAGTCTTGTCAGAGTACCTAATACATTTTGAGGAGGCCATCAGAGCAGGCAGATGAGCCCATATCTGCCAGGGCATGGGGGATCATCTGAGAGATCCCATGGAGCCGCTCAAGTGCTAGTTATGCGGCACATGTTACTGGGACAAATACAGCTGTAGAGGAAAGCAGAGGGCCTCAACCAGATACCTGGTTGAAGGCATTTCATCAGCAAGGAGTACCACCCTTCTCAAGACAGATTGGGTTAGAGACCGAGGTCTTGATAGTACATGTAGGCTCAGCTCTAGAGTCTATTAAGTATCTTGAGGACAGACGGTTAGAGCTAGTTCAATCTCTATTCCGTGACCTTGCTCATTAGTGGTGGAGGACCGTACGAGCCTGAGTTGCCAGCTATGAGCAGATGAGGACTTTGTTGAGGGAGCAGTTTTGCCTTGCCTCACTGAGGTGGGAGAAGCTGCAGGAATTCGTGGAGGCGGGTTTTGAGGACGTACCTATTATAGATGCTATCCGCCGCTTCCAGACAGAGTTAGCGTTGCTGGGACAAGCTGCACCTTCTTAGGAGCAACATGTGTACTTTTTCTTCCGTCGACTGAGGGAGAGCACATGTTCGTACATGGCAGAATTCCATTGTGATTCCTTGATAGATTACAAGGATTGCGCCCATGCTTATGAGCGAGAGAGAGCTAGCCAAAGGAGGACTTCTCAGACGTGACGGTCTGTGAAGAGACAGCGCACAGGACAGACTCATGCATGAGCATCTGGATACGGGTGAGGCTAGTCTCAAGGCCACTCGAGTGGTCTAGTGTCAGCACAGACGACTGAGAGAGGCCGGCAGTGTTACAACTGTGGGGCCTATGGATATTTGAGGGCTGAGTGCCCGAGAGCACCACAGACTTGATTCTCGTGTGGGAGGTGGGCAGAGACAACGCACAGGACAGACTCATGCAGAAGCATCTGGATACGGGTGAGGCTAGTCTCAAGGCTACATTTTACCGTCAAGGCAAGACGTCATTACAGCAGGGTTCTTCCCCTTCAGTTGCAGCAGGAGGTGGGCAGAGACCGCCTCAATATCAGGTACAGGGACAACATAGAGTTCCAGACACACCTGCTACTCAATGTTCTGCTCTAGGACCGAGCAGAGGTAGAGGTAGAGATGTTGGTACTAGTGTGCCCGAGGAGCTCGAGGCCGCATTTTTGAGTTGAGGAGTGTTGATGAGCGGCCAACACTAGTTGTTACAGGTACCATTTTGTTACATGGTTTACCTGTTAGAGTTTTATAGTGTACGGGTCCTACGCATTCCTTTATTTCTACTGAATGTGTTGAGCGTTTGAGTTTATCTACCACAGAGGGGACCCCCTTTACCATAGGTTTACGTGATGGTAGTTGGGTCCAAGGTACTCGTGAGATACGTAGCTGTCCCCTTCGCTTAGAGACTCGTGTGTTGTTTGTTGATTTCTTAGTCATGCTTTTGATGCATGAAGAAGTCATTTTAGGTATGGATTGGATGCGTAGACACCGTGCGGTGTTAGATGTGGGTAAGAGAACTATTACAGTCTCTACCAATGTAGGTCCATTAGAGGTCTTCCGGGGTTGGGACCTTGGGAAGACAAGATTTGTTATCAGTGTTATACGAACAACGAGACTGGTAGCACAGGGATGTGATGCCTTTTGGTGTTACGCCATGAAGGAAGGAAATAGTCAAGCTTTAGAGGATATATCAATGGTTTGCGAGTTCACAAACGTATTTGCAGAGCCGTCTAGTTTGTCTCCTTAGAGGAGCGTAGACTTCGGCATCGATTTGGAGCCTTGCACGCGACCGATCTCAAAGGCCTTGTATCGTATGGCGCCAATCGAGATGTTGGAGCTGAAGAAGCAACTCAAGGAGTTGGCTGATAAGGGCTTCATCCACCCTAGCGTATCACCATGGGGTGCACCTGTCCTCTTCGTGCGGAAGAATGACGGATCATTGAGATTGTGTATAGATTACAAAGAGCTAAACAAGGTTACCATCAAGAACAGGTATCCCTTTCCTCGTATTGATGATGTACTTGATCAGCTTAAGGGAGCGACAGTTTTCACCCGGATCTACATGCGTTCACGATATCACCAGCTGGGGGTCAGAGAGCAAGACGTGCACAAGATGGCATTTCGTACCTGTTATGGACACTACGAGTTTGTAGTGATGCCATTTGGGTTGACGAATGCCCCAACTATTTTCATGGAGTGGATGAACATTATTTTCTTCGATTTTTGGGATCAGTTTATGGTAGTCTTTATTTATGATCTTTTGGTATTCTCTCGTAATAGAGAGGAACATGCCGGACATTTGAGGATGGTTTTGCATATTCTAAGAGATAGAGAGTTGTATGTTAAGCTCTCTAAGTTTGAGTTCTTGATGTCTGAGGTTGCCTTTCTTGGACACATCGTCTCTGCCGACGGGATCATGGTTGACCCGAGGAAGATTGAGTCTGTTGCTGCATGGACGACACCGATGAACGACAAGGAAGTGCGTAGCTTTCTTGGCCTAGAGGGTTATTATAGACGCTTTGTGGAGGGATTTTCTTTGATTGCCCATCCACTAACGAGTATCCTAAGGAAGACTA
Organism: Fagopyrum homotropicum; assembly: GCA_033239125.1. Classification (NCBI taxonomy): domain Eukaryota; kingdom Viridiplantae; phylum Streptophyta; class Magnoliopsida; order Caryophyllales; family Polygonaceae; genus Fagopyrum; species Fagopyrum homotropicum. The sequence continues at coordinate 75,792,567 of BSWB01000007.1, forward strand.
CCATATTTGTATTGACCAACTAGTGTGCTCAGAGTTTTGAAGAGGCCTTTGACTTCTGCTCCTGTCCTGACATAGCTAGAGGGTTCTGATGATGTTGTGGTCTACAGTGATGCATCCAAGCTAGGCTTGGGATGTGTGTTGATGCAGAGAGGCAGAGTGATTGCATATGCATCTCGATAGTTGAAGACGTATTAGGAGAACTACCGACTCACGATCTAGAGTTGGCAACTATAGTTCATGCTTTGAAGATTTTGAGACATTACGTGTATGTGCCACATGTCAGATCTTCACAGACCATAAGGGTCTGAAGTATATTTTCAGGCAGCAGGAATTGAATAACCGCCAACGCCGATGGCATGAGTTGATAAAAGACTTTGAACTTGAGATTTTGTATCATCCTGGCAAGGCGAATGTGGTAGCTGATGCCTTGAGCAGGAAGACGCCTCGAGAGAAGGCGATTGTCAAATTGACAATACAACCTCAGCTTCAAAGGGATCTAGCTTGGCTAGAGATGGACATCCAAATTTCTTATGTGCATTCCCAGTTGTATGCTCTAGAGGTTTTACTTGGTCTGTTGCATGAGATCCAGCAAAAGCAGGGGACCTGCCTGACCTTGACGAGGATAAGAGAGAGGATATCTCGTGGAGAGGAACCATAGTTCCCTATTGGAGCAGATGGATTGATGAGGCGTCATGACCGTTTTTGTGTACCCGTTGATGTAGAGTTGAGACAGCGGATCTTACAGGAGGCTCCCTGTACACCTTACTCAGTACATCCAGGTACGAGTAAGATGTACCATGATGTGATACGCTCATATTGATGGGAAGGGCTGAAGCCCTATGTAGCCAGATTTGTGGCTTAGTGTGCGACATTTTTGCAGGTTAAGATAGAGCATTGCAGGCGTGGAGGTGAGCTTCATCCACTACTAGTACCGCAGTGGATGTAGGAGGACGTCTCCATGGACTTTGTGACAGGATTGAGGGCCAGCAAGATCTTTGATGCTATCTGGGTGATTGTGGATAGACTGACGAAGACGGCAAGTTTCATTTCCATCAGAGGGACGTGGCTGGTGAGTAGATTGGTTAAGGAGTACACTAGACAAATAGTAAGACTCCATGGGGTACCGAAGACGGTTGTCCCTTATCGAGATGGACGGTTTACTTTGAGATTCTGGCAGCAGATTTAGACTGCTTTGGGGACGAGTCTACACTTCACGACTGCGTTCCACCCCAAACAGATGGTTAGTCAGAGAGGTCCATCCAGACCTTAGAGGACATGCTGCGAGCTTGTGTGTTGGATTGGGGACAGGGATGGTCTTATTACCTCTCACTCGTTGAGTTCTCATACAAAAATAGCTGGCATGCATCTATTGGGATGGCTCCTTATGAGACACTATATGGACGTAGATTATGTACACCTTTATGCTTGGATGAGCCTAGCAATATCAGTGGGATAGCGCCAGAGCATATTCAGGATGATGTGGCTCGAGTAGCGCTAATCAGAGAGAGGATGCTGGCTGCACAAAATTGCAAGAAGTCATGTCTGATTGAGAGTATCTCCGATGCGAGGCGTTAGACATTTTGGCATAAAGGGGAAGTTGGGTTCCTGATATGTCGGCAATTTCAAGATACTAGATAGAGTCGGGAGGGAAACCTACATATTAGCATGTGTCTCAGCTGATGGAGTACATACCATATCCGAGGCACATTGTGAGTTATGATGATCTAGTGGTTGAGCCAGACCACACTTTTGCAGAGCACCCTATTGTAGTCCTAGAGTGAGATGTGACACGCCTGCGTTCGAAGGACATTCCTATGATGATGATACAATGGTCTAGACGAGGACAAGATGAGGCTACATGGGAGACTGATGATAGTAGCAAGAGGAACTATCCAGAATTCTATGTTGAGATAGATGCACCTGTAGGATCCATGAGTAGATCTTAGTGCCATCTTTGTGAGTGCATGTTATGCAATGTGTTTTTGTGATATATTGTGTTTTCGTGCTAGCTATGATATGTGCATATGATATGTTAGATCTTGTTTGCTAGGGCGAGATAGGTATAGCTGGAGATGGTTCTTTCCTCCATACTATAGTGTGTGTGTGTGTCTTAGGATTAGTTGGAGATGGTTCATTCCTTCATGCTATCATTGATGGACATAGTGTGAATGGAGACGGTTTTCATCCACGTAGTAGTGGGTTGTTTATGTTTTGGCACGAGATGGCTTTCCTTCATGCCAATATGATGTGGTTAGTGTTTGGCTAGAGTTGATCTTCCTCTAGGCCTTGGTTTGAGTGATGATGGTTGTTGGAGTGATGATTCCTCCATGCTGTATTTGAGGATATAGGATATTGTAGGTCGTGAGATGATGTATCTGAGAGGGAGAGTTATTCCTCGGCTTATGGGTTCGAGAGGATTTGGGATCTTGCAAGTTTCGGCACGAAACTTATTTTTAAAGGAGTGTGATGTAACAGCGTTAGTTTTAGGAGCTGAGTTGTGCTGAGCCAAGACTGAGCCACCCCTGTGGGCTCTGTGTGCCGCCCCTGCGCCTCAGAAGGGCCGCACTTGCGCCTTGCCTGATCCGCCTCAGAGGGTTTGTGCGGCTGCAGCCACCCCTGTGGGCTCTGTTGTGCTAAGATCTCCATCTCCATCTTCTTTCCTTGCTTCTTTCTTTCTTCTTTAGCTTATGATCACAAGCTAAGCTTGTGTGGATCCTTTCCTGATGTTTTGATGTTCATACATGTGTATATATTTGTGTGTTATGCTGCTCTGTGGTGGAGAAGTGAAGGGAGTCGGGAAAGGGATCGAAGAGATGTCGGGGCCAATCCTTTGCATAGACAGCCGCCCCTGCGCCTCTTTGGTTCAGCCCCTGCGTCCTTTGTTTCCGCTGGTGCGTCCAGGGCATACCTTGTTGGTATGATTCCTTCTTTCCTTTCCTTTGGCCTTGGCTTAGATGTTTGCTAGGCAAGCTTGGTTAGGAAGAATATGATGAGTTGCATGATAGAGATGTGCCTTAGACACTTGTGTTTATGTTGAGGATATGCCTTAAGCATCTATGAGCATGTTATTATCTCGAGGTTTAGATTGAGGTTGTAGGTTTGTTATGGTTATGGAGACGAGTCTCCTAACCCTTATAGTATGTGATGATGTGTGCCTTGCTATTGCAGGCGTTGATTATTTCCCCAAGGAGAAGTTGTGACTTGTTACTAGTTACGAGTATTACACGTAAGTCCATACGACTTACTTAGCGCACAGTTGTGGGTTTGTGTGATTGTATTGGTTCTGTGTGTTCATATGATTGTGCATTTATAACCTAAATTGGGCTAGGATGACCATTTATTACATTAAATAGCCCAAGCGTATTATAACGGGCCGTGACCAATTGCCTCCGCCCGCGGGTAGGAGGAGGTGCCTTGGAGATGATCTCACAGGGGGGACGAGTGATGATCACCCACATGCAAAACCCTTGTGTTACGTTTGAAGGGACGAGGTTCTTAAGCCTCCTCGTGTTACAAAATAAGTTGAATTAGTAATGGAATAACGTAATTGAAAGATAATAACTGAATGTGTGTGGCATTGCATGTATAAGATGTTGATGTGCGTTTGTGCTATTACCTTCATGCTTTTTCATTACTGTAGCTAACGGTTTATACTGTGGTTGTAGATGATCTGCAGGTTAGAAAGCCTACAGAGTGAGCCAAATAGGGGGACCGGCCGAGGACTGTTGTACATTAGGGTTGCGTGGGATATAGGATATCTTTTGTATTTGATGTTTATGGATGTTGTTTTGTACTCGGTTTTGTTGTTGTAAAACCCTTTTGATGCATCTTATACAGTTTTATGTATTTGGTTTTAATCTACATGTGCCTTGTTGTAAAATCCAGTGAACTTGTTGTCAGTCTAGGGTCAGGAACCATTGTGAGATCCTAGCCCAATGTGACACTCTAAGTCCCGCGGATTCGGGGAGTTACAAGCCACCTCAAGGAGATACGATCAGAGTCATCGACTTGACTCAATGTGAATTATGTCTCCTTGATCCACCACTCCTTGTTTTTGGGACAAAACTCTCAACAATCTCCTCATGTACCTCTTCCACCACTGGTGGATCAGCAACGAGAATGGGTCCCTCTCCTATCACGCACGGAGGAAGAGGTTGTCTACCTCTGCCTCGGCCTACAACATGAGTAACTCTAGTCCGAGCCATCTACGGGGTATGCACACCTAACTTATAAGGCTCTATATATATATATATAACACATATACAAACATAATCCACAACACATATATATAATTTCTATACTGCAGAGATCCATAGCCAAGGTGGCGACTTCTCGTACATTCTAACCGAAAAACAAACATTAAAACCAAGAATCCTTTTGAAAACGTCAGACCCCATTCGGGTTCTGTTTATTTTACCTATCAACCCTCATTGCAGGTAGCAAGTGCCATTGTTGTCAACCTAAGGCTCTTATACAAACTTTTTAACATTTCGAATCCCCGAATCCGCGGGACTCGGGATGTCACGTTGGGCTAGGATCTCACAATGGATCTTGACCCTAGCCTGACAACAACTTCACTGGACCTTACAACATGGCAGTGATAGATATAAAAGAAATGCATAAAACTGTATAATTGTACAACCAATAAGTAACAACATCATAGCCGAGTATAAACAACAACATACTTGCACAAGAGGTAACAAAAGAACATCCTCACGCAAGAGGGGAACATAACAACCCAAAAGATCATAATCATCCTATGTACGAGAGGTCCTCGGCCTGCCACCCTGCTAGATCACTCAGCAACACGCCTATCATGTAGGACATCTACAACATGGTAACAAACCATTAGCTAACCGTACATATATAAGGTATTTCATAAGCACAAGCACAATCATGAAAGATAAACACATCAGCATGCTATCACAAATTCACCCGTTTATCATCTTTATAAAATAGTCATTCACTCAATCGTGTATATTTAGATAGATGAAAGTATGTGACACGAGGACCGATACATCCTCGCCTTTGAGCCTACTAACCAACTGTACTAGTATCGGTCATACAATCCATGTACCCTACAGGAGTGGATTGCTCCCTTCCTGTAAGGTCAGTCTGGCCTGACGTCTAAGAACCTCCCAAACTCCACGATGGGATGAAAGGGAAAGGTTATCACAGACACGCATATAGATCAATCAGTATAACATAGGTCGGTAATAACGACATCTCATGATATCATATCCAACATATAACGCAAACATCACTCATGCAAACACCCACTATAAGGATGGTAGCTAAGTAATTCTTACGGACTTACCTCTAGCTCGTGCAAAGCTCAACCACAATCAACCTCCACTCCTGAGAGGGACACTGCCTAATAACAACGCATAGAGATATATCAATCTCCTATCAGTCAAAGGGGTCACACATAGACCGAAGGGATCCATAGGATCATACTAAACATAACCTAACAACTTAAAAAACCTCAAACGCCATACATGGCATATACCGATCATAACCTCATAAAAACACCTTCTCACACATCTAGCATGAACCTATACACTGACACTATGAAAAGAGGGAACAAAGGCATCCTAAAGCAAGCCTAGAAGCAACACACACCTGCAAAGCAAGGGCAACACAAGGCTGGACTACAGGTGGCCGCAAGGGCGGTTCCAGGAGGCGCTTGGGCGGACCTTGGCTGGCACAAGGGCGGCTGCAAGTGGCACAGGGGTGGCTGCAAGTGGCACAGGGGTGGCTGGACAGTAGTGGACACCAAATCAACCCCTTCTTCACTTCTTCCTTCGATTCCTTCACTCCTTCTTCATCCAAAACAGATACATATATAAACACAGACATATATACATCAACATATGCCAATCATGGTTGGAACAAGATCCAACCTAAGGGGATCTAAGCTAGACTAAGAGAAGAGAAGAAAAGATGAGAGGTAGGAGGAGATGGGATACAACTCACCAAGCTGAACCCAAATCAGAGCAGCACACCATAAACACCTCAAGGTTTGCTCAACCATAAGCACAATAGCAACAATCAACATCAATCAGCAACAAAGCCATCCAAGACTCTCACATACTCAAACAAAGCTCAAGGAATATCAAGAAGAGATCCAAGGGAGAAGAGAGCAGAAGAAGATCGTGAGAGAGATTTAAAAGGAGAGAGAATGAGGTAAACCCTCTCTTGGAAGCGAAGAAGAGATTGTAAAGGGATGAAGGGTCAAAAAGCAAGCGTTCGGGTCAAAGAAGACGGCTGCAGCCTACCATAAACCGCAAGGGCACCTAGCCTGGCCGCAAGGGCGCCTAGCCTGGCCGCAAGCGCGGCTCATAGGCCCACAGGGGCGGCCCTCTACAACTCCGAAGACTCACAATAGTTGCGTCTCAGCTGAAGCGCATGTGCGGGATCTCTCAAAGACAAAGGCTCTTACACATAAGAGATGGACTTACACGTTCAACAATGTCATAGGAAGCAGGGTGACGACTGCAGCTCTCAAGGGTTTGAAGAATGTAAGCAAGGAGCGGGAAAAAGAAGAAAACGTGGGAATACATAGAGGTGGGCTGGAAAGATAGATCGAAAGATCGTTTAGGGTTAGAAAGAAGATAAGGAAACCAGCCCATAAGATAGAAGAATGGATCTTCTGTCGATGGAAAGAAGATAAAACGAACGAAAGAAAGATCGGGCGTGATCTGGGGCTGACCCTGCCGCGGGTGCGGCCTGCCGCAGGAGTGGCACTCTTCACCGCGGGGCGGTGAAGGCGAAAAACTGGGGCTTACATCCTGTAGAACTAGGCAAGTGGTCACCGCCCGGTTACAATACACATGGGCCAATTACGGTCATAAACGTCAATCCTAGTCCAGTTATCCGTTATAACAATAAACAACGCAAACAAGCCAATACTCTCAAACCAATACATAGAATGCGGCTAAGTAAGTAAGGAGGACTTACCTCACTCGAAGGTAACTGAAAGGTCAGCAAACAACTCTATTTCCCGTCGGAAAGAAGGACGGAAAGCCTGCTCAACAAGGCAAAACGAATCAAGAATGAAACTATTGCTAGAAGTCTATAACTTCTAGTCTTAATGATCTCTAAGAGATCTCCACAAGGGGAGGAATGAGGAAAGCAAGGTATGAAGCAGCTCACCAAAGACGGGAGCAACTGGGGGAAAACCGCAATGGCGGTAGACAGCACCACAGGGGCGGCGCTGGGCAGGATCCGTAAGGGCGGTCTGTGCAGGCGCGGGGGCGGGTACAGTGCAGAAGGGACTGTCGACTCCTTCGACTACAAGGAATGCAACAAAGGCCAAAGCTTGCTTCCCACAACACACGCACACGTCACAACTCAACCATCGGAGCCTGTGAACATCGACGATACAACAACGGAAGGACAAGCTGAGGTGGAGTCTTCAGCACACCAGCCACCCCTGCGCCGGCCAATGCACCGCCTCTACGCCACTAGTGAGCCGCCCCTGCGCCCACCTGCATTAGCTTGGTGTTTCACTCGGTTCTGCAGGTGTGTGTTTCTTTTGCGCCTTTGTTAGGGTGCCTCTGTTCTGTCCTTTTCTAGTGTGAGTGCTTAGGATCATGCCAGATGTGTGAGGTTGAGTTTGGTTGAGGTTATGATCGGTTTATGCCTTGTATGGTTTTTGAGGTTCTTCAGGTTATGAGTGAGGTTAAGGTTGATCCTTTGGATCCCTTTGGGTCTAGGTGTGACCCTTATGTTGCTAGGAGTTTGATATACCTCCTTAAATCTTGTTTATAGGTTGTGTTGTCCCTCCAGTGTAGAGGTGATCGTGGTTGAGTTGTGATCGAGGTTGAGGTAAGTCCGTAGGACTTACTTAGCAGCCATCCTTATATTGGGTGTTTGCATGAGTGGTGTGTGCTTTGTATGTTTGCTATGATAGCATGTGATGTCTTATATACCAACCTATGTTTTATTGATTGCCCCGTATGCGTGGCTATGATAACCTTTGTCTTTCATCCAGCCGTGGAGTCTAGGAGGTTCTCTTGGGTCAAGCCAGACCGGTTTACAGGAAGGGCGCAATCCACTCACACATGGTACACGAATTGTTGACCGATAGAATTACGGGTGGCTAGCAGGCTCAGAGGCGAGGATGTATCGGTCCTCGTGTCACATTATTTCAGATACATTATATACTTTCGTTTGGAGTGAATGACCATTATATTGAGATGATTAAATGGGTAAATGAGTGGAAGCATGCTGATGTGTTTATCTTCCCTTACTTGTGATTGTGCTTATGCATTACTCTATATATGTGTATGGATAGCTAATGGTTTATTACCATGTTGTAGATACCCCACGGGATAGACATGTTGCCGGGTGATCTAATTGAGTGGCAGGCCGAGGACGTCTCGTACATAGGTTGTGTGGGCTTTTGAGTTTGTTATCTTTCCCTCCTGCGTGAGAATGGTCTTTTGTTACCTCCTGTGTGAGGGTGTTATGTTTCATAGTCGGCTATGTTGTCTTACCTTTTTGGTTGTATAGTTTTATACAGTTTTATGTATTTGTTATTATATCTGTCAGTCCCATGTTGTAAGGTCTAGTGAACTTGTTGTCAGGCTAGGGTCAGGATCCATTGTGAGATCCTAGCCCAATGTGGCACTCCGAGTCCCAAGGATTCCGTGTGTTACAGAGTAGGTATAAGAGCCTAGGTTGACAACAATGGCACTAGTTACCTACAATGAGGTCTGACAGGTAAATAAATAGAACCCACATGGGATCTAACGTTTTCAAAGCTTTTGGTTTTTAAATGTGTTTTTGGTGTTAGATGTACGAGAAGTCGCCACTCTTGCTATGGATCTCTATAGTATAGAAATGATATGTATATATGTATGATGGATTATGTATATGCTTGTGTTGAGAATATATATATATATATATATATATATATATATATATATATATATATATATATATATATATATATATATATATATATATGTATATATATACTTATGGCCTATACAGAGCCTTATAAGTTAGGTGGGCATACCCCGCAGATGGCTCGGACTAGAGCTACTCCCGCTCTAGACAGAGGTAGAGGTAGGCCACCCCATCCTCCGGGTGTGGTAGGTGAGGGATTAGTTCCCGCTGCTAACCTACCAATAGTGGGGGAGATACATGAGTAGGTTGTAGAGAGAGTCGTCCCAGAGACGAGGAGTGGTGGATCTGTGAGTCATCATTCACATCGAGCTCAGTCTGATGACGCTGACAGTGTCTCCATGGGAGGACCGAAGTTCAGAGAGTACCTCCGACGTTTTGAGGAGGATATTAGAGCTGGCAGGCGGGCCCTAGATCTACCAGTGCCTGAGGGATCTTTTGACAGATTTCAAGGAGCGACATAGGTGTCAGTTGCACCTACACGTGTTACTGATCCAGTTCGAGTTCCAGAGGAGACTTGAGGGCCTCAACCAGATGCCTAGTTGAAGGCATTTCACCAACAAGGAGTGCCACGCTTTTCAAGAGAGATTGCGTTACAGACTGAGGTGTGGATTGGACATGTAGACTCAGTTTTAGAGTCTATCAGATGTCCTGAGGACATGGAGATAGAGCTAATACAGTCTCTATTCCGTGACCTCACACACTAGTGGCGGAGGACTGTCCGGACCAGAGCTACTAATTATGACCATATGAGACGCATGATTAGAGAGCAGTTCTGCCCTGCCTCACTGAGGAGTGAGAAGCTGTAGGATTTTGTGGAGGTTGTCTTTGAGGACGTGCCTATTATTGATACCATCCGCCGCTTCTAGACCGAGTTAGCTTTGCTGGGTCCAACTACACCTTTTGAGCACCAGCATGTGTATCTGTTCTCTTGTTGTCTGAGAGAGAGCAGAAGTTCATACATGGTGAGATTCCATTGTAGTCCCTAGCTTATTACCAGGACCGGGCTTATGCCTTTGAGAGGGAGTGAGCCAGTCAAATAAGAGCTTCTCAGACGGGACGGCCTGAGAAGATGCAGCGCATTGGGCAGACCAGTGTAGTTGGAGGAGCATCTGGGTCTAGACGAGACCAAAGGCGTCAGAGTTACCCCTCATCTGTACAGACTGCAGATAAGGGACGTCAGTGTTACAACTGTGGTGACCCTTGTCATCTGAGGCCAGATTTTCCCAGACTAGTTGTGACTTGTTTTACGTGTGGCAGACAGGGACATCGAGCTGCTTTCTCTAGGCAGGGTGGAGTAGCATCTCAACAGGGTTCTCCCCTACCAGTGTAACCAGAGGTGGTCAGAGGACACTTCAGCAGCAGACACAGGGACAACAGGTGGTCCTAGAGCGTCCATCTACATAGGGTTCTACTCGAGGACCGAGTAAAGGTAGAGGTAGATGTTGGCACCAGTGATGCGAGAGGAGCCCGAGGGCGAGGTTTTGAGTTGAGGAGTGTAGAGGATCAACCTGCACCGGCTGCTACATGTACCATTCTGCTTTATGGATTACCTGTTAGAGTTTTGTTTGATACTGGTAGTCGGGTTAGAGGTACCCTGAGATACGTAGTTGTCCCCTTCGTTTAGGGACTCGTGTTTTACTTGTTGACTTCTTAGTCATGCCATTCATATTAATTATGGATTGGATGTGTAGACACTATGTATTTTTAGATGTTGGTAGACGGACTGTTACAGTCTCTACCGAGGTTGGTCAGATTGAGGTCTTCCGGGGTTGAGACCTTGGGAAGACAAGTTCGGTTATAAGTGCCATACGAGCAGCTAGATTGATTGCAAAGGGTTGTGATGCCTTTTGGTGCTACGCCATGAAGGATGGAGGGAGTCCAGCTCTGGAGAATATTCCACTGGTCCGCGAGTTTACAATTGTGTTTGTTGAGCCGTCGAGTTTGCCGCCTCAGTGGAGAGTGGACTTCAGCATAGAGTTAGAGTCCGGCACGCGACCCATCTCGAATGCCCCATACTGTATGGCACATGTCGAGATGTTGGAGCTGAAGAAGCAACTCGAGGAGTTGGCTGAGAAGGGCTTCATACGCGCTAGCGTTTCACCATGGGGTGCACCTGTCCTCTCCGTGCGGAAGGAGGATGGATCTTTGAGGTTATGCATAGATTACAAAGAGCGGAACAAGGTGACCATCAAGAACATGTATCCATTGCCTCGTATTGATGATCTACTTGATCAACTTCAGGGAGCTACAATTTTCTCCCAGATTGATTTGCGCTCAGGATATCACCAGTTTAGAGTGAGAGAGCAGGACATACACATGACATCATTTCGTACCCGTTATGGACACTACGAGTTTGTGGTGATGCCATTCGGGCTGACGAATGCCCCAACACTCTTTATGGAGTTGATCAATAGTATATTCATCGACTTCCTTCATCAGTTTGTGGTGGTCTTTATTGATGATATTTTTGTATACTCTCGTAGTAGAGAGGAGCATGCCGGTCATCTGAGGACGGTTTTGCAGATTTTGAGGGATAGAGAGATGTATGCTTAGCTCTCTAAGTGTGAGTTCTGGATTTCTAAGGTTGCTTTCCTTAGACACATCGTCTCCGCCGATGGGTTAATGGTTGACCCGGCGAAGATCGAGTTTGTTGCTGCATGGATTACACCGACAAACGTCAAAGAAGTGCGTAGCTTTTTAGGCCTACCAGGTTACTACAGACGCTTTGTGGAAGGATTTTTTGTGATTTCCCGTCCACTGACGAGTCTTGTGAGGAAGACTACCCGATTTGTGTTGACCGACCAATGTGCTCAATATTTTGAGGAGTTGAAGAGGCGTTTGACTTCTGCTCTTGTCTTGGCACAACTAGAGGGTTCTGATGACTTTGTTGTCTACAGTGATGCATCCAAGCTAGGCTTGGGTTGTGTATTGATTGAGAGAGACAGAGTGATTGCTTATGCATCTAGACAGGTAAAGACGTATGTGGAGAACTACCCAACTCATGATTTGGAGTTGGCAGCGGTAGTTCATGCTTTGAAGATCTGGAGACATTACCTGTATGCTGCTATATGTCAGATCTCCACAGACCATAAGAGTCTGAAGTATATTTTTATGCAGCGGGAGTTGAACAACCGCCAACGTCGATGGCTTGAGTTGATCAAGGACTTTGACCTTGAGATTTTGTATCATCTTGGAAAGGCGAATGTGGTTGTTGATGCCTTCAGCAGGAACACGCCTTGAGAGAAGGCGATTGCGAGATTGACTGTACAACCTTAGCCTCAGAGGGTTCTAGCTTGGTTAGAGATGGACATCCAGTTTCCTGATGAGGATGCCCAATTGTATGTTTTAGAGGTTTTACCTGGTGTGTTGGATGAGATCCAACAGAAGTAGGGGACCTGCCCGACCTTGAAGATGATCATAGTGAGTATGTCTCGTGGAGAGGCACCACAGTTTCCATTGGAGCTGATGGAGTGATGAGGCGACATGATCGCATTTGTGTTTTTGCTGATGCAGAGTTGAGATAGAGGATCTTACAGGAGGCTCACTGTACACCTTACTCTGTACATCCAGGTACGAGTAAGATGTACCATGATGTGAGACGTTCATATTGGTGGGAGGGCTGAAGCCCGATGTAGCCAGATTTGTGGCTCAGTGTGCGACTTGTCAATAGGTCAAGATAGAGCATAGCTGACTAGGAGGTGAGCTCCATCCACTACGAGTGGTGCAGTGGAAGTGGGAGGACGTCTCCATGGATTTTGTGACTGGTTTGAGACTCAATAGGAGTTTTGATGCAATTTGGGTTTTTGTTGATAGACTGAAGAACACGGCACGTTATATCCCTATAAAAGAGACGTGGCCAGTGAGTAGGTTGGCTGAGGAGTACACTAGACAGATAGTGAGGCTCCATGGTGTACCGAGGACAAACGTCTCTGATCGAGATGGACGATTCACCTTGAGGTTTTGGTAGTAGATTAAGACTACTTTGAGGACGAGTTTACACTTCACGACTGCATTTCACCCCCATACAGACGGACAATCAAAGAGGACCATCCAGACTTTGAAGGATATGTTGCGAGCTTGTGTGTTGGATTAGGGACATGGATGGTCTGATTACCTCCCACTTGTTGAGTTCTCATACAACAACGGCTGACATGCATCTATTGGGATGACTCCTTATGAGATATTGTATGGACGTAGGTGCCGTACACTTGTATGTTGGGATGAGCCTAGCAGTATTAGTGGGATAGCACCAGAGAAGATTCAGGATGATATGGCTCGAGTAATGCTGATTAGAGAGACGATGTTGGCTGCAGAGAGTCGCTAGAAGTCAGATGCAGACAAGAGGCACGGCCTCTAGAGTTCGGCGTAGGAGTTGTTGTCTGGTTAAGACTTAAGAGTATCCCCGACGCGTGGCGTTAGACGTTTTGGCATAAAGGGGAAGTTGAGTCCCCGATATGTTGGCCCTTTTGAGATATTGGCCAGAGTTGGGAGGGCAGCCTACAAATTAGCTTTGCCTCCGAGATTAGAGGGTGTTCACCCTGTGTTCCATGTGTCTTAGTTGAGAGAGTACATACCAGATCCGAGGCAGATCGTGAGTTATGATGATTTGGTGGTACAATCGGACCACACCTTTGCTGAGCATCATATTGCAGTCCTAGAGCGAGGTGTGAGACACCTGCATTCGAAGGACATCCCCATGATGAGGATACAGTGGTCGAGACGTGGACTTGAGGAGGCTACATGGGAGACTAAGGATAGTATCCGGAGGAACTATCTAGAGTTTTATGCCGAGATGGATGCATCTTAGGTCGATGAGTAGATCTTAGTGCTATCTTGGTGAGTATGTGATTATGTGCTCTCATGCCTTGATGTGTTTATTCCATGCTAGTGATGCTATGCCTTATGATCTTGTTCGATCTTGCTATACTAGCATGACGTATGTTCTAGCTGGAGATGATTATTCCCTCCATGCTATTTGAGTATGACTTATGTTTATAGTTGGAGATGGTTCTTTCCTCCATGCTATCTAAGTTGATTAGGATTCAGCTGGAGATGGTTCTTTCCTCCATGCTACTATGATGGACATATTTCAGTGGAGATGTGATTCCTCCATGCGATGTATATACTTATGGATTCACTAGGGATGTATTTCCTCTACGCCTGTGCTATGTTTTGGCTAGAGATGTGCTTACTCTATGCCCTGTGTTATGTGGTGGCGAGAGATGTGATACCTCTACGCCTTTGGGTAGCGTTATGGCCCTGTTTTTTGGAGTTAATGATTCCCTCCATGTTGATGTATATGGTTATAGATCTGTTATAGGTTATGACCTTCTGAGCGGAGATATGATACCTCCGATAGAGAGAGTGAGTTATACCTCGGCCTGTAGGTTCGAGAGGCTTTGGGATCTTGCAAGTTTTGGAACGAAACTTGTTTTTAGTGGGCTGAGATGTAAGAGCCTAGTTGCCGAGTTGCTGCGAGAGCGGGAAGAGGGCTAGGGTTATGCCTGAGCCGCCCCTGCGTGACCTAGAGGGCGCCCTTGCGCCAAGCCTGGTCCGCCCCTGTGGCTCACAGGGTCCGCCCCTGCGGCTCTGTGTGCTGCAGCCGTCTTCTTTGACCCTTTGACACGTGGTTTACCCTTTTACCTCCTATTTATACTTCTTTTTCTCCTCTTTGATGAGGGTTACCATTCTCAAACTTCTCTCTCTCTCCTTACGCACATCTTCTTCTCTCGTCTCCTTGCATCACTTTGCTTTATCTTTTTTGAATTTGTGTGTGAGATAGTGAGTTTTTGCTTGGCTTTGATGTTGTTTGTGGTTGCCGAGCCTTGTGAGCCACCTTGAGAACGTTTGGTGAGGTTGTGAGCTTCTGGATCTTCAGCTTGGTAAGCTTTTATGGCTTCCATCTCCTAAGTCTTCTTCTTTGCATCTTCTTGTCTCTTTTTCCTTCCTTTCCGTAGTCTAGCATAGACTCCTTAGGATTTGATCTTGTTTTTGCCAAGTTTGGCTTATCTTGATGTATATATGTGCATGTTCTGCATATATGTTGTTGTTGGTGTGAAGAAGGGTAGAGAATCGAAGGAAGAAGTGAAGAAAGAGCTGAGGTGGTGTCTTCTGCACACCAGCTACCCCTACGCCACCTTACAGCTGCCCCTGATCTGGCCAGCGTACCGTCCCTACGCCACCAGTGAGCCGCCCCTGTGCCCACCTGCATCAGCTTTGTGTTTCCCTTGGTTCTGCAGGTGTGTGTTGCTTTTAGGCCTTCCTTAGGGTGCCTTTATTCCCTCCTTTCCTAGTGTGAGTGCTTAGGATCATGCTAGATGTGTGAGGTTGAGTTTGGTTGAGGTTATGATCGGTTTATGCCTTGTATGGCTTTTGAGGATCTTCAGGTTATGAGTGAGGTTGAGGTTGATCCTTTGGATCCCTTTGGGTCTAGGTGTGACCCTTATGTTGCTAGGAGTTTGATATATCTCATTATGCCTTGTTTATAGGCTGTTTTGTCCCTCCAGAGTAGAGGTGATCGTGGTTGATTTGTGAACGAAGTTGAGGTAAGTCCGTAGGACTTACTTAGCTGTTATCCTTATATTGGGTGTTTGTATGAGTTGTGTGTGCTTTATATGTTTGTTATGATAGCATGTGATGTCGTATATACCGACCTATGTTTTATTGATTGCCCCGTATGCGTGGCTGTGATAACCTTTCCCTTTCATCCCGCCGTGGAGTTTGGGAGGTTCTCTTGGGTCAAACCAGACCGGTTTACAAGAAGGGCGCAATCCACTCCCACAGGGTACACGGATTGTGTGACCGATACTAGTACGGCTGGCTAGCAGGCTCAAAGGCAAGGATGTATCGGTCCTCGTGTCACATAGTTTCATATACATTATATACTTTCGTTTGGAGTGAATGACCATTATATTGAGATGATTAAATGGTTAAATGAGTGGAACCATGCTGATGTGTTTATCTTCCCTTACTTGTGATTGTGCTTATGCATTACTCTATATATGTTTAAGGACAGCTAATGGTTTATTACCATGTTGTAGATGCCCCACAACATAGGCATGCTGCTGGGTGATCTAGCAGAGTGGCAGGCCGAGGACGTCTCATACATAGGTTGTGTGGGCTTTTGGGTTTGTTATCTTTCCCTCCTACGTGAGGATGGTCTTCTGTTACCTCCTGTGTGAGGGTGTTATGTTTCATACTCGGCTATGTTGTCTTACCTTTTGTGTTGTACAGTTTTATACAGTTTTATGTATTTGTTTTTATATCTATCAGTGCCATGTTATAAGGTCCAGTGAACTTGTTGTGAAGCTAGGGTCAGGATCCATTGTGAGGTCCTAGCCCAATGTGGCACTCCAAGTCCCGTGGATTCGGGGTGTTAAAAATATTGTCTCCGCCTACAGGATCATGGTTGATCCAGAGAAGATCGAGTCTTTTGCAGCATTGGCTACACTGACGAACGTCAAGGAAGTGCGTAGATTTCATGGCCTTGCCAGTTACTATCGACACTTTGTGGAGGGATTTTCTGTGATTGTCCGTCCACTCACGAGTATTCTAAGGAAGACTACAACATTTGTGTTGTCTGAGCAATGTGCTCAGTGTTTTGGGAAGCTAAAGAGGAGCTTGACTTCTGCTCCTATCATGGTACAACTTAACGGTTTTGAGGATTTTGTGGTTTACAGTGATGCATCCAAGCTTGGCTTGGGATGTGTGTTGATGCACATAGGTAAATTGATTGCATATGCATCCCTACAGTTGAAGACATATGAGGAGAACTACTCGACTCATGATCTGGAGTTAGACGCGGTAGTTCAAGCTTTTAAGATCTGGAGACATTACCTGTATGGTGCTACCTGTCAGATCTTCACAGACCATAAGAGTCCGAAGTACATTTTCACGCAGCAGGAGTTGAATATCCGCAAGCGTCGATGGCTCGAGTTGAGCCAGGACTTTGACCATGAGATTCTGTTTCATCGAGGGACGGCGAATGTTGTCGCTAACTCCCTGAGTAGGAAAACTCCTCGAGAGAAAGTGATTGTGAGACTAATAGTTTAGGCTCAACTTCAGAGGGATCTAGCTTGGCTAGAGATGGACATCTAGTTTCCTGATGAGGATGCCCAATTGTACACTTTAGAGGTTCTACCTGGTCTGTTGGCTGAGATCCAACAGAAGCAGGGGACCGGCCCGACCTTGACGAGGATTTGAGAGAGGATGTCTCGTGGCGAGGCACCACAATTCTCCATTGGAGCAGATGTAGTGATGAGATGCCATGACCGCATCTGTGTACCTGCTGATATAGAGTTGAGATAGAGGATCTTACTAGAGGCTCACAGTACACCTTACTTAATACATCCAGGTACGAGTAAGATGTATCATGATATGAGATGTTAAAATTGGTGGGGAGGGCTGAAGCCCGATGTAGCCAGATTTGTGGCACAATGTGCAACCTATTAATAGGTCAAGATAGAGCATCCAGACTTGGGGCGAGCTCCATCCACTGCTAGTGCCGCAGTGGAAGTGGGAGGACGTCTCCATGGATTTTGTAACGGGATTGAGGCCTAGTAGGAGTTTGATCCTAACTGGGTTGTTGTGGATAGAGTGATGAATACTGCACGTTTCAATCCTATCAAAGAGATGTGGCTAGTGAGTAGATTAGCTGAGGAGTACACTAGGCAGATAATGAGACTCCATGATGTACCGAGGACGATCGTCTCTGATCGAGATGGACGGTTTACCTCGAAGTTCTGGCAGCAGATTAAGATTACTTTGGGGACGAGTCTGTACTTCACGACTACGTTTCACCCCCAAAATGATGGTCAGTCTAAGAGGACCATCCAAACCTTTGAGGACATGCTACGAGCCTGTGTGTTCGATTGGGGACAGGGATGGTAAGACTACCTCCCACTGATTGAATTCTCATACAACAACAATAGGCATGCATCGATTGGGATGGCTCCATATGAGGCAATGTATGGACGTAGGTGCCGTGCACTTTTATGTTGGGATGAGCCTTGCAATATCAGTGGTATAGCGCTAGAGCAGATTCAGGATGATATAGCTCAAGTAATGCAGATCAGAGAGAGGATGCTGGCTACACAGAGTCGCAAAAAGTCATATACAAACAGGAGGCATCGACCTCTAGAGTTTAGAGTAGGAGCTCATGTTCGGCTGAGGGTATCTCCAACGCGTGGCGTCAGACGTTTTGGCATAAAGGGGAAGTTGAGTCCATGATATGCCGGTTAATTTCGAGGTTTTGGATCGGTTCGGGAGAGCATCATACAACTGGCTTTGCCACTGAGGTTAGAGGGTGTTCACCTTATGTTTATTGTGTCTCAGTTGAGGGAGTACATACTAGACCCAAGACACATAGTAAACTATGATGATTTAATTGTTGAGCCGGACCACACTTTTGTTGAGCATTCAATTGCAGTCCTAGAACGAGGTGTGAGACGCTTGTGTTCGAAGGACTTTCCTATGTTGAGGATACAATGGTCGAGACGAGGACCTGAAGAAGCTACATGGGAGACCGAGGATAGTATCCAGAGGAACTATCCAAAGTTTTATGCCGAGACAAATGCGCCTATAGGATCCACATGTACATCTTAGTGCTATCTTGGTGAGTGTATGTTATGCTATTTGTTTATGTAATATGTTGTGCTGCCGTGCTAGCTGTGGTTTATGCATATCATCTTTTAGATCTTGTTTGCTAGCGCGAGATAGGTATAGCTGGAGATGGTTCTTTCCTCGATGTTATGTTGATATGTTCAGGATTAGCTGGAGATGGTACATTCCTCAATGCTATTGTTGATGGACATAGTGTGAGTGGAGACGGTTTACCTCCACGCAGTTGTGTTATGTGTACGTTTTGGCTGGAGACGGATTTTCTCCATGCTAGTTTGATTTGGTTAGTGTTTGGCTAGAGATGATTTTCCTCTATATCTTGTTTAGAGGATGTGATAGTGTTGTTGGAGTGATGATTCCTCCATGCTGTGTTTTGAGGATATAGAATGTTATAGGTTATGTTTTTCGAGTAGAGATGTGATGCCTCAAAGAGAGAGAGTTATACCTCGGCATATGAGTCCGAGAGGATTTGGGATCATGCAAGTTCCGGGAGGAAAGTTGTTTTTAGGGGAGTATTGTGTTAGAAACTTAGTCTTCAAGCCTTGTTTAGCTTTGTTGAGCCAGGCAGCCGCCCCTGTGGGTCCAGATGGCTGAACCTGCGGCTGGCTGCCCCTGCGCCTCACAAGGTCGGCCCCTGCGGTTCTGTGCGGCTACAACCGTTTTTGTTGACCTTTGACTTGTCCTTCAGCTTGCTTCCATTATAAGCCTCCCATTGCTTCTAGGAGAGGGTTTCTTTATCTCTCCATCCCTATTCCTCCTCACGTTCATCTTCTTCTCTCCTTTCTCTTCCATGGATCTTTTCCTTGATTTCTTGAGTTTGTGAGTGGTAAGTGTGTGGCTTTTATCTTGGATGATGAAAGGCATGATGTTAGATATAGTTGCTGAGGTATTGTAGTTGTTGTGGTTGTGCTGAAGGTTCTTCTTAGGTTTCATGTGTGGTTATCCAACTCTTCTTCCTTTCTTCCTTCTTTGCTTTTCTCCTTCATCCTTAGCTTAGGATCCACAAGTGATGCTTGTGTTGATCTATCCTGGACGTTTTGATGTTCATACATGTGTATATATGTATGTATATGTTGCGGTGTGATAAGGAAGTGAAGAGAATCGAGACAAGGATCGAAGAGAAGTGGAGGCCAACCTTCTGCAAAGACAGCCGCCCATGTGCCTGTCTTGAGCCGCCCCTGCGCCCTGAGCAATCCGCCCCTGCACGTCACTGCTTATGTACCTTGCGCCATTGGTTCCGCTGGTGCGTCC